>CM067847.1:666714932-669589932 GCA_034509565.1 Triticum monococcum | reverse complement strand
GACTTGGCCAATATCCCTCGTCTTCCTCTCTCGGATCTTGGCCATCTTATAGATGTCCCTTTCACCTTCCTTCGTGCCTAACCGTTGGTAGAGGTCCTCATATGCCCGACCCCTTGCTTCACCAACAGCTCGCTGTGCGGCCTTCTTCGCCATCTTGTACTTCTCTATGTTGTCTGCACTCCTATCCAGGTATAGGCATCTGAAGCAATCTTTCTTCTCTTTAATCGCCTTCTGGACATCATCATTCCACCACCAGGTATCCTTATCTTCGCTTCTCCTTCCCCTGGACACTCCAAACTCCTCCGACGCCACCTTACGAATGCAAGTCGCCATCTTCATCCACACATTGTCCGCATCCCCTCCTTCCTCCCAAGGGCCCTCCTTAATGACCCTCTCCTTGAACACCTGAGCTACCTCCCCCTTGAGCTTCCACCACTTCATTCTAGCGACTTTGGCACGCTTATCCCGCTGGACACGAATCCAAAAGCGGAAGTCAGCAACCACCAGCTTATGCTGGGGTACAACACTCTCTCCAGGTATCACCTTACAGTCTAGGCACGCACGCCTATCTTCTCTTCTCGAGAGGATGAAATTAATCTGGCTAGAGTGTTGGCCACTACTAAAAGTCACCATATGTGATTCTCTCTTTCTAAAGAGGGTGTTAGCTACAATCATGTTGTAGGCTAGAGCAAAGCTTAAGACATCTTATCCTTCTTGATTCTTGATGCCATAGCCAAAGCCCCCATGCGCCCCTTCAAAACCTGTGTTAGATGCACCCACGTGGCCATTGAGGTCTCCTCCTATGAAGAGCTTCTCACCAATCGGTACACTCCTAACCATGTCTTCCAGGCCTTCCTAGAACTCCCTCTTGGTGTTCTCATTGTGGCCTACTTGCGGGGCATATGCGCTGACAACATTGAGAACTAAGTCCTCAACTACCAGCTTGACCAGGATGATCCGGTCCCCACATCTCTTGACGTCTATCACTCCATACTTGAGGCTCTTGTTGATCAAGATGCCTACTCCATTTCAGTTCACAGCCGTCCCGTGTACCACAGCTTGAAGCCGGTATCCTCCACCTCCTTCTCCTTCTGTCCTCTCCATTTGGTTTCTTGGACGCAAAGGATATCAACACCTCTCCTCACCGTTGCATCAACTAGCTCCCGAAGCTTCCCTGTTAGAGACCCTACGTTCCAGCTACCTAAGTGAATCCCAAAACGATAGCGGTAAATCAGTAAGAGACATCATTACGATTACGACGTTCGGACACACCATTACGCTGTGGTGTTCCGGGTGGCGTGAGTTGCGAAACTATTCCGCATTGTTTCAAATGTAGACCAAACTCATAACTCAACTATTCACCTCCACGATCAGATCGTAGAAACTTTATTTTCTTGTTACGATGATTTTCCACTTCACTCTGAAATTCTTTGAACTTTTCAAATGTTTCAGACTTAGGTTTCATTAAGTAGATATACCCATATCTGCTCAAATCATCTGTGAAGGTGATAAAATAACGATACCCACCGCGAGCCTCAATACTCATCGGACCACATACATCAGTATGTATGATTTCCAACAAATCTGTTGCTCGATCCGTAGTTCCGGAGAACGGCGTTTTAGGCATCTTGCCCATGAGGCATGGTTCACAAGTACCAAGTGATTCATAATCAAGTGATTCCAAAAGTCCATCAGAATGGAGTTTCTTCATGCGCTTTATACTAATATGACCTAAACGGCAGTGCCACAAATAAGTTGCACTATCATTATCAAACTCTGCATCTTTTGGCTTCAACATTATGAATATGTTTATTACTACTATCGAGATTCAACACAAGACCACTATTCAAGGGTGCATGACCATAAAAGATATTTCTCATGTAAATATAACAACCATTATTCTTAGATTTAAATGAATAACCGTCTCGCATCAAACAAGATCTAGATATAATGTTCATGCTTAACGTTGGCACCAAATAACAATTATTTAGGTCTAAAATTAATCCCGAAGGTAGATGTAGAGGTAGCGTGCCAACGGCGATCACATTGACTTTGGAACCATTTCCCACGCGCATCGTCACCTCGTCCTTAACCAATCTTCGCTCAATCCATAGTCCCTATTTCGAGTTGCAAATATTAGCAACAGAACCAGTATCAAATACCCAGGTGCTACTGCGAGCTCTAGTAAGGTACACATCAATAACATGTATATCACATATACCTTTGTTCACCTTGCCATCCTTCTTATCCGCCAAATACTTGGTGCAGTTCCGCTTCCAATGACCAGTCTGTTTGCAGTAGAAGCACTCAGCCTCAGGCTTAGGTCCAGACTTGGGTTTCTTCTCTTAAGCAGCAACTTGTTTGCTGTTCTTTTTGAAGTTCCCCTTCTTCTTCCCTTTACCCTTTTTCTTGAAACTGGTGGTCTTGTTGACCATCAACACTTGATGCTCCTTATTGATTTCTACCTCCGCAGCCTTTAGCATTGCGAAGAGCTCGGGAATTGTCTTATACAACCCTTGCATATTATAGTTCATCACGATGCTCTTGTAGCTTGGTGGCAGTGATTGAAGAACTCTGTCAATGACACTATCAACAGGAAGATTAACTCCCAGTTGAGTCAAGTGGTTATGGTACCCAGACATTCTGAGTATATGTTCACTAACAGAACTATTCTCCTCCATCTTGTAGGTGTAGAACTTATTGGAGACTTCATATCTCTCAATCCGGGCATTTGCTTGAAATATTAACTTCAACTCCTGGAACATCTCATATGCTCCATGACGTTCAAAACGTCGTTGAAGTCCCGGTTCTAAGCCATAAAGCATGGCACACTGAACTATCAAGTAGTCATCAGCTTTGCTCTGCCAGACGTTCTTAACGTCATCAGCAGCATCTGCAGCATGCCTAGCACCTAGCGGTGCTTCCAAGACGTAACTCTTCTGTGCAGCAATGAGGATAATCCTCAAGTTACGGACCCAGTCTGTGTAATTGCTACCATCATCTTTCAACTTTGGTTTCTCAAGGAACGCATTAAAATTCAACGGAACAACAGCACGGGCCATCTATCTACAATAACATAGACAAGCAAAATACTATCAGGTACTAAGTTCATGATAAATTTAAGTTCAATTAATCTAACTCCCACTTAGATAGACATCCCTCTAATCATCTAAGTGATCACGTGATCCAAATTAACTAAACCATAACCGATCATCATGTGAAATGGAGTAGTTTTCAATGGTGAACATCACTATGTTGATCATATCTACTATATGATTCACGCTCGACCTTTCGGTCTCAGGGTTCCGAGGCCATATCTGCATATGCTAGCCTCGTCAAGTTTAACCCGAGTATTCTGCGTGTGCAAAACTGGCTTGCACCCGTTGTATAAGAATGTTGAGCTTATCACACCCGATCAATACGTGGTGTCTCGGCACGACGATCTTTTGCAACGGTGCATACTCAGGAAGAACACTTGTACCTTGAAATTTTTAGTGAGAGATCATCTTATAATGCTACCGTCAATCAAAGCAGAATAAGATGCATCAAGGATAAACATCTCATGTAATCAATATAAGTGATGATATGATATGGCCATTGCTACCTCTTGAGCACTGCGTAGGTTTTCCCTTGAAGAGGAAAGGGTGATGTAGTAAAGCAGCATAAGTATTTCCCTCAGTTTTTGAGAACCAAGGTATCAATCCAGTAGGAGACCACACGCGAGTCACCTCGTACCTACACAAACAAATAAGAACCTCGCAACCAACGGGATAAAGGGGTTGTCAATCCCTTCACGGCCACTTGCAAGAGTGAGATCTGATAGAGATCATAATAATAAGATAAATATTTTTGGTATTTTTATGATATAGATTGAAAGTAAAGATTGCAAAATAAAATAGATTGGAAACTTGTATGATGGAGAATAGACCCGGGGGCCATAGGTTTCACTAGTGGCTTCTCTCAAGATAGCATAAGTATTATGGTGGGTAAACAAATTACTGTCGAGCAATTGATAGAAAAGCGAATAATTATGAGAATATCTAGGTATGATCATGTATATAGGCATCACGTTCGTGACAAGTAGACCGACTCCTGCCTGCATCTACTACTATTACTCCACACATCGACCGCTATCCAGTATGCATCTAGAGTATTAAGTTCATAAGAACAGAGTAACGCCTTAAGCAAGATGACATGATGTAGAGGGATAAACTCATGCAATATGATATAAACCCCATCTTTTTATCCTCGATGGCAAAAATACAATACGTGTCCTTTCCCGTACTGTCACTGGGATGGAGCACCGCAAGATTGAACCCAAAGCTAAGCACTTCTCCCATTGCAAGAAACATCAATCTAGTAGGCCAAACCAAACGGATAATTCGAAGAGACTTGCAAAGATAAACAAATCATACATAAAAGAATTCAGAGAAGAATAAAATATTGTTCGTAGATAATCTGGATCATAAACCCACCATTCATCGGATCTCGACAAACACACCACAAAAGAAGATTACATCGAATAGATCTCCAAGAGAATCGAGGAGAACTTTGTATTGAGATCCAAAGAGAGAGAAGAAGCCATCTAGCTACTAGCTATGGACCCGAAGGTCTGAAGTAAACTACTCACACATCACCGGAGAGGCAATGGAGTTGATGTAGAGGCCCTCCATGATCAATGCCCCCTCCGGCGGAGCTCCGGAAAAGGCCCCAAGATGAGATCTCTCAGGTACAGAAGGTTGCGGCGGTGGAATTAGGTTTTCATGGTGCTCCTGGATGTTTGCGGGGTACATGGACTTATAGAGGAGGAAGAAGTAGGTCGGTGGAGCAACGAGGGGCCCATGAGGGTGGAGGGCGCGCCTGATGTCTACTACACAACCTTCTTCTAGACGTTGTTGGGCCTCCAAGTGCAGAGGTTTGTAGGACAGTAGCAAATTTCCCTCAAGTGGATGACCTAATGTTTATCAATCCGTGGGAGGCGTAGGATGAAGATGGTCTCTCTCAAGCAACCCTGCAACCAAATAACAAAGAGTCTCTTGTGTCCCCAACACACCCAATACAATGGTAAATTATATAGGTGCACTAGTTCGGCGAAGAGATGGTGATACAAGTGGTATATGGATAGTAGATATAGGTTTTTGTAATCTGAAACTATAAAAACAGCAAGGTAACTAATGATAAAAGTGAGCGTAAACGGTATTGCAATTCTAGGAAACAAGGCCTAGGGTTCATACTTTCACTGGTGCAAGTTCTCTCAACAATAATAACATAATTGGATCACATAACTATCCCTCAACATGCAACAAAGAGTCACTCCAAAGTCACTAATAGCGGAGAACAAACAAAGAGATTATGGTAGGGTACGAAACCACCTCAAAGTTAACCTTTCTGATCGATCTATCATAGAGTTCGTATTAGAATAACACCTTAAGACACAAATCTACCAAAACCCTAATGTCACCTAGATACTCCAATGTCACCTCAAGTATCCGTGGGTATGATTATATGATATGCATCACACAATCTCAGATTCATCCATTCAACCAACACAAAAGTACTTCAAAGAGTGCCCCAAAGTTTCTACCGGAGAGTCAAGACCAAAACGTGTGTCAACCCCTATGCATAGGTTCATGGGCGGAACCCGCAAGTTGATCACCAAAACATACATCAAGTGAATCAATAGAATACCCCATTGTCACCACGGGTATCCCACGCAAGACATACATCAAGTGTTCTCAAATTCTTAAAGACTCAATCCGATAAGATAACTTCAAAGGGAAAACTCAATCCATTACAAGAGAGTAGAGGGGGAGAAACATCATAAGATCCAACTATAATAGCAAAGCTCGTGATACATCAAGATCGTACCACCTCAAGAACATGAGAGAGAGAGAGATCAAACACATAGCTACTGGTACATACCCTCAGCCCCGAGGGTGGACTACTCCTTCCTCATCATGGAGAGCACCGGGATGATGAAGATGGCCACCGGAGAGGGATTCCCCCTCCGGCAGGGTGCCGGAATGGGTCTAGAGTGGTTTTCGGTGGCTACGGAGGCTTCTGGCGGCGGAACTCCCGATCTATTCTGCCCCCCGATGTTTTTAAGGTATATGGACATATATAGGCGAAAGAAGTACGTCGATGGATCTCTGGGTTGTCCACGAGGCAGGGGCACGCCCAGGGGGGTGGGCGCGCCCCCCACCCTCGTGGGCAGCCCGAGACTCTTCTGGTCCATCTCCGATACTCCGTGGGCTTCTTCTGGTCCAAAAATAAGTTCCGTGAAGTTTCAGGTCAATTGGACTCCGTTTGATTTTCCTTTTATGCGATACTCTAAAACAAGGAAAACAGAAACTGGCACTAGGCTCTAGGTTAATAGGTTAGTCCCAAAAATAATATAAAATTGTTTAATAAAGCCCATAAACATTCAAAATAGATAATATAATAGCATGGAACAATCAAAAATTATAGATACGTTCGAGACGTATCAAGCATACCCAAGCTTAATTCCTGCTCGTCCCCAAGTAGGTAAATGATAAAAAAAGAATTTTTTATGTGGAATGCTACCTAACATATTTATCAATGTAATCTTCTTTATTGTGGCAAGAATATTCAGATCCATAAGATTCAAGACAAAAGTTTAATATTGACATAAAAATAATAATACTTCAAGCATACTAACTAAGCAATCATGTCTTCTCAAAATAGCATGGCCAAAGAAAGTTCATCCCTACAAAATTATATAGTTTGGTCATGCTCCATTTTTGTCACACAAGAGTGCTCTCATCATGCACAACCCCGATGACAAGCCAAGCAATTGTTTCATACTTTAGTAATCTCAAACTTTTTTCAACTTTCACGCAATACATGAGCGTGAGCCACGGATATAGCACTATGGGTGGAATAGAATATAATGAGGGGGTTATGTGGAGAAGACAAAAAAGGAGAAAGTCTCACATCGACGTGGCTACTCAATGGGATAGGGAGATGCCCATCAATTGATGTCAATGCAAGGAGTAGGGATTGACATGCAACGGATGCACTAGAGCTATAAATGTATGAAAGCTCAACAAAATAAACTAAGTGGGTGTGCATCCAACTTGCTTGCTCACGAAGACCTAGGGCACTTAATGTGACGCCCCCGATTTGACCGTACACTAATCATACACGCAAACGTGTACGATCAAGATCAGGGACTCACGGGAAGATATCACAACACAACTCTACAAATAAAATAAGTCATACAAGCATCATATTACAAGCCAGGGGCCTCGAGGGCTCGAATACAAGAGCTCGATCATAGACGAGTCAGCGGAAGCAACAATATCTGAGTACAGACATAAGTTAAACAAGTTGCCATAAGATGGCTAGCACAAACTGGGATACAGATCGAAAGAGGCGCAGGCCTCCTGCCTGGGATCCTCCTAAACTACTCCTGGTCGTCGTCAGCGGGCAGCACGTAGTAGTAGACACCTCCGGTGTAGTAGGGGTCGTCGTCGACGGTGGCGTCTGGCTCCTGGGCTCCAACATCTGGTTGCGACAACTAGAATGAAAGGAAAGGGGGAAAAGGGGGGAGAAAGCAACCGTGAGTACTCATCCAAAGTACTCGCAAGCAAGGAGCTACACTACATATGCATGGGTGTCAAATGGAGTAAGGGTATCATATGTGGACTGAACTGCAGAAAGCCAGAATAAGAGGGGGATAACTAATCCTTTCGAAGACTACGCTTCTGGCAGCCTCCGTCTTGCATCATGTAGAAGAGAGTAGACTGAAGTCCTCCAAGTAGCTTCGTATAGCATAATCCTAACCGATGACCCTCTCCTCGTCGCCCTGTGACAGAGCGACCACCGGTTGTATCTGGCACTTGGAAGGGTGTGTTTTATTAAGTATCCAGTTCTAGTTGTCATAAGGTCAAAGTACAACTCCGGGTCGTCCTTTTACCGAGGGACACGGCTATTCGAATAGATAAACTTCCCTGCAGGGGTGCACCACATACCCCAACACGCTCGATCCCATTTGGCCGGGCACACTTTCCTGGGTCATGCCCGGCCTCGGAAGATCAACACGTCGCAGCCCTACCTAGGCACAACAGAGAGGTCAGCACGCCGGTCTAAACCCTATGGCGCAGGGGTCTGGGCCCATCGCCCTTTGCACACTTGCACGTTGCGTACGCGGCCGGAAGCAGACCTAGCCTAGTGGCTTTCCAGTCCAATCCGGCGCGCGCCACTCAGTCGCTGACGTCACGAAGGCTTCGGCTGATACCACGACGCCGGGATACCCATAACTGCTCCCACGTAGATGGTTAGTGCGTATAGACCAAATGGCCAGACTCAGATCAAATACCCAGATCTCGTTAATCGTGTTAAGTATCCGCGAACACCGACCAGGGCCAGGCCCACCTCTCTCCTAGGTGGTCGGAACCTGCCCTGTCGCTCCGCCACAAAGATCCACACAGAGGGCCGTCAGGACAAAGGTCCTTTCAGCCCCCAATCCGTGAATCACTCGCGGGTACTCCTCGAGCCAACCCGACTTTGGTCACCACATGTATCATGTTTAAAGTATATATTATATACCCGTGATCACCTCCCGAGTGATCACGGCCCAATAGTATAGCATGGCAGACGGACAAGAATGTAGGGCCACTGATGATAAACTAGCATCCTATACTAAGCGGTAGGATAGCAGGTAAAGGTAACAACAGTAGTAGCAAGGGCAGGCTATGCAGCAGTATAGGATTAACTGAAAGCAGTAACATGCTACACTACTCTAATGCAAGCAGTATAGAGAAGAGTAGGCGATATCTGGTGATCAAAGGGGGGGCTTGCCTGGTTGCTCTGGCAAGAGAGATGGGTCGTCAACACCGTAGTCGTACTGGACAGCAGCGGCGTCGGTCTCGGTGTCTATCGAGAGAAGAGGGGGGGAGAAACAATAAATATTTAAGAAAGCATGTGCATAGTGATGCATGACATGACAAGTAACGGTGCTAGGGGTGCCCTAACGCGGTAATAGGTGCTACCGGTGAAGGGGGATGACATCCGGGAAAGTATCCCCGGTGTTTTGCGTTTTCGAGCAGAGGAGCCGGAGGGGGAAAGTTGCGAGTTTGCTATGCTAGGGATGTGTGACGGACGAACGGGCTACGTATCTGGGTTCGTCTCGTCGTTCTGAGCAACTTTCATGTACAAAGTTTTTTCATCCGAGTTACGGATTAAAAGATATGATTTTCTAAAGATTTTACTAATTTCTGGAATTTAATTAATTATTTAATTTAATTCGAAATTTGGATTTATGACATCAGCATGATGTCATGCTGACGTCACCAGTCCACAGGGGTTGACTGGGTCAACTGATGCGTGGGTCCAGTGGGACCCACCTGTCATACACTGTTTAGGATTAATTAGGGTTTAGGCTAAACAAACTACTGTTTAATTAAACTAACAGATTAATTAGATTAATTAACTAGGATTAATTAACTTAATTAATTTAGTTAATTAATTAATTAAGTTATTTTTATTTTATTTATTTTTTGGAAACGTTCTCTGGGGTGGGGCCCATATGTCATTGGTACGGGGCCTTAGCGGGCGCGGGCTACCGGCTAGCGGGCGTGGGGCGCCCGTGCGAGCGCTGCAGCCAGTGGGCGAGGGGGCGGGCGCGCGGCCTGGCTCCGGTGACCGGAGTAGGGCGGGGTGGTGCAGCGGGGCCGGCGAGGAGGGGGCGGTCGGCGCAGCGAAGCAACAACGGTGGCGGGGGGCGCTGCAGGGCACGCGCGGCGCGGCGCCGCCGCGCCGGTGGCGGTGGCGGCACGGCCCAGGCGACGGCGCGGGCAAGCTGCTGCAGCAGCAGGGGAGGAGGCGTGCGCCGGGGCGAGGCCGTGGTGGGCAGCGGCAGCAACGCAGGCGGGTGGCGGCGCTAGGCGCGGCGCAGCGAGGCGCAGCAGCGAGCAGGGGGGGCAGGAGCGGGTCGGACGAGGGGAGCGCAGGCGCACGCGCGGCCGAGCGGGCGCGGTCGATGCGGTGAGCGCGCGCGGGGGTTTGTGGCGACGAGCGCGAGCTGCGAGGGAGAGGGAGGAAGCGAGGCGCGCGCTCACTGGGGCCGTAGGGGGAATGGCAGCGGGGGTCGAGGGGGATGTCGTGGACGAGCGACGGAGTGGAGGAGGACGGCGAGGTGGCGGCGTCCGGTGAGGGAGGCCCGGCGAGGTCGATCCGGTGACGGCAGCTGGTCCCGGGGCGCCGACGAGGATCGACGGGGTGGCGCGCGACATCGGTGTCGGCGGGGTCGAGGCGCGGCTTTCTCCCGATCCAGAGGAGAGAGGAGTGAGGTGTGCGATGGGGTCGAGGCGGCAAGGGCGGGGCGGCGTCGGGAGACGCCTACGGCGAGGTGGGCACCGGGGTCGGGGCCCGATCCGGATCGAGGGGGAGTGAGGGAGGAGAGGGGAACGTGCGATGGGGAGTGGGGTTAGGTAGGTTAGGGTTTGCCTGGGGGTGGGGGGATAAGGCAGGGGCGGTGTGGGCTGGCCTGGCGGCCCGTCGGCTTGCTGGGCCGAGGCCTGGATGGCCAGGGGGGGTTCTCTCCCTCTGTTTTATTTTATTTTTCTTTTACCTTTTGTCTTTTTTTATTTATTCTTTTCTGTTTTAGTTTAGTCATACTTTATTTTAGTTTTTATAAAATATGACCATAGCTCCTAAAATAAGGTTTCAGAACATCCCTCTACCATAAAAAGTTTGGTGGTCAATTAAACTAGTTTAATATTTGTTTATTATTTAAAATCATTTGAATAATTGTTTTGCTATGGTTTTATTCACTTTAGAGTATTTAATCATTTCATAAAAGTGTGGTTTCACCACCCCATTTACCTATGATTTATCCAACACATTTAGAACATTTTAGTTTTATTTTTGGAAAACTTTTGTTGTTTGCCTAATTTTGAATTTGAATTTGAATTCGGTTTCGAACTAACTGGAGATTAGCAACTATAAACGAGGTGACGTGGCATCATTAGCAGAGGATCACTGTAGCTTAATTACCCGGGCGTCACAATTCTCCTCCACTACAAGAAATCTCGTCCCGAGATTTAAGCGGTGGAGTAAGGGCGAAGGTGTTGGTAGCGAAAAAAACTAACGAGTCTTCTCGGTCTTGGCTGCCCTTTCTAAGAGGCTGATCCCTTTCGTTGATGTCTTCATTTCTCTGCTTCAGGTCATCATGATGAAGTTGTCGTCCTTTCTTCGGGAACTCCATCGTACTTACGAATAGGTAAGGGGCAGCTTTACAACAATTGAATGTTATAAGGAAATTCATTTAGGGGGTATCCCAAGAATGATCATAAGAGTATCTCTCGAGTTGGACAATTAAAACACATCGAGAGCAAAGTAAGAAGGTACCATAAGAAGTTTGAAACGGATAGACAATCTTCGTTGCCTGAAACAAGGCAACGGTATAGGTATTGTGTTTAATACCAGAATCGATGATTTCTCGGAAGGTGGCTCGTGAATCACAAACGAGGCCAAGTGCGAGGAATTAAATTTGGAAACCGGGGGTGTATAGGAGGGTCAGGTTTCGATCCTGTGTAACTGTGGGTTATGGGCCCACCATGTGGTTAAAAGTAGGTAAAGCATTGATATCTTGCACGGTCGTGATAGCAAGACATGTCAGAGGGTAGCCTATCATTTATGTTGGCAACAATGTCGGTACCAAGGGCGAGGGACGAAGAGAACCATTTTCCTGCTCGTTGAAATGAGGCGGACCAATAGGCAAAGTTCTCGTTCATCGATGGTTACCGGAATGTCAACAACAATAGTAACAGGGTCTTACTGACAGAGTTGTACGCCGAGGTGCTTATAAAAGCAGTGACGTATTACTGCTTAGATCATATAAACCTCAAGAAGGTTAAACAGAACAATGGAAAGGAAAATATGATTATCAGATTTAACAGAAGAATGGAAAGGAAAATGTGTTTAGACACATATTTCAGGGGTATATCCTTCCCAAGGACAAACAGAGCATGATATCCGTGGCAGGATATCATGTAGAAAACCCTTTAAGTAAGGGGAGAGAAATTTCATGACAGTACCCATACAACGGTGTTTGGATAATGGTTAAAGAAAACTTAGCATTGCGCTTTCAATGCTCTTATTGAAAATCGGAGTACCACAAACATGCTTCAAGAAGCATTTACAAGGTATTCAAGCAAAGGTCAGATTTTGGAAACACAAAGGATCCATCAGGAATAGCTTGTGAAATAAGTCTTACAATTTCCTCACGGAAGAATGGCTAAACTTGCTAAAAAGGATACTACAACAATAGGTCCTCCGGCCAGGTGTGCTAGGCCTGACATAACCTTACTGGGTCATATAAAAAGACCAACATTATAACTCTTGGAAATAAGTTCCAACCATCATATCTGACCGAGATTCAGATCTGATTGGTGTCACGATACCTCAAACTTAGGATGCCTGAGAAGAAAAGGTGCGGCACAATTTGACGAGATGACATTGTAAGATTCTCGGGAAATGAACTATGGAAGCGAGTTCCGAAACAAGAGTTCATCAGTAAACCAAGGAGAGGATGAGGAGGTGGCTGATAGGCTCAGCAACAAATCATCGCGATTTCCAAAGGATTGATTTCCACAATTATGTGAACAAGGAAATATCATTTGTCGGATCAAATGTCATAATGATGTATGCTCGAGGGAAACATACACAACTGAACAATGATAGAAGGGTGCAACCAGGAATCTGGACTAGGTAGCACGATCAATGTTTGAATGATGATTCAATAATCCAAAGACTTAGAATGAAACTGTAGACCAATAACTTCAAGCAATAGGGTTGCTAGAAGTTTAGAATTTGCACAACACAGACCATTAGTCGGTATTCCGGTTAGAAACAATACGGAGACCAAGAAATGAACGCAAAAGGCGAGAGATATTACTATATCAAGAATTCTCAAGAGGTGGTAAAATTACCACGACATTCTTGGCATAAAAGGTGGTAACATTCCAAGGTAAAGAAGAACAAATGCTGTATAGCAAGGATCTCAAGGTATAACCCAAAACACGAATAAGTTTGTGTTGGAGGGAAGGCAATAAAGTGGCCGATGATAATACAATTCATCGGGGGCAAGGATGGTATTTCTCATCATGAATTCAATTGATATCCAGGAAGACCTCATAAGGTTGATGATCTTCACGGCACATTGGTCGAGAGATTTCAAGATGTAATCAATCAGTGACAACATCAAATCAAAGGAAGGATGAAGCGGAAGATTATTGGAACCATGGGCAGGGCACAAACTTGAAATCAAGCTTGTTGTTCAAGGTGAACTGATATGACGAGGAAGATCGACGTAAGCTTAGCTCATCATCGAAAGTTGTGCTCCGGGATTAAGGACCAGGTAGCACAGTTAAAATTTAGCATGATAATGATATAGCCGATCAGGCTAGGAATGACATGATCGAGTACAAACTCGGACTTAAAGAAGATTATCAAGAGTTGCTGAACCGTAGGGCAGACTCGGGTCAGTTATCGGTGTCTTTGAGTGTTTAATAACTCAGAGCCCATGAAAACTGTAATCAGTGAGAATGTAGTACTTGATGAAGAACTCATAAGAAGTTATGCAGTTTCAAGATAATCTCGAGATACCAAGGGGGTAATACTCGAAGACGGATCAAAGTAGAGGTTGGACCGAGGTATTGATCCACATGAGACAAGTGATTACACTTGCATCGAAAATGGTATTTAAAAGAGAACATGGTCGAAACCACGATTGTAAAAGGCCGGATCCCAGATATAAGATGAACTTATACCAAGGGAACTAATATCATTTACAAGAAGCTTCGATGATAAGTTTCACATCGGGTCCATGGGCATGAACGCAAAGGCTCAAGGTCGACTCCCAATTCTTCCATGCATAACCTTTCATTTTACTTCTCGCTTTTGATGAAGCTGTAGTATAGAAATTTTATCTAGCAAAATACCAGAAGAGTATGACTCGTGAAAACTTTCGAGTTCACACAGTTTAGAGAAGGCATATGTTCAACCCATCAGGGCATCTTAGGAGTATATACCACAAATTTCAAGAATAAATAACACCAGCTCGATAGTAGAGCATGTTTGAGAAAGCAGAGGATACAATTTACCAAAGGTATTATGTATCCGAGGAAAGGCTCGCAGACTTATTGAATATGAAGGATGCTGTCGGATAAAATCCAGCAAATGATCTGGTGGTCCTCAAGGGATCTGGTGCGAGCATCGGTACTCAACCAGAGGGAGAAACAATGCAAGGAGATCAGACTTTAGAAACAACTGACTAATTCAAGGCTCAAATGCAAATGAATTATCAATTCCAAGACAAGGGATCAGAAGCAATGCTCTGATCAGGGATAGCTAAGTTGAATAGCCTTAAGGGTACAATCGGCAGCAATTTGATTGGTCGAGATCCAGCTCATGTTTTAAAATAACGTCTAAGCCGGAAAGATAATTTAAAAGGATCAACTGATGATTGCGTGCATTCGCACTCATGTTGAATCAATAGGATCAAAAAGACGATGCCTAAGGATACTAACGAATATTGCCAGACATATGGAAAGCATCCATAATGCAAGCAGGCAGGTATTGCAGAGCAATAAGCTACTAAGGATTTTTGAAAGATCGAATAGTATTTCGAAGACCACTGTGAAACACATGAACAACTGGGGATGAGTGGATACTCGACAAGTGCGAGGATTTAATTGAGGGGGTATTCATGTGGCAAGGAACTGCTAGGCAGTAGGTACAAAATATTCTTGGAACAATAGAGAAGACTTCGGGGTATCTTGTAATAACAGGACCAACTGGGAATAAAAGTAAGAACAGCATGTGTAAGTATTTATCCATAGGGAGTTTTCGGTGGTATGGAATTGCAAAAGCAACAGGCACAAGGTATCGAGAAAATATCGGAGAGTATTGTCAGAATCTTCTGTTGAAGCAGTCGATCATCCGTAATGAAAGGGTTCTCCGGCAGGAAGTGGTAATGAGAACCTAGAGTTAGATTTTAGCAAAATCATTTAACCCGAATAGAAGAGAGATCAGAGTCCCAGAGTAAAGGTCGAGGAGTAAAAGATCCTAATATCACCCGATGGCGACGTGGGCCCGTAAGGCACACAGCCAGGTTAGTAAAAAGTTTTGCAATGTCTAGACTCGACTTCGGCCAAGAAGTGTGGAAGGGGGATTCCTACAGGCAGTGGGCTCTGATACCAACTTGTGACGCCCCCGATTTGACCGTACACTAATCATACACGCAAATGTGTACGATGAAGATCAGGGACTCACGGGAAGATATCACAACACAACTCTACAAATAAAATAAGTCATACAAGCATCATATTACAAGCCAGGGGCCTCGAGGGCTCGAATACAAGAGCTCGATCATAGACGAGTCAGCGGAAGCAACAATATCTGAGTACAGACATAAGTTAAACAAGTTGCCATAAGATGGCTAGCACAAACTGGGATACAGATCGAAAGAGGCGCAGGCCTCCTGCCTGGGATCCTCCTAAACTACTCCCGGTCGTCGTCAGCGGGCAGCACGTAGTAGTAGACACCTCCGGTGTAGTAGGGGTCGTCGTCGACGGTGGCGTCTGGCTCCTGGGCTCCAACATCTGGTTGCGACAACCAGAATGAAAGGAAAGGGGGAAAAAGGGGGGAGAAAGCAACCGTGAGTACTCATCCAAAGTACTCGCAAGCAAGGAGCTACACTACATATGCATGGGTGTCAAATGGAGTAAGGGTATCATATGTGGACTGAACTGCAGAAAGCCAGAATAAGAGGGGGATAACTAATCCTTTCGAAGACTACGCTTCTGGCAGCCTCCGTCTTGCATCATGTAGAAGAGAGTAGACTGAAGTCCTCCAAGTAGCTTCGTATAGCATAATCCTAACCGATGACCCTCTCCTCGTCGCCCTGTGAGAGAGCGACCACCGGTTGTATCTGGCACTTGGAAGGGTGTGTTTTATTAAGTATCCGGTTCTAGTTGTCATAAGGTCAAAGTACAACTCCGGGTCGTCCTTTTACCGAGGGACACGGCTATTCGAATAGATAAACTTCCCTGCAGGGGTGCACCACATACCCCAACACGCTCGATCCCATTTGGCCGGGCACACTTTCCTGGGTCATGCCCGGCCTCGGAAGATCAACACGTCGCGGCCCTACCTAGGCACAACAGAGAGGTCAGCACGCCGGTCTAAACCCTATGGCGCAGGGGTCTGGGCCCATCGCCCTTTGCACACCTGCACGTTGCGTACGCGGCCGGAAGCAGACCTAGCCTAGTGGCTTTCCAGTCCAATCCGGCGCGCGCCACTCAGTCGCTGACGTCACGAAGGCTTCGGCTGATACCACGACGCCGGGATACCCATAACTGCTCCCACGTAGATGGTTAGTGCGTATAGACCAAATGGCCAGACTCAGATCAAATACCCAGATCTCGTTAATCATGTTAAGTATCCGCGAACACCGACCAGGGCCAGGCCCACCTCTCTCCTAGGTGGTCGGAACCTGCCCTGTCGCTCCGCCACAAAGATCCACACAGAGGGCCGTCGGGACAAAGGTCCTTTCAACCCCCAATCCGTGAATCACTCGCGGGTACTCCTCGAGCCAACCCGACTTTGGTCACCACATGTATCATGTTTAAAGTATATATTATATACCCGTGATCACCTCCCGAGTGATCACGGCCCAATAGTATAGCATGGCAGACGGACAAGAATGTAGGGCCACTGATGATAAACTAGCATCCTATACTAAGCGGTAGGATAGCAGGTAAAGGTAACAACAGTAGTAGCAAGGGCAGGCTATGCAGCAGTATAGGATTAACTGAAAGCAGTAACATGCTACACTACTCTAATGCAAGCAGTATAGAGAAGAGTAGGCGATATCTGGTGATCAAAGGGGGGGCTTGCCTGGTTGCTCTGGCAAGAGAGATGGGTCGTCAACACCGTAGTCGTACTGGACAGCAGCGGCGTCGGTCTCGGTGTCTATCGAGAGAAGAGGGGGGAGAAACAATAAATATTTAAGAAAGCATGTGCATAGTGATGCATGACATGACAAGTAACGGTGCTAGGGGTGCCCTAACGCGGTAATAGGTGCTACCGGTGAAGGGGGATGACATCCGGGAAAGTATCCCCGGTGTTTTGCGTTTTCGAGCAGAGGAGCCGGAGGGGGAAAGTTGCGAGTTTGCTATGCTAGGGATGCGTGACGGACGAACGGGCTGCGTATCTGGGTTCGTCTCGTCGTTCTGAGCAACTTTCATGTACAAAGTTTTTTCATCCGAGTTACGGATTAAAAGATATGATTTTCTAAAGATTTTACTAATTTCTGGAATTTAATTAATTATTTAATTTAATTCGAAATTTGGATTTATGACATCAGCATGATGTCATGCTGACGTCACCAGTCCACAGGGGTTGACTGGGTCAACTGATGCGTGGGTCCAGTGGGACCCACATGTCATACACTGTTTAGGATTAATTAGGGTTTAGGCTAAACAAACTACTGTTTAATTAAACTAATAGATTAATTAGATTAATTAACTAGGATTAATTAACTTAATTAATTTAGTTAATTAATTAATTAAGTTATTTTTATTTTATTTATTTTTTGGAAACGTTCTCTGGGGTGGGGCCCATATGTCATTGGTACGGGGCCTTAGCGGGCGCGGGCTACCGGCTAGCGGGCGTGGGGCGCCCGTGCGAGCGCTGCAGCCAGTGGGCGAGGGGGCGGGCGCGCGGCCTGGCTCCGGTGACCGGAGTAGGGCGGGGTGGTGCAGCGGGGCCGGCGAGGAGGGGGCGGTCGGCGCAGCGAAGCAACAACGGTGGCGGGGGGCGCTGCAGGGCACGCGCGGCGCGGCGCCGCCGCGCCGGTGGCGGTGGCGGCACGGCCCAGGCGACGGCGCGGGCAAGCTGCTGCAGCAGCAGGGGAGGAGGCGTGCGCCGGGGCGAGGCCGTGGTGGGCAACGGCAGCAGCGCAGGCGGGTGGCGGCGCTAGGCACGGCGCAGCAAGGCGCAGCAGCGAGCAGGGGGGGCAGGAGCGGGTCGGACGAGGGGAGCGCAGGCGCACGCGCGGCCGAGCGGGCGCGGTCGATGCGGTGAGCGCGCGCGGGGGTTTGTGGCGACGAGCGCGAGCTGCGAGGGAGAGGGAGGAAGCGAGGCGCGCGCTCACTGGGGCCGTAGGGGGAATGGCAGCGGGGGTCGAGGGGGATGTCGTGGACGAGCGACGGAGTGGAGGAGGACAGCGAGGTGGCGGCGTCCGATGAGGGAGGCCCGGCGAGGTCGATCCGGTGACGGCAGCTGGTCCCGGGGCGCCGACGAGGATCGACGGGGTGGCGCGCGACATCGGTGTCGGCGGGGTCGAGGCGCGGCTTTCTCCCGATCCAGAGGAGAGAGGAGTGAGGTGTGCGATGGGGTCGAGGCGGCAAGGGCGGGGCGACGTCGGGAGACGCCTACGGCGAGGTGGGCACCGGGGTCGGGGCCCGATCCGGATCGAGGGGGAGTGAGGGAGGAGAGGGGAACGTGCGATGGGGAGTGGGGTTAGGTAGGTTAGGGTTTGCCTGGGGGTGGGGGATAAGGCAGGGGCGGTGTGGGCTGGCCTGGCGGCCCGTCGGCTTGCTGGGCCGAGGCCTGGATGGCCAGGGGGGGTTCTCTCCCTCTGTTTTATTTTATTTTTGTTTTACCTTTTGTCTTTTTTTATTTATTCTTTTCTGTTTTAGTTTAGTCATACTTTATTTTAGTTTTTATAAAATATGACCATAGCTCCTAAAATAAGGTTTCAGAACATCCCTCTACCATAAAAAGTTTGGTGGTCAATTAAACTAGTTTAATATTTGTTTATTATTTAAAATCATTTGAATAATTGTTTTGCTATGGTTTTATTCACTTTAGAGTATTTAATCATTTCATAAAAGTGTGGTTTCACCACCCCATTTACCTATGATTTATCCGACACATTTAGAACATTTTAGTTTTATTTTTGGAAAACTTTTGTTGTTTGCCTAATTTTGAATTTGAATTTGAATTCGGTTTCGAACTAACTGGAGATTAGCAACTATAAACGAGGTGACGTGGCATCATTAGCAGAGGATCACTGTAGCTTAATTACCCGGGCGTCACACTTAAGGAGGCCCATTGTTGGAATATACAAGCCAAGTTCTATAATGAAAAATTCCCACTAGTATATGAAAGTGACAAAACAAGAGACTCTCTATCATAAAGATCATGGTGCTACTTTGAAGCGCAAGTGTGGAAAAAGGATAGTAGCATTGCCCCTTTTTATAATTTTTTATATTTCTTTTTTTTGCCTTCCCTTTTTTATTTGGCCTTTCTCTTTTTTGGGGCCTTCCCTTTTTTTATTTGGCTTTTTTCTTTTTTCGGGGGCAATGCTCTATTAATGATGATCATCACACTTCTATTCATTTACAACTCAATGATTACAACTCGATACTAGAACAAGATATGACTCTATATGAATGCATCCGGCGGTGTACCGGGATGGGCAATGAATCAAGAGTGACATGTATGATAAATTATGCATGGTGGCTTTGCCACAACTACGATGTCAACTACATGATCATGCAAGGCAATATGACAATGATGAAGTGTGTCATAATAAACAGAACGGTGGAAAGTTGCATGGCAATATATCTCAAAATGGCTATGGAAATGCCATAATAGGTAGGTATGGTGGCTGTTTTGAGGAAGATATAAGGAGGTTTATGTGTGATAGAGCGTATCATATCACGGGGTTTGGATGCACCGGCGAAGTTTGCACCAACTCTCAAGGTGAGAAACTGCAATGCACGGTACCGAAGAGACTAGCAATGATGGAAGGGTGAGAGTGCGTATAATCCATGGACTCAACATTAGTCATAAAGAACTCACATACTTATTGCAAAAATCTACAAGTCATCAAAAACCAAGCATTACGCGCATGCTCCTAGGGGGATAGATTGGTAGGAAAAGACCATCGCTCGTCCCTGACCGCCACTCATAAGGAAGACAATCAAATAACACCTCATGTTTCAAATTTGTTACACAATGTTTACCATACGTGCATGCTACGGGACTTGCAAACTTCAACGCAAGTATTTCTCAAATTCACAACTACTCAACTAGCACAACTTTAATATCACTATATCCATATCTCAAAACAATCATCAAGTATCAAACTTCTCTTAGTATTCAATGCACTTATATGAAAGTTTTTTTATTATTATATCAAAAGCAAATTATCATGCTGTTCTAAAGGACTCTAAAAATAATATAATTGAAGCATGAGAGATCAATTATTTCTTCAAAATAAAACCACCACCGTGCTCTAAAAAGATATAAGTGAAGCACTAGAGCAACGATAAACTACTCTGAAAGATATAAGTGAAGATCAATGAGTGGTTGAATAATTATGCAACTATATGAAGACTCTCTAACATTTAAGAATTTCAGATCTTGATATTTTATTCAAACAGCAAGCAAAGAAAAATAAAATGACATTCTAAGAATGGCAAACATCATGTGAAGAGGCAAAAACTTAGGATCAACTGAAACTAACCGATAGTTGTTGAAGAAGAAAGGTGGGATGCCAACCGGGGCATCCCCAAGCTTAGACGCTTGAGACTTATTGAAATATTATCTTGGGATGCCTTGGGCATCCCCAAGCTTGAGATTTTGTGTCTCCTTAATTTCTCTTATATCACGGTCTCCCTAAATCTCAAAAGCTTCATCCACACAAAACTCAACAAGAACTCGTGAGATAAGTTAGTATAAACCAATGCAAAAACCTTATCATACTCTACTGTAGCAAATCACTAAAATTATTATTCAACATTGCATACTAGATGCCTCTGCATATTTAATAATCCTATCCTCAAATAGAATCTTTAAAGAAGCAAACATATGCAAACAATGCAAACATAACAGCAATCTGCCTAAACAGGACAGTCTGTAAAGAGTGCAGAAAGATCCATACTTCCCTACCTCCAAAATTATGAAAGAAAATTCCCACCGTAGTAAATTTATCAGATATTATTATGCAAAAGGTTTCAACATTTTATCTCATTCTTACTTTTCTAGGGAATTTTTGCAACAGCGGTAAACTTTCTGTTTTCAAACAGCAACATGTGGACTTGTAAAATAGGCATAGTAAAGGCTATCAATGCCACTTTTATTGAAATAAAATATGCAAAACATTTTTCTAAATAACATCAAGAAAATCCTAACAAAATAAATTGACACTCCAAGCAAAACACATATCATGTGGTGAATAAAAATATAGCTCCAAGTAAAGTTACCGATGAATGAAGAAGAAAGAGGGGATGCCTTCCGGGGCATCCCCAAGATTAGGCTCTTGGTTTTCCTTGAATATTACCTTGGGGTGCCTTGGGAATCCCCAAGCTTAGGCTCTTGCCACTCCTTATTCCATAGTCCATCGAATCTTTACCCAAAACTTGAAAACTTCACAACACAAAACTTAACAGAAAACTCGTAAGCTCTGTTACTATAAGAAAGCAAATCACCATCATAAGGTACTGTAATGAACTCATTCTAAACTCATATTGGTGTAATATATACTTTATTCCAACTTCTATATGGTTCATCCGATACTACTCATAGATTCATCAAAATAAGCAAACAACACATAGAAAACAGAATCTGTCAAAACAGAACATTCTGTAGTAATCTGTAGGTTTCGACCACTTATGTAACTCATAAAATTCTCAAATAAATTGTTAGGACTGAGTAATTTATCTATTAATCATCTGCAAAAATAATCAACTAAATATCATTCTCCAGTAAAAAGTTTTAGCTAATCTCATGAGCGCTAAAGTTTCTGTTTTTTTACAGCATGATCATAAAGACTTCACCCAAGTCTTCCCAAAGGTTCTACTTGGCACAAACACTAATTAATACATAAAACCACATATAAACAGAGGCTAGATGAATTATTTATTACTAAATAGGAACAAAACAACATTGGGTTGCCTCCCAACAAGCGCTATCGTTTAACGCCCCTAGCTAGGCATGATGATTTCAATGATGCTCACATAAAAGATAAGAATTGAAACATAAAGAGAGCATCATGAAGAATATGACTAGCACATTTAAGTCTAACCCACTTCCTATGCATAGGGATTTTGTGAACAAACAACTTATGGGAACAATAATCAACTAGCATAGGAAAGCAAAACAAGCATAACTTCAGAATTTTAAGCACATAGAGAGGAAACTTGATATTATTGCAATTCCAACAAGCATATGTTCCTCCCTCATAATAATTTTCAGTAGCATCATGAATGATTTCAACAATATAATCATCACATAAAGCATTATTTTCATGATCTACAAGCATAGAATTTTTATTACTCTCCACATAAGCAAATTTCTTCTCGTGAATAGTAGTGGGAGCAAACTTAACAAAATAACTATCATGTGGGGCATAATCCAATTGAAAACTAAAATCATGCTGACAAGTTTCATGGTTATCATTATTATTTATAGAATACAAGTCATCAAGATAATCATCATAGATAGCAACTTTGTTCTCATAATCAATTGGAACCTCTTCCAAAATAGTGGATTCATCACTAAATAAAGTCATGACCTCTCCAAATCCACTTTCATCAATATAATCGTCATAAATAGAAGGCATGATTTCATCATAATAAATTTGCTCATCAAAACTTGGGGGACAAAAAATATCACCTTCATCAAACATAGCTTCCCCAAGCTTGTGGCTTTGCATATCATTAGCATCATAGATATTCAAGGAATTCATACTAACAACATTGCAATCATGCTCATCATCCAAAGTTTTAGTGCCAAACATTTTAATGCATTATTCTTCTAACACTTTGGCACAGTTATCGGAATCCTTATTTTCATGATAGATATTAAAAAGATGAAGCATATGAGGTACCCTCAATTCCATTTTTTGTAGTTTTCTTTTATAAACTAAACTAGTGATAAAACAAGAAACTAAAAGATTTGATTGCAAGATCTAAAGATATACCTTCAAGCGCTAACCTCCCCAGCAACGGTGCCAGAAAAGAGCTTGATGTCTACTACACAACCTTATTCTTGTAGACGTTGGGCCTCAAAGTGCAGAGGTTTGTAGGGCAGTAGCAAATTTCCCTCAAGTGGATGACCTAAGGTTTATCAATCCGTGGGAGGCGTAGGATGAAGATGGTCTCTCTCAAGCAACCCTACAACCAAATAACAAAGAGTCTCTTGTGTCCCCATCACACCCAATACAATGGTAAATTGTATAGGTGCACTAGTTCGGCAAAGAGATTGTGATACAAGTGGTATATGGATAGTAGATATAGGTTTTTGTAATCTGAAATTATAAAAACAGCAAGGTAACTAACGATAAAAGTGAGCGTAAACGGTATTGCAATGCTAGGAAACAAGGCCTAGGGTTCATACTTTCACTAGTGCAAGTTCTCTCAACAACAATAACATAACTGGATCACATAACTATCCCTCAACATGCAACAAAGAGTCACTCCAAAGTCACTAATAGCGGAGAACAAACGAAGAGATTATGGTAGGGTACGAAACCACCTCAAAGTTATCCTTTCTAATCGATCTATCATAGAGTTCGTACTAGAATAACACCTTAAGACACAAATCAACGAAAACCCTAATGTCACCTCGATAATCCAATGTCACCTCAAGTATCCGTGGGTATGATTATACAATATGCATCACACAATCTCAGATTCATCTATTCAACCAACACAAAAGTACTTCAAAGAGTGCCCCAAAGTTTCTACCGGAGAGTCAAGACGAAACCGTGTTCCAACCCCTATGCATAGGTTCATGGGCGGAACCTGCAAGTTGATCACCAAAACATACATCAAGTGAATCAATAGAATACCCCATTGTCACCACCGGTATCCCACGCAAGACATACATCAAGTGTTCTCAAATCCTTAAAGACTCAATCTAATAAGATAACTTCAAAGGGAAAACTCAATCCATTACAAGAGAGTAGAGGGGGAGAAACATCATAAGATCCAATTATAATAGCAAATCTTGCGATACATCAATATTGTACCACCTCAAGAACATGAGAGAGAGAGAGAGATCAAACACATAGCTACTGGTCATACCCTCAGCCCCGAGGGTGGAATACTCCTTCCTCGTCATGGAGAGCGCCGGGATGATGAAGATGGCCACCGGAGAGGGATTCCCCCTCCGGCAGGGTGCCGGAACAGGCCTAGATTGTTTTCGGTGGCTACGGAGGCTTCTGGTGGCGGAACTCCCGATCTATTCTACCCCTGATGTTTTTAGGGTATATGGACATATATAGGCGAAAGAAGTACGTCGGTGGATCTCCAGGCTGTCCACGAGGCAGGGGCGCGCGCCCCCCACCCTCGTGGGCAGCCCGGGAATCTTCTGGTCCATATCCGATACTCTGTGGGCTTCTTCTGGTCCAAAAATAAGTTCCCTGAAGTTTCAGGTCAATTGGACTCCGTTTGATTTTCCTTTTCTGCAATACTCTAAAACAAGGAAAAACGGAAAATGGCACTAGGCTCTAGGTTAATAGGTTAGTCCCAAAAATAATATAAATGTGTTTAATAAAGCCCATAAACATCCAAAACAGATAATATAATAGCATGGAACAATCAAAAATTATAGATACGTTGGAGACATATCATCGCCCAGGGGGGTAGGCGCGCCCCCGCTGCCTCGTGGCCTCCTCGATTGTTTCTTGACAACCAGTCCAAGTCTCGTGGACCACGTTTGTTGAGAAAATCACGTTCCCGAAGGTTTCATTCCGTTTGGACTTCATTTGATATTCCTTTTCTGCGAAACACTCAAATAGGCAAAAAAACAGCAATTTGGGCTGGGCCTCCGGTTAATAGGTTAGTCCCAAAAATGATATAAAAGTGTAAAATAAATCCCATTAACATCCAAAACAGATAATATAATAGCATGGAGCAATCAAAAATTATAGATACGTTGGAGACGTATCAAGCATCCCCAAGCTTAATTCCTGCTCGTCCTCGAGTAGGTAAATGATAAAAAGGAATTTTTGATGTGGAATGCTTTCTAACATATTTCTCAATGTAATTTTTTTTAATGTGGCATGAATGTTCAGATCCGAAAGACTCACGATAAAAATTTAATATTGACATAGAAATAATAATACTTCAAGCATACTAACTAAGCAATCATGTCTTCTCAAAATAACATGGCCAAAGAAAGTTATCCCTACAAAATCATATAGTCTGGCTATGCTCTATCTTCACCACACAAAATATTTAAATCATGCACAACCCCGGTGACAAGCCAAGCAATTGTTTCATACTTTTGATGTTCTCAAACTTTTTCAATCTTCACGCAAGATATGAGCGTGAGCCATGGATATAGCACTATATATGTGGAATAGAATGGTGATTGTGGAGATGACAAAAAGGAGAAGATAGTCTCACATCAACTAGGTGTATCAACGAGCTATGGATATGCCCATCAATAGATATCAATGTGAGTGAGTAGGGATTGCCATGCAACGGATGCACTAGAGCTATAAGTGTATGAAAGCTCAACAAAAGAACTAAGTGGGTGTGCATCCAACTTGCTTGCTCATGAAGACCTAGGGCAATTTTGAGGAAGCCCATCATTGGAATATACAAGCCAAGTTCTATAATGAAAAATTACCACTAGTATATAAAAGTGATAACATAGGAGACTCTCTATCATGAAGATCATGGCGCTACTTTGAAGCACAAGTGTGGAAAAAGGATAGTAACATTGTCCCTTCTCTCTTTTTCTCTCATTTTTTTATTTGGGCCTTCTTTCTTTCTTTTTCTTTTTGGCCTCTTTTTTCTTTTTTTTTCTTTTTTTTTATTTTTCGTTTGGAGTCTCATCCCGACTTGTGGGGGAATCATAGTCTCCATCATCCTTTCCTCACTGGGACAATGCTCTAATAATGATGATCATCACACTTTAGTTTACTTACAACTCAAGAATTACAACTCAATACTTAGAACAAAATATGACTATGTGAATGCCTCTGGCGGTGTACCGGGATGTGAAATGAATCAAGAGTGACATGTATGAAAAAATTATGAACGGTGGCTTTGCCACAAATACGATGTCAACTACATGATCATGCAAGCAATATGACAATGATGAAGCGTGTCATAATAACGGAACAGTGGAAAGTTGCATGGCAATATATCTCGGAATGGCTATGGAAATGACATAACAGATAGGTATGGTGGCTGTTTTGAGTAAGGTATATGGTGGGTTTATGGTACCAGCAAAAGTTGTGCGATACTAGAGAGACTAGCAATGGAGGAAGGGTGAGAGTGCATATAATCCATGGACTCAACATTAGTCATAAAGAACTCACATACTTATTGCAAAAATCTATTATTTATCGAAACAAAGTATTAAGCGCATGCTCCTAGGGGGATAGATTGGTAGGAAAAGACCATCGCTCGTCCCCGACCGCCACTCATAAGGAAGACAATCAATAAATAAATCATGCTCTGACTTCATCACATAACGGTTCACCATACGTGCATGCTACGGGAATCACAAACTTCAACACAAGTATTTCTCAAATTCACAACTAATCAACTAGCATGACTCTAATATCACCATCTCCATATCTGAAAATAATTATCAAGTATCAAACTTCTCATAGTATTCAATGCACTTCTATGAAAGTTTTTATATTATTCCTAAAAGAAAATTTCCATGTTGTTCTAAAGGACTCTCAAAATAATATAAGTAAAGCATGAGATATCAATTATTTCTATAAAATAGAACCACCGCCGTGCTCTAAAAGATATAAGTGAAGCACTAGAGCAAAAACTATATAGCTCAAAAGATATAAGTGAAGCACATAGAGTATTCTAATAAATTTCAAATCATGTGAGCCTCTCTCAAAAGGTGTGTAAAACAGGGATGATTGTGGTAAACTAAAAAGCAAAGACTCAAATCATACAAGACGCTCCAAGCAAAACACATATCATGTGGTGAATAAAAATATAGCTCCAAGTAAAGTTACCGATAGACGAAGACGAAAGAGGGGATGCCTTCCGGGGCATCCCCAAGCTTAGGCTTTTTGGTTTCCTTGAATTTTACCTTGGTGTGCCATGGGCATCCCCAATCTTAGGCTCTTGCCACTCCTTGTTCCATAATCCATCAAATCTTTACCCAAAACTTGAAAACTTCACAACACAAAACTCAAAATAGAAAATCGCGTGAGCTCCGTTAGCGAAAGAAAACAAAACACCACTTCAAGGTACTGTAATGAACTCATTCTTGATTTATATTGGTGTTAAACCTACTATATTCCAACTTCTCTATGGTTTATAAACTCTTTTACTAGCCATAGATTCATCAAAATAAGCAAACAACACACGAAAAACAGAATCCGTCAAAAACAGAACAGTCTGTAGTAATATGTAGCTAACGCAAACTTATGGAACCCCAAAAATTCTAAAATAAATTGCTGGACGTGAGGAATTTATCTATTAATCATCTTCAAAAAGAATTAACTAAATATCACTTTCCAAATAAAAATGGCAGCAATTCTCGTGAGCGCTAAAGTTTCTGTTTTTTACAGCAAGATCAAAAAGGCTTTCCCCAAGTCTTCCCAACGGTTCTACTTGGTACAAACACTAATTAAACACAAAAAACACAACCAAAACAGAGGCTAGATAAATTATTTATTGAATAACAGCAAGGAAAAATATTGGGTTATCTCCCAACAAGCATTTTTCTTTAAAGCCTTATAGCTAGGCATAAGATTTCAACGATGCTCACATGAAAGACAAGAATTGAAGCACAAAGAGAGCATCATAAAACACGTGACAAACACATCTAAGTCTAACATACTACCTATGAATAGGCATCTTATAGGCAAAAAAATTATCAAGGCAAGCAAAAACTAGCGTATGCAAGGAAGCGGAAAGAAACAATAGCAATCTCAACATAACGAGAGGTAATTTAGTAACATGAAAATTTCTACCACCATATTTTCCTCTCTCATAATAATTGCATGTGGGATCATAAGTAAATTCAACAAAATAGCTATCACATAAAATATTTTCAACATGATCCACATGCATGCAAAGTTGACACTCTTCCAAAATAGTGGGATTAACATTAACTAAAGTCATGACCTCTCCAAACCCACTTTTATCAAAAATTTCATAAGATTGAACATTCTCCAAATGTGTGGGATCTAAAGTTGGCACTCCTCCAAACCCACTTTCAATAATATTGCAAACACTATTATCAATCTCATATTCATCATGGGTCTTAAATAAATTTTCAAGATCAAAAGAAGAATCACCCCAATCATGATCATTGCAACAAGTAGTAGACATAGCAAAACTAGCATCCCCAAGCTTAGGGTTTTGCATATTATAAGCACAATTGACATTAATAGAATTTATACTATCATCATTGCAATCATGCTTTCTATTCAAAGATCCATCGTGAATCACTCCATAAAGTACTTCATCACAATTTTCAGATTCACGAATTTCAAGCAAAACTTCATAAAGATAATCTAGTTCACAAAACTCACTAGCAATTGGTTCATCATAATCGGGTCTCTTAAAAAGATTAGCAGGAGGATGAGGATCCATAGATCTTAGGTTCTCTGTTTAGCAATAAATAAACAACTATTCCGAGCAAACGAGCCAAGTAAGACATCAAAGCAAATGGAAAGACGAACAGAAGAAGGGCGAATAAAACGGCAAGGGTGAAGTGGGGGAGAGGAAAACGAGAGGCAAATGGCAAATAATGTAATGCGAAGGATAAGATTTGTGATGGGTACTTGGTATGTCTTGACTTGGCGTAGATCTCCCTGGCAACGGCGCCAGAAATCCTTCTTGCTACCTCTTGAGCACTGCATTGGTTTTCCCTTGAAGAGGAAAGGGTGATGCAGTAAAGCAGCGTAAGTATTTCCCTCAGTTTTTGAGAACCAAGGTATCAATCCAGTAGGAGACCACGCGCGAGTCGTGTCGTACCTACACAAACAAATAAGAACCTCGCAACCAACGGGATAAAGGGGTTGTCAATCCCTTCACGGCCACTTGCAAGAGTGAGATCTGATAGAGATAATAATAATAAGATAAATATTTTTGGTATTTTTATGATATAGATTGAAAGTAAAGATTGCAAAATAAAATAGATTGGAAACTTGTATGATGGAGAATAGACCCGGGGGCCATAGGTTTCACTAGTGGCTTCTCTCAAGATAGCATAAGTATTATGGTGGGTAAACAAATTACTATCGAGCAATTGATAGAAAAGCGAATAATTATGAGAATATCTAGGTATGATCATGTATATAGGCATCACGTCCGTGACAAGTAGACCGACTCCTGCCTGCATCTACTACTATTACTCCACCCATCGACCGCTATGCAGCATGCATCTAGAGTATTAAGTTCATAAGAACAGAGTAATGCCTTAAGCAAGATGGCATGATGTAGAGGGATAAACTCATGCAATATGATATAAACCCCATCTTTTTATCCTCGATGGCAACAATACAATACGTGTCGTTTCCCCTAGTGTCACTGGGATCGAGCACCGCAAGATTGAACACAAATCTAAGCACTTCTCCCATTGCAAGAAAGATAAATCTAGTAGGCCAAACCAAACTGATAATTCAAAGAGACTTGCAAAGATAAACCAATCATACATAAAAGAATTCGGAGAAGAATCAAATATTATTCATAGATAATTTGGATCATAAACCCACAATTCATCGGATCTCGACAAACACACCACAAAATAAGATTACATCGAATAGATCTCCAAGAAAATCGAGGAGAACTTTGTATTGAGATCCAAAGAGAGAGAGAAGAAGTCATCTAGCTACTGGCTATGGACCCGAAGGTCTAAAGTAAACTACTCACACATCACCGGAGAGGCCATGGAGTTGATGTAGAGGCCCTCCGTGATCAATGCCCCCTCTGCCAGAGCTCCGGAAAAGGCCCGAGATGGGATCTCTCGGGTACAGAAGGTTGCGGTGGTGGAATTAGGTTTTCGTGGTGCTCCTGGATGATTTGCGGGGTATGTGGACTTATATAGGAGGAAGAAGTAGGTCGGTGGAGCAACGAGGGGCCCACGAGGGTGGAGAGCGCCCCCCTGCCTCGTGGCCTCCTTGATTGTTTCTTGACGCCCACTCCTAGTCTCCTGGATCATGTTTGTTGAGAAAATCACGTTCCCGAAGGTTTCATTCCGTTTGGACTTTGTTTGATATTCCTTTTCTGCGAAACACTGAAATAGGCAAAAAAATAGCAATTTGAGCTGGGCCTCCGGTTAATAGGTTAGTCCCAAAAATGATATAAAAGTGTAAAATAAAGCCCATTAACATCCAAAACAGATAATATAATAGCATGGAGCAATCAAAAATTATAGATACGTTGGAGACGTATCAGCCATCATCATCTTATGCCTTTGATCTCCATCTCCCAAGCACCGTCATGATCACCATCATCACCGGCACGACACCTTGATCTCCATCGTAACATCGTTGTCGTCTCGCCAACTATTGCTTCTACAACTATCGCTACCGCTTAGTGATAAAGTAAAGCAATTACATGGCGATTGCATTTCATACAATAAAGCGACAACCATATGGCTCCTGCCAGTTGCCGATAACTCTGTTACAAAACATGATCATCTCATACAATAAAATATAGCATCATGCCTTGACCATATCACATCACAACATGCCCTGCAGAAACAAGTTAGACGTCCCCTACTTTGTTGTTTCAAGTTTTACGTGGCTGCTACGGGCTGAGCAAGAACCGTTCTTACCTACGCATCAAAACCACAATGATATTTCGTCAAGTTAGTGTTGTTTTAACCTTCAACAAGGATCGGGCGTAGTCACACTTGGTTCAACTAAAGTTGGAGAAACTGACACCCGCCAGCCACCTGTGTGCAAAGCACGTCGGTAGAACCAGTATCGCGTAAGCGTACGCGTAATGTCGGTCCGGGCCGCTTCATCCAACAATACCGCCGAACCAAAGTATGACATGCTGGTAAGCAGTATGACTTGTATCGCCCACAACTCACTTGTGTTCTACTCGTGCATAACATCTACGCATAAACCTGGCTCGGATGCCATAGTTGGGGAACGTAGTAATTTCAAAAAAATTCCTACGCACACGCAAGATCATGGTGATGTATAGCAATGAGAGGGGAGAGTGTCGTCTACGTACCCTCGTAGACCGTAAGCGGAAGCTTTATGACAACGCGGTTGATGTAGTCATACGTCTTCACGGTCGACCGATCCTCAGTACCGAACGTACGGCACCTCCGCGTTCAGCACACGTTCAGCTCGGTGACGTCCTGCGAACTCACAATCTAGTAGAGCTTCCGGGAAGAGCTTCGTCAGCACGATGGCGTGGTGACGGTGTTGATGAAGCTAGCAACGTAGGGCTTCGCCTAAGCACCGCTACGATATGACCGAGGTGGATTATGGTGGAGGGGGGCACCGCACACGGCTAAAAGATCAATGATCAATTGTTGTGTCTCCAAGGGGTGCCCCCTCCCCGTATATAAAGGAGTGGAGGAGGGGGAGGGGGCCAGCCTCCTATGGTGCGCCCCATGAGGAGTCCTACTCCCACCGGGAGTAGGACTGCCCCCTTCTAAGTAGGAGTAGGAGTAGGAGAGGAAGGGAGAGAATAAGAGAAGGAAAGGGGGACGCCCCCCCCCTCCTTGTCCAATTCGGACTAGAGGGGGAGGGGCACGTGGCTGCCCTGGCCGCCCCTCCTCTTCTCCCCCTAAGGCCCATTAGGCCCAATATACTCCTCGGGGGGTTCCGGTAACCCCCTGGTACTCCGGTATATGTCTGAAACCTCCCGAAACACTTCTGGTGTCCAAACATAGTCGTCCAATATATCGATCTTTATGTCTCGACCATTTAGAGACTCCTCGTCATGTCCGTGATCATATCCGGGACTCCGAACTACCTTCAGTACATCAAAACACAAAAACTCATAATACCAATTGTCACAGAACTTTAAGCGTGCGGACCCTATGGGTTCGAGAACTATGTAGATATGACCGAGACACGTCTCCGGTCAATAACCAATAGCGGAACCTGGATGCTCATATTGGTTCCTACATATTCTACAAAGATCTTTATCGGTCAAACCGCATAACAAAATACGTTGTTCCCTTTGTCATCGGTATGTTACTTGCCCGAGATTCGATCGTCGGTACCTCAATACCTAGTTCAATCTCGTTACCAGCAAGTCTCTTTACTCGTTCCATAATGCATCATCCCGTAACTAACTCATTAGTCACATTGCTTGCAAGGCTTATAGTAATGTGCATTACCAAGAGGGCCCATAGATACCTCTCCGACAATTAGAGTGACAAATCCTCTTCTCGATCTATGCCAACTCAACGAACACCATCGAAGACACCTGTAGAGCACCTTTATAATCACCCAGTTACGTTGTGACGTTTGGTAGCACACAAAGTGTTCTTCCGGTAATCGGGAGTTGCATAATCTCATAGTCATAGGAACATGTATAAGTCATGAAGAAAGCAATAACACTAAACTAAACGATCAAGTGCTAAGCTAACGGAATGGGTCATGTCAATCACATCATTCTCCTAATGATGTGATCCCGTTGATCAAATGACAACTCATGTCTATGGCTAGGAAACTTAAACATCTTTGATCAACGAGCTAATCTAGTAGAGGCATACTAGTGACACTATGTTTGTCTATGTATTCACACATGTATTATGTTTCCGATTAATACAATTCTAGCATGAATAATAAACATTTATCATGATATGAGGAAATAAATAATAACTTTATTATTGCCTCTAGGGCATATTTACTTCAGGGTGATCCCGTGTTTGAGCTTAAACCTTTACCTGATACTCTAAAACATGCTTATCTTGATGAGAAAAGGATATATCCTATTATTATTAGTGCTAACCTTTCAGAGCATGAAGAAAAGAAATTATTGAAAACTCTGCAGAAGCACCGTGCTGCTATTGGATATACTCTTGATGATCTTAAGGGCATTAGTCCCACTCTATGCCAGCACAAAATAAAATTGGAGAAAGACGCGAAACCGGTTGTTGATCACCAATGACGGTTAAATCCTAAGATGAAAGAAGTGGTAAGAAAAGAAATACTAAAGCTTCTGGAGGAAGGTATAATTTATCCCGTTGCTGATAGTCAGTGGGTAAGTCCTGTCCATTGTGTCCCTAAGACGGGAGGTATTACTATTGTCCCTAATGATAAAGATGAATTGATCCCACAAAGAATTGTTACAGGTTATAGAATGGTAATTGATTTCCGCAAATTAAATAAAGCTACTAAAAAGGATCATTACCCTTTACCTTTTATTGATCAAATGCTAGAAAGATTATCCAAACATACACATTTTTGCTTTCTAGATGGTTATTCTAGTTTCTCTCAAATACCTTTGTCAAAAGAGGATCAAGAAAAGACCACCTTTACTTGCCCTTTTGGTACCTTTGCTTATAGACATATGCTTTTTGGTTGATGTAATGCACCTGCTACCTTTCAAAGATGTATGACTGCTATATTCTCTGACTTTTGTGAAAATATTGTTGAGGTTTTCATGGATGATTTATCCGTATATGGAACTTCTTTTGATGATTTCTTAACCAACCTTGATCGAGTTTTGCAGAGATGTGAAGAAAGTAATCTTGTCTTGAATTGGGAGAAGTGCCACTTTATGGTTAATGAAGGTATTGTCTTGGGGCATAAAATTTCTGAAAGAGGTATTGAAGTTGATAAAGCTAAAGTTGATGCTATTGAAAAGATGTCGTGTCCTAAGGACATCAAAGGTATAAGAAGTTTCCTTGGTCATGCTAGTTTTTATAGGAGGTTCATTAAAGACTTCTCAAAAAATTCCAGGCCTCTGACTAATCTCTTACAAAAAAGATGTTCCTTTTGTATTTGATGATGATTGTGCAGAAGCATTTGAAATACTTAAGAAAGCCTTGATTTCTGCACCTATTGTTCAGCCTCCTGATTGGAATTTACCGTTTGAAATTATGTGATGCTAGTGATTATGCTATAGGGGCTGTTCTAGGACAAAGAGTTGATAAGAAATTAAATGTTATCCGATATGCTAGTAAAACTCTAGACAGTGCCCAGAGAAATTATGCTACTACTGAAAAAGAATTTTTAGCAGTTGTATTTGCATGTGATAAGTTCAGACCTTATATTGTTGATTCTAAAGTAACTGTTCACACTGATCATGTTGCTATTAAATATCTTATGGAAAAGAAAGATGCTAAACCTAGACTTATTAGATGGGTTCTCTTGCTACAAGAATTTGATTTGCATATTATTGATAGAAAGGGAGCTGAGAACCCCGTTGCAGACAACTGGTCTAAGTTAGAGAATGTTCTTGATGACCCACTACCTATTGATGATAGTTTTCCTGATGAACAATTAGCTGTCATAAATGCTTCTCATACTGCTCCATGGTATGTTGATTATGACATACTAGCAAAAGAAAAAGAAAAGGTTGTCTGCTAGGTTAGAAAAAGAAAAGGTTGTCTGCTAATAAATGCTTCTCGTACAGCTCCATGGTATATTGATGATAGTTTTCCTGATGAACAATTTATACCACCTAGTTTCACATACTATCAAAAGAAAAAGTTTTTCTATGATTTAATACATTACTTCTTGGATGACCCACACCTTTATAAAGAAGGAGTAGATGGTTTTATTAGACGTTGTGTACCTGAGTATGAACAGGAACAGATCCTACGTAAGTGTCACTCCGAGGCTTATGGAGGACACCATGCTGGAGATAGGACAGCACATAAGGTATTGCAATCCAGTTTTTATTGGCATACTCTCTTCAAAGATGCCCGTAAGTTTGTCTTGTCTTGTGATGAATGTCAAAGAATTGGTAATATTAGTAGACGTCAAGAAATTCCTATGAATTATTCACTTGTTATTGAACCATTTGATGTTTGGGGCTTTGATTATATGGGACAGTTTCCTTCCTCTAATGGATATACACATATTTTAGTTGCTGTTGATTACGTTACTAGGTGGGTAGAAGCTATTCCAACTAGTAGTGCTGATCATAACACCTCTATTAAGAAGCTTAAAGAAGTTATTTTTCCGAGGTTTGGAGTCCCTGGATACTTAATGACTGATGGTGGTTCACATTTTATTCATGGTGCTTTTCGTAAAATGCTTGCTAAGTATGATGTTAATCATAGAATTGCATCTCCATATCATCCACAGTCTAGTGGTCAAGTAGAACTAAGTAATAGAGAGCTTAAGTTAATTTTGCAAAAGATTGTTAATAGATCTAGAAAGAATTGGTCCAAGAAACTTGATGATGCATTATGGGCTTATAGAACTGCATATAAAATCCTATGGGCATGTCTCCGTATAAAATGGTTTATGGAAAAGCATGCCACTTACCTCTTGAACTAGAACATAAGGCATATTGGGCCATTAAAGAGCTCAACTATGACTTCAAACTTGCCGGTGAGAAGAGACTATTTGACATTACTTCACTTGATGAATGGAGAACCCATGCCTATGAGAATGCCAAACTATTTAAATAAAAAGTTAAAAGATGGCATGACAAAAGGATACTTTAATGTAGGTGATTGTGTATTGTTATACAACTCCCGTTTAAGATTTTTTGCAGGAAAACTCCTCTCTAAGTGGGAAGGTCCTTACATCATCGAGGAGGTCTATCGTTCCGGTGCCATAAAAATCAACAACTTCGAAGGCACAAATCCAAGGGTGGTGAATGGTCAAAGAATCAAACATTATATCTAGGTAATCCTATAAATGTTGAAACTAATGTTATTGAAACCGTAACCCTGGAGGAATATATAAGGGACACTTTCCAGAACATTTCAGACTCCGAAAAGGAATAGGTATGTGGTATGGTAAGTAAACCGACTCCAAAACAGTTCTAATAGCAATTTTTCTCTGTTTTGGAATATTTAAGAAAACAGAAAAATAAGAAGCAGTCCGGGAAGGACAGGAGGCTTCCACGAGGGTGGAGGGCGCGCCCTACCCCCCTGGGCACGCCCCCCTGCCTCGTGGGCACCTCGTGTGCCCTCCGGACTCCGATTTCTTGCACGATACTTCTTTTGGTCGGTAAAAATTCACTATATAATCCCCCGAAGGTTTTGATCACCGTACCACACAAATATCTCATGTTTTTGTTTCGAGCTGTTTTCTGCCAGGGTTGTCAAGGACAGGCATCATGTCGTCTCCCTCCTCCAACAATGAGGTCAACGATGCTTGGTAATGAAGACAGAGCTGAAGAGAGAAGAACCCGGGGAGATCAACAAGGATGATGGGATCAAGAAGGCCATGGGAGATCAAGTTCCGGCAGTAGAAGACGAAGACATCCTTCAACCTCATCACAATCTCCTTACCCCAACGGAGATTGAAGCTTTCAAGATGATTGAGTTAGCTCACATTCAAAACAAGTATCTCACACATGAAAATATTTTGTTGAAGGAGCATATCATCGCACTCAAGGGCATTATCCGCAAATTGGAGGATCTCCTACGCTCGATGTGCGACTATCCATCATCACCATTATCTTCTTCACCAACAAAGAAGAACTGAGTATCTGGTATGGGAGCTCCCCTTGGCAACTGCCAAGCTTGGGGGAGTGCCCCGGTATCGTATCACCATCACACTCCTATCTTTACCGTTTTTCTTAGTTTGATCCTTTTAGTGATATTTTGATCTAGTAGAATAAAGTTTTAGTATGATCTCGTTTTGAGTTTTGCTTTATGATCCTTCTATGTAATCGAGTCTGTGAGCTATATATAATAAAGATTAGTTATGAGTCAAGGACCTGATTATCTTTCCATGATCTAGAGGGAATAAAAATAAAAGAGAAGAGAAAGAATAAAAAGAAATAAAGAGATCATATGGATCTTATGGAGAGTAATGACTTCACATATAAAGAGTATGATGAATAAAAGTTGTTGAGAGTTGACAAACATAGTTTTGGTCATCGTTGCAATTAATAGGAAGTAATAAAGAAAGAGAGGTTTTCACATATAAATATACTATCTTGGACATCTTTTATGATTGTGAGCACTCATTAAAATATGACATGCTAAGAAGTTGATGTTGGACAAGGAAGAGAACGTAATGGGTTATGTTTTCTTACATCTGAAATAAATTATATTGTCATGGATCATCCAACATGTCGAGCTTTCCTTTCCCTCTCATGCTAGCCAAATTCATTGCACCAAGTAGAGATACTACTTGTGCTTCCAAACATCCTTAAACCCAGTTTTGCCATGAGAGTCCACCATATCTACCTATGGATTGAGTAAGATCCTTCAAGTAAGTTGTCATTGTTGCAAGCAATAAAAATTGCTCTCTAAATATGTATGATTCATTAGTGTGGAGAAAATAAGCTTTATACGATCTTGTGATGTGGAAGAAATAAAAGTGATGGACTGCATAATAAAGGTTCATATCACAAGTGGCAATATAAAGTGATGTTCTTTTGCATTAAGATTTCGTGCATCCAACCATAAAAGCACATGGAAACCTCTGCTCCCCTCTGCGAAGGGCCTATCTTTTATCCTTGTCTTATACTTTATACAAGAGTCATGGTGATTTTCACCTTTCCTTTTTACATTTTATCCTTTGGCAAGCACTGTGTGTTGGAAAAGATCCTGATATATATATATAGCTAATTGGATGTGAGTTTTCATGAACTATTATTGTTGACATTACCCTTGAGGTGAAAGGTTGGGAGGCAAAACTATAAGCCTCTATCTTTCTCTGTGTTCGATTAAAACTTCATACCCATAAATATTGCGTGAGTGTTATCAATTGTGAAAGACTAAATGATAGTTGAGTATGTGGACTTACTGAAAAGCTCTTATATTGACTCTTTCCGATGTTATGATAAATTGCAATTGCTTCAATGACTGAGATTATAGTTTGTTAGTTTTCAATGAAGTTTCTGATTCATAATTGAAATTGTGAATGAATTGTTACTTTAGCATGAGAAACCATATGACAATATATATATATATATCAATATATATATCATGATGCCCTCATGTCCGTATTTTATTTTATCAACACTTCTATCTCTAAACATGTGGACATATTTTTCGATATCGGCTCCCGCTTGAGGACAAGCGAGGTCTAAGCTTGGGGGAGTTGATACGTCCATTTTGCATCATGCTTTTATATTAATATTTATTGCATTATGGGCTGTTATTACACATTATGTCACAATACTTATGCCTTTTCTCTCTTATTTTACAAGGTTTACATGAAGAGGGAGAATGCCGGCAGCTGGAATTCTGGGCTAGAAAAGGAGCAAATATTAGAGACCTATTATGCGCAACTCCAGAAGTCATGAAACTTCACGGGAGCATATTTTGGAATATATAAAAATACTAGCGAAAGAATTAACCAGAGGGGGCCCACACCCTGGCCACAAGGGTGGGGCGCGCCCTACCCCCTTGGGCGCGCCCCTTGTCTCGTGGGCCCCCTGGCAGGCCTCAGGTGCCCATCTTCTACTATATGAAGTCTTTCGTCCTAGAAAAATCATAAGCAAGCTTACGGGACGAAACTCCGCCGCCACGAGGCGGAACCAATCTAGGGCTCCGGCGGAGCTGTTCTGCCGAGGAAACATCCCTCCGGGAGGGGGAAATCATCACCATCGATCCACTCAGCGGGAGGGGGTCAATCTCCATCAACATCTTCACCAGAACCATCTCATCTCAAACCTAGTTCATCTCTTGTATCCAATCTTTGTCTCAAAACCTCGGATTGGAACATGTGGGTTGCTAGTAGTGTTGATTACTCCTTGTAGTTGATGCTAGTTGGTTTACTTGGTGGAAGATCATATGTTCAGATCATTTATGCATATTAATACCCATCTGATTATGAACATGAATATTATTTGTGAGTAGTTAAGTTTGTTCCCGAGGACATGGGAGAAGTCTTGCTATAAGTAGTTATGTGAATTTGGTATTCGTTCGATATTTTGATGAGATGTATGTTGTCTCTCCTCTAGTGGTGTCATGTGAACATCGACTACATGACACTTCACCATTGTTTGGGACTAGGGGGAGGCATTGGGAAGTAATAAGTAGATGATGGGTTGCTAGACTGACAGAAGCTTAAACCCTAGTTTATGAGTTGCTTCGTAAGGGGCTGATTTGGATCCATATGTTTCATGCTATGGTTAGGTTTACCTTAATACTTCTTTTGTAGTTGCAGATGCTTGCAAGAGGGGTTAATCATAAGTGGGATGCTTGTTCAAGGAAGGGCAGCACCCAAGCACCGGTCCACCCACATATCAAATTATCAAAGTATCGAACGCGAATCATATGAACGTGATGAAAACTAGCTTGACGATAATTCGCATGTGTCCTCGGAAGCGTTTTCCTTTATATAAGAGTTTGTCTAGGCTTGTCCTTTGCTACAAAAAGGATTGGGCCATCTTGTTGCATCTTATTTACTCTTGTTACTTGTTACCTGTTACAAATTACCTTATCACAAAACTATCTGCTACCAATAATTTCAGTGCTTGCAGAGAATACCTTACTGAAAACTGCTTATCATTTCCTTCTGCTCCTCGTTGGGTTCGACACTCTTACTTATCGAAAGGACTACGATAGATCCCCTATACTTGTGGGTCATTAGGGCACCGATGGCTGCATGTGACGGCAGCAGGTGGTTTGGTCGATGTTGGATCAGGCGGGTGGAAGGAGGGCTAGAGAACAAAGAAGATACGAGAGTAGTTCGATGAAAATCGGACCCCACACGAAATTAACTTACACCAAATCATTTTTCAGGTGACTTACCTATAGTGGACTATATCAAGTATTGCTCGTGATCGGGAAATTGTTGTGCAACTTAATTTCTCTCTCGTTATTCTCTTTAATTGAACAATTGTTATGTGTTGCAATAGATGTTTTTTATGCAATCGCCTTGATTTAATAGCTATTTTATTGTTAATGTGATGATGTATCAAATATGGAAATTTGATTAGTAGTTATTATTGATACCAAAAAAACATGATTTTATTTGGTAAGCCGATAAAAAGATGTGGGCTAGTTGAGGTGGTTCTCAAGGAAAAGTGGTATGAAGAAATTGACAAAACCCAAAAGGAGAATGTGTGGTGGGGAGGGAGGCCAAAAAAGGGATAGACACAAGAACCTTACAAGTGTTTTTAAGTAAAAGAGATATTCGGACTATTTATGTATGTTAGAAACCATTGTGCAGACAACTTACATCATCTCTCTTTGAAATAAAGATCTTATATACTACTTCCAATGTAAACTTCTATAAGACTTTTTAGGTCACTACTTCGGTGACCTAAAAAGTCATATAAATTTTTTATAGAGGTAGTAGTTAATAAGCTCCAAAATGATTTTTTATAGTTAATACATGACATAATTCCACAACAAACGTCCAATACTTTCTCATCTAGTAAAATACTGCACTAGAGATGTTTTTTTTGAGAGTACGCCAAAAGTGTACCATAGTTTTATAGAAGAGAGCAAAGCCAATGTAAAAAAAAGCCTCGAAAAGCAATAGAGATTTGAGATGCAGTAGAGACACGTCATGCATTTGAAAGGAAAAAAAATTAAAAAGTGTGATTAGCAAAGTTTGGTTGATGGTAAAAGCAAGTGAATGAATGCAGTTGAAGAAATACAAAAAAACTAAATCACTTTCAACTACACTATTTATTATATTCTTATAGGTAAATATGCGATAGTTAGCATTTTGCCCATAGGTTAGAAATGAGCAGGATCCTCTATCTGCTGCTTTTTTCAAAGCTTTCATGTATAGCACTATATTCCCTTCCTTATCTTTTGGAAGGGAATTTTCTCCTTTAATTTATCCATGGATAATGAGTAATGAATTGTTTGTTTTCTACCAAAAAAGAGGTTACACCTCCGGCCTTTAAGTCATTGTGATGCACACAACCATTCTTATTAATATTATGTAGAGTACAAAACAAATAGAACCACGACTGAATTATTACAGGATATGAAATAAACACCTACGACTTAGTCGAATTCTTTTGCATCAACGCTTTAAAGAAGGGACAAATGTTCTTACACCATCGTTGCTGTCCTTATGGAGGTGGCCTGGACAAAGATTTTCATCCTGTTTGCCGAGACCGGACAATGAACCAGAACAACAACATGGAGACAATACCTTCAACAAGGTAATGATGTAAGTTCGCTGCTAAACCAACCAATAAAGGACATGACCAGAGTTTTTGCTCCATACATGAAGTGGTGTTCTAGTCAGTATCTTGATAACGGATCATTCGATAGTCGCATCCGTCGGTAGTTCATGCCAGGCCGAAAAGGCACTAGTAGATTGATTGGGCGTTATTGATAAACAATGGATGTAATACCTCCAAGAGAAAGGATAAATGATGGGTTAGGCTTAGCGAGTTAACACAATTTTTGTCATGAGCCTTCTAACGGGAATTGAAATGCTACGCACCATTGATAGACCCAAAACATTTTGAAGCCTCAACACTAACATACCTCATTGTGTTATCGGAAATCCCTTGAGGGACGATGAAAAGTGCCCCTGATGTTGCAGTTTACTATGAATTATCATAAGATGTAATTTGAGTTTAAAACTTGCCAAACACTTGCAGACTATAGAGGGTTAATTTAAGCTTCTAAAGTTGCAAAGCAATCTGAAACTTAGTTTCCATAAGAAGCATTGCCTCTTTGTTAAAAATATAGGCCATAATAATAATTTTGCAAACTTCTTTCAAATACAAGGCACAAACATCGTGGTTGGTGATTTTACTTCCTCATTTGTCCTAATTTATCTCTCGGCTCTTTTCATCATATATGGTTATCTCTTAGATTCTCGACAAAAATAATATATTGCAAATTTGGCTTATTACTAGTGGATTCTTTAGTTTCTATTCGAGACAAAAATATTTTCTTAGGGAAGACAAAAACATGATTTGTAAATTGCAGTGGATGGAATACATGATGACATAACCCATGTTGCATTCTTTGGCTTAGGGTTCGATATGTCTTGTGCCATAGGAAGAAGAATATCAGTTGAGGAGGAGGCGCCAAAAGGATAAAGAAAGAGGGAAAAGATAAGAGTGGTGGGGAATGAAGATGCACGATCAAGTTCCCAATGGGTAATGAGCACCTTGGCTACTTTAGAGATTAGGGTGCCATGTCCAGAGTTGGGGACTATTATGGTGGGGAAGTGGAATAGGTTGCACGAGATGCCGAAGAGGAGAATGCAACAGGATGTTAGAGTAGGCGAAGAGAAGGTGGGGTTGGGAAGAGGCCAAGCGAAGGAGGCCAGCAGTGCTGACGAGTAGCAGGATCAAGGAGGAAGACAAAGGCGCGAGCAGACTAGCGAGTGTGCACTTGCCGGGCAGGTGTCAGACTCTATACATCGTGTTACCACTTAGCAGAGTGCTGTGTTTTTAATAAACAGTCGCTACCCCCTGGTATGTGCCGCTTTCCTAATCAAAAGATAGGAGAGCACCCCTTCTCCCGAAGTTACGGGGTCATTTTGCCGAGTTCCTTCGACATGGTTCTCTCGACGCGCCCTAGTATACTCTACTTGTTCACCTGTGTCGGTTTGGGGTACGGTCAGTTCACCGGACACATCACGCACAACCTTTCATGAAATTTGTATTGAACCGGCTAAAATGGTGAAAGAAAGAATAACTCACCATAATTAGCCTTCCAATACTTTTTTTACAATTAAGTGATAATATACCAATGAGATAACATACCCAATCAAGTCAATTATCAAAAATTCTCTGTTGGGGGCTCTTATAGCGGGGAGAGTGGGTTAGAGTGCATGAGATGTTGTTCAAGAGAAGGTTGCAAGGTTGCAAGCGTAGGCGAAGAGAAGGTGGGTAGTGAGGATGTCAAGCGGGGGAGGCCGGCAGAGTCGACGAGTGGAAGGAGATAGGAGAAAGGTGAAGATAAAGGCGTGAGGAGGATGGGTTGCGCATTTGCCCTATGGCGTGAATGTCACACATGTTGAATTTCGTATTGAATCAACTAAAATGATGAAAGCAAAAAAACTGACCATAATTAACCTTCCAATATACTTTTTCTACTATTAGGTGATAATAAACCAAGTGGGATAACACACTCAACCTAGTCAATTATCCAAAATTCTCTGTTGGGAGCTCTGATGGCAGTAAAATGGACTAGAGTACACAAGATGCTGGAGATGGGAAGGTAGCGAGGTGCAAGAGTAGACGAAGAGAAGGTTGGGCTACGTTGAGCAGAGGAGGCTACCGGTGCTAACGAGAGGGAAGAGCTACGAGCAAGACAAAGACAAAGACAAAAGCATGAAGAATGGTGGGTTGCACATTTGCCCTATGGCGTGAACGTCAAACACATTGAATTTCATATTAAGTCGGCTAAAATAATGAAAGCAAAACTAACTTATCATAACCGACCTTTCAATAAATGTTTTATACTATTAAGTAATAATAAACCAAATAAGATAACGCACCTAATCAAATTAATTATCCAAAATCCGCATCAGGATGGGACGCTGCTATTCTTAGCTCAAGCTCAAATGAGCCTGCATGAATAGTAAATTCGTAAAAATTTGGAGAAAAAATAAATCTTTTTTTGTGCTAAACATTGTCAAATTTTAGTGCTTGCAAAATTTCATCATGAAGTCACATTTGTGGAAGTGGTGGCAACAAAAACAAAATCGGTGCTCCAAATGTCATTTTCAAAAGCATTTTGGAGTGCTGATTTTTTTTTTTTTGCTTCGACTTCTAAGAATATCATTTGAATGTGAAAATTTGCAGGCTCTTAAAACATTTGTTAAAGTTTATCACACAAAAAGAACAGATTTTTTGGATTTTTTTTATTTTCTTTCGAATGTACTGTACATGAGCTCGGAGCAGAAAGACACTTTCAATCTAGATCCTCTTATGGCGGGAAGGAGGACTAGAGTGCACTAGATGCTGCAGAAGAGAAATTAGGAAGGTGCAAGAGTTGGCGAAGAGAAGGTGGATGAGCGAGGAAAGCTAGGTGAAAGACGAAAAGGTGTGTGGAGGAATAGCGGGTTGTGCACTTGCCCTAAGGCTTGTGCATCAAGCACATCCTTTCATGAATTTTGTCCAAAAATAACTCACTATAATTAACCTTCCGATCTACCACTAAGAAAATGTATACATTTACTGCTATTAAATGACAGTAAACGAGATGAGATAACACGTTAACACACCAAATCAAAGTCAATCATCCGAAATCACATGCCGTCTTTTTTAGATAAATATATCACTAGAATTACTAATATGCCTCTATACACAGGTTAAGATTCGGCTATTTGTTTTTTAATACAGTACAGGCACAAAAGCTCATCTATATGAGCATGCATCCATCTTTCTATGAACACATATGCACACATATGAGCATTTCATTTCTTTTCTCGGAAAAACCGGCGGCGCCAACCCACCCCCGTGCGCGTCCCCGTCGATCGGGTCAATCCCGCCGGCGCACGCGCACCACAACGGACCCTGTCGTGCGCGCCACCACCCACTGACTCACACGGCGCGACCGCACCCGCGGAGCGTGCCCCCGGTCATCGCGCCACGTGGCCGCGACGGGGCTCCGCTAGCCACCGTGCGCCCGACCCGCTACGGCCAGCCGCTAAATAAATCGCCTCGGATCTGACCAAATCTTCTCCGTCCGGACCGCACGCCGTCTCCCCCGTTTCCATTTCGCGAGGAGAAGAAAACGAGGGGGCAAGGGGAGGACAAAGAAACGGGGTCGGCGCCGCCGCCGCCGCCGCCGCCGCCGTCGGTTCGAGGTGGAGGAGGAGGTACGAAATGGATGCGCGCGCAGCGTGCCTTCGATTAGATTGTCTTAGATGGGGGAGAAGCGGGCGAGCTCGGGAACGAATCTCTGTTCCCTTGATCGTTTCTTCCCTTGTGTTGGCGTGGGGATTTTGTTTAGGAGGAGAGGGTCTATCTTCAGCCTGCGGTTTCCGCCCCGTTTGCTGTGGGCGTGTCGATCATTTGGGCTTTGGATTGGTCGATTTTTCCTGCGGATTTCGTTTTTCTCTCCCTCGGTTTGGGCTGCTACATGGTTGCGCCTGTGATCGTCTCGATTCCAGATACATACATACACTTATTATGCAGTAATCTGTAATCCGTGTGTGTTTATGAGCTGAGGCCTGAGGGGAGGGATTCTTAAATTTTGTGGGCGCACGATTCTCTCTCGTAATGATTCAGAAGGCAGAGGAGACTTGGTTGTGCCTATTGTGTTTCTGTTATTCTTTACGCGATTGAGTATTTTGCCAACATTTCTTAGTTTGTAAATCGATAGGCATTTTTTCCTGTTTGTATCTTCAAATAAATTACTATGTGGGATGATGTTTGCACATGACATAGTTATCCATGACCCAAGTGTTTTTATATTGCGTGGGTCGCCCCAGACAGTCTTTTGTTTGAAGCAGGAAATTCGCCGTCACTGTATCACAATCTAAACTGTTATATGCAGCTTTTGATCAAGTCGTTTTCATTCAACTGCTAATTCCAATTGGTTTTGGGATAATGAACAGATGATGCCGAAGAGGCAGATATGATAATGAACAGAGGGTCTTATTTTGTTCCAATTTTGTTACAAAAATCTATTGAATACATTTTACATTTTAGGAAATATATTTTTTGTCTGCTTAAAATGAAAAAACTGAAGAGCGGACGATTAACTTGTAGCGCCGCTACAACATAGTGATCTGATATAATTTCATAAACATAGGTGAATATGGCTTCCTTGGAGTGTAGTTGAATGTTCTTAACTAACAGTAGGTGCAAAGTTCGATTGTTTGGTGCTATTGGAGATTGCTATCATTACCTTCTTCCCATTTTCTTACATGAACTGTATCATTTCTACATGCGGATTTACATATTGGAGGTTACCTTTCTGACTGTTTGTGGCAACATCAGTTCCTAACTTTCATTGCATTGTGGCTGCAGAAGTGTAACACAAGTTGCCATGGAGGAGAACGCCGGTAGATCCTCCACAACAATTGGCATTCTAAGAAAGGGTTCTGGTGTCTCCTTGAGAAATCAAAGCAATGAGGAGAGACCAAATCAGTTCCAGAATAAGCCAGGGAACACCACAAAGCTCAACCCCACAAAAGCAACATGGGCTGGCAACAAGGAAAAGCCGGGGTATTTGCGTGACTCTTTTAATTCATCAGGATCTAAGTCTGTATCTGCAAGCTCTTCAAAAGCTCCTGTCAGAAAGAATTACGACGAAAAGCTAAGGCGCCCATTGTCAGCACAGTTTAACAATGCTGAAAGTAGTAACAGAAGAACTGTTGTCAACCGTCTGCAGAGTAGCAAGAAAGCTATTGCTGATGAGGAGGATGGGCATCCATGTGCTCAGCAGATTGAGTCAGAAGATTCATCATCCACATCAACCACTGGGGATCAGCCAACAGGGCTAGATCCTGAAGTCTTAGATTCATCTGTTTCTTCAGGGAGTTCTTCACATGTAGTTGATTCTGTGGCGAGAAATACTGCATTGAGGACTAAACCACGTAGGCAGAAGGATAAAGAGGAAATAGGTTTGGGTAAAACTCAAACTGCATCTACTTCTGTCCATCAGCCTGCTGGACCTCGCAATTTGGCCATTGGTGTGAAATCATCAAATGGTGCTGGTCCTGGTGTACAAAGGCGTGGTATAAAAAACCTTGGTTGCACATCAATCTCTGATGTTTTGCCGTCAGGCTGTTCTTCATCTAATTCTGTCCATAGTAAGAGGACTGAGATTACGAGAAAGAGGATTTCTGATGGGGAGACTTCTTCAAGACCAAGGGCTTTAAGTGGGCAGCCTTCCTTGTATCCTGGCAGTACTGGTCCTAGAGTCAGAGACTCTGAACAATCAGCTTCTCAACAAACAACAAGGACTAGCAACAGAATTATTCGGGATTCTGCAGATTCAGTAAGGACTAGGCGTCCTTTTACTCAGCAGGCTAGGATGAGGATGCCAGATGAAACAGAGCAGGGCGTGTTTGCTCTGCGTGAGACTGTATCGGGGGCTCGTCAACCAGATTGGGCCCGATTTTCGATGAACGAAGTTCCTCCACAGAGGTCAATGAGGCCTTTTCCTATGGAGTTGCCTCATGCAATTTACTCTTCTAGTCGTCAAGGCTCTAGTAACCGTACATCAAGGAGCAGAGGGAGTTCTCGTCCCGAGGATAGCTCCCCACAAATGTTTAGAGATGTCTACAGGCGCATGAACATGGACGGAATTGCAGAGGTAAATTTGTTTTTCCATGTACTGTCTGAGTTGTTTGATTTTGTGCTTAGGTTTTGTTTGTGATGAAACTGATCAAACTATCATAGTTTACAGTGCAGTGCTTTTTATTAGCTGCTAGGAAGTCTTGACATGAGAAAGCAATAACAGTGTTGATATATGGAATGCTTATTGTGTACAGGTGTTGCTAGCATTGGAAAGGATTGAACAACATGATGAATTGTCTTATGAGGTCAGTCCTTTTGTCCTTGTTTGCAGCTTTAATTTTTCTTTTCTTGCCAACTTAGCTCTGAAGCGTGTTCTGTACATAATATTGGCAGCAATTGCTGGTGCTGGAAACCAATCTATTCCTCAGTGGCCTTGGCTTGAATGATCAGCATAGAGATATGAGAATGGATATTGACGACATGTCTTATGAGGTATTATTACCATGATATTGATTTTGCCGTAATAATTTGATTAGAGACGTTCTTTTCTTTGTTAACAATTGTTACTCTGTAACCATTCAGTTTGCATGTATAGATCCTAAAATGTAGCCCTATGCTCATGAAGTTCAGACACCAGAAGCTGATATGTTTTGTTTCGCTCAGGAATTATTACAACTAGAGGATAGAATTGGCTCCGTGAGCACTGCCCTTTCCGAAGAGCAATTGGAGAAGTGTCTCAGTCGAGTCGTGTATAAACGAGCGAATCCAGCGCTAGAAGTGAACAAACCTGTAGTAGATGATGTCAAATGCAGCATATGCCAGGTATTTCCCAGTTCATGGGCCATTATTACTGCTTCTTTTGCAAGAAACTTATTGTTTGTGCATTACTATACTGTTATTTCTTTTTTGTGCTGCTTACATATGTTTTTGACATTGACTGGGTATTACAGGAGGAGTACATTGAGGACGAAGAGGTTGGTAGAATGAAGTGTGAGCATCAGTACCATGTGTGCTGCATTCAGGAGTGGCTTCGACAGAAGAACTGGTGTCCGATATGCAAAGCTTCAGCAGTACCTTCGCCGTCGGACGCCGCGGACAAGGGGGATACATGAATCTATGTCAAATACTCTCTCCGTCCCAAAATAAGTGTCTCAACTTTAACATAACGTTATACCAAAGTTAGTATAAAGTAGAGACAGTTATTCTGAGACGGTGGGAGTAGTATGAAGATACCATGAAACCATGTTAGACATCGTAGGCACTGCCACAAATCAAGGCCCTCCAACTTGTGAATATATACATGATGAACTGTTTCTCTCTTGCAAAGCGCCGTGTCTTTCTTTCTTTTTTTGTTACATTATTATTATCTTGTTCCACTCACAGTACACGTCACCGGCCATCAGATAAAAAAGGAAAACGATCATCCTTGGGGCTGGGAAATGGTGTACTACAATCTACGGATTACTGAAAGAGGAAAAGTGTGATGGCTGTAAATTTATGGCGGCTGCCCACCAGAGAAAGAAGCTCCTAGGAAAAGAATAAAAGGAGGCCGCAGATGATCGGCCCCAGCTTTGTCTCTGCTCTTCTCCCATCATTACTCGTGCTGTACTGTGTCATACTGTAACTCAAATTCGTGCCAGTTCAGCCAGAAAAAGAACCCGTGATCATGGTGGCCAACTCTTTTATTATACAAAAGCAAAAGATCCGCACTTTGCGTTCAACGATCGAAACAGCTACTCCTATGTCAGTGCTTGTTCTTCTCCTAATTAACCTCTCAAAGTCATGGCAGCGCTAGTGCTCTTTCAGAGCTGTTTGCCAAAAATATTCTGAGGCAGCACTTCTGCAGCTTCGTCGTTGGGCTGATTCGTTGTTGGGCCTCCTGCAAAATTTGGGCTTCCTACTTCTAATGCTGCCCGACATAGATCATTTGCATCAGTGAACGGAATGATGAGGGAGCGCAGGGAGCAACTATTTCACGAGCGCTCCTTCGGGAGTCTCATAACGATCAGCGTCACTTAGCGCGCTCTCAGCCGTCCACTACGTGTCGTGCTCTGGGTGCTCCCTTCAGATTTTATTTTATTTTTCCGCACGCGTTTTCGGGTTTTTAAATGGTTTTTTTCGGGGTTTTGGTTTTTCACATTCTTCCTTAGCTTTTGGATATAAAAAAATTCAAAAATAAATTCCTGCAAAAAAACACGTTTTCTTTTTTTCTTTTCTTTCACGAGAGTCACGGTTTTGCTTTCGCCAAAATCATGGCCGTGCCTCTTAGAAACAAAAAAAACGCGTTTTCTGGGTTTTTTTCCTTCTGCGAGAGACACGGTTTTGCTTTCGCGAGAAACACGGTTGTGCTTTCACGAGAGGCACGGCCGTGCCTCTCGAAACAAAAAAATGCGTTTTCTGTTTTTTTTTCACCCGTGAAAGACACGGTTGTGCTTTCGCGAGAGTCACGGTTTTTTTGTCCGGTTTTTTCATGGAAAAAAGTTCGTCAACAACAGATCTAGTTTTGAAGATCTCGACGCGAGGTATCCAACGGTGAAAACGGTTCGAGATTTGGATACACGGTTTAAGAGATAAAAACATTTTAAATATCTACGAAAAAAAGAAAACTCTCAGGTTGCAATAAATAGCGCACATGCAGCGCGCCACTTGTCACAGCCTGAAAAGGTGGGAGCGATCTTTGTAATAAGTGCTCCTCAATTAGTGATTTCGGGGAGCGCCTATGTCTCGTGTTCAGCGAGTAGAGGCTTCTCACTTGCTGAAGCATGCGGGCATATGGGTCGGCCCAGTTCGCGGTAGTACACTGCCTTATTACTTTTTTATTATTTTCATGTTTTTATTTCTTTTCTTATTCCATTATTTATTTATTTTTACAATTTCAAATGTTCTAAACATATATATTACAAAAATACACTTTAAATAATATTTTGAAAAGAAATTAATTATGCATTTGAAAAATGTTGAATGTGTACACAAAACATGTTGACCATGAATTAAAAACTAATTAAATATTTTGATGATGTGTATAAAAATAATAATCAAAGCATTTGAAAAATGTTGAACAATTATTTCAAAAAAAATTAGACAAAGCATTTGAAAAATGTTAAATGTGTACAGAAAAAATATTGATCATGTATTACGAAATGATGAAACTAATTGACATGTATATAAAAATGTTAATCAATCATTTGAAAAAATATTGAACAAATATTTGTAAATTGTTGATCAAGCATTTGAAAAATGTTAGATGTGTATAGACAAAATATTGACCATGTCTTAAAAAATAATTAATTTCGTTGATCATATATATATAATGTTAATCAAGCATTTAAAAAAATGTTGAACAAGTATTGGAAAATGTTAATCAATCATTTGGTAAATGTTGAATGTGTATAGAAAAAATGCTGACAATGTGTTCCAAAAAGTGCTAATATTGCATTTAGAAAATGTTAATCAAGCATTTGGAAAAAAATACTAAATATGCATACAAAAATGTTGGCGATTTATTAAAAAAATATTAATTTTGTCTTTTAAAAATGTTAATCAAACATATGAAAATTTTTGCAATTGTGTACAGAAATGTTTTGACCATGTATCGAAAAAATGTTAACAAAGCATTTAAAAATATTATAAATCTGTATTTAAAAAATGTTAAATTTGTATAGAAAAAATGTCAGACGTGTATTAGAAAAATGTTGCTGACATATACAAATAATGTAAAATGAACCAAAAGAAACAAAAAAACTCAAAAGAAAAGCAAAAGACGAAGAAGAAATAAGAAAATCAAACAAAAAACAAAGAAGACAAAAAAATCTGATGAAAAAAAGAAATAAAGAAAGAAATCCGAAGAAAAAAAGGAAAAGCCCAGTGAAAACCAAGAAAGTATTAAAGAAAATCAAAGAAAAACAATAAAAAGAAAGATAATAACAAACCAATAAAAAATTGATAAAACAAAACAAAAAAACCCTGGAAAAACAGAAAAGAAATAGTGGAACGAGGCTCGTTTCGACTAAGATGACCCGACCTACTAGTTAGTCACGAACGTGAATCTAGCGCAGTGGCTAGCTGCCCTCATGATCAACTAGTACACCAAGGATCGAATCCTCCTGCGTGTGACGCTCTCTTTGATTTCTCTTCCTATTCACTTTAAGTGACTGCTATTGGGCTGGCCGCAAGAAATTGTGCGGTCTTGCCTGTTACTCTGGTTTTATTTCCTCTCACCTTCCTTCACCCCCTTCTATCGGTTTTTCTCTTTTCTTGTCTGGCCGGGAATACCTAACGTATTTATGGTAATCAATCACAATCAATCAACGTATGGTAAAATTATAAACTCAAAAATCTCAAATATGATAATTATAGTAATAAATTAATTTAGTTATGCTAAGGCCATAAACACAGGAAATTTCAAATATGGTAATTATAGTAATCAATCAATCTAGGTATGATAAGGCAATAAACTCAAATATGATAATTATAGTAATAAATTAATTTAGTTATGCTAAGGCCATAAACACAGGAAATTTCAAATATGGTAATTATAGTAATCAATCAATCTAGGTATGATAAGGCAATAAACTTAAATTATCCCAAGGCCAGCCAGATTAGCATACACATGAAAATCAACGCCCTACGACTGATCTGCCATCCAATTTTGCTTCCACGGTCTGTCATCCAATTCGAGGCCCCAGATTCAATGTTCTGCTAGCAATCCACGTGCACGTCCTGCCTGGCGATCGACCAGGATCACAATCTCCCGAGCCAAACACCGGCCGTCGTCGCACTTACTTACTCCGCCCACAACACCGGCCGACTGGCGGCGGTGACGCTAGCGATTGTACCGAGACGTCACTGCAGATGACTGAAAAACAGTCAGATCGGTAGTCATTCTTAAAAAAATTAAAAAAATCACATACACGGATATGTGTCTTGTCAAAGAGAAGCACATGATCACAAAAACAAGGTTCAACCAATATTAATTAATTTCATAATGAGATGTCACATCGGTTATTATATAGGTTATGCTGAAGGATTCGAGATCTCATGTTATATTTTGCTTTTAGCAACAATCTTTTGTAAGCCACCTCATATTAGCTTATTCATTTCAGTAAGAACAGACCATCTCTATTTGGTATGTTGCATTATATCGTTGTTTCTATATGCTAAGATTTGTCATACACACGATTATATCATTGAACTCTGAAATTTAATTTGTGTTTTTAGAACTAATGCATACACCACACATGATTCAAGGTTTTTCTCATCTCATTATCCTTTTTTTTGGCAATTCAATCACTATTCAAGGTTGGAATAAGGATATTGATTATCCATAGTTTGGTTATCTTCACATCAACCTTCCAGGGAGCCGTACATATTCAAAATAAGAAGAAATGAAATACCACCCAACAGTATTGAGTGTTTCTATCTACCCTTACACATTTGTAATATATTAGTGGAGATCACTAATGGGGAGAACGTGTTGCATCACTCCCGATAATCTGTTTAACTGATATATTAGCACTTCGGATTTTATTGGGAAGCTCCAAAAAAAAGTTCAGTGCACACATGATCAGTGTGAAAGGAATACCACTGAGCAGAACTTCTGACGCATTAATTTCTTTGCAGTACATAGTGTGAGGATGCTCTGGGACTAGCGGGAAAAACTCTTTATTATTGCAATGCAAAGTGCATCTTATATCTGAAGATAATATACCTTTCGCTTTTTTACATGTCGTTGCCCCCAACCCCGTCAACGTCATCATCATTATTCCCCGTAAAAACCATGCAACAACCTAAGTGACCACCTACTCCGCCATGTATATATCCTCCTCCCCTCTATCTCTTTATATTTCATAGAGACGTGCCAAACAATAAAGTAGCAACATCGTTCTCCTAGCTTGTCGATAATGCATAATAAATATGTCTTGAGAGAGAGAGAGGGAGGGAGGGGCAGAGGGAGAGGGAGAGGGAGAGGGAGAGAGAGGGAGGGAGACTAGCTGCCACGACGCAACAAAAAACTGCCTGCACGCCTTGCTAAGACAAGAACATTCTGAAATATACCCAAACTGTAGAGAGGGGGAGGGAGGGCGAGAGAGAGAGATGCCCCAACTACACGGTTTCGTATTTGAATGGGTGCTTGAATTGGAGAAGTGGAGATAGTGGGTGGAAGAAGAAGAAGAGGAGGCAGAGTGATTTAGTGGCAAAAGAAAGCCTAGAACGCCGCTTGATGTACACGAGGATCTTAAAAAATATATATATATATTAGACAAAGTTAATGTTCAATACTAAAATATATATGCCCCTATAGGAATGCACGGGTAACGCACAACGAAGGTGAGGTGGGCGTCGCCCATTTTTAAAAGAGAGTGGTCCAATGAGAAATGTCCTGCTGCGGCTGGAAACCGAGTGAGAAAGGGAGGGTCCGACAGAAAAAAGAAAAGGATGCGTCACGGGGTAGGTTTTTGTGTTGGGCCTGCGTATTGAAGATAACATGGCAGATAGTCCAGACAATCACATTTCTCCCCCACATATGGTCTGGATTTGGGGGATTCCGGACTGTCCAGATGATTGAAATTCAAGGAGCCTACCGGACGCTTGTTTACTGTTCGAACATGCCCGGATGTATGAGGGGGAATATGCTTCGACCTTAAACACCGTCTTAATCATTTGTTTGATTTATTTATATATGCATTATAGCCCGTAGCAACGCACGGGCGTTCTACTAGTTAAATTAAAGTTTTCAAAATAAACATTGATCCGAACATGATACATTATGTGCACGTGCAGAAATTCGAACAAAGCTCTACGCTTAGAAAAGGCAAAAAAAAGTACCCGGATGTGGGTTTGGCTACACCCATGATGAATAGTAAAATCGAAAAATAGTTAAACAAAACAGAAAAAACTATTTTAAAAAATAACAAATCAAGAATTTTCTACAAACATGAAAAAAATTATGAAGAAAAAATATTCTAGTATTCTGGAAAACAATATACAAAATGAATGCTACAAAATGCCTTTTAAAATAGTCTTTTAGGAGCATCGATTTTATAATATATTTTTTTGCCATAGCATTGAATATTTTTCCTTCATGATTTTTTAAAGTATGCAGACAATCCATCAATGTTTATTGCAAAAAGAAATCAGTTTTTACTTTTAGTTTTAACTATTGTCTTCGAGTTTATTGTTCATGGGGGGCACTTGAGCCCGCAAGCAGAAACTCCATGTCTGAGAAGTAACCATCTTCTACTTTAAGTTTTTTTTTTGAGGGAATGCCATCATGGCGCACTTTATTTCAAGTTGAATAACGATATATCGTTCATTACAGCTGTGACAATAAAGCTAGGGGGATTACCCTCCCAAAACACAAAAGAATTAGAAGTAAAAGCATGTCTAGCTAATGTGTGCGCCACCATGTTCGCTTCCCTGTTGCAATATTGCATGGACATGTTCTCAATTCTGGATGCAATCCAACAACAATATGCTAGTATAGACGAGTATGGACTCCACATCTGAATGGCCCCATTAAAAGCTTGCACAAGTTCCATAGAACCTGTTTCAACTATTACTAAGACACATCCCAACTTTTCCATCATGTACATGCCCTTCTGATGCATTGTTGCCTTCGTTGTTGCTACATCAAGTAATCGATCTAGAGACCAGCAAGCCCCTGCAATTGCTTCGCCAATTTTATTACATAGTACTGCACCTGCTCCACTGTTCCATTTTTTTTAAAGATGCATCGATGTTCAACTTATATGAAAGTCTTGGCGGCCTGCACCATGTTGTTGTTTGTGGTTCAGATTTTAAATAAGCTCCCACACAGTTCATTGCTATAGTTTGAATAGCAAAAGCTGACTGAGGTGGAGGGGCCACAACCACCCATTTTACAAACTCTCTACGTTGCCACCAAATATACCAAGCACCCACGATAATCATCTCCTTTGACCCAACTTGCCCAAGTACCGGTGATTTATTATTCTATCGTCGAAGCAGCTCTTCAAGAATTATGGATCGGTCAACATATGTAGCCTTCATAATAATGTCTTGAAGACCCAGCGATTTCCAGACATCTTGTGTACGGCTGCAAGTGAACATCATATGCCTAATATCTTCAGGACCCGAAGAGCAAGACATTGATCCAGAGTAGGAATGTGTCTATTAGGCAACACCGCCAGACCTAGGATTATGCCATGCAAGGCTTTCCATCCAAAGATTTTTACTTTGCTTGGCACTTTCAGCGTCCATAAGGTGTCCCAAACAGGATTGCGTGAAGTTGTCCCTTGTCCATCCGCTCTAGTCAGTCGGTGTCTATGGACATGATCCCATTCAATATAGTACACCGACTTTACCGTGAATATATATGATTTTGTAAAATGCCAGGCCACAAAATTTTCATTCAGATGTTCGCTCAAGGGTGTTAGCAAGATTCTTTCCACGTCAATCGGGTTAAAAACATTCCTTATGAGCATCTCATCCAAACTTTCAGTAGCAAGTTCAATTAAATCACTTACGGTTTGTAGCAGAATTTGGCCCTTAGGTGTTTGCACCATTCTAGATGGACTTCCTGGTATCCAGTGGTCCTCCCAAATATCTATCTATTCACCCATGCCAACTCTCCAAATGTGTCCTCTCCGAGAAGTACACAGGTCGGCCACAATATTTTGCCACGTGAAAGAGGAGCTTTTTTTAGGGCCTGCCTTTAGTAAATTGCAGTGAGGATAATACTTAGCTTTTAGAACTTGAGCACACAACATATCAATATTTGTGATGAGTCTCCAAGATTGTTTTGCCACATGACTAGGTTAAAAGAGTGTAGGTCCCGGAAGCCCATACCTCCGTCCATTGGGAATACACATCCTCCACCAGGCTATTCAATGCATCTGTTTTACTTCATCTGTATCTCCCCACCAAAATTCTGACATTGCATCTGTCATCTCCTTGCATAGCTTCTTGGGAATATAAAAAACGGACATAGCAAAAACAAGGATAGATTGGATCACCGCCTTCAACAAAATCTCTTTCCCTCCTATAGACAGAAACTTTTCTTTCCAACCCTTCAACCTGTAAGTTACATGCACGTTTGGCTCATAGTCCGAGTGTAAAATATTCAGTGTCTATGCCATAAATTTTCTAAGCTTCATGTGGTATCCAATATAGAATTACACTTTTGCCATAGGAATGACCAAAAATTCGTCAGATTTGGTGTTCATTTGCTCCAGTAGGAAAAATAATGTAGCAATGTACCCCTATGAACTAAACATGACTTATCTTTTTCTTTACATTGGCGTTAACACTTGAGTTTGTACCATTTGTTTTTCTTTGGTTTTCAATCACCTTACTAGATAATCCTTCATTCATTTTCCTGATAGAATGACCTAAAATAATGCAAGAACCGACGTGTACTATTCCAACCATTTTTTTTTTGGAGACTTTGCAGTCTTCTATGTTCCAATCATCCATGTGTCTATCATAATAACAGAATAAATGGACTATTTGTAACACCGGGGACATCTTTTCCTACCATAAGAACAGAATAAATGAACGGTTTGTAACACAGGGAACATCATATCAATTCATTAGTCATGATATTATTTTTCATGTCCGCAAGGAACTGTTCAAGGAACCCACAGTTATATAAGCTCAATTTATGGCACATACACTGCATTCAGATCAAGTGGTCGCATACAGAGAACCTAAGTCGCCAGATGTATGCGCATTGTGTTTGTATCCCCTTGATGCTTCATTTTGAGTTAATAAAATCCATCTTTTATCAGGAAAAAAATGCAATGTATGAGACTTGGACCCACTTTGTCTGACCTCAAGAAGCACAAGACATGGCACATTACTTTCATATAATAGCCTAATGTCCCACATGGGATATGTGGACAAAATGAGCTAACAAGTTTATTTCAGATGCAATCTTAGTAAGTAGTACTCCGTAGGAGACAATGGCTTGCTTGTAGCTTTGCGCAGAAAGAGTGAGACAAGAACAAATTGGTTGGCCGTGCTGCATGCTGCCTGTCGCAGCCAGCCGCATCGTTTGGGGTTGGTTCTTGGAGATGCTTCAGAGGGGGTCCTTAAGGCACGAGAATTCTTCACTTTCGTTGCACCAATCAGATCTGCGCACGCACAAGGGGATGGGCAGAATATGCACAAGATAAGTGTCTTTCAGACGAATTTGGCACCGCTAAGCAAAAGAAAGGAAATATGGACAGGATCTGTCGGTACTGGTTCTATGTTATCTTTGCAAAGCTTCCCTCAAGTCTCACTCCTGCTATATATATTCGTTCAGTTTTGCTTCTTTCGTTACCTTATTATTAGTTGGAATTGGCGTTTCTGAATGACAGTACACGTTCAGAGCAAGGAACTTGGGATCTATTTGACCATGAATGATGCATAGGCGCTTTCATATTTTTACCATCCCACTTTATTTAGCGTCCGTTTCATCATCCTCTCATCAGTTAAGTTGGTTTGGAAAGCAAGGCGGGAGGATAAGCTAAAGAGCTGACAGCTGATTTTGCTGAAGAAAGAGACGGCGCATTCGCGCCACCGAATGCAATCCGAGGCGACGCCAATGGCAGGGGCGACCCGATCAACATGTCGACCAAGAAAAGCAGCGGTGCGTGGCAGGCAGGCACTTGGAGGCATCCTATACCTGTCAACACTCAACACCACTTCCCTTTGTGCCTGTGGATTTGTGGTCTCTCCCGTATTTCCGGGACCATGAGAAAAGTAGCGTGTCAAACTTACACCTAATCGTTCTGCATAATTTTCTTGGGCTGCAGAAAGATGATGGCTGCCAAATTGAGCGCTAATATAGGCTATCGTAATCATTCGCAGAAGGGTGTGGCTAGGTTTCAGTCGACTGAGACTTAACCAAGTCTCAGTCAAGTGATGTAGTATATAAAAGAAAAAAAACTGAAAATAATTTTTTTGTACGAATCTCCATGCAAAATCAAAGGAAGATAGCATCGACTGAGACATAACGAAGTCTCAATCGACTGAGACTTAGCAAAGCTGTTCGCTGAATCTATGAACGGGTCAATCGAGACCTGAAATGGCCTGTGATCACGATGCGGCACAAATGGCAGCGCTGAAGTCGGTTAGTTGGTTTCTCCATTTAATCAAGGCAAGAAAGGGACCTGACCCTTATGCCAAAACCAATGCACCAAGTTATGCAATCCAAACGTGTGCTACGAATGGCTTGAAACGGAGTGCTTGACCTTGTAAAGGAGTGGGGTTCATGGCCGGCATACTCTGGTGTTATGGAATCACATTCCGGCCTCCACTTCCTTCTCGTGTGCTATAGCTTGGGCTCTCTGCCTACTTTTCCATGGCCATCTAATTTCCATTCCTTATCTAGGGGATCAAACTTAGAGCAACTCTAGTAAAAGTCACCATATTGCGCCGGTCACCATAATAATTGCCAATGTGCCAATTTTAGACTAAAATCACCATATTGAGGAGGAGAAGCATTGGTAAAAATTATACTAGTCGTTTTGGGAGACATAAGGATTTCCACAAGAATTACCGTATGTGTCTCCAAACTGGTTAGCATGATTTTTCCTTTAGATGGGAAGAAATCGGAGAGACTCGACGACGAGTAATGCATGGAGGAGTGAAAACGACGTCGGTGTTTGAAGATGTGAGAAACATGGGGTACATAGATTCTTTGCTTCTCACATTTGCGAGCATCGCCGCCATTGGAATCGGCACGCCGAAGCTAAAATCGACGTCGATGTTTGAAACTGTGAGAAGCATTAGATGAGGCACCCATGTGGATACCTATCGTAATGCTTCCACAATTTCGAGCATTGCAGATCCGGCCGCCGCCGTCGGAATCGGCACCCGAAGCTGAAATGGCTGTCGAAAACGAGTCACCGACAACAACATCTTTGTGCGAATTTTGGTACCATCTTGGATTTTCCACGCCCTCGCGTCTCGTCATCGTCCAATCCCTCGCCGCCGTGCTCGGGTTTAACTGAATGTTGTTGGTTTAATTGAATATATATGCATTGGAGACGGGGAAAAGGAGGATGTCTCACTGACAAGTGGGTCATACGGTAAGGAGGCAGCTCTTATGGAGATTATGTGTTTTTGGTTTGGCTTGGTAATCTTCATATCCATATGGAGGCTGCCAACACGACTAACTCTGCTAGAGTTGCTCTTGTGTGTTGAGAAACCTTGATCGTCTCTTTACTTGGACAGCATACTGGTGTTCACTATCATTTCCTGTTCCTGGATGTATTGAGGCGTGCTTCTTGGAGCTTTGGATGTTTGACTGAAAATATCACATGGTTTGTTGCAGGTGTTCACAGCTCACCTTGGGCGTAGTTATGAGAAACTTGGACCATCCATGGCATGTTGCATCCTCTGTCAACAGCTGGCTGGAGCCACCATGCCATACAGTGCAGTGCACAGAACATTCAACTTCACATAGTACATCCACTGTGACATGTACAGTAACACTTTCAAAAAATAACTCCATTCATTCATATGGGATAGTATACTTGTTGATTAACCGGACCAAGTGTAACATTTACATGGATGTAACTGTGCGTGCCTCCTATCCCACGGCATTTATATGCTTTATTACATGGTGAAGAAAAGAATCGGGCTGGAACAAATCGGCTATGACAATATGGCATGTGCGAGCATATGGGGCGAGCATGGGCAGGGAGAAGAGAAGAGGAGAGACACATGACAGAATCGATCGGCCCATCCATCCATCCATTTTACCCTCTCTACTGAATGTACGTGTGGTGCTACTACCACGGCAGCTTAGAGCTAAGCAACCACGTTAGTTGACCTTGGTGCAGACCCGGCGGATCTCGGCGTCGGAGCCGGCGGTCTTGACCCCGATGCGGCCGAGCTTGGCCATAGCGGCGACGAAGGCGTCGAAGAAGGCGGTCTGGTTGGCGGCGAAGTGGTTGACGGTGGCCCGGGAGCGGCGGTCGGCGAAGAGCACCTGGTCCGACGACAGCAGGCCCTTCTGCTGCTGTAGCGTCTGGTAGTAGCCGTTGTCGAACCTGTTGGGCGTGACGGCGTCCAGCATGGCCACCGTGGCCGGGCTGTAGTTGAGCGGGCACGTCCCCCGCATCTGCCGCAGGAACGCCAGGTTCATCGGCGGGCTGTACTGCGGCCGCGCCCCCTTGAAGGTGTACAGCCGCCGCACGAACTTGTCGCAGTGCGTCACCCCGATCGTGTGCCCCCCTGCACCGCATTCGTCTTCCACGTCAGTAACTGCCTACTATCTATCTTGAGCGGCTAATAATTCAATTCAGAGGGAATGTTTTGGCGTGATGTTGCCGAGGCCGGAGGAGATCAACAATCAATCAACCAATCAATCAATCAGGCCGTACAACTGACCTGAGAGCGCGATCATGTCGGTCTGGGTGAGGCCGTTGGCGGCGAAGAGCTTGTTGAGCTGGTCCAGGGAGAAGCCGGCGCCGGGGAGGCTGTGCTTCACGACGGCGCGCGTGCCCACCTTGCCGTCCAGCCGCCCCAGCTCCACCGGGTACGACGGCCCTCCCGCCTGCATCATCATCAAACCAAAAACCAGAATCATCATCGGTACTAGTACTCCGGTGAGGTCATTACAGCACAGCTCTGCAATCAAGCACAGTACTTCTACGTACGCGCTCGAGCAGAGCTTCCGGCACGGCGCGCAACTTGCGCGTCTCCTCAATAATTGACGGATTAATTCCGCAGCAGCTCTACCGCTGTCTGCCTGCCGCCACCACAGTGGCCATACGGATACGTGCTCGGCGGATGAGTTGTTGCCGTACGCACGCGGTTCATTTACGCGGCCGAACCGTGTGTACGCACCACGCGGGAGACGCTTTTTTCACCGGGGCGGCTGGACACGGTCAGGTCAGAAGAGGAGGCGGACGGCGCAGCAGTAGAAATAACTCGCCCCCGTCGCGTCCGTCCCCACGCCGCGCCCTCTGGACTCTGGAACGCTGCTGCTGCTACTGGATGGACGAGTAAATACGACAGCGGAGTTCCGACCGGCTGGGACCACGACCGTGTCGGCCCCGAAATTTTAGCGCCAAAAGATCCCGACTTTTCGAGCTTTTGGAGTGCCCAAATCGAACCAGCTACTCCAAAACTGTGCGATGAAACACCAAGGAATGTTTTTTTTTTGAAACAAAAACAGCAAAGAATGTTACTCTCCTCGGTTAAGAACTACTCCTACGTACCACAAGTGGGATCGATGTGGTAGCGAGTGACATTAATACTGCTTAATCTAGTTGTAGTCCTCCTAGTAGTAGTACGTGATCCAGTACAAGTATACGAGTAGTAGTTGTTTGTTGGGCGGCGGCAGTTAATCCAATCCTAGCTAGCTGCTGTATGCTGGTGGCAATGGTTTCGGCACCACCGAGGTTGCGGCGCGCGCACACAAGCTCCGGGCATGGCGCGTGGGCGCGTACGTACGTGCTCCCGGCACAGGCAGAGGCGTAACTGCGTCGTCACTGACTCACAGCTAAGAGAGAGAGAGAGAGAGAGAGAAGGCTCGTGGCTACGGCTGCCCAGAGAGCTCCAGAGCGCCAGTGTGCGCACACGGCGTGGGACATGTCAGCCCCATCCATCCATCATATAGCTGTCTCTCGGTGTGCAGATGCTGCGCGGTTAGCCCTAATAAACACACACGGAGAGCCGTGCTAAGTGAGGGTTTAGGCGCACGCTTTGTCAGCCCACCTCCTAATTGCCACCTCCTAATTGACCCCGCGCGGCGTCGCCGTCGACCGACCAAAGAAAGCGGCGGCGCGGAGAGAGACGGGACGGGACTAGCTATGCGCGTGCGCGGGCGGCGTTCGTACCTGCTGGACGACGTCGCGGGTGGCGAGCGCGAGGATGTCGGCGCAGGAGACCTTGTTGGAGCAGCCGGCGTCGGCGTCCACGGCGGCCTTGGCGCGCGTGATGAGGTCCAGCGCGTCCGGCGACAGCGTCGTGTCCGCGCCCGCGCTGTGCTCGTCGCCCGGCCCGGAGATGAGCACCGAGGCGTCGCACCCCTGCACACCCCCATCACATCAACCATTCGATTAATCGATGCAAGCAACAGTCGAACACTAGAGGCAAGCTCTGGTTTTTGTATGCGCCGGGCGTACCCTGACGAAGCAGTCGTGGAAGAAGAGGCGGAGGGTGCCGGGCGCGGCGTTGAAGGTCTCCTGCAGCTTCTGGGTCACGGCGCCGCGGACCAGCGCCTCCACGTTGGGGCACGTCTTGGCGTAGTAGTTCCGGCTCAGCCCCGCCGCCGCGACGCGCGGCGCCGCCGTCGCCAGCAGCAGCACGCCGACGACGACGACGACGACGACGAGCAAGCTCTGCTCCCGCCGCGACCGCAGCTGCAGCCCCCTCGACCTCATTGCCATCTACTATAGGAGCTGCCTGTCTCCCTCTCTTGGACTCTTAACTAGCCCTTCTTCCTCTGCCTGACCTTAATTGATGCTTGCACTTGCCGCTGCCCTCACACACTCTCCCTCCCTCTCTCTCTCTCTCTGTGCAGCTAACACTCGGCGTGCCTTAAGTGAGGAGAGAGGCGGGCGCGCGCGCGCTTATATAGATGGGGAAGACGAGATGAGATGAGATGAGCTGGGCCTCGCCTCGCCTCGCCTCGCCGGCGAAGGAGCTGGCTAGGACTAGACTCGAGACCAAGGGTGGAGTGCTACGAGCTGCAATGATGTGGACGAGGCAAGGAGGAGTGAGAGAATATTAAGGCATCGGCACGGCATGGGGACACGCCCTGCTCGGCTCCGCACTAAACAAAACCCCAACGCCAGCCCGCCAACGGCTGTGATCCTCTCTCTACTCCTCCTCGCCCTCATCAGAAACAAACAGAGGAACACTAAGCAACCATAGTCCAGATTAACCCACTAATTTAAAGGAATGCAGTACGCCGTGCACAGTCATTTCACCAGCCTGTGATTAAACTACGTAGGGGTGGCGCGACGATCCCAGCGGCCAACTTGATCACTGTTTGCTTCCGCGGAGCTCGCGTGCTTTGCTCCTCGCGCACGCCAAAACGTGTCACGTCACAGCTGTGCCCGCATCCGGCCCATGCATTTCGGCGCCACGGATAGGCTTTAGTATTCGAGTACCGGAACCGGCGGAGTCCCACGGGAAGGTTACCGGTCCGGAAAGAAGCTCACGGGCTCCGCCACGACGCCGCCGGTACCCGCCCGGGGACGGAGGAGGCGGCCAGGGGAGAGGCGTGTGCGTGTACGTGCGTGCTCACTGCTCAGGCCATGTGCCGGGCGGGCTCGCGGCACTGTGCAATCAGCTAGCTGTATCATGCCAATCGCGTACGTGACCAAGTTTCAGTTTCAGAAAAACAAACCGAGAGCTGTGCAGAAAAATGTTGCGTCCGGAACTCTAGATACCGCCGCCGCCTCGAGTCGAGGCCCACACGTACACGTAGGTAATACGCCACGGGTGCCGCGGGAAGAAGACGGGAAAAAAGTGAGACGAGCGGCGAGGACGGAAGAGAAGCCGAGAAAGTGAGGGTAGCGGAGTCAAAAAGGCCGGCCGGCGTGTTCTTCTTTTGCGGTTTGCGCATATATTCATTGCCGGTTTTGCGGCCGGCATAGTTACTACTAAATCTACCACTACGGGGGTGGTAGTGGTGGTGTGGTGCTGCCCGTTATAGTGCACGAGACATCCTCTGCATGCTTCTGTATGTTTGTTGAGGGAATCCGTTATTGAAAGAGGATAGTACAAAAATACCGAGGCACCATCACTGCTAACAATGGGAAGGTGCCCTCTCGAAAAAGAAAAGTAAACAATGAGTTGGGTAGGTACGAGTGATTCGTTGGTGGCTTTTGTTTAGAGTAAACTGACCGGAGTGAACAGATCGGGACTCGACTGCCGTGGTACACGACAGACTTTGCGGAAACCAGGTGCAGAGATGTGCGTTTTCTTTACACGGAAAGAGGCACAGAGAGAGATGTCTGCTCTTTTTCCTCAGATTATTATAAGCAAATACTAGATGCCACCTCAATCATCAAGAATCTCTCACACATTTCCGACTCTGTTTAACGAAAGCAGTACACATATAGTGCTTTCGTTGTTCTTTCACGGGTTGGGCCATTTCGCAAGTAATTCGTGTTTGATTCTCCACAATCGATCGAGGAGCAGTTTCCCTCCATTAGAAAACGATTCTCAGCGACTGAAAAAACGCGTACTAGTACGTTCTCTTAACGCGGGTACGTGCTTGGCGAAGAAGGAAAGTGGTACGGTTCGATCGAAGTGGAGGGAAAGCACCAAAGCAAGCAGACGCACCTCTCGGGACGGGGCTGCGTCGACCTGTATAGAAATTCAGGTCACATCCGGGTGATAGGCAACCCACTGGAACCAAATCTCCTTGGAATTTTCGGTCTTGTGTGGCTGCGGAATAAAGAGCGCCCAGCTTTCAGGCTTTAGCAACACACGAGTGGGTTTATCATCCTCCTCCGAGATTTGTCACTGCACTAGGCATATCTTGCAGTGAAGGGTCACCGCATTCTCATTCCCGTTGCTTTCGGTTGGGCGTTATAGAAGTTGGAATCCCTAACAGATGTTGCTGTTTCCCGTTATTAATTTCATCTTTGTCCCGTGCAGAAGTGTGTAATGTTGGACACGGATATGCAGTTTCCAGTACTATTACACTATATCCTCGAAAGAATCTCGGAGAACGAGCCGTGCTCCCTGTGAGGCACATCTGATTCCCGTTAACTGAAATTCAGTGCCGTCGCATGGAATGGCTCGTATGGGCTATACACGAAGTAAAGCAAAGAAATTATGCCGCGGGTTGCTCTGGATTACAAGTTCTGCTGCAATATGCTTGTTCCAACCGGCCAAGTAATGCTCGTTTTCTCTTTTCAGCTGATTAGACACAAGAAATCTTTTGCACAAAATATTGTCCGTATCCTGCATGCAGTGTTGTCAAGTCGAGTAGAAGTGAGTGCCAAGGCGAATGATTAAAGAGAGCACGGGCTGATCAATTCGTGTAGAGTATGAGGAGGGCGCAGTGCGGCGTTCCGAGACCAGTCGGTAGGACAATCGGACGCTTTAACGGTAACTGCTTTGGAAAAAGCTTGACAGTTACTACTACAAGTGTAAAGTGCCTTCTTCCAGAACCCCAAAAAGAGTGGATAGTGTCTGAGAAAAACAATCCGGTCCGGTCGTAGTGGGACGCACGGTGGAGGTCGCAATTATATATCTCGCGGATATATAACGCGCGCTGCGAAAGCGCGACAGTAATCACCACTGACGTAACTTGGACGGCAAAAAGGCCCGGTAAGCCATGATTAAAAAACAGGGGTTAGAGGATGATTACAAGATCTTCCAACGTGCGATGCGAGACACAAGACACAACGGCCGGGGAGCAGATATAGATATACACCTCCCGATCCCGAACCACTATAATTTCATTTGCCTTTTCTAGAAAACTGACCGCATGTCGGCAATCCATCGATCACATGTCCAAGGAAATTTATCAGTACTGGTAGTAGTACAGTACTGCTCCGTATATGGCTATGTGCTTGGTTCTGTTACGATTCATGAATGAAGCATGTCGTCGCGTGCGTGCGTGCGCGCGCATAGAATCGCGCAGCTAGCTCCGGCATTCATCCTCGTGGGCATGCGTGACGCCTAGCTAAAACCCTAGCCGCACGTACGCGCGTACTACCGCGTGAAGCTCTGGACGAACCAAGGCCATCAATGTTCGTTCGGTGCGTCGCGGCATTCAGGCCGGGCCGCCGATCGGTAAGGCGGCGCGCCCTATCCCAATGATCGATGTTACACCCGGCCGGCCTTTCTTGAGCCGGCGCCTGGACATATTGACCACCGCTGGGAGCACGCACGCACGTACGGGCGTCGCATGCATGCATGCGCCGGATTCCGGTGGAGCGCGCGCGGCGCCCGCGGTCTCCGCTCCGATCGGCATGGGCCGAGGCGAAGGCACGCATGGCGTGTGATCCCGCCGTTCGGAGCGGCGATTGACGCATTAACGCGATCTATGCATCGATCGTGACGGAGGAGAAATCTTAAGTGGAGTCGCCGTCCGGTCGTTGAGGACGGACGCACGCGCGTACCGTGTTGTTTTCGCGCCCATGTCGACCACCACGTCCGTCGTTTCTGCCGCGGATTCCATCGCATGCACCCGGCCGCCCCCGTGGGTGCCCTGCCTTGTGCGCATCGTGGTGGATGGATGTGGCCGTCCGTCCTGCTGGGATATCGGATGTTCTGTCACCAATGTACATGTACGATCTTATCCTTCCCAGCAGGCTAAGCATTCGTGCATCTATTCATTCCTACTCTATGTGTGAAGTGAATGTTGAATGTTGTCCGCTCTAAATAAAGTTGATCATCATGAAAGCGTTCGTCGGATTCGTAAGTGCAAATCCCATCCCGCAATGCGCCGAGCAGCGCTCGCTCGCCCGCCCGTGAGCTTTAGGCCGAACCCATTCGCGCCATGCGCTGTACTGCGCGCGCTCACAGCCTGGTTATTAGTGGAGTACGCCCGTGAGCAAGTCGACCAGCAATGCCTTTTGAAGAAAGCTCGGATAGACGATGATTCTGAGGAGTGAAAGTGAATGGTCCGCTCGCGAGAGAAGAGGTGTCGTCGTAGACGCGATCATACCGGTCCAGACGGGGATAATTAGTCCACATCGTCTCATGCGCACGTGTCTCCCTTGGGTCGGCGCTAGCGAACGTACGTAGTACGCTCGGCGCACGGGCGCGTGCAATGGCTGGCTGGCGAGCGGCGACGCATCATTGGCGGGAAAAGGATATTGCATGCGGCAGGGCCACCGGAGGCCAGGGGTTGGCGATGCATATCCATGCATATAGCCAGGTGCATCTTTCGTTCTTTTCCATCCCAATCATTCCGCCCTGATCTTGGACTCGTGTACGGCACTTCTCCTTCATACATGTCCAACGATTCGCCCCCCTGCGGCTGCCTCGCCCTGCATGATATACTTGGTAGTATACTACAAAGTGCACCCGCATCAACTTTGGGTTGCTTTACGGGTGTCACTCTCTGGTTGTCTGAAACATTATTTCTTTTTTTGTGGGGATATATAATAGTCTCCGAAATAATAATACAGAAGAAAATATAAGCTTGTGTGTGTGTGTGTGTGGGGGGGGGGGGGTGCATTTCATATACATGCACCAACATTGGTAAGTAAGGCCTAACTATCTTCGAGGGTAAGCAAAGGTAGAGAGTAGAGTGCCTTTAGCGGTGTCTCCCGCGTCTAGCGGCGCACGTCAAAACTACAAAACACACGACTAGTAGAGTACTAGTACTACATATACATAGGCATACGCAAGAAAAGCACTTTCGACGGACGGACGGACGGATAGTGCTCTGGATATGGCATGGGTTCATTTTAACTCTGCGCGCCGAATGCCAGGCTGGAAATCGTTGGATATGCGAATGCGAGCGAGCCTGGCCTTACACGACCGAATAATCGCCTGGATGAGGCCGGGGCTGCTTGCTCACAAGGTGTGCCATGGAACCACGGACAGCCGTCGAGCTACATACACGAGAATGTCTACTAGCGCACCGGACAGCGACGCTCCAACAGCCCCTACAGCGGTAAACAGCCTACGGGCGACGCCGCCGGCCGATGCGGTGCAGCTTGTTGCCCGGATTCGTGCCGTGATGCATCCATCCGCTGCTAGCTAGCCAGCTTCTGTCCGGTTTGCTGCGTGCACAGTGCACTCCGTGACATGCTCTCGTTCATTGGCGAGGTGCAGGCTTTGGTCGACGGAGCTGTGAGGTACATAGAGCAGTGAGCAGTGACCAAGCAACTACTACCTACGTACCTCTGCCCAACATGGACGGACCGCACAAGCGCAACCGTCTCCGCGGCCGCACCACCTCTAGCTCGCCGGTCGTCACGAGCCGGCTAATGGCTGGCCTGATATGAGTACACCCGAGATCAACTGATGCCTATGCAATCTAGAATTACGTACGTTGGATCTGGCGATACCAGCCGCTGTCCCGTGACGACGAGATGGGCTCTCTGACCCGACTGATCTCGTGGCGAACATGCGCTCGTGCCCGTGCGCGCCGAGCGGAGCCAACATGACTCCCAGCAACGACCGCTACACGAGGGATTCGGAGGCGCGCGCGCCCACCTGCTCCCACGTACCCCTGTCCGGGTCCGCGGCGCTCGGCAGTCGGCACCCATGGACCGGCGTGCGCATGTCTCCCTCTGCGTGCGCGAAACCGATCTGGGTCTTGGAATGTTGCGGACCTGCCAACCGGGTCTGCAGAGCCTAGCGCGGCTCGATTGTTGTGGCGAGGTTGGCAAACTCGATCCGCAGCTCGGTGGCAATTCTGGCATCTGTATGGCCTCTCTCGTCCTAGGAGCATCTACAGCCGGAGCTACTGGAATTCGCCCTTCAAATGCCAGCGGAAGCGCCCGCGGACTGTAAAGTGGCATGTTTGGGGCTGGTATGTGGGTCCGTTTGTGGATGCTTCAAGTCCATTGCTTTTGATACCTACTTTACTTTGATTAGAAACGCCTTACTCATTTCCTCTCGTCTTGGGAGCACCTGGACGGCTGGATTCATCTTTTGGACACGAACTAATGTCGGATCAGGATACTGTTTTGTAAGCAAAAGTGTGGTTTTGGTGAGCATGCTAAAGTGGTGACCTGCCTATCTTGATTTGGAAAAGAGCTGATTGGGTATGTGAGTATGCGGAAGCTTATTTTGGAAACCGATTTAACTTTATTCATACTCGTAACTGTTATAGGTGCACTTCTTTGGATTCAAGATTCAAAAAATTACAACAGTGACTCTTACAATTAAGAGATACAACAAAAATTGCAACCTCTCATAGTATCAATCTTTGCACAAAAAAATTTACTTCCAAAACTTTAGTAAAGAGATCAGAATTTGACTGGGGTACCGACGTAGCCTTCCATTCAAAGGTGCGTACTTGATTACCAGTAAAGGTTTTGGAAACCCCCTTGAGCCCTCCATCCAAATAGATTCTTTTTTTAGCAAAATCTATCCAAATAGATGGGAAGCTAAGATTGGTGAACTGTGTTGAGAATAATCCCCTAGAAGTGCAGGCCACCGAATTACAAAATCTTAACCACAAACGTCAAAGAAAAATTCCAGGTCTACAGAGAATCAAACCAACCAAAACGACACGTAACAGTAACATAAACTCATCAAATCTGAGAAACGGGTGTGCGAGGACACAAATCTCTCTTGCTCCATATATAGCACTGCCACAGTAGAGGGAGAAATATTATTTGCAAAAGACTACAAAGGCGATAATAAAAATCACAAAACTCGTAGATCACTCCCCTCACCTCTCATAGCTGATGTGGCATCCGGAGGATAGCGTATCAAGGAAATCTTCATCAACTGCGGCTGTTTCACAAATCCCGCGCCTTGTTCTGTTCACGATCTTATCTTCTCATTCTCCTCTGCTTAAGAGGAAAAACACGACAGGTCTGACACGCCCGCGCGATTTTGGGCCTAGTAACCAGTTTTCATGTTGTTGTTTTCCATGTTCTGAAAAAACATTATTTACATATTTTCCATCAATTTTTCTTTTCTTTTTAATTTCATGTGAAATACTCCACTTAATGTTTGCGGTTTTTGTATGAAATAGTTTTTAAATGACTTTTAATAATTGTCCGTGAATTTTCAAAAAAATCATTCAGTAAATATAAAAAAGTCTACTAATTTTTAATAGCATTCATAATTATTCATAAATCTTGGAAATTTTTATATGATTTTAAGAATTTATAAATATTTAAGGAATGTAAAAATATATTCAAAAGCGTAAAACTCATGAATTGTAAAAATACTTATTCACAATTATTTTTAGAAAATTCAAAAACTTTGAACGTTTTCAATTTTTTAAAATGAGCATGTATTTTAAAAATAAATTTGTGCACTTTTATAAATTTCCATGCATTTCCCTAATTATTAATGCATTTACAAATGTGCATATACTAGAAAAATCGAAAAGAATAAAATATTTAAAAATATTAAAAAGAGTGTAAAAATGGAACTTTAATTAAAGAACAAAAATACATAAATAAAGAAAGAATAAAATTAGAAAACAAAAATACAAATTAAAGGGAAGAAAAAAAGGAAAAGAAAACCAGCAGCACTAAAATAGCGAAAACACCTTGTAGTGTAGAACTGTGGCCTATTAAGCAACAGCATCGGTCGAGTTTTTACTGCGCCTCTATGTGTCTCGCTTATAGCAGCGATGTAGGTAGATTTTTTTTTAGATTTCGCCAAACTTTATTAACCAACACGAATGTTCATAGGTACACGGTTTGGGTCATGGGGGGAACCCAACCACACATGTCTACCTAGACCAAGATTACAAACAAATTTGGCAAGATTATGAGCTTCAAAATTGTGGTTCCTAAGCTTGTGAATATAAGAACATGAGGTAAAACTTCTTCTCCGCTCCATTATTTCATGCACCACCGCTGCATGTGGTCCTCTTGTTCCCAGGTTGATGTCTCTGATCACTCCAAGACAGTCCGATGCCATCAATAAGTTTGAAACGCCGAGATCCTCCGCCAAGGCCAGTTCCCTACACGCAAACGTCTCCAACATCGTTGGATCGGAAATGCCCCCGATCACTAGAGCTGATGATCCCATGTATAGCCCTATATGATCCCTGCACACTGCTGACACCGCTCCCCCACGTCGATGACGGGCCACTGCTGCATCAACATTCATCTTCATGACACCCTCAGGAGAGGCCATCCATGTGTTTGGCAAGACTTGCCGTGGTACTCCGCTGTTTTTCCTCTCCCCAGCTTTGGGTAGTTGGGCTAGATCTTGAATATGATGAATGACGAAGTTTGCTGTGGAGACTGAAAAATACCCTCCTAAACTGCCTTTCTCCTCGCATACCAAATAGCCCAGAGAGAGACTGCCATTGATACAAAGCTAGAGTGATCAATAGTATCCCTCATTGCAAACAGCCAGTTCTTTGCTCCCGTCTCTCTGTTTTCCGCCATCGTCGTCCCCAGCTCCAGTTCGGCTAGTGCCCATGTACACCTCACCGAGGTGCAAGACAGTAGCGCATGGCACCAAGAGTCGAGCGCCCCGCAGAGAGGGCATGCGTCGCCGGTCGCCATGTTTCTCCTATGCAGTACATCCGTAGTTGGCAGAGAATGCCGTGCCAATCGCCACAGGAATACCTTGATCTTCGATGGAACGTTGATGCCCCAAAGCTTCGACCAGTCCTTCTCATCTCTCTCATTACTAGATACTCCCGCTTCTTCGTGCATCCATCCTTCCCTCTCGGTTTTTGTTTTGATCATGAATTTATATGCCGAGCTTACAGAAAACTTTCCCTTCTTATCCGGATGCCAAGCCCAGAAGTCTTCAATGTTCCTCGTACAGACGGGCAGTTTAAGAACTGCCTCTGCATCAATGGGCAAGAAGATGGTCCTTACAAGCTGTTCGTTCCATGATGCCATCGCTGGTAACAGCAATTCAGAGACCATCTGGGGAGGGTTCGTCACCCTTGATATAATTGGACGCAGCGACGCTTCTTTGGGTATCCAGTTGTCATCCCAAATATTCGTCGTTTGTCCGTTGCCAATCCTGCGGATTAAGCCCTGTTTTAGAATATCTCTCCCTTCTAGAATAGCTCTCCAAATCTGCGAGGGCTTTGATCCTAGTTCTGCATTTAGAAAATTGGTGCCCGAAAAATATGAGGCTTTCAAAATTCTGGCACTAAGGGATTCAGGCTCTTGTAAGATCCTCCATGCTTGCCTTGCCAAAACTGCAAGGTTGAAGAGCTCGAAGTCTCTGAATCCCAATCCTCCCAAGTATTTCGGTCTTGTCATCACCTCCCAAGACACCCAAGCTGGTTTTCTCTTGCCCTGCTTGCACCCCCATCAAAATTTTCTTATGACGGAGTTCAAATGGTTACATAGTCCTCTCGGGAGCTTAAAGCAAGACATAGAATAAACTGGTATCGCATGTGCCACAGATTTTATCAGTACATCTTTACCTCCAGCCGATAAACATTTACTCATCCATCCTTTTACCTTGTCCCAGACTCGATCGCTTAGATACTTGAACGTGCCCATTTTTGAGTGACCCACATCAGTAGGCATACCTAGGTATCTGTCACTCAAAGATTCATTAGGAACATGCAAACAACCCTTAACTGCATCCCTGACTATTTGTGGGCACCCCTTGCTGAAAAAATAGAAGATTTGTCCCTGTTTATCCTTTGGCATGATGCCATACAATAGGTTTCCAGTAGGTTTGATACCTTTTCTGCTCCATCAACACTCGCCTTGAAAAACAGCAGGCTATCATCCGCGAATAAAAGATGATTCACCGACGAGCCGTCGGAGCCACCTTAATGCTGCTAAGCTGGGATGATTCATTCCGAGACTTCATCAGGCAAGAAAGGCCCTCTGCTGCTAATAAGAAGAGGTATGGAGATATTGGATCTCCCTGCCGAATCCCTCGGGTTGGTTTAATTCCTCCAACCGAGTTCCATTGAATAAAATCGAAAAAGAGACAGTGCTCACCATAGACATAACAACTTTAATCCACTGTTCTGCAAAGCCCAATTTCCTCATTATTGCTTCCAGATAGCTCCATTCCACCCTTTCATATGCCTTCATCATGTCCAATTTCAGGGCGCAATGGTTGTTTGCTTTTGACCTATTCCTTTTCATGAAATGCAGACATTCATAAGCTGATATAATATTATTAGTAATTAGCCTCCCTGGCACAAAAGCTGATTGCTCCTCAGAGATGATATCTGGAAGTACCACCTTCAATCGGTTTGCAAGAACTTTCGAAGCTATCTTGTAGAACACGTTACAGAGGCTTATAGGACGAAATTATGATAAGAGGGTTGGGTTAGCTACCTTCGGAATTAGTACAAGCAATGTATCATTCACACATGAAGGGCTTTCCTCCCCTCGAACAATGCCCAAAACTGCCCGTGTGACAACCTCTCCACAAATATCCCAGTGACGCTGAAAAAAATGTGCTGGAAACCCATCCGGTCCCGGGGCCTTTGTAGGAAACATCTGAAAAAGTGCACATTTTACCTCTTTCTCTGTATATGGCAAAAGTAGTTTCTCGTTCATCTCTTGCATCACTTTTGCGGGCACATGTTGCAACACATCGTCAACCCCTTGAACTCCCTCCGACGTGTACAAATTTTTGTAAAATTCCATCGCAAGTTGCTGCATCTCCGTAAGGTCGTCAGTTAACTGTCCATCTTGTTTCATCAAAGCTTTTATTAAGTTCTTCCGTCACCGCATCGAAGCCCTGAGATGGAAAAAATGAGTATTGCGGTCCCCCTCGGACAGCCACCGCACTCGAGATCTCTGACGCCACATTAGCTCCTCTCGAAGATACAGTTCAATCAGGCGGTCATTCGTCTTAACTTCAATGTGGCTTGGGCCAACTCTACCTGGGCCATTCCTCAAGTTCTCCAAAGATTTCTTAAGCTTTTTTATCTCATTCCTCACACTGCCAAACGTCATTTGGCTCCATACTCCCAGGTTGTTGGACAAATCCAGGAGGTTGGACCGCACCTGGGCGGCCGTCAAATTAGGGCCGTTCGGCTCCCATGCACCCCGAACTGTGGAAATCAGCTGGTCATGAGTATCCCACATGCATTCATATCTGAACATTTTCATTCATTTTTTCCTGTTGGCTGGAGGAACAAGCTTAAGAAGGATAGCCGAATGGTCCGATGTTGCCGCTGATACATGCTCAACAGCAGCCAATGGAAACTGTGAACACCACTGGCCTGACCCGAGAGCCCGGTCCAATCTCACTCTAGTGTAGGATCCTCCTGTAACCTTCTTCTCGAAAGTCCATTTTCGTCCTTGAAAGCCCAGATCCACGAGACCACATACGTCCACTGCATCACGAAAACCTTGAATTTGTGTTTGACTCCTCTGACCGATACCATCATGCTCATCATATTTGAGGACTTCGTTGAAATCCCCGATGCAGACCCACGACATATCGTGGAGAGAAGCTAGATTTTTCATTGTATCCCATGTTCTATGCCGAAGGTGAGTTTGGGCCTCCCCATAGAAACAAGAAAGTCTCCATGGCTCACCCCCCAAAATCAGATACCTAACATCTATGTGATATTGCGAGTAGCCCAAATTCCCCACCTTTATTTCATTATTCCAGTACATCACGAGTCCACTACTCCTACCCGTGGAACTAACAGCAAAAGAGCAATCAAAACCTAAAGTACTAGCTAAATTTTCAGCTCGATCTCTATTTATTTGTGTTTCCAATACACAGAGTACTTTAGGGGCAAACTTTAGCGCAAGCTCGCGCAACTCTTGAACTGTCGGGGCGTTGCCTAAACCCCGGCAGTTCCAACTTAAGAGATTCATTGTGCTCGGCGGCACTCCTCGGGGGAGCCCGCCGTTGTCGCATCATTAGGTGTTGCACTCACTTCCATATCCCTGTTGAAAGAACATGCGCTGCCCCCATGTTTGGTTTTGGTAATTGATGACAATCTCTATGGACTAATGGTTGCCTTGAGTTATATTTGAAGGTTTTGTCCATAGGCTTTTCTTGTAGTACATGTGTTGGTTTCAAGGAGAGTTTGTGTCGACCAAGGTGCTATTCAAGGAATTACCTAAAGATTGGTCTTGTGAGAGGTTGATCAAGACTAAGTTAAAGAGTGAATCAAGTTGATCAACCCACAAAGTGTAGAAGATGTACCGAGAGGGATCAAGTGATCCCATGGTATGGTAAGCATTGTCAATTACGCTTTATGTACTAACCCATGGTCTTCGTGAGAGTTCTTTGTGGGGTTAGGTTGCGGTGTGCAAGTTCAAGTGGAGTATCATGAAGAGATCAAATGCTTGAAGCTTGCCGTCCTTTGTGGTGACAATGGACCTGTGAAGATGTGCGGAAGAGTGGCTCACCCATAGTGGAGTATGGGGGAGCAATCAACTAGTCTTCATCGAGTCAACCCAATCAAGAAAGGTGGTCCAACTTGAGGGAATCAAGATCGTCATCATCTAGCTCAAGTGGACCATGTGCAAGGCAAAGGTTTGCCCTTGGTAGGTTTTCTATTTTACCGGTCTCATGATGGTAGTTGGGAGACCGGGTTATAGGATCGATTGCCGTACTATCAAGGGGGGCTCTCGATGAGTAGCTTGATCGTATCGTTCGCTGAGAGCTCAAACCACTGCATCCTTGCATCATCTTTCTTGGTTCTTGTTTGGTTCTCTTTGTGAGTCTTAGAGCTTATGGTCATCTTGATGACAAGCTTGAGTTCATCGAAAACGGAGTTCGCATGCATCTTCTATGATGTTTTCGATGTTGGAGGTTTTGCCGGTTCTTCTCGGTTGGAGGTTTCACTCCTCTATTTGTTGGCATACCTCCCCTGCCTCTTCTTACTATAACCAGTCGCTGTTTTGATGCTACTCGTCATCTTGTTTTCAACAAGCTTGAGTTTGCTCAATTCGGAGTTCATATGCAGAAGTTATGGCAGTTCTGGTTTTCTGGAGTGTGGTTTTTCTCCTGGACCCAGCGGTAGTACCGCGGGCCACAGCGGTAGTACTGCTGAGGCTCACTAAGCGGCAGTACCGCTCCTCGGAGCGGTAGTACCGCTTGGTGGCCTCAGCAACAGTGCCTCTGCGGATCCGTGCTCCTACCGCCTCGACACAGTGGTTGGAGCGGTAGTACGGCTGCAGTCCACTAAGCGGTAGTACCGCTCCTCGGAGCGGTAGTACCGCTTGCTGGGCTCAGCCGCAGTACCGCTGTGGCTTCGTGCTCCTTCCGCTTTGATTCGAGTGCGCATTTTCTCGTGTCGGGTTTTGCGGTACTTGCTGCGGTAGTAGTGGCGGTAGTGCTGCTTGTGAGCGGTAGTACCGCCCTACCTCCGCGGTAGTACCGCTCTGGGTCCCAGCCCCAGCCCTTTTCTTCTGGCGCGGCAGTACCGCTGAGGGGGAGCGGTAGTACCGCTTACGAGCGGTAGTACCGCCCTGCCTCCGCGGTAGTACCGCTCTCTGCGGGGCTGAGTGGGGGTTAACGGTTGGATTTTCCCCCTCCTATAAAAGGGGGTCTTCTTCCCCGTTGAACCCTAATCTTTGGAGCTCGTGTTCTTCCCCCATTGTTTACCTTCTTCGAGCTTGCTAACTCTCAATCCCTCCATGGATTCTTGCTAGTTTTTGAGGGAAAAGAGAGAGGAGATCTAGATCCACATTTCCACCAAACACTTTCTCCTCTATGTGAGGGGAACCCCTTGGATCTAGATCTTGGAGTTCTTGGTGTTCTCTTTCTTGTTCTTCCTCTCATTTTCCTCCCTAGCATTAGTTGCTTCGGTGGGATTTGAGAGAGAAGGACTTGGGCACTCCGTGTGCCCTTGCCATTGCGTTTGGTGCATCGGTTTGAGTTCTCCACGTGATACGTGGAAATTACAAGTTGAGAAGCTTATTACTCTTGGGTGCTTGGTACCCTTGAGCTTGTTCCTCTTGGGTGCTTGGGCGCCCTAGACGGTTGTTGGTGTTCGGAGCTCAATCATCGTGGTGCAAAGCTCCGGGCAAGCGTCGGGGTCTCCAATTAGGTTGTGGAGATCGCCCCGAGCAATTTGACGGGTACCGGTGACCACCCCCAAGGGTTGCCAAAGTGTACGGGTTCGGTGACCGCCCCCAAGGGTTGCCATTTGTACGGGTTCGGTGACCGCCCTCAAGGGTCCCTTAGTGGAATCATGGCATCTTGCATTGTGCGAGAGCGTGAGGAGATTACGGTGGCCCTAGTGGCTTCTTGGGGAGCATTGTGCCTCCACACCGCTCCAAACGGAGATTAGCATCCGCAAGGGTGTGAACTTCGGGATACATCATCGTCTCCGCGTGCCTCGGTTATCTCTTACCCGAGCCCCTTTACTTATGCACTTTACTTTGTGATAGCCATATTGTTTCTTGTCATATATCTTGCTATCACATAGTTGCGTATCTTGCTTAGCATAAGTTGTTGGTGCACATAGGTGAGCCTAGTTGTTTTAGGTTTTGTGCTTGACAAATTAACCGCTAGGTTTATTCCGCATTTGTTCAAGCCTTAAACCGTAATTATTTTAAAACGCCTATTCACCCCCCCCTCTAGGCGACATCCACGATCTTTCACCTGTCATGTACCTCTGGTTGTCCTTCCTTGTCATCTTTCTTCTTCCTCTTATATTCCTTCCTTGGTGACACATACACAGGCGGGAGCGGGGGAACAGGAGGCAGTTTGTCCCGAACCACTAGCGAGGACCCCAAGCCACCCGCTGCTTCATCATCCGTCTTGCTTCCATTCTCCCGCGCTCCTCTTTTGTTTGATTGAAACATTGTGTCTTCCATTGCCACTGGCTGCCTGCTAGTCTTCTATACCAAGCTCACATCCATCTCCTTCGGGCTCTCATAAGTAGCAGCAGAGTCAACCTTCTCGTTATGGTCCTGGACCTGCGGCTGCCTTTGTTCGTGTTGCTGGTGGTGTGACATATTCATGCCGTCTCCTTCCTTTGCCTTCCCCTCCAAATCATCTGCTGCGGGATGGGCCTGCGGCGGTCTTGCGTTAAAATGCCAGCTCTGATTCGGATTATATTGTTCTCTTCCTCTGCCGCGTCCCCCCATAGCAAAACCTCCTCTCCTCCTCTGAGATTGAGCATACCCCCTTCCTGCTGATCGAACTCTCACATTATTTGCAAATAAGAAAGCACCCCACTCAAAGGTTGATTCATCGTGAACCCCGTTGCCACACTCCTCGTGCCAATGCCCAAACTCTCCGCAATTATAGCAGAATATAGGTAGTTTCTCATACTTGACTTGATATTTCACCCTCTCATCACCTTTCTTTCCAGTGACAAACCTCTTAATTTTTGCATTCACATCTATCTTCACTCTGACTCTCACGAACTCGCCGAAAAAACCAGCCGGCATCTTTAGTTGCACCTCCATCACCTCACCAATCCGTGAAGCCAACCCTCTCACCGCATGTTCAATAAGAAAATTGTCCGGCAGACGATGGATCTGAGCCCATACCTCGATCTTATCCAGCTTGAACGAGTCGGGTTTTTTGAACCCATCATATTCCTCCAAAATCACAGTCTGATCCCTAAACAGCCATGGACCATTTAGCATAGCTTTCTTCCAATCTGCAAGGCACCCAAACTGCGCTGTAAATAGGTTCTCCCTGATCTTCCTCCAGACTACCGCCTTTGCCGGGTTCCAGGCTGCCCTCATATCGCCATAGAGTGCATTAGGGCTAAAAGTTTTTGATGTGTGCACCCTAGCGATCGCTAGCCATTGCGCCGGTTCCATCAAGTCCGGGAGTTCCTCCTCCCAAACAAAATCATCCTCTTCCTCCTCCTGCAAGGTAAGGCGAGCGATGTAGGTAGATGGCTGCCTTCCCTGCGAGCACACCACAAACAAGGAGCCGGTGGTGGTCGGCCTAGTAGGGACGTGGGCCGTCGGGCTTTCATCACGTTAATTAATTTTTTTGTTTATATTTTTAGTAAATGTATTTAAAAAACTTTAATTTATTTAAGAAATTCAAAACATGAATTTTCAAAAATAAATCTTAACATGAAAAATGTTAGTAAAATTGAAAATAAATAATAGCTTTAGAAATACGTCCGTGGCAATGAAGACATGTTTCTAAGTTTTGAGAAAATCTATGTGAAAATCTTAAAACATGTGTATACGATGTAAAAAAAAAGGTTGTGCATAGTATAAAAAATGTTTCATATCATTAAAAAATGTACGTGACATTTTGAAGAAATTTTCCTGTGTTTAAAACAAAAATGTTTGTAACATTTACAAAAATGTTTAAACAAATGTAAGAATGTTCATGTTGTTTTTTATTACCATTGAAAATATGTTACAATTTGTATTTGAAAATGTTGTTGACCATGTATTAAAAAATTGTTCAAACATGCATTGATAGAAAAATGTACAATGTGCATTAGAACAATGTTCAACGTGTATAAAATAATGTTTCATGTATACACTAGAATATATTGTGGACATGTGTTAAAAAAAAGAAAACCAGTAATCTGACAAATAAATAAAAAGAAAATAGAGAAAACCTAAGATTAATGAAAAATGCCAAGAAAGAAACAATAAAAAATATAACAAAGAAAGCCAAAAAATAAAACAAAGCAAACCGTACCGGTGATGCAATAGCGAGCGGGCGATGAATGCACCAACTCTTTTATAAAAAGACATACCCATAGGATTTTTGTATGCTGTTCTATAAGCCCAAAGTGCATCATCTAATTTTTTAGACCAATTCTCCGGGACCCGTTGACAGTCTTTTGCAAGATTAATTTTATTTCTCTATTGCTAAGTTCAACTTGACCACTAGACTGAGGATGATAGGCTGATGCAATTCTATGGTTAACATCATACTTGGCAAGCATTTACGGAAAGCACAATGAATAAAGTGTGAACCACCATCCGTCATTAAATATCTAGGGACTCCAAACCTTGGGAAAATAACTTCCTTAAGCATTTTAATAGAGGTGTTGTGATCAACACTACTGGTTGGAATAACTTCTACCCATTTAGTAACATAATTAACAGCGACCAAAATATGTGTATACCCATCAAATCCCCAAGCATCAAATGGTTCAACGGCAAGTGAATAATTCATAGGAATTTCTTGACGCTTACCGATATTACCTATTCTTTTGCATTCATCACAAGATAAGACGAACTTAGGGGCATCCTTAAAGAGAGTAGGCCAATAAAATCTAGATTGCAATACCTTGTGAGTAGTTCTATCTCCAACATAATGCCCTCAATAAGCTTCGGAGTGACATTTCCATAATATTTGCCCATGATCATGCTCAGGTACACAACGTCTAATAATACCACCTACTCCTTCTTTATAAAGATATGAGTCATCCCAAAAGTAATGTCTTGGATCATAGAATTTTTTTCTTTTGTTGATATGTAAAGCTAGATGGTAAATATTTAGCAACAATGTAATTAGCATAGTTAGCATACCAAGGAGTGTTATTAGCAACATTTATTGCAGCTAACTGCTCATCAAGAAAACTATCATCAATAGGTAGTGGGTCATCAAGCACATTTTCAAGCCTAGACAAGTTAGCATCTACGGGGTTCTCGACTCCTTTTCTATCAGTGATATGTAAATCAAATTCTTGTAGCAAGAGAACCCACCGAATAAGTCTAGGTTTAGCATTTTTCTTTTCCATAAGATATTTAATTGCAGCATGATCGATGTGAACAATTACTTTTGAATCAACAATATATGATCCAAATTTATCACAAGCAAACACCACTACTAAGAATTATTTTTCAGTAGTAGCATAGTTTCATTGAGCACTGTCTAGAGTTTTACTAGCATAATGAATAACATTTAGTTTCTTATCAACTCTTTGTCCTAGAATAGCACCAACATCATAATCACTAGTATCACACATAATTTCAAAAGGCAAGTTTCAATCAGGTGGTTGAACAATAGATGCAGAAATTAAGGCTTTCTTGAGTGTTTCAAAGGCTTCTAAACAATCATCATCAAAAACAAAAGAAATATCATTTTGCAAAAGATTCGTAAGAGGCCTAGAGATTTTAGAAAAGTCTTTGATAAATCTCCTATAGAAACCAGCATGACCTAAGAAACTACAAATACCTTTGATGTCTTTAGGACATGGCATTTTCTCAATTGCATCAACCTTAGCTTTGTCCACTTCAATACCTCTTTTAGAAATTTTATGACCCAAGACAATACCTTCATTAACCATAAAGTGGCACTTTTCCCAATTCAAGACAAGACTTGTTTGCTCGCATCTCTGCAAAACTCGGTCAAGATTGCTCAAACAATCATCAAAAGACTTCACATAGACAGAGAAATCATCCATGAAAACCTCAACAATCATTTCACAAAAATAAGAGAATATAGAAATCATACATCTTTGAAAGGTAGTAGGTGCATTACATAAACCGAAAGGCATACGTCTATAAGCATAAGTTTCAAAGGGACAAGTGAAAGTGGTCTTTTCTTGATCAGGTTGAGAAATCTGTATTTGTGAAAAACCAGAATATCCATCAAGGAAGCAAAAATGTGTGTGCTTAGATAATCTTTCTAGCATTTGATCAATAAAAGGCAGAGGGTAATGATATTTTCTAGTTGCTTTGTTTAATTTTATAAAATCAATTACCATTAAATAGTTGTAGCGACCCGACCCGAATGGATCAAGTCTACTGTGCTCCGGTGTCATCCCTGGATCAGTAATGCTGACACCACACAGTACTTCGAAGGATTTATAGCAGAGTGGCAATCACACACTTATTACAACGATGACTCAAAAGAGAACTTATTACAATAAATATGGCTTAAGGCCATCTAATATCGATAACAGCGGAAGACTTGGAAGGTAAATGGGTCCATCAACTCCAACGGCATCACTGAGTATAGAACCACGACCTAAAAGCACCTTAATCGTCGTCTGAAAAGTCTGCACCATTTAAAGTTGCAACCCAAAAACGGGTCAGCACATGGAATATGCTGGCAAGGTAACACATAGAGAATAATGGAATGAAACAGCTATACTATATGCATATTTGGCTGGTGGAAAGCTCTATGGTTACTGTTTTGCGTAAAGCCAATTTTTCCCTACTGCAAAGGAATAAATTTATTTAACTATCATGGTGGTTGTTAAACATCGAGAATGGTTGACAGCATTCCGATCCCAATTAAGTGAACAATTAAAACCCAACAATATTAATTAGAATAACATGATGAGATTCACATGATATTCAAGTACTAGATACTCAAGATGTCCATAACCGGGGACACGGCTAATCATGATTAGTTTATTACACTCTGTAGAGGTTTGCGCACTTTTCCCCACAAGACTCGATCGCCTCCGTTGGGCTTCTCGCACTTCACGGTGTTTGAGAAACGGATGACCGAGACACAGTCTTTCAGAAGCGTTAGCACCTTACGATGGATAGACCGGTACACCTACTTTCCCCTACATCTGCTAGTCTACCCTGTAAGAGTTCGCACGACTTAGTCAACTATGCCAGAGCCCATATTGGCTTGTGGCTGCACACGTAAGTATTTAGCATGAAAGATCTTATGATCCCTTTGAGCCTAGGTGGCGGTCCAAAATAAAACAGGCAAGTCCTGATAGACATCAGGTGCCTCAATCCACCCAGATGTGTGTTTAAGTTGCCACCTTAGATAAACCCTTAAAATTATCAATCTCACATCTGTCATGGATATCACTCACCCAATCCACGTCTACTAGCATAGCATGGCATAATAAGCAAACGTAGAAGTAACTCCCAAAGGTTTCATAATAAACAGGTAATAGGTACTACCTCATCTACTTCCCATCCCACAATTTAATTAGATCCTAATCATGCAATGTGTGAGGATTGATCTAATGCAATAAAACTGGGTTGTAGAAAAGGTATGATCAAAGTGTTACTTGCCTTGCTGATGATCCGCGAGTCCTAGAGATTCGAAGTAACAGGCAGCGCAATCCGGGTAATCTATCGCAGACAAACAACAAGCATACAATAAGTAATCATCTAATGCACAGGTAAAACTCGAACAAAAGATCGAACCAGATAGTTCAACTTAAGAACTCCGGTTGCAAAGAAAGAACGAACCGAACAAAACAACGAAAAACAAACGGCGGAAGAAAACAGCTCGGTTCTAGCAAGTTGAAAATAGGTCAAATTTTACCGTAGCAAAAACTTAGTTAAAGTTGATTAGTCGGAACGGCGGTTTCGAAACGAAACTCCAGGCGCTTGAATCACCTGATTCCAACAAACGAGCGAGAAGATAGACTAGAACGAAGATCGGATCTGAGATCGCGATCGCGGAATAAATCCGACAAAAAGAAAAGGAAGAACGGTTAAACGAACAAACGTTCGTTAACCTAGAATAATCCGGTGATCACGTTCGTTAGGACGAACGGTCCGGCGAACGGTCTCTAGGCAACTAAACCGGAAAAAGAAAACGAATCCGATCTAGGGTTTCGGAAAAGAAAACCGAAACAACGAAACGAAAAGAAAACGAATCGGAAGAAAAGAAAAGAACCGGAACGGTTTATAAGAAAAACCGAACCGAGGGGAGAAAAAGAGACGCGGCGCGGCTACCTCCGGCCAGGGCTTCGGCGAACGGCGGCGTAAGGCGGCGGCGGCACAAGGGCGGCGGCGGCGGCGCTATGGGCTGGCGGCGGCGGCACAAGGGCGGCGCGGCACGGGGTGAGGGGCGCGGCTTGGGGCTTGGGGCTTGGTGTGGGTTTTAGAGGGGGGGTGTGGGGTATTTAAGAGGAGGAGGAGGAGAGGAAACTTGGGGGAGTGGGCAAGAAAAAGAGAAGGAGAGGAAAAAAACAAAACGGAGTCCTACTAGGACTCTAGGGCGGCGGCGGCCTTGGCGCGCGGGCGCTGGCACGGCGCGGCGGCCTGTCCTGGCCGGCCGGCCTGCTGGCTGGGCCTTGGCCCAGGGCGCTGAATTTTTTTTAAATCGGTTTCGCGCGCAGAAAAACACAGAAAAAGAAATCTAAACGAACTCCAAAACTTCCCAAAGTAAATTTTCCCCGACTCCTAAAAATGAGTCGAACAAAATGAACTTTTCTCGGGACCTAGAATGCAACTTTTGAAAACGCGCATTTTCCCTATCCAAATAAAAGGCAAATAAACTCCGACAAATCCAATGATCCTTTCTTCAAAATTTGAGAAGAACTCAAATATGAAAAATGACGAAATCTCCAACTCTCTCCGAGGGTCCTTGAGTTGCGTGAAATTTTCTAGGATCGACCAAAATGCAAGAAAATATGATATGCATGATGATCTAGTGTATAACATTCCAAATTGAAAATTTGGGATGTTACAAACCTACCCCCCTTAAGATGAATCTCGCCCTCGAGATTCGGGTTGGCTAGAAAATAGGTGAGGGTGGTCCTTGAGCAAATCCTCTTCTCTCTCCCAAGTGGCTTCATCCTCTGAGTGGTGGTTCCACTGAACTTTGCAAAACTTGATAACCTTGCTGCGGGTAACTCTGCTGGCAAACTCGAGAATCTTGACTGGTTTCTCTTCATACGTTAAGTCGTCCTTCAACTGAATCGCTTCAAGCGGCACTGTATCTCTTAACGGTACCTCCGCCATCTCGGCGTGACATTTCTTCAGCTGAGAAACATGGAATACGTCATGAACTCCTGACAGTCCCTCTGGTAATTCCAACTTATAAGCGACTTCTCCCATACGTTGCAAGATCTTATACGGTCCAACGAAACGCGGTGCTAATTTTCCCTTAACTCCAAAGCGTTTAACTCCTCGAAGTGAGGATACTCGGAGATAAACTCTGTCTCCGGTTTCATAAACTGTCTCCTTGCGTTTAGAATCTGCGTAGCTCTTCTGCCTGGACTGGGCTACCTTGAGCCTATCGCGAATCAACTTAACTTTCCATTCAGACTCCTTAATCAAATCTGGTCCAAAGAACTGACGGTCTCCAACTTCGTCCCATGACAACGGTGTCCTGCACCTCCTTCCGTACAAAGCTTCGAAAGGTGCCATCTTCAGACTGGTTTGGTAACTGTTGTTATAAGAAAACTCCGCGCACGGCAAGTTATCGTCCCAACTAGATCCATAATCTAGTGCACAGGCTCTCAGCATATCTTCCAAAATCTGATTGACTCTCTCAGTCTGTCCATCTGTCTGCGGATGAAAAGCGGTGCTGAACTCTAGCCTGGTTCCCAAAGTTTCATGCAACTGATTCCAAAACTTTGAGGTAAATTGGGTTCCTCTGTCGGATACAATACTCCTCGGAACTCCATGCAAACAAATGATCCTAGTCATGTATATCTTTGCCAACTTAGCACTGGTGTAAGTAGTCTTGACTGGAATGAAATGTGCTACCTTCGTCAAACGATCAACTACTACCCATATCGAGTCATAACCTGCTTTTGTCCTGGGTAGTCCTGTGATAAAATCCATGCCTATCTTATCCCACTTCCATTCGGGTATCGGCAATGGTTGTAACAATCCAGCTGGCTTCTGATGTTCTGCCTTTACTCTATGACATACGTCACAAACTGCTACATATGCTGCAATATCCTTCTTCATTCCGGTCCACCAGAATGTTTCCTTCAAATCCAAATACATCTTGGTATTTCCTGGGTGAATCGAATAGGGTGAATCATGTGCCTCTTGTAGAATCAACTTCCTGATCTCCGGGTCATTTGGCACATAAACGCGGTCTTCAAACCATAGGGTATCATGCTCATCCTCATGAAATCCCTTTGCTTTTCCTTTGCTTAGTTTCTCCTTTATAGAAGCAATTTCCTTGTCAGATTTCTGAGCCTCTCTGATTTTATCCATCAATGTTGACTGAATCTCCAATGCTGCTACATGGCCTTTCGGAACTATCTCTAAACTTAGTTCACGAAGGTTTTCTAATAACTCCTTGGGTATTTCTCCCATCATTAACGTATTAACGTGGCTCTTGCGGCTCAATGCGTCAGCTACTACATTAGCTTTTCCGGGATGGTAATGCAATCTCATATCATAATCCTTGATGAGCTCCAACCATCTCCTTTGTCTGAGGTTCAACTCCTTCTGCGTAAAAATGTACTTCAAACTCTTGTGATCCGTGTACACCTCACAATGATTTCCAATGAGGAAATGTCTCCATGTCTTCAATTCATGCACTACGGCTGCTAACTCCAAATCATGTGTGGCATAATTCAACTCATGAGGTTTCAGTTGTCGTGAAGCATACGAAACAACTCTCCCTTCCTACATAAGCACTGCTCCAAGTCCTCGACGTGAAGCGTCGCAATACACCTCATAATCCTTGGTCTGATCTGGCAAAATCAACACTGGTGAGGTAACCAATCGTTTCTTCAACTCCTGGAAACTAGCCTCACACTCCTCAGTCCAATTGAACTTGGTATCCTTCTTCAACAACTCCGTCATAGGCTTTGCAATCTTTGAAAAGTTCTCAATGAATCTCCGGTAGTATCCTGCGAGTCCAAGAAAACTCCGGATCTCTCCAACTGTCATTGGTGCTTCCCATTCGGTTACGGTCTCAACCTTTGCGGGGTCAACTGCTATCCCTTCTCTGGATATAACGTGTCCGAGGAATCCTACTTCTTTCAACCAAAACTCATATTTGCTAAATTTGGCATATAACTGATGTTCCCTTAGTTTCTCCAAAACCAAACGCAAATGTTCCTTATGCTCTTCTTCATTCTTTGAATAAACCAGGATATCGTCAATGAACACTACGACGAACTTATCCAAAAACTCCATAAACACTTTGTTCATCAGGTTCATAAAATAGGCAGGTGCGTTAGTCAATCCAAATGACATAACGGTATACTCATACAGTCCATATCTTGTGGTGAAAGTTGTCTTCGGAATATCCTGTTCTCGAATCTTCAACTGGTGGTACCCTGATCGCAAATCGATCTTGGAAAACACTTTAGCTCCTTGCAAACAATCAAACAGATCATTAATCATTGGCAGTGGGTACTTGTTCTTGATGGTTACTTTGTTCAATCCACGGTAATCAACAACCATCCTTAATGATCCATCCTTCTTCTCCACTAGAAGTACGGGTGATCCCCAAGGCGAAGAACTTGGGCGTATGTAACCTTTCTCCAATAACTCCTTAATCTGATTCTTAATTTCTACCAAATCCTTTGCTGGCATCCTGTACGGTCTCTTTGATATTGGGCCTGTACCTGGCAATAACTCAATCAAAAACTCAATGTCCCTATCCGGTGGCATGCCTGGCAACTCTTTTGGAAATACATCCGGAAAATCCTTTACCACAGGTACTTCCTCCTGCACAACTCCTGTTAGGCAGTTTACTTGTGTCCTATTTGGCACATGCCGGGATACATACTTGATCCTTCTTCCTTCTGGCGTTGTGAGCAAAATTGACTTACTAGCACAATCGATGTTTCCTCCATACGTCGACAGCCAATCCATACCGGGAATTATATCTAGGCCTTGAGATTCTAGAATAATTAAATCTGTTGGGAAAACATGCCTTCCTATGCTTAGTGGCACTTGAAAGCATCCTTGACTGGCCATGTATTCCGCTCCTGGCGAGCTTACTAGCAAAGGTGTTTTAAGAATCCTAGTGGGCAGGCTATATTTTTCCACAAATCCCCTTGATATGTATGAATGTGATGCACCAGTATCGAAAAGAACGAGTGCGGAAATGACTTAACCAAAAACTTACCGATTACTGCATCAGGCTGATCTTCAACCTCCTCCACGTTAACGTGGTTCACCTGTCCCCTATTGAAAGGGTTCGGCTTCTTCCCTGAGCTTCCATTGCCATTTCCATTCTGGCCTTCAGGACATTCATTGGCATAATGTCCGGTCTTGGAACACTTGAAACAGGTGACTTGACTCAGGTCTCTCTTGGATGGGGTTGATGGGGTGGTCCGGTTCTGGCCGTTGCTTCCTCCATTCCCATTACCATTCTTGTGGCCATTGTGGTTGTGCGAACTACCTCCTCCATGGGTATGCTGAAACTGAAATCCCGATTTAGGGGTAAAACGGGGCTTCTACTGGGCTCCAGAGTTATACTTCCCCTGTCCATACTTCCTCTTGCGGTTCTCAATCTGCTGTTGCTTCCCTTCAATCATGATGGCACGATCTACCAACTCCTGGTAGTTGTTGAAACTTGCTACCATCAACTGCATGCTTAACTCATCATTCAATCTTTCCAGAAACTTCTCCTGCTTAGTTACATCTGTAGCAACGTCATCTGGGGCATAACGTGCTAACTTGCTGAAATCGTCAACGTACTGGCCAACTGTCCTTCCTTCTTGGCGTAAGTTGCGAAACTCACGCTTCTTCATGGCCATAGCTCCTGCTGAAACATGTGCAGTACGGAAAGCTTGCCGAAACTGATCCCATGTGACAGTGTCGACTGGGAAGGTGGCTGTGAAATTCTCCCACCATGCGGCCGCGGGTCCGTCAAGCTGATGTGCGGCAAACTTCACTTTCTCACCATCTGTGCATCCTGCAGTGGTCAACTCCCTTCCTATCTTGCGGAGCCAATCGTCTGCTACTATCGGCTCGGTGCTACTGGTAAACACCGGCGGATTCAGCCTAAGGAAACGGGCTAAGTGGTCAACAGGTGGCGGTGGTGGTGGTGGGTTGTTGTTGTTGTTGTTCTGCTGGTTCTGAACTAACATCTGCATCAATTGATTCTGTTGCTGGATCAACTGAGTGAGCTCCGGTGGAAACCCATTGTCACGTCTCGGAGGCATTTGAGGGTTTAGAAAAGACGAGATTTAAGAATAGACTGAGGTCTAAAGAGAAAACACTACCCCAATGCACATGAGCAAATTCACACAAAATCACTTCATTCAATTCAAACAAGGGCTTACAATCGATCTAGCTATCGCAAAAGTGCTTGAAGTATAATGTATACATGGGGGGAATACTACTAATATTTGGTGGTCATCTAAAAATTTGAACCGGTGGAAGACTCCATGATGTCCGCTCCAGCTTCGTCTTCAAAGTCGGGTTCACTTGGATCCGAATCGGTGTCGTCGATGATGATGTAGTTGTCCGGACATGCGACGTACATGTCTTCCTTCCTGGATGCTAGCTCCCTCTCGAGTTCTTCAATCTCTTGCTTAAGATCGCCATTGTGTCTTGCTAGAGTTACGATCTCGTCCATGTAGTCCTTGCGTGTAGCCTTCAGTTCTCCTTCTAGCTCGATGATCCTAGCCTTCGCATTCTTCAACTCTATCATATCATTGCACATCTGGTTCTCGTGGCGTCGAATGTGCTGGTTTAACTCCTGGATAAAAGCTGCAATGGATCTATCCTTCTTGGTGCTGACTAACTCCCATTGTTCATCTCGGCGTCCGCAAATCTGGTAGATAGTGTCCTTGAGGTCTTCTTGATAAACTTCTCCAATGCGTCCTATGGTGATATGGGCTGCCATGCTCTTTCCTAGACTCCAAGTTGGTGCATTGAAAACACTATCTATGGGCTTCGTGATTGGCGCGAATGTCCTTCCCGGAACGTGAGCTTGAATTTTCCAGCGCTCCTCTTCAGGCAGAGTGGCGTTGAAGGTTCCCGTGAAACTTGGTAATCCAATGTTTAGGTACTTGGTGACTTCCTTCAAGTGAAATCCAAAAGGTGTGCCTTCATCCGGTTGAGCGTACTTAATCTTCGCGTCCTTCATCCTAAAGAGTAGAAAAGATGAGGAGTTAGAAAATGAGGAGAGAATAGTGATCTATGGCTTTAACTTAGTGGTCGTGTCCTACAGTCAACGTGTGCTCTGATACCATCTCTGTAGCGACCCGACCCGAATGGATCAAGTCTACTGTGCTCCGGTGTCATCCCTGGATCAGTAATGCTGACACCACATAGTACTTCAAAGGATTTATAGCAGAGTGGCAATAACACACTTATTACAACGATGACTCAAAAGAGAACTTATTACAATAAATATGGCTTAAGGCCATCTAATATCGATAACAGCGGAAGACTTGGAAGGTAAATGGGTCCATCAACTCCAACGGCATCACTGAGTATAGAACCATGACCTAAAAGCACCTTAATCGTCGTCTGAAAAGTCCGCAACATTTAAAGTTGCAGCTCGAAAATGGGTCAGCACATGGAATATGCTGGCAAGATAACACATAGAGAGTAATGGAATGAAACAGCTATACTATATGCATATTTGGCTGGTGGAAAGCTCTATGGTTAGTGTTTTGCGTAAAGCCAAATTTTCCCTACTGCAAAGGAATAAATTTATTTAACTATCATGGTGGTTGTTAAACATCGAGAATGGTTGACAGCATTCCGATCCCAATTAAGTGAACAATTAAAACCCAACAATATTAATTAGAAGTAACATGATGAGATTCACATGATATTCAAGTACTAGATACTCAAGATGTCCATAACCGGGGACACGACTAGTCATGATTAGTTTATTACACTCTGCAGAGGTTTGCGCACTTTTCCCCACAAGACTCGACCGCCTCCGTTGGGCTTCTCGCACTTCACGATGTTTGAGAAACGGATGACCGAGACACAGTCTTTCAGAAGCGCTAGCACCTTACGATGGATAGACCGGTACACCTACTTTCCCCTACATCTGCTAGTCTACCCTGTAAGAGTTTGCACGACTTAGTCAACTATGCCAGAGCCCATATTGGCTTGTGGCTGCACACGTAAGTATTTAGCATGAAAGATTTATTATCCCTTTGAGCCTGGGTGGCGGTCCAAAATAAAACATGCAAGTCCTGATAGACATCAGGTGCCTCAATCCACCCAGATGTGTGTTTAAGTTGCCACCTTAGATAAACCCTTAAAATTATCAATCTCACATCTGTCATGGATATCACTCACCCAATCCACGTCTACTAGCATAGCATGGCATAATAAGCAAACGTAGAAGTAACTCCCAAAGGTTTCATAATAAACAGGTAATAGGTACTACCTCATCTACTTCCCATCCCACAATTTAATTAGATCCTAATCATGCAATGTGTGAGGATTGATCTAATGCAATAAAACTGGGTTGTAGAAAAGGTATGATCAAAGTGTTACTTGCCTTGCTGATGATCCACGAGTCCTAGAGATTCGAAGTAACAGGCGGCGCAATCCGGGTAATCTATCGCAGACAAACAACAAGCATACAATAAGTAATCATCTAATGCACAGGTAAAACTCGAACAAAAGATCGAACCAGATAGTTCAACTTAAGAACTCCGGTTGCAAAGAAAAAACGAACCGAACAAAACAACGGAAAACAAACGGCGAAAGAAAACAGCTCGGTTCTAGCAAGTTGAAACTAGGTCAAATTTTACCGTAGCAAAAACTTAGTTAAAGTTGATTAGTCGGAACGGCGGTTTCGAAACGAAACTCCAGGCGCTTGAATCACCTGATTCCGACAAACGAGCGAGAAGATAAACTAGAACGAAGATCGGATCTGAGATCGCGATCGCGGAATAAATCCGACGAAAAGAAAAGGAAGAACGGTTAAACGAACGGACGTTCGTTAACCTAGAATAATCCGGTGATCACGTTCGTTAGGACGAACGGTCCGGCGAACGGTCTCTAGGCAACTAAACCGGAAAAAGAAAACGAATCCGATCTAGGGTTTCGGAAAAGAAAACCGAAACAACGAAACAAAAAGAAAACGAATCGGAAGAAAAGAAAAGAACCGGAACGGTTTATAAGAAAAACCGAACCGAGGGGAGAAAAAGAGACGCGGCGCGGCTACCTCCGGCGAGGGCTCCGGCGAACGGCGGCATAAGGCGGCGGCGGCACAAGGGCGGCGGCGGCAGCGCTATGGGGTGGCGGCGGCGGCACAAGGGCGGCGCGGCACGGGGTGAGGGGCGCGGCTTGGGGCTTGGGGCTTGGTGTGGGTTTTAGAGGGGGGGGTGGGTGTATTTAAGGGGAGGAGGAGGAAAGGAAACTTGGGGGAGGGGGCAAGAAAAAGAGAAGGAGAGGAAAAAAACGAAACGGAGTCCTACTAGGACTCTAGGGCAGCGGCGGCCTTGGCGCGCGGGCGCTGGCGCGGCGCGGCGGCCTGGCCTGGCCGGCCGGCCTGCTGGCTGGGCCTTGGCCCAGGGCGCTGATTTTTTTAAATCGGTTTCGCGCGCAGAAATACACAGAAAAAGAAATCTAAACAAACTCCAAAACTTCCCAAAGTAAATTTTCCCCGACTCCTAAAAATGAGTCGAACAAAATGAACTTTTCTCGGGACCTAGAATGCAACTTTTGAAAACGCGCATTTTTCCCTATCCAAATAAAAGGCAAATAAACTCCGACAAATCCAATGATCCTTTCTTCAAAATTTGAGAAGAACTCAAATATGAAAAATGACGAAATCTCCAACTCTCTCCGAGGGTCCTTGAGTTGCGTGAAATTTTCTAGGATCGACCAAAATGCAAGAAAATATGATATGCATATTGATCTAGTGTATAACATTCCAAATTGAAAATTTGGGATGTTACAATAGCCTGTAACAATTCTTTGTGGAATAAGTTCATTCTTATCATTAGGAACAACAGTACTACCTCCTTTCTTAGGGACACAATGAAGAGGACTTACCCATCTATTATCAGCTATGGGATAGATTATACCTACTTCCAGAAGTTCTAATATTTCCGTTCTTACCACTTCTTTCATCTTCGGATTTAACCGACGTTGGTGACCAACACGGGTTTGGCATCAGGTTCCATATTAATTTTGTGCTAACATAGAGTGTGACTGATGCCCTTTAAATCATCAAGAGTATATCCAATAGCAGCTCAGTGCTTCCTTAGAACTTTCAATAATCTCTCTTCTTCATATTCTGAAAGGTTAGCACTAATAATAACATGATATAACTTCTTTTCACCAAGATAAGCATATTTCAAAGTGTCTGGAATTTTTTTTAATTCAAACACAGGATCACCTTTATGTGGAGGAGGACCTCCTAGAGTTTCAATAGGAAAATTGTGTTTAAACAAAGGACGTTGTTCAAAGAAAATCTTATCTATTTCATTTTTTTCATGCATATGTAAATCGTTTTCATGGTCTAGCAAATATTGTTCTAGTGGATCAGTAGGAGGCACCGCAATAGAAGTAAGACCAATTAATTCATCTTTACTAGACAAATCTTTTTCATGAAGCTTTCCACTAAACTTGGAAAAAATAAACTCATGAGACTCATCACCAAAACTAACACCGACAATTTGTTTCACACAATCTATTCTAGCATTAACGGTGTTCAAGAAAGGTCTACCAAAGATAATGGGACAAAACTCATCTTGTGGGGAACCAACAACAAGAAAATCAGTAGGGTATTTTATTTTTCCACACAAAACTTTAACATCTCTAACAATCCCAATTGGTGATATAGTGTCTCTATTAGCAAGTTTAATAGTAACATCTATGTCTTCTATCTCCGCGGGTGCTATGTCATTCATAATTTCTTGATATAAAGAATAAGGAATAGCACTTACGCTAGCACCTATGTCCATAGTTTTAAATAGACAGCTATAGCCCCGCTATAGCTGTTTGAGGGTTTTGCCGCTAAATGATTTCATGTACAATTTGCTGCTATAGCCCGCTATAGCCCAGCTATAGCTGTTTTTAAGGGTCGCCGCTAAATGCCATAGCGCGCTATTTAAAACATTGCTATGTCACATAAACCATGATAACAATGATATCCTATTTTAACCGAGACAATAGGCATGCCAACAACAGGTCTATGTTTATCCTTTTTATCAAGTTTGGCAATTCTAGCAGCTAGCTTCTTCATAGAAGTAAATGACATGCCCATCTACGTTTTCTTCCAGGAGATCCTTAATCATAGCAACACTAGGTTCTGCTTTGATTTGTTCATCAGGTTTAGGTGTTCTAATATAACTTTTGTTAACCACAGTTGAAACTTTAGCGTGTTCCTTTATCCTAACAGGGAAAGGTGGTTTCTCAATATAAGTAGTAGGAACAACTTGATCAACGTTGTAAATTATGGTTTTCTCTTTAATTGGTATCAGTTCTTTAATTTCTTCTTTAATAGGTGGGTGATATTTAAACTACTTCTCTTTAGGAAGATCAACATGAGTAGCAAATGATTCACAAAAGGAGGCTACTATCTTAGAGTCAAGTCCATATTTAGTGCTAAATTTTTGAAAAGCATCGGTATTCATAAAAGATTTAACACAATCATACTTAAGTTTAATACCTGACTCTTTACCTTCGTCGAGTCCTCAATCTTCAGAGTTGCATTTAATTCTTTTCAAAAGATCCCACCGGAATTCAACAGTCTTCTTTATAAAAGAACCAGCAAAAGAAGTATCAAGCATGATTTGATCATTACGAGAAAGCCGAGCATAAAAATTCTGGATAATAATTTCTCTTGAGAGCTCACTAGCAAATATGCCCGTGCGTTGCAATGGGAGATAAAATACTATGCATTTAAAGTTAGTGAGAATTATATGTGTGCACACGAAAAAGAAACATTTAGCTTATCGGTTTCGCCGTGTGTGAAGGAATCAATCCGCTATTTTTCCAAACATAGATCGAGGGCATTTAAGAGTTTCATTACGTCATCGTACGTCAGAGAAGGCGCATGAGTTATTCAATCTACTATTCCTTTCAATCCTTTGAATCGAGGGGATTTTAAGGTATTAGTTTCTGAATATTCTAAGAAACATGAATAACTTTTTAAATGCTAAACAATTTTTTAAAAATTGACTACACTTTCGAAAAAACGCGAACATAATATGAAAGGAAACATCTTATAAAATTCAATTTTTTTTATGAAAACACCATTTTTTTTAATAAAAACATGAACATTATTTGAATTTGTGACATTTTTTAAAATGGGAACATGTGTTGAGAATTCATAAGATTTTTAGAAAATGTGTATCTTTTCTACACGAATATTATTTTTAATTTTGATATTTCACTAAACCAGGAATTATTTTGAAATTTGGAGCATTTTTCGAAATTCCAAACAATATTGAAAAATAATAATCTTTTAAAACAAAACGGGCGAATTTTTGCAATTTTCGAATTTTTTAAAAATAGCAAAAAATTGGAATTCTGAACATTTTCCAAATCTTGCTTTCTTGAGAATTTTTAATGTACGAAATAAATTCTAAAAGAAAAATAAACTTGGAAGGGGAAAAAGATATAAGAAAAGGAGATTAAAAATAGAAGTAAATCACAGAAAAAATAAACATTATATGAATTTGTGAACCGTTTTTTAAACAGGATCATGTGTTTAGAATTCATAAGATTTTCAGAAAATGTGTATCTTTTATACACGAACATTATTTTTAATTTTCAAATTTCACTAAAACATGATTTTTTTTCAAATTTGGAGTTTTTTTAAATGCAATTTTATTTTTTGACATCCCTAACAATTTTAGAAAACAATATTTTTAAAAAGGGGCAACATTTTACAATTTCTGAATATTTATTAAATGATAAACAAAATTATGGAATTCAGAATATTTTCTAAAATTTTCTTTTTTATTCTGAACATTTTTTTAGAATTTTAATTTACGAAATAAATTCTAACAGAAAAATAAACTTTGAAGGGAAAAAAGATATAGGGAAAGGAGAATAAAAATAGAAGTAAAACTCAGAAAAAAAGAAAAATGGGCCAGCCCATTATTGGTTGTCCCGTGCGTAACTCTGATTATTTGTCCCACCGTGCGGAAAATAGAGTTTTCCCAGCTGCATGGGCAGAAAAATAAGTGGGCTGGCTTTGCTGCGCCACCGCGCACGGCCCATGTACGATTTTTTTTTCTAGCGGACAAACGCATAAAAATTTAGTACCGCCTCGGATAAAAAGAATTTTTTTCGACGATGAACGGATGAAATTATTGGCGAAACGCACCTTGATTTATTAGTAGGTATAGATGATTGGGGCATGAATATAACATTTACTTAAGCCCCCCCCCCCCCCCCCAAGCTAGAGCGATACTTTCTCCTTCACGAGGCCAAAAATTATATATATAATTCCGATCACGATGAACTAGATGCATAGGATAATTTTTTTGATGGAACTGCAATTTCAATCGATTCCAGTTCCAGGATCCAATATCATCGCATAGCCTATACCATGCCAATGCTTTTCCCTTCAAAGATAAAGGGAAAAACCTTCTTCATAACTGCATCTCCGGGTAAACCTGCAAGCTTGAACAATCCACAAATTTGTTATACATATATCAAGTGCATATCAGGATGTTCAGTTCCGTCTGCTGCATAAGGATTGGCTAGCAGTTGTTCTATCATACCCGAAGGAATTTCATATTCAATATTTTCAGTAGGTGCAGTAGGTTGAGGGGTAGCTAATTGTGGTTCCGGTCAAGGTGAATATACCCCGAACAAACCCCTCAAAGGATTGTTTTCCATAATATCAAGTGACAATAAATTTTAGCACACTATACAAATGTTTCCTTACCAAATTCCACTTACCAAAGACGCTTCACTTCCCGGAAACGGCGCCAGAAAATAGCCTTGATGACCCACAATTATAGGGGATCAATTGTGGCTTTTTTCGATAAGTAAGAGTGTCGAACCCAACGAGGAGCAGAAGGAAATGACAAGTGGTTTTCAGCAAGGTAATGTCTGCAAGTGCTGAAATTGTAAGTAACAGTGTAGTTTGATAGCAAGATAATTTGTAATGAGCAAGTAATGATAGTAGTAACAAAAGAGCAGCAAGGTAGCCCAATCCTTTTGAGGCAAAGTACATGCCAAAACGGTCTCTTATGATAAGCAAAGCGTTCTTGAGGGTACACGGGAATTTCATCTAGTCACTTTCACCATGTTGGTTCGATTTGTGTTCGCTACTTTGATAATTTGATATGTGGGTGGACCGGTGCTTAGGTGCTGTTCTTACTTAAACAAACCTCCTACTTATGATTAACCCTCCTGCAAGCATCCGCAACTATGAGAAAAGTATTAAAAATAAATTCTAACCATAGTATTAAACTTTTGGATCCAATCGGTCCCCTACGGAATATAGCATAAACTAGGGTTTAAGCTTCTGTCACTCTCGCAACCCATCATCTAATTGCTACTCCATAATGCATTCCCTTAGGCCCAAATATGGTGAAGTGTCATGTAGTCGACGTTCACATGATACCACTGCTATCTCTTGAGCACTGCGTTGGTTTTCCCCGAAGAGGAAGGGATGATGCAGCAAAATAGTGTAAGTATTTCCCTCAGTTTTTCAGAACCAAAGTATCAATCCAGTAGGAGGCTACGCGCAAGTCCCTCGTACCTGCACAAAACAAATAAATCCTCGCAACCAACGCAAATAGGGATTGGCAATCCCTATAAGGCAACTTACGAGAGTGAGATCTGATAGATATGATAAGATAATTTTTTTTGGTATTTTTATGATAAAGATGCAAAGTAAAATAAAGGCAAAGTAAATAGCAAAGTAGTAGGAGAACAATATGATAAAGATAGACCTGGGGGCCATAGGTTTCACAAGTGGCTTCTCTCGAGAGCATAAGTATTCTACGGTGGGTGAACAAATTACTGTTGAGCAATTGACAGAATTGAGCATAATTATGAGAATATCTAGGCATGATCATGTATATAGGCATCACGTCCGAGACAAATAGACCGACTCCTGCCTGCATCTACTACTATTACTCCACTCATCGACCGCTATCCAGCATGCATCTAGAGTATTAAGTTAAAAATAGAGTAACGCCTTAAGCAAGATGACATGATGTAGAGGGATAGACTCATGCAATATGAAGAAAACCCCAGCTTGTTATCCTTGATGGCAACAATACAATATGTGCCTTGCTGCCCTTACTGTCACCGGGAAAGGACACCGCAAGATTGAACCCAAAGCTAAGCACTTCTCCCATTGCAAGAAAGATCAATCTAGTAGGCCAAACCAAACTGATAATTTGAAGAGACTTGCAAAGATAACCAATCATACATAAAAGAATTCAGAGAAGATTCAAATATTATTCATAGATAGACTTGATCATAAACCCACAATTCACCGGTCTCAACAAACACACCGCAAAAAGAAGATTACATCGAATAGATCTCCACAAGAGAGGGGGAGAACATTGTATTGAGATCCAAAAAGAGAGAAGAAGCCATCTAGCTAATAACTATGGACCCGTAGGTCTGAGGTAAACTACTCACACTTCATCGGAAGGGCTATGGTGTTGATGTAGAATCCCTCCGTGATCGATGCCCCCTCCGGCGGAGCTCTGGAACAGGCCCCAAGATGGGATCACGTGGATACAGAAAGTTACGGCGGTGGAATTAGGGTTTTGTCTCCTGTTCTGATCATTTGGGGGTACGTGGATATATATAGGAGGAAGATGTACGTCGGTGGAGCAACAGGGGGCCGACGAGGGTGGGGGGCGCGCCTGGTAGGGTATGGCGCGCCCCTACCTCGTGGCCTCCCTGTTACGTGCCTTGGCGTCGGGTCCAAGTCTCCTGGGTCTTATCTGTTGAGTAAACCATGTTCCCGAAGGTTTCATTCCGTTTTGACTCCGTTTGATATTCCTTTTCTTCGAAACCCTAAAACACGCAAAAAAACAGCAATTTTGGGCTGGGCCTCCGGTTAATAGGTTAGTCCCAAAAATAATATAAAAGTGGATAATAAAGCCCAATAATGTCTAAAATAGTAGATAGTATAGCATGGAGCAATAAAAAATTATAGATACATTGGAGACGTATCAAGCATCCCCAAGCTTAATTCCTACTCGTCCTCGAGTAGGTAAATGATAAAAACAGAATTTTTGATGCGGAGCGCTACTTGGCATAATTTTAATGTAATTCTTCTTAATTGTGGTATGAATATTCAGACCCGAAATATTCAAGACAAAAGTTCATATTGACATAAAAATAACAATACTTCAAGCATACTAACAAAGCAATTATGTCTTCTCAAAATAACATGGCCAAAGAAAGTTATCCCTACAAAATCATATAGTCTGGCTATGCTCCATCTTCACCACACAAAATATTTAAATCATGCACAACCCCGATGACAAGCCAAGCAATTGTTTCATACTTTTGACATTCTCAAAACCTTTTCAATTTTCACGCAATACATGAGCGTGAGCCATGGACATAGCACTATAGGTGGAATAGAGTGGTGGTTGTGGAGAAGACAAAAAGGGAGAAGATAGGCTCACATCAACTAGGCGTATCAACGGGCTATGGAGATGCCCATCAATAGATATCAATGTGAGTGAGTAGGGATTGCCATGCAACGGATGCACTAGAGCTATAAGTATATGAAAGCTCAAAAAGAAACTAAGTGGGTGTGCATCCGACTTGCTTGCTCATGAAGACCTAGGGCATTTTGAGAAAGCCCATCATTGGAATATACAAGCCAAGTTCTATAAAAAAAATTCCCACTAGTATATGAAAGTGATAACATGAGAGACTCTCTACTATGAAGATCATGGTGCTACTTTGAAGCACAAGTGTGGTAAAAGGATAGTAGCATTGCCCCTTCTCTCTATCTCTCTCATATTTTTGGGCCTTTTCTCTTTTTTTTATGGCCTCTTTTATTTTTCTTTTTGTTTTTTCTTTATTTTTTTGTCCGGAGTCTCATCCCGACTTGTGGGGGAATCATAGTCTCCATCATCCTTTCCTCATTGGGACAATGCTCTAATAATGATGATCATCACACTATTTTTCTTACAACTCAACAATTACAACTCGATACTTAGAACAAAATATGACTCTATATGAAGGCCTCCGGCGGTGTACCGGGATATGCAATGAATCAAGAGTGACACGTGTGAAAGAATTATGAATGGTGGCTTTGCCACAAATACGATGTCAACTACATGATCATGCTAAGCAATATGACAATGATGGAGTGTGTCATAATAAACGGAACGGTGGAAAGTTGCATGGCAATATATGTCGGAATGGCTATGGAAATGCTATAATAGGTAGGTATGATGGCTGTTTTGAGGAAGGTATATGATGGGTGTATGATACCGGCGAAAGGTGCGCGGTATTAGAGAGGCTAGCAAAGGTGGAAGGGTGAGAAAAGTGCGTATAATCCATGGACTCAACATTAGTCATAAAGAACTCATATACTTATTGCAAAAATCTACAAGTTATCAAAGCAAAGTATTACGCGCATGCTCCTAGGGGGATAGATTGGTAGGAAAAGACCATCGCTCGTCCCCGACCGCCACTCATAAGGAAGGCAATCAAAAAATAAATCATGCTCCGACTTCATCACATAACGGTTCACCATACGTGCATGCTACAGGAATCACAAGCTTCAACACAAGTATTTCTCAAATTCACAACTACTTAACTAGCACAACTTTAATATTACCATCTTCATATCTCAAAACAATTATCAAGTATCAAACTTATCATAGTATCCAACACACTCATAAGAAAGTTTTATTATTAATCTTGTGTACCAAGAATATTAGGATTTTAAGCAAATTACCATGCTATTTAAGACTCTCAAAATAATCTAAGTGAAGCATGAGAGATCAATAGTTTCTATAAAACAAATCCACCACCGTGCTCTAAAAGATATAAGTGAAGCATTAGAGAAAAATTATATAACTCAAAAGATATAAGCGAAGCACATAGAGTATTCTAACAAATTCCAAATCATATATGGCTCTCTCAAAAGGTGTGTACAGAAAGTATGATTGTGGTAAACTAACAAGAAAAGACTCAAATCATACAAGACGCTCCAAGCAAAACACATATCATGTGGCGAATAAAAATATAGCTCCAAGTAAAGTTACCGATAGAAGTAGACGAAAGAGGGGATGCCTTCCGGGGCATCCCCAAGCTTTGTCTTTTAGGTGTCCTTAGATTATCTTGGGGGTGCCATGGTCATCCCCAAGCTTAGACTCTTGCCACTCCTTGTTCCATAATCCATCAAATCTTTACCCAAAACTTGAAAACTTCACAACACAAAACTTAAAGTAGAGAATCTCGTGAGCTCCGTTAGCGAAAGAAAATAAAAAACCACTTCAAGGTACTGTAATGAACTCATTCTTTGTTTATATTGGTATTATACCTACTGTATTACAACTTCTCTATGGTTTATAAACTATTTTACTAGCCATAGATTCATCAAATAAGCAAACAACACACGAAAAACAAAATCTGTCAAAAACAGAACAGTCTGTAGTAATCTGTAGCTAGCGCAAGATCTGGAACCCCAAAAATTCTAAAATAAATTTCTGGACGTTAGGAATTTATCTATTAATCATCTGCAAAAAGAATTAACTAAATATCACTCTCCAAAAAAAATGACAGCAGTTCTCGTGAGCGCTAAAGTTTTTGTTTTTTACAGCAAGTTCAACAAGACTTTCCCCAAGTCTTCCCAACGGTTCTACTTGGCACAAACACTAATTAAACACAAAAAACACAACCAAAACAGAGGCTAGATAATTTATTTATTACTAAACAGGAGCAAAAATCAAGGAATAAAAATAAAATTGGGTTGCCTCCCAACAAGCGCTATCGTTTAACGCCCCTAGCTAGGCATAACAAGCAAGAATAGATCTAGGTATTGCCATTTTTGGTTGGCAATTCTTCAATGAGGCATCTATCATCTTTAGGAATTTCTTTATTTTTATTGATTATCAAACTTTTAGGCACAAGATCGAAAAATTCATTTGTAGCAAATGGTTCCTTAATGATAGCAAAAAGATTGGGATGAACACTTATAGATTTGAGATCCGCATTTTCCTTACTAGAAGATTCACCCTTATTATTAGGAACGTACATAAGCTTGGCAACTTTAGTGGAAGGACTTGGAGTATTCTTGACGGAAGAAAAAGCGGTTCCCATGTTGGTAATAATATTCTCAAGTTTATCGATCCTAACGGAATCGTGATTTATTTTCTCATTAAATATGAGTTCCTTTTCTTTAATATCTTTCAAAGTAACTCCTACTTTAGATCCATACTGAGAGATTTGGCTGTGGATCTTTTTATCCAAATTTTCAATTAACTCTACGGTAGCAACCTTATTTTCAATAATCTCAAGCCTTTGCATTACATGCTCCAAAGTTAATATAGTTCCATTAACCAAGAGAGGGGGTGAGCCAAATAAATCTAACATAGCATTATAAGAATCAAAAGTATGGTTGCCCAAAAAGTTCCCTCCGGTAATAGTATCAAGAACATAACGGTGCCAAGGAGTAATGACTACATAAAAATTGCGAAGGAGAATGGTAGTAGATTGCTTCCTAGTAGATCTATTTTGAGCATTGCAAATTCTATACCAAGCATCTTTTAGATTTTCACCCTCCCTTTGCTTAAAATTTAGAATTTCATTTTCGGGAGACAACGGAGAAGATAAGGGACTAGCCATAACGACAAGCAAACAAACTAACACACAAGTAAACAAAGAGGCAAACGGGCAAAAAGAGGCAAATAGAGAAAGAGAGGGAGGATAGAGAGAGAGAGGGCGAATAAAACGGCAAGGGTGAAGTGGGGGAGAGGAAAACGAGAGGCAAATGGCAAATAATGTAATGCGGGAGATAAGGGTATGTGATGGGTACTTGGTATGTTGACTTTTGCGAAGACCTCCCCGGCAACGGCGCCATAAATCCTTCTTGCTACCTCTTGAGCACTGCGTTGGTTTTCCCCGAAGAGGAAGGGATGATGCAGCAAAGTAGCGTAAGTATTTCCCTCGGTTTTTGAGAACCAAGGTATCAATCCAGTAGGAGGCTACACGCAAGTCCCTCGTACCTGCACAAAATAAATAAATCCTCGCAACCAACGCAAATAGGGGTTGTCAATCCCTATAAGGCAACTTACGAGAGTGAGATCTGATAGATATGATAAGATAATTTTTTTGGTATTTTTATGATAAAGATGCAAAGTAAAATAAAGGCAAAGTAAATAGCAAAGTAGTAGGAGAACAATATGATAAAGATAGACTCGGGGGCCATAGGTTTCACTAGTGGCTTCTCTCGAGAGCATAAGTATTCTATGGTGGGTGAACAAATTACTGTTGAGCAATTGACAGAATTGAGCATAATTCTGAGAATATCTAGGCATGATCATGTATATAGGCATCACGTCCGAGACAAGTAGACCGACTCCTGCCTGCATCTACTACTATTACTCCACTCATCGACCGCTATCCAGCATGCATTTATAGTATTAAGTTAAAAACAGAGTAATGCCTTAAGCAAGATGACATGATGTAGAGGGATAGACTCATGCAATATGAAGAAAACCCCATCTTGTTATCCTCGATGGCAACAATACAATACGTGCCTTGCTGCCCTTACTGTCACCGGGAAAGGACACCGCAAGATTGTGTTGGGGAACGTAGTAATTTCAAAAAAATTCCTACGCACACGCAAGATCATGGTGATGCATAGCAACGAGAGGGGAGAGTATTGTCTACGTACCAACGCAGACCGACTGCGGAAGCGATCACACAACGTAGAGGAAGTAGTCGTACGTCTTCCCGATCTGACCGATCCAAGCACCGTTACTCCGGCACCTCCGAGTTCTTAGCACACGTTCAGCTCGATGACGATCCTCTGGCTCCAATCCAGCAAAGCGTCGAGGAAGAGTTCCGTCAGCACAACGGCGTGGTGACGATCTTGATGTACTACCGACGCAGGGCTTTGCCTGAGCACTACAACGGTATGATCGAGGTGGAATTTGGTGGCAGGGGGCACCGCACACGGCTAAGGAACGATCTCAAGGATCAACTTGTGTGTCTAGAGGTGCCCCCTGCCCCCATATATAAAGGATGAGAGGGGGAGGGCTGGCCGGCCAAGCTTGGAGGCGCAGGAGGAGTCCTACTCCCACCGGGAGTAGGACTCCCCCCTCCAATCCTATTCCAACTAGGATTCCTTAAAGGGGAGAGAAAGAGAGGGTGGCCGACCCCTTCTCCTAGTCCTAATAGGACTAGGGGGAGGGGGGAGGTGCGCAGCCCTTGTGGGCAGCCCTATCACCTTTCCACTAAGGCCCATGTAGGCCCATTTGGCTCCCAGGGGGTTCCGGTAACCCTCCCGGTAATCCGGTAAAATCCCGATTTCACCCGGAACACTTCCGATGTCCAAACATAGGCTTCCAATATATCAATCTTTACGTCTCGACCATTTCGAGACTCCTCGTCATGTCCGTGATCACATCCGGGACTCCGAACAACCTTCGGTACATCAAAATGCATAAACTCATAATAACTGTCATCGTAACATTAAGCGTGCGGACCCTACGGTTCGAGAACAATGTAGACATGACCGAGACACGTCTCCGGTCAATAACCAATAGCGGGACTTGGATGCCCATATTGGCTCCTACATATTCTATGAAGATCTTTATCGGTCAGACCGCATAACAACATACGTTGTTCCCTTTGTCATCGGTATGTTACTTGCCCGAGATTCGATCGTCGGTATCCAATACCTAGTTCAATCTCGTTACTGGCAAGTCCCTTTACTCGTTCCGTAATACATCATCTCACAACTAACATCTTAGTTATAATGCTTGCAAGGCTTATGTGATGTGTATTACCGAGAGGGCCCAGAGATACCTCTCCGACACTCGGAGTGACAAACCCTAATCTCGAAATACGCCAACCCAACATCTACCATTGGAGACACCTGTAGTACTCATTTATAATCACCCAGTTACGTTGTGACGTTTGGTAGTACCCAAAGTGTTCCTCCGGTAAACGGGAGTTGCATAATCTCATAGTTATAGGAACATGTATAAGTCATGAAGAAAGCAATAGCAACATACTAAACGATCGGGTGCTAAGCTAATGGAATGGGTCATGTCAATCAGATCATTCAACTAATGATGTGACCTCGTTAACCAAATAACAACTCTTTGTTCATGGTTAGGAAACATAACAATCTTTGATTAACGAGCTAGTCAAGTAGAGGCATACTAGTGACACTCTGTTTGTCTATGTATTCACACATGTATTATGTTTCCGGTTAATATAATTCTAGCATGAATAATAAACATTTATCATGATATAAGGAAATAAATAATAACTTTATTATTGCCTCTAGGGCATATTTCCTTCAGTCTCCCACTTGCACTAGAGTCAATAATCTAGATTACACAGTAATGATTCTAACACCCATGGAGCCTTGGTGCTGATCATGTTTTGCTCGTGGAAGAGGCTTAGTCAACGGGTCTGCAACATTCAGATCCGTATGTATCTTGCAAATCTCTATGTCTCCCACCTAGACTAGATCTCGGATGGAGTTGAAGCGTCTCTTGATGTGTTTGGTCCTTTTGTGAAATCTGGATTCCTTTGCCAAAGCAATTGCACCAGTATTGTCACAAAAGATTTTCATTGGACCCGATGCACTAGGTATGACACCTAGATCGGATATGAACTCCTTCATCCAGACTCCTTCGTTCACTTCTTCCGAAGCAGCTATGTACTCCGCTTCACATGTAGATCCCGCTACGACGCTTTGTTTAGAACTGCACCAACTGACAGCTCCACCGTTTAAAGTAAACACGTATCCGGTTTGCGATTTAGAATCGTCCGGATCAGTGTCAAAGCTTGCATCAACGTAACCTCTTACGGTGAGCTCTTTGTCACCTCCATATACGAGAAACATATCCTTAGTCCTTTTCAGGTATTTCAGGATGTTCTTGACCGCTGTCCAGTGATCCACTCCTGGATTACTTTGATACCTCCCTGCTAAACTTATAGAAAGGCACACATCAGGTCTGGTACACAGCATTGCATACATGATAGAGCCTATGGCTGAAGCATAGGGAACATCTTGCATTTTCTCTCTATCTTCTGCAGTGGTCGAGCATTGAGTCTGACTCAACTTCACACCTTGTAACACAGGCAAGAACCCTTTCTTTGCTTGATCCATTTTGAACTTCTTCAAAATCTTGTCAAGGTATGTGCTTTGTGAAAGTCTAATTAAGCGTCTTGATCTATCTCTATAGATCTTTATGCCTAATATGTAAGCAGTTTCCCCGAGGTCTTTCATCGAAAAACTTTTATTCAAGTATCCCTTTATGCTATCTAGAAATTCTATATCATTTCCAATCAGCAATATGTCATCCACATATAATATCAGAAATGCTACAGAGCTCCCACTCACTTTCTTGTAAATACAGGCCTCTCCAAAAGTCTGTATAAAGCCAAATGCTTTGATCACACTATCAAAGCGTTTATTCCAACTCCGAGATGCTTGCACCAGTCCATAAATGGATCGCTGGAGTTTGCATACTTTGTTAGCTCCCTTTGGATCGACAAAACCTTCTGGTTGCATCATATACAACTCTTCTTCCAGAAATCCATTCAGGAATGCAGTTTTGACATCCATCTGCCATATTTCATAATCATAAAATGCGGCAATTGCTAACATGATTCTGACGGACTTAAGTATCGCTACGGGTGAGAAGGTCTCATCGTAGTCAACCCCTTGAACTTGTCGAAAACCTTTTGCGACAAGTCGAGCTTTATAGACAGTAATATTACCGTCAGCGTCAGTCTTTTTCTTGAAGATCCATTTATTCTCAATTGCTTGCCGATCATCGGGCAAGTCAACCAAAGTCCATACTTTGTTTTCATACATGGATCCCATCTCAGATTTCATGGCCTCAAGCCACTTTGCGGAATCTGGGCTCACCATCGCTTCTTCATAGTTCGTAGGTTCATCATGATCTAGTAGCATGACTTCCAGAATTGAATTACCGTACCACTCTGGTGCGGATCTCACTCTGGTTGATCTACGTGGTTCAGTAGTATCTTGTCCTGAAGTTTCATGATCATCATCATTAGCTTCCTCACTAATTGGTATAGGTGTCGCAGAAACATTTTTCTGTGATGTACTATTTTCCAATAAGGGAGCAGGTACAGTTACCTCATCAAGTTCTACTTTCCTCCCACTCACTTCTTTCGAGAGAAACTCCTTCTCAAGAAATGATCCATTCTTAGCAACGAATGTCTTGCCTTCGGATCTGTGATAGAAGGTATACCCAACAGTCTACTTTGGGTATCCTATGAAGACACATTTCTCTGCTTTGGGTTCGAGCTTATCAGGTTGAAGCTTTTTCACATAAGCATCGCAGCCCCAAACTTTAAGAAACGACAACTTTGGTTTCTTGCCAAACCATAGTTCATAAGGCGTCATCTCAACGGATTTTGATGGTGCCCTATTTAACGTGAATGCGGCCGTCTCTAAAGCATAACCCCAAAACGATAGCGGTAAATCAGTAAGAGACATCATAGATCGCACCATATCTAGTAAAGTACGATTACGACGTTCGGACACACCATTACGCTGTGGTGTTCCGGGTGGCGTGAGTTGCGAAACTATTCCACAATTTTTCAAATGTACACCAAACTCGTAACTCAAATATTCTCCTCCACGATCAGATCGTAGAAACTTTATTTTCTTGTTACGATGATTTTCAACTTCACTCTGAAATTCCTTGAACTTTTCAAATGTTTCAGACTTATGTTTCATTAAGTAGATATACCCATATCTGCTTAAATCATCTGTGAAGGTGAGAAAATAACAATATCCGCCACGAGCTTCAATATTCATCGGACCACATACATCGGTATGTATGATTTCCAATAAATCTGTTGCTCTCTCCATAGTACCGGAAAACGGTGTTTTAGTCATCTTGCCTATGAGGCACGGTTCGCAAGTACCAAGTGATTCATAATCAAGTGGTTCCAAAAGCCCATCAGTATGGAGTTTCTTCATGCGCTTTACACCGATATGACCTAAACGGCAGTGCCACAAGTAAGTTGCACTATCATTATCAACTCTGCATCTTTTGGCTTCTACATTATGAATATGTGTATCACTACTATCGAGATTCAACAAGAATAGACCACTCTTCAAAGGTGCATGACCATAAAAGATATTACTCATATAAATAGAACAACCATTATTCTCTGATTTAAATGAATAACCGTCTCGCATTAAACAAGATCCAGATATAATGTTCATGCTCAACGCTGGCACCAAATAACAATTATTTAGGTCTAATATTAATCCCGAAGGTAGATGTAGAGGTAGCGTGCCGACCTCGATCACATCGACTTTGGAACCGTTTCCCACGCGCATCGTCACCTCGTCCTTTGCTAGCGTCCGCTTATTCCGTAGTCCCTGTTTCGAGTTGCAAATATTAGCAACAGAACCAGTATCAAATACCCAGGTGCTACTGCGAGCTCTAGTAAGGTACACATCAATAACATGTATATCACATATACCTTTGTTCACCTTGCCATCCTTCTTATCCGCCAAATACTTGGGGCAGTTCCGCTTCCAGTGACCAGTCTGCTTGCAGTAGAAGCACTCAGTTTCAGGCTTAGGTCCAGACTTGGGTTTCTTCTCCTGAGCAGCAACTTGCTTGCTGTTCTTCTTGAAGTTCCCCTTCTTCTTCCCTTTGCCCTTTTTCTTGAAACTAGTGGTCTTGTTGACCATCAACACTTGATGCTCCTTCTTGATTTCTACCTCCGCAGCTTTCAGCATTGCGAAGAGCTCGGGAATAGTCTTGTTCATCCCTTGCATATTATAGTTCATCACGAAGCTCTTGTAGCTTGGTGGCAGTGATTGGAGAATTCTGTCAATGACGCAATCATCTGGAAGATTAACTCCCATCTGAATCAAGTGATTATTATACCCAGACATTTTGAGTATATGCTCACTGACAGAACTGTTCTCCTCCATCTTGCAGCTATAGAACTTATTGGAGACTTCATATCTCTCAATTCGGGCATTTGCTTGAAATATTAACTTCAACTCCTGGAACATCTCATATGCTCCATGACGTTCAAAACGTCATTGAAGTCCCGATTCTAAGCGGTAAAGCATGGCACACTGAACTATCGAGTAGTCATCAGCTTTGCTCTGCCAGACGTTCATAACATCTGGCGTTGCTCCAGCAGCAGGCCTGGTACCCAGCGGTGCTTCCAGGACGTAATTCTTCTGTGCAGCAATGAGGATAATCCTCAGGTTACGGACCCAGTCCGTGTAATTGCTACCATCATCTTTCAACTTTTCTTTCTCAAGGAACGCATTAAAATTCAACGGAACAACAGCACGAGCCATCTATCTACAATCAACATAAACAAGCAAGATACTATCAGGTACTAAGTTCATGATAAGTTTAAGTTCAGTTAATCAAATTACTTAAGAACTCCCACTTAGATAGACATCCCTCTAATCCTCTAAGTGATCACGTGATCCAAATCAACTAAACCATAACCGATCATCACGTGAGATGGAGTAGTTTTCAATGGTGAACATTGTCATGTTGATCATATCTACTATATGATTCACGCTCGACCTTTCGGTCTCTGTGTTTCAAGGCCATATCTGCATATGCTAGGCTCGTCAAGTTTAACCTGAGTATTCTGCGTGTGCAAAACTGGCTTGCACCCGTTGTAGATGGACGTAGAGCTTATCACACCCGATCATCACGTGGTGTCTGGGCACGACGAACTTTGGCAACGGTGCATACTCAGGGAGAACACTTCTTGATAATTTAGTGAGAGATCATCTTATAATGCTACCGTCAATCAAAGCAAGATAAGATGCATAAAAGATAAACATCACATGCAATCAATATAAGTGATATGATATGGCCATCATCATCTTGTGCTTGTGATCTCCATCTCCGAAGCACCGTCATGATCACCATCGTCACCGGCGCGACACCTTGATCTCCATCGTAGCATCGTTGTCGTCTCGCCAATCTTATGCTTCCACGACTATCACTACCGCTTAGTAATAAAGTAAAGCATTACATCGCGATTGCATTGCATACAATAAAGCGACAACCATATGGCTCCTGCCAGTTGCCGATAACTTGGTTACAAAACATGATCATCTCATACAATAAAATCAGCATCATGCCTTGACCATATCACATCACAACATGCCCTGCAAAAACAAGTTAGACGTCCTCTACTTTGTTGTTGCAAGTTTTACGTGGCTGCTACGGGCTTAAGTAAGAACTCATCTCACCTACGCATCAAAACCACAACGATAGTTCGTCAAATAGACTCCGTTTTAACCTTCTCAAGGACCGGGCATAGCCACACTTGGTTCAACTAAAGTTGGAGAGACAGTCGCCCGCAAGCCATCTATGTGCAAAGCACGTCGAGGGAACCGGTCTCGCGTAAGCATACGCGTAAGGTTGGTCCGGGTTGTCTCGTCCAACAATACCGCCGAACGAAAGTATGACATGCTGGTAGGCAGTATGACTTGTATCGCCCACAACTCACTTGTGTTCTACTCGTGCAAATAACATCAAACCATAAAACCTAGGCTCTGATACCACTGTTGGGGAACGTAGTAATTTTAAAAAATTTCCTACGCACACGCAAGATCATGGTGATGCATAGCAACGAGAGGGGAGAGTATTGTCTACGTACCAACGCAGACCGACTGCGGAAGCGATCACACAACATAGAGGAAGTAGTCGTACGTCTTCCCGATCCGACCGATCCAAGCACCATTACTCTGGCACCTCCGAGTTCTTAGCACACGTTCAGCTCGATGACGATCCTCTGGCTTCGATCCAGCAAAGCGTCGAGGAAGAGTTCCGTCAGCACAACGACGTGGTGACGATCTTGATGTACTACCGACGCAGGGCTTCGCCTGAGCACTACAACGGTATGATCGAGGTGGAATTTGGTGGTAGGGGGCACCGCACACGGCTAAGGAACGATCTCAAGGATCAACTTGTGTGTCTAGAGGTGCCCCTACCCCCGTATATAAAGGATGAGAGGGGGAGGGCTGGCCGGCCAAGCTTGGAGGCGCAGGAGGAGTCCTACTCCCACCGGGAGTAGGACTCCCCCCTCCAATCCTATTCCAACTAGGATTCCTTAAAGGGGAGAGAGAGAGAGGGCGGCCGGCCCCTTCTCCTAGTCCTAATAGGACTAGGGGGAGGGGGGAGGTGCGCAGCCCTTGTGGGCAGCCCTCTCACCTTTCCACTAAGGCCCATGTAGGCCCATTTGGCTCCCGGGGGGTTCCGGTAACCCTCCCGGTAATCCGGTAAAATCCCGATTTCACCCGGAACACTTCCGATGTCCAAACATAGGCTTCCAATATATCAATCTTTACGTCTCGACCATTTCGAGACTCCTCGTCATGTCCGTGATCACATCCGGGACTCCGAACAACCTTCGGTACATCAAAATGCATAAACTCATAATAACTGTCATCGTAACGTTAAGCGTGCGGACCCTACGGTTCGAGAACAATGTAGACATGACCGAGACACCTCTCCGGTCAATAACCAATAGCGGGACCTGGATGCCCATATTGGCTCCTACATATTCTATGAAGATCTTTATCGGTCAGACCGCATAACAACATACGTTGTTCCCTTTGTCATCGGTATGTTACTTGCCCGAGATTCGATGGTCGGTATCCAATACCTAGTTCAATCTCGTTACTAGCAAGTCTCTTTACTCGTTCCGTAATACATCATCTCACAACTAACATCTTAGTTATAATGCTTGCAAGGCTTATGTGATGTGTATTACCGAGAGGGCCCAGAGATACCTCTCCGACACTCGGAGTGACAAACCCTAATCTCGAAATACGCCAACCCAACATCTACCATTGGAGACACCTGTAGTACTCCTTTATAATCACCCAGTTATGTTGTGACGTTTGGTAGTACCCAAAGTGTTCCTCCGGTAAACGGGAGTTGCATAATCTCATAGTTATAGGAACATGTATAAGTCATGAAGAAAGCAATAGCAACATACTAAACGATCGGGTGCTAAGCTAATGGAATGGGTCATGTCAATCAGATCATTCAACTAATGATGTGACCTCGTTAATCAAATAACAACTCTTTGTTCATGGTTAGGAAACATAACCATCTTTGATTAACGAGCTAGTCAAGTAGAGGCATACTAGTGACACTCTGTTTGTCTATGTATTCACACATGTATTATGTTTCCGGTTAATACAATTCTAGCATGAATAATAAACATTTATCATGATATAAGGAAATAAATAATAACTTTATTATTGCCTCTAGGGCATATTTCCTTCAGATTGAACCCAAAGCTAAGCACTTCTCCCATTGCAAGAAAGATCAATCTAGTAGGCCAAACCAAACTGATAATTCGAAGAGACTTGCAAAGATAACCAATCATACATAAAAGAATTCAGAAAAGATTCAAATATTATTCATAGATACACTTGACCATAAACCCACAATTCATCGGTCTCAATAAACACATCGTAAAAAGAAGATTACATCGAATAGATCTCCACAAGAGAGGGGGAGAACATTGTATTGAGATCCAAAAAGAGAGAAGAAGCCATCTAGCTAATAACTATGGATCCATAGGTCTGAGGTAAACTACTCACACTTCATCGAAAGGGCTATGGTGTTGATGTAGAAGCCCTCCGTGATCGATGCCCCCTCCGACGGAGCTCCGGAACAGGCCCCAAGATGGGATCTCATGGATACAGAAAGTTACGGCGGTGGAATTAGGGTTTTGGCTCCTGTTCTGATTGTTTGGGGATACGTGGATATATATAGGAGGAAGAAGTACGTCGGTGGAGCAACATGGGGCCCACGAGGGTGGGGGCGCGCCTGGTAGCGTAGGGCGCGTCCCCCTACCTCGTGGCCTCCTGTTACGTGCCTTGGCGTACGGTCCAAGTCTCTTGGGTCTTATCTGTTGAGAAAATCACGTTCCCGAATGTTTCATTCCGTTTGGACTTCGTTTGATATTCCTTTTCTTCAAAACCCTAAAACAGGCAAAAAAAACAGCAATTCTGGGCTGGGCCTCCGGTTAATAGGTTAGTCCCAAAAATAATATAAAAGTGGATAATAAAGCCCAATAATGTCTAAAAGAGTAGATAATATAGCATGGAGCAATAAAAAAATATAGATACGTTGGAGACGTATCAACTACTAAGGGAATCACAACATACATACTATCAAAATATCGAACACATATCAAGTTCACATGATTACTTGCAACATGATTTCTCCCTTGACCTCAAGAACAAAAGTAACTACTCACAAATGATAATCATGCTCAAGATCAGAGGGGTATTAAATAGCATATTGGATCTGAACATATAACCTTCCATCAAATAAACCATATAGTAATCAACTACAAGATGTAATCAACACTATTAGTCACCCACAAGTACCAATCTATAGTTTCGGTAACAAGATTGAACACAAGAGATGAACTAGGGTTTAGGATGAGATGGTGTTGTTGAAGATGTTGATGGAGATTGCCCTCCCCAAGATGGGAGAGTTGTTGGTGATGATGATGATTTCCCCCTCCGGGAGGGAAGTTCCCCCGGCGGAATCGATTCGCCGGTGGGCAAAAGTGCTCCTGCCCAAATTCCGCCTTGAGACGGTGGCGCTCCGTTTCGAAAGTCCTCTCCTTATTTTTTCTAGGTCAAAAATGACTTATATACCATAAGATGGGCACCGGAGGTGGGCCTGGGTGAGCACAACCCACCAGGGCGCGCCTGGGCTCCCTGGCGTGCTCAGGTGGGTTGTGCCCACCTGGTGGACCCCCTCTAGTACTTATTTGCTCCAATATTCGTCATATATTCCATAAAAATTCTCTGTGAAGTTTCAGCTTGTTTGGAGTTGTGCAGAATAGGTAGCATGATGTAGCTTTTCCAGATCCAGATTTCCAGCTGCCAGAATTCTCCCTTTTTGCGTATACCTTGCATATTATGAGAGAAAAAGCATTAGAATTACTCCAAAAAGCATTATTATGGATAAAAACTTCATAAATAACAATAGGAAAACGTGATGCAAAATGGACGTATTAGCCGCCAATCGGATAATCGGCCCTCGATGTTGTTCCTAGCGAGCTTAGATTTGACGGGAGGGGAGAAGCGGTGGCGACATGCCATGCACTACTCTTCCTCTCTATTGGCGGCGCCCGCGCAGACGTGCCGACTTTGTGATCGTGGAGGCGGAGCGCGACTGGGGCGGAGTCGGCAAGGCCCTTCTTCTGCTCTGGCGACAGTCCGTCCCAGAGAGCTTTGGAGCACGAGGAGGCCATGGTGGGAGTGGTGCCAAGAGGAGAAAGGGAACGGAGGAGGATGACTGCGGCCATGGTCAGGGCTGAAGTTTATATAGCCGGCGAATGGGATGAGCGGTGGCAGGTGGACGGACGGGTGACACCATAGTTGGTTCCTCGCCAATTGCATGTCATTAATGTGGGCGGTGCACGGACGAACGGCCAGCCTGGTGTCGCTTCAATGCGAAGCAGTCTCGTGCACCGGGAAGCGGCGCTCTCTCGGCCGTCGCGCTGCTTCAAAGACGGCGCCAGTGAGAGGCCGCCTCTGCTTTAGCCCGACATTAATGCGGCACTGACGCTCTGGGGCGGCGCTGACCGTTTCAGGAGGGAAGCGCGCGCCGGCGAGGGCTGGGGTTTGGATGGGCCATTGCGGTTAGACGCAAGCGTGGTGGTGGTATTGATTTTGTACCATTTCAGACGTAGTAGTTTGAAAAATTACTCAATTATTGCACTCAATTTGTAAATAAATATGATTAAAAACGTTAATTGTAATGCATGCATACGTGACCAATATAAATGACCAGTAAAAAAAATACTACATGCATGCAACAGTTTAATGCACATTAAAACCTAAACATGTGATGGGGAGCTCTAAATTTGAATTTGAAACTCATAAAATGAAAAAGCTAAACAAATGAACTGAAAGAGAGAGAGAGTATACCGTAGGATGTGCATCATATGAAACAAGTCCCTTGATTTGTCATCGTAAAGATGCAGTTAAAAAGGAACACAACGTCTTGATACTCATACGACAACAAATCGGCCGCATTACCGCTTATTCAGCCAGATACGTTTTGTTTGCTCATACTGGGTCGCTTGCATCATTCGAACTTGTTCGGTCGTTGTAGGCCAGAATTTTTATTGGTTTTTGTTGTACAATCTATGCTCCCCTCGCCTCAGGAATGGAGCCACCAGGCCGGACCATAGCGCGGCGACTATTTATTGTCTTAAGTGATACAAGCAGCTTTTTATGGGAGCTCCTAACCAGCGCTTCAGGCGCCGGCTGGCTCTACCGGCGCTCGCTAGCGACACGTAGCGGGCCGGCCCACGAACCGAGTGAACAAAGCAGACATGAAGAAGAAAAAAACAAATCCGAACTGAAGATATGGGAACAGTGGGATTCAAACCTAGCACAAGATCATTCGTGGCTTGATGCTATAACCACTACACCGAACTAGTTTTTCTATACACTCCTAGAAAAACCATCGTAGTTAACGTTTCCTTAGTAAAGCCAATATAAATTTTTTTGAAAAAAAAGGTAAATTTGAAAACAAGATCATCGATTTTAAGAAAATTTCATAGATTTATCTAAAAGTTCATTGATTATAGCATCGATTTTGAAAAAAGTCCATCCATTTTGAAAAAAATAAAAAGAGTTCATCGATTTTGAAAAGAGTTCATCGTTTCGAAAAATGAGTTCATAGGTTTTGAAAAGAGTTCATTGATTTTGAACAAAAGTTCATCGGTTTTGAAAAAAGTTCATCGATTTTGAAAAAAGTTCATCAATTTGCAAGAAAATCCATCTGTTTTGAAAAAGAGTTCATCGATTTTGAACAAAAGTTCATCGAATTGAAAAATAGTTCATCGGTTTTGAAGAAACGTTGACAAACTTAAAAAATAGTTCACGAATTTAAAAAAAAGTTCATCGATTTACAAAAAGTTCATCGAATTTGAAAAAAGAATAACTTATTTTGAAAAAAGTTGATCAATTTTGGATTTTTTCATAAACTTTAAAAAAAGTTCACGAATTTAAAAATAAGGTTCATCGAATTTGAAAACAAATGCAAGGAATTTTGAAAAAGGTTCATCGACTTCAAAAAAAGTTCATCAAATTTGAAAAAAGTTCACCGATTTTGGAAAATGTTTATCCAATTAGAACAATGTTCATCTATTTTGAAAAAAGTTCATCAAATTTAGAAAAAAGTTCATAAAATCTGATGAAGTTGTTGCATCGAATTGGAAAAAAGAAAAAAGAAAACGAAAAGAAGGAAAAGAAAAAGAAAAAAAATGGAAAAAAAGAATTAAAAGAGGTACAAACTTGTTTGCTAGCACGTAAGGAAGGTTGGCTGGGGTGGTTAGTGTGTCTTGTACATAAACTTGGCTGCGTGAGTTCGGAACCCACACCAGCGTCATTTATGCAGCAGTTTACAAAAAGGAATAACATGACAAATGGGCTGGCCCATTGCCGAGCGGGGGTGTGCGCCCTGTACCGATAACACTATAACGGGCGCTTAGAGCGCCGTTTAGGATTCACCGCTTTTTATAGCTGAAGCTTTTCCTCCCTCGCCTCATATTGGGCCGGCCCGCTCACGTGCGAGCGCTGTAAAACCAGGAAAGGAATGCGAGAGAAGCAGGAATCGAACCGATGTTTCGAGGGGGAACTTGGGAGCCTTAACCACTTCACAAAAATCCCCTTTGTCCTAAGAACAAAGGACGCGCACTACTTGAGGCATTGCAACTGTTTTCTTTGGGTTTTTTTCATGTTTGTTTTTTTACAGGGCTTCCTTCATTTTTTATTTGGTTTCCTTTTCTTCTCCTCCATTTTTTGTTTTCTTTTCCTTCTCCACTTTTTTTGGTTTTCTTTTTTCTTCTCCATTTTTTGTTTTTGTTATGTTTGCTTTAGTTTTCACACTACATTTTCGTATATGTCAAAAACCATATTTTTAATAAGTGACCAACATTTCTTGTATATACGCTCAACATTGTCTGAATGCTTACTCAACATTTTCAAATACTTGTTTGTTATAGCTGAAGCTTTTCCTCCCTCGCCTCATATTGGGCCGGCCCGCTCACGTGCGAGCGCTGTAAAACCAGGAAAGGAATGCGAGAGAAGCAGGAATCGAACCGATGTTTCGAGGGGGAACTTGGGAGCCTTAACCACTTCACAAAAATCCCCTTTGTCCTAAGAACAAAGGATGCGCACTACTTGAGGCATTGCAACTGTTTTCTTTGGGTTTTTTTCATGTTTGTTTTTTTACAGGGCTTCCTTCATTTTTTATTTGGTTTCCTTTTCTTCTCCTCCATTTTTTGTTTTCTTTTCCTTCTCCACTTTTTTTGGTTTTCTTTTTTCTTCTCCATTTTTTGTTTTTGTTATGTTTGCTTTAGTTTTCACACTACATTTTCGTATATGTCAAAAACCATATTTTTAATAAGTGACCAACATTTCTTGTATACACGCTCAACATTGTCTGAATGCTTACTCAACATTTTCAAATACTTGTTTGACATTTTAATACTTTTTCAACATTTATAAATAATCATTCAACATTTTACAAATACTCGTTCAACATTTTTAATACTTATTCAACAACTTTGAAATAATTGTTTAATTTTTTTAAATGCTTCATTATTTTTTTACACATGATAAAAAAGATTCACCATTTCTTTAATACATTGTCAACATTCTTTCTATACACATTTAACATTTTTGAAATGCTTGATTAACATTTTAAAATACTTATTCAACATTTGTTTCAAATGTTTCATTAACATTATTATATACATGATCAATAAAATTCACCATTTTTTACTGCATGGTCAAAATTCTTTATATACACATTTAACATTTTTCAAATGCTTGATTAACATTTTCAAATACTTGTTCGCCATTTTTTCAAATGGTAGATTACCATTTTTATATACATGATCAACATTTAAAAAATACTTGTTAAACATCAACATTTTTGAAATACTTGTTCAACATTTTTATTTCGAATGCTTGATTAACATTTTTATATATATGATCAACATTGTTTCAAATACTTGTTCAATATTTTTCAATAGCTTGTTCAACATGTTTCAAATGTTTTTTGTAGAGTGTTTTTGTAAACTATTTTAAAATATGCATTTAAAAGTATAAACAAAATTACAAAAATTAAGCAAAAGAACGAAATCAGAAAACGGAAAAAAGAGGAAAACGAGGTTGTGGCCTCGCTCGCGCCTGGGCCGGGCCATTTTGCCCTCCCCTTCAGCGAGCATTCCCTCGCTCTCGCAGAAAGCGAGAAATACGGGCGCCATGACACTTCGTGCGTTTTTTCGTGTTTTGTTCAGTTTTTTTAGTGTTTTCGGGCCGGGTTTTCTGTATAGGTTTTCTTTATCCGGTTTTCACTATTTGTGTCAAGTTTTTTTATTCATTGCTTTTTTCTTTTTCTTCGTCTCTATGATAGAATTCAGTTTCCTTTGTTTTCATCGGCTTTGTTTGGTTTTTAATTATTTTTTGTTTTCTGTGTTCTGTTTTTGGTTTTCTTCACTTCTTCGCCTTGTACTTATTATTATTTTTTCGTTTTTATTCGTTTTCTTTTTCTTAACATACGGCTACTTATTTTAGTACACAATATACATTTTAAGTGTACATGGAAAACATTTATAACTGGGACTATGATTCAATTTGAGACTGACGACAAAAAGCACATAGGCCATTGGATTGACTTTCCATATGGTGATACCAGCCAACTTGATCTAAAAATTCATAACCAGGACAACTGTCCATTGCTCTTAGCTAAGCTAAGTATCTGCTCTCTAGATTCATCCAAAATTGCCATATCAAATATTCCAGGCCTCAAGGTTTATATCTAACTGTAGGACAAAGGCAGATATAACTGCACTCTCAATGGAAAACGCTTGGCTCAATGACCAAATGGAAAATAGTAAACCAGATCCCAGACGTGTCCTCCGCAGTCCGCAGATGTTCAAGGAACTCCTCCGGAGTGCCCTTAAAATTGCTAGGAAAATGCAGAGGAGATTTCCCCATTTGTTCCCTCCATTAAGAAAATCAGGGACATCCTAATTCCCCATTTGATTGTATCCGAATGCAAGCAATAGACAAAGTTGCGAGGAAGTTGGCATCTGGTGTGCGTGATAGCACCCACGACACAACTGATTAGCATGTCCACTTTTAAAAGCGCAAGTGATTAGCATGTCAATCTTGTCTTATACTCCCTCAAATGGATGTATCTAGCGGCATGCTAGATACATTCATTTGAGGGACAAATTTGTGGCAAGTTTTTTCGACGGAGAGAGTACTATTATTATAAGTTACTATACGAAAGCCGGAAGCATTCCTTTTTTCTCAATTTTCTGACATTTTTTTTGCATTTTTGCTGTTCATGTAAGTGGCCAGTAGTGAACAGTATCAATGAATATTTGACATGTATGAAAGGTGCAGGAAAAAAACTAAGATTTTTTTACGCATCATTTCTCTTCCCCTCCTCCACGCTCACGTCCATATATGAAGAGTTAAGATTTATGATTTTTTTACACATCATTTCTATCCATCAACGTATTGATGCAGAGCCGCCTCAATCATATGCTGAACCTTTTCGATGATGGTGCTGCTGAGGCACAGAACAGTAGACTGGAAGAGTATATTTGCATGATTAGTAACTCGTGGGGAAAATAAGTTTAAGTTATCGATCAGTTACTGTTTTTTAAACCACGACATCAGTGAACAGTGCATCAACAATTACCCGACATACCCCGAAACGATATCTGAAAAAAATCGAAATGCTAACCAAAACAATAATCCAAATGAGCCGAAACAGCAAATCGGAATAACCTGGAACAGTAAAATTAGTGAAAGGGAACAACACTTGAATAAACCAAAAAGTATTAACCCATCTAAACCATTAGATAAAACAGTAATTTAATTGTAACCCAGAGCAATACACCCGAATAAACCAAAACAACAAAAACAGTAAATCAGCAATATGCATTCTCATGAACAGTAATCTAGAAGAAATAAAAAAAAGTCCTCCTCCCTCAAACCGGAACAGTAAGACCAGTGACACGGAACAACACCTGAATAAACCAAAAACATTAACCTATCCGAACCATAAACCCAAACAGTACCTGAATTATAGCCGAGAATGATACACCCGAATAAACCAGGACAATAAAAATAGTAAATCAATATTATGCATTCAGGTGAACAGTAATCCAGAAGAAATACCAAAAAAAATTTGAGACTCCTTCTCCCTGCGTTCACCTATGCAAGAAGAATATCCATGTTCTTGCCATCGTATATGGGGCACATCACTTATTTTTACTTATGAAAGGGGAAAATATTGGGGACCGTAGCATGGGAAACAAAAAAAAATTCCTACGCTCACCAAGATCAATCTAGGAGATGCACATCTACGAGAAGAGAGTGGTGTCTACATACCCTTGTAGACCGAAAGCGTTAACGATCTAGAGATCATGGTTGGCGTAGTCGTACTCGCGTCGAGATCCAATCTGATCCAAATCCGCACGTGCGGCACCTCCGAGTTTAGCACACGTACGGCTTGGCGGGTCCTCTCCTTCTTGATCCAGCAAGGGAGGGAGATGAGGTAGATGCAAGACCTCGCCAAGCGTGCACCGATGAAACGTGGGAGGAGTTGGGAGAGGTAACGGGCAAGGGTCGAAGGGTCGCTGCCCCCAAACGCCTCCCCACCTTTATATAGGCGTGAAGGGGGCTGGTGGCTTGCCCTCCAAGGCCCTAGGGTCGTTGGCCAAAGGGGGAGGAAGGAAATCCCTCCTTTCCTTCCCCACCGATCGCTACCCAACTTTTTAGGGATCCTGATCTTATCCCTTCGGAATATGATACTATTCCTTTTAAGGGAGTATCTTGGTGCGCCTACACCAGGATTGTGGGAACTTTCCCCACTACACACGTTCATGTGGGTCCCCCATGCAGGTGGGCCACACTCCGGAACCTTCTAGAACCTTCCTGCTACAATACCGAAAAAACTCGAACATTTTCCGGAACCCCGATAACAACTTTCCATATATGAAGCTTTACCTCCGGACTATTCCTGAGCTCCTCGTTATGTCCCAGATCCCATCCGAGACTCCGAAAAACCTTCAGATTTTCCACTATTAATATCTCAATACTACCCTAACGCTACCGAACGTTAAGCGTGCGACCCTACGGGTTAGGGAATATGCATACATAACCAATAGCGGGACCTAGATACCCATATTGGTTCCTACATATTCAATGAAGATCTTTATTGGTTGAGCCACAATGTCAAGGATTCAGCTAATCATGTATGCAGTTCCCTTTGTCCATCGGTATGTTACTTGTCCGGGATTCGATCGTCAGTATCTCCATACCTAGTTCAATCGCATTACCGGCAAGTCTCGTTACTTGTTCCGTAATACAAGATCCCGTGGCTAACTCCTTAGTCACATTGCTTGCAAGCTCATTGTGATCCTGTATTACCGAGTGAGCCCCGAGGTACCTCTCCGTCATACGGAGTGACAAATCCCAGTCTTGATCCATGCCAACTCAACAGATACCCTCAGAGTTACTTGTAGAGCATCTTTATAGTCACCCAGTTATGTGGAGATGTTTGATACACACAATGTACTTCTCCGGTGTCAGTGAGTTGCACGATCTCATGGTTATAGGAACAAATACTTGACATGCAGAAAAAGATAGCAATAAACTTGATACGATCATATGCTACGTTTATAGTTTGGGTCTTGTCCATCACATCATTCTCCTAATGATGTGATCCCGTTATGAAATGACAACTCATGTCTATGGCTAGGAAACCATAGCCATCTTTGATCAACGAGCTAATCCGGTAGAGGTTCACTAGGGACATGTTGTTGTCTATGTATCCACACATGTATTTGAGTTTCCAGTCAATAAAATTATAGCATGGATAATAAACAATTATCATGAACAAGGAAATATAATAATAACCACTTTATTATTGCCTCTAGGGCATATTTCCAACAAAAATGTGTGCTTATGAAAAATATATTAATAGGTCGGCTGGTTTACTTAATTTTTTAAATCATTTAATGTTTATTACGTGCCTAAATAGATCATGGGGTAAAGATAGAATTTGTGTTCTCCTTTTTACTTTATTTTCTCACATAATACATATTATTTTTGGCTTATTTTGGCAAAATACAGATGGAATTAGTCAGACGGGCGTGGTGTGCGCCACGCTTCTTCGGCGCTAGTATAGAGGAATCGTGCAGAACAAATCACCTAACGGCCAACGAACATATGCATTCTTGAGGCACCACTCACCAATAGGGCATCTCCAACGATAACTCGCAAATTACCTCCCACACCCGTCCGTGTACAGGGGGGACCAGCCCGCGCAAACAGATGCGGGAGAACAACATCTAATGCTAGCCGCAAACATTGCAAAATCTTTTTGAACAAACCATATGAAATTCGTGCAAACACAATTGGACTTGATCTAAAGTTCTAAAAATGACGGATTTCATACAAACATGACGGATTTTCATTACATTTCAAACATCTAGAACAAAAAAAAAACCAACTGACCCTAAACCTGTCCTACTGCGGCGGCGCCCAATGTCCGAACCCGTGTCTTCCTCCATCCGTCGTCTCCATGATCATCGACGAGACGACGATAAGACCCGTGAAGTGAAGGTGCGATCTCCAGCGAGGAAGAGATAGACAGACCCACATGGGACACCAGACCCTGCCGCCTCCCATGGCCTACTCATCCTTGGAGGAGTCTGCGACCCATCCCTTGCCGGTGGACGTAAGGTTCCACGATGGAAATGGTGGCGCCGCCACTGTCATCGTCCCACCGGGCCGCCCGATAGTTCGTCGACAGCGCATAGGAGGCGCAACTGGCATTGTTCTCCTCCACGAACGCCTGGAGCTGCACTTCAGCAGCGACCGCTTTCCGGCGAGTAGCGGCTTGAGCGCTGACGGCATCATAGATGGCACGCTGCTCCATGATGAAGTTGGGGTTCATCGCGGCCATGGCCTCCTCGCTCTCGTGCTCGTCATAGATCTGCCCTTCCCCCCAATTGGTGCTGCTCCAGGAGGAACAATTGTACTGCTACTTCTTGAGCTTGTGTTAGTTTTTCCCTTTAAAAGGAAAGGGTGATGCAACAAAGTAGAGATAAGTATTTCCTTCAGTTTGAGAACCAAGGTATCAATCCAGTAGAAGGTACACACAAGTCTTCAATCTATGCACATGCACAAACAATCAAACACTTGCACCCAATGCGATAAAGGGGTTACCAATCCCTTCACAGTCACTTGGAAGGATGAGATCTGATAGAGATAGATATAAAAGATTACTAAAACTTAAAACAAAATAAAAGTAAATAAATTGCAGCAATGTATTTTTGGGTTTTTTGGTTTATAGATCTGAAAATATATGATGGAAAATAGACCCTGGGGCCATAGATTTCAGTAGAGGCTTCTCTCTTGAAAGAAAACATATGGTGGGTGAACAAATTACTGTCGAGAAATTGATAGAAAACCGCAAATTTATGACGATATCCAAGGCAATGATTATGAATATAGGCATCACATCCATGTCAAGTAGACCGACTCCTGCCTGCATCTACTACTATTACTCCACACATCGATCGCTATACAACATGCATCTAGAGTATTAAGTTCATAAGAACGGAGTAACGCCTTAAGTAGGATGACATGATGTAGAGGGATAAACTCAAGCAATATGATGAAAATCCCATCTTTTTACCCTTGATGGCGACAATACAATACGTGCCTCGCTACCCCTACTTTGTCACTGGGTGAGGACACCGCAAGATTGAACCCAAAACTAAGCACCTATCCCATTGCAAGAAGAATCAATCTAGTTGGCCAAACCAAACCGATAATTCGAAGAGAAATATAAAGATATCAAATCATGCATATAAGAATTCAGAAGAGACTCAAATAATATTCATAGATAATCTGATCATAAATCCACAATTCATCGGATCTCGACAAACACACCGCAAAAGAATACTACATTGGATAAAACTCCAAGAACATCAAGGTGAACATTGCATTCAAGATCAAAGAGAGAGAAGAAGCCATCTAGCTACTAGCTATTCCCGTAGGTCTGTGGTAAACTACTCACGCTTCATCGGAAGAGCAATAAGGTTGATGTAGAAGCCCTCCATGATCGAATCCCCCTCCGGCAGTGTTGTGGAGTTGTCACGACAGATGTCCTAGCGAAAGGACTTAGTCGTAGGGCCATTGCAACTAGGAAGTTTAAAGGGGTTAATCGGGACAAAAGACACGAGAGGTTTATACTGGTTCGGCCCCTTACGGTGAAGGTAAAGCCTAGTCCAGTTGATGTAGTATTGCTAGGTTTCGATAACCAAGGAGTGCATACGCTAGCTTGGCTCTCGACCTGTTGTTTCTTGCCCTAAGCCGCCGCCGGATCGTCCCCTTATATACACGGGTTGACGCCTGGCGGCCTACAGAGTCCCGGCCGGCTCATACAACGTGTCCGACTCGGTGACTTCTTTTACATGCCTTTCTTTACAAGTCTTACTTACACATGGCGGTTTACAATTACGAGCCTTAAGCCGCCTCTGGGCTTGGGCCTACTACAAGCCTTATAATAAACCATCGCCTTGTATATTCACTGGGCTTCTTTTAGTAACCTGCCATTAGGATTGACCCGGCCCCTCCTGGGCAGATCATACCTGGTAGTTATATTCCCAACATTAGGCCCCAGGTTGATTTGAACTTTGTTCTTGTCAATCTCCGACACTTAGACGAAATCCATCTTCCTTTGTTTGTAAAAAACCCTGTAACCCGCCATGACGTCATCTTCAGAAAATATGAAAGTCTGTCATGATGTCATCTTCAACAGACCTTTATCTTTAAGTGTCTTCCGAGAATCGAGGCGTCCATTTAGCTGGATAATCATTATTTTTGGTCTTCCTCGATTTTCACACCTGCCCGTTCACCTATTTCCTTATAAATAGGCATGACCAGCCCTTCCTCTTTCTTCTTCTTCCTTCCTTCTCTCGCCACCTCTCTGCCTCTCAAACTCCACCGCCACCGTAGCGCTCACCGTCGTCCTCAACATCGGCCGCTGCATCACCCTAAGCTCATCTAGAAAACCGCGGCGACCCTTCGCAGTAGATCTGCATTCGTAAGTTCCCACCTTTCCGCACACTTAGATCTGTATTAGGGTTGCAAGTTCGTCGGTGTTCTTCGCTGTTCATCATAGACTTTCTTGTAGTTTCTTCACCGCACCCTCTTTTGATCTAAAAGGAGTGTAGAACTTATGCGGTAGTGGTTTTACATCCATTTTAGATGCTAGCAGATCCCTTTCTCTTGTAAAAATGCCTCTTTAGAGCTAAAAACTCCTCTGCTAGTTTTTTAGGTCTAAATTTATTTTCTTTTCTAAACCATCTTGATCCAGAATAATAGCAATAGCTTGGGAAACTTGTTTGTCTCAACACTTAGCCAATTCTGTTTCTGGCATCCTTTGAATATCTTTAGTCATGGCGACTTATCACGCCAGCTCACTTTTCCTTTATATGTCATTAGCCCTTACTTAAGCCGCCGTTACTCATCTATACTATCATCATTTAACCTGTAACTCCACCAATAAATTGAAATGACCCATTACTTTCTTTTCAGTTTGTCCTTTTCTCATCATGCCGTCGAAAGTGCTAACGGTCTGCAACTGGGTTCCTTCCATAGTCACTGAGGACGCCTTGAAAGATTTTGTCACGATCGAATATTTACCGGCGAAGACTATTATGTCTTATCGTGCTCCTGAACCAGCCGAAGAATGGCCTCAGCCCAAAGACGATGAAGTTATCATTTTCACTGATCACATGAATCGCGGTTTTTCACCACCCGGCTCGAAGTTCTTCAGAGAAGTTCTGCACTTTTTCAAGCTTCATCCACAAGATCTAGGACCCAACTCCATATCCAATATCTGCAAATTTCAAGTTCTTTGTGAGGTTTACTTGCAAGAAGAACCGACCGTGGAACTCTTCAGAGAATACTTTTATCTGAACCGCGAGAACAAATGCACCAACGGCCTTAGCTTGGAACTTGGAGGAATCTCAATTCAGCGCCGACAGGGTGTCGTCTTTCCCTTAATAGTCTTACCGAGCCATCCCAAAGATTGGAATCAGACCTGGTTCTACTGCCAAGACACGTCACCAGCCGATGAAAAACCACTGCCGGGTTATCGCGCGAAGCATCTGGATTCTAAGTTTGTGCTCCCTGACAAGCTTACTGCTGCTGAACGCAAGAAGCTTATCCCATCTTTCAAAAAGATTCAAGCTTTACTAGGAAACGGCCTAACTGGAGTCGATCTGACCCGTTGCTGGATCGCATGGCGGATCATCCCTCTGAGCCGCCAATCCGCCTTGATGCACACCTATGCCGGAGGACCAGATGACCCTCTGCGTCATAGTCCTCTGCAATTGACTGAAGAAGCTATTGTAGAGATGTCAACCACCCTTGTAAACGACAAATACGAGGACTGCAGTAAGGTTGGATTAAACCCCTTCTACAAACTTAACCCGGCACCAGAGGTGAACCCCCTTGACCTCCTTTTTTCTTTGGTAGTTAAATACTTGCATGCATTTTAACCTGTTATTTGCCTACAGGCCAAATCTGACTTCTGGAAGGTCAAATATGATCATGAAGCTGCCAAGAAAGCTAGAGCCGCCGCCATAGCCGCCAGGAAGACGACCCGAAAGTCCAAGAAGAAGAAGACCGCTTCTGACATGTTGAAGCTGGATGATGTTTCTGAGTCGGAGGTAGCCATTGACTCCCTTGGCTAGTTTTTTAACAACCTTATTGACACTGACTATTGCCAGGATGACACGGGGCCAGCCAGGCCGTAGAAGAAGAGGTAACTATTTCCTCTGACTCAGCCCCTTTGCCAAGACAGAAACTTCGACTGGTAACCCGGAAAGTAAGGTTTTCGCACCCTTTGGCTTATTTGGGCCCTCATTTTCTTTTGAAAAAGCAACAACATGAGAGCCGCCGTCAGGCCCGGACTAATGACGACAATGAGCCGCCCTCCGACTTACAAAAAACTCCTCAAAAGCGCCAAAACGAGGTTTCTTTCACCTTTGTCTTTTGATTTTATCCATGAATCTATTTCCTTACTCTCTTAACTTTATTTTATCTTTGCAGGAGGTTTTTCGCTCTTCTGGCGACTCGTCACAAACTAATTTCTGGCTTTCAAGACTGCCCCTGGGTAAGGAAAATCATCTTTCTTCTGCATCTTTAAAAATGCATCATTATACTAATTGTCTCATAAAATCTTTCTTAGCGGTCAAGCAAAGTCCAAGAAAGCCAAGGTGACTAAACCGACAGAAGACCCGAAAGATCCTACCCTTGAACCGGCAATACCAACTCCTCCTGAACAATCAGAAGCAACAAAAGACCCAGTTGTCAACATTCAATTTGACCTTCCTGAGCCATCGGCTGACAAAACCATTGTTGATAGATCGACCGTCAGGCCATCTGATTCAGCTAACCCGCCAGCGTCTCCTGACCATGACGTTCTGATCACTGGCAGCAGATTTGTTGAGCCTGGCAATCCGACTGTGCTGGCCAGGCACTCTGCCAAACAAGAGGCTTTGGAAAGGCAGAAAGTGCGGGTTGATGTCTCTCACTACGCTCACCTGAAAGTTAGTGATGTACTGTCCGGATACCTCAGTCATGTGCATTCCAGCCCTGACTCGGAAATTGAGATGGTCAAGCAATTTCAACTGAAATATGAGGTATGTTCTCCGGCTTATATATACTCTGCCAGCCCCCAAGTCTTCAGATTATAATGAACCTGAATGATTTGTAGACTTATGATATAGGTTGATGCTCTATCTTTATATTTTTCCTAAGTCCAACAGATTAGCATAAACTTCGGCTGTAGTCCCCAAGGGCCGGCTCAATTTATCATAAACGAGCCGGCACTTAACTTCATAACTGTCTTGGATCAGTCCAAATAAATAGTGTGATCTAGATCAGCTTTGAAAAAACTTTCTTAATATCATGCATTAGCCCCCAAGTGCCAAGCGTTGTTACTTTGTAAAACACTTGGGACTTGAAGCATAGAAGAGTCATTTTGCATAAAAAAATTCTTTGGCAGACATTAGCCCCCAAGTGCCAAGTGGTATTGCGTTGCAAAGCATTTGGGACTTTAATCATTATAACCTTTAGTTAAATCTTGACACACCTGTGCATGTTTGTAGACCGCCCTAACTGAATTGGGCTCTCAATTGACGGACGCAAAGGCCCGACTGGCAGATCAAGAGGTGGAGATAAAGACTGCTGACTCCAAACTCCAGTTGAGCCTCTCTGAAGCTGAAAAACTAAAGACCAGATTTGATGCAAAGAAGAAATCCTGGGCTGATGAGAAAAGCTTGCTGGTACAGTGTGCTGAGACAGCAGAGGCGGCTCTCACAGAGGTTACTGCGGAACTCACCGGTTTAAAAAACCGTGTGTCTCAGATGGTCTCTGCAATCTTTGGTGAGTCATTTGCATTAGTTACTTACATTTTATTATTGCCAGAAATATAAACCGCCTGCCTAACCTTTTGTAAAATACTCATAGGTCCACGGAGCAATAACCTTAATCAAAACAGCGTCACAAAACTGAAGGCGGTTTATACCTTGGTGGAGAAGCTATATACTGGGGCTCAACGGGCGCTTGCTACCATCTCTCCTGCCAACCAAGGACCCAACCTCTTGAGTGATGTGTTGAAGAAATTATCTATCTTACCCGCCAGGTTCCAAGAGGTCAAACGGTCTTGTGCCAGAGCCGGAGCCCTGACTGCCTTGAGCCGCTCTAAAGCCTGGGTTCCGGAATTAGACCCGGGAGACGTGCTCAAGGGGTACCCTACTTTGAAGGAAGACGGGACTTCATTTGAGCAAGATGATTTTATTGCGTGTGTGAGGGGAGTTCGTCCTCATGCTACCATTCTTGGCGAGGAGACCAACATCGACAAGTATCAGGCGGGTTTTGATATGGAGAATAAAAAGATGGCGGCTCCCTTGTATAAAGTGATAGATCTTATCCCGTCGGTTCGCCAACATACTTTTGCCCCGGAAATTGAACCGGCCGGCCTAATTGACGATGGAGCTGAGTTCATTGCTCTGAACGGCTTTGACTGGTCCAATCCCAGCTTCCAACCAGTGGAGGGAGGTGAACCGGCGAGGAAGGAGTAATAACCGTCTGAATAATCCAGCCTTTAGCTTAAGAAAGAAAACAATCTAACCTTTTGGGCTCTCAATGCCTTGTGATAGGTTAGTTTGAAAACTGCATGTTTTGCCTATGCCGTCGTGCATAGGATGTTGCATATGACTTTTTTACCCGTGATGTCAATATATGCATTATATCCGTGATCACTTCTGCAATGTTTAAATCTGTTCCTGTATGCAAAAGATGAAAAAACTGTCCTGGCGGTTTAACGCTGGACGTGTCAAAACACCCAATACATAACTATGAAACCATCATAGTGGAAAAACAGGACCAAATGTAAGATAAACAAGGCTGAAAAAACCTTTGATTAACGAAAAAATACAGATAAGTCTGTTTATGAACGACAAGGTCATACATATGTTCTTTGATTCTGAACTGCCGGCTTATATGACCGGATAATAAGGTTGACGATCCTAATCTTTGGGTAAGTCAATACCTTGACATGCCTGATGATTGTTTATACCTTGGTAACTCATTGTCAAAAAACCGAGCCGGTTTAAATTGAAACCATACATGCAGTTAGATTTGAGACAACAAAAAACCAGTAAAAACAAAATAGTATGTTCCAAAACGATGTAAATCAAGTATCAAGAGTAATTTGGAGGCTTCTGATTCGAATACGATCAGTAAACCAGACCAAAGGGGTTAATCTAGGATTTGAATACAATCATGTAGCCCCTAGTGGTTTTGGCGTTGCGCCGATCAAGAGGGTACCGACAGCTATGTTCTCTTTGGTTCGAATACGACCTTTGTTTGAACAGGAAGCCCCCAAATGACCTTGAGAGGTTTTTAATGACCGTGATTCGAATACGATCCAAGTCGGACCCAAAAGGGGTGAAGCTATGATTCGGATACGATCAAGAAGCCCCCTAGTGAGTTTGGCTTTGCGCCGATCAAGAGGGTTACGACAGCTATGTTCTCTTTGGTTCGAATATGACCTATGTTTGAACAGGAAGCCCCCTAGTGACCATGAATTTTACGGCTAGATTCGAATACAATCATGAGCCGGACCAAAAAGGTTAAACTAGATTCGGATACGATCAGCCCCCTAGTGGTTGTTTGAATAATAAGATGTATGATCTTTGAGGAAAGAAAAGGACAGAGGTCCTGCTTTATTACTTATCATAATATATACAATGTCAAAGTATGTACATGATGAGATCCTGTGGCTCAAGTATAGTATGGCCGAAGTTGAGCAATATTCCACGCCCGGCGGGTCTCCTCCTCCGACTTACGTGAGTCTTTGTGCTCTCGAACATCGATAAGGTAATATGACCCATTGTTTAAGTTCTTGCTGACCACAAAGGGTCCTTCCCAAGATGGGGATAGCTTGTGTGCATCAGACTGATTCTGGATGAGCCGGAGCACCAGGTCACCTTCTTGAAAGGTTCTGGACTTAACCCGGCGGCTGTGATAACGGCGCAGATCCTGTTGGTAAATTGCTGATCGGGCTGCTGCCAAATCTTGCTCCTCATCTAACAAGTCAAGCGCATCCTGTCAGGCTTGTTCATTATCAGCTTGAACGTAAGCCTCCATGCGGGGCGAGTCGTGACGGATGTCAGTAGGCAGGACTGCTTCTGCTCCATAAACCATGAAGAAAGGTGTATAACCTGTAGACCTATTAGGAGTGGTATTGATTCTCCATAGCACCGAGGGTAACTCCTATACCCAACAACCCGACGTCCGTTGTAAAGGAACCATAAGCCGGGGCTTGAGACCTTTTAAGATTTCCTGATTTTCTCTCTTAGCTTGACCATTGGATTGGGGGTGAGCTACTGATGAAACATCAAGCCGGATATGCTCAAGTTGACAAAACTCCATAGCGCCTTTGGACAGATTAGTACCATTATCAGTTATAATGTTGTGTGGAAAGCCAAAACGAAAGGTCACATTTTTCATGAATTGAACCACCATGGCTGCATCACACTTACTAACCGGCTCTGCCTCAACCCATTTTTTGAATTTGTTAACTGCCACCAAAAGATGTGTCTTTTTGTCCTTGGACCTTTTGAAAGGTCCAACCATGTCAAGCCCCCAGACTGCAAACGGCTAAGTGATTGGAATCATCCGCAATTCTTGAGCCGGCACATGCGCTCGTCGTGTAAATTTTTGACACCCATCGCACCTACTGACTGGATCCTCTGCATCAGCGTGAGCCGTTAGCCAGTAAAAACCATGAAGAAAAGCTTGCCACAAGAGACTTTGAACCGGCGTGATGGCCACAATCCCCTTCATGGATCTCACAAAGAATTTCTTGACCTTCTTCAGGAGAGCCACAACGTTGAAACGCTCCAGTGATGCTGCGATGAGACAACTCACCATTAGAAATTGTCATTGACTTAGACCGTCGGGTTATCTATCGAGCCAAGGTCTCATCCTCTGGCAACTCGCCCCGGCTCATGTAAGCCAAAAACGGTACTGTCCAATCTGGAATGACATGAAGTGCCGCCACCAACTGTGCCTCCGGGTCAGGAACGGCCAAGTGCCTCCGGGTCAGGAACAACCAAGTCTTCCTCTGTAGGCAACTTAACAGAAGGGTTATGTAGAACATCTAAAAAGGTGTTAGGTGGCACCAGCTTACGCTGAGATCCCAACCGGCTTAAGGCATCGGCCGCTTCGTTCTTTCTGCGGTCAATGTGTTCCACTTGATAACCCTTGAAGTGCCCAGCAACGGCGTCGACCTCACGGCGATAAGCCGTCATGAGAGGATCCTTGGAGTCCCACTTGCCTGATACTTGTTGAGCCACCATATCCGAGTCGCCTAGGCACTGTACCCGGCTTAAACTCATTTCCTTAGCCATTCGAAGACCGTGAAGCAAGGCCTCGTACTCAGCTGCGTTGTTAGTGCAAAGAAACATCAATCGCAACACATAACAAAATTTGTCACCTCGAGGAGAGGTTAGAACAACTCCAGCCCCCGATCCTTCCAATTGTCTGGACCCATCAAAATGAATCGTCCAATATGTGTTGTCTGGCTTCTCCTCGGTATCTGCAACTCCGTCCAGTCGTTAATGAAGTCAACCAGCGCTTGAGATTTGATCGCAGTTGGCACATACTTTAAACCATGAGACCCAAGTTCAATGGCCCACTTGGCGACTCATCCTGTGGCTTCTCTATTTTGAATAATGTCTCCTAGAGGAGCAGAGCTAACCACAGTGATAGGATGACCCTGAAAGTAATGCTTGAGCTTCCGGCTTGCCATGAACACCCCATAAACAAGCTTTTGCCAATGCGGATATCTTTGCTTAGACTCAATGAGCACCTCACTGACGTAGTAAACTGGCCGTTGAACCGGATGTTCCTTGCCAGCCTCCTTACGCTCCATAACAATGGCCACACTGACAGCACGTGATTTAGCAGCCACATATAACAACAATGGCTCCTTCTCAACAGGAGCAGCAAGAACCGGTGGCTCAACGAGCTGTCTCTTTAGATCTTCAAAGGCAGAGTTAGCAGTGTCACTCTAGACAAAGTCATTTGCCTTTTTCATCATTTGATACAATGTCATAGCCTTCTCACCTAACCGGCTTAAAGCTGCGACACGACCCACCAGCCGTTGAACGTCATGGATGCACGCCGGCTTAGCCAAAGATGTAATTGCCTTAATTTTCTCTGGGTTAGCTTCAATGCCTCTGTTAGACACCAAAAAAACCCAAAAGCTTGCCAGCCGGGACTCCAAAAACACACTTGGCCGGGTTAAGCATCATTTTGTAGAACCGGAGGTTATCAAAGGTCTCTTTCAGATCATCTACCAAAGTCTCCTTCTTTCTTGATTTAACCACTATATCATCCACATAAGCATGAATATTACGCCCAATTTGGTTATGAAGACAGTTCTGCACACATCGCTGATAAGTCGCCTGGGCACTCTTAAGCCCAAAAGGCATAGACACATAGCAGAAGGCTCCAAACGGAGTGATGAAAGGTGTCTTCTCCTAGTCCTTAACTGCCATCTTGATCTGATGATAACCAGAATAAGCATCCAAAAAACTCAAACACTCACAACCCGCTGTAGCATCAATGATTTGATCAATACGAGGGAGAGCAAAATGATCAGTCGGACAAGCCTTGTTTAAATATGTGTAATCTACACACATATGCCAGGTGCCGTTCTTTTTAAGCACAAGCACCGAGTTAGCCAACCACTCTGGGTGAAAAACTTCAACAATGAACCCGGCCGCCAAGAGCCGGGCCACCTCTTCTCCAATAGCCTTGCGCCTTTCCTCATCAAACCGCCGAAGAAACTGCCTAACCGGTTTAAACTTTGGATTAATATTGAGAGTGTGCTCAGCGAGTTCTCTCGGGACACCCGGCATGTCAGAAGGTTTCCATGCAAAGATGTCCCGGTTCTCAGGGATGAACTCGATGAGCATGCTTTCCTATTTTGGATCCAAGTTAGCACTGATAATGAACTATTTGGATGAGTCGCCAGGCACAAAATCAATCATCTTGGTGTCATCAGCTGACTTGAATTTCAACGCCGGCTCATGCTCCTTAGTTGGCTTCTTCAAAGACGTCATGTCTGCCGGGTCAACATTATCCTTATAAAACTTCAATTCCTCTATTGCACAAACAGACTCGGCATAAGCGGCATCACCTTCTTCACATTGCAGGGCTATTTTCCGGCTTCCATCTACTGTGATAGTGCCTTTATAACCCGGCATTTTGAGCTGCAGATACACATAACACGACCGAGCCATGAACTTAGCATAAGCCGTCCATCCAAACAGAGCGTGATATGGGCTTTTGATCTTAACTACTTCAAAAGTTAACTTCTCAGCCCTAGAATCATACTCATCCCCAAAGGCTACTTCTAGCTCAATCTTATCAACTGGGTACGCCGACTTACCAGGCACTACCCCATGAATAACAGTGTTGGATGTTTTAAGACTCTTATCAGTCAACCCCATGCGATGGAACATATCATAATAGAGGATGTTGATGCTACTGCCTCCACCAATGAGCACTTTAGTGAACTTATATCCACCAACCTGAGGTGCCATCGCTAGAGCCAGATGACCCGGATTATCAACCCGGGGAGGGTGATCTTCCCTACTCCACATAATAGGCTGTTTAGACCATCTCAAATACCGTGGAACCGCCGGCTCAACAACATTTATAGCCCTCTTATGAAGTTTCTGGTCCCTCTTGCACAAACTGGTGGTAAACACGTGGTACTGGCCACTGTTCAGCTGTTTTGGGTTACTCTAATACCCGGATTGTTGCTGCTGTTGCTAACTGCCCTGGCCGGATTGCTGATTATAGCTGCCTTGACTACCCGAATGTCCCTAGCCATGAAAACCGCCACCGCCTGAGCCGGCGCCCGGGCCATGAAAACCGCCACCGCCTGAACCACCGCCAGGTCCATGGTTACCATTGAATATGTTAGAGTTCTTAAAAGCCTTCATGATCGTACAGTCCTTCCATAGATGGGTAGCCGGCTTCTCCCGGGTGCCGTGTCTCGGACAGGGTTCATTAATAGTTGCTCGAGGGTGGGACCTGACCCGCCTGACCGAGGAGGTGGCCTCCCCTTGCGCCGTTGGTTGTTGCCCTGTGTATTGGTGTTAGCCACAAACTCGTCAGCCTTACGTTTATTACCTCCTTGATTCGCCGGGTTATGCTGGTGACCCTTGCCATTGCCGTTCTTCTTTCCCTTCCCTGTCTTGTCTTCGTCCTAGCGGGATCCTTGGTACTGTTAGAATCAGCATATTTGACCAGAGCCGCCATCAGCTGGCCCATGTCATTACAATCACACTTGAGCCGCCCCAGCTTCTGTTTCGGAGGTTCAAAACGGCAATTTTTCTCCAACATTAAGACCGCGGAGCCGGCATCCATCTCATCAGATGAATGTATTATTTCCTTGACCCAGCGCACCCAATGAGTCATGGATTCACCTTCCTCTTGCTTATAGTTAGTCAAGTCCATGATCGACATAGGTTGCTTACATGTATCCTTGAAGTTCTGAATGAACCGGGCTTTTAACTCCGCCCATGAGCCGATGGAGTTGGGTGGCAACCCTTTCAACCAAGTGCGAGCTGTTCCATCTAACATCATAGTGAAGTACTTGGCCATTGCTGCATCGCTGACCTCCAATAACTCCATTGTCATATCATAACTTTCAATTCATGCCCCGGGCTGCAAGTCGGCCGTGTAATTAGGCACCTTACGAGGCCCCTTAAAGTCCTTTGGTAAGCGCTCATTACGTAGAGCCGGCACCAGGCAAGGGACACCTCCTGTTCTTGTAGCCACTCCCGCCTCAACAGAGTTTGCTGGATAAACCGGAAAAGCCTGGTGAGCCGCCAGCTCAGCTGCCTGTTGAACCGCTCGCTCAGCCTCTTGACGGATCCTCTCCTGATCTACTAAGTTAAGGGCTCCATCCTGCATCGGGTCATGCCTACGTGGTTGGTTACGGCGTTGGGCATTACTTGACATGGCCGCTGAGTCCATATGCCTGCTATGTGACGCCCCCGATTCAATTGTACACTAATCATACACGCAAATGTGTATGATCAAGATCAAGGACTCACGGGAAGATATCACAACACAACTCTAGACACAACTTAAAATAATACAAGCTTTATATTACAAGCCAGGGGCCTCGAGGGCTCGAATACATAAGCTCGAAAAACACAAGAGTCAGCGGAAGCAACAATATCTGAGTACGGACATAAGTTAAACAAGTTTGCCTTAAGAAGGCTAGCACAAAATCAACATCGATCGAAAAGGCAAGGCCTCCTGCCTGGGAGCCTCCTAACTACTCCAGATCATCAGCGGCCATCATGTAGTAGTAGGCACCCTTGGGGTAGCAGTAGTCATCAGTGGTGTCGTCTGGCTCCTGGGATCTGTCAACTGGTCACAACAATCGGGTATGGGGGAAAAAGAGGTAGCAAAGAAACCGTGAGTACTCATCCAAAGTACTCGCAAGACTTACATCAGATCTAAACTAAGTATGCATTTGTATCAAAGGAATGGGCTGTATCTATGGACTGAACTACAGAATGCCAGAAAAGAAGGGGAAAGCCTAGCCTATCGAAGACTAGCATCTTCAAGCATCTTGCAGCATATAGAAGAGTATAGATCGACATAATGTAAAGTAGTAATAGTGTTATCAACCTCGGCCAGAGATCCTTTCTCGACTCCCTGCGAGAAAGCAATCCCAGAGCCATACTATCCATCTCTTATACACAATTCTTTCTCATCACAAGTATCCAGTTCTAGTTGTATCGATCGGGATACAACTCCAAGTGTCCGTTACCACAGGACAGGCTATCGATAGATGTTTTCTTCCCTGCAGGGGTGCACCAACTTACCCACCACGCTCGATTAACTCCGGCCGGACACACTTTCTTGGGTCATGCCCGGCCTCGGCCAAACAATACGCCGCAACCTGACCTAGGCTTAATAGAGAGGTCAGCACGTCGGACTAAACCTATGCCCCCAGGGGTCATGGGCCATCTCCCCAGGAACTCCTGCACATTGCGTACGCAGCCGGTGAGCAGACCTAGCTACCTCCTTCAAAAAGGCAGGTGCTTACCAGTCCAACCCGGCGCGCGCCGCTCAGTCTTTGACGTCTATTAAGCTTCAGCTGATGCATACTACGCAGAACACCCATACTATGCCCACGTGATGGTTAGTGCTATCAGGCTAGAGGCCCCTCGGATCAAATATCCAAATCATAGTGGATTAGTAATGCGCGGTAACAAGCAGAGACTCATGAAAGATGTGACCCCGTCGCCCCGTCTTGAATACTTGCGGCAAGGGCTAAGAATGCCCGGCCACGCCTCGTAAGTATCTCGCGGGCACCCTCCAGGTCAACCCGTCTGCACATCACTCGCTATTAAGCTCGCGCGGGTACCCCTCAGGGCCGACCCATCTTTAGTAACATGGTTTAGTGTAAAGTCATAGTAATCATAGTAACTGGGTGTCTAACACCAAGGGGAAAACCCGAGGAATCACCCCCGGTGGATTCCACTCGATGTAATCATCAAGGTGAATGTAAGAGGAACCACCCCCGAGGTTCACACTTGAGGGGTTGCATGACAGAGTCGTATCAGAAGTGGTTAAGGCGGAATCACCCTCGATGACCACGACCGAATAGCTACACTACAGGGTTAACATCAGAAGTGATGTAGAGGTCTCACCCTCGGCACTTGATAGTAACCCAGTAGTGTCGAGCAACTAAGGGGAAAGTGATGTGCGGTGCCGGGGCCTGGTCTTCGATCCCGTTGATCGGGTCTTCAATGATGAAGTAGGGGCAACAAGGACAAGGTGGGGGTCACTGATGGATCACTAACCAACCTATACTAAGCAGTTTAGGATAAGCAGGTAAGGTACAACAGCAGATACAAAAGCAAGCTATGCGTCAGAATAGGAGCAAACAATAACAGTAGCAAAATCTAATGCAAGAATGAGAGAATGGAATGGGCGATATCGGGATGATCAAAGGGGGGGCTTGCCTGGTTGCTCAGATGAGAAGGAGGGGTCGTCGATGACGTAGTCGATCACAGGGGCAGCATCGGTGTCGGGGTCTACCGAAGAGAAGAGGGGGGAGAAACAGTAAATACATAGCAAGCAAGTGCATAATAGGACAACAGGCAGAGCTAGACGTGTTCTAACACGGTGCTACATGATACCGGTGAAGGGGGAAGTCAACCGGGAATGTTTTCCCGGTTCTGGACCCGTGTCAGACAGATGACCGGAGGGGGAAAGTTCCATGTTCAGATAGTTAGAGGCAACTGACAGGTAAACGGACCGCGTATTCGGATTCGTCTCATTTTTCTGAGCAACTTTCATGTAGAAAACATTTCCATCCGAGTTACAGTTTATTTTATATGATTTTTCAAAGATTTAAACAATATTCTGAAATTGTTATTAATTCAAAAATAATGATTAAAACGCTAAGTGCACCCAGATCTGTGTACATAGAAGTGTACTAGAGCGTGACATGTGGGTCCAGGGGGGTCCTAGTTGACTAGTCAACATTGACTGGTCAACAGGGCGTGGGGTCCCCCTGTCATACTCACAGTAGTTAATTAGCATTTTAATTAAACTTAATTAGCTATTTAAGCATGATTAATTTATATAATTAATTAATTATATTGGTTAACTATTTATTTTTAATTAACTTTTATTTTGTTTTTAGAAAAGGGGCATGGGGCCCATAGGCCAGTGGACTAGGGGGCCACGCAGTTAACAGACGAACGAGGTTATTGAAGGAAATATGCCCGAGAGGCAATAATAAAGTTATTATTTATTTCCTTATATCATGATAAATATTTATTATTCATTCTAGAATTGTATTAACCGGAAACATAATACATGTGTGAATACATAGACAAACAGAGTGTCACTAGTATGCCTCTACTTGACTACCTCGTTAATCAAAGATGGTTATGTTTCCTAACCATGGACAAAGAGTTGTTATTTGATTAACAAGGTCACATCATTAGTTGAATGATCTGATTGACATGACCCATTCCATTAGCTTAGCACCCGATCGTTTAGTATGTTGCTATTGCTTTCTTCATGACTTATACATGTTCCTATGACTATGAGATTATGCAACTCCCGTTTACCGGAGGAACACTTTGGGTACTACCAAATGTCACAACGTAACTGGGTGATTATAAAGGAGTACTACAGGTGTTTCCAATGGTAGATGTTGGGTTGGCGTATTTCGAGAATAGGATTTGTCACTCCGATTGTCGGAGAGGTATCTCTAGGCCCTCTCGGTAATACACATCACATAAGCCTTGCAAGCATTATAACTAAGATGTTAGTTGTGAGATGATGTATTACGGAACGAGTAAAGAGACTTGCCGGTAACGAGATTGAACTAGGTATTGGATACCGACGATCGAATCTCGGGCAAGTAACATACCGATGACAAAGGGAACAACGTATGTTGTTATGCGGTCTGACCGATAAAGATCTTCGTAGAATATGTAGGAGACAATATGGGCATCCAGGTCCCGCTATTGGTTATTGACCGGAGACGTGTCTCGGTCATGTCTACATTGTTCTCGAACCGTAGGGTCCGCACGCTTAACGTTACGATGACAGTTATTATGAGTTTATGCATTTTGATGTACCGAAGATTGTTCGGAGTCCCGGATGTGATCACGGACATGACGAGGAGTCTCGAAATGGTCGAGACATAAAGATTGATATACTGGAAGCCTATATTTGGATATCGGAAGTGTTCCGGGTGAAATCGGGATTTTACCGGATTACCGGGAGGTTACCGGAACCCCCCCGGGAGCCATATGGGCCTTCATGGGCCTTAGTGGAAAGGATAAAAGGGGCAGCCCATAGGTGGCCGCGCGCTCCCTTCCCTTAGTCCTATTAGGACTAGGAGAAGGGGCCGGCCCCCCTCTCTCTCTTTCCCCCCCTTAGGAATCCTAGTTGGAATAGGATTGAAGGGGGGAGTCCTACTCCCGGTAGGAGTAGGACTCCTCCTGCGCCCTCTCCCTGGCCGGCGCACCCCTCCCCCTTGGATCCTTTATATACGGGGCCATGGGGCACCTCTACACACACAAGTTGATCCTTGGTGATCGTTCCTTAGCCGTGTGCGGTGCCCCCTGCCACCAAATTCCACCTCGATCATATTGTTGCAGTGGTTAGGCGAAGCCCTGCGTCGGTAGTACATCAAGATCGTCACCACCAAGATCGTCACCACGCCGTCGTGCTGACGGAACTCTTCCTCGATGCTTTGCTGGATCGGAGCCCGAGGATCGTCATCGAGCTGAACGTGTGCTAAGAACTCGGAGGTGCCGGAGTAACTGTGCTTGGATCAGTCGGATCGGGAAGACGTACGACTACTTCCTCTACGTTGTGTGATCGCTTCCGTAGTCGGTCTGCGTTGGTACGTAGACAACACTCTCCCCCTCGTTGCTATGCATCACCATGATCTTGCGTGTGCGTAGGAATTTTTTTGAAATTACTACGTTCCCCAACAGTGGTATCCGAGCCTAGGTTTTATGGTTTGATGTTATTTGCACGAGTAGAACACAAGTGAGTTGTGGGCGATACAAGTCATACTGCCTACCAGCATGTCATACTTTGGTTCGGCGGTATTGTTGGACGAGACGACCCGGACCAACCTTACGCGTACGCTTACGCGAGACCGGTTCCCTCGACGTGCTTTGCACATAGATGGCTTGCGGGCGACTGTCTCTCCAACTTTAGTTGAACCGAGTGTGGCTACGCCCGGTCCTTGAGAAGGTTAAAACAGAGTCTATTTGACAAACTATCGTTGTGGTTTTGATGCGTAGGTGAGAATGGTTCTTGCTTAAAGCCCGTAGCAGCCACGTAAAACTTGCAACAACAAAGTAGAGGACGTCTAACTTGTTTTTGCAGGGCATGTTGTGATGTGATATGGTCTAGGCATGATGCTAAATTTTATTGTATGAGATGATCATGTTTTGTAACCAAGTTATCGGCAACTGGCAGAAGCCATATGGTTGTCGCTTTATTGTATGCAATGCAATCACGATGTAATGCTTTACTTTATTACTAAGCGGTAGTGATAGTCGTGGAAGCATAAGATTGGCGAGACGACAACGATGCTACAATGGAGATCAAGGTGTCGCGCCGGTGACAATGGTGATCATGATGGTGCTTCGAAGATGGAGATCACAAGCACAAGATGATGATGGCCATATCATATCACTTATATTGATTGCATGTGATGTTTATCCTTTTATGCATCTTATATTGCTTAGATTGACGGTAGCATTATAGGATGATCTCTCACTAAATTATCAAGAAGTGTTCTCCCTGAGTATGCACCGTTGCTAAAGTTCGTCGTGCCCAGACACCACGTGATGATCGGGTGTGATAAGCTCTACGTCCATCTACAACGGGTGCAAGCCAGTTTTGCACATGCAGAATACTCAGGTTAAACTTGACGAGCCTAGCATATGCAGATATGGCCTCAGAACACGGAGACCGAAAGGTCGAGCGTGAATCATATAGTAGATATGATCGACATAACGATGTTCACCATTGAAAACTACTCCATCTCACGTGATGATCGGTTATGGTTTAGTTGATTTGGATCACGTGATCACTTAGAGGATTAGAGGGATGTCTATCTAAGTGAGAGTTCTTAAGTAATATGATTAATTGAACTTTAATTTATCATGAACTTAGTCCTGGTAGTATTAGCATATCTATGTTGAAGATCAATAGCTCGCGTTGTTGCTTTCATATGTTTATTTTGATATGTTCCTAGAGAAAATTGTGTTGAAAGACGTTAGTAGCAATGATGCGGATTGGATCCGTGATCTGAGGTTTATCCTCATTGCTGCACATAAGAATTATGTCCTTGATGCACCGCTAGGTGACAGACCTATTGCAGGAGCAGATACAGACGTTATGAACGTTTGGCTAGCTCAATATGATGACTACTTGATAGTTTAGTGCACCATGCTTAATGGCTTAGAATCGGGACTTCAAAGACGTTTTGAACGTCATGGACCATATGAGATGTTCCAGGAGTTGAAGTTAATATTTCAAGCAAATACCCGAGTTGAGAGATATGAAGTCTCCAACAAGTTCTATAGCTAAAAGATGGAGGAGAATCGCTCAACTAGTGAGCATGTGCTCAGATTGTCTGGTACTACAATCGCTTGAATCAAGTGGGAGTTAATCTTCCAGATAAGATAGTGATTGACAAAATTCTCTAGTCACCATCACCAAGTTAGTAGAACTTCGTGATGAACTATGATATGCAAGGGATAACGGAAATGATTCCCAAGCTCTTCGTGATGCTGAAATCGATGAAGGTAGAAGTCAAGAAAAACATCAAGTGTTGATGGTTGACAAGACCACTAGTTTGAAGAAAAGGGTAAAAGGGAAGAAGGGGAACTTCAAGAAGAACAGCAAGCAAGTTGCTGCTCAAGTGAAGAAGCCCAAGTCTGGTCCTAAGCCTGAGACTAAGTGCTTCTACTGCAAAGGGACTGGTCACTGGAAGCGGAACTGCCCCAAGTATTTGGCGGATAAGAAGGATGGCAAAGTGAACAAAAGTATATTTGATATACATGTTATTGATGTGTGCTTTACTAGTGTTTATAGCAACCCCTCAGTATTTGATATTGGTTCAGTTGCTAAGAGTAGTAACTCGAAACAGGAGTTGCAGAATAAACAGAGACTAGTTAAGGGTGAAGTGACGATGTGTGTTGGAAGTAGTTCCAAGATTGATATGATCATCAACGCACACTCCCCTATACTTTCGGGATTAGTGTTGAACTTAAATAAGTGTTATTTGGTTTTTGCGTTGAGCATGAATATGATTTGATCATGTTTATTGCAATACGGTTATTCATTAAAGTCAGAGAATAATTGTTATTCTGTTTACATGAATAAAACCTTCGATGGTCATACACCCAATGAAACAAGTTCGTTGGATCTCGATCGTAATGATACACCTATTCATAATATTGAAACCAAAAGATGCAAAGTTAATAATGATAGTGCAACTTATTTGTGGCATTGCCGTTTTGGTCATATTGGTATAAAGCGCATGAAGAAACTCCATGCTGATGGGCTTTCGGAATCACTTGATTATGAATCACTTGATGCTTGCGAACCATGCCTTTTGGGCAAAATGACTAAAACGCCGTTCTCCAGAACAATGGAGCAAGCAACAGATTTGTTGGAAATCATACATACTGATGTATGTGGTCCGATGAATATTTAAGGCTTGCAGCGGGTATCATTATTTTCTGACCTTCACAGATGATTTGAGCAGATATGGGTATATCTACTTAATGAAATAGAAGTCTGATACATTTGAAAAGTTCATATAATTTCAGAGTGAAGTGGTAAATCATCGTAACAAGAAAATAAAGTTTCTACGATCTGATCGTGGAAAAGAGTATTTGAGTTACGAGTTTGGTCTTCAGTTAAAACAATGTGAAATAGTTTCACTACTCAGGCCACCTGGAACACCACAGCATAATGGTGTGTCCGAACGTCATAACCGTACTTTATTGGATATAGTGCAATCTATGATGTTTCTTACCGATTTACCACTATCGTTTTTGGGGTTATGCATTAGAGACAGCTGCATTCACGTTAAATAGGGCACCATCTAAATCCGTTGAGATGACACCGTGTGAACTATGGTTTGGCAAGAAACCTAAGCTGTCGTTTCTTAAAGTTTGGAGTTGCGATGCTTATGTGAAAAAGTTTCATCTCGATAAGCTCAAACTCAAATCGGACAAATATGTCTTCATAGGATACCCAAAGGAGACTGTTGGGTACACCTTCTATCACAGATCCGAAGGCAAGACATTCATTGCTAAGAATGGATCCTTTCTAGAGAAGGAGTTTCTCTCGAAAGAAGTGAGTGGGAGGAAAGTAGAAAACTTGATAAGGTAATTGTACCTTCTCCCTTATTGGAAAGTAGTTCATCACAGAAATCTGTTCTTGTGACTACTACACCAATTAGTGAGGAAGCTAATGATGATGATCATGTAACTTCAGATCAAGTTACTACCGAATCTCGTAGGTAAACCAGAGTGAGATCCGCACCAGAGTGGTACGGTAATCCTGTTCTGGAAGTCATGTTACTAGACCATGACGAACTTGCGAACTATGAGGAAGCGATGATGAGCCCAGATTCCGCGAAATGGTTTGAGGCCATGAAATCTGAGATATGATCCATGTATGAGAACAAAGTATGGACTTTGATGGATTTGCCCGATGATCGGCAAGCCATAGAAATAAATGGATCTTCAAGAGGAAGACGGACGTTGATAGTAGTGTTACTATCTACAAAGCTAGAATTGTCGCAAAAGGTTTTCGACAAGTTCAAAGTGTTGACTACGATGAGAGTTTCTCACTCATATCTATGCTTAAGTCTGTCCGAATCATGTTAGCAATTGCCGCATTTTATGAAATCTGGCAAATGGATAAACAAAACTGCATTCCTTAATGGATTTCTTAAAGAAGAGTTGTATATGATGCAACCAGTAGGTTTTGTCAATCCTAAAGGTGCTAACAAAATATGCAAGCTCCAGCGATTCATCTATGGACTGGTGCAAGCATCTCAGAGTTGGAATACACGCTTTGATAAGTTGATCAAAGCATATAGTTTTATACAGACTTGCGGTGAAGCCTGTATTTACAAAAAAGTGAGTGGGAGCACTACAACATTTCTGATAAGTATATGTGAATGACATATTGTTGATCGGAAATAATGTAGAATTATTCTGTAAAGCATAAAGGAGTGTTTTAAAGGAGTTTTTCAAAGAAAGACTTCGGTGAAGCTGCTTACATATTGAGCTTCAAGATCTATAGAGATAGATCAAGACTCTTGATAAGTTTTTTTCAATGAGTACATACCTTAGCAAGATTTTGAAGTAGTTCAAAATGGAGCAGTCAAAGAAAGAGTTCTTGCCTGTATTACAAGGTGTGAAGTTGAGTAAGACTCAAAGCCCGACCACGGCAGAAGATAGAAAGAGAATGAAAGTCATTCCCTATGCCTTGGCCATAGGTTCTATAAAGTATGTCATGCTGTATACCAGATCTATTGTATACCCTGCATTGATTTTGCAAGGGAGTACAATAGTGATCTAGGAGTAGATCACTGGACAGCGGTCAGAATTATCCTTAGTGAAATAAGGATATGTTTCTCGATTATGGACGTGACAAAAAGGTTCGTCGTAAAGGGTTACGACGATGCAAGTTTTTGACACTGATCCAGATGATTCTAAGTCTCAATCTGGATACATATTGAAAGTGGGAGCAATTAGCTAGAGTAGCTCCATGCAGAGCATTGTTGACATAGAAATTTGCAAAATACATGTGGATCTGAATGTGGCAGACCCGTTGACTAAGATTCTCTCACAAGCAAAACATGATCACACCTTAGTACTCTTTTGGTGTTAATCACATAGATATGTGAACTAGACTACTGACTCTAGTAAACCCTTTGGGTGTTGGTCACATGGCGATGTGAACTATGGGTGTTAATCACATGGTGATGTGAACTATTGCTGTTAAATCACATGGCGATGTGAACTAGATTATTGACTCTAGTGCAAGTGGGAGACTGAAGGAAATATGCCCTAGAGGCAATAATAAAGTTATTATCTATTTCCTTATATCATGATAAATATTTATTATTCATGCTAGAATTGTATTAACCGGAAACATAATACATGTGTGAATACATAGACAAACAGAGTGTCACTAGTATGCCTCTACTTGACTAGCTCGTTAATCAAAGATGGTTATGTTTCCTAACCATGGACAAAGAGTTGTTATTTGATTAACGAGGTCACATCATTAGTTGAATGATCTGATTGACATGACCCATTCCATTAGCTTAGCACCCGATCATTTAGTATGTTGCTATTGCTTTCTTCATGACTTATACATGTTCCTATGACTATGAGATTATGCAACTCCCGTTTGCCGGAGGAACACTTTGGGTGCTACCAAACGTCACAACGTAACTGGGTGATTATAAAGGAGTACTACAGGTGTTTCCAATGGTAGATGTTGGGTTGGCGTATTTCGAGATTAGGATTTGTCACTCCGATTGTCGGAGAGGTATCTCTGGGCCCTCTCGGTAATGCACATCACATAAGCCTTGCAAGCATTGCAACTAATATGTTAGTTGTGAGATGATGTATTACGGAACGAGTAAAGAGACTTGCCGGTAACGAGATTGAACTAGGTATTGGATACCGACGATCGAATCTCGGGCAAGTAACATACCGATGACAAAGGGAACAACGTATGTTGTTATGCGGTCTGACCGATAAAGATCTTCGTAGAATATGTAGGAGCCAATATGGGCATCCAGGTCCCGCTATTGGTTATTGACCGGAGACGTGTCTCGGTCATGTCTACATTGTTCTCGAACCGTAGGGTCCGCACGCTTAACGTTACGATGACAGTTATTATGAGTTTATGCATTTTGATCTACCGAAGATTGTTCGGAGTCCCGGATGTGATCACGGACATGACGAGGAGTCTCGAAATGGTCGAGACATAAAGATTGATATATTGGAAGCCTATATTTGGATATCGGAAGTGTTCCGGGTGAAATCGGGATTTTACCGGATTACCGGGAGGTTACCGAAACCCCCCCGGGAGCCATATGGGCCTTCATGGGCCTTAGTGGAAAGGAGAAAAGGGGCAGCCCATAGGTGGCCGCGCGCCCCCTTCCCTTAGTCCTATTAGGACTAGGAGAAGGGGCCGGCCCCCCTCTCTCTCTTCCCCCCCCCCTTGGGAATCCTAGTTGGAATAGGATTGAAGGGGGGAGTCCTACTCCCGGTAGGAGTAGGACTCCTCCTGCGCCCTCTCCCTGGCCGGCGCACCCCTCCCCCTTGGATCCTTTATATACGGGGGTAGGGGGCACCTCTAGACACACAAGTTGATCCTTGGTGATCGTTCCTTAGCCGTGTGTGGTGCCCCTGCCACCAAATTCCACCTCGATCATATTGTTGCAGTGCTTAGGCGAAGCCCTGCGTCGGTAGTACATCAAGATCGTCACCACGCCGTCGTGCTGACGGAACTCTTCCTCAACGCTTTGCTGGATCGGAGCCCGAGGATCGTCATCGAGCTGAACGTGTGCTAAGAACTCGGAGGTGCCGGAGTAACAATGCTTGGATCGGTCGGATCGGGAAGACGTACGACTACTTCCTCTATGTTGTGTGATCGCTTCCGCAGTCGGTCTGCGTTGGTACGTAGACAACACTCTCCCCCTCGTTGCTATGCATCACCATGATCTTGCGTGTGCGTAGGAAAGTTTTTGAAATTACTACGTTCCCCAACAGTTATCGGGCGCGGGTGTGCGCCCGCACGGCGAAGCGAGCTGGGCGCGCAGGCGCCGGGGTGTCGGCGGCCAGGGGCGACAGAGGACGTGGGCCGCCAAGGGCGACCGCGGCCAAAGGCAGGCGGGCGCGTGTGGGCCGGAGCGGGGCTGTCCGCAGTGAGGTCGCAGCGGCGCAGGAGGGGTGGCGACGGAGGCCGGAGATGGGAGCAAGGCAGGGGCGGCGCGGGAAGGAGCCGTGGGTACGGCAGCTGGGGGAGCAGTAACAGCTACAGCAGAGAGCAAGGGAGGAGCCGGCGCGGGCGGCGAGCAGGTGGAGGAGTGGCGCGGGGCGGCTGCGGCGTAGGGGCGCGGGGCCGTGGGCGCCAAGGCGAGCGGGAACGACGGCCAGCGAAGGGGCCGCGAGCGAGCAGTGGGCGCGGCCAACGGGCGGTGGCCAGTGCTGGGCGTGGCTGGGAGCAGCACGGGTCGGGCAGGCGCGACCAAACGAGGCCCAAGGCGAGGCAGGTCGCGCGAGCGACGCGAGCTTTGGCCATGGCGTCCGATGCGCGATGCCGGGCTATACGGCGACAAATCGAGGTCGGGAGGAGGGGGAACTGGACGAGATGGTCATCGTGAGTTTGATGGCGAGGTTGGGAAGGCCGGAGGTGGACCGGAGCGACGGGTGCTGCGACGACTGACGTGAGCTATGGTGGGGCTCGACGGACCTAGGCCTACATTGCGTCTGCGAGCGAACGAAGAGGGGGAGGAGATGCACGAGCTCACCCCGGAGCTGGTGGCGTGCTTAGATGCGTGGGGGGGGGGGCTGGAGGCGGCGGATCAACGAGGGGCAGCGGCGAACAGCGCCGGAGAAGACCGAAGCGCGTGTCGACGATGCAGCTCCATGGCTCCGATCCAGCATGTGCAGGTGACGAGGACGAGGCAGCCGTGCTCCCGGAGACGTCGGCGAGGCAAGTGGGGCTCGGTGGCAACGCGGGCAGCAAGGCGACGGATACGACAGAGGCGGCCATGGCGGGTGAAGAAGCAACGAAGCGAGGGGAGGGGGAAAAGATCCTGGCCTTGTCCAGGGCATCGATGCTAGAGATCTTATCCCCTCTAGGTGGCCTATAGCGACGCGATGGTGAGCTGGTGTGGCAGGAACGGCGTCCAGGCTCGGGCGCCATCGACAACTGGGCAACTTGGGAGCGGGCTGGGCCCGTACTGCTCCAACAGGCCTAGGTGCACAGTGGCCCGACTATTCTTTTTTTGATAAGTATTTATTAAGTTAGCTACTGATTTGCATTTGTTTGACCACCAAATGACTTTTGTAAAAATATGCAACCGGTCTAAACAAATACCAGGCATTATCTAATATTGCCGCAAAATAGTTTGGAGTTTGTTTGAAATTAAACAACTTATGTTTGCATTTAAAAGGTTCTGCTAAGTGTTGTTAGGTATTAATTTCCAAGGGATTCACCTGAGAGTCAAATGAACTTGGTTTCATCACTGCAATGATCATGGGGATTTATATAATAGTGTGAACATTTTAGTTTTACTGTTCGAAGAAATAATTTATTTGACTTTATTTCAGATTTGAATGGCTTTGGATTTTGGACAGGTGGCAAGCTGTGGGGACCCCGACTCATAAGTCGTGATCACCGAATGCACGTGTACAGTGATCCCAGAGATCAATGCTCACTGAACACACAGAAGCTGAATAACAAGAGTCTTACATCCATACGTACCGTATTACACAAGTAGGACCATTATGGTTGAGTCTTGAGTGTAACATCGCAGCGGAAATATTCGTCGACAATTTGGACCCATGCCATCTGCCTTAACCCTACATGCATTCTGACTGGGAAGCGTCCTAGCTCGCATGTTCGTCACCAAGGTACTCTTCATTATATCCTGTTCTTTCATGCCTAGCCAATAAAATAACCAGTGGCAAGCCAATGAGTACTTTGAATGTACTCGAAAGCAACCCATGTTTTGGTTCAAGATACAACAATGCATGATATAGGTAAATTTTTGCGGAAAGCTAGTTTTGAGTGCAATGACATGTTCAACAACTTGTAAGACATGCATAAGGAGAATTCAATTAACCATGAGGATAGGTTACAGATATCAACATAAATAGAGTGGGCATCAACCCAACTCAATCATGTCAAGCCCTTTGACTTGACCCAAGTAGTTCTTCCCACACACACTGGTTTGTAAACAAGTGGACGTAGCCCAAGAGCGGTTACCCAACTGTCCTTGACCGTGGACACGGCTATTCGAATAGTTTTACACTCTGCAGAGGTTGCACACTTTACCCACAAGATCCGGGGAACTTCCGTGTCATCCACGACCCGTGGTACCTCAAGTACCCGGGGTAAGCACCCGATCAATATCTTTCCCTAGACGACACTAACATAGAGTCCACTCGATTGGCAGTAACCCCCGTGCCCAACATTTCACTGTTGGGGAACGTAGTAATTTCGAAAATTTTCCTACGCACACGCAAGATCATGGTGATGCACAGCAACGAGAGGGGAGAGTGTTGTCTACGTACCAACGCAGACCGACTGCGGAAGCGATCACACAACGTAGAGGAAGTAGTCGTACGTCTTCTTCCCGATCCGACCGATCCAAGCACCGTTACTCCGGCACCTCCGAGTTCTTAGCACACGTTCAGTTTGATGACGATCCTCGGGCTCCGATCCAGCAAAGCGTCGAGGAAGAGTTCCGTCAGCACGACGGCGTGATGACGATCTTGATGTACTACCGACGCAGGGCTTCGCCTAAGCACTACAACGGTATGATCGAGGTGGAATATGGTGGCAGGGGGCACCGCACACGGCTAAGGAACGATCTCAAGGATCAACTTGTGTGTCTTGGGGTGTCCCCTGCCCCCGTATATAAAGGTTGGAGGAGGGGGGCTGGCCGGCCAGAGAGAGGGAGGCGCAGGGGGAGTCCTACTCCTACCGGGAGTAGGACTCCCCCCTCCAATCCTATTCCAACTAGGACTCTCAAGGGGGAAAGGAGAGAGAGGGGGGGCCGGCCCCTTCTCCTAGTCCTACTAGGACTTGGGGAAGGGGGGGGGGGGGCGCCGGCCAGCTGTGGGCTGCCCCTTTTCTCTTTTCCACTAAGGCCCAATAGGCCCATTAGTCTCCCGGGGGGTTCCGGTAACCCTCCCGGTATTCCGGTAAAATCCCGATTTCACCCGGAACACTTCCTTTGTCCAAACATAGGCTTCCAATATATCAATCTTTACGTCTCGACCATTTCGAGACTCCTCGTCATGTCCGTGATCTCATCCGTGACTCCGAACAACCTTCGGTACATCAAAATGCATAAACTCATAATAACTGTCATCGTATCGTTAAGCGTGCGGACCCTACGGTTCGAGAACAATGTAGACATGACCGAGACACGTCTCCGGTCAATAACCAATAGCGGGACCTGGATGCCCATATTGGCTCCTACATATTCTACGAAGATCTTTATCGGTCAGACCGCATAACAACATACGTTGTTCCCTTTGTCATCGGTATGTTACTTGCCCGAGATTCGATCGTCGGTATCCAATACCTAGTTCAATCTCGTTACCGGCAAGTCTCTTTACTCGTTCCGTAATACATCATCTCACAACTAACATATTAGTTGCAGTGCTTGCAAGGCTTATGTGATGTGCATTACCGAGAGGGCCTAGAGATACCTCTCCAACAATCGGAGTGACAAACCCTAATCTCGGAATACGCCAACCCAACATCTACCATTGGAGACACCTGTAGTACTCCTTTATAATCACCCAGTTACGTTGTGACGTTTGGTAGTACCCAAAGTGTTCCTCCGGTAAACGGGAGTTGCATAATCTCATAGTTATAGGAACATGTATAAGTCATGAAGAAAGCAATAGCAACATACTAAACGATCGGGTGCTAAGCTAATGGAATGGGTCATGTCAATCAGATCATTCAACTAATGATGTGACCTCGTTAATCAAATAACAACTCTTTGTTCATGGTTAGGAAACATAACCATCTTTGATTAACGAGCTAGTCAAGTAGAGGCATACTAGTGACACTCTGTTGGTCTATGTATTCACACATGTATTATGTTTCCGGTTAATACAATTCTAGCATGAATAATAAACATTTATCATGATATAAGGAAATAAATAATAACTTTATTATTGCCTCTAGGGCATATTTCCTTCAGTCTCCCACTTGCACTAGAGTCAATAATCTAGATTACACTGTAATGATTCTAACACCCATGGAGCCTTGGTGCTGATCATGTTTTGCTCGTGGAAGCGGCTTTAGTCAACGGGTCTGCAACGTTCAGATCCGTATGTATCTTGCAAATCTCTATGTCTCCCACCTGGACTAAATCCCGGATGGAGTTGAAGCGTCTCTTGATGTGTTTGGTCCTTTTGTGAAATCTGGATTCCTTTGCCAAGGCAATTGCACCAGTATTGTCACAGAAGATTTTCATTGGACCCGATGCACTAGGTATGACACCTAGATCGGATATGAACTCCTTCATCCAGACTCCTTCGTTTGCTGCTTCCGAAGCAGCTATGTACTCCGCTTCACATGTAGATCCCGCTACGACGCTTTGTTTAGAACTGCACCAACTGACAGCTCCACCGTTTAAAGTAAACACGTATCCGGTTTGCGATTTAGAATCGTCCGGATCAGTGTCAAAGCTTGCATCAACGTAACCTCTTACGGTGAGCTCTTTGTCACCTCCATATACGAGAAACATATCCTTAGTCCTTTTCAGGTATTTCAGGATGTTCTTGACCGCTGTCCAGTGATCCATTCCTGGATTACTTTGCTACCTCCCTGCTAAACTTATAGCAAGGCACACATCAGGTCTGGTACACAGCATTGCATACATGATAGAGCCTATGGCTGAAGCATAGGGAACATCTTTCATTTTCTCTCTATCTTCTGCAGTGGTCGGGCATTGAGTCTGACTCAACTTCACACCTTGTAACATAGGCAAGAACCCTTTCTTTGCTTGATCCATTTTGAACTTCTTCAAAATTTTGTCAAGGTATGTGCTCTGTGAAAGTCCAATTAAGCGTTTTGATCTATCTCTATAGATCTTTATGCCTAATATGTAAGCAGCTTCCCCGAGGTCTTTCATCGAAAAACTTTTATTCAAGTATCCCTTTATGCTATCCAGAAATTCTATATCATTTCCAATCAGCAATATGTCATCCACATATAATATTAGAAATGCTACAGAGCTCCCACTCACTTTCTTGTAAATACAGGCTTCTCCAAAAGTCTGTATAAAGCCAAATGCTTTGATCACACTATCAAAGCGTTTATTCCAACTCCGAGATGCTTGCACCAGTCCATAAATGGATCGCTGGAGTTTGCATACTTTGTTAGCTCCCTTTGGATCAACAAAACCTTCTGGTTGTATCATATACAACTCTTCTTTCAGAAATCCATTCAGGAATGCAGTTTTGACATCCATCTGCCATATTTCATAATCATAAAATGCGGCAATTGCTAACATAATTCTGACGGACTTAAGCATCGCTACGGGTGAGAAGGTCTCATCGTAGTCAACCCCTTGAACTTGTCGAAAACCTTTCGCGACAAGTCGAGCTTTATAGACAGTAATATTACCGTCAGCGTCAGTCTTTTTCTTGAAGATCCATTTATTCTCAATTGCTTGCCGATCATCGGGCAAGTCAACCAAAGTCCATACTTTGTTTTCATACATGGATCCCATCTCAGATTTCATGGCTTCAAGCCACTTTGCGGAATCTGGGCTCACCATCGCTTCTTCATAGTTCGTAGGTTCATCATGATCTAGCATCATGACTTCCAGAACTGGATTACCGTACCACTCTGGTGCGGATCTCACTCTGGTTGATCTACGTGGTTCGGTAGTATCTTGTTCTGAAGCTTCATGATCATCATCATTAGCTTCCTCACTGATTGGTATAGGTGTCGCAGAAACAGTTTTCTGTGATGTACTATTTTCCAATAAGGGAGCAGGTATAGTTACCTCGTCAAGTTCTACTTTCCTCCCACTCACTTCTTTCGAGAGAAACTCCTTCTCTAGAAAGTTTCCGAATTTAGCAACAAAAGTCTTGCCTTCGGATCTATGATAGAAGGTGTATCCAATAGTTTCCTTTGGATATCCTATGAAGACATATTTCTCCGATTTGGGTTCGAGCTTATATGGTTGAAGCTTTTTCACATAAGCATCGCAGCCCCAAACTTTAAGAAACGACAACTTTGGTTTCTTGCCAAACCATAGTTCATAAGGTGTCATCTCAATGGATTTTGATGGTGCCCTATTTAACGTGAATGCGGCCGTCTCTAAAGCATAACCCCAAAACGATAGCGGTAAATCAGTAAGAGACATCATAGATCGCACCATATCTAGTAAAGTACGATTACGACGTTCGGACACACCATTACGCTGTGGTGTTCCGGGTGGTGTGAGTTGCGAAACTATTCCACAATTTTTCAAATGTACACCAAACTCGTAACTCAAATATTCTCCTCCACGATCAGATCGTAGAAACTTTATTTTCTTGTTACGATGATTTTCAACCTCACTCTGAAATTCTTTGAACTTTTCAAATGTTTCAGACTTATGTTTCATTAAGTAGATATACCCATATCTGCTTAAATCATCTGTGAAGGTGAGAAAATAACGATATCCGCCACGAGCCTCAATATTCATCGGACCACATACATCGGTATGTATGATTTCCAATAAATCTGTTGCTCTCTCCATAGTACCGGAGAACGGTGTTTTAGTCATCTTGCCTATGAGGCACGGTTCGCAAGTACCAAGTGATTCATAATCAAGTGGTTCCAAAAGCCCATCAGTATGGAGTTTCTTCATGCGCTTTACACCGATATGACCTAAACGGCAGTGCCACAAATAAGTTGCACTATCATTATTAACTTTGCATCTTTTGGCTTCTACATTATGAATATGTGTATCGCTATCTTCGAGATTCAACAAGAATAGACCACTCTTCAAAGGTGCGTGACCATAAAAGATATTACTCATATAAATAGAACAACCATTATTCTATGATTTAAATGAATAACCGTCTCGCATCAAACAAGATCCAGATATAATGTTCATGCTCAACGCTGGCACCAAATAACAATTATTTAGGTCTAATATTAATCCTGAAGGTAGATGTAGAGGTAGCGTGCCGACCGCGATCACATCGACTTTGGAACCGTTTCCCACGCGCATCGTCACCTCGTCCTTTGCTAGCGTCCGCTTATTCCGTAGTCCCTGTTTCGAGTTGCAAATATTAGCAACAGAACCAGTATCAAATACCCAGGTGCTACTGCGAGCTCTAGTAAGGTACACATCAATAACATGTATATCACATATACCTTTGTTCACTTTGCCATCCTTCTTATCCGCCAAATACTTGGGGCAGTTCCGCTTCCAGTGACCAGTCTGCTTGCAGTAGAAGCACTCAGTTTCAGGCTTAGGTCCAGACTTGGGTTTCTTCTCCTGAGCAGCAACTTGCTTGCTGTTCTTCTTGAAGTTTCCCTTCTTCTTCCCTTTGCCCTTTTTCTTGAAACTAGTGGTTTTGCTAACCATCAACACTTGATGCTCCTTCTTGATTTCTACCTCCGCAGCTTTCAGCATTGCGAAGAGCTCGGGAATAGTCTTTTTCATCCCTTGCATATTATAGTTCATCACGAAGCTCTTGTAGCTTGGTGGCAGTGATTGGAGAATTCTGTCAATGACGCAGTCATCTGGAAGATTAACTCCCATCTGAATTAAGTGATTATTATACCCAGACATTTTGAGTATATGCTCACTGACAGAACTGTTCTCCTCCATCTTGCAGCTATAGAACTTATTGGAGACTTCATATCTCTCAATTCGGGCATTTGCTTGAAATATTAACTTCAACTCCTGGAACATCTCATATGCACCATGACGTTCAAAATGTCGTTGAAGTCCCGATTCTAAGCCGTAAAGCATGGCACACTGAACTATCGAGTAGTCATCAGCTTTGCTCTGCCAGACGTTCATAACATCTGGCGTTGCTCCAGCAGCAGGCCTGTCACCCAGCGGTGCTTCCAGGACGTAATTCTTCTGTGCAGCAATGAGGATAATCCTCAGGTTACGGACCCAGTCCGTGTAATTGCTACCATCATCTTTCAACTTTGCTTTCTCAAGGAACGTATTAAAATTCAACGGAACAACAGCACGAGCCATCTATCTACAATCAACATAAACAAGCAAGATACTATCAGGTACTAAGTTCATGATAAGTTTAAGTTCAGTTAATCAAATTACTTAAGAACTCCCACTTAGATAGACATCCCTCTAATCCTCTAAGTGATCACGTGATCCAAATCAACTAAACCATAACCGATCATCACGTGAGATGGAGTAGTTTTCAATGGTGAACATCGTTATGTTGATCATATCTACTATATGATTCACGCTCGACCTTTCGGTCTCCGTGTTCCGAGGCCATATCTGTATATGCTTGGCTCGTCAAGTATAACCTGAGTATTCTGCGTGTGCAACTGTTTTGCACCCGTTGTATTTGGACGTAGAGCTTATCACACCCGATCATCACGTGGTGTCTGGGCACGACGAACTTTGGCAACGGTGCATACTCAGGGAGAACACTTCTTGATAATTTTAGTGAGAGATCATCTTATAATGCTACCGTCAATCAAAGCAAGATAAGATGCATAAAAAGGGATAAACATCACATGCAATCAATATAAGTGATATGATATGGCCATCATCATCTTGTGCTTGTGATCTCCATCTCCGAAGCACCGTCATGATCACCATCGTCACCGGTGCGACACCTTGATCTCCATCGTCACCGGCGCGACACCTTGATCTCCATCGTAGCATCGTTGTCGTCTCGCCAATCTTATGCTTCCACGACTATCACTACCGTTTAGTAATAAAGTAAAGCATTACATCGCGATTGCATTGCATACAATAAAGCGACAACCATATGGCTCCTGCCAGTTGCCGATAACTCGGTTACAAAACATGATCATCTCATACAATAAAATCAGCATCATGCCTTGACCATATCACATCACAACATACCCTGCAAAAACAAGTTAGACATCCTCTACTTTGTTGTTGCAAGTTTTACGTGGCTGCTACGGGCTTAAGTAAGAACTCATCTCACCTACGCATCAAAACCACAACGATAGTTCGTCAAATAGACTCCGTTTTAACCTTCTCAAGGACCGGGCGTAGTCACACTTGGTTCAACTAAAGTTGGAGAGACAGTCTTCCGCAAGCCATCTATGTGCAAAGCACGTCGAGGGAACCGGTCTCGCGTAAGAGTACGCGTAAGGTTGGTCCGGATCGTCTCACCCAACAATACCGCCGAACCAAAGTATGACATGCTGGTAGGCAGTATGACTTGTATCGCCCACAACTCACTTGTGTTCTACTCGTGCAAATAACATCAAACCATAAAACCTAGGCTCGGATGCCACTGTTGGGGAACGTAGTAATTTCGAAAATTTTCCTACGCACACGCAAGATCATGGTGATGCACAGCAACGAGAGGGGAGAGTGTTGTCTACGTACCAACGCAGACCGACTGCGGAAGCGATCACACAACATAGAGGAAGTAGTTGTACGTCTTCTTCCTGATCCGACCGATCCAAGCACCGTTACTCCGGCACCTCCGAGTTCTTAGCACACGTTCAGTTCGATGACGATCCTCGGGCTCCGATCCAGCAAAGCGTCGAGGAAGAGTTCCGTCAGCACGACGGCGTGATGACGATCTTGATGTACTACCGACGCAGGGCTTCGCCTAAGCACTACAACGGTATGATCGAGGTGGAATATGGTGGCAGGGGCACCGCACACGGCTAAGGAACGATCTCAAGGATCAACTTGTGTGTCTTGGGGTGTCCCCTGCCCCCGTATATAAAGGTTGGAGGAGGGGGGCTGGCCGGCCAGAGAGAGGGAGGCGCAGGGGGAGTCCTACTCCTACCGGGAGTAGGACTCCCCCCTCCAATCCTATTCCAACTAGGACTCTCAAGGGGGAAAGGAGAGAGAGGGGGGGCCGTCCCCTTCTCCTAGTCCTACTAGGACTTGGGGAAGGGGGGGGGGGCGCCGGCCAGCTGTGGGCTGCCCCTTTTCTCTTTTCCACTAAGGCCCAATAGGCCCATTAGTCTCCCGGGGGGTTCCGGTAACCCTCCCGGTATTCCGGTAAAATCCCGATTTCACCCGGAACACTTCCTATGTCCAAACATAGGCTTCCAATATATCAATCTTTACGTCTCGACCATTTCGAGACTCCTCGTCATATCCGTGATCTCATCCGGGACTCCGAACAACCTTCGGTACATCAAAATGCATAAACTAATAATAACTGTCATCGTAACGTTAAGCGTGCGGACCCTACGGTTCGAGAACAATGTAGACATGACCGAGACACGTCTCCGGTCAATAACCAATAGCAGGACCTGGATGCCCATATTGACTCCTACATATTCTACGAAGATCTTTATCGGTCAGACCGCATAACAACATACGTTGTTCCCTTTGTCATCGGTATGTTACTTGCCCGAGATTCGATCGTCGGTATCCAATACCTAGTTCAATCTCGTTACCGGCAAGTCTCTTTACTCGTTCCGTAATACATCATCTCACAACTAACATATTAGTTGCAGTGCTTGCAAGGCTTATGTGATGTGCATTACCGAGAGGGCCCAGAGATACCTCTCCGACAATCGGAGTGACAAACCCTAATCTCGAAATACGCCAACCCAACATCTACCATTGGATACACCTGTAGTACTCCTTTATAATCACCCAGTTACGTTGTGACGTTTGGTAGTACCCAAAGTGTTCCTCCGGTAAACGGGAGTTGCATAATCTCATAGTTATAGGAACATGTATAAGTCATGAAGAAAGCAATAGCAACATACTAAACGATCGGGTGCTAAGCTAATGGAATGGGTCATGTCAATCAGATCATTCAACTAATGATGTGACCTCGTTAATCAAATAACAACTCTTTGTTCATGGTTAGGAAACATAACCATCTTTGATTAACGAGCTAGTCAAGTAGAGGCATACTAGTGACACTCTGTTGGTCTATGTATTCACACATGTATTATGTTTCCGGTTAATACAATTCTAGCATGAATAATAAACATTTATCATGATATAAGGAAATAAATAATAACTTTATTATTGCCTCTAGGGCATATTTCCTTCATTCACATCTTAAAATTGTGGAGCCTCGCTCCCATTTTCATCACATACCACAAGCACGGGGTACCAACGGTGTGCCCAGTGCCCTGTGAAGACAGTCATGGCCGCCCTACCTGGCACGACCCCGTCCCGAGAGAGAGCACCAACTCTCCCCCGTCACTAGTAATGCGGGCTCCAAGCTAGTATCGGCCTAGGTAATCAATAATGCCCTTTCCCATATAAGGGTAGAGTGGTTGCGAATGTAAGGTTGCCTCGGTACACCACTTCGTCATCAAGTGGTTACCCAACTCATCATCTCCCTCGGGCATATGTGTCACCCGACGGGGTTTTCGAAAAGTCCTTTGAAAATATTTTGTCTCCATCACTATGCATATTCCCGTCCCTTTTTGCGTAGCACTACTTAGCATCCTATCTACTCCCACCGGCATGACCCTCATAAGGAGGTAGGGTCATGCACAATGCAAGTATCAACAAGGAAGTAATAGAGGCAACCCATTAAAGTGGTTACCATCTCATCATGATTCCGATGCAACACTAATAAAGTGCTATATGACATGCATAAAAAGGGTTTCATAGACATGGTCAAAGGGCTGCTTGCCTGTTTCAACAAAGTCTTCGAGGTCTTCAAATAGCTCTGGTCCAACTCCAAGCATTTCGTCTACTTCGTCAACTATCATTGAAAGCAACCATAATAAGCAACACAACAAGGCAGAAATAAAAGTGCTCCAAAAATATTGATTTGACTTTTCTAGGATACCTCTGGTCATGTGGGGAATGACCAAACTGATTTCATTGGAATTGGATCAATGGATATTTCTAAACATTTTGATATGATGGAATCAAGGGGTTTATGGATTTGCAAGAGGTGTACAGAAATATTATTTTGAAAAATGAGCAAAGGCACCCATTCAACAAAGGATGATTCTAGAAGCATCTAGGAATTGGTTTCACTAGATTTGGAGATGAAATGATTTTCCTATGAATTTGCAAAGTTGAAAAATATGAAGAAATAGACCATTATTTGAGGTGATACAGAAAGTATTACTAAAAATGTTCAAAAACTAATTTTTGAACTTATAGACACCTAGGATTTTGAATCATGGAATTTGGATCAATTTTGAGCCTTCTGTGATTTCTAAAGTTTATGACAGAAATGGAAATATGGGATTTGATAAATGTTTGTGAAGAAAATCTTTATGGAAAAATGTGCAAATTGCACCATGTGATAGATCAGGAATTTATGAACTTATAGAAATTAGAATCATCAAATTTGGAGTCTATTTGAATTTTTGGGAGGTTTTACAAGTTATCTGGGAAAAGAAAAATAAGAAAAAGGCTATACCCTTATTCTCCGCACTGGGCGAGAGATAGGCATTGGGCCGGCCCAGCGGCTCAGCTGTGCGGGTGGCAGGGCGACGTCGAAGGCGCACTGCGGGAAGGCGCCGCCCAGCGGGGCAAGCGGATCGGCCCGAAACCGTTTCCACTTAACCTGACTAGTGGGCCGGCTCGGTCGCCTCTGCCGCTGACGGGCGGGCCCCCTGCCAGCTGGCAGGGTGGTCGTCCTCTTCCTCGCGCCTGAGGCAGAGGAGCGTTAGGGGAGGCGAGGCCGAGCACACGCCGGCGTTGATCCCCGATAACTCCGGCCGTCCCCGGTGGCGTTTGGTACACCGACGGACTCAGTATGCCGAGCCGCTTCCATCCAGGGGCTTCACGCGGGCTGGGAGGATTTGGGGCGACGGCGACCCTGGCGATGGCGGGCGGCGTATGTAGTGGATGGGCGCGACGCCGTGAGCACAAGGGCAGGGGGAGAAGGAGCGGGAAGGATCCCATGGCCTGCTGCGCTTCCCCTGGTGGTCAAAGGGGAGGCCCTGGTTCGCCGGAGCCGGGTGGAGGTCGACGGCGACCATGGCAGCCATGGAGGGGGCAAGAGGGCGCGAGGGGTAGAGGTGTCTTGTCTGGGAGATTGCTGGGGAAGAGGGAGAGCGGGAAGAAGCCGTAGGAGAGCTCGGGAGGGCCTCTAAATAGAGGGGCCGTGGTGCACCGTGGACGCGGCCTACGGCGCACTCGGGCGAGCTCTATGGAGGAGAGAGGGGAGAGGTTTAGGAGGGGGCCGGCAGCTTGCCGTGTCCCAGACGCCGAGGCGGCCTTGTGAGACACGCTGGGGTGGCCCGAGGTGGCCGGAGGCGGTTGGCAGGGGGCGGCTACAGTGCGGGAGCGCACTGTAGCGTGCTCCAGAGCGTGCAAATGGCCGGCATGCCATTTTTTGGCAAAGTGGGCATGGCAAAGCATGTCTGGTAGCTCTAGGGAGGAGTAAAGAATGTGGGGAAAGCCTTGGATGCCTTGGGTGGCCACTGAAGTGAGGAGGGAGGTGAGGAAGAGGGGTGCAAGGGCTGTTCAGAGAGGTAAAAGAGGTGGTTTCACCCCTCAATTATTGATCTGAGATGCAGCCATTGCTACTGGAGGTAGAAGAGGTCTAGGAGGGGCTGTGGTAAAAAGTGGAGGCCATGGAGAAGAGTGGAAGAGGTCAAAACAGGGGTTTTAGTAAAATGGCAGATGGTGTTTGATGCTTGTTTGGTTAAGCAAATGAACTCCATTTGGCAGGAGACTCCACAGGGTGAAATTGCACATATAATTAGGGCCTTACACCCATTTTGAGCTTATTTGGGCAAAGTTCACAATGTAACTTTTGTAAACCCTAGATATTAGCAGAAATGGACTTGTGTAGATCTAGTTGAGAAAATCATTTCTCCTTGATGCACCACTTGGTGTAGTGGCCTAATTTGGTCATGTGAACATGCTCACAAAAGTAGGGATCAAGGAGAAACAGTTGGCAGTACAAACTTGTTCAAATTTGATTCTGGTCAGAGAGGGTTTTGGGGTACTTTGATCAAGATAAAATTCTCTCCAACTTGTGCCATTTGGTCTAGATGCATTATTACACCATTTGAGAATGTGCACCAAGTTTGAGAGCATTTGGACATGTTTGACAGTGCAAAGCTGTTCAAACTTGAAAAAGGAAAGACGTGGTTTTGAGAGGGTTTCATGGGGTTATACTGCTCTCCATGACATGGTACTTGGCAAGATCATCCAAAATGTCATATGTGACATGTTAGAATTTTCTTGGATTTTTACGAAAATATTTCCTGTAGAAATATTTCAAATCCTTGAAATGAGCAGAAATGGTTTTGGGAGGTTTTGTCCAATATTTTGATCATGACCATGTGTTGAAACTTATATATATGGAAAATATATGTCCACTGAGTCTCCCTAATTTTTCTCAAATTTTTTTAAAGCTTTAAAATAATTTTAACCTATTAAAGACCATTCCGGCCTTAAGAAAAAGCCTTTAAATCAAATAGGAAAATAACTTTTAAAATTATATTTTTGTGATTTCTGGGTATCCTATATCTAATAGGAGTCAAACATATTTTTGGAAAGATTTTTACTGCCCTGAATTAAGTACTTGCAGTACAAATCTTAATTCAGGGGTTTTTGGAAAACTAATTTTTGAAAATACTTTTTGGCCAAATTATTTTTGTAAGAAAATACTATATTGCTCTATACACATGGCATGATCATTGGTTAAAGAGTTTGGAGCAAGGAGATGAAGTATAGGAGTTGGAGGATTTATTTGATTTTTAGATCACTTGCAAACAACAGACAAAATCCAAACAAGGCAAGGTCCAAAACACTCAAAAGTTTTTGTCAAACCACATTTTATCATGATTTATTAGCTTAAGTGTTGTGGCATGAAAATCAGGGTGTGACACAAGCTACATAGTAATCATGATGACATGGCCACTATTAGGGGGAGATTACTGTAGCAAGATTCTCGGGGTGTTACATGCCATAACTCGGGCTCCGGCTTGGGTGAGGGGTTGAATGGATTCTGTCTCGACTATAAGAGTATTCATCCTGCTGTGCTAGAGCTGTCTGAAGAAGTTATCTGACCCTTCGTGTTTCGATTGCCGTCGGAGAGTCACCTTCCATTGGGAGAGCCGCCATACGAGCTGACGCAACAATTAAATTCTCCAAAGGGTTAGAGAAGTGACCCGGTGGTATTGGTGTGTAGTGAGGCGGAGCAGTATTCACACGAGGTGGTTCCATGGCCCGCGGTTGAACCGACGCCCCCGTCCCGGTTGTTGTGATCCGGTTTGCCTCCGGCGGGTTATTGGGATTGGCCCCGGGTGTGTGGAAAAGGTTCCTAGGATCGTAAGTCAGAGGCAGACGTGATTGAGCCTTCTGGTGCCTTCTCCTCATGACCTCGTTTGACGCATTCGGATCCACCGAGAGCCGGAAAGTCTCCGCTTGAAGCTGCTGAGCACGAGCATCCAGAGCCGCCCGTTCTGCGGCCATCCTGACATCTTCCGCCGCTAAATTTTTCTTGGCCTGCGCTACATCTCCGCGTAGCCATGCCACCTCCGCGTCATGCTGAGCCTTATCCGCCGGCTCAACCACATCAGTCAACAGGGCCGTCATCCTATCCATGAGGTCCATCAGTATCTGAGCCGGTGGGCGCGCGGGGTCTCCTGACTCGGCCGCTGCCGACCCGGTGGTTATCGCTGCCGCAGCCGTAGAATTCTGACCAGGTTGAGTGCCAGCCATGAAGACTCCGGCTCGATTCGGCGGCTCAGAGGGGTCCGGAATACTGCTGCCATTGGAACAACCCCCAAGCCCGCCATCTTGTAGCTGATACAAAGAATCTGTCTCGCCCGTGGACGACTCACCGTCAGAGCAAACGGCCATCTCACCGCCGTCCACCGATCCTTCAGAAAATTCCCCTCCATGGATGCAACCCATGAAGGCATGCCTCACGGCGGGCTGAGCCCAGGCGGATCTCGCGCGCTGAGCCGTCTCGATGAGGTTGGTGCACATGTCCAGCTTAGGGCCCGACTCACCGATCCGGCCGATGAAGACATGGATTCCGCTGAAGGGGACCCGGTACCCGTACTCAAATGAGCCGGCATCGGGGCCCCAGCCTTCGTCGTCGGTGTAGAGCTTGCCGCGACGACTCTTGGTCATCCAGCCCACAGCGTATCCCTTGAGCCCTTCGAAGTTGCCCTTCAAGAACTCAAATCCACCGTGCGCTGGCCCCACGGTGGGCGCCAACTGTCGTGGAGTTGTCACGACAGATGTCCTAGCGAAAGGACTTAGTCATAGGGCCATCACAACTAGGAAGCTTAAAGGGGTTAATCAGGACAAAGGACATGAGCGGTTTATACTGGTTCGGCCCCTTACGGTGAAGGTAAAGCCTAGTCCAGTTGATGTAGTATTGCTAGGTTTCAATAACCAAGGAGTGAATACGCTAGCTTGGCTCTCGATCTGTTGTTTCTTGCCCTAAGCCGCCATCGGGTCGTCCCCTTATATACACGGGTTGACGCCTGGCGGCCTACAGAGTCCCGGCCGGCTCATACAACGTGTTCGACTCAGTGACTTATTTTACATGCCTTTCTTTACAAGTCTTACTTACACATGGCGGTTTACAATTATGGGCCTTAAGCCGCCTCTGGGCTTGGGCCTACTACAAGCCATATAATAAACCATCGCCTTGTATATTCACTGGGCTTCTTTTAGTAACCCCCCATTAGGATTGACCCGGCCCCTCCTGGGCGGGTCATACCTGGTAGTTATGTTCCCAACAGGCAGGGTGCCAGAAAAGGCCCCAAGATGGGATCTCACGGGAACAGAAGGTTACGGCAGCGGAAAAGTATTTTGGTGGATGCTTCTCGTGGTTTGGGAATATTATAGGATTTATAGAGATGAGATGGAGGTCAATGGACTCCCGAGGGGCCCACAAGCCAGGGGCGCGTCCCCTAGGGCGTGCCCTGAGGGCTTGTGGATCCCTCGGGACTCTTCTGGCCCTCTCCCCAAGCCTTCTGGGTGTCTTCTGGTCCAAGAAAAATCATCGCGAAAGTTTTATTCAGTTTGGACTTTGTTTGATATTACTTTTCTGTAGAACTTAAAAACAAGGAAAAACAGAAATCGGCACTAGGCTCTAGGTTAATAAGTTAGTCCAAAAAATAATATAAAATAGCATATTATTGCATATAAAATATTTAAAACAGATAATATAATAGCATGGAACAATCAAAATTTATAGATACGTTGGAGACGTATCATGTACCACTATTCCTTCCGCGCGTGCTGGAACACCGACAAAGGCGCTGGCGCAGGCTGCACCTCCGCCATGGCGGTGTTGTAGTGTGCCTGTGCCTACTCCATGGTGAAGCCGGTGTGCACAGGAGGCCTGGGAGCCGGGGCGATGTCGTCGGAGCCCGTCTCCATTGTGGTCTCGTCCTCCTCGTCGTCGGAGACCTTGGGTGAGCTGGCCGGCAAGCCGACCTTGATCCGCCTAGCACAACGGCTCATCCAGGCGGCGACAAGGGCGGCCACGACGTGCTTCATCTTCATGGAAAGTCTCTCCCACAGAGCTTCACCGCCAACAGTCATGGCAGATGTAGTGCAAGGGAGGAGGATGGGGAGAGGCTTGTGTTGTGGTGTGGAGTTAGCCTGGTGTGGCTGCCTTTAAATAGCGCGTTCCAGTAAGATGAGACGTCCGGTTCCGTCAATGCGCGGCGCCGGAGTGGGTTTCTCGGCTGGCGGGCTTGCTTAATGGCGGCATACATATGGATGGGGTATTGAACGAGTGTGGCAGATATCCGTCCCGTCCTGTCGAGTCACACGTCTCCTGCATTGAACAGGTACGACGCCGGAGACGCATCGCGCGCGGCGCCCTTGGCCGGCGGACAGCTTCAATGGCGGAGGCAGAGAGAGGATGCGTCGCCCTAAGCCACCTTCAATATGGAGCGATGCGCTCTACAACAACATGAATGTGGGCAGCTGGCGCCATTGTTTTTAAGGCGTCTCTTAGACGATGCCTAGGCATCAGGGTGCCCCCACATCACAGGGCGTCGACCTTGCCTTAAGTGCATGCCTAAGGCGTCTGCCTTAGTCCATAGGGCGTCTAAGGCGTCCACCTAGGCGCCATTCTTTCCTCCTTAGGCAAATGAAGACACCTTGGGCAGAGACAGGGCTGGGAGTTCAGGCGGGAAACAGAGCTCTGGGCGGGAAGAGAAGGGCGGGAAAATCCGTATCCCGACCGCTTCGTAAACTGATACATGACCATGTTGGATGGTTGCGGAAGGTTTGAGGGTCAGCGTTGAAGATGCCCTACTCTTTCGGTGATCCACTAGACAGAAATATATTCCTGAAATCATATACGTGGAAACTAAGCACAAACAAATCTTAATTATATATTATTGGTACACAGAACCACATATAAGGTAGTCTCGGATCCGGCAAAAGAAAAAGGTAGTGTCAGAGTGGATATGCTATGTTTTATGACAGTGTCAATTTATTATCTCCCCTACATGACTAACTAGATACAAAAGTTAGTGGCCCTGGTGAAAGTGGAATTGCCTCGATAGGTAAGTTCAGAAAAAAAATGCACCAGGTATATATGGCATCACCACTCGTTTGTTATTAGTTAATGAAGCTGAAAACACCAAGAGCACATAACACACACGCCAAAAGTTGCATATTACAGCCTTATGGGCATTTGTCTACATTCCCGGCGAAACGGAGATAGCACACTCAACATCATTCCATCTACAATCTTAGCAACCGGCATATATAGAATGAAGGGTGTAGCTAGATCTCAATTGACTGAGATTTAACCAAGTCTTAGTCAAGTGATAGAACATACAAAAATTTAATTTTTTTACATGAATCTTCATGTAAGATCTAATAAATATAGCGTCGACTGAGACTTGATTAAGTCTTAGTCGGTTGAGATTTAGCAATCCTATAGGATGAATAATGTGACGATGACCATAAAAAAACCTAGACCGGCAAGAGAAGAAGCCCCTACTGATTTTTTTTAATTAAGAGGAGAATGTGAGACATCAGCGTCCGAGCTGAGGCCCGAACCTGCGTCAGGCACAAGACACAGCTGCTCGCTGGACACTGGGCTAGAAGCCCATCCACCGCGACCGCTTCATGCTGATCTACAAAAACTTACTTCAATACAATATTGTTACAACCCATGCAAAATGATAATAATTCTTTTTTGAGAGAGAAAAAATGACAATAGCTCCTTTTCGAGGGAAAAAAATGTGCCAGCTATATGGCATCACCACTTGTTTGCTATAAATCGAAACACCCTTTGAAACTGAAAACACCACGGGCACATAGCACACACGCCAGAATTTACCCATTATAGGCATTTGTCTACTTTCCCTTGGTGAATCGGAGATAGCGCACTCAACGTCATGCCATCTGCAATCATGGCAACCAGCATATGGCATATATAGGATAAATGATCAGCTTAACGTCTAAGCGATGACAACCGATTCAAGTCGACGATCTGCAGGAGCTGATTTCCATACAAATATTCTTAGAAAATGGTCATAGTTCTGAGGTGCTTTGAAATCGAACTTCCAAACTTTGTCAATACAAATACAAGTTTTGCCGTGTGGTTGTCCATATACATGGCTATGTATGCGGTTGTGTGCAGAAGCAGGAACAACTGTTGTCCCTAGAGGCCGACGCAGCGCAGAGTAAAAAAAACCGGCACGGTATGGTGGATCAGAGACATGGGAGAAGAAGCTCTCACTGGAATCGATTTTGGGAATAATTATTGATTACATAACGAGTAGACTGACGCACATGCTAAGCCCAATAGCCAACTTACCAAGCCATTGGTGTCGCTCTTTTGGATGCAAATCAATGATTTTAAACCCTTTTTACTACTGTCTTAGTACAAAGACTATAAATAAAGTTACTTTTCTGAGTTTTTTTTAACATCAACTAAATTTACACGGAAGTTATTATGTATGTTTCATCTACTTTTTTCCCCATGTAAAAAGTTAACACGGTGTATGTATGTAATTTATTAGTCCTGCAATACATAATTACCGTACTATTTACACATAAATTGCTAGATATGTTTCAACAAGTCTCCCCCCTTCTGAAAAGTCAACAGGCATCTGCAGTGTATAAATTATCATGCTATTTGCACATAAATTATTGGATATGTTTAATCAACCTTTTCAAGTTACCGCAGTGTTTTGTATGTAAGTTTATGAGGCCTGTGGTGTGTAAATTATCCTATTATTTACACAGAAATTATGGGGGTAAGTATCAACAACTTGTTTTCCCCGGTCAAAGTTACCACGGTCTGTCGCGACAATCCAATTCTAGTATCCATTTTATAGCTCAAATCATCTGTCTGATTCAAGATCCACTTCCATCACTAAATTCGCCGCGACAACTCCTTGAGAACTAGATCTCATGTTGATATGTTTTAATGTTTTTTAGTCAAAAATTACCATACCTAAGCTATGTAAATTACCATGCTTGTGGTATGTAAGTTAACCTTTTTTGCATAGAAGTTATCGGGGTATGTTTTCATCAACATTTTGCCCCTGGGTCAAAAGTTATGATCATAAGTTACCAAGTCTGAGGTTTTGTATATTATCATGTCATTTACACACAAGTTATTGGGGGTTATGTTTTTTGAGGTGTTTATAGGTAGGTTATCAGGTTTGTGATTTGTATATTACAATATATTTACACATAAGTTACTGGACAATGATTTTTAACAACTTCTTCTCCTAGATCAAAAGTTACCATGGTGTTTGTACATAGGTTATCAGGTCTGCGGTACATATATTTCCATGCTATTTACACATAATTTACTGCAGGTATATTTCTTTCAACAACTTGGTCAAAGAGTTAACACGGATGCTTATACAAAGGTTATCAGGTATGTGGTGCGTATTACCGTGTGTTTACACATAACTTATCGGGGGCATGCTTTTCAACAACATTTCCTCCCGGGTCAAAAGTTACCACAGGGTTTGTGCATGGGTTATCAGCTCTGCGGTATGTTATTACCATACTATTTTACACATAAGTTACCGTGGTATATTTTTACTAATTTTTTTCTCCCAGTCAAAATTTATCATAGTGTTTGTACGTAAGTGTCAGGTCTGCGTGTGTATATTACCACATTATTGACACATAAGTTACCGGGGTATGTTTTTCAATAACTTTTTTCCCCCGAGTCAAAAGTCATCTTGGTGTTTGTATATAGGTTATCAGGTCTGCAGTGTGTATATTACCACACTATTTACACAAAATAAGTTACCATAGTATATATATGTTGGTTCGTACTGCATTTATGTTGGATCGCGATGAAATTTTATATAGTTGTTGTAGACTTTATTTCACACAATCCCACCGAAGGGATCGACAAAACGACCCCCGTGTAGGCAGGAATGATGAAAACGAATCAATCGTTCATATTATTATGCACGATCGTGCCAAAGCAATATTAAAGTTGAGCTCCCGAGCTCCATGGACCAATTTTTCCATGGCCCTAGTTGAGGTTGATGTTGATGAAGACGCCCGTCCAATCTCTAACGATTCTACATGGGGTGTAGTCCTCGACCTGGTCAAGGTGACTAGTCAAGTCGGTGTTGAAGATGAAAATCTGATGCGACGTGCAGATTGCGTCAGTTCCGATCTAAATTCCCATCAAACCGTGACGATCAATTAGCAGGACCTGGATGGGCCACCACTTTTGAAACTAAATCTGACATATCTCTAGCTATAGGGGAACCCAAACTAGATGTCTTGGGATGATGGTAACATGGACATAATATTTTACTTAGGTACAAGCTCTCCAAGGAGATACAACTATATGTCCTGCTTGTCTTTTGTTGCCATGGAGTGTGTACACAGTAGAGTACATGTAACTACCAAGAGATTGTAATGTTCTGTTTGATGTCTTCTATCTACTAACCCTACCTCGGTTTATATAAGATACCGAGGTCCTAGGATTTCAAGAGTCCTAGTCGACTATGTCAATGGAGGAGAGTCCTCCACGAATAGTGAGACCATGTCTTAAACGACAATGGTTCTTGATTTTCCTTGTAGATCGCCATGGGCTGCCCAAAAGTGGCCCAAGACTGAACTAACTTAGGGGTCCTCAGCCCGGCCCATTGTCGGTGTCAAAACCGTCCGATCTCGGGCAGGGGGTCCCAAACTATGTGTCTAAGGATCGAAAGTAATAGGAGACAAGGGACACGATGTTTTACCCAGGTCCGGGCCCTCTTAATGGAGGTAATACCCTACTTCCTGCTTGATTGACTTTGATGAGTATAGGGGTTACAAGAGTTGATCTACCTCGAGATCGTAATGCTAAACCCTAGATGTCTAGCCTATATGATTATGATTGCCTCTACGGACTAAACCCTCCGGTTTATATAGACACCGGAGGGGCCTAGGGTTGTATAGAGTCGGTTTACGGAGAAAGGAATCTTCATATCTGAACGCCAAGCTTGCCATCCACGCAAAGGAGAGTCCCATCCGAACACAGGGGAGGGCTTTCTATCTTGTATCTTCACGGCCCATTAGTCCGACCCATGTCACATAGCCCGGACGCCCAGGGACCCCCTAATCCAGGACTCCCTTAGTACCCCCTGAAATGGGCTTCAATGATGACGTGTCCGGCATGCAGATTGTCTTCGGCATTGCAAGGCGGGTTCCTCCTCCGAATACTACAAAGTAGCTGAACAAAAGAACTATATCTGGCTCTGTATAATAGTTACAACCCTGAACCATAAGGGCGAAATACTTAAACAAAATAAGTCATGTCCACTGACAGCTTTTTCGGCGAGACGTTATGTTCTGGCCTTATCATTATTTTGAACCATTTTGTGGCCTCCCACTCCGCCCCTCGAGGCACGGCCTCTATTGACACGTCTTGTCGAGAAGAGATCGTGTCCCCTTATTGCGGGATTCTCATCAATACAGGTTTGGGTAATCCAACCGTGCCGTTTGCATGAACCCTTGGGCATAGGCGAGTTTTAAGGCTCGTGGGGGGAGGGCGCAAGATATTCACTGCCTTTATAAGAGGATAAGGATCCATCTTTTTACCCCACGCCTTCTTCTTCCTCAGCCCATCCACCCTCGAGCTCCAGCGCCCAAGTTTCAATCCTTCCCGTCCCCACCAAACGCTCCAGCCACGTCCAGATCTGGCGCCCAGGGCAAGTGGATGGCTTCCTCAGTTACCGAGGGGAACATCAAGGAACTCCGGGAAGCGGGGTACTTGGCAGCGGAAATCGCCCACTGACTCCCTGCCAAAAAGCAGATCATCCCCACTCCGGAGCCTAATGAGAGGGTAGTGTTCATCCCCCACTTTCTTCGCGGGCTAGGGTTTCCCCTCCACCCTTTTGTCCGCGGGCTCATGTTCTATTATGGGCTAGATTTTCATGATCTAGCCTCGAATTCCTTCCTTCACATTTCAGCATTCATCGTCGTGTGTGAGGCGTTCCTCCGCATCCCCCCACTTCAGCCTGTGGCTCAAGGTCTTCAATGTGAAGCCGAAAGTGGTCGATGGTCAACATGCAGAGTGTGGCGGCGCCATGGTGAGCAAGCTCCCAAACGTCACCTGGCCCAAGCGGGCCTTTGTGGAGACCGTGAAGGGATTGCAACAAGAGTGGTTCTATATCACGGAACCTCGCGACGCCACATGGGCCGCCACCCCTGAGTTCAAATCTGGGCCTCCACTACGGTTTACATCGTGGATCAAAAAGGGCCTGGACTGGGCGTCGTCCGATGAGGTGATGACGCTGCAGAAGCGGGTCAAAAGTATGATAGAGAAGAATACCAGTCTTGCCGATGCGATCCGGGTGATGCTTTTTCGCTGAATTCTCCCCCGCCAGCGCCGGACTCTTCATATGTGGGAGTTCAATCCGGCCGGCCCTCGGACCCTGCAGCGATTCTTCAGCACGATGCACGAAGAGATCTGCAAGCTGCTTTTCAAGGCCCAGAAGTTATGGCCGGTGAAGACCGAAGACCTCGGCCTCGACTGCGCTCATCCGGCTACTCCAGTAAGTTTTCAGATTTCCAAACATAACCTCAACTTGTAGATCCAAGGACTATGCTAAGCCTTCCCCTCATCCTTCAGGGCTGGACGAAGAAGGCGGAGCGGATCTAATGTCTAGCTCCATTGCTGAAGACCCAGCTATTCCTCTACTAACGAAGATGCTGGTTCCGGCATCGAACCAGGCGCCGGAGAAGAAGGCCAAGAAGAAGGGCAAGTAGGCCAGAAGTGGACTTCGCCGTAAAGGTACTTCGGACATTGCGTCCGAAGATACCAAAGCTCTCTCCTCCTATGAGGGAGATAAAGACGAAGAGGAAGAGGAGGAGAGCAATTCTCCCCTTAAAGGGGGGAGAAGAAAAGGGTGGCGTGTGTGGACCTAGAGGCGGAGGCATCCAAGAAGGGGAAGATCTCCCTTTCGGACGATTCAGATTCGGACACTGAAGTCATCCCCGAGCGGCGCCTCAGGATGAAGCCCCCGGACGAATCGTAAGTATTCAAAGATACTATACATATATCTGGCCTTTTACAATTGTAGGATAACATATCACTTACGTATTTCATTCTGGCCCGTGATCTCCCCCAACAATCATCGTCTTTGATACGTCTCCATCATATCTACTTTTCCAAACACTTCTGCCCTTGTTTTGGACTGTAACTTGCATGATTTGAATGGAACTAACCCGGACTGACGCTGTTTTCAGCAGAATTACCATGGTGTTATTTTTGTGCAGAAACAAAAGTTATTGGAATGACCTGAAAGTTCACGGAGATTATTTTTGGAAATAATAAAAAATACTGGCTAAAGAATCAAGGCCAGGGGGCCCACACCCTGTCCACGAGGATGGAGGCGCGCCCCTGCCTCATGGGCCCCCCTGACGCTCCACTGACCTCAACTCCAACTCCATATCTTCGTGTTCGGGGAGAAAAAAATCAGAGAGAAGGATTCATCGCGTTTTACGATACGGAGCCACCGCCAAGCCCTAAACTCTCTCGGGAGGGCTGATCTGGAGTCCGTTCGGGGCTCCGGAGAGGGGAATCCGTCGCCATCGTCATCATCAACCATCCTCCATCACCAATTTCATGATGCTCACCGCTGTGCGTGAGTAATTAGGCTTGCTGGACGGTGATGGGTTGGATGAGATTTATCATGTAATCGAGTTAGTTTTGTTAGGGTTTGATCCCTAGTATCCACTATGTTCTGAGATTGATGTTGCGATGACTTTGCTATGCTTAATGCTTGTCACAAGGGCCCGAGTGCCATGATTTTAGATCTGAACCTATTATGTTTTCATGAATATATGTGAGTTCTCGATCCTATCTTGCAACTCAATAGTCACCTACTATGTGTTATGATCCGGCAACCCCGAAGTGACAATAATCGGGACCACTCTCGGTGATGACCATAGTTTGAGGAGTTCATGTATTCACTATGTGTTAATGCTTCGGTCTGGTACTCTATTAAAAGGAGGCCTTAATATCCCTTAGTTTCCAATAGGACCCCGCTGCCACGGGAGGGTAGGATAAAAGATGTCATGCAAGTTCTTTCCCATAAGCACGTATGACTATATTCAGAATACATGCCTACATTATATTGATGAATTGGAGCTAGTTCTGTGTCACCCTATGTTATAACTGTTGCATGAATAATCGCATCCGGCATAATTATGCATCACCGATCCAATGCCTACGAGCTTTCCATATATTGTTCTTCGCCTATTTACTTTTCTGTTGCTACTCTTACAATCACTATAAAACCCAAAAATATTACTTTTGCTACCATTACCACTATTATCATATTGCTTTGCTACTAAACACTTTGATGCAGATATTAAGTTTCCAGGTGTGGTTGAATTGTCAACTTAGCTGCTAATACTTGAGAATATTCTTTGGCTCCCGTTGTGTCGAATCAATAAATTTGGGTTGAATACTCTGAAGGAAATATGCCCTAGAGGCAATAATAAAGTTATTATTTATTTCCTTATATCATGATAAATGTTTATTATTCATGCTAGAATTGTATTAACCGGAAACATGATACATGTGTGAATACATAGACAAACAGAGTGTCACTAGTATGCCTCTACTTGACTAGCTCGTTGATCAAAGATGGTTATGTTTCCTAGCCATAGACAAAGAGTTGTCATTTGATTAACGGGATCACATCATTAGGAGAATGATGTGATTGACTTGACCCATTCCGTTAGCTTAGCACTTGATCGTTTAGTTTGTTGCTGCTGCTTTCTTCATGACTTATACATGTTCCTATGACTATGAGATTATGCAACTCCCGTTTACCGGAGGAACACTTTGTGTGCTACCAAATGTTACAACGTAACTGGGTGACTATAAAGGTGCTCTACAGGTGTCTCCGAAGGTACTTGTTGGGTTGGCGTATTACGAGATTAGGATTTGTCACTCCGATTGTCGAAGAGGTATCTCTGGGCCCACTTGGTAATACACATCACTTAAAGCCTTGCAAGCATTGCAACTAATGAGTTAGTTGCGGGATGATGTGTTACGGAACGAGTAAAGAGACTTCCGGTAACGAGATTGAACTAGGTATTGAGATACCGACGATCGAATCTCGGGCAAGTAACATACCGATGACAAAGGGAACAACGTATGTTGTTATGCGGTTTGACCGATAAAGATCTTCGTAGAATATGTAGGAGCCAATATGAGCATCCAGGTTCCGCTATTGGTTATTGACCGGAGACATGTCTCGGTCATGTCTACATAGTTCTCTAACCCGTAGGGTCTGCACGCTTAAAGTTTGATGATAGTTATATTATGAGTTTATGGTTTTTGATGTACCGAAGGTAGTTCGGAGTCCCAGATGTGATCACAGACATGACGAGGAGTCTCGAAATGGTCGAGACGTATAGATCGATATATTGGACGACTATGTTCGGACACCGGAATGGTTTCGAAGAGTTTCGGGCATATACCGGAGTACCGAGGGGTACGGGAACCCCCCAGGGAGACTAATGGGCCTTTTGGGCCCTAATGGAGAAGAGGAGGGGCGACCAAAGGGCAGCCGCGCGCCCCCTCCCCCCAGTCCGAATTGGACAAGGAGGGGGGGCCCTTTCCTTTCCCCTCTCTCTCCTTCCCTCTCCTTTCCTACTCCGACATGGAAAGGGGGAGTCCTGCTCTCAGTGGGAGTAGGACTCCTCATGGGGCGCGCCTAGGGTGGCGGCCCCTCCTCCTCCTCCTCCACTCCTTTATATACGGGGAGGGAGGCACCCCTTGGAGAAACAACAATTGATCTCTAGGATCTTTTAGCCGTGTGCGGTGCCCCTCTCCACCATAGTCCACCTCGATAATATCGTAGCAGTGCTTAGGCGAAGCTCTACGATGGTAGAACATCAACATCGTCACCACGCTGTCGTGCTGACGGAACTCTCCCTCAAAGCTCGGCTGGATCGGAGTTCGAGGGACGTCATCGAGTTGAACGTGTGCAGAACTCGGAGGTGTCGTGTGTTCGGTACTTGATCGGTCGGATCGTGAAGACGTACGACTACATCAACCGCATTGTGCTAACGCTTCCTCTTTCGGTCTATGAGGGTACGTAGAAACACTCTCCCCTCTCGTTGACCATGATCTTGCGTGTGCATAGGATTTTTTTTTGAAATTACTACATTCCCCCAATAGTGGCATCCGAGCCAGGTTTTATGCGTTGATGTTATATGCATGAGTAGAACACAAGTGAGTTGTGGGCGATACAAGTCATATTGCTTACCAGCATGTCATACTTCTGTTCGGCGGTATTGTTGGATGAAGCAGCCCGGACCGACATTACGCGTACGCTTACGCGAGACTGGTTCTACCAACGTGCTTTGCACACAGGTGGCTGGCGGGTGTTAGTTTCTCCAACTTTAGTTGAACCGAGTGTGGCTACGCCCGGTCGTTGAGAAGGTTTTGATGCGTAGGTAAGAACTATTCTTGCTCAGCCCGTAGCAGCCACATAAAACTTGCAAAAACAAATTAGAGGACGTCTAACTTGTTTTTGCAGGGCATGTTGTGATGTGATATGGTCAAGACATGATGCTATATTTTATTGTATGAGATGATCATGTTTTGTAACCAAGTTATCAACAACTGGCAGGAGCCATATGGTTGTCGCTTTATTGTATGTAATGCAATCGCCCTGTAATTGCTTTACTTTATTACTAAGCGGTAGCGATAGTCGTAGAAGCAATAGTTGGCGAGACAACAACGATGCTACTATGGAGATCAAGGTGTCGCGCCGGTGACGATGGTGATCATGACGGTGCTTCGGAGATGAAGATCACAAGCACAAGATGATGATGGCCATATCATATCACTTATATTGATGCATGTGATGTTTATCTTTTATGCATCCTATTTTTCTTTGATTGACGGTAACATTATAAGATGATCTCTCACTAAATTTCAAGATAAAAGTGTTCTCCTAGAGTATGCACCGTTGCCAAAGTTCGTCGTGCCCAGACACCATGTGATGATTGGGTGTGATAAGCCAGTTTTGCACACGCAGAATACTCAGGTTAAACTCGACGAGCCTAGCATATGCAGATATGGCCTCGGAACACTGAGACCGAAAGGTCGAGCGTGAATCATATAGTAGATATGATCAACATAATGATGTTCACCATTGAAAACTACTCCATTTCACGTGATGATCGGTTATGGTTTAGTTGATTTGGATCACGTGATCACTTAGATGATTAGAGAGATGTCTATCTAAGTGGGAGTTCTTAAGTAATATGATTAATTTAACTTAAATTTATCATGAACTTAGTACCTGATAGTATTTTGCATGTCTATGTTTGTTGTAGATAGATGGCTCGTGCTGTTGTTTCGTTGAATTTTAATGCATTCCTTGAGAAAGTGAAGTTGAAAGATGATGGTAGAAATTACATGGACTGAGTCCGTAACTTGAGGATTATCCTCATTGCTGCATAGAAGAATTACGTTCTGGAAGCACTACTAAGTGCCAAACCTGCTGCAGGAGCAACACCAGATGTTATGAACACCTGGCAGAGCAAAGCTGATGACTACTCGATAGTTCAGTGTGCCATGCTTTACGACTTAGAACCGGGACTTCAACAACGCTTTGAACATCATGGAGCATATGAGATGTTCCAGGAGTTGAAGTTAATATTTCAAGCAAATGCCCGAATTGAGAAATATGAAGTCTCCAATAAGTTCTATACCTGCAAGATGGAGGAGAATAGTTCTGTCAGTGAGCATATACTCAAAATGTCTGGGTATCATAATCACTTGACTCAACTGGGAGTTAATCTTCCTGTTGATAGTGTCATTGACAGAGTTCTTCAATCACTGCCACCAAGCTACAAAAGCTTCGTGATGAATTATAATATGCAAGGGATGAATAAGTCAATGCCCGAGCTCTTCGCAATGCTAAAGGCCGCGGAGGTAGAAATCAAAAAGGAGCATCAAGTGTTGATGGTCAATAAGATTGCCAGTTTCAAGAAAAAGGGCAAAGGGAAGAAGAAGGGGAACTTCAAGAAGAATAGCAAACAAGTTGCTGCTCAGGAGAAGAAACCCAAGTCTGGACCTAAGCCTGAGACTGAGTGCTTCTACTACAAACAGACTGGTCACTGGAAGCGAACTGCCCCAAGTATTTGGCGGATAAGAAGGATGGCAAGGTGAACAAAGGTATATGTGATATACATGTTATTGATGTGTACCTTACCAGAGCTCGCAGTAGCACCTGGGTATTTGATACTGGTTCTGTTGCTAATATTTGCAACTCGAAACAGGGACTACGGATTAAGCGAACACTGGCTAAGGATGAGGTGACGATGCGCGTGGGAAATGGTTCCAAAGTCGGTGTGATCGCCGTCGGCACACTACCTCTACATTTACCTTCGGGATTAGTTTTAGACCTAAATAATTGTTATTTGGTGCCAGCGTTGCGCAAGAACATTATATCTGGATCTTGTTTAATGCAAGACGATTATTCATTTAAATCTGAGAATAATGGCTGTTCTATTTATATGAATATCTTTTATGGTCATGCACCCTTAAAGAGTGGTCTATTTTTGATGAATCTCGATAGTAGTGATACACATGTTCATAATGTTGAAGCCAAAAGATGCAGAGTTGATAATGACAGTGCAACTTATTTGTGGCACTGTAGTTTGGGTCATATTGGTATAAAGCGCATGAAGAAACTCCATACTGATGGACTTTTGGAATCACTTGATTATGAATCACTTGGTACTTGTGAACCATGCCTCATGGGCAAGATGACTAAAACGCCGTTCTCTGGAACTATGGAGCGAGCAACTGATTTGTTGGAGATCATAAATACTGATGTATGTGGTCCAATGGATATTGAGGCTCGCGGCGGGTATCGTTATTTTCTCACCATCACAGATGATTTAAGCAGATATGGTTATATCTACTTAATGAAACACAAGTCTGAAACATTTGAAAAGTTCAAAGAATTTCAGAGTGAAGTTGAAAATCATCATAACAAGAAAATAAAGTTTCTATGATCTGATCATGGAGGAGAATATTTGAGTTACGAGTTTGGTCTACATTTGAAACATTGCGGAATAGTTTCGCAACTCACGCCACCCAGAACACCACAGCGTAATGGTGTGTCCAAACATCGTAATCGTACTTTACTAGATATGGTGCGATCTATGATGTCTCTTACTGATTTACCGCTATAGTTTTGGGGTTATGCTTTAGAGACGGCCGCATTCACGTTAAATAGGGCACCATCAAAATCCGTTGAGACGGCACCTTATGAACTATGGTTTGGCAAGAAACCAAAGTTGTCATTTCTTAAAGTTTGGGGCTGCGATGCTTATGTGAAAAAGCTTCAACCTGATATGCTCAAACCCAAATCAGAGAAATGTGTCTTCATAGGATACCCAAAAGAAACTGTTGGGTACACCTTCTATCACAGATCTGAGGGCAAGACATTCGTTGCTAAGAATGGATCCTTTCTAGAGAAGGAGTTTCTCTCGAAAGAAGTGAGTGGGAGGAAAGTAGAACTTGATAAGGTAACAGTACCTGCTCCCTTATTGGAAAGTAGTTCATCACAGAAATCGGTTCCTGTGACGTCTACACCAATTAGTGAGGAAGTTAATGATGATGATCATGAAACTTTAGATCAATTTGTTACTGAACCTCGTAGGTCAACCAGAGTAAGATCCGCACCAGAGTGGTACGGTAATCCTGTTCTGGAGGTTATGTTACTAGACCATGACGAACCTACGAACTATGAAGAAGCGATGGTGAGCCCAGATTCCGCAAAATGGCTTGAGGCCATGAAATCTGAGATGGGATCCATGTATTAGAACAAAGTGTGGACTTTGGTTGACTTGCCCGATGATCGGCAAGCCATCGAGAATAAATGGATCTTCAAGACGAATACTGTTGCTGATGGTAAGGTTACTGTCTATAAAGCTCGACTTGTTGCAAAAGATTTTTGACAAGTTCAAGGGATTTACTACGATGAGACCTTCTCACCCGTAGCGATGCTTAAGTCTGTACGAATCATGTTAGCAATTGCCGAATTGTATGCTTATGAAATTTGGCAAATGGATGTCAAAACTGCATTCCCGAATGGATTTCTGGAAGAAGAGTTGTATATGATGCAACCGGAAGGTTTGGTCGATCCAAAGGGAGCTAACAAAGTGTGCAAGCTCCAGCGATCCATTTATGGAGTCATGCAAGCCTCTCGGAGTTGGAATAAACATTTTGATAGTGTGATCAAAGCATATGGTTTTATACAGACTTTTGGAGAAGCTTGTATTTACAAGAAAGTGAGTGGGAGCTCTGTAGCATTTCTGATATTATATATGGATGACATATTGTTGATTGTAAATGATATAGAATTTTTGGATAACATAAAAGGATATTTGAATAAGAGTTTTTCAATGAAAGACCTCGGTGAAGCTGCTTATATATTGGGCATCAAGATCTATAGAGATAGATCGAGACGCTTAATTGGACTTTCACAAAGCACATACCTTGACAAAGTTTTGAAGAAGTTCAAAATGGATCAAGCAAAGAAAGGGTTCTTGCCAGTGTTACAAGGTGTGAAGTTGAGCAAGACTCAATGCCCGACCACTGCAGAAGATAGAGAGAAAATGAAAGATATTCCCTATGCTTCGGCCATAGGCTCTATCATGTATGGAATGCTGTGTATCGGACCTGATGTGTGCCTTGCTATTAGTTTAGCAGGGAGGTACCAAAGTAATCGAGGAGTGGATCACTGGACAACGGTCAAGAACATCCTGAAATACCTGAAAAGGACAAAGGATATGTTTCTCATTTATGGAGGTGACAAAGAGCTCGTCGTAAATGGTTACGTCGATGCAAGCTTTGACACTTATCCGGACGATTCTAAATCGCAAACCCGATATGTGTTTTTATTAAACGGTGGAGCTGTCAGTTGGTGCAGTTCTAAACAAAGCTTCGTAGCAGGATCTACATGTAGAGTGGAATACATAGCTGCTTCAGAAGCAGCAAATGAAGGAGTCTGGATGAAGGAGTTCATATCCGATCTAGGTGTCATACCTAGTGCATCGGGTCTAATGAAAATCTTTTGTGACAATACTGGTGCAATTGCTTTGGCAAAGGAATCCAGATTTCACAAGAGAACCAAGCACATCAAGAGACGCTTCAACTCCATCTGGGATCAAGTCCAGGTGGGAGACATAGAGATTTGCAAGATACATACGGATCTGAATGTTGCGGACCTGTTGACTAAGCCTCTTCCACGAGCAAAACATGATCAGCACCAAGGCTCCATAACTATCCCTCAACATGCAACAAAGAGTCACTCCGAAGTCACTAATAGCGGAGAACAAACGAAGAGATTATGGTAGGGTACGAAACCACCTCAAAGTTATTCTTTCCAATAAAACCGTTGGGCTATTCCTATAAGTGTCATAAACAGCCCTAGAGTTCGTACTAGAATAACACCTTAAGACACAAATCAACCAAAACCCTAATGTCACCTAGATACTCCAATGTCACCTCAAGTATCCGTGGGAATGATTATACGATATGCATCACACAATCTCAGATTCATCTATTCAACCAACACATAGGACCTCAAAGAGTGCCCCAAAGATCCTACCGGAGAGTCAAGACAAAAACATGTGCCAACCCCTATGCATAGGTTCATGGGCGGAACCCGCAAGTTGATCACCAAAACATACATCAAGTGAATCACGTGATATCCCATTGTCACCACAGATACGCAATGGCAAGACATACATCAAGTGTTCTCAAATCTTTAAAGACTCAATCCGATAAGGTAACTTCAAAGGGGAAACTCAATTCATTACAAGAGAGTAGAGGGGGGAAGAAACATAGGATCCAACTATAACAGCAAATCTCGCGATACATCAAGATCGTGGCAAATCAAGAACACGAGAGAGAGAGAGAGAGAGAGAGATCAAACACATAGCTACTGGTACATACCCTCAGCCCCGAGGGATAACTACTCCCTCCTCATCATGGAGAGCGCTGAGATGATGAAGATGGCCACCGAAGAGGGATTCCCCCTCCGGCAGGGTGCCGGAACGGGTCTAGATTGGCCTTCGGTGGCTACTAAGGCTTCTGGCGGCAGAACTCCCGATCTATTTGTTGGGGAACGTAGTAATTTCGAAAATTTTCCTACGCACACACAAGATCATGGTGATGCACAGCAACGAGAGGGGAGAGTGTTGTCTACGTACCAACGCAGACCGACTGCGGAAGCGATCACACAACGTAGAGGAAGTAGTCGTACGTCTTCTTCCCGATCCGACCGATCCAAGCACCGTTACTCCGGCACCTCCGAGTTCTTAGCACATGTTCAGCTCGATGACGATCCTCGGGCTCCGATCCAGCAAAGCGCCGAGGAAGAGTTCCGTCAGCACGATGGCATGATGACGATCTTGATGTACTACCGACGCAGGGCTTCGCCTAAGCACTACAACAGTATGATCAAGGTGGAATATGGTGGCAGGGGGCACCGCACACGGCTAAGGAACGATCTCAAGGATCAACTTGTGTGTCTTGGGGTGTCCCCTGCCCCCGTATATAAAGGTTGGAGGAGGGGGGCTGGCCGGCCAGAGAGAGGGAGGCGCAGGGGGAGTCCTACTCCTACCGGGAGTAGGACTCCCCCCTCCAATCCTATTCCAACTAGGACTCTCAAGGGGGAAAGGAGAGAGAGGGGGGGCCGGCCCCTTCTCGTAGTCCTACTAGGACTTGGGGAAGGGGGGGGGCACCGGCCAGCTGTGGGCTGCCCCTTTTCTCTTTTCCACTAAGGCCCAATAGGCCCATTAGTCTCCCGGGGGGTTCCGGTAACCCTCCCGGTATTCCGGTAAAATCCCGATTTCACCCGGAACACTTCCTATGTCCAAACATAGGCTTCCAATATATCAATCTTTACGTCTCGACCATTTCGAGACTCCTCGTCATGTCCGTGATCTCATCCGGGACTCCGAACAACCTTCGGTACATCAAAATGCATAAACTCATAATAACTGTCATCGTAACGTTAAGCGTGCGGACCCTACGGTTCGAGAACAATGTAGACATGACCGAGACACGTCTCCGGTCAATAACCAATAGCGGGACCTGGATGCCCATATTGGCTCCTACATATTCTACGAAGATCTTTATCGGTCAGACCGCATAACAACATACGTTGTTCCCTTTGTCATCGGTATGTTACTTGCCCGAGATTCGATCGTCGGTATCCAATACCTAGTTCAATCTCGTTACCGGCAAGTCTCTTTACTCGTTCCGTAATACATCATCTCACAACTAACATATTAGTTGCAGTGCTTGCAAGGCTTATGTGATGTGCATTACAGAGAGGGCCCAGAGATACCTCTCCGACAATCGGAGTGACAAACCCTAATCTCGAAATACGCCAACCCAACATCTACCATTGGAGACACCTGTAGTACTCCTTTATAATCACCCAGTTACGTTGTGACGTTTGGTAGTACCCAAAGTGTTCCTCCGGTAAACGGGAGTTGCATAATCTCATAGTTATAGGAACATGTATAAGTCATGAAGAAAGCAATAGCAACATACTAAACGATCGGGTGCTAAGCTAATGGAATGGGTCATGTCAATCAGATCATTCAACTAATGATGTGACCTTGTTAATCAAATAACAACTCTTTGTTCATGGTTAGGAAACATAACCATCTTTGATTAACGAGCTAGTCAAGTAGAGGCATACTAGTGACACTCTGTTGGTCTATGTATTCACACATGTATTATGTTTCCGGTTAATACAATTCTAGCATGAATAATAAACATTTATCATGATATAAGGAAATAAATAATAACTTTATTATTGCCTCTAGGGCATATTTCCTTCACTATTGTGCTCCCCGATCGTTTTAGGGTATATGGGTATATATAAGAGGAAGAAGTACATTAGGGGATCCACGAGGGGCCCACGAGGGTGGAGGGCGCGCCCTAGGGGGGTGGGCGCCCCCCTACCTCGTGGCTCCCTCGTTTCTTTCCTGGCGTGCACTCCAAGTCTATCAGGTTGCTTTCCTTCCAAAAATAACTTCTCCAGAAGGTTTCATTCTGTTTCAACTCCGTTTGATACTCCTTTTCTTTGAAACACTGAAACAAGGGAAAAAACAGGAACTGGCACTAGGCTCTGGGTCAATAGGTTAGTCCCAAAAATAATATAAAAGTGGATAATAAAGCCCAATAATGTCCAAAACAGAAGATAATATAGCATGAAGCAATCAAAAATTATAGATACGTTGGAGACATATCAGCATCCCCAAGCTTAATTCCGGCTCGTCCTCGAGTAGGTAAATGATAAAAACAAATTTTTTGATGTGGAATGCTACCTTACATATTTATCCATGTAATTCTCTTTATTGTGGCATGAATGTTCAGATCCATAAGATTCAAGACAAAAGTTTAATTTTGACATAAAAATAATAATACTTCAAGCATACCAACAAAGCAATTATGTCTTCTCAAAATAACATGGCCAAAGAAAGTTATCCCTACAAAATCATATAGTCTGGCTATGCTCCATCTTCACCACACAAAATATTTAAATCATGCACAACCCCGATGACAAGCCAAGCAATTGTTTAATACTTTTGATGTTCTCAAACTTTTTCAATCTTCACGCAATACATGAGCGTGAGCCATGGACATAGCACTATAGGTGGAATAGAATGGTGGTTGTGGAGAAGACAAAAAGGAGAAGATAGTCTCACATCAACTAGGCGTATCAACGTGCTATGGAGATTCCCATCAATAGATATCAATGTGAGTGAGTAGGGATTGCCATGCAATGGATGCACTAGAGCTATAAATGTATGAAATCTCAAAAAGAAACTAGTGGGCGTGCATCCAACTTGCTTGCTCACGAAGACCTAGGGCATTTTGAGGAGGCCCATCATTGGAATATACAAGCCAAGTTCTATAATGAAAGATTCCCACTACTATATGAAAGTGACAACATATGAGACTCTCTATATGAAGATCATGGTGCTACTTTGAAGCACCAGTGTGGTAAAAGGATAGTAGCATTGCCCCTACTCTCTTTTTCTCTCATTATTTATTTATTATTTATTTGGGCCTTCTCTTTTTATGGCCTTTTTTTATTTGGGCTTCTTTGGCCTCTCTTTTTTTTGTCCGGAGTCTCAACCCGACTTGTGGGGGAATCATAGACTCCATCATCCTTTCCTCACATGTGACAATACTCTAATAATGATGATCATCACACTTTTATTTACTTACAACTCAAGAATTACAACTCGATACTTAGAACAAAATATGACTCTATATGAATGCCTCCGGTGGTGTACCGGGATGTGCAATGACTCAAGAGTGACATGTATGGTAGAATTATGAACGGTGGCTTTGCCACAAATACGATGTCAACTACATGATCATGCAAAGCAATATGACAATGATGAAGCGTGTCATAATAACGGAACGGTGGAAAGTTACATGGCAATATATCTCGGAATGGCTATGGAAATGCCATAATAGGTAGGTATGGTGGTTGTTTTGAGGAAGATATATGGTGGGTTTATGGTACCGGCGAAAGTTGCGCGGTACTAGAGAGGCTAGCAATGATGGAAGGATGAGAGTGCGTATAATCCACAGACTCAACATTAGTCATAAAGAACTCACATACTTATTGCAAAAATCTATTAGTTATTGAAACAAAGTACTACACGCATGCTCCTAGGGGGATAGATTGGTAGGAAAAGACCATCACTCGTCCCCGACCGCCACTCATATGGAGGACAATCAATAAACAAATCGTGCTCCGACTTCGTCACATAACGGTTCACCATACGTGCGTGCTACGGGAATCACAGACTTCAACACAAGTATTTCTCAAATTCAGAACTACTCAACTAGCATGACTCTAATATCACCATCTCCATATCTCAAAACAATTATCAAGCATCAAACTTCTCATAGTATTCAATGCACTTTATATGAAAGTTTTTAATATACCCATCTTGGATGCCCGTCATATTAGGACTAGTTTAATAACCAAAGCAAACTACCATGCTATTCTAAATACTCTCAAAATAATATAAGTGAAGCACGAGAGTTCATCTATTTCTATAAAATAAAACCACCACCGTGCTCTCGAAAGATAGAAGTGAAGCACTAGAGCAAATGACAAACTACTCCGAAAGATACAAGTGAAGACCAATGAGTAGTCGAATAATTATGCAACTATGTGAAGACTCTCTATAATTTAAGAATTTCAGATCTTGGTATTTTATTCAAGCAGCAAGCAAAACAAAATAAAAATAAAATGACGCTCCAAAAAAACACATATCATGTGGCGAATAAAAATATAGCTCCAAGTAAAGTTACCGATGAACGAAGACGAAAGAGGGGATGCCTTCCGGGGCATCCCCAAGCTTAGGTTTTTGGTTGTCCTTTAATATTACCTTGGGGTGCCTTGGGCATCCCCAAGCTTGGGATCTTGCCACTCCTTGTTCCATAGTCCATCGAATCTTTACCCAAAACTTGAAAACTTCACAACACAAAACTTAACAGAAAACTCGTCAGCTCCGTTAGCAAAAGAAAACAAAACACCACTTCAAGGTACTGTAATGAACTCATTCTTTATTTATATTGGTGTTAAACCTACTGTATTCCAACTTCTCTATGGTTTATAAATTATTTTACTAGCCATAGATTCATGAAAATAAGCAAAAAACACACGAAAAGTAGAATCTGTCAAAAACAGAACAGTCTGTAGTAATCTGTAACTAACGCAAACTTCTGGAACCCCAACAATTCTAAAATAAATTTATGACGTGAGTAATTTATCTATTAATCATCTGCAAAAATAATTAACTAAATATCACTTTCCAAATAAAAATGGCAGCAGTTCTTGTGAGCGCTAAAGTTTCTGTTTTTTACAGCAAGATCAACAAGACTTTCCCCAAGTCTTCCCAACGGTTCTACTTGGCACAAACACTAATTAAAACATAAAAAATCAATCATAACAGAGGATAGATGATTAATTTATTACTAAACAGGAACAAAAAGCAAGGAACAAAAATAAAATTGGGTTGCCTAACAACAAGCGCTATCGTTTAACGCCCCTAGCTAGGCATGATGATTTCAATGATGCTCACATAAAAGATAACAATTGAAACATAAAGAGAACATCAAGAAGAATATGACTAGCACATTTAAGCCTAACCCACTTCCTATGCATAGGGATTTTGTGAGCAAACAACTTGTGGGAGCAATAATCAACTAGCATAGGAAGGCAAAACAAGCATAACTTTAAAACTTTAAGCACATAGAGAGGAAACTTGATATTATTGCAATTCATACAAGCATATGTTCCTCCCTCATAATAATTTTCAGTAGCATCATGAATGAATTCAACAATATAACCAGCACCTAAAGCATTCTTTTCATGATCTACAAGCATATATATTTTATTACTCTCAACACAAGCAAAATTCTTCTCATGAATAATAGTGGGAGTATCATAAGAAACTCGAATACTATAAATTGTTTCCACATTAAAAGAGTAATGTTCAGAAAAAGGGTAATCATAATCATGACAAGTTTTATAAATATAATCACTACTTTTTATAGCATAATTATCATCACAATAATCATCATAAGTAGGAAGCATGCTATCATCATTATAAATTTGCATATCAAAACTTGGGACACTAAAAATATCATCTTCATTAAACGTAGCATCCCCAAGCTTGGGACAAACATTAATTGCAGCAAATATATTCTCAAAAACATCATCTTCATCAAACATAGCATCTCCAAGCTTGGGCCTTTTCATATCATAAGAATAATCACTCTCATCATTAATAGTATGGATAGCACCAATAGTATAGCAATTATCATATTCTTCCAAGCAAGTGCCAAAAAGATTTTCAAGATCATAAGAAGTATCATTATCCTCCACAATTATATTTTCATGAGGCAAAATAGTAATAGGAGCAACATTATTTGGGAGAGATATATTTTTACCTCTCTTCCTTTTTCTTTTCTTCTTCTTCATCACATCATGTGTGGGTTCAATCCTCTTTTTGGAGCTCCTTATTAATGAGATTGGTTGAATAGGAGGCTCTTCCTCGTTACCTGATTCATCATAAGAAATAATAGGAGGGTATTGGGAAGTCTCTTCCCTTTCATTAGTATTCTCTTCATCTTCTATTTGTTTTCTTTTCTTTATGTAATTGGCAATATAAGGATTTTCAATGCTATTCACTGCACAATACATATAAATTTCCTCTAGATCAAAACCAAGAAGTTTATAACGGGCAAATTCTGGAAGATGCTTAGTTATATGTTTCATTTCTTCGTAACCCATAAGCAAACTGAGTTCATTATAATGTGCAAGGGAAATCAAGTCATCGCAATTTTTGGACACAATAAGATCATGAAACAATTTGTATCCGATAGCTAAATGACCCTGTTCGTTGCAAAGTCCACAAGTACGACCAAGAAAATTTAAATTTTCAGCACAATCATCTAGCCTTTCTTGCAACAATTTAGTTTCTAAGTACTTATGCCTCTTGCAATATCTATCTTCCCTATTTGGTGTGTACTTACAAACCCAATGCACTCCACAAAAATTGACATGTTTATAGGAGACATTTTCATCATAACTAGTGCAATCATCATTAGTACCATGGATATTCAAGGAGTTCATACTAACAACATTGCAATCATGCTCATCATTCAAAGATTTAGTGCCAAACATTTTAATGCATTCTTCTTCTAACACTTTGGCACAATTTTACTTTCCATCATACTCATGAAAGATATTAAAAAGATGAAGCGTATGAGGCAAACTTAATTCCATTTTTTGTAACTTTCTTTTATAAACTAAACTAGTGCTAAAACAAGAAACAAAAAGATTCGATTGCAAGATCTAAAGATATACCTTCAAGCGTTAACCTCCCCAGCAACGGCGCCAGAAAAGAGCTTGATGTCTACTAGACAACCTTCTTCTTGTAGACGTTGTTGGGCCTCCAAGTGCAGAGGTTTGTAGGACAGTAGAAAATTTCCCTCAAGTGGATGACCTAAGGTTTATCAATCCGTAGGAGGCGTAGGATGAAGATGGCCTCTCTCAAACAACCCTGCAACCAAATAACAAAGAGTCACTTGTGTCCCCAACACACCCAATACAATGGTAAATTGTATAGGTGCACCAGTTCGGCGAAGAGATGGTGATACAAGTGGTATATGGATGATAGATATAGGTTTTTGTAATCTGAAAATATAAAAATAGCCAGGTAACTAATGATAAAAGTGAGTGTAAACGGTATTGCAATGCTAGGAAACAAGGCCGAGGGTTCATACTTTTAGTAGTGCAAGTTCTCTCAACAATAATAACATAATTGGATCACATAACTATCCCTCAACATGCAACAAAGAGTCACTCCGAAGTCACTAATAGCGGAGAACAAACGAAGAGATTATGGTAGGGTACGAAACCACCTCAAAGTTATTCTTTCCAATAAAACCGTTGGGCTATTCCTATAAGTGTCACAAACAGCCCTAGAGTTCGTACTAGAATAACACCTTAAGACACAAATCAACCAAAACCCTAATGTCACCTAGATACTCTAATGTCACCTCAAGTATCTGTGGGTATGATTATACAATATGCATCACACAATCTCAGATTCATCTATTCAACCAACACATAGGACCTCAAAGAGTGCCCCAAAGATTCTATCGGAGAGTCAAGACGAAAACGTGTGCCAACTCCTATGCATAGGTTCATGGGCGGAACCCGCAAGTTGATCACCAAAACATACATCAAGTGAATCACGTGATATCCCATTGTCACCACAGATACGCACGGCAAGACATACATCAAGTGTTCTCAAATCTTTAAAGACTCAATCCGATAAGATAACTTCAAAGGGGAAACTCAATCCATTACAAGAGAGTAGAGGGGGAGAAGAAACATAAGATCCAACTATAATAGCAAAGCTCGTGATACATCAAGATTGTGCCAAATCAAGAACACGAGAGAGAGAGAGAGATCAAACACATAGCTACTGGTACATACCCTCAGCCCCGAGGGAGAACTACTCCCTCCTCGTCATGGAGAGCGCCAGGATGATGAAGATGGCCATTGGAGAGGGATTCCCCCTCCGGCAGGGTGCCGTAACGGGTCTAGATTGGCTTTCGGTGGCTACGGAGGCTTCTGGCTGCAGAACTCCCGATCTATCGTGCTCCCCGATCGTTTTAGTGTATATGGGTATATATAGGAGGAAGAAGTACGCCAGGGGAACCACGAGGGGCCCACGAGGGTGGAGGGCACGCCCTAGGGGGTGGGCACGCCCCCCTACCTCATGGCTCCCTTGTTTCTTTCCTGATGTGCACTCCAACTCTACAAGGTTGCTTTCCTTCCAAAAATAACTTCTCCAGAAGGTTTCATTCCGTTTCGACTCTGTTTGATATTCCTTTTCTTCGAAACACTAAAACAAGGGAAAAACCAGGAACTGGCACTGGGCTCCGGGTCAATAGGTTAGTCCCAAAAATAATATAAAAGTGGATAATAATGCCCAATAATGTCCAAAACAAAAGATAATATAGCATGGAGCAATAAAAAATTATAGATACGTTGGAGACGTATCATAGTGCAAGTGGGAGATTGAAGGAAATATGCCCTAGATGCAATAATAAAGTTATTATTTATTTCCTTATATCATGATAAATATTTATTATTCATGCTAGAATTGTATTAACCGGAAACATGATACATGTGTGAATACATAGAGAAACCGAGTGTCACTAGTATGCCTCTACTTGACTAGCTCGTTGATCAAAGATGGTTATGTTTCCTAGCCATAGAAAAAGAGTTGTCATTTGATTAACGGGATCACATCATTAGGATAATGATGTGATTGACTTGACCCATTCCGTTAGCTTAGCACTTGATCGTTTAGTTTGTTGCTATTGCTTTCTTCATGACTTATACATGTTCCTATGACTATGAGATTATGCAACTCCCGTTTACCGGAGGAACACTTTGTGTTCTACCAAACGTCACAACGTAACTGGGTGATTATAAAGGTGCTTATAGGTGTCTCCGAAGGTACTTGTTGGGTTGGCGTATTTCGAGATTAGGATTTGTCACTCCGATTGTCGGAGAGGTATCTCTAGGCCCACTCGGTAATACACATCACTTAAAGCCTTGCAAGGATTGCAACTAATGAGTTAGTTGCGTGATGATGTGTTACGGAACGAGTAAAGAGACTTGCCGGTAACGAGATTGAACTAGGTATTGAGATACCAATGATCGAATCTCGGGCAAGTAACATACCGATGACAAAGGGAACAACGTATGTTGTTATGCGGTATGACCGATAAAGATCTTTGTAAAATATGTAGGCGACAATATGAGCATCGAGGTATCGCTATTGGTTATTGACCGGAGACATGTCTTGGTCATGTCTACATAGTTCTCGAACCCGTAGGGTTCACACGCTTAAAGTTTGATGACGGTTATATTATGAGTTTATGGTTTTTGATGTACCGAAGGTAGTTTGGAGTCCTGGATGTGATCACAGACATGACGAGGAGTTTCAAAATGGTCGAGATGTAAAGATCGATATATTGGACGGCTATGTTTGGACACCGGAATGGTTTTGGTGAGTTTCAGGCATATACCAGAGTACCGGGGGGGGGGGGTACCGGAACACCCCGGGGAGACTAATGGGCCTTTTGGGCCCTAATGGAGAAGAGGAGGGGCGGCCAAATGGCAGCCGCGCGCCCCCTCCCCCAGTCCGAATTGGACAACAAGGGGGGAGGCACCCCCCTTTCCTTTCCCCCCTCTCTCCTTCCCTCTCCTCTCCTACTCCCACATGGAAAGGGGGAGTCCTAGTCCCGGTGGGAGTAGGACTCCTCATGGGGCGCGCCTAGGGTTGCCGGCCCCTCCTCCTCCTTCTCCTCCACTCCTTTATATATGGGGAGGGAGGAACCCCTTGGAGAAACAACAATTGATCTCTTGGATCTTTTAGCCGTGTGCGGTGCCCCTCTCCACCATATTCCACCTCAATAATATCGTAGCGGTGCTTAGGAGAAGCCCTGCGATGGTAGAACATCAACATTGTCACCACGCCATCGTGCTGACAGAACTCTCCCTCAAAGCTCGACTGGAACGGAGTTCGAGGGATGTCATCAAGTTGAACGTGTGCAGAACTCGGAGGTGCCACGTGTTCGGTACTTGATCGGTCAAATCGTGAAGACGTATGACTACATCAACCGCGTTGTGCTAACGCTTCCGCTTTCGGTCTATGAGGGTACGTGGACACACTCTCCCCTCTTGTTGCTATGCATCACCATGATCTTGCATGTACGCAGGAATTTTTTTGAAATTACTACGTTCCCCAACATACTCTACCCTCAAAAACTGTTGCGATCCCCTATACTTGTGGGTTATCAAGACTATTTTCTGGCACCGTTGCTGGGGAGCAAAACTCTATTCTTTGAGTCACTTGGGATTTATATCTGTTTATCACTATGAAGAACTTGAAAGATCAAAGAACCAAGATTTTTCCCTCAACTACGAGGGGAGGTAAGGAACTGCCATCTAGATCTGCACTTGATTCACCTTCTGTTTTGAGTAAACTTGCGACACCTACACATTCTATTGATTCTGATATGTCGCATGTTATTGATGATGCCACTTCTACTATGCATGATACTTATGATGAAACTACTTCTATGCTTGATAATACTGTGCCACTAGGTGAATTTCTTGATGAACAACTTGCTAGGGCTAGAGGGAATGAAATTATTGAAACTGATAATATTGATGAAAGTGATGATGAAGATTCCCCCTTAGATATGAATTGCCTATTGTTCCTGAGGGTTATGTTATGGATGAAGAAACTGCTAGAGACTTCTTAGCTTGCAATGATAGATCTGATCTTAAGAAGTTATTAGCTAAGCTTAAAGAAAAGTCTTTGAATGCTAGAATGAAATATGACCCTGCTTTTGCTACTTCACCTATCTTTATTACTGATAAGGATTATGATTTCTCTGCCGACCCTGAGATAATTACTTTGGTTGAATCTGATCCTTTTTATGGCTATGAAACTGAAACTGTTGTGGCACACCTTACTAAATTAAATGATACAGCCACCCTGTTCACTAATGATGAGAAAACTTGCTATTATTATATCCTTCAGTTATTTCCGTTCTCATTAAAGGGTGATGCTAAAACACGGTTTAATTCTCTTGATCCTGTTTGTGTGTGTAGTCCCCATGATATGATTTATTACTTGTCTGCTAAATATTTCCCCACTCATAAGAAACAAGCTGCTTTAAGGGAAATATATAATTTTGTGCAAATTGAAGAAGAGAGTCTCCCACAAGTTCGGGGGGGGGGGGGGCTTCTTTGATTACTTAATGCTTTGCCTGATCATCCTCTCAAGAAAAATGAAATACTTGATATCTTTTATAATGGACTAACCCATGCTTCCAGAGACCACCTGGATAGTTGTGCTGGTTGTGTTTTCGGGGAAAGAACTGTTGATCAAGCTGAAATTCTATTGAATAATATGTTGACTAATGAAAATAATTGGACACTTCTTGAACCAACTCCTGAGCCAAGTCTGAAGAAAATGGGTATTCTATTTCTCAGTCCTGAAGATATGCAAGTGGCAAAGAAATCTATGAAAGCAAATGGTATTAAAGCTGAAGATGTTAAGAATTTACCTCCTTTTGAAGAAATACATGGTCTTAATTTACCACCTGTTGAAGAAATACATGGTCTTGATAACCCGACACAGTAGTGAAGGTAAGTTCTCTCTATAGATATGATAAAGCTGAAATCCCTCCTACTAAGTTTGCTAGCCAATGCTTAGATGAGTTTGATAATTTTATGGTTAAACAAGAAGACTTCAATGCTTATGTTGGTAGACAATTGAAACATAATGCTTATACGATTGAACAGTTGAGTGATTATATGGCTAGTGTTAAAGGTGAACTTAAACTTATTAGTAAACATGCTTCTATGGTTACCACTCAAGTAGAACAAGTACTTAAAGCTCAGAATGATTGCTCAATGAATTAAATAATAAGAAGAATGATAATGTTGTTAGAGTTATGACTAGACGAGGTAAAATGACTCAGGAACCTTTGTATCCTGAGGGCCATCGTAAGAGATTTGAGCAAGAGTCTCCGAGAATTAATATTGATGCACCTAGTCATTATAAAAGCAAGAAAAAGAAAAATGATAGGACTTTGCATGCTTCTAGTGAACCTGTTGTTGACACACCTGAGAATCCCAATGATATTTCTATTTTTGATGCTGAAACACAATCTGGTAATGAACATGAACCTAGTGATAATGTTAATGATGATGTTCATGTCGATGCTCAACCTAGTAATGACAATGATGTAGAGAATGAACCTGCTGTTGATCTTGATAACCCACAATCAAAGAATCAACGTTATGATAAGAGAGACTTTGCTGCTAGGAAGCACGGTAAAGAAAGAGAACGATGGGTTTAGAAACCCATGCCCTTTCCTCCTAAACCATCCAAGAAAAAGGATGATGAGGATTTTGAGCGCTTTGCTGAAATGATTAGACCTATCTTTTTGCATATGCGTTTTACTGATATGCTTAAAATGAATCCGTATGCTAAATACATGAAGGATATTGTTACTAATAAAAGAAAGACACCGAAAGCTGAAATTTCCACCATGCTTGCTAATTATACTTTTAAGGGTGGAATACCAAACAAACTTGGAGATCTAGGAGTACCAACTATACCATGCTCCATTAAAATAAACTATGTTAAAACTGCTTTATGTGACCTTGGAGCCGGTGTTAGTGGTATGCCTCTCTCTTTATATCGTAGACTTGATTGGAATAAGTTGAAACCTTCTGAAATATCTTTGCAAATGGCTGATAAATCAACTGCTATACCTGTCGGTATTTGTGAGGATGTACCTGTTGTGGTTGCAAACGTTACTATTTTAACGGACTTTGTTATTCTTGATACCCGAGGACGATAGTATGTCTATTATTCTTGGAAGACCCTTTTTGAATACTGCAGGGGCTGTTATTGATTGCGCGAAAGACAATGTCACTTTTCATGTTAAGTCCGAGGACACAACCTCAAGTCCACAATATCAATTCTATTGGAAAAATTCCAACGATGACTATTGGAGGTTTTGAATTTCCTCTTCCTACTGTCAATAAGAAATATGATATTCTTATTGTTGGGGGCATGCACATCCCCGTTGAGGTAACATAGTGTTATTTGAAATTTCTCCAGTTCCATGTTATTCGGAATGAGTTTGTTAACAAGACTTGATCAACCTTGTTAGTGGATTCCTTTTGATGAGCATGAGATGGATGAAGTTAGAAAGCACAACCTTCTGTACCCTCCTTTTACTTTCTGTTATTTAGAATAAATAAAGCAAAAATAGTATATTCTGTCTGCTTTTTGAATTATCCATGCAATAAAAAACACCCTGAAAATAAAAGTTCTCCAAATGCCCTGAAAATGAAATATGATTTTTTCGGGAATATTTGAGAATATCTGACACTGAGAACACATCAGGGGGAGCAAGCACCTGGCCATGAGGGTCCAGGGCGCCCCCTGCCTCGTGGTCCTATGGTGGCTCCCCTCCACTTATTCCAGCCACCACACACTCCTTACCCCCAAAAAAAATCACCAACCAGCTCAAGGACGAGTTCTAGCTCATCTTGCTGCCATTTTCGATCAACTAGCTCAAAGCTCCATTCACAAAACTACTTTGGGGGATTGTTTTTGGTATGTGACTCCTCCAATGGTACAATTAGTTTTTGTTCTAGTACTTTATTCATTGCAAGTTTTGCTGCCTAGGTGACCCTGTTCTTGAACTTGCATGTCAAATTTATATGGTCCCAAGTAGTTTTAATGCATGATAAAGTCTCTAGGCATTCGTAGGAGTAGTTGCTATCAATTTTGTTGAGTTTGGTTCACTTTTATTTTAAGTTACTAAAAATTTCAGAAATTTTCGGAGAATGATGAAGAGATTTTTGAGGGGCTATTCGAGCCGAAGCTCGAGGGATAAGCAAAGTGAAGAGGATAAGCGGCCCAAATATAATCTCCCTCGCACCACGGAGGTTTGGTCGTGTGAATGGCCTTGTGATGAGTTCTTAACAGCAGCCGGGATTCATGACGATTTCTATTCTTTGGTTGAGAATGCGGGCCTCACCGACTTCCTCCGCGACCAGCGCGAACAATATCTCTTACTCACTAATATTTCCATGCAAAATTTTCATTTCCATGCTGGGAGATCACCACCTTCAGTGGAATTTTATTTATATGATGAGCATAAGGAGATGTCCCTTTTTGATTTCTGCCGGGTCTGTAAGATACCCTTTACAAGCAGCATAGAAGAACCACATCATAGTGATGTGGAAGGGTTTATTGATATGATTGTTGTAGGGGAAACAAGGAAAGTTTCCGATGCAAGAATTACTAGCATACATTTTCCGGTTCTGTGTTACTTTGTGATATTTGCTAGTAGATGTTTAATTGGTCGCGGAAACTATGGAAACCTTAGTGCCCATGACATTGTTATTTTGGGCCATGCCTTGTTTCGTGATAACTCTTTTAGTTTAGGCGCTATCGTTGCGAAACGTTTAAGTCTTAACCGCACGAAGGGTCCCATCTTGGGAGGTATCTTCGCCTCGCGCCTCGCTGCACACTTTAACATACCTATTAGGCATTATGAGAAGGAAGAAAAGTTGTTGCCTCCTGTTTTTCTAGACTATAAGAGTATGATAACACATGATTTATCGTTAAGAATAAGGGAAAGACGCTTAAGTACAAACTGTTATTTGATAAAATTTGCCCTGAGATTATTACTTTGCCTGCTCCTTCTTTGTTTGACTTATCTACAGGCAAGTACCTTGTTCAGCCGGAGGCATTTCATGCGTACCAGAACCCCACATCAGCTACAGAGCCAGAGCCGAAACCACAATTTGATCCTTCACGACAGTTTGTTTACTAGTGGGATCCGGAGGAGATTGCCAACCAGTGGCAACCCGAGGCTCCTTATCAGTACGACCCCAGTTACAACTTTGGATATCCACCAGGCCAGCCATGGAAATAGACCAACTTAGGCCAAAAGCCTAAGCTTGGGGGAGTACGTATTTCTCACCGACATTACATTTATATTCACACACTCATGCTAGTTGTCGGTGCTCATACTTTTTCATTGTACTATCCATGCTAGTTTATTTTTCCCTTTTTGTGCTTTCTTCTTGTGTGTTTGAAAAACCTTAAGAAAAACCAAAAAAATAGTTGTAGCTTTTACCTAGTTTACTTTCTTGCTTGTTGTAGTAGTAATTAAAAGAAAACCCAAAAAGATTTCACTTTCTTCTTTTGCTTGTTGGGAGCTTTCCCGTGTAAATAGTTTTATTTCTTTTCTTGTTCTTTGGGGGTCGATAGGAGAAGACCATAATTAAAATGTTAAAGTGGCTCTTATATGCATTATTGATGATCTAACAAAGAGCCCATATTACCTCGTCTTCTCTTTTGAATTGAATGCTTGCAGATTCCAGCTTAGTCCAATGCACGTGCACTATTATTATTATCCACACTATTCGGTCGTGCAAGTTAAAGGCAATAATGATGATTATATGATGAACTTATTGAGATGAGAAAATCTGGTATGAACTCGTCCTCTCTTGTTTTTGTAAATATGATTAGTTCATCGTTGCTGATTCAGCCTATTATGAATAAACATGTTTGCAATGACAATTAGAGATTATAGTTGCTTATGCCATGCTTAATTAGCTAGGAGCTTATAATGGTTTACCTTGCGTGCCAACATGCTATTAAAATGGTTGTGATGTGGTATGATAGGGTGGTATCCTCTTTTGAACGATTCGAGTGGCTTGACTTGGCACATGTTCACGCATGTAGTTGAAACAAAATCAACATAGCCTCTACGATATTTATGTTCATGGTGCATTATATCCTACTCATGCTTGCATTTGGTGTTGATTAATTTTAATGCATGTTCATGATTGTTGTCGCTCTCTAGCAGGTCGCTTCCCAGTCTTTTGCTAGCCTTCACTTGTACTAAGCGGGAATACTGCTTGTGCATCCAATTCCATAAACCCCAAAGTTGTTCCATATGAGTCCACCATACCTACCTATATACGGTATCTACCTGCCGTTCCAAGTAAATTTGTATGTGCCAAACTCTAAACCTTCAAATAAATATCCTGTTTTGTATGCTCGAATAGCTCATATATCAACTAGGGTTGTCCGTATCTTCCATGTTAGGCGGGTTATTCTCAAGAGGAGTGGACTCCGCTCCTCACTCACGAGAAAATGGCTAGTCACCGGGATGCCCAGTCCCATGCTTTATGCAAATCAAATCAAAATGACTGCAAACAAAACTCCCCCGGGACTCTTGTTAGTTGGAGGCACTCGTTGTTTCGAGCAAGCCATGGATTGATGCTTGTTGGTGGAGGGGGAGTATAAACTTTACCATTCTGCTTGGGAACCGCCTATAATGTGTGTAACATGGAAGATATCGAGATCTATCGGTTGGTATGTTGACAATGAAAGTATACCGCTCAAAATATTATTCATATCTATTTCAAAATCGAGCTCTGGCATCTCTACAAATCCCTGCTTCCCTCTACGAAAGGCCTATCTATTTACTTTTATGTTGAGTCGTCACCCTCTTATTAAAAAGCACCAGTTGGAGAGCACCACTGTCATTTGCATCCATTACTACTAATTTATATTGAGTATGACTGGATCTCTTTTACCATGAAATACAATGTTTAGTCAGTCCTTGATCATTAAAGGTGCTCTGCACTTATGTTTTGCGGTCTCAGAAAGGGCTAGCGAGATACCATCTTGTTATATCATATTATGATTGTTTTGAAAAAGTGTTGTCATCCGAGATTTATTATTATTGCTCGCTAGTTGATTATGCCATTCATATGAGTAAACATGAGACCTAAGTGTTATTGTGAATATGGTTAGTCATAATCTTTGCTGAAAACTTGAATGCTAGCTTTACATATTTACAACAACAAGAGCAAACAGAGTTTGTAATAGTTTTTCTTTATCACTTTCAGTTTATCAACTGAATTGCTTGAGGACAAGCAAAGGTTTAAGCTTGGGGGAGTTGATACATCTCCATAGTATCTACTTTTCCAAACACTTTTCCCCTTGTTTTGGATAACTCGCATGATTTGAATGGAACTAACCCGGACTGGCGCTGTTTTCAGCAGAATTGCCATTGTGTTATTTTTGTGCAGAAACAAAAGTTCTCGGAATGACATGAAACTTCACGGAGATTATTTTTGGAAATAATAAAAAATACTAGTGAAAGAATCAAGGCCAGGGGGCCTACACCCTGTCCACGAGGGTGGGGGCGCGCCTGCCCCCCTGGTCGCGCCCCCTGCCTCGTGGGCCCCCTAACGCTCCACTGACCTCAACTCCAACTCCATGTATTCGTGTTCGGGGAGAAAAAAATCAGAGAGAAGGATTCATTGCATTTTATGATACGGAGCCGCCGCCAAGCCCTAAACTCTCTCGGGAGGGCTGATCTGGAGTCCGTTCGGGGCTCCAGAGAGGGGAATCCGTCGCCATCGTCATCATCAACCATCCTCCATGACCAATTTCATGATGCTCACCGCCGTGCGTGAGTAATTCCATCATAGGCTTGCTTGACGGTGATGGGTTGGATGAGATTTATCATGTAATCGAGTTAGTTTTGTTAGGGTTTGATCCCTAGTATCCACTATGTTCTGAGATTGATGTTGCTATGACTTTTCGGTGCTTAATGCTTGTCACTAGGGCCCGAGTGCCATGATTTCAGATCTGAACCTATTATGTTTTCATGAATATATGTGAGTTCTTGATCCTATCTTGCAAGTCCATAGTCACCTACTATGTGTTATGATCCGGTAATCCCGAAGTGACAATAATCGGGACCACTCCCGATGATGACCATAGTTTGAGGAGTTCATGTATTCACTATGTGTTAATGCTTTGGTCCGGTACTCTATTAAAAGGAGGCCTTAATATCCCTTAGTTTCCAATAGGACCCCGCTACCACGGGAGGGTAGGACAAAAGATGTCATGCAAGTTCTTTCTCATAAGCATGTATGACTATATTCGGAATACATGCCTACATTATATTGATGAATTGGAGCTAGTTCTGTGTCACCCTATGTTATAACTGTTGCATGAATAATCGCATCCGGCATAATTATCCATCACCGATCCAATGCCTACGAGCTTTCCATATATTGTTCTTCGCTTAGTTACTTTTCCGTTGCTACTGTTACAATCACTGTAAAACCCAAAAATATTACTTTTGCTACCGTTACCACTATTATCATATTACTTTTCTACTAAACACTTTGCTGTAGATATTAAGTTTCTAGGTGTGGTTGAATTGACAACTCAGCTGCTAATACTTGAGAATATTCTTTGGCTCCCCTTGTGTCGAATCAATAAATTTGGGTTGAATACTCTACCCTCGAAAATTGTTGCGATCCCCTACACTTGTGGGTTATCAGTCTTCGGGGAACTCATTGGCGCCGGAGATGATGGAGAGCGAAACGCCTCCGCAAGCCTCTCTGCCACATGCCATGGATGACACCAAGGTGTTGTCCCAAAGTACCTCTCCAGGCCAGGGAGAGGTGCGGAAGGCCACTAAAATGATGCCAGAGCATAATGCCTCGGTTGCCGAAAACATGGGGGGCACAACCCCCATGGAAACTGACGATGGGGGCCTGGATCAGTCCGGCCCCCAGCCGAATAGAACTCCAGAGACCCACATGGCTCCAGAGTCGAGCGAGCAGCCCCCTTTAAGGGAGGGGGGGAGTGCCGACTCCACCGGCGACCCCTATCAATCCGGAGGTGCCGGATATGTTGAGGAAAGCACTTCAACGTGCTTCCGTCGTGGAAGAGCATCGTACCTTGATAGGTACGGTAGTTGAGAAGGTTCAGTCCGCCAAAAGCGGACTGAACAAAGCTTTCACTAGCCTGTTAACATGCTTTGAGGTATATATAATATGCTTAGCCGCTTTTCGCATTGGAAGAATATGCCTGTATATTAGATAGTAGCCCCTGAGACTCTGTTCGGCTCTTTGGAAAAAGGAGCCGAACAAAGGATCAAATATTCGCCGGAGATAACGCGTTTATCTATTATGATAAATAGGCATCACTATTGGCGGCTTCATCCAAGGATGCTAAAGTTTCTGAACTCTAGCAGAAACTGAAGCTGGCAGACAATGAGATCGACCGTATTAACAAGCAGTTCGATGAGACCCATGGTATGCGTTTAAAAGACCCCTTACAAGCCTAAATTATAATGCAAACTCAGAGTTTAAGCTCATGCACTGCTATGTATATGATTGTAGGCAACACGACCAAGGTCGAGGCCCTCAAGAGTGCCCTTGCCGAAGCCAAGGAGGAGGCGAGGGCAAGCAAAGCGGCCGCAGACAAAGCGACTGCGGATGTAGAGGCCGAAAAGGTCGCCCGCCGCCAGTATGAGGTGAGGGTGACCGAAGTGGAGCAAGCGCTCCAGGATACCACCAACAAGTGTGAGTCCTTGGAGGAGAGTAACAAGGCCCAAGCGGCCGAACTCACCAAGGCCCTTCAAGAGGCGATGGAGGCGCAGTCCGAGTCCCGGGTGGCTCACGAGGAGATCAAGCAGGCTGAATAGATAGTGGTTGGTAAGCCTTTTTCTTTTACAGAGTATATTCGGCGGTCGAAGATATGCTTTGCTAAATCAACTATGGAGTGCTCCAGATGCCTTTGCGGATCTCCCGAGGAGTGCTGCCGACACCGCCCAGTATTTCCGGGCCCAAGAAGGGAACACGTCGGAGAAGCTCTTCTGGTCGCAGTACTTGGCGCCAGAGCGGCCAGCGCTGCTAAACAGTCAAATGATGCAGCTGGCAGAGCTGCATAGGATGTCTGGTTTGGCCATGAAGGACATCATAGTCCGGCTATGGCCGGCCGGACCCATTCCGAGCAGCTACTTCGGCCTGTTCAAGCGGCTTGGCGATGCCTTGCCCCGAGTAGAGGCAGTGAAGCGCTCGGCGTGCATAGAAGGTGCACGGATGGCCTTTGCCCAAGTCAAGATGCACTGGGCGAAGATGAAGGCCGCCGTCGTGGCAGTTGAGGGTCCGCCTGGAGGCAAGGACCACCGTAAGCTGGAGCGCTATTTCGAAGATGTCCTCGAGGGTGCCCGTTTGATAGAGGGTCAATGCTTGAAGGGTATTATGTTCGAGTAAATGTATCCGGCCTACCCAGACAATGTATTATAAACCAAGACTGTGCAATGTATTTATGCTGTTTATATTAAAGTGTTGTTCCTCCTATGTGGTCGTTTTTATCCCTGAAAGTTTGCCAGTCATCGGCTTCAGCCGCCACGTGGATACTACGGGGGTGTTCGGGCTAGCACATAACCACACTTGACCCATCGTCTTGGTCCATGAAGGAGGTGTTAGTGTGGCGAACCAGGAAATTGGACTATGTGGCTTTATTACTCTCGCTTAGCCTTAGGAGTTTGACAATGGGACTGTGAAATAGCCCCTGGTGTGCGTGCGGCTATCCGAACTTGGATGCCTTAAGCACGGGACTGGAAAGAGCCAGTCCTTCATGTAATACAGAAGAAATCACTAGAGATTTAGTAGGTCGCCAAATTGCTGACCAGCTCTCGCCGCATCATGACAGTTAGTTTTCGGCTTTCTCTACGGAGGTGTTTGACCGGACGAGCCAGAAACACAATCGCATTAGTTCTCCCTTTACTACCTTAGTCGAACAAGCGAAATGTAAGGTGGTAATCACAGGAGCCGGTCAACTGAACTATTGACCAAAGACATGATTCGGAGCTGATGCATATAGTGCCATATTCAGGATGCCGAAGCATACTATAAAAGTGTTCGGACTTATTTTGAAAAATATACATGGCTGGATAAAGCCCCTGGTGATTTGAATTGTGCCGAGGTATATAAAACAATCTGACGTAAAGAGGGAATACAGATTAAGAAACAAGCCAATACCAACAGGGTCGGGCAAAACTGTTTCCATTATAGTCTGATTGATACATCAAAACATATTTTTATAGAGGATGCGATAAGCATCTAGGCTATTTTACATGCCGGGCACAAGGGAAAGCAGTATACAAGTCCTAAAAAGGTAAACATGATCTTGAAGATCCTTTGGATATTCTGCCACACGTCTGCACTGCTTGTCGCCTTGGCGTGTGATCCTTTGAGAGGATAAACGATCGAGCATACATGAGGGGCCTGTAAAAAGGGCCCTTGGTATCATCGAAAAGTGATGTGGGTTGTAAAAAACCTGAAAAATAAAAAATAAGAAGAAGAAGAGGAAGAATATGATGGTCCGGATATGGTCAAACCGTATTGTGGACTTTTTTTAGTGTGCCTCCATTTTTGCCCTTGATATTTTTAGTACGTAATTATGTACACGCGGTACGTATACCGCGAACAGGTTAGGGTTTTGACGGAGGCTGAATTGCTAGTCTAGCTCCTGATGAGCCGAACTGCCATTCTGCGGGGTAGACCGGACTCGTTTGACAGTGTCCAGGGGCTTGATTGCCGATGTAATATTCGTCTTGATAAGGCCACCCTGTACATCGGCTGCAAGGGCCGTTGTATGCTCCTCAGTACAGAGGGAGCGCTCCATGTTTCCATTGACTGTAATAATGCCGTGGGGTCCGGGCATTTTGAGCTTTAAGTAAGCATAATGCGGGACTGCATTAAAGCAGGTGAAAGCGGTTCGTTCGAGCAATGCATGATAGCCACCGCAGAAGGGGACCATGCCGAAGATCAAGTCTTCACTATGGAAATTGTCTGGTGATCCAAAGACTACCTTCAGCGTTATGGACCCTGTGCAACGGGCCTCTACGCCAGGTATTACTCCTTTTAGTGGGTTTGATTCTTGACGGATCAATACCCATTTTGCGGATAGTGTCCTGATAAAGAAGATTAAGACCGCTACCTCCGTCCATAAGGACGCGCGTGAGATGGAATCTGTCGATAATTGGATCAAGGACCAATGCTGCTGAACCTCCATGAAGGATACTGGTCGGATGGTCTCTGCGATCGAAAGTGATCGGGCAGGTTGACCATGGGTTGAATTTTGGGGCGACTGGCTCTATGGCATAGACGTCCCTTAATGCGCACTTGCGCTCCCGCTTAGGGATATGAGTAACGTAGATCATATTCACAGTTTTGACCTCAGGGGGGGGGGATTTCTTCTGCCTCCCCGTGTTCGGCGGGTGAGGCTCTTCATGATCGTCCTCAATGGGAGGCCCTTTCCCCTTATGTTCGATGTTTAGCTTGCCGGCCTGCTTAAAGACCCAACAATTTCTATTAGTATGATTGGCAGGCTTGTCAGGGGTGCCATGAATCTGGTAAGGCCTATCAAGTATTCTGTCCAAACTGGATGTACCATCTTTGTTTCCTTTGAATGGTTTCTTCCGCTGACCGGGTTTAGAGCCACTAAATCCGGCGTTGACCGCTGTATTTTTGGTATCTTCATTGTTGCTTCGACGCTTGTGTTTGTTGCGTTGTGGCTTGTCATTGCCATATCTGGCTTCGGAGGTGCCAGGGTCACTGGTGCTGTTGCTTCTACGGGCGAGCCAGCTGTCTTCTCCCGCGCAAAAGCGGGTCATGAGTGCGGTAAGGGGTTCCATGGACTTCAATTTTTCTTGGCCGAGGTGTCGGGCGAGCCACTCATCCCGGACGATGTGTTTAAAGGTCGCGAGGGCTTCGACATCCGGATAATCCACAATTTGGTTCTTTTTAATTAAGAACCTGGCCTAGAGTTTCCGGGCTAATTCTCTGGGTTGCTGGACAATGTGACTAAGGTCATTGACATCTGGGGGCCGAACATAGGTGCCTTGGAAGTTGTCTCAGAAGGCATCTTCCAAATCTTCCCAGCCACCAATGGAGTTTTCTGGGAGGCTGTTTAACCAGTGTCGTGCTGGTCCTTTGAGTTTTAAGGGGAGGTACTTAATGGCATGGAGATCGTCGCCGCGGGCCATGTGGATATGGAGAAGGAAATCTTTGATCCATACCGCGGGATCCGTTGTACCATCATATGATTCAATGTTCACGAGTTTAAACCCTTCTGGGAACTAGTGCTCCATTACCTCATCGGTGAAGCATAAGGGGTGTGCGGCACCTCTGTATCGGGTGACGTCACGACGCAGTTCGGATGAAGTCCATATGCGGTTTTCGGCCTGGGTGAGGTTGTGTCTGTCGCGCCAGGCCTGATGGCCGTTCTCTCACACTGGGGAACGCCCCCTTGATCCATAGGTTGATCTAGCTTGGCCTTCTCTATTGTCTAGGTCCTGCCGTAGGTCGTAGGTGTATCCTGGAGCCACTGTCTCTCTGCCTCGACGGTGAGGTGGTGCAGGTTGGTGTTCGGCGTAGGCGGCCACTTTATCTCGTCCACATGGTGGCCGGTCTGGTATCATAGTCATGTCTTGACGGTATGGGCTCGGCCTCATCGTCAAATTGTGGAAGTAGCCGACGCTTCGGATAACTCTTTGTTGGGCGTTGAAGGCCATACTCTTCGGCCACCAGGACTTGAGTCCATCTGTCGTTGAGTGTATCCTGTTCGGCTTGGAGCTGTTGCTGCTTCTTTTTGAGGCTTCTCGCTGTTGTGATTAGCTGGCGCTTGAAGCGCTCTTGCTCGAGGGATTCCTCTGGCACGATGAAGTCTTCGTCGCCATGGCTCACATCATCCTCGGTGGGTGGCAGATAGTTACTATCCTCCGAGTCCTCGATCCCAACTGGATCGCCAGGGTTAACTTGCCCATCCTCCCAATCATCATGTTCGGATGTTGGCTTGATAGGGGCTTCGGGGTCTTCGGCGTTTTCTGGAGTGTGATTGTCTCCGGTGCCGGTATTGCTGTCTTTTTCATGATGCGATTTTGAGCGGTGCCGTTGACATCGACGCTTTCGAGGTGCTCCAACAGGCTTGTCCTTGACAGGATCCTTCCTCCCGTCATCGTCATCTTCTTTAGGTGTGTCCACCATATACACATCATATGTGGAGGTGGCCGTCCAACATCCGGTAATCAGTGGGTCTTGGCCGTGTTCGTCTCCGGCATCGTCGTCCATGCCGTCGATATCTTCGGAGGCGTAGTCCAGTATGTTGGTTAAATCTTCGATAGTGGCTATGAAGTGAGTGGTGGGTGGGACGTAAAATTTCCCGCTCTCAGCCCCTAGTCCGGGCTGGGTGTAGTACGACAATGATTCCTCTGTAATGGTGAGGGATCGCATTAAGTCCAGAGCCTCGTTTAAGAGCGAGGTTTGGACGTGGAAGCGAGAGTCTGCGGGGCTGGCCGGGGTGAAGGCCTCTAGACCCTGCCTACTTGGCACGGACTTCGAGAGTTCAGATCTGGAGTCCAGGGGTGAGTCCGGAATTTCAATGATAGGGGGAACCTGGACTGATTCCGAGTTTGCCGTGGACACGATCGCCTCCGGATCCTCGATAATGCGGTTTGCAACAATGAGTCTGATGGGCTCCACACTCCCATCTTCGGACCTGATGGTTTGCTCCGGATCTAAGGCCAGAGCGATGGTTGGGGCCGCGAACCCTTCGAAGATCAAGTCTCCTCGGATATCAGCGACATAGTTTAGGTTCCCGAACTGACCTGGTGACCTGGGGCGTAGCTGTTGATCTGTTCAAGGTGGCCAATTTAGTTGGCATGGAGTGCGAAGCCGCCAAACACGAAAATTTGGCCGGGGAGGAAACCCTCCCCCGAAACAGCATCATTGTAGATGATCGATCGAGCCATCAAACCTTTAGTCGATGACACAATGGAACTCTCAATGAAAGCACCAATGTCGGTGTCAAAACCGTCCGATCTTGGGTAGGGGTCCTGAACTGTGCGTCTGAGGATCGAAGGTAACAAGAGACAAGGGACACGATGTTTTACCCAGGTTCAGGCCCTCTTAATGGAGGTAATACCCTACTTCCTACTTGATTGACTTTGATGAGTATAGGGGTTACAAGAGTTGATCTACCTCGAGATCGTAATGGCTAAACCCTAGATGTCTAGCCTATATGATTATGATTGTCTCTACGGACTAAACCCTGAAGGAAATATGCCCTAGAGGCAATAATAAAGTTGTTATTTATATTTCCTTATATCATGATAAATGTTTATTATTCAAGCTAGAATTGTATTAACCGGAAACTTAGTACATGTGTGAATATATAAACAAACAGAGTGTCACTAGTATGCCTCTACTTGACTAGCTCGTTGAATCAAAGATGGTTAAGTTTCCTAGCCATAGACATGAGTTGTCATTTGACTAACGGGATCACATCATTAGAGAATGATGTGATTGACTTGACCAATTCCGTTAGCTTAGCATTCAATCGTTTAGTATATTGCTATTGCTTTCTTCATGACTTATACAAGTTCCTATGACTACGAGATTATGCAACTCCCAAATACCGGAGGAACACTTTGTGTGCTACCAAACATCACAATGTAACTGGGTGATTATAAAGGTGCTCTACAGGTGTGTCCGATGGTACTTGTTGAGTTGGCATAGATCAAGATTAGGATTTGTCACTCCAATTGTCGGAGAGGTATCTCTGGGCCCTCTAGGTAATGCACATCACTTTAAGCCTGGCAAGCAATACAACTAATGAGTTAGTTGCGGGATGATGTATTACGGAATGAGTAAAGAAACTTGCCGGTAACGAGATTGAACTAGGTATTGAGATACCGACGATCGAATCTCGGGAAAGTAACATACCGATGATAAAGGGAACAACGTATGTTGTTATGCGGTTTGACCGATAAAGATCTTCATAGAATATGTAGGAGCCAATATGAGCATCCAGGTTCCGCCATTGGTTATTGACCGGAGACGAGTGTCGGTCATGTCTACATAGTTCTCGAACCCATAGGGTCCGCACGCTTAACGTTCGATGACGATCGGTAGTATGAGTTTATGTGTTTTGATGTACCGAAGGTAGTTCGGAGTCCCGTATGAGATCGGGGACATCACGAGGAGTCTTGAAATGGTCTAGACGTAAAGATCGATATATTGGACGACTATATTTGGACATCGGAAAGGTTCCGAGTGATTCGGGTATTTTTCGGAGTACTGGAGAGTTACAGGAATTCACCGGGGAGTATATGGGCCTTATTGGGATTTAGGGGAAAGAGAGAGGGGAGGCTGCGCGCCCCCCAAGGCCTACTCCGAATTTGACTAGGGGAGGGGCGGCGCCGCCTCCTTCCTTCTCTTCTCTTTTCCCTTTCCTTCCCTCCTACTCCTACTACATGGAAGGGGGGAATCCTACTCCCGGTGGGAGTAGGACTCCCCCTCCTCCACTCCTTTATATACGGGGGAGGGGGACACCCCATATATACACAAGTTGATCAATTCATCTTTTAGCCGTGTGCGATGACTCTCTCCAGCATAATCCACCTTGGTCATATCGTAGCGGTGCTTAAGCGAAGCCCTGCGTCGGTAGCATCATCATCACCGTCATCACGTCGTCGTGCTGACGGAACTCTCCTTCAAAGCTCTGCTAGATGGGAGTTCGTGGGACGTCACCGAGCTGAACGTGTGCTGAACTCGGAGGTGCCATATGTTCGGTACTTGGATCGGTCGGATCGTGAAGACGTACGACTACATCAACCGCGTTCTCATAACGCTTCCGTTTACGGTCTACGAGGGTACGTAGACAATACTCTCCCCTCTCGTTGCTATGCATCACCACGATCTTGCGTGTGCATAGGAAAATTTTGAAATTACTGCGTTCCCCAACAGTGGCATCCGAGCCAGGTTTATGCGTAGATGTTATATGCATGAGTAGAACACAAGTGAGTTGTGGGCGATACAAGTCATGCTGCTTACCAGCATGTCATACTTTGGTTCGGCGGTGTTGTTGGATGAAGCGGCCCAGACCGACATTACGCTTACGCTTACGCGAGACTGGTTCTACCGACATGCTTTGCACATAGGTGGCTGGCAGGTGTTAGTTTCTCCAACTTTAGTTGAACCGAGTGTGACTACGCCCGGTCCTTGTTGAAGGTTAAAACATCACTAACTTAACGAAATATCGTTGTGGTTTTGATGCGTAGGTAAGAACGATTCTTGCTCAGCCCGTAGCAGCCACGTAAAACTTGCAATAACAAAGTAGAGGACGTCTAACTTGTTTTTGCAGGGCATGTTGTGATGTGATATGGTCAAGGCATGATGCTATATTTTATTGTATGAGATGATCATGTTTTGTAATGGAGTTATCGACAACTAGCAGGAGCCATATGGTTGTCGCTTTATTGTATGCAATGCAATCGCCCTGTAATTGCATTACTTTATCACTAAACAGCAGTGATATGCGTAGAAGAAATATTTGGCGAGACGACAACGATGCTACGATGGAGATCAAGGTGTCGCGCCGGTGACGATGGTGATCGTGACGGTGCTTTGGAGATGGAGATCAAAGGCACAAGATGATGATGACCATATCATATCACTTATATTGATTGCATGTGATTTTTATCCTTTATGCATCTTATTCTGCTTGATTGACGGTAGCATTATATGATGATCTCTCACTAAATTTCAAGGTACAAGTGTTCTCCCTGAGTATGCACCGTTGCCAAAGTTTGTCGTGCCGAGACACCACGTGATGATCGGGTGTGATAAGCTCTACGTTCACATACAACGGATGCAAGCCAGTTTTGCACACGCAAAAATACTCGGGTTAAACTTGATGAGCCTAGCATATGCAGATATGGCCTCGGAACACTGAGACCGAAAGGTCGAGTGTGAATCATATAGCAGATATGATCAACATAGTGATGTTCACCATTGAAAACTACTCCATCTCACTTGATGATCGGACATGGTTTAGTTGATTTGGATCACGTGATCACTTAGATGACTAGAGGGATGTCTATCTAAGTGGGAGTTCTTAAGTAATATGATTAATTGAACTTTATTTATCTAGCCATAGATTCATCAAAATAAGCAAACAACACACGAAAAACAAAATCTGTCAAAAACAGAACAGTCTGTAGTAATCTGTAGCTAGCGCAAGATCTGGAACCCCAAAAATTCTAAAATAAATTGCTGGACATGAGTAATTTATCTATTAATCATCTGCAAAAATAATTAACTAAATATCAATTTCCAAATAAAAATGGCAGCAGTTCTCGTGAGCGCTAAAGTTTCTGTTTTTTACAGCAAGATATCAAGACTTTCCCCAAGTCTTCCCAACTGTTCTACTTGGCACAAACACCAATTAAACACAAAAAACACAACCAAAACAGAGGCTAGGTAAATTATTTATTACTAAACAGGAACAAAAAGCAAAGAATAAAAATAAAATTGGGTTGCCTCCCAACAAGCGCTATCATTTAACGCCCCTAGCTAGGCTTAAAAAGCAAGGATAGATCTAGGTATTGCCATCTTTGGAAGACAATCCATAAGTGGCTCTCATAATAGATTCATAAGGTAATTTAATTTTCTTTCTAGGAAAGTGTTCCATGCCTTTCCTTACCGGAAATTGGAACTAATATTTCCTTCCTTCATATCAATAATTGCACCAATCGTTCTAAGGAAAGGTCTACCAAGAATAATAGGACATGAAGGATTGCAATCTATGTCAAGAACAATAAAATCTACGGGCACATAATTACTATTTGCGACAATAAGAACATCATTAATTCTTCCTGTAGTTTTCTTAATAGTGGAATCCGCAATGTGCAAGTTTAAAGAGCAATCATCAAAATCATGGAAACCTAACAAATCACACAAAGTCTTTGGAATCGTGGAAACACTAGCACCCAAATCACATAAAGCATAGAACTCATGATCTTTAATCTTAATTTTAATAGTTGGTTCCCACTCATCATAAAGTTTCTCGGGATAGAAACTTCCAACTCAAGTTTTTCTTCATAAGATTGCATCAAGGCATCAACGATATGTTTAGTAAACGCTTTATTTTGACTATAAGCATGAGGAGAATTTAGCACGGATTTCAATAAGGAAATACAATCAATCAAAGAGCAATTTTCATAATTAAATTCCTTGAAATCCAAAATAGCGTATTTAGCAACATCTAGGATTTTATTTCTTCAATCCCACTTTCATCAAATTTAGCATCAAGATCTAAAAACTTCGAATTCTGGGAATGCCTTCTAGGTAAAGGTGGATCATTTTCAGCCCCATAATTATTAAGATCCATATTGCAAAAAAAAGATTTAATAGGGACACATCAATAACTTTTAGATCTTCATCTTTATTTTCATAGGAAATCGAAGAACACGCTCTTATAAAGGCATCTTTCTTAGCACACATCCTAGCGGTTCTTTCTTTGCACTCATCAATGGAAATTCTCATGGCTTTGAGAGACTCATTGATATCATGCTTAGGAGGAATAGATCTAAGCTTTAAAGAATCAACATCAAGAGAAATTCTATCAACGTTCCTAGCCAACTCATCAATCTTAAGCAATTTTTCTTCAATCAAAGCATTGAAATTCTTTTGCAAAGTAATAAATTATTTAATATTAGATTCAAAATCAGAGGGCATATTATTATAATTTCCATAAGAATTGTTGTAGGAATTACCATAACTATTAGAGGGATTACTAGTATAAGGCATAGGATTAAAATTTCCTCTATACGCGTTCTTACCAAAATTATTCCTACCAACAAAATTCACGTCCATAGATTCATTATTATACTCAATCAAAGTAGATAAGGGCATATCATTAGGATCATAAGAGACACTCTTACTTGCAAATAATTTCATAAGTTCATCCATCTTTCCACTCAAAACATTAATTTCTTCTATCGCATGCACCTTTTTATTAGTAGATCTTTCAGTATGCCATTGAGAATAATTAACCATAATATTATCTAGGAGTTTAGTTGCTTCTCCTAAAGTGATTTCCATAAAAGTGCCTCCCGCGGCTGAATCTAAAAGATTTCTAGAAGCAAAATTTAATCCGGCATAAAGTTTTTGTATAATCATCCACAAATTCAAACCATGAGTAGGGCAATTACGTATCATTAATTTCATCCTCTCCAAAGCTTGTGCAACATGTTCATGATCAAGTTGCTTAAAATTCATAATATCGTTTCTAAGAGAGATGATCTTAGCGGGAGGAAAATACTTAGAGATAAAAGCATCTGTGCACTTATTCCAATTATCAATACTATTTTTAGGCAAAGACGAAAACCAAGCTTTAGCACGATCTCTAAGCAAAAAAGGAAATAGCTTCAATTTAACAATATCATTGTGCACATCTTTCTTATTTTGCATATCACACAAATCAACAAAGCTATTTAGATGGGTAGCAGCATCTTCACTACGAAGGCCGGAAAACGGATCTTTCATGACAAGATTCAGCAAAGCGGCATTAATTTCGCAAGATTCAGAATCGGTAAGAGGAGCAATCGGAGTGCTAATAAAACCATTGTTGTTTGTATTGGTAAAGTCACACAATTTAGTGTTATCTTGAGCCATCGTGACAAGCAAGCAATCCAACACACAAGCAAACAAAAAGCAAGCAGGCAAAAAGAGGCAAATAGAGAAAGAGAGGGAGGATAGAGAGAGAGAGGGCGAATAAAACGACAAGGGTGAAGTGGGGGAGAGGAAAACGAGAGGCAAATGGCAAATAATGTAATGTGGGAGATAAGGGTTGTGATGGGTACTTGGTATGTTGACTTTTGCGTAGACTCCCCAGCAACGGCGCCAGAAATTCTTCTTGCTACCTCTGGAGCACTGCGTTGGATTTCCTTGAAGAGGAAAGGATGATGCAGCAAAACAGCGTAAGTATTTCCCTCAGTTTTTGAGAACCAAGGTATCAATCAAGTAGGAGGCTGCACGCAAGTCCCTAGTACCTGCACAAAACAAATAACTCCACGCAACCAACGCGATAAGGGGTTGTCAATCCCTTCACGGCCACTTACGAGAGTGAGATCTGATAGATATGATAAGATAATATTTTCGGTATTTTTATGATAAAGATGCAAAGTAAAATAAAAGCAAAGTAAAAAAGCAAAGGAAATAAGTAAGCATTGGAAGATTAATATGATGAAGATAGACCCAGTGCCATAGGTTTCATTAGTGGCTTCTCTCAAGAACATAAGTATTTTACGGTGGGTGAACGAATTACTGTTGAGCAATTGACAGAATTGAGCATAGTTGTGAGAATATCTAGCTATGATCATGTATATAGGCATCACGTCCGAGACAAGTAGACCGACTCCTGCCTACATCTACTACTATTACTCCACTCATCGACCGCTATCCAACATGCATGTAGAGTATTAAGTTCATGAAAACAGAGTAACGCCTTAAGCAAGATGACATGTTGTAGAGGGATAAATTCATGCAATATGATAACCCATCTTGTTATCCTCGATGGCAACAATACAATACTTGCCTTGCTGCCCCTACTGTCACTGGGAAAGGACACCGCAAGATTGAACCCAAAGCTAAGCACTTCTCCCATTGCAAGAAAGATCAATCTAGTAGGCCAAACCAAACTGATAATTCGAAGAGACTTGCAAAGATAACCAATCATATGTAAAAGAATTCATAGAAGACTCAAATATTGTTCATAGACAATCTTGATCATAAACCCACAATTCATCGGTCTCAACAAACACACCACAAAAAGAAGATTACATCGAATAGATCTCCACAAGAGAGGGGAGAACATTGTATTGAGAACCAAAAAGAGAGAAGAAGCCATGTAGCTAATAACTATGGACCCGAAGGTCTGAGGTAAACTACTCACACTTCATCGGAGAGGCTATGGTGTTGATGTAGAAGCCCTCCGTGATAGATGCCCCCTCCAGCGAAGCTCCGGAACAGGCCCCAAGATGGGATCTCGTGGATACAGAAGGTTGCGTCGGTGTAATTAGGGTTTTGGCTCCGTTTGATATTCCTTTTCTTCAAAACCCTAAAATAGACAAAAAAACAACAATTCTGGGCTAGGCCTCCGGTTAATAGGTTAGTCCCAAAAATAATATAAAAGTGGATAATAAAGCCCAATAATGTCCAAAATAGTAGATATTATAGCATGGAGCAATCAAAAATTATAGATACGTTGGAGACGTATCAGTGCACCATGCTTTACGGCTTAGAACCGGGACGTCAAAAATGTTTTGAATTCCACGGAACATATAAGATGTTCCAGGAGCTGAAATTGGTATTTCAGACTCATGCCCGAGTCGAGAGGTATGAGACCTCTGACAAGTACTTTTCCTACAAGATGGAGGAGAATAGCTCAACCGGTGAGCATGTGCTCAGATTGTCTGAGTACTACATTCCCTCGAATCAAGTAGGGAGTTAATCTTCCAGTTAAGATAGTGATTGACAGAGTTCTCTAGTCACTATCACCAGGTTATTAGAACTTCGTGATGAACTATAAAATACAAGGGATAACGGAAACGATTCCCAAGCTCTTCATGATGCTAAAATCGACAAAGGTAGAAATCAAGAAAAGCATCAAGTGTTGATGGTTGACAAGACCACTAGTTTCAAGTAAAAGGGCAAGGGGAAGAAAGGGAACTTCAAGAATAATGGCAAGCAAGTTGCCACTCCCATGAAGTAGCCCAAAGCTAGACCCAAGCCTGAAACTGAGTGCTTCTACTTCAAAGGAAATGGTCACTAAAAGTGGAACTGCCCTAGATACTTGGCGGATAAGAAGGATGGCAAAGTGAACAAAGGTATATTTGATATACATGTTATTGATGTGTACTTTACTAGTGTTTATAGCAACCCCTCGGTATTTGATACTAGTTCAGTTTCTAAGAGTAGTAACTTGAAGCGGGAGTTGCAGAATGAACAAAGACTAGTTAAGGGCGAGGTGATGATGTGAGTTGGAAGTGATTCCAAGGTTGATAAGATCACCATCACACACTCCCTTTACCTTCGGGATTAGTGTGAAACCTAAAGTAAATGTTATTTGGTGTTTGCGTAAAGCATAATATGATTGGATCATGTTTATTGCAATACGATTATTCATTTAAGTCAACGATAATTGTTATTCTGTTTACATGAATAAAACCTTCTGAGGTCATACACCCTAGGTGAATCGTTTATTGAATCTCGATCGTAGTAACACACATATTTATAATATTGAAGCCAAAAGATGCAAAGTTAATAATGATAGTGCAAATTATATGTGGCACTGCCTTTTAGGTCATATTGGTGTAAAGCGCATGAAGAAACTCCATGCTGATAGGATTTTGGAATCACTTGATTATGAATCACTTGATGTTTGCAAACCATGCCTCATGAGCAAGATGACTAAGTCTCCGTTCTCCGGAACAATGGAGCGAGCAACTGACGTATTGGAAATAATACATACTGATGTATGCAGTCTGATGAGTGTTGAGGCTCGCGGCGGTTATCGTTATTTTCTGACCTTCATAGATGATTTGAGCAGATATGGGTATATCTACTTGATGAAACATAAGTCTGAAAATTTTGAAAACTTCAAAGAATTTTAGAGTGAAGTGGAAAATCATCGTAACAAGAAAATAAAGTTTCTACGATCTGATCGTGGAGGAGAATATTTGAGTTACGAGTTTGGTCTTCATATGAAACAATGCGGAATAGTTTCGCAATTCACGCCACTTGGAACACCACAACGTAATGGTGTGTCCGAATGTCGTAATCACACTTTACTAGATATTGTGCGATCTATGATGTCTCTTACTGATTTACCGCTATCGTTTTGGGGTTATGCATTAGAGACAGCTGCGTTCATGTTAAATAGGGCACCATCTAAATCCGTTGAGATGACACCGTATGAACTATGGTTTGTCAAGAAACCAAAACTATCGTTTCTTAAAGTTTGGGGTTGTGATGCTTATGTGAAAAGTTTCAGCCAGATAAGCACAAACCTAAATCGGATAAGTGCGTCTTCATAGGATACCCAAAAGAAACTATTGGGTACACCTTCTATCACAGATCCAAAAGACAATATCTTTGTTGCTAAGAGTGGATCCTTTCTAGGGAAGAAATTTCTCTCGAAAGAAGTGATTGGGAGGAATGTAGATGATAAGGTAATTGTACCTTCTCCTGAATTGAAAGTAGTTCATCACAGAAATCAGTTCTAGTGATCTCTATACCAATTAGTGAGGAAGCTAATGATGATGATCATGAAACTTAAGATCAAGTTACTACCGAACCTCTTAGGACAACCAGAGTATGGTCCGCACCAGAGTGGTACGGTAATCCTTTCTGGAAGTCATGTTGCTAGACCATGACGAACCTATGAACTATGAGGAAGCGATGATGAGCCCAGATTCCACGAAATGGCTTGAGGCCATGAAATCTAAGATGGGATCCATGTATGAGAACAAAGTATGGACTTTGATGGACTTGCCCATTGATCGGTGAGTCATTAAGAATAAATGGATCTTCAAGAGGAAGGCAGACGCTGATAGTAGTGTTACTATCTACAAAGCTCGAATTGTCGCAAAAATGTTTTCGACAAGTTCATGGTGTTGACTACGATGAAATTTTCTCACTCGTATTGATGCTTAAAAGTCTGTCCGAATCATGTTAGCAATTGCCGCATTTTATGAAATCTGGCAAATGGATGTCAAAACTGTATTCCTTAATGGATTTCTCAAAGAAGAGTTGTATATGATGTAACCAGAAGGTTTTGTCGATCCTAAAGGTGCTAACAAAGTGAGCAAGCTCCAGCGATCCATCTATGGACTGGTGCAAGCATCTCGGAGTTAGAATATATACTTTGATAAAGTGATCAAAGCATATGGTTTTATACAGACTTACGGTGAAGACTGTATTTACAAGAAAGTGAGTGGGAGCACTATGACATTTCTGATAAGTATATGTGAATGACATACTGTTGATCGGAAATAAGTAGAATTTTCTGGAAAGCATAAAGGAATGTTTGAAAGGAGTTTTTCAAAGAAAGACCTGGGTGAAGCTACTTACATATTGAGCATCAAGATCTATAGAGATCGATCAAGACGCTTGATATATTTTCAATGAGTACATACCTTGACAAGTTTTTTAAGTAGTTCAAAATGGAACAGTCAAAGAAGGAGTTCTTGCCTGTGTTGCAAGGTGTGAAGTAGAGTAAAGATTCAAAACCCGACCACGGTAGAAAATAGAAAGAGAATGAAAAGTCATTCCCTATGCCTTAGTCATAGGTTCTACAAAGTATGCCATGCTGTGTACCAGACCTATTGTGTACCTCACCATAAGTTTGGCAAGGGGGTACAATAGTGATCCAGGAGTGGATCACTAGACAACGGTCAAAAATATCCTTAGTGGAATAAGGAAATGTTTCTCGGTTATGGAGGTGACAAAGAGTTCGTCGTAAAGAGTTACGTCGATGCAAGCTTTGACACCGATCTGGATGACTCTAAGTCTCGATCTAGATACATATTGAAAGTGGGAGCAATTATCTAGAGTAGCTCCGTGCAAAGCATTGTAGACATAGAAAATTTGCAAAATACATACGAGTCTGAATGTGGCAGACCCGTTGACTAAATTTCTCTCACAAGAAAAACATGATCACTCTTTGGGTGTTAATCACATAGCAATGTGAACTAGATTATCGACTCTAGTAAACCCTTTGGGTATTAGTCACATAGAGATGTGAACTAGATTATTGAATCTAGTGCAAGTGGGAGACTGAAGGAAATATGCCCTAGAGGCAATAATAAAGTTGTTATTTATATTTCCTTATATCATGATAATGTTTATTATTCATGCTAGAATTGTATTAACCGGAAACTTAGTACATGTGTGAATATATAGACAAACAGAGTGTCACTAGTATGCCTCTACTTGACTAGCTCGTTGAATTAAAGAAGGTTAAGTTTCCTAGCCATAGACATGAGTTCTCATTTGATTAACGGGATCACATCATTAGAGAATGATGTGATTGACTTGACCCATTCCGTTAGCTTAGCATTCGGTCGTTTAGTATATTGCTATTGCTTTCCTCATGACTTGTACATGTTCCTATGACTATGAGATTATGCAACTCCCAAATACCGGAGGAACACTTTGTGTGCTACCAAACGTCACAACGTAACTAGGTGATTATAAAGGTGCTCTATAGGTGTCTCTGATGGTGCTTGTTGAGTTGGCATAGATCAAGACTAGGATTTGTCACTCTGATAGTCGGAGAGGTATCTCTAGGCCCTCTCGGTAATGCACATCACTTTAAGCCTTGCAAGAAATGCAACTAATGAGTTAGTTGCGGGATGATGTACTACAAAACAAGCAAAGAGACTTGCCGGTAATGAGATTGCACTAGGTATTGAGATACCGACGATCGAATCTCGGGCTAATAACATACCGATGACAAAGGGAACAACGTATGTTGTTATGCGGTTTGACCGATAAAGATCTTCGTAGAATGGGAGCCAATATGAGCATCCAGGTTCCGGTATTGGTTATTGACAGGAGACGAGTGTCGGTCATGTCTACATAGTTCTCGTACCCGTAGGGTCCGCACGCTTAACGTTCGCTATGAGTTTATATGTTTTGATGTACCGAAGGTAGTTCGGAGTCCCGGATGAGATCGGGGACATGACGAGGAGTATCGAAATGGTCGAGACGTAAAGATCGATATATTGGACGACTATATTTGGACATCCGAAAGGTTCCGAGTGATTCAGGTATTTTTCGGAGTACCGGAGAGTGAAGGGAATTCGCCGGGGAGTATATGGGCCTTATTGGACTTTAGGGGAAAGAGAGAGGGGAGGATGCGCACCCCCCAAGGCCTAATCTGAATTTGACTAGGGGGAGGGGCGGCGCCCCCTCCTTCCTTCTCTTCTCTTTTCCCTTTCCTTCCCTCATACTCCTACTACATGGAAGGGGGGGGGGGGAATCCTACTCCCGGTGGGAGTAGGACTCCCTGAAGGAAATATGCCCTAGAGGCAATAATAAAGTTATTATTTATTTCCTTATTTCATGATAACTATTTATTATCCATGCTAGAATTGTATTAACCGGAAACTTGATACATGTGTGAATACATAGACAAAAAGAGTGTCACTAGTATGCCTCTACTTGACTAGCTCGCTGATCAAAGATGGTTATGTTTCCTAGCCATAGACATGAGTTGTCATTTGGTTAATGGGATCACATCATTAGGAGAATGATGTGATTGACTTGACCCATTCCGTTAGCTTAGCACTTGATCGTTTAGTTTGTTGCTATTGCTTTCTTCATGACTTATACATGTTCCTATGACTATGAGATTATGCAACTCCCGTTTATCGAAGGAACACTTTGTGTGCTACCAAACGTCACAACGTAACTGGGTGATTATAAAGGTGCTCTACAGGTGTCTCCGAAAGTACTTGTTGGGTTGATGTATTTCAAGATTAGGATTTGTCACTCCGATTATCGGAGAGGTCTATTTAGGCCCACTCGGTAATACACATCACTTAAGCTTTGCAAGCATTGCAACTAATGAGTTAGTTGCGGGATGATATGTTACGGAACGAGTAAAGAGACTTGCCTGTAATGAGATTGAACTAGGTATTGAGATACCGATGATCGAATCTCGTGCAAGTAACATACCGATTGTCGGGGATATTACCCCGCGGTATAAACCGCCGGATGTATGACCCGGCTGGAGTTTGGCGATTCACTGGCGACCCGCTTGCCCCTGGCGGTTTATGATTCATTGGTAACCGGCAGGCGGGTCAGAGGAGCGACAATACCTGGTGGCCCAACGGGCGGTTTATGAAAGGCCGGCTCATGTTATGGTGGGCCGGTTTAAGAGGAAGACATAAGGAATATTCTCCTACAAAGGAAGCAAGACTAGGACTCCACTTGTAATAGAGTAATCCTAATCCAACTAGGACTAGTCATGTAAACCTCCCCTTCAACATATATAAGGAGGGGCAGGTCACCCCAAAGAGGGACAAGGAAGAAGAGACAATTTAGGGCTAGACATAACTGGGAGAGGTGATTTACGGCGATTCCCTCGTGATGATAATGAGACATAGCCTCAAACAACATGTAGGGTTGTTACCGGATGATGTTTCTCGGGGCCCGGAGCTGTCTAAATCCCTGTCTTGTGTTGCTTCTTTCGATTCCGCTCAACCCCTCTCAAGCTACCACATAGATGCGTTGGCCTCACGACTAAGTCATCACACTAGGATATCTGCCGGGACAATTCCACGGCAGTTGGCGCCCACCTTGGGGCCCGCGCACGATGGTGTTGAGTTCTTGAAGGGATCGCTCCCAGGGATCGAGAAGTTTGCAACTGTCCAGTATGAGTTTTGAGTTCAAGGGAATTTAGGGTTTGGCGTTCCTGTGTGTATCGTCAATGAAACGCGATCCGTCGAATCCGGATAGAAGATCAATTTTTTTGCTGCTAGTCGCATATCGCCGAGGCCGACAGGAATTGTGCTCCAGATGTCGTACGCCGCGTCAGATCAATCTACATCAACACGCACGTGTGGGCAAGGGTCAAGCCCCGAGGTGGTTTCATAAGGCTAGCCATAGTGGGGGTAACTTAGGTAGTAACTTAACACACCCCAAGACAATTTTGCTTATGTGGCAAGTATTTAATAAGGAGAGAGGCGCTTGGAGTAACATAATATGTTACTATAACATAGCGCTTCCCGAGGTAAAATGAGTTTATAAAGCAATAAATGAAACAATCTATGACACTAATATTAAGATACTTTGCACTATGAAGGTAGTAACTTAGACTAGTGTCATATGCATGATACTAGTATAAGTTACTCCCACTATGACCAGCCTAAAGTGATCAGTTAAACTGATGCTACTGTGGTCCGGAGAAGTACTATTTCCAATAGATAATTATGCTACTTTTCTCATGAAGGCAATACTGCTATAGTACTACTCTGCTGCTATTGTTCGTAACTCAGATTTTGGAAGGGGTAATCTGTACAGCAAGACCATGACCCAGATTCTGCTCTGTTGCCGAATCGCCCGCGGCGTGCAAGTCACCGTCAAGCTGGCCGCGACCCAGGGAAGGGCGCGCACTCCGCCATTACCTTGCGCCAAGCCCACCGTGCGACCCGCCATCTCCAAGACGCTGCGGCGATGTCGTCGCCGCCACCCGCCTCTGACACAGTTGGGTTCTGCGACCCGACACCTGCACTGCGCTTCAACCTGCCATCACGAGTTGACCCGGCCTACCATCGCCGCTGCAGCGCCGAGCTACTGCTGTAATAAAGCTACGCACGCCTCTTGCCATTCTGTCGTGGCAGGCCACCTCCGTTTCTACGGCAAACCGCCTCAAGCTGGCTCACCTACATTGACGGCCGCTGCCGGGTCAAATCGCTGCGCCTCCAACTGCCGCACGGCCACGGCCCCTGCTGCGCCTCTCCAACCCGCCGCCGATTCATCCGCACCTCACCAGCCTCGCCGTCGAGCCGTTCACCTTGGGCCGCCCCGGGTGAGTCACCGTGTCCGTTTCTGATGGACCCCATTGAGCCGCCGCGACCGCGCCAGTGCCAAGACCGCTGCCTCGTCTTCTGCTATGAGTCACACTCTGTCGCGCCGGGCCAGTTTACGCCGCCACCGCGGTAGGTCGCTCTGATGGCCAACCCGCCTCCGCTGCGTTTTCACCTCGCCTCTATCACAAGTCGCACCCGCCGGCCGAATCTAACCCGCTCCTGCGGGCCTGCTTCCGCCGCCTCCAAGTGGCCCTGCGTCCGCGCCAAATCCCCTTCGATGATGCGGTTGAACCGCTATCTGCTCACCGTGCCGTTTCAAGCCGCCGTCGTCAGAAGCCGCGCCATCTTCGCGCCTCGCTGCTGCCTTTGCCGCGTAACTATAGTCTCGTTTGGTCTGGGACACACACAAAAATCGCGGTGCTTGTGATCGCGCAGTCCGCTAAGTCTCGACAAGTGCTCTGACGAAATATCCAGGTGCTGTCGTCGTTCCGTGTGTACTGGTACTCCCATCAAGCAAGACAGTCCAAGATCAGTATAACATTGGCTGAGGCCAGATACACAACAAGCTTCGACCATAGCCAGATTAACCAAAGCATGATGATGTATCATTAATTCGTGAGGGGAATCAAACTGTTCAAGTGCACAAATTCATATGCCAACTATTACATCAAAGTTGGTCTACCAAGAAGGTACTATGACCTGGACAAGTCCGGCGACGTGCGCAGTACTGATCATCGGTCGTCCAAGCAAATCAGATGACATCCATCTAAGTTTGTTTATTTAGTATATATTGTTTTTTTGTCAAAGAGCAATTTATCTTGGCCGTCATCTGCAATGTTTTTATGCAGGATAATTATTTATGACAAGGGTATTGTTATACCACGGACATGGAGCGCGTGCCAGCATAATTTTGCACTGGTGTTCCTCCGGGCCATGCTGCTCGACGGATACATGTGCAAATCACCGCCCCCACTGTTCAGTTTACATCCGTTCATGCATGCGGCCGACTCGTTGTCCGCGCCGGCTTACAAACGTCACGGCCGATTCACCCGTCCGCACCGGCTTACCACACCGCGGCCGGTTCACCCATGATTGATTTCAGCTTCATCCGGTGATCATCAAGTTTGATTTCAGCTTCATCCGGTGATCATCAAGTCTGTGACGGATAATTTCCGGCCTAACATATCAGGTGAAATCCATCTAAATCTAGTTTGGACACATATTGTTTTTGTCAAAGAACAATTACGTTGGTTTGTATCTTTTTTATATGTAGGACAATTATTTCAAAGTGGCGTTACATCGCGGATGATTGTTCTTTCCGTGCCGCTCAATAGAAGCGCCTAAATTGCCATTCTTGTGGACCAATCTATATCAGCATATCAGGGTCACACCCGTTCATGCAAGTTGTCCAATGGACGTATACAAACCGCCGCCATGTGGTCTGATCTATATTATCAGCCGCCGTTCGCACCTGTCTGCATGAGCTGTTTATTAAGTATGAGCAAGTCATAGCTTGGGTAGCCCGGTTTCTCTTTCAAACAAAATGGAGGCAGATTATCATATACTATCAGCTGTCGTCTGCACTGGATGACTCAATGGACAGGCGCACAAGTCACCGCCACTACAGTTTGGTTAAACTTGAAGGAGCCAGTCGGAAGGAACCATTGGCCGAGTTGCTGACACGGCTCATATGGGAACATTTATAACCCGCCGGAGTCACCTCAACATTCTGTGGATTCACATTGTGCTATCAACATCTATTATATACAATTTATGCCGGTTTATATCACGGACAACTATGGACAATCTCAAGCCAACTCTTCGAGTCACCTTAAGACTCGGGGGCTACGAAGACATGACTCAGCAAATCTTGCCAGTTTAAGCAAATTTAAGAACCCCGGGACGATGGAGGGAAAGATAACCCGGTCCCGGAGGCTACTGTTATGTTGATGAAAATTTAAAAGCCGTTAGAAAATTTCCGGCTTAGAAAGTATATGACAGTTACCAAATCCTGGCTCAGTGAAGAAGTTCCGGGTCATCAGAAAGGATTTCGGTTTAAAATCCGGCTCAAGGGAAGTCAGTCTCACTGAAGTTCTCAAATCCGGTTTAAGAATTTCCGGTTCAAAAAGAATTAATTTCTCGCAAGTTCGAGTTTAAAGGCTCTCAGAATATTTCCAGCTGAAAATGAAGATTCCGGTTTAAAATCCGGCTCAAGGGAAAGATGTCTCCCACAAAGCTTTGAAGCTCTCACTCTCTGGTTCGAAATCCCGGTTCAAGAAGAATTTATCTCTTGTAAAAAGTTAAAGGTTGCCCAAGAGGGCCTGTTGCCATGATGCGCGGTTCAAACATGGGTTATCCTGCCTTATTGGCTTATAATATTATTGAAAACATGGGAGCTTCTGTTTATAAAGCGGGGTTCTGATTACATATTGATCCGGCTATCAAGCCAATATTATCATAAGGGGTCAAAGAGAGTTTGTTGCACAACACAACTCAAACATAGGCACCCGATGAGCACAGCTCAGAAATATATCACTTGGGGGCTTGGTCGTATTCGAACCATAGCTACACCTCTTGATCGGCGTAAGGCCACCAGGGAAGTTACTTGGGGGTTTTTTGCTTCGCATCGAACTAAGAGTCTGCACCCTTGTAATAGGCTATCAAGCCCGGCTTGGAAGCCTGGTGTTCGCACCTAAACCCCTGGATTAACCTGCCTTCTTTAAGTAAGTCACTCCGCCCAAGTAAACCTGGTACGACCCGCGAACGTTTGACAGTCAATCTCATAGACCCTGAACTTGTTAAAGTTAAAATGCGATTGGTTAAAGATTGAGATCCATCTTAAGAGGCTTTGTGAAATGGTTAATTCAGTGGCCTGGCAGCCCATGAAAAGCCTCGATTTGGAGCCTGGCAGCTCGTAAAAAGCCTCTACTACAAGTTTTCATATGCTTTCATTTGCCAAGTTTTTTCTCCTTTGATGAGATTTATAACATCTTCTGATAAACCGGCGTCCTTGACCCGGCTTTGCTTTCAACTAACAAATTGTCAGTGCATGATCAGTTCTAATCCGGCATTCTTTAACCCGACCTGGCTTTTTGACTATAAGTCGCCAATATAAGGTAAAATAATATCCGGTGTTTATTAACCCGGCCTAGCTTTAAGACGATAAGTCACCAGTGTATGATGAGAAATTATCCGGTGTTTCTTAACCCGGCCTGGCTTTGGACTATAAGTCGCCAATATATATTTGGATTGCGCCATTGGAATCATGCGCTTATAAATCATTGGATTATATTATTCAAATCTTCAAATAGCCAACATGGCTGGATTTTATTATGGTTATCAATAACCAGTATTATGATTAAGGTTTTCAAAGTCTCTTCTGCGCAATGGATATTATTTTATCAATGGGTGTGATTTATTCTACAAAAGAATAGTCCCGAGTCGCTGCAGGCTTATGACCCGGCCCTTGGGGGCTACATTATTCAAGTTGAGATTACATTAAATATGCAAGTCTCATGTCGCTGCAAGCATGCACCATGACACTTGGGGGCTAATGCAAAGTCATTTTTTGCTCACCTTATTGAGGACCCGAATCATCACAGTGTAATGAGCCGGCCCTTGGGGGCTACCAATTGCTCCTGTCAACAATTCAAGGTACACAAGTCTTAATCCATTATATTGAAGGTTTATTGCTCATTTGGTAAAGCACAAAGCTCTTAACCTTGTGGACGTGGGTTCAAGCCCCATGATGGGGGTTACATCATATGATGTTATTTTCAATGAAGTATATGTAAAGTCCCAGCTCAAGATTATCTTACTGAGCCGGCCCTTGGGGGCTACATGTTGCTGTTCAAATCTACATGATCATATTTATAAAGTCCCTACTCATTATTGCATAATGACCCGGCCCTTGGGGGCTACACTGGTTGAAATGTTTTGAGCATCGGGCAATTACAAGTCCCAGGTTGCTGCAAGCATGACAACCCGGCACTTGGGGGCTACATAATATGGAATATTCAGTTGTGACTAGTAACTGAGATGAACAAACTAGATTTCTTCAAGGTTGCAACATTTATATTGAAACAAGTCTTAATCTATCACTATGTTCTCCTCTTAAGATTTGGGGGCTACGGGTAATATGCATATAAAGGAGGAACATCTTCAAATTCTCAGTTTTGGGCAAATCAGGAAGGTTAATTGTGTGACCCGACATTGGCAACAATCATAACCCGGCGTCTATAAACGCTTATAATCCAGGATCATCAGTTTTTATAACCCGACAATTTTGGCAATGATAAACCGGCAAGTTCTACATTTTCAAACCGCTGATATCAGTTGAATATTTTAAGACCAATATTTTTGTCAAATCAGAGCATTGAAGGCCGATTCAAATAGATTCTTTATTTACAAAATATCTTCTGCAAGCAAATTGATTATGAAGCTGGTATATTGACTCGGATTTTTTCAGAAAAAAGAAATGACAAGGATTTAAGGATGATCAAGTGCCAGTTTATAAGAATATTTAACCCGGAGCGCAACCTGTCAAATTCGTTCTTGTGTTTATGTTGCAGGATCAGTTTAACATGGATAAATCCAAATTAAACTAGGGGCTAATGTCGGGGATATACCCCGCGGTATAAACCGCCGGATGTATGACCCGGCTGGAGTTTGGCGATTCACTGGCGACCCGCTTGCCCCTGGCGGTTTATGATTAATTTGTAATCCGGCAGGCGGGTCAGAGGAGCGACAATACCTGGTGGCCCAACGGGCGGTTTATGAAAGGCCGGCTCATATTATGGTGGGCCGGTTTAAGAGGAAGACATAAGGAATATTCTCCTACAAAGGAAGCAAGAGTAGGACTCCACTTGTAATAGAGTAATCCTAATCCAACTAGGACTAGTCATGTAAACCGCCCCTTCAACATATATAAGGATGGGCAGGGCACCCCAAAGAGGGACAAGGAAGAAGAGAAAATTTAGGGCTAGACATAACTGGGAGAGCCGGTTTACGGAGATTCCCTCGTGATGATAATGAGACCTAGCCTCAAACAACATGTAGGGTTGTTACCAGATGATGTTTCCCAGGGCCCGAAGCTGTCTAAATCCCTGTCTTGTGTTGCTTCTCTCGATTCCGCTCAACCCCTTGATAACCACAAGTATAGGGGATCGCAACAGTTTTCGATAAGTAAGAGTGTCGAACCCAACGAGGAGCTAAAGGTAGAACAAATATTCCCTCAAGTTCTATCAACCACCGATACAACTCTACGCACGCTTGACGTTCGCTTTACCTAGAACAAGTATGAAACTAGAAGTACTTTGTAGGTGTTGTTGGATAGGTTTGCAAGATAATAAAGAGTACGTAAATAAAAAGTAGGGGCTGTTTAGATAAAGGAACAATAAAGTAAATATAGTGAGTGTGGAAAAGTGGTGGTAGGAGTTGTGAAATTGCCCCTAAGCAATTGACTACTTTACTAGACCAATAGCAAGTATTATGTGGGAGAGGCCACTGCTAGCATGTCATGCCTGACTTGGAATTCTATGCACTTATGATTGGAACTATTAGCAAGCATCCGCAACTACTAATGTTCATTAAGGTAAAACCCAACCATAGCATTAAGATATATTGGCCCCCCTTTAATCCCGTATGCATCAATTTATATGCTAGGTTGAAGCTTCTGTCACTCTTGCCCTCCAATACATAGTCCTATCAACATACAACTAACCCTAGGGTGTGATCCACGCGCGCAATCATATGATGGGCACCAAAGGACAGCAGCATAACCACAAGCAAATTAAATCAATCATAGCAATTCATCAACCACCGATAGGACAACAAAAATCTACTCAGACATCATAGGATGGCAACACATCATTGGATAATAATATGAAGCATAAAGCACCATGTTCAAGTAGAGGGTACAACGGGTTGCGGGAGAGTGGAACACTGTAGATAGAGGGGGAAGGTGATGGAGATGTTGGTGAAGATGGCGGAGGTGTTGGCGTAGATTCTGGTGATGATGATGGCCCCCGATGGCACTCTGGTGCCACCGGAAGCGAGGGGGAGAGAGCCCCCCTCCTTCTTCTTCCTTGACCTCCTCTCTAGATGGGAGAAGGGTTTCCCTTCTGTTCCAGGGCCTCCATGGCACGGGAGGGGCGAGAGCCCCTCCGAGATTGGATCTGTCTCTATGTCTCTCTCTGTTTCTGCGTTCTCCCTGGCTCTGTTTCACCGTTTCGTATATATATGGAGATCCGTAACTCTGATTGGCCTGAAATCTTCGCCGTGATTTTTTTTCCGAATATTAGCTTTCTTGTGGCAAAGGAAGAGCGTCAATCGCCTTACGGTGGGCTCACGAGGGTAGGGGGCGCGCCCTAATGGGGGGGGGGAGCACCCCCCTACCTCGTGACCACCTCGGGCACTGGTTCGCGTTGATTTTCCTTCCGAATTTTCCATATTTTTCAAAAATAAGCTCCGTCTGTTTTTATCCTGTTTGGACTCCGTTTGATATGGATATTCTGCGAAACCAAACACATGCAACAGACAGGAACTGGCACTGGGCACTGGATCAATATGTTAGTCCTAAAAATAATATAAAAAGTTGCCAAAAAATATATGAAAGTTGAATAATATTGGCATGGAACAATCAAAAATTAGATACGACGGAGACGTATCAGCATCCCCAAGCTTAATTCCTGCTCGTCGTCGAGTAGGTAAATGATAAAAATAATAATTTTTGATGTGGAATGCTACCTAGCATAATCTTGATCATATGTCTAATCATGGCATGAATATTAAGACACGAGTGATTCAAAGCAATAGTCTATCCTTTGACATAAAAATAATAATACGTCAAGCATACCAACCAAGCAATTATGTCTTATTGAAATAACATAGCCAAAGAAAACTCATCCCTACCAAATCATATAGTCTGGCTATGCTCCATCTTCACCACACAAAGCATTCACATCATGCACAACTCCAATGACAAGCCAATCAATTGTTTCATACTTTGACGTTTCTCAAACCTTTTCAACTTTCACGCAATACATGAGCGTGAGCCATGGACATATAGCTCGAATAGAATATGATGGTGGGGGTTATGTGGAGAAGACAAAAAAGGAGAAAGTCTCACATCAACTAGGCGTATCAACGGGCTATGGTGTAACGCCCCATATGTAACCTTCCCAAATTGTACTCCAACTCATGCCGTTTCCGGCATTAAGTTATATTTAATTCTCGGGTTCGGGTCTTTGTCTCCGTGTGTGGTTTTTGTTTTCGTGCATCTCATATCATGTCATCACGTGCATTGCATTTGCATACATGTTCATCTCATGCATTCGAGCATTTTCCCCGTTGTCCGTTTTGCATTCCGGCGCTTCGTTCTCCTCCGGTGGCCATTTCTAGCTTTCTTTTGTGTGTGGGGATTAAACATTTCCGGATTGGACCGAGACTTGCCATGCGGCCTTGGTTTACTACCGGTAGACCGCCTGTCAAGTTTCGGGTCATTTGGACTTCGTTTGATGCTCCAACGGTTAACCGAGGGACCGAAAAGGCCTCGTGTGTGTGCAGCCCAACACCCCTCCATTTTGGCCCAAAACCCACCAAACTCTGCTCCATCGTCTCGGTCGTTCGATCACGATCGTGTGGGCGAAAACCGCACGCCATTTGGAGTCTCCTAGCTCCCTCTAGGTCTATAAATAGACCCCCTCCAAATCCCGGATCCCCTCTCCAAACCCTAAAAAAACACATCTCCCTCCTCCGCCGCCGACGGACGTGTCCGGCCCGCGCCGGACAGCGTCCGCTCCACCCCGCCGCCAGCCAGGGCGCGCCACATGGCGCCCGGCACCCATCGCCGCCGTCCGGCCCGCCAGGCCCGCGGGAAGCCCCCGCGGCCCAGCCGCTCCACCCCGCCGCCTGGTGCCTCGCGCCGCCTCCCTCCTCGACCCCGACAACCGGCGCCGCCGCGGGCCGCCTCTCCGCCGCCGCGGGCCGCCTCCCCGTCGCCCGGCCCGGCCGCCCCTCGCCGCGTTCTCGCCGCCTCGGGCCGGCGGAGCCCCGCCGCCTCCACGCCGCCATCTCCGGCGACCGGTGCCGCTCCGGCCACACCCCGCCTCGCGTCCGAGCTCCGGTGACCTCGAGGTCAACCGGTGAACATTAACCGCCCCGAGCTACAGTGTCCGGTCGTCTGGATCTGAGATCTCGATTTTTTTTTCTAGGGTTGACTTTCTCCTCTATTTACAGATTTTCGTGCAGCGTTTGACTGCCCATAACTTTGCATCCGTGGCTCCGATTTGGGCATATGATATATCAAAATCTTCGTCTCGACGAGTACATCATTTCATTCCATTGCATCATTTGCATTTGAGGTCATCTTGTTGCCCAAAATGCTGTTGGAAGGAGGCATCATGAGTTAAATTGCAGATCCGTTAGTTCATCATGCACTTTTGTCATTTTTGCCATGTTTAATCCGTGCATGATATGCCTGTGCCCCTTTGGGATGAATTGTTAAGCATGTTGTCTTCTTTCCAGAGGTGCCTCCCATGAATTTTTAGGATGTGTGTGTTGTCTTGTGCAAGCTTGCGAAGTAGGGTACCTGAGTTTACTGATTTCAGGGACTTAGTGAAAATCACTAAGTCTGGGATGTTTTAGTTCACGATGCTATATGTCCAGCTTGTTTCCTAGTGATCCGTGCCTCTTTTGAGGATGATCAGTAAGAGTGATTTGTTATGCTTGTTGTGCTTAATCCATCCATGTCTTTACTTGTTATGTTGGAGCACCCTAGGTTGACTCAATCGAGCTCAACTTTTGCATAGTTGCTATTTTGGGCAGATCGTGAACTCTTTTGCGATTTTGCCGGAGTGATTGCTAGTGATCCATGCATGCTATGCCATTGTTCTTGCCATGTCTAGCTAGCATTTTGTGCCTTCTTAATGGATATATGCTTGCATTGCCATGACTTGCACCGTAGTGAGTGCATCGAGCTCGTTTACATGCCTCTGTGAGTTATTATTTCAGCATGTCCCAGTTTTCACTAAGTCTGAAAACTGATTGTGTTTCATCGATGTTCGTGTGCTCGGTAGAGTATTTTGTGAACCTTTTTGGCCCCAGGTCATTTTGAGTGTTTTGTTAAGCTTGTTGAGTAGCTCCATGCCATGCTCTTACTTGCCATGTTCAGGTTTTTCTTCATGTTGTTTTGCTGCTCCGAAGAGAGCATCGTGGTCTGAAATTTCAGACTAGCGTTAATTTCGCTAGGTCTGAAATCTGTTTTGCTTATTCAGTTTTGCCATGCTTGTTTGAAGCCCTTAATGGATGAATTTGCCTATGCCTCAGTCCTGGTGATTTGTTAAGCTTATTGAGTACATCACTGCCATGCAATTTGTTTTCATGTTGGGTGGCTGTAGCATGTTCATTTTGTTGCATTTAGGAGCCTACTTGCTGTAAATCGCAGATCGGTTCGTTTAGTAAAACGCTTGCCATTTCTAAACCGTAGCTCCGATTGCCATGATCTTTATACCATTTTCAGGGGATTTCTTCCCCTCTATCCAGTGGCACACTTGGTTTTCCAAGTTGAGGCCAGGTTCATGCATTTCCTGTCACATCTTTCATTTTGCATCCCGCATCGCATCCCACATAACATATCATCTGTGCATCTTATTGGTTGCCCTTGCACGTGGTTGATTGTATCCTTGTTGCTTGTTTGTGTTGTTGGGTAGAGCCGGGAGACGAGTTCGCTAACGAGGAGCCCGTTGAGTTTGCTTTTGAGGATCCAGTCAATTCTGACAACTGTGCAGGCAAGATGATCACACCCTTGAAATCACTACTATCTTTGCTATGCTAGTTTGCTCGCTCTTTTGCTTTGCCAATGCTACGATGCCTACCACTTGCTTGTTAGTCTCCCAATTGCCATGATTGAGCCTCTAACCCACCTTTGTCCTAGCAAACCATTGATTGGCTATGTTACCGCTTTGCTCAAGCCCCTTCTTATAGCGTTGCTAGTTGCAGGTGAAGATTGGAGCCGTTCCTTGTTGGAACATTTATTTACTTGTTGGGATATCATTCTATTGCTATGTTATCTTTATTCATCTATATACTTGGTAAAGGGTGGAAGGCTCGGCCTCTCGCCTAGTGTTTTGTTCCACTCTCGCCGCCCTAGTTTCCGTCATATCGGTGTTATGTTCCCGGATTGTTGCGTCCCTTATGCGGTTGGGCTATAATGGGAACCCCTTGATAGTTCGCCTTGATTAAAGCTTTTCCAGCAATGCCCAACATTGGTTTTACCATTTGCCACCTACCCCTTTTTCCCTTGGGTTTCCGGAGCCCGAGGGTCATCTTTATTTTTAGCCCCCCACGGGCCAGTGCTCCTTTGAGTGTTGGTCCGGAACGTCAGCCGCCGGTGGCCACCAGGGGCAACTCTGGGCTGGCCTACCAGAAATTTAGACAATCTGAGTGTGCCCTGAGAAAGAGATATGTGCAGCTCCCATCGGGATTTGTCGGCACATTCGGGCGGTGTTGCTGGACTAGTTTTGACCTGTCGAATCATCTTGTTGTACCGGGATACTGAGTCTGATCGGTGGGTCCTGGGTGGAGGTCTATTCCTTCGTTGACCATGAGAGCTTGTTATGGGCTAAGTTGGGACCCCCCTGCAGGGATTGATCTTTCGAAAGTCGTGCCCGCGGTTATGGGCAGATGGGAATTTGTTAATGTCCGGTTGTAGATAACTTGAACTTAAATAATTAAAATGAATCAACTGAGTGTGTTGCCGTGATGGCCTCTTCTCGGCGGAGTCCAGGAAGTGGACACGGTGTTGGAGTTATGATTGCGTAGGATGCTCTATATAGTTTTCCGCTCGTGCTTTGCCTCCTCTTCTCGCTCTCCTTTGCGAATAAGTTAGCCGCCATATATGCTAGTCGCTTGCTGCAGCTCCACTTACATTACCCCTTTCCTACCTATTAAGCTTAAATAGTCTTGATCGCGAGGGTGCGAGATTGCTGAGTCCTTTGTGGCTCACAGATTACTATTATACCAGATGCAGGGACCGATGATACTTCTCCGGATGGCGCGCTCGAGCTGAAGTGGGAGTACGACGAGGACTCTCAGCGTTACTATGTGTCGTTTCCTGATGATCAGTAGGGATGCCTATTCGTGGTTAGATCTAGGGCCTAGTCGCTTGTTGGGGGTCTTTTCTATTTTGGCGCCGTAGTCGGGCCATGAGTGATTGTATGATGGATGTTATTTATGTACTTTGATGTGACGTGGCGAGTGTAAGCCAACTATGCTATTATTCCCCTTTATCTTATATATGTACATGGGTTGTGTAATGATTCCCGACTTGCGACATTGCTTTCCATGTGCCTATGTCTCTAAGTCGTGCCTCGACACGTGGGAGACATAGCCGCATCGAGGGCGTTACATATGGATATGCCCATTAATAGATATCAATGTGAGGAGTAGGGATTGCCATGCAATGGATGCACTTGAGCTATAAGTATATGAACGCTCAAACTGAAACTAAGCGGGTGTGCATCCAACTTGCTTGCTCATGAAGACCTAGGGCATTTGAGGAAGCCCATCGTTGGAATATACAAGCCAAGTTCTATAATGAAAATTCCCACTAGTATATGAAAGTGATAACTCAAGAGACTCTCTATATGAAGAACATGGTGCTATTTTGAAGCACAAGTGTGGTAAAAGGATAGTAACATTGCCCCTTTTTCTTTTTTTTGCAGGCTTCTTTGGCCCCCCTTTTTTTAATTTAGGCTTCTTTGGCCTCTTTTTTTGGGGCAATGCTCTAATAATGATGATCATCACACTTTTATTTACTTACAACTCGATACTAGAACAAAGATATGACTCTATATGAATGCCTCTGGCGGTGTACCGGGATGTGCAATGATCTAGCGTAGCAATGACATCAAAAAACGGACAAGCCATGAAAACATCATGCTAGCTATCTTACTATCATGCAAAGCAATATGACAATGAATGCTCAAGTCATGTATATGATGATGATGGAAGTTGCATGGCAATATATCTTGGAATGGCTATGGAAATGCCATGATAGGTAGATATGGTGGCTGTTTTGAGGAAGGTATATGGTGGGTTTATGGTACCGGCGAAAGTTGTGCGGTACTAGAGAGGCTAGCAATGATGGAAGGGTGAGAGTGCGTATAATCCACGGACTCAACATTACTCATAAGGAACTCACATACTTATTGCAAAAATCTATTAGTCGTCGAAACAAAGTACTACGCGCTTGCTCCTAGGGGGATAGATAGGAAGGAAAAGACCATCGCTCGTCCCCGACCGCCACTCATAAGGAAGACAATCAATAAACACCTCATGCTCTGACTTCGTTACATAGCGGTTCACCATACGTGCATGCTACGGGACTTGCAAACTTCACCACAAGTATTTCTCAATTTCACAATTACTCAACTAGCATGACTCTAATATCACCACCTTTATATCGCAAAACTATTGCAAGGAATCAAACATATCATGTTCAGCGATCTACAAGTTTATGTAGGATGTTAAGACTAACCATGTGAATGACCACTTCCTGTCATCTCTCTAAATAGATATAAGTGAAGCAAGAGAGTTTAATTCTTTCTACAAAAGATATGCCCACTGTAACACCCCGGATATGATTTACCCAATATGTATTCCAACTCTTGCCGTTTCCGGCCTTAAGTTATTTTATTTTCTCGGGTTCGGGTTTTTGTCTCCGTGTGTTGTTATCGTTGTCATGCATCTCATATCATGTCATCATGTGCATTGCATTTGCATACGTGTTCATGACATGCATCCGAGCTTTTTCCCCGTTGTCCATTTTGCATTCCGGCGCTTCATTCTCCTCCGGTGGTCATTTCTACCTTTCTTTCATGTGTGGGGATTAAACATTTCCGGATTGGACCGAGACTTGCCAAGCGGCCTTGGTTTACTACCGGTAGACCGCCTGTCAAGTTTCATACCATTTGGACTTCGTTTGATGCTCCAACGGTCAACCGAGGGACCGAGAAGGCCTCGTGTGTGTTGCAGCCCAACACCCCTCCTAGTTGGCCCAAAACCCACCAAAACCCTCTCCATCATCTAGAGCGTTCGATCACAATCGCGTGGCCGAAAAGCGCACCTCATTTGGACTCTCCTAGCTCCCTCTACCTCTATTTAAAGACCCCTCCCGAAATTCGCGGATCTCCTCTTCCCCTAACCCTAAAAAAATCAACTCCGCCGCCATCGGACACGTCCGGCCGCAACCGGACGCGTCCGCCCGCCACCACCGACCAATGGGACGCCGCCACGTCAGCCCGCGGCGCCCCACATCGCCGCCGGCCCGCCAGGCCAACGTCGGGCCCCCGAGGCCCGAGACCACCGCCGCCCGCGCCCGTCTGCTCCGCCGCCTCCTTCCCCGCATCCGGCGCCCGACGCCGCCGCGACCCTCGCCGCCGTTCCGCCCGGGCCGCGCCGCCTTTCACCGGAGAGCGCCACCCCGCGCCGGCGTCCGCTTCCTCCGTGGCCTCGCCGCTCCACTTCGCCGCCCCGCAAGCCGGCGACCGCCCCGGTGCTCCCTCCGGCCGACGAGCCCCTCCACTCCGGCGCCCCGCGACAACTCCGGTGATCCCCGTCACAGATTCCGGCCAACCTTGGTTCCCGTGCACTGGATCTGGATCTAGATCCGTTTGGGTTGACTTTTTCTCCCGAAACCCTAGATCATGTGCCCATCTTCATCATGCTATATCTTTACGTCCGTAGCTCCGATTCATGCATATAACATATCAAAATGTTCGTCTAAGAGAGTACATCATTTCATTCCATTGCATCATTTTCATTGGAGTTCATCTTGATGCCCTAAATGCTATTAGAAGAAGGCTATTTGAGATAATTGTCAAATCTGCTACTCCATTTAGAGATTTGTCATTTTTGCCATGATTGTTATGTGCATGATATGCCCTGGTGCTCTACATATGTTTTGTTAAGGGTTTTTCCATCTTTCTAGAGGTGCAACCCATGTATTTTTGTGATGTGTGTGGTGACTAGCACAAGCTTGCAAAGTGAGGCACTTGGTAATTCTGATTTCAGGGACTTAGCATTTCCACTAAGTCCTTGACCTGTTTATCTCATGTTGCCATATGTTCATGTTGTTTCCTAGTGATTCGTGCCTCTTTTAAGGATGATCAGTAAGGATGTTTTATTAATCTTGTAGTGCTCTATCCATCCATGTCTTTGTTTGCAATTATGGAGCACCCTAGCTTGAGTCAATCGAGCTCTACTTTTGCTACTTCGTGAATCTGGGAAGATTGTCTACTTGTTAGCGATTTTGCCGATGATGTTGTAGTTGATCCGTGCATACTATGCTATTGTTCTTGCCATGTCTAGCTTGCATTTTGTGTATTCTTGATGGATGTACGCTTAGCTTTTCATGACTTGCTCCGTAGTGAGTGCATCGAGCTCGTAAATATGCCTACTTGAGATATGTTTCAGCATGTGCCAGTTTTCACTAAATCTGAAAACTGATTATGCTTTTGCTATGATCACATGCTTGCTAATATGTTTCCTGATCCCTTTTGGCTCAAGGTCACTAAGGGACTTTTGTTAAGCTTTTTGAGTAGCTCCATGCCATGTTTTACTTTGCCTTGTTCAGGTCCTGTAGCATGTTGTTTTGTTGCTCTAAAGAGTGCTACCTGATCTGAGATTCCAGACAAGTGTTAATTTCACTAAGTCTGAAATCTGTTTACCATATGCATTTTTGCCATGCTTGTTTGAACCTGTTAATGGATGAATTGGCCGTAGCTCAGTGCTAGACTTTTGTTAAGCATCTTGAATGCATCCCTGCCATGTATTTTGTTGCCATGTTTGGGTGATGTAGCATGTTCATTTCGTTGCATTTAGATGGCTACTTGCTGTAAATCGCAAACCGGTGTCATATTTGAATCGCTTGCCATTTCCAAACCGTAACTCCGATTCCGGCGTTCTTTATATCGTTTTCAAGCGATTTCATCTCATCTTTCCAGTGGAACACTTGGATTTCCAAGCTGAGGCCAGGTTCATGCATCCCTTGTCAAATCTTGCATATGCATCCCGCATCGCATCCCGCATAGCATATCATCCTTGCATCGTATTATTTGAGCTTTGCACGTGGTTGATTGTGTCCCGTTTGCTTGTTTATCTTGTTTGGGTAGAGCTGGGAGACGAGTTCGCTAACGAGGAGCCCGTTGAGTTTTCTTTCGAGGATCCAGGCAACTCTGACAACTTTGTAGGCAAGATGATCATACCCTCGAAATCACTACTATCTTTACTATGCTAGATTGCTCGCTCTTTTGCGATGCCAATGCTACGATGCCTACCATTTGCTTTCAAGCCTCCCAAATTGCCATGTTAAACCTCTAACCCACCATGTCCTAGCAAACCGTTGATTGGCTATGTTACCGCTTTGCTCAGCCCCTCTTATAGCGTTGCTAGTTGCAGGTGAAGATTGGAGACTGTTCCTTGTTGGAACATTATTTTCTTGTTGGGATATCATTATATTGCCATGTTATCTTACTGCATCTATATACTTGGTAAAGGGTGGAAGGCTCGGCCTCTCGCCTAGTGTTTTGTTCCACTCTTGCCGCCCTAGTTTCCGTCATATCGGTGTTATGTTCCCGGATTTTGCATTCCTTACGCGGTTGGCTTATAATGGGAACCCCTTGACAGTCCGTTTTGAATAAAACTCCTCCAGCAATGCCCAACCTTGGTTTTACCATTTGCCACCTAGCCTTTTCCCTTGGGTTTCGCGGACTCAAGGGTCATCTTATTTTAAACCCCCCCGGGCCAGTGCTCCTCTGAGTGTTGGTCCAACCTAGAGCACCGTGCGGGGCCGTCCCTTGGGACTTGGGTTACGTTGGCTCCCGTACGCTTAGCTTATCCGGTGTGCCCTGAGAACAAGATATGTGCAGCTCCTATCGGGATTTGTCGGCACAGCTGGTGGTGTTGCTGGACTTGTTTTACCAATGTCGGAGTTGTCTTGAAGAACCGGGATACCGAGTCTGATCGGAACGTCTCGGGAGGAGGTCTATTCCTTCGTTGACCGTGAGAGCTTGTCATGGGCTAAGTTGGGACTCCCCTGCAGGGATTTGAACTTTCGAAGTTATGGGCAGATGGGAATTTGTTAATGTCCGGTTGTAGATAACTTGAACCTTAATTTAATTAAAATGAATCAACAATGTGAGTTACCGTGATGGCCTCTTCTCGGCGGAGTCCGGGAAGTGGACACGGTGTTGGTGTAATGCTTGCGCAGGTTGCTCTCTAGTTTCTCGCTCGCGCTTTGCCTCCTCTTCTCGCCCTCTATTGCGAATAGGTTAGCCACCATATATGCTAGTCGCTTGCTGCAGCTCCACTTATATTTACCTTGCCATACCTTTTAAGCTTAAATAGTCTTGATCGCGAGGGTGCGAGATTGCTGAGTCCCTGTGGCTCACAGATTACTATTACACCAGATGCGGGGCCTGATGATTCCGCTCTAGGTGTCGCGCTTGAGCTCAAGTGGGAGTTGGACGAGGACTCTCAGCGATACTATGTTTCTTTTCCTGATGATCAGTAGTGGTGCCCAGTTGGGGTGATCGGGACCATGTCGCATGTTGGGTTGTCTTTTATTTTGGCGCCGTAGTCGGGCCATGAGTGTTTGAATGATGTATGTTATTTATGTACTTGATTGACGTGGCGAGTGTAAGCCAACTATGTTATCTCCCCTTTTATTAATTATATTACATGGGATGTTGTGAAGATTGCCTGACTTGCGACATTGCCTTCAATGCGATTATGCCTCTAAGTCGTGCCTCGACACGTGGGAGCTATAGTCGCATCGAGGGTGTTACAAGTTGGTAATCAGAGCCTTCCCCGACCTTAGGAGCCCCATTGCTTGACCATTTTTAGCAGCCGAGTTGTGCCTAAAAAAATGTTTTGAGTCATTTAGGAATTATATATCGGAGAGTTTAGGAATTCTTTTTACTTCCCAGTCTCCTCATCGCTTTGGTAAGGCATCATGACGTAGAGTTTTGACTCTTCTCTTCTCAAATTTCACTACTTTTTTTTAGGATCACGCGGGTATCTTGGAATCGTTCTGATGGTTTTGTGACGAGAACATTGTCTTGGTGCCTCCTGTCAGGGGTTTTGTGGAAGTGTCCCAGGGAGTTGAGCTCTGAGGTGTTGTCGTCATAATTTTATCATTGCAATTCTGGAATACCTAAGTCTAGTACGCCGACATCGAAAATCTCTTTTATGCAATTCGTTGGTGAGATAACCTCGACGCCACCCAGTACTGGGGCGGGAGTTCGGGAGTATCGCCATAACTTGTATAACGGATGCTTTTCGAAGGTTGAGGTAGATGGTTTCGAAGTTTTTTCTCGGTTATGTGTTGAAGGATGGATACAGCTGGATGTAGGATTTGCTAGATTTGGGTGAGATATTATGCCCCTATATCCCCAACACCTGATTGCATAACCGGAAAGGTTCGGGAGTTTCATAGGTGGGAATTCTTGTAGCTCTAGTTCTTCTTCCACGGATATTTGGTTTGAGATTGGGATTTCTTACCGATTATTCGTTCTTGATCCGTACCTTGTTGATTTATTTCTCTACCTAATTCTACGTGGCTTCTCAATTTATGGATATGTGACCATTTCAAGAGGAATGCATTCGTTCGTTTTGTTCGGATGTGAAAGACTTTATGTTGCAATTTTCATTCCGTTGTTTTCAGCTTCATTTTAATCTGTCTATGTGCTAACGGTGGTAAACCTCTTCAGGATGGCTCCCGCTAAGAGCACCAATCAGAATCAGAATCAGAATCAAGATCCGCCACCACCTCCACCTCCTCCGGAGGCATGGCAAGCTGTGATGGCTGCAACCAATGCAAACACGCAGTTGATCATGCAAATTCTCCAAGAGCGCAATCAAGGCAACCAAGGGAACCAAGGAAACAATCAGAATCACTTTGCTACACTCAACCAATTCCTTGCTAATGGGCCAAAGACTTTCAGCAATTGTGTTGAGGCAACTGATGCTGACGATTGGCTCGTGGATCTGTGCAAGCATTTTGAGTGCAGTAACGTCAGGCCTGAGGATTTCGTCAAGTTCGCTTCTTTCCAACTCAAAGATCAAGCTGCAGAATGGTTCCAGCAATACAAGGACTCCAGAGGTGGACGTGTGATCACTTGGGATGAATTCCGTCAAGATTTTAAAGCTCACCATATCCCTCAGAGCGTGGTTGAAAGCAAGCGTGAGGAATTCCGCAACCTGAAGCAAGGCTCCTTGTCTGTCTATGACTATAACAAGTTGTTCCAGAAGCTAGCCCGCTTTGCCAAGCAGGACGTACCTGATGAGAAGAGCATGATATACCAGTTCAGGGGTGGTCTCAGAGAGGAAATCCAGCTAGCTCTTGTTCTCTTTGAGCCCTTGAGGTACGATGAGTTCTACAACATGGCACTGAAGCAAGAGGCTGCTCAACTGAGATGTGATGCTTCCAAGAAGCGAGTCAGGGATGCTACTCCTTCTTCCTCTACTCAAGTGGCCAAGCAGCAGAAGTATTGGCTTCCTCCTCCTCCGTTCCGTCAGCCGTATCAGCAGAAGAGCAAAGGAGGCAGTGGATCTTCCCACCCACCCAACCCTGGCTTTCAGAACAAGACTTCGTCTCAAGCTCCAAGATCAAGTGCTCCTTATCACCGTCCACTTTCAGAGGTCACGTGCAACAAGTGCCAACAGAAGGGTCACTATGCCAACAAGTGTTTCAACCAGAGGCGTCTTCCTCCTCCTCCTCCTATCAGATCGGCAAGTACAGCTATAGTCAAGCATAACCCCAAGCACGCCAAGGTCAACTTGCTGAATGCAGCTCAGGCAGAGGACTCGCCAGATGTCATCATGGGTAACTTTCCAGTTAACTCTTTTCCCGCAAAAGTTCTTTTTGACACTAGTGCATCGCATTGTTTCATGTCAAGATCATTTGTTTCCAAGCATGACTTCGTTTCACAAATGTTGGGTAAACCTATGGGAGTGGTTTCTCCGGCTAAGTCTATGAGGGCTACTTCAATAGTCCTGGATATTTCTATCATGATGGGGGAGTTCAAGTTTCTGGATTCTCCAATGGTTCTTGGTAACTCGGATATTGATCTTATTCTCAGAATGGATTGGCTTTCTAAGCACAAGGCTCGGCTTGATTGCGCAGCCAGGCAGATTCAATTGACTCATTCGTCTGAGGATGTAATTTTTTTGCCACGAATGACGATACCATCTGTCTATTTTCTCTCAATGAGAAGGGTGAACTCGATGCCATCTCGCAAATTCCAGTCATTTGCGAATATCAAGACGTCTTTCCAGAAGAGCTTCCAGGAATGCCTCCGCACCGGCCAGTTGAATTCGTCATTGATCTTGAGCCTGGCACAGAACCTGTGTGCAAGCGTCCTTACAAGCTCGGACCTGAAGAGTTGAAGGAGCTGAAGAAGCAACTCGATATTCAAGAAAGAATGGGACTCATCCGGCCTAGTTCTTCTCCGTGGGGTTGTGGTGTTCTTTTTGTGAAGAAGAAGGATGGAACGGACCGACTTTGTGTTGATTACCGTCCATTGAACAAGAAGACCATCAAGAACAAATACCCACTTCCCAACATCAACGAGCTGTTCGAACAACTCAAAGGTGCCCAAGTATTCTCCAAGCTTGATCTCCATATGGGTTATCATCAGATTCGAATCCGTGAGCAAGATATTCCCAAGACGGCTTTCAGAACAAGCTATGGTTCATATGAATTCATTGTGATGTCTTTTGGCCTCGTCAACGCTCCTCCGACGTTCTCTCGCATGATGAACTTCATCTTCAACACCTACACCAATGACTTCGTTTTGGTATATCTCGACGACATTCTGGTTTTCTCGAAGAACAAGGAAGATCATGCCAAGCACTTGCGCTTGGTGCTTGATAAGCTAAGGGAACATCAGTTCTACGCCAAGTTCTCCAAGTGCGAATTTTGGCTAGATGAGGTTCTTTATCTTGGTCATATCATCTCTGCCAAGGGCATTGCAGTGAATCCTGAGAAGGTGTCTGCTGTTGTGAATTGGGAACCTCCTCAGAACATGAAGCAACTCCGTAGCTTCCTCGGTCTCGCAAGCTACTGTCGAAGATTCGTTGAAAACTTTTCTAAGATCACGAAGCCTCTCTCAAATCTTCTCCAGAAGCAAACCTTGGCACATTATTTTTATAATACAATGGAATTGTACAAGGGGATAATTATTTTTATTGAAAAGTTTCTGTAATCAAGATTCACAAAGTTGCCGTGAGCATGAACAAAGTTCAAGGAGCTCTCCCACATCAACAGTGCTTGTCTTTCTCACTTTCACTTTCCTTTTTGAAAAGTTTTGGGTTCCCCTCTTTATATTTGTTGTTTTTAAACTATATGAAAGCACTCAACAGAAATAAATGACTCACTAAAACTTCCGTGTTGTCTCCCTGGCAGCGCTTTCTTTAAAGCCATTAAGCTAGGCATATAGTGCTGAAGTAGTGAATCCACCTGGATCCCAAGGTATATCAAAGCCAATTTTAATTAACAATGATTTGTAATTTAGTAGTGAGCACAAAGCAACATATAGCAAGCAATGACGAAGTCTAACTCTCTTCCTATGCATCGGCATGTCATAAAAGAACAATTCATGCACACCTAGTAAAGGCCAATGCATAGTATAAACAGTTCCTTGCAATTTTATCGTATTGGAAACATAGAGAGGTGGAGATATAGTTCCTCTCTCATAATAATTGCAAGTAGGAGCAGCAAGCACATGCATATTATACTCATCAAAATCATCATGTGCATCGGTAAAAGGCAACCCATCAATGTAATCCTTAATAAGTGCAAACTTCTCAGATATAGTGTAGTTTGGAGAATTCAAAAAGATAATAGGACTATCATGCGTGGGTGCAATAGCAACAATTTCATGTTTAACATAAGGAACTATAGCAAGTTCATCTCCATAAGCATAATTCATATTGACATCTTGGCCACAAGCATAGCAAGCATCATCAAAAAGGGATATTTCAAGAGAATCAATGGGATCATAACAGTCATCATAGCAATCATCCTTCAGTAAGCACGAAGGGGAATTAAACAATGTATGAGTTGAAGAGTTACTCTCATTAGAAGGTGGGCACGGGTGATCAATCCGCTCTTCCTCCTTTTGTTCTTCGCTCTCCTCCTCATCTTTTTCATCCAATGAGCTGACAGTTTCATCAATTTCTTCTTCCATAGACTACTGCAAAATATTAGTCTCTTCTTGGACAGCGGAGTAGTCCTCAATATATAGTTTAACATAAGCATTAGAAGCATAATTATCATAACAATATTCAAGTATGGCAAAATTTTCAGATTTTTGAAGAGTAGCATCATACTTTTCAATCAAAGAAGCAATTTCAGAAGCACTCTTAAAAGCAACAAATTCTTCAATTTGTTGAACATCATAGTAATTATAAACACCCTTAGCATACGAAGATACGATTCCATTATTACTAAACTCACATTGATAGGGAAGTTGTTTCTTAGGGTTTTGAGAACAACAAGTAAAATCATATATTTCACATAAATTCCAAGCATAGCATTGCAAACGTTGAATTTGACCCCATAATAGTTTCCCTTTTTCAGATATACGGTGTCTCACATAACAAGCATGCTCATCTAAAGATTTTCCCTCAACTAAGCTAGTTGGGGTTTCGGCACGAGCATAAAGGGATCGAAGATGTTCCAAGTAAAATGCTTCAGCAGTGTGATAGATTTTGAGTGGTTCTTCAACCATTGGTTCAGTAGGTACAACTAATTTTTTTTGGTATTTTACGTTTCCTACCCATAACTAAAGGTAAAAAACAACTAAGAACAACAAATAAAAATTACTTAGTGATAAAGCAAACAAGCACACACGAGAATATTCACCCCACGCTATTGCTCCCCGGCAACGGCGCCAGAAAAAGGTCTTGATAACCCACAAGTATAGGGGATCACAACAGTTTCCGATAAGTAAGAGTGTCGAACCCAACGAGGAGCTAAAGGTAGAACAAATATCCCCTCAAGTTATATCGACCATCGATACAACTCTACGCACGCTTGACGTTCGCTTTACCTAGAACAAGTATGAAACTAGAAGTACTTTGTAGGTGTTGTTGGATAGGTTTGCAAGATAATAAAGAGTACGTAAATAAAAAGTAGGGGCTGTTTAGATAAAGGAACAATAAAGTAAATATAGCGAGTGTGGAAAAGTGGTGGTAGGAGTTGTGAAATTGCCCCTAAGCAATTGACTACTTTACTAGACCAATAGCAAGTATTATGTGGGAGAGGCCACTGCTAGCATGTCATCCCTGACTTGGAATTCTATGCACTTATGATTGGAACTATTAGCAAGCATCCACAACTACTAATGTTCATTAAGGTAAAAACCCAACCATAGCATTAAGATATATTGGTCCCCCTTCGATCCTGTATGCATCAATTTCTTTGCTAGGTTGAAGCTTCTGTCACTCCTGCCCTCTAATACATAGTCCTATCAACATACAACTAACCCTAGGGTGTGATCCACGCGCGCAATCATATGATGGGCACCAAAGGACAGCAACATAACCACAAGCAAATTAAATCAATCATAGCAATTCATCAACCACCGACAGGACAACGAAAATCTACTCACACATCATAGGATGGCAACACATCATTGGATAATAATATGAAGCATAAAGCACCATGTTCAAGTAGAGGGTAAAGTGGGTTGCGGGAGAGTGGACCGCTGTAGATAGAGGGGGGAAGGTGATGGAGATGTTGGTGAAGATGGCGGAGGTGTTGGTGTAGATCGCGGTGATGATGATGGCCCCCGGTGGCACTCCGGTGCCACCGGAAGCGAGGGGGAGAGAGCCCCCCTCCTTCTTCTTCTTCCTTGACCTCCTCCCTAGATGGGAGAAGGGTTTCCCCTCTGTTCCAAGGCCTCCATGGCACGGGAGGGGCAAGAGCCCCTCCGAGATGGATCTGTCTCTCTGCCTCTCTCTGTTTCTGCGTTCTCCCCAGGCTCTGTTTCACCGTTTTGTATATATAGAGAGATCCGTAACTCCGATTGGCCTGAAACCTTCGCCGTGGTTTTTTTCCGAATATTAGCTTTCTTGTGGCAAAAGAAGAGCGTCAACCACCTTATGGTGGGCTCACGAGGGTAGGGGGCGCGCCCTAAGGGGGGGGGGCGCCCCCTGCCTCGTCACCACCTCGGGCACTGGTTCACGTTGATTTTCCTTCCGAATTTTCCATATTTTCCAAAAATAAGCTCCATCCGTTTTTATCCCGTTTGGACTCCGTTTGATATGGATATTCTGCGAAACCAAAAACATGCAACAGACAGGAACTAGCACTAGGCACTGGATCAATATGTTAGTCACAAAAATAATATAAAAAGTTGCCAAAAAGTATATGAAAGTTGAATAATACTGGCATGGAACAATCAAAAATTATAGATACGACGGAGACGTATCACCCATCTCAAGCTACCACATAGATGCGTTGGCCTCACGACTAAGTCCTCACACTAGGATATCTGTCGTGACAATTCCACGACACCGATGACAAAGGGAACAACGTATGTTTTTATGTGGTTTGACCGATAAAGATCTTCATAGAATATGCGGGAGCCAATATGAGCATCCAGGTTCCGCTATTGTTTATTGGCCGGAGACGTGTCTCGATCATGTCTACATAGTTCTCGAACCCGTAGGGTCCGCATGTTTAAAGTTTCGGTGACGATTGTATTATGAGTTTAGGTGATTTGATGTACCGAAGGTAGTTTGGAGTCCCGAATGAGATCAGGGACATGACGAGGAGTCTCGAAATGGTCGAGACGTAAAGATCTATATATTGGACGACTATATTCGGACATCGGAAAGGTTCCGAGTGATTCGGGTATTTTCGGAGTACCGGGGATTTACGGGAATTCACTGGGAGAAGTATCTGGCCTTATTGGGCCATACGGGAATAGAGGAGAGAGGCCAAAAGGAAGGAGGCTCCCCCCTCTGGTCCGAATTGCACAAGGGGTGCAGCCCCCTTTTCCTTTTCCCTCTCCCCCTCTTTCCTTCTCTCCTACTCCGGAAAGGAAAGGGGAATCCTACTAGGACTTGGGAGTGCTAGTAGGACTCCCCACACTTGGCGCGCCCCCTCTAGGGCCGGCCTCCCCCTCCCTCCTTTATATATGGGGGCAGGGGGCACCTCTAGAAACAACAATTGATCTCTTGATCTCTTAGCCGTGTGCGGTGCCCCCTCCACCATATTCCACCTCGATCATATCGTAGCAGTGCTTAGGCGAAGCCCTGCGTCGGTAGCATCATCATCATCGTCACCATACCGTCGTGCTGACGGAACTCTCCCATGAAGCTCTGCTGGATCGGAGTTCGCGGGACGTCATCGAGTTGAACGTGTGCTAAACTCGGAGGTGCCGTATGTTCGGTACTTGATCGGTCGGATCGTGAAGACGTACGACTACATCAACCGCGTTGTGCTAACGCTTCCACTTTTGGTCTACGAGGGTACGTGGACACACTCTCCCCTCTTGTTGCTATGCATCACCAAGATCTTGCGTGTGCACAGGAAATTTTTGAAATTACTACGTTCCCCAACAGTGGCATCCGAGCCTGGTTTTATGCGTAGATGTTATATGCACGAGTAGAACACAAGTGAGTTGTGGGCGATACAAGTCATACTTCTTACCAGCATGTCATACTTTGGTTCGGTGGTATTGTTGGATGAAGCAGCCCAGACCGATATTACGCGTACACTTACGCGAGACTGGTTCTACTGATGTGCTTTGCACACAGGTGGCTGGCGGGTGTCAGTTTCTCCAACTTTAGTTGAACCGAGTGTGGCTACGCGCGATCCTTGAGAAGGTTAAAACAACACTAACTTGACAAACCATCATTGTGGTTTTGATGCGCAGGTAAGAACGGTTCTTGCTCAGCCCGTAGCAGCCACGTAAAACTTGCAACAACAAAGTAGAGGACGTCCAACTTGTTTTTGCAGGGCATGTTGTGATGTGATATGGTCAAGACATGATGTTATATTTTATTGTGTGAGATGATCATGTTTTGTAACCGAGTTATCGGCAACTGGCAGGAGCCATTTGGTTGTTGCTTTATTGTATGCAATGCAATCGCCCTGTAATGCTTTACTTTATCACTAAGCGGTAGCGATAGTCGTAGAAGCATGAGTTGGCGAGACGACAACGATGCTATGATGGAGATCAAGGTGTCGCGCCGGTGACAATGGTGATCATGACGGTGCTTCGGAGATGGAGATCACAAGCACAAGATGATGATGGCCATATCATATCACTTATATCTTTTATGCATCTTATTTTGCTTAGTACGATAGTAGCATTATAAGATGATCTCTCACTAAATTTAAAGGTATAAGTGTTCTCCCTGAGTATGCACCGTTGCAAAAGTTCTTCATGTTGAGATACCACGTGATGATCGGGTGTGATAGGCTCTACGTTCAAATACAACGGGTGCAAAACAGTTGCACACGCGGAATACTCAGGCTAAACTTGACGAGCCTAGCATATGCAGATATGGCCTCGGAACACTGAGACCGAAAGGTCGAGCGTGAATCATATAGTAGATATGATCAACATAGTGATGTTCACCATTGAAACTACTCCATCTCACGTGATGATCGGACATGGTTTAGTTGATATGGATCACGTGATCACTTAGATGATTAGAGGGATGTCTATCTAAGTGGGAGTTCTTAAGTAATATGATTAATTGAACTTTAATTTATCATGAACTTAGTCCTGGTAGTATTAGCATATCTATGTTGTAGATCAATAGCTCGCATTTATCTCCTCTGTTTTATTTTTTATATGTTCCTAGAGAAAACTAAGTTCAAAGATGTTAGTAGCAATGATGCGGATTGGATCCGTGATCTGAGGATTATCCAAATTTCTGCATAGAAGAATTATGTCCTTGATGCACCGCTAGGTAACAGACCTATTGCAGGAGCAGATGCAGACGTTATGAATGTTTGGCTAGCTCAATATGATGACTACTTGTTAGTTTAGTGCACCATGCTTAACAGCTTTGAATCGGGACTTCAAAGACGTTTCGAACGTCATGGATCATATGAGATGTTCCAGGAGTTGAAGTTAATATTTCAAGCAAATACCCGAGTTGAGAGATATGAAGTCTCCAACAAGTTCTATAGCTAAAAGATGGAGGAGAATAGCTCAAGCAATGAGCATGTGCTCAGATTGTCTAGGTACTACAATCACTTGAATCAAGTGGGAGTTAATCTTCCAGATAAAATAGTGATTGACAGAATTCTCTAGTCACGATCACCAAGTTAGTAGAACTTCATGAAAGTGCGTTATATCGACTACAAGGGGGCTGAATAGGCGATTTTTATGAAAGTCTTCAAAACGTGGAAGTTATGAAGACAAACAGAATGGACAAGCCTATCACTATGCAGCGGAAGTTAGATTACACAAGGCAAGCCATGGTCAAGTATACAATATAGTGAAAGCACAATGACAAACAGCTTCAGTGTAATAAGGACCAGGTAGGAAGAAGTTATGAAGCCAAACAAATCATACAGTCAAGTTGTGAAGACAGAAGATAAAGCAAGCATGCAATGACTTCACAATGTGTAATGGTAAGTAAAGGGAGGTGAAGATGAAACCAGTGACACGCTGAAGACAATGATTTGTTGGACCAGTTCCAGTTACTGTGACAACTGTACGTCTGGTTGGAGTGGCTTGGTATTTAAACCAAAGGACACACAGTCCCGATCACCCAGTCCTGAACACGAAGCTCAGGACACCCAGTCCTCACTGTTTTCTCCTTGAGCTAAGGTCACATAGACCTCGCCCAATCACTCTGGTAAGTCTTCAAGGTAGACTCCCAAACCTTCACAGACTTCGTTCACCGGCAATCCACAATTTCTCTTGGATGCTTAGAACGCGACGCCTAACCGGCTGGAGGATGCATAGTCCTCAAGTGTAATAAGTCTTCAGATCACTCAGACAAGAAGACTTAAGTGATGCCCAATTACTCTGGCTCTGGGTGGTTAGGGCTTTTCTCCTCGCTAGGGATTTTCTCTCAAAGGCTTCGAGGTGGGTTGCTCTCAAGCGACAAAAGCCGTGCACTGAAATCTGAGCAGCCAACCGTTTATGGTTGTAGGGGTGGACTATTTATAGCCACTTGGCAACCCGACCTGATTTGTCCGAAATGACCCTGGGTCACTAAGGAACTGACACGTGTACCAACGGTCAGATTTCAAACTCACACGGCAACTTTACTTGGGCTACAAGCAAAGCTGACTTGTCCGTCTCTGGACAAGATTTGCTCTCATAGTCTTCGCTCGAAGACATAGGATTTGAATTAGGCATCACTTTAGTCATCCTGACTGGTTCTCTTGGACCCCACTTAACAGTACGGTGGTTCCTATGACACAACATGAATGAAGTAAAACTACGAAGGATCTAAGTCTTCGAGTTCCATAAGCTTCATAGGTAGTCTTCACATGTCATTGTCTTCAACATGAATATCTTCATAAACCACCATTGTCTTCAATGTCTTCGTACATTTTTAGGGGTCATCTCTGGTAGCTAAACCGAATCAATGAGGGACTTCTACCTGTGTTATCCTGCAATTCTCACAAACACATTAGTCCCTCAACTAGGTTTGTCATCAATACTCCAAAACCAACTAGGGGTGGCACTAGATGCACTTACAATCTCCCCCTTTTTGGTGATTGATGACAAACTAGTTGAAGTTTTCAACGGGGAATATAATTTGTGAAATTGTAAAGGAATTGTCTTCATAAGCTGCAAGGGCTCCCCCTGAAGATGTGCATATAAGTAATTTGCTTCTGGAACGCAAATGCACATGGCAGGTTGTACATGTGGGAATCCACTTCAACTTATGATGACAATCCACCATGCATGTAAAGGTATATGAAGAGAATGACATGCATAATGAGAAATGGACGTCTGCGAAATGATATAAGTGCGGAAATTATCGTCGTACATGCGGAATTTATCTTCGCAAAAACATAGTGGCAAACAAGTGGCAGACGACCATCAAGTTTAAGTGTTACAACTCAAAGAACCAAATGTAGCAAAATGAGAGTTGTAAGCACGAAGAAAAATGTAGCAAAATATAAAGCACCCGCCCATATTATTGACCCGCTTGAAGACTATAAACATCATATGCTTCTCCCCCTTTTGTCAGTGATGACCAAAAAGGTTTGAAGACATAGAGTTTACTACGCGTTCCCAGGCGCAGTAGGGTCAGTGGAGGCATTTGGTGGTGCTGAAGAGCTTGGTGCAGGGTCGACGCGCGCTGAAGAAGGTGGTGGTGATGTAGCGTCGTCGTCTTCCTCAATGATTCTTCCAGTCACGGTGGCAGCAGAGGAAGAGAACTCTGGATCTTCAGGGGACGGAGTTCCGCGCAGCACAGCTCTTCTGGGGGTGTGGAGTCAAACTTGAATCTCTCGCTGAAGCCATCCGCTTGAAGTTCAGCTTCAGTACACATCATGGTGAGGCCTTTCCAAGTGCGGTGACAGGTTTCATGTGCGACGAATGCATTCTTGGTGGCCAGATTTCTGATGCGATTAACGTCTTGCATGATACTTCTCATCTGCCTTTTGAGCCAGTCGTGATGCCTATCTTGCTTTTGGTGAAGAGCCACAAGAAGTTCTCGGTCATTGAGTGAACGAGCACGTTTCTTGGGTCTCTGTGCAGCTGTGCTGTCAGTGGCTTCAGTTGATGCAGGGGCACGTGTGGTGCCAGCCATTGGATACACTCTTGAGATGGCTTCAACACCTTCATCATTCTGAGTGAAGCTCTGGTGTTCTGCATTCTGAAGACTTAATGGTTGCTTGGCAGGCTCAGGATATATAGCTTCAGCAGAGGTGTCCATATCAGGTAAGAAGATTCTATGGTTGCGGGCAGAGGGCTGATAGGAGATAACAGAGTGTAGCTTGATTAGCCTCATAACCCAAGGAGCATAAATCTTCAAACCAAAGAGATCTGAGCCAGACGCTGCAAGTTGGCGTATAAAGAGATCCTGTGCGTTGAAGCATTTGCCTTGCAGGATACAGAAGATGAGAGTCTTCATGGCACCTTCAACCTTGGCATATGGAGAGTGCCCCTTAATGGGCCAGAGAGTCCGCCTAACGATGTGATATATAGTTCTGGGCAGGTACTCTAAGTCTTCAACGAAGAACTCAGTTGGATAAGGTGCATCAAGAGGCAATGGCTTCATCGTTGAGAGCATCTGACTCATATTTGGCTCAGGTCGCTGGAATATGCTCTCAATTGCTTTAGCATGGAGTTGGCAGCCTTCTTCGAAGAGTTCGCCAGGAGTGGGTAGGACGGTAAGCTCAATGATATCGAATGCATTGGCTTCATGATGGACATTGCCGGTCATCCACTCCAGGACCCAAGTCTTCGGATCTCTGTTGTAGCCTTTGATATGCAGTGTGGCATAGAACTGGAGCAGAAGCTCTTCATTCCAGTGCTCTTCATCGGTGATAAACGGCAGCAGACCCACTTGCTTGAAGCAATCCAGTGCTTCTTCCAGACCAGGCAGACCAGCAACAGCTTCAACCTCAAGGCGCTGGTGAGGAAAGATGCGGCCTTGGTTGTATAGGATGCATGAATAGTAGCTCCGCTGTGGGTAGCTCCAGAACCTATCTGATACAATCTGTTCCCTTGAATAAGGGTTCTTGGAGCTGTTGAACAACGTGTTATCTGCCCTGAAGCTATTGACATTAAAGGAGCCAGGAGCTGATGCAGGACCTGGGAACCTTGGCAGTCATGGGATCGGCTTCTAGATCTGGGGCCTGTGCGCAACATGATAGTTGAACTGTGGACCGGCAGCAGACTCAGGCACAGAAGGTTCAGATGCAGTAGCTTCAGTGTCTCTTGAAGCTGTTGGTTGGTCGGGCTCCACAATTCCTTCAGTGTTGGTTGTGGCAGCCGCAGTGTTTTCAGCCTCAACACGTGTAGTGAGAGGGACGGATTCAGGTACATTCTCCTTGAGAACTTCTTCTTGTTGGTTCGGGGGAGATGGAGCTTGAGGTTCTTCTTCATGCTCTTCGGCTGATGCAGCCAGAATGTCGTCAGCAGCCTGAGCCCTTGGCCCTTTGCGAAGCCTACAGAATGTAGGCGACGCTGGTGGAGTTGCAGTGGGCTGGGGCTCATTCTCTTCCTCCTGTGGGCGATCTTCCCACGATGCATCTTGGGTGATTGGTGTCAATGGACGACCAATGCTGATCATTTCGCTTGTCTCAAGCTGAGGAAGGGCTGCATCACCTTGTACATTGCCTTGGAGACCAATGTCTTCAGCAGCGTTGGGGTCGGCTGCTGGAATGTCTTCAGCGTGCGGAGCCTCTGTGAAAGCAGGCTCATGCACAGTCAACTGACGATCTTCGTCAGGATAGCGGGCGGAGAGGGGTTCGATTATCAAGGGCTCTGTGGGAGCAGCCCGAGATTTCTTGGTCTTGCGCTTCTTGATGGTGGGGTCAGAAGGAGAGGCTTCAGGGTGTTTCCTCTTCCGAGCTTCAGCTTTGGCTGTCCGTGTCTTCTTGAGCTCTGAAGCGGTTGACCGGTGCTTTGGCTTCGAGCCAGTCTTAGCAGTGGGGAAGACAATCGGAACAGCTTCTTGCCTTGGTGCCTCTTGTTCAGCCACATCGGGCTTCTTCTTTTTCTTCGCGGCCATCCTGGGGTCGATGCCGGGAAGCCCAAGTGCCTTGCGCTTCTCGGCCTCATTGTAGGCCTGCACATAGCGATCAGCCAAAGTCTTCATTCGCTCCCGCGAACCTTGAGTTTTTGCACGTTTCTTCAAAAAGTTTTCCTTCAACTCGTGCAACATGATCTTGAAGTCCTTGACTTCTTGGACGCTAAGCTTGGCCATATTCTGCTTGAACTGAGCCTTTTCAAAATCAATCTTCTGCTTCAGTTCAACAATGCGCTGGGCAATTGCAAGTTCTGAAGCAATAGCGCCTTGGAAGGCGACGCTGAGGCCAATGGGCAGCTGCAGATCATCGAAGCTGATATTGGGTGTATCAAACCACTCATCAATGAAGTTGTGGAGGATTGATGCATCAAACAGAGGCAGATTGTTGAAGATTTTAGCCTCCTCCTTGCTCTTGATGAGCTGCTCAAGAGCATCATCGCCAAGATCTTCGTCACTGGACAGATCAATGGTCTCGCTGCGCAGAATGGCAGCAGCTGTGAGCTCTTTGCCAGTGTGTGGCTGAGGCTTCTTGGCTTCTTGGGGCTTGGAGACTCGTGATAAGTCTTCAGACTGCACACTTGCTTCAGGAGGTGCAGTTGCCAATGGCTTCGCTCTGGAGATTTTGGGAGAAGCGGCTGGCTTTGAAGCTTTTGGCTTCTTCGTCTGCTCTGGCTTCGGTGCAGCAGGAGCGTCATTAGACTCAATGTCTGTTGGAGGGTCGTTCACGGCAGTCCCTTGGACCAGAATGCGAGTGATGAGGCCTTCGAGATTGGCATACGGCCCGATGATATTGGGATTGGCGTCGCGTGTGCCATCCGCCCTTGGTTTAGAGGGACCAGGGTTGAAGTCCAACCCCAACTCCTTCTTATTTTGCTTCGCAGAGTTCTGAGCAAATTGGAAGTTGCGCTTGAAGAGAGTGTCATCGCGACACCAGAGAAGTGATGACGGATGTGCTTCAGCTGGCTGTGGTCCTCTGACCATGCATGGAAAGAAGCCTTGAGCAATGGCTTCGTCTCTGGACCGGGGTACGAGATTTTTGTACAATACGTCTCCCCACGGTCTCTTGATGGCGCACTTTTCTGCATATTCCTTAGTGACGCAGCGGTATTGGAACCACTGCTCTGCCCAATATCTTCGAATCCATTGGATTCGTGTCTTGCGCTGACCATAGCTCTTTTCAGGATCAGTTTTGTACATTTCTGCCAAGTCATCAGGCAGATCTTTAGACGTTTCACCACGTCTCCGTCTGCCTCCCTTCCTTGCTGGTTTTTCTGCTGCCATGAAGCTTAACTTGGAAGGCTTCAAAGCATTCAAAGGCTTCAAAGGCTTCCTTTTGCTTGACCAACAAGAACTGGCTTCAGGAGAATTGATGTGACGCTGTAAGAACTCTGCAAATGAATGCAGACTATGAGAACCAAAAGATTCTCCCACGGACATGTACCTGTGACAGCATTAAGGTGCGAGGGAAGGGGAAGAGGTCATATGCATTCTCAGAAGATTTTGAAGATAAATCAGTTTAGAAGATATTGACCTCATCATGCGAAGACATTCACTTTATAGAAAAGAAGTTGGTTCCAGATTTGTACGAATCCATAGATCAGTACAAGTGAGGAATCTAACTACTTCATGAAGCACAAGTGAATATACTAGGCAGGTTATGAGATGCAGATTGAGAGAGATGTAACTTGTGTGAATAGAAACTTCTTATGGCAGAAAGTGACCGAACTATAGGATCAAAAGAGGCTGTAAAAAGAGGTTTTATTTACCCTACTTGGAACTGCTAGACGAAATGGGAGTTGAGGCCGAGCAGTTCGATCCTCCATGCCCTAACTTGGCGACGGAAGACACCTACGGCGACGGCGGAGAGAGCGAGGTCCGCTGTCGGCGTGAAAACGGCGTCGGAGAGGTTGCGGCAGTGAAGCGCTTCATTGCCGGCGTCGTCGAGAGCTAGCGGTGGCGCTAGGGTTCGTGCGAAGGTGGAAGACGAGATAATGACCGCAGTGAATCGTGTGTTTATAGGGATAGAGGCGGCACTGCGCTATTACTCAGGTGCCCCTGGCGATTCGCATCTGAACAGCACGTGGCCATCATGCGGTATTGTGGGGGCAGTTCCACATCCCACGTACACCTTGATTGTCGGGTGTCGTTCCTACTACTCCGGATTCCTAAAAAATGAATATGGTTTTAAAGTTTGTCTCTGTGTCTTCAGCTGACAAGGATGCATTGAAGACATTTGACGGTTTCAATAGAATGCATATGACTTGGAGAGATAGAGTTTAAGGTAGGAAGCCTGGAGAGGTTAGGGTCCGATCACATTCACTTAGTTCAAAAGATTCAAACAAGAAGACATAGCTATAAGTGAATGCTGTAGAGGACAGAACACCAGTACATATATATATATATATATATATATATATAATCAACCTAGTAAAGATAATCATGAAGACATGTTGAGATTGAAGCCAAGCCAAATGTGAAGACATAGCAAATGTAACGCCATGATTGAAACACTTCAAGCAGGAAATTTGGTGGTGGCGTTACCCACCGTATAGGAAGTATTAGACCCAGACACGGCGCACAATTATCGTGGCGCTCCGAAGTCAAATTCCATGTTAATGTATTCACACTTAGAATGTACGTCTTCATTGATTGAAGATATACGTTACTTCATGTGTTGCACATCTAAGTCATCAACATGCATAAGTGTTAGGATGTGTGCCTGATCACAGGACATTTGAGGATTCCAAGATATTTAGCTCACACCGTAACTTGCAAAATCTCTTCTCATCCAAGGGCTTGGTGAAGATATCTGCCAATTGCTCTTCAGTTTTGACATGTATGATATCAATATCTTCCTTCGCAACATGATCTCTGAGAAAATGATGACGAATTTCAATGTGCTTTGTCTTCGAGTGCTGAACTGGGTTGTTGGCGATCTTGATGGCGCTTTCATTGTCGCAGTAAAGTGGCACTTGCTTCAGATGAATGCCATAATCCTTGAGGGTTTGCTTCATCCATAGAAGCTGAGCGCAGCAGGATCCAGCAGCAATGTATTCAGATTCAGCAGTGGAGAGAGATACACAGTTCTGCTTCTTTGAAGACCAACATACAAGTGATCGGCCCAGAAAGTGACATGTGCCTGATGTGGACTTCCGATCAACCTTGTCACCAGCGTAATCAGCATCCGAAAATCCAACCAGATCAAACTCTGAGCCCTTTGGATACCATAACCCTAGAGTTGGGGTGTGAGCCAAATATCGAAGAATTCGCTTCACAGCTAAGTGATGCGACTCCTTTGGTGCCGCTTGGAATCGAGCACACATGCAAACAGTAAGCATAATATCTGGCCTAGATGCACATAAATAAAGCAAAGAACCAATCATGGAGCGGTATACCTTTTGATCGAACTCTTTTCCATTGTCGTCAGGACCCAGATGATGCTTGGCTGGCATTGGTGTTGTGAAACCTTTGCAGTCTTGCATACCGAACTTCTTCAGGCAATCTTTGAGATACTTCTCTTGAGATATGAAGATGCCATTGCGTTGTTGCCGTATCTGAAGACCGAGGAAGAATTTCAGCTCCCCCATCATAGACATCTGATATTGCTCTTGCATCATATATCCGAACTCCTCACTGTACTTCTGATTGGTGCAGCCAAAGATAATGTCATCCACATATATTTGGCACACAAACCGTTCACCATCATATGTCTTCGTGAAGAGAGTGGGATCTAGGGAACCAGGTATGAAGCCTTTGCTCTTCAGGAAGTATTTGAGTGTATCATACCAGGCCCGAGGGGCTTGTTTGAGGCCATATAGTGCCTTATTGAGCTTGTAAACCATGTCAGGATGTTTTGGATCTTCAAACCCAGGTGGTTGTGCAACATACACTTCTTCTTCAATTTTGCCATTAAGAAAGGCACTCTTCACATACATTTGATACAGAGTTATGTTGTGATGATTTGCATAGGCCAGCGGTATACGGATGGCTTCAAGTCTGGCCACAGGAGCAAATGTTTCATCGAAGTCAATGCCTTCCACTTGAGTATATCCTTGAGCAACGAGACGAGCCTTGTTTCTGACGACTTGACCATGCTCATCTTGCTTGTTGCGGTATATCCATTTGGTGCCTATTATGTTATGCTTCCGTGGATCAGGACGCTTAACCAACTCCCATACATTGTTCAGCTCAAACTGTTGAAGCTCTTCTTGCATAGCTTGAATCCACTCAGGTTCCATAAAAGCTTCTTCAACTTTCTTGGGTACTGTGATTGAAACGAATGCGAAGTGTCCGCAGAAATTTGCCAGTTGAGTTGCCCTTGAACGAGTCAGTGGACCAGGTGCATTGATGCTATCAATTATTCTGTCAATCTGCACTTCATTGGCAACACGAGGATGTATGGGTCGAAGACTTTGCTCTTGCTGATCTATGTTGTCATGGGGAGGAATGTCTTTAGGCTGACCATTGTCTTCGTGTGGATCAGGTGCTGAGATGATAAGTTCTTCTTCAGGATGAGCTTCAGAAGTTATAATTTCTCCAGTTCCCATTAGCTTGATTGATTCACTGGCTGGAACTTCATCTAGCACATCTGGCAGTTGCTCTCTTTGTGACCCATTGGTCTCATCGAACGGCACATCCACTGTTTCAACCACTTTGTAGTGAAAGAGATTGAAGACTCTGTAGGAGTGCGAATCCTTTCCATATCCAAGCATAAAGCCCTCATGTGCTTTTGGAGCAAATTTTGAGGTGTGGTGAGGGTCCTTGATCCAGCATCTTGAGCCAAATACTCTGAAGTAACTGACATTTGGCTTCTTGCCAGTTAGAAGTTCATAAGATGTCTTGTTCAGAAGCTTGTGAAGATAGACACGGTTGATTGTATGGCATGCAGTGTCAATGGCTTCAGTCCAGAATTTTCTTGGAGTCTTGTACTCATCTAGCATTGTTTTGGCCATCTCAATGAGTGTTCTGTTCTTGCGTTCGACGATGCCATTCTGCTGTGGCGTGTACGGGGCTGAGAATTCATGAGTGATGCCCAATGTATCAAGATATGTGTCAAGGCCAGTGTTCTTGAATTCAGTGCCATTGTCACTTCTGATGTGCTTTATCTTGGCGCCATAATTGTTCATAGCCCGATTTGCGAAGCGTCTGAAGACATCCTGCACTTCAGTCTTGTAAAGGATTATGTGCACCCAAGTATATCTAGAGTAATCATCAACAATGACAAAGCCGTAGAGGCAAGCAGTAGTGGAAAAAGTTGAGTAGTGAGTGGGACCAAAGAGATCCATGTGAAGCAGTTCGAAGGGTTGAGTAGTGGTCATGATTGTCTTCGAAGGATGTGTTGCCCTTGTCATCTTCCCTGCTTCACAGGCACCGCATAAGTGATCTTTCTTGAACTTGACGCCCTCGATGCCTATGACATGCTTCTTCTTCGCAAGGGTGTGGAGTGTGACGCCCCCGATTTAATCGTACACTAATCATACACGCAAACGTGTACGATCAAGATCAGGGACTCACGGGAAGATATCACCACACAACTCTACAAATAAAATAAGTCATACAAGCATCATATTACAAGCCGGGGGCCTCGAGGGCTCGAATACAAGAGCTCGATCATAGACGAGTCAGCGGAAGCAACAATATCTGAGTACAGACATAAGTTAAACAAGTTTGCCTTAAGAAGGCTAGCACAAACTGGGATACAGATCGAAAGAGGCGCAGGCCTCCTGCCTGGGATCCTCCTAAACTACTCCTAGTCGTCGTCAGCAGGCAGCACGTAGTAGTAGGCACCTCTGGTGTAGTAGGAGTCGTCATCGACAGTGGCGTCTGGCTCCTGGGCTCCAACATCTGGTTGCGACAACCAGGTAGAAGGAATAGAGGGAAAAGAAGGAGAAGGCAACCGTGAGTACTCATCCAAAGTACTCGCAAGCAAGGAGCTATACTACATATGTATGCATTGGTATCAACTGGGATAAGGCTATCATATGTGGACTGAACTGCAGAATGCCAGAATAAGAGGGGGATAACTAATCCTGTCGAAGACTACGCTTCTGGCAGCCTCCGTCTTGCAGCATGTAGAAGAGAGTAGACTGAAGTCCTCCAAGTAGCATCATATAGGATAATCCTAACCGATGATCCTCTCCTCGTCGCCCTGTGAGAGAGCGATCACCGGTTGTATCTGGCACTTGGAAGGGTGTGTTTTATTAAGTATCCGGTTCTAGTTGTCATAAGGTCAAAGTACAACTCCGGGTCGTCCTTTTACCGAGGGACACGGCTATTCGAATAGATTAACTTCCCTACAGGGGTGCACCACATACCCCAACACGCTCGATCCCATTTGGCCGGACACACTTTTCTGGGTCATGCCCGGCCTCGGAAGATCAACACGTCGCAGCCCTACCTAGGCACAACAGAGAGGTCAGCACGCCGGTCTAAATCCTATGGCGCAGGGGTCTGGGCCCATCGCCCTTTGCACACCTGCACGTTGCGAACGCGGCCAGAAGCAGACCTAGCCTAGTGGCTTTCCAGTCCAATCCGGCGCGCGCCACTCAGTCGCTGACGTCACGAAGGCTTCGGCTGATACCACGACGCCGGGATACCCATAACTGCTCCCACGTAGATGGTTAGTGCGTATAGACCAAATGGCCAGACTCAGATCAAATACCCAGATCTCGTTAAGCGTGTTAAGTGTCCGCGAATGCCGACCAGGATCAGGCCCACCTCTCTCCTAGGTGGTCGGAACCTGCCCTGTCGCTCCGCCTCAAAGATCCACTCGTGGGTGCTCTTACGAGCCTGCCCGTCTTTAGTCACCACATGTATCATGTATAAAGTATATAGTACATACCCGTGATCACCTCCCGAGTGATCACGGCCCGATAGTATAGCATGGCAGACGGACAAGAATGTAGGGCCACTGATGATAAACTAGCATCCTATACTAAGCATTAGGTTTGCAGGTAAAGGTAACAACAGTAGTAGCAAGGACAGGCTATGCATCAGTATAGGATTAACGGGAAGCAGTAACATGCTACACTACTCTAATGCAAGCAGTATAGAGAAGAGTAGGCGGTATCTGGTGATCAAAGGGGGGGGCTTGCCTGGTTGCTCTGGCAAGAGAGAGGGGTCGTCAACTCCGTAGTCGTACTGGGTAGCAGCGGCATCGGTCTCGGTGTCTATCGAGAGAAGAGGGGGGAGAAACAGTAAATATTTAAGCAAGCATATGCATAGCGATGCATGACATGACAAGTAACGGCGTTAGAGGTGCCCTAACGCGGTAGTAGGTGATACCGGTGAAGGGGGATGGCATCCGGGAAAGTATCCCCAGTGTTTTGCGTTTTCGGGCAGAGGAGCCGGAGGGGGAAAGTTGCGAGTTCGATAGGTTAGGGAGGTGTGGTGGACGAACGGGTTGCGTATCCGGAATCGTCTCGTCGTTCTGAGCAACTTTCATGTACAAAGTTTTTTCATCCGAGCTACGGTTTATTTTATATTAATTTTAAAAGATTTAAATCATTTTTAGGATTTATTTAATTAATTTAATTAAACATTATCCAGAATAGTGCCTGCTGACGTCAGCATGATGTCAGCAATAGACTTGGTCAACTGACGTGTGGGTCCCGTTCATCATAGTCTGTTTTAATTAACTAACCGTTAATTAGGTTAATTAGTGATTAGGTTAATCTAATTATAATTAATTAACTTAATTGATTATTATTATTATTATTATTATTTTATTTTTATTTTCCTTTTCTTTTTTTATTAAAACGTTCTGGGGGGCTGGGGCCCATTCGTCATAGGCCCAGAGGGCCTAGTGGGTTTGCGGGCGTTAGGTGAAACGGGCACCGGGCGCCATGGGTGTGGCCCGAGCGGTCGCACGCCCAGGGGCGGGCATACCCGGCCGGGCGCCGGAGCAGAGGAGGCCGGTGGCCGCGGGGCCGGCCAGGTGGCCGGAGCGGCGTCTGGAGGCAGGCGAGGCCAGGCGAAGGAGGACACGAGCGGCGAGGCGCGCGCGAGGGGCGCGTAGCAGTAGGGGAGGAGGCGCGCGCCGGGGAGGGATCAGGGCGGCGCGTCGGCCGGGAGCAACGGCAGGTGGCCGAGCACGGCGGGGCACCGGCGGCCAAGGCTAGCAGCAAGGCAGCAGCGCGCAGCAGCGGTTAGGCGACGGGCGGGTGCACGAGAGCGATTGGCGTGGGCGGCTCCGAGGCGGTGCGGGATGGAGCCGGGCGTGAGGGGAGAGGGCGCGGCCACGGTAGAGAGAGGATGGAGGGGGAGCTCACAGAGGAGTAGGGCACGGGGTAGTGGGCTCGACGAAGGTCAGGGAGGTCCGGCAAGGGAGAGGTCGAGGCGGCGGTAGTCCGGCGACGACGGGTTCCCGAGCTCGTGCTCGTGGACGAAGAGGAGGTAGCAGACGATGGAGCCGCGGGCGGAGAGGAAGGAGGCCGAGAGGAACCAGCGAGGACGAGGCATGGTCGAGGCGGCGAAGGGGCGCGGAGGAGTGCGGGAGGGGCGGCGCCGGCTAGGTCCAGCGAGCGCCGGGCGCCGCGGTCGTCGCCCCGATCCAGAGGGGATCGGGGGAGTGGGGGAGCGAGGGGAGTGGCGGCGTGGGGGGGGGGATGGGTGAGTGGGGGTGGGCTAGGGTTTCCCCCTCGTGGGGATAAGGCAGGGGCGGGGCGGCTGGGCCGTGGGGTGAGCCGGCCCGTTCGGGCGGCTGAGGCCAGCTGGGCCACTTGGCCCAGCGGGGGGGGGGGGGGTCCTGTTTTTTTTCTTTGTTTGTTTTGTTTTTCTTTTTTTTCTATTTTATTTATAGTTTCTGTTTTCATATTAGTTTTTACTTTACTTTTAGTTTTATAAAATATACCACTAGCCCCTAATTTAGTGTTTATAAATACTCTATTGCCACATGAATTTCTCATACCTAATAAAATAGTTTAATGTTTTAATATTTATAAAATGCATTTAATTATTTGTTTAAGCCACTGTTTTAATTATCATGGTGCATTTAATTATTTTATTTTTCTGTAGTTTCTCTACCAATATTACCTATGATTTAATTGCCACATTTAGAACATTTTAGTTTTAACATTTAAAAACTTTTGTTGTTTGACTTCATTTTAAATTTGAATTTGAACGGGTTTCAAACTGACGCGAGTTTATCAACAGTAACCGAGGTGACGTGGCTTCATTAGCGGAGGTTCACTGTAGCTTAATTATCCGGGCGTCACAATTCTCCTCCACTACAAGAAATCTCGTCCCGAGATTTAAGAGAGGGACTAGGGGTAAGGGCTAGTAACAAAATTCTAACGAATCTTCTCGGTCTTGATTGCTCTTCTCGAATAGGTAGATCCACTACGTTGATGTCTTCATTTCTCTGCTTCAGGTCATCATGATGAAATTGTCATCCTTCCTTCCGAACCTTCACCGTACTCACGAATAGGTAAGGGGCAGCTCGGCTACGACAGAGTGCTTATGAGGGAAACAATCTGGGGTTAACCCATGAATGAGCATAAGATTATCTCTCGAGTTGAACAATTAAAACACATCGAGAGCAAAGTAAGAAGGTACCATAAGAAGTTTGAAACGGATAGACAATCTTCGTTGCCTGAAACAAGGCAACGGTATAGGTATTGTGTTTAATACCAGAATCAATGATTTCTCGGAAGGTGGTTCGTGAATCACAAATGAGGCCAAGTGCGAGGAATTAAATTTGGAAACCGGGGGTGTATAGGAGGGTCAGGTTTCGATCCTGTGTAACTGTGGGTTATGGACCCACCATGTGGTTAAAAGTAGGTAAAGCGTTGATATCTTGCACGGTCGTGATAGTAAGACATGTCAGAGGGTAGCCTATCATTTATGTTGGCAACAATGTCGGTACCAAGGGCGAGGGACGAAGAGAACCATTTTCCTGCTCGTTGAAACGAGGCGGACCAATAGGCAAAGTTCTCGTTCATCGGTGGTTACCGGAATGTCAACAACAATAGTAACAGGGTCTTACTGACAGAGTTGTACGCCGAGGTGCTTATAAAAGTAGTGACGTATTACTGCTTAGATCATATAAACCTCAAGAAGGTTAAACAGAACAATGGAAAGGAAAATATGATTATCAGATTTAACAGAAGAATCGAAAGGAAAATGTGTTTAAACACATATTTCAGGGGTATATCCTTCCCAAGGACAAACAGAGCATGATATCCGTGGCAGGATATCATGTAGAAAACCCTTTAAGTAAGGGGAGAGAAATTTCATGACAGTGCCCATACAACGGTGTTTGGATAATGGTTAAAGAAAACTTAGCATTGCGCTTTCAATGCTCTCATTGAAAATCGGAGTACCACAAACATGCTTCAAGAAGCATTGACATGGTATTCGAGCAAAGGTCAGATTTTGGAAACACAAAGGATCCATCAGGAATAGCTTGTGAAATAAGTCTTACAATTTCCTCATGGAAGAATGGCTAAACTTGCTAAAAAGTATACTACAACAATAGGTCCTCCGGCCAGGTGTGCTAGGCCTGACATAACCTTACCGGGTCATATATAAAGACCAACATTATAACTCTTGGAAATAAGTTCCAACCATCATATCTGACCGAGATTCAGATCTGATTGGTGTCACGATACCTCAGACTTAGGATGCCTGAGAAGAAAAGGTGCGGCACAATTTGACGAGATGACATTGTAAGATTCTCGGGAAATGAACTATGGAAGCGAGTTCCGAAACAAGAGTTCATCAGTAACCCAAGGAGAGGATGAGGAGGTGGATGATAGGCTCAGCAACAAATCATCGCGATTTCCAAAGGATTGATTTCCACCATTATGTGAATAAGGAAATATCATTTGTCGGATCAAATGTCATAATGATGTATGCTCGAGGGAAACATACACAACTGAACAATGATAGAAGGGTGCAACCAGGAATCTGGACTAGGTAGCACGATCAATGTTTGAATGATGATTCGATAATCAATAGACTTAGAATGAAACTGTAGACCAATAACTTCAAGCAATAGGGTTGCTAGAAGTTTAGAATTTGCACAACACAGACCATTAGTCGGTATTCCGGTTAGAAACAATACGGAGACCAAGAGATGAACGCAAAAGGCGAGAGATATTACTATATCAAGAATTCTCAAGAGGTGGTAAAATTACCACGACATTCTTGACATAAAAGGTGGTAACATTCCAAGGTAAAGAAGAACTAATGCTGTATACCAAGGACCTCAAGGTATAAATCAAAACACGAATAAGTTTGTGTTGGAGGGAAGGCAATAAAGTGGCCGATGATAATACAATTCATCGGGGGCAAGGATGGTATTTCTCATCATGAATTCAATTGATATCCAGGAAGACCTCATAAGGTTGATGATCTTCACGGCACATTGGTCGAGAGATTTCAAGATGTAATCAATCAGTGACAACATCAAATCAAAGGAATGATGAAGCGAAAGGTTATTGGAACCATGGGTAGGGCACAAACTTGAAATCAAGCTTGTTGTTCAAGGTGAATTGATATGACGAGGAAGATCGACGTAAGCTTAGCTCATCATCGAAAGTTGTGCTCCGGGATTAAGGACCAGGTAGCACAGTTAAAATTTAGCACGATAATGATATAGCCGATCAGGCTAGGAATGACATGATCGAGTACAAACTCGGACTTAAAGAAGATTATCAAGAGTTGCTAAACCGTAGGGCAGACTCGGTTCAGTTATCGGTGTCTTTGAGTGTTTAATAACTCAGAGCCCATGAAAACTGTAATCAGTGAGAATGTAGTACTTGATGAAGAACTCATAAGAAGTTATGCAGTTTCAAGATAATCTCGAGATACCAGGGGGGTAATACTCGAAGACGGATCAAAGTAGAGGTTGGACCGAGGTATTGATCCACATGAGACAAGTGCTTAAACTTGCCCGTGAAATGGGGTCAAAGAAGAACATATGGTCGAAACCACGATTGCAAAAGGCCGGATCCCAGATATAAGAACTTATACCAAGGGAAAAATAATTTAAGAGAAGCTTTAATGATAAGATCTACATCGTGTCCATGGGCATGAACACAAAGTTCAAGGTCGACTCCCACTTCTTCAATGCATAACCTTTCATTCACCTCTTGTATTTTGAAAATGACATTAGTTGAAAGTTTTACCTGGTGCAATACCAGATAAGTATGACCCGTGAAATCTTCCGGGTTTGCACAGATTAGGGGAAGGCATTAGTTCAAACCATCAGGGCATCTTAGGAGTATATACCACAAATTTCAGGAATAAATAACACCAGCTCGATAGTAGAGCATGTTTGAGAAAGCAAAGGATACAACTTACCAAAGGTATTATGTATCCGAGGAAAGGCTCACAGACTTATTGAATATGAAGGGCGCTGTCGGATAAAATCCAGCAATGATCTGGTGGTCCTCAAGGGATCTGGTGCGAGCATCGGTACTCAACCAGAGGGAGAAACAATGCAAGGAGATCAGACTTTAGAAACAACTGACTAATTCAAGGCTCAAATGCAAAGGAATTATCAATTCCAAGACAAGGGATCAGAAGCAGTGCTCTGATCAGGGATGGATAAGTTGAATAGCCTTAAGGGTACAATCGACAGCAATTTGATTGGTCGAGATCCAGCTCATGTTTTTAAAATAACGTCTGAGCCGGAAAGATAATATAAAAGGATCAACTGATGATTGTGTGCATTCGCACACATGTTGAATCAATAGGGTCAAAATGACGGTGTCAAAAGATACTAGTGAATATTGCCAGATATATGGGAAGCATCCATAATGGAAGTAGACAAGTATTTGCAGAGCAATAAAGCTGCTAAGGATTTTCGGAGGATTGAATAGTATTTCAAAGACTTTTGTGAAACACATGAACAACTGGGGGATGAGCGGATACTCGATAAGTGCGAGAATTATCCGTAGGGGTATTTAGGTGACAAAGAACAGCAAGGCAGTAGGCCCAAAGGATTACCGAAACAACGACGAGTATTTCGGGGTACCTTGTAATAACAAGACCAACCGGGAAGCATTGTATGAATGGCGAGTATACGTGGTTATCCATAGGGGTTTATCGATGGAGGGGAATTGCAAAAGCGACGCCATAAAGTCTCTAGAGAACATCAGAGAGTATCTTCGGATTCTCCTAGTGCAGCAGGCGATCATCTGAGGTGAGGGGCTCTCCAGGAGAAAGTACTTTCGAGAACCTAAAGTTAGTTTTGTTTTTAGTAAAATCATTTAACCGAATAGAAGAGAGCTCAGAGTCCCAGAGTAAGGATCGAGGAGTAAAAGATCCTAATACCACCCGATGGCGACGTGTGCCCGTAAGACACACAGCCATGTTAGTAAAAGTTTTGTAATGCCTAGACTCGACTTCGGCCAAGGAGTTGGAAAGGGGATTCCTACAGGCAGTCGGCTCTGATACCAACTTGTGACGCCCCCGATTTAATCGTACACTAATCATACACGCAAACGTGTACGATCAAGATCAGGGACTCACGGGAAGATATCACCACACAACTCTACAAATAAAATAAGTCATACAAGCATCATATTACTAGCCGGGGGCCTCGAGGGCTCGAATACAAGAGCTCGATCATAGACGAGTCAGCGGAAGCAACAATATCTGAGTACAGACATAAGTTAAACAAGTTTGCCTTAAGAAGGCTAGCACAAACTGGGATACAGATCGAAAGAGGCGCATGCCTCCTGCCTGGGATCCTCCTAAACTACTCCTAGTCGTCGTCAGCGGGCAGCACGTAGTAGTAGGCACCTCTGGTGTAGTAGGAGTCGTCATCGACGGCGGCGTCTGGCTCCTGGGCTCCAACATCTGGTTGCGACAACCAGGTAGAAGGAATAGAGGGAAAAGAAGGAGAAGGCAACCGTGAGTACTCATCCAAAGTACTCGCAAGCAAGGAGCTATACTACATATGTATGCATTGGTATCAAATGGGATAAGGCTATCATATGTGGACTGAACTGCAGAATGCCAGAATAAGAGGGGATAACTAATCCTGTCGAAGACTACGCTTCTGGCAGCCTCCGTCTTGCAGCATGTAGAAGAGAGTAGACTGAAGTCCTCCAAGTAGCATCATATAGCATAATCCTAACCGATGATCCTCTCCTCGTCGCCCTGTGAGAGAGCGATCACCGGTTGTATCTGGCACTTGGAAGGGTGTGTTTTATTAAGTATCCGGTTCTAGTTGTCATAAGGTCAAAGTACAACTCCGGGTCGTCCTTTTACCGAGGGACACGGCTATTCGAATAGATTAACTTCCCTGCAGGGGTGCACCACATACCCCAACACGCTCGATCCCATTTGGCCGGACACACTTTTCTGGGTCATGCCCGGCCTCGGAAGATCAACACGTCGCAGCCCTACCTAGGCACAACAGAGAGGACAGCACGCCGGTCTAAATCCTATGGCGCAGGGGTCTGGGCCCATCGCCCTTTGCACACCTGCACGTTGCGAGCGCGGCCGGAAGCAGACCTAGCCTAGTGGCTTTCCAGTCCAATCCGGCGCGCGCCACTCAGTCGCTGACGTCACGAAGGCTTCGGCTGATACCACGACGCCGGGATACCCATAACTGCTCCCACGTAGATGGTTAGTGCGTATAGACCAAATGGCCAGACTCAGATCAAATACCCAGATCTCGTTAAGCGTGTTAAGTGTCCGCGAATGCCGACCAGGGCCAGCCCACCTCTCTCCTAGGTGGTCGGAACCTGCCCTGTCGCTCCGCCTCAAAGATCCACTCGCGGGTGCTCTTACGAGCCTGCCCGTCTTTAGTCACCACATGTATCATGTATAAAGTATATAGTACATACCCGTGATCACCTCCCGAGTGATCACGGCCCGATAGTATAGCATGGCAGACGGACAAGAATGTAGGGCCACTGATGATAAACTAGCATCCTATACTAAGCATTAGGTTTGCAGGTAAAGGTAACAACAGTAGTAGCAAGGACAGGCTATGCATCAGTATAGGATTAACGGGAAGCAGTAACATGCTACACTACTCTAATGCAAGCAGTATAGAGAAGAGTAGGCGGTATCTGGTGATCAAAGGGGGGGGCTTGCCTGGTTGCTCTGGCAAGAGAGAGGGGTCGTCAACTCCGTAGTCGTACTGGGTAGCAGCGGCGTCGGTCTCGGTGTCTATCGAGAGAAGAGGGGGGAGAAACAGTAAATATTTAAGCAAGCATATGCATAGCGATGCATGACATGACAAGTAACGGCGTTAGAGGTGCCCTAACGCGGTAGTAGGTGATACCGGTGAAGGGGGATGACATCCGGGAAAGTATCCCCGGTGTTTTGCGTTTTCGGGCAGAGGAGCCGGAGGGGGAAAGTTGCGAGTTCGATAGGTTAGGGAGGTGTGGTGGACGAACGGGTTGCGTATCCGGAATCGTCTCGTCGTTCTGAGCAACTTTCATGTACAAAGTTTTTTCATCCGAGCTACGGTTTATTTTATATTAATTTTAAAAGATTTAAATCATTTTTAGGATTTATTTAATTAATTTAATTAAACATTATCCAGAATAGTGCCTGCTGACGTCAGCATGACGTCAGCAGTAGACTTGGTCAACTGACGTGTGGGTCCCGTTCATCATAGTCTGTTTTAATTAACTAACCGTTAATTAGGTTAATTAGTGATTAGGTTAATCTAATTATAATTAATTAATTATTTTTATTATTATTATTTTATTTTTATTTTCCTTTTCTTTTTTTTATTAAAACGTTCTGGGGCTGGGGCCCATTCGTCATAGGCCCAGAGGGCCTAGTGGGTTTGCGGGCGTCACGCGAAACGGGCACCGGGCGCCACGGGTGTGGCCCGAGCGGTCGCACGCCCAGGGGCGGGCGTACCCGGCCGGGCGCCGGAGCAGAGGAGGCCGGTGGCCGCGGGGCCGGCCAGGTGGCCGGAGCGGCGTCTGGAGGCAGGCGAGGCCAGGCGAAGGAGGACACGAGCGGCGAGGCGCGCGCGAGGGGCGCGTAGCAGTAGGGGAGGAGGCGCGCGCCGGGGGGGGGGGATCAGGGCGGCGCGTCGGCGGGGAGCAACGGCAGGTGGCCGAGCACGGCGGGGCGCCGGCGGCCAAGGCTAGCAGCAAGGCAGCTGCGCGCAGCAGCGCTTAGGCGACGGGCGGGTGCACGAGAGCGATTGGCGTGGGCGGCTCCGAGGCGGTGCGGGATGGAGCCGGGCGTGAGGGGAGAGGGCGCGGCCACGGTAGAGAGAGGATGGAGGGGGAGCTCACAAAGGAGTAGGGCACGGGGCAGTGGGCTCGACGAAGGTCAGGGAGGTCCGGCAAGGGAGAGGTCGAGGCAGCGGTAGTCCGGCGACGACGGGTTCCCGAGCTCGTGCTCGTGGACGAAGAGGAGGTAGCAGACGATGGCGCCGCGGGCGGAGAGGAAGGAGGCCGAGAGGAACCGGCGAGGACGAGGCATGGTCGAGGCGGCGAAGGGGCGCGGAGGAGTGCGGGAGGGGCGGCGCCGGCTAGTTCCAGCGAGCGTCGGGCGCCGCGGTCGTCGCCCCGATCCAGAGGGGATCGGGGGAGTGGGGGAGAGAGGGGAGTGGCGGCGTGGGGGGGATGGGTGAGTGGGGGTGGGCTAGGGTTTCCCCCTCGTGGGGATAAGGCAGGGGCGGGGCGGCTGGGCCGTGGGGTGAGCCGGCCCGTTCGGGCGGCTGAGGCCAGCTGGGCCACTTGGCCCAGCGGGGGGGGGGGGGTCCTGTTTTTTTTCTTTGTTTGTTTTGTTTTTCTTTTTTTTCTATTTTATTTATAGTTTCTGTTTTCATATTAGTTTTTACTTTACTTTTAGTTTTATAAAATATACCACTAGCCCCTAATTTAGTGTTTATAAATACTCTATTGCCACATGAATTTCTCATACCTAATAAAATAGTTTAATGTTTTAATATTTATAAAATGCATTTAATTATTTGTTTAAGCCACTGTTTTAATTATCATGGTGCATTTAATTATTTTATTTTTCTGTAGTTTCTCTACCAATATTACCTATGATTTAATTGCCACATTTAGAACATTTTAGTTTTAACATTTAAAAACTTTTGTTGTTTGACTTCATTTTAAATTTGAATTTGAACGGGTTTCGAACTGACGCGAGTTTATCAACAGTAACCGAGGTGACGTGGCTTCATTAGCGGAGGTTCACTGTAGCTTAATTATCCGGGCGTCACATGGAGGTTCCTCATGCCAGCATGCCCAAGCCTCCGATGCCAAAGCCAATATTCTGAAGCCTTTGCGAGAAGACATACTGCAAGCTGTGGCCCTGCTGAGAAATCTACCACGTACAAATCATCTTTCCGATACCCTTCAAACACTAGAGACTTGTCAGATTCCATTAGTACTAGGCAACGATATTTTTCCAAAGATTACAATCATGTTCAAATCGCAAAGCATTGAGACAGACATTAAGTTGAAGCCAAGGGATTCAACAAACATGACTTTATCCATGTGTTGATCCTTTGAGATTGCAACTCTACCTAGACCCAATACCTTACTTTTACCAGTGTCAGCAAATGTGATGTGGCTCTTGTCAGATGGACGTAAGGTTGAGTCCATAAAGAGACTTCTTTTGCCAGTCATGTGATTTGTACACCCACTGTCAATAATCCATTCTGATGACTCTGAAGTCGCTGGTGTCGTACCCTACAGTGCAGTTAGGGGGATAGGCTTCACGAAGAGTATTGTGAAGCAAAAACATTTGACGAACCAGTGGGTTATGAAAACTTAGATCCAAGTTAGGACAAGTAGGGAGAGTAGCATGCGATTCAGGTACGAAATACATAGTGATGCCATTCGGGCATTTGATCTTGCGCCCACAACATTTTTAAGGTCCCCAGCAATAGCGTCAGAAGATTTTGGTTTTCTGCTGGAGACCTTTCCCTGCAAAAGAGAGTTAAGCTTTCTTAACCACCCACATCTTCAAGGGTGGCTTAGAAGCAATAAGTCTAAGTGCAGCATCTGAGAATTTTGGCTTAGGAGCCCTGACAAACAGTCTAGCAGGCGGGCAATATTACTCATAAGAATAGGCAGAATAGTTCTTGGTCATATGCCTGAGCATGGTTTCCCTGCAAAACATTTGCATTAGTGCGACTCAGGTGAGTCCTCTGCCTGTATGAAGCCTTTGGACCATATGAGGCCTTTTGTCTGAGGTTTGTCTTCTTCATGTGAGGTGTCATGAGGACATTCACAGGAAGATTCTCCAGACACGTTTTTGGAACCCAGATCTTCTTCATAGGCGGTCCATTCCTGCAGTTAGTACCAATGTACCTGGAAAATACTTCACCACTCTGATTTCTAAACAGTTTATAGTTTGCATCAAAGGATTCATCAATGATAATCGGATCAGCACAAGTGAAGCTAGATAGATTGGATGGATCTGCTGAGGATTCCTTTGCAGCAACCCATGTGGTTTTGGGGTACTGCTCAGGTTTCCAGTAAGATCCATCTGCATTAATTTTCCTCACGAACCCAACACCCTCTTTCCTAGGGTTTTGGTTCAGAATCTGCTTCTTGAGGACATCACATAATGTCTGATGTCCTTTGAGACTTTTGTACATCCCTGTTTCAAGCAATGTCTTCAACCTAGCATTCTCATTAGCAATAGCAGTGGTATCCTCAGCAGAGGGGTCAGTTACCACTTCAACAGTTGAAGATATTGCAACAACAGTAGAAGTGGAACATTCAGCAACAGAAGTAGCATTACCATGCTCAATGCATTTAAGGCATGGTGGTTCAAATCCTTCCTGAGCAGAACTGATCTGTTCGGCTCGAAGTGACTCGTTTTGCTTTTGAAGATCTTCATGATCCGCTCTCAACTTCTCAAGATCTTGCTTCTTTTGAAGATAATCATAGGAAAGCTTTTCATGAGTAGTTGAGAGAGTCTCAAGATAATCTTCGAGTTCCTGATACTTAACATGAAGATTTTTTATGTCTTCAATTAAGGATTCAGAACGGGTCATTTCAGCACCCAACAGATCATCGCTTCTGTCTAACAGTTTTTGAATATGTTCCATGGCCTTTTGTTGTTCAGTTGCAATTTTAGCAAGTGTTTTGTAGCTGGGTTTTGAATCACAATCAGAGTCATCCTCACTGGATGTTTGATAGTGAGTAGTGCGTGTGTTTACCTTGGCACCGCGTGCCATGAAGCAGTAGGTAGGAGTAGAGTCGTCCTTGTAATTTGCATCGGTGTTGATGATGAAGTCATTGTCTTCAGTGTTGAAGATGGACTTGGCGACGTAGGCTGTAGCCAGACTCGCAATGCCAGAATCAGACTCCTCCTTAGACTCCACCTCTGCCTCCTCAGAAGCGGACTCCTCCTCTGAATCCATTTCCTTGCCAACAAATTCACCGGGAGAAGTATCTGGCCTTATTGGGCCATACGGGAATAGAGGAGAGAGGCCAAAAGGAAGGAGGCTCCCCCCTCTAGTCCGAATTGCACAAGGAGTGCAGCCCCCTTTTCCTTTTCCCTCTCCCCCTCTTTCCTTCTCTCCTACTCCGGAAAGGAAAGGGGAATCCTACTAGGACTTGGGAGTGCTAGTAGGACTCCCCACACTTGGCGCGCCCCCTCTAGGGCCGGCCTCCCCCTCCCTCCTTTATATACGGGGGCAGGGGGCACCTCTAGAAACAACAATTGATCTCTTGATCTCTTAGCCGTGTGCGGTGCCCCCCTCCACCATATTCCACCTCGATCATATCGTAGCAGTGCTTAGGCGAAGCCCTGCGTCGGTAGCATCATCATCATCTTCACCATGCCGTCGTGCTGACGGAACTCTCCCATGAAGCTCTGCTGGATCAGAGTTCGCGGGACGTCATCGAGCTGAACGTGTGCTGAACTCGGAGGTGCCGTATGTTCGGTACTTGATCGGTCGGATCGTGAAGACGTACGACTACATCAACCGCGTTGTGCTAACGCTTCCACTTTTGGTCTACGAGGGAACGTGGACACACTCTCCCCTCTTGTTGGTATGCATCACCAAGATCTTGCGTGTGCACAGGAAATTTTTGAAATTACTACGTTCCCCAACAGTGGCATCCAAGCCTGGTTTTATGCGTAGATGTTATATGCACGAGTAGAACACAACTGAGTTGTGGGCGATACAAGTCATACTTCTTACCAGCACGTCATACTTTGGTTCGGTGGTATTGTTGCATGAAGCAGCCCAGACCGATATTACGCGTACACTTATGCGAGACTGGTTCTACTGATGTGCTTTGCACACAGGTGGCTGGCGGGTGTCAGTTTCTCCAACTTTAGTTGAACCGAGTGTGGCTACGCGCGATCCTTGAGAAGGTTAAAACAACACTAACTTGACAAACTATCGTTGTGGTTTTGATGCGTAGGTAAGAACGGTTCTTTCTCAGCCCGTAGCAGCCACGTAAAACTTGCAACAACAAAGTAGAGGACGTCTAACTTGTTTTTGCAGGGCATGTTGTGATGTGCTATGGTCAAGACATGATGTTATATTTTATTGTGTGAGATGATCATGTTTTGTAACCGAGTTATCGGCAATTGGCAGGAGCCATTTGGTTGTTGCTTTATTGTATGCAATGCAATCGCCCTGTAATGCTTTACTTTATCACTAAGAGGTAGCGATAGTCGTAGAAGCATGAGTTGGCGAGACGACAACGATGCTACGATGGAGATCAAGGTGTCGCGCCGGTGACAATGGTGATCATGACGGTGCTTCGGAGATGGAGATCACAAGCACAAGATGATGATGGCCATATCATATCACTTATATCTTTTATGCATCTTATTTTGCTTAGTACGACAGTAGCATTATAAGATGATCTCTCACTAAATTTAAAGGTATAAGTGTTCTCCCTGAGTATGCACCGTTGCAAAAGTTCTTCGTGTTGAGACACCACGTGATGATCGGGTGTGATAGGCTCTACGTTCAAATACAACGGGTGCAAAACAGTTGCACACGCGGAATACTCAGGTTAAACTTGACGAGCCTAGCATATGCAGATATGGCCTCGGAACACTGAGACCGAAAGGTCGAGCGTGAATCATATAGTAGATATGATCAACATAGTGATGTTCACCATTGAAACTACTCCATCTCACGTGATGATCGGACATGGTTTAGTTGATATGGATCACGTGATCACTTAGATGATTAGAGGGATGTCTATCTAAGTGGGAGTTCTTAAGTAATATGATTAATTGAACTTTAATTTATCATGAACTTAGTCCTGGTAGTATTAGCATATCTATGTTGTAGATCAATAGCTCGCGTTTAGCTCCTCTGTTTTATTTTTGATATGTTCCTAGAGAAAACTAAGTTGAAAGATGTTAGTAGCAATGATGCGGATTGGATCCGTGATCTGAGGATTATCCAAATTGCTGCATAGAAGAATTATGTCCTTGATGCACCACTAGGTAACAGACCTATTGCAGGAGCAGATGCAGACGTTATGAATGTTTGGCTAGCTCAATATGATGACTACTTGTTAGTTTAGTGCACCATGCTTAACAGCTTAGAATCGGGACTTCAAAGACGTTTTGAACGTCATGGATCATACGAGATGTTCCAGGAGTTGAAGTTAATATTTTAAGCAAATACCCGAGTTGAGAGATATGAAGTCTCCAACAAGTTCTGTAGCTAAAAGATGGAGGAGAATAGCTCAAGCAATGAGCATGTGCTCAGATTGTCTAGGTACTACAATCACTTGAATCAAGTGGGAGTTAATCTTCCAGATAAAATAGTGATTGACAGAATTCTCTAGTCACGATCACCAAGTTAGTAGAACTTCATGAAAGTGCGTTATATCGACTAGAGGGGGGTGAATAGGCGATTTTTATGAAAGTGTTCAAAACATGGAAGTTATGAAGACAAACAGAATGGACAAGCCTATCACTATGCAGCGGAAGTTAGATTACACAAGGCAAGCCGTGGTCAAGTATACAATATAGTGAAAGCACAGTGACAAACAGCTTCAGTGTAATAAGGATCAGGTAGGAAGAAGTTATGAAGCCAAACAAATCATATAGTCAAGTTGTGAAGACAGAAGATAAAGCAAGCATGCAATGACTTCACAATGTGTAATGGTAAGTAAAGGGAGGTGAAGATGAAACCAGTGACACGCTGAAGACAATGATTTGTTGGACCAGTTCCAGTTGCTGTGACAACTGTACGTCTGGTTGGAGCGGCTAGGTATTTAAACCAAAGGACACACAGTCCCGGACACCCAGTCCTGAACACGCAGCTATGGACACCCAGTCCTCACTGTTTTCTCCTTGAGCTAAGGTCACACAGACCTCGCCCAATCACTCTGGTAAGTCTTCAAGGTAGACTCCCAAACCTTCACAGACTTCGTTCACCGGCAATCCACAAGTTCTCTTGGATGCTCAGAACGCGATGCCTAACCGGCTGGAGGATGCACAGTCCTCAAGTGTAATAAGTCTTCAGATCACTCAGACAAGAAGACTTAAGTGATGCCCAATTACTCTGGCTCTGGGTGGTTAGGGCTTTTCTCCTCGCTAGGGATTTTCTCTCAAAGGCTTTGAGGTGGGTTGCTCTCAAATGACAAAAGCCGTGCACTGAAATCTGAGCAGCCAACCGTTTATGGTTGTAGGGGTGGACTATTTATAGCCACTTGGCAACCCGACCTGATTTGTCCGAAATGACCCTGGGTCACTAAGGAACTGACACGTGTACCAACGGTCAGATTTCAAACTCACACGGCAACTTTACTTGAGCTACAAGCAAAGCTGACTTGTCCGTCTCTGGACAAGATTTGCTCTCATAGTCTTCGCTCGAAGACATAGGATTTGAATTAGGCATCACTTCAGTCATCCTGACTGGTTCTCTTGGACCCCACTTAACAGTACGGTGGTTCCTATGACACAACATGAATGAAGTAAAACTACGAAGGATCTAAGTCTTCGAGTTCCATAAGCTTCATAGGGAGTCTTCACATGTCATTGTCTTCAACATGAATATCTTCATAAACCACCATTGTCTTCAATGTCTTCGTACATTTTTAGGGGTCGTCTCTGGTAGCTAAACCGAATCAATGAGGGACTTCTACCTGTGTTATCCTGCAATTCTCACAAACACATTAGTCCCTCAACTAGGTTTGTCGTCAATACTCCAAAACCAACTAGGGGTGGCACTAGATGCACTTACACTTCGTGATGAACTATAGTTTGCAAGGGATGATGAAAACGATTCCCGAGCTTTTCATGATGATGAAATCGATGAAGGTAGAAATCAAGAAAGAGCATCAAGTGTTGATGATTAACAAGACCACTAGTTTCAAGAAAAGGGCAAAGGGAAATAAAGGGAACTTTAAGAAGAACGGCAAGTAAGTTGCTACTCAAGTGAAGAAGCCCAAGTCTGGACCTAAGCCTGAAACTAAGTGCTTCTACTGCAAAGGGACTGGTCACTGGAAGCGGAACTGCCCCAAATATTTGACAGATAAGAAGGATGGCAAAGTAAACAGTGCTATATTTGATATACATGTTATTGATGTGTATTTTACTAGTGTTTATAGCAACCCCTCGGTATTTGATACTGGTTCAGTTGCTAAGAGTAGTAACTCGAAACGGGAGTTGCAGAATGAACATAGACTAGTTAAGGGTGAAGTGACGATGTGTGTTGGAAGTGGTTCCAAGATTGATATGATCATCATCGCACACTCCCTATACTTTCAGGATTAGTGTTAAACCTAAATAAATGTTATTTGGTGTTTGCGTTGAGCATGAATATGATTTGATCATGTTTATTGCAATACGGTTATTCATTTAAGTTAGAGAATAATTGTTGTTCTGTTTACATGAATAAAACCTTCTATGGTCATACACCCAATTAAAATGGTTCGTTGGATCTCGATCGTAGTGATACATATATTCATAATATTGAAGCCAAAATATGCAAAGTTAATAATGATAGTGCAACTTATTTGTGGCACTGCCGTTTAGGTCATATTGGTGTAAAGCGCATGAAGAAACTCCATGCTGATGGGCTTTTGGAATCACTTGATTATGAATCATTTTGATGCTTGCGAACCATGCCTCATGAGCAAGATGACTAAGACTCCGTTCTCCGGAACAATGGAGCGAGCCACTTACTTATTGGAAATAATATATACCGATGTATGTGGTCCAATGAGTGTTGAGACTTACGGTGGGTATCATTGTTTTCTGAACTTCACAGATGATTTGAGCAGATATGTGTATATCTACTTGATGAAACATAAGTCTAAAACATTTGAAAAGTTCATATAATTTCAGAGTGAAGTGGAAAATCATCGTAACAAGAAAATAAAGTTTCTATGATTTGATCATGGAGGAGAATATTTGAGTGACGAGTTTGGTCTTCATTTGAAACAATGCGAAATAGTTTCGGAACTCACACCACCTGGAACACCACAGCGTAATGCTGTGTGCGAACATCATAACCGTACTTTATTAGATATGGTACAATCTATGATGTCTCTTACCGATTATCGTTTTGGGGTTATGCATTAGAGACAGCTGCATTCACATTAAATAGGGCACCATCTAAATCTGTTGAGACGACACCTTATGAACTGTGGTTTGGCAAGAAGCCCAAGTTGTCGTTTCTTAAAGTTTGGGGTTGCGATGCTTATGTGAAAAAGCTTCAACCTGATAAGCTCGAACCCAAAACGGAGAAATGTGTCTTCATCGGATACCCAAAGGAGACTATTGGGTACACCTTCTATCACAGAACCGAAGGCAATACTTTTGTTGTTAAAGTTGGATCCTTTCTGTAAGTGCATCTAGTGCCACCCCTAGTTGGTTTTGGAGTATTGACGACAAACCTGGTTGAGGGACTAATGTGTTTGTTAGAATTGTAGGATAACACAGGTAGAAGACCCTCATTCATTCGGTTTTCCTACCAGAGATGACCCCTAAAAATGTATGAAGACATTGAAGTCAAAGGTGGTATGTGAAGACATTCACATTGAATACTATGACAAGAGAAGACACTGCATGAAGACTATGGAGCACGAAGACTTAGTTCTTTCGTCGTTCTTTTTCTTCTTTGTTGAGTCATTGGAATCACCGTACTGTTAAGTGGGGTCCAAGTGAACCAGTCAGAATGACTGAAGTGATGCTTAACCAAAATCCTATGTCTTCAAGCGAAGACAATGAGAGCAAATCTTATCCAGAGCTGGATAAGTCAGCTTTGCTTGTAGCCCAAGTAAAGTTGTCGTGTGTGTTTGAAATCTGACCATGGAACACGTGTCAGTTCCTTAGTGACCCAGGGTCATTTCGGACAAATCAGGTCGGGTTGCCTAGTGGCTATAAATAGCCCACCCCCTACAACCATAAATGGTTGGCTGCTTAGAGTTAGTGTACGACTTTTGTCGTTTGAGAGCAACCCACCTCGAAGCCTTTGAGAGAGAATTCCTTGCGAGGACAAAGCCCTAAACACCCAGGGCCAAAGAGTGTTAGGTATCACCTAAGTCTTCCTGTCTATGTGATCTGAAGACTTATTACACTTGAGGACTGTGAATCCTCCAGCCGGTTAGGCGTCCCGTTCTGAGCATCCAAGAGTCATTGTGGTTTGCTGGTGAACGAAGTCTATGAAGGTTTGGAAGTCTACCTTCAAGACTTACCAGAGTGATTGGGCGAGGACTGGGTGTCCTTAGCTCAAGGGGAATAAGGTGAAGACACGGTCTTCTGAGTTGAATCTCAGCCTCCCTAACCATACGTACAATTGTAACAGCAACTGGAACTGGTCCAACAAACCATTGTCTTCAACGAGCCACTGGTTACATCCTTCCCATCTCTTTATGTGCTGATTGGTCCTTGTGAAGTCACTGCCTGTTTGCATTAGTTATTTGTCTTCACTGTGTGACTACTTGTTCTGATTGGCCTCATACTATCTTCCATCCTGATCTATACTGCCTAGCTGCTATTAGTCTTTATGGTTTCATTTCATTGAATACTTGACTATGGCTAGCTTAGTCTAGTCTACCTTTCGCTGCATGGTAATAGGTTTATTTCTATCATTTGTCTTCGAAACTTCCATGTTTTGAAGACTTTCATAAAAATCGCCTATTCACCCCCCCTCTAGTCGATCACTAGCACTTTCAATTGGTATTAGAGCAAGGTACTCCCTTGTTCTGTGTGATTCGGTTTAACCACCTGGAGTTTTAGCTATGTCGACTGCAGGGATAATCAAAGTCTCCGTTGCGTGCCCAGTCTTTGATGGAACTGAATATCCCTACTTGAAAAATAAGATGCGCATGCATCTTGAAGCCATTGATGTCGACCTCTGGTATGTCGTCAAGAATGGCGTCCCCAAGGCTGGTGAAGGTGTCACCGCTGCTGATGTCAAGAAGTTCGTTCAACTGGACTCCACTGCCAAGAACATCATATGTGGTCATCTGACCAAAGGGCAGTATGGCCATGTGAGTGCTCTGGAAACATCTAAGCTAGTCTGGGACTGGCTCTCCAAGGTCAACGAAGGCGTCTCAACCCAGAGAGATCAAAGAATCAGTGTCCTTCGCAACCTCTTCAACCGCTTCAAGAGAAACGACAATGAGAATGTTCAGCTCACGTTTGATCGACTCATTGACATCACAAATGAGCTTCAAGCCCTCAGCGCTACTAAGATCACCAAGCATGAAGTCATCAAGACACTCCTGAGATCACTTGACAGTTCGTTTGACACCCTAGACTTGATGATTCAAGAATGCCCTGACTTCAAGACACTCGATCCATCTGACATACTTGAAAGGCTCAACACACATGAGTTTCAGCTTTCTGAGAAAAGAGACATCTATGGTCCCAACTATGGACGAACTCGTGCCTTGAAGGCAAAAGCTGTTTCCTCATCTGAAGAAGAATCTGAGTGCAGTTCGGATGATCCTAAAGACATTGGAAAGGAGCTTGCTATGCTTGTGAAGAAGTTTCAGAAATTCACCAAGAAGAAAGGCCTCAGAAAGTCCTCACGATCCAGCTCAAGGAATGATGAAGCTTCTTCTCATGACTACAAGAAGAGAACATGTCACAAGCGCAAGAAACCTGGTCACTACATCTCTGAGTGTCCGCAGTGGGACAATGAGAACAAGAAGAAGAAGAAGAAGAAGAGCAAGGAATATGATTCTGATGACAAGAAGAAGAAGAAATACTCAAAGTCTTCTTCCAAGTCTTCCTCAAAGTCTTCATCACACAAGAAGAGCTCATCTAGCAAGGCTCGTGCATTTGTTGGCATGGAAATGGATTCAGAGGAGGAGTCCGCTTCTGAGGAGGCGTAGGTGGAGTCTGAGGAGGAGTCTGATTCTGGCGTTGCAAGTCTGGCTACAGCATACATTGCAAAGTCCATCTTCAACACTGAAGACAATGACTTCATCATCGACGCCGATGCAAATGACAAGGACAACTCCGCTCCCCCCTGCTGCTTCATGGCACGCGGTGCCAAGGTAAACACACACACTACTCACTATCAAACATCCAGTGAAGATGACTCTAATTGTGGTTCCAAACCCAGCTACAAAACACTTGCTAAAATTGCAACTGAACAACAGAAAGCCGTGGAACATATTCAAAAACTGTTAGACAAAAGTGATGATCTGTTAGACGCTAAAATGACTCGATCTCAGTCCTTAATTGAAGACATAAAAAATCTTCATGTTAAGTATGAGGAACTTGAAAGTCGTGATGAAACGCTCTCAACAACTCATGAAAAGCTTTCCTATGATTATCTTCAAAGGAAGCAAGATCTTGAGAAATTGAGAGCGGCTCATGAAGATCTTCAAAAGGAAAATGAGTCACTTCGCGCCAAACAGATCAGTTCCGCTCAGGAAGGATTTGAACCACCATGTCTTAAATGCATTGAGCGTGACAATGCTACTTCTATTGCTGGATGTTCTACTACTGCTAATATTGCAATATCTTCAGTTGTTGATGTGGTAACTAACCCCTCTGCTGAGGATACCACTACTATTGCTGATGAAAATGCTAGGTTGAAGACATTGCTTGAAACAGGGATGTACAAAAGTCTCAAAGGGCATCAGACACTATGTGATGTCCTCAAAAGGCAGATCCTGAACCGAAACCCTTGGAAAGAGGGTGTTGGGTTCGAAAGGAAAATGAATGCTGATGGCTCTTACTGGAAACCTGAGCAGTACCCCAAAACCACATGGGTTGCTGCAAAGGAACCTTCAGTGGATCCATCCACCCTATCTGGCTTCACTTGTGCTAATCCCATTGTTATTGATAAATCCTTTGATGCAGACTATAAACTGTTTAAGAATCAGAACGGTGAAATGTTTGCCAGGTATATTGGTACTAACCGCAGGAATGGGGCACCTATGAAGAAAGTCTGGGTGCCAAAAAGTGTTTGGACAATCTTCCTGTGAATGTCGTCATGACACCACAAGTGTAGAAGACAAACCCCAGACCACAGGCTTCATATGGTCCAAAGGCTTCATACAGACAAAGGACTCACATGATTCGCACTAACGCAAATGTTTTGCAGGGAAACCATACCCAGGCCTATGAATATGAGCGCATTTCATCAAACCGCCATGTTCATAAGACCAAGAACTACTCTGCTTATTCTTATGAGTACTATTGTCCACCTGCAAGACTATTTGCTAGGGCTCCAAAGCAAAAGTTCTCAGATGCTGCACTTAGACTCATTGCTTCGAAGCCACCCTTGAAGATGTGGGTGGCTAAGAAAGCTTAACTCTCTTTTGCAGGGAAAGGTCTCCAGCCGAAAATCAAATGCGTTTGAAGCTATTGCTGGGGACCTTAAACATCTTGTAGGGCGCAAGATCAAATGCCCAAAAGGTCTTATTATGTATTTTGTTCCTGAGTTGCTTGCTACTTGCCCTATCAGTCCTAAGCTCGATCTAAGCTTTCATAATCCACTTACTCGTCAAATGTTTATGCTTCACAATTGTCTTCGTGAAGCCTATCCCCCTAACTACACTATAGGGTATGACACCAACTGCGTCAGAATGGATTATTGATAGTGGGTGTACTAATCACATGATGTAGCGACTAGACCTCAAACAGTCTGATCTCTGTGCTCCGGTGTCATCCCTGGATCAGTAATGCTGACACCACACAGTACTTCGAAGGATTTATAGCAGAGTGGCAATCACACACTTATTACAACGATGTCTCCGAAGAGAACTTATTACATAAATATGGCTTAAGGCCATCTAATATCGATAACAGCGGAAGACTTCGAAGATAAATGGGTCCATCAACTCCAACGGCATCACTGAGTATAGAACCACGTCCTAGAAACACCTTAATCGTCGTCTGAAAAGTCAGCAGCATTAACGTTGCAGCTCGAAACGGGTCAGCACATGGAATATGCTGGCAAGGTAACACATAGAGAGTAATGGAATGAAACAGCTATACTATATGCATATTTGGCTGGTGGAAAGCTCTATGGATACTGTTTTGCGTTAAGCCAATTTTTCCCTACTGCAAAGGAATAAATTTATTGAACTATCATGGTGGTTGTTAAACATTGAGAATGGTTGACAGCATCCTCAATCCCAATTAAAAGTGAACAATTAAAACCCAACAATATTAATTAGAAGTAACATGATGAGATTCACATGATATTCAAGTACTAGATACTCAAGATTGTCCATAACCGGGGACACGGCTAATCATGATTAGTTTGTTACACTCTGCAGAGGTTTGCGCACTTTTCCCCACAAGACTCGATCGCCTCCGTTGGTTTTCTCGCACTACTGGTGTTTGAGAAACGGATGACCGAGACACAGTCTTTCAGAAGCGCTAGCACCTTATGTTGGATAGACCAGTACACCTACTTTCCCCTACATCTGCTAGTCTACCCTATAAGAGTTCGCACGACTTAGTCAACTATTCCAGAGCCCATAATGGCTTGTGGCTGCACACGTAAGTATTTAGCATGAAAGATCTTATGATCCCTTTGAGCCTGGGTGGCGGTCAATAAAAAAAACAGGCAAGTCCTGATAGACATCAGGTGCCTCAATCCACCCAGATGTGTGTTTAAGTTGCCACCTTAGATAAACCATTAAAATTATCAATCTCACATCTGTCATGGATATCACTCACCCAATCCACGTCTACTAGCATAGCATGGCATAATAAGCAAACCTAGAAGTAACTCCCAAAGGTTTCATAATAAACAGGTAATAGGTACTACCTCATCTACTTCCCATCCCACAATTTAATTAGATCCTAATCATGCAATGTGTGAGGATGGATCTAATGCAATAAAACTGGGTTGTAGAAAAGGTATGATCAAAGTGTCACTTGCCTTGCTGATGATCCGCGAGTCCTAGTGATTCGAAGTAACAGGCGGCGCAATCCGGGTAATCTATCACAGACAAACAACAAGCATACAATAAGTACTCATCTAATGCACAGGTAAAACTCGAACAAGAGAACGAACCAGAAAGTTCAACTTAAGAACTCCGGTTGAGAAGAAAGAAAGAACCGAACAAAGAAACCGAAAACAAACGGCAGAAAACAAGTCGGTTCTAGCAAGTTGAAACTAGGTCAAATTTTACCATAGCAAAACTTAGTTAAAGTTGATTAGACGGAACGGCGGTTTCGAAACGAAACACCAGGTGCTTGAATCACCTGATTCCGATAAACGAGCGAGAAGATAAACTAGAAAGAAGATCGGATCTGAGATCGCGATCGCGGAATAAATCCGGCGAGAAGAAAAAGAAGAATGGTTGAACGAACGGACGTTCGTTAACCTAGAAGAATCCGGTGATCACGTTCGTTAGGACGAATGGTCCGGTGAACGATCTCGGGCAACTAAATCGTAGAATAAAAGGGATCCGATCTAGGGTTTCGGAGAAGAAAACCGATCGAAAAACCGATCTAGAAAACCGGAACGGTTTGGCGAAGAAAAACGAATCGGAGAAAAAGAATTGGAACGATTAGAAGAAAACGATCCGATGATGAGAATAGATGTAGCGCAGGCTACCTCCGGTGAAGTCTCCAGCGAGGAACTCCGGCGGCGTGGGCATAGGGCGGCGGCAAGGTGCGGCGGCGGCGCGGGTGGTGTGGCGGCGGTGGGGTGGTGCGGCGGCGCGGGTGGTGCGGCGTGGTGGTGCTTGGGGCTTTGGGGTTTTGGATTTGATGTGTTTAGAGGGGGGGTGTGGGAGTATTTATATTGGGGAGGGGGTGAAAACTTGGGGTAGGGGTCAAGGAAATAGACTAGGATTAGGAAAGAAAAGAGGGAAGGAAAAGATCTAGAAATAGAAAAGGTAATATGGAAGTAGGACCAAATCCTACTAGGAATCCTAAAAGAGCAAGGGCGGCGGCCTCCCTGGCTTGCCAGGCGCGCGCGCGGCTGAGGCGCTGGCCTCTGGCTCGGTTCGGTGGCTTGGGCCTTAGGCCCAAGTCGCTGGTTCTGATTTTTTTGTTTTTTTAAACGGTTCCGCGCTTGAAAAAAAAACAAAAAGAGATCTAAACGAACTCCAAATCTAATAAAGTAAATTTTCCCCGACTCCTAAAAATGAGTCGAACAAAACGAACTTTTCTCTAGGCCTAAAATGCAAATTTTGAAAACGCGCATTTTTCCCTATCCAAAAAGAAGGCAAATGAAACTCCGACAAAAACCAATGATCCTTTCTTCAAAATTTGAGAAGACTAAAATATGAAAAAGACGAAATCTCCAACTCTCTCCGAGGGTCCTTGAGTTGTGTGAAATTTCTAGGATCGGCAAAATGCAAGAAAATATGATATGCATGATGATCTATGTATAACATTCCAAATTGAAAATTTGGGATGTTACAAACCTACCCCCCCCCCCCTTAAGATGAATCTCGCCCTTGAGATTCGGGTTGGCTAGAAAATAGGTGAGGGTGGTCCTTGAGCAAATCTTCTTCTCTCTCCCACGTGGCTTCATCCTCTGAGTGGTGGTTCCACTGAACTTTGCAAAACTTGATAACCTTGCTGCGAGTAACTCTGCTGGCAAACTCGAGAATCTTGACTGGTTTCTCTTCATACGTTAAGTCATCCTTTAAATGAATCGCTTCCAGCGGTACTGTATCTCTTAACGTTACCTCCGCCATCTCGGCGTGACACTTCTTCAGCTGAGAAACATGGAATACGTCATGAACTCCTGACAGTCCCTCTGGTAATTCCAACTTATACGCGACTTCTCCCATACGTTGCAAGATCTTATATGGTCCAACGAAACGCGGTGCTAACTTTCCCTTAACTCCAAAGCGCTTAACTCCTCGAAGTGGGGATACTCGGAGATACACCCTGTCTATGGTTTTGTAAACTGTCTCCTTGCGTTTAGAATCTGTGTAGCTCTTCTGCCTGGACTGGGCTACCTTGAGCCTATCGCGAATCAATTTCACCTTCTGTTCAGACTCCTTAATCAAATCTGGTCCAAAGAACTGACGGTCTCCAACTTCGTCCCATGAAAATGGTGTCCTACACCTCCTTCCGTACAAAGCTTCGAAAGGTGCCATCTTCAAACTGGTTTGGTAACTGTTGTTATAAGAAAACTCCAAATACGGCAAATTATCGTCCCAACTAGATCCATAATCTAGTGCACAAGCTCTCAGCATATCTTCCAAAATCTGATTGACTCTCTCGGTCTGTCCATCTGTTTGCGTTTGAAAAGTTGTGCTGAACTCTAGCCTGATTCCTAAAGTTTCATGCAACTGATTCCAAAACTTTGAGGTAAATTGGGTTCCTCTGTTTGATACAATACTCCTTGGAACTCCGTGCAAACAAATGATCCTAGTCATGTATATCTTTGCCAATTTAGCACTGGTGTAAGTGGTCTTGACTGGAATGAAATGTGCTACCTTCGTCAAACGATCAACTACTACCCATATCGAGTCATATCCTGCTTTCGTCCTGGGCAGTCCTGTGATAAAATCCATGCCTATCTTATCCCACTTCCATTCGGGTATCGGCAATGGTTGCAACAATCCGGCTGGCTTCTGATGTTCTGCCTTTACTCTATGACATACATCACAAACTGCTACATAGGCTGCAATATCCTTCTTTATTCCGGTCCACCAGAATGTCTCCTTCAAATCCAAATACATCTTGGTATTTCCTGGGTGAATCGAATATGGTGAATCGTGGGCCTCTTGCAAAATCAACTTCCTGATCTCTGGGTCATTCGGCACGTAAACACGGTCCTCAAACCATAGGGTATCTTGCTCATCCTCAAGAAATCCCTTTGCTTTTCCTTTGCTTAGTTTCTCCTTTATAGCAGCAATCTCCTTATCAGATTTCTGAGCTTCTCTGATTTTATCCATCAATGTTGACTAAATCTCCAATGCTGCTACATAGACTTTCGGAACTACTTCCAAACATAGTTCACGAAGGTTTTCTGCTAACTCCTTGGGTATACTTCCCGTCATTATCGTATTGACATGGCTCTTATGGCTCAATGCGTCAGCTACTACATTAGCTTTACCGGGATGGTAATGCAATAATCCTTGATGAGCTCCAACCATCTCCTTTGTCTGAGGTTCAACTCCTTCTGCGTGAAAATGTACTTCAAACTCTTGTGATCCGTGTACACCTCACAATGATTTCCAATGAGGAAATGTCTCCATGTCTTCAATGCATGCACTACGGCTGCTAACTCCAAATCATGAGTGGCATAATTCAACACATGAGGCTTCAATTGTCGTGAAACATATGAAACAACTCTACCTTCCTGCATAAGCACTGCTCCAAGTCCTCGACGTGAAGCATCACAATATACCTCATAATCCTTGGTCTGATCTGGCAAAATCAACACTGGTGAGGTAACCAATCGTTTCTTCAACTCCTGGAAACTAGCCTCACACTCCTCAGTCCAATTGAACTTGGTATCCTTCTTCAACAACTCCGCCATAGGCTTCGCAATCTTTGAAAAGTTCTCAATGAATCTCCGGTAGTATCCTGCGAGTCCAAGAAAACTCCAGATCTCTCCAACTGTCATTGGTGCTTCCCATTTGGTTACAGTCTCAACCTTTGTGGGGTCAACTGCTATCCCTTCTCCGGATATAACATGTCCAAGAAATCCTACTTCCTTCAACCAAAACTCACAGTTGCTAAATTTGGCATATAACTGATGTTCCCTTAGCTTCTCCAATACCAAACGCAAATGTTCCTTATGCTCTTCTTCATTCTTCGAATAAACCAGGATATCATTAATGAACACTACGACGAACTTATCTAAAAACTCCATAAACACTTTGTTCATCATGTTCATAAAATAGGCAGGCGCGTTAGTCAATCCAAATGACATAACGGTATACTCATACAGTCCATATCTCGTGGTGAATGCTGTCTTAGGAATATCCTGTTCCCGAATCTTCAACTGGTGGTACCCTGATCGCAAATCGATCTTGGAAAACAATTTAGCTCCTTGCAAACGATCAAACAGATCATTTATCATTGGCAGTGGGTACTTGTTCTTGATGGTTACTTCATTCAATCCTCGATAATCAACAACCATTCTTAATGATCCATCCTTCTTCTCCACTAGAAGTACGGGTGATCCCCAAGGCGAAGAACTTGGGTGAATGTAACCTTTCTCCAATAACTCCTTAATCTGATTCTTAATTTCTACCAAATCCTTTGCTGGCATCCGGTATGGTCTCTTTGATATTGGCCCAGTGCCTGGCAATAACTCAATCAGAAACTCAATGTCTCTATCCGGTGGCATGCCTGGCAACTCCTCCGGAAATACATCAGGAAAATCCTTTACCACTGGTACTTCCTCCTGCACGACTCCTGTCAGGCAATTTACTTGTGTCCTATTTGGCACCTGCCGGGATACATACTTGATCCTTCTTCCTTCCGGCGTTGGAAGCAAAATTGACTTACTAGCATAATCGATGTTTCCTCCATACTTCGACAACCAATCCATACCGAGGATTACATCCAAACCTTGGGATTCCAGAATAATTAAATCTGTTAGGAAAACATGCCTTCCTATGCTTAATGGCACTTGAAAACATCCTTGACTGGCCATGTACTCTGCTCCTGGCGAACTTACTAGCATAGGTGTTTTAAGAATCCTAGTGGGCAGGCTATATTTTTCCACAAATCCCCTTGATATGTATGAATGCGATGCACCAGTATCAAAAAGAACGAGTGCAGTAAATGAGTTAATCAAAAACTTACCGATCACCGCATCAGGCTGATCTTCAACCTCCTCCATGCTAACGTGGTTCACCTGTCCCCTATTGAAAGGGTTCGGCTTCTTCCCTGAGCTTCCATTGCCATTTCCATTCTAGCCTTCAGGACATTCATTGGCATAATGTCCGGTCTTGGAACACTTGAAACAGGTGACTTGGCTCAGGTCTCTCTTGGATGGGGTTGATGGGGTGGTCCGGTTCTGGCCGTCACTTCCTCCATTCCCATTACCATTCTTGTTTCCATTGTGGTTGTGCGAACTACTTCCTCCATGGGTATGCTGAAACTGAAATCCCGATTTAGAGGTAAAACGGGGGCTTCTGTTGGGCTCCAGAGTTATACTTCCCCTGTCCATACTTCCTCTTGCGGTTCTCAATCTACTGCTGCTTCCCTTCAATCATGATGGCACGATCTACCAACTCCTGGTAGTTTCTGAAAATCGCTACCATCAACTGCATGCTTAACTCATCATTCAACCCTTCCAGAAACTTCTCCTGCTTAGCTGCATCCGTAGCAACGTCATCTGGGGCATAACGCGCTAACTTGCTAAAGTCATCCACATACTGGCCAACTGTCCTTCCTCCTTGGCGCAAGTTACGAAACTCACACTTCTTCATGGCCATAGCTCCTACTGAAACATGTGCAGTGCGGAAAGCTTGCTGAAACTGATCCCATGTGACAGTGTCAACTGGGAAAGTGGCTGTGAAATTCTCCCACCATGCTGCCGCGGGTCCTTCCAACTGATGTGCGGCAAACTTCACTTTCTCACCATCCGTGCATCCGGCAGTGGTCAACTCCCTTCCTATCTTGCGGAGCCAATCGTCTGCTACTATCGGCTCGATGCTGCTAGAAAACACCGGGGGATTCAGGCTAAGGAAACGGGCTAAGTGGTCAACAGGGGGTGGTGGTGGTGGTGGGTTGTTGTTGTTGTTCTTCTGCTGATTCTGAACTAATATTTGCATCAACTGATTCTGCTGCTGGATCAACTGAGTGAGCTCCGGTGGAAATCCATTGTCACGTCTCGGAGGCATCTGAGGGTTTAGAAAAGAAGAGAAATAAGAATAGAATGAGGTCTAAAGAGAAAACACTACCCCAATGCACATGAGCAAATTCACACAAAATCACTTCATTCAATCAAACAAGGGCACACAATCGATCTAACTATCGCAAAAGTGCTCGATCTATAGTGTTTACATGGGGGAAATACTACTAATATTTGGTGGTCATCTAGAAATTTGAACCGACGGAAGACTCCATGATGTCCGCTCCAGCTTCGTCGTCAAAGTCGGGTTCACTTGGATCCGAATCGGTGTCGTCGATGATGATGTAATTATCCGAGCATGCGACGTACTCGTTTTCCTCCTTGGATGCTAACTTCCTCTTGAGTTCTTCAATCTCTTGCTTAAGATCAACGTTGTGTCTTGCTAGAGCTACGATCTCGTCCATGTAGTCCTTGCGTGTAGCCTTCAGTTCTCCTTCTAGCTCGATGATCCTTGTCTTCGCATTCTTCAACTCCATCATATCATTGCACATCTGGTTCTCGTGGCGTCGAATGTGCTGGTTTAACTCCTGGATGAATGCCGCGATGGATTTATCCTTCTTGGTGCTGATTAACTCCCATTGTTCATCTCGGCGTCTGCAAATCTGGTAGATAGTGTCCTTGAGGTCTTCTTGATAAACTTCTCCAATGCGTCCTATGGTGATATGGGCGGCCATGCTCCTTCCTAGACTCCAAGTTGGTGCATTGAAAACACTATCTATGGGCTTCATGATTGGCGCGAATGTCCTTCCCGGAATGTGTGCTTGAATCTTCCAGCGCTCCTCTTCAGGCAAAGTGGCGTTGAAGGTTCCCGTGAAACTTGGTAATCCAATATTCAGGTACTTGGTGACTTCCTTCAAGTGAAATACAAAAGGTGTGCCTTCATCTGGTTGAGCGTACTTAATCTTCGCATCCTTCATCCTAAAGAGTAGAAAAGATGAGGAGTTAGAAAATGAGGAGAATAGTGATATATGGCTTTAACTTAGTGGTCGTGTCCTACAGTCAGTGTGTGCTCTGATACCATCTCTGTAGCGACCAGACCTCAAACAGTCTGATCTCTGTGCTCCGGTGTCATCCCTGGATCAGTAATGCTGACACCACACAGTACTTCGAAGGATTTATAGCAGAGTGGCAATCACACACTTATTACAACGATGTCTCCGAAGAGAACTTATTACATAAATATGGCTTAAGGCCATCTAATATCGATAACAGCGGAAGACTTCGAAGATAAATGGGTCCATCAACTCCAACGGCATCACTGAGTATAGAACCACGACCTAGAAACACCTTAATCGTCGTCTGAAAAGTCTGCAACATTAACGTTGCAGCCCGAAACGGGTCAGCACATGGAATATGCTGGCAAGGTAACACATAGAGAGTAATGGAATGAAACAACTATACTATATGCATATTTGGCTGGTGGAAAGCTCTATGGTTACTGTTTTGCGTAAAGCCAATTTTTCCCTACTGCAAAGGAATAAATTTATTTAACTATCATGGTGGTTGTTAAACATTGAGAATGGTTGACAGCATCCTCAATCCCAATTAAAAGTGAACAATTAAAACCCAACAATATTAATTAGAAGTAACATGACGAGATTCACATGATATTCATGTACTAGATACTCAAGATTGTCCATAACCGGGGACACGGCTAATCATGATTAGTTTGTTACACTCTGCGGAGGTTTGCGCACTTTTCCCCACAAGACTCAATCGCCTCCGTTGGTTTTCTTGCACTACTGGTGTTTGAGAAACGGATGACCGAGACATAGTCTTTCAGAAGCGCTAGCACCTTACGTTGGATAGACCGGTACACCTACTTTCCCCTACATCTGCTAGTCTACCCTGTAAGAGTTCGCACGACTTAGTCAACTATGCCAGAGCCCATAATGGCTTGTGGCTGCACACGTAAGTATTTAGCATGAAAGATCTTATTATCCCTTTGAGCCTGGGTGGCGGTCCATAAAAAAAATAGGCAAGTCCTGATAGACATCAGGTGCCTCAATCCACCCAGATGTGTGTTTAAGTTGCCACCTTAGATAAACCATTAAAATTATCAATCTCACATCTGTCATGGATATCACTCACCCAATCCATGTCTACTAGCATAGCATGGCATAATAAGCAAACGTAGAAGTAACTCCCAAAGGTTTCATAATAAACAGGTAATAGGTACTACCTCATCTACTTCCCATCCCACAATTTAATTAGATCCTAATCATGCAATGTGTGAGGATGGATCCAATGCAATAAAACTGGGTTGTAGAAAAGGTATAATCAAAGTGTCACTTGCCTTGCTGATGATCCGCGAGTCCTAGTGATTCGAAGTAACAGGCGGCGCAATCCGGGTAATCTATCGCAGACAAACAACAAGCATACAATAAGTACTCATCTAATGCATAGGTAAAACTCGAACAAGAGAACGAACTAGAAAGTTCAACTTAAGAACTCCGGTTGAGAAGAAAGAAAGAACCGAACAAAGAAACTGAAAACAAACAGCGGAAAACAACTCGGTTCTAGCAAGTTGAAACTAGGTCAAATTTTACCATAGCAAAACTTAGTTAAAGTTGATTAGACAGAACGGCGGTTTCGAAACGAAACACCAGGCGCTTGAATCACCTGATTCCGATAAACGAGCGAGAAGATAAACTAGAAAGAAGATCGGATCTGAGATCTCGATCGCGGAATAAATCCGGCGAGAAGAAAAATAAGAACGGTTGAACGAACGGACGTTCGTTAACCTAGAAGAATCGGGTGATCATGTTCGTTAGGATGAACGGTCCGGTGAACGATCTCGGGCAACTAAATCGGAGAAGAAAACGGATTCGATCTAGGGTTTCGGAGAAGAAAACCGATCGAAAAACCGATCTGGAAAACTGGAACGGTTTGGCGAAGAAAAACGAATCGGAGAAAAAGAATCGGAACGATTAGAAGAAAACAATCCGATGACGATCATAGATGTAGCGCGGGCTACCTCTGGTGAAGTCTCCGGCGAGGAACTCCGGCGGCGTGGGCGTAGGGCGGCGGCAAGGTGCGGCGGCGGCGCGGGTAGTGTGGCTGCGGTGGGGTGGTGCGGCGGCACGGGTGGTGCGGCGGCGGTGGGGTGGTGCGGCGGCGCGGGTGGTGCGGCGTGGTGGTGCTTGGGGCTCTGGGGTTTTGGATTTGATGTGTTTAGAGGGGGGGTGTGGGAGTATTTATATTGGGGAGGGGGAGAAAACTTGGGGTAGGGGTCAAGGAAATAGACTAGGATTAGGAAAGAAAAGAGGGAAGGAAAAGGTCTAGAAATAGAAAAGGTAATACGGAAGTAGGACCAAATCCTACTAGGAATCCTAAAAGAGCAAGGGCGGCGGCCTCCCTGGCTTGCCAGGCGCGCGCGCGGCTGAGGCGCTGGCCTCTGGCTCGGTTTGGTGGCTTGGGCCTTAGGCCCAAGTCGCTGGATCTGATTTTGTTTTTGTTTTTTTTAAACGGTTCCGCGCTCGAAAAAAAACAAAAAGAGATCTAAACGAACTCCAAATCTAATAAAGTAAATTTTCCCCGACTCCTAAAAATGAGTCGAATAAAACGAACTTTTCTCCGGGCCTAAAATGCAAATTTTGAAAACGCGCATTTTTCCCTATCCAAAAAGAAGGCAAATGAAACTCCGACAAAAACCAATGATCCTTTCTTCAAAATTTGAGAAGACTCAAATATGAAAAAGACGAAATCTCCAACTCTCTCCGAGGGTCCTTGAGTTGCGTGAAATTTCTAGGATCGGCAAAATGCAAGAAAATATGATATGCATGATGATCTATGTATAACATTCCAAATTGAAAATTTGGGATGTTACACATGACTCGCAAGCGAAGTCTTCTCATGGACTCAACTTTACGTCCATCTAACAAGAGCCACATCACATTTGCTGACACTGGTAAAAGCAAGGTATTGGGTCTAGGTAGAGTTGCAATCTCAAGGGATCAACACATGGATAAAGTGATGCTTGTTGAATGCCTTGGTTTCAACTTAATGTCTGTCTCAATGCTTTGCGATTTAAACATGATTGTGATATTTGGAAAATATCGTTGCCTTGTTCTAATGGAGTCTGACAAGTCTCTAGTCTTTGAAGGGTATCGGAAAGATGATTTGTACGTGGTAGATTTCTCAGGAGGACCACATCTTGCCGTATGTCTTCTAGCAAAAGTTTCAGAATGCTGGCTCTGGCATCGGAGACTAGGGCATGCTAGCATGCGGAACTTGCACACTCTTGCAAAGAAGAAGCATGTCTTAGGCATCGAGGGCATCAAGTTCAAGAAGGATCACCTATGCGGTGCCTGTGAAGTTGGAAAGATTACGAGGGCCAAGCATCCCTCGAAGACAATCATGACAACGACTCAACCCTTCGAACTGCTACACATGGACCTCTTCAGTCCCACTCACTACTCAACTCTTACTACTACTGCTTGTCTCTATGGCTTCCTCATTGTTGATGATTATTCAAGATATACTTGGGTGCATATAATCCTCTACAAGACTGAAGTGCAGGATGTCTTCAGACGCTTCACCAATCGAGCCATGAACAACTATGGCATCAAGATCAAGCACATCAGAAGTGAAAATGGCACTGAATTCAAGAACACTGGCCTCGACACTTATCTTGATACTTTGGGCATCACTCATGAATTCTCAGCTCTGTACACGCCGCAGTAGAATGGCGTCATGGACCGCAAGAACAGAACACTTATTGAGATGGCCCGAACGATGCTCGATGAATACAAGACTCCAAGAAAGTTCTGGCCTGAAGCCATTGATACTACATGCCATATCATCAACCGTGTTTATCTTCACAAGCTTCTGAACAAAACATCCTATGAGCTCCTCACTGGTAAGAAGCCAAATGTCAGTTACTTCAGAGTATTTGGTGCCAAGTGCTGGATCAAGGATCCACATCACACTTCAAAATTTGCACCGAAAGCATATGAAGGTTTTATGCTTGGATACGGAAAGGATTCGCACTCCTACAGAGTCTTCAACCTCTTTCACTATAAAGTGGTTGAAAATGTGGACGTGCGGTTCGATGAGACTAACGGCTCACAAAGAGAGCACCTGCCAAATGTACTAGATGAAGTTCCATCCAGTGAAACCATCAAGCTTATGGGAACTGGAGAAATCATACCATTTGAAGCTCAGCCTGAAGAGGAACTCATCATCTCTGCGCCTGATCAACCTGAAGACAATCCTTCTAACGATGACAATGATCAGCAAGAGCAAAATCTTCGTCCTATTCATACTCGTGTTGCAAATGAAGTACAGATTGAGAGAATAAGTGACAGCATTAATGCACCTGGTCCACTTACTCTTTCAAGGGCAACACAACTAGCAAATTTTTGTGGACACTTCGCATTTGTCTCAATATCTGAACCAAAGAAAGTTGATGAAGCCTTTATGGAACCTGAATGGATTCAAGCTATGCAAGAAGAGCTTCAACAATTTGAGTTGAATAATGTATGGGAACTGGTCAAGCGTCCTGATCCTCGTAAGCACAATATCATAGGCACTAAATGGATATATCGCAACAAGCAAGATGAGCATGGTCAAGTTGTCAGAAACAAAGCTCGTATCATTGCTCAAGGATACACTCAAGTTGAAGGAATTGACTCCGATGAAACATTTTCTCCTGTGGCTAGGCCTGAAGCTATACGCATACTGTTGGCCTATGCAAATCATCATAACATTCTTCTGTATCAAATGGATGTGAACAGCGCTTTTCTCAATGGCAAGATTGAAGAAGAAGTGTATGTTGCACAACCGCCTGGCTTTGAAGATCCAAAACATCCTGACATGGTTTACAAGCTCAACAAGGCACTGTATGGCCTTAAACAAGCCCCTCGAGCTTGGTATGACACACTCAAAGACTTCCTGAAGAGAAAAGGCTTCAAACCTGGTTCCCTGGATCCCACTCTCTTCACAAAGACATATGATGGTGAACTGTTTGTGTGCCAAATATATGTGGATGACATTATCTTCGGCTGCACTAATCAGAAATACAGTGATGAGTTTGGATACATGATGCAAGAGAAATATCAGATGTCCATGATGGGAGAGTTGAAATTCTTCCTTGGTCTTCAAATACGACAGGAATGCAACGGCATCTTCATATCTCAAGAGAAGTACCTCAAAGATTGCCTGAAGAAGTTTGGAATGCAAGACTGCGAAGGCTACATGATGCCAATGCCAGCTAAACACCATCTGGGTCCCGACGACAATGGTAAAGAGTTCGATAAAAAGGTATACCGCTCCATGATTGGTTCTTTGCTTTATTTATGTGCATCTAGGCCAGATATCATGCTTAGTGTTTGCATGTGTGCCCGATTCCAAGCGGCACCAAAGGAATCGCATCACTTAGCTATGAAGCGAATTCTTCGGTATTTGGCTCACACCCCAACTCTAGGATTATGGTATCCAAAGGGCTCAAAGTTTGATCTAGTTGGATTCTCGGATGCTGATTATGCTGGTGACAAGGTGGATCGCAAGTCTACATCAGGCACATGTCACTTTCTGGGACGATCACTTGTATGTTGGTCTTCAAAGAAGCAGAACCATGTATCTCTCTCCACTGCTGAATATGAATACATTGCTGATGGATCTTGCTGCGCGCAGCTTCTATGGATGAAGCAAACACTCAAAGACTATGACATTCATCTGAAGCAAGTACCACTCTACAGCGACAACGAGAGCGCCATCAAGATTGCTAACAACCCAGTTCAACACTCGAAGACAAAGCACATTGAAATTCTTCATCACTTTCTTAGAGATCATGTCATGAAGGAAGATATTGATATCATACACGTCAACACTGGAGAGCAACTGGCAGATATCTTCACAAAGCCCTTGGATGAGAAGAGGTTTTGCAAGTTACGGTGTGAGCTAAATATCTTGAAAACCTCAAATGTCCTGTGATCAGGCACACATCCTACCACTTATGCATGTTTATGACTTAGATGTGCAACACATGAAGTAACGTATGTCTTCAATCAATGAAGACTTACATTATGAGTGTGAATACATTAACGTGGAATTGACTTCAGAGCGCCATGATAATTGTGCGCCGTGTCTGGGTCTAATACTTCCTATACGGTGGGTAACGCCACCACCAAATTCTTCCCTTAGAAGTGTTTTTCACATGGCGTTACATTTGCAAAGTCTTTGCTTTCTGTTTGTCTTCAATGTTAACATGGCCTCATGTTTATCTTCAATTTGGTTTCTGTCCTCTATAGCATTCACTTATAGCTATGTCTTCACGTTGAATCTTTTGTACTAAGTGAATGTGATCGGACCCTAACCCCTCTATGCTTCTATCTTAAGTCTATCTATCCAAATCATATGCATTCTATTGACACTATCAAAATGTCTTCTCTGCGTCCTTGTCAGCAGAAGACACAGAGACAAACATTAATCTGTTTTCAATGCTAAATCCTTCAACTTGAAACCCGGAGAAGTGGGAACGACCACCCGACAATCCAGGTGTGTGTTGGAACGTGGAACAACCTCCAATGTGTTGCATGATTGCCATGTGTCCTTCAGATGTGAACCGCCAGGGGCACCTGTGTAATAACACTGTGCCGTCCCTGTCCCTATAAATACACGCCTCACCCCATTCATTATTTCTTCTTCCACTCTCGCACAAACCCTAGCGCCACCGCTAGCCCTCGACGACGCCGACGACGAAGCGCTTAGCTGCCGCGACCTCACTGACGTCGTCCTCACGCTGGCCGCGGACATCGTCTTCTCCGCTGTTGCCGTAGGTGTCCTCCGTTGCCAAGTTAGGGCACGGAAGATCGAACTGCTCGGCCTCCTCTCTCACTCTATCTAGCAGTTCCTCGTGTGGTAAATAAAACCTCCTTTTTACAGTCCTTTTGATCCGATAGATTCATCCTTTTCTACCACAAGTAGTTTCTATTCACACAAATTGGATCTATCTCATACTGCATCTCATAACATGCCTAGTATATTCACTTATGCTTCACAAAGTAGTTAGATTCCTCACTTGTACTTATTCGTGGATTCGTACAAATCTAGAACCAACTATCTACCTATGAGTGAATGTCCTCGCACTATGAGGTCAATGTCTTCTAAACTGATTTATCTTCAAAATCTTCTGAGAATGCATATGACCTCTTCCCCTTCCCTCGCACCTTTAATGCTCTCACAGGTACATGTCCGTGGGAGAATCCCTTGGTTCTCATAGTCTGCATTCATTTGCAGAGTTCTTACAGCATCATATAAATTCTCCTGAAACCAGTTCCTGTCTGACCAGTAGACGGAAGACTTTGACATCTTTGAAGCCTTTCAGTCTAACTTCATGGCAACAGAGAAATCTGCAAGGAAGGGTGGCAGACAGCGTCGTGGCAACACCTCAAGAGATTTGCCTCCTGACCTCTATGAGCTGTACAAGACAGATCCAGAGGAGGACTACAATCAGCGGAAAACCCGAATCCAATGGATTCAAAGATATTGGACAGAACAATGGTTCAAGTACAGGTTTGTGACCCAGGAGTATGCTGAGAAAAATGCCATCAAGCGACCGTGGGGAGACATCTTGTACAGAAATCTTCAACCCAGATCCAGAGCTGAAGCCATTGAACAAGACTTGTATCCTTGCATGGTCCGTGGACCACAGCCTGCAGATGTGGACCTATCTTCATTGCTATGGTGTCGTGACGACAATCTGTTCAAGCGCAACTTCTAGTTTGCCAAGAACACGGCCAAAGAAAACAAGAAGTCATGGGGATTAGACTTCAATCCAGGCCCTCTGCTCCTCGTGCTGACAGCACACGTGAAGCTGAACCCAATCTGGTTGGGCCCTTCTATAACTTAGAAGGTCTCATTACCCACATAAAGGTTCAAGGGGCAGCCGTGGATCAACCTACAGACGACGCTGATTCTGATGAAGCGCCTGCACCACCGAAGCCAAAGAAGCTGAAGAAACCTAAAGCTTCGAAGCCTGCCCCTGCACCAAAGGTTTCACGGGCGAAGCCTCTGGCCACTGCACCTCCTAAACACAGTGTGTAGTCTGAAGATCTATCACGGATCTCCAAGCCCTCCAAAGTGAAGATGCCCATGCAACCCACCAGCAAAACACTAACCCCTGCTGCTGTTCTGCGCAACGAGAATGACGCCATTGATCGATCCAGCGATGACGATCTTGGCGATGAAGCTCTTGAGCAGTTGATCAAGAGCAAGCAAGAGGCAGAAATCTTCAATGACCTTCCTCTCTTTGACATGGAAATCTTAAACAAGTTCATTGATGAGTGGTTTGACAGCCCAAACGTCGGCTTTGATGATCTTCAGCTTCCCATTGGCCTCAGCGTCGCCTTCCACTGAGCCATTGCTGCTGAGCTGGCTCTAGCTCAGAAAATTGTTGAGCTGAAGCATAAGATAGATTATGAAAAGGCTCAATTCAAGAAGCATATGGCCAAGCTCAATGTTGAAGACATTCAGAACTTCCAGGTCATGATGCATGAGCTCAAGGAAGCATTCCGCACGAAATGCGAAGAAGCCAAAGGTTCTCGTGACCGCATGAAGGATCTTGCTGCTAAATGTGTTCAGGGATACAATGAAGCGGAAAAGCGCAAGGCTTTGGGGCGACCAGGCATCGACCCCCGAATGGCGGCCAAGAAGAAGAAGCCAGCTGTGGCAGAACCCGAAGCACCAAGACAGGAAGTACATCCAATTGTCTTCTCAGCCAGTATGACAGGCTTGAAGCCTAAGGTCCCCACAGTGGCTTCAGAACTAAAGAAGACAAAGGCAGGTGAAGCCAAAGCCAGGAAGCGCAAGACCAAGGCCACCACTGATGATGCTCCTCCAACCAAGAAACGAAAAACCAAGAAGAGAGACCGGGCTGCTCCCATAGAGCCCCTTGATGTCGAGCCAATCTCAGTGGCTCGTCCTGTGTCTAAACATCAAGAACGCCAAGTGATAGTTAATGAGCCTGCTTCCACAGAGGCTCCTGAAGCTGAAGACAATCCAGCTGTTGACCCCACCGCAGCTGAAGACATTGGTCCTCACGACAATGTTGAAGATGATGAAGTCCTTCCTCAGATCGAGCACCAGTTGGTATCATTGCCGGTGCTCACGCACAACGAACTCATCAGCATTGGTCATCCTCTGACGCCAACAACTCAGGATGCATCATGCGCTGATCACCCACAACGCCAAGACACCCCAAGTTCTCCCCAACCACAAGTCACCTCACCCGTGCAAGATGACGATGACTTTGAGGCCCAGCAAACTCCATCTCCACAAGTGTCGCCAGCATTGCGCAGGCTTCCCAAAGGACCAAGGCCTCAAGTCACTCCCACTGTGCACGTGTTAGAGTCTGAAGCCAAAACGGCTGAAGATATTCCGGCTGCATCAGACGATGAAGAAGAAGAACCACGAGTTGAAGTAGAAAGAGTTGCTACACCCCCGTCCCACCAAGATGTTGTTCTCGAGGAGAACATGTCCGACCCTCCATCTCTTGAAGTGGAGGTTAACAATCTTGAGGCGGCCACCAACATCAACACTGAATCCAATGACGTTGTCATGGCGGAAGCTAATGTGGCGACTGAAGCTACTGCGGTGCCAGAAGTGCATGCACCTGAAGCCACTGCAGTGCCCGAAGCCAATACTGAAGCACCTGAAGCCAATGTGGCCCCTGAAGCCCATATCAACGACAATGTCAATGCTCCTGTACCCCCTCCAAGACCTCATACAATTGAGCTGGCATTTGATCGTGGTCAGCCTGTTATGGTCCGATGGCCCATTCTTGTTCCTCCACCTGCTGCGGGTCCACAATTTGACTATCATGTCGAGCACAGACCTCCCGTCCAGAAGCCCAAGCCAAGACTTCCACGATTCCCAGGCACTGCAACTTCACTTGGGGTCTTCAATGTGAATGGCTTCGTGGCACACAACACCTTCTTCAACAACGCCAAGAACCCTTACACCAAACATCGCATTTCATCAGATCGGTTCTGGAGCTATCAGCAGCGCAGCTACTATTCCTGCGTCTTATATAATCAAGGGCGCATATTTCCATATATGTGTCTCGACACTGAAGCTATAGCTAGCCTGCCCTGCCTTGAAGAAGCGTTGGATTGCTTCAGAGACGCTGGACTCCTGCAGTTTGTCATAGATAAGGAACACTGGAATGAAGAGCTTCTGCTACAGTTCTATGCAACTCTTCACATTCGAGGCTACAACAGGGATCCAAACACTTGGGTCCTTGAGTGGATGACAGGCAATGTCCATCATGAAGCCAAAGCTCTTGATATCATTGAGCTCACAGGCCTGCCCACTCCTAGTGAATACTATGAGCCAGGTTGTTAACAACACCAGAATGCTTTGGAGAGCATTTTTCAGAAGCCAGAACCCAACATGAGTCAAATGTTGAGCATGATGAAGCCTTGGCCTCACGACGCTGAATACCCATCCGAATTCTTTGTTGAAGACCTAGAGTATCTGCCTCGCACCATTTATCACATCCTCAGAAAAACTCTATGGCCTGTCAAAGGACATTCATCTGCAGCGAAGCTTGAAGGCAATGAAGACTTTGGTTTTCTACATCTTCAATGGCATCAGCTTCAATGCTCAAGACTTCTTCATTAGGAAGTTGGCTGCATCTGGCTCCGACATTTTTGGTCTGAAGTTCTATGCTCCATGGGTAATGCGCCTTATCAAGCTTCACTCTGCCATTAACTATCAGCCGTCTGCGCGCAATCATCTTGTCTTCTTGCCAGAGGTTGATCTGTCTGTTGAAGCTATTTACCCAGAGCCTGCTAAGGATCCCATTTATCTTCACAATGTTGATCACCAAAGCTTCACCCAGCCCATTGAAGGAGTTCAGGCAGTCTCGCGTGTTTATCCCTTGGCTGGCAACACACGTGCCCCTCGCCCTCAAACTGACGCCACTGGTAGCACCATTGCGCAAAGGCCTTGAAGACGATCTCGGGTTCTCAATGACCGAGAGCTTCTCGTCGCGCTACACCAGAAACAGGACAAGCATCACAATTGGCTCAAGCGTCAGATGCAAAGCCTCTTGGTGGATGTCAACCGCATGTGCAATCTTGCCACCAAGAATGCCTTTGTCACTCATGAAACCTATCTGAGGTCGTGGAAGAGTTTGACTTTGCTTAGTGCTGAAGCTGATCTGCAGGACAATGGCTTCACCGAAAGATTCAAGTTTGACTCAACTCCTCCACGGAATGCTCACTTGCGTCGGACTCCCTCACTTGAAGACTCTGACTATTCGTCCTTAGCTGAGACAGTGAATGCCACAGTCATCGATGACCAAGATGATGCAACTTCACCTCCTCCAACTTCAGCGCGTGTCGACACTGCACCAAGTTCTTCTGCACCACCGGACCTCAACGACGACCCTGCTGCCTCACCTGCACCTCATGGGAACGAGTAGGCGCCCTATGTCTTCAAACCTTTTTGGTCCTTACTGACAAAAGGGGGAGAAGCATATGAGTTGATAGTCTTCAAGCCGGTCCATATGGGTGGTTGCTTTACCTTTTGCTACTTTTGCCAAGTGCTTACAACTCTTGTTTTTCGATACATTTGTTTCTTTGAGTTGTAACACTTGAACTGGATGGTCGTCTGCTACTTATTTGCTATTTTGTGATGTGATGATAAATTCCACATGTGCGATGATAACTTCCGCACTTAGGTCATTTTGCAGACGTCCATTTTTCATTATGCATGTCATTATCTTTGTTACATCAAATCATGCATGATGAATTGTCATCATAAGTTGAAGAGGATCTCCACAAGTACAACCTGCCATGTGCATTTGCATTCCAAGAGCAAATTACTTATATGCACATCTGCAGGGGGAGCCTTTGCCACTTATGAAGACAATACCCTATCCTTTACAATTTCACATATTTTATTCCCCGTTGAAAACTTCAACCAGTTTGTCATCAATCACCAAAAAAGGGGAGATTGTAAGTGCATCTAGTGCCACCCCTAGTTGGTTTCGGAGTATTGACGACAAACCTGGTTGAGGGACTAATGTGTTTGTGAGAATTGTAGGATAACACAGGTAGAAGTCCCTCATTGATTCGGTTTTCCTACTAGAGATGACCCCTAAAAATGTATGAAGACATTGAAGTCAAAGGTGGTATGTGAAGACATTCACATTGAAGACTATGACAAGAGAAGACATTGCGTGAAGACTATGGAGCGCGAAGACTTAGTTGTTTCATCGTTCTTTTTCTTCTTTGTTGAGTCATAGTAACCACCGTACTGTTAAGTGGGGTCCAAGTGAACCAGTCAGAATGACTGAAGTGATGCTTAACCAAAATCCTATGTCTTCGAGCAAAGACAATGAGAGCAAATCTTATCCAGAGCTGGATAAGTCAGCTTTGCTTGTAGCCCAAGTAAAGTTGCCGTGTGTGTTTGAAATGTGACCGTTGGAACACGTGTCAGTTCCTTAGTGACCCAGGGTCATTTCGGACAAATCAGGTCGGGTTGCCTAGTGGCTATAAATAGCCCACCCCCTACAACCATAAATGGTTGGCTGCTTAGAGTTAGTGTACGGCTTTTGTCGTTTGAGAGCAACCCACCTCGAAGCCTTTGAGAGAGAATTCCTTGCGAGGACAAAGCCCTAAACACCCAGAGCCAAAGAGTGTTAGGCATCACTTAAGTCTTCCTATCTATGTGATCTAAAGACTTATTACACTTGAGGACTGTGAATCCTCCAGCCGGTTAGGCATCGCGTTCTGAGCATCCAAGTGTCATTGTGGATCGCCGGTGAACGAAGTCTGTGAAGGTTTGGAAGTCTACCTTGAAGATTTACCAGAGTGATTGGGCGAGGACTGGGTGTCCTTAGCTCAAGGGGAATAAGGTGAAGACACGGTCTTCTGAGTTGAATCTCAGCCTCCCTAACCAGACGTACAGTTGTCACAGCAACTGGAACTGGTCCAACAAATCATTGTCTTCAACGAGCCACTGGTTCCATCCTTCCCATCTCTTTATGTGCTGATTGGTCCTTGTGAAGTCACTGCCTGTTTGCATTAGTTATTTGTCTTCACTGTGTGACTGCTTATTCTGATTGGCTTCATACTATCTTCCATCCTGATCTATACTGCTTAGCTGCTATTAGTCTTTATGGTTTCATTTCATTGAATACTTGACTATGGCTAGCTTAGTGTAGTCTACCTTCCGCTGCATGGTAATAGGTTTATTTCTATCGTTTGTCTTCGAAACTTCCATGTTTTGAAGACTTCCATAAAAATTGCCTATTCACCCCCCCCCCTCTAGTCGGTCATTAGCACTTTCACTTTCTAGAGAAGGAGTTTCTCTCGAAAGAAGTGAGTGGGGGAATGTAGAACTTGATAAGGTAATTGTACCTTCTCCCGAATTGGAAAGTAGTTCATCACAGAAATCAGATCTAGTGATCTCTACACCAATTAGTGAGGAAGCTAATGATGTTGATCATGAAACTTCAGATCAAGTTACTACCGAACCTCGTAGGACAACGAGAGTATGGTCTGCACCAGAGTGGTACGGAAATCCTTTCTAGAAGTCATGTTACTAGACCATGATGAACCTACGAACTATGAGGAAGCGATGATGAGCCCAGATTCCGTGAAATGGCTTGAGGCCATGAAATCTGAGATGAGAGCCATGTATGAGAACAAAGTATGGACTTTGATTGACTTGCCTAATGATCAGTGAGTCATTAAGAATAAATGGGTCTTCAAGAGGAAGACAGGCGCTGATAGTAGTGTTGCTATTTACAAAGCTCGAATTGTCACAAAATGTTTTTGACAAGTTCAAGGTGTTAGCAATGCTACGATGAGATTTTCTCACTCGTATCGATGCTTAAGTCCGTCTGAATCATATTAGCAATTGCCGCATTTTATGATTATGAAATTTGGCAAATGGATGTAAAGACTGCATTCCTGAATGGATTTCTGGAAGAAAAGTTGTATATGATGCAAACTGAAGGTTTTTTCGATCCTAATGGTGCTAACAAAGTGAGCAAGCTCCAGCGATCCATCTATGGACTGGTGCAAGCATCTCGGAGTTGGAATATATGCTTTGATAAAGTGATCAAAGCATATGGTTTTGTACAGACTTGCGGTGAAGACTGTATTTACAAGAAAGTGAGTGGGAGCACTACAGAATTTCTGATAATAATGTGTGAATGACATATTGTTGATCAGAAATAATGTAGAATTTTCTAGAAAGCATAAAGGAGTGTTTGAAAAAAGGTTTTTCAAAGAAAGACCTCGATGAAGCTGCTTACACATTGAGCATCAAGATCTATAGAGATAGATCAAGACGCTTGATAAGTTTTTTCAATAAGTACATACCTTGACAAGATTTTGAAGTAGTTCAAAATGGAACAGTCAAAGAAGTAGTTCTTGCCTGTGTTGCAAGGTGTAAAGTTTAGTAAAGACTCAAAACCCGACCACGGCAGAAAATAGAAAGAGAACGAAAAGTCATTCCCTATGCCTCAGCCATAAGTTCTACAAAGTATGTCATGCCGTGTACCAGATCTATTGTATACCCTACACTGAGTTTAGCAAGAGAGTACAATAGTGATCTAGGAGTAGATCACTAGACATCGGTCAAAAATATCCTTAGTGGAATAAGGATATGTTTCTCGATTATGGAGCTGACAAAAGGTTCGTCGTAAAGGGTTATGTCGATGCAAGTTTTGACACTAATCCAGATGATTCTAAGTCTCAATCTGGATACATATTGAAAGTGGGAGCAATTAGCTATAGTAGCTCCGTGCAGAGCATTGTTGACATAGAAATTTGCAAAATACATATGGATCTGAATGTGGCAGACCCGTTGATTAAACTTCTCTCACAAGCAAAACATGATCATACCTTAGTACTCTTTGGGTGTTAATCACATAGCGATGTGAACTAGATTATTGACTCTAGTAAACCCATCGGGTGTTGGTCACATGACAATGTGAACTATGGGTTTTAATCACATGGTGATGTGAACTATTGGTATTAAATCACATGGCGATGTGAACTAGATTATTGACTCTAGTGCAACTGGGAGACTGAAGGAAATATGCCCTAGAGGCAATAATAAATTTATTATTTATTTCCTTATTTCATGATAAATGTTTATTATTCATGCTAGAATTGTATTAACCGGAGACTTGATATATCTGTGAATACATAGACAAGAAGAGTGTCACTAATATGCCTCTACTTGACTAGCTCGTTGATCAAAGATGGTTATGTTTCCTAGCCATAGACATGAGTTGTCATTTGATTAATGGGATCACATCATTAGGAGAATGATGTGATTGACTTGACCCATTCCGTTAGCTTAGCCCTTGATCATTTAGTTTATTGCTATTGCTTTCTTCATGACTTATACATGTTCCTATGACTATGAGATTATGCAACTCCCGTTTACCGGAGGAACACTTTGTGTGCTACCAAACGTCACAACGTAACTGGGTGATTATAAAGGTGCTCTACAGGTGTCTCCTAAGGTACTTGTTGGGTTGGTGTATTTCGAGATTAGGATTTGTCACTCCGATTGTCGGAGAGGTATCTCTGGGCCCACTCGGTTATACACATCACATAAGCCTTGCAAGCATTGCAACTAATGAGTTAGTTGCGGGATGATGTGTTACGGAATGAATAAAGGGACTTGCCGGTAACGAGATTAAACTAGGTATTGAGATACCGATGATCGAATCTCGGGCAAGTAACATGCTGATGACAAAGGGAACAACGTATGTTGTTATGCGATTTGACCGATAAAGATCTTCGTAGAATATGTGGGAGCCAATATGAGCATCCAGGTTCCGCTATTGGTTATTGGCCGGAGACGTGTCTCGGTCATGTCTACATAGTTCTCGAACCCGTAGGGTCCGCACGCTTAAAGTTTCGGTGACGATTGTATTATGAGTTTAGGTGATTTGATGTACCGAAGGTAGTTCAGAGTCCCGGATGAGATCGGGGACATGACGAGGAGTCTCGAAATGATCGAGATGTAAAGATCGATATATTGGACGAATATATTCAAACATCGGAAAGGTTTCGAGTGATTCGGGTATTTTTGGAGTACCGGGGAATTACGGGAATTCACCGGGAGAAGTATTGGGCCTTATTGGGCCATACGGGAATAGAGGAGAGAGGCCAAAAGGAAGGAGGCGCGCCCCCCCCCCCTCTGGTCCGAATTGGACAAGGGGTACAGCCCCCTTTTCCTTCTCCCTCTCCCCTCTTTCCTTCTCTCCTACTCCGGAAAGGAAAGGGGAATCCTACTAGGACTTGGGAGTCCTAGTAGGACTCCCCACACTTGGCGCGCCCCCTCTAGGACCGACCTCTCCCTCCCTCCTATATATACGGGGGCAAGGGGCACCTCTAGAAACAACAATTGATCTCTTGATCTCTTAGCCCTCTGCGGTGCCCCCCTCCACCATATTCCATCTCGATCATATCGTAGCAGTGCTTAGGCGAAGCCCTGCGTCGGTAGCATCATCATCACCGTCACCACACCATCGTGCTGACGGAACTCTCCTGTGAAGCTCTGCTGGATCGGAGTTCGCGGGACGTCATCAAGCTGAACGTGTGCTGAACTCGGAGGTGCCGTACGTTCGGTACTTGATCGGTCGGATCGTGAAGACGTACGACTACATCAACCGCGTTGTGCTAACGCTTCTGCTTTCGTTCTACGAGGGTACGTGGACAGACTCTCCCCTCTTGTTACTATGCATCACCATGATCTTGTGTGTGCGTAGGAAATTTTTGAAATTACTACGTTCCCCAACACTCCCCCTCCTCCACTCCTTTATATACGGGGGAGGCGGACACCCCATAGACACACAAGTTGATCAGTTGATCTTTTAGCCGCGTGCGATGCCCCCCTCCACCATAATCCACATCGGTCATATCGTAGCAGTGCTTAGGCGAAGCCCTGCGTCGGTAGCATCATCATCACCGTCATCACGTTGTCGTGCTGACGGAACTCTCCTTCGAAGCTCTGCTGGATCGGAGTTCGTGGGACGTCACCGAGCTGAACGTGTGCTGAACTCGGAGGTGCCATACGTTCGGTACTTGGATCGGTCGGATCCTGAAAACATACGACTACATCAACTGCGTTCTCATAACGCTTCCTCTTACGGTCTACGAGGGTACATAGACAATACTCTCCCCTCTCATTGCTATGCATCACCACGATCTTGCGTGTGCGTAGGAAATTTTTGAAATTACTGCGTTCCCAACAAACCCTCCTGTTTATATAGACACCGGAGGGGCCTAGGATTGTACAGAGTCGATTTACAGAGAAAGGAATCTTCATATCCGAACGCCAAGATTGCCATCCACGCAAAGGAGAGTCCCATCCGGACACGAGGGGGGGGAGGGGGGGCTTCTATCTTGTATCTTCGCGGCCCGTTAGTCCGGCCCATGTCATATAGCCCGGACGCCCGGGGACCCCCTAATCCAGGACTCCCTCACCCATCAAGCCGGGAACTATCATCATGAGAGGCCCCTTAGCCGGGACACTGTCAATTGATCCAAGGGATTGTGGGTACCTATGGAGCCTTAGAACCAGGAAGAGACAAGAAACAAATCGTGAATAACACATAAAAATAATGTTCAATTATGCAAAGTCAATACCAACAATCATGTGCACAAATACACTAGGCTGCAAGGTCGTACCTTAGCCCACGGCCTTAGGGGATTACACACACATGGCAATCAGATCACAGATGAAAAACAATGTAGATGAAATTGATAGAGGAATGATTGTATAGAGTCTTACAATGTTGTCGTATGTGATGGATTGATTACAAGTATGGCAAACTATTGGGAGAATGACTACGGAGATGGAGATGGCAGTGGCGATGGGGTGACTAGAGTTTCTAGGAATGGCGGTGGTGATCCTGACGACTGTTCTGCTCTTCAAGGTGCTGCCGATGCATGCTCGTACCAGACACCGTCTTCTCCTCCGGATCCTCTTTGATGTGTTTAGTTGGCTTAACTTGATCTTCATAGTTTATTTTTTTTTCATGTATAGCTTCATTTCCTTCCCTTTAATGGTCCATTTCTTGCGGATAAAAATACACGAAGAAATTTGCAACCTTTTGCATTTATTACTCATTAGTGGTAAGATCAGAGTGATTTTCTTGGAATGAGTCAGTTGTTGAAGTTTGTCTCTTAGCACTGCTCCCATGTTCCGAGTAGTGCCCTCAACACTTGTCCTGTTGCCAACCGTCTTGGGCAGCTGCTAGTTTCTTCTTTTCAACACTGCTCCCATATTCCGTGTAGTGCCCCTGATCTCATGTCTACCCGTGTTGGGCGGCTGTTTGGTTTTTACGGTTGTGGTAACGACCATTCTGGTGGTTACCAATTTATTTGCTGGTTTTCACGCGAAGGATCAGAAAAGGGTCATTAATCTCCAACTTGAACAAAGTACATTGACTTGACTTGTTTGTGCACGTGTATGTTAACTTTATTTGGTAACAAGGATTCCCACTTCTCCACCATTAATTGTTGTGAAGGCCGCACGAGAAATCACGCCTAGGAAGAGACAAAAGAGTATAGCAAGTCATTTTGTGATTTGTTATTGTGTGTACTGATCTTCATGAAATTGATGCTTTTGGACTGAATTAGTGATCTTATCTTGTGTGTAGCAAGATGAGGGATCAACTTCTTCTTTTTTCTTTTTCTTTTTGGCGGAAGATGAGGGCTCAACTTGTGAGACATGACTCGCGTTATGCTTGAAATCTAAATTCATATTGTACCTATCAACTATGGATTGTCAAGTCCATGGATACTTGTGCAGCTTATTGGGTTGATTTTGTGGATTGGCATATACAGTATATTCTTGAAACATTTGAAAATGGTACTGAAATATAGAGACATCACGTCAAAAGAATTGGTGAAAATGATGTCAAATTTTTGAACAAAACTATACATGAGTGCGAGTGCATTTTACAGCCATCCAGCAAGGGCTACAGTTGAAGCCATCAAGCTACGTACGCTGGCGAACCCTCTCTATAAGAAGAGGGTGCCGGGCCAGGCGCCCCTGCACACATGGCGAGAATGAGCCTCTACAACTACAAGCTCGTGCTCCTCTTCCTCCTGGCGTCCGCCGCAGCCGGCGCGGCGACCGCCGCCCGCACCGTTCTGGCGCCGCCGACAACCCCCACGGCCGCGGTCGACGTCCACCAGGCGGTACCTCCACCCCCGCCGTCGGCTATTAAATTGTGATCCAAATTATACTGTGTTGGACTAGACGTAGTATAACTGGTGTGGGCCTTTGCGTTGACGTCGACGCGTATGAGTACAACTCGTTTACTTGTCCTCCAAGGACTCTCATGTATTGCCCTCATATATACCTCATGTAGTCGCACCTCAGACGGTCTGTCGTCTCGTGCTTGTAATACTCCTCCATCATAGTGATTGCGCCTTCGTGCGTTCGTGGTTTTCTCCCGCAAGGGTTTCCACGTAAAATCTGTGTCTCTTTGTCTCGTTTATTTCTCGTTATTATCTAACAAGTGGTATACAGAGCCAAGTTACAGATACGAGATTTGAAACCAGAGTTAGCGTTGCGGTCTGTCCACCGCAGCCGTCTCCCGCGATCCGTCGAATCCGACATGGGATTGATTTCCGCTGCGCGCCGGCACAGAGATCAGCTGTTCGTGTCCGACAGCTGTTCCGCCGAGACCGACAGGAGTTTCGTACGCGTTCATATCAAGGTGCAACCGCTCTTTCCGATCAACCGAGTCGTTGTTTCAAGTCCCGAGGGCATCAACCTGTGGTGCTGCTGCTCCCGATCGTGACGTGAAGACCGAAGCCAAGTACTAGCACGCCAACTACTAGTACCACACGTCTGCTACTAGTACTGTTGAGTACTAGTTAGATCAGATTTGTTTTTCCTTCAGTTTCTACGTCCACACGCCGAAGCTATCAGGTGCTATCCGTTCCTAGATTTTTGCTTCGCATATTAATTCTATCAAGAATTTTCTACGGGCTTGTACTACTTTGTGTACACAGATTTTATCGACTCATGGCATCCATGAAGTACGATTTTCCGCTGCTGGACCGTGACACAAGGTTTACCCTATGGCAAGTCAAGATGCGGACGTTGTTGGTACAGGCCGACTATGATGTAGCACTGGATAGTTTTGAGAAGAACCGAATTGAGGACTGGACTGCTAAGGAAAAAAGAATTGATTGTAAGGCTTTGTCACAAATTCAACTCCATTTGCATAATAATATTTTGCAGGAAGTTTTGAGCGAGAAAACAGCCGCCTCTCTATGATTAAAGCTGGAAGGGATTTGCATGACTAAAGATCTCACCAGCAAGATGCATCTGAAGCAGAAATTATTCCTGCACAGGTTACCCGAGGGAGGTAATGTTTTGAATCATATTTCAGAATTTAAGGAGATTATATCCGATCTAGCTGCAATGGAGGTTAAGTATGAAGAGGAAGACACTGCTTTAATGTTACTTTGTTCACTGCCAAGTTCTTATACCAATTTTAGAGACACCATATTATACAATCGTGATACTCTCACACTTAATGAAGTTTATGAAGCTTTGAACTCTAAGGAGAAGATGAAATTAATGGTGCCTCATGATGGTTCAAGTTCATCCCAAGCAGAGGGATTATCTGTTCGTGGCAGGACAAAGGAGAAGAACTCCAATAATGGAAATAGAGGCAAAAGTAAAAACGGCTACAGGGGCCGCTCACAATCCAGAGACAAGAAATATTGCAGATATTGTAAGAGAGACGTGCATGACATCTCAGAGTGTTTCAAGTTGCAGAACAAGGAAAAGAGAAAAGGTAACAAACAAGGTGAAAATTCTGCTAACGTTGCTCGTGATGATAGTTCCGATGATGCTCTTGTCGTTATTGCTGGATGTGCTGAGACCAATGATGAATGGGTACTTGATACTGCATGTACTTTTCATATGTGCCCGCATAGAGATTGGTTTAATACTTTTGATTCCACTACTTCTGCCGGTTCCGTTTTGGGTTTTGATAATTCACCATGCAAGATTGAAGGCATAGGTTCTATTCGAATCAAGATGTTTGATGGCATAATCAGAACTTTGACAGATGTTCGGTATATTCCGAAGATGAAGAGAAATCTTATTTCTATGAGTGCCCTTGATGCAAAGGAATACAAGTATTCAGGTGGAGATAGTGTTTTGAAAATCACCAAAGGTTCCCTTGTTGTGATGAAAGGTGACTTAAGTTCGACCAATGGTCTTTATTACCTTCGAGGTTCTACAGTTTCAGGTAACGCTACTCCAGTTGTTTCAAAAAATTTTGATTGTGATGCTGCTAACCTTTGGCATATGCGTCTTGGACATATGAGTGAACTTGGTTTAGCAGAGTTAAATAAGAGAGGTCTTCTTGATGGATATGAACCTGGTAAACTGATATTTTGTGAGCATTGTATCTTCGGCAAGCACAAGAGGGTGAAGTTCAATACTTCGACTCATACAACCGAAGGTATTCTTGATTATGTGCATTCTGATTTATGGGGACCATCTCGCAAGAAGTCACTAGGTGGTGCTAGTTACATGCTGACTATTATTGATGATTATTCGAGAAAAGTTTGGCCTTATTTCTTGAAGCATAAATATGAAGCATTCTCAGCATTTAAGGAGTGGAAGATTATGATTGAAAGGCAGACTGAAAAGAAGGTAAAAATACTTCGCACTGATAATGGTATGGAATTCTGTTCTAAGCAATTTAAGAATTATTGCAAGTCTGAAGGCATTGTCAGACATTACACCGTTCCTTATACTCCTCAACAAAACGGTGTTGCTGAGCGTATGAACAGGACCATTATTTCCAGAGCCCGTTGCATGTTGTCCAATGCAGGTTTGCATAGGCGTTTTTGGGCTGAGGCCGCTTCCACTGCTTGTTATCTCATTAATTGTTCACCATCTATTGCTCTTAATAAAAAAACTTCAATTGAGGTATGGTCTGGTTCACCTGCTGATTATTCACAGTTGAGAGTTTTTGGTTGGACTGCTTATGCTCATGTTGATAATGGAAAGTTGGAGCCTAGGGCTGTTAAGTGCATCTTTCTTGGTTATAAGTCTGGTGTTAAAGGTTTTAAATTATAGAATCCTGAAACCCAGAAGGTTGTTATTAGCAGAAATGTTATCTTTTATGAATCTGCTATGTTACATGATGTTTCATCTACTAATGTTCCTGTTGAGAGTGAACAGCAGCCTATTGTTCAGGAGCCTACTGTTCAGGTGGAGCATGTTATTGATTCAGGTGATACATCTGGTAATGAAATTGTTGATGCACATGATGAACCCGTCGTTAATGATGATCATGTCACTCCCACTCTAAATCAGCCTATTGTTCCGCCCAGTTGGAATCTCGCACGTGACAGAGTTAGACGGGGTAGTAATAAACCTGACAGGTTAATTCAAGAGTGCAATATTGTTTCTTTTGCTTTATCTGTTGCAGAAGAAATTGAAGATAATGCTGAACCTTCTTCATATTCTGAGGCTATTATTTCTGGTGATGGTAATAAGTGGATGACCGCTATGCATGATGAGATGGAATCACTTGAAAAGAATGGCACTTGGGATTTAGTAAGATTACCTAGAGAGAAGAAACCTATTTGTTGCAAGTGGGTTTTCAAGAGGAAAGAAGGTGTTTCTCCTAATGATGAGACAAGATATAAAGCAAGGTTAGTTGCTAAAGGTTACAGTCAGATTCCAGGTATTGACTATAACGAAGTCTTTTCTCCTGCTATGAAGCATAGCTCTATTCGCACTTTACTCAGTATTGTTGCCATGCATGATCTTGAGCTTGAACAGTTGGATGTTAAAACTGCATTTTTACATGGAGAATTAGAAGAGGATATTTATATGGAACAACCTGAAGGTTTTGTTATTTCTGGAAAATCTGTAAGTTAAAGAAATCTCTGTATGGATTGAAGCAATCCCCTAGACAGTGGTACAAGAGATTTGACACCTTTATGCTCTCTCAAGGTTTCAAAAGGTCTAATTATGATAGTTGTGTTTATTTGAAAACTGTCAAAGGTTCAACTATTTATTTGCTCCTTTATGTTGATGATATGCTAATTGCTGCAAAGAGTATGTCAGAGATTAATGAACTAAAGAAGCAATTGAGTAATGAATTTGAGATGAAGGATTTGGGTGCAGCAAAGAAAATACTTGGCATGGAAATATCCAGAGATAGACCATCTGGAAAAGTGTATCTCAGTCAGAAGGGATATATTGATAAAGTTCTTCGTCGTTTTAATATGCATAATGCCAAGCCAGTAAGTACTCCGTCAGCTGCACACTTTAAATTATCATCAGCTTTATGTCCTAAGTCAGATGCAGATATTGAGTACATGTCTAGAGTTCCCTATTCAAGTGCAGTTGATTCACTTATGTATGCCATGGTTTGTTCTCGTCCGGATTTATCATATGTATTGAGTGTTGTCAGTAGATACATGGCTAATCCTGGAAAAGAGCATTGGAGAGCAGTTCGGTGGATTTTCAAATACCTGCGTGGTACTTCTAATGCTTATTTACAGTTTGGGAAAACTAGAGATGGACTTGTTGGTTTTGTTGATTCTGATTTTGCTGGTGATTTGGATAAGAGAAGATCACTCACAGGTTATGTTTTCACCATTGGTGGTTGTGCTGTGAGTTGGAGAGCAACTTTGCAGTCTATTGTGGCTTGTTCCACTACTGATGCCGAGTATATGGCTATTTCTGAGGCATGCAAAGAAGCTATCTGGTTGAGAGGTTTGTACACTGAGCTTTGTGGAGACTCATCTTGCCCTACTGTATTTAGTGACAGTCAAAGTGCTATATATCTTACAAAGAATCCAATGTACATGAGAGAACAAAGCACATTGATGTCAGATATCACTATATTCGAGATGTTGTTGCTGAATGTGATTTGAAGGTATGCAAGATAAGTACTCATGATAATCCTGCTGATATGATGACAAAGCCAGTTCCGACCAATAAGTTTGAGCTTTGCTCAGGCTTAGTTGGTATTTCTCACTAGTCCTATGGACTTTGACGCACAAGGTGTTTAAACTGATTTGGATGGAGTTATTTACTTTCTTCGACTACTGAAGGGAATTTGGATCAAGGTGGAGATTGTTAAATTGTGATCCAAATTATACTGTGTTGGACTAGACGTAGTACAACTGGTGTGGGCCTTTGCGTTGACGTCGACGCGTACGAGTACAACTCGTTTACTTGTCCTCCAAGGACTCTCATGTATTGCCCTCATATATACCCCATGTAGTCGCACCTCAGACGGTATGTCGTCTCGTGCTTGTAATACTCCTCCATCATAGTGATTGCGCCTTCGTGCGTCTGTGGTTTTCTCCCGTAAGGGTTTCCACGTAAAATCTGTGTCTCTTTGTCTCGTTTATTTCTCGTTATTATCTAACGGCACCGACGTTCGATGAAGACGGTCAGTCCCGCCAGGTTCGCCACGCGATCCCGCCACCGCCGCCGCCGCCAACCGCACCGCCGCCGCCACTGTCAAGCGCGCCGCCGTCGCAGAGCCGCCTCCGTCGCGTCGCCGTGGTGTTGGGGATCGTGGCGGGCGCGGCGGTCGTCGTCCTCGTGGTCACCACCGTCGTCTGTTGCTGGCTCAGCCGCCGCCACCGGATCACGGAGGACCCGCCGGCGCCGGTCGCCGTCCGCCACTCCGACGTTGTCGTGGAGATGCGAACGATCACTGTTCGCTAAGGTCGTGTTATATACAAGTACTGCTGTAATGACTGTCACTGAACGAACTAGTGTCTTTGTGTGAAGTAGTATTATACATCACCAAGTGTCTCTCTGAACAGATACTTCATAAACTAGTATGAATTCTCTGGAAGTATTATCCCTATTCGTGTCTTTCTGAACAACCAATGAAGAATGCACACAAAGATCTCCCTAAGTATTATTTAAACTAAACCACGATCAGTAATTTGGAACGAAGGAAATACTCAATAAGCTCTAATTTGTCTTGATGTTTCTCTACTTGAGCACAAAGACTGGTAAAATTGTAGTATCATTTAGGGCAATTCACCAGCAAGTGAAAGTCGGCCTTCTTTAATAAGCTGCGTGATTTTGTCAAAATAAAGTGTGATATCTATACCATTCTATAGTGTGGGAATTATTTTGAATGTAGACCATCCGATCTACGCATCCAACGGTCAATATGTGGCAAATTCTAACAACGTGAGCCATCGATTTAGGCATCCAACGGCTGAAAAGCGCACGGGGCCTGAAAAGCGCACCTGTCTCGCTCTCCCATCACATGCTGGCCTTCCCCCTGGTCCGTGGCCTTCCCTCCCCGTGGCCACCGCCATTTCTTCCTCCATCGTAGTGTTGTCACTCCCAGCCTCGCCAGTGCTATCCTCCGTCTGAACAAATAAATAATCATACCACATTTGTTTTGGCGCACTACCTCAGTATCCATTCGGCGGTACCCAGCTCTGTTGCTGAAACTTTATTTCCCTTTACCATCACACAAGCAAAAAAATCAGTTGGCACGACCGCATGCTCACATCTCGACATCTGTCGGCCACAGCCAGGTGCCTCGGAGGAGGCCGGAGATGGCTGCCTGGGAGGCCTGCAAAGCCATAGTCCATCGAGTGGCGCCGGATGACATCGTCATGGTGCGGAGCGATGGCCATAGTACAGAAGGTATGAAGAACCTGTGCGTTGGATCTAAAACATACTAGAACAGGAGACGGGAAGGAGACGGACAGAAGAGACGGGAGAGTTCGAGATATGCCTAGACATTTTTAAGAGGCGAGTAACGTGTTGCAGCAACATTGTCCCAGAAAGCTAAGCATTTATGGGCAGGCTCGGATCCTATATACTTAAGAAGTTCATCCCCACTACCTTATTTATCTCAACATGCAAGCTGTCCACATCAGCAACCATGCCATCTAAGCAAAAACTGATTTTATATGCAGCCACATCATCACTAACCCAACAGCTGGCGCCCACACAATTTCATCAACAAATCATGGGACTCGGTTTCTCATTAGTACGTAAAGATCCAGGTCAGCGAAGCGACACATCATTTCCACAAGATTTTTTTAGTACGCAGCAAACTCTGGTCACTGAAACGATTCGTCATTTACTTAGAATTCAGTTTTTACTTGATGCGTTTGGAGTCATGTCCTCGAAGCTATCCATCCTTTCCTATTCGTAACGTATGATGCATTCCTTTTATAACTGGAAGAAGATCATAGATGCATCATCTCTCACTTCCTCACGCATCTCATCTTCCCACATACATATTTCTTATAGAGTTGTGGCTGTCAAAACTGAGCTCCGGTGCGAGCGACCTTCATGCCAAGATTGGGTTGGATGCAGCGCCACCGCATCGTGCCTGGATGGAACCGCTGCATGCCAATAGTTCTTCGTTGGCTCCCACATGGGTTCATTTGGATGACCACCATCAATCTTTTGCCTCGGCTTCACATGCCCGCCACCCCGCATAGTCATGGCGCCACAAAGAATCTTGCCGCCGCCGCCCATGGTACAGCCCTCAGTACCTCCTCCGTTTCCTCCGGCCTGGGGCACGGCCAGCCGGTCGTCATGGTTTGAGGTGAGAGAGGAAGAAGAAGCCCTATTTGCAGTTGAGATCTGTTCGCATGTACTACCAAACCAATTTCCTTACCCATTGTGACGCCCGGGTAATTAAGCTACAATGATCCTCTGCTAATGATGCCACGTCACCTCGTTTATAGTTGCTAATCTCCAGTTAGTTCGAAACCGATTCATATTCAAATTCAAAATTAGGCAAACAATAAAAGTTTTCAAATACTAAAACTAAAATGTTCGGAGTGAACCAAATAATGCGTAGGTAATTATGGTGGAGAAACCACATTTTTATAAAAGTTCTAAATGCATTTAAATAATTAAAACTGTAGGAAAAACAAATAAATAGATGTGTTGGTATTTTATAAAATACTAAACTATATTATTTGGGTGTTAAACCTTTTTGTGGCAGAGGTATAATTAGTGTTACTATTTAAGATACAACTTTTATGTTTTATAAAACTAGAATAAAATAAAAACAGTAAAAGAAAAAGAACAAAGAAAAAAAAAGGAAAAGAAAACAGTACCCCTCACCTTTCCGACTGGGCCTTGGCCCAGTTGGTCGTGTGGCCGAGTGGCCTGCCGGCCCACCCCCTGGCCTACTTAGGCCACCCCCACTCCCTCTCCTTATCCCTCCACCCGGTGAGACCCACTCCGCCACCGACACCACTCCCCCGAAAATATCTCCCCCTCCCTCTTCCCCCGATTGGATCGGGATCGAGAGGAGGAGGTCGCCCGACGCCGCCCCGCGCCCGGAGCTCGCCTCGCCGGACCTCCCTCACTGGTCTGCTTCCACGCCATCGCCAGACCCCGCCGCCCTGCCTCGTCCCCGCAGCCCCTTCCTCGACTCCTCACTCGACTCGATCTGGACGGCGCTCCGCTCCCAGCGCCGCCACGCACTGCAGCCCGACGACCCCGCCGCCTGGATCGACGCCGCCTCGACCTCATCTCGTCCCCGCTGGCCTGCCTCCCCAACGCCGTCGTCGCCGTCTTCCTCCTCAACCCCCCGCTGCCCAGACCCTACCGGCCCCGTGAGCATCCCCGCGCCGGTCCTCCTCTCTTCCTCCCCGCGCACGCGCTCGAACCCGTGCCGCGCATCGCACCCCCTCGCCGCGGTGAGCGCCTCGTGCCCCTGTTGTCGTCCTACCGCGCGCCCGCCCACGCGGGGCCGCGCTTGCTGCCGCTCGCGGCTCCGGCCGGCCCGTGCTGGCCTCGCCTCCGCTCCTCTGCTTCCGCCGCGCGTGCGTCGTCCCGCTCGTTCGTTGCCGCCTACTCCCCTGAGCCGCAGGCGCCCGCGCTTGCTTTCCCGCTTCGCTCCGCCCCACCACTCGCGTCGGCCGCGCCTCGAACCTCCCCAGCTTGCGGCTGCTCCGCGCCACGCGCGCGCCATGTGCGCGCTCGCGCCTCCCCTCCCCCGCATATGCCCGCGTGCCGGCCCCGCAAGCCGCGCTCGGCCCGCCGCACGGCCCCCTCCGTCTCCGCGCCGTTCCGGCCGCCTGCCGGTGCCGTGGCCGCCGGCGCCCCGTGGCGCTGGGCCGCACCCGTTACGGCTGCGTCCAGGTGACCCGACGCCCGCACCCGCAACGCCCACACGCCCGCTAAGGCCCCTTCGGGCCACTGACCAGAGGGGCCCAGCCCACAGAACGTTTTAAAAGAAAATGAAAAATAAAATAAAATAAAATGAATTAATTAATTTAATAATTAATTAAATTAATTAATTAGTGAATTAATTAATTTAATTAATCTAATTAATTAGTTAAGTTTAATTAAACTGTAATTAGATTAACCTAAACCCTAATTAACCTAATTAGAGGATGACAGGTGGGTCCCCACTGGACCCACTGGTCAGGTTGACCAAGTCAACCCTGTTGACTGCTGATGTCAGCATGACATCATGCTGATGTCATTAATCTGTTTTTCGAATTAATTTAAACAATTAATTAAATTTCAGAAATTAATAAAATCTTTAGAAAATCATATCTTTTAATCCGTAACTCAGATTAAAATATTTTCAACATGAAAGTTGCTCAGAACGACGAGACGAACCCGGATACGCAGCCCGTTCGTCCGTCACGCATCCCTAGCATAGCAAACTCGCAACTTTCCCCCTCCGGTCCTCTGCCCGAAAACGCAAAACACCGGGGATACTTTCCCGGATGTCATCCCCCTTCCCCGGTATCACCTATTACCGCGTTAGGGCACCTCTAACGCCGTTACTTGTCATGTCATGCATCACTATGCATATGCTTGCTTAAATATTTATTGTTTCTCCCCCCTCTTCTCTCGATAGACACCGAGACCGACGCCGCTGCTACCCAGTACGACTACGGAGTTGACGACCCCTCTCTCTTGCCAGAGCAACCAGGCAAGCCCCCCCCTTTGATCACCAGATATCGCCTACTCTCCTCTATACTGCTTGCATTAGAGTAGTGTAGCATGTTACTGTTTTCCGTTCATCCTATCTTGATGCATAGCCTGTCCTTGCTACTACTGTTGTTACCTTTACCTGCAATCCTAATGCTTAGTATAGGATGCTAGCTTATCATCAGTGGCCCTACATTCTTGTCCGTCTGCCATGCTATACTACTGGGCCGTGATCACTTCGGGAGGTGATCACGGGCATATACTATATACTTTACACAGTTACATTACCTGTGATACTGTTCGGAGATGGGGGCTGAAGGGGCAGGTGGCTCCATCCCGGTAGAGGTGGGCCTGGGTTCCCGACGGCCCCCCGACTGTTACTTGAGGCGGAGCGACAGGGCAGGTTGAGACCACCTAGGAGAGGGGTGGGCCTGGCCCTGGTCGGCGTTCGCGGATACTTAACACGCTTAACGAGATCTGGGTATTTGATCTGAGTCTGGCCATTTGGTCTATACGCACTAACCATCTACGTGGGAGTAGTTATGGGTATCCCGGCGTCGTGGTATCAGCCGAAGCCTTCTTGACGTCAGCGACGGAGCGGCGCGCGCTGGATTGGACTGGAACGCCACTAGGCTAGGTCTGCTTCCGGCCGCCCTCGCAACGTGCAGGTGTGCTAAGGGCGATGGGCCCAGACCCCTGGGCGCTTAGGTTTAGACCGGCGTGCTGACCTCTCTGTTGGTCTAGGTGGGGCTACGACGTGTTGATCTTCCGAGGCCGGGCATGACCCAGGAAAGTGTGTCCGGCCAAATGGGATCGAGCGTGTTGGGGTATGTGGTGCACCCCTGCAGGGAAGTTTATCTATTCGAATAGCCGTGTCCCTCGGTAAAAGGACGACCCGGAGTTGTACCTTGACCTTATGACAACTAGAACCGGATACTTAATAAAACACACCCTTCCAAGTGCCAGATACAACCGGTGATCGCTCTCTCACAGGGCGACGAGGGGAGGATCATCGGTTAGGATATTGCTATGCGATGCTACTTGGAGGACTTCAGTTTACCCTCTTCTACATGTTGCAAGACGGAGGCTGCCAGAAGCGTAGTCTTCGAAAGGATTAGTTATCACCCTCTTATTCTGGCTTTCTGCAGTTCAGTCCACATATGATAGCCTTATTCCAGTTGATACCAATGCATACATATGTAGTATAGCTCCTTGCTTGCGAGTACTTTGGATGAGTACTCACGGTTGCTTTCTCCTTCTTTTCCCTCTATTCCTTCTACCTGGTTGTCGCAACCAGATGTTGGAGCCCAGGAGCCAGACGCCACCGTTGATGACGACTCCTACTACACCGGAGGTGCCTACTACTACGTGCTGCCCACTGACGATGACCAGGAGTAGTTTAGGAGGATCCCAGGCAGGAGGCCTGCGCCTCTTTCGATCTGTATCCCAGATTGTGCTAGCCTTCTTAAGGCAAACTTGTTTAACTTATGTCTGTACTCAGATATTGTTGCTTCCGCTGACTCGTCTATGATCGAGCTCTTGTATTCGAGCCTTCGAGGCCCCTGGCTTGTAATATGATGCTTGTATGACTATTTTTTTATTTGTAGAGTTGTGTTGTGATATCTTCCCGTGAGTCCCTGATCTTGATCGTACACATTTGCGTGTATGATTAGTGTACGATTAAATCGGGGGCGTCACACCCATGTCTCTCCTGCCTTCTCAATACCGTTAGCGTCACCTTAAGCACGTGGAATTTTATTGCAGTGTGCAAACTGAACTCCTTCCTATTGTTGGTGTCAATGTTACCGTGTGCAAGCTAAATGGGTAATGCATGACCCTTTCCCTAATTCTTTTTTCATTTTGGAATCTAAAGGACAATAATTTCATTATTGATATATTGCACTTGATCTTGAATTAGTAACCAATTAACCATCACATATTATGATTTAACGATCTGCTCTGCTGCATTTGCACATACATGTGCATTGGGTTTTGTTCAGAGAAGTTTGGATCTATACTTTTATGAGCAGTCCACTGGTCGATCTCTTCGTATCTATTATTTGTCGATCTCCCAACAGTTTTTTAATTAAAGAGGGGAGTATGGATGAAGCAGAAGATTAATTAGGTTCAGTAAAGGCATTCAGTATTGCCCTCTTGACGGTCAGAATCATGGCCACATGAAAATACTTTTATCAGTTTGCATGAATTTAGTCTGTTCTTTTCACGAATATTCTGCAGAGAGTCCATTTTGATCTCCTATCTGCCCTTGCTTCAAATAAAATCGGCCGCTTAACTGAAAGTACTGTCAAAGTAATACCTTCTATGATTATTGGTTAGTTGCTTGCATGTGATTGTCATTTTTAACTACATGGGAATATGGATCTCAATGCTTACCTATGTATATGTTCTCATGCTCTTCATATATTATACAATGCTATTTTCATTTTCTTTCAGTTGTCTTGGACATGTTGCCGGGAGTCCCGCACATGTGTTTGATTGCTAATAGTATATGTCTAATTTTCTCATGCTTTTTTCAGGAATAGTATTGATGTGTTCTGTTCTCATGCTGCCTACCAAGGGGTTGCCAAAGATCAGCGGTCGGCTACGGGTACGCTCTCCTCAATTATCAGCGATTCTCACTCCTTCAGAATAATGATGTGTTTATTAATTCCCAATCGATGAACACCTGCTTCATACCCATTCAATTTGTTCATGTACTAGATAAAAGAGTTTGGATTTAATGGGAGGAAGCGATTAATGTTTTGTTGTGAGTACTAGACTCATGGCGAACGATGTCCGATGTAGCCCTCTCACTCATCTTGGCCTGCAATCTCCATTTTGTCAGTTAGATTTTTCGTGTACTCAGATAACTATATTTATGTGGAATTGTACCCTTTGTCATATTTTGTAAGCTAACAAGCCTAATTATTAAGTTTGGTGCATATACAAGGGCCTTACGCTAATTCCTTACTTTTCCAGTGGAGTATTTCTATGCTAAAGTATAGATTATGAGAACACCCTCCTCAGTTACATCTATACAACTTTGTTTTTTTTAGTCTGCGAGAAAGAATTTGCAGTACAACCACAAGAGGAAGCCATGACATAATAGAGTTCTTTGCAGCAGGAAAGTTGTAATCAGTCACATCACCATTTAATTTCGATTATCTCTGGCAATCATGGGAACTACAAGGATAAATAAAAAATGCACGATTTTGTTAACATACATAATTGATGTGCTGACTTCACCTTATTATGATTGATGTTGCCTGGTAGGCCCTCTGTGGAAGAAAAGTTGATATATAGTCCGTCCATGTCACATTGTTGTTGTTGGAATTGTCAGTGCCAATTTAGCCTTATATTTCTTTTTCTTAAACAAGACCCTTAATGCAAGCGAAGAGTACCACATCAATGCTTGGTGCACCATCATATTCTATATAACTAAATAGATTATTCCAGTAATATATTTTTCTCAACATGTACACATGTAATCTTAACAGTTAAATAGTAAAATAAATTGTATGTATTTTTTAGTTTTACTTCTCTGCCAATCAAATATTCATGTATACAAAAATTAAATCTCATCAAAATATATTGTAACCAATTCCCGCAGCAACGTGCGGGGTATTATCTAGTTGGTAAAGTGGGCTATCCTGGAATTCCTTCTTGCAAATCATGACGTGGTAGGCCTGAGTGTGAATGGTCTGAATGAGTGCTCTCTAAAACAAATTTGTCTCTAGTATATTGTTTCTAAAAAAAACTCATGGTAGTTCTCAGGAAACTTTCTACAACAACATAAAAAAATTGGAAAGCGAGACATAATTGTTTTCATGATATACACATATAGAAGGAAACGACATAAGAAAGTGTATCCAGGCATACTCCACTTCGCAATCACTTGGTACAAATTTATTGCCCATATTTTATACTTCATGAAATGCCAATATGAATTGTCAGCATGCATGTCACCGGTGTGCAAAGCACGTGCCACTTACTATCTGAAGAGAGCTCTGATGCTCACAGTGAAGACGTGGCTAAGGATTATGTTTATCTAGGCGTTGTGATCTACCAGAGTAAAAATCATGGTTCTCCAGTAATAAGTACTCCCTCCATTTTAAAATATAGTGCGCCCACATTTTTCGAGGTCCAACTTTGATCATAAATTTAACCAACGAGATCAACTGCGGCGAGAGAAAAAATTATATAATTGAAAACTTCTTTCGAATATGAATCCACTGATATAATTTTTGCTCCCGCCGCAATCGGTCTTGGTAGTTAAATTTACGGTCAAAGTTGAAGCACGAAGATAAAGGAAACACTACATTGTGGAATGGAGGGAGTAATATAACAGAGCCTTTCTGGCTGTACAAAAATGCCTGCTTCAGCTAGTTACCATTCCCTTGAGAATAGTTGCCTCCATTGAGAAAGGAGACTCCTCAGTCCTCGGGAGAATAATGACTTAGACCATGCGGAACCAAATAACATAAATGGCACAATTGAAATCAATACAGCGAAGTGTTTAAGCAACCTCTCTCTTCTGAACAAGGAACTGTTGGTAGGATCTTGGTTGGACAACATAGTCTGGGATCCCAGTTTGGACCTGAAAGGCGATCAGATGCATTTTGAGATTTTAGATGAGAAGAATGGGGATCACCTCCGCTCTTATGCTCATGCGATGATTGTTATTCAGTCAATGAAGACTGCGACAGTGGAAAATTATAGCTATAACAACCAAGCAATTACATTGGATGGCCAATTCAACATTTATAGTGACAAATTTTATTCCAACAGGAAGATGTCACAACAAGCTAAATGTCATACTTAAAAGCGTTCTTCAATGAAGCCAAAGCTGGGCACGTACGAGTCTCTCCTTCCATACCATATCATTCCACATCTATGATCTTGTTTTGGATTAATTAACTTGTATCTGATGAATCTCGCAATCTTTATATGCTTATTTCATCACGGTGATAATTATTGCACATGGGGTGACATGTTTTTTAAAATCGGGTGTCAGATCATTTCAAATAATTCAACTGAAATAGTGTGGCATATCAGTTTGTCTTCAGTTCTTCATCGTTAATGTATAGTCAAGTGAGCGACCAGCAGTTCTGTTGTCCTGGGGAAGTATTTCTGTAATGTGCCACTGCCCACTGTCTTGCTGGACTTTTGTTTCTTTAACTGGGCTTCTTATTCTACTGTTCTACGACCTTATACTATAATATAAGATGAATTTCCTGCTTATTTTGGAGATCAATAGTTTGATATAGTCCGAGCTTGTTACAGTTGCTCGTATGCTATAGGGACAAAACACTACTCTGGAACTTTAAATTTTCGAGTTCAGAATGTAATTCTGGTCAGATGCATTTTCTATCAGTTTTTCCAGTCGAGAACATTCGATTCTCTTTGTGAGGCTTGGCTCCTTATGATTCACATGTTTACACTCTTGTTCTTAGCGTTATTTAGCAAGTGTATTTTTCTGGGGCTTTAGTTATCAACTTATCATGTGTAGCTCACCTAATGAACGTTATTCTTGTTTTTCATTTGCTGACTTCATTCCTAGTAAGCTTTATCAACTTTCACGCAGTAATGAAGTTACAAATTTCCATATACAAAAAGCTAAGTGGTACCCCCATGAAAATAAACGTGCTGCTGAGTTGCAAGGAGCTGCTTTGCCGTCATGTGTCAATGACTGTTATAGTAATGACTTTGGGAGGAAAAGGAGTGAAACTTCTCGTCAACGCCAAGGAAACTCCACTATCAGTAAAATCAAAAGCTTCCAAGAAAGTAGGCTAGTAGTCATTCATTATACTATTTCTGTCCTGTTTATTTTTCTAGTTTAGAAGGCCAGCAATAGTTACTTTATGAAGCTTAACTTTACTCCAAGCAGAATTCAGACCATCTGAAAAAATTAAATTGTTTGGCTATGGAAAAGAACTTCAGGATGACATCTCCTTGGCCATGCAAAACGTGCGACCAAACTTTTTCTGCATGTTGTTTGCACTGAAGTACATCTATGGCCAAATGAACTGTGACCGGTACAATATGTTTGTCGTCATGGCACCAATATAGATGGATAGAGTATGATATGAATGGATCAACGACGGTATTACTGATATCAGTCAAAACAATACGCTCATGCCTTTTCATGAGTTCCTTAAAAATATATTGATTCCATTAATAAACGGATTACGAGGACAACATGTCCCTCTCTCAATTGAAACAAGGATCAACGGAGGATCAATAAGATTCAAGGTGCAACATAATCAAATAATCTAGGAAGACAACAATAAGGCGAGATCAGGGAGTTTAGCAAAGCAGCTACTTGCCTTGATACACCGATGACATAAACCTTGATATCAGTATTATCCTAACTGATCGACCAGGCTCGCTACTCCTCTGTATTGGGTCAATATTTCTTGCTAAACGACACCTACTCCTTCATTACGCATGAAAGCATTCTTTGTTGGTCTCTCCGCCTCTCTTTCTTTCCTTCACACGCCATGCACTTCTTTGAATCTCTCTTCTCTCTTTCACGCTCTCACTCTCGGTGATGAGGATGTGCAAAGCGAGCACCAGTAGCTATTTATAGATATGGTGAGTCCAGAGATGACTCAGCTGAGCTGATCTTGAAGCAAACAATCATCTGGACGTACTCTACCTATTGTGTGGCATGCATTCATTGGTCTAGGTGGAATACCAGGGTAAAAGATCAAGCTGCAATGGCCTTTGACTCTTGCCCCTTGACCCTTCGAGCTGCTGCCCCTTTTTCTTGTGCAAAAGCCAAACAAACCTGACCACTATACAAAACCTCCACGTAGCAATTTATTTGTCCTAAATAAATATCTAAGGATGCTGCCAGCACAGCCTAGCTTCATCTAGTACCAGGCCACGCTCTCTCATGATTATACATGCATATACTCTCTTCGGTCCTTTTTAGTTTGCATATAAAATTTGACTGAAGTCAAGCCTCATAAAATTTGACCAACTTTATAAAAAAATACCAATATTCACAATCTGAAATCAATACCAATATATGTGTCATGACTTAAAGTTTAATATTGTATAACTTTAGCATGGCAGATATTGATATTTTTTCATATAAATACAGTCAAACTTTATGAAGTTTGACTTCAGACAATTCTAATATACAGAGTAAAAAGAAACCGAAGGGAGTATGTACCAGTTGAAACGAGTCAACCCAATCTTTGCTTCTCTTCCTCTCTTACACGTGTGATTGATTCACTAGTGTACTCCCTCCGTCCAGCCAATTTTCATGTTTTGACTCTTTGCACAAAGTTTAACTGAATCAGACCCTTGTTCAAAAATATTTTAGAATCTGACCCTTTTACCTATCGCCATAGTCTTTGGCGATAGGATTACACAGCCTACCGTCACCGACCTTGACGGTAGGACTTAACTGTGTCATGAAACGTTGAAAATACCCTACCGCCAACCCTACCATCATGGTCGTCGGCGGTAGGCTAAAGATGGATTGGATTGAACCTCAGAGTCATTCAAAATTTGATAAACCTCATTTTCGGAAATAAAAATTCAATTTAAAAGGATACCTAAACTAAATAAGGCCTCAGAAATCAAAGCATAAAAAAGGCGGGGCTGGCTAGCACTGTTGCGTGATCGTGCAATGCTGACTCTGACATGGTCACTTGCAGTCACTTCCTGTACAGTCACTTCATATTCTTTACCACCCTGCGGCCCTACATGATCCCTCCATCCACAAGTGATTCTGTGAAGAATAGGTGATGGTATGGGCTAGCAGCAGCATGCTAGGAAGCACTAGTTATGACATCTAACACATTGCTTTTCTTTCCTGGCATGGATGGACGGACCTGTGTGAAGGGAATTTTTGTTCAAAACGACCATCTCCTAACGAAATTGATAAAAAAAAAAAGACTCTCTCTAAATGAAATTGACAGAAGAGATCATCCCAACTGTGATGGCAAGCACGCCAGCTGACGCATGGCACCTGACGCCACGCAGGCAGGCGGCAGCCCTGCCACCAGAAAGTCAGGCGGCAGCCCGAGCGCCACAGAAAACCAGCGCCGCAATGGAAGGCAAAAGACACAAATTTAACCTCAAGTTGAAACTATTTCACAAATTAAACTGTTTTTAAAAGTATTTCACCCGGCTAATCTTTAATGTGTAGCGCTTAACATTAAGGCGCTGCACTCTACTGTGTAACGCCTAACACTTAGGCGCCACACTGTGCAACGCCTAACTTTAAGAAGTTGCATTACACTGTGTAGCACCTAACTGTAAGGAGTTGCACAGTAGAATGCAACGCCTTGTTGTCGGGCGCTGCACAAAAGAGTCAGTAGTGTAAAATATTTTCAAAAACAGTTTAGTCTGTGAAATACTTTCGCTTTAAAATTAAATTTGTCAATTTTGCCGCAACGGAACGGGGGCATGCATGTGGTCCTTGCCGCCTAGTGGCATGGCGGCAGGTCTGTTCCTGCCCTGCGTTGCATTTCATCTGTGTTGCGTTTTGTCTGTGTTTTTGTCTGCTGCGTTTCATGTATTTTTTTAATGTCACAGATTCGTATGGCCCATGCTGTTGACTCCTATGCACATTCGTCTGAATTTAGTCATTTTTTGTATTATTAGTTTTGCTAAATGATCTCTTGAGGTCCTTATTTCACCCTCTGACCTTTAAAAAATTTATGTCATCGTCTGAACCCTCTTCGCCCCGGATCTACAGGCATCTCAGTTGCACACAGCGGCGCTGTCCGCGAAGGCGTCTTTGACCGACGATGACGACCGTCGCCCGTGTGACAGCCATCAAACACGTCCAATCAGAAAGCGCCAGTCCGCTGGATGAGCCGGACTTGTGTGCATGACCCTGTTATCGCAGGGTCAGACCGTCTGATATAGCCAACTACCGGTGGGTGGGATAGCTGCATTAATGTGTGGCTGAATCGTTATGAGCCATAGTTGCACGTAGTCGCGCCTATTTACCAGGTGTTTAGAGCATCTACAGTCGAACCTATCAAATCCGTCTCATACTTTTGGTCAGGCTATCCAGTCATTGTCCGGTCACAATTTTTTAATTTAGATAGACCTCTCAAACGACTCTCAAACGCCGGGCTGACCGGCACTCCCATATCCAGTCCAAATATGAAACAGATATGGGGGCGTCCGGCACGCCCGCCATGTCGGACCCGATAGCCCGACCCAACCCCAAATTACACCAAATCACCCCGAAGACCAGCTGGATCCATTTGCTATCTCCTCTCTTTTTCTTCCTCCGCGTCGTCCATCTCGCGCGCCGGCTCCGCGCCCGCTCCGCAGCCGTTCCCAGACTTTCCGGCGTCAGCTCCGGAAGAGCCCTCCCGTCCATGCCATGGGGCACGTTGTCCCTGGCCCAGACGCCACCGTGGTGCGGCTCAGCTGATGAAATTTCTATAGATGCATCAGAATTTTTGAGATCAGCAAATAGAGACATGAATACTTATAATCTAAGGTGGAAACTTGCGATGCACCCGACCTCCGTTGCCTTATCTTTTGTTTTTGAAAAAGAGAATGACCTCCGGTCTTTGCATCTGGAAGATGCATGCCACTTTATTGATTATTCACAAAGAGCTTACAAAGTAATACATCAATATCTCTGAAGTCGTCGTCTTGGCAACATCTGTTGCTACTTCTATCCATTGATGAAGGGGTGCAGAAGTGTGAGCCGAATACCCAAACCTCTCACCTAGCCTAACATCTAATGCCGGAGGTTCCGACCGAGATACATACCCGGTCTAGGGCACAAACCGGTCCGACGCACTCTCATAGGTCGTCGCCACCTTCTTCCATCAATCCATCTTCAGAGTAGGTACTGACACATCGACCTTGCCAGACCTACCGTCGACGCCCCCACGGCACCAGACATCGCCTCCTCCCTACGCGCGTTCATCATCACGCATCCGTTGCCGAGACTTTGCTGCGCCTCGCCGCCAAGACTCCACGACGTCGATGCATCACAGCGAACGCCGCTCCGCCATAGACACCATTCACTGGTCCCTCGAGCCTATGCACACCTCCAAGAAAGACGCCCTTAAGAGGACTACGACACATGAGCGCCGCCGTCATCCGATCAATTAATTTAGTGTTTCCCCCGGAGGCAGTGGATATGGGTCTAGAGCTTCTCTGCGGCGATGCTTTCTGAAAGGGACGATGTAGAAAAACGATGCCATCACCGACCTTGACAACGTGCCAAGAGTAGGATTTTCACCCGAATACGCTCGAGGACCCACCATTCAGCATCGTGTGCACGGGACCGTCACCGATCGCCGCCGCCGCGCATGGAGGCCGCACCGGCCTAGAGAACAGACCCACCATGTCGCTGCTGCAGTACCGAGCTCAGATCCCAGCCACCAGCAGCGCCCTACCACCCTATAGAGGCCCGGCGGGCCTTCCTCCACCACCCGCGCCGCGAACAGACCCTGGAGCCAGATCAGGACGGACCTGGCCAGTGCGCCGCCCGCACGCTCCTGCTCGAGACGAATCCCTCGCAGCCACCGCGCCTTGGAGAAGCAGGAGCACGCCACCGCGCTGCCCTGAGACGCACACGTCGCCGTCCTGCCCGCCCGCCGCCGCGCCGAGGAGCCACGCGGCAGCCCCACGTCTCCGCCTGAGAAGGGCAATGCCGCGCCAGCCCAAGACCCAAGTAGAGAGGAATGAGATCGCCGCCGCCACACACGCCGGCCGGGCTTTGCCCGGCGGCGGCTCGTGGCGGCAGTAGGGGAGGAGGGCCTGGAGGGGAGGGGCCTGCGCCGGCGCCGTAGGGTTCGCCCCTGTCGCTCGCGGGGGCGACCTGGGGTTCTGTCCTCCGTTGCCCTATCTGAAAGTGTTATTTTTCCAAACTCAACGTATCACGGGAAACAAAAAGGACAAATCCATTGCTGAAAGTGAAAAGCCCAATTTTGTTTCCTGAGTTGGGTTTGAATTCTTGTAACGTGGTAGATATATGTTCTGTCTACATCCATGAATTTTTGTCATATAATTTTCTAAAACATCTACATAGAGTCACTGAGAATGAGCGCACCACTAGCATTGGTGCACCATCTGTTTTCATAATTTGCCAATGGTACACTGGGATGGCTACTTTAAGTCCTATTTAGACTGATGCAATGGTGATGGTCAAAGTCAAACACTTGCACATCTCCAGGACATGATAGATGAGGTTCTGTAGGATGTATATTAATACATTATGTGTAGAGGTGCACTAAAGTTGTGTATGCACTGAGCCAGCCATTTCACATTACTTAATTTTGATGGTGTAAGATTTGTCAAATTAGTGACCAGCATCAGAGATTTGGATTCTACCAGTCTATACAAGTCTTTTGGGTGCAAGGGTGTGCCACTGGCAGGTTATTCAGTTGTACCCACCCACCAAAGCTGTTATGGAGAGTGGGTACGGCCATATCTAGTGGTTACAGGGTAGAGGTCAAGAGAGGCGGTGGGCATAGACAGGGGCATAAGGAGATGGGAGACAAATCAAATGAGAGGACAAAGATTAATGGAGGGGGGGGGGGGGGGGGCACAAACCAGTGTAATCTGATTTACACGAGCCCTGATTATGCTTAACTCAAACCAAACAAAAACTAACTTATTCAGACCCCGCCATCATCAGGTTACGTTATAACGCCGAACCAAACAGCTCCTAAGGGGGAGGAGAGACCAATGAAGCAGCGGCAGAGAGAGAACTCTGAGGACAAAGAAAGTACAGATATGGTGGAGAGTGGGATGGATAGATCATATATTTCCCCTGTGAGCTCGAGCAGTATACACCATAGCAACATTGCCAGGGAGTCCGGGGGTTGACACGACTTAGGATCATCGACAAAGAATCAGTGAGAATATATATGTTGGTCAAATGGTTATTTTTATTGACCAGTTTATGAAGAAGTTACATGTCAATCCCTGCAAAACAAGCAATGATGGCCTCCATATCAAAAGATGAAATATATAGGTGGCCAAAATGCCATTGGCTATGCCGGACGAGAAGTGAGATGTAAACACTCATGCGATCGAACATAGATGAAAACATGACGTATTTTTTCTTCAGGAAATACTAACTTTGTACTAAACCAACAACAATTAATATGGATGGGAGGGACTAGCTAAGTTCAGATACAACTTGCAGAGGAGAAATGGACGAATAGAGAAGGGAGATGGGTAAGAGCCTCCAGTTGCATGTCTACTTCGATGCCTATGGCTTCTTTGGTTACAGTAGTTATCCTGCCCCAGTTGGGCTCACACAGTCACACGTTCGCTTCCCATGACTCGTGGGTTGGAACTGGTCAGGTTTCTTTGTCAATGCACTGATGGAGGTGGCGTCCCTGGCATTTATATATATGTGCCATGCCTTTTTTCTTTCTTTTTACACTGTGTTCACTAATGCTTGCATTGATAATTATTGTTGTAAATACTTGCTTCCTAAATTCGGTGTTCCAGACGAGCAAACTGATAAATTAGCAAGGTGGCATCGTATTGTGTGGTGAGGAAGCTTTCAAGTGAGCAAGCAGCATCAGGAATTACGGTTGATGACATTCCATTAAGTAAGTTTTCACATGAACAATGGATGTCTTTCCAGCAGCTTCAGCAACAAACTAAAGAGAAATGTCAGGAAATCCGGGCCAGACAAGTTCAGTTGCTTTCTGCTATAGATGGTGATGACAAGGGCAGTGATATAGATACCCATAGCTATTTGGACTCATTTGTTGGTGATGACAATGGAGTAATAACTGAATTGGCATGTACTCCATAGAAAACAAACATGTGCCAACAGCTTCGCGGCTTGACACTACACCTGACAAAGATGGTGTCTGAAATTTCCAGTGCATGGATGGCGTCTGCGTCAATGACAAAGATAGTTTTCTTTTGCGAATAATGACAAAGAGATTTAGTGTTGAATTCACAAAAAATGACCTATACACCGATTAATATGGTCTAGAAACTCCCAGAGGAATCCTAGGACCACGACCATGTGTTATTGAAGGATCAAGTTGGATCTTTTGAATAATAACCTCCTAAAGGTCAAGGAACTGAACACATTTTTTAATGTTGAGGGGCTTCTCATGCCATGGATCCAACGAGCATTTGTGAGAACTTCAGCAACGGTGCACTAACATGGTTGCAAACTTGCTCTATGATACGCCCTCCTTTTGCTACCATCATTGCCAAGTTTCTTCATTTTACCGCCTCACACCGACCAGGTGTTGCTTCGTGGCAAGTGAGAGTACTTTTTTATAAAACATAGCAAGTGTAATGCCAATTCATTTCAGGAGAAAATAGTTTATTTTACAAACAAGAGGCTCGACGAACCTATAGATCAGAAATGATAAGAACAATGACTGCTTGCGTTCCTAGGGTGCATACACCTTCTCGTTACCATCGCACAAGAGAACATCGGACCAACAAAATTATTATGTTGCCTCACATCTAAACATACAAGTATTCCATATAACTCCTTTGATGGTTAGGTCGATTTAAGTATGAGGGATGCATGTTTGTTGCAAGCAAAGGTTTTCATAGTGTAGCGAATACTCTCTTCATAATTTTTATCACCCATGCCATTTTATTTGACAACTAACACTAGGTGATACCAAGCTCAATGTATCACATCTTATCTCATACACCCTCCAGGACCACCATAAAAGCATTCAGCATGATCAATATGGGTGATAGAGTGGCATTTTCTATCAGTAACAAACATGGGCAGGTCTTCCTTGATTGGGCTGCTATTTCCATCCTGGTTAATGAATCTAATGTCTTTGAATGATGCGGCGCGACTCTTACCACCATTTGGGAGGGCACCACTGCCCATTGGAGGAGTTGGAAGTGCTTTTTTAGCTTGAACAAATGCACCAAATTGCATTCCATCTGCCTTTTCTGCTAAGTAGCTAAACAACGACCTAGGGAAGTATCCCACGCCAGTGGGGATTTTATTGAAGCCGTAATACACCCACCAATCTCCACTTCTTTTGTCCTAAAATTGATTAGGATTTAGACAAAAGCCCTTCACATTTAATTTATACGTTTGACATATGTTATGATCAACCAACTATTAGGTTGTAAAAATGATGCACCCTTATCGACCATCTAGTTGGATTTTCGTAACGGGAATAGCATAGCTATGAAATGCATACAAAAAGGATGAAAATAATACCTTTAGCACCCTCAGAGTGATACTTTGTCTAGGTCATCAGGGACATTAGAAACTGGATGTATAGCATCACCCGGAGCTATAATAGCGCCATCTACCCGTATGTAACCAGGGCAGTCCATGTTGTAGCAGCCGGTTGCATCATAATTATCTCTCTGTTGCACACATTGTTTTTGTGTGTAGGTTAGAAACTTTCTATGTATGTTTCTTATCAGAGTAAGATCACTTTTACAGTGGAAAGAGTAATTTTCAAGGCATAATTCATAGCATAATTATCACAATACCGTCCAACGGGTGTAGAAGTGAGGATGTGAGTCGCCATATCGTTCTGGATTAATCTGTTCAACAAGGGTACGCATAAGATGAACATTTCCTCACATTTAAAGGTCAAGAAGGGGAAGATGTGAGAAATTAACCAATAAATGGAAAACAAATGAATTGGTTTGCCATTTGTCTCATGGACTCTAGTGATCCCACAATTTACAAAATCTGAATTCATATTTAAAAATTTCATCAAATTTAGAAATAGTTCCACATGTAGATGTGCCTAGAGTATCTATAAACTTTTGTCCCCAAACTTTTTGTCTATGAGATACACGTAAAAGACAAACATATGGATGAAATGCCCTGTTGATGAAATTTGGCAGAAGGTTAACATCTACACATACATGTGGTCATAAACTAAAAAAATGTAATACTTAAACTATGGTTTTGGATAAGAATGAAATGGACTCAGTTGAGCCAAAATCATTTTGAGTTTCTGGTAGCTTTGCACATGCCCAACTTTATTTTGAGCTGTTGTATAACACTTCAGGAAAAACAACACAAGTTTCCTACTTTTTAAGGGGGCATAATTTAGCCGGCAAATAAATATCGTTAAGTATTTTTTTGTGATGCACATTTAATTTGATTGCAAGGATGTGTAGGACATTTGGCAAGTCGAAATGATGTATTTATGTTGAATATTGTAATATCATAATTGAAGCCATCGACTAATGCCCAATTTATTATTTAAATTGAGAAGCTATGTGCATGGGAAGAAAAATAATGCTTACATGCCAGCCAACTTGAATCGCATTATAGCTTGATTTTTTACCATCTCCGGCATGATTAATCCAAAACGTAGTCGAACTCAACTGGCCATGTTTTAGTTCGTGGCCATACACATCCATGGTGGCATGTAAGCCATAATAGTTGTCATTGGGACCTCCAGAATGTGTTAGGTGTGACACAAACTGCAAGATGGAAGCAATCAAATAAACAACACAAAACCTAGAGAAGTAGGTATTGTAGAAATGCATAATGATTAAACCAAAAACGATTGTAGAACTCAAGGTAGCTCATTGTTGTCTAGCTAGAAACAATAACGTGCTTACATAATAGTTCACAAGGTACATACTGTTTGGTTTTGTAGTAAAATTCCCGAATGAAGATGCCTAAAAGAAATTAGTAAAAATAATGGAATAGCTTGATCGATCTATTACATGGGGTCTAGGCACCGCTAGCTAGGCCTACTAATTTAGTCCTTCCCACACTAACATTTCAACAATATACCTTTTGTGTTCATTCTCATGTGTCTTTTTTTCTCCAAAGGCACTCGCTATATGTTCATAAGGAAAGTTATGTAAGATCTTTCTCAAAAATTAACTTCTTTTTAGCAATTCATTGTTACATATATGACTTTGTCGCCAAGTTCTATCGTAAATGTGTTTCTATCAGTGTCAAGTGATGATATAAAAATATTATTGCATAAGTTAGCCTACATATGATATTCTATTTACATTATTAACAAAAAGGTCTAAAGAAACAAATAGGTCATTGACCATGTAGGAATGACATACCACACTATTTACTATGCCCAACAAAATATGATCAATTTTCTTGGAAGTGTATGTTTGCAGGATGCACATTCCAAAAATTTAGCATCACATATATTTTATATTAATAAAGAAAGAGGAATATACGCTAGTACTTTTGCCCACATAGGCTAAATTATGTCCACATCATAATAATGGTGTCATGTTAGGTTAACATTATATCATTGTAGATGAATATGATTATTTATTAGTACCTATACATTCTAGGTGTATAAAGAGTACACCTGTTATCAAATGGTTAACAATACAAGTCTCTTTTATAATTGAATACTACTCCCTCCATTTTGAATTATATTATGTTTTAACTTTTTTCTAAATCAGATGTATATAGACATGTTTTAGTGTGTTTGTTCTCCCATTTCAGTTTGTATGTAGTCCATATTGAAATATCCAAAACAACTTATATAGTGAATGAAGGGGGTAGAATTGTTAATAATACAAAATCGGTAATTTAGTTTCCATAGTAAAGCATTGTGAAGTTTGAAATATCCAAAACTTAATGTGAAATTAAGAATAAATAATTCATGTTAACAATTTAGTGTCATATGCACTATGTCAAGTGAAAAATACCTAAATGCCAAAATAAAAATTATATTAAGATGGATATTTAAATTTATATGTGAAAACTAAGTCTAGGACAAAATATGGAACAAAAGAAACATACAATTATCAATTATTTTTATTCTATAATATGTGATATGTAGAGATTGATGACCAATGTTAACCTGATATGCTATGAAAGTATCGACATGAATAGTTTGATTAGATGAATAAATAGTCATTATGTTCCCCGTTAGTTAAAAAACCGACATAGTACAATAAACATATGTGAAGGCATGCATCGATCATAGGTCACTAATGACTAGATGCAAGAAAGAGGTCGTTGATTGGGAAGAATCAAAGTTTAGAGGACCATATGCATGTTATGGACGACACTAGTGGAAGACGCAGTGGAGATTTGTGCAAAGGAGCATATCACAGAAAGGAAGCATAATAATGGCGTGGGTACAAAAACAAGGGCCTATTTGGAACAAACGAGCTTTGCATGAAAATACACCATTACAATTCTATGGACAACCCTATTCGTGCCTTCTTTCTTAAGAATGACGAGAACTTTTGTTGTGACAATCATGTTTTATTTTAAGCTTCAAGAAACCTCATGCAACGATAGTCCAACCATAGTTTTGATACTAAAGAAACAACAATTACCAACGGAAGGAGTAACTAAGTGTGCCCAGTATCACAGGATAATAGTTGCCAGCTTCAACTTTTTATGAGGCTGAATATGAGCTTTCATGTCATGAAACAAATATTTAAAAGTTATACAACATCTTATCCATTTTTTGCATTATCTCTCTACTAAAGTAATCCCTAATCTCAAATTACATGTATCTTCTTAGTTTCATGGTTTTTCTTAGTGTAGGATACAGTAAGCCATGACATATCAATCATGTGTTTTTCACCCATTTATAACATGATTTGTCTTAGTTGTCATGGTTTGCTCAGTGTAACAAATGTATCTTATTAGTTTTACATCTATGTGTTCCAGAGAGAACTTAAAATTTTATAGCAAAAACCCGCATGTCAAGTAAAATTATCCATTTGTCTTGTCTAAAACAATTGATATTCACATGACAAAAAGTGCCGAGTTAAAAGGGTCTGAAACAATATTTAAGCAATCATGAATGAATATTCATTAATAACTATATAAGACCAAATTTAGAGGTAATTAGATTAAGTAAAGATAGCATCCACGCAAAAAAAAGATTAAGTATAGCATGTGTGGAAACATCTCCATGCATTATATCACACAATCAAATAACACAACCGTAATACAAGGATGAGATGGGAGTGACAAAATATAATGTTTTGGTACTTGTTACAAACATTTATATTTATAATTATTGGAAATATTGCCACATATTGATATGGGAAGTAGGAGAGTAAAATCTAGAAATCATCATGAAACACAATTGTGTTTCATGATGAGCTAGAGTCCACAGTAAGTCCAACCTTCTATTGTCAAATAATTGATCATTATCGATAGGTTGGTGCACTTATGGAAATATTTATGCCAAACTCCAATAATATTTCCTCGGGATGTACGTATTGGATACAAAAGGTTTCTTTATTTTGAATGACGATTTACCATAATTACAATGAAAAAATGATGTAACTAACTTTTTTGATGTGGAATAACTAGCCAAAAGCAGTGGCATCAAATTTTCATTGGGGGTATTTTATTCAAAAAAAGTTATAGTTTAAAATGTATATAATGTCAAAAAATACCTCAAATTTAACACAATAATTACATAAAGAACATAAATAACTATCAATTTCTATGGGGAAACAATTAACGAACAATTGTTGGGGGTACTAAATAGCCTAAAACAATGTCATCAAACTTTTAACAAGGTGTATTTTTGCTTCCAATATTTTATAGTTTAAAAGGTGTATAAATTTCACTGCATATCTCAAAGTTAGCGTAATAAATATATTATACAAATTGAAAGAAAGGAACTAACAAATCCATTCATGCTAATGTCCGGATCATTATGCTAGTTTTCCAAAATAACACGATTTTTGTATAAAACAATACTACCTATATGCAATGGGGAAGCTTAACATGTGATCTCTGTGTGGTGATAAAAATAAGTACACAAATATCTTCAAATGCAAACAAATTTCCTTAATTTATTAAATTGGTAAAGATAAATAGGATAACTATAAAGGCTACCTTAGACTAAAATATCATTCATCTCACTTTGATGGCCAGTAGGTTAGCATCATATTATGAACATATTATTTCACAATATCTATTCGGCTTGGTGATTGCTATTGTTTCCCTTTCTTCGGTGAAATCCTCAAATAAGCGATTATCTAGTACATGCAGATATTCATAATTGTGCCTATCAACATAATATCATGACATTTGCCAAAACCTAATATGTTACCAATTAGTGTCATTGTTATTTAAATCATCTAGCATTCATATTGGTGAACATGTCAAGATAGTTGTAGTGCAACATCATACTAAGTCATATGCCACTATATACATGTAAGTACGCTTTGCAACAAGCGAATTCCGTAATAAATCTTATATTCCTGAAAATGACATGCCATGTTTCTTATTTTAGATTTAAATTACTATATATTGGGTCACTGCACCTAAAAAGTGCACTATTTGATAATCTTGGATAAAATACTTAAGTAAAAGAGTGAAGATAAGAAAGTGTAACTCACATAGGGATCATCCCATAAACTAGAACCTCCAGAAGTTATTAACTCAGTGGAGTTTGACTTCAAGCTTTTGAGATTTTGTTTGGCTGGACTAGGGACAAAATCTTTGGCCAATGAATCATTTTCCTTCAAGTAAAAATGTAAATGTATGTTAAGAGGGGAAAAACTTATGCGAAGTATCTTTTGTAGAATCAAGAACTTGAAGCTATGTTTATTTTGTACCCCATCAATTTTTATATACAAGGCCACAAACTCATATTACAGGTACCAATATAAAATTTAATGCCTTCTTTGCAAGTCAGTTTTTGTTTTCTTTTACTGGGATCATTAATACGCCACATGCATGTAAGGAATCTGAGTGGATGAAGTAGCTGATTGTTATTATGACCACATGCATGCAAGTATTAAACAGGTTGCTAGTATGAAAAAATATCATCAATTTTGCCTCAATTTTTGTTTGTGGCCTTGTATAGATGCAAAATGTATATTTCATAGTGGCCTTGTATAAGTAAATGGAGGGAGTAGCTAAACATTGTAGTCATAGCAATAGTAGATATGCTAACCACTTTGAAATTTTACTCTAACATAGTGTGTTGCTTATTTCACTCCCATGATTTTGTTGGAATCCAACTATTACAAGAGGAGTATATACGGTACGGTAATGTCTATAGTCCTTCCAACATAGATATGTGTTTGTGTTGGTCCTATCATGTAATTGTTTAGTATTCTCAACTTATGGTTCCATCTTGTTATGCATGGTTATTCTGAACCATGGTGTCTTTTGGAATGAAAATAACTCATCATAAGACTAAGAATGGTGGGGAATTCCTCAAAAAAAGAATGGTGGGGAAACTAACCCACTAATCCGTCTCACTCACATGTAATATTTATATACAATAATGTATATCACAATAGATAATATGATTACCTCTTGAATGGTAGGGAAGAACCGAACACCTCTAGTTTGAAGAGCATGATAAAAGAAACATAAGGCAATTGCTCGTCGAAGTAGACTAAGCCTATACATATTGATATACAACAGATGAAGATCACTATGGGCAACCAGAACTATATATAGACCATATGTATGTGTCTTTCTCTAGTACGTGGCAAGATAAACCATACAAATTAACTAAATATTGTGCAAATCTTTATTTAATGCACACAAAATATTGTAATTAATGTCATATATTTTGTGTGTATTAAATAAATATGCAATATATGTGCGCATTAAATAAAGATTTGCGTGATATTCGGTTAGTTTTGTATGGATTAGCATGACACGTACTAGAGAAAGATTTACATCTTATAGTATCATGTGGTTTAATGACATTAAAGAAATATAATAGAGTGCTTAATAAATGATTTTGCACAAACTTTAATGAATCTTTATTTACTGCTTAATGAATATTTTTTTGCACCAATATTAATGAGCATGATAAAAGAAACATAAGCCAATTGGTCGTGGAAGTAGATTAAGCCTATACATATCTACTCTACTCTTATAAAAAATAGAGTTGGTGATGATGGTGTGCATGCCATCCTGCAATATAGGCCGTCCAATTTATATCTAACGGATATGAAGGAAACTATGGCAATTTTGCAAAAAAGTACCCACACCCCTCTCCACATTTGTAAATAAGGTCTTCCCTCGTTCATTCTTTTCTCTCACAAGATAAACTACTCATACAAATACATTTTGATGTTACATGCAACGCATGGGCATCTTGCTAGTTGATATGTAATATATAGATGAAGATCACTATGGGCAACCAGAACTGTATATTTAACGCATGGGCATCTTGCTAGTTGATATGTAATATATAGATGAAGATCACTATTGCCCATGCTAGTTGATATGTAATATATAGATGAAGATCACTATATGCAAGGCATGGGCATCTTTATTTAATGCACACAAAATATTGTCATTAATGTCATATATATTTTGCGCATTAAATAAATATGCAATATTTTTTGTGCATTATATAAATATGCAATATTTTTTGTGCATTAAATAAAGATTTGTGTGATATTCAATTAGTTTTGTATGGATCAGCCTAACATGTACTAGAGAAAGATTTACATCTTATAGAAATAAATATCGCATGGTTTAATGGCATTCAAGAAATGTAATAGAATGCTAAAGAAATGATTTTGCACCAGTATTGATGAGGTATATGCCACGATTAAATGCTACTTTCGTGAAAATATTCACAACCTCCTCTGTTAGACAAACACATGGTTTATATATATAGTAATGGTTGCTACGAGTGCTAGGCTGGCCCACTTCAAATGCACCATAGGCGGACGCGTTCAAGAGGTCCTATGTGACGCATCGGCATCAAATTTTCGCCGTTCCACATAATACCACTAGATTGGGCCAACCCATGTAGCAACCACGCTTAACGAGCGCTCCAACCTAGCTTTTTGTTTCATTAGAATTTTTTGGTATTTAATTGTTGTTTTCTAGATGAAAGTTATTTGTTTTAGAAAGTGAATTTAAAAAAAAAACATGAACACATTTTAAAAAAATTGTGAAGGTTTTTGTAAAACAATGTTAACCTTTTTTGAAATGTCTAAGCATTTTTAATGCAGAAATTTTAAAATTATAGTGATTTTTATTTTTTTAAACAAATATGAGAACATTTTTTAGATGCAAATTTTAAATATTTTTAGACATTTTCCTGAAATCAAAACATATTTTAATACAAACATTTTTAGAAATATGGATTTTTTGAAAAAAAATAAAGAACAAGAAAAGGAAAACATAAGCCTAGTAAATATAAATAATCTGGTGAAACCTTCTAGAAGGTTCCCAAAACCGGATTTTGTAGCTAACTAAATTTGCTAAATGGGCAGGTCCATCCCATGTTACATTCATTGCGTCCTTGTGCGAAAGGGGTGACATTTTATTGCTTAATGCTACCAATAGAAATCGTTGGCACTGTAACTGGAAGGATAGAGATGGAACTAAAGGGAGTGAATAGGGACAACTAGAATTTTTTTCACTAATTAGTAGCAAGTTTAGGCTATGCGGAATGTAAAGGTGTGCATAAACAATTGTTACGATGAGATAAACAATCATGTAAGATGAATGGAATGTCAAATTACCAAAGTAAATGAAAAGTAAAGAGGTAGTGTTAGGGATAATTGAAGCATGCACAAACATGCCGATGTTCACTCCCTTGGAGGGAAGCTATCGTCATTGGAGAGATGGGTGTTACACACAAACACCACCAGGGCTCACCCAGTTTATGATAGTAAAACTTCACCTAAACTCTGCCCTCTCACACCATCGGACGTCTAGCTATCCATTTCCCTGATCAAACGGTTTCCAACCGTCCGATCTAATCTGGGAACCACGTTTCTGCTTAGTGGGTTGGCTGTCCTAAAAGGACGTGATACGTCTCCAACATATCTATAATTTTTTATTGTTCCATGCTATTATATTATTTGTTTTGGATGTTTTATAAGCATTAATATGCTATTTTATATTATTTTTGGGACTAACCTATTAACCTAGAGCCCAGTGCCAGATTATGTTTTTTCCTTATTTTTGAGCTTCGTAGAAAAGGAATACTAAACGGATTCCAAATGGAATAAAACTTCACGATGATTTTTCTTGCACCAGAAGACACCCAGGGGACTTGGAGTCCAAGCCAGAAGAGCCATGAGCCTGCGGCAAGGGTGGAGGGCGCGCCCCTACCTTGTGGGCCCCTCAGGACTCCCCTGACCTACCTCTTCCTCCTATATATTCACATATATTCCAGAACCACCAGAGGCATCCACGAAAATACTTTTCCGCCACCACAACCTTCTGTTCCCGTGAGATCCCATCTTGGGGGCTTTTCCGGCATCCTATCAAAGAGGGATTCGATCACGGAGGGCATCTACATCAACTCTATTGCCCTTCCGATGAAGCGTGAGTAGTTTACCACAGACCTATGGGTCCATAGCTAGTAGCTAGATGGCTTCTTCTCTTTCTCTCTCTCTCTCTCTCTCTCTCTTTGATTCTCAATACCATGTTCTCCTCGATGTTCTTGGAGATCTATTCGATGTAATCTTCTTTTGCGGTGTGTTCATCGAGATTCGATGAATTGTGGATTTATGATCGGCTTCGATGAATATTATTTGAATCTTCTCTGAATTCTTATATGCATGATTTGATATCTTTGTATTTCTCTTCGAACTATCGGTTTGGTTTGGCCAACTAGATTGGTTTTTCTTGCAGTGGGAGAGGTGCTTAGCTTTGGGTTCAATCTTGCGTGATTTCACCCAGTGCCAAAGTAGGGGTAGCGAGACACGTATTTAATTGTTGCCATCGAGGATAAAAAGATGGGGTTTTCATCGTATTGCTTGAGTTTATTCCTCTACATTATGTCATCTTACTTAAGGCGTTACTCTGTTCTTTATGAACTTAATACTCTAGATGCATGCTGGATAGCGGTCGATGTGTGGAATAATAGTAGTAGATGCAGGCAGGAGTCGGTCTACTTGACACGGACGTGATGCCTATATTACATAATCATTGCCTTAGATATCGTCATAACTTTACGCTTTTCTATCAATTGCTCCACAGTAATTTGTTCACCCACCATATTATTTGCCTTCATGAGAGAAGCCTCTAGTGAAACCTATGGCCACCGGGTTTATTTTCCACCATATTAGTTTCCGATCTACTATTTTTCAATATTTTATTTTCAGATCTGTAAACCAAAAAACCCAAAAATATTTAGTTATCTTTTGTTTAGTTCTATCTATCTCTATCAGATCTAACCTTTGCCAGTGACCGTGAAGGGATTGACAACCCCTTTATCGCGTTGGGTGCAAGTGTTTGATTGTTTGTGCAGGTGCATCTATTGGGGACCCGCGCGTTTCTCCTACTAGATTGATACCTTGGTTCTTAACTGAGGGAAATACTTATCTCTACTGTGCTGCATCACCCTTTCCTCTTCAAGGGAAAAACCAACGCAAGCTCAAGAAGTAGCATGAACAATTTCTAGCGCCGTTACCGGGGAGATCTATGTCAAGCCTACCAAGTACCCATCATAAACTCTCATCTCTTGCATTACATTATTCGCCATTCACCTCTCATTTTCCTCTCCCCCACTTCTAAAATGATTTTCGAAACGATTTATCCTTTTCTTCACCCTTCTTCTCTTCGTCTTTTCGCTTGCTTTTTGTTTGCACGTGTGTTAGATCGCTTGTCTTGTCTTCATGGCTAGTCCTTCCATCATTGTTAACACTCCCAAGAATGAGGTCCTTAATTTTAAGCAAAGGGAGGGAGAAAATTTAAAGGATGCTTGGTATAGAATTTGCAATGCTCAGAATGATCTACTCGAAAGCAATCTACTACCGCTCTATTTTTATGCGGGCATTACTCCTTGGAATAGATATGTTTTGGATACCATTACCGGGGGAAATTTCTTGGGGAGCCATACTTTTGACGCGTACAATGCTATGATAGACTTGTTAGGCCCACCACCTCTTATGGTTAATGAAACTGTTTTAACCTTAGAGCATGTGCTGAAAAGGCTTGATATTATTGAGAATAAACTTGCTACCGTTAGTTGATTGAAAACTTGGATAAGAAGATTCATAATCATATTACTCAATATGGATCTAAGGTAGGAGTTACATTAAAGAATCTTAGGGAAAAGGAACCCATAGTTAATGAAAAGATAGATCAAGATTCTACTAGAATTGGCAAACTAGAAGATATTATTACCAACTTGGGTTCCGCCTTTTCCTCCATTAAAATTACTCAAAATTGTCCTCCTACTAAGGCTACCAAGTTTACTTATGTTCTTAATGTTGGGGATCGTAGCAGAAATTTAAAATTTTCTACGCATCACCAAGATCAATCTATGGAGTCATCTAGCAACGAGAGGGAGAGGACTGCATCTACATACCCTTGTAGATCGCGAGCGGAAGCGTTCAATAGAATGGGGTTGATGGAGTCGTACTCATCGTGATCCAAATCACCGATGATCCTATCGCCGAACGGACGGCACCTCCGCATTCAACACACGTACGGAGAGGAGATGTCTCCCGCGCCTTGATCTAGCAAGGAGGAGGGAGAGGTTGAGGAAGAGAGCTCCAACAGCAGCACGACGGCGTGATAGTGGTGGAACAACAGTACTCCGGCAGGGATTCGCCAAGCTCTTACGGAGGAGGAGAGGTGTTGGGGAGGGGAGGGGCTGCGCCTTTGATGTGGTGTGCAGCCCTCCCCTTGCCCCTCTATTTATAGGGGAAGGGGGAAGGGGGCCGGCCCCCTCTAGGTGAGATCTAGAGGGGGGGGGGGGCAAGGGGAGGGGCTTGCCCCCCAAGCAAGGGGTGCCCCCTCTAGGGTTTCCCCCCAACCCTAGGCGCATGGGCCCAAAGGGGGGATGCGCCCAGCCCTCCAAGGGCTGGTTCCCTTTCTGTAAGTGCATCTAGTGCCACCCCTAGTTGGTTTTGGAGTATTGACAACAAACCTAGTTGAGGGACTAATGTGTTCGTGAGAATTGCAGGATAACACAGGTAGAAGTCCCTCATTGATTCAGTTTTCCTACCAGAGATGACCCCTAAAAATGAATGAAGACATTGAAGTAAAAGGTGGTATCTGAAGACATTCACATTGAAGTCTATGACAAGAGAAGACATCGCATGAAGACTATGAAGCGCGAAGACTTAGTTCTTTCGTCATTCCTTTTCTTCTTTGTTGAGTCATAGGAACCACCGTAATATTAAGTGGGGTCCAAGAGAACCAGTCAGAATGACTGAAGTGATGCTTAACCAAAATCCTATGTTTTCGAGTGAAGACTATGAGAGCAAATCTTGTCCAGAGTTGGATAAGTCAGCTTTGCTTGTAGCCCAAGTAAAGTTGCCGTGTGTGTGTTTGAAATCTGAACGTTGGAGCATGTGTCAGTTCCTTAGTGACCCAGGGTCATTTCGGACAAATCAGGTCGGGTTGCCTAGTGGCTATAAATAGCGCACCCCCTACAACCATAAACGGTTGGCTGCTTAGAGTTAGAGTACGGCTTTTGTCGTTTGAGAGCAACCCACCTCGAAGCCTTTAAGAGAGAATTCCTTGCGAGGATAAAGCCCTAAACACCCAGATCCAAAGAGTGTTAGGCATCACTTAAGTCTTCCTGTCTGTGTGATCTAAAGACTTATTACACTTGAGGACTGTGAATCCTCCAGCCGGTTAGGGGTCGCGTTCTGAGCATCCAAGAGTCATTGTGGATCGCCGGTGAACGAAGTCTGTGAAGGTTTGGAAGTCTACCTTGAAGACTTACCAAAGTGATTGGGCGAGGACTGGGTGTCCTTAGGTCAAGGGGAATAAGGTGAAGACGAGGTCTTCTGAGTTGAATCTCAGCCTCCCCAACCAGACATACAGTTTTCACAGCAACTGGAACTGGTCCAACAAATCATTGTCTTCAACAAGTCACTGGTTTCATCCTTCCCTCCCCTTTGCTTATTGTTGCTCCTTGTGAAGTCATTGTATGATTGCAGTATCTTTTGTCTTCACTGAGTGACTACTTGTTCTGATTGGCTTCACAATATCTTCCTACCTGATCTTACTGCCTAGCTACTATTAGTCATTATGCTTTCACTTCATTGAATACTTGACTATGGTTTGCCTAGTGTAGTCTAGCTTCTGCTGCATGGTAATAGGTTTATTTCTATCGTTTGTCTTTGAAACTTCCATGTTTTGAAGACTTTCATAAAAATCGCCTATTCACCCCCCTCTAGTCGATCACTAGCACTTTCAATTGGTATCAGAGCCACGTACTCCCTTGTTCTTTGTGATTCGGTTTAACCACCTGGAGTTTTAGCTATGTCGACTGCAGGGATAATTAAGGTCTCCACTGCTTGCCCCGTCTTCGATGGAACTGAATATCCCTACTGGAAGAATAAGATGCGCATGCATCTTGAAGCCATTGATGTCAACCTATGGTATGTCGTCAAGAATGGCGTTCCCAAGGCTGGTGAAGGTGTCACCGCTGCTGATGTCAAGAAGTTCGTTCAACTGGACTCCACTGCCAAGAACATCATCTGTGGTCATCTGACCAAAGGACAGTATGGCCGCGTGAGTGCTTTGGAAACATCTAAGCTAGTCTGGGACTGGCTCTTAAAGGTCAATGAAGGCGTCTCAACCCAGAGAGATCAGAGAATCAGTGTCCTTCGCAACCTCTTCAACCGCTTCAAGAGAAATGACAATGATAACGTCTAGCTCACGTTTGATCAACTCACTAACATCACAAATGAGCTTCAAGCTCTCGGTGCCACTGATATCACCAAGCATGAAGTCGTCAAGACACTCCTGAGATCACTTGACAGCTCGTTTGACACCCTAGCCTTGATGATTCAAGAATGTCCTGATTTCAAGACACTCGATCCGTCTGACATACTTGAGAGGCTCAACACACATGAGTTTCAGCTTTCTGAGAAAAGAGACATCTATGGTCCTAACTATGGGCGAACTCGTGCCTTGAAGGCAAAAGCTGTCTCCTCATTTGAAGAAGAATCTGGCAACAGTTCTGATGATCCTGAAGACATTGGAAAGGAGCTTGCTATTGTTGTGAAGAAGTTCCAAAAATTCACCAAGAAGAAAGGCTTCAGAAAGTCTTCACGATCAAGCTCAAGGAATGATGAAGCTTCTGCTCATGACTACAAGAAGAGAACATGCCACAAGTGCAAGAAACCTGGCCACTACATCTCTGAGTGTCCGCAGTGGGACAATGAGAACAAGAAGAAGAAAAAGAGCAAGGAATATGACTCTGACGACAAGAAGAAGAAGAAATACTCAAAGTCTTCTTCCAAGTCTTCCTCAAAGTCTTCATCACACAGGAAGAGCTCATCTGGCAAGGCACGTGCATTTGTTGGCAAGGAAATGGATTTAGAGGAGGATTCCGCTTCTGAGGAGGCGGAGGTGGAGTCTGAGGAGGAGTCCGATTCTGGAGTTACGAGTTTGGCTACAACATGCGTTGCCAAGTCCATCTTCAACACTGAAGACAATGACTTCATCACCGACACCGATGCAAATGACAAGGACTACTCCGCTCCTACCTACTGCTTCATGGCACGCGGTGCCAAAGTAAACACACACACTACTCACTATCAAACATCTAGTGAAGATGACTCTGATTGTGGTTCCAAACCCAGCTACAAAACACTTGCTAAAATTGCAACTGAACAACAGAAAGCTATGGAACATATTTAAAAACTGTTAGACAAAAGCGATGATCTGTTAGGCGCTGAAATGACTCGATCTCAGTCCTTAATTGAAGACATAAAAAATCTTCACGTTAAGTATGAGGAACTTGAAAGTCGTCATGAAACACTCTCAACAACTCATGAAAAGCTTTCCTATGATTATCTTCAAAGGAAGCAAGATCTAGAGAAATTGAGAGCGGCTCATGAAGATCTTCAAAAGAAAAACGAGTCACTTCACGCCGAACAGATCAGTTCTGCTCAGGAAGGATTTGAACCACCATGTCTTAAATGCATTGAGCGTGACAACGCTACTTCTATTGCTGAGTGTTCTACTGCTGCTACTGTTGCAATATCTTCAACTGTTGATGTGGTAACTAACCCCTCTGCCGAGGATACCACTGCTATTGCTGATGAGAATGCTAGGTTGAAGACATTGCTTGAAACAGGGATGTACAAAAGTCTCAAAGGGCATCAGACACTATGTGATGTCCTCAAAAGGCAGATCCTGAACCGAAACCCTAGGAAAGAGGGTGTTGGGTTCGAAAGGAAAATGAATGCTGATGGCTCTTACTGGAAACCTGAACAGTACCCCAAAACCACATGGGTTGCTACAAAGGAACCTTCAGTGGATCCATCCACCCTATCTGGTTTCACTTGTGCCAATGCCATTATTATTGATGAATCCTTTGATGCAAACTATAAACTGTTTAAGAATCAGAATGGTGAAGTGTTTGCCAGGTATATTGGTACTGACTGCAGGAATGGACCGCCTATGAAGAAGATCTGGGTGCCGAAAAGGTGTTTGGAGAATCTTCCTGTGAATGTCATCATGACACCACAGGTGAAGAAGACAAACCCCAGACCACAGGCTTCATACGGTCCAAAGGCTTCATACAGACAGAGGACTCACGCAAGTCGCACTAACGCAAATGTTTTGTAGGGAAACCATACTCAGGCCTGTGAATATGAGTGCGTTTCATCAAACCGCCATGTTCATAAGACCAAGAACTATTCTGCTTATTCTTATGAGTACTATTGTCCACCTGCAAGACTTTTTGCTAGGGCTCCAAAGCCAAAGTCCTCAGATGCTGCACTTAGACTCATTGCTTCGAAGCCACCCTTGAAGATGTGGGTGGCTAAGAAAGCTTAACTCTCTTTTGTAGGGAAAGGTCTCCAGCCGAAAACCAAAATCGTCTGACGCTATTGCTGGGGACCTTAAACATCTTGTAGGGCGCAAGATCAAATGCCCAAATGGTCTAATTATGTACTTTGTTCCTGAATCGCTTGCTACTCGCCCTATCAGTCCAAATCTCGATCTAAGCTTTCATAATCCACTGGTTCGTCAAATGTTTTTGCTTCACAATTCTCTTCGTGAAGCCTATCCGCCTAACTGCACTGTAGGGTACGACACCAGCTGCTTCAGAATGGATTATTGATAGTGGGTGTACCAATCACATGACTGGCAAGCAAAGCCTTCTTATGGACTCAACACTACGTCCATCTGACAAAAGTCACATCACATTTGCTGACACTGGTAAAAGCAAGGTATTGGGTCTAGGTAGAGTTGCAATCTCAAAGGATGAACACATGGATAAAGTCATGCTTGTTGAATCCCTTGGTTTCAACTTAATGTCTGTTTCAATGCTTTGCGATTTAAACATGATTGTGATGTTTGGAAAATATCGTTGCCTTGTACTAATGGAATCTGACAAGTCTCTAGTGTTTGAAGGGTATCGGAAAGATGATTTGTAGATGGTAGACTTCTCAGCAGGACCACAACTTGCCGTATGTCTTCTAGCAAAAGCTTCTGAATGCTGGCTCTGGCATCGGAGGCTAGGACATGCTGGCATGAGGAACCTCCACACCCTTGCAAGGAAGAAGCATGTCATAGGCATCGAGGGCGTCAAGTTCAAGAAGGATCACTTATGCGGTGCCTGTGAAGCAGGAAAGATGATGAGGGCCAAGCATCCCTCGAAGACAATCATGACAATGACTCAACCCTTCGAACTGCTCCACATGGATCTTTTCGGTCCCACTCATTACTCAACTCTTACTACTACTGCTTGTCTCTATGGCTTTGTCATTGTTGATGATTATTCAAGATATACTTGGGTGCATATAATCCTCTACAAGACTGAAGTGCAGGATGTCTTCAGACGCTTTGCCAATAGAGCCATGAACAACTATGGCGTCAAGATCAAGCATATCAGAAGTGACAATGGCACTGAATTCAAGAACACTGGTCTAGACACTTATCTTGATACATTGGGCATCACACATGAATTCTCAGCTCCGTACACACCACAACAGAATGGCATCGTGGAACGCAAGAACAGAACACTCATTGAGATGGCCCGGATAATGCTTGATGAATACAAGACTCCAAGAAAGTCCTGGCCTGAAGCCATTGATACTGCATGCATATCATCAACCGTGTGTATCTTCACAAACTTCTCAACAAGACATCCTATGAGCTCCTTACTGGCAAGAAGCCAAATGTCAGTTACTTCAGAGTATTTGGTGCCAGGTGCTGGATCAAGGATCCACATCACACTTCAAAATTTGCACCAAAAGCACATGAAGGTTTTATTCTTGGATATGGAAAGGATTCGCTCTCCTACAGAGTCTTCAACCTCTTTCATTATAAAGTGGTTGAAACAGTGGATGTGCGGTTCGATGAGACTAACGGCTCATAAAGAGAGCACCTGCCAAATGTGCTAGATGAAGTTCCATCCAGTGAATCAATCAAACTTATGGGAACTGGAGAAATCATACCTTCTGAAGCTCAGCCTGAAGAGGAACTTATCATCTCCGCACTTGATCAGCCTGAAGACAATGATCAACCTGAAGACAATGGTCAGCCTGAAGACAATCCTTCTAACAATGACAATGATCAGCAAGAGCAAAATCTTCATCCCGTACATCCTCGTGTCGCAAATGAAGTACAGATTGAGAGAATAACTGATAGCATCAATGCACCAGGTCCACTCACTCGTTCAAGGGCAACACAGCTAGCAAATTTCTGTGGGCACTTCGCATTCGTCTCAATATCTGAACCCAAGAAAGTTGAAGAAGCCTTCATGGAACCTGAATGGATTCAAGCTATGCAAGAAGAGCTTCAACAATTTAAGCTGAATAATGTATGGGAACTGGTTAAGCGTCCTGATCCTCGCAAGCACAATATAGTAGGCACCAAATAGATATATCACAACATGCAAGATGAGCATGGTCAATTTGTTAGAAACAAATCTCGTCTCATTGCTCAAGGTTACACTCAAGTTGAAGGGATTGACTTCAATGAAATATTTACTCCTGTGTCTAGACTTGAAGCCATACGCATATTGCTGGCCTATGCAAATCATCATAACATTATTCTGTATCAAATGGATGTGTAGAGTGCTTTTCTCAATGCCAAGATTGAAGAAGAAGTGTATGTTGCACAACCGCCTGGATTTGAAGATCCAAAACATCCTGACATGGTGTACAAGCTCAACAAGGCACTGTATGGCCTCAAACATGCCCCTCGGGCTTGGTATGACACACTCAAATACTTCCTGAAGAGCAAAGGCTTCAAACCTGGTTCCCTCGACCCCACTCTCTGTTGGGGAACGTAGTAATTTCAAAAATTTTCCTACGCACACGCAAGATCATGGTGATGCATAGCAACGAGGGGGAGAGTATTGTCTACGTACCAACGTAGACCGACTGCGGAAGCGATCTCACAACGTAGAGGAAGTAGTCGTACGTCTTCTTCCCGATCCGACCGATCCAAGCACCGTTACTCCGGCACCTCCGAGTTCTTAGCACACGTTCAGCTCGATGACGATCCTCCGGCTCCGATCCAGCAAAGCGTCGAGGAAGAGTTCTGTCAGCACAACGGCGTGGTGACGATCTTGATGTACTACCGACGCAGGGCTTCGCCTAAGCTCTACAACGATATGACCGAGGTGGAATTTGGTGGCAGGAGGCACCGCACACGGCTAAGGAACGATCAACAATGATCAACTTGTGAGTCTATGGGGTGCCCCCTGCCCCCGTATATAATGGAGCAGGGGGAGGGGTTCGGCCGGCTTGGGAGAGAGGCGCAGGGGGAGTCCCACTCCTACCGGGAGTAGGACTCCCCCCCCAATCCTATTCCTAATAGGTCATGTCAATCAGATCATTCAACTAATGATGTGACCTCGTTAATCAAATAACAACTCTTTGTTCATGGTTAGGAAACATAACCATCTTTGATTAACGAGCTAGTCAAGTAGAGGCATACTAGTGACACTCTGTTGGTCTATGTATTCACACATGTATTATGTTTCCGGTTAATACAATTCTAGCATGAATAATAAACATTTATCATGATATAAGGAAATAAATAATAACTTTATTATTGCCTCTAGGGCATATTTCCTTCAGTCTCCCACTTGCACTAGAGTCAATAATCTAGATTACACAGTAATGATTCTAACACCCATGGAGCCTTGGTGCTGATCATGTTTTGCTCGTGGAAGAGGCTTAGTCAACGGGTCTGCAACATTCAGATCCGTATGTATCTTGCAAATCTCTATGTCTCCCACCTGGACTAAATCCCGGATGGAGTTGAAGCGTCTCTTGATGTGTTTGGTCCTCTTGTGAAATCTGGATTCCTTTGCCAAAGCAATTGCACCAGTATTGTCACAAAAGATTTTCATTGGACCCGATGCACTAGGTATGACACCTAGATCGGATATGAACTCCTTCATCCAGACTCCTTCGTTTGCTGCTTCCGAAGCAGCTATGTACTCCGCTTCACATGTAGATCCCGCTACGACGCTTTGTTTAGAACTGCACCAACTGACAGCTCCACCGTTTAAAGTAAACACGTATCCGGTTTGCGATTTAGAATCGTCCGGATCAGTGTCAAAGCTTGCATCAACGTAACCTCTTACGGTGAGCTCTTTGTCACCTCCATATACGAGAAACATATCCTTAGTCCTTTTTAGGTATTTCAGGATGTTCTTGACCGCTGTCCAGTGATCCACTCCTGGATTACTTTGGTACCTCCCTGCTAAACTTATAGCAAGGCACACATCAGGTCTGGTACACAGCATTGCATACATGATAGAGCCTATGGCTGAAGCATAGGGAACATCTTTCATTTTCTCTCTATCTTCTACAGTGGTCGGGCATTGAGTCTGACTCAACTTCACACCTTGTAACACAGGCAAGAACCCTTTCTTTGCTTGATCCATTTTGAACTTCTTCAAAATCTTGTCAAGGTATGTGCTTTGTGAAAGTCCAATTAAGCGTTTTTATCTATCTCTATAGATCTTTATGCCTAATATGTAAGCAGCTTCCCCGAGGTCTTTCATCGAAAAACTTTTATTCAAGTATCCCTTTATGCTATCCAGAAATTCTATATCATTTCCAATCAGCAATATGTCATCCACATATAATATCAGAAATGCTACAGAGCTCCCACTCACTTTCTTGTAAATACAGGCTTCTCTGAAAGTCTGTATAAAGCCAAATGCTTTGATCACACTATCAAAGCGTTTATTCCAACTCCGAGATGCTTGCACCAGTCCATAAATGGATCGCTGGAGTTTGCACACTTTGTTAGCTCCCTTTGGATCGACAAAACCTTCGGGTTGCATCATATACAACTCTTCTTCCAGAAATCCATTCAGGAATGCAGTTTTGACATCCATTTGCCATATTTCATAATCATAAAATGCGGCAATTGCTAACATGATTCTGCCGGATTTAAGCATCGCTACGGGTGAGAAGGTCTCATCGTAGTCAACCCCTTGAACTTGTCGAAAACCTTTTGCGACAAGTCGAGCTTTATAGACAGTAATATTACCGTCAGCGTCAGTCTTTTTCTTGAAGATCCATTTATTCTCAATTGCTTGCCGATCATCGGGCAAGTCAACCAAAGTCCATACTTTGTTCTCATACATGGATCCCATCTCAGATTTCATGGCCTCAAGCCACTTTGCGGAATCTGGGCTCACCATCGCTTCTTCATAGTTCGTAGGTTCATCATGATCTAGTAGCATGACTTCCAGAACTGGATTACCGTACCACTCTGGTGCGGATCTCACTCTGGTTGATCTACGTGGTTCAGTAGTATCTTGCCCTGAAGTTTCATGATCATCATCATTAGCTTCCTCACTAATTGGTATAGGTGTCGCAGAAACAGTTTTCTGTGATGTACTATTTTCCAATAAGGGAGCAGGTACAGTTACCTCGTCAAGTTCTACTTTCCTCCCACTCACTTCTTTCGAGAGAAACTCCTTCTCTAGAAATGATCCATTCTTAGCAACGAATGTCTTGCCTTCGGATCTGTGATAGAAGGTATACCCAACAGTTTCCTTTGGGTATCCTATGAAGACACATTTCTCCGCTTTGGGTTCGAGCTTATCAGGTTGAAGTTTTTTCACATAAGCATCGCAGCCCCAAACTTTAAGAAACGACAACTTTGGTTTCTTGCCAAACCATAGTTCATAAGGCGTCGTCTCAACGGATTTTGATGGTGCCCTATTTAACGTGAATGCGGCCGTCTCTAAAGCATAACCCCAAAACGATAGCGGTAAATCAGTAAGAGACATCATAGATCGCACCATATCTAGTAAAGTACGATTACGACGTTTGGACACACCATTACGCTGTGGTGTTCCGGGTGGCGTGAGTTGCGAAACTATTCCACAATTTTTCAAATGTATACCAAACTCGTAACTCAAATATTCTCCTCCACGATCAGATCGTAGAAACTTTATTTTCTTGTTATGATGATTTTCAACTTCACTCTGAAATTCCTTGAACTTTTCAAATGTTTCAGACTTATGTTTCATTAAGTAGATATACCCATATCTGCATAAATCATCTGTGAAGGTGAGAAAATAACGATATCCGCCACGAGCCTCAATATTCATAGGACCACATACATCGGTATGTATGATTTCTAATAAATCTGTTGCTCGCTCCATAGTACCAGAGAACGGTGTTTTAGTCATCTTGCCTATGAGGCACGGTTCGCAAGTACCAAGTGATTCATAATCAAGTGATTCCAAAAGCCCATCAGTATGGAGTTTCTTCATGCGCTTTACACCGATATGACCTAAACGGCAGTGCCACAAATAAGTTGCACTATCATTATCAACTCTGCATCTTTTGGCTTCTACATTATGAATATGTGTATCACTACTATCGAGATTCAATAAGAATAGACCACTCTTCAAGGGTGCATGACCATAAAAGATATTACTCATATAAATAGAACAACCATTATTCTCTGATTTAAATGAATAACCGTCTCGCATCAAACAAGATCCAGATATAATGTTCATGCTCAACGCTGGCACCAAATAACAATTATTTAGGTCTAATATTAATCCCGAAGGTAGATGTAGAGGTAGCGTGCCGACCGCGATCACATCGACTTTGGAACCGTTTCCCACGCGCATCGTCACCTCGTCCTTTGCTAGCGTCCGCTTATTCCGTAGTCCCTGTTTCGAGTTGCAAATATTAGCAACAGAACCAGTATCAAATACCCAGGTGCTATTGCGAGCTCTAGTAAGGTACACATCAATAACATGTATATCACATATACCTTTGTTCACCTTGCCATCCTTCTTATCCGCCAAATACTTGGGGCAGTTCCGCTTCCAGTGACTAGTCTGCTTGCAGTAGAAGCACTCAGTTTCAGGCTTAGGTCCAGACTTGGGTTTCTTCTCCTGAGCAGCAACTTGCTTGCTGTTCTTCTTGAAGTTCCCCTTCTTCTTCCCTTTGCCCTTTTTCTTGAAACCAGTGGTTTTGTTAACCATCAACACTTGATGCTCCTTCTTGATTTCTACCTCCGCAGCTTTCAGCATTGCGAAGAGCTCGGGAATAGTCTTGTTCATCCCTAGCATATTATAGTTCATCACGAAGCTCTTGTAGCTTGGTGGCAGTGATTGGAGAATTCTGTCAATGACGCAATCATCTGGAAGATTAACTCCCATCTGAATCAAGTGATTATTATACCCAGACATTTTGAGTATATGCTCACTGACATAACTGTTCTCCTCCATCTTGCAGCTATAGAACTTATTGGAGACTTCATATCTCTCAATTCGGGCATTTTCTTGAAATATTAACTTCAACTCCTGGAACATCTCATATGCTCCATGACGTTCAAAACGTCGTTGAAGTCCCAATTCTAAGCCGTAAAGCATGGCACACTGAACTATCGAGTAGTCATCAGCTTTGCTCTGCCAGACGTTCATAACATCTGGCGTTGCTCCAGCAGCAGGCCTGGCACCCAGCGGTGCTTCCAGGACGTAATTCTTCTGTGCAGCAATGAGGATAATCCTCAGGTTACGGACCCAGTCCGTGTAATTGCTACCATCATATTTCAACTTTGCTTTCTCAAGGAACGCATTAAAATTCAACGGAACAACATCACGAGCCATCTATCTACAATCAACATAAAGAAGCAAGATACTATCAGGTACTAAGTTCATGATAAGTTTAAGTTCAGTTAATCAAATTACTTAGGAACTCCCACTTAGATAGACATCCCTCTAATCCTCTAAGTGATCACGTGATCCAAATCAACTAAACCATAACCGATCATCACGTGAGATGGAGTAGTTTTTAATGGTGAACATCGTCATGTTGATCATATCTACTATATGATTCACGCTCGACCTTTCGGTCTCTGTGTTCCGAGGCCATATCTGCATATGCTAGGCTCGTCAAGTTTAACCTGAGTATTCTGCGTGTGCAAAACTGGCTTGCACCCGTTGTAGATGGACGTAGAGCTTGTCACACCCGATCATCATGTGGTGTCTGGGCACGACGAACTTTGGCAACGGTGCATACTCAGGGAGAACACTTCTTGATAATTTAGTGAGAGATCATCTTATAATGCTACCGTCAATCAAAGCAAGATAAGATGCATAAAAGGATAAACATCACATGCAATCAATATAAGTGATATGATATGGCCATCATCATCTTGTGCTTGTGATCTCCATCTCCGAAGCACCGTCATGATCACCATCGTCACCGGCGCGACACCTTGATCTCCATCGTAGCATCGTTGTCGTCTCGCCAATCTTATGCTTCCACGACTATCACTACCGCTTAGTAATAAAGTAAAGCATTACATCGCGATTTCATTGCATACAATAAAGCGACAACCATATGGCTCCTGCCAGTTGCCGATAACTCGGTTACAAAACATGATCATCTCATACAATAAAATCAGCATCATGCCTTGACCATATCACATCACAACATGCCCTGCAAAAACAAGTTAGACGTCCTCTACTTTGTTGTTGCAAGTTTTACGTGGCTGCTACGGGCTTAAGTAAGAACTCATCTCACCTACGCATCAAAACCACAACGATAGTTCGTCAAATAGACTCCGTTTTAACCTTCTCAAGGACCGGGCATAGTCACACTTGGTTCAACTAAAGTTGGAGAGACAGTCTTCCGCAAGCCATCTATGTGCAAAGCACGTCGAGGGAACCGGTCTCGCGTAAGAGTACGCGTAAGGTTGGTCCGGATCGTCTCGTCCAACAATACCGCCGAACCAAAGTATGACATGCTGGTAGGCAGTATGACTTGTATCGCCCACAACTCACTTGTGTTCTACTCGTGCAAATAACATCAAACCATAAAACCTGGCTCGGATGCCACTGTTGGGGAACTAGTAATTTCGAAAATTTTCCTACGCACACGCAAGATCATGGTGATGCATAGCAACGAGGGGGAGAGTATTGTCTACGTACCAACGCAGACCGACTGCGGAAGCGATCTCACAACGTAGAGGAAGTAGTCGTACGTCTTCTTCCCGATCCGACCGATCCAAGCACCGTTACTCCGGCACCTCCGAGTTCTTAGCACACGTTCAGCTCGATGACGATCCTCGGGCTCCGATCCAGCAAAGCGTCGAGGAAGAGTTCCGTCAGCACAACGGCGTGGTGACGATCTTGATGTACTACCGACGCAGGGCTTCGCCTAAGCTCTACAACGATATGACCGAGGTGGAATTTGGTGGCAGGGGGCACCGCACACGGCTAAGGAACGATCAACAATGATCAACTTGTGTGTCTATGGGGTGCCCCCGGCCCCCGTATATAAAGGAGCAGGGGGAGGGGTTCGGCCGGCTTGGGAGAGAGGCGCAGGGGGAGTCCCACTCCTACCGGGAGTAGGACTCCCCCCCCAATCCTATTCCTAATAGGACTCTTCAAAGAGAAGAGAGAAGAGAGGGGGGCCGGCCCCTTCTCCTAGTCCTAATAGGACTAGGGAAGGGGGGAGGCGCGCAGCCCTTGTGGGCAGCCCCTTTTCACTTTTCCACTAAGGCCCAATAGGCCCATTTGCCTCCCGGGGGGTTCCGGTAACCCTCCCGGTATTCCGGTAAAATCCCGATTTCACCCAGAACACTTCCGGTGTCCAAACATAGGATTCCAATATATCAATCTTTACGTCTCGACCATTTCGAGACTCCTCGTCATGTCCGTGATCACATCCGGGACTCCGAACAACCTTCGGTACATCAAAATGCATAAACTCATAATAACTGTCATCGTAACGTTAAGCGTGCGGACCCTACGGTTCGAGAACAATGTAGACATGACCGAGACATGTCTCCGGTCAATAACCAATAGCGGGACCTGGATGCCCATATTGGCTCCTACATATTCTACGAAGATCTTTATCGGTCAGACCGCATAACTGTTGGGGAACGTAGTAATTTCGAAAATTTTCCTACGCACACGCAAGATCATGGTGATGCACAGCAACGAGAGGGGAGAGTGTTGTCTACGTACCAACGCAGACCGACTGCAGAAGCGATCATACAATGTAGAGGAAGTAGTCGTACGTCTTCTTCCCGATCCGACCGATCCAAGCACCGTTACTCCGGCACCTCCGAGTTCTTAGCACACGTTCAGCTCGATGACGATCCTCGGGCTCCGATCCAGCAAAGCGTCGAGGAAGAGTTCCGTCAGCACGATGGCGTGATGACGATCTTGATGTACTACCGACGCAGGGCTTCGCCTAAGCACTACAACGGTATGATCGAGGTGGAATATGGTGGCAGGGGGCACCGCACACGGCTAAGGAACGATCTCAAGGATCAACTTGTGTGTCTTGGGGTGTCCCCTGCCCCCGTATATAGAGGTTGGAGGAGGGGGGCTGGCCGGCCAGAGAGAGGGAGGCGCAGGGGGAGTCCTACTCCCCCCCTCCAATCCTATTCCAACTAGGACTCTCAAGGGGAAAATGAGAGAGAGGGGGGGCCCCTTCTCCTAGTCCTACTAGGACTTGGGGAAGGGGGGGCGCCGGCCAGCTGTGGGCTGCCCCTTTTCTCTTTTCCACTAAGGCCCAATAGGCCCATTAGTCTCCCGGGGGGTTCCGGTAACCCTCCCGGTATTCCGGTAAAATCCCGATTTCACCCGGAACACTTCCTATGTCCAAACATAGGCTTCCAATATATCAATCTTTACGTCTCGACCATTTCGAGACTCCTCGTCATGTCCGTGATCTCATCCGGGTCTCCGAACAACCTTCGGTACATCAAAATGCATAAACTCATAATAACTGTCATCGTAACGTTAAGCGTGCGGACCCTACGGTTCGAGAACAATGTAGACATGACCGAGACACGTCTCCGGTCAATAACCAATAGCGGGACCTGGATGCCCATATTGGCTCCTACATATTCTACGAAGATCTTTATCGGTCAGACCGCATAACAACATACGTTGTTCCCTTTGTCATCGGTATGTTACTTGCCCGAGATTCGATCGTCGGTATCCAATACCTAGTTCAATCTCGTTACCGGCAAGTCTCTTTACTCGTTCCGTAATACATCATCTCACAACTAACATATTAGTTGCAGTGCTTGCAAGGCTTATGTGATGTGCATTACCGAGAGGGCCCAGAGATACCTCTCCGACAATCGGAGTGACAAACCCTAATCTCGAAATACGCCAACCCAACATCTACCATTGGAGACACCTGTAGTACTCCTTTATAATCACCCAGTTACGTTGTGACGTTTGGTAGTACCCAAAGTGTTCCTCCGGTAAACGGGAGTTGCATAATCTCATAGTTATAGGAACATGTATAAGTCATGAAGAAAGCAATAGCAACATACTAAACGATCGGGTGCTAAGCTAATGGAATGGGTCATGTCAATCAGATCATTCAACTAATGATGTGACCTCGTTAATCAAATAACAACTCTTTGTTCATGGTTAGGAAACATAACCATCTTTGATTAACGAGCTAGTCAAGTAGAGGCATACTAGTGACACTCTGTTGGTCTATGTATTCACACATGTATTATGTTTTCGGTTAATACAATTCTAGCATGAATAATAAACATTTATCATGATATAAGGAAATAAATAATAACTTTATTATTGCCTCTAGGGCATATTTCCTTCAGTCTCCCACTTGCACTAGAGTCAATAATCTAGATTACACTGTAATGATTCTAACACCCATGGAGCCTTGGTGCTGATCATGTTTTGCTCGTGGAAGAGGCTTAGTCAACGGGTCTGCAACGTTCAGATCCGTATGTATCTTGCAAATCTCTATGTCTCCCACCTGGACTAAATCCCGGATGGAGTTGAAGCGTCTCTTGATGTGTTTGGTCCTTTTGTGAAATCTGGATTCCTTTGCCAAGGCAATTGCACCAGTATTGTCACAGAAGATTTTCATTGGACCCGATGCACTAGGTATGACACCTAGATCGGATATGAAATCCTTCATCCAGACTCCTTCGTTTGCTGCTTTCGAAGCAGCTATGTACTCCGCTTCACATGTAGATCCCGCTACGACGCTTTGTTTAGAACTTCACCAACTGACAGCTCCACCGTTTAAAGTAAACACGTATCCAGTTTGCGATTTAGAATCATCCGGATCAGTGTCAAAGCTTGCATCAACGTAACCTCTTACGGTGAGCTCTTTGTCACCTCCATATACGAGAAACATATCCTTAGTCCTTTTCAGGTATTTCAGGATGTTCTTGACCGCTGTCCAGTGATCCATTCCTGGATTACTTTGGTACCTCCCTGCTAAACTTATAGCAAGGCACACATCAGGTCTGGTACACAGCATTGCATACATGATAGAGCCTATGGCTGAAGCATAGGGAACATCTTTCATTTTCTCTCTATCTTCTGCAGTGGTCGGGCATTGAGTCTGACTCAACTTCACACCTTGTAACACAGGCAAGAACCCTTTCTTTGCTTGATCCATTTTGAACTTCTTCAAAATTTTGTCAAGGTATGTGCTTTGTGAAAGTCCAATTAAGCGTTTTGATCTATCTCTATAGATCTTTATGCCTAATATGTAAGCAGCTTCCCCGAGGTCTTTCATCGAAAAACTTTTATTCAAGTATCCCTTTATGCTATCCAGAAATTCTATATCATTTCCAATCAGCAATATGTCATCCACATATAATATTAGAAATGCTACAGAGCTCCCACTCACTTTCTTGTAAATACAGGCTTCTCCAAAAGTCTGTATAAAGCCAAATGCTTTGATCACACTATCAAAGCGTTTATTCCAACTCTGAGATGCTTGCACCAGTCCATAAATGGATCGCTGGAGTTTGCATACTTTGTTAGCTCCCTTTGGATCAACAAAACCTTCTGGTTGTATCATATACAACTCTTCTTCCAGAAATCCATTCAGGAATGCAGTTTTGACATCCATCTGCCATATTTCATAATCATAAAATGCGGCAATTGCTAACATAATTCTGACGGACTTAAGCATCGCTACGGGTGAGAAGGTCTCATCGTAGTCAACCCCTTGAACTTGTCGAAAACCTTTCGCGACAAGTCGAGCTTTATAGACAGTAATATTACCGTCAGCGTCAGTCTTTTTCTTGAAGATCCATTTATTCTCAATTGCTTGCCGATCATCGGGCAAGTCAACCAAAGTCCATACTTTGTTTTCATACATGGATCCCATCTCAGATTTCATGGCTTCAAGCCACTTTGCGGAATCTGGGCTCACCATCGCTTCTTCATAGTTCGTAGGTTCATCATGATCTAGCATCATGACTTCCAGAACTGGATTACCGTACCACTCTGGTGCGGATCTCACTCTGGTTGATCTACGTGGTTCAGTAGTATCTTGTTCTGAAGCTTCATGATCATCATCATTAGCTTCCTCACTGATTGGTATAGGTGTCGCAGAAACAGTTTTCTGTGATGTACTATTTTCCGATAAGGGAGCAGGTATAGTTACCTCGTCAAGTTCTACTTTCCTCCTACTCACTTCTTTCGAGAGAAACTCCTTCTCTAGAAAGTTTCCGAATTTAGCAACAGAAGTCTTGCCTTCGGATCTGTGATAGAAGGTGTATCCAATAGTTTCCTTTGGATATCCTACGAAGACACATTTCTCCGATTTGGGTTCGAGCTTATCAGGTTGAAGCTTTTTCACATAAGCATCGCAGCCCCAAACTTTAAGAAACGACAACTTTGGTTTCTTGCCAAACCATAGTTCATAAGGTGTCGTCTCAACGGATTTTGATGGTGCCCTATTTAACGTGAATGCGGCCGTCTCTAAAGCATAACCCCAAAATGATAGCGGTAAATCAGTAAGAGACATCATAGATCGCACCATATCTAGTAAAGTACGATTACGACGTTCGGACACACCATTACGCTGTGGTGTTCCGGGTGGCGTGAGTTGCGAAACTATTCCACAATTTTTCAAATGTACACCAAACTCGTAACTCAAATATTCTCCTCCACGATCAGATCGTAGAAACTTTATTTTCTTGTTACGATGATTTTCAACCTCACTCTGAAATTCTTTGAACTTTTCAAATGTTTCAGCCTTATGTTTCATTAAGTAGATATACCCATATCTGCTTAAATCATCTGTGAAGGTGAGAAAATAACAATATCCGCCACGAGCCTCAATATTCATCGGACCACATACATCGGTATGTATGATTTCCAATAAATCTGTTGCTCTCTCCATAGTACCGGAGAACGGTGTTTTAGTCATCTTGCCTATGAGGCACGGTTCGCAAGTACCAAGTGATTCATAATCAAGTGGTTCCAAAAGCCCATCAGTATGGTGTTTCTTCATGCGCTTTACACCGATATGACCTAAACGGCAGTGCCACAAATAAGTTGCACTATCATTATTAACTTTGCATCTTTTGGCTTCTACATTATGAATATGTGTATCGCTATCTTCGAGATTCAACAAGAATAGACCACTCTTCAAAGGTGCGTGACCATAAAAGATATTACTCATATAAATAGAACAACCATTATTCTCTGATTTAAATGAATAACCGTCTCGCATCAAACAAGATCCAGATATAATGTTCATGCTCAACGCTGGCACCAAATAACAATTATTTAGGTCTAATATTAATCCCGAAGGTAGATGTAGAGGTAGCGTGCCGACTGCGATCACATCGACTTTGGAACCGTTTCCCACGCGCATCGTCACCTCGTCCTTTGCTAGCGTCCGCTTATTCCGTAGTCCCTGTTTCGAGTTGCAAATATTAGCAACAGAACCAGTATCAAATACCCAGGTGCTACTGCGAGCTCTAGTAAGGTACACATCAATAACATGTATATCACATATACCTTTGTTCACTTTGCCATCCTTCTTATCCGCCAAATACTTGGGGCAGTTCCGCTTCCAGTGACCAGTATGCTTGCAGTAGAAGCACTCAGTTTCAGGCTTAGGTCCAGACTTGGGTTTCTTCTCCTGAGCAGCAACTTGCTTGCTGTTCTTCTTGAAGTTTCCCTTCTTCTTCCCTTTGCCCTTTTTCTTGAAACTAGTGGTTTTGCTAACCATCAACACTTGATGCTCCTTCTTGATTTCTACCTCCGCAGCTTTCAGCATTGCGAAGAGCTCGGGAATAGTCTTGTTCATCCCTTGCATATTATAGTTCATCACGAAGCTCTTGTAGCTTGGTGGCAGTGATTGGAGAATTCTGTCAATGACGTAGTCATCTGGAAGATTAACTCCCATCTGAATCAAGTGATTATTATACCCAGACATTTTGAGTATATGCTCACTGACAGAACTGTTCTCCTCCATCTTGCAGCTATAGAACTTATTGGAGACTTCATATCTCTCAATTCGGGCATTTGCTTGAAATATTAACTTCAACTCCTGGAACATCTCATATGCACCATGACGTTCAAAACGTCGTTGAAGTCCCGATTCTAAGCCGTAAAGCATGGCACACTAAACTATCGAGTAGTCATCAGCTTTGCTCTGCCAGACGTTCATAACATCTGGCGTTGCTCCAGCAGCAGGCCTGTCACCCAGCGGTGCTTCCAGGACGTAATTCTTCTGTGCAGCAATGAGGATAATCCTCAGGTTACGGACCCAGTCTGTGTAATTGCTACCATCATCTTTCAACTTTGCTTTCTCAAGGAACGTATTAAAATTCAACGGAACAACAGCACGAGCCATCTATCTACAATCAACATAAACAAGCAAGATACTATCAGGTACTAAGTTCATGATAAGTTTAAGTTCAGTTAATCAAATTACTTAAGAACTCCCACTTAGATAGACACCCCTCTAATCCTCTAAGTGATCACGTGATCCAAATCAACTAAACCATAACCGATCATCACGTGAGATGGAGTAGTTTTCAATGGTGAACATCGTTATGTTGATCATATCTACTATATGATTCACGCTCGACCTTTCGGTCTCCGTGTTCCGAGGCCATATCTGTATATGCTTGGCTCGTCAAGTATAACCTGAGTATTCTGCGTGTGCAACTGTTTTGCACCCGTTGTATTTGGACGTAGAGCTTATCACACCCGATCATCACATGGTGTCTGGGCACGACGAACTTTGGCAACGGTGCATACTCAGGGAGAACACTTCTTGATAATTTTAGTGAGAGATCATCTTATAATGCTACCGTCAATCAAAGCAAGATAAGATGCATAAAAAGGGATAAACATCACATGCAATCAATATAAGTGATATGATATGGCCATCATCATCTTGTGCTTGTGATCTCCATCTCCGAAGCACCGTCATGATCACCATCGTCACCGGCGCGACACCTTGATCTCCATCGTAGCATCGTTGTCTTCTCGCCATTCTTATGCTTCCACGACTATCACTACCGTTTAGTAATAAAGTAAAGCATTATCGCGATTGCATTGCATACAATAAAGTGACAACCATATGGCTCCTGCCAGTTGCCGATAACTCGGTTACAAAACATGATCATCTCATACAATAAAATCAGCATCATGCCTTGACCATATCACATCACAACATACCCTGCAAAAACAAGTTAGACGTCCTCTACTTTGTTGTTGCAAGTTTTACGTGGCTGCTACGGGCTTAAGTAAGAACTCATCTCACCTACGCATCAAAACCACAACGATAGTTCGTCAAATAGACTCCGTTTTAACCTTCTCAAGGACCGGGCGTAGTCACACTTAGTTCAACTAAAGTTGGAGAGACAGTCTTCCGCAAGCCATCTATGTGCAAAGCACGTCGAGGGAACCGGTCTCGCATAAGAGTACGCGTAAGGTTGGTCCGGATCGTCTCACCCAACAATACCGCCGAACCAAAGTATGACATGCTGGTAGGCAGTATGACTTGTATCGCCCACAACTCACTTGTGTTCTACTCGTGCAAATAACATCAAACCATAAAACCTAGGCTCGGATGCCACTGTTGGGGAACGTAGTAATTTCGAAAAATTTCCTACGCACACGCAAGATCATGGTGATGCACAGCAACGAGAGGGGAGAGTGTTGTCTATGTACCAACGCAGACCGACTGCGGAAGCGATCACACAACGTAGAGGAAGTAGTCGTACGTCTTCTTCCCGATCCGACCGATCCAAGCACCGTTACTCCGGCACCTCCGAGTTCTTAACAGACGTTCAGCTCGATGACGATCCACGGGCTCCGATCCAGCAAAGCGTCGAGGAAGAGTTCCGTCAGCACGACGGCGTGATGACGATCTTGATGTACTACCGACGCAGGGCTTCGCCTAAGAACTACAACGGTATGATCGAGGTGGAATATGGTGGCAGGGGGCACCGCACACGGCTAAGGAACGATCTCAAGGATCAACTTGTGTGTCTTGGGGTGTCCCCTGCCCCCGTATATAAAGGTTGGAGGAGGGGGGCTGGCCGGCCAGAGAGAGGGAGGCGCAGGGGGAGTCCTACTCCTACCGGGAGTAGGACTCCCCCCTCCAATCCTATTCCAACTAGGACTCTCAAGGGGGAAAGGAGAGAGAGGGGGGGGGCCCCCTTCTCCTAGTCCTACTAGGACTTGGGGAAGGGGGGGGGGGGGGGCGCCGGCCAGCTGTGGGCTGCCCCTTTTCTCTTTTCCACTAAGGCCCAATAGGCCCATTAGTCTCCCGGGGGGTTCCGGTAACCCTCCCGGTATTCCGGTAAAATCCCGATTTCACCCGGAACACTTCCTATGTCCAAACATAGGCTTCCAATATATCAATCTTTACGTCTCGACCATTTCGAGACTCCTCGTCATGTCCGTGATCTCATCCGGGACTCCGAACATCCTTCGGTACATCAAAATGCATAAACTCATAATAACTGTCATCGTAACGTTAAGCGTGCGGACCCTACGGTTCGAGAACAATGTAGACATGACCGAGACACGTCTCCGGTCAATAACCAATAGCGGGACCTGGATGCCCATATTGGCTCCTACATATTCTACGAAGATCTTTATCGGTCAGACCGCATAACAACATACGTTGTTCCCTTTGTCATCGGTATGTTACTTGCCCGAGATTCGATCGTCGGTATCCAATACCTAGTTCAATATCGTTACCGGTAAGTCTCTTCACTCGTTCCGTAATACATCATCTCACAACTAACATATTAGTTGCAGTGCTTGCAAGGCTTATGTGATGTGCATTACCGAGAGGGCCCAGAGATACCTCTCCGACAATCGGAGTGACAAACCCTAATCTCGAAATATGCCAACCCAACATCTACCATTGGAGATACCTGTAGTACTCCTTTATAATCACCCAGTTACGTTGTGACGTTTGGTAGTACCCAAAGTGTTCCTCCGGTAAACGGGAGTTGCATAATCTCATAGTTATAGGAACATGTATAAGTCATGAAGAAAGCAATAGCAACATACTAAACGATCGGGTGCTAAGCTAATGTAATGGGTCATGTCAATCAGATCATTCAACTAATGATGTGACCTTGTTAATCAAATAACAACTCTTTGTTCATGGTTAGGAAACATAACCATCTTTGATTAACGAGCTAGTCAAGTAGAGGCATACTAGTGACACTCTGTTGGTCTATGTATTCACACATGTATTATGTTTCCGGTTAATACAATTCTAGCATGAATAATAAACATTTATCATGATATAAGGAAATAAATAATAACTTTATTATTGCCTCTAGGGCATATTTCCTTCAATAACAACATACGTTGTTCCCTTTGTCATCGGTATGTTACTTGCCCGAGATTCGATCGTCGGTATCCAATACCTAGTTCAATCTCGTTATCGGCAAGTCTCTTTACTCGTTCCGTAATACATCATCTCACAACTAACATATTAGTTGCAGTGCTTGCAAGGCTTATGTGATGTGCATTACCGAGAGGGCCCAGAGATACCTCTCCGACACTCGGAGTGACAAACCCTAATCTCGAAATACGCCAACCCAACATCTACCATTGGAGACACCTGTAGTACTCCTTTATAATCACCCAGTTACGTTGTGACGTTTGGTAGTACCCAAAGTATTCCTCCGGTAAACGGGAGTTGCATAATCTCATAGTTATAGGAACATGTATAAGTCATGAAGAAAGCAATAGCAACATACTAAACGATCGGGTGCTAAGCTAATGGAATGGGTCATGTCAATCAGATCATTCAACTAATGATGTGACCTCGTTAATCAAATAACAACTCTTTGTTCATGGTTAGGAAACATAACCATCTTTGATTAACGAGCTAGTCAAGTAGAGGCATACTAGTGACACTCTGTTGGTCTATGTATTCACACATGTATTATGTTTTCGGTTAATACAATTCTAGCATGAATAATAAACATTTATCATGATATAAGGAAATAAATAATAACTTTATTATTGCCTCTAGGGCATATTTCCTTCACTCTCTTCACGAAGACATATGATGGTGAACTGATTGTGTGCCAAATATATGTGGATGACATTATCTTCGGCTGCACCAATCAGAAATACACTGACGAGTTTGGATATATGATGCAAGAGCAATATCAGATGTCCATGATGGGTGAGCTGAAGTTCTTCCTTGGTCTTCAAATACGTCAGCAACGCAACGGCATCTTCATATCTCAAGAGAAGTACCTCAAAGATTGCCTGAAGAAATTTGGGATGCAAGACTGCAAAGGCTTCACGACTCCAATGCCAGCCAAACATCATCTGGGTCCCGACGACAATGGTAAAGAGTTCGATCAAAAGGTATACCGCTCCATGATTGGTTCTTTACTTTATCTATGTGCATCTAGGCCAGATATTATGCTTACTGTTTGCATGTGTGCTCGATTCCAAGCGGCACCAAAGGAATCGCATCACTTAGCTATGAAGCAAATTCTTCGATATTTGGCTCACACCCCAACACTAGGATTATGGTATCCAAAGGGCTCAGAGTTTGATCTGGTTGGATTCTCGGATGCTGATTATGCTGGTGACAAGGTGGATCACAAGTCTACATCAGGCACATGTCATTTTCTGGGAATATCACTTGTATGTTGGTCTTCAAAGAAGCAGAACTGTGTATCTCTCTCCACTGCTGAATCTGAATACATTGCTGCTGGATCTTGTTGCGCTCAGCTTCTATGGATGAAGCAAACACTCAAAGACTATGGTATTCATCTGAAGCAAGTGCCACTCTACTGCGACAATGAAAGCGCCATCAAGATTGCCAACAACCCAGTTCAGCACTCGAAGACAAAGCACATTGAAATTCGTCATCACTTTCTCAGAGATCATGTTGTGAAGGAAGATATTGATATCATACACGTCAGCACTGAAGAGCAATTGGAAGATATCTTCACCAAGCCCTTGGATGAGAAGAGGTTTTGCAAGTTACGGTGTGAGCTAAATATGTTGGAATCCTCAAATGTCCTGTGATCAGGCACACATCCTAACACTTATGCATACTGATGACTTAGATGTGCAACACACACAGTAAAGTATATCTTCAATCAATGAAGACTTACATTCTAAGTGTGAATACATTAATGTGGAATTTGACTTCGGAGTGCCACGATAATTGTGCGCCGTGTCTGGGTCTAATACTTCCTATACGGTGGGTAAAGCCACCACCAAATTTTTCTGTTTAAAGTGTTTCACCCATGGAGTTACGTTTGGTATGTCTTCACATTTGGTTTGGCTTCAATCTCAACTTGTCTTCATGATTATCTTCACGATGTTGATTTGATTGTCTTTCTTATATATATACATATATATACTAGTGTTCTGTCCTCTACAACATTCACTTATAGCTATGTCTTCTTGTTGAATCTTTTGAACTAAGTGAATGTGATCGGACCCTAACCTCACTATGCTTTCTATCTCAAACTCTATCTCTCCAAATCATATGCATTCTATTGAAACTGTCGAATATCTTCTCTGTGTCCTTGTCAACAGAAGTTATAGAGACAAACATTAAGTCCGCTTTCAATGCTAATTCCTTCACCTGAAACCCGGAGAAGTGGGAACGACCACCCGACAATCCAGGCGTGCGTGGGAACGTGGAACAACCTCCTATATGTTGCATGATGGCCACGTGTCCTTCAGATGTGAATCGCCAGGGGCACCTGTGTAATAACACTATGCCGTCCCTATCCCTATAAATACACGCCTCACCACATTCATTATCCTTTCTTCCATTCTCGCACAAACCCTAGCGCCACCGCTAGCCCTCGACGACGCCGGCGACAAAGCGCATAGCTGCCTCGACCTCACCGACGCCGTCTTCACACCGGCCGCGGACATCGTCTTCTTCGCCATCGCCGTAGGTGTCCTCCGTCGCCAAGTTAGGGCACGAACGATCGATCTGCTCGGCCTCCTCTCCCACTCCATCTAGCAGTTCTTTGTGTGGTAAATAAAACTTCCTTTTTACGGCCCTTTGATCCTATAGATTCATCACTTTCTACCACAAGCAGTTTCTGTTCACACAAGTTGGATCTATTTCATACTGCGTCTCATAATATGCCTAGTATGTTCACTTATGCTTCACAAAGTAGTTAGATTCCTCACTTGTACTTATTCGTGGATTCGTACAAATCTGGAACCAACTCTCTATCTATGAGTGAATGTCTTCGCACTATGAGGTCAATGTCTTCTAAACTGATTTATCTTCAAAATCTTCTGAGAATGCATATGACCTCTTCCCCTTCCCTCGCACCTTAATGCTGTCACAGGTACATGTCCGTGGGAGAATCCCTTGGTTCTCATAGTCTGCATTCATTTGCAGAATTCTTACAACATCATATAAATTCTCCCGAAGCCAGTTCCTGCTTGACCAGCAAGCGAAAGCCTTTGAAACCTTTGAACGTGTTGAAGCCATTCAGTTTGAAGATCATGGCTACAGAGAAATCAGCAAGGAATGGTGGCAGAAAGCGTCGAGGTGGAACATCAAGAGATCTGCCCGATGACCTCTCAGAGCTGTACCAGACAGATCCAGAAGATGATTACACTCAGCGCAAGACACGAATCCAATGGATTCGACGATATTGGGTAGAACAGTGGTTCAAGTACAGGTTTGTGACCAAGGAATATGCTGAGAAGAATGCCATCAAGCAACCATGGGGAGACATCCTATACAAAAATCTTCAACCCAGGTCCAGAGATGAAGCCATTGAACAAGGCTTCTATCCCTGCATGGTCCGTGGACCACAGCCTGCGGATGCAGACCCATCGTCATTGCTATGGTGTCGTGATGACAATCTGTTCAAGCGCAACTTCCAGTTTGCCGTGAATTCGGCAAAGCAGAACAAGAAGTCATTGGGACTAGACTTCAACCCTGGTCCCTCTGCTCCCCGTGCCGATGGCACCCGCGAAGCTGAACCCAATCTTGTTGGGCCCTTCTACAACCTGGAAGGTCTCATCACTCATATCATGGTTCAAGGGACAGCCGTGGATGAGCCTGCAGATGACGCTGAATCTGATGAAGCGCCTGCACCGCCGAAGCCAAAGAAACTGAAGAAGCCTAAAGCTTCAACGTCTGCTTTAGCACCAAAAATCTCATGTGCGAAGCCACTGGCTACTGCACCTCCTGAAGACAGTGTCCAGTATGAAGATCTATCACGCATCTCCAAGAAGACTGAGATGAGAAAGAGTATTGATCAGGCACTGAGTGCTGCTGCTATTCCGCGCAATGACGCCATTGATCTGTCAAGCGATGAAGATCTTGCAGATGACACTCTTGAGCAACTGATCAAGAGCAAGGAAGAAGCAGAGATCTTTAATGATTTGCCTCTCTTTGATGTGGCAATCATCCATAACTTCATCGATGAGTGGTTTGACACGCCCAACCTCATCTTTGAAGACCCGCAACTTCCAATTGGCCTCAGTGTCGCCTTCACTGGTGCCATTGCTTCTGAGCTAGCCCTAGCTCAGTGCATCGTTGAACTGAAGCAAAAGATCGACTATGAGAAAGCTCAGTTCAAGAAGCACATGGCCAAGCTCAGCGTGCAAGATGTGAAAAACTTCAAGATTATGCTGCACGAGCTCAAGGAAGCCTTTCTTAAGAAGCATGAAGAAGCTCAAGGTTCTCGTGAGCGCATGAAGAGCCTTGCTGACAAGTGCGTGCAAGCCTACAATGAGGCTGAGAAGCGCAAGGCTCTTGGTCGTCCTGGCATTGACCCAAGAATGGCTGCAAAGAAGAAGAAGCCCTCAACTGATCAATCTGCACCTTCGAGGCAGGAAGAACCTTGCATAGTCTTCCCAAGCAGCATGACTGGCTCGAAGCCAAAGGTCAGGTCAACCGCTTTAGAGCTGAAGAAGACGAGGACTGCCGAGGCTGAAGCCAAAAAAAGAAAAATCCTGAAGCTTCTGATGTCACTCCCTCTAAGAAGAAGCGCAAAACCAAGAAGGATCGGGCTGCTCCCACAGAGACCTTAGTTGTTGAACCCATCTCAATGGTTCGCCCTGCATCTGAACACCACGAGCGCCAACTGAATGTTCATGAGCCTACTTCCACAGAGGCTCCTGAAGCTGAAGACATTCCAGCAGTTGATCCCACCGCTACTGAAGACATTGGTCACCATGACAATGTTGAGGATGATGAAGTCCTTCTTCAGATCGAGCACCAACTGGTATCATCACCTGTGCTCACGCACAGCAAACTCATCAGCATTGGTCGTCCTCTGACGCCAACTGCTCAGGATGCATCGTGGGCTGATCACCCACAGAGACAAGACACTCCAAGCTCTCCCCAACTACAAGCAACCCCATCAGTGCAAGAAGAAGATGACTTTGAGGCCCAGCCAACTCCATCTCCACAGGCGTCGCCAGCACTACGCAGGCTTCGCAAAGGACCAAGGCCTCAAGTACCTCTTTCGAGCGTTCCAGAAGGAGAAGTGCCCCACCAATCTGTTGCACGTCAAGTGTTTCCAGATGCCACTCCTACTGTGAATGTCTCCGAGTCTGAGGCTAAAGCTGCTGAAGACATTCCGGCTACATCAGCCGACGACAAACAAGAAGAAGAACGTGTCCCTACTCCCCCCATTACTGAAGAAGCTGTTCTTGAGGAGAACGTGTCCGTGCCCAACCCTCCAGCTCAGCAAGTGGGGGTTTAGAATCTTGAGGCTGCCACCACCAACACAAATGAAGCCAATGCCGTAGTCATGGCTGAAGCAAATGTGGATCCTGCACCAACCAATGTGCCAGAAGCCAATGAAGCCAATGATGCAACTGCTCCTGAAGCCTCTGTTGTGCAGCCTAATGCCTCTGTTAATGCCACTGCTCCTGTTCCGCCACCAAGGCCACACACTATCGAGCAAGCATTCAACTATGGCCAACCTGTCACTGTCAAATGGCCTATTCTGACTCCTCCGCCTGCTGCTGGTCCTCAGTTTGACTATCACGTTGAGCACAGGCCTCAGGTTCAGAAGCCAATACCAAGGTTGCCCAGGTTTCCAGGCACTGCATCTGCACCCGGATCGTTCAATATCAATGGCTTCAAGGCACACAACACCTTCTTTAATAGTGCCAAGAACCCCTACACCAAGGCACGAATATCTTCTGATCGGTTCTGGAGCTATCAGCAGCGCAATTATTACTCATGCATTCTGTAGAATCAAGGCCGCATTTTCCCACATATGCATCTTGACACTGAAGCCATAACTAGACTGCCCTGTTTGGAAGAAGCTTTGGATTGCTTCAGAGAGTCTGGTTTGCTGCAGTTCGTCACTAATAAGGAGCATTGGAATGAAGAATTGCTACTCCAATTCTATGCCACTCTTCATATCCGTGGCGACAACAAGGATCCGAAGACTTGGGTCCTTGAGTGGATGACAGGCAATGTTCATCATGAAGCCAAAGCCTTTGATATCATTGAGCTTACTGGCCTGCCCACTCCAGGAGATCTGTATGAACCTGGTTGTCAGCTTCACAGTGCTGCTATGGAAAGCATCTTCCACAAGCCTGAGCCCAATATGAGTCAGATGCTTAGCATGATGAAGCCTTTGCCTCCAGATGCTGAATATCCTAAGGAGTTCTTTGTTGAAGACCTTGAGTATCTGCCACGTACTATCTATCACATCATAAGGCGAACTCTCTGGCCCATCAAAGGACATTCTCCACATGCCAAGCTAGAAGGTGCAATGAAGACGTTGGTCTTTCATATTCTTCATGGAAAAAACTTCAATGCACAAGACTTCTTTATTTGCCAGCTTGCTGCATCAGGATCTGACATTTTTGGCTTGAAGTTTTACGCTCCATAGATTGTGCGGCTCATCAAACTACACTCAGCTGTCACCTATCAGCCCTCTACTCGCAATCAACGGATCTTTCTGCCTGACGTCGATATGTCAGTTGAAGCCATCTATCCAGAGCGTGCCAAGGAGCCCCTTAGTCTTCAGAATGCTGAGAATCAAAGCTTCTCTCAAAACATTGAAGGAGTTCAAGCAGTCACACGTGTTTATCCTCTGGCTGGAACTACACGTGCACCTCATCATGCCCTCACTGAAGCCACTGAAAGCACCATTGCTCAACGACCCAAGAAGCGCTCCCGTGTTCTCAATGACCGAGAGCTTCTGGTTGCCCTTCATTAGAAACAGGATAGGCATCATGACTGGCTGAAGCACCAAATGCAAAGCCTCTTGGTGGACGTAAACAGGATTTGCAATCTTGCCACCAAGAATGCCTTTGTTGCCCATGAAACCTGTCGGCGTACATGGAAAGGGCTGACGCTTATGTGCTCTGAGGATGATCTTCAAGAGGATGGCTTCTCTAAACGCTTCAAGTTTGACTCAACACCTCCAAGAAGGACTGTGCTGCGACGAACTCCATCTCTTGAAGACTCTGAGTTCTCCTCCTCTGTTGCAACTATGAATGCCAGAGTGATCGATGATGAAGACGATGCGACTTCACCACCCCCTACTTCTGCACGCATCGACACTGCCCCGAGTTCGTCTGCACCACCTAACAACACCGACGACCCTGCTGCTTCACCTACTCCTCATGGGAACGAGTAGATGCTCTATGTCTTTAAACCTTTTTGGTCCTTACTGACAAAAGGGGGAGAAGCATATGAGTTTGATAGTCTTCAAGCAGGTCAATATGGGTGGTGTTTTTATATTTTTCCTATTGTTTACAACTCTTGCGTTTTGATACATTTGGTTCTTTGAGTTGTAACACTCAAACTCGATGGTCGTCTGCTACTTATTTGCTTTACTGTGATGCGATGATAAATTCGGCATGTGCAACGATAAATTCCACACTTAGATCATTTTGCAGACGTCCATTTTTCATTATGCATGTCATTATCTTCGTTTCATCATATCTTGCATAATGACTTGTCATCATAAGTTGAAGAGGATCTCCACAAGTACAACCTGCCATGTGCATTTGCATTCCAAAAGCAAATTACTTATATGCACATATTCAGGGGGAGCCCTTGCAACTTATGAAGACAATCCCCTATCCTTTACAATTTCACATATTATATTCCCCGTTGAAAACTTCAACTAGTTTGTCATCAATCACCAAAAAGGGGGAGATTGTAAGTGCATCTAGTGCCACCCCTAGTTGGTTTTGGAGTATTGACGACAAACCTAGTTGAGGGACTAATGTGTTCGTGAGAATTGCAGGATAACACAGGTAGAAGTCCCTCATTGATTCAGTTTTCCTACCAGAGATGACCCCTAAAAATGAATGAAGACATTGAAGGAAAAGGTGGTATGTGAAGACATTCACATTGAAGTCTATGACAAGAGAAGACATCGCATGAAGACTATGAAGCGCGAAGACTTAGTTCTTTCGTCGTTCTTTTTCTTCTTTGTTGAGTCATAGGAACCACCGTACTGTTAAGTGGGGTCCAAGAGAACCAGTCAGAATGACTGAAGTGATGCTTAACCAAAATCCTATGTCTTCGAGTGAAGACTATGAGAGCAAATCTTGTCCAGAGTTGGATAAGTCACCTTTGCTTGTAGCCCAAGTAAAGTTGCCATGTGTGTTTGAAATCTGACCGTTGGAGCACGTGTCAGTTCCTTAGTGACCCAGGGTCATTTTGGACAAATCAGGTCGTGTTGCCTAGTGGCTATAAATAGCCCACCCCCTACAACCATAAACGGTTGGCTGCTCAGAGTTAGAGTACGGCTTTTGTCGTTTGAGAGCAACCCACCTCGAAGCCTTTGAGAGAGAATTCCTTGCAAAGATAAAGCCCTAAACACCTAGAGCCAAAGAGTGTTAGGCATCACTTAAGTCTTCCTGTCTGTGTGATCTGAAGACTTAGTACACTTGAGGACTGTGAATCCTCCAGCCAGTTAGGCGTCGTGTTCTGAGCATCCAAGAGTCATTGTGGATCGCCGGTGAACGAAGTCTGTGAAGGTTTGGAAGTCTACCTTGAAGACTTACCAGAGTGATTGGGAGAGGATTGGGTGTCCTTAGCTCAAGGGGAATAAGGTGAAGACGAGGTCTTCTGAGTTGAATCTCAGCCTCCCCAACCAGACGTACAGTTGTCACAGCAACTGGAACTGGTCCAACAAATCATTGTCTTCAACGAGTCACTGGTTTCATCCTTCCCTTCCCTTTGCTTACTGTTGCTCCTTGTGAAGTCATTGTATGATTGCATTATCTTTTGTCTTCACTGAGTGACTACTTGTTCTGATTGGCTTCACAATATCTTCCTACATGATCTTACTACCTAGCTGCTATTAGTCATTATGCTTTCACTTCATTGAATACTTGACTATGGTTTGCCTAGTGTAGTCTAGCTTCCGCTGCATGGTAATAGGTTTATTTCTATCGTTTGTCTTCGAAACTTCCATGTTTTGAAGACTTTCATAAAAATCGCCTATTCACCCCCCCTCTAGTCGATCACTAGCACTTTCACTTTCCTCTACGGCCCATGAGGCCCTCCGAGAGAGGTGGCCCCTCCCGGTGGACCCCCGGAACCCCTCCGGTGGCCCCGGTACAATACTGATATGCCCCGAACTTTTCCGGTGACCGTATGACAACTTCCCACATATAAATCTTCACCTCCGGACCATTCCGGAACTCCTCGTGACATCCGGGATCTCATACGGGACTCCGAACAACATTCAGTAATCACATATAAGTCTTCCTAATAACCCTAGCATCATCGAACCTTAAGTGTGTAGAACCTACGGGTTCGGTAACCATGTAGACATGACCGAGACAACTCTCCGGCCAATAACCAGCAGCGGGATCTGGATACCAATGTTGGCTCCCACATGTTCCATGATGATCTCATCGGATGAACCACGATGTCGAGGATTCAAGCAATCCCATATACAATTCCCTTTGTCAACCGGTACATTACTTGGCCGAGATTCGATCGTCGGTATCCCAATACCTCGTTCAATCTCGTTACCGGCAAGTCACTTTACTCGGTCCGTAACACATCATCCCGTGACCAACCCTTAGTCACATTGAGCTCATTACGATGATGCCTTACCGAGTGGGCCCAGAGATACCTCTCCGTCATACGGAGTGACAAATCCCAGTCTCGATTCGTGCCAACCCAACAGACACTTTCGGAGATACCCGTAGTGCACCTTTATAGTCACCCAGTTACGTTGTGACGTTTGGCACACCCAAAGTATTCCTACAGTATCCGGGAGTTGCACAATCTCATGGTCTAAGGAAAAGATACTTGACATTAGAAAAGCTTTAGCAGACGAACTACACGATCTTGCGCTATGCTTAGGATTGGGTCTTGTCCATCACATCATTATCCTAATCATGTGATCCCGTTATCAATGACATCTAATGTCCATGGTCAGGAAACCGTAACCATCTATTGATCAACGAGCTAGTCAACTAGAGGCTCACTAGGGACATGTTGTGGTCTATGTATTCACACATGTATTACGATTTCCGGATAACACAATTATAGCATGAACAATAGACAATTATCATGAACAAGGAAATATAATAATAACCATTTTATTATTGCCTCTAGGGCATATTTCCAATAGTCTCCCACTTGCACTAGAGTCAATAATCTTGTTACATTGTGATGAATCGAACACCCATAGAGTTCTGGTGTTGATCATGTTTTGCTCGAGGAAGAGGTTTAGTCAATGGATCTGCGACATTCAGGTCCGTATGCACTTTACAAATATCTATGTCTCCATTTTGAACATTTTCACGAATGGAGTTGAAGCGATGCTTGATATGCCTGGTCTTCCTGTGAAACTTGGGCTCCTTGGCAAGGGCAATAGCTCCAGTGTTGTCACAGAAGAGAGTCATCGGGCCCGACGCATTGGGAATAACTCCTAGGTCGGTAATGAACTCCTTCATCCAGATTGCTTCGTGTGCTGCCTCCGAGGCTGCCATGTACTCCGCTTCACATGTAGATCCCGCCACGACGCTTTGCTTGCAACTGCACCAGCTGACTGCCCCACCATTCAAAATATACACGTATCCGGTTTGTGACTTAGAGTCATCCAAATCTGTGTCGAAGCTAGCATCAACGTAACCCTTTACGACGAGCTCTTCGTCACCTCCATAAACGAGAAACATATCCTTAGTCCTCTTCAGGTACTTCAGGATATTCTTGACCGTTGTCCAGTGTTCCATGCCGGGATTACTTTGGTACCTTCCTACCAAACTTACGGCAAGGTTTACATCAGGTCTGGTACATAACATGGCATACATAATAGACCCTATGGCCGAGGCATAGGGGACGACACTCATCTTTTCTCTATCTTCTCCCATGGTCGGGCATTGAGCCATGCTCAATCTCACACCTTGCAATACAGGCAAGAACCCCTTCTTGGACCGATCCATATTGAACTTCTTCAATATCTTGTCAAGGTACGTACTTTGTGAAAGACCAATGAGGCGTCTCGATCTATCTCTATAGATCTTGATGCCTAATATATAAGCAGCTTCTCCAAGATCCTTCATTGAAAAACACTTGTTCAAGTAGGCCTTTATGCTTTCCAAGAATTCTATATCATTTCCCATCAGTAGTATGTCATCCACATATAATATGAGAAATGCTACAGAGCTCCCACTCACTTTCTTGTAAACACAGGCTTCTCCATAAGTCTGCGTAAACCCAAACGCTTTGATCATCTCATGAAATCGAATGTTCCAACTTCGAGATGCTTGCACCAGCCCATAGATTGAGCGTTGGACCTTGCACACCTTGTCAGCATTCTTAGGATCGATAAAACCTTCCGGCTGCATCATATACACTTCTTCCTTAAGGAAACCATTAAGGAATGCCGTTTTGACGTCCATTTGCCATATCTCATAATCATAGAATGCGGCAATTGCTAACACGATTCAGACGGACTTCAGCTTCGCTACGGGTGAGAAAGTCTCATCGTAGTCAACCCCTTGAACTTGTCGATAACCCTTAGCGACAAGCCGAGCCTTATAGATGGTCACATTACCATCCGTGTCTGTATTCTTCTTAAAGATCCATTTATTTTCTATGGCTCGTCGATCATTGGGCAAGTTAGTCAAAGTCCATACTTCGTTTTCATACATGGATCCTATCGCGGATTTCATGGCTTCCCGCCATTTGTCGGAATCTAGGCCCACCATCGCTTCTTCATAGTTCGAAGGTTCACCATTGTCTAACAACATGATTTCCAGGACAAGGTTGCCGTACCACTCTGGTGTGGAACGTGTCCTTGTGGACCTACGAAGTTCAGTAGCAACTTGATCTGAAGTTTCATGATCATCATCATTAACTTCCTCTCTAGTCGGTGCAGGCACCTTAGGAACATTTTCTTGAGTTGCGCCACTCTCCGGTTCAAGAGGCAATACTTCATCAAGTTCTACTTTCCTCCCACTTACTTCTTTTGAGAGAAACTCTTTCTCTAGAAAGGATCCATTCTTGGCAACAAAGATCTTTCCTTCGGATCTAAGGTAGAAGGTATACCCAATGTTTCTTTAGGGTATCCTATGAAGACACATTTTTCCGATTTGGGTTCGAGCTTTTCAGGTTGAAGTTTCTTGACATAAGCATCGCATCCCCAAACTTTCAGAAACGATAGCTTAGGTTTCTTACCAAACCACAATTCATACGGTGTCGTCTCAACGGATTTCGACGAAGCCCTATTTAAAGTGAATGCGGCAGTCTCTATAGCATAACCCCAAAATGATAGCGGTAGATCGGTTAGAGACATCATAGATCGCACCATATCCAATAGAGTGCGATTACGATGTTCGGATACACCATTACGCTGAGGTGTTCCAGGCGGCGTGAGTTGTGAAACTATTCCACATTTCCTTAAGTGCGTGCCAAATTCGTGACTCAAATATTCTCCCCCATGATCTGATCGTAAGAACTTGATTTTACTGTCATGTTGATTCTCAACCTCACTCTAAAATTCCTTGAACTTTTCAAAGGTCTCATACTTGTGTTTCATTAAGTAGACATACCCATATCTACTCAAGTCATCAGTGAGGGTGAGAACATAACGATAGCCACCGCGAGCCTCTACACTCATTGGACCGCACACATCAGTATGTATGATTTCCAATAAGTTGGTTGCTCGCTCCATTGTTCCAGAGAACGGAGTCTTGGTCATTTTGCCCATGAGGCATGGTTCGCATGTGTTAAATGATTCATAATCAAGAGACTCCAAAAGTCCATCTGCATGGAGTTTCTTCATGCGTTTGACACCAATGTGACCAAGGCGGCAGTGCCACAAGTATGTGGGACTATCATTATCAACCTTACATCTTTTGGCATTCACACTATGAATATGTGTAACATCACATTCGAGATTAAATAAGAATAAACCATTGAACAGCGGGGCATGACCATAAAACATGTCTCTCATATAAATAGAACAACCATTATTCTCATATTTAAATGAGTATCCATCTCTCATTAAACGAGATCCAGATACAATGTTCATGCTCAAAGCTGGTACTAAATAACAATTATTGAGGTTTAAAACTAATCCCGTAGGTAAATGTAGAGGTAGCGTGCCAACAGCGATCACATCGACCTTGGAACCATTCCCGATGCGCATCGTCACCTCGTCCTTCGCCAGTCTCCGTTTATTCCGCAGTTCCTGTTTTGAGTTGCAAATATGAGCAACTGCACCGGTATCAAATACCCAGGAGCTACTATGAGCACTGCTTAGGTACACATCAATAACATGTATATCACATATACCTTTGGCATTGCCGGCCTTCTTATTCGCTAAGTACTTGGGGCAGTTCCGCTTCCAGTGACCGTTTCCCTTGCAATAAAAGCACTCAGTCTCAGGCTTGGGTCCATTCTTTGGCTTCTTCCCGACAGCTTGCTTACCGGGCGCGGCAACTCCCTTGCCGTCCTTCTTGAAGTTCTTTTTACCCTTGCCTTTCTTGAACTTAGTGGTTTTATTCACCATCAACACTTGATGTTCCTTTTTGATTTCCACCTCCACTGATTTCAGCATTGAATATACCTCAAGAATGGTCTTTTCCATTCCCTGCATATTGAAGTTCATCACAAAGCTCTTGTAGCTAGGTGGGAGCGACTGAAGGATTCTGTCAACGACCGCATCATCCGGGAGATTAACTCCCAGCTGAGACAAGCGGTTGTGCAACCCAGACATTTTGAGTATGTGCTCGTTGACGGAACTATTCTCCTCCATCTTACAACTGTAGAACATGTCGGAGACTTCATATCTCTCGACCTGGGCATGAGCTTGGAAAACCATTTTCAGCTCTTGGAACATCTCATATGCCCCGTGTTGCTCAAAACGCTTTTGGAGCCCCGGTTCTAAGCTGTAAAGCATGCCACACTGAACCAGGGAGTAATCATCACTACGCGTCTGCCAAGCATTCATAACGTCTTGTTATGCTGGGAAAACAGGTGCTTCACCTAGCGGTGCATCAAGGACATATGCTTTCCTGGCAGCTACGAGGATAATCCTCAGGTTACAGACCTAGTCCGTGTAGTTGCTGCCATCGTCTTTCAGCTTGGTTTTCTCTAGGAACGCGTTGAAGTTGAGGGCAACATTAGCGTGGGCCATTTGATCTACAAGACATATTGCAAAGATTTTAGACTATGTTCATGATAATTAAGTTCATCTAATCAAATTATTTAATGAACTCCCACTCAGATAGGCATCCCTCTAGTCACCTAAGTGATACATGATTGGAGTCAACTAGGCCGTGTCCGATCATCACGTGATACGGACTAGTCATCATTGGTGAACATTTTCATGTTGATCGTATCTTCTATACGACTCATGTTCAACCTTTCGGTCTTCCATGTTCCGAGGCCATGTCTATACATGCTAGGCTCGTCAAGTCAACCTAAGTGTATTGCGTGTGTAAATCTGGCTTACACCCATTGTATGCGAACGTTAGAACCTATCACACCCGATCATCACGTGGTGCTTCGAAACAACGGACCTTAGCAACGATGCACAGTTAGGGGGAACACTTTCTTGAAATTATTGCGAGGGATCATCTTATTTATGCTATCATCGTTCTAAGCAAATAAGATGTAAAACATGATAAACATCACATGCAATCAAATAGTGACATGATATGGCCAATATCATTTTGCTCCTTTTGATCTCCATCTTCGGGGGCGCCATGATCATCATCGTCACCGGCATGACACCATGACCTCCATCATCATGATCTCCATCATCGTGTGTTCATGAAGTTGTCTCGCCAACTATTACTTCTACTACTATGGCTAACGGTTAGTGTCGGGGATATACCCCGCGGTATGACCCGGCTGGAGTTGTAAACCGGTTGGGACTTGGTAAACCGGCGGAGAGTTAAGACAGAGAGTCAAGACAGATGGCTAAGACAGACGGTAAACCGGCTGGTGTTAAACCGGCAGACAATGGTAAACCGGCTGGTGTTAAACCGGCAGACAATGTTAAACCGGCAGACAAAGTTAAATCGGCAGACAATGTTAAACCGACAGACAATGTTAAACCGGCAGACGTTAAGAAGCCCAGGAAGGGAAGTCAGAATAGTTTAAGTTAAAGTCCGAGTTGGACTCCACATGTAACCCGCCCCTTCAACATATATAAGGAGGGGCAGGGCACCCCAAGAGGGACAAGATTCACAAGTTCCACAAGTTGGACAAGTTAGGTTTAGACAATAGCTCTCGAGATAGAGCACACTTGTAACCGTGATCATCATCATCAATATCAATGAAGCAGGATGTAGGCTTTTACCTCCACCGTGAGGGGCCGAACCTGGGTAAAACCTCGCGTCTCTCGTCCCGTTCAACCCCTCTCAAGCTACCACATAGATGTGTTGGCCTCACGACTAAGTCCTGACAGTAAGGACATCTGCCGTGACAAAACCACGACAGTTGGCGCCCACCGTGGGGCGCAGCACGGTGGTGTTGAGATCTTGGAGGGATCTTTTATAGGGATCAAGAAGTTTGCAATTTTCCAGATGAAGAAGAATCATTGGGAAAGAATTTATATTGTGTTCAAGACAAGCAGTCAGATCTAATACCCGTTCGAGGTTTGAATTAAGAAAAGATTAGGGTTGTGTGGAGCACGCCGTCGCCACTAGATGATCTGTCGAAATACAGATCGATTGATTCTGGTTGAAGCTGTCATTAGAAACTGAGACGAGGTTAGTTGCCTGCTCGAATTCCGAGATGATCAGGCCAGTTTTGGGGAGATCGGGCAATTTCGTTGCTGCTATTGGCCATCACCTGACGAAAACAAGAGGATACCAACCATGGACTAGTACTACGGAACAGAAGCGACAAAGGAATTAGAAAAAAAGGTGTGTCACGACCCGAATATGGAGCGGGGACAACTCGGACTCGACTCATCTCCGCCATCGCGCGATAAACCGGCGGAACCATCCCCGTCTCCGAGCCGCTGCTATTTCGCTCAAAGCCGCCGCCGGGGTCCCTTGTCTCGCCTCGCTGAATATCTCAACTATGGCAGTGCTTAGTTGACCCGGTTTGAGATGCTTCGTCCACCTCCGCCACTCTCCACCTTAATCTTAGCTGCGGGTCTCTAGCGAGTCATCTCCGTCGCCCGCTTGTCCATGAGCAGCCGCGGCCTCAAGCCCGGACTTGCATCGTCTGCCGCTGTCTTGAGCCCCTGCCTCGGCTCTGATGCCCACTATAGCTCCACCGCGGACGCTCGTCATCTCGATCGTGTCGTCCAACCGCCATCCGGGTTGTAGTGCCGCCCCGGCCTTGAGCCATCTCAGCCGCCGCTTTCACTCGCCATGGCCTGGAAACAGATAATGGCCTTGACCCGAATTCAGCACATCAAGCCGCCATGCTCACGCCGGATCTTGCGCGCCTTCGCTCGGCTGTGGCCGGTTTAGAGCTGCAGCCGCATCGGCCGTCCTCACTTCTGCCTGGAGCCACCGGTGTGCCTCCGCATTGAGCTACGGGTGTGCCTCCGCCTTGAAACCGGTTTGTGGCCTTATCCGAGTCTTAAACCGGCAAGAAACGAAGCTTCAAGCCGCCTCCGCTTTGTGTCGCGGACTTGCCCACAAGCCGGTTTGCTGCCTCCATCGCCGCGCCACGAACTCACCCCTCGCCTTGTCAGCAACCAGCCACAGTCATCGCCTTTGGGCCGCCGCTCCATCGAGCGCCGCTGCCTCTGAGTTGCCGTTTCAGCCGTCGCGACCCTGAACTGGCCAGGCCTCCACGCCCGTGGTTTCAGTGATCCGCCGCCGAGGCTCATCTCTGCCGCTCCTCCGGCCGGCTTCAGCTGTCGCTACTGAGTCACCGCCCGCGCGAGGACTGCCCTTCCGGGTGCCCGAGAGGTCCTGCCGTCCGCCCCGCGGCGTTCGCCTTGCTTTACCTTCGTAGAGTCGCCGCCGTCTTCAAACTCGTCCCCATGGCCTTGCTCTGAGTGGCCGCTTCACTTCCAGCAAGCCGCCGCCTCCCGCTGCTTCAAGGAGCCGCCTCGAGCTGCGGCCTACCTCCGCTTGCGCCGAGCAACCTCGCCTCCGTCCCCAAAAATCGCCTTAGCCTCACTCCGCGGCCTGCTGAGTCGCCGACGCTGTTATCATGAACCGCCGCCGGGTCATACCTGCTACGAGTTCAAATCTCAAGGTATAAGTATACGTACTTGCTGTTACTTCCTAATGTAGTGATGGAAGGAAAAGTACTACGTCAAGCAGTAGTCCATGGGATCAAAATTTGCTGCTGAAGATTTGTCTGAAGATCATGATTTACAAAAGGACCGGGGCATGAGTCATAGCCATTGTCGTTTGAGTCGCGGCCCTAACTTGAGCCACTGGTTGCCATCAAGACAGCAACGGAAGAGCCGGCGCTTCATCAGCCGCGTGCCGCCATCGCTGTAATCAATCGCTGTTACAACCGAGTGACGCTGCGGCAGCAGTAACCCGCCTCGCTGGATAAGAGGAGGTGTTGGCCCGCACGGATGACTGCCAAAGATAATCAGTGGGAGTTAATTGTGCCTGATGATTCATCTTCATAATCGCCTCATCATGACGACTGGGTTGATATCCCATAAAAAATCAAATCAGGTGCTATCCTTTCCATGTATTTTATTAGTACATATTAAACCGTTTGAGAACAATTACTCTGGTCTGTGATATTTTTTCGCAGGACCATTATTCATTACAAAGATGTCGCATGAGGAGTATGCACCAATATTATTTTTGCACTAGCGCTTGTCCGTGCAGCGATGGTTGACTCACCTGCGTCCGCGCTGCTTCCAAACGCCACAGCCAGTTCTCCCATCCATGCTGGATTACAACACCGCGGCCGACTCATCTGTCTGCTCCCACGGCGGACTCACCAGTGATTGATTTTCGTTTCACCATGGTGATTATCATCTCCGCGGTGGATAACTACTGGCCTGGCGTATCAGGTGAAATTCATCCAGTATATTTTTCTGTTATATATTGCTTTCTTTAAAAAAGAGCAATTACTCTGGCTTGCAAATTCTCCAAATGCAAGATATGTTGTCTACTGCAAAAAGGGACTATTATATCACTGAGTTGGTGAATGACTCATACCGGTTTATATCACGGTCCAATATGGAGAATCTCAAGACAACTCCTCGAGTCATCTTAAGACTCAGGGGCTATGATGATATGACTCAGCAAGTCTTGCCAGTTTCAGCAAATTCAAGTGCCCCAGGATGTTGAAGGGAAAGATAACCCGATCCCGGAGGCTACTATTATATTAATTTAAAGGCCATCAGAAAATTTCCGGCTGAAAATGAAGATTCCGGTTTAAAATCCGGTTCAAGGGAAAGATGTCCCCCATAAAGCTTTGAAGCTCTCAATATCCAGTTCAAAATCCCGGTTCAAGAAGAATTTATCTCTTGCAAAAAGTTAAAGGTTGCCAAAGAGGACCTGTTGCCATGATGCGCGGTTCAAACATGGGTATCCCGTCTTATTGGCTTATCATAGTATTGATCACTTGGGGGCTTGGTCGTATTCGAACCATAGCTACACCTCTTGATCGGCATAAGGCCACCAGGGAAATCAGTTAGGGGTCAAAGAGGGTGTTGCAAAAAGCACCAACTCAAACATAGACACCCATTGAGCACAACTCACAAAGTTACTTGGGGGCTGTTTGTGCAAAGCAACAAAGAGTTTGAAAGGACCCTTGTAATTGGCTATCAAGCCACGGCTTGGAAGCCTGGTGTATTCACCTAAAACCCCGGGTTAACCTGCCTTCATCAAGTAAGCCACTCCTATCCAGGTAATCCTGGCATGACCCGTCGAACGTTTGACAAGTCAATCTTATACAGACCCTAATCTTGTCAAAGTTAAAATGATGATTGGTTAGTTAGAGGCCCATCTTAAAAGGCTTTACAAAATGGTTGAACTCAGCGGCCTGGCAGCCCATGAAAAGCCTCGAATTTGGGCCTCGCAGCCCTTGAAAAGCCTCGACTACACGGTTGTATTTGCCTTTGTCAAGATTTTTCTCTTTTGATAAATTTTATGTTGAACCGGCGTCCCTCGACCCGGCATGACTATCAGTCATCAAATTAACCCAGTGTTCTTTAACCAGGCTCGACTTTCAACTACAAGTTGTCAGTACATAATCACTTATAATCCGGTGTTTATTGACCCGGCCTGGCTTTGGACTATAAGTTGCCAGTATATATTTTGATTGCGCCATTGGAATTATGCGCTTATAAATCATTGGGTATATTATTCAAATAGCCAACATGACTGGATTTTAATTATGACCAGTATTATGATTAAGGTTTCCAAAGTCGCTTTTGCGCAATGGCTATCATGTTATCAATAGATATGATTTATTCTACAATTGAAGGAATAGTCCCGAGTTGCTGCAGGCTTACGACCCGGTACTTGGGGGCTACATTATTTCAGTTGAAATCACATCAAATACACAAGTCTCATGTTGCTGCAAGCATGCACCATGACACTTGGGGGCTAATGCAAAGTCATTTTTTTCTCACCTCATTGAAGACCCGACTCATCACATCATAATGAGTCGGCCCTTGGAGGCTACCAATTTCTCCTGTCAACAATTCAAGGTACACAAGTTTCCATCTATTATTGAAGGATCCACTGCTCAGTTGGTAAAGCACAAAGCTCTCAACCTTGTGGACGTGGGTTCAAGCCCCATGATGGGGGTTACATCATATGATGTTATTTTCATTAAAGAATATATCAAGTCCCAGCTCAATATTATCTTATTGAGCCGGCCCTTGGGGGGCTACATACATGATCATATTTACAAAAGTCCCTGCTCATTATTGCATAATAACCCAGCCCTTGGGGGCTACACTGGTTGATGTTTTTATAAGAATAAGGCAATTTCAAGTCCCAGGTTGCTGCGAGCATGACAACCCGGCACTTGGGGCTACATATGTGGAATACTCAGTTCTGACTAGTGATTGAAATGAACAACCTGGATTTCTTCAAGCTTGTGACATTCATATTGAAGCAAGTCTTAAGCTGTTGCTATGCTACCTTCTTAAGACTTGGGGGCTACAAGTGATAGGCATATAAGAGGTATATTTTCAAGCATGATGTTAAACTACAATTATGACCTGGTGCCGTCAATATTTGTAAATCGGTAATGATAAACCGACAAGTTCAAGTCTTGAACCAACACAATTTAACATTCTCAAACCGGCAAGTTCTACATTCTTAAACCGGCTACAGATCAGATGAGTATTTCAAAGGCCAATATTTTTGTTAAGCATTGGGAGCTAAATTCAAAGGAGTTATTCGTCACAATATTTATCTATGACAAACCAATGTCAACAAATTGATTATGAAGCTGGTCTATTGACTCGGAATTTCTAGAAGGAAATGACAAGGATTTAAAGATGCTCAGGATCAGTTTAACATGGATAAATCCAAATTAAACTAGGGGATAATGTCGGGGATATACCCCGCGGTATGACCCAGCTGGAGTTGTAAACCGGCTGGGACTTGGTAAACCGGCGGATGGTAAACCGGCGGAGAGTTAAGACAGAGAGTCAAGACAGATGGCTAAGACAGACGGTAAACCGGCTGGTGTTAAACCGGCAGACAATGGTAAACCGGCTGGTGTTAAACCGGTAGACAATGTTAAACCGGCAGATAATGTTAAACCGGCAGACAATGTTAAACCGGCAGAGAAAGTTAAACCGACAGACAATGTTAAACCGGCAGACAATGTTAAACCGGCAGACGTTAAGAAGCCCAGGAAGGGAAGTCAGAATAGTTTAAGTTAAAGTCCGAGTTGGACTCTGTCGGCGTTCTGGGAACGGGGGTCCCCAGACTTGCCTGCCTGCGGCCTGCGGCGTGGCTCGAATGGGGGCCCAACATGGCCCATCTTCATCAAGCACAAGACTCAAGACCCTCGCGAGGGGCCAAGCCTCGCGAGGCGGACGACACGGCGCATCCTCGGGCACAGCCTCCTGAGGATGGCTCGCGAGGAGACGGAGATATCAAGGCGGGGTGCCTCGCGAGGTGCCTGTGATGCAAGACATGACGATCGAGGGCACCAGGCGGGTGCCAGCGCGCGCGGCGTCCTTCTTTCCTCTTTGGTGCAAAGGGGGCAAGCGCAGCCGCGTAGTACCGAGGCATCAGGCAAAGGTTGCCGTTTCGATGCAACAAGACCAGGACCAAGCGGACTACGAGACGGAGGTCACCATGGAGCCCAGCGCGGCGTCACCACAGAGCCTTTCGCAGGCGAAGACCACCTTTTGTCAGGATAGATGTACTTGCTGTCCCCCTTCAAATTAGCCCGCCATTGTTGGCTCCCTTCCCGCTCGATATTTGGGAAGAGGACCAGGGCCCCTATAAATAGGACCAGCCACCCACATGGCAAGGGGGTTGGTTGGTTCGGTAGGGTTCAGTTCGAGCAGTTAGCGGATCGAAGATCGGAAATCAGAGAGAAAGAGAGAGAGAGAGAGAGAGAGAGAGAGAGAGAGAGAGAGAGAGAGAGAGAGAGAGAGAGAAGGGCGACTGAACTCCTCCTAGAAGTTCATCGCCCCAGCTAAGAACAGACCCTCGCGAGGCTGTTCTTCCTTGTATTGTTCATCATCACCAGCCCCAAGAGGCAATCCATCCACCACACACTTGAGTAGGGTATTACACCACAATGGTGGCCCGAACCGGTATAAATCTTGTGTCTCTTGTGTGATCCTTTTAGTAGTTTAGATCTTTGTGAGGCGGGGAGGTTGAGGACGTGATCTCCGCGCGCACCCCAGTGTTCGAACCTTAAGGGTCTGCCGGAACCCGAGATCCAACATTTGGCACGCCGGGTAGGGGTGCGCCGGAATTCGTCTTCCACCGCTCCGTTCTCCTCCGACCGTCGCATCCATGTCTGACGCTCGTCGGGCCCGCGCCGAGCGCTGGGCCGCCATCGCTTCTCGAGTCGCCCAGACGGCCCCCGTCGGTGGGTGTCCTCGTCATTCCCCGTCGCCCGCTGTCAACGCCGCCACCGGCCCGGTGGGGGGCGAGCAGCAGGCATCGTCTCAGCACCCGTCCGTGCGGCAAGACGGCCGCACCGCTACTCCATCACTCGCTCCAGCCGGTTCTTCGTCCCGCGCGCTCCACGCACCCTTGGAGGCTCGGGCTGTGCTCCTCGCGGCAAACGAGCTCCTGCGCTACCGTCCCGTCAACGACGTCTACGAAGAATGGCTCGACCGCGTCGCCGAGCTTGTCCGCGCCGCAGGGGGCTCTTCCGCGCCGTCCGTCCCTCTGCGCCGCACTCCGCCCCACGCGGGCAATGAAGCTCCAGAGGCGCACCAGCCGCCTCCCCTCCAAGAAGATGCCATGGCTCCAAGGCGCTTGGCCCCTGGGCGGAACCCGCTCCGTCAGGCGTCAGCGCAGCAAGAGCGGAGCTGCCAAGAAGTTCCTCGCCCGCAAGGGGCTGCCAGGGCGCTCCCTGCTCCGGCGCGCCGCGACCCTGCCCCAGCTCCGGCGCGCCAAAACCCCGCCCTGCTCCTAGCTGCAGCGCGTCGGGACCCACAAGACCAAGCTCTCCACCAGCCAAGGCCGATTGTGGCCACCGCAGGCTGCCACGCCTACACCACTGAGCTGCGCAGCGTCGCGTGGCCCGACAAGTTCAAGCCTGACTTGCCTCCTCGCTACGATGGCACAACCGATCCCGCAGAGTTCCTCCAGCTCTACGAGCTGGGCGTCGAGGCTGCCGGCGGGGATGAAAAGGTCATGGCGAACTGGTTCCCCATGGCGCTCAAGGAAGGAGCTCGAACCTGGCTCCTGAATCTGGCTCCAGGCACGATCTCCTCCTGGGACCAGATGCGCGCCCGCTTCATCGCTAACTTCCAAGGTACTCGCGACCGGCCGCCTGCCGTGAGTGACATGCGCCACATCAAGCAACAACCCGGAGAGACCCTGCAAAAGTACATCCAGCGCTTCAACAGCGCGCGCCTCAAGATCCCCAAGGTGTCCGAGGAGGCCATCATCTCTGCCTTCTCCGACGGCGTGCGCGACGTCAAGATGAAGGAGGAGCTGGCGATGCACGAAGACCTCTGCACCTCCCTGGAGCTGTTCAACTTGGCGAACAAGTGCGCCAGGGCTGAGGAGGGACGTCTCTCCCTCCTCGAGCTGCCTGCCGCGGACCCAGAAGAGAAGAAGCCCGAAGCCAAGGACGCGAAGCGCAAGGGGGCTGCCATACTCACGACAGAACCAGACACAAAGCGGGGCAAGGATCTACCCGAACCCTCCAGAGGCAGCCGGTACTGCGTGTACCACGACCTCCACACCCACAACACCAACGAATGTCAAGAGCTCCGCGCCGTGCGAGAAGGAAGGATCGGCCGTCGCCCTGACCGGGGCTACAGCCGAGGAGGAGGAAGAAACCCAGGACGCTGGGAAGACCGCGGCCCGCGCCACGGGTGGCGCAACCAGCCTCGCGAGGACCGCTGGCAAGACCCACCTCGCGAGCGAGGATGGAGGGATCAGGCTCGCGAGGGAGACTGGAGGGATCAGCCTCGTGAGGACCGCCCTCACGGCAACGCAGGCCTACCTCCTCTGCCGCCTCCACCAAGAAGGAACGAAGACCGCCATCAAGACGAGGGGGCTGGGGGCTTCTAGGAGCCGCGTGCAATCGCCTGCATCCTGGGCGGAGCTCAAGCCCCAGCCTCTCAACGTATCTTCAAGCAGTTTGCCCGTGAGGTGAATGCAGTTCTCCCCATGCTCGAAGCAACGCGCCCCCTCAGGTGGTCGGCGTGCCCCATCACGTTCAGCTCGGCAGACCAGCTCAAGTGCGCGGCCACGGCAGGCGTCCTCCCGATGCTCTGCTCCCCAGTCATCAGCAACATGCTGGTCACCAAGACCCTCATCGATGGTGGGGCAGGGCTCAACGTCCTGTCCATGGAAACATTCAACAACCTCCAAGCGCCCTATGACCAGCTTCAGCCAACCAAGCCTTTCTCCGGGATCGCCGACGGTTCCATAGTCCCGATCGGGCAGGTCCGCCTCCCTGTCACCTTCGGGGCTCGCAGCAACTACCGCACCGAGCTCATCGACTTCGACGTCGCCCACATCCGCCTGCCGTACAACGCCATCCTCGGGTACCCAGCGCTGGCCAAGTTCATGGCTGCGACCCACCACGGCTACAACGTCCTCAAGATGCCAGGAAGTGGCGGCGTCATCACGGTGCCCTGTTAAGAAAAGGATGCAGTGTGTTCCCTGGAGCGGGCCTATCAGGCCGCGTCGCTAGAAGACCCAGATCGCGGAAGCAGGAGGCTTCCTGAGACCACCCCCAAGAAGAAGAAGACATCGTCAGGCTCGGCCCCTCAAGAGGCAGGCCCCCCAGGGCCCGCGTCTGCCCAGGAGGACCCTCCTTCCATCACATAGGAAAGCGCGCCTGGTGCCCTCCTCATGCAGGGCTCGGGGGCTCTCAGCTGTAGGGCCACCGACCTAGCTAGGGTCACGAGGGAGGCGCTTGGGCACCATGTGGAGGCATCCTTCGCAGCACGTTTCCCCCGGGAAGGAGTCGTGCCAGGAAGGTCAGACCAGCAAGAGTTCGTTGACAAGGCCATTCAAGAACTACAGGAGTCAAGGATCATGAGAGGTTGCCGCCGCCAGCCAGCCGTGGCCCCGCATCCAGGCGAGGATGGTGGGCTGCGCGTCTGCGTCGACGTACCAGGGCTCAATCAGATCACCACGACGGAGCGCCTCTGGCCCTCGCAAGTGGGGCGCTGCGGAGGTCCACTCCACAGCTATGTTCGCATGCCTCACGGCCTGCCGAGCATGGCTGCGGCATACCAGCGCCTCATGAGGGGTATCGTGGAGGCTCAGGAAGACAGGCGTTCTGCGGCCTTGGCGGAGATGGAGGCAGCTCGCGAGGAGTCACCAACGCCTCCGGAGCCTCCCGAGGCCCCGGGGCCTGGGGGCTCGTGAGGTTCGGCTTCTGCAGCCCGTCAAGTCTGCTGCACCAACGCCACTACGCCGACGACATCCCCAGGTGACATCTTTCAAGTTCCGTTCTCAGCTGGGAGCGCCCTCCCAGGGTTGCATCACTCCCAGGCCACGTGGGTCCGTCCCCGCGGCATGTATCTGCATTTACCTTTCGGTCTTTAGTTTGCCTTGTTGGGGGCGCCCCTCGGGCTGCATCATCCCTAAGCCGCTCGGGCCAGACCCGGCGGCATGTATCCCCCTAGCATTTATTTCCAACTATGCATTTGCCTATCACGCTTGATTGCATGATGCCCGTCCGCGGCATCCCTTCTTCTCCATGTCGACTACTTGCACGTTAAAGGGGGGGTGCCTGAGCATCACGACTCAGGGCTCTTACTGGCTCTCTAGCCCTCACCCTCCGGCCTTGTCCATGGCATCGCGACCTGGCATACCAGCGACGGCTGAGACAAGCTCGAGGGCCGGGACCCGAGGATGTAGAGTACCGGCATCTAACCAAATTTTGCAGGGACACATCTCAAGATACGGCCCAGTGCCGGGCGCAACCCGCCCAGAGGTAGGGCCTCGTGAGTCCCGCGCTGGCTCACGGGTGCCCAGATACACCTCACCTAGCTCTACCGTGCCGGTCACGTGTCAGGGCGGGGCTGTATATGCCCCGGGGGCTCCTCCTAGAGGGGAGCCCCCTCCCACGTACCAGTGGAAGCACCATGCTCCATGCTGGCTGACGACACTGCCGAGGCGCGGCTATGCCCGTACACATACGGAAGCGCTATGCTCGGCGCTGGTGATAAACAACTGGGGGTGCCCTCCGGGCCACATTAACCTCAGGGAGCCCAGAGCTCAGTGGCTGGCCCCATCGCAACGCCTTCCCTCGGGAGTGCCGTGCGAGGGGGCTGGGCACGGGGGCTACGGCTGGGTCATGCCCAGACGTACGCCGCCCAGCCAGGCCCCTCGGGCCTGGTTCGTCGCGTGTCTCTTCCCGAGCAGAGCCAAGGTATGAAGGCCGTTTGCGCGTCAAGGGGGACTCCAGAGCATCGCGACTCAGGAGCCTAACTGGTCCCGTAGCCCCTCACTCCTTAGTTCCGAAAGGCTGTGCTCGGTGAGGTACGCGCGGGGCCGGGCTCTGCAGACATAGAATGGTAGCCACACTAACATCTCGCCTCATCACTCGCTGTTCGCGCGTCAAGGGGGACTCCTGAGCATCGCGACTCAGGGGCCTAACTGGCTCTGTAGCCCCTCACTCCTTAGTTCCGAAAGGCTATGCTGGGTGAGGTACGCGCGGAGTCGGGCTCTGCAGACGTAGAACGGAAGACACGCCTACATCACGCTTCCCTACTTGTTGTTCGCACGCCAAGGGGGACTCCTGAGCATCGTGACTCAGGAGCCTAACTTGTCACGTAGCCCCTCACTCCTTTGGTCCCGTCTTGGTTTCCGGTCGGGGCTAATGCTGGGTGAGGTACGCGCGAGGCAGGGCTCTGCCGGCGCAGAACACAAGCAAGTAGGGAAGAAAAGCATAAAATCCAAGGAACTTAAAAGCAAATATTACAGTCCATACTGTCGTCTCAATGCCAAACGCAAGTTTAAATGCCTCCCCGAGGCATGGTACATGTGCAGGAATCGAAAGGAGAACAGGAATGGAACGGAGTCACTTGTCGGCGGTGAAGCTGTGCGGAGCGGCATCGCCTCATGGAGCGGTGGGGCCGGCAGCACCTTGCCTTGGCTTGGTGCCGAAGGCCCGGAACTTCTCCAGCAGCGCCTCCGCGTGCCCCTTCACGGCTTCGACAGCGGCGGCAGCTCCCTCGCCGCTCACCAGTTCCAGCAGGCCGTCGAGGTCGGCGTTGGGATCATGAAGGTAGACGTGGGCGAAGACCCGCGTCAGCACAGCAGAAGACAAGACATGCGCCTCGGCCTCGGCCGCAGGCCCGATGCCAAGGGCGACATCCCCAAGAGCCTTAACCAGGAAGGAAAGCAGCTTGGCGGGGCCGTCCTCATCACCAGCTAGTGGGCTGTCCAGGCCGCTCTCGTAAAGCATCTTCAGAGAAGCGCGGGCGTCCTTCTCCATGTCTGCAAAGGCCTCGCGATCCTCAGCAAGGACCTGAGCCTTGGCGTCCAGCTCAGCCTTCGTCACCTCCAGCTCCTTCAACACACCCAGGTGGTCACGGCGCTTCTTGAGCTTGGCCTCCTGGTCCACGAGTGTCGCCTCGCGCGCCTTCGCCCCCTTCTCCAGCTCTTGGCGCAGGCGGACCTCCTCCGCAAGCTGGCCCTGCAGGCCTTGCAGCTCATCCTCTAGCGCCTTGCAACGGCTGCGGACTTTGACCACCTCTCCCAGGGCCGTGTCACGAGCAGCCTTCGCCTCGAGGACGGCCTCCCTCTCTCCGTCACAGGCCGTTGAGGCCTGAACCAGCGCCGCCCGAATCGAAGCATCAGAGCGAATCCACCCCGAAGCCAGTTCTAGGCACCCGGCCACCACGCGAGGGTCGGCGCCGAGAAGGTCCTGCCGCAGCCGGTCCAGTTCAGCGGCGGCACGCTCCAAGATGGAAGAAGAAGACGGAGTAGCATCGGCACACTCCAGAACAACAGGAGGAGCCGAGGAAGCAATGGTCACCGGAATGGGAGGAGGAAGTAGCAGCGGCGAGGCCGCAATGTCCTGAAGCAGAGTCCACTGCGCCTCCACAGCCGTAGCAGCGGCGCCAGACGAGGGCACCTCCGGAGTCACTTGGGCCATGGGGGCTGAGCTCGCCCCGGCCAGCTCAGCCAAACCTCGCAAGGATGCGTGGGCAGGAGAGGCCCGCGCGTCATGATCTCCCTCCCCTGCAGGCGAAGGCGTCGCCGCAGGTGGGACCTCAGGAGCTCCCTTTGGCTTCTTCGCCGCGGGCGCCCGCCTGTTCAAGAGAAGCAATCATCAAGCCTCGTCGGCAGGACGAGAAACAAAAGATCAAGGATCAAGCACTTACGGGTCTTCACTGGTGAGCTCGGGCAGCCTCCGGCCTAACTTGAACCCTGACAGCCGGCTGGAAGGGTCGACCCCAGAAGCAGGAGGCGCGTCCATGGTTCGCCCCGGAGTCAGGACGGACCCGCGGGAGATCAGCGCGGTCCTGTCCTTCTTCGGAATCGGAGGCGAGCTCCCGCTGCCTAGCACATCATCATCATTGTCACCATCATCATCATCGTCACTCGGCGAAAGGCGGAGAGTACGGGGCGAGCGCCGAGGGAGGGGAGCCCTGGACTCTCCGTCGGTCGCCCCAGAGTCGGGCCCCTCTCCCCGCTCCTCTTCGCCCTCCTCCTCATCGCTGGAGTCGCTGGAGGGCACATCCACCAGTCCTTCAGAAGCCACCGCGGGCACGAGCTCGTCCCCGTTAAAAGTAGGCATGGACTTCACCACCCGCTTCCAGTCGTCGCAAAGGAACAAGGGCTCGGGAGCGCCCTTCGGCCTTGCCACCTCGCCCCCGACCAGAGATTGGAGAACCGCGGTCACATCCTCTTCGTCCACAGCCTCGGGGCACGGATGAGGCCTCCACATCAGAGGAGAGTACTCCCGGAGTGGGGCCAGCTGGTGCTCTAGGAACTCCTTCAGCAGCGACGCACCGGTCAACTTCGCCGTCGTCATGTTGGCCGGCCTCAGGTCCGCGTCCATCTTCTCCAACACCGGCTTCACGCGGGGGTCCGCGAGCTCCGCTCGGCACCAGTCGCTGGAGCTCACGGGTTGCTCCGTGGGCAAGATCAGCCGAGGGTGGATGCGCCCGACATCTGCCAAGATCCACTTGCTCCTAAAGCCCTCGATCCTCTTCCCGGGGTTCGAGATGGTAATGGTGCCGCTATACACGACGAAGCCCGCACACCCAGAAATAGAGCTGCCGGTGATCCGAAGGTAGAAGTAGTGGCGCAGCAGGGCCACCGAAGGCTACACCCCCACGTGGGCCTCGCAGTAGTAAGCGAAGATCGCCAGGAGAAGGACAGAGTTGGGATGGAGATGCAGAGCCTGCAAGTTGTAATGGTGGAGGACGAAGAACAAGAACTCGGAGAAGGGAGGCAACAAGCCCACAGCAATGGAGCTCGCAAAGAGAGGATAAAAGGTGCTCCCTCGGTCCTGGGGGGTGGCGGAGCCGGCCTTGAACATCTCCATCCCATTGATGCCCTACGCCATCGCCATCCGGCACAGCCGGGCGAACCTTGCCTTGGACACATTCGGCGGATCTAGAGCAGGGGAGTACCAAGCTTTGGCCGGAGGCTGGCGAGGCGCCATGGCTTCCTAGGTCGCGCAACCGGAGCAGATCTGGAAGTTTGGAGGAAGAAAGGGGAGGCGCAAGAAAGGGGATCTGAGCGACGACCGGAGAGAGCAAAAGGCGAAGTCTAGGCAGATGCCGCTCCTTTACCAACCTGCGTGGTTGCTGAAGCACCCACGTCCCGTCAACCGCCACGCGGCGCCCAAGGCCGCAGGCTGTTAGGGCCCGCGGCGCTTCGCCCTTGCCCTTTCGCCTCTCAGCATGGCCAAGCCCATGCGCGCCACGGGCCCGGGGGCTACTGTCGGCGTTCTGGGAACGGGGGTCCCCAGACTTGCCTGCCTGCGGCCTGTGGCGTGGCTCGAATGGGGGCCCAACATGGACCATCTTCATCAAGCACAAGACTCAAGACCCTCACGAGGGGCCAAGCCTCGCGAGGCGGTCGACACGGCGCATCCTCGGGCGCAGCCTCCTCAGGATGGCTCGCGAGGAGATGGAGATATCAAGGCGGGGTGCCTCGCGAGGTGCCTGTGACGCAAGCCATGACGATCGAGGGCACCAGGCGGGTGCCAGCGCGCGCGGCGTCCTTCTTTCCTCTTTGGTGCAAAGGGGGCAAGCGCAGCCGCGTAGTACCGAGGCATCAGGCAAAGGTTGCCGTTTCGGTGCAACAAGACCAGGACCAAGCGGACTACGAGACAGAGGTCACCATGGAGCCCAGCGCGGCGTCACCGCAGAGCCTTTCGCAGGCGAAGACCACCTTTTGTCAGGATAGATGTACTTGCTCTCCCCCTTCAAATTAGCCCACCATTGTTGGCTCCCTTCCCGCTCGAAATTTGGGAAGAGGACCAGGGCCCCTATAAATAGGACCAGCCACCCACATGGCAAGGGGGTTGGTTGGTTCGGTAGGGTTCGGTTCGAGCAGTTAGCGGATCGTAGATCGGAAATCAGAGAGAAAGAGAGAGAGAGAGAAGGGCGACTGAACTCCTCCTAGCAGTTCATCGCCCCAGCCAAGAACAGACCCTCGCGAGGCTGTTCTTCCTTGTATTGTTCATCATCACCAGCCCCAAGAGGCAATCCATCCGCCACACACTGGAGTAGGGTATTACACCACAATGGTGGCCCAAACTAATATAAATCTTGTGTCTCTTGTGTGATCCTTTTAGTAGTTTTGATCTTTGTGAGGCGGGGAGGTTGAGGACGTGATCTCTGCGCGCACCCCAGTGTTCGAACCTTAAGGGTTTGCCGGAACCCGAGATCCGACAGACTCCACATGTAACCCGCCCCTTCAACATATATAAGGAGGGGCAGGGCACCCCAAGAGGGACAAGATTCACAAGTTCCACAAGTTGGACAAGTTAGGTTTAGACAATAGCTCTCGAGATAGAGCACACTTGTAACCGTGATCATCATCATCAATATCAATGAAGCAGGATGTAGGCTTTTACCTCCACCGTGAGGGGCCGAAGCTGGGTAAATCCTCGCGTCTCTCGTCCCGTTCAACCCCTCTCAAGCTACCACATAGATGCGTTGGCCTCACGACTAAGTCCTGACACTAAGGACATCTGCCGTGACAAAACCACGACAATTAGCGATAAAGTAAAGTAATTACACGACGTTTATGTTGACACGCAGGTCATAAATAAATTAAGACAACTCCTATGGCTCCTACCGGTTGTCATACTCATCGACATGCAAGTCGTGATTCCTATTACAAGAACATGATCAATCTCATACATCACATATATCATTCATCACATCCTTTTGGCCATATCACATCACACGGCATATGCTGCAAAAACAAGTTAGACGTCCTCTAATTGTTGTTGCAAGTTTTTACGTGGCTGCTATAGGTTTCTAGCAAGAACGGTTGTTACCTACGCCAAAACCACAACGTGATATGCCAATTTCTATTTACCCTTCATAAGGACCCTTTTCATCAAATCCGATCCGACTAAAGTGGGAGAGACAGACACCCGCTAGCCACCTTATGCAACTAGTGCATGTCAGTCGGTGGAACCAGCCTCACGTAAGCGTACGTGTAAGGTCGGTCCGGGCCGCTTCATCCCACGATGCCGCCGAATCAAGATAAGACTAGTAACGGCAAGTAAATTGACAAAATCGATGCCCACAACAACTTGTGTTCTACTCGTGCATAGAAACTACGCATAGACCTAGCTCATGATTCCACTGTTGGGGATCGTAGCAGGAATTTAAAATTTTCTACGCATCACCAAGATCAATCTATGGAGTCATCTAGCAACGAGAGGGAGAGGAGTGCATCTACATACCCTTGTAGATCTCGAGCGGAAGCGTTCAAGAGAACGGGTTTGATGGAGTCGTACTCGTCATGATCCAAATCACCGATGATCCTAGCGCCGAGGGGACGACACTTCCGCGTTCAACACACATACGGAGCGGAGACGTCTCCCGCGCCTTGATCCAGCAAGGAGGAGGGAGAGGTTGAGGAAGAGAGCTCCAACAGCAGCACGACGGCGTGGTGGTGGTGGAACAGCAGTACTCCGACAGGGCTTCGCCAAGCTCTTAACGGAGGAGGAGAGGTGTTGGGGAGGGGAGGGGCTGCGCCTTTGATGTGGTGTGCAGCCCTCCCCTTGCCCCTCTATTTATAGGGGAAGGGGGCGGCCCCCTCTAGGTGAGATCTAGGGGGGGGGGCAAGGGGAGGGGCTTGCCCCCCAAGCAAGGGGGGGCGTCCCCTCTAGGGTTCCCCCCCACCCTAGGCGCATGGGCCCAAAGGGGGGATGCTCCCAGCCCTCCAAGGGCTGGGTCCCTTTCCTCTACAGCTCATGAGGCCCTCCGAGAGAGGTGGCCCCTCCCGGTGGACCCCCGGAACCCCTCCGGTGGCCCCAGTACAATACCGATATGCCCCCGAACTTTTCCAGTGACCGTATGACAACATCCCACATATAAATCTTCACCTCCGGACCATTCCGGAACTCCTCGTGACGTCTGGGATCTCATTCGGGACTCCAAACAACATTCGGTAATCACATATAAGTCTTCCTAATAACCCTAGCGTCATCAAACCTTAAGTGTGTAGACCCTACGGGTTTGGGAACCATGCAGACATGAACGAGACAACTCTCCGGCCAATAACCAACAGCGGGATCTGGATACCCATGTTGGATCCCACATGTTCCATGATGATCTCATCGGATGAACCACGATGTCCAGGATTCTAGCAATCACGTATACAATTCCCTTTGTCAACCGGTACGTTACTTGCCCGAGATTCGATCGTCGGTATCCCAATACCTCGTTCAATCTTGTTACCGGCAAGTCACTTTACTCATTCCATAACACATCATCACGTGACCAACCCTTAGTCACATTGAGCTCAGTACGATGATGTCTTACCGAGTGGGCCCAGAGATACCTCTCCGTCATACGGAGTGACAAATCTCAGTCTCGATTCGTGCCAACCCAACAGACACTTTCGGAGATACCCGCAGTGCACCTTTATAGTCACCCAGTTACGTTGTGACGTTTGGAACACCCAAAGTATTCGTACAGTATCCGGGCGTTGCACAATCTCATGGTCTAAGGAAAAGATACTTGACATTAGAAAAGCTTTAGTAGACGAACTACACGATCTTGCGCTATGCTTAGGATTGGGTCTTGTCCATCACATCATTCTCCTAATGATGTGATCCCGTTATCAATGACATCCAATGTCCATGGTCAGGAAACCGTAACCATCTATTGATCAACGAATTAGTCAACTAGAGGCTCACTAGGGACATGTTGTGGTCTATCTATTCACACATGTATTACGATTTCCGGATAACACAATTATAGCATGAACAATAGACAATTATCATGAACAAGGAAATATAATAATAACCATTTTATTATTGCCTCTAGGGCATATTTCCAACAATTAAGAATAAGGGTGAATCTTCTAGCAAAGGAAATGAACAGCTCAAAACAATAAGTGTTCACCCTAACCTTTTCGATATTATTGAGGAACCAATTGCCACGAGCGAATGTCTTGATTTCTTGCCCAGGAGTTTGATCATTGATAAAACCAAAGAATCTCCTAAGGATTATAAGTGTGCAATCGAATAATTGCATACCAAAGATGACAACATCTAGGTCTATGTTTTTATGCCTAGCTAGGGGCATTAAACAATAGCACTTGTTGGGAGGCAACCCAATTTTATTCTTGTTCTTGCTTTTTTGGTTCTATTTTTCAATAAATAATTCATCTAGCCTCTGGTTAGATGTGTTTTGGTGTTTTAATTAGTGTTTGTGCCAAGTAAAACCTTTGGGATGGCTTATAGTGATAGTTTATTTGATCTTGCTGAAAAACATAAACGTTCATGCCATCACGAAGTGTCTATTATGCCCTTCTTGGGCGAGAAGCATTCATAAAATTTCACGTGTTACCCCATTATGGATACATGAAGCTTAAAATGCTAGGTCTGAATGGGGTGATAACCATCACTAGCAACCTGGATAGGGAACTCGAGGCCGAGAATAAAGCGTCCTCACTCGCTCTTGAGTATCTAGGCGAGGCCTTCGCAGCCGAAGAGTTGACAGCAGTCCGAGCCACGATCGACAAGGAAGACGTCAATCTGGATAAGAGATCTAAATCAACCTCATTTAAACCAACAAAGGAGATTGTCAAATTTCAAGTACACCCAACGGACCCAAATGAAACGGCGCCCATCTGCGCCCAACTGGATCCAGAAATTGACAAAGCCTTATTGACCCACAAGTATAGGGGATCAATCGTAGTCCTTTCGAGAAGTAAGAGTGTTGAACCCAACAAGGAGCAAAAGCGAATGACGAGCGGTTTTCAGTAAGGTATTTTTTGCAAGCACTGAAATTGTCGGAACAGGTAGTTTGATAGCAAAATAATTTGTAACAAGTAACAAGTAGCAATAGTAACAATAGTTGCAGCAAGGTAGCCCAATCCCTTGTTTTTACCCGAATGATCTAAGATTCACGAGTAGTAACAAAGAAAAGGTTTCCTTGTTAATTAACAGAAAATAGGGTGAAAACTATCACATGGGGCCTGTTGGGGATATGATTACTGGAGGTAAACCCGCTAGGAGTGGCCGAGTTAGCTCCATGAAGGTAGAAGCCCATGAAGACGTGAAGATGGTGGCACTTTACAAAGGCCCAAGGCCCAAGGCGGGTTAAAGCATGTAGATGTAAACCGACTTTGTCATGTAACTTCTATTGTAAGTTAGAGGAATAGACCCTGAGCCGGACACATCTATGACCCGGCCTCGGGACTCTATAAACTGGCGGGCGTCAACCTAGGTATATAAAGGGACGACCTGGCCGCAATTTGAGGACAACAGACAACAAAACTCAAGAGCCAGGTGGATTCGCTCCCTGGTCATCGAAACCCTAGCAATACCAATAACAACTAGACGTAGGCTTTCACCTTCATCGAAGGGGCCGAACTAGTATAAAATCCCTCGTGTCCCTTGTTAGGTTTAACCCCTTTAAGCTAACCTGTTGCGATGGCTCCACGACTAAGTCCTTTCACGAGGACATCTGCCGTGACAAACCCACGACAGTTGGCGCCCACCGTGGGGCTATCGCATGATGGTTTCGAGTTCTTGAAGGGCAGCTTTGATGGACTGAAGGGATAGGCTATGGGCCGGATGACGAAGAGTCGTCGCGGCAAGCTCTACATCGACGACGCAGGATGGGGTCCCGAGGCTGGTTCAATCGAATACGGATACCGGGTCCCCTTTGGTGGGATTCACGTCTTCATCAGCAAGATCGGCGAACCGGGCCCTGAGCCGGACACCTGCACTGACATCATCGAGATGGCTCAGCGTGCAAGCCCTTCCCCGGTTCAGCCCGCAGTAAGACATGTCTTCGTAGTTGTCATCCATGGAGCGGAATATGAGTATCCAACATCTGATGGAGAAACCGTTGTCTGCTCTGACGATGAGTCTTCAACTAGAGAGACCGAATCGCTATATCAGTTGCAGGACGGCCGGATTAGCGGAGGTTCCGATGGCAACAGTATTCCGGACCCCCTCGATCTGCCAAACCAGGTCGCTATCTTCATGGCCGGTACACAATCAGCACACCACTCATTAACCACCGCGGCAATGCTCTCCGGTTCAGCGACAACAACGCCGGTGGGAGCAGGGGGCTCTGCGCCGCCTCTGGCTCAAGTTCTGTCTGATTTGTTCCACACTTTGGCAACATTGATGGCCGCGGATGTGGACGCAGCAGCCCGGGACTAGCACAATGTGGAGATTGCAAAGGTGAAAGATCAGATAACTCAGGCTAAAGCGGACCTAGCAGCAGAGAATGCTAAGATGGCTACGTAACAGGCCGAGTTGGAAGCTCAGGCCTACCGGCTTAGGCTGGATCAGAATGCCTCAGAGGAAGTCATGAGAAGAAGATACCGGTCACATCTCCCGCCAAGTTATGAGCCAAGGAATCTCTTCAACACACCAGGAGCAGGAACTAGTAACCAGCCAGTGTTAAACCGGACGGAGGCGCCGGGAACAGGAGCGCTGGTTCAGCCGCGAACGATGGACCCGCCTCGTCAAAACAACATTGTGCCGCAGTATGTTCCGATGCCCCGGGGCATTACTCCAACCCATTGGACAACATTGTGGCTGCCGCTTCACGATTGGCAACCCTCCCAACCAACGGCAAGTCCCCAGTTGCGATTGAGGCACGACGGACCAGAGAGCTCCTTCAAACAGCTTTAAACCAACAGCAGGCTTATTCGCATAGTCGCGAGAGGATTCATTCCATCCCCTGACCGAGCCGGAGCTACAGTAGGCACGTTGAGGATGAACCGGCCGTGTCAAGAAATGCGCGTCGCCGTAACTCGCCGCGAGGGCACAACCTGGAAGGCGGAGGTGCTAACACTACTAGGGAAAAGCCTATACACAGAATCTTACCAGCAGCGCGCTTTAAAATCAGGCACTGCTGCTAAGTAGCAGTAGCACGGGTTTTTAACCCTCGCTACTACTAAGTTGATAGCAGTAGCGCTGGTTTTTAACCCTCGCTACTACTAAGCGGTCTCTACCGTGCCCCCCGGGACATGCCATAGTAGTAGCGCGGGTTTTTAACACTCGCTACTACTAAGTTGATAGCAGTAGCGCTGGTTTTTACCCCTCGCTACTACTAAGCGGTCTCTACAGTGACCCTGGGCCATGCCATAGTAGTAGCGAGGGTTATAAACCCGCGCTACTACTAAGTTTTTACCCCTCGCTACTACTAAGAGGTCTCAACCGTGCCCCTCCGGGACATGCCATAGTAGTAGCGAGGGGTAAAATCCCTCGCTACTACTAAAGGTCCCATTTTGAAACTCTACCCCCCCTGGTGGATCGCCTTTTCGGTTTTGTAAAAAGCAAAAGAAAATGATAAAAACTTCAAGAATTAAAATCCTTCGAGATGTAGTTATGTTACTACATCTACTAGTTAGGAAAATTTAAAAACTTAAATTTGGACATGTTTTGCAAAAAGTGTAGGGAAAATGTAAAACAGCTATAACTTTTGCATATGATGTTAGAAAAAAACGTATAATATATCAAAATGTTTCAAAAATTAAAATCCTTCGAGATGTAGTTATGTTACTACATCTACTAGTTAGGAAAATTTAAAAACTTAAATTTGGACATGTTTTGCAAAAAGTGTAGGGAAAATGTAAAACAGTTATAACTTTTGCATACGATGTCAGAAAAAACGTATAATATATCAAAATGTTCAACACGAAAATCCGCAGCCGATGGAGACTCCCTACGGCCTGTTTGCAAATTTTTAGAATCCTCAAATTCCAGAAGGAAAAAAGTTATGCTCAAATTTCAGTTTTTTTTATTTTGGTCAAATCTGGTCAAACTGTGGTCAAACTACTTATTCAAGAAGTATTAGTGTTACTAAATAATTATTCAAGAATATTAGTGTTACTAAATAATTATTTCAATTTTTTGGATGTTTGGTCAAATCTGGTCAAACTGTGGTCAAACTTTGGTCAAACTACTTATTCAAGAAATATTAGTGTTACTAAATAATTATTGTTTTTTAGAACAATAGTTTTAAACTCAAACAGTGAAATATGTGACTTCATGCTCAAGCTAAACTCCCGACGGTTAATAGGATTGACATCTTACTATTGTCAGGAAAACAACAAGTGCAGACTTGGAATCGAGGGAGAATAGAACCCGGAAGTTAAGCATGCTCAGGCTGGAGTAGTGAGAGGATGGGTGACCGTCCGGGAAGTTTGATGATTTGGAATAATGAGGGGTGATTAGAGATTAAATTGAGCAGTGATGAGGAGTAATTGGAGATTAAAGGTTAAAATAATTCAGAAATTTGAAAATTCGGGCAAAAAATTGAAAAAAAATTCAATTTTTCAGATTTGAAAGAACGGGTTAGTAGTAGCGCGGGTTTTTACCCACGCTGCTACTAACGGACGTAGTAGTGCGGGCTACTGCTATACATTAGCTGTAGCGCCTTATTAGTAGCGCGGGCCCCCGTGCTACTAATAGGCCCAAAACCCACGCTGCTGCTAGGCTTTTCCCTAGTAGTGTAATGCGTAGGATGTGGTGGATCATGGTCGTGCACGTCGAGAGGCCGAGTTAGCAGATCTACATGGAGTTCGTCAACCTACTCCAGTTCACCCTACCACTTCGGTGGAGCCAGGTGTGGTCTTCAGTTCCTTAGGGGTGACGTGCCTCACCCCCGCTTTACATAATGTACGGCTGCCCAAGGATTTCAAGGGACCTCGTAAAGTACCCAATTACACCGCCGATTTGCAACCAGAGGCATGGGTTGAAAGCTACGAGATGGCAATTTAGATGTTAGATGTGGATGAAGCGGTGTGTGATAAATACTTCACCATGATGTTGGAGGGGACAACTCGTACTTGGTTAAAGGGCTTGCGAGCTAACTCTATCGGATCATGGGCCAAATTAAAGCACCGGTTTATCTAGAATTTTAAGGATACTTGTAAGTAGCCTATGTCAATTGTGGACCTGGCCGCTTGTGTTCAAGAGGATGGGGAGTCTACAACCCATTGGTTGAAGCGGTTCTCAGCTATTCTGCATTCGTCGGATCGCATCAATGCAAATATCGTAGTGTTAACGTTGGAGGGCAATTGCCAGTTTCTGCCGCTCAAACAGAAGTTAGGAAGGCTCAAACGTCATTGCAATGATATGTCAACACTTATGGCCACTTTGGTTAAATATGCCGATTCAGATAATACCAAAGACCTTGACTCAGAGGAGGACAAACCGGGGAAAGGAAAGAAAAACGGCAACACCAAGGGGCAGCAGCATAACCCGGCAGGTCATGGGAATAATGGTAAGCGCAAAGCCGACAATAGTTTGGACTTTGTGTCTAACACCAATGCTCAGGATAACGGTCAGCGTCGTAAGGGCAAGCAGCCCCAGAGGGGCGGAGGTTCAGGCCCCAATCTGGAGCGCCTGTTAAATCAACCTTGTCCAAAGCATGGACCAAACGAGAAGCCAGCATCACATCTTTGGAAGGATTGTTATATCATGCGAGAATTCAAGAACTCCAATATGTTCCAGTATGACAATGGCCCGCTCGACGGTTCAGGAGGTGGTTTTCATGGGCCGGGTTATGGAGGCGGCAGCTCCGGTTCAGGATTTCAGGGCAATCAAACTGGACATAGCAATCAAGGGAACCAGGGCAACCAGGGAGGTTATAACCATCAAGGGAATCAACAGCAGCAACAGTCAGGTTATCAGAGCAATCCAAAACAGTTAAATAGTGGGCAGTATCATGTCTTCACCACTAGCTTGTGCAAGCGTGATCAGAAGCTTCACAAGAGGGAAGTGAACTCTGTTGAACCGGCTATGCCTCAGTATTTGCGCTGGTTTGAGAAACCCATTTTATGGAGTAGAGAGGATCACCCACCCCAGGTTGACAATCCAGTTCATCTGGCCTTAGTGGTGGCACCTCAAGTTGGGGGGTACAAGTTCACCAAGGTGCTCATGGATGGGGGAAGCAGTATCAATATTCTCTACTATGATACCTTCCGCCGTATGGGGTTGACAGATAAGAATCTTAAACCATCGAACACCGTTTTTCATGGTGTGGTGCCCGTAAGTCTGCATATCCAATGGGCAAGATAGCTCTAGAGGTGGCCTTTGGAGATGATCATGATTCAAGGTCAGAAACATTGACTTTTGAGGTGGTGAAAATCAAGAGTCCGTATCACACCTTGTTTGGGCGACCGGCTTATGCCAAGTTCATGGCACGATCGTGTTATGTTTACCTGCAGCTTAAGATGCCAGGTCATAAGGGGACCATCACAGTACATGGGAGCAGGAAGGTTGCTTTGGAATGTGAGGAAGGTGATGCGGCTTATGCTGAGTCAGTTTGTGCCACGGAAGAGCTGAAGTTTTATAAGGACAAATTTGATCCGGCAGACATGACTTTGAAAAAGCCAACTACGGAGCATGATCTAGCGTTGAAGTTTTAGTCGGCCACAGACACTAAGATGGTTGATTTTGTTCCCAGCGATTCATCTAAGCAGTTCAGCATCAGCGCTAACCTGGATCCCAAATAGGAAGGCGCACTCATCGAGTTCATCCGTGAGAACCGGGACATCTTTGCATGGAAGCCCTCTGACATGCCAGGTGTACTGAGGGAACTCGCTGAGCACACACTTAATATTGATCCTAAGTTTAAACCGGTCAGGCAGTTTCTCCGCCGCTTGAACGAAGAAAGGCACAAGGCTATTGGTGAAGAGGTAGCTCGGTTGTTGGCCGCAGGGTTTATCGTGGAGGTCTTTCACCCGGAGTGGTTGGCTAATCCGGTGCTGGTTCTCAAGAAAAACGGCACTTGGTGTATGTGTGTGGACTACACAGATTTGAACAAGGCTTGCCCAGCAGATCCCTTTGCCCTCCCTCGTATTGATCAGATTATTGATGCCACGGTGGTTTGTGACCGCTTGTGTTTTTTGGATGCTTATTCCGGTTACCATCAGATCAAAATGGCAGTTAAGGACCAGGAGAAGACAACTTCTATAACTCCCTTTGGATCCTTCTGCTATGTCTCCATGCCCTTTGGGCTCAAGAGTGCCCAGGCGACTTATCAACGCTATGTTCAGAATTGTCTTCATAAACAGATTGGGCGCAATGTTCATGCATATGTGGATGATATTGTGATAAAGTCCAGGAAAGAGGAAACATTGATAGATGACCTGAGAGAAACCTTTGAAAACCTCCGGGTTTACAAGATGATGCTCAATCCGGACAAATGTGTCTTTGGTGTACCGACAGGCAAACTCTTGGGCTTTTTGGTATCAAACAGGGGCATTGAGGCTAATTCGGAATTTTTTTAGCAATCACGTCTTTGGCTAAATCGGCGTGTATCAATGATGTTCAATGTTTAGCCGGCCGGATTGCAGCTTTGAGCCGGTTTATCAGTCGTCTCGAGGAGAAGGCTATCCCTTTATACCAGATGTTAAAGAAAACGGATGACTTTGTCTGGAGCGATGCGGCTGATAAAGCGTTTGAGGATCTGAAGAGGCAGTTAGCTGAACCGCTTGTGCTTGCAGCTCCGATCGATAAAGAGCCTTTACTACTGTATGTGGCTGCTAATGCTAGGGCTGTTAGTGTGGCTATTGTTGTGGAACGCAAGGAGGCTGAATAGGAATATCCGGTTCAACGGCCGGTTTATTATATCAGTGAGGTGCTTATGGAATCAAAGCAGAGGTATCCACATTGGCAGAAGCTGGTGTATGGGGTGTTTATGGCAAGCCGGAAGCTCAAACATTATTTTCAGGGTCATCCTATCATAGTGGTCAGTTCAGCCCCTCTGGGAGATATCATTCAAAATAGAGAAGCAACTGGCCGGATTGCCAAGTGGGCTATTGAGCTTGGACCTCACGGGCTGAAGTATACACCTCGCACAGCAATCAAATCTCAAGCACTTGTGGACTTCATCAATGATTGGACACAGTTGCAGGCACCAGGGGAAAAGCCAGATAACATGTATTGGACTATTCACTTTGATGGGTCCAGGCAATTGGAGGGCTCGGGGGCTGGAGTTATATTAACTTCCCCCGCGAGGTGAGAAGTTTTGTTATGTTCTCCGACTAATGTTCCCTTGTACTAACAATGCAGCTGAGTACGAGGCCCTACTTCACGGTCTTCAGATGGCTAAGGAGATGAACTTAAGCCGGGTTAAGTGCTTTGGTGACTCGGACTTGGTGGCTCAACAGGTATCGGGCACCTGGGATTCTAAGGACCCACTCATGGCTGCGTATCGACGAGAGGTGGACATAGTGGCTGGTCATTTCAAGGGTTATCAAGTTGACCATATAGACCGGCGAAAGAATGAAGCGGCGGACGCTTTAAGCCGCCTTGGCTCTCAGCGTAAACCGGTCCCACCAAATGTCTTCCTGACGTACTGCATAATCCGTCGGTCAAGATACCAACATAGGAGGAGTTGGTTGTTCCTGACCCAGAGGCTCAATTGGTGGCAGCTTTGCATATTATACCGGATTGGACAATCCCGTACCTGGCTTACATGAACCGGGGCGAGTTACCGGAGGATGAAACCCCGGCCCGGCAGATAATCCGGCGTTCCAAGTCAATGACCATAATCAATGGGGAGTTACATCGTTACAGCGTCATAGGGGCAATTCAGCATTGTGTATCTCCTCAAGAGGGTTGTGAAATTTTGCGAGAAATCCATGAAGGAGATTGTGGTCACCATGCCGGTTCAAAATCCTTGGTAGCTAAGGCTTTTCGTCACGGTTTCTATTGGTTGACAGCTCATGTTGATGATGAGGATTTAGTCAAAAGGTGTGACGGCTGTCAAAAATTTGCACATCGCGCTCATGTTCCAGCTCAGGAGTTGAGAATGACTCCAATCACTTGGCCGTTTGCAACTTGGGGGCTTGATATGGTTGGACCCTTTAAGAGATCCAAGGACAAAAAGACTCACCTGTTAGTGGCAGTTGACAAGTTTACCAAATGGGTAGAAGCAGAGCCAGTCAGTAAGTGTGATGCGGCCACGGCGGTTCAGTTCATCAAAAAGGTGATATTCCGGTTTGGCTTTCCACACAGTATTATAACTGATAATGGTACTAATATGTTAAAGGTTGAGATGGAGGAATTTTGCCAGTGTGAGCACATCCGGCTTGATGTAGCATCAGTGGCTCACCCCAATCTAATGGTCAAGCGGAGAGAGCAAATCAAGAAATCTTGCAAGGTATTAAACCCCGGCTATGGTTCCTTTAAAGCGGACACCGGGTTGTTGGGTGGAGGAGTTACCATCTGTGTTATGGAGCAGAGGCGGTTCTTCCTAGTGACATCCGTCATGACTCGCCCCGTGTGGTAGCTTATGTTGAAGCTGACAATGAGAAGGCACGTCATGACTCACTGTACCTGTTAGATGAGGAGCGTGATCTCGTGGCAGCATGTTCGGCGATTTATCAACAAGATCTCCGACGTTATCACAGCCGCCGAGTTAGGACCAGAACTTTTCAAGAGGGCGATCTGGTGCTCCGGCTCATCCAGGATCAGACTGATATGCATAAGTTATCACCACCTTGGGAAGGACCTTTTGTGGTCAGCAAGAATTTGCACAACGGGTCATACTACCTCAGTGATGTTCGAGAACACAAGGACTCACGTAAATCGGAGGAGGAGACCAAGCGGCCGTGGAATATAGCTCTTCTTCGGCCTTACTATACTTGAGCCACAGGCTCTTGTTATGTACATATTTATGACAATGTATATATTATATAATAAACCAGAGCCTCGAATAAAGCAGGGTCTCTATTCTTTTTACATCATGTGTGAGCCTACACGATCTTCTACTGACAAAGCAGAGTTTTGTTAAACCGGCCTATACGGCCACACGGATATAAAGAAAATCACTAGGGGGCTTGGTCATATCCGAACCATAGCTACACCTCTTGATCAGTTTAAAACCAAAAAGGCATATCACTAGGGGGCTTGGTTGTCTTCACACCACAGGTACACCTCTTGATAGGCTTTAAAGCCAAAAGGAAATTATGTGGAGCCAAAGAGAATCTATTGCATTAAGCACATTTCAAACATAGGTAACCACTGAGCATAGCTCACATATTACCTGGGGGCTCCTTGGTTCTCAAAGAACAATGAGCTTGAACCCTTGTAATAGGCTATCAAGCCAGGCTTGGAAGCCAGGTGTATTCACCTAAAACCCCGGGTTATCATGCCTCTTTAAGTAAGCCACTCCATCCAGGTAAACCTGTTATGACCCATCGAACGTTTGACAAGTCAATCCCATGGCCCAGAACTTGTCAAAGTTAAAATGGTGATTGGTTAAAGATTGAGGTCCATCTTAACAGGCTTTGCAAAATGGTTTAACTCAGTGGCCTGGCAGCCCATGAAAAGCCTCGATTTAGGGCCTGGCAGCCCATGAAAAGCCTTGCATATTTTTTTCTTTGATTTTTATAAGGGATTTATGAATATTTTCTGATAAAACCGGTGTTCTTTAAAACCCGGCATGACTTTCAACGCTTAGTTGTCAGTACATGATCAGTTTTAAATCGGTAGTATATTCTTCCGGTCTGGTTTTTGACAAGATGTCACCAGCATTATGCGGCTATCATAGCCCAATATGGTTTCTATATGAACTGGCAAGAGGTCAAGGAGTTGACAACACTCCGGATTGGTGTGTTTTTTCACCTTTACCATACAAGCAGTTGGTCAGCCAACGAGGTATGTCACAGATATTATTTATTTTATCTGGTTAATATAAATCTTGGTCATCCATCCAAGTTATGTATATCTTTTGGGAACCATGACCCGTCTAGTGGTAAACCGCTAGGACGCTTTCAAGTTCTTATATGCAGGAACACAAAGTATAATGGACTATGCATAAATAGATCCCAAAAGTGGAACAAGTTTTCAAAATATCAAGCAACACAAGCATGCTCGATGGCATGGCAGATAAAGGTGTTTCTGCTATTCTATTACAAGGAGCTTCAAAACGGCCCAAATTGAATAATTGCTTCAAGCAGTGGCAGACTGTAGCTGATAAACCGGTCGCCGGTTTAGGATGCTTCATCGGGACGGCTTGACGATTGAGGGTCATCTTGTACAGTCACCTCCTCTTCATCCCTCCCCAGATGCTGGAAATCAACCGTTTGCCAATCGATTCCGGTTAAAGCTTGAAACACGGCTCTTCATGGATAAGGCTGGAGGGGTCAATGTCAGGAGCGTAAGTATGCTTACGAATTGGAGGCACAAGTTCTTTAACATCATGGATCACGACAGGCTGCCTCTTTCCTTCAGCATCGTAAACCGGCTGGAAATGAGATAAGTCTGTGTCCTCCGCGAGTTTGCTGGCTATTGGCCGCATCTCCTTTGTCAGCTTTCGGAGATCATCATTGTTGAAGTCTGAACCGTCCTCCTTCACACCTGGTTATCCTGTAATGATATCTGCCGCTTCAAGATCCAGAATCCATGCCTTGGACCGGATTAGTGCGGTCAGCGCTCCTGCTCTTACGGTTGCTTTCTTCAGTTCTGTAATTCGGGTAGGTAGCATGGCCAGCTTCTGAAGTGTTTCCTTTATCAATGATGGCGCCGGCTTGTTATACGCTGCAGTGCGAATAGCACGCTGGGATCCAGAATATAGCTGTTCCATTAAGGTGTACACCGCTTTAAGCTTCATCCGCATGTCAGAGCCCAGATGAGCAATGCAGGTGCCTGTCATGGTTTAGTATCAGTAAATCGGTCAATGATAAGATCTTATGAATTAGACAAATGGCATGAGGAGGTACTTACCAAACACAGTGGACGTCATGGCATCAATCTACCGCTTCAAGCCGGTCAGTTCGTCTACCACTGGCTTCAGGGTTGCTTCTGCGTCCTTGGCTTTCCTGGTTAAACCGGCCTTTTCTGTTTCCCAATCAGCACGTTCCTTGTTGAAAGTCTCTTTCAACTTTTCCATAGCTGCCAGGGCATTGGTCAGCTCCTCTTTGGCTTTGGAAGCCTCTGCTTGTTGATACTTTACGTTCTCTTGAAGATCAGCGGTTTGAGCATCCCTCTTACTCAGCTCGGCCTGCAAAGGCGAAGATATGTCAACAACGGGAGCTGTATTTTCTAAGTACCAAGCATATAACAAGTTATGCACTTGGTACTTGGGGGCTAATGCCTATTTGCTCCATTATCAACAAATCTTTCACAAGTCTCAAGTACAATGCAAGCATTATCCTTAACACTTGGGGGCTAATGTACATCTGTTCAAAACTGACGCATTGATTCAAGACCCGGTTTACCTCGCAAAGCTAAACCGGCCCTTGGGGGCTACTGATACGTCTCCAACGTATCTACAATTTTTGATTGCTCCATGCTATATTATCTACTGTTTTGTACTATCTTGGGCTTTATTTTCCACTGTTATATTATTTTTGGGACTAACCTATTAACCGGAGGCCCAGCCCAGAATTGCTATTTTTTTTGCCTATTTCAGTGTTTCGAAGAAACGGAATGTCAAACGGAGTCCAAACGGAATAAAATCTTCGGGAATGTGATTTTCTCACCAAACGTGATCCAGGAGACTTGGACCCTGCTCCAAGGAACAAAAGAGGCGGTCACGAGGGTGGGGGCGCCCCCCCCCCTAGGGCGCGCCCCCTGCCTTGTGGGCCCCTCGTTGCTCCTCCGATGTACTTCTTCCTCCTATATATACACACGTACCCCCGAACGATCAGAACAGGAGCCAAAAACCTAATTCCACCGCCACAACCTTCTGTATCCACGAGATCCCATCTTGGGGCCTGTTCCGGAGCTCCGTCGGAAGAGGGTCGTCATCACGGAGGGCTTCTACATCATCCTAGCCTCTCCGATGAAGTGTGAGTAGTTTACCTCAGACCTGTTGGTCCATAGTTAGTAGCTAGATGGCTTCTGCTCTCTCTTTGAATCTCAATACAAAGTTCTCCCCCTCTCTTGTGGAGATCTATTTGATGTAATCTTCTTTTTGCGGTGTGTTTGTCGAGACCAATCAATTGTGGGTTTATGATCAAGTCTATCTATGAATAATATTTGAATCTTCTCTGAATTCTTTTATGTATGATTGGTTATCTTTGCAAGTCCCTTCGAATTATCCGTTTGGTTTGGCCAACTAGATTTGGTAGTTCTTGCCATGGGAGAAGTGCTTAGCTTTGGGTTCGATCTTGCGGTGTCCTTACCCAGTGACAGAAGGGGCAGCAAGGCACGTATTGTATCATTGCCATCGAGGATAACAAGATGGGGTTTATTTCATATTGCATGAATTTATCTCTCTACGTCATGTCATCTTGCTTAAGGCGTTACTCTGTTTTTATCTTAATACTCTAGATGCATGCTGGATAGCGGTCGATGAGTGGAGTAATAGTAGTAGATGCAGAATCGTTTGGATCTACTTGTCACAGACGTGATGCCTATATACATCATCATGCCTAGATATTCTCATAACTATGCTCAATTCTGTCAATTGCTCAACAGTAATTTGTTCACCCACCGTAGAATACTTATGCTCTTGAGAGAAGCCACTAGTGAAACCTATGGACCCCAGGTCTATTCTCATCATATCAATCTCCATTACTTTAATATTGCTTTGCTTTTTTACTTTGCCTTTACTTTTTACTTTGCATCTTTATACCAAAAATACAAAAAAAAATTATATCTATCAGATCTCACTCTCGTAAGTGACCGTGAAGGGCTTGACAACCCTTAATCACGTTGGTTGCGAGTAGCTATCGCTTTGTGCAGGTACGAGGGACTTGAGCGTGGGCTCCTACTAGATTGATACCTTGGTTCTCAAAAACTGAGGGAAATACTTACGCTACTCTGCTGCGTCATCCCTTCCTCTTCGGGGAAAACAAACGCAAGCTCAAGACGTAGCAAGTAGGATTTCTGGCGCCGTTGCCGGGGAGTCTATGCAAAAAGTCGACATAACAAGTACCCATCACAATCCCTATCTCTCGCATTACATTATTTGCCATTTGCCTCTCGTTTTCCTCTCCCCCCAATTCACCCTTGCCATTTTATTCGCCCTCTCTCTCCCTATCCTCCCTCTCTATTTGCCTCTTTTTGCACGTTTGCTTTTATTTGCTTGTGTGTTAGATTGCTTGCTTGTCGCGATGGCTCAAGATACTACTAAATTGTGTGACTTCACCAATACCAACAATAATGATTTCCCTAGCACTCCGATTGCTCCTCTTACCGATGCTGAATCTTGTGAAATTAATACTGCTTTGTTGAATCTTGTTATGAAAGATCAATTCGTCGGCCTTCCTAGTGAAGATGCCGCTACTCATCTGAATAGCTTCGTTGATTTATGTGATATGCAAAAGAAAAAAGATGTCAATAATGATGTCGTTAAATTGAAGCTATTTCCTTTTTCGCTTAGAGATCGTGCTAAAGCTTGGTTTTCGTCTTTGCCTAAGAATATTATTGATTCATGGAACAAGTGCAAAGATGCTTTTATCTCTAAGTATTTTCCTCCCGCTAAGATCATCTCTCTTAGAAACGATATTATGAACTTTAAACAACTTGATCATGAACATGTTGCACAAGCTTGGGAGAGAATGAAATTAATGATACGTAATTGCCCTACTCATGGTTTGAATTTGTGGATGATTATACAAATTTTTTATGCTGGATTGAATTTTTCTTCTAGAAATCATTTAGATTCGGCCGCGGGAGGCACTTTTATGGAAATCACTTTAGGAGATGCTACTAAACTCCTAGATAATATTATGGTTAATTATTCTCAATGGCATACTGAAAGATCTTCTAATAAAAAAGTGCATGCGATAGAAGAAATTAATGTGCTGAGTAGAAAGATGGATGAACTTATGAAATTATTTGCTACTAAGAGTGTTTCTTCTGATCCTAATGATATGCCTTTGTCTACTTTGATTGAGAACAACAATGAATCTATGGATGTGAATTTTGTTGGTAGGAATAATTTTGGTAACAACGCTTATAGAGGGAATTTTAATCCTAGGCCATATCCTAGTAATCCTTCTAATAATTATGGTAATTCCTAAAACAACTCTTATGGAAATTATAATAAGATGCCCTCTGAATTTGAGTGTCAGGACCCCGATCCTAGGTCACACCGATCTAGCATGTAACACATCATATCACTTTGTGGCCTCACGCACGGTATTTCCACGGGTGCCACCTTACCTGGCCGGGACCGTTTGCGCCTTTTGGCTCACGTATATGATAGTGTCGCTAGCATCCATATGACAAAGAACCCGGGCCGACATGGCTAGTCGTGAACCCAAAGCGGCACTAACCCATGGGGACAGGCATACATGAATCAACCTCGAGCATGTCGGTCAACAGCGTGTGAATCCGGGCTGTAGCACTGGGCTAACAGGACTCCGGTAACCCGGGCTGTAGCAGGCTAGGCAGGACTCCGGATGTCACCGCGTGACATTTCCCCGAAGGGACAGACATAGGAACGAAGTGAAACACATGCCGGCCAGTCAAGTGTCCTGAGCAGTAGTGCTGGGCTAGCAGGACTCCGGTGATCCGGGCTGTAGCGGACTACTATCGCTCAGAAGCACTAGACTACATTTCCCCATATGATAGGCTGCCAAGGATAAACAACTAGATAGTCGGATCCCACACATACCAAGCATTTCAATCATACACACAATATGCTCGATATGGGTGAATACAACATGGCATCACAACATAACTCTACAACTCAAGTATTTATTCATTAGGCTCCGAGGAGCGAGATATTACAAACATGGGTCTCATGACCCAACATACAGAGCATACAAGCAACAAGCACAAGCGGAAGCTTAACTTGTCTGAGTACAGACAACTACAAATGAAAAAGGCTGAGAAGCCTGACTATCTACCAGATCCTGCCGAGGGCACAAGATCGTAGCTGAGGTATCAAGCTAAACGTCGAAGTCCACGCGGAACTACTAGCGAGCCTGAAGTCTCTCTGCAAAACATAAATTAAGCAAACATGAGTACAAAGGTACTTAGCAAGACTTACATCAGAACTAGCTACATATGCATCGGTATCAACAAGGGGGTGGTGGAGTTTAACTGCAGCAAGTCAGCTTTGACTCGGTGGCTATTCTGAACTACGACTGCAAGCAACTCTTTTGAGGTGGCGCACACGAGTCCACATATTCACCAATCAATACACCACTATGGATCTGCTCTCGTCTCCCTACGAGAAGGCCATCCATAGCACTCACACTTATCTTGCGAGTTTTAGAGTATCCACTTTCACTTGTCTATGAACTATTATAGGCAACCCAGAAGTCCTTTACCGCGGACACGGCTATTCGAATAGATCATTTATAACCCTGCAGGGGTGTACTTCGTCACACATGTTTCCACCACTTAGCGTCTGCACACGACATGTGCTCGGCAGACTTCAAGCGAAAGCCGACGTGGGTGTAGACCACGACCTGACTAACCACACAAGTCTCTAGTCCAGGGTCATCGCCTATTCAGGTTCCATCCGCAAGGAAATCCGGCCGGGGTGTCCTCAACGGCCCCGAACGATGTGAACAGGGTTCCCGAGACACCAAACGGGTGACTCGGTACACCCGGCCACGGTGTATCTACCGCAACATTGCCCACCCCTAGGGTCAGCGCTACGCACGGCCGCCAACACATATCCTATAAACACCAGAAACTAATTGCAACTCCTGGACAGAGGATGAGAGGGGTCAGTAAGTCGAGCGGGGTCATATTTCAGGGCCCAACGTGTGGTAGTAGCTGTTTCATGGATCACAAACACAGAACTCAGTTCCTGAGGACGGTTTCAATGAGACAACCCACCATGTACTCCTACATGGCCTCTCACCGCTACCTTTACCAAAACGTGTTCACACACTTAGCTCACACACAGTAGGACATGTTTACACACCTCTGATCCATCCCCGATGAATCAGACCTGACTCAACTCTAAGCAGTAGCAGGCATGACAAACAAGCATGAATGAGTAGGCACATCGGGGCTCAAACAACTCCTACTCATGCTAGTGGGTTTCATCTAATTACTGTGGCAATGACAGGTCATGCAGAGGATAAGGGATTCAACTACCGCAACAAGTAACAGATGAATCGTTGTTGTCCTAATGCAGTAAAAGAGAGCAGGAGCGAGAGAGTGGGCTTGTATCGGAATGAACAAGGGGGTTTTGCTTGCCTGGCACTTCTGAAGATAATATAACTCTTCATCGGTGTCACCAATCCCATCGTCGAAACCACGTCTATCGAAAGGGGACAAATACCGGCAACAGAGAAAGAAACACAATCAATGCAATGCACAGTATGATGCATGATCATGACATGTCAATATGCTGTGGTTTGAGCTAATGCAACTAGCAACATGTTAAATGGAGTTGGTTTGAACCCTAGGTTCAAATTCAAACTCCATATGTGAGAGTTTAAATTTCATTTATATGAATTGGCCTAAACAGCAGTCATAAGTTGTTCTAACATGCATGAAAATGCCATGAACAGATTCCTTGAATTTTTCTGATAATTTTACATATATAATTTATTTCATTTGGAGTTACAGTTGAATTTCTATGATTTTTAGAAGTTTTGGGTATTTTCTGGAATTTTCTGAATTATTTTAAAACAGAAATTAATTACTGCGTCAGCATGACATCAGGGTGACGTAAGCAAGTCAACAGGGCTGGTCCGGGTCAAACCTGACCAGTGGGGTCCACTGGTCAGTCACACAGTGCTGGCTCAAGTCAATGACAGGTGGGGGCCTGGTCAACGTGTGACGTGGCCAGGTCAAACTGACCGGTGGGGCCCATGGGGGTTAATTTAATCTAAACATAACTAAAACCCGGTTAGTTAGGGCGTGGGGCCCAGCGGTCAGTGGGTCAGGGGGATTGGTTAGCGCGTCATTAGCCTAAACTAATCTGCCACGTCAGCTAAACGGCGGTTAGCCGCCGGTGCTAAGCAGAACGCGACAGCGCTCCTTGTCCGGCCATCTCCGGCGACGAGAGCTCGCGCGGCTGGACTCTACGGATGCCGCGCGTCGAGGCGCATCGGATGGTGGCCGTGGGGGATGGCGGGGTGGCCGGAATCTTCACCGGCGTCGACCGTGGCGGCTGCCGGAGCTCGGGTGAGCTCGGGGCCGAGGCTACAACGGCCGTGGCGCTGCGGAGTTGGCACCTACGGCTTCTACGCGGTGCGGCGAGTACGTAGAACGCATGCTCGGGACCAAATGGTCACCAGAGTGTCGCCGGCGTCGAGCTCGTGTGGCGGTGAGTGCTCGGCTTTGGCGGAACGGCGGCTAGAGGACGGGAAGGACGCAGGAAAGAGAGGGGAAATGCGGCGGAGCTCACTGGGGGTCGTTGAGCAGCTCAGCGTGCTTGGGGACGGCTCGGAGGCGACGAACCCACGACAGCGATCTCGGGTGCCCGAGGAGGAAGACGAGGCGAAGGCGGCTCCACAGGGCGCCCGGGCTCGCTTGGCTCGTCTGAGACAAGGATGAAGACGCTGTGGAGCCTCTGGACATGGCGGAAGGTGAGGGGGTGGCTCTAGGCACGGCGGCAGCGAACGGCGGTGGCGATCGCTTTCGGATGCGTGCGGGAGAGAGAACAGAGGAGGGGGATGAGCTCGAGGGAGTGAGCAAGAGGGACCAGGGGGCTGCGTGGCGTCTCCCAGAGGCGTCCAGGCGTCGAGGGGGGTGCGGCAAGCAGGAGCTGGCCGGAGCGCGTGGCCGCGCGCACGGGGCACACGCCCGGCGTCCTTCTGTCGCGAGGAAGACGACAGGGGGGAAGGCCAGTGGGCTGGGGTGGCCAGCTGGGCCAGCCAGGTGGGCTGGCCTCTCTGGTGGGCTTCACAGGTGAGGCCAGGTAGTCCTTCTCTCTCTCTCTCTTTTGTTTAGTTTCTGTTTTCTATTTCCTGACATTTGTTTTGATTTAATTAAAATACTAAATCATTTATAAAATCCTGAAAATATTCATGGACTCTTGCTGAATTATTTCAGTGGCCCAAAAATAGTTCCAACATTATTTGAGCATTTAAATTATTAATAGTGTTTAAATGCCCAAAGTCAAATACAATAATGATTTAAATTCAGTGCCAAAATAATTCCTTAAAAATGTTCAATATTTTTGGTTTGGACACAAACCCTTGCCAAAATTATCAAACATTAATGAAGGCTATTTTGGTTTCACTGAATGCCAGCTTAAGGGTTCTTGCCCCTTTTTTATTTAAGTTTTTGAGGCTTCCACTTTCCTCAATTCAAGTTTCAGAAATTTAACATGATGCATGGATGCAAGCAAGGTCAAGCAAGGCCTGAACTGGGGCTGTGACAGCTCACCCCCACTAAACAAAAATCTCGTCCCGAGATTCAAGACGTGAGGTAAGAAGACAGAGGGAACGCCAATAAAGAATCTTCACGATCCGATTGCCCTTCTCGAAGATGTTGATTCATTGCATCATGTCGATCTTGACATCCTCGCTTTTGAGATCTTCATCCACGCGATGACGACGGAAAGAGACTCAACTAGGATTGAGCTTCTCGAAGATCGAGCTAAACAATATCAACTCGCGGAATGAAATGTTGAAACATCTTGAGTTGAGACATAGAACACATCGAGAGGGATGGAAGAACAAACGACGGGGTTTGATTTGGTGGGCAACAATTCCACGCTTAAGTAGGATGATGCATGGTTTCAAAGTAGCGAGGAGATAATTGCCATGATACCAAAACGGGGCACCTTGGGGAAGGTGACTCGAAGAACTATTCCCTTAAGTGGCAAAAAGAATTACTTTTGATCCATAAATCATTAAAGCACTTCATACCAGCTTAAGGCAATTTACAATTGATCATTTGAGATAGCTTGAAGAGATGGCATACTTGGACTAGAATGGATGATGTGGACTACCTTGTTGAAGACAACGCAATGGATGATTTTTAGCTTATCATCGGAAATGGATGGGACCCATGGTAAGTCCACTTTTGAAGATGATCCTGAACAACAGCTACTTAGGTGTAAGCTGGGAACAAAGTGCAAATGTTGGGAATGATTCTAGTAATTGGGGAGAAGGTTCACCGGCAAAGGTGATTCCACCAATTGGATGGCTATCGAACAACTGAGAGGATGGAGGCACAATCCAGTTGACGACAACATCAGAACCTAGTGCCTGAGCGTGCTCTCAAGAACTTGAGCATTTCCATATTCATCAAGGTTCTGCCAATATCCGTGTCAAGGATCCTGGCAACACAACATGCTACCATGATGAATAATGGTGGAAGATGCAGATGCAAAGAAAGATAACACTCTCTCAGATTTCACCTTAGCGAAGCCAAGGAAACAAAATCAGGATGATCGACCGAGAGACATTTAGCACTCCGCTTCTAACGTTCTCCTTGATGTACTGGTTACCACGGTCATGCTTTAAGCATCGGCATAGCCACCAAGTAGTGGTCGGACTTCGGAATACAATAGATCCATAAGGAACAACTTCTGGATTAAACCATACGAAATCCTTATGGGAAGGTGGCCAACTTTCTTCAATCGAGATACTATAATAATAGGTCTTTCGGCTGGATGTGTTGGCCACGACATCCACTTTACCGGTTATCGAGAGACCAATATTATAGTTCTTGGAAAATGCTCCAACCATCATATCTGCCTGAGATTCAGATCTAGTTGGTGTCAGGATATTCCAGACTCATCGAGTCTAGAAAGTAAAAGGAAGGTTTGCAACACAAATCGACGAGACAACATTGCCGGATTCTCGGGGAATGCACTACGGTAGTAAGCTCCAAAACATGAGCCGGTTCTGCTACAAGCATGTGAACACGTTGTCCTAGACAAGCATGACCACGTAGTAGTCTTATAATAAAACACTACCGAGTTCAGGGGGAACCATCAACGAGGATATCGAAGTCCTTGCGTAGGTCTAACCCTTAAGAAGAAACTCTTCTCCTTGAACAATTCAATCGGTGGCTTGGTGTGCTAGGGATACGTATAGAATGTAGATGATCAGTCTATCAGACCATAGAATACTTCGCACATGCATGACTGACTTGGGATGATTCCAGAGGAAGCAAAAACAAACTTTCTCGAATTCACGGCGGCAACTTACATCAGATGCACATGAATTAGAGGAAGTCACATCTTTCAACCGGACATATGCTTCATGATCGGGACATGAGGGCAATGCTTATAAAGTTTCCAACACTAGCTGGATGTTCAATACAATCATGGAGGAGACAAAGTGCCGCTGATGGGCTCAACAGCAACTCATCGGAATTTCCATATCACTGGACTTCCACCACTATGTGAACAATGTGATAGTATTGGTCAGACCAAAGATATAATGGTGTATGCTCGAGGGACAACCGCAAGTAAGACAACATTACAAACATCATCGGTTCTGATTTGATTTGACGATAGCCCACACTCAAATCAAGGTTTGGACAAGATAATAGATACAACAACTGATCACGAGGACCAATTGGTGAAGATATCATCTTTCTTCAACACACACACACACACAAGGATATCCCTTAGGGATGAGCTAAGTCGGACAAGTTTTCATCTTCCAACTCTCCAAGTTGTTGTTAAGCTTAACCAACTAGCTCAGGGGTATCCAACACAGATTCTTGGAGAATGGGTGGTTGGAGGAAAACCAACATGATCACGAACTCAACATAACGGTCAGGTGACAACCTGGTAACACTTCCAAGAAGATATTCAGAAAATCACGAACCACCAATATGTTATTAAGCTCGAGAACAATCTTGCTTTTCAGGGCAAGACGATATGATCGATAGAGCAAGGGTTTGGCAAAATCCCAACCCGTTGATCGAAGAGTGCACCAGGAAATAAGGACTAGGTAGCACGATCAATCTTAGAATGATGATTTGATAACCAACACGCTAAGAATGAGAATAGTGTCCATTAACTACCAAGCAACACAGTTGCTAGGAGTATTGATTTCACACATCACGACTCACGTGCCGGCATTCCGGTTACAATAACACGGGAACCGAGGAATGAGCAATGATGGCAAGAAGTATCACTGCGTCAAGAATTCATAGGAGAAGGTGCAATTCTCAAGACGCTCTTGACATAAGTGGGTAATACTCCGAGGTAGAACAGAACAAAAGCTGGATTGGCATTTTGATCTGCGGAATACAACCACTTTGACCCGATCCCAGAAATGGATGAGGTACTGGAATTTGTTTCTCCTAGTCATTCCGAATAGAATGGCTTGACGGACCACAGAAGTAAAAGGCACTGATGAACATGAATGCACGACTACTTCTGACTATCAAGTGATAGACGAAGGTCGGAATATAACTGAAGGGGGGAACAACTCAAGGAACATATAACTTTCTGAGTTGTGGATGCATAGGTTAGTATTTCGAACGAGTTCAACATATTTCTTCCGGATAACCCATGTAGAAAGGTAGAACTGGCAGAGCCACAATATAGAATGGAGAACTCATCAAGAGCACTCTGGTTGTGATCCTTTGGTTCAAGAACTTCTGCCATAAGTGGTTCAAGGTATTTGGAAGAAGGAAATACCACGGACCTCGAGGTCTATCACAAGGTTTACTAATGTCCTAAGGAACTAGCAAACACTATCAACATGAAGCAGGTAGGGTGAGTCTCGGGTTCAAAACCCAGGAATAGAATGCCTACTAACTAAATGGCATCACGGGATGCTTTTGAGAATAATGGCCAGAATCACACACTGGGAATACAAAACATGGCTAGATCACTAGGTGACTCCCTAAAACACCTAGGGTCATAGTAATAGCTCCAACATATATGTCGAGGCAACAAAGTACCTCAACTCACCGGTTAGTGTGCTTATTCTGACCAATGAAGGAAATATGCCCTAGAGGCAATAATAAAGTTATTATTTCTTTCCTTATATCATGATAAATGTTTATTATTCATGCTAGAATTGTAACCGGAAACATAATACATGTGTGAATACATAGACAAACAGAGTGTCACTAGTATGCTTCTACTTGACTAGCTCGTTAATCAAAGATGGTTATGTTTCCTAACCATGGACAAAGAGTTGTTATTTGATTAATGGGATCACATCATTAGATGAATGATCTAATAGACATGACCCATTCCATTAGCTTAGCACCTGATCGTTTAGTATGTTGCTATTGCTTTCTTCATGACTTATACATGTTCCTATGACTATGAGATTATGCAACTCCCGTTTACCAGAGGAACACTTTGGGTACTACCAAACGTCACAACGTAACTGGGTGATTATAAAGGAGTATTACAGGTGTCTCCAAAGGTAGATGTTGGGTTGGCGTATTTCGAGATTAGGATTTGTCACTCCGATTGTCGGAGAGGTATCTCTGGGCCCTCTCGGTAATACACATCACATAAGCCTTGCAAGCATTGTGACTAATGAGTTAGTTGCGAGATGATGTATTACGGAACGAGTAAAGAGACTTGCCGGTAACGAGATTGAACTAGGTATTCGATACCGACGATCGAATCTCGGGCAAGTAACATACCAATGACAAAGGGAACAACGTATGTTGTTATGCGGTCTGACCGATAAAGATCTTCGTAGAATATGTAGGAGCCAATATGGGCATCCAGGTCCCGCTATTGGTTATTGACCGGAGACGTGTCTCGGTCATGTCTACATTGTTCTCGAACCGTAGGGTCCGCATGCTTAAGGTTTCGATGACAGTTATATTATGAGTTTATGAGTTTTCATGTACCGAAGGAGTTCGGAGTCCCGGATGAGATCGGGGACATGACGAGGAGTCTCGAAATGGTCGAGACGTAAAGATCGATATATTGGAGGACTATATTCGAACTTCGGAAAGGTTCCGAGTGATTCGGGTATTTTTCGGAGTACCGGAGAGTTACGGGAATTCGCCGGGGAGTATATGGGCCTTATTGGGCCATACGGGAATAGAGGAGAGAGGCCAAAAGGAAGGAGGCCTGCGCCCCCCCTCTGGTCCGAATTGGACAAGGGGCGCAGCCCCCTTTTCCTTATTCCTCTCCACCTCTTTCCCCTTCTCCTACTCCAACAAGGAAGGAGGGAGTCCTACTCCCGGTGGGAGTAGGACTCCCCTTGGCGCGCCTCCTCCTAGGCCGGCCGGCCCCTCCCCCTTGCTCCTTTATATACGGAGGCAGGGGGCACCCCATGACACATAAGTTGATCCTTGGTGATCGTTCCTTAGCCGTGTGCGGTGCCCCCTGCCACCAAATTCCACCTCGATCATATTGTTGCAGTGCTTAGGCGAAGCCTTGCGTCAGTAGTACATCAAGATCGTCACCACGCCGTCGTGCTGACGGAACTCTTCCTCGACGCTTTGCTGGATCGGAGCCCGAGGATCGTCATCGAGCTGAACGTGTGCTAAGAACTTGGAGGTGCCGGAGTAACGGTGCTTGGATCAGTCGGAACGGGAAGACGTACGACTACTTCCTCTATGTTGTGTGATCGCTTCCGCTTGCGATCTACAAGGGTACGTAGATCAGACTCTCCCCCTCATTGCTATGCATCACCATGATCTTGCGTGTGCCTAGGAAATTTTTTGAAATTACTACGTTACCCAACAGTGGCATCCGAGCCTAGGTTTTATGGTTTGATGTTATTTGCACGAGTAGAACACAAGTGACTTGTGGGCGATACAAGTCATACTGCCTACCAGCATGTCATACTTTGGTTCGACGATATTGTTGAACGAGACGACCCGGACCAACCTTACACGTACGCTTACGCGAGACCGGTTCCCTCGACGCTTTGCACATAGATGGCTTGCGGGCGACTGTCTCTCCAACTTTAGTTGAACCAAGTGTGGCTATGCCCGGTCCTTGAGAAGGTTAAAACGGAGTCTATTTGACAAACTATCGTTGTGGTTTTGATGCGTAGGTGAGATGAGTTCTTGCTTAAGCCCGTAGCAGCCACGTAAAACTTGCAACAACAAAGTAGAGGACGTCTAACTTTTTTTTGCAGGGCATGTTGTGATGTGATATGGTCAAGGCATGATGCTAAATTTTATTGTATGAGATGATCATGTTTTGTAACCAAGTTATCGGCAATTGGCAGGAGCCATATGGTTGTCGCTTTATTGTATGCAATGCAATCGCGATGTAATGCTTTACTTTATTACTAAGCGGTAGTGATAGTCGTGGAAGCATAAGATTGGCAAGACGACAACGATGCTACGATGGAGATCAAGGTGTCGCGCCGGTGACGATGGTGATCATGACGGTGCTTCGGAGATGGAGATCACAAGCACAAGATGATGATGGCCATATCATATCACATATTTTGATTGCATGTGATGTTTATCTTTTTATGCATCTTATCTTGCTTTGATTGACGGTAGCATTATAAGATGATCTCTCACTAAATTATCAAGAAGTGTTCTCCCTGAGTATGCACCGTTGCCAAAGTTCGTCGTGCCAGACACCACGTGATGATCGGGTGTGATAAGCTCTACGTCCATCTACAACGGGTGCAAGCCAGTTTTGCACACGCAGAATACTCAGGTTAAACTTGACGAGCCTAGCATATGCAGATATGGCCTCGGAACACGGAGACCGAAAGGTCGAGCGTGAATCATATAGTAGATATGATCAACATAACGATGTTCACCATTGAAAACTACTCCATTTCACGTGATGATCGGTTATGGTTTAGTTGATTTGGATCACGTGATCACTTAGAGGATTAGAGGGATGTCTATCTAAGTGGGAGTTCTTAAGTAATATGATTAAATTGAACTTAAATTTATCATGAACTTAGTCCTGGTAGTATTTTGCAAATTATGTTGTAGATCAATAGCTCGCGTTGTTGCTTCCCTGTGTTTATTTTTGATATGTTCCTAGAGAAAATTGTGTTGAAAGATGTTAGTAGCAATGATGCGGATTAGATCCGTGATTTGAGGTTTATCCTCATTGCTGCACAGAAGAATTATGTCCTTGATGCACCGCTAGGTGACAGACCTATTGCAGGAGCAGATGCAGACGTTATGAACGTTTGGCTAGCTCAATATGATGACTACTTTATAGTTTAGTGCACCATGCTTAATGGCTTAGAATCGGGACTTCAAAGATGTTTTGAACGTCATGGACCATATGATATGTTCCAGGAGTTGAAGTTAATATTTCAAGCAAATACCCGAGTTGAGAAATATGAAGTCTCCAACAAGTTCTATAGCTAAAAGATGGAGGAGAATCGCTGAACTAGTGAGCATGTGCTCAGATTGTCTGGGTACTACAATCGTTTAAATCAAGTGGGAGTTAATCTTCCAGATAAGATAGTGATTGACAGAATTCTCTAGTCACCATCACCAAGTTAGTAGAACTTCGTGATGAACTATAGTATGCAAGGGATGACGAAAACGAATCCCGAGTTTTTTTTCATGATGATGAAATCGATGAAGGTAGGAATCAAAAAAGAGCATCAAGTGTTGATGGTTGACAAGACCACTAGTTTCAAGAAAAGGGCAAAGGGAAGAAGGGGAACTTCAAGAAGAACGGCAAGCAAGTTGCTGCTCAAGTGAAGAAGCCCAAGTCTGAACCTAAGCCTGAGACTAAGTGCTTCTACTGCAAAGGGACTGGTCACTGGAAGCGGAACTACCCCAAGTGATTGGCGGATAAGTAGGATGGCAAAGTGAACATAAGTATATTTGATATACATGTTATTGATGTGTACTTTACTAGTGTTTATAGCAACCCCTCAGTATTTGATACTAGTTCAGTTGCTAAGAGTAGTAACTCGGAACAGGAGTTGCAGAATGAACAGAGACTAGTTAAGGGTGAAGTGACGATGTGTGTTGGAAGTGCTTCCAAGATTGATATGATCATCATCGCACACTCCCTATACTTTCGGGATTAGTGTTGAACCTAAATAAGTGTTATTTGGTGTTTGCATTGAGCATGAATATGATTTGATCATGTTTATTGTAATACGGTTATTCATTTAAGTAAAAGAATAAATTGTTTTTCTGTTTACATGAATAAAACCTTATATTGTTACACACCCAATGAAAATAGTTCATTGGATCTCGATCTTAGTGATACACATATTCATAATATTGAAACCAAAAGATGCGAAGTTAATAATGATAGTGCAACTTATTTGTGGCACTGCCGTTTAGATCATATTGGTGTAAAGCGCATGAAGAAACTCCATGCTGATGGGATTTTGGAATCACTTGATTATGAATCACTTGATGCTTGCGAACCATGCCTTATGGGCAAGATGACTAAAACGCCGTTCTCCGGAACAATGAAGCAAGCAACAGATTTGTTGGAAATCATACATACTGATGTATGTGGTCCGATGAATATTAAGGCTTACAGCAGGTATCATTATTTTCTGACCTTCACAAGATGATTTGAGCAGATATGGGGATATCTACTTGATGAAACATAAGTCTGAAACATTTGAACAGTTCAAAGAATTTCAGAGTGAAGTGGAAAATCATTGTGACAAGAAAATAAAAGTTTCTACGATATGATCGCAGAGGTAAAATATTTGACTTACGAGTTTGGTCTTCAGTTAAAACAATGTGAAATAGTTTCACTACGCACGCCACCTGGAACACCACAGCATAATGGTGTGTCCGGATGTCATAACCGTACTTTATTGGATATAGTACAATCTATGATGTATCTTACCGATCTACCACTATCTTTTTGGGGTTATGCATTAGAGACAGCTGCATTCACGTTAAATAGGGCACCATCTAAATCCGTTGAGACGACACCGTGTGAACTATGGTTTGGCAAGAAACCTAAGCTGTCATTTCTTAAAGTTTGGAGTTGCGATGCTTATGTGAAAAAGTTTCATCTCGATAAGCTCAAACTCAAATCGGAGAAATATGTCTTCATAGGATACCCAAAGGAGACAGTTGGGTACACCTTCTATCACAGATCCGAAGGCAAGACATTCGTTGCTAAGAATGGATCCTTTCTAGAGAAGGAGTTTCTCTCGAAAGAAGTGAGTGGGAGGAAAGTAGAAAACTTGATAAGGTAATTGTACCTTCTCCCTTATTGGAAAATAGTTCATCACAGAAATCTGTTCCTGTGACTACTACACCAATTAGTGAGGAAGCTAATGATGATGATCATGTAACTTCAGATCTAGTTACTACCGAATCTCGTAGGTAAACCAGAGTGAGATCCGCACCAGAGTGGTACGGTAATCCTGTTCTAGAGGTCATGTTACTTGACCATGACGAACCTACGAACTATGAGGAAGCGATGATGAGCCCAAATTCCGAGAAATGGCTTGAGGCCATAAAATCTGAGATGGGATCCATGTATGAGAACAAAGTGTGGACTTTGGGTGACTTGCCCATTGATCGGCAAGACATAGAAAATAAATGGATCTTCAAGAGGAAGACGGACGCTGATAGTAGTGTTACTATCTACAAAGCTAGAATTGTCGCAAAAGGTTTTCGACAAGTTCAAGGTGTTGACTATGATGAGAGCTTCTCACTCGTATCTATGCTTGAGTCTGTTCGAATCATGTTAGTAATTGCCGCATTTTATGAAATCTGGCAAATGGATAAACAAAACTACATTCCTTAATGGATTTATTAAAGAAGAGTTGTATATGATGCAACCAGAAGGTTTTGTCAATCCGAAAGGTGCTAACAAAATGTGCAAGCTCCAGCGATCCATCTGTGGACTGGTGCAAACATCTCGGAGTTGGAATATACGCTTTGATGAGTTGATCAAAGATATAGTTTTATACAGACTTGCGGTGAAACCTGTATTTACAAGAAAGTGAGTGGGAGCACTACAGCATTTCTGATAAGTATATGTGAATGACATATTGTTGATCGGATATAATCTGTAAAGCATAAAGGAGTGTTTGAAAGGAGTTTTTCAAAGAAAGACTTCGGTAAAGCTGCTTACATATTGAGCATCAAGATCTATAGAGATAGATCAAGATGCTTGATAAGTTTTTTTCAATAAATACATACCTTGACAAGATTTTGAAGTAGTTCAAAAATGGAGCAGTCAAAGAAAGAGTTCTTGCCTGTAGTACAAGGTGTGAAGTTGAGTAAGACTCAAAGCCCGACCACGGCAGAAGATAGAAAGAGAATGAAAGTCATTCCCTATGCCTCAGCCATAGGTTCTATAAAGTATGCCATGCTGTGTACCAGATCTATTGTATACCCTACACTGATTTGGCAAGGGAGTACAATAGTGATCTAGGAGTAGATCACTGGACAGCTGTCAGAATTATCCTTAGTGAAATCAGGATATGTTTCTCGATTATGGACGTGACAAAAGGCTCGTCATAAAGGGTTACGCCGATGCAAGTTTTGACACTAATCTAGATGACTCTAAGTCTCGGTCTAGATACATATTGAAAGTGGGAGCAATTAGCTAGAGTAGCTCCATGCAGAGCATTGTTGACATAGAAATTTGCAAAATACATGTGGATCTGAATGTGGCAGACCCGTTGACTAAGATTCTCTCACAAGCAAAACATGATCACACCTTAGTACTCTTTGGGTGTTAATCACATAGCGATGTGAACTAGATTACTGGATCTAGTAAACCCTTTGGGTATTGGTCACATGGCGATGTGAAATATGGGTGTTAATCACATGATGATGTGAACTATCGATGTTAATCACATGGTGATGTGATCTAGATTATTGACTCTAGTGCAAGTGGGAGACTGAAGAAAATATGCCCTAGAGGCAATAATAAAGTTATTATTTATTTCCTTATATCATGATAAATGTTTATTATTCATGCTAGAATTGTATTAACCGGAAACATAATACATGTGTGAATACATAGACAAACAGAGTGTCACTAGTATGCCTCTACTTGACTAGCTCGTTAATCAAAGATGGTTATGTTTCCTAACCATGGACAAAGAGTTGTTATTTGATTAATGGGATCACATCATTAGATGAATGATATGATTGACATGACCCATTCCATTAGCTTAGCACCCGATCATTTAGTATGTTGCTATTGCTTTCTTCATGACTTATACATGTTCCTATGACTATGAGATTATGCAACTCCCGTTTACCGGAGGAACACTTTGGGTACTACCAAACGTCACAACGTAACTGGGTGATTATAAAGGAGTATTACAGGTGTCTCCAAAGGTAGATGTTGGGTTGGCGTATTTCGAGATTAGGATTTGTCACTCCGATTGTCGGAGAGGTATCTCTGGGCCCTCTCGGTAATACACATCACATAAGCCTTGCAAGCATTGTGACTAATGAGTTAGTTGCGAGATGATGTATTACGGAATGAGTAAAGAGTCTTGCCGGTAACGAGATTGAACTAGGTATTGGATACCGACAATCAAATCTCGGGCAAGTAACATACCGATGACAAAGGGAACAACGTATGTTGTTATGCGGTCTAACCGATAAAGATCTTCGTAGAATATGTAGGAGCCAATATGGGCATCCAGGTCCCGCTATTGGTTATTGACCGGAGACGTGTCTCGGTCATGTCTACATTGTTCTCGAACCGTAGGGTCCGCACGCTTAAGGTTTCGATGATAGTTATATTATGAGTTTATGAGTTTTGATGTACCGAAGGAGTTCGGAGTCCCGGATGAGATCGGGGACATGACGAGGAGTCTCAAAATGGTCGAGACGTAAAGATCGATATATTGGACGACTATATTCGGACTTCGGAAAGGTTCCGAGTGATTCGGGTATTTTTCGGAGTACCGGAGAGTTACGGGAATTCGCCGGGGAGTATATGGGCCTTATTGGGCCATACGGGAATAGAGGAGAGAGGCCAAAAGGAAGGAGGCCTGCGCCCCCCCCTCTGGTCCGAATTGGACAAGGGGCCCAGCCCCCTTTTCCTTATTCCTCTCCACCTCTTTCCCCTTCTCCTACTCCAACAAGGAAGGAGGGAGTCCTACTCCCGGTGGGAGTAGGACTCCCCTTGGCGCGCCTCCTCCTAGGCCGGCCGGCCCCTCCCCCTTGCTCCTTTATATACGGAGGCAGGGGGCACCCCATGACACATAAGTTGATCCTTGGTGATCGTTCCTTAGCCGTGTGCGGTGCCCCCTGCCACCAAATTCCACCTCGATCATATTGTTGCAGTGCTTAGGCGAAGCCCTGCGTCAGTAGTACATCAAGATCGTCACCACACCGTCATGCTGACGGAACTCTTCCTCGACGCTTTGCTGGATCGGAGCCCGAGGATCGTCATCGAGTTGAACGTGTGCTAAGAACTCGGAGGTGCCGGAGTAACGGTGCTTGGATCGGTCGGATCGGGAAGACGTACGACTACTTCCTCTATGTTGTGTGATCGCTTCCGCTTGCGATCTACAAGGGTACGTAGATCAGACTCTCCCCCTCATTGCTATGCATCACCATGATCTTGCGTGTGCGTAGGAATTTTTTTGAAATTACTACGTTCCCCAACAACCAAAAGGACATCGGAAACGGAGAGAAAGGATTTGCAAATGCATCAGACTATTTAGAGACCTGGGATGACTCGGACAGCATAACGGCTATAAATGCTCAAAATGATTTGAGACATCCTGCAAAATGGTGGCATAACCACTCAGAAGCACAATATCAAGGTTCTGGGGCCAGTTATGAATATATGGAAGTAGTAGGAACTGAACTGAGGCTTGAACTCAACAATCCTAGGCAACTACGGTTTAGTAACACGTCATCCTGATAGATAGATGAGAAGGCCTAATTCTTAATCCCTGTAGAAAAGAAGAGGTTGACTCAGATCAGAAGGGCATAGGGTAAAGGAGTAAAAAGAGCCTTACGTTCCCTTCCACAATCAAATCCCTTACATAACTAAAGCATTTCTAGACTCAACTTCGACCAGTTTGGCTTGGTAATCCTATAGGCAGTCAGGCTCTGATACCAACGCTGTCAGGACCCCGATCCTAGGTCACACCGATCTAGCATGTAACACATCATATCACTTTGTGGCCTCCCGCACGGTATTTCCACGGGTGCCACCTTACCTGGCCGGGACCGTTTGTGCCTTTTGGCTCACGTATATGATAGTGTTGCTAGCATCCATATGACAAAGAACCCGGGCCGACATGGCTAGTCGTGAACCCAAAGCGGCACTAACCCATGGGGACAGGCATACATGAATCAACCTCGAGCATGTCGGTCAACAGCGTGTGAATCCGGGCTGTAGCACTGGGCTAACAGGACTCCGGTAACCCGGGCTGTAGCAGGCTAGGCAGGACTCCGGATGTCACCGCGTGACATTTCCCCGAAGGGACAGACATAGGAATGAAGTGAAACACATGCCGGCCAGTCAAGTGTCCTGAGCAGTAGTGCTGGGCTAGCAGGACTCCGGTGATCCGGGCTGTAGCGGACTACTATCGCTCAGAAGCACTAGACTACATTTCCCCATATGATAGGCTGCCAAGGATAAACAACTAGATAGTCGGATCCCACACATACCAAGCATTTCAATCATACACACAATATGCTCGATATGGGTGAATACAACATGGCATCACAACATAACTCTACAACTCAAGTATTTATTCATTAGGCTCCGAGGAACGAGATATTACAAACATGGGTCTCATGACCCAACATACAGAGCATACAAGCAACAAGCACAAGCGGAAGCTTAACTTGTCTGAGTACAGACAACTACAAATGAAAAAGGCTGAGAAGCCTGACTATCTACCAGATCCTGCCGAGGGCACAAGATCGTAGCTGAGGTATCAAGCTAAACGTCGAAGTCCACGCGGAACTACTAGCGAGACTGAAGTCTCTCTGCAAAACATAAATTAAGCAAACGTGAGTACAAAGGTACTCAGCAAGACTTACATCAAAACTAGCTACATATGCATCGGTATCAACAAGGGGGTGGTGGAGTTTAACTGCAGCAAGCCAGCTTTGACTCGGTGGCTATTCTGAACTACGACTGCAAGCAACTCTTTTGAGGTGGCGCACACGAGTCCACATATTCACCAATCAATACACCACTATGGATCCGCTCTCGTCTCCCTACGAGAAGGCCATCCATAGCACTCACACTTATCTTGCGAGTTTTAGAGTATCCACTTTCACTTGTCTATGAACTATTATAGGCAACCCAGAAGTCCTTTACCGCGGACACGGCTATTCGAATAGATCATTTATAACCCTGCAGGGGTGTACTTCGTCACACATGTTTCCACCACTTAGCGTCTGCACACGACATGTGCTCGGCAGACTTCAAGCGAAAGCCGACGTGGGTGTAGACCACGACCTGACTAACCACACAAGTCTCTAGTCCAGGGTCATCGCCTATTCAGGTTCCATCCGCAAGGAAATCCGGCCGGGGTGTCCTCAACGGCCCCGAACGATGTGAACAGGGTTCCCGAGACACCAAACGGGTGACTCGGTACACCCGGCCACGGTGTATCTACCGCAACATAGCCCACCCCTAGGGTCAGCGCTACGCATGGCCGCCAACACATATCCTATAAACACCAGAAACTAATTGCAACTCCTGGACAGAGGATGAGAGGGGTCAGTAAGTCGAGCGGGGTCATATTTCAGGGCCCAACATGTGGTAGTAGCTGTTTCATGGATCACAAACACAGAACTCAGTTCCTGAGGACGGTTTCAATAAGACAAACCACCATGTACTCCTACATGGCCTCTCACCGCTACCTTTACCAAAACGTGTTCACACACTTAGCTCACACATTGTAGGACATGTTTACACACCTCCGATCCATCCCCGATGAATCAGACCTGACTCAACTCTAAGCAGTAGCAGGCATGACAAACAAGCATGAATGAGTAGGCACATCAAGGCTCAAACAACTCCTACTCATGCTAGTGGGTTTCATCTAATTACTGTGGCAATGACAGGTCATGCAGAGGATAAGGGGTTCAACTACCGCAACAAGTAACAGATGAATCGTTGTTGTCCTAATGCAGTAAAAGAGAGCAGGAGCGAGAGAGTGGGCTTGTATCGGAATGAACAAGGGGGTTTTGCTTGCCTGGCACTTCTGAAGATAATATAACTCTTCATCGGTGTCACCGATCCCATCGTCGAAACCACGTCTATCGAAAGGGGACAAATACCGGCAACAGAGAAAGAAACATAATCAATGCAATGCACAGTATGATGCATGATCATGACATGTCAAAATGCTGTGGTTTGAGCTAATGCAACTAGCAACATGTTAAATGGAGTTGGTTTGAACCCTAGGTTCAAATTCAAACTCCATATGTGAGAGTTTAAATTTCATTTATATGAATTGGCCTAAACAGCAGTCATAAGTTGTTCTAACATGCATGAAAATGCCATGAACAGATTCCTTGAATTTTTCTGATAATTTTACATATATAATTTATTTCATTTGGAGTTACGGTTGAATTTCTATGATTTTTAGAAGTTTTGGTTATTTTCTGGAATTTTCTGAATTATTTTAAAACAAAAATTAATTACTGCATCAGCATGACATCAGGGTGACGTAAGCAAGTCAACAAGGCTGGTCCGGGTCAAACCTGACCAGTGGGGTCCACTGGTCAGTCACACAGTGCTGGCTCGAGTCAATGACAGGTGGGGGCCTGGTCAATGTGTGATGTGGCCAGGTCAAACTGACCGGTGGGGCCCATGGGGGTTAATTTAATCTAAACGTAACTAAAACCCGGTTAGTTAGGGCGTGGGGCCCAGCGGTCAGTGGGTCAGGGGGATTGGTTAGCGCGTCATTAGCCTAAACTAATCTGCCACGTCAGCTAAACAGCGGTTAGCCGCCGGTGCTAAGCAGAACGCGACATCGCTCCTTGTCCGGCCATCTCCGGCGATGAGAGCTCGCGCAGCTGGGCTCTACGGATGCAGCGCGTCGAGGCGCATCGGATGGTGGCCGTGGGGGATGGCGGGGTGGCCGGAATCTTCACCGGCGTCGACCGTGGCGGCTGCCGGAGCTCGGGTGAGCTCGGGGCCGAGGCTACAACGGCCGTGGCGCTGCGGGGTTGGCACCTACGGCTTCTACGCGGTGCGGCGAGTACGTAGAACGCATGCCCGGGACCAAATGGTCACCGGAGTGTCGCCGGCGTCGAGCTCGTGTGGCGGTGAGTGCTCGGCTTTGGCGGAACGGCGGCTAGAGACGGGAAGGACGCAGGAAAGAGAGGGGAAATGCGGCGGAGCTCACTGGGGGGTCGTTGAGTAGCTCAGCGTGCTTGGGGACGGCTCGGAGGCGACGAACCCACGACAGCGATCTCGGGTGCCCGAGGAGGAAGACGAGGCGAAGGCGGCTCCACAGGGTGCCCGGGCTCGCTTGGCTCGTCGAAGACAAGGATGAAGACGCTGCGGAGCCTCTGGACACGGCGGAAGGTGAGGGGGTGGCTCTAGGCACAGCGGCAGCGAACGGCGGTGGCGATCGCTTTCGGATGCGTGCGGGAGAGAGAACAGAGGAGGGTGATGAGCTCGAGGGAGTGAGCGAGAGGGACCAGGGGGCTGCGTGGCGTCTCCCAGAGGCGTCCAGGCGTCGAGGGGGGTCCGGCAAGCAGGAGCTGGCCGGAGCGCGTGGCCGCGCGCACGGGGCACACGCTCGGCGTCCTTCTGTCGCGAGGAAGACGACAGGGGGGGAAGGCCAGTGGGCTGGGCTGGCCAGCTGGGCCAGCCAGGTGGGCTGGCCTCTCTGGTGGGCTTCACAGGTGAGGCCAGGTAGTCCTTCTCTCTCTCTTTTGTTTAGTTTCTGTTTTCTATTTCCTGACATTTGTTTTGATTTAATTAAAATACTAAATCATTTATAAAATCCTGAAAATATTCATGGACTCTTGCTGAATTATTTCAGTGGCCCAAAAATAGTTCCAACATTATTTGAGCATTTAAATTATTAATAGTGTTTAAATGCCCAAAGTCAAATACAATAATGATTTAAATTCAGTGCCAAAATAATTCCTTAAAAATGTTCAACATTTTTGGTTTGGACACAAACCCTTGCCAAAATTATCAAACATTAATGAAGGCCATTTTGGTTTCACTGAATGCCAGCTTAAGGGTTCTTGCCCCTTTTTTATTTAAGTTTTTGAGGCTTCCACTTTCCTCAATTCAAGTTTCAGAAATTTAACATGATGCATGGATGCAAGCAAGGTCAAGCAAGGCCTGAACTGGGGCTGTGACATTGAGAATAGTGTTAAAGAGTTTATGAATTCACAAAAGAATTTTAATGCTTTGCTTGAGGAGAAATTGCTTAAAGTTGATGATTTGGCTAGAAAAGTTGATATAATTTCTCTTGAGGTTGATTCTTTAAAGCTTAGATCTATTCCTCCTAAGCATGATTTCAATGAGTCTCTCAAAGCCATAAGAATTTCCATTGATGAGTGCAAGGAAAGAACCGCTAGGATGTGTGCCTCCAAAGATGCCTTTATTAAAGTGTGTTCTTCCAATACCTATGAAAATCAAGATGAAGATCTAAAAGTTATTGATGTGCCCCTGTAAAATCTTTATTTTGCAATATGAATCTGGATGAAACTGAATATGATCTTCATTTACCTAGAAGGCATTCTAAAAATTCAGAGTATTTAGATCTCAATGATGAAATTGATGAAAGTGGGATTGAAAGAAATAAAAATCTAGATGTTGGTAAACCCACTATATTGGATTTCAAGGAATTTAATTATGAAAGTTGCTCTTTAATTGATTGTATTTCCTTATTGCAATCCGTGCTAAATTCTCAACATGCTTATAGTCAAAATAAAGCCTTCACCGAACATATTGTTGATGCCTTGATGCAATCTTATGAAGAAAAACTTGTGTTGAAAGTTTCTATCCCTAGAAAACTCTATGATGAGTGGGAACCAACTATTAAAATTAAAATTAAAGATCATGAGTTTTACGCTTTGTGTGATTTGGGTGCTAGTGTCTCTACTATTCCCAAGACTTTGTGTGATTTACTAGATTTCCATAATTTTGATTATTGCTCTCTAAACTTGCATCTTGCGGATTCCACTATTAAGAAACCTATGGGAAGGATTAATGATGTTCTTATTGTTGCAAATAGGAATTATGTGCCCGTAGATTTCATTGTTCTTGATATAGATTGCAATCGTTCTTGCCCTATTATTCTGGGTAGACCTTTTCTTAGAACGGTTGGTGCGATTATTGATATGAAGGAAGGGAATATTAGATTTCAATTTCCATTAAAAAAGGGCATGGAACACTTTCCTAGAAATAAAATAAAATTACCATATGAAACTATCATGAGAGCCACTTATGGATTGCCTACCAAAGATGGGAATACCTAGATCTATCCTCGCTTTTATGCCTAGCTAGGGGCGTTAAACGATAGCGCTTGTTGGGAGGCAACCCAATTTTATTTTTATTCCTTGCCTTTTGATCCTGCTTAGTAATAAATAAATTATTTAGCCTCTGTTTTGGTTGTGTTTTTTGTGTTTAATTAGTGTTTGTGCCAAGTAGAACCGTTGGGAAGACTTGGGGAAAGTCTTGTTGAACTTGCTGTAAAAAACAGAAACTTTAGCGCTCACGAGAATTGCTGTCATTTTTATTTGAAGAGTGCTATTAGTTAATTCTTTTTTAAGATGATTAATAGATAAATTCCTCACGTCCAGCAATTTATTTTAGAATTTTTGGGGTTCCCGATCTTGCGCTAGCTACAGATTACTACAGACTGTTCTGTTTTTGACAGATTCTGTTTTTTGTGTGTTGTTTGCTTATTTTGATGAATCTATGGCTAGTAAAATAGTTTATAATCCATAGAGAAGTTGTAATACAGTAGGTTTAACACCAATATAAATAAATAATGAGTTCATTACAGTACCTTGAAGTGGTCTTTTGTCTTCTTTCGCTAACGGAGCTCACAAGTTTTCTATTTTGAGTTTTGTGTTGTGAAGTTTTCAAGTTTTGGGTGAATTCTTTTGATGGATCATGGAACAAGGAGTGGCAAGAGACTAAGCTTGGGGATGCCCATGGCACCCCCAAGATAATCCAAGGACACCAAAAATTCAAAGCTTGGGGATGCCCCGAAAGGCATCCCCTCTTTCGTCCACTTCCATCGGTAATTTACTTGGAGCTATATTTTTATTCACCAACATGATATGTGTTTTGCTTGGAGCGTCTTGTATTATTTGTGTCTTTTTGTCTTAGTATACGACAATCATCATTGCTGTACACACCTTTTGAGAGAGCCATACATGAATAAAAATTTGATAGAATACTCTATGTGCTTCACTTATATCTTTTTGAGCTAAGTAGTTTTGCTCTATGTGCTTCACTTATATCTTTTGAGCTAAGTAATGTTGCTCTATGTGCTTCACTTATATCCTTTGAGCGTTATAATTTTGCTCTATGTGCTTCACTTAGATCTTTTAGAGCATGGTGGTGGATTTGTTTTAAAGAAACTATTGATATCTCATGCTTCAGTTAAATTATTTTGAGAGTCTCTTAATAGCATGGTAATTTGCTTAATAATAATATGCTTGGTATTCAAGATTTGTGAAACTTTCTTTTGAGTGTGTTGAATACTAAGAAAATATTGAAGCATGATAATTGTTTTGAGATATGGAGGTGATAATATTAAAGTCATGCTAGTTGAGTAGTTGTGAATTTAAAGAATACTTGTGTTAAGGTTTGTGATTCCCGTAGCATGCACGTATGGTGAACCGTTATGTAACAAAGTCGGAGCATGATTTATTTATTGATTGTCTTCCTTATGAGTGGCGGTCGGGGACGAGCGATGGTCTTTTCGTACCAATCTATCCCCCTAGGAGCATGCGCGTAATACTTTGCTTTGATAACTTCTAGATTTTTGCAATAAGTATATGAGTTCTTTATGACTAATGTTGAGTCCATGGATCATACGCACTCTCACCCTTCCACCTTTGCTAGCCTCTCTAATACCGCGCACCTTTCGCCGGTATCATACACCTACCATATACCTCCCTCAAAACAGCCACCATACCTACCAATTATGGCATTTCCATAGCCATTCCGAGATATATTGCCATGCAACTTTCCACCATCTAGTTCATCATGACACATTCAACATTGTCATATTGCTTAGCATGATCATGTAGTTGACATAAGTATTTGTGGCAAAGCCACCGTTCATAATTTCTTCATACTTGTCACTCTTGATTCATTGCATATCCCGGTACACCGTCGGAGGCATCCATATAGAGTCATACTTTATTTTAGAATCGAGCTGTAATCATTGAGTTGTAAATAAATAAAAGTGTGATGATCATCATTCAATAGAGCATTGTCCCAATAAAAAAGGAGAAAGGCCAAAGAAAAAAAGAAGGCCCAAAAAAGGGGGCAATGCTACTATCCTTTTTACCACACTTGTGCTTCAAAGTAGCACCATGATATAGCGAGTCTCATATATTGTGCTTGAAAGTAGCACCATGTCCTTCATATAGAGAGTCTCATATGGTGTCACTTTCATATACTAGTGGTAATTTTACATTATAGAACTTGGCTTGTATATTCCAATAATGGGCTTCCTCAAATTGCCCTAGGTCTTCGTGAGCAAGCAAGTTGGATGCACACCCACTAGTTTCTTTTGTTGAGCTTTCATACATTTATAGCTCTAGTGCATCCGTTGCATGGCAATCCCTACTCACTCACATTGATATCTATTGATGGGCATCTCCATAGCCCGTTGATACGCCTAGTTGATGTGAAACTATATTCCCCTCCTTTTTGTCTTCTCCACAACCACCATTCTATTCCACCTATAGTGCTATATCCATGGCTCACGATCATGTATTGCATGAAGATTGAAAAGGTTTTGAAAAAGTTAGAGTATGAAACAATTGCTTGGCTTGTCATCGGGGTTGTGCATGATTTAAATACTTTGTGTGGTGAAGATGGAGCATAGCCAGACTATATGATTTTGTAGGGATAACTTTCTTTGGCCATGTTATTTTGAGAAGACATAATTGCTTTGTTAGTATGCTTGAAGTATTATTATCTCTATGTCAATATAAACTTTTGTCTTGAATCTTTCTAATCTGAATATTCATACCACAATTAATAAGATTTGCATCGAAATTATGCCAAGTAGCACTCTGCATCAAAAATTCTCTTTTTGTCATTTACCTACTCGAGGACGAGCAGGAATTAAGCTTGGGGATGCCTAATACGTCTCCAATGTATCTATAATTTTTGATTGCTCCACGCTATATTATCTACTGTTTTGGACTATATTGGGCTTTATTTTCCACTTTTATATTATTTTTGGGACTAACCTATTAACCGGAGGCCCATCCCAGAATTGCTGTTTTTTTTGCCTATTTTAGTGTTTCGAAGAAACGGAATATCAAACGGAGTCCAAACGGAATAAAATCTTCGGGAACGTGATTTTCGCACCGAACGTGATCTAGGAGACTTGGACCCTGCTCCAAGGAACAAAAGAGGCGGTCACCAGGGTGGGGGGCGCCCCCCCTAGGGCGCGCCCCCTGCCTCGTGGGCCCCTCGTTACTCCTCCGGCGTACTTCTTCCTCCTATATATACACACATACCCCCAAACGATCAGAACAGGAGCCAAAAACCTAATTCAACCACCGCAACTTTCTGTATCCATGAGATCCCATCTTGGGGCCTGTTCTGGAGCTCTGTCGGAAGAGGGCCGTCATCACGGAGGGCTTCTACATCATCCTAGCCTCTCCGATGAAGTGTGAGTAGTTTACCTCAGACCTTCGGGTCCATAGTTAGTAGCTAGATGGCTTCTTCTCTCTCTTTGAATCTCAATACAAAGTTCTCCCCCTCTCTTGTGGAGATCTATTCTATGTAATCTTCTTTTTGTGGTGTGTTTGTTGAGACCGATGAATTGTGGGTTTATGATCAAGTCTATCTATGAATAATATTTGAATCTTCTCTGAATTCTTTTATGTATGATTGGTTATCTTTGCAAGTCTCTTCGAATTATCTGTTTGGTTTGGCCAACTAGATTGGTAGTTCTTGCCATGGGAGAAGTGCTTAGCTTTGGGTTCGATCTTGCGGTGTCCTTACCCAGTGACAAAAGGGGCAGCAAGGGAAGTATTGTATCATTGCCATCGAGGATAACAAGATGGGTTTTATTTCATATTGCATGAATTGATCTCTCTACATCATGTCATCTTGCTTAAGGCATTACTCTATTTTTAACTTAATACTCTTGATGCATGCTGGATAGCGGTCGATGAGTGGACTAATAGTAGTAGATGCAGAATCGTTTCGATCTACTTGTCACGGACGTGATGCCTATATACATGATCATGCCTAGATATTCTCATAACTATGCCCAATTCTGTCAATTGCTCAACAGTAATTTGTTCACCCACCGTAGAATACTTATGCTCTTGAGAGAAGCCACTAGTGAAACCTATGGCCCCCGGGTCTATTCTCATCATATCAATCTCCATTACTTTAATCTTGCTTTGCTTTTTTACTTTGCCTTTACTTTTTACTTTGCATCTTTATACCAAAAATATTATATCTATCAGATCTCACTCTCGTAAGTGACCGTGAAGGGCTTGACAACCCCTAATCGCGTTGGTTGCGAGTAGCTATCGCTTTGTGCAGGTACGAGGGACTTGAGCGTGGGCTCCTACTGGATTGATACCTTGGTTCTCAAAAACTGAGGGAAATACTTACGCTACTCTGCTGCATCATCCCTTCCTCTTCGGGGAAAACCAATGCAAGCTTAAGACGTAGCAAGTAGGATTTCTGGCGCCGTTGCCGGGGAGTCTACGCAAAAAGTCAACATACCAAGTACCCATCACAATTCCTATCTCTTGCATTACATTATTTTCCATTTGCCTCTCATTTTCCTCTCGCCCCAATTCACCCTTGCCGTTTTATTCGCCCTCTCTCTCCCTATCCTCCCTCTCTATTTGCCTCTTTTTGCCCGTTTGCTTTTGTTTGCTCGTGTGTTAGATTGCTTGCTTGTCGCGATGGCTCAAGATACTACTAAATTGTGTGACTTCACCAATACCAACAATAATGATTTCTTTAGCACTCTGATTGCTCCTCTTATCGATGCTGAATCTTGTGAAATTAATACTGCTTTGTTGAATCTTGTTATGAAAGATCAATTCGCCGGCCTTCCTAGTGAAGATGTCGCTACTCATCTGAATAGCTTCATTGATTTATGTGATATGCAAAAGAAAAAAGATGTCAATAATTATGTCGTTAAATTGAAGCTATTTCCTTTTTCGCTTAGAGATCATGCTAAAGCTTGTTTTTCGTCTTTGCCTAAGAATAGTATTGATTCATGGAACAAGTGCAAAGATGCTTTTATCTCTAAGTATTTTCCTCTTGCTAAGATCATCTCTCTTAGAAACGATATTATGAACTTTAAACAACTTGATCATGAACATGTTGCACAAGCTTGGGAGAGAATGAAATTAATGATACGTAATTGCCCTACTCATGGTTTGAATTTGTGGATGATTATACAAAAATTTTATGCCAGATTGAATTTTGCTTCTAGAAATCTTTTAGATTCGGCCGCGGGAGGCACTTTTATGGAAATCACTTTAGGAGATGCTACTAAACTCCTAGATAATATTATGGTTAATTATTCTCAATGGCATACTGAAAGATCTTCTAATAAAAAAGTGCATGTGATAGAAGAAATTAATGTGTTGAGTGGAAAGATGGATGAACTTATGAAATTATTTGCTACTAAGAGTGTTTCTTCTGATCCTAATGATATGCCTTTGTCTACTTTGATTGAGAACAACAATGAATCTATGGATGTGAATTTTGTTGGTAGGAATAATTTTGGTAACAACGCTTATAGAGGGAATTTTAATCCTAGGCCATATCCTAGTAATCCTTCTAATAATTATGGTAATTCCTACAACAACTCTTATGGAAATTATAATAAGATGCCCTCTGAATAAGATGCCCTCTGATTATCAATATTCAGATCTTGAGGGGGTGGTTCATCTAACGTGGCTTATGGATTTGGACCCTCTGGTTCAGCCGTCAGTTCCGGTTCAACCGGTTGCTCTGGTTCACGAACCACCTGGTCTTCGGGCGGATTGTTCACCCGAGCCTTTTTGCTGGGTCTAGCTTTGGCCCTAAAATAGCAACAGATGTGAAAGTTAAAGCACACTACAAAGTATGAACAACTTCAAAAGAAGGAGTTCAAGTACTTACCCAGCTACGGTTTTGAGAGGAGGAAGTTTGGTCGCTGTTGACTCGCCAGAGGATGAGGGAGGTGTCACCTGATAATTTGAATCAGACGGATTAAGAGGTTGTCGGAAATAACCTGCCTTGGTATAAGAATTATCAGAAGTGGGGGAGACCTCATATCGGCGCTTCCGAACCGGGGTGTCATGTAAACCGGCCGAAGTGACATGTTGGCCGTTGTGCCGGGTTGTCCGGCGAGTCTCGTGCTGCTGCGTCTTCAAAATAAATGTTGGATCCAAGTAAGCAAGAGGATGAGAAAAGCTTACTTTCCGGACTGCTTGACGGGTTTTTTGTGTTGGCATAGAGTCTGAACGGGAGGAAAGGGTAATTACTTCTACATCGTCAGCCTGGTTGTCCTCCATGTCCTCCTGATAATTATCATTGTTAACGAGATGCATGAAAAGGGATCCAAGTGAATCAAGTTCTACCTCAACTTCCAGTTCATCTGCTTCGTCATCAAGTTCCATGCTAATGCGTTCAGCTACCTTCCGCTTTGAGGTTCTCTTGACGGCTTTTGTTTTGGGACGGGATGGATTTGCCGCTTTCTCTGCAGGTTTCTTCTTCCAGAATGGATCATCACCCTGTTTATAAACAAGCAGAAGGTTATTCATAGGTTGAACGGTTTAAAAAGATGTCGAAGATAAAAAGGAAGGACAGAACTTACAGCAGGCGGTTTGTTTTTTGTGTAGAAGGGGTTCAAGACGGTTTGCCGGCAGACAGATTCTGATTCATTCAAAATCTTCTTGACACCTTCAGTGACTTCTTCATCGGTTAATTGAATGTTGATGTGGCGTTGGGAGTCTTCTAATTCACCAGTGTACTTACACATTAAACCGGAGCGGCGGCTAGATGGCAAGATGCTCCAGGATATCCAGCAACGCACAAAGTTGACGCTTTATAAACCGTTGGCCATAAAGGCTCGGAGCTTGGCGAGTTGAGGGGCATACGAGGCCCGTTCCGTAGCACTTAAACGTTGCGGCAATGGATGAGTGTTGGAGAGCCGATGGGCACGATAGCCCGGCAGAGGGTTCTCGTCTTCAGGGGAGGTATCTTTACAGTAGAACCAAGTTTGGTTCCAATCTTTTGGGGTGACTGTGCAGCTTGGCATGAGGGAACTCAACCTCTTTCCGTTTTTGAATAGAGACGCCACCAAGTTCAGTGTTGGGCCCGTCTACAAATTCCATGCGTTGGTTCAGATGAAAAAAATCCCGGAACAGCTCAGCAGTTGGTTCTTCTTGTAAGTATACTTCACAGACGACTTGGAAGTTGCATATATTGGACACCGAGTTGGGTCCAATATCTTGAGGGTGGAGCTGGAAACTGGCAAGCACGTTCAGGAAAAACTTTGACCCGGGCGGTTTGAAACCACAGCCTATATGGTCAACAAATACCACTACCTCACCCTACTTAGGGGTAGGAGGATTTTCTGATCCAGGAACTCGCCACTGGATTTCATTCTTTTTTGGCAAAGTACCAATCCTAACCATTTCATTCAGATGTTCTTCGGTGACTCGGGAAGGAGCCCAGTTACAAGCATAGAACTGTTTGGCCATTGCAAACGAAAATCTGAAAGGAAATACCGGTTTACAAATCATTCATGGTGGTATATAAGATGCGACGGAATAAAGACATACATGTATGTAAATTGTGTAAACCGGAGACTGATACTATAATGAATGACAAGGCAATGTCAGAACAAAGGAATGCACATACTGTTAAACCGGAGTATAACAACGGAGGTAAAAGGCTTGTCCGGTTCACCAGAGGGCTAATGGTATATGAGAGATTGCTTTTACAAAGGTAAACCGCCTATGTGGTAAAGAGGATACAGATTTAAGGCAAAAATGACTAAGTAAGGTAAAACCAGATTTCATAGTTTGGCATGGGAATTTTAGATCTGCCGTGCGTGGGATAATCAAAATATATTCTGGCTAATCTCATGCGCTCAAAAAGTTCAGTAAGTTCAGATGAGTTTGATATCAAGCAGATGCCTTAACAAGAAGGAGGGAGTTTAAACTACAAAGGCGCTGAAAACAATCAGATCTAACTGGCCATTGGTATTACAGAAGCAGGAACAACTTCAAGCGGGAAGAACACCGAACCCTAATGGCAGATCTAGGGTGAGAAGAAGAGGAACTTATTGGTGCAGGAGGAAGCAACGGAGGGTCACTGTGTTTCTCTGATATGGTCAGGTCGATGCAGTGGCCTTTGTCGAAACAGAGGCGAAGGGCGACGGTGGCGGCTGAGCTCGAGGGTCGGTCGACATGAGGAAGAAAGGTGAAGGAGACGAAGGGGAAAAAGGAGAAGGGCCTGTTGTCTTATTTATAAAGGCAAAGCGATAAGCGACAAGTGCGGGAATCGAGGAGCTCAAAATGGATAATTAATATGGATGTCGCCTCGATGGTTGGATATTCATTAATGAAGGAAATCTTTTGCTTCAACGAATAGATGACGTCAGGGCGGTTTATTACGGATCTAAAGGATGACATCACGGCGGTTTACCAAATTTATATAAAGGTGACAGGGCAAGAATTTTTCTAAGTATTGAAGATTGACATGAACAAGTTCAAATCAATCTGGGGCCTAATATTGGGGATATGATTACTGGAGGTAAACCGGCTAGGTGTGCTGGGTTAGCTCCATGAAGATAGAAGCCCATGAAGATGTGAAGATGGTGGCGCTTTACGAAGGCCCAAGGCCCAAAGGCGGGTTAAAGCCTGTAGATGTAAACCGACTTTGTCATGTAACTTGTATTGTAAGTTAGAGGAATAGAGACCGAGCCAGACACATCTATGATCCGGCCTCGAGACTCTATAAGTCGGCGGGCGTCAACCTAGGTATATAAAGGGACGACCCGACCGCGGTTTGAGGACAACAGACAACAACTCGAGAGCCGGACAAAGCAGATTCGCTCCCTGGTCATCGAAACCCTAGCAATACCAATCACAACTAGACGTACGCTTTCACATTCATCGAAGGGGTTTAACCCCTTTAAGCTAACCCGTTGCGATGGCTCCATGACTAAGTCCTTTTACGAGGACATCTGCCGTGATAAACCCACGACAAGGCCGGTAAAAACAAGGCACACTGGGTTCAGCGTCATAGTCACTATAGCTGCGCACGAGAGAGAACTCTACATATCGAGGGGGCTACGGAAAGAAAAACGTATTGAGTGTGTGTGAGCGAGGCACAGAGACACAACTAGCGCGCGCGTGTTTGTGTGCTTGAGAGATAAGCCAATTGATATATTAAGACCAAGATCGAGTTGTCACCCTTCTCCTACCATTGTTGGAGGAGTGGGGAGGGGGGAGAGAGAGAAAGACGTATCGCGAGTGTGCGCGCGGTAGGCACAGAGGATTGAGAGAGAAGCCAGTAGATAGATTACTATCAAGACCGAGGTGCCACCCTAGTCCTTAGGTATCAGGTAGTGTGTGTGTGCGCGCGTGTTTGAGAGAGAAGCCAGTAGATAGATTGTATCAAGATCGAGGTGTCACCCTACTCCTTCGGTGTCGGGAAGTGTGTGTGTGGGGGGGGTGATACATCTTCAACGTATCTATAATGTTTGATTGTTCCATGCTGTTATATTATCAATCTTGGATGTTTTATAATCATTTTATATCATTTTTGGTACTAACCTATTGACATAGTGCGAAGTGCTAGTTGCTGTTTTTTGCCATGATTTTTACATCGCGGAAAATCAATATCAAATGGAGTCCAAATGCCATGAAACTTTACGGAGAATTTTTATGGGCCAGAAGGAACACAACGGGCCCTGGCTGCGCCTGGGGGTGCCCCAAGGGGAGCACAACCCACCAGGGTGCGCCAGGAGGCCCAGGCGCACCCTAGTGGGTTGTGCCCACCTCGGGTTCCCCCCGGACTGCCTCTTTGCTCTATAAATACCCCAATATTCCCAAAACCCTAGGGGAGTTGATGAAATATTGATCCAACCGCCGCAGAGTCCAGAACCACCAGATCCAATCGAGACACCATCTCGGATGGGGTTCACCACCTCCATTGGTGCCTCTCCGATGATGCATGAGTAGTTCTTTGTAGACCTTCGGGTCCGTAGTTAGTAGCTATATGGCTTCATCTCTCTCTTGATTATCAATACAATGGTCTCTTCGAGATCCATATGATGTAACTCTTTTGCAGTGTGTTTGCTGGGATCGATGAACTTTGAGTTTATGATCAGATCTATCTCTTTTTATATCCATGGAAGTATTTGAGTTTCTTTGATCTCTTTTGTGCATGATTGCTTATAGCCTCGTATTTCTTCTCTGATATTTGGGTTTTGTTTGGCCAATTTGATCTATTTATCTTGCAATGGTAAGAGGTGCTTTGTAGTGGGTTCAATCTTACAGTGCTTGATCACAGTGACAGAAGGGGAACCGACACGTATGTATCGTTGCTACTAAGGATAAAACAATGGGGTCTATCTCTACATATATATTTCTTGTCTACATCATGTCATCGTTCTTATTGCATTACTCCGTTTCTCCATGAACTTAATACACTAGATGCATGCTGGATAGCGGTCGATGTGTGGAGTAATAGTAGTAGATGCAGGCAGGAGTCGGTCTACTAATCTTGGACGTGATGCCTATATAATGATCATTGCCTGGATATCGTCATGAGTATTTGAAGTTCTATCAATTGCCCAACAGTAATTTGTTCACCTATCGTTTGCTATTTTTCTCGAGAGAAGCCACTAGTGAAACCTACGGCCCCCGGGTCTCTTTCTCATATTATTTGCCTTTGCGATCTATTTTCCTTTGCTTTTATTTTCAAATCTACTAAGCCAAAAACCCCAAATTACCTTGTTGCAATTTATTCATATTTATTTATTTGGCGTTCGATCTATCAATCTACTGCAAATTTATCTCATGTCGGTTTGCCTATCTTGAGGCGCCGTACCCCAGAAGGGATTGAAAACCCCTTTAACACGTCGGGTTGCGAGAAGTTGTTATTTGTGTGCAGGTGTTGTTTATGTTGTGTTGCTTGGTTCTTCTACTGGTTCGATAAACTTGGTTTCACATCTGAGGGAAATACCTACCGCCGATGTGTGATACGTCTCCAACGTATCTATAATTTTTGATTGCTCCATGCTATTATATTATCTATTTTGGATGCAAATGGGCTTTATTTTACACTTTTATATCATTTTTGGGACTAACCTACTAACCGGAGGCCCAACCCAAATTGCTATTTTTTTGCCTAGTTTAGGTTTCGAAGAAAAGGAATATCAAATGGAGTCCAAATGGAATGAAACCTTCGGGAACGTGATTTTCTCAACAAACGTGATCCAGGAGACTTGGAGTGTGCGTCAAGAAACAACGGAGGAAGGCACGAGGCAGGGGGCGCGCCTACCACCCTAGGCGCGCCCTCCACCCTCATGGGCCCTCCATTGCTCCATCGATTTACTTCTTCCTCCTATATAAGTCCACGTACCCCCAAACATCCAGGAGCACCACGAAAACCTAATTCCACCACTTCAACCTTCTGTACCCGAGAGATCCCATCTTGGGGCCTTTTCCGGAGCTCCGCCGGAGGGGGCATTGATCACGGAGGGCCTCTACACCAACTCCATGGCCTCTCCGGTGATGTGTGAGTAGTTTACTTCAGACCCATGGGTCCATAGTTATTAGCAAGATGGCTTCTTCTCTCTCTTTGGATCTCAATACAAAGTTCTCCTCGATCTTCTTGGTGATCTATTCAATGTAATCTTGTTTTGCGGTGTGTTTGTCGAGATCCGATGAATCGTGGGTTTATGATCCAGATTATCTATGAACAATATTTGATTCTACTCTGAATTCTTTTATGTATGATTGGTTCATCTTTGCAAGTCTCTTCGAATTATCACTTTGGTTTGGCCTACTAGATTGATCTTTCTTGCAATGGGAGAAGTGCTTAGCTTTGGGTTCAATCTTGTGGTGTCCTTTTCCAGTGACAGCAGGGGCAGCAAGGCACGTATTATATTGTTGCTATCGAGGATAAAAAGATGGGGTTTATATCATATTGCATAAGTTTATCCCTCTACATCATGTCATCTTCCTTAAAGCATTACTCTGTTCTTATGAACTTAATACTCTAGATGCATACTGGATAGCGGTCGATGTATGGAGTAATAGTAGTTGATGCAGAATCGTTTCGGTCTACTTGTCTCGGAGGTGATGCCTATATACATGATCATACCTATATTTCTCATAACTATGCTCAATTCTATCAATTGCTCGACAGTAATTCGTTTACCCATCGTAATACTTATGCTCTTGAGAGAAGCTACTAGTGAAACCTATGGCCCCCGGGTCTATCTTCCATCATATTAATCTTCCAATACTTAGTTATTTCTTTTGCCTTTTATTTTACTTTGCATCTTTATCATAAAAATACCAAAAATATTATCTTATCATATCTATCATATCTCACTCTCGTAAGTGACCGTGAAGGGCTTCACAACCCCTTTATCGCGTTGGTTGCGAGGTTCTTATTTGTTTGTGTAGGTGCGTGGGACTTGAGTGTGATCTCCTACTAGATTGATACCTTGGTTCTCAAAAACTAAGGGAAATACTTACGCTACTTTGCCGCATCAACCTTTCCTCTTCAAGGGAAAACCGACGCAGTGCTCAAAAGGTAGCAAGAAGGATTTTTGGCACCATTGCCGGAGAGATTCACGCCAAGTCAAGTCAAGATTTGACTCCCAACAACGAGTCATTTCTGGCGCCATTACCAAGTCAAAACATACCAAGTAGCCATCACAAACTCTTATCACTCGCATTACATTATTGGCCATTTGCCTCTCGTTTTCCTCTCCCCCACTTCACCCATGTCGTTTTCATTCGCCCTCTCTCTCTCCGTTCCCCTTCTCTTTTTCTATTTGCTTTTTCCCCTGCTTCTTGTTTGCTTGTGTGTTGGATTTCTTGCTTGTCATGATGTCTCAAGATAATACTAAATTGTGTGACTTTACCAATACCAACAATGATGATTTTCTTAGCACTCGATTGCTCCTCTTACCGATGCTGAATCTTGTGAAATTAATGCTGCTTTGTTGAATCTTGTCATGTAAGATCAATTCGCCGGCCTTCCTAGTGAAGATTCCGCTACCCATCTGAATAGCTTTGTTGATTTGTGTGATATGCAAAAGAAGAAAGATGTGGACAATGATATTGTTAAATTGAAGCTATTCCCGTTTTCACTTAGAGATCGTGCTAAAGCTTGGTTTTGGTCTTTGCCTAAAAATAGTATTGATTCATGGAATAAGTGCAAAGATGCTTTTATCTCTAAGTATTTTCCTCCCGCTAAAATCATGTGACGCCCCCGATTTGACCGTACACTAATCATACACGCAAACGTGTACAATCAAGATCAGGGACTCACGGGAATATATCACAACACCACTCTACAAATAAAATAAGTCATGCAAGCATCATATTACAAGCCAGGGGCCTCGAGGGATCGAATACAAGAGCTCGATCATAGACGAGTCAGCAGAAGCAACAATATCTGAGTACAGAGGTAAGTTAAACAAGTTGCCATAAGATGGCTAGCACAAACCGGGATACAGATCGAAAGAGGCGCATGCCTCCTGCCTGATACAGATCGTACCTTTGAAGGGTGTGTTTCGATCGTACCTTTTGTATCTAGCACTTGGAAGGGTGTGTTTTATTAAGTATCCGGTTCTAGTTATCATAAGGTCAAGGTACAATTCCGGGTCGTCCTTTTACCGAGGGACACGGCTATTCGAATAGATAAACTTCCCTGCAGGGGTGCACCACATTTCCCAACACGCTCGATCCCCTATGTCCGGACACACTTTTCTGTGTTGTGCCCGGCCTCGGAAGATCAACACGTCGCAGCCGTACCTAGGCACAACAGAGAGGTCGGCACGCCGATCTAATTCCTATGGCGCAGGGGTCTGGGCCCATCGCCGATTGCATACATGCACGTTGCGTACACGGCCGGTGAGCAGACCTAGCCTCCCTTATACAAGAGCAGGCATTCCAGTCCAACCCGGGCGCGCCGCTTAGTCGCTGATGTCAAGAAGGCTTTGGCTGATTCCACGACATCGAGTGCCCATAATTGTTCCCGCGTAGTTGGTTAGTGCGTATAGGCTAGTGGCCAAACTCAGATCAAATCCCTAGATCTCGTTAAGCGTGTTATTTTGAAATAACCACGAACGCCGACCAGGGCTGGCCCACCTCTCTCCTAGGTGGTCTCAACCTACCCTGTCGCTCCACCACAAAGATCCACTAAGAGGGCCGTCGGGACAAACGTCATTTTGGACCCAATCCGTGAATCACTCGCGGGTACTCTACGAGCCGACCCGACTTTAGTCATCACAGGTATCATATAGTATGTATATAAGTATACACCCATGATCACCTCCCGAGTGATCACGACCCGATAGTATAGCATGACAGACAAACAAGAATGTAGGGCCACTAATGATAAACTAGCATCCTATACTAAGCATTTAGGATTGCAGGTAAGATATCAATAACTGTAGCAACAATGACAGGCTATGCATCAGGATAGGATTAACGAAAAGCAGTAACATGCTACACTACTCTAATGCAAACAGTAGAGAGAAGAGTAGGCGATATCTGGTGATAAGGGGGGGGGGGGAGGGGGGCTTGCCTGGTTTCTCTGGCAAGGAGGGGTCGTCGTCGATGTAGTCGATCATGGTGGTATCGGCGGCGGTCTCAAGGTCTACCGGAAAGAAGTAACGGAGGGGGAACACAATAGATAATAGAGCAAACAAAGCATCACAAAGCATAACAAGGCACAGGTGGCGCTAGGTGTGATCTAACGCAGTACTGCGCATGTCGGTTGGAGCAGGAAAATATTCGGAGGTATTTTCCAGCTCTAGGAAATTAACGGTTAGATGAAACGGAGGGAAAAGTTCCATGTTCATCAAGTTGGAGGTGTGTGGTAGGTAAATGAGTGGCATATTTGGATTTCTCTAATTTTTCTGATAATCTTTCATATATAAATTATTTCGATCCGAGTTACGAATTATTTTCTATAGATTTTCAAAGTTTATTCAATTTTCTAAAATTTCTGCATTTATTTAAGTGAATTGACCAAGTCAATTTGATTGATCAAAAGGGGAGATGGTGGCCCACGTGTCATAAGCTATACCTAAACAAATAACTAAAACTAGCTTAAATAAATGCGGATCCACATGTAATAGGCTTAAACTAATTAATTAACCAACTAATCTAAACTAAATTAGTTTAGACCTAATTATACTAGGCCGGCCACACACGGCTGTAGCACAGCACGCACACACAATGCTAGGGAGTAACTCTATTTCTTTTAGGGCCAGTTTTTTTTGCTAGCTTCTAGAATAAGCTGAAATAAGTTACCCCTACCTAGCTTATTCTAGAAGCCCAATCAAAATTATTTTTTTAGAAGTCTAATAGTTAAGAATTGACTAGTAAGCTTCTAAAAAAGAAATTGGTTCGGTTTCTAGAATAAACTAGATAGGGGTAGCTTATTCTGAAAGCCCAAAAAAACCAGAAAAAAACTGGCCCTTAACACGAGATAGCATTTTGTGATTTTTGTAAGATTTAATCCATGCATTATCTAAAGCAGGTCCAATCAAACAAAATGAGGCTTATTGCGTCTACTTTCAGTTCATATAATTTTGCCCATGTTAGAACTTGTCTTATTGCTGTTTAGTGGTAGTTTAGAAGGCTAGACATTGTAGAAGCAGACAAGCAACAGTAGAGCAGCGACAGGTGAAGCCGCCCCGGCCATGGCCAAGCCGGCCACACGCACGGCGCGGACACACACAGAGCACACACCTCACGTACACACACACACGGCACTCTACACATACTAACCATGGCTAGTACAGGAGGTGCAGGACAGCGGCGACGACTGCAGCGAGCTGCTGGGCGAGCGCGCATCAGCAGCAGCAGAGCAAAGCAGTAGCAGCACGAAGTAGTGGCAGAAGAAGTAGTAGTGAATCAGCAACGGTGCAAGGAGCAGCACAGCAGCGAAGCAGCACGCGAGGGCGCGCGACGACGGGCGCGACCAGGGGCACAGCGAGCGCAAGCAGGTTGCAGCGGGCATGCCCGTGGGCGCGTGGCAGGGCGCGGCAAGCGTTTCCACGAGGGGGCGCGCGCATGGAGCTCCCGGCGCTCGGTGACGGCGGTATACAGTGACGGAGACGAGGGGGAAGAGGGGGAATCGACGCTGCTCACCGGGGGAGGGCTGATGGCGAGCTCGTACGAGACCGGGGTGGATGAGGTGACGCAAATCGACGGCGAAGCCGCGGCGGCCGGAGGTGGAAGAAGACCTCTATCCGCATGATGCAACGGTTCTGGGCTTGAGTTCGTGGATGAGGAAGAAGCAGCGGAAGTGGGCGGAGCTCATGGACGAGGCCCTAGGGCACGGGGACGACGGAGAGCACGCGGGCAAAGGCTGCCATGGCAACGAAGCTTCGGCCAAGAGTTGCAAGGAAGAAAACGACGCGAGGGAGAAGAAGTGGTGGTCTAGGGTTTGTCTAAGGCGACGGGATGGTCTTATAGGGCATCGGGGCAACACCGGATGGTTGACACGGCGACATCGGCGGCCTCGGCGGGGTGGATGGCCGCCACGCCATAGCCTCTGTTTCCTGTGTAAGGAGGAAGGGGATAATTTCTCCCATTGGGCTGGGTCCAATGTACTATAGCACTAGAGCCCACTATCACAGTACTAGTTAGGCCTTTTCCTTTTTTTTTCTTTTATAGCCTATGTTTTCTATTTTTCCAAGCTATCAAATGAAATTTGTTCAACATGAAACTTGTCACATAAATCCAGGGCATCAGCATAGGGCCACACACAAAATTTCATGTGGTTTGGGAGAAGTTAGAATATTTGGAATTTAAATGACCAAATTAAATGTTGCCAAACCACTAAAATACTGCTAAGGCCAAACTAAAAATCCAATTAGAGTTGATTTCTACATAACAAATACTAGGGGATTACTTGCAATAACATGAACACTTTTATTTAATTTTTGAAGAAGTTTTATTTTTCCCCGCTATTTGAATTTTCAGTTGAATAGGTTTCAGATTGTAATGACTATTAGCAAGTTAATGATGATAACTTGGCATAATCAGTGGAAGATTATTGTAGCAAGAATCTCGGGGTGTTACAAATCTCCTCCACTACAAGAAATCTCGCCCTGAGATTTAAGTGATAGAGTTAGCGGAAAAGAATTGGTTACAAAATTCTAACGAGGCTTCACTGTCTTGGTTGCCCTTCTCGAAGAACTTGATCCCTTTCGTTGATGCCTTCATTTCGCTGCATCAAGGCATCATGATGAAGTCATTGTCCTCCCTTGAGGATCTTCACCGTACTTACGAAAGGATGAGAGGGGGAAACTCTATAAGGACGAGTTTTAACAAGATTCAGCATCGGGCGATTAACTCAGGGGAAGAAGCATAAAGTCTCTCTCGAGTTGATTACATGAAACACCTCGAGAGCATTACAGGGGGGGTACGAAAGTTTTAAATGGGTAAGCAATCATTCAATGCCTGAAGTAGAGTGTGAAGGGGGATTCAGAGCAACGGAATAAGTATTGCGTCTGATACGAAAATAGATCATCTCTAGGACGGTGGCTCATGAATTACAAAAGAAGTCAAGTGCAAAGGATACTTCAGAATCAAGGATGTACAGGAGAGTCAGGTTTTGATCCTGTGGAACTGTGGGTTATGGGCCCACTAGGTGGGTTAAAAGTAGGAACATCGGTGACATCTTGCACGATCATCTAAGCAAGGCATGTCAGAGGATAGTCTGTCGGTTATGTCGGCAACAACATCAGTACCAAGGGCGGGGGACGAAGAGAACCATTTTCCTGCTTGTTGAACAAGGCGGGCCAATAGGCAAAGTTCTCGTCCATCGGTGGTTACCGAAATGTCATCAATAGTAGAAACAGGGTCTCACTAACAAAGTTGTACACCAGGTGTTTACATAAGCAGTGAATTACTACTGCTTAGATTATATAGATCACAAGAAAGGTCAAACAAACCAATGGAAAGGAATGTGATCATCAGGTTAAACAGAACAATGGAAAGGAAAATGTGTTTAAACACATATTTCAGGGGGGGGGGGGGGTATCCTTCCCAAGGACAAGCAGAGCATGATATCCATGACAGGATATAACGTAGAAAACCCTTTAGGAAAGGGGATAGAAATATCATGACATTACCCATACAATAGTGCTTGGGTAACTAATAAAGAAATTTTAGCATTGTGCTTCAAATGTTCTTATTGAAAATCGGAGTACCACATACATGCTTCGAGATAGCATTGACATGGTCTTTAAGCAAAGGTCAGACTTTGGATACAGAAAGGATCCATCAGGAACCACTCATAGAATAAGTATTACAATTTCCTCATCAAAGATGGATAACCTTGCTAAAAAGGAAACTATAACAATGGGTCCTCCGGCCAGGTGCGCTAGGAATGACATCACCTTCCTGGGCTATACAAAATCCAATGTTACGGCTTTTGGAAAATGTCCCAACCATCATATCTGACCGGGATTCAGTTCTGATTGGCATTAGGAGACCTCAGACTTAGGATGCCTGAGAAGAAAAGGTGCAACACAAATTGACGATATGACATTATAAGATTCTCGGGAAATGAACTATGGAAGCAAGTTCCGAATCATGCGTTCATCATTAAACCAAGGAGAGTATGAGGAGGTGGTTGATGATCTCAGCGACAATTCATTGGGATTCCCAAAGATGGATTTCCACAATTATGTGAACAAGGAGATAACATTTGTCGGATCAAATGATATAATGAGGGGTGCTCGAGGAAAACATACACAACTAAACATTGGTTGAAAAGTGCACCCAAAATATGGGCTGGGTTGCATGACCAACATCGAAATGGTGATTTAGCAACCAGCACACTAAATTGGAATTATTGTCCATTAACTTTGAAGCAATAGGGTTGCTAGAGATGTTAAATTCTCAGAACATAGTTCACTCAACACAGGTACCAAGAAAAGAATGGTGATGGCAAGAAGCATCATTGTATCAAGAATTTCTTCAGAGGTGGTGAAACTCTCACGACATCCTTGACAAAAAGGCTGTAATACATCAAGGTAGATCATAATATGAGCTGGATAGCAAGGAGCTCAAGGTATAACACATAACACGAATAAGTTTGTGTTGGAGGGAAGGCAATAAGGTGGCCGATGATAACACCAATCATTGAGGCGCAAGGATGGTATTTCTCATCAAGAATTTAATTGATATCCTGGAAGAGCTCAGAAGGCTCATGATGATCACAACACATTTGTCAAGATAATTCATGAAGATGTAATCAATCGGTGATGACATCAAGTCAAAGGAATGATGAAGCGAAAGGTTATTGGAACCATGGGTAGGACACAAACCCGAAACCAAGTTTGTTGTTCAAGGAGAAATGATATGATCAGGAAGATGGACGTAAGCTTAGCTCATCGTCAAAAATTTTGCTACGGAGAGAAGGGCCAGGTAGCACAGTTAAAATTTCGCACGATAATGATATAGATGATCAGGCTTGGGATGACTTGAAGGATTAATAAACTCGTAAGCAATGAAAATTACTTAGAGTTATTGAATCAGAGTGCGGACTCGACTCACTATTTGGTTTTCTCGGTTGAGGACAACCTAGAACCCGTGGGAATTCTGAAATCGGTGAGAAGCAAAACTAGATGAAGACTCATAAGCAGTTATGTAGTTCGGTGATATTCTCGAGATAACGGAGGTGAAACTCGGAGGTAGATCGGAATAGAAACTGATCTATCTCGTAGACTTGCGATAGCAGATACTTTAATCTTGTCAAAATAGATGAGGCAATGGAATGGTTTCCTTTCAGATATATTGAATAACTTTAGCATCGTCGGAACCATGATTGCAAAAGGCCAGATCCCAGATATAAGATGAACTTATACCAAGGGAATAATTAATTTAAGAGAAGCTTTAATGGTAAGATCTACATCGTTTCCATGGGCATGAACACAAGTTCAAGGTCGACTCCCACTACTCCAATGCATGATCATTCATTCACTGCTCGTCCTCGAAGAAGTTGTATGGTATAAACTTATCTGGTAAAACACCAGAAGGGTATGACTTGTGAAAACCTTCGGGTTCATACAATTTTTAGGGAAGTTATAGGTTCAACCCATCGGGGCATCTTAGAAACATATTCCTCAAGCTTCAAGAGTAAATGTCACCAGCTCGAAAAGCAGAGCATGGTTGGCCAAATCAGAGAATAGGATTTACTGATGGCCTTATGTATCAAGGAACGAACTCCAGGTTTTGAGAATATGCAAGAACGGTCAGATAATAATCCACCAAAGGATCTAGCGGACCGCAAAGGATATAATTTGAGTAACGGTACTCAGCCAGAAGAAGAGACAATGCAAAGGCATGGGATTATTGAAACAACAGACTAATTCAAAGCTCAAATGCAAATGAATTATGATCTCCATATCATGGAATCAGAAGCAAATGCTCTGATGAAGGATGGATAAGTTGGACAAGCTTAGGGGTACAATCGATGGCAATTTGATTGGTCGAGATCCAGCTCATGTCTAAAATGATGCCTGAGCTAGAAGGATGAATTCTAGGATCTGATTGAGGATTGCTGGCATTCGTAACATATTGAATCAACGGACTCAAGATGATAGTGACAAATGATGCCAATAAGATTACTAGACTTATGGGATTAACTATAATGTAAGCAAGCAAGAATTTCAAGAGCAATATGCTGCTGAGGATTTTCGGATGTTCGAATGGTATTTCAAAGATTTTTTTAAAAGACACCTGAATAACTAGGGATGAACGAATCCCCGGTAAGTGTGAGAAATTATCCGTAGGGGTATTCATGTGGCAAAGAACATCATGATAGTAAGCTCAAAGGATTCTCAGGACAACAGAGAGTATTTCGGGGCATCCTATAATAACAAGAGCAACGAGGAATGTTTGTATTTATGGCAAGTGTATGTAGTTTTCCATAGTGGTTTATCGATGGATGGAAATTGCAAAAGCAATGGCACAAAGTCTCAAGAGAACATCATAGAGTACCTTTGGAATCTTTCGGTGCACCAAGCAATCATCTGGAGTGAGGGAATCTTTGGGAGGAAGTAATTACGAGAACCTAGAGTTAGAGTTAGCAAAATCATTTAACCCTAATAGAAGATAGATCAGAATCCCAGAGTATAGACGAGGAATAAAAGATCCTACTACCACCCAATGGCGACGTGGGCCCATGGGGCACACAGCCATGTTAGTAAAACAATTTTCATCGACTAGACTCAACTTCGGCCAAGGAGTGTGGAAGGGGGATTCCTACAGGTAGTCGGCTCTGGTACCAACTTGTGACGCCCCCGATTTGACCGTACACTAATCATACATGCAAACGTGTACGATCATGATCAGGGACTCATGGGAAGATATCACAACACCACTCTACAAATAAAATAAGTCATAGATGAGTCAGCGGAAGCAACAATATCTGAGTACAGACATAAGTTAAACAAGTTGCCATAAGATGGCTAGCACAAACTAGGATACAGCTCGAAAGAGGCGCAGGCCTCCTGCCTGGGATCCATCTAAACTACTCCTGGTCGTCGTCAGCGGCCTGCACGTAGTAGTAGGCACCTCCAGAGTAATAGGAGTCGGCGTTGACGGTGGCCTCTGGCTCATGGACTCCATCGTCTGATCGTAGCAATCGGGTATAGAAAGGGGGAAAAGGGGGAACAAAGCAACTGTGAGTACTCATCCAAAGTACTCGCAAGCAAGGAGCTACACTACATATGCATGCGTTGGTATCAAATGGAAAAGGGTAGCATATGTGGACTGAACTGCAGAATGCCGGAATAAGAGGGGGATAGCTAGTCCTATCGAAGACTACGCTTCTGGTAACCTCCATCTTGCAGCAACAGAAGAGAGTAGATGGTAAGTTCACCAAGTATCATTGCATAGCATAATCCTACCCGGTGATCCTCCCCTCGTCACCATGTGAGAGAGCGGTCACCGGATGTATCTGGAACTTGGAAGGGTGTGTTTTATTAAGTATCCTGTTCTAGTTGTCATAAGGTCAAGGTCCAACTCCGGGTCGTCCTTTTACCGAGGGTCACAGCTATTCGAATAAATAAAATTCTCACCAGGGGTGCACCACATTTCCGAACACGCTCGATCCCCTTTGTCTAGACACACTTTTCCGAGTCATGCCCGGCCTCGGAAGATCAACACGTCGCAGCCCTATCTAGGCACAATAGAGAGGTCAGCACGCCGGTCTAAATCCTATGGCGCAGCGGTGGCTAGAAGCAAACAAGCAGCAGTAGAGTAGCGACGGGTGAAGCCGCCCCGGCCATGGCCAAGCCGGCCACACACACGGCACGGACACACACAAAGCACACACCTCATGTACACACACACACACAAAACTCTACACATACTAACCATGGCTAGTACAGGAGGTACAGGACAGCGGCGACGACTGCAGTGAGCTGCCGGACGAGCGCGCATCAGCAGCAGCAGAGCAAAGCAGTAGCAGCACAAAGTAGTGGCAGAAGAAGTAGCAGAGAATCAACAACGGAGCAAGGAGCAGCACAACAGTGAAGCAGCAAGCGAGCGCGTGCGACGACGGGCGCGACCAGGGGCACAGCAAGCGCAAGCGGGCTGCAGCGGGCACACCCGTGGGCGCGTGGCAGGGCGCGGCAAGCGTTGCTACGAGGGGGAGCGCGTGCGTGGAGCTCCCGGCACTCGGTGACGGCGGTCTACAGTGACGGAGACGAGGGGGAAGAGGGGTAATCGACGCTGCTCATCGGGGGAGGGCCGATGGCGAGCTCGTACGAGACCGGGGTGGACGAGGTGATGCAAATCAACGGCAAAGCCGCGGCGGCCGGAGGTGGAAGAATACCTCGATCCGCATGATGCAACGGTTCTGGGCTTGAGTTCGTGGACGAGGAAGAAGTGGCGGAGGTGGGCGGAGCTCATGGACGAGGCCCTAGGGCACGGGGACGACGGAGAGCACGCGGGCAAATGCTGCCATGGCAACGAAGCTTCGGCCAAGAGTTGCAAGGAAGAAAACGGCGCGAGGGAGAAGAAGTGGTGGTCTAGGGTTTGTCTAAGGCGATGGGATGGTCTTATGGGGAATCAGGGTAGCACTAGATGGTCGACACGGCAACATCGGCGGCCTCGGCGTGGTGGATGGCCGCCATGCCATAGCCTCTGTTTCCTGTGTAAGCAGGAAGGGGATAATTTCTCCCATTGGGCTGGGTCCAATGTACTATAGCATTAGATCCCACTAGCACAGTACTAGTTAGCCCTTTTCCTTTTTTGTTTTCTTTTATAGCCTATGTTTTTCTATTTTTCTAAGCTATCAAATGAAATTTGTTCAACATGAAACTTGTCACATAAATCCAGGGCATCAGCATAGGGCCACACACAAAATTTCATACGGTTTGGGTAAAGTTAGAATATTTGTTGGAATTTAAACGACAAAATTAAATGTTGCCAAACCACTAAAATACTGCTAGGGCCAAACTAAAAATCCAATTAGAGTTGATTTCTACATGACAAATACTAGGTGATTACTTGCAATAACATGAACACTTTTATTTAATTTTTGAAGAAGTTTTTTTCCCTGCTATTTGAATTATCAGTTGAATAGGTTTCGGATTGTAATGACTATTAGCAAGTTAATGATGATAACTTGGCATAATTAGTGGAAGATTACTGTAGCAAGAATCTCGGGGTGTTACAAATCATCTCTCTTAGAAACTATGTTATGAATTTTAAGTAACTTGATCATGAATATGTTGCATAATCTTGGGAGAAGATGAAATTAATGATACGTAATTGCCCTACACATGGTTTGAATCTTTGGATGATTATACAGAATTTTTATGCCGGATTGAATTTTGCTTCTGGAAATCTTTTAGATTCGGCCCCGGGAGGCACTTTTATGGAAATCACTTTAGGAGAAGCTACCAAACTCCTAGATAATATCATGGTTAATTATTCTCAATGGCACACTGAAAGATCTACTAGTAAAAAAGTGCATGTCGGTGTCAAAACCGGCGGATCTCGGGTAGGGGGTCCCGAACTGTGCGTCAAGGCCGGATGGTAACACGAGGCAGGGGACATGATGTTTTACCCAGGTTCAGGCCCTCTTGCTGGAGGTAAAACCCTACGTCCTGCTTGATTAATATTGATGATATGGGTAGTACAAGAGTAGATCTACCACGTGATCAGAGAGGCTAAACCCTAGAATCTAGCCTATGGTATGATTGTATTTTGTGATTGTTGTCCTACGGACTAAAACCCTTCGGTTTATATAGACACCATCGAGGGTTAGGGTTACACAAGGTCGGTTACAAAGGAGGAGATATCCATATCCATATTGCCTAGCTTGCCTTCCACGCCAAGTAGAGTCCCACCCGGATACGAGACGAAGTCTTCAATCTTTTATCTTCATAGTCTAACAGTCCGGCCAATGGAGATAGTTCGGCTGTCCGGAGACCCCCTAATCTAGGACTCCCTCGGTAGCCCCTGAACCAGGCTTCAATGACAATGAGTCCGGCGCGCAGTATTGTCTTCGGCATTGCAAGGCGGGTTCCTTCTCCGAATACATCACAGAAGAATTTGAATACGAGGATAGTGTCCGACCCTACAAAATAAGTTCCACATTCCACCATAGAGAGAATAATATTTCCGCAGATCTAATTTGCTGGCTTGTTTTTGCAGCATGACGTTATGTCATGGACCGGTGATTATTCGAACCGTTTCTCCACACATAACGCGAGGCGGTTTCTTGACACGTCTTGCCGAAGTGGAGATCGTGTTTCCCCAATTACGAGATTCTCATTAATGCGGTCGTGGGTAACCCAACCGTGTCTAGGACTCCTAGATTATAGGCAAGTCCCAAACGGCTACGGAGAGGACGCTTGATATTCACCCTCTTTATAAAGGGACCAGGTTTTCGCTTTTTCCCTCTCGTGCTCAATCAAACCCTTCCCCCGCCTCGAGTTCTAACACCCAAAGCCCAGGTTAGGTGCTCCGGATCTTCAATCATGTCCGGATCTAGCCTTCAAGGCCGATGGATGCCCTCCTCCGTTACGGAAGAGGACATTAAGAAGTTGAGGGAGGCCAGATACCTGACCGCCGAGGTTTTGCATCGGCTGCCTGCTCGAGGGCAGATCGTCCCTACTCCTGAACCCAACGAGAACGTCATGTTCGTCTCCCACTTCCTCCAAGGTCTAGGCCTCACTTTGGATCCCTTCGTCAGGGGTTTGATGTTCTATTACGGGCTAGATTCCGCGATCTAGCTCCGGACTCCTTTCTCCACATCTCGACATTTATTATCGTGTGTGAGGCCTTCCTCCGCGTTACCCCTCACTTCGGCCTGTGGCTCAAGACCTTTGAAGTAAAGCCGAAGATGATCGAGGGGCAACATGCAGCGTGCGGAGGTGCATCAATAGGCAAGATGGCATGAGCTCCATGGCCGAAAGGTTCCTTTCCAGAGGTGTCCGAATTATGGCAACAGGAGTGGTTTTACGTCACGACTCCCAGAAGTGCCAAGTGGGCGGCTGCCCCCGCTTTCCACTCGGGCCCCCCACCACAACTGATGTCATGGATTAGCAGAGGTCTGAGCTGGGGTTCAGCCAAGGACGTGCCTATATTGCAAAGCCACATCCGAGATATCTTCGAGGGAGATTTTAATTTGGCTGTGGTAATACAAGTTATGCTGGTTCGTCAAGTCCAGCCTTCCAAACGCCGGCCCCTTCGCTTGTGGGAGTTCAACCCAGAGGGACTGCATGCCATTTCAAAGTTTCCTTGGCCTGACGCACGAGGAGATGTACAAGTCATTCTTCGGACCTCAAGTAGAGTGTCCGGATATTACCGAGGACGTGGGCCCGAGCAGTAACCGCACCGCCGAAAAAGTAAGAAATCCTCTGGCCGAACACACTGTATTTTATTTGTCATGAAGTTATTTCTAAGAGTTCGCTTTTTGACCAGGACTGGCTAACAAAGGCGAAGATGAGTCGGTGTTTGGCCCCCCTCCCTGAGGGTTTGGAAAATCCGGTATTGGAAAAGATGCTCGAGGTCGCACCTTGCCCGGAACCCTCGAAGGAAGATACGGGGGGGATGGGGGATAATACAGGCGGATGCGGGCCCCCGTCGCTGCCAGTTCCAACCAAGGGAATGAGCGTCTCCATGAAGGAGGATAACCGGGGGAGAAAAGGACTGCTTCCGAGGATCCGGAAGCTGAAGCCTCCAAATGGGAGAAGAGGTCTCCCACAGAGGGTCCTGCCTTGGGGGGTGCTTCTGCCGCACAAAGTCCGCGGGGGGATCAGCCCTCCAACGAGTCGTAAGTGATCCAAAATACTTTAATAGTAGAGGTATGCTATCTTTCTTCTGAGAAAATAACCACCGCATATATCTTGTAGTTCAGGCCTTAGCCCCTCTCAGCTGAGCTCGTTTTCGAGGGATCTTCTTCCAGAGATGATGGAGAGCGAAACGCCTGTCAGGACCCCGATTCCAAGTCACATCGATCTAGCTGGTAACAGCTCATATCACTTTGCGGCCTCACGCACGGTATTCCCACGGGTGCGCCTTACCATGGCCCGGGACCGTTTGCGCCTTTTGGCTCACGTATATGATAGTGTCGCTAGCATCCATATGACAGAGAACCCGGGCCGACATGGCCAGTTGTGAACCCAAAGAGGCACTAACCCATGGAGACAGGCATACATGAATCAACTTCAAGCATGTCGGTCAGCAGCGTGTGAATCCGGGCTGTAGCACTGGGCTAACAGGACTCAGGTAAACTGGGCTATAGCAGGCAAGGCAAGACTCTGGATGTCACCGCGTGACATTTCCCCGAAGGGACAGACACAGGAACGAAGTGAAACACATGTCGGCCAGTCAAGTGTCCTGAGCAGTAGTGCTGGGCTAGCAGGACTCCGGTGAACCGGGCTGTAGCGGACTACTATGGCCGAAGGAAGCACTAGACTACATTTCCCCATAAGAGAGGCTGCCAAGGATAAACAACTAGATTGTCGGATCCCACACATACCAAACATTTCAATCATACACACAATATGCTCGATATGTGTAAATACCACATGGCGTCACAACAAGACTCTACGACTCAAGTATTTACTCAATAGGCTCCGAGGAGTGAGATATTACAAACATGGGTCTCATGACCCATCATTCAGAGCATACAAATCAAAACACATGCGGAAGCTTAACATGTTTGGGAACAGACATCTACAAATGAAAAAGGCTGAGAAGCCTGACTATCTACCAGATCCTACCGAGGGCACAAGATCGTAGCTGAGGTATCAAGCTAAACATCGAAATCCACGTGGAACTACTAGCAAGACCGAAGTCTCTCTGCAAAACAAAAATTAAGCAAACGTGAGTACAAATGTACCCAGCAAGACTTACATCAGAACTAACTACATATGCATCGACATCAACAAGGGGGGTGGTGGAGTTTAACTCCAGCAAGCCAGCTTTGACTTAGTGGCTAACCTGAACTACGACTACAAGCAACTCTTTTGATGTGGTGCACACGAGTCCACATATTCACCATTCAATACACCACTATGGATCCGCTCCCGTCTCCCTACGAGAACGCCATCCATAGCACTCACGCTTATCTTGCGCATTTTAGAGTATCCACTTTCACTTGTCTATGAACTGTACAGGCAACCAAGCAGTCCTTTACCGCGGACACGGCTATTCAAATAGATGATGTTAACCCTGCAGGGGTGTACTTCTTCACACACGCTCTTACCACTTACCGTCGTTTACACGACATGTACTCGGCAACCTTCGAGCGGAAGCCCAACAAGGGTGTCGGCCACGGCCTACCTAAACACTCAATTGTCTGGTCCAGGTTTATTGCCTATCCAGGTTCCATCCGCAGGGAGGCCGGCCGAGGTTTCCACATATGGCCCCGAACGATGTGTACAGGGTTCCGAGACACCAAACGGGCACCCGACATGCCCGGCCACGGTGTATCTACCGCATGATAGCCCACCCCTAGGGTTAGCGCTACGCACGGCCACCAACAGATATCCTATAAACACCAGAAACTAGTTGCAACTCCTGGACAGAGAACTAGGGTGGTTAAGAAGCCGAGAGGGTCCACTGGTTTCGGGCCCAATGCATGGTAGTAGCTGGTTCTTAAATCACATATACAGATCTCGGTGCTTAAGGACGGTTCCAATGAAACAACCCACCATGTACTCCTACATGGCCTGTCATCGATACCTTTACCAAATCGTGTTCAACACCTTAGCTCACACACATTAGGACATGTTCATCACTGTTCCAATTCATTCCCGATGAATCAGACATGGCACAACTCTAAGCACAGCAGGCATGACAAACAAGCATGAACGAGTAGGCACATCAGGGCTCAAACAACTCCTACTCATGCTAGTGGGTTTCATCTATTTACTGTGGCAATGACAGGTCATGCAAAGGATAAAGGGGTTCAGCTACCGCAGCAAGTAACAGATGAATCGTTGTTGTCCTAATGCAGTAAAAGAGAGCAGGAGCGAGAGAGTGGGATTGTATCGGAATGAACAAGGGGGTTTTGCTTGCCTGGCACTTCTGAAGATGATAAAGCTCTTCATCAGTGTCATTGATCACATCATCGAAACATACGTCTACCGAGGGGGGGAACAATCACCGGTAAACACAGAAAGAATACAATTAATGCAATGCACATTATGATGCATGATCATGACATGTCAATATGCTATGATTTGAGCTAATGCAACTAAAACCAGATTAAATGAAGTTGGTTTGAACCAAAGATTCAAATTCAACTCCATATGTGATTATTTAAATGCCACTTATTTGATTTGACCTGATCAGCAGACATAAGTTGTTCAAACATGCATTATAATGCAATAATTAGATTCTTTGGATTTTTCTGATCATTTTTCATATATAAATTATTTGATTTGGAGCTACCGTTGATTTTCTATGAATTTTAGAAGTTTTGGGCATTTTCTGGAATTTCCTGAATTAAGTTAAATCCAGAATATGAGTTATTGCGTCAGCACTGCATCACTGTGACGTCAGCTAGTCAACTGGGCGCCTCTAGGTCAAACCTGACCAGTAGGGCCCACTAGTCAGTGACACATAGTCAGCTATAGAGGCTGACAGGTGGGACCCGGTCAAAGCTGACGTCGCCAAGTCAAAGTTGACAAGCGGGGCCCACTGAAATTAGTGCTAATCTAATAGAGAGTTAAACTAATTAGTTCAGGCACTGGGCCCACATGTAAGTGGGTCAGGAGTTAATTAGGGGGTGACTAATGCTAACTAGGTGGCCACGTCGACAGTCGCCGGAGTCTCGCCGGCGGTGACCTCGAACCGCGGCGGAGTTCGCTCGGAACTCGCTAGAGGCGACGGATCGACGCGCCAGGGGCACCAGAGGATATCCCGTGCCCGTGCGCATCTAGGGGGGTCAAAGGGAGGCGCGGGGGTGGAAGGAGCTCGCCGAAAGTGAGCTCGCGGCGGCGCCGGAGTTCGAGTGTGCATGGGTTTGCGGCTACGATGCAGGGCAGGCCTAACGGGCGGGTGATTCGAGCTCCTGGAGAATCCCTGAGTGTGTTGACATGCTCGGAGGCGAGCTTGCGCAGCCGTAGCCGCGGTGGCGGCATGGCTTGCGGTGAGGAGCTATCGCCTTCGGTGAAACTACGGCTACACGGTGCAAAAGAGGCGGGGAAGAGAGGGGTTCGAAGCGGGAGCTCACAATGATGCCGAAGAGGAGGTCAGCGAGCCCGGGGAGGTCCTGGCGGTGCAGAATCGACCAAAGGCGAGCTCGGGTGCCCGAGGTTGAAGACGAGGCAGAAACATCGCTGCGGTGCTCCCACGGTCGAACGGACTTGTGTAGACGATGAAGGAGACGACGCCGGTCCTTCTGGATGCTTCGGCAAGGCGAGGACTGGACGGTGGCCACGGTGGTTCTTGTCGGTGGCCACGGTGGCGCTCGGACCGTGCAAAAAGGAGAGAGACTGAGGGGAGGAGGAGCACGGGGAGGGTGAGAGAAGACCAGAGGCGTTGCGTGGCGACGCAGGAGGCGTCCAGGGCGGTGAGGGAGCAGCCAGGCAGGGAGGAGGCGGTCGGCGCGTGCGCGTGCGCATTGGGCACACGCCCTCTTGCCTACTGGCAGGAGGTTGAAGACAGTGGCGGCTCTGGTGGGCTGCACAGTGTTGGGCCTCTGGGCTGAAGGTAGGCGCCAGGTATTTCCTCTCTCTCTCTCTCTCTCTTTCCCATTTTTGTTTCAGTTTTTCTATTACTTTTATTCTGTTTTGAATTATTAGAAATACTAATTCATTTTGAAAAAATCTTGAAAATGATTGTGGCATATGTTTGGATTATTTCCAACAACCTTAAAATACTTTCAAGATTATTTGGACAATTAAAATTATGTATAGGATTTAAATGTCCAAATGCAAGTACTTATGATTTAATTCAAAAATCCAGAAATGACCTAGAAAGGTGTGCACCATTTTTGTCAGAGGTTCTAGACCAATTCAAAAATGATGAACTTTTCTAAAGAGCATTCTGGGTTCTTGAAAATGTTTTTAAGTTGAACCTATTTGATTTAATTTTGGTGCTAGGGTTTTTCATCCCCATTTCAACTTTAATTGAAAAGTTAACATGATGCATGGATGCTTTAAGGCAACTAATGGCAAGCAAAATCTAGGGCTGTGACAACTCACCCCTACTAAACAAGAGTCTCGTCCCGAGATTCAAGACGCAAGGTAAGAAGATAGAGGGGACACAAAGCTAACACAATCTTCAAGATCCAGGTTGCACTTTGTAAGAACGTTGATTTGTCACCATCTTTGTCCTGACGTCTTGCTTCGGAAACTTCAACCAACACGACAACGAGAGAGAAAAAAGGAAAACTCTAGAATAATCGATCTTCTCGAGGATCGAACAATTAAGGATCAACTCGGAATGAGATGTAGAAACATCTCTTGAGCTGAGAGACAAAACACACATCAGGGGTGATGGAAAAGAAGCGGATGACAAGGGTTCAAATTGGTAGACAATAATTCCACACCTAAGAGGGTGGTGAACGGTTGTCAACGTAGCGAGGATTTGAATTGCCATGATTCTATAACGGGGCATCTTAGGGAAGGTGACTCGTAGAGCTATTCCCTTAAGTGGAAAAAAGAATTACTTTTGATACAAAGATCATTGAAACTCTTTATACCAGCCTAAGGCAATCACAATCGATCTTTTGAAGGAGTTCGAGAGAATGACATACTCGGACTGGAATGGATGATGTGGACTACCTTGTTGAAGACAACACAATGGATGATTTTTGCTTATCATCTGGAATGGATGGGACCCATGGTAGGACCACTTCTGAAGATGATCCTGAACAACAACTGCTGAGAAGGGCAGTCCATGGAAGATTGACACAATGGTGGTGCAAGCTAGGAACAAAATGCAACTGTTGGGAATGTTCCAACCATCATATCTGCCTGAGATTCAGATCTGATTGGTGATAGGATACTTCAGACTCACATGTCTGAAAAGAAGAGTTTCAACACAAGTCGACAAGATAACGTTGCGAGACTCTCGGGAGATGAACTACGATAGCAAGCTCCAAAACATGAGCAGGTTTTGCTACACACCTGTGAACACACTGTCCTAGACAAGCGTGACCACGTGGCAGTCTTATAATAAAACACTACCGAGTTCAGGTGGGGAACCATAATCGAGGATATTGAGGTCCTTGCATAAGGCATGCTCTTAAGAAGGAACTTCCTTTCCTTGAACCAATCAATCAGTGGCTTGGTGTGCTAGGGGATACATATAGAATGCAGATGATCAGTCTATCAGACCATAGAATACTTCGCACATGCATGACTGACTAGGGACGATTCCAGAGGAAGCAAAACAAACTTTCTCGGATTCATGGCGGCAGCTTACATCAAATGCACGTGAATCAAAGGAGGTCACTTCTTTCATCCAAACATATACTTCATGAACGGGGCATGAAGAAAATGCTTACACAAGTTTCCAACACTAGCTGGATGGTCAACACAAATCATGGATGAGACAAAATGCTGCTGATGGGCTCAATAGCAACTCAGCGGAATTTCCATATCACTGGACTTCCACCATTATGTGAACAAAGTGATAGTATTGGTCAGACCAAAAGATGTAATTGTGTATGCTCGAGGAGTCAACCAAGAGTAAGACAACATTACGAATATCGTTGGTACTGATTTGATTTGAGGATAGCCCACACTCAAATCAAAGTTTTGACAAGACAACAGATCCAACAACCGATCATGAGGAACAATCGATGAAGATATCATCTTTCTTCAACTAACACACAAACACAAGGATGTCCCTTTGGAATGAACTAAGTGGATTAAGCTTTTATCTTCCAACTCTCCAAGTTGTTGTTTGGCTTAACCAACTAGCTCAGGGGTATCCAACACAGATTCTTGGAGAATGGGTGGTTTGGAAGAAAGCCAACATGATCACGAACTCAACATAGCGGTCAGGTGACAACCTGGTAATACTTCCGAGAATATATTTGGAACATCACGAACCACCGATATGTTACTAAGCTCGAGAACAATCTTGCTTTTCAGAGCAAGACGATATGGTCAAATAAGCAAGGGGTTGAATAATCCTAACTCATTGATCGAAAAGTGCACTGGAAATAAGGACTAGGTAGCACGATCAATCCTAGAATAGTGTTTCGATAACCAACACGCTAAGAATGATATTAGTGTCCATTAACTACCGAGCAACACGGTTGCTAGGAGTATTGATTTCACACGTCATGGTTCACTTACCGGCATTCCGGTTGCGACAACACGGGACCGAGGAATGAAAAATGATGGCAAGAATTATCACTGCGTTAAGAATTCATGAGAGATGGTGCAATTCTCATGACAATCCTGACATAAAGGGGGTAATACTCCAGGGTAGAACAGAGCAAAAGCTGGATTGGCATTTGATCTGCAGAACACAACTACTTTGACCAAATCCTGGATATGGATGAGGTACTGGAGTTTGTTTCTCCTAGCTATTCTGAAATAGAATGGCTTAACGGACTACAAGAATAATAAGCATCGATAACACGGATGCACAAGTACTCTTGACTATCAATTGATAGGCGATGGTCGGAATACAAATGAAGAGGGACAACTCAAGAGGACGTATATCTTTTTGAGTTGTGGATGCATAGATTAATATGTCGAACCAAGTTCAACAGGTTTCTTCCAGATAACCCATGCAGGAAGGTAGAACTGGCAGAATCACAAATATGAATTGAGAACTCCTCAAGAGTACTCTGATTGTGATATTTTGGTTCAAAGAACTTCTGCCTTAATGGTTCATGGTATTTGGAAGAAAGAAATACCACGGACCTCGAGGACTGTCGCAAGGTTACTAATATCCTAAAGGAACGAGCAAACACTATCAACAGGAGGTAAGTAGGGTGAATCTCGGGTTCAAGAACCCAGGAATAGAATACCTACTACTAAATGGCATCACGGGATGCTTTCGAGAATGGTGGCCAGAATCATCACACCGTAACACAAAACATGGCTAGATTACTAGGTGACTCCGTAAAACACCTAGGGTCATAATAATAGCTCCAACATATATGTCGAGGCAACAGAGTACCTTAACTCACCGATTAGTGTGGTTAATCTGGCCCAAATGGACATCAGGAACAGGAGGAAGGGGTTTGCAAATGCATCAGACTACTTAGAAACCTGGGATGACTCGGACAGCATAACGGCTGTAAATGCTCAAAAAGATTTGAGACATCCTGCAAAATGGTGGCATAACCACTCAACATCACAATATCAAGGTTCCGAGACCAATTATGAACACACGGAAGTATTGGAAACTGAACTGCGGCATGAATCCATCAATCCTATAAGTCAACGGATTAGTAACACGTCATCTTGATAGATAGATGAGAAGGCCTAGTTTCTTAACCCCGTAGAAAAGAAGAAGTTGACTTAGATCAGAAGGGCATAAGGTAAAGGAGTAAAAAGAGCCTTACGTTCCCTTCCATAATCAATTCCTTTATATAACTAAAGCATTTCTAGACTCAACTTCGACTAGTTTGGCTTGGTAATCCTACATGCAGTCAGGCTCTGATACCAGAGCAGTCAGGACCCTGATTCCAAGTCACATCGATCTAGCTGGTAACAGCTCATATCACTTTGCGGCCTCATGCATGGTATTCCCACGGGTGTCGCCTTACCATGGCCCGGGATTGTTTGCGCCTTTTGGCTCACGTATATGATAGTGTCACTAGCATCCATATGACAGAGAACCCGGGCCGACATGGCTAGTTGTGAACCCAAAGCGGCACTAACCCATGGAGACAGGCATACATGAATCAACTTCGAGCATGTCGGTCAGCAGTGTGTGAATCCGGGCTGTAGCACTGGGCTAACAGGACTCCGGTAAACCGGGCTGTAGCAGGCTAGGCAGGACTCCGGATGTCACCGCGTGACATTTCCCCGAAGGGACAGACACAGGAACAAAGTGAAACACATGCCGGCCAGTCAAGTGTCCTGAGCAGTAGTGCTGGGCTAGCAGGACTCCGGTGAACCGGGCTGTAGCGGACTACTATGGCTCAAGGAAGCACTAGACTACATTTCCCCATAAGAGAGGCTGCCAAGGATAAACAACTAGATTGTCGGATCCCACACATACCAAGCATTTCAATCATACACACAATATGCTCGATATGTGTAAATACAACATGGCGTCACAACAAGACTCTACGACTCAAGTATTTACTCAATAGGCTCCGAGGAGTGAGATATTTCAAACATGGGTCTCATGACCCATCATTCAGAGCATACAAATCAAAACACATGCGGAAGCTTAACATGTCTGGGTACAGACATCTACAAATGAAAAAGGCTGAGAAGCATGACTATCTACCAGATCCTGCCGAGGGCACAAGATCGTAGCTAAGGTATCAAGCTAAACGTTGAAGTCCACGCGGAACTACTAGCGAGACCGAAGTCTCTCTGCAAAACATAAATTAAGCAAACATGAGTACAAATGTACCCAGCAAGACTTACATCAGAACTAACTACATATGCATCGGTATCAACAAGGGGGGTGGTGGAGTTTAACTGCAGTAAGCCGGCTTTGACTCAATGGCTAACCTGAACTACGACTGCAAGCAAATCTTTTGAGGTGGCGCACACGAGTCCACATATTCACCATTCAATACACCACTATGGATCTGCTCCCGTCTCCCTACGAGAACACCATCCATAGCACTCACGCTTATCTTGCGCATTTTAGAGTATCCACTTTCACTTGTCTATGAAATGTACAGGCAACCAAGCAGTCCTTTACCACGGACATGGCTATTCGAATAGATGATGTTAACCCTGCAGGGGTGTACTTCTTCACACACGCTCTCACCACTTATCGTCATTTACACGACATGTACTCAGCAACCTTCAAGCGGAAGCCCAACGAGGGTGTCGGCCACGGCCTACCTAAACACTCAAGCCTCTAGTCCAGGTTTATCGCCTATCCAGGTTCCATCCATAGGGAGTCCGGTCGAGGTTTCCACATACGGCCCTGAACGATGTGTACAGGGTTCCGAGACACCAAACGGGCGCCCGGCATGCCCGGCCACAGTGTATCTACCGCATCATAGCCCATCCCTGGGGTCAGCGCGCTACACACGGCCGCCAACACATATCCCATAAACACCAGAAACTAGTTGCATGTCCTGGACAGAGAACTAGGGTGGTTAAGAAGCCGAGAGGGTCCATTGGTTTCGGAACCAATGCATGGTAGTAGCTGGTTCTTAAATCACATATATAGATCTCGGTGCTTAAGGACGGTTCCAATGAAACAACCCACCATGTACTCCTACATGGCTTCTCATCGATACCTTTACCAAATCGTGTTCAACACCTTAGCTCACACACATTAGGACATGTTCATCACTGTTCCAATTCATCCCCGATGAATCAGACCTAACAGAACTCTAAGCACAGCAGGCATGACAAACAAGCTTGAATGAGTAGGCACATCAGGGCTCAAACAACTCCTACTCATGCTAGTGGGTTTATCTATTTACTGTGGCAATGACAGGTCATACAAAGGATAAAGGGGTTCAGCTACCGCAGCAAGTAACAGATGAATCGTTGTTGTCCTAATGCAGTAAAAGAGAGCAGGAGCGAGAGAGTGGGATTGTATCAGAATGAACAAGGGGTTTTTGCTTGCCTGGCACTTCTGAAGATGATAAATCGCTTCATCGGTGTCATTGATCACATCGTCAAAATATACGTCTACCGAGGGGGGGAACAATCACCAGCAAACACAGAAAGAATAAAATCAATGCAATGCACATTATGATGCATGATCATGACATGTCAATATGTTGTGATTTGAGCTAATGCAACTAAAACCAAATTAAATGTAGTTGGTTTGAACCAAAGATTCAAATTCAACTCCATATGTGATTATTTAAATGCCACTTATTTGATTTGACCTGATCAGCAGACATAAGTTGTTCAAACATGCATGATAATGCCATAATTAGATTCTTTGGATTTTTCTGATCATTTTTCATATATAAATTATTTGATTTGGAGCTACGGTTGATTTTCTATGAATTTTCGAAGTTTTGGGCATTTTCTGGAATTTCCTGAATTAAGTTAAATCCAGAATATGAGTTATTGTGTCAGCACTGCGTCACTATGACGTCAGCTGGTCAACTGGGCGCCTCCAGGTCAAACCTGACTAGTAGGGCCCACTAGTCAGTGACACATAGTCAGCTATAGAGGCTGACTGGTGGGACCCGGTCAAAGCTGACTTCGCCAAGTCAAAGTTGACAAGCGGGGCCCACTGATATTAGTGCTAATCTAATAGAGAGTTAAACTAATTAGTTCAGGAACTGGGCCCACATGTAAGTGGGACAGGAGGTTAATTAGGGGGTGACTAATGCTAACTAGGTGGCCACATCGACAGTCGCCGGAGTCTCGCCGGCGGTGACCTCGAACCGCGGTGGAGTTCGCTCGGAACTCGCCAGAGGCGACGGATCGACGCGCCAGGGGCACCAGAGGATAGCCCGTGCCCGTGCGCATCTAGGGAGATCAAAGGGAGGCGCGGGGATGGACGCAGCTCGCCGGAAGTGAGCTCGCGGCGGCGCCGGAGTTCCGGTGTGCACGGGTTTGCGGCTACGGTGCAGGGCAGGCCTAACGGGTGGGTGATTCGAGCTCCTGGAGACTCCCTGAGTGTGTTGACATGCTCGGAGGCGAGCTTGCGCGGCCGTAGCCGCGGCAGCATGGCCGACGGTGAGGAGCTATCGGCTCTGGTGAAACTAGGGCTACATGGTGCAAAAGAGGTGGGGAAGAGAGGGGGTTCAGAGCGGGAGCTCACAGCGATGCCAAAGAGGAGGTCAGCGAGCCCGGGGAGGTCCTGGCGGCGCCGAATCGACCAAATGCGAGCTCGGCTGCCCGAGGATGAAGACGAGGCAGAAACATCGCTGCGGTGCTCCCACGGTCGAACGGACTTGTGTAGACAATGAAGGAGACGACGCCGGTCCTTCTGGATGCTTCGGCAAGGCGAGGGGTGGACGGTGGCCACGGTGGTTCTCGTCGGCGGCGATGGTGGCGCTCGGGCTGTGCGAAAAGGAGAGAGACTGAGGGGAGGAGGAGCACGGGAAGGGTGAGAGAAGACCAGAGGCGTTGCGTGGCGATGCAGGAGGCGTCCAGGGCGGCGAGGGGGCAGCCAGGCAGGTAGGAGGCGGCCGGCGCATGCGCGCGCTCGTTGGGCACACACCCTCCTACCCACTGGCAGGAGGTTGAAGACGGTGGCGGCTGCGGTGGGCTGGGCTGCTGCTGGGCTGCACAGTGTTGGGCCTCAGGGCTGAAGGTAGGCGCCAGGAATTTCCTCTCTCTCTCTCTCTCTCTCTCTCTCTCTCTCTCTTTCCCATTTCTGTTTCAGTTTTCTATTACTTTTATTCTGTTTTGAATTAGTAGAAATACTAATTCATTTTGAAAAAAAATCTTGAAAATGATTGTGGCATATGTTTGGATTATTTCCAACAACCTTAAAATACTTTCAAGATTATTTGGACATTTAAAATTATTTATAGGATTTAAATGTCCTAATGCAATTACTTATGATTTAATTCAAAAATCCAGAAATGACCTAGAAAGGTGTGCACCATTTTTGTCAGAGGTTCTAGACCAATTCAAACATGATGAACTTTTCTAAAGAGCATTCTGGGTTCTTGAAAATGTTTTTAAGTTGAATCTATTTGATTTAATTTTGGTGCTAGGGTTTTTCATCCCCATTCCAACTTTAATTGAAAAGTTAGCATGATGCATGGATGCTTTAAGGCAACTAATGGCAAGCAAAATCTAGGGCCGTGACAACGCCTCCCCCGTACTCCTCCGCTCAAGAAGCGGGCGACCCTGAAGTGTCGTCACGGAGGGCCTCTCCGGATCCGGTGAGGCCAGAAGATAATCCCATAGACCCCCGAAGTCCCCAGCGTCTGGCTCCCAAAGAGGGCAGACAAAAGAGCCCGACACCGTCTGGTATGCGGTCGGACGTTTTGGGGGAGCTGGTGGGGCGAGCGGCCATCTCAGAAGAACATCGTACGCTGATGGGTACGGTGATGGAGAGAATTTCGTTCGCCGAAAGCGGATTACATGAAGCCTTTATGAGTCTACTGACAGGCTTTGAGGTACGTGAGATAATATGTGATAGTACTGCACATGTTAGGTGTGCCCTGTGTTGATAGTAGCCCCTGAGACTCTGGTTGTCGTTAAGAACGACGGCGAACAGAGGATCATATTCCCAGGCAATAACCAGACTGCCCCTATGTGCAGGTGGTGGAAGCTACGGTGGCTAGCCGGACTAGTGAGTTTGCAAAATTAAAACGGCAACTGGATGCGGCAGACGCCGACATCGAGCTTGTTAACAAGAGGCTTGACGAGGCACAGGGTAAGTGTTATTATCTGGTGAACGCCACATAGTAAGAGCAGCATGATGCCAGTATCTTTAATATGTTGTGACTGCAGATGGAGCTGCCACCGTGGAAACCTTGCGGGCAGAACTTGCCCGAGCCAAGGAACAAGCGAGGATTAGTAATGTGGCTGTCGGAGTAAATAGCCATGGGTAGCCCAGCCGGCTTCCCCTGGCCCATCAGAAAAAATTACGAGCCCGTCCGGCTCTCAAGAAGACTCAAGACCTGGGCCGCCTCCCCCCTTGCCGACTATCCTCCTGGCCGGCTTCGGGGGCGGCCCGCCCTTTACCCTCATGAAGAAAGCTGTGGAGGGCCGACTACGAGAAGCCGGCGGCAGCAAGGCCGGCTATGAGAAGCCGGCTGCAGCAAGGCCGGCTACGAGAAGCCGGCTCCCATAAAGCAGTCAAGGCCGTACCCGCAATGTACGCGTCCACCCTGCGATGATGAAGCGGGGCGTGGCTACAGTGGAGCCTGCCACCCCCAAAACCCGGAGCACGCCTGGTACAGTGCGCCGTACGGGTGGCCACGACCCGTCCGGCGCGGCACTGTTGCCACGGCGGCTCCAACGCCGTCCACGACGGGCCGCCAGCGTGGCCCCCGAGGCGGTGGGCCCCTTCGGGCAGAGAGATACCGAAGGCGGCCGCACCTCCTCTCAAGCCGGCAAGATAGAGGGCCGGCTTCCCATAGCCGGCCTACCACCTTCCTCGAAGGAGACGCCCATTAAGGAGACAAGATACGGCGGGGCTACAGTAATCGCCCGCCAGGGCGGCGGTACTGTAGCCACGCTTACCCCGACCAAGCCTGTGTCAACCGCACGGAGTAACAGTAACCAGCCACCGACCAGGCCCTGGCCTGTGGGGCCTGCCTGTCGACCAGGGAGCCGGCAGCCGGCGGGACCCACCAGCCGGCGGGCCCCAGTAGCCGGCGCAGAAGCCGGCAAGCGTAGTCACAGACAGCTGGGCCCCGCGCCCAGCCGGATTACCATTGTACCCCTGGGGGGTAGGCCTATATAAACCCCCCGGTGCACCCACGCAAAGGGTTGGACTCTCAAGTTAGACCTAGACACCATACAAGGAGAGGAAGCAAGCTAGCTGAGCCCTTCTTCCTCCTTCCACCCAAAACAGCTCAAGGAGCATTATGTAGCTACTTGTTCATATAGTAACCATGCGGAGACCCCGCAGAGCAGCAGTAGGGGTGTTATCTCCTCGGAGAGCCCTGAAGCTGGGTAAGATTCGCCGGCATGCATGTCTTCGCCTTATCCCGTTTCCAGGCACCGGTGATGTTTTATTGGCTCCCACAATGATAAGCCACCCGTTGGCATATGTCGCACCTACCACCCGACATTTGGCGCCCACCGTGGGGCCAGGTGCACCGTCGTCCGGAGACCTGTTCTGGACAGGAACCCTTTTCCTCCCTTGCGAGCGTAGCCAGCCTGGCTCGCCCGATGGCGCTTGCTGCGACGCGCTGCATGGCGTCACCAACATCTGCGCGGCGAGCGGCCTCGCCGACCTCTTCGACAAGGCCCGCATCTCCGACGAGCTTGCCTCCGATGCGGGCACCGACCACCTCGCCAACCTCCTCGGCCAGCTCCACGTCTCCAGCGAGCCCGCTGCGGATTTGGAGTCGGTTAGCTCCACCGACCCGATGCCTGTCGACTCCGACACGGCATCCTACGACACCTTCCCCACCAACGTCACGATCTACAACGACTCGCTCCCTCCGGCCAGCGATCGCGATACTGTCACTCCGGAGGTGATGGTTATCAGCCACGACGGCCCGACTGACGAGGGCGCCCGCGACGCCCCACGCGTGGCGGCCCACGACTTGTCCGCCCCCCTTCCGGCTGACGCCAACGACGAAGTACTGGAGGCGCGCCGCCTTGCCCTCCTCGCGGAGGGCCGGTGGCTGGCCTCCGTAAGACGCCTCACCGAGGCCTACCAGCGCAAAGCTGACTGCACCGCCTTCGACACGCCGGCTCCGGCTGGCCCAAGCCGGGCTGGTGCTATCAGGCAACGCGGCGCCGTCATCGCTGACACGCTAGGAGTCGATCGCCCGGTCTACGCCACCCCGCTCGAGAACCTGCGCGCCGCCCAGGCGGCCGTAGACGAGCTGGACGGCTTGGAAGCCGAAGACCTCCCCCACATGACGCAGCGCATACAGCAACTAATCGACGCGGCCGCTCGGCGGCACAAAGCCGACGCGTGCGCGGGGAGCCGGTCGCGGCGCGACTTCCCGATCGCCGACTACAAGCAACACCCGCGCGTGGCGTGAGAAAGAGCCGGCTTCCAGGCGAAGCCGGGCCCAAATCTCCATCGAGCGAGACGCGGACGGCCGCCCCCAGCCATGGAATGGCGGGGCACCCCGCCTCCGCCTCGAGCTCGTGGAGAGAGATACCCCACCCCGCCTCCAGTGGCGCATCCGACTCTCAGCGGCCGGCTTGGTCGCCATGAGGGAGTCGGCGAAAACGACGCCCGCCACCGGATCGACCGCCTGGCCAGATCCCTGGTGCTGGAGGAAGAAGATGATGTCGGCCCGCCTTGCTTTGGCCCCCGCATCCGCGACGAGCCCTTCCCCAAAGGGTTCTCGCTCCCAAGAGACACGCCCAAGTACAACGGCTTGGTGAAGCCGGAAGACTGGCTGACCGACTACTCTACAGCCGTTAGCATCGCCAATGGCAACCGGCGCGTTGCCGTGAAGTACGTGCCCCTCATGCTGCAAGGCACGGCACGGACTTGGCTTAACAGCCTCAAGCCTCTCAGCATCAACAGCTGTGTAGATTTCACTGAAGCCTTTGTTCGCAACTTCACCAGCACCTACAAGCGGGCGCCCAAGCCCAGGCAGCTCTCCTTGTGCGTACAGGGCCCAGCCGAGTACACTCGCGACTACCTCACGCATTGGGCCGAGCTCCGCAACTCCTGCGAAGGGGTGCAGGAGGTGCAAGCCATCGAATACTTCACTGCCGGGTGCCGAGAGGGCACCCTCCTCAAGCACAAGCTTCTCTGCGACGACCCGACTACCCTCGATGAGCTCCTGAACATCGCCGACAAGTACGCCACCGCCAACTCCTCGATGAAGACCGAGCTCCGGGTGGACGCGTCCGGAAAAGTGCTCAATCCGGCGCCCCAAGCACCGGCTGGAGATGCCGGCCGACGCCAGCACCAGAATGATCAGAAGCGCAAAGGCCCTGCGCCGCCTCCCGCTAGCCGGCAGGTGGCCACGGTCGAAGATGCGCCGACTGAGGGGCGGCCCGCGCCCAAGAAGCCCAAGGGCGGCCGGCCGGCTTGGCAGCCGGCCTTCTCCTACAAACAAACCCTTGACGCCCCGTGCAAGTTCCATAGCGGCGCAAGGCCGTCCAACCACACGACCCGCAAGTGTAATTGGCTCGCCCGAATCTCCAAGGGCGAAGGGCTCACGCCGACTCCGCCTGCCGGCCCGCCGCCGCCGGCTCCGCCGCCCAAGGCCGCTCGGCCCGCGGTCGACGCCGTGCAGGACGAGTTCCCCGACGAGCAAGCGTCTTACGTTGTCTTTACGAGCCAGCCCGAAGACCAGCGCGGCAAGCGCCGAGAGCAACAAGAAGTCAATGTGGCCGCCGCCAGCCCAGCCGGCCACATGCACTGGTCAGAGAAATCCATCAGCTAGAGCCGGGCCGACCACCCAGAGGTGATGCCGTCCCCCGGCTCCTACGCTTTGGTCCTAGAGGCCACCCTTGCAACGGACACGTGTGCCGCATGCTTCTCCCGCGTGCTGATCGACGGTGGAAGCAGCATCAACATCCTGTACCGCGACACCATGGAGAAGCTGGGTGTCAAGGCAAAGCAGCTTGCGCCGACTCGAATGGTGTTCCACGGCATCGTACCCGGTTTGTCCTGCGCCCCCATCGGCAAGATCAAGATCGATGTACTCTTTGGGGGCAAGGATCATTTCCGCCGGGAAGCAATCTGTTTCGAGGTGGTGGACCTGGAGAGCCCTTACCACGCCTTGCTTGGCCGACCCGCCTTGGCCAAGTTCATGGCGATCCCCCACTACGCATACCTCAAGATGAAGATACCAAGCTCCAAGGGTGTCATCACCATCGCCGGCGACTACAAGAAGTCCGCCGACTGCGCCGTGGCCAGCAGCCGGCTGGCCAAATCCCTCGTGATCGCCGCAGAGAAGAAGACGCTGGACAGGGTCGTGGCCCTGGCCAGCAAGCAGCTAAACTAGCCCGCCGACTCCAAGGAGTATGATGCCCAAGGATCTTTCCAGCCGGCCAAGGAGACCAAGAAGATACAGCTCGACCCCGAGCACCCAGAGAGGTTCGCTGTCATTGGGGCGAGCCTAGGTAGCAAATAGGAAGGCGAGGTCGTCGATTTCCTCCGTGAGAATCGGGATATCTTTGCATGGTCCCCCAAGGACATGCCGGGTGTTCCGAAGGATTTCGCCGAGCACAAATTACATGTGCGGGAGGACGCCAAACCAGTCAAGCAGCCTCTCTGCCGACTGTCAGAGGAGAAGAGAAGGATCATAGGGGAGGAGATAGCCCGGCTTCTTGCAGCCGGCTTCATCATGGAAGTTTTCTTCCCCGAGTGGCTCGCGAACCCGGTTCTCGTGCTGAAGAAAAATAACAAGTGGCGCATGTGTATAGATTACACAAGCCACAACAAAGCCTGCCCAAAAGATCCCTTCGGTCTGCCCAGAATTGACCAAGTGATAGACTCCACAGCCGGATGCGAGCTGTTGAGCTTTTTGGATGCTTACTCGGGATACCACTAGATAAAGCTGAACCCGGATGACCAACTGAAGACCGCCTTCATCACGCCGTTTGGAGCCTTCTGCTACCTGACCATGACGTTCGGCTTGAGGAATACCGGCGCCACTTTTCAGCGTTGCATGCAGAAGTGCCTCCTCACGCAGCTCGGCAAGAATGCCCACGTCTACGTGGATGATGTCGTGGTGAAGACGGAGAAGCGCGGCACCCTGCTGGAAGACCTGAAGGAGACATTCGAGAACCTGCGCCAGTTCCGAATCAAGCTCAACCCCGAGAAATGCGTGTTCGGAGTGCCAGCCGGCCAGCTCCTAGGCTTTCTGGTCTCCGAACGCGGCATCGAGTGCAACCCTGTGAAGATCAAGGCCATCGAGAAGATGGCGGTCCCAACCAAGCTTCGAGAGATCCAGAAGTTCACCGGGTTCCTGGCCTCTCTGAACCGCTTCATCAGCCGGCTTGGAGAGAAAGCTCTCCCTCTCTACCGCCTCATGAAGAAGAGCACTCACTTTGAGTGGAATGACCAGGCCGACCAAGCTTTCCATGAGCTGAAGAAGATGCTGGCCACGCCGCCTGTCTTGGCGGCGCCGACTGAGAAAGAGCCCATGCTCCTTTATATTGCCGCCACTAGCCGGGTGGTCAGCACTGTCGTTGTGGTCCAACGCCCCGAAGAAGGCCGAGCCCAGCCGGTCCAGAGGCCGGTTTATTACCTGAGCGAGGTGCTGTCCGCCTCGAAACAGAACTACCCGCACTACCAGAAGATGTGCTACGGCGTGTACTTCACCGCGAAGAAGCTGAAGCCGTACTTTCAAGAACATCCTATCACGGTCGTATGCACTGCCCCGCTGGCCGAGATCATAGGCAGCCGGGATGCATCCGGCCGGGTGGCTAAGTGGGCCATCGAGCTGGCCCCTTACACGATCTTCTACCAACCCCGCACCGCCATCAAGTCGCAAGCACTGGCCGACTTCCTCGTCGACTGGGCCGAGACCCAGTACTTACCGCCAGCTCCCGACTCCACCCATTGGCGCATGCACTTTGACGGATCCAAGATGCGCACCGTCTTGGGAGCCGGCATCGTCCTTACCTCTCCTAAGGGCGACAAGCTCAGATACACGCCACAGATCCACTTCGCCGCCTCCAACAATGTAGCCGAGTGCGAAGCGCTCATACACGGGCTCCGGCTTGCCAAGGAACTCGACATCCGCCGGATCCTGTGCTATGGCGACTCGGATTTGGTGGTTCAGCAATCTTGTGGCGACTGGGACGCCAAGGACGCAAACATGGCAAGCTACCGCTTCCTAGTGCAGCAAATCAGTGAATACTTCGATGGATGTGAATTCCTCCATGTGCCGCGAGCCGACAACGAGCCAGCAGACGCCCTGGCCCGAATAGGCTCCACGCGGCAAGCAATACCAACCGGCGTCGCCCTACAACGCCTCCTCAAGCCGTCCATCAAGCCGTCTCTGGAATCCGACTCCATCTTCGTGCCGCCTAACCCCGACGGGGCCGGGTCCGGCTCGAAGAATCAAGCAGTCGGCCCGGGGACTTCAATACTCGGCTCGGGGACTGCAGTAGCCGGCTCGGGGACTGCTGTACCCGGCTCGGGGACTGCCATACCCGGCTCAGGGACTGCGGTAGCCGGCCCGGGAACTTCTTCAGCACAGCAAGCGGCGGCCGACTCCAGCACCTCATTACCCAGCCCGCCCACCCTGGTGGCTGTAGCCACTTTGGCGGCAGGGGAAGTCACAGCTCCTTCATGGGCCCAAACCATCCGCAACTTTTTGGTGAACCAAGATCTGCCGGCTAACGAAACCGAAGCGAGACAAATCCAGCGCCGAGTCGGAGCATACACAATCGTCAACAGAGAGCTTGTCAAGCGCAGTGTCACGGGAGTCTTACAGCGATGCGTCGAGTAGGAGAAAGGCATTGCAATCCTTAGAGATATACACCAAGGAGAGTGCGGCCACCACGCCGCATCAAGATCACTTGTCGCCAAAGCCTTCCGCCATGGTTTCTTCTCGCCGATTGCTTTGGACGACGCCAAAGAGCTAGTCAAACACTGCAAAGGCGGCCAGCTTTTCAGCTCCAAGCAACACATGCCGGCTTCGGCACTCAAGACCATTCCCATCACCTGGCCCTTTGCCGTCTGGGGACTGGACATGGTGGGCCCATTCAAGACGGCGCGCGGTGGCATGACGCATTTGCTCGTCGCCATCGACAAATTCACCAAGTGGATTGAGGCGAAGCCGATCAAGAAGCTGAATGGGCCAACTGCGGTGACTTTCATTGCAGATATAACAACCCGGTATGGCGTACCGAACAGCATCATCACCGACAACGACACGAATTTCTCCAAAGGTGCCTTGGCACGGTTCTGCGCTGCACAAGGTATCCGGCTGGACCTTGCGTCAGTCGCCCACTCGCAGTCAAACGGCCAAGTGGAGCGAGCAAATGGCCTCATCCTGTCCGGCATCAAGCCCCGACTGGTCGTACCTCTGGAGCGTTCAGCCGACTATTGGCTCGATGAGCTGCCGGCTGTCCTATGGAGTCTGCGTACTACCCCAAACAGATCAACCGGCTTCACTCCTTTCTTCCTTGTATATGGTGCCGAGGCAGTCATCCCAACAGACATCGAGTTCGACGCGCCTCGGGTAACCATGTACAGGGAAGCGGAAGCCAAAGAAGCAAGAGAAGACGGCGTCGATCTGCTGGAAGAAGGCCGGCTGTTAGCCCTCAGCCGGTCTGCCATCTACCAGCAGGGTTTGCGCCGCTACCACAGCCGGAGGGTCCGACCAAGATCCTTCCAGGAGGGTGACCTTGTGCTCCAGCTGATCCAGTGAACAGCCGGCCAGCACAAGCTCGCAGCCCCCTGGGAGGGCCCCTTCATCGTCAACAGAGCTCTAGGCAACCAGCCTACTACCTCATCGACGCGCAGAAGCCGAAGGCACGCAAGAGAGACGACTCCGGCAAGGAGTCGGAACGACCATGGAATGCCAATCTTCTTCGGAAATTTTACAATTAAAAGGCAGTATGTATCACGTCCACTTTTGTATTAAGTATGAAACAATAGGCTCCCCGAGGAGGACTCGGGGACTGCCATCTTTTATTTTATGAATGAAAGTTATCATGCGTATGATATCACATGTTCATTTATTTTGTCCGGCACCGGGTTTGACGAGTCGGCCCGGGGACTAGCCGACTGGAGTTATATTAGGAAGCCCTACCCGCGGTCAGACAAGTAATGTGCTGACACCCAGGCTTGGCTCTTGCCAAAATCGCAGTTCGAAGAACCGACTGCCCGGCTGGCAAGAGTCATAAGCCGGAAAGGGTGCACACACGAAAAACGGCTAGGGACTAACGGGCTTATATATAACAAAAGCCGGCTTGCCGCCTCCCGCCGACCGACTACCAGTGTAGCCGGCCGGCCGGCTTACATTCAGTCTGCTTCAAATCCAAGAAAGCTCGAGTACTTGCCTTCCCAAAGAGGGAAGGCGGCATAGGAAAAAGCCTAAGGATAAAAAAGTGCACTTGAATGGAAGCCAACACATGCATACAACAATATTTACACAATGGACCTCCAGAGAGGTCAGCATCCAACATTGTTCAATACACCCCTAGTGGGTGGAATTGCGGAAACTTAAAAATTGTTCGAAAAAGCAAAAGCAGGAACAATAGGAATGATAGATCAAGCCGGCGGGGCCGCTAACGAGCCGGGCTGGGCGGTGGAGGCGGTCGTGCCGGCTAAAGGAGCGGTTGGCTGGCCAACTTCGGCCTGATCATCACCTCCGACAGAGGGCGCGCTCCCGCGCGGCTCGTTGCTGGAGGCACGGTCGGCTTGAGGGCGGTCGGCCGTCTCACCAGTCAGCTCGGCGTCTCCGCCGTCTTCTTCCTCGTCGTCCTCACCCTCGTCGCTGGAGGGAATCTCCTCGGCCGAGTCCTCGCCTTCCACCGGGTTCAGCCTGAACCACTCCTCCGGCTGGGCGACGCCGTCATCATTGAGCTCCGGCGCGAAGACGCTGGTGTCGGTGCACTCAGCGATTGTCGAGGCACGCTGCGATCGCCGGCCGCACCTCCTCCAGCTCCACGTCGGCCTCCAACCGCCAAGTCCGCAGCTGGTCGAGGCTTAGCCCTGGGTACCATGCACGGACGAACTCCAACGCACGCCCGGCTCCGAGACGGGCTGCCGACGCCTTCCAAGCCTCGAAGTGGCCAACTGCGACTTCCAGCCAGTCGGCAGTCCGGCTTGGGGTGCGGGGAATCACCTGGCCGGGCCAGAGCGCGGCCAGCACCTGCGCCCCGGCATGTTGGAGCCGGCGGAGCATCCGATGGGCCGGCTGCAGTCGCGCTTGGATGGCGATGAGCTGCTCCGACAGCGTTCGATTTGCATCCGGCGGAATAACAACTCCAGCCTGACGGCGTGCCTCGCGATGGGCCTCGATGGCTTGGGCGGCGAGGACGGAGTGGCCGGGAAAGTAATCTGCGCAAAATAACAAGCACAAGTCAAAATAAAAACCTTAGGCGGCCGGTAGATGGAGGAAGAGTAAGAAAGGCGGCCTACCATCGATCAGATCTTCGATCCGGCCGAAACCTTCCTCCAGCGCCTGGCGCGTCTCGGCCCAGCTCGCCGCCTTGGTCTCGAGCTCCGCCTTTAGGGCAGCCTCGCCGTCCTACGCCTTCTACAGGGCCGCCTTATGGCTTTCCTCCTGGTCGGCCAGTTTCTTGGCCAGACGGTCACGCTCCTGAACCAAGTCGGCATACTCGGCGTCCTTGGCACGAAGAGCGGTCTGCACTTCGCCGAGCTCCCTCCGCAAGTCGGCATTGGCCCCTACACAAGCAAGAGACAAAGAGAAAAGTCAATAAGGGAAAGGTCACCAAGAAAGATCCGACCCGACTGCGCTACAGTCGGCCCGGATCTCGGGGACTACACCCAGTGGGTGCGCTGTCGCGCCCCCACGAGAGACAGATAAAGAGCAACACACTTACGCCGACTGCTGGCCAGGTCTTCGGTCCTCCGGCTCAGCTCCCGAGCCTAGGAGTTGAAGGCAGCGACACGAGAGTTGTGATAATCCTAAAGATCAGACAGAAAACAGAGTTAAGATAGTCGTCGGGAAAGATCCAACCCGACTGCGCTGCAGTCGGCCCGGATCTCGGGGACTACACCCAGTGGGTGCGCTAGCGCGCCCCCACGGAAAAGATCAGAGGACCAGAGCGGTCGACAAGTAGAAAACTTACCCGGATTGCGGACCGCGTCGACAGAAACTCCTGAGTAAATTGCTGCAGGAGGGCGGCCTGAGCCTGCAGCCGGCTCCGAACCCCTTGGGCCGCCACGTTCATCTCGCCACTTCCTCCACTGGGAGTCCACCCGGACGTGGCGGAACTGGCCGCCTCCAAGGCATCTGCCGTCTGGCCGGCACCCGCGGCTTGGCGCGTATCCGGCGGGGCCGTGCTCCCTCCGGCGCGCTGGCTCGCCGCTAGCTGAAGTTCAAGGCCGGCTCCGGCCTCGGGTGCGGCCCGGGCCGGCTCCTCCAGCACCGCCGACGATTGGCCGCCTTCGCCCGCTCCGGCTGGCGCTGCCGGCGGCGTCCTCTCCGCGAAGACCTCGAAGAGCTTGTCCTTCTGCACCGGCGGCTGATCGGGGGTGATCTCCTCCGCCGTGGGCAGCGAGATGTCCGGGTCCAAGGTGTGGAGGGGAATGGCGAGCAGCGGAGGCCGGCAATGCGTGCCTTCCGCCTCCGTCTTCGCGGTCGCCCGCTCCGATGGAGTCTCGGCTGCCGCGTCCGCTTGCTCCGTCACCGCCCGGGCGGCCTCCCGCTCCGCCACCTCCCTCTGTTGTCGCGCCTCGCGGGTGTTCCGCTCCGTGGCTTCTGCAAGATCGGCAAGGGGGTCCACGCGGTGGGGCCCTGAAGATCCAGCACCCGGCCCGACCAGAAAGCCGCCTGGGCCTCACTCGAGCGAAAGCGGCGCCCTGCTCAGAAATCGGAGAAGGGTTCGAACAAAGAAGACAACAAAAACAAGCACGCACGCGGCCAGAGGGCTTACGAGGAAACCGCTGGAGGTTTCTTCACCGCCTTCCGGAAACGGGCCGCCTTCGCCGCCGCTTCGTCTCGCTTCGTGGCCGCGGCGGAGGCCCTCGTCTTTTTCGGCCGGCTGCCGAAGAGAGGAAGCGCGGCCCGGCGCTTCGACTTTCCGCCACCGGCAGCCGGCGCGGCGGACGAGCCCGCGCTGTGACGGTCGGCTGCCGGCTGGTGGCGCGGGATTTGTTCGGCATCGGCATCATCCGGCCAGTCGTCAAAACTGGCCGAGAGCCCCGTGCCTCCGGGCTCGGCGACGTCCCCCGTGGCGGCGTCCTCCATGGCGACTGCAGCCAAATCCGGGTCGTCGAGGTCGTCTACCGTGCGGTCCGGGGCATACTGGCGTTCGACTCCTGCCGCCCCGGCTGGCGGCGGGAGAAGAGGGTTCTGATAAAAAAAAGAGAGAAGGGAAAGAGCCGCCTGGTCAGAAGCCGGCCGACTCAAGCCGGCTGATGACAGAAAGAAGGACTTACCACGGGCGGAGGATGGGTGCGGGAGTATGGCGCCTTGCCGTATTGCCAGTCGTCGGCGAGCTTGAGGTTGGCGACGTAGTTCACCATGAGCGCTAACTCGGCATGGGGCATCTCCCATGTGCTCAGCCGGCAGGGGTCGAAGCGGCCGCTCATCTGGCATAGCATGTGTGGCCGGCTCTGAAGGGGAAGGATCCGGCGCTCGACGAAGGCGGCCACCAAGTCGGCTCCGCGCAGGCCTTCCGACTGGATCATTACCCGAAGCCGGGCGATGGCGGGGTTCCCGGCCGGAGATAAGGACTTGGACTGGAAGCCCCAAGATGGCCGCCTCCCAGCCGGCGGGCCGGCTACGTAAGCCGGCAGATTAACGTAGTCTCCTTGCGGGGCGATGTTCTTGACGTAGAAATACGATTTCTGCCAGAGTTTGACCGATTGGATTAAAGGAATGTGCGGGAAGGGGTTGTTGTCGCTTGCCCTCTTCATCACGATGAAGGCCCCGCAGGGGGCGGGCACGCCGGCGGAGACAGTGCCGAGCTTGTTTTGGAAGAGCTCCGCCCAGAGCTCCAGCATGGGCAGCACTCCCAAGTAGCCTTCGCAGAGAGAGACGAAGGCCGACAGCTGCATCACCGCATTGGGCGTGAGGTGATGCGGCTGGAGATGGTAGAAGTCGAGGAAGGAGCCTTTGTCTCTCCCCCTCCCCCTCCTACTTGTAGGCTCATGCGCCGGAGTCGAGGAGGCGCGGCGTGGGGGATTGTGGGGATCGATCGTGCCCATCTCCCCCACGCCTCGCGTTAATTGCGCGCCTTGAAGACGCGAAGAAACGGCCGCGGGGAGGCGAGCAGTCCCCTCGGGCCACAGAAGATCTGCGCCCGGGCCGAGGCCGAGGACTGGCGGGCCCGGGCCTGCGGCGGCGTCCCATCACGCGCGTGCGGCGGCAGGACTTCTCCGCCACGTGGCCTGTCGTGGGGCCCGCGGCCAGCCCGCGGGTCAACCACGGTCGTATTAATAAACAAGAAAGCTCTCCGTAGTCGGCCTACGACGGCAAGGCCGGCTCCTCAGGGTATGAAGCTGGCCAAGCTTCTCGTCCCTCTGTCCGCCGTGAAGCTCGCCCAGCTTCGGGGACTACTGTCGGAGTAAATAGCCATGGGTAGCCCAGCCGGCTTCCCCTAGCCCATCAGAAAAAATTACGAGCCCCTCCGGCTCTCAAGAAGACTCAAGACCTGGGTCGCCTCCCCCCTTGCCGACTATCCTCCTGGCCGGCTTCGGGGGCGGCCCGCCCTTTACCCTCATGAAGAAAGCTGTGGAGGGCCGACTACGAGAAGCCGGCGGCAGCAAGGCCGGCTACGAGAAGCCGGCTGCAGCAAGGCCGGCTATGAGAAGCCGGCTCCCATAAAGCAGTCAAGGCCGTACCCGCAATGTACGCGTCCACCCTGCGATGATGAAGCGGGGCGTGGCTACAGTGGAGCTTGCCACCCCCAAAACCCGGAGCACGCCTGGTACAGTGTGCCGTACGGGTGGCCACGACCCGTCCGGCGTGGCACTGTTGCCACGGCGGCTCCGACGCCGTCCACGACGGGCCGCCAGCGTGGCCCCCGAGGCGGTGGGCCCCTTCGGGCAGAGAGATACCGAAGGCGGCCGCACCTCCTCTCAAGCCGGCAAGATAGAGGGCCGGCTTCCCATAGCCGGCCTGCCACCTTCCTTGAAGGAGACGCCCATTAAGGAGACAAGATACGGCGGGGCTACAGTAATCGCCCGCCAGGGCGGCGGTACTGTAGCCACGCTTACCCCGACCAAGCCTGTGTCAACCGCACGGAGTAACAGTAACCAGCCACCGACCAGGCCCTGGCCTGTGGGGCCTGCCTGTCGACCAGGGAGCCGGCAGCCAGCGGGACCCACCAGCCGGCGGGCCCAGTAGCCGGCGCAAAAGCCGGCAAGCGTAGTCACAGACAACTGGGCCCCGCGCCCAGCCGGATTACCATTGTACCCCCGGGGGGTAGGCCTATATAAACCCCCCGGTGCACCCATGCAAAGGGTTGGACTCTCAAGTTAGACCTAGACACCATACAAGGAGAGGAAGCAAGCTAGCTGAGCCCTTCTTCCTCCTTCCACCCAAAACAGCTCAAGGAGCATTGTGTAGCTACTTGTTCATATACTAACCATGCGGAGACCCCGCAGAGCAGCAATAGGGGTGTTATCTCCTCGGAGAGCCCTGAAGCTGGGTAAGATTCGCCGGCGTGCATGTCTTCGCCTTATCCCGTTTCCAGGCACCGGCGATGTTTTATTAGCTCCCACAATGATAAGCCACCCGTTGGCATATGTCGCACCTACCACCCGACAGTGGCTGCTTTGAAGGCGGCCGAAGAGTTAAAAGCCGAGAAGGCCGTACATTGTGAGAGCCAAGAGAAGATGGCGAAGATGGCCGTAGAACTAAAAGACACTGCCGACCGTTGCCGGGTCCTTGAAAAAGAAAACTGAGCGAAGGCAACGGACCTTGAGAAGGCCACGATGGCGGATAAAGACACCCATTCTGCTATGAGAGCGAAGAAGGAGGAGCTGCGGGAAGCCGAGGATATTGCGGCTGGGAAACCCTTCATGTTACGGAGGAAGTTCGGAGATCCACGGTATGCCCCTCTGGATCGGCTGTGGAGTTCGGCAGATGCATATATGGATTTGGCGGCGAGTGCTGCCGATGCTGCCAAGTACTTCCAAGGTCAGACAGATCGTGAAGTGGACAAGCTATTCTGGTCGCAATTCAACGTTCTAGAGCGTCCGCTTTCATTGACGGACCAGCTAGCCGAATGGGCTGAACTGAATAGGTTGTCCGGACTCGCTATGAGGTCTGTTGTGGATCAGCTATGGCCAGAAAAGCCAAAGCCGAATAGCTATTTCAGCTTAGTGCAGCAGTTCCTTGGTGTGGTGCCGCGCATTAATGCGATGAAGAGGTCAGCGTGCATAGAAGGCTCGCGGATGGCCCTTGCCCGTGTTAAAGCATATTGGGAGATGGACGCTACCACTGTTGCGGCGCAGGGTTCGGCCATAGGTCGAGTGGCTGCCGAGCACTATTTCGAGGAGGTTCTCGAGGGTGCTCGTTTGATAGAGGCCCAGTGCTCGAAGAATATTATGTTTGAGTGATATGTATTTTCATTGTAAACACAATGCTTTTATGAAGTTTTATAAGGCCGTGTTTATACTTTTTCCTGAAAGTAGTATGATGCCTTCTATGTGGCCGTTTATGTATACATCTGTATAACCTGAAAGATTGCAGCCGTCGGCTTCAACCCCCACGCATATAATGTGGAGGTGCTCGCGAAAAACGCGTGTTCACACCTAACCCAACGTCTTGGTCCTATTAAGGAGGTGATAGCATAGCGAACGAGGCAACCGGACTATAATGCTTTAACAGTTTCACTTAGCCATAGGAGTTTGACAGTGGGGCTACTAGATAGCCCCTGGTGGCTCCGCACTCTCCCGATCGCGGGGTGCGTACATGCCTGGCCGGAAAACGGACCTTCGTTAAATAGGAGGAATTCTAACATTCCGATAGGTCATCGGGTGGTTGACCAGTCTCACGCTATATCATGACAGTCAGTTTTCGGCTTTCTCTACTGAGGTGCTCGTCCGGATGAACCAGGGCACAATCGCAGTAGTTCTCCTGGTGCTACCTTAGCCGATAAAGCGGAACGTAAGGCACCAAAACACAGGAGCCGGGCAAACCCAACTTTTGACAGAAGACAATGATTCAGAGCTAATGCATATAAGGCCAAACTCGCGACGCCGAACACTCCCTAAGGTATTCGGTCTTTATGGTATAAACCGGGCCTAAATAGTGCCCTTTGTAAGAAGCCCCTTGTGTCCAGGTACGTGCATTATTCTGACGTGGCCACATGCCAAGACGTCAGCATCCTTCTCAACTGTGCTGAGAATTCGGTGGATGTGTATCAACAAGAGAGAGTAAAAAAGGTTTACGCAGGGTCTTAATATAAAAAGAATCCTTGGAGCGGGTCCCTGCTACACGTCTGCACCTGTGTCTCCGTTGTGCCGTATTCTGGACGGGTGTAGCACGATGATCATCTGTAAAAGAGAGGAACTTAGGTGAAAAAGTTGTCATGCAAAAAGATAGTTTTTTTTAAAGAAACCATGTATAATTCAAGATGAGTAAAAATTGCCACTTGTCTGCGCACGTTGAGCCCCTTGTATTTGTAATAGGGGTGTGACCATTGATCTTGTATGAATTAAATATAGCTGTGCCAGACTCGTCTAACCGTGTCCGAGGTCTTGACGACCTGTTAAATGCTTTAGTTGGTCAGGCCGTTTTTAGTGTGCGGCTGCCAAGGCAGTCGCGCTGTCTTCGGCGTGCAACACTCGCTTAATACTTTCGTTCACTGTAATGATGCCACGTGGGCCGGGAATCTTGAGTGTGAGGGAAGCGTAGTGCGGTATTGCATTAAAGCGAACAAAAGCTTCGCGTCCGAGTAGTGCTTGATAGCCACTTTGGAACGGAGCCATGTGGAAGGTTAAATGTTTGCTACAGAAGTTATCGGGGAAGCCGAATATAACCTTTAGTAGCAGGGAGCCCGTGCAATGAGCCCCTGGGCCTAGCGTTACTCCTTTAAAGGTAGTATTGCTTTGGCAAATTTTTGTTGGGTCTATCCCCATTTCGCGGATTGTATCCTGGTATATCAGGTTTAGACTGCTGCTACCGTCCATCAGGACTCGTGTGAAGTGGTATCCGTCAATTATTGGGTATAATACCAGGGCAGCCCATCCTGCACGCCGGATACTTGCTGAGTAATCATGATGGTCGAAAGTGATCGGTTCAGACGACCAGTGGCAGGACTCCGCGGTGATAGGCCCTTGGGCATATTTTTCTAGGAGTGTTTGTTTCTTCCTTTGATCATGTGTACCATGTTTACTATTTTGACTTCTGGTGGAAATTTCTTTTGTTCCCTAGTGTCTTGCTTGAGAGGCTCATCCTCGTCTTCGCTTGGCGTATCCTCCCCCTTGTGTACGGCGTTGAGCTTGCCGGACTGCTTGAAGACCCAACATTCTCTGCAGGTTTGATTAGCGGGTTTACTAGGGGTGCTATGGATCTGACATATTTGGTCCAGAATTTTGTTTAGGCTGGACAGTTCGTCTCTGGTGCCTTTAGAGGGCTGCTTTTGCTGACCTGGCCGAGAGCTTTTGAATCCGGCGTTTACTGCCGTGCTCTTCGTGTTGTCTTCTTTATTCCGACGTTTGTTATTGTTGTTGCGCCGTGATTTCCCGTTTCCATCTCTAACTTCAGATGTACTGGGGTCATTGGTGCTGCATCTGGCTAGCCAGCTGTCCTCACCCGCGCAAGAGTGGGTCATGAGGCTTGTTAATGCTGCCATTGTTCTCAGCTTTTCTTGGCCGAGGTGTTTGGCAAGCCATTCTTCATGGACGCTATGCTTAAAAGCTGCCAAGGCTTTGGCATCTGGATAGTCGACAATTTGGTTCTTTTTAGTAAGAAACCTGTTCCAAAGTTTTCGGGCTGACTCTCCGGGCTGTTGAGTTATATGACTCAAATCATCCGCATCGGGAGGTCGGACATAAGTCCCTTGAAAATTTGCCCGAAAACCGTCTTCGAGCTCTTCCTAGCTTCCAATGGAGTTTTCGGGGAGGCTTTTAAGCCAGTGACGAGCTGGCCCTTTGAGCCTGAGGAGTAAGTACTTGATAGCGTGGAGATCATCTCCTCGAGCCATATGGATATGGAGGATATAGTCCTCAATACAGACCCCAGGGTCTGTTGTTCCGTCGTATGCCTCTATGTTTACGGGTTTGAATCCCTCTGGAAATTCATGGTCCAGCACCTCATCGGTGAAACATAGGGGGTGTGCGGCACCCCTGTATCTGGGTGTACCGCGTTGTTCGGATGTTTGTTGTGTTACATCGTATGCTGGTGCGCGCTTGCGTGGGCCATAGATGGATCTGGTTGCACCGTCCTTTTGGTGTGAGCGCTCGCGTGGATCGCGTATTGGCTTGTGAGTGGCGTTGTTTGCCGCTCGATGTTGGCCGTGAGGTCGTCTATCCGGCCAGGTGGCTGTTTTGATTTTTGGTTGAGGAGGGTGTGAGGCCTCCTCATCGAATTCAGGTAGCAACTTCCACTTTGGGTAGCTCTTGGTGGGGCGATTGTCGCCGTACTTCGCTGCTGTGTTGAGTACTTGATTTGGAGTGTGTCCTGCGCAGCCTTGAGCCTTTGCTTCCGCTTTTTCAGACTCCTCGCAGTGGCAACAAGCCTTTGACGGGCATTCTGCTGCTCCGGGTGCCTATCCGGCGTTATGTCGTCCGGACTATTATCTTTGACAGAATTAGTTTGTTTGGTTTGATTCTCCGTATTGCCGTAGTCCGGCAGTGGCTCACCCTGCTCGAACACTGGGTCTGTATGATCGTTATTTCTGCCGAGGCGGGATTTGGGGCGACGCTTGGGCCGTCGCTTTGACTGCTTCTCGAGGGAACAAGCCTTCGGTGCGTCCTTCCGTTCCTCGTCGTCGTCTTTTGGTGTGTCCACCATGTATACGTCATATGATGAGGTGGATGTCCAGCGCCCTATGGGCAGTGGTTCCTCTTCATCTCCCGCATCGTCGTCCATACCGTCGATGTCTTCGGAGTCGAAGTCGAGCATGTCAGTTGAGTCATCGACATTGGCTATTAAGTGGGTGGTGGGTGGGCGTCGAATTTCTTCGTCGTCCGCATCCCAATCCTGTTCGCCATAATCTGGCCAGGGATCTCCTGACAAAGAGAGAGACCTTAGTGAATTTAGAATATCGCCGAAGGGCGAGTGCTGAAAGATATCCGCGGTGGTGAATCCCATGATCGGCGCCCAATTGGATTCGATTGGCAGGGGCGCGGATGGTTCGGAGTCCGAAAAAGAGTCCGGCACCTTGGAGTCACGGGCTGCGCAGAGGGTTAGGCTGGTGTTCGGCTCGATCGCCATTGAGACTACAACCCCTGAGGCGGTGTCTAACCACCCATGCTCAACTGGCGTAGTTGGCTCCAAGCTAAGGGTCGGAGCTGATACGGGCGCAGCCTCTGGGGTACTGTTCGGCGGCAGAGCTAGGTCATACTCATCGCGAAAGTGCGGCGCGCCCGGCTGTGGCTTGAATCCGTCGAAGATCAAGTCTCCGCGGATGTCTGCCATGTAGTTCAAACTTCCAAATCTGACCTGATGGCCAGGGGCGTAGCTTTCAATCTGCTCCAGATGGCCAAGCGAATTAGTTCGCAGTGCAAAGCCACCGAATACGAAGATTTGTCCGGGGGGGAAAGTCTCACCCTGGACTGCATCGCTATTGATGATAGTAGGAGCCATCAATCCTAACGGCGACGACACAGAGGAACTCTCAATGAAAGCACCAATCTCGGTGTCAAAACCGGCGGATCTCGGGTAGGGGGTCCCGAACTGTGCGTCAAGGCCGGATGGTAACAGGAGGCAGGGGACACGATGTTTTACCCAGGTTTGGGCCCTCTTGATGGAGGTAAAACCCTACGTCCTGCTTGATTAATATTGATGATATGGGTAGTACATGACTAGATCTACCACGAGACTAGAGAGGCTAAACCCTAGAAGCTAGCTTATCGTATTATTGTATGTTGTGATTGTTGTCCTACGGACTAAAACCTTTCGGTTTATATAGACACCGGAGAGGGTTAGGGTTACACAAGGTCGGTTACAAAGGAGGAGATATCCATATCTGTATTGCCTAGCTTGCCTTCCATGCCAAGTAGAGTCCCACCCGGACACGAGACGAAGTCTTCAATATTGTATCTTCATAGTCTAACAGTCCGGCCAATGGAGATAGTCCGGCTGTCCGGAGACCCCTAATCCAGGACGCCCTGAGTGCATGTAATTGAAGAAATTAATGTTTTGAGTGGAAAGATGGATGAACTTATGAAATTCTTTGCTAATAAGCGTGCTCCTACTAATCCTAATGATATGCCTTTGTCTAGCTTGATTGAGAATAATAATGAATCTATGGATATGAATTTTGTTGGTAGGAACAATTTTGGTAATAACGCGTATAGTGGTAATTTCAATTCTAGACCATTTCCTAGTAATTCCTCTAATAATTATGGTAATTCCTACAACAATTCTTATGGAAATTTTAATAAGATGCCCTCTGATTTTGAATCTAATATTAAAGAATTTATTACTTCGCAAAAGAGTTTCAATGCTTTGATTGAAGAAAAATTTGCTTAATATTGATGAGTTGGCTAGGAACGTTGATAGAATTTCTCTTGATGTTGATTCTTTTAAACTTAGATCTATTCCAACTAAGCATGATATCAATGAGTCTCTCAAAGCCATGATAATTTCCATTGATGAGTCCAAAGAAAGAACCGCTAGGATGCGTGCTAAGAAAGATTGCTTTGTGAAAGTGTGTTCTTCTAGTTTTCATGATAATAAAGATGAAGATCTAAAAGTGATTGATGTTTCCCTATTAAATCTTTGTTTTTCAATATGAATCTTTATAATGATGGGACTGAAGATGAGCCACCTTTACCTAGAAGGCATTCCAAAAATTCGGAGTTTGTAGATCTTGATGCTAAAACTGATAAAAGTGGGATTGAAGAGATTAAAACTTTAAATAGTAATAAACCGACTATTTTGGATTTCAAGGAATTTAATTGTGATAATTGCTCTTTGATAGATTGTATTTCCTTGTTGCAATCCGTGCTAAATTCTCCTCATGCTTATAGTCAAAATAAAGCTTTTACTAAACATATCGTTGATGCTTTGATGCAATCTTATGAAGAAAAACTTGAGTTGGAAGTTTCTATCCCTAGAAAACTTTATTATGAGTGGGAACCTACAATAAAAATTAAAATTAAAGATCATGAGTGCTATGCTTTGTGTGATTTGGGTGCTTGTGTTTCCACGATTCCAAAAACTTTGTGTGATTTGCTAGGTTTCCGTGATTTTGATGATTGTTCTTCAAACTTGCATCTTGCAGATTCCACTATTAAGAAACCTATGGTAAGAATTATTGATGTTCTTATTGTTGCAAATAGGAACTATGTGCCCGTAGATTTCATTGGTCTTCATATAGATTGCAATCTTTCATGTCCTATTATTCTTCGTAGACCTTTCCTCAGAACGATTGGTGTAATTATTGATATGAAAGAAGGGAATATTAGATTCCAATTTCTGTTAAGGAAAGGCATGGAACACTTCGCTAGAAACAAGATTAAATTACCATTAGAATCTATTATGAGAGCCACTTATGGATTGCCTACCAAAGATGGCAATACCTAGATCTATCTTCGCTATTATGCCTAGCTAGGGGCGTTAAACGATAGCGCTTGTTGGGAGGCAACCCAATTTTATTTTTATTCCTTGATTATTGCTCCTGTTTAGTAATAAATAATTTATCTAGCCTCTGTTTTGGTTGTTTTTTTGTGTTTAATTAGTGTTTGTGCCAAGTAGAACCGTTGGGAAGACTTGGGGAAAAGTCCTTTTGATCTTGCTGTAAAAAACAGAAACTTTAGCGCTCACGAGAACTGCTGCCATTTTTATTTGGAAGGTGATATTTAGTGCATTATTTATAGATATTATTAATAGATAAATTCCTCACGTCCAGAAATTTATTTTAGAATTTTTTGGGTTCCATAGTTTGCGTTAGCTACAGATTACTACAGGCTATTCTGTTTTAGACAGATCTGTTTTTAATGTGTTGTTTGCTTATTTTAATGAATCTATGGCTAGTAAAAGAGTTTATAAACCATAGAGAAGTTGGAATACAGTAGGTTTAACACCAATATAAATAAATAATGAGTTCATTACAGTACCTTGAAGTGGTGTTTTGTTTTCTTTCGCTAACGGAGCTCACGAGATTTTCTATTTTGAGTTTTGTGTTGTGAAGTTGTCATGTTTTGGGTAAAGATTTGATGGATTATGGAACAAAGAGTGGCAACAGCCTAAGCTTGGGTATGCCCATGACACCCCAAGGTAAAATTCAAGGACACCAAAAATCCTAAGCTTGGGGATGCCCCGGAAGGCATCCCCTCTTTCGTCTTTGTCTATCGGTAACTTTACTTGGAGCTATATTTTTATTTACCACATGATATGTGTTTTGCTTGCAGTGTGTTGTATGATTTGAGTCTTTTATTTTTAGTTTACCACAATCATCCTTGCTCTACACACCTTTTGAGAGAGACTCACATGATTTGAAATTTATTAGAATAATCTATGTGCTTCACTTATATCTTTTGAGCTATATAGTTTTTGCTCTAGTGCGTCACTTATATATTTTAGAGCACGGTGGTGGTTTTGTTTTATAGAAACTATTGTTCTCTCATGATTCACTTATATTATTTTGAGAGACCTTTAGAACAACATGAAAATTGCTACAATATAAAAACTTTCATATAAGTGCATTGAATACTATGAGAAGTTTGATACTTGATAATTGTTTTGAGATATGGAGATGGTGATATTAGAGTCATGCTAGTTGAGTAGTTGTGAATTTGAGAAATATTTGTGCCGAAGTTTGTGATTCCCGTAGCATGCACGTATGGTGAAACGTTAAGTGATGAAGTCGGAGCATGATTTATTTATTGATTGTCTTCCTTATGAGTGGTGGTCGGGGATGAGCGATGGTATTTTCCTACCAATCTATCCCCCTAGGAGCATGCGCGTAATACTTTGTTTCGATAAGTAATAGATTTTTGCAATAATTATGTTAGTTCTTTATGACTAATGTTGAGTCCATGGATTATACGCACTCTCACCCTTCCACCATTGCTAGCCTCTGTAATATCCCGCAACTTTCGCCGGTATCATACACCCACCATATACCTTCCTCAAAACAGCCACCATACCTACCTATTATGGCATTTCCATAGCCATTCCGAGAAATATTGCCAGTGAACTTTCCCCCGTTCCGTTATTATGACATGCTTCATCATTGTCATATTGCTTGCATGGTCATGTAGTTGACATCGTATTTTTGGAAAAGCCACCATTCATAATTCTTCATACATGTCACTCATGCATCATTGCACCTCCCGGTACACCGCCGGAGGCATTCACATAGAGTCATATTTTGTTCTAAGTATTGAGTTGTAATTCTTGAGTTGTAAGTGATTAAAGTGTGATGATCATCATTATTAGAGCATTGTCCCAAGTGAGGAAATGATGATGGAGACTATGATTCCCCCACAAGTCGGGATGAGACTCTGGACGAAAAAAGAGGCCAAAAAAAAGAAAGAAGGCCCAAATATCACTCCGGACGAAAAATGAGAGAAAAAGAGAGAAGGGACAATGCTACTATCCTTTTTCGACACTTGTGCTTCAAAGTAGCACCATGATCTTCATGATAGAGAGTCTCCTATGATATCACTTTCATATACTAGTGGGATTTTTTCATTATAGAACTTGGCTTGTATATTCCAATGATGGGCTTCCTCAAAATGCCCTAGGGCTTCATGAGCAAGCAAGTTGGATGCACACCCACTTAGTTTCTTTTGTTGAGCTTTCATATATACTTATAGCTCTAGTGCATCTGTTGCATGGCAATCCCTACTCACTCACATTGATATCTATTGATGGGCATCTCCATAGACCGTTGATACGCCTAGTTGTTGTGAGACTATCTTCTCCTTTTTGTCTTCTTCACAACCACCATTCTATTCCACATATAGTGTTATATCCATGGCTCACGCTCATATATTGCGTGAAGATTGAAAAAGTTTGAGAACATCAAAAGTATGAAACAATTGCTTGGCTTGTCATCGGGGTTGTGCATGATTTAAATATTTTGTGTGGTGAAGATAGAGCATAGCCAGACTATATGATTTTGTAGGGATAACTTTCTTTGGCCATGTTTTTTTGAGAAGACATAAGTGCTTAGTTAGTATGCTTGAAGTATTATTATTTCTATGTCAATATTAAACTTTTATCGTGAATCTTTCGGATCTGAACATTCATGCCACAATAAAGAAAAATTAGATTGAGAAAAATATTAGAAAGCATTCCACATCAAAAATTATTCTTTTTTCATTTACCTACTCGAGGACGAGCAGGAATTAAGCTTGGGGATGCTTGATACGTCTCCAACGTATCCATAATTTTTGATTGCTCCATGCTATTATATTATCTATTTTGGATGTCAATGGGCTTTATTTTACACTTTTATATCATTTTTGGGACTAACCTACTAACTGGAGGGCCAGCCCAAATTGCTGATTTTTGCCTATTTTAGGGTTTCGAAGAAAAGGAATATCAAACGGAGTCCAAACGGAATGAAACCTCCGGGAACGTGATTTTATCAACAAACGTGATCCATGAGACTTGGAGTGTGCGTCAAGAAACAACGAAGGAAGGCACGAGGCAGGGGGCGCGCCTACCCCCATGGGTGCGCCCTCCACCCTCATGGGCCCTCCGTTGCTCCACCGACGTACTTCTTCGTCCTATATATGTCCACGTACCCCCCCCCCAAACATCCAGGAGCACCACGAAAACCTAATTCCACTGCCGCAACCTTCTGTACCCGAGAGATCCCATCTTGGGGCCTTTTCCGGAGCTCTGCCGGAGGGGGCATTGATCACGGAGGGCCTCTACATCAACTCCATGGCCTCTCCGGTGATGTGTGAGTAGTTTACTTCAGACCTATAGGTCCATAGTTATTAGCTAGATGGCTTCGTCTCTCTCTTTGGATCTCAATACAAAGTTCTCCTCGATCTTCTTGGAGATCTATTCGATGTAATCTTGTTTTGCGATGTGGTTGTCGAGATCCGATGAATTGTGGGTTTATGATCTAGATTATCTATGAACAATTTTCGATTCTCCTGTGAATTCTTTTATGTGTGATTGGTTATCTTTGCAAGTCTCTTCGAATTATCAGTTTGGTTTGGCCTACTAGATTGATCTTTCTTGCAATGGGAGAAGTGCTTAGCTTTGGGTTCAATCTTGCGGTTTCCTTTCCCAGTGACAGCAGGGGCAGCAAGGCACGTATTGTATTGCTTCCATCGAGGATAAAAAATTTGGGTTTATATCATATTGCATGGGTTTATCCCTCTACATCATGTCATCTTGCTTCAAGCATTACTCTGTTCTTATGAACTTAATACTCTAGATGCATGCTGGATAGCGGTCGATGTGTGGGGTAATAGTAGTAGATGCAGAATCGTTTCGGTCTACTTGTCTCAGACATGATGCCTATATACATGATCATACCTAGATATTCTCATAACTATGCTCAATTCTATCAATTGCTCGACAGTAATTCATTTACCCGCCGTAATACTTATGCTCTTGAGAGAAGCCACTAGTGAAACCTATGGCCCCCGGGTCTATCTTCCATCATATTAATCTTCCAATACTTAGTTATTTCTTTTGCCTTTTATTTTACTTTGCATCTTTATCATAAAAATACCAAAAATATTATGTTATCATATCTATCAGATCTCACTCTCGTAAGTGACCGTGAAGGGCTTGACAACCCCTTTATTGCGTTGGTTGCGAGGTTCTTATCTTTTTGTGTAGGTGTGTGGGACTTGAGCATGATATCCTACTGGATTGATATCTTGGTTCTCAAAAACTAAGGGAAATACTTACACTACTTTGTTGCATCACCCTTTTCTCTTCAAGGGAAAACCAACGTAGTGCTCAAGAGGTAGCACTGTGCTGCGTCATCCCTTCCTCTGGGGAAATACCGACGTAGCTTCAAGCGACATCAGGGGGCAGTGACACGTAGATATAGGGAGAAAGAGTTTGTGTGACACATATCTATATTTAGGGATAGGTAGATAGCATGTGTGCGAGGCATACTTAAAGAATCACAGAGTAAACAAGCGGTGTGCATGCAAGTGCCAGAAAAAATGAAGAGAGAAACAATGTCTAAGTGCGCGCGCGCGCGTGTGTGTGAGAGAGAGCGAAATCTCAAAACAAAAGGTACTCTACTGGAATCCCATTGTATGTATTCATATGGTTCCAGGACTCGAGTTAACCTTAGGAATATGGGTGCGAGACATAATTATACTTTGAGACATTAGTTGCGGTGGGTGGGCAGAATTAAAGGGGTGGGCGTGTACGACAGAGAGAGCATGTATGTTTCTGTGTGAGAGACTTGTAGGACGGGGTAGAAAGACGAATTCTAACCTTGATGGAGGGAGAGAAATACACGAAGTGCGTGTGTGTGATTCTGATGCCCACAGAGAAATGAGATATGTATGCGTGTGAGAGAGATTGCACAATTCATTCACGTATGCTATCTAGCGATCTTGGACGTGCATCCCTTGAACATAAATCAATATCTACTTCGTATCGTGGCCAAAGATACAATATTGATTCAACGCTATAAAGATTGGACACTCACATATCACATTTTTTGTCCAAATAATCCTTTTCAATTGTGCATGCCAAAGTTACATCGATGTTTCTTCAAACAGCCACTGTAGCTATCATGTACATGCACCATTGTTAGTCTTGCATTCAAATTCATTAGTCTTGGATGATTTAAGGTTCTATTATGAAGTAATACATGTAATATTCATATATGAATTCAACGGGTACGCAATTTATGAAATGGAGGCTATGTAATCATATGAGGTAACACTTTTAAGTAGCGGACTACAATATCCATTTTTTTGTGGGACTACAATATCCATCTCTTTTTGTGTGTCTCCACAATAACACGTCAATGCATTATGTTTATAGTAAATAACCAATGGCACTAAATTATATATTTACACGAGAAATACATAGGCTGAATGTTTGATCCCTTTTTTGTGAGCGCCTCTACACCCGTACGATTGGCCGCGCCCGTGTGAACGTCCAAGTTATCGGTGGATCATCCCGAGTTATTGTCTTTTTTCTGGGGTGTCCAAAATTAGTTGAAACTAGATACGAATGATCCCGCGGGCGGCAAAATCTCCCGCCTCCCTCTAAAATTTCCTCTACCTAGTCTTTAGCATGCGAAATTCCCCTTTGTCCTTGGTGCACGGATGACAATAGTTACAATACGGCCCTCATTTACATAATAGGTTGGGGCTGCTTTGGTAACTTCTGGTTCCCCCCACCACACGGCACCCCCATTTCCTCTCCCCTCCCGCAAAAACGACTAACTCCACAACACCAGAGCATCTTACATCACGACGTCCGTACTTCATCGGCCTTTGTACCCCTCCCCTCTCGAAACCGTAGACTGCTCATCCACCGGCGTCCACCTCACCGGATCTGCTTCTGCAACCACATCTACCCCTCCCACCTCCCTTAGAACAAGTAGACTGCTCATCCACCATTGTACCACAACCCATTCAGTGCCAAGCTTGTCCATGGCACCGGATCTGCTTCGCCGATACTCTCGTCAACCGCAACGCATCTACAGCGGCCCCTTCGTCCTCCCAATCGGACACGCTTCGTCCACAACCCCGGAGCAGCCCCACCGACGCCCTCGTCGACGGCCTCTGATCCTCTTCGCCGACACCTTCCTCAACCCTACCAGAGCCGCTTCGCCGACACCATCCTCAAACCTACCGGAGTAGCTTCGTCTATACCATTCTCAAACCTACCGGGGCCGCTTTGCCAACGCACAAGTCCACGGCCTCAGATCCACTTTGTCGCACCCTCGTCCAACCTACCGGAGCAGCTTCTGACGCCCGTCCACGGCCACCTATCCGCATCGTCGACACCATCCTGAACCCAACCACCAGAGCAGCTTCACCGATGCCCTCATCTACGGCCTCAGGTCCGCTTCACCCACACCATAGTCCACCCTACCGGAGCCGCTCCACAAACACCCTACTCGACGGTTCTAGATCTCCTTACCGACCCCAACAGCCAGCGTAGCGTCATTGATACGTCCATTTTGCATCATGCTTTTATATCGATATTTATTGCATTATGGGTTGTTATTACACATTATGTCACAATACTTATGACTATTCTCTCTTATTTTAAAAGGTTTACATGAAGAGGGAGAATGTCGGCAGCTGGAATTCTGGGCTGGAAAAGGAGCAAATATTAGAGACCTATCCTACACATCTCCAAAACTCCTGAAACTTCACGGGAGCACTTTTCATAATATATAAAAAATATTGGGCGAAAGAAGTACGAGAGGGGGGCCACCCACCATCCATGAGGGTGGGGGCACACCCTACCCCCTGGGCACGCCCCCTGCCTCGTGGGCCCCCTGGCAGCCCTCCGATGCCCATCTTCTGCTATATGAGGTCTGTCGTCAAGGAAAAAATCATAAGCAAACTCACAGGATGAAACTCCACCGCCACGAGGCGGAACCTTGGCAGAACCAATCTAGGGCTCTGGCGGAGCTGTTCTGCCGGGGAAACTTCCCTCTGAGAGGGGGAAATCATCACCATCGATCCTCTCATCGGGAGGGGATCAATCTCCATCAGCATATTCACCAGCACCATCTCATCTCAAACCCTAGTTCATCTCTTGTATCCAATCTTTGTCCCAAAGCCTCAGTTTGGTACCTGTGGGTTGCTAGTAGTGTTGATTACTCCTTGTAGTTGATGCTAGTTGGTTTTCTTGGTGGAAGATCATATGTTCAGATCCTTTATGCATATTAATACCCCTCTGATTATGAACATGAATATGATTTGTGAGTAGTTACATTTGTTCCTGAGGACATGGGAGAATTCTTGCTATAAGTATTCATGTGATTTTGGTATTCATTCGATATTTTGATGAGATGTATGTTGTCTTTCCTCTAGTGGTGTCATGTGTACGTCGACTACATGACACTTCGCCATTGTTTGGGCCTAGAGGAAGGCATTGGGAAGTAATAAGTAGATGATGGGTTGCTAGAGTGACAGAAGCTTAAACCCTAGTTTATGAGTTGCTTCGTAAGGGGCTGATTTGGATCCATATGTTTCATGTTATGGTTAGGTTTACCTTAATACTTCTTTTGTAGTTGCGGATGCTTGCAATAGGGGTTAATCATAAGAGGGATGCTTGTGCAAGGAAGGACAGTACCCAAGCACTAGTTCACCCACATATCAAATTATCAAAGTACCAAACGTGAATCATATGAACGTGATGAAAACTAGCTTGACGATAATTCCCATGCGTCCTCGGGAGCACTTTCCTTTATATAAGAGTTTGTCCAGACTTGTCCTTTGCTACAAAAAGGATTGGGCCATCTTGCTACACCTCATTTACTTTTATTACTTGTTACCCGGTACAAATTACCTTATCACAAAACAATCTATTACTGATAATTTCAGTGCTTGTAGAGAATACCTTACTGAAAACTGCTTATCATTTCCTTCTGCTCCTCGTTGGGTTCGACACTATTACTTATCAAAAGGACTACGATAGATCCCCTACACTTTTGGGTCATCATGACTCTTTTCTGGCGCCATTGCCAGGGAGTGAAGTGCCTTTGGTAGGTGGAATTTGGTAAGGAAAAATTTATATAGTGTGCTGAAATTGACTGTCACTTGTTACTATGGAACATAATCCTTTGAGGGGCTTATTCGGGGTATCTTCACCCCTACCAGTAGAGAAAAGAGTTTGTCCTCAACCTATTGAACCTACTGAAAATGTTTACTTTGAAATTTCTTCGGGTATGATAAAGAAACTACTAGCTAATCCTTTTATAGGAGATGGAACATTACATCCCGATTCACACCTAATCTATGTGGATGAAGTTTGTGGATTATTTAAGCTTGCAGGTATGCCCAAGGATGTTATCAAGAAGAAGGTCTTCCATTTATATTTCAAGGGAAAGGCATTGACATGGTTTAGGCTATGTGCTGATATGGGATCATGGAACTACAACCGATTGAAATTGGAATTTCATCAGAAGTTTTGTCCTATGCATCTTGTTCATCATGATCGTAATTATATATATAATTTTTGCCTCGCGAAGGAGAAAGCATTGCTCCAGCTTGGGGGAGGCTTAAGTCAATGTTATATTCGTGCCCCAATCATGATCTCTTAAGAGAAATTATTATTCAAAAATTTTATGCTCGGCTTTCTCTCGATAATCGCTCCATGCTCGATACTTCTTGTACTGGCTCTTTTATGATGAAGACTATTGAATTCAAATGGGATTTATTGGAAAGAATTAAACACAACTCTGAAGATTGGGATCTCGATGAAGGTAAGGAGTCAGGTATAACATCTAAGTTTGATTGTGTTAAATCTTTTATGGATACCGATGCTTTTCGTGCATTTAGCACTAAATATGGACTTGACTCTGAGATAGTAGCTTCTTTCTGTGAATCCTTTGCTACTCATATCAATCTCCCTAAGGAGAGGTGGTTTAAATATAATCCTCCCGTTGAAGTAAAAGTAGTTGCACCTATTAAAGTTGAAGAAAAGTCTATCACATATAATGATCCTGTTGTTCCTACTGCTTATATTGAGAAACCACCATTCCCTGTTTGAATAAAGGATCATGCTAAAGCTTCAACTGTGGTTCGTAAAAGTAATACTAGAACACCTAGTCCCTCTGAGCAAATTAAAGTTGAACCTAGTGTTGCTATGGTTAAAGATCTCTTGGCCGATAATATTGATGGGCTTGTTATTTAATTTTGTGATCAAGCTGCTAGAATTGCTAGACCCGATACTAAAAATAAACAAAGACCTGTTGTAGGCATTCCTGTTATTTCTATTAAAATAGGAGATAATTGCTGTCATGGCTTATGTGATATGGGTGCCAGTGCAAGTGCAATACCTCATTCCTTATATAAAGAAATTATGCATGATATTGCACCTGCTGAGATAGAGGAAATTGATGTTACAATTAAGCTTGCCAATAGAGACACTATTTCACCAGTTGGGATTGTTAGAGATGTTGAAGTCTTTTGGGGGAAAGTTAAATATCCTACTGATTTTCTTGTTCTTGGTTCCCCACAAGATGACTTTTGTCCCATTATATTTCGTAGACCCTTCTTGAATACTATTAATGCTAAGATAGACTACAAAAGGGATGTAGTTACTATTGGTTTGGGGGATATGTCTGATGAGTTTAATTTTGCGAAATTTCGTAGAGAACCCCATGATAAAGAATTGTCTAGTAAAGATGAAATTATTGGTCTTGCTTCTATTGTCGTGCCTCCTAATGATCCTTTAGAACAATATTTGCTAGACCATGAAAATGATATGTTTATGAATGAAAGAAGGGAAATAAATGAAGTATTCTTTAAACAGGGACCTCTTTTGAAACACAACTTTCCTGTTGAAATCCTAGGGGATCCTCCTCCACCCAAGGGTGATCCCGTGTTTGAGCTTAAACCTTTGCCTGATACTTTTAAATATTCTTATCTTGTTGAGAAAGAGATATATCCTGTTATTATTAGTGCTAACCTTTCAGAGCATGAGGAAACGAAATTATTGAAAACTCTAAAGAAGCACCGTGCTGCTATTGGATATACTCTTGATGATCTCAAGGGCATTAGTCCCACTCTATGCCAGCACAAAATAAAATTGGAGAAAGACGCGAAACCGGTTGTTGATTACCAATGACGGTTAAATCCTAAGATGAAAGAAGTGGTAAGAAAAGAAATAGTAAAGCTTCCGGAGGCAGGTATAATTTATCATGTTGCTGATAGTCAGTGGGTAAGTCATGTCCATTATGTCCCTAAGAAGGGAGGTATTGCTGTTGTTCCTAATGATAAAGATGAATTGATCCCACAAAGAATTGTTACATGTTATAGAATGGTAATTGATTTTCGCAAATTAAATAAAGCTACTAAAAAGGATCATTACCTTCTACCTTTTATTGATCAAATGCTAGAAAGATTATCCAAACATACACATTTTTATCAAAAGAGGATCTAGAAAAGACAACTTTTACTTGCCCTTTCGGTACCTTTGCTTATAGATGTATGCCTTTTGGTTTATGCAATGCACCTGCTATCTTTCAAAGATGTATGACTGCTATATTCTCTGACTTTTGTGAAAAGATTGTTGAGGTATTCATGGATGATTTTTCTATATATGGAACTTATTTTGATGACTGCTTAAGCAACCTTGATCGAGTTTTGCAGAGATGTGAAGAAACTAATCTTGTCTTGAATTGGGAGAAGTGCCACTTTATGGTTAATGAAGGTATTGTCTTGGGGCATAACATTTCTGAAAGAGGTATTGAAGTTGATAAAGCTAAGGTTGATGCTATTGAAAAGATGCCTGGCCCTAAGGACATTAAAGGTATAAGAAGTTTCCTTGGTCATGCCGGTTTTTATAAGAGGTTCATTAAGGAGTTCTCAAAAATCTCCAGGCCTCTGACTAATCTCTTACACAAAGATATTCCTTTTGTCTTTGATGATGATTTTGTAGAAGCATTTGAAATACTTAAGAAAACTTTGATTTCTGCACCTATTTTTCAGCCTCCTGATTGGAATTCACCATTTGAAATTATGTGTGATGCTAGTGATTATGCTGTAGGGGTTGTTCTAGGACAAAGAGTTGATAAGAAATTAAATGTTATCCAATATGCTAGTAAAACTCTATACAGTGCTCAAAGAAATTATGCTACTACTGAAAAGGAGTTTTTAGCAGTTGTATTTTCTTGTGATAAGTTCAGACCTTATATTGTTGATTCTATAGTAACTGCTCACACAGATCATGCTGCTATTAAATATCTTATGGAAAAGAAAGATGCTAAACCTAGACTTATTAGATGGGTTCTCTTTCTACAATAATTTGATTTGCATATTATTGATAGAAAAGGAGCTCAGAACCCCGTTGCAGACAACTTGTCTAGGTTAGAGAATGTTCTTGATGACCCACTACCTATTGATGATAGCTTTCCTGATGAACAATTAGCTGTTATAAATGCCTCTCGTACTGCTCCATGGTATGCTGATTATGTTAATTACATTGTTGCTAAATTTATACCACCTAGTTTCACATACCAACAAAAGAAAAAGTTCTTCTATGATTTAAGACATTACTTTTGGGATGACCCACACCTTTATAAAGAAGGAGTAGATGGTGTTATTAGATGTTGTGTACTTGAGCATGAACATGAACAAATCCTATGCAAGTGCCACTCTGAGGCTTATGGAGGACACCATGGTGGAAATAGAACTGCACATAAGGTATTGCAATCCGGTTTTTATTGGCCTACCTTCTTCAAAGATGCCCGTAAGTTTGTCTTGTCTTGTGATGAATGTCAAGGAATTGTTGATATTAGTAGACATCAAGAAATTCCTATGAATTATTCACTTGTTATTGAACCATTTGATGTCTGGGGCTTTGATTATATGGGACCGTTTCCTTCCTCTAATGGGTATACACATATTTTAGTTTTTTAACCTTATACACATATTTTATTTGCTGATGATTACATTACTAAGTGGGTAGAAGCTATTCCAACTAGTAGTGCTGATCATAACACTTTTATTAAGATGCTTAAAGAAGTTATTTTTTCGAGGTTTGGAGTCCCTAGATACTTAATGACTGATGGTGGTTCACATTTTATTCATGGTGCCTTTCATAAAATGCTTGCTAATTATGATGTTAATCATAGAATTGCATCTCCTTATCACCCACAGTCTAGTGGTCAAGTAGAATTGAGCAATAGAGAGCTTAAATTAATTTTGCAGAAGACTATTAATAGATCTAGAAAGAATTGGTCCAAGAAACTTGATGATGCATTATGGCCATATCGGAATACATATAAAAATCCTATGGGTATGTCTCCGTATAAGATGGTTTATGGAGCATGTCACTTACCTCTCGAACTAGAACATAAGGCATATTGGGCCATTAAAGAGCTCAACTATGATTTCAAACTTGTCGGTGAGAAGAGGCTTTTTGACATTAGCTCACTTGATGAATGGAGAACCCAGGCCTATGAGAATGCCAAACTATTTAAAGAAAAAGTTAAAAGATGGCATGACAAAAGGATACAAAAACGTGAGTTTAATGTAGGTGATTATGTATTGTTATACAATTCTCGTTTAAGATTTTTTGCAGGCAAACTCCTTTCAAAATGGGAAGGTCCTTACGTCATTGAGGAGGTCTATCGTTCCGGTGCCATAAAAATCAACAACTTCGTAGGCACAAATTCGAGGGTGGTGAACGGTCAAAGAATCAAACATTATATCTCAGGTAATCCCATAAATGTTGAAACTAATGTTATTGAAACCGTAACCCTAGAGGAATACGTAAGGGACACTTTCTAGAACGTTTCGGACTCCGAAAGGGAAGAGGTATATGGTACGGTAAGTAAACCGACTCCAAAACAGTTCTAATAGCATTTTTTCTCTGTTTTGGAATATTAAAAAAAAATAGGAAAATAAGAAGTAGTACGGGAAGGACACGAGGCTTCCACGAGGGTGGAGGGCGCGCCCCCTACCTTGTGGGCTCCTCGTGTGCTCTCAGACTTCGTTTTCTTGCATGATACTTCTTTTTGTCGGTAAAAATTCATTATATAATCTCCCAAAGGTTTTGACCACCGTACCACGCAAATATCTCATGTTCTTGTTTCGAGCTGTTTTTCTGCCAGGGTTATCAAGGCTAGGCATCATGTCGTCTCCCTCCTCCTCCAACAATGAGGGCAATGATGCTTGGCTAATGAAGATAGAGCTGAAGAGAGAAGAGCCCGGAGAGATCAACAAGGATCATGGGATCAAGATGGCCATGGGGGATCAAGTTCCTGCAGTAGTGGACGTAGACATCCTTCAACCTCATCACAATCTCTTTACCCCAATGGAGATTGAAGCTTTCAAGATGATTGAGTTAGCTCGCATTCAAAACAAGTATCTCACAAGTGAAAATATTTTGTTGAAGGATCATATCATCGCACTCAAAGGCATTATCCGCAAATTGGAGGATCTCCTACGCTCGATGTGCGACTATCCATCATCACCAACACCTTCTTCACCAACAAAGAAGAACTGAGTATCGGGTATGGGCACTCCCCTTGGCAACTGCCAAGCTTAGGGGAGTGCCCCGGTATCGTATCACCATCACACTTTTATCTTTACCGTTCTTCTTAGTTCGATCCTTTTGGTAATATCTTGATCTAGTAGAATAAAGTTTTAGTATGATCTAGTTTTGAGTTTTGCTTTATGATCCTTCTATGCAATCGAGTCCATGAGCTATATATAATAAAGATTAGTGTTGAGTCAAGGGCTTGATTATCCTGCTATGATCTTGAGGGAATAAAATAAAAGAGAAAGAGTAAAATGAATTAAAGAGATCATATGGATCTTATGGAGAGTAATGACTTCACATATAAAGGGTGTGATGAATAAAAGTTGTTGAGAGTTAACAAACATAGTTTTGGTCATCGTTGCAATTTATAGGAAGTAATAAAGAAAGAGAAGGTTTCACATATAAATATACTATCTTGGACATATTTTATGATTGTGAGCACTCATTAAAATATTACATGCTAAAGTGTTTACGTTGGACAAGGAAGACAACGTAATGGGTTATGTTTTCTTACATCTGAAATAAATTATATTGTCATGGATCATCCAACACGTTGAGCTTGCCTTTCTCTCCCATGCTAGTCAAATTCTTTGCACCAAGTAGAGATACTACTTGTGCTTCCAAATATCCTTAAACCTAGTTTTGCCATGAGAGTCCACCATATCTACCTATGGATTGATTAAGATCCTTCAGTAAGTTGTCATCGTTGCAAGAAATAAAAATTGCTCTATAAATATCTATGATTTATTAGTGTGGAGAAAATAAGCTTTATATGATCTTGTGATGTGGAAGAAATAAAAGCGACGGACTGCATAATAAAGGTCCATATCAGAAGTGGCAATATAAAGTGACATTCCTTTGCATTAAGATTTTGTGCTTCCAACCATAAAAGCACATGACAACCTCTACTTCCCTCTACGAAGGGCCTATCTTTTATTCTTGTCTTATACTTCATACAAGAGTCATGGTGATCTTCACCTTTCCTTTTTACATTTTATCCTTTGGCAAGCACAATGTGTTGGAAAGATCCTGATATATATGGCTAATTGGATCTGAGTTTTCATGAACTATTATTGTTGACATTACCCTTGAGGTAAAAGGTTGGGAGGCAAAAACTATAAGCCCGTATCTTTCTCTGTGTCCGACTAAAATTTCATAACCATAAATATTGCGTGAGTGTTAGCAATTGTGAAAGACTAAATGATGGTTGAGTATGTGGACTTGCTGAAAAGCTCTTGTATTGACTCTTTCTAATGTTATGATAAATTGCAATTGCTTCAATGACTGAGATTATACTTTGTTAGTTTTCAATGAAGTTTATGATTCATACTTGAAATTGTGAATGAATTATTACTTTAGCATAAGAAATCATATGACAATATATATACATGTTGCTGTTATAAGAATGATCATGATGCCCTCATGTCCGTATTTTATTTTATCGACACGTCTATCTCTAAACATGTGGACATATTTTTCAATTTCGGCTTTCGCTTGAGGACAAGCGAGGTCTAAGATTGGGGGAGTTGGTACGTCCATTTTGCATCATGCTTTTATATCGATATTTATTGAATTATGGGCTGTTATTGCACATTATATCACAATACTTATGCATATTATCTATTATTTTACAAGGTTTACATGAAGAGGGAGAATGCTGGCAGCTGGAATTCTGGGCTGGAAAAGGAACAAATATTAGAGACCTATTCTGCGCATCTCCAAAAGTCCTGAAACTTCACGGGAGGACTTTTCAGAATATATAAAAATATTGGGCCAAAGAAGTACCAGAGGGGGCCACCCACCATCCCCGAGAGTGGAGGGCGTGCCCCCCTGCCTCGTGGGCCCCCTGGCAGCCCTCTGATGCCCATCTTCTGCTATATGAGGTCTTTCATCGAGGAAAAAAAATCATAAGCAAGCTCACGGGACTAAACTCCGCTGCCACGAGGCGGAACCTTGGCAGAACCAATCTAGGGCTCCGGCGGAGCTGTTCTACCGGGGAAACTTCCCTCCGGGGGGGGGGGGGGGATCATCACCATCGATCCTCTCATCGGGAGGGGGGTCAATCTCCATCAACATCTTCACAATCACCATCTCATCTCAAACCCTAGTTCATCTCTTGTATCCAATCTTTGTCCCAAAGCCTCAGATTGGTACCTGTGGGTTGCTAGTAGTGTTGATTACTCCTTGTAGTTGATGCTACTTGGTTTACTTGGTGGAAGATCATATGTTTAGATCCTTTATGCATATTAATACCCCTCTGATTATGAACATGAATATGATTTGTGAGTAGTTACGTTTGTTCATGAGGACATGGGAGAATTCTTGCTATAAGTAGTCATGTGATTTCGGTATTCGTTCGATATTTTGATGAGATGTATGTTGTCTTTCCTCTAGTGGTGTCATGTGAATGTCGACTACATGACACTTCACCATTGTTTGGGCCTAGAGGAATGTATTGGGAAGTAATAAGTAGATGATGGGTTGCTAGAGTGACAGAAGCTTAAACCCTAGTGTCGGTGTCAAAACCGGCAGATCTCAGGTAGGGGGTCCCGAACTGTGCGTCTAGGCCGGATGGTAACAGGAGGCAAGGGACACGAAGTTTTACCCAGGTTCGGGCCCTCTTGATGGAGGTAAAACCCTATGTCCTGCTTGATTAATATTGATGATATGGGTAGTACAAGAGTAGATCTACCACGAGATCGGAGAGGCTAAACCCTAGAAGCTAGCCTATGGTATGATTGTTGTTCTGTATGTTGTCCTACGGACTAAAACCCTCCGGTTTATATAGACACCGGAGAGGGTTAGGGTTACACAAAGTCGGTTACAATGGTAGGAGATCTACATATCCATATCGCCAAGCTTGCCTTCCACACCAAGGAAAGTCCCTTCCGGACACGGGACGAAGTATTCAATCTTGTATCTTCATAGTCCAGGAGTCCGGCTGAAGGTATAGTCTGGCCAGCCAGACACCCCCTAATCCAGGACTCCCTCAGTAGCCCCTGAACCAGGCTTCAATGACAACAAGTCCGGCGCACAGATTGTCTTCGGCATTGCAAGGCGGGTTCCTCCTCCAAGTACTTCATAGAAGATTTTGAACACAAAGATAGTGTCCGGCTCTGCAAAATAAGTTTCCACACATTGCCATAGAGAGAATAATATTTACACAAATCTAATCTGCTGACATATTCCGTAGTGTGATATCGCACCACGGCCAAGCCTTTATTCGAATCGTTTTATTGCCCCACCTCAGCGTGTCATGCGAGGCGGTTTCCTTGGCACGTCTTGTTAAAGCAGAGATCGTGTCCCCTTATTTCGGGATTCTCATCAATACGGGCATGGGTAACCCAACCGCTTCTAGGACTCCTACACTATAGGCAAGTCCAAACGGCCACGGAGAGGACGCTTGATATTCACCCTCTTTATAAAGGGACAAGGCTTTTACTTTTTTCCCTCCCGAGCTCAATCGAATCCTTCCCCCACCTCAAGCTCAAACACCCAAAGTTCAGGTCAGGTGCTCCGAACCTTCAATCATGTCCGGATCTAGCGTTCAAGGCCGATGGGTGCCTTCCTCCGTCACGGAAGAAGACATCAAAAAGTTGAGGGAGGCCAGATATCTGACCGCCGAGGTTTTGCATCGGCTGCCTGCCCGAGGGCAGGCCGTCCCCTCCCCTGAACCCAACGAGAACGTCGTGTTCGTCTCCCACTTCCTCCGAGGTCTAGGCCTTGCTCTGGATCCTTTCGTCAGGGGTTTGATGTTTTATTACGGGCTAGATTTCCATGATCTAGCTCCGGACTCCTTTCTTCATATCACGACATTTATTGTCGTGTGTGAGGCCTTCCTCCGGGTTACCCCTCACTTTGGCCTGTGGCTCAAGAGCTTTGAAGTAAAGCCGAAGATGATCGAGGGGCAACATGCAGCGTGTGGAGGTGCCTCAATATGCAAGATGACGGGAGCTCCATGGCCCAAAGGTTCCATTCCAAAGGTGTCTGAATTGTGGCAACAGGAGTGGTTCTACATCACGGCTCCTGGAAGTGCCAAGTGGGCGGCCGCCCCTATTTTCCGCTCGGGCCCTCCACCACAGCTGATGTCATGGATCAGCAGAGGTATGAGCTGGGGTCCAGCCAAGGACATGCCTATATTGTAAAGCCGCATTCGAGATCTCTGCAATGGAGATTTTAGTTTGGATGCGGTAATACAAGTTATGCTGGTTCGTCAAGTCCAGCCTTGCAAACGCCGACCCCTTCGCTTGTGGGAGTTCAATCCCGAGGGACCGTGTTTCATTCAAAATTTCCTTGGCCTGACGCATGAGGAAATGTACAAGTCATTCTTCGGACCTCAGGTAGAGTGTCCGGAAATCACCAAGGACATGGGCCTGAGCAGTAACTGCGCCGCCGAATAGGTAAGGAATCTTCCAGCCGAACATACTATCTCTCATTTGTTACGAAGTTATTTCTGAGAGTTCGCTTTTTGACCAGGACTTGCAAACAAAGGCGAAGTTGATTTGGTGTTCGGCCCCCCTCCCTGAGGGTTTGGACAATCTGGTATTGGAAAAGATGCTCCAGGTCGCACCTTGCCCGGAGGCCTTGAAGGAAGATACTGGGGAGGATAATACGGGCGGACGCGGGCCCCCAACGCTGCCCATTCTAACCGAGGGAGCGGGCGTCTCCATGAAGGAAGACAACCGAAGGAGGAAAAGGACTGCGCCCAGGGATTCAAAAGCCGAAGCTTCCAAACGGGAGAAGAAGTCTCCCACAGAGGGTCCTACCTCGGGGGGTGCTTTTGCCGCACAAAGTCCGCGGGGGGATCAATTCTCCAGCGAGTCGTAAGTGACCTGAAATACGTTAATAGTACAGGTATGCCATCTTTTTCTTCTGAGAAAATAACCACTGCATATATCTTTGCAGGGCCTTAGCCCCTCTCAAATGAGCTCGTCTTCGGGGGATCTTCTTCCAGAGATGATGGAGAGCGAAACGCCTCCTCCAGACTCCTCCCCTCCGGAAGCGGGCGACCCCGAAGTGTCGTCGCGGAGGGCCTCTCCGAGTCCGGCGAGGCCAGAAGATAATCCCATTGACCCCCGAAGCTCCCAGTGTCCCGCTCCCGAAGAGAGCGGACAAAAGAGTCCGGCACCATCTGGTGTGCGATCGGATGTTCTGAGGGAGTTGGTGGGGCGAGCGGCCATCTCGGATGAACACCGTGTGCTGATGAATACGGTGATGGAGATAATCTCGTCCGCCGAAAGCGGATTACATGAAGCTTTTATGAGTCTACTGGCAGGCTTTGAGGTACATAAAATAATGTATGATAGTCCTGGACATGCTAGGTGTGCCCTGTGTAGATAGTAGCCCCTGAGACTCTGGTTGTCGTCGGAAACGATGACGAACAGAGGATCATATTCCCAGGTAATAACCATACTACCTCTATGTGCAGGTGATGGAAGCTCCGGTGGCTGGCCGGACTAGCGAGTTTGCCCATTTAAAACGGTTGGATGCAGTAGATGCCGACATCGAGCTTGTTAACAAAAGGCTTGACGAGGCACAAGGTAAGTGTCATTATCTGGTAAACGCCACATAGTAAGAGCAGTATGATGCCAGTATCTTTAATATGTTGTGACTGCAGATGGAGCTGCCACTGTTGAAGCCTTGCGAGCAGAGCTTGCCTGAGCCAACGAACAAGCGAGGTTTGGTAATGCGGCTGCTTTGAACGCGGCCGAAGAGTTGAAACCCGAGAAGGCCGCGCGTGGCGAGAGCCGAGATAAGATGGCCAAGATGGCCATCGAATTAAAAGCCGCCGTGGACCGTTGCCGGGTTCTTGAAAAGGAAAACCTAGCGAAGGCATCGGACCTTGAGAAGGCTGCTGCGACGAGAAAAGACATCCGCTCTGCTATGAGGGCGAAGAAGGAGGAGCTGCGGGAAGCCGGGGATATTGTAGCTGGGAAATCCTTTATGTTGTGGAGGAAGTTCGGAGATCCACGGTATGCCTCTTGGATCGGCTGTGGAGTTTGGAGGATGTGTATATGGATTTGGCGGCGAGCGCTGCCAATGCGGCCAAGTACTTCCAGGGTCAGACGGACCATGAAGTGGACCAGCTGTTTTGGACACAATTCCATTCTCCCGAGCGTCCGCTTTCATTGACTGACCAATTAGCCGAATGGGCCGAACTGAATAGGTTGTCCGGACTCGCCATGAGGTCTGTTGTGGATCAACTATGGCCGGAAAGGCCAAAACCGAACAGCTATTTCAGCTTGGTGCAGCAGTTCCTTGACGTGGCGCCGCGCATTAATGCGATGAAGAGGTCGGCGTGCATAGAGGGCTCATGGATGGCCTTTGCCCGTGTTAAAGCATACTGGGCAGAGATGGATGCTACCACAGTTGCAGCGCGGGATTCGGCCATAGGTCGAATGGCTGCTGAGCACTACTTTGAAGAAGTTCTTGAGGGTGCTCGTTTGATAGAGACCCAGTGCTCAAAAAATATTATGTTTGAGTGACATGTAATCTCATTGTAAGCGAAATGCTTTTATAAATTTTTATAAGGCTATTTTTATACTTTTTCCTGAAAGTAATATGATGCCTCCTCGGCGGCCGTTTGTGTATACATGTGTATAACCTGAAAGATTGCAGCCGTGGGCTTCAACCCCCACGCATATAATGCGGAGGTGCTCGCAAAAAAATACGCGTTCACACTTAACCCAACGTCTTGGTCCTATTAAGGAGGTGATAGCGGAGTGAGTGAGGCAACCGTACTATAATGCTTTAGCACTTTCAGTTAGCCATAGGAGTTTGACAGTGGGGCTACTAGATAGCCCCTGGTGGCTCCGCACTCTCCCGATCCCGGGGTGCGTACATGACTGGCCGCAAAATGGCCCTTCGTTAAGGCGGACGAATTCTAACATTCCAACAGGTCATTGAGTGGTTGACCAGTCTCACGCTATATCATGACAGTCAGTTTTCGGCTGTCTCTACTGAGGTGCTCGTCCGGATGAACCAGGGCACAATCACAGTAGTTCTCCTGGTGCTACCTTAGCCGGTAAAGCGGAACGTAAGGCACCAAAACACAGGAGCCGGGCAAACCCAACATTTGACCAAAGACAATGATTCGGAGCTGACGCATATGGGGCCAAACTCGCGACGCCGAACACTCGCTAGGTATTCGGTCTTTGTGGTATAAACCGGGCCTAAATAATGGCCTTTGTAAGAAGCCCCTTGTGTCCAGGTACGTGCATTGTTCTGGCGTGGCCACATGCCAAGACGTCAGCATCCTTCTCAACGGTGGATAAGTATCAACAAGAGACAATAAAAAAGGTTTACGCAGGGTCTTAATCTAAAAAGAATCCTTGGAGCGGGTCCCTGCTGCACGTCTGCGCCTGTGTCTCTGTTATGCCGTATCCTGGACGGGTGTAGCACGATGATCATCTGTAAAAGACGGGAATTTAGGTGAAAAAGTTGTCGTGCAAAAAGATAGCTTTTAAAGAAACCATATATAATTCAAGATGAGAAGAAATTGCCACTTGTCTGCGCGCATTGAGCCCCTTGTATTGACAAATAGGGGTGTGACCATTTATTCGGTATAAATAGCGGCGCCGGACTTGATTAGTTGTGTCTGAGGTCTTGACGACCTATTGGATGCTTCCGCTGGTCCGGGCGCCTTTAGTGTGCGGCTGCCAAGGCAGCCGCACTCTCTTCGGCGCGTAGAGATCGCTTGATATTTCCGTTCACTGAAATGATGCCACATGGACCGGGCATCTTGAGTTTGAGGGAGGCGTAGTGTGGTATTGCATTAAAGCAAGCGACAGCTTCGCGTCCGAGCAGTGCTTGATAGCCACTTTGGAACGGAGCGATGTGGAAGGTTAAATGCTCGCGACGGAAATTATCGGGGGAGCCGAATATAACTTGTAGTAGGAGGGAGCCCGTACAACGAGCCCCTGGGCCTGGCGTTACTCCTTTAAAGGTAGTATTGCTATGGCAAATTTTTGTTGGGTCTAACCCCATCCCGCGAATTGTATCCTGGTATATTAGGTTTAGATTGCTGCCACCGTCCATCAAGACTCGTGTGAAGTGATATCCGCCAATTAATGGGTCTAATACTAGGGCAGCCCATCCCGCGCGTCGGATACTTGCTGAGTAATCGCGATGGTCGAAAGTGATCGGTTGAGACGACCAGTGGCAGGACTTCGCGGTGACAGGCACTTGGGTATATTTTCCTGGGAGTGTTGCGTTGTTTTTTTCCTTGATCATGTCACTACAAGAAATATGTCAACTTGTGACCTTCTGTTAGTGACCCTGGAAGAATTGGTCATAGATCTATGACCATTTCAGAAAAATTGGTCAATAGTTGTTCGGGGGGCTCCAAAACCTAAACTATAACGACCATTTTGGTCAGAAAGGTCGTAATTTCCTTACACGAAATGGTCATAAAGCAGATAGCACTGGTCTGCTGCTTTATTTCTAGCTGATCATGACCAATATAGATGGTCATAACCTTGTAAATTGTGGTGGGTTGCTATGACTAGGCGCCACCTCATCAGTTTTGCCTACGTGTCATGTCCATGTGGCAGTTTTTGCCCTAGGTTGTGAAGCTACCTATATTTCTGTCATTCCCAAAATTCCCAAAAAAATCTCATAAATTCTTTGGGTCATATCTTCATCAAATATGTAAAAATCCTTCCTTGCCTAGTTCAAAACTAATTCAACAATATTCATTTTCCTATTCTGTTCACGACAACACTTTATGAAGGAAGTGCTATTTATATATTCTTGATTGCCCTCGGAATTTTTGGGCACTCTTTCCTATCCAAATCATTACCGCATGACAAAATTCTGCTCCACTTGCCCAGCAAATCTTCCTCGGCAAATTTCCAAAGTTTTTGTCCACCTAGAAGCATTGTGAAGGAAGTACCTTTTTTATATATCCAAATGACATGAAATTTATAAAGTTTATTCATATGCCCAAATTATCACCCTCCTCCAAATTGCAGCTCAGGCAAATTATCTATGTGAGCCCAGGTTCAATTTATATTTTATGGCCAAATTGGCACGTTGCAAAGCAAGTGTTATCTAGACCCCTCCTATTAACCTCAAACTCTTTGGGCACTCTTCCATACCCAAATCATTGCCACATGATAATATCCAGCTCCATTTTCCTAGTCAATCTTTCTTAGGAAATTTTCAAAGTTTCTACCTTGAGAGAAGCTTTGTGAAGTAAGTACTAGCTAGGCTTACCCGAATGATCTGAAAATATACCAAGGCATAACCATACCTATGTAACTTACCTACACCAAATTTGAGCTCATTTCATTCATCCAATTTCTCTCACTAGTTTTCCCAAGTTTCTGTCCATAGAAGAGCATTATGAAGGAAGTACCACTTTGGCATGTGCAAATGGTATCAATTTTCTACGGTGCTTTCCAATGCCCAAATAACCATCCTCCACCAAATTTCAGCTCAATCTATTCATTATTTTGAGCCCAGCTTCAACATTTATATTTCTGTCCAGTGTGGTACTTTGCAAAGCAAGTACCACCTACGATCCTCCTTTTGATCTGAAAATTTGCGAAGACATTCTTCTTAGCCGATGATCATCCTCAGCAAAAACTCACGCCCATTGGCCATGTGCATTTCTCGTACCGCTAATCAAACACTTGGCTGCTAATTCTTGTTTGAGCATCGATCGGTCTCTTCGTGAGAATCTTATGTTGTAATTTTCTTCCTAGAACCTACCTGGGGAGTGCCCAACCCACTAGACATGCCTAGGCTGCCCAGAACACATGGCAACGCCATGGTCACGCGGTGACCACGCGTCGGGCATGCGAGTTTACGCGCTCTAGAGTTGGGGGCCTTGGCCACCGCCCAAACCTCGACGTATCGCCATAAAACCATGTATTTATGATTAAATAGGTACTTATGTAACTATAAATGATTTTTGGAAAAAATAAATAGTAAACTATGAGGCAGCTGCAGTTCAAATTTGCCCGCTTCCTGCTGAATCGGCGGGAATTTGTCTTTTTCACTAGAGGTGGATCAAAACTTTTGACGCCCAATAATTTTGTAAATTTTGCATTAAATATGGCCTAGTATTTTATAAAAATGATTTGGTCCAATTTTGCAACAATTATTTGGGAGGTCCTTCACAAAAAAACCTCCTTTTGGGCACTCGAAAAATGGAAAATGGTTTTTTTGTCCAAAGAAAATGAAAACTTCATTAGGCAACATTGTTTGCCATTCCAATATACACCCTTGTGCACAATATGGGATCATTTGAACAAATTATGCCATAAATGTGGCCATAAGATTGATCATTTGGCTTGAAAGCCGTTGATCTCCACACGTGATAGCTCATTTTGAGAACACTTTTTTAAAATAATTCCCGTATTACAAGTTTATTATTTTTCCTAGGAACTTGGCCACATATAATGACACAACGCGAAAGTTTCCCAATTTTTTGATTTTTTTTGAATTTTTTATGCCCGTTTCAAAATGCGGTCAAAACGGCGGGAATGACCGTTCTTATCTAGTGGTTGAATCTTGGAATTTTTTTTGGTGTTTCTATGATTAAATAGATACTTATGTACCATAAATGATTTTTGGAAAAAATAAAGAGCAAACTACAAGGCAGCTACAGTTCAAATTTGACCCGCTTCCAACTGAATCAGCGGAAATTTGTCTTTTTCATGAGAGGTGGATCAAAACTTTTTACACCAAACCATTTGGTCAATTGTGCATTAAACATGGCCTAGTATTGTATAAAATTTATTTGGTCCATTTTTGCAACAATTATTTGGTAGTTCCTTCACAAAAAACCCTCCTTTTAGGCACTCGAAAAATGGAAAATGGTTTTTTCGTCCAAAGAAAATGAAAACTTCCTTAGGCAATATTTTTGCCATTCCAATATGCACCCTTGTGCACAATATGAGATCATTTAAGCAAACTATGCCATGAATCTGGCCATAAGATTGATCATTTGGCTTGAAAGCCATTGATCTCCACACGTGATAGCTCGTTTCTGAGAACACTTTTTTAAAATAATTGCCGTATTACAAGTTTATTATTTTTCCTGGGAACTTGGCCACATATAATGACATAATGCGAAGGTTTCCCAATTTTTTGATTTTTTTTGAATTTTTTATGCCTGTTTCAAAATGCGGTCAAAACAGCGGGAATGACCGTTCCTAGCTAGTGGTTGAATCTTGGAATTTTTTTTGGTGTTTCTCTGATAAAATAGATACTTATGTACCTAGAAATGATTTTTGGAAAAATTAAAGAGCAAACTATGAGGCAGCTGCAGTTCAAATTTGACCCGCTTCCAACTGAATCGGCTGGAATTTGTCTTTTTCACGAGAGGTGGATCAAAACTTTTTACACCCAACCATTTGGTCAATTGTGTATTAAATATAGCCTAGTATTTTAGAAAAATGATTTGGTCCAATTTTGCAACAATTATTTGGGAGGTCCTTCACAAAAAACCTCCTTTTGGGCACTTGAAAAATGGAAAATGGCTCTTTTGTGCAATGAAAGTGAAAACTCCCTTAGGCAACATTGTTTGGAATTCTAAGATGCACCCTTGTGCACAATATGAGGTCATTTGAACAAACTATGCCATGAATGTGGCCATAAGATTGAGGTCCACGGCAGATGGATCCAACGTCCACCCTCTCACCCACCCACACCCACCCACTCTCCCCCACACACCACTCGTCGCCCACACACCACTCGTCCCCCGCACGACTTCCCCTCCTCTCTCTCCTAGATCCATACGCCACCGCCGCCATTGCCATCACCTCGCCTTCCCGTAGATCCAAAACCACGGTGACGGTCATGCGGATCGGAAAGCCATGGTAGCGGACCTCATGGATCCATCTCCCTCACCCCTCAACCCCCACGCACCCACGCCTGCCACCCCAACCCCTCTCCCTCCCTCTGTGATCTCGATCGGCCCTGCTCTCCACCGCCCACCTCGACTTCGCCGAAGATAAAAGCATCGCCGCCCAGCAACCACGGCTGTCTTGCTCGCCGACGAGCATGGTGCTCCATCAATCTGGCCGGATCCGACGCGCGCGTGGCCTATCTAGGGTCTCCGGCCACCAGGACAGGACAGCGCCATCGGCTCCCTCGGCTCCGGCGACTGCGAACGCGACCGGCGACTGGCAGCGGGCGTCTCTCCCAGGTAATAGATGAGATCCATCTCCCTCCCGCCTTTCCGTGTCAGATCTGTTCTTGATATGCACTAGATAGTGATGTCGAGGTCAAGAGTTGGTTAGTGCTCGATGGATCTCTTCCGTAGGTTAGGAGCTGGAGGCTATTTCTTGATGGTGCCTCCAATGCAGCAACGGTGGACACCCTCCTTGTCTTTGCGTAGTTGCAGTCCCCTAAGGCCAACGCATAAATACATGCAAGGTATTTTTGTTTCTTGCGCACATGAGTTAGTTTCAATTGAACTGTAGAGTAGGGCTTATAGACGTAGTTGGGGGGTGTCAAGTGCCTACCAGTGTAGCTGAACTTTGTGTAGTCGAAACAGGTTGCCTTTTGCATTCGTTGGGGTACTTGGCCATCATACAGCAGTACTGATCGAGTACGGACGTTGTGGAGTACTACTTTATTGTACTAGCATAGAAGTGACAGAGTTTTAGAGCGAGGAACAGCCGACAGGGTCGGTACTGGTGTAGAGTTTAGTACTCTGTAGTTTTACCTGAACAGAGTTGTAGACTATACTCTCTAGTTTTTGCTGAACAAAGTTAAAAGATTGTACAATGTGGTTTGTGCTGAACAGAGTTCTATACTGCATTCTATATTTGTGATGAACAGAGTGTTTCTAGAAGCAAAAGATTCGTTCGGTTGGTAGCTTCATGTGCTAATGTGTAACCAACACGTGACTTGTTTGTAGCGTCTGTTGACAAAAATGTCAGTCATAGTAACTGACAGTGTGCCTTGACATGTTTATATGTTATCATGCTTAGGAATCAACTACTCTATATATTTTTTGCATCTCTGTCACATCCAATCGTGATTCAGGATGTACTAATTCTTGTATGCTATCCTATTCCTACCAGCATAGAAGTGAAGTGTGTAGGATTGGTATTATGCCCCTGTGTTATTTGTATTCTTCACAGGTTACACGCAGTCAGCCTTCCAAGGTCTGTCGTGCGTTCTGCTAGTGTTCACAGCCTTCCAAGTTCATGGGGGTCTTGTTTGTTTGTTCATGTGATGATTCTTCTACACATTTCATAGTTTCTTCTACATAGGCGCTACATTTTGGGTAAATCCTGTGCAGATTATGAAGTAACTTGGGTGCCTCGGTAACCATCTTCTTCGTTCTTTTGCAGTTGTGGAGACCACGGATGGGACTATCGCAGTTGCTTCTGCGTTTCACGGGCATCAGGAAGGTACTAATTACCATTCCCTCTCTCTAGTTCTTACTCACCACACAACAAGGCAAGGCATATCTGACCATCGCAGGGCCCTTTGCTACATTTGTTGTTCTATGTAATTGGAGAGCTACTCAAAAGGCTTTCTTCCATATGCTTATGTGTTGCTTTATTTAACATCGGTACATTACAGGGATCACAAGTTCTTGTTGAAAGCGTTAGAAGAGGGAGTTGACTGTGGCCATGGAGGCTTGTTTGGCTCTGACACCATGGATGCCGCTGCGCTCTCTCATCGTCCTCCTCCCTGACCCCTAGGCACATCGGGCCGCTGTGCTTCTTCTAGTTTCACATGTAGGCTTTTCAAAGGATTTTGGATGCTGATAATATCAACTTAGTTCCTTGAATGTGATATATAGATTCTTCCCTTATTTTAACTGATTGCCAGAAACTGTACATTCCTAGTTGACAGTCATGAACTTTTAGTGTTGGTAATCTAAAATATTCTGCATATTTAGTGTCCAAATACAGTCCAAAGATAAATCCTAGCTGTAAATATTCTGCATATATAGTGTTCAATTTGATCTATAAGATCTGAGTTTATTGTACTATTAATGGTGATAAGATTGTCGCTAGTATATTCTGTACATTTCTTGTTTGGGTATGGGCTAGAAAATAATGTCAGTTCTGCTCCAGCAAAACTTACCAGCTTCTGCCTTTCCCTACTTTAAACCATCTAAAAAGGCTAGCGTGATTATTGAAGCCCATGACCTTTTGCCCATCCATCCTCGAGCTTTTATTTCTAGGGTTTACTTCATAAGAACTTTGTGATGAGTTACCAGCAATGTCCCTTTACCGAAGCCCTGTCATTGTAGTAGGGTTGCCTGCGGGGCAGTCGGCACATGCATGATGCTGCATTCCTGCCAATCATGTTTGCTTAGATGTTTGGCTTCCTACTTTTGTATTGTTTTGTTTTGTATTGTCTGCATCCGAGTCTCGGTCCTCCTGCACAGCAAGGAGCTGGACCAAGGGGGCAAGTAGCACTGTTGGTTCCTTGAGACATGTGCAACACATTTAACTTGTAGTACTCCAGTAATCTAGTAATTTTGCTTAGAGTATTTAACAAGGTTGAACTTTACATGTGTGGAGTAATTTTGCTTGGAGTATTTAACAAGATTCAGCAAGATTTAACTTACTTTTCCAGTAAATTAAATGGACATCTTGGATTAGTTAGAAAATCATGAATTATTTGCAGAAATCCATAGAAGTATTGTACTCCAGTGTGCATTACTTACATAAACTTGCTTGCAAGCTTATTTTCTGACTTGTATATTCTCGAACTAAAAAAGCTTAGTTAACTTCTGTTAAGTTTCAGTAATATTCAGTGGAGTATTTACTGTAAATTTTGCACATCACAATAATTTCACTTGTTGTTAACTGCTGTAATATTCAGTGGGACCTTGAAATCACATATTTGTTTGGGCATGTGCTATATGTACCATTTTAGAAGTAGTCCACATATTTCTGTCCTACTATAGTCTTTTTTAAACTTCTTATGAGATTGAAGTATTCGTTCTGATTTCTGGTTTGCTGATTGTTGTAAACAGATGTATGAAACCTCTTAACTGTGGATGACAACTACTTGAGAAGGACCATCATCACCCATCAAGTACGCCATTGAGGTAATTCACCAGTCCCTCCAGCACCAACTATCTATTTTCTCTTGTATGCTTAGGTTTTTCATGCTGTTGTGGTAGCCCCATTGCTGTTGCGTTGAATCTCATGCCAGCGCTGGTGCGCCTGTGGCTTGATGTGCTATGATCTTTATCTGTGTAGGTTTTGTTTGATGATATGCTTAGATTATGATCATAAGCATGGTGGTTTGATGATGCTGAGGCCAGCTGTTAAACCATGATATAGTTGCTGGAACTGAGCTTAATATTCATGTGTGTATGTGTATGTGTATGTGTATGTGTGTCGAGTAAAGTTGTGGTTTGTGCTGCTCCTTTGTAACATGATGAAACAAAGAATGTCCTTTACTCCTTTTTTGAATGGAATGTTCATAATATATTGGCTCCAGTTTTTCTAATTTTTATCAGCTGATTCATGTAACAGGGCGTCCGTGGAAGGCCCAGTCCTGACTCTCCAGTGAGTCTGACATTTGATCGCTATTGAAGGAGCTACATCTAGAAGAAGAAAACACTTGTAGAGCTTGTAACTGATTCCCATAGTTGTAGAGCTTGTATCAACTAAGCTTGTATTATGTGTAACTTGTAGAACTTGTAAATGCTACAGCTTGTAGGACGTGTCATTTGTAGAGCTTGTAAATAAGCTTGTATATGCTACAGCTTGTAGGACGTGTCATTTGTAGAGCTTGTATTGAATCTGGCTATTGTTATTTGAAGTATCATGTGTGTTTTTTGCTTGTCAATTTAACTACTGGTTATTTTCTTATTGTCAAATTGAAATATGAAGAATCTGGGCCTAATAGCTAGGACCCACTTATCAGAACCTGACAAGTGGGACCTGTTTGACTAGTGGACCCATTTTATCAAAAAACTAAAAATGTTGTACAAAAAGGCCATGACCCATGAAATAAAAAGGCTGAATTGTTGGGCTTGGCCCATGAAGTCTGACCAAAAATTGACAGGAAAAAAATATAGAAAGGCTGAATTAATGTGCTCGGCCCATATAAACACCCAATTGGACCGGGCTGAATCTTGTGCCACATCAGATTGCCACGTCGGATGCCTACGTGGCCTGGGGAGGCTGCTAGTGACCAAAACGCCACAGTAGACGTATTTTGGTCATAAACGTCTACGCCCATTCCAGAAGAAAGTTCGCTTTAGTCAGTTGATGACGGCCAGCTTTTGACCTTATGTTTTTGGTCACAAAAAGGTCACAAATGGAAATTTGTGACCATTCAGTGACCAATAGTGGTGGTCACAAGTTGACATATTTCTTGTAGTGTGTGTAACACATTTACTGTTTTGACTTCTGGTGGAAATTTCTTTTGTTCCCCAGTGTCTTGCTTGGGAGGCTCGTCCTCGTCTTCACTTGGTGTATCCTCCCCCTTGTGTACGACGTTGAGCTTGCCGGACTGCTTGTAGACCCAACATTCTCTATGGGTATGATTAGCAGGTTTACCAGGGGTATTATGGATCTGACATACTTGGTCCAGAATTTTGTTGAGGCTGGACAGTTCATCCCTGGTGCCTTTAGAGGGCGGCTTTTGACCAGGCCAAGAGCTTTTGAATCCGGCGTTTACTGTCGTGCCCTTCATGTTGTCTTCTTTATTCCGGCATTTGTTATTGTTGTTGCGCCGTGATTTCCTATTTCCATCTCTAACTTTCGATGTACTGGGGTCGCTTGTTCTACATCTAGCTAGCCAGCTGTCCTCACCCGCGCAAAAGTGGGTCATGAGGCTTGTTAATGCGGCCATCGTTCTTGGCTTATTTTGGCCGAGGTGTCTGGCGAGCCATTCGTCATGGACGCTATGCTTAAAAGCTGCCAAGGCTTCAGCGTCCGGACAGTCAACAATCTGGTTCTTTTTAGTAAGAAACTTGTTCCAAAGCTTTCGGGTTGACTCTCCGGGCTGTTGAGTTATGTGACTCAAATCGTTCGCATCCAGAGGTCGGACATAAGTCCCTTGAAAATTTGCCCGAAAGGCATCTTCGAGCTCTTCCCAACTTCCAATGGAGCTTTCGGGGAGGCCTTTAAGCCAGTGACGACCTGGCCCTTTGAGCTTGAGGGGTAAGTACTTGATGGCATGGAGATCATCTCCTCGATCCATATGGATATGAAGGATGTAGTCCTCAATCCAGACCCCAGGGTCTGTTGTTCTGTCGTATGTCTCTATGTTTATGGGTTTGAATCCCTCTGGAAATTCATGGTCCAGCACCTCATCGGTGAAACATAGGGGGTGTGCGGCACCCCTGTAGCTGGGTGTACCGCGTTGTTCGGATGTTTGTTGTGTTGCATTTTATGCTGGGCGCGCTTGCGTGGTCCATAGATGGATCTTGTTGCGCCGTCCTTTGGGTGCGAGCCCTCGCATGGGTCGCGTGTTGTATTGTGAGTGGCGTTGTATGTCGCTCTATGTTGGTAGAGGGGTCGTCTATCCGCCCAGGTGGCTGCTTTGATATTCGGTTGTGCAGGGTCTGAGGCCTCCTCATCGAATTCAGGTAGCAGCTTCTGCTTTGGGTAGCTCTTGGAGGGGCGATTGTCGCCGTACCTTGCTGCTGTGTTGAGTATTTTACTCCATCTGATTTGGAGTGTGTCTTGCGCAGCCTTGAGCCTTTGCTTCTGCTTTTTAAAACTCCTCGCGGTGGCAACAAGCATTTTACGGGCATTCTGCTGCTCCGGGTGCCTGTCCGGCGTTATGTTGTCCGGACCATTATCCTTGATAGAATTTGTTTGTTCGGTTTGATTATCCGGATTGCCGTTGTCCGGCAGCGGTTCGCCCTGCTCCAGCGCTGGGTCTGTGTGATCGTTATTTCTGTCGAGGCAGGATTTGGGGCGACGCTTGTGTCGCCGCTTTGACTGCTTCTCGAGGTAACAAGCCTTCGGTGCGTCCTTCCGCTCCTCGTCGTCATCTTTTGGTGCGTCCACCATGTATACGTCATATGACGAGGTGCCTTTCCAGGGCCAAATAGGCGCTGGTTCTTCATCGTCTCTTTCATTGGCGTCCATACCGTCGATGTCTTCGGAGTCGAAGTCGAGCATGTCGGTTAAATCGTCGACAGTGGCTACAAAGTGGGTGGTGGGTGGGCTTTGAATTTCTTCATCGTCTGTATCCCAACCTTGCTGACCGTAGTCCGGCCAGGGCTCTCCTGATAAAGAGAGAGACTTTAGTGTCTTCAGAATATCGCCGAAAGTCGAGTGCTAAAAGATGTCCGCGGTAGTAAACTCCATGATCGGCGCCCAATCGAATTCGATCGGCAGGGGCGCGGAGGGTTCGGAGTCCGGAGAGGAGTCCGGCTCCTTGGAGTCACGAGTCTCGGGGAGTGCGGGGCTGGTGTTCGGCTCGATCGCCATTCAAATCGCAGCCCCCGAGGCGGCGTCCAACCACCCATCCTCGATCGGCGCAGTTGGCTCTGAATTAAGGGTCGAAGCCGATGTGGATGCGGCCTCCAGGGCACTGTTCGGTGGCAGAGCTAGATCATGCTTGTCGTGACAGTGCGGCGCGCTCGGCAGTGGCTTGAATCCGTCGAAGATCAAGTCCCTGCGGATGTCAGCCGTGTAGTTTAAACTTCCAAATCTGACCTGACGGCAAGGGGCATATCTTTTGATCTGCTCCAGATGGCCAAGTGAATTGGCCTGTAGTGCGAAGCCGCCGAAGACGAAGATCTGTCCGAGGAGGAAGGTCTCTCCCTGGACTGCATCGCTATTGATGATCGTAGGAGCCATCAAGCCTAACGGCGACGACACAGAGGAACTCTCAATGAAAGCACCGCTGTCGGTGTCAAAACCGGCGGATCTCGGATAGGGGGTCCCGAACTGTGCGTCTAGGCCGGATGGTAACAGGAGGCAAGGGACACGAAGTTTTACCCAGGTTCGGGCCCTCTTGATGGAGGTAAAACCCTACGTCCTGCTTGATTAATATTGATGATATGGGTAGTACAAGAGTAGATCTACCACGAGATCGGAGAGGCTAAACCCTAGAAGCTAGCCTATGGTATGATTGTTGTTCTGTATGTTGTCCTACGGACTAAAACCCTCCGGTTTATATAGACACCGGAGAGGGTTAGGGTTACACAAAGTCGGTTACAATGGTAGGAGATCTACATATCCGTATCGCCAACCTTGCCTTCCACGCCAAGGAAAGTCCCTTCCGGACACGGGACGAAGTCTTCAATCTTGTATCTTCATAGTCCAGGAGTCCGGCTGAAGGTATAGTCCGGCCATCCGGACACCCCCTAATCCAGGACTCCCTCACCTAGTTTATGAGTTGCTTCGTAAGGGGCTGATTTGGATCCATATGTTTCATGCTATGGTTAGGCTTACCTTAATACTTCTTTTGTAGTTGCGGATACATGCAATAGGGGTTAATCATAAGAGGGATTCTTGTCCATCAAAGGACAGTACCCAAGCACCGGCCCACCCACATATCAAATTATCAAAGTACCGAACACGAATCATATGAACGTGATGAAAACTAGCTTGACGATAATTCCCATGCGTCCTCGGGAGCGCTTTCCTTTATATAAGAGTTTGTCCAGGCTTGTCCTTTCCTACAAAAAGGTTTGGGCCATCTTGCTGCACCTCATTTACTTTTATTACTTGTTACCCGTTACAAATTACCTTATCACAAAACTATATGTTACCGATAATTTCAGTGCTTGAAGAGAATACCTTAATGAAAACCGCTTATCATTTCCTTCTGCTCCTCGTTGGGTTCGACACTCTTACTTATCGAAAGGACTACGACAGATCCCCTACACTTGTGGGTCATCAGTCATCACCCTTGACGTTTCTAACCTGATTTGCTCCATCTGGCAAGATGCCAAGCACCCACCACGACCTAGGTACTTGTCACCTTTAAACCCATCCAATATCACCTGCCCGATGTACTTCAAATATACTAATAGGTCACTGTTACATGTTATGCAGCTAGCAAAAACTAGAAGGACGATGTTTCTTCTGGAGCTAACAGCTTGGCCAACCAAGATCCTGGACTGAGGCATTGCTATGAACTTGTAAGTGTGTGTGTCTCTCTCTCTCTTGTATTGTTGTGTGCCTGCCAGCGTGCTTTGCTAGGATTTTTGACCAGTAATCCCTTTGTGCAGACAATGATTTCCACTATTGGCTGCTGAGGGAGTCCTAGATTAGGGGGTCCTCGGACAGCCGGACTATATACTTTGGCCGGACTGTTGGACTATGAAGGTACAAGATTGAAGGCTTCGTCCTGTGTCCGAGTGGGACTCTCCTTTGCGTGGAAGGCAAGCTTGGCAATTCGGACATGTAGATCTCCTTCTCTGTAACCGACTGTGTGTAACCCTAGCCCCTCCGGTGTCTATATAAATCGGAGGGTTTAGTTTGTAGGACAAGAACAATCATAATCACAGGCTAGCTTCTAGGGTCTAGCCTCTACGATCTCGTGGTAGATCAACTCTTGTAATACTCATATCATCAAGATCAATCAAGTAGGAAGTAGGGTATTAACTCCATCGAGAGGGCCCGAACCTGGGTAAACATTGTGTCCCCCGCCTCCTGTTACCATCAGCCTTAGATGCACAGTTCGGGACCCCCTACCCGATATTTGCCGGTTTTGACGCCGACATTGGTGCTTTCATTGAGAGTTCCACTGTGCCTTCATGATAAAGGCTTGATGGCTCCTTCGATCATCGGCAACGATGCGATCTAGGGTGAGGTTTTTCTCCCTGGACAGATCTTCACATTCGGCGGCTTCGTACTGCGGGCCAACTCGCTTGGCCATCTGGAGCAGATCGAGAGCTACGCCCCTGCCATCACGTCTGGTTTGGAAGCTTGAACTATACTGCCGACATCCGCGAAGACTTGATCTTCGACGGATTCGAGCCCATGTCAGGTGCGCCGCACAGTCACGACGAGGATGACTTAGCCCTGCCGTCGGAAGGTGTTCGGGAGATCACACCTGCGGCTACTCCGGCCGCTAATCCAGAGCAGATCGTGCCATCCGAGGACGGGTGGATGGACCCCGCCACGGAGGCCGCACACTCTGCGGTGCTACCTCTTGAGCACTGCGTTGGTTTTCCCCGAAGAGGAAGGGATGATGCAGCAAAGTAGCATAAGTATTTCCCTCAGTATTTGAGAACCAAGGTATCAATCTAGTAGGAGGCTACGCGTGAATCCCTCGTACCTGCACAAAACAAATAAATCCTTGCAACCAACGCAAATAGGGGTTGTCAATCCCTATAAGGCCACTTATGAGAGTGAGATCTGATAGATATGATAAGATAATATTTTTGGTATTTTTGTGATAAAGATGCAAAGTAAAATAAAGGCAAAGTAAATAGCAAAGGAAATAAATAAGTAGTAGGAGATTAATATGATGAAGATAGACCCAGGGGCCATAGGTTTCACTAGTGGCTTCTCTCGAGAGCATCAGTATTCTACGGTGGGTGAACAAATTATTGTTGAGAAATTGACAGAATTGAGCATAGTTATGAGAATATCTAGGTATGATCATGCATATAGGCATCACGTCCGAGAAAAGTAGACCGACTCCTGCCTGCATCTACTACTATTACTCCACTCATCGACCGCTATCCAGCATGCATCTAGAGTATTAAGTTAAAAACAGAGTAACACCTTAAGCAAGATGACATGATGTAGAGGGATAGACTCATGCAATATGAAGAGAACCCCATCTTGTTATCCTCGATGGAAACAATACAATACGTGCCTTGCTGCCCCTACTGTCACTGGGAAAGGACACCGCAAGATTGAACCCAAAGCTAAACACTTCCCCCATTGCAAGAAAGATCAATCTAGTAGGCCAAACCAAACAGATAATTCGAAGAGGCATGCAAAGATAACCAATCATACAATAAAGAATTCAGAGAAGATTCAAATATTATTCATAGATAGACTTAGTCGTAAACCCAACATTCATCGCTCTCAACAAACACACCGCAAAAAGAAGATTACATCGAATAGTTCTCCACAAGAGAGGGGGAGAACATTGTATTGAGATCCAAAAAGAGAGAAGAAGCCATCTAGCTACTAACTATGGACCCGTAGGTCTGAGTTAAACTACTCACACTTCATCGGAAGGGCTATGGTGTTGATGTAGAAGCCCTCCGTGATCGATGCCCCCTTCGGCGGAGCTCCGGAACACGCCCCAAGATGGGATCTCGTGGATACAGAAAGTTGCAGTGGTGGAATTAGGGTTTTGGCTCCATATCTGATCGTTTGGGGGTACGTATGTATATATAGGAGGAAGGAGTACGTCGGTGGAGCAACAAGGGGCCCACGAGGGTGGAGGGCGCGCCTGGGGTAGGCAGGCGCGCCCCCTACCTCATGGCCTCCTCTTTTCTTTCTTGGCGTAGGGTCCAAGTCTCCCGGGTCTTGTTCGTTGAGAAAATCACGTTCCCGAAGGTTTCATTTTGTTTGGACTCTGTTTGATATTCCTTCTCTTCGTAACCCTAAAATAGGCAAAAAAACAGCAATTCTGGGTTGGGCCTCCGATTAATAGGTTAGTCCTAAAAATAATATAAAAGTGGATAATAAAGCCCAATAATGTCCAAAACAGTAGATAATATAGCATGGAGCAATCAATAATTATAGATACGTTGGAGACGTATCAAGCATCCCCAAGCTTAATTCCTGCTCGTCCTCGAGTAGGTAAATGATAAAAACAGAATTTTTGATGCGGAGTGCTACTTGGCATAATTTTAATGTAATTCTTCTCAATTGTGGTATGAATATTCAGATCCGAAAGATTCAAGACAAAAGTTCATATTGACATAAAAATAATAATACTTCAAGCATACTAACTAAGCAATTATGTCTTCTCAAAATAACATGGCCAAAGAAAGTTCATCCCTACAAAATCATATAGTTTAGTCAGTTTTCATTTCGTCACACAAGAATGCTCTCATCATGCACAACCCCGATGACAAGCCAAGCAATTGTTTCATACTTTAGTAATCTCAAACCTATAAACTTTCACACAATATATGAGCGCGAGCCATGGACATAGCACCATGGGTGGAATAGAATATAATGAGGGGGTTATGTGGAGAAGACAAAAAGGAGAAAGTCTCACATCAACGAGGCTAATCAATGGGCTATGGAGATTCCCACCGATTGATGTTAATGCAAGGAGTAGGGATTGCCATCCAACGGATGCACTAGAGCTATAAATGTATGAAAGCTCAACAAAAGAAACTAGTGGGTGTGCATCCAACTTGCTTGCTCATGAAGACCTACAGCACTTGAGGAGGCCCATTGTTGGAATATACAAGCCAACTTCTATAACGAAAAATTCCCACTAGTATATGAAAGTGACAAAACAAGAGAGTCTCTATCATGAAGATTACGGTGCTACAAGGACAAGTGTGGCAAGCGATAGTAACATTGTCCCTTCTCTCTTTTTCTCTCGTTTTTCTCTTTTTTGGGCATTCTCTCTTTTTTATGGGCTTTCTATTTTTTTATTTATTTATTCCCCACTTGGGACACTGCTCTAGAAAATGATGATCATCACACTTTTATTTATTTACAACTCAATAATTATAGCTCGATACTAGAACAAAGGATGACTCTATATGAATGCCTCCAGCGGTGTACCGGGATATGCAATGGACCAAGAGTGACATGTATGAAAGAATTATGAACGGTGGCTTTGCCACAAATACTATGTCATCTACATGATCATGCTAAGCAATATGACAATAATGAATGTGTCATGATGAATGAAATGATGGAAAGTTGCATGGCAATATATCTCGGAATGGCTATGGAAATGCCATAATAGGTGGGTATGGTGGCTGTTCTGAGAAAGATATAGGGAGGTTTATGTGTGAAAGAGCGTACCATATTACGGGGTTTGGATGCACCAGCGAAGTTTGTGCCAACTCTCAATGTGAGAAAGGGCAATGCACGGTACCGAAGAGGCTAGCAAGGATGGAAGGGTGAGAGTGCGTATAATCCATGGACTCAACATTAGTCATAAAGAACTCACATACTTATTGCAAAAATCTACAAGTCATCAAAAACCTTGGTACTACGCGCATGCTCCTAGGGGGATAGATTGGTAGGAAAAGACCATCGCTCGTCCCCGACCGCCACTCATAAGGAAGACAATCAAATAACACCTCATGTTTCAAATTTGTTGCATAACGTTTACCATATGTGCATGCTACGGGACTTGCAAACTTCAAGACAAGTATTTCTCAATTTGACAACTACTCAACTAGCACGACTTTGATATTATTACCTCCATATCTCAAAACGGAGACACACAACAATCTGTTTATTTGATTCCATAAGAGTCTCCCTTTTTCAGACAAACGGTGACACACAAAATGAGCATGCTCATCTAAAGATTTCCCATCAACTAGGCTAGTTGGGGTTTCAGCATGAGCACATAAGGATCGAAGATGATCTAAGTAGAACACTTTAAGTGGATCCATATCAATAGATTTTTAGCAAGCAAAGATGTGAGCAAATAGAAGGCACATGGAAACACAAACAAGGATACATACGGGAAGAAGGCAAATAGAGAAAGAGAGGGAGGATAGAGAGAGAGGGCGAATAAAACGGCAAGGTGAAGTGGGGAGAGGAAAACGAGAAGCAAAGGTCAAATAATGTAATGCGGGAGATAATGGTATGTGATGGGTACTTGGTATATTTACTTTTGCGTAGACCTCACCGGCAACGGCGCCAGAAGTCCTTCTTGCTACCTCTTGAGCACTGCGCTGGTTTTCCCCGAAGAGGAAGGGATGATGCAGCAAAGTAGCATAAGTATTTCCCTCAGTTTTTGAGAACCAAGGTATCAATCCAGTAGGAGGCTACGCGCCAATCCCTTGTACCTGCACAAAACAAATAAATCCTCGCAACCAACGCCATAAGGGGTTGTCAATCCCTACACGGCCACTTACGAGAGTGAGATCAGATAGATATGATAAGATAATATTTTTGGTATTTTTGTGATAAAGATGCAAAGTAAAATAAAGGCAAACTAAATAGCAAAGGAAATAACTAAGTAGTAGGAGATTAATATGATGAAGATAGACCCGGGGGCCATAGGTTTCACTAGTGGATTCTCTCGAGAGCATAAATATTCTACGGTGGGTGAACAAATTACTGTTGTGCAATTGACAGAATTGAGCACAGTTATGAGAATATCTAGGTATGATCATGTATATAGGCATCACGTCCGAGACAAGTAGACCGACTCATGCCTGCATCTACTACTGTTACTCCACTCATCGACCGCTATCCAGCATGCATCTAGAGTATTAAGTTAATGAAAACAGAGAAACGCCTTAAGCAAGATGACATGATGTAGACGGGTAAACTCATGCAATATGATGAAAACCCCATCTTGTTATCCTCGATGGCAATAATACAATACGTGCCTTGCTGCCCCTACTATCACTGGGAAAGGCACCACAAGATTGAACCCAAAGCTAAGCACTTCTCCCATTGCAAGAAATATCAATCTAGTAGGCCAAACCAAACTGATAATTCAAGGAGACTTGCAAAGATAACCAATCATACATAAAAGAATTCAGAGAAGATTCAAATATTGTTCATAGATAGACTTGATCATAAACCCACAATTCATCGGTGATGACCCACAAGTATTGGGGATCTATCGTAGTCCTTTCGATAAGTAATAGTGTCGAACCCAACGAGGAGCAGAAGGAAATAATAAGCGGTTTCCAGCAAGGTATTCTCTGCAAGTACTGAAATAAGTGGTAACAGATAGTTTTGTGATAAGATAATTTGTAATGAGCAACAAGTAACAAAAGTAAATACGGTGCAGCAAGGTGGCCCAATCCTTTTTGTAGCAAAGGACAAGCCTGGACAAACTCTTATATGATGTAAAGCGCTCCCGAGGACACATGGGAATATTGTCAAGCTAGGTTTCATCATGTTCATATGATTTGCGTTCGGTACTTTGATAATTTGGTATGTGGGTGGACTGGTGCTTGGGTGCTGTCCTTACTTGGACATGCATCCCACTTATGACTAACCTCTATTGAAAGCATCCGCAACTACAACAAAAGTATTAAGGTAAACCTAACCATAGCATGAAACATATGGATCCAAATCAGCCCCTTACGAAGCAACGCATAAACTAGGGTTTAAGCTTCTGTCACTCTAGCAACCCACCATCTACTTATTACTTCCCAATGCCTTCCTCTAGGCCCAAATAATGGTGAAGTGTCATGTAATCGACGTTCACATAACACCACTAGAGGAGAGACAACATACATCTCATCAAAATATCGAACGAATACCAAATTCACATGACTACTAATAGCAAGACTTCTCCCATGTCCTCAGGAACAAAAGTAACTACTCACAAAGCATAAACATGTTGATAATCAGAGGGGTATTAATATGCATATAGGATCTGAACATATGATCTTCCACCAATTGAACCAACTAGCATCAACTACAAGGAGTAAATAACACTACTAGCAACCTACTAGCACCAATCCCGGACTTGGAGACAAGAATTGGATACAAGAGATGAACTAGGGTTTTTAGATGAGATGGTGTTGATGAAGATGTTGATGGAGATTGCCCTCTCCCGATGAGAGGAGCGTTGGTGATGATGATGGCGATGATTTCCCCCTCGGGGTGGGAAGTTTCCCCGGCAGAACAGCTCCGCCAGAGCCCTAGATTGGTTCCGCCTTGTGGTTGCGGAGTTTCATCCGAGAAGATGGCTTATCAAATTTTTTCCATCGAAAGACTCCATATAACAGAAGATGGCCACCGGAGGGCCACTAGGGGGCCCACGAGGTAGGGGGCGCACCCAGGTGGGTAGGGCGCGCCCCCACCCTCGTGGGTAGGGTGTGGCCCCCCTGGTGAAGTTCTTGCTCTCAATATTTTTTATATATTTGGAAAACATCTTCCATGAAGTTTCAGGACTTTTGGAGTTGTGCAGAATAGGACTCTAATATTTTCTCCTTTTCCAGCCCAGAATCCCAGCTGCCGGCATTCTCACTCTTTATGTAAACCTTGTAAAATAAGAGAGAATAGGCATAAGTATTGTGACATAATGTGTAATAGCAGCCCATAACGCAATAAATATTGATATAAAAGCATGATGTAAAATGGACGTATCAACTCCCCCAAGCTTAGACCTCGCTTGTCCTCAAGCGAAAAGCCGAAATCGAAAAATATGTCCACATGTTTACAGATAGAGGTGTCGATAAAAATAAAATACGGACATGAGGGCATCATGATCATTCTTAGAACAACTACTCATATAATTCTTTGTCATATAATATCTAATGCTAGAGTAATAATTCAATCACAATATCAAGTATGAATCGTATACTTCATTGAAAACTAACATACTATAATCTCAGTCATTGAAGCAATTGCAATTTATCATAACATAGGAAAGAGTCAATGTATAAGAGCTTTTCAGTAAGTCCACATACTCAACTATCATATAGTCTTTCACAATTGCTGACACTCACGCAATACTTATGGGTATGGAGTTTTAATCGGACACAGAGAAAGATAGGGGCTTATAGTTTTGCCTCCCAACGTTTTACCTCAAGGGTAATGTCAATAGTAATAGTTCATGAAAACTCACATCCAATTAGCCATATATACCAGGATCTTTGCAACATATTGTGCTTGCCAAAGGATAAAGTGTAAAAAGGAAGGGTGAAAATCACCATGAATCTTATGCAATGTAGGAGATAAAAGTAAAAGATAGGCCCTTCGTAGGGGGAAGCAGAGGTTGTCATGCGCTTTTATGGTTGGATGCACAAAATCTTAATGCGAAAGAACGTCACTTTATATTGCCACTTGTGATATGGACCTTTATTATGCAGTCTGTTGCTTTTATTACTTCCATATCACACGATCATATAAAGCTTATTTCCTCCACACCAATCAGTCATACATATTTAGAGAGCAATTTTTATTGCTTGCACCGATGACATCTTACTTGATGGATCTTACTCAATCCATAGGTAGATATGGTGGACTCTTATGGCAAGACTGGTTTAAGGGTATTTGGAAGCAGAAGTAGTATCTCTACTTGTTGCAATGAATTTGGCTAGCATGAGGGGGGAAAGCAAGCTCATCATGTTGGAAGATCCAAGACAATATAATTTATCTCAGATATAAGAAAACATAACCCGTTACGTTGTCTTCCTTGTCCAATGTCAACTCTTTAGCATGTCATATTTTAATGAGTGCTCACAACCATAAAAGATGTCCAAGATAGTATATTTATATGTGAAGACCTCTCTTTCTTTATTACTTCCTATTAATTTCAATGATGACCAAAACTATGTTTGTCAACCCTCAACAACTTTTATTCATCATACTCTTTCTATGTGAGCTCATTACTCTCCATAAGACTCACATGATCTCTTTATTTCTTTTTATTTCTTTCTCTATTCTTTTATTCACTTAGGATCATGGCAAAATAATCAAGCCCTTGACTCAACACTAATCTTTATTATATAGCTCACGGATTCGATTACATAGAAGGATAATAAAGCAAAACTCATGACTAGATCATACTAAGAACTTTTATTCTACTAGATCAAGATATTACCAAAAGGATCGAACTAAGAAAAATGGTAAAGATAAAAGTGATGGTGATACGATATCGGGGCACTCCCCCAAGCTTGGCAGTTGCCAAGTGGAGTGCCCATACCCACGTGATTATGTCTCTCTTTTCGGGGATGGTGATGTGATGTTCTTGGCGATGATGCCCCTCAAGATACGATTCTCCTCCTCAAGCTTGTTGACTTGCTGCTTCAGGTCCATTATTTCCTTTCGGAGTTTTCCTGTAATAGCCAAAGCTCCCTACACCCAAGGGTGCTGCATAGCTGCGGGAGACCCAGTGGCACTCTTTTTCATATTCTCATAAGAAAGAAATCTATCATTGGAAGGGATAACCGAGTTTGGAATAGCTGAGCTCTGCAGTTATCCCATTGTGAATCCATCTTGTAGGCGGGAAGTGACTTCTTGATCTTCTTCCATGGCATCTATCCTCTTCAAATCAGCCTCAATCTCTTCCTCCATTGCTGGACCAAAGGGGTCAACATGATTGTTTGTCGTTGATCTTGGTGCCGGATGAGACACCCGGCTCTCCCCGACTGACTCTTGCGAAGACATCCTGCTCTAATCTGCAGTCGCAACATCTCGAAACAAAGACAGGGGATTTTTGCCTCATACGGGACTCAAAACCCCCGGGAGATCATATAATGAATTTTTACCGACCAAAATACGTGTCGTGTACGAAAACGGAGTCCGGAGAGCACACGAGGGGCCCATGAGGTAGAGGGCGTGCCCAGTAGGGTAGGGCGCGCCCTCCACCCTCGTGGAGGCCTCGTGTCCTTCCCGCACTGCTGCTTATTTTTCTATTTTTCTAAATATTCCAAAATGGAGAAATATTGCCTTAAAAACTATTTTGGAGCCGGTTTACTTACCGTACCACATACCTATTCCTTTTCGGAGTCTGAAACGTTCCGGAAAGTGTCCCTTATGTATTCCTCTGGGGTTATGGTTTCAATAACATTGGTTTCAACATTTATGGGATTACCTGAGATATAGTGTTTGATTCTTTGACTATTTACCAGCTTCGGATTGGTGCCTTCGAAGTTGTTGATTTGTATGGCACCGGAACGGTAGACCACCTCGATAACATAAGGACCTTCCAATTTACAGAGAAGTTTTCCTGCAAAAAATCTTAAACGAGAGTTGTATAGCAATACATAATCACCTACATTAAACTCACGCTTTTGTATCCTTTTATCATGCCATCTTTTAACTTTTTCTTTAAACAACTTGGCATTTTCGTAGGCTTGGGTTCTCCATTCATCAAGTGAGCTAATACCAAATAACCTCTTCTCACCGGCAAGTTTAAAATCATAATTATGTTCTTTAATAGCCCAATAAGCCTAGTGTTCTAGTTCGAGAGGTAAGTGACATGCTTTTCCATAGACCATTTTATACGGAGACATACCCATAGGATTTTTATATGCAGTTCTATAGGCCCATAATGCATCATCAAGTTTCTTGGACCAATTCTTTCTAGACCTATTAACAGTCTTTTGCAAAATTAATTTGAGTTCTCTATTACTCAATTCTACTTGACCACTAGACTGAGGGTGATAATGAGATGCAATTCTATGATTAACATCATATTTAGCAAGCATTTTATGGAAAGCACTATGAATAAAATGTGAACCACCATCAGTCATTAAATATCTAGGGACTCCAAACCTTGGAAAAATAACTTCTTTAATCATTTTAATAGAAGTGTTATGATCAGCACTACTAGTTGGAATAGCTTCCACCCACTTAGTAACGTAATCAACAGCAACTAAAATATGTGTATAACCATTAGAGGAAGGAAAAGGTCCCATATAGTCAAAGCCCCAAACATCAAATGGTTCAATAACAAGTGAATAATTCATAGGCATTTCTTGATGTCTACTAATATTAGCAATTCTTTGACATTCATCACAAGATAAGACAAACTTACGGGCATCCTTGAAGAGAGTAGGCCAATAAAAACCAGATTGCAATACCTTATGTGCAGTCCTATCTCCAGCATGGTGTCCTCCATAGGCTTCAGAGCGACACTTGCGTAGGATCTATTCCTGTTCATGCTCAGGTACACAACGTCTAATAACACCATCTACTCCTTCTTTATAAAGATGTGGGTCATCCCAAAAGTAGCATAATCAGCATACCATGGAGCAGTATGAGAAGCATTTATGACATTTAATTGCTCATCAGGAAAGCTATCATCAATATGTAGTGGGTCATCAAGCACATTTTCTAACCTAGACAAGTTGTCTGCAACGGGGTTCTCAGCTCATTCTCTATCAACAATATGCAAATCAAATTCTTGTAGCAAGAGAACCCATCTAATAAGTCTAGGTTTAGCATCTTTCTTTTCCATAAGATATTTAATAGCAGCATGATCAGTGTCAATAGTTACTTTAGAATCAACAATATAAGGTCTAAACTTATCACAAGAAAATACAACTGCTAAGAATTCTTTCTCAGCGGTAGCATAATTTCTTTGAGCATTGTCTAGAGTTTTACTAGCATATTGAATAACATTTAGTTTCTTATCAACTCTTTGTCCTAGAACAACACCTACATCATAATCACTAGCATCACACATAATTTCGAAGGGTAAATTCCAATCAGGTGGCTGAACAATAGGTGCAGAGATCAATGGTTTCTTAAGTATTTCAAATGCTTCTACACAATCATCATCAAAGACAAATGGTATATCTTTTTGTAATAAATTAGTCAGAGGCCGAGAAATTTTTGAGAAGTCCTTAATGAACCTCCAATAAAAACCGGCATGACCAAGGAAACTTCTTATACCTTTGATGTCCTTGGGACATGGCATCTTTTCAATAGCATCAACCTTGGCTTTATCAACTTCAATACCTCTTTCAGAAACTTTATGCCCCAAGACAATACCTTCATTAACCATAAAGTGACACTTTCCCAATTCAAGACAAGATTAGTTTCTTCAGATCTCTACAAAACTCGATCAAGGTTGCTCAAGCAATCATCAAAAGAAGATCCATAGACGGAAAAGTCGTCCATGAAAACCTCACAAATCTTTTCACAAAAGTCAGAGAATATAGCCATCATGCATCTTTGAAAGGTAGCAGGTGCATTACATAAACCAAAAGGCATACGTCTATAAGCAAAAGTACCAAAAGGGCATGTAAAAGTAGTCTTTCGTTGATCTTTGGCTGACATAGGTATTTGAGAGAAACCAGAATAACCATCTAGAAAGAAAAAATGTGTATGTTTGGACAATCTTTCTAGCATTTGATCGATAAAAGGTAAGGGGTAATGATCTTTTTAGTAGCCTTATTTAATTATTGGAAATCAATTACCATCCTATAACCTGTAATAATTCTTTGAGGAATCAATTCATCCTTATCATTAGGAACAACAGTAATACCTCCCTTCTTAGGGACACAATGGACAGGGCTTACCCATTGACTATCAGCAACAGGAAAAATTATACCTGCCTCAAGGAGCATTAGTATCTCCTTTCTTACCACTTCTTTCATTTTAGGATTCAGCCGGCATTGATGATCACGAACTGGTTTAGCATATTCTTCCAAATTAATTTTATGTTGACATAGAGTGGGACTAATGCCCTTAAGATCATCAAGAGTACACCCAATAGCAGCGCGGTGCTTCTTCAGAGTTTTTAATAATCTATCTTCCTCATGCTCTGAAAGGTTAGCACTAATAATAACAGGATATATCTTTTTCTCATCAAGATAAGCATATTTAAGAGTATCATGTAACGGTTTAAGCTCAAACACGGGATCACCCTTGGGTGGAGGAGGATCCCCTAGGATTTGAACAGGTAAATTGTTTTTCAGAATAGGTTCCTGTTTAAAGAATACTTCATCCAATTCCCTTATTTCATTCATAAACATATCATTTTCATGGTCTAGCAAATATTGTTCTAAAGGATCACTAGGAGGTACGGCAATAGAAGCAAGACCAATAATTTCATCCTTACTAGGTAATTCTTCTTCATGGTGTTGTCTACTAAATTTAGAAAAATTAAATTCATGAGTCATATCATCTAAACCGATAGTAACAACATCTCTTTTGCAATCTATGGTAGCATTAATAGTATTTAAGAAGGGTCTACCAAATATAATGGGACAACAGCTATCTTGTGGGGAACCAAGAACAAGAAAATCAGCAGGATATTTAGTTTTCCCACACAAGACTTCAACATCTCTTACAATTCCCATTGGTGAAATAGTATCTCTATTGGCAAGTTTAATTGTGACATCAATATCTTCCATCTCAGCAGGTGCAATATCATGCATAACTTCTTTGTATAAGGAATAAGGTATTGCACTAGCACTAGCACCCATATCACATAAACCATGATAATAATGATCTCCTATTTTAACAGAAATAACAGGCATGCCTACCACAAGTCTAGGTTTATCTTTATCACGGGGTTTAGCAATTCTAGCAGTTTCATTACAGAAATAAATAACATGCCCATCTATATTATTAGACAAGAGATCTTTAACAATGGCAATATTAGGTTCAACTTTAACTTGCTCAGGAAGTGTATATGTTTTAATATTGCTTTTACGAACCACAGTTGAAGCTTTAGCATGATCCTTTATTCTAACAGGGAAAGGTGGTTTCTCAACATAAGAAGTAGGAACAATAGGATCATTATAAGTGATAGTCTTTTCTTCAACTTTAATAGGTGCAGCTACTCTTACTTCTATGGGAGGATGATATTTAAACCACTTCTCCTTGGGAGATCAACATAAGCAGAAAAAGATTCACAGAAAGAAGCTACTATCCCGGAGTCAAGTCCATATTTAGTGCTAAATTTACGAAATATATCAGTATCCATAAAAGATTTAACACAATCAAAACTAGGTGTCATACCTGACTCCTTACCATTGTCGAGGTCCCAATCTTCAGAGCTGCGTTTAATTCTTTCCAATAAATCCCATTTGAATTCAATAGTCTTCATTATAAAAGAGCCAACACAAGAAGTATCAAGCATGGTGTGATTGTTACTAGAAAGTCGAGCATAAAATTTTTGAATAATCATTTCTCTTGAGAGCTCATGATTGGGGCATGAATATAACATTGATTTAAGCCTCCCCCAAGCTTGAGCGATGCTTTCTCCTTCGTGAGGCCAAATATTATATATATAATTGCGATCACGATGAACAAGATGCACAGGATAAAACTTCTAATGAAATTCCAATTTCAATTGTTTGTAATTCCAAGACCTCATATCATCACATAGCCTATACCATGTCGATGCATCTCCCCTCAAAGATAAAGGGAAGACCTTCTTCTTAACAACATCTATGGGTACACCTGCAAGCTTAAATAATCCACAAACTTCATCCACATATATCAGATGTTCATCAGGATGTTTTGTTCCATCTCCTAAAAAGGATTAGCTAGCAGTTTTTCTATCATACCCGAAGAAACTTCAAAGCAAGCATTTTCATTTTCATTTTCATTTTTAGTAGGTTCAGTAGGTTGAGGAGCAACTCTTTGCTCTACTGGTCGGGGTGAAGATACCCCGAACAAGCCCCTCAGAGGATTACCTTCCATTTTAACAAGTGACAGTAAATTTCAGCACACTATATAAATTTTTCCTTACCAAATTCCACCTACCAAAGGCGCTTCACTCCCCGGCAACGGCGCCAGAAAAGAGTCTTGATGACCCACAAGTATAGGGGATCTATCGTAGTTCTTTCGATAAGTAAGACTGTCGAACCCAACAAGGAGCAGAAGGAAATAATAAGCGGTTTCCAGCAAGGTATTCTCTGCAAGTACTGAAATAAGTGGTAACAGATAGTTTTGTGATAAGATAATTTGTAACGAGCAACAAGTAACAAAAGTAAATACGGTGCAGCAAGGTGGCCCAATCCTTTTTGTGGCAAAGGACAATCCTGGAAAAACTCTTATATGATGTAAAGCGCTCCCGAGGACACATGTGAATATCGTCAAGCTAGGTTTCATCACGTTCATATGATTCGCGTTCGGTACTTTGATAATTTGGTATGTGGGTGGACCGGTGCTTGGTTGTTGTCCTTACTTGGACAAGCATCCCACTTATGATTAACCTCTATTGCAAGCATCCGCAACTACAACAAAAGTATTAAGGTAAACCTAACCATAGCATGAAACATATGGATCCAAATCAGCCCCTTACGAAGCAACGCATAAACTAGGGTTTAAGCTTCTGTCACTCTACCAACCCATCATCTACATATTACTTGCCAATGCCTTCCTCTATGCCCAAATAATGGTGAAGTGTCATGTAGTCGACGTTCACATAACACCACTAGAGGAGAGACAACATACATCTCATCAAAATATCGAACGAATACCAAATTCACATGACTACTAATAGCAAGACTTCTCCCATGTCCTCAGGAACAAAAGTAACTACTCACAAAGCATAAACATGTTCATAATCTGAGGGGTATTAATATGCATATAGGATCTGAACATATGATCTTCCACCAATTGAACCAACTAGCATCAACTACAAGGAGTAATTAACAATACTAGCAACCTACTAGCACCAATCCCGGACTTGGAGACAAGAATTGGATACAAGAGATGAACTAGGGTTTTGAGATGAGATGGTGGTGATGAAGATGTTGATGGAGATTGCCCTCTCCCGATGAGAGGAGCGTTGGTGATGACGACGGCGATGGTTTCCCCCTCCGGGAGGGAAGTTTCCCGGCAGAACAGCTCCGCCAGAGCCCTAGATTGGTTCCGCCAAGGTTCTGCCTTGTGGCCGCAGAATTTCGTCCGAGAAGATGGCATATCAATTTTTTCCATCGAAAGACTCCATATAGCAGAAGATGGCCACCGGAGGGCCACTAGGGGGGCCACGAGGTAGGGCGCGCCCTCCACCCTCGTGGGCAGGGTGTGGCCCCCCTGGTGAAGTCCTTGCTCTCAATATTTTTTATATATTTGGAAAACATCTTCCGTGAAGTTTCAGGACTTTTGGAGTTGTGCAGAATAGGTCTATAATATTTGCTCCTTTTCCAGCCCAGAATCCCAACTGCCGGCATTCTCCCTCTTTATGTAAAACTTGTAAAATAAGAGAGAATAGGCATAAATGTTGTGCCATAATGTGTAATAACAGCCCTTAATGCAATAAATATTGATATAAAAGCATGATGCAAAATGGACGTATCAATCGGTCTCAACAAACACACCGCAAAAAGAAGATTACATCGAATAGTTCTCCACAAGAGAGGGGGGGAACATTGTATTGAGATCCAAAAAGAGAGAAGAAGCCATCTAGCTACTAATTATGGACCCGTAGGTCTGAGGTGAACTACTCACACTTCATCGGAGGGGCTATGGTGTTGATGTAGAAGCCCTCCGTGATCGATGCCCCCTCCGACGGAACTCCGGAACATGCCCCAAGATGGGATCTCGTGGATACAGAAAGTTACGACGGTGGAATTAGGGTTTTGGCTCCGTATCTGATCGTTTGGGGGTACGTAGGTATATATAGGAGGAAGGAGTACGTTAGTGGAGCAACAGGGGGCCCACGAGGGTGGAGGGCGCGCCTGGGGGGTAGGTGCGCCCCCTACCTCGTGGCCTCCTCTTTTGTGTCTTGACGTAGGGTCCAAGTCTCCTGGGTCTTGTTAGTTGAGAAAAGCACGTTCCCGAAGGTTTCATTCCGTTTGGACTTCGTTTGATATCCCTTTTCTTCGAAACCCTAAAACAGGCAAAAAAAACAACAATTCTGGGTTGGGCCTCCGGTTAATAGGTTAGTCCCAAAAATAATACAAAAGTGGATAATAAATCCCAATAATGTCAAAAACAGTAGATAATATAGCATGGAGCAATCAAAAAATATAGATACGTTGGAGACGTATCAAGCATCCCCAAGCTTAATTCCCGCTCGTCCTCGAGTAGGTAAATGATAAAAACAGAATTTTTTGATGCGGAGTGCTACTTGGCATAATTTTAATTTAATTCTTCTTAATTGTGGTATGAATATTCAGATCCGAAAGATTCAAGACAAAAGTTCATATTGACATAAAAATGATAATACTTCAAGCATACTAACTAAGCAATTATGTCTTCTCAAAATAACATGGCCAAAGAAAGTTCATCCCTACAAAATCATATAGTATAGTCATGCTCCATTTTCGTCACACAAGAATGCTCTCATCATGCACAACCCCGATCTCAAACCTATAAACTTTTACGCAATATATGAGCGCGAGCCATGGACATAGCACTATGTGTGGAATAGAATATAATGAGGGGGTTTATGTGGAGAAGACAAAAAGGATGAAGTCTCACATCAACGAGGCTAATCAATGGGCTATGGAGATGCCCACCGATTGATGTTAATGTAAGGAGTAGGGATTGCCATGCAACGGATGCACTAGAGCTATAAATGTATGAACGCTCAACAAAAGAAACTAAGTGGGTGTGCATCCAACTTGCTTACTCACGAAGACCTAGGGCACTTGAGGAGGCCCATTGTTGGAATATACAAGCCAAGTTCTATAATGAAAATTCCCACTAGTATATGAAAGTGACAAAACAAGAGACTCTCTATCATGAAGATTACAGTGCTACTTTGAAGCACAAGTGTGGCAAAGGATAGTAACATTGTCCCTTCTCTCTTTTTCTCTCATTTTTTTGGGCCTTCTCTTTTTTATGGCCTTTCTCTTTTTTTATAATTCCTCACTTGGGACGATGCTCTAGAAAATGATGATCATCACACTTCTATTTATTTACAACTCAATGATTACATCTCGATACTAGAACAAAAGATGACTCTATATGAATGCCTCCGGCGGTGTACCGGGATATGCAATGGACCAAGAGTGACATGTATGAAAGAATTATGAACGGTGGCTTTGCCAAAAATACTATGTCAACTACATGAGCATGCTAAGCAATATGACAATAATTAATGTGTCATGATAAATGAAATGGTGGAAAGTTGCATGGCAACATATCTTGGAGTGGCTATGGAATGCCATAATAGGTAGGTATGGTGCCTTTTTTGAGGAATATATAATTAGGTTTATGTGTGAAAGAGCGTATCATATCACGGGGTTTGGATGCACCGGCGAAGTTTGCGCCAACTCTCAATGTGAGAAAGGGCAATGCACGGTACCGAAGAGGCTAGCAAGGATGGAAGGGTGAGGGTGCGTATAATCCATGGACTCAACATTAGTCATAAAGAACTCACATACTTATTGCAAATATCTACAAGTCATCAAAAACCTTGGCACTACGCGGATGCTCCTAGGGGGATAGATTGGTAGGAAAAGACCATCGCTCGTCCCCGACCGCCACTCATAAGGAGGACAATCAAATAACACCTCATGTTCCAAATTTGTTACATAACATTTGCCATACGTGCATGCTACGGGACTTGCAAACTTCAACACAAGCATTTCTCAATTTCACAACTACTCAACTAGCACGACTTTGATATTATTACCTCCATATCTCAAAACAATCATCAAGCATCAAACTTCTCTTAGTGTTCAAAACACTCATAAGAAAATTTTACAAATCTTGAATACCAAGCATATTAGGATTTTAAGCAAATTACCATGCTATTTAAGACTCTGAAAATAATCTAAGTGAAGCATGAGAGAACAATAGTTTCTATAAAACAAATCCACCACCGTGCTCTAAAAGATATAAGTGAAGTACTAGAGCAAAACTATATAACTCAAAAGATATAAGAGAAGCACATAGAGTATTCTAGCAAATTCCAAATCATGTATGGCTCTCTCAAAAGGTGTGTACAGAAAGGATGATTGTGGTAAATTAAAAAGTAAAGACTTAAATCATACAAGACGCTCCAAGCAAAACACATATCATGTGACGAATAAAAATATAGCTCCAAGTAAAGTTACCGATAGAAGTAGACGAAAGAGGGGATGCCTTGGCTTTTAGGTGTCCTTAGATTATCTTAGGGGTGCCATGGGCATCCCCAAGCTTAGGCTCTTGCCACTCCTTGTTCATAATCCATCAAATCCTTACCCAAAACTTGAAAACTTCACAACACAAAACTCAAAGTAGAAAATCTCGTGAGCTCCGTTAGCGAAAGAAAACAAAAGACCACTTCAAGGTAATGTAATGAACTCATTCTTTATTTATATTGGTGTTAAACCTACTGTATTCCAACTTCTCTATGGTTTATAAACTATTTCACTAGCCATAGATTCATCAAAATAAGCAAACAACACACGAAAAACAGAATCTGTCAAAAACAGAACAGTCTGTAGTAATCTGTAGCTAGCGCAAGATCTGTAACCCCAAAAATTCTAAAATAACTTTATGGACGTGAGTAATTTATCTATTAATCATCTTCAAAAAGAATTAACTAAATATCACTTTCCAAATGAAAATGGCAGCAGTTCTCGTGAATGCTAAAGTTTCTGTTTTTTACAGCAAGTGTAACAAGACTTTCCCCAAGTCTTCCCAACGGTTCTACTTGGCACAAACACTAATTAAACACAACCAAAAAAGAGGCTAGACAAATTATTTATTACTAAACAGGACCAAAAAGCAAGGAATAAAGATAAAATTGGGTTGCCTCCCAATAAGCGCTATCGTTTAACACCCCTAGCTAGGCATACTATTTCAATGATGCTCACATGAAAGACAAGAATTGAAGCACAAAGAGAGAATCATAAAACACGTGACAAACACATCTAAGTCTGACATACTTCCTATTCATAGGCATCTTATAGGCAACCAAATTATCAAGGCAAGCAAAAACTAGCATATGCAAGGAAGCGGGAAGAAACAATAGCAATCTCAACATAACGAGAGATAATTTAGTAACATGAGAATTTCTACCACCATATTTTCCTCTCTCATAATAATTACATGTAGGATCATGAGAAAATTCAACAAAATAGCTATCACATAAAATATTTTCAACATGATCTACATACATCCAAAGTTGATACTCTTCCAAAATAGTGGGATTAACATTAACTAAAGTCATGACCTCTCCAAACCCACTTTTATCAAAAACTTCATAAGATTGAACATTCTCCAAATATGTGGGATCTAAAGTTGACACTCTTCCAAACCCACTTTCAATAATATTGCAAACACTATTATCAATCTCATATTCATCATGGGGCTTAAATAAATTTTCAAGATCAAAAGAAGAATCACCCCAATCATGATCATTGCAACAAATAGTAGTCCTAGCAAAACTAGCATCCCTAAGCTTAGGGTTTTGCACATCATTAACACAATTGAAATTAAAGGAATTTATAATAACATCATTGCAATCATGATTTTCATCGAAGGAACTATTAAGTATGGGTGCAATAGCAACGATCTCATGTTTATCATAAGGAAATATAGCACATTCCACTAGTAGAAAACAGGGCTTTGGTCCAGGCCGGGTCAGCCCATTAGTCCCGGTTCAGTCAAGAACCGGGACTAATGTGAGCATTTATCCCGGTTCGTGTGGCTAAGGCATTAGTCCCGGTTCACCTGGGCCCTTTAGTCCCGGTTCGTGCCACGAACCGGGACTAAAGGGTGCGATGCCCATTAGTCCCGGTTGGTGGCACCAACCAGGACTAAAGGTTAGACCTTTAGTACCGGTTGGTGGCATCAACTGGGACTAAAGGTTAGACCTTTAGTACCGGTTGGTGCCACCAACCGGTACTAATGGATTTTGAGGCATTAGTACCGGTTCATGGCACGAACCGGTACTAAAGGTCCCATTTTCAACCCCCCCCCCCCCCCCCGTGGACCGCATTTTCAGTTTTAGAAAAAACAAAAGAAAATGATGGAAATGTCAAAAAAATAAAATAAAATAATTTTCCCATGTGATATGTGGTCTACTTGTTGGGAAAATTTACAAATATGAATTTCGACTTTGTTTGCAAAATCTCTCTGGAATTTGTAAAATGGGCATAACTTTTGCATACGAACTCGGATTAAAAAGTTTTTATATGAAAAATCATCTACTCGAAAAGTTACATCCGAATTTAATTGGGGGAACCCCGTTAAACATTTTCAAAATCCTCAAAAACCTAACAAAAAAAGTTACGGGGCTTTTAAGATCTAGAGTGGAAAAAATTGAAAAAATTACTAGTCAAATCTGGTCAAACAGTGGTCAAACTGTCGTCAAACAATGGTCAAACTAATTATTCTAGAATATTAGTGTTACTAAATAATTATTTCAGTTATTTTGAATTTTGGTCAAATCTGGTCAAACTCTGGTCAAACTGTGGTCAAACAATGGTCAAACTAATTATTCAAGAAATATTAGTGTTACTAAATAATTATTGTTTTTTAAAACAATAGTTTCAAACTCAAACAGTGAAATGTGTCACTTCATGCTCAAGCAAAATTCATGAAGGTTAATAGGATTGACATCTTACTATTGTCAGGAAAACAACAAGTGCAGACTTGGAAACGAGAGAGAATAGAACCCAGAAGTTAAGCGTGCTCAGGCTGGGGGAGTGGGAGGATGGGTGACCGTTCGGGAAGTTAGATGATTTGGAATGATGAGGGGTGATTAGAGGATAAATTGAGCAGTGATGAGGGGTGGTGATTACACACTAGAGGTTAAAATAATTTAGAAATTTGAAAACCAAAAAATTTCAAAAAAAAATCATAAAATTTCCTTTAGTCCCGGTTGGTGTTACCAACCGGGACTAAAGGTGGAGCCCCACATGGCCGCGCCCTTTAGTCCTGGTTCAAAGGGCGCGGCCCGGGGAGGTCTACTAAAGGGTCGGTATTATTACCTCCATATCTCAAAACGGAGACACACAACAATCTGTTTATTTGATTCCATAAGAGTCTCCCTTTTTCAGACAAATGGTGACGCACAAAATGAGCATGCTCATCTAAAGATTTCCCATCAACTAGGCTAGTTGGGGTTTTAGCACGAGCGCATAAGGATCGAAGATGATCTAAGTAGAACACTTTAAGTGGATCCATATCAATAGATTTTTAGCAAGCAAAGATGCGAGCAAATAGAAGGCACATGGAAACACAAACAAGGATACATACGGGAAGAAGGCAAATAGAGGAAGAGAGGGAGGATAGAGAGAGAGAGAGGGCGAATAAAACGACAAGGGTGAAGTGGGGGAGAGGAAAACGAGAGGCAAATGGCAAATAATGTAATGCGGGAGATAAGGGTATGTGATGGGTACTTGGTATATTGACTTTTGCATAGACCTCCCCGGCAACGGCGCCAGAAATCCTTCTTGCTACCTCTTGAGTGATGGGTTGGTTTTCCCCGAAGAGGAAGGGATGATGCAGCAGAGTAGTGTAAGTATTTCCCTCAGTTTTTGAGAACCAAGGTGTCAATCCAGTAGGAGGCTACGCGCCAGTCCCTCGGACCTGCACAAAACAAATAAATCCTCGCAACCAACGCGATAAGGCGTTGTCAATCCCTACACGGCCACTTACGAGAATGAGATCTGATAGATATGATAAGATAATATTTTTGGTATTTTTATGATAAAGATGCAAAGTAAAATAAAAGAAAAGTGAAAGCAAAGGAAATAACTAAGTATTGGGAGATTAATATGATGAAGATAGACCTGGGGGCCATAGGTTTCACTAGTGGCTTCTCTCGAGAGCATTAGTATTCTACGGTGGGTGAACAAATTACTGTTGAGCAATTGACAGAATTGAGCATAGTTATGAGAAGATCTAGGTATGATCGTGTATATAGGCATCACGTCCGAGACAAGTAGACTGACTCCTGCCTGCATCTACTACTATTACTCCACTCATCAACTGCTATCCAGCATGCATCTAGAGTATTAAGTTAATGAAAACAGAGTAACGCCTTAAGCAAGATGACATGATGTAGACGGATAAACTCATGCAATATGATGAAAACCCCATCTTGTTATCCTCGATGGCAACAATACAATACGTGCCTTGCTGCCCCTACTGTCACTGCGAAAGGACACCACAAGATTGAACCCAAAGCTAAGCACTTCTCCCATTGCAAGAAAGATCAATCTAGTAGGCCAAACCAAACTGATAATTCGAAGAGACTTGCAAAGATAACCAATCATACATAAAAGAATCCAGAGAAGATTCAATCGGTCTCAACAAAAACACCGGAAAAAGAAGATTACATTGAATAGTTATCCAGAAGAGAGGGGGAGAACATTGTATTGAGATCCAAAAAGAGAGAAGAAGCCATATAGCTACTAACTATGGACCCGTAGGTCTGAGGTGAACTACTCACACTCCATCGGAGGGGCTATGGTGTTGATGTAGAAGCCCTCCGTGATCGATGCCCCCTCCGGCAGAGCTCCGGAACTGGCCGCAAGATGGGATCTCATAGATACAGAAAGATATGGCGGTGGAATTAGGGTTTTGGCTCCGTATCTGATCGTTTGGGGGTACATAGGTATATATAGGAGGAAGGAGTACCTCGGTGGAGTAACTGAAGGAAATATGCCCTAGAGGCAATAATAAAGTTATTATTTATTTCCTTATATCATGATAAATGTTTATTATTCATGCTAGAATTGTATTAACCGGAAACATAATACATGTGTGAATACATAGACAAACAGAGTGTCACTAGTATGCCTCTACTTGACTAGCTCGTTAATCAAAGATGGTTATGTTTCCTAACCATGGACAAAAGATTTGTTATTTGATTAACGAGGTCGCATCATTAGTTGAATGATCTGATTGACATGACCCATTCCATTAGCTTAGCACCCGATCGTTTAGTATGTTGCTATTGCTTTCTTCATGACTTATACATGTTCCTATGACTATGAGATTATGCAACTCCCGTTTGCCGGAGGAACACTTTGGGTGCTACCAAACGTCACAACGTAAATGGGTGATTATAAAGGAGCATTACAGGTGTCTCCAAAGGTAGATGTTGGTTGGCGTATTTCGAGATTAGGATTTGTCACTCCGATTGTCGGAGAGGTATCTCTGGGCCTTCTCGGTAATGCACATCACCTAAGCCTTGCAAGCATTGCAACTAATATGTTAGTTGTGAGAAGATGTATTACGAAACGAGTAAAGAGACTTGCCGGTAACGAGATTGAACTAGGTATTGGGATACCGACGATCGAATCTCGGGCAAGTAACATACCGATGACAAAGGGAACAACGTATGTTGTTATGCGGTTTGACCGATAAAGATCTTCGTAGAATATGTAGGAGCAAATATGGGCATCCAGGTCCCGCTATTGGTTATTGACTGGAGACGTGTCTCGGTCATGTCTACATTGTTCTCGAACCGTAGGGTCCGCACGCTTAAGGTTTCGATGACAGTTATATTATGAGTTTATGAGTTTTGATGTACCGAAGGAGTTCGGTGTCCCGGATGATATCGGGGACATGACGAGGAGTCTCGAAATGGTCGAGACGTAAAGATCGATATATTGGACGACTATATTCGGACTTCGGAAAGGTTCCGAGTGATTCGGGTATTTTTCGGAGTACCTGAGAGTTACGGGAATTCGCCGGGGAGTATATGGGCCTTATTGGGCCATACGGGAATAGAGGAAAGAGGCCAAAAGGAAGGAGGCCTGCGGCACCCCATGACACAAAAGTTGATCATTGAGATTGTTCCTTAGCCGTGTGCGGTGCCCCCTGCCACCATATTCCACCTCGATCATATCGTTGTAGAGCTTAGGTGAAACCCTGTGTCGGTAGAACATCAAGATCGTCACCACGCCGTCGTGCTGACGGAACTCCTCACCGAAGCTTTGCTGGATCGGAGCCCGGGGATCGTCATCGAGCTGTACGTGTGCTAAGAACTCGGAGGTGCCGGAGTAACGGTGCTTGGATCGGTCGGATCGGGAAGAAGACGTACGACTACTTCCTCTACGTTGTGTCAACGCTTCCGTTGCGATCTACAAGGGTATGTAGATCAGACTCTTCCCCTCGTTGCTATGCATCACCACGATCTTGCGTGTGCATAGGAAAATTTTGAAATTACTACGTTCTCCAACAGTAACAGGGGGCCCACGAGGGTGGAGGGCGCGCCTGGGGGCCGGGGTAGGCACGCCCCCTACTTCGTGGCCTCCTCTTTTGTGTCTTGACGTAGGGTCCAAGTTTCCTAGGTCTTGTTCGTTGAGAAAATCACGTTCCTGAAGGTTTCATTCCGTTTGGACTCCGTTTGATATTCCTTTTCTTCGAAACCCTAAAATAGGCAAAAATAGCAATTCTGGGCTGAGCCTCCGGTTAATAGGTTAGTCCCAAAAATAATATAAAAGTGGATAATAAAGCCCAATAATGTCAAAAACAGTAGATAATAAGCATGGAGCAATCAAAAATTATAGATACGTTGGAGACGTATCAAGCGGCGATAGAGCCGAATACTGACTTCACCTCCTATGAGAGCTGTGTCATCGGACCCTTGGATTCGTCCTCGGCCACAGGCTCCGAACCGCTTGCGCTCGTGCCTATCGAATCTGATTGGGCACCAATCATGGAGTTTACCTCCGCGGATATCTTTCTGCACTCGCCCTTGGGCGACGTGCTAAATTCATTGAGGTCTCTCTCCTTGTTAGGAGACCCTTGGCCGAACTATGTCCGGCTTGAGTGGGAAGCGGACGACGAAGAAATTCATTCCCCACCCACCACCCACTTAATAGCCACTATCGACGACTTAACAGACATGCTTGATTTCGACTCCAAAGACATCAACGGTATGGACGACGATGCAGGAGAAGAACAGGAACCACCGCCCACAGGGCACTGGATAGCCACCTCATCATATGATATATATATATGGTGGACACCCCCAAAGAAAGTGATGGCAATAAGGCAACGGAGGATAATCCCCTCGAGAAGCAATCTAAGCACTGGCGTCATCGATGCAGCTCTAAGCCCCGCCATAGCAAAAGCAGCGATACCGGCACAAGAGACAATAACGTTGCGGATAGTGCCGAAGACGAAGGCAATCCCCTCCAGCCAGGCTTCGAGCGGGAGGACGGGCAAGCCAGCCCTAAGGAACAGGTGATAGACGGAAAATCAGAGGATGACAATTACATGCCCCTCTCCAAAGATGAGGTGAGCCTCGGCGACGAAGAATTCATCGTGCCTAAGGATCCCGTCGAGCAGGAGCGCTTCAAGCGCCGGCTTATAGCCACAGCAAAAAGCCTGAAGAAAAAGCAGCAGCAGCTTCAAGCTGATCAAGATCTGCTAGCTGATAGATGGACCGAGGTCCTGACAGCCGAGGAATACGAACTTGAGCGCCCAAACAAAAGTTACGCAAAGCGCAGGTTGCTACCCCAACTCGAGGAGGAAGCATTAAAGCCTACACTACCAGCGTATGATGCGGCTGACCGACCACCTCGTGGCCGAGACAAAGCGGCGTATCAACCCGAAATCCAGCCCGCACCCCGTCGCGAGTCAAACAAAAACACCAAGGCCCGGGGCTACACACAGGACCTACGAGATATATTGGAAAACAAAGCAGGACATACAAGATCGATCTACGGATCATGGGGGCGCGCCCCAACACATGACGACGACCGTCACGCCGGATATACTAAAAGAAAATCCGGTCGGGCCCAACACAGCAGACAAGACTCGTATGAACTGCGTCGTGATATATCCCAGCACAGAGGCGCCGCACACCCCCTATGCTTTATCGACAAAGTAATGGATCACGAATTCCCGGAAGGGTTTAAACTCGTGAACATTGAATCATATCATGGTACAACAGACCCCGTGGTATGGATGGAAGATTTCGTCCTCCACATCCACATGGCCCGCGGTGACGATCTACATGCCATCAAGTACCTCCCACTAAAAGTCAAAGGGCCGGCTCGGCATTGGCTGAATAGCCTACCGGCAAACTCCATTGGCAGTTGGGAGAACTTGGAAGACACATTCCTTGACAACTTCCAGGGCACTTATGTGCGACCACCGAATGCTGATGACTTGAGTCACATAAACCAACAGCCCAGGGAGTCAGCCAGGAAATTCTAGACTCGGTTCCTAACTAAAAAGAACCAAATTGTCGACTATCCGGATGCCGAGGCCTTAGCGGCATTTAAGCATAACATCCGCGACGAGTGGCTCGCCTGACACCTCGGCCAAGAGAAGCCGAAGTCCATGGCAGCCCTCACGACACTCATGACCCGCTTTTGTGCGGGCGAGGAAAAATGGCTGGCTCGCAACCAACAACACATCAAGAAATCCTAGCAATTCAGATGCCAGAGATAGCAACGGCAAGCCACATCGCAATAGACACAAGCGCCGCAACAATGGCGACAACGCTGAAGACACGACAGTCAATGCCGGATTCAGTGGCTCTAAATCTGGTCAGCGGAAAAAGCCGTTCAAAAGAAGCAATCCGGGCCCGTCCAGTTTGGACCGCATACTCGATCGCTCGTGTCAAATTCACGGCACCCCCGATAAACCAGCCAACCACACCAACAAAGAATGCTGGGTGTTCAAACAGGCCGGCAAGTTGAATGCCGAAAACAAGGAAAAGGAGCTGCATAGCAACGGCGAGGAGGATCCCCGACCGCCGAACACAGGAGGAAAGAAGAAATTTCCTCCCCAAGTGAAAACGGTGAACATGATATACGCAACCCATATTCCCAAGCAGGAATGGAAGCATGCACTACGGGACGTCTATGCGATGGAGCCAGTCGCCCCGAAGTTTAACCCATGGTCTTCTTGTCCGATCACTTTCGATCGCAGGGACCACTCTGGCAGTATCCGTCATGGCGGTTCTGCCGCATTGGTCCTTGACCCCATCATTGACGGATTTCACCTCACTCGAGTACTTATGGACGGTGGCAGCAGCCTGAACCTGCTCTATCAGGATACAATGCGCAAAATGGGTATCGACCCCTCGAGGATCAAACCCACAAAAACCACCTTTAAAGGTGTCATACCAGGTGTAGAGGCCTGTTGCACAGGCTCAATCACACTGGAAGTGGTCTTTGGATCTCCGGACAACTTCCGAAGCGAGGAGTTGATCTTCGATATCGTCCCCTTCCGCAGTGGCTATCATGCACTGCTCAGACGAACCGCATTCGCCAGATTCAATGCGGTACCGCATTATGCATACCTCAAGCTCAAAATGCCAGGACCTCGCGGGGTTATAACAGTTAATGGAAACACAGAATGCTCGCTCCGTACGGAGGAGCACACTGCGGCCCTCGCAGCAGAAGTACAAAGCAGCCTTCTGTGGCAAACTGCCAATTCGGCGATAAAGCCCCTGAACACCTTTAAGCGAGTCCGGAGTACCCTACCACATGATCGCCCGGCACGTTCAGAGCTCGCCTAGCAATTCGGCCTCCGTCCTAGTCCCAGTCAAGTGGCGAAATTTGTGCCGCGCGTACATAATTACGCACTCAAGATACCATGGGCATAGGCGGAGGCACGGCTATGACACGGCCCACAATGCGGCTCAACCGCCTCAGGAACCGTATATCTTTACCATTTTCTTCCTTTCAGGACCCTATTCTCTGAAGGCCCTCTCCGATAGCCTGATTATCGGACCCATCACGGGAAGGAAACACCAAGGAAGAAAGAAGCTTCGACGTACAAAGGAATCCCCAGGTGGTCTCTGATAACGATCACTATACCTGTTTTACATACCCACACGCAGCTTGCCCTTGGATAGGACATGTCAAATAGTCCTATTTTGCTTATTGCACTACTTGTATACATACACCTTGACGTATCATTTAAATAACAATGTACAGCGTTAGCTTATTATTACATTTCTTCATCTTTTTTCCCTATTTGCTCATTTACGACAAGTTGCACCCGTACATTCTGGTACGTCTAGTGCGCCAGGGGCTTCGGTGTACCCCATAACACGGCACGAAAAGTCCGAACACTTTCGACAGTGCGGCACCCCAAACTTATAGCATTATATGCATCATCTCTGAATCATGTCTTTGGTCAATAGTTGGGTTTGCCCGGCTCCCATGTTTTGGTACCTTACATTCCGCTTTATTAGCTAAGGTACCACTGGGAGAACTACTGCGATTGTGTCCCAGTTCTTCCAGACGAGCACCTCAGTAGAGAAAGCCGAAAACTGACTGTCATGATGCGACGAGAGCTGGTCGCTGTTCGAGAGGTCTGAAATCCTTCAAGATTTTTTCCGCTTCGGACGAGGAATCATCCTTGTATGATTTAGGCGTATATAGCACCCCAAGTTCGGCCTTCCGAATATTAGGGGCTTTGCCAAAATTTAAAATTGTAGACTTCTATGGCTAAGTGAGAGTGATCAAGCTGTATAGTCTGATTGCCTTGTTCGCTGCGATAAACACCTCCTTAAAGGACCAATTTTTTTGGATAAAGAGTGTTTAAGATTTATCCCGAACACCTCTGTACTAGTTACATGGGGGCAGAAGCCGACGACTGGCCAACTCTCAGATTTTATAAATGGCCGCGCAGAAGGTAATATTTTAAATCGACAAGCGTTATATAGTGCACATAAACTCGTTTTCATATTACATGATCACATGAGTACATTCATTCAAATATTACATCCTTAGCACATTCCTCCGCCACAAGGCGGGCACCATTCAAGACACTGTCATAATAGTTTTCGGGGTGGCGATGCTCCTTACCCTCCGGTGGCCCCTCCTTCACCAGCTTTTCGGCATCCATCTTCACCCAGTGCACTTTCACACGGGCAAAGGCCCTGCGCGCACCTTCAATGCAGACGAACCGCTTTATGACTTCAAACCGTGGGCAGGCATTCACAAGCCGCTTTACCAGGCCGAAGTAGCTGTCAGGCAGGGAATCGCCAGGCCACATCCGGACTATGAGACCCTTCATGGCCAGTTCGGCCGCCTTGTGAAGCTCGACTAGTTGCTTCAGCTGGTCGCTCAAGGGCATCGGATGCTCGGTCCCAGCATATTAAGACCAGAACAACTTTTTCGTCGAGCTCCCTTCCTCGGACCGGTAGAACTCCGCAACATCCGATACGTTGCGTGGTAGATCTGCGAACGCTCCTGGAGAGCTCCGAATTCGGGTAAGTAAAAGGAAAGTCTCCTTCACATGCTTGCTTTGCATAATGAATGCCTTACCCATACTATCTTCTTGACCGCCTGAATCTCCTGGAGGGCCTTTTGGGCTTCGGCCCTGGCATTTTGTGCGTTCTCGAGGGCCTTCGCAAGCTCGGACCCCTGCGTCTTAGAGTCACGCTCCAAGGACTTGTATTTCTTGACGAAATCCTAGAGCTCTTGCTGAACCTCACTGACTCGGGCCTCTTGCTTCTCGTGCTCGATGCGCTCCTTGGCCGCTCTGTCTTTGGCCTCGGACAGCGCCTTCTTCAGGGCCGCCACTTTGGTCGTGGCCCCTAGCAAAATTCATGATGATCCTATGATCTAATAACCACTTTTTTTCTTTATCAATATACAGATGGGGTATCACTTAACTTTGTTCTCTTCGAGCTGCCTCTTGGTAAGGCCGAGCTCTTCCACGGACCGCTCAAGGTCCCGCTTCAGTCCGGAGACCTCCGCAGTATGAGCGGCAGTGGCCAGCAGCGAAGCCTGCTTATTCACATAGACATATTCTGATTAGACTCCTGTGATTGTTATTTGATCCTCTGTTCGCCCTTTCTTTGCGAACACCAAACAGAGCATCAGGGGCTACTGTCTATGCTGTGATATTTTCTCATAATTTGATTATTTACCTCAAAGCATGTTAGGAGGCTGGCACAGGCTTCGATCAATCCGCTTTTGGCGGACCGAACCTTCTCGACCACCGCACTCATGATGGTGCGGTGCTCTCGTCAATGGAAGTGTCGCGAAGCGCTTCCAGCAAGTTGTCCGATGCCTCTTGATGGACAAAGGCCATCGGCACAGAGGGCTCGCCCCCCTTAGCGAGGGGTCGCCTGACAAAATCCGGAACCACTAGAGGTTCTAGCGCAGTATCCGGCTGGGGGCCAAACTTGTTGCGGTCTCCATCATTAGAACCCATGGGAGTCTTACCCCCCATGTGCCCGGCATCTGGGATGTCGCCTTGGGGCGCCTCCAGAATTATCTCCCCTTGGTCTGGTGCCCTCTGAGACAACACCTCGATGTCATCCGTGGGCCAGGGGAGGTAGCTGTCGGGAGTGAATCACTGTTCATCGCCGACTGGCCCAAAGACCCATCCGAAGAAGATACGTCGATGTGGGCTTTGGATGGACTGCACGATCATGTTTTACATGGTAAGAAGCAATAAAACAAAACATACCAGAACTATTATAGTATCCGGGTACTTACGACTATGCCAAGGGCTTGTCCCTGGGCAACCACTCCTCATCGCTGGAAGCGGCTGTTGTGGAGTGGTCCGGAAGGAGGGTCCTTCCCTTCTTGGACCTTCGGCCTCCCCATATGGAGCGGCCTTCCTTTTCTTTCCCCCCCCCCCCCCCGTTTGGGGGGGGGAGAACTTTCCTCTTCCTCCTCCTCATTTTCGTGGGAGGAGTGCGCCTCGGTGTTTTCGGACGATGAGTTTGATACAACCTTGCGCCGGAGACCATTCCTGGTCCCCACGGCCTTCTTCTTGTCCTTCTTCTCCGACGCCTCATAGGGCGCCGGAACCATCATCTCCATTAAGAGAGCCTTTGCTGGATCTTTGGGCAGTGGGGCCAAACAATCGATCCGCTCCACTATCACTACCCAGCCCCGTTAAAATGGCGTGGAGGCTCAGATCCCTCACATGATTATACTGGGGAAAGGAACATCTTGTGAGATATAAAGAGCTTACCGGATTGGCAGGGCGCTTTGTGCTAAGTCCGCGATCCTCTGTAAGGGGAGGAGGTACCTCGGCGGCCTTGAACAATACCTTCCAGACGTCTTTGTGCGTCGTGTCGAAAAGCTCTCGCAGCGTCTGGTGCTTGGCCGGGTCGAACTCCCACATATTGAATGCCCGTCTTTGACACGGAAGGATCCGGCGGAAGAGCATGACCGGGACCACGTTGAGAAGCTTGATTTTCCTGCTTATCATATTTTTAACACAACTCTGGAGTCCGGTCAGCTCCACCGATGAACCCCAGGATAGGCCCTTCTCTTTCCAAGAGGTGAGCCGCATGGGGATGCCGGATCGAAATTGGAGGGCCGCCACCCAATTGGTATCGTGCGGCTCGGTGATGTAGAAACACCCCAATTGCCACCCTTCACGGTCTCCACATAGGAGCCTTCGAGCCAGGTGACATTGGGCATTTTTCCCACCATGGCGCCTCCACACTCCGCTTGCTGGCCGACCACCACCTTCGGTTTCACATTGAAGGTCTTCAGCCACAGGCCGAAGTGGGGCTTGATGTGGAGGAAGGCCTTGCACAAGATGATAAACGCCGAGATGTTGAGGATGAAATTGGGGGCTAGATCATGGAAGTCTAGCCCGTAGTAGAACATGAGCCCGTGGACAAATGGGTGGAGGGGAAATCCCAGTCCGCGGACAAAGTGGGTGAGGAATACAACCCTCTCATAACGGAGGATCTGCCCTGCGTCTGGGAGCCGGTGCGCGATGTCTGCAACCAGGTATCCGGCTTCCCGGAGCTTCGTAATGTCCTCCTCCATAACGGAGGAGACCATCCACTTGCCTCCCGCTCCGGACATGTTTGGAATGGCTTTGCGGAGAAGATGAGAAATTGGGCGCTAGAGCTCGAGTGCGCGAGAATGGATGGGCAGGGGAAGAAGAAGGCGTGGGTGAAAAAGAGGAATCCTTGTCCCTTTATAAAGGCGGTCGAAACTACGCGCCTCCCCACTTGCCCCATAAAATCGCTTATTCCCCAAGTGTCGAGATTGATGGCATGGTTGGGTTACCCATACCCGTATTGATGAGAATCCTGTGATAAGGGGACACGATCTCTGCTTCAACAAGACGTGCCAAGGAAATTGCCTCGCAACATGTGCAACAGCTGGTTGAGGAAAACGGTTTGAATAAAGACCGGGTGGTGGCATGATGTCATGTTATGAAAAGTTGTCAGCAGATTGGATTTGTGGAATATTGCACTCTCTACGGTGCTATGTGGAATTTGTTTCGCAGAGCCAGACACAATCCTTGTGTTCAAAATCTTCTATGGAGTATTCGGAGAAGGAACCCGCCTTGCAATGCCGAAGACAATCTGCGCGCCGGACTCATCGTCATTGAAGCCTGGTTCAGGGGCTACTGAGGGAGTCCTGGATTAGGGGGTCCTCAGACAGCCGAACTATATACTTTGGCTGGACTGTTGGACTATGAAGGTACAAGATTGAAGGCTTTGTCCCGTGTCTGGGTGGGACTATCCTTTGCGTGGAAGGCAAGCTTGGCGATTCGGATATGTAGATCTCCTTCTGTGTCACCGACTCTGTGTAACCCTAGCCCCCTCCGATGTCTATATAAACCGGAGAGTTTAGTCCGTAGGACAAGAACAACCATAATCATAGGCTAGCTTCTAGGGTTTAGCCTCTATGATCTCGTGGTAGATCAACTCTTGTAATACTCATATCATCAAGATCAATCAAGCAGGAAGTAGGGTATTACCTCCATAGAGAGGGCCCGAACCTGGGTAAACATTGTGTCCCCCGCCTCCTATTACCATCAGCCTTAGACGCACAGTTCGGGACCCCCTACCCGAGATCCACCGGTTTTGACACCGACAACTGCTAAATTAGATATGTTGAGGTCATACATGATACTCCCTCTGTTCCAAAATATTAGTCTTTCTAGAGATTCCACTATAGGCTACATACAAAGCAAAATGAGTGAATCTACACTCGAAAATGCATATATATACATCTGTATGTGGTCCATACTGGAATCTCTACAAAGACATATATTTAGGAACAAAGGTAGTACATTACACAAAATCATATGTGACATGTAGGAATTCCAGTGCACTACATTAGGCTCCCTTGGAGTGCCTGCTAGTCCAGCACACAAAGTCATGGCTAGTTTATACTATGCACACAATCATTAATTGGTGGTTTAAATATGCACAAGGAATATGCAATGTATTATCATGTAGATATATCTGAAATTAGCCGTGTCAACTTGAAGATAGGGTTACGCAATGAAAAAGTACAAGATGTATGTGGAAATTTCATGGAACATCGCAAAAGAGGAGAGGCAGCGGTGAGCCTATACAGTGTGCAATCATAGGTCACTCCGGCCCAGTTCTTTTGCAGGATTCTCCCAGAATCTGCCCCTCTCTAGCTTCTCCTGGAATCTTTGACCCCCTTTTGTTTTACAATCCTACCTAATTAGACCCTAACTAGTTATGATTGTAAAACAAATGGGGCTCAAAGATTTTGGGAGAATCTGGGTAGGGTTCAGATTCTGGGAGAATCTGGCAACAGAACTGGGTCTCCATTGCAATCATTGTGACATGTTATTTGTATGTCAGTTCTACTAGCCAAGTTTCTTAGGGACAGTTATTTTGAGTTATCCTACGAAAATAAGCACCTTTGAATATAAGCTCCAGATAATAAGCCAACCAGTTCTTTGCAGTACCTACCTTTTCAGTTTATCTGTGGTATGATCAGTGAAAAGTCTAGATTGCATTATATTTTGTGATTTTGATGCCCATATAAAAATTAATTTCACTTGCAAACAAAAAAAATTGAACTCAGTGCAATAACTAATATGATAGGGAAACAGACCATCAATATTTTTTCAAAATGCAAATACAAAGATACCATCTACTTGACACAATCTACTTTGGTCAATGTCTTCCATAGAGATACCATTGCCTAACTTAAATGAAGAACACATGACCTAAATTTAAATGAAGAACAATTATTTATCGAAATTCGATGGCCCAAGTGGCTGGTTATTATCATATAGCAGCACCACCTAAAAGCATCATATAGCAGCAGCAGCAGCTCATAAAACTCGTCACACAATAGCAATAGCTCATAGCAATTCATCATACAGCAGTAGCAGCAGCAAGTCATAGCAATTCATCATATAGCAGCAGCAGGAGCAACTCATAGCAATTCATCATATAGCAGCAGTAGGAGCAGCTTATATCAACTCATCATATAGCAATAGCTCATAACAATTCATCATATAGCAGTAGCTCATAGAAATTCATCATATAGCAGTAGCAAGAGCAGCTCATAGCAATGCATCAGATAGCAACAGCAGAAGCAACTCATATCAATTCATCGTATAGCGGATCAGAATGAAAATTTGGCAAAAAATCAGAGGAGATCCTCATCTTGTTGGATGAGCTCATACTTCAACAGCACCTCAAGGCCAAGGCCTGGGAGGAGGGGAGGGGGAACGAGGTGCCTTCTGCCGCAGTGGTGCATCGACCATAGTTGTGCGGCGCCCGCTGGAGTAGTGCGTTGGATAGACCACAGCGGAGCAACTGCTGGAGACCATGAGAATGAAGGGCGGCGCTAGAGGGAGGAGCAGCTGGGGAGATTTGGCCCTACCCGCTGGCCATGTAGCCTAGCTAGACAGAGCATCGTTGAGAACCAGGCCAGATGGGACCAGTGGTGACGGCTCAATGGAGGAACCCTAGCGTTGCAGGCAGGGGATCAAGGTAGAGGGAAAGTGGAGAGGAGATGCAAGCGGGAAGGGTAATCAATGCTTGTGTGTTTGTTTTTACTTGAGGGTCAGGTATGACACAGGCGTGAGCAGTGGCATTTTGAGTGTAATATAGGCAAACAACAAAGTCATTTCATAGTTCCCTCTCCCTTCAATTTTTAGTGAACTTCTACCCGGAACACCCCCCTCCAAAGCGAAATAAGTTAAGCCCGAGCCCATAACTCAAAAATGACTTCTTTACATCTTTTATGGCTTATTTTGACAATAAGCTCTGAAAGGCGGAATAGAACTGGCCCTTAACCTGCAATTCAATTGTGCGTGCAATGATGAATCACTCATGCCTACTATAGTGTATATTTAGGCATCATCATACATGGCATAACCTAATACATGTGCATTTCATTATAGAATCTAAAATATGCAATGCTTATGTTAGTTCATTTGTTGCAAATGATGTTTAAATGCCCCTTAAATCTGGTTAGTCAAGTGATGGTATTTAGGCCTCCTTCTATGGTTCTTTTCTTGATATGTAAGATTTGCTCAGACATATGTTCAATTGCTTGTTAAACACTAAGGACTGCTGTAGTGGGGGCTTGTCTAACTCATAGGTGACATAAAGATTTGGCTGTACACTAAAGTAGGCTCTCCAAGAGTACCTGGAGATCCAGTTCGAAGGTATGCCTAGTTTTTACATAGTGCACACATAGTAAATGCTTATTTCATTGTGTGCAAGAGATGTGGCATGTTTCATTATGTGGTGTTGTTTTGGTATAATCTCATCCTTTTGTGTTGTTCACAGACTGGAAAGTATGCATATTTATCTTCCAAGGAGACCAGTAACTAGTTTGTGTCACCTTGAAGACGGGGTGTAATGAAGATAAGATTGAGGATTTCCATGTACAAGATGTTAGGAAGGAGCCTTGCAAGAGAAGGAGGAGCATCGCTGAGCCTATTCAACCTGTTAAGGTAAATCACGGTATTAAAATTACCAGGACATCCTATTTGTCTAACATTGTGCTTGCGTAGGGTTCTTCACCTGTAACCCAGTCATTGGGCCATTGATTAAAACCCCCTCCACTCACTACTATATGATGTTCTAAATTTTTTGTAAATCAGATGTATGTAAACACATTTTAATGTGTCTGTTCACTCATTACGAATGTAGTCTACTTTTAAATAACTAAAACATCTTATAGTAGTGAACAGTGTGAAACTGTTCCTCCCATGGTAGAGTTGTCGATGTCAGAAATGTCATAACCAAACGCATATTCACATCATTAGCCTCCCTATCATTACTAGGATATTGATTAAATACGAGTGGAGATACTTCATAGGGGGCAAACAATATTAAATTACTTGTTCCTTTACATAGTAAATGTAGCTAGGCCATTGATGTTATTGAGGCGTGCATGTATGCATGCTGCCAACTCAACAGTTCAATTGCTTGTTTGTTTCAGGCATAGTTAAATTGCTCTTTTCAATTTCTTTATTTGTCCTTAGTTAATGATATGCCCAAACAATGATGCCCGATGTTGGGTACTTGTATAACTATTAATTGACATAATTAAAGGTCTTATCATTTAATTACTCTGGTGAAGTGTGCCTGAAGCTTTGAAGTCTATTAACCAACTATTACTGCATGAGGCTCACAATCTAGTTTATACTAGGCTAATGATTGCATAGTTTTGCTTGCTGTAGTAGGTTTGTATGAATCCCTCTGCTGTTCATTATGCTCCCTAAGACTTTAATTGAGCTACAGAATGGCCAACTGTTTGCTTACTTATACGCAACATATTGTCTAAATTTGTAACCTGCCTGTGTTTTGGATTTGGTCCCAACATTATGCTCCTCTGGTGAGCAAAGAGAGATTTCTGTATGCGGGCTGCATAGACTACCATTTTTATAATTTTTAAAATATCACCTGCTTATGCTTCATGACGTGTAACATTATTGTTAGTCATTTTTTGCCATATACAAAATAGTCTGTCTTGCTCGCTTCACTGTTGTAACATTTTTTTGCCCTAGTCATGTGTACTTATAGAAACATTTCGGGATGAAGTGACATCAACACAAAGATCTGTGAGCAGTGTGGCATGGCCATTACCAAATGATTATGGATTGGAATTGGAATGTGCTGATGTTCTCGAGCATCAACTAGAGGTGTCCAGACAACATGTACATGATTCTCAATGTGCAATCAACAAGTTGAGACTGGACTTGTAGGTATTAGATGCAGGGGTCAAAAAATGAAACGATACACTGAGGTAACCACGAAGGAATTGGATATTTTGCAGACTGAAAAGTGTGCTATCTGAATCCGGCCAATCCTATTTTCTGAAGAGATTATAGTTCAAATGGTAAGTTCTATTGATGCGTGTCCATAATGTATGAGCTTTATTTGTCCAGTGTATGTAATTTGTTGTTTGTGTATGCTTTATGACCACTGGTGCCGAACTATAATACCTAGTGGGTATAATCGGCTGTAATTTCTTTATTGTATAGTGTAGGATTATTCTATGTTTCTATGCCTTAGTCTCTTTATTGTATAGTGTATGTTCTTAGAGGTGATAGTATAGAGTAGGATAATTCTTCGAATATGCTATATGATTGAAATGGGGGCCAACATGCCCAAACATTTCCTGACGCCATCCGAACGAACAAACATGTGTAGTCAAAGCATGCATTAATTGGGCTAGTCAAAATAATATTTAGTGGATCCCAAATGATGTGGCCCACCTTAACAACGGCTCTTAGTAGGCGGTTAACAGGCCGAAAGCTCGATAGTGCCGTATAAATGGAAATGGCCTGCGGGCCTCTAACAGGCCGAAATAAATGCCAATTTTATCTCGGCTTTTACTTTACGGGCCAGTAAGAGGCCGAAAGTGTTTCGGGCCAGAGGAGGCCCAATTTGCAAACTAGGCTTTTAATAGGCCAAAAGTCGCGTCGGGCTGAAATTTTGCCCTGTGGAACGTAGGCCGCTAATGGACCCAAAATTAGGTCGCACAGTCAAAGGCCCAACTATTGTGTGGACCGTTAATAGGCCAAAAGACAAAATGGGCTAGCAATTGGCCCATTTACCGAATGGGCCGAGGACAGGCCTAAAGTCACAATGGGCTAGAAGTTGGCCCAACTGGAGAATGGGCCGAGAAAAGGCCGAAAGATGTTTCGGGCCGTTAACGGGCTGGAACTGATGATGGGCTGCTAACAGGCCGAAAGAAGCTCAGGCCATAATTGGTCCCAAAGACGTAGCGGGCCGTTAACGGGCTGGAACTGGCGATGGGCTAGAAATTTTCAAATCTAGAATGGGCCTTTGATGGGCCGATTCTATGTAACTTATATGGGTCGTGCTTGTGAATGGGCCTAACTCAAGTAGGCCGCTAATGGGCTGGCCCGCTTATTTTGACAGGCCCGGCCTTTTAACCTTATTGGGCCACTATTGGGTCAAGACACGTGTCGACGTATCATAGGCACGTCCTGTCCATTTGCTGGATGACAACTGTTCGAATGCTGGGCTGACACGTGGATCTGTCGGTGAATGAGAATTTTACACGTGGAAAATCCCCATTGGTCTGGGTTGTTAACGGGTTATCGGATCCAAATCGGAACCCGATAGCTTAAGCGCGACCCGTTACGGTGGATGCCACGTGTCGGTTACCCCTGACGAAAGCACTTCTATGACGCCTGATTTATCGTCATGGAATTGGACATTCTGTGATGATAATTTTGGTAATGTTATGGAACACTTCTACGACAGCAGATGTATGACTATCTTGATTCTGTCATAAATGGTCAGGGATGTACAAGCATGACAGAAAACGTGACCTACTGTGGCAAATACGTATCATCACGAAAGTGGTTTTTCTTTGTAGTGGGATCTCCGGCGAGGTAGACCTGCACAAGGGCATCAGGCATGGTGCTCAGCTGAGTCCGGTCAATGGCAGGCGGCGAGCTCGGAGCACGACATGTGGAAGGCTACAGGTGCTGGAGGTTCCTCAGGTGCGAGCTCTAGGGAGATGAGTTGCATGAGGCTTGGGTGTGTGAGGCACTGTCAGGAGAGCGCGGCGGTTGATGGGCTCGCACAAGTGTTCTAGCAGGGAGCTATTGCAGCTCCAGTGGTATGTACGTTAAACTCCACTCTTTTTTGTTGATTGCTTGTGCTAACTTGTTCACACATTATCAAGGGAAATTTAAGAAATCTTGTAGTAGATACAGGACAATTTCATTAAAAGCTAATTTGTAGATCATGCCAATTTTTTGTGTAAAATGAATGGACTGGCCCACTTGGCAGTTGAGGGAGTCCGGGATTAGGGGGTGTCCGGATGGCCAGACTATAACTTCAGCCGGACTCCTGGACTATGAAGATATAAGATTGAAGACTTCGTCCTGTGTCTGGGAGGGACTTTCCTTGGCGTGGAAGGCAAGCTTGGCGATACGGATATGTATATCTCCTACCATTGTAACCGACTTTATGTAACCCTAACCCTCTCCGGTGTCTATATAAAACCGAAGGGTTTTAGTCCGTAGGACAACATACAGAACAACAATCATACCATAGGCTAGCTTCTAGGGTTTAGCCTCTCCGATCTCGTGGTAGATCTACTCTTGTACTACCCATATCATCAATATTAATCAAGCAGGACGTAGGGTTTTACCTCCATCAAGAGGGCCCGAACCTGGGTAAAACTTCGTGTCCCTTGCCTCCTGTTATCATCCGGCCTAGACGCACAGTCCGGGACCCCCTACCCGAGATCCGCCGGTTTTGACACCGACATTGGTGCTTTCATTGAGAGTTCCTCTGTGTCGTCGCCGTCAGGCTTGATGGCTCCTACTATCATCGATAGTGATGCGGTCCAGGGTGAAACTTGTCTCCCCAGACAGATCTCTATCTTCGGCGGCTTTGCACTGCGGGCTAATTTGCTTGGCCATCTGGAGCAGATCGAAAGCTCCGCCCCTGGCCGTCAGGTCAGGTTTGAAAGTTTAAACTACACGGCTGACATCCGCGGGGACTTGATCTTCGACGGAGTCGAGCCACTGCCGAGCACGCCGCACTGTCATGACGGGCATGATCTAGCTCTGCCACCGAACAGTGCCCTGGAGGCCGCACCCGCATCGGCTTTGACCCTTAATTCGGAGCCAACTACGCCGATCGAGGATGGGTGGTTGGAAGCCGCCTCGGGGGCTGCGATCCCAACGACGATCGAGCCGAACACCAGCCCCGCACTCCGCGAGACTCGTGACTCCAAGGAACCGGACTCCTCCCCGGACTCCGAACCTTCCGCGCCCCTGCCGATCGAATCCGATTGGGCGCCGATCATGGAGTTTACCGCCACGGACATCTTTCAGCACTCGCCCTTCGGCGATATTATGAAATCACTAAAGTCTATCTCTTTATCAAGAGAGCCTTGCCCGGATCATGGCCAGCAAGATTGGGATGCGAAAGACGAAAAAATTCGACGCCCACCCACCACCCACTTTGTAGCCACTGTCGACGATTTAACCGACATGCTCGACTTCGACTCTGAAAACATTGACGGTATGGACGACGATGCGGAAGGCGAAGAAGAACCACCGCCCACAGGGCGCTGGACGCCCACCTCATCATATGACGTATACATGGTGGACGCACCAAAAGATGACGACGAGGAGCGGAAGGACGCACTGAAGGCTTGTTCCCTCGAGAAGCAGTCAAATCAGCGATGCAAGCGCCGCCCCAAATCCCGCCTCGACAGAAATAACGGTCACACAGACCCAGCACTGGAGCAGGGCGAACCACTGCCGGAGAACGGCAATCCGGATAATCAAACCGAACAAAAAAATTCTATCAAGAATAATAGTCCGGACGACATAACGCCGGACAGGCACCCGGAGCAGCAGAATGCCCGTAAAAGGCTTGTTGCCACCGCGAGGAGTCTTAAAAAGCAGAAGCAAAGGCTCAAGGCTGCGCAAGACACACTCCAAATCAGATGGAGTAAAATACTCAACACAGCGAGGTACGACGACAATCGCCCCTCCAAGAGCTACCGAAAGCGGAAGCTGCTACCTGAATTCGATGAGGAGGCCTCAGACCCCCCACAACCAAATATCAAAGCAGCCACCTGGCCGGATAGACGACCCCTCTACCAACACAGAGCGGCATACAACGCCACTCACAATACAACACGCGACCCATGCGAGGGCTTGCACCCTAAGGATGGCGCAACAAGATCCATCTATGGACCACGCAAGTGCGCCCCAGCATACAATGCAACACAACAAACATCCGAACAACGCGGTACACCCAGCTACAGGGGTGCCGCATACCCCCTATGTTTCACCGATGAGGTGCTGGACCATGAATTTCCAGAGGGATTCAAACCCGTAAACATAGAGACATACGACGGAACAACAGACCCTGGGGTCTGGATTGAGGACTACATCCTTCACATCCATATGGCTCGAGGAGATGATCTCCACGCCATCAAGTACTTACCCCTCAAGCTCAAAGGGCCAGCTCGTCACTGGCTTAAAGGCCTCCCCGAAAGCTCCATTGGAAGTTGGGAAGAGCTCGAAGACGCCTTTCGGGCAAATTTTCAAGGGACTTATGTCCGACCTCCGGATGCGGGCGATTTGAGTCATATAACTCCACAGCCCGGAGAGTCAGCCCGAAAGCTTTGGAACAGGTTTCTTACTAAAAAGAACCAGATTGTCAACTGTCCGGACACCGAAGCCTTGGCAGCTTTTAAGCATAGCGTCCGTGACGAATGGCTTGCCAGACACCTCGGCCAAAATAAGCCGAGAACGATGGCCGCATTAACAAGCCTCATGACCCGCTTTTGCGCGGGTGAGGACAGCTGGCTAGCTAGATGCAGCACCAGTGACCCCAGTACATCTGAAGTTAGAGATGGAAACGGGAAATCATGGCGCAACAGCAATAACAAATGCCGGAATAAAGAAGACAGCACGAAGGGCACGGCAGTAAACGACGGATTCAAAAGCTCTCGGTCAGGTCAGGAAAAGCTTCCCTCTAAAGGCACCAGGGATGAACTGTCCAGCCTCAACAAAATTCTGGACCAAGTATGCCAGATCCATAGTACCCCTGGTAAACCTGCTAATCATACCCACAGAGAATGTTGGGTCTTCAAGCAGTCCGGCAAGCTCAACGCCGTACACAAGGGGGAGGATACACCAAGTGAAGACGAGGACGAGCCTCCCAAGCAAGACACTGGGGAACAAAAGAAATTTCCACCAGAAGTCAAAACAGTAAACGTGTTACACGTGATCAAGGGAAAAAACAACGCGGCACTCCCAGGAAAATATACCCAAGTGCCTGTCACCGCGAAGTCCTGCCACTGGTCGTCTCAACCGATCACTTTCGACCATCGCGATTACTCAGCAAGTATCCGACGCGCAGGATGGGCTGCCCTGGTATTAGACCCAGTAATTGGCGGATATCACTTCACACGAGTCTTGATGGACGGTGGCAGCAATCTAAACCTAATATATCAGGATACAATCCACGGGATGGGGTTAGACCCAACAAAAATTCGCCATAGCAATACTACCTTTAAAGGAGTAACGCCAGGCCCAGGGGCTCGTTGTACGGGCTCCCTCCTACTACAAGTTATATTCGGCTCCCCCAATAACTTCTGTCGCGAGCATTTAACCTTCCACATCGCTCCGTTCCAAAAAGTGGCTATCAAGCACTGCTCGGACGCGAAGCTTTCGCTCGCTTTAATGCAATACCACACTACGCCTCCCTTACACTCAAGATGCCCTGTCCACGTGGCATCATTTCAGTGAACGAAAATATCAAGCGATCTCTGCGCGCCGAAGAGAGTGCGGCTGCCTTGGCAGCCACACACTAAAGGCGCCCAGACCAGCGAAAGCATCCAATAGGTCGTCAAGACCTCAGACACAACTAATCAAGTCCGGCACCGCTATTTATACCGAATAAATGGTCACACCCCTATTTTTCAATACAAGGGGCTCAACGCGCGCAGAGAAGTGGCAATTTTTTCTCATCTTGAATTATACATGGTTTCTTTAAAAACTATCTTTTTGCACGACAACTTTTTCACCTAAATTCCTCTCTTTTATAGACGATCATCATGCTACACCCGTCCAGGATATGGCACAACGGAGACACAGGCGCAGACGTGCAGCAGGGACCCGCTCCAAGGATTCTTTTTAGATTAAGACCCTTCGTAAACCTTTTTTACTATCTCTTGTTGATACATATCCACCGTTGAGAAGGATGCTGACGTCTTGGCATGTGGCCACGCCAGAACAATGCACGTACCTGGACACAAGGGGCTTCTTACAAAGGCCATTATTTAGGCCCAGTTTATATCACAAAGACCGAATACCTTAGGGAGTGTTCGGCGTCGCGAGTTTGGCCCTATATGCATCAGCTCCGAATCATTGTCTTTGGTCAAATGTTGGGTTTGCCCGGCTCCTGTGTTTTGGTGCCTTACATTCCACTTTACCGGCTAAGGTAGCACCAGGAGAACTACTGCAATTGTGCCCTTGTTCATCCGGACGAGCACTTGAGTAGAGAAAGCCGAAAACTGACTATCATGATATAGCGTGAGACTGGTCAACCACTCGATGACCTGTTGGAATGTTAGAATTCCTCCGCCTTAACGAACGTCCGTTTTCCGGCCAGGCATGTACGCACCCCGGGATCGGGAGAGTGCGGAGCCACCAGGGGCTATCTAGTAGCCCCACTGTCAAACTCCTATGGCTAAGTGAAAGTGCTAAAGCATTATAGTCCGATTGCCTCGCTCGCTCCGCTATCACCTCCTTAATAGGACCAAGACGTTGGGTTAAGTGTGAACGCGTGTTTTTTGCGAGCACCTCCGCATTATATGCGTGGGGGTTGAAGCCGACGGCTGCAATCTTTCAGGTTATACACATGTATACATAAATGGCCGCCCAGGAGGCATCATATTACTTTCAGGCAAAAGTATAAAAATAACCTTATAAAAATTTATAAAAGCATTTCGCTTACAATGAGATTACATATCACTCAAACATAATATTTTTTGAGCACTGGGTCTCTATCAAACGAGCACCCTCAAGAACTTCTTCAAAGTAGTGCTCAGCAGCCATTCGGCCTATGGCCGAATCCCGCGCTGCAACAGTAGTAGCATCCATCTCCGCCCAGTGTGCTTTAACACGGGCAAAGGCCATCTATGAGCCCTCTATGCATGCCGACCTCTTCGTCGCATTAATGCGCGGCACCACGTCAAGGAACTGCTGCACCAAGCTGAAATAACTGTTCGGTTTTGGCCTTTCCGGCCATAGCTGATCCACAACAGACCTCATGGCGAGTCCGGACAACCTATTCAGTTCGGCCCATTCGGCTAATTGGTCAGTCAATGAAAGCAGACGCTCGGGAGAATGGAATTGTGTCCAAAACAGCTGGGCCACTTCACGGTCCGTCTGACCCTGGAAGTACTTGGCCGCATCGGCAGCGCTCGCCGCCAAATCCATATACACATCCTCCGAACTCCACAGCCGATCCAGAGGGGCATACCGTGGATCTCCGAACTTCCTCCGCAACATAAAGGATTTCCCAGCTACAATATCTCTGGCTTCCCGCAGCTCCTCCTTCTTCGCCCTCATAGCAGAGCGGATGTCTTTTCTCGTCGCAGCAGCCTTCTCAAGGTCCGATGCCTTCGCTAGGTTTTCCTTTTCAAGAACCCGGCAACGGTCGGCGGCGGCTTTTAATTCTATGGCCATCTTATCTCGGCTCTCGCCATGCGCGGCCTTCTCGGCTTTCAACTCTTTGGCCGCCTTCAAAGCAGCCGCATTATCAAACCTCGCTTGTTCCTTGGCTCAGGCAAGTTCTGCCCGCAAGGCTTCAACAGTGGCAGCTCTATCTGCAGTCACAACATATTAAAGATACTGGCATCATGCTGCTCTTACTATGTGGCGTTTACCAAATAATGACACTTACCCTGTGCCTCGTCAAGCCTTTTGTTAACAAGCTCGATGTCGGCGTCTGCCGCATCCAACTGCCGTTTTAAATGGGCAAACTCGCTAGTCCGGCTAGCCACCGGAGCTTCCATCACCTGCACATAGAGGCAGTATGGTTATTACCTAGGAATATGATCCTCTGTTCGTCGTTGTTTCTGACGACAACCAGAGTCTCAGGGGCTACTATCTACACAGGGCACACCTAGCATGTGCAGGACTATCATACATTATTTTACATACCTCAAAGCCTGTCAGTAGACTCATAAAAGCTTCATGCAATCCGCTTTCGGCGGACGAGATTCTCTCCATCACCGTATTCATTAGCATACGGTGTTCATCTGAGATGGCCACTCTCCCCACCAACTCCCTCAGAACATCCGATCGCACACCAGATGGTGTCGGACTCTTTGGTCTGCTCTCTTCGGGAGCCAGACACTGGGAGCCTCGGGGGTCAATGGGATTATCTTCTGGCCTCACCGGACTCGGAGAGGCCCTCCGCGACGACACTTCGGGGTCGCCCGCTTCCGGAGCGGAGGAGTCTGGAGGAGGCGTTTCGCTCTCCATCATCTCTGGAAGAAGATCCCCCGAAGATGAGCTCATTTGAGAGGGGCTAAGGCCTGAACTGCAAAGATATATGCGATGGTTATTTTCTCAGAAGAAAAAGATGACATACCTGTACTATTAAAGTATTTCGGGTCACTTACAACTCGCTGGAGAATTGATCCCCCCGCGGACTTTGTGCGGCAAAAGCACCCCCCAAGGTAGGACCCTCTGTGGGAGACTTCTTCTACCGTTTGGAAGCTTCGGCTTCCGAATCCCCGGGCGCAGTCCTTTTCCTCCTCCGGTCGTCTTCCTTCATGGAGACGCTCGCTCCCTCGGTTAGAATGGGCAGCGTTGGGGGCCCGCGTCCGCCCGTATTATCCTCCCCAGTATCTTCCTTCAAGGGCTCCGGGTAAGGGGCGACCTGGAGCATCTTTTCCAATACCGGATTGTCCAAACCCTCAAGAAGGGGGGCCGAGCACCGAATCAAGTTCGCCTTTGTTAACCAGTCCTGGTCAAAAAGCGAACTCTCAGAAATAACTTCGTAACAAATGGGAGATAGTATGTTCGGCCGGAAGATTCCTTACCTGTTCGGCGGCGCGGTTACTGCTCAGGCCCACGTCTTCGATGATTTCTGGACACTCTAGCTGAGGTCCGAAGAATGACTTGTACATCTCCTCGTGCGTCAGGCTGAGGAAATTTTGAATGACACGCGGTCCCTCGGGATTGAACTCCCACAAGCAAAGGGGTCGGCGTTTGCAAGGCTGGACTTGACGAACCAGCATAACTTGTATTACCGCAACCAAACTAAAATCTCCATTGAAGAGATTTCGAATGCGGCTTTGCAGTATAGGCACGTCCTTGGCTGGACCCCAGCTCAAACCTCTGCTGATCCATGACATCAGTTGTGGGGGAGGGACCGAGCGGAAAACAGGGACGGCCGCCCACTTGGCACTTCTAGGAGCCGTGATGTAGAACCACTCCTGTTGCCACAATTCAGACACCTCTGGAATGGAACCTTTGGGCCATGGAGCTCCCATCATCTTGCATATTGAGGCACCTCCGCACGCTTGATGTTGCCCCTCGATCATCTTCGGCTTTACTTCAAAGGTCTTGAGCCATAGGCCAAAGTGAGGGGTAACCCGGAGGAAGGCCTCACACACGACAATAAATGTCGTGATATGAAGAAAGGAGTCCGGAGCTAGATCATGGAAATCTAGCCCGTAATAAAACATCAAACCCCTCACGAAAGGATCCAGAGCAAGGCCTAGACCTCGGAGGAAGTGGGAGACGAACACGACGTTCTCGTTGGGTTCAGGGGAGGGGACGGCCTGCCCTCGGGCAGGCAGCCGATGCGAAACCTCGGCGGTCAGATATCTGGCCTCCCTCAACTTTTTGATGTCTTCTTCCATGACGGAGGAAGGTATCCATCGGCCTTGAAGGCCAGATCCGGACATGATTGAAGGTTCGGAGCACCTGACCTGAACTTTGGGTGTTTGAGCTTGAGGTGCGGGAAGGATTCGATTGAGCACGGGAGGGAAAAAATAAAAGCCTTGTCCCTTTATAAAGAGGGTGAATATCAAGCGTCCTCTCCGTGGCCGTTTGGACTTGCCTATAGTCTAGGAGTCCTAGAAGCGGTTGGGTTACCCACGCCTGTATCGATGAGAATCCCGGAATAAGGGGACATGATCTCTGCTTTAACAAGACGCGCCAAGGAAACCGCCTCACATGACACGCTGAGGTGGGATAATAAAACGATTCGAATAAAGGCTTGGCCGTGGTGTTGTCATGCTACGGAATACGTCAGCAGATTAGATTGGTGTGAACATTATTCTCTCTATGGCAATATGTGGAAATTTATTTTGCAGAGCCGGACACTATCTTTGTGTTCAAAATGTTCTATGAAGTACTTGGAGGAGGAACCCGCCTTGCAATGCCGAAGACAATCTGCGCGTCGGACTCGTCGTCATTGAAGCCTGGCTCAGGAGCTACTGAGGGAGTCCTGGATTAGGGGGTGTCCGGATGGCCGGACTATACCTTCAGCCGGACTCCTGGACTATGAAGATACAAGATTGAAGACTTCGTCCCGTGTCCGGGAGGGACTTGCCTTGGCGTGGAAGGCAAGCTTGGTGATACGGATATGTATATCTCCTACCATTGTAACCGACTTTGTGTAACCCTAACCCTCTCCGGTGTCTATATAAACCGGAGGGTTTTAGTCCGTAGGACAACATACAGAACAACAATCATACCATAGGCTAGCTTCTAGGGTTTAGCCTCTCCGATCTCGTGGTAGATCTACTCTTGTACTACCCATATCATCAATATTAATCAAGCAGGACGTAGGGTTTTACCTCCATCAAGAGGGCCCGAACCTAGGTAAAAGTTCATGTCCCTTGCCTCCTGTTACCATCCGGCCTAGACGCACAGTTCGGGACCCCCTACCCGAGATCCGCCGGTTTTGACACCGACAGCAGTATTTAGGTGTAATTATGTTATCTTCAATTTTTCCATGGCAGTTTTGCCACTATTTTAAGGAATGAACAAGTATTGTTATTTTTCTTAATGGTTTATCATTTCTCAACAGTTGCCATGTCTCCACATTTGCCATGGCAAATCTATTTTTTTGTGAATTTAACAACTTAACTCTCTCTTTTGTTCTGATGGCTAAGCAAACTATTTTAAACCATGGGAAACAAATGTAATATCTTTGTCATCGAAACTTCTTCTTTTATAGACCATTGCAAACTCACTTTTTTATAGATACATGGGAAATTTACATGACAATTTAGCTTTTTTGCCAATAACTTATTCTTTTTATCAGACCTAGCCAATACAACATTCCCTTTTTCATAATAGGGGGGTGGGGGATAATACATTTTCCTGATATGCATAGTTGACTATTTACAGGTACTTTTTTCCTTCTAAATCCACATTTTCCATGATGTACAGAGCATATTTGCCATGGTTTTTCAAGACCATGGAAAAATCACTTCATGGAACATGGAATTTCACTTTATGGATCATGGAAATTTTCTATTGTTTGGACAATGTCAAATTCTTGTCTTCATCCACCATGATAAATTCACTTTATTGCCCATGGAAAATTTATGTTATTTTTTGAAAAAACTGACATTTTGTTCAAAAAAACAAGATTCCAAATGTCCATGGAAAATTGATAAAATTTTCCATATTTTGTCAAATAGGAAAAAAAATCCTAACTTTCCATGCGCCCATTACCCAATGCCAAAAGTTGCCTTGTTTGTTTAGGTAACAAAATTTCCTAAATTTTATTATTTGTTGTAGCATGGCAAATTTACTTAACGCTCCATGGCAATTTTAGTTTTTGAAACCATGGAACATTTACTTAACGGAGAGTGGCAAATTTACCTTCGGTCCATGGCTAATGTACTTTTCAAACCATTCCAAATTTATTTTCCAGACCATGGCAATTTTACTTAATTGGCAATGGCAAATCCAATGTAGGCACCATGGCATATTTTTTGAAAATACCATGGAAAGGTTATTGTTTGGACCATGGCATCTTTTTTGTCAATTAGACCTTGCTAAAATTTTCCTTTTGAGTATGCCACTTTTACTTTTCAACCATGCCAAAGTTTTTCATTTACAAATCATGGACAATTTTATTGTTTGCAACATGGTAGATTTATTTTAAGCATGATAAAGTTATTTTTTGGACTATGGCAAAGTTGTAGGTTAGAACATGAAAAAAAAATTTAGACCATGGCAAATTCATACTTCAGACTTTGGCAAAAAAAATTGACCATGGACAAACATTCAGCCCATTAGAAAATCCATTGTTTGGATCATGGCACATCCATACTTTTTTTATATTTCAAACATGACAAACTTGATTAATTTAACCAGGAAAAACTATTTGACTTGGACCATGGCAAATTAGTTTTGTACACATCAAGGAATTTTCATTGCATACACCATCATAAATTACTATCCTTGTAAATTATTTTGGACTTTTTCTCTAAAACATGTCAAAATGTTGTTGAATTGAGTATGGTAATTTTTTAGTAGCATGGCATTTTTGCTTGAACATCACATTGCAAAAAGAAGTTCCATTAGACTCTTTAACAATATTTATTTTCAATTCTTTTTTATCTTCTTTATATGAATCAATGGCAAATTATATTGGAACATATTTTTTTGCCAAGTTTCTTTCTACGTGTTTTCAATTCTGGCCTTATTTAGTTTCATAACTGGCATGGATCCATTTTTTCAACTAGGACATTTTATTATATATATTATGGCAATTTCCCTTAGTTTTTGCTATTCATAACCATATTCAAAGTCTAACTTCAAGTCTTGATAGTAGTCAATGGGAAATTGGGCTTTTTACATCTTTTTTTTTGTTTCTTGGCCTTTCGTCGGGAGGCCCATTTAGTAGGCCTAGCCGGGGAGGGGGGGGGGCAGCGAACGATTCGTTTGCTGTAACGAACCTTTAAACCCGACGTTCGCCTAATATTGGGGTCCTAATTCTTAAACACGTGGACAATTTACCCTTTTGTATAGCATGTCAAATCTCTAACACGTGACAATTCTTTCTGTTGTAGCATATTGCAGGATTTTCGGCGATGCGTGTTCAGTGGAAGGAGACGTCCACATCGACTACGAGGCGTCTACGGCGACTTCGTAAATCTCAAGATGATATGTCAGTTCAGTCTGTCAGAGGTACCCATAGGGGTAGGGTTGCGTGTGTGCGTTTATAATGATGAGTGTATGCGTGTATATATGAGCACTTGCGTCTACACTATATAGAAAAACATGAAAATTCCTTTTTCTTAGCATGAAAAATCTCTCTATGATAGCATGGCAATTTCTAAAACGTCTCCTGGGTGCTCTTTTGAACTCGAATGAGCACGTTCTCTACATATCAGAAATGTTAATAATATGACGTCAATTTTTAAAGCATGACAAATTGAATGTTTTCTTAATGGCAAATTGAATGGTTTTATGCTAAATTATATTGTTGCCAGGATGACATTTTGTCACACTTGATAAAGTAGACTATCATCCTCATGTCTACATAATTTGTCATCTCAAATGTTCAATTTGCCATGGTAATAAATCCGACGTTTGATTTGCAGCGAAATCCCTCCCTGACCCCTACTATAGTCCATAAAAAGGGACATTCCGTATTGGCCGGTGAAAACCCAAAGTTCCTGAGACGTTTGAACGGACAAGATCGGTTCACAGAATCAACAGTTCCTTACTCGTGAACACCTAATCAAATGGACACCACGAGATCGGAGATACAAACAGACCCGGATACAAATATGCATCTCGTTCCAAGTAACAATCGGAGACAGAGTGACAGACGACGTGTCGACGTAGGCAGTACTAGCAGTATATATAATGGTGCAGCACGTAGGCCTTGGACGTTCCTAACCCACCGCCGAGAAAACAAACGAGCAAACCAACAAGTCTCGTTGACCACGTTCGCCTCCGATCAGCGACCAAGCCGACCAACCATGGTCAGTATGAAGCTTCCGCCGCAGCCCACGCGCTCGACGATCACGGCCACGACGAGCGCCGGTACCCACGAGCTCAAGGTGGAGGGCTACTCCGTGACCAAGCTGCTCGTCGCCGGCGAGCACCTCGAGTCCAGCAAATTCAGGGCGGCGGGCCACGATTTTCAGATCTGCTACTACCCGCACAGGTACCAGAAGAAGGACTGCAACGCCAGCATCTCCTTCTTCCTCAAGATGGCCGAGGCGGTCGCCTCGAACGTCCGCGTCGAGTTCCGGTTCAGCCTGGTCTCTCGCCACGGCGGTGAGCCTGCACGTTTTGCTGGTCAGCGCCGCGTGGTGACGTTCCCTGACAAGCACGATGGCGTGGAGTACTGGGGCCTGGAGATCTCGAAGAAGGAGCTTGAGCAGTCGCCGGAGTACCTGTGGGACGACTCCTTCGTGCTGCGGTGTGAGATCACCGTCGTCGACAAGCCGGTCGTGAAAAGCCACGACGGCCTCGCCGTCTGCCGCTGCAAGGATGACTTGTGCAAGCGTCGTCACCTGAGAAACACGGCGGATCGCGCATCATGGGTCAAGGACATAGTCGTCAAGCACTTCCTTAGGTGTGTCGGCATATGAAATCATGTATATTGGGGCTGATACATATTATTCAAACCACAGTTTCGGTTATATAATTGTAACGATTTTGCGTCACTATATAGTTCAGGTGCGTTAGTTTGAATTGTCGCTGAGAGTGTTATGTATTGATGTGTAGTGTAGGCCAGGTTCTTGGCTGGTCAACTAATCTAGGTACATATACCATTTCTTGCAATAAATGTTATAGATTTGTAATGAATCTACAATTTTATATTTTTAATAAAACACACCCAAAGAGTATCTTATATATGATTAATACAAGGAAAATTACAATGGGCAAACAATTAGACACAGAACGACTTGTAAAAAGATAAAATTACACTGAAAATCATACTATCCTTCTTAGTACAACTTGTATGACTTCAACTGAGGCTCATGTAGATATAGGGAACTACAAACCGGCTGGGGTCGCAATTTATGGATCTAACCAACCTACGCCCCCGTGCGGCTTTGACGAGTTGCATGGGGCACTCAGTTGATTGTTGGGGACTCACCTACCTATTACTTTCCCCGCACTACCGTCATAGGCGGATGTCGGACCGATGGTGACAACAATGATGGGGCCTTTTCTTCGGTGCATAGGCGCGAGATGGGTGGCGTGGAGGTTAAGCGATGCAACTTCACATTTTGTGAGTAATAGCTAGGTTGAGCAGGGTCGCCACGGTGGATGGGTGCACAATGGCGCAGCAAGAAGCCCTCCCCTTGGATTAGTAGCCTTGAACACCCCACTAGTAGAAAAACAGGCATTAGCAGTCTGCCACGAGCCTACTATAGCAATTGTGACCAACCTGATGAAAACCACCTATAATAAATCAGCTGCCGCGGTTATTTTTGTTCCATGGGGGTTGAAAATATGGAACCGCCTGTAATAGTTTTTGGAGGCTGTTGTAGGTTTGAAAACTCTTGTAGGTTGGCCTTAATCGAGGCGTTTTCACTCTTATGGGTGTATGGATGCCCTGTACGGCCTAAATCCTCTGACTTATATAGACACCAGGGGTAGCTAGGGTTACACATGGTCGGTTGCCATCTAAGAATTTACATGCCGAAGATAATCATATATGCTTGAAGTACACGCCAAGTCTTCGGTCACCGCGCTTTGAAGGCCTCCGGAGTCCCTCCTCCTTAACGGGTTGGTGGCCCGGTCCATACATTAGTCCGGCTGGGCTAGGACCCATTGGTCCAGGACACCATCACATGCCAATTTTTTTTTACAGACCATGGACAATTTTATTGTTTGCAACACGATAGGTTTATTTTAAGCATGATAAAGTTATTGTTTGGACTATGGCAAAGTTGTAGGTTAGAACATGAAAAGATTAAAAAAAAATGGACCATGGCGAATTCATACTTCACAGTTCGGCAAAAGAAATTGACCATTGGAAAAAAATTCAGGCCATTAGAAAATTCATTGTTTGGATCATGGCACATCCGTACTTCAAACAAATTTATATATTTCGAACATGAAAAACTTGATTAATTTAACCACGAAAAACTATTTGTCTTGGACAATGGAAAATTAGTTTTGCACACATCAAGGAATTTTCATCGCATACACCATCATAAATTATTGTTCTTGTAAATTATTTTGGATTTTTTCTCTAGAAGATGTCAAAATGTTGTTGAATTGAGCATGGTATTTTTTTAGTAGCATGGCATTTTTCTTGAACATCACATTGCAATATGAAACAATGGCAACTTTATGTTTATTTTCAATTCTTTTTTTATCTTCTTTACATATGAAACAATGGCAACTTTATGTTGGAACATATTTTTTTTTGCCAAGTTTCTTTCTATGTGTTTTCAATTCTGGCATTGTTTAGTTTCATAACTGGCATGGATCCATTTTTTCAACTACATGACAATTATTATACAAACTATGGCAATTTTCCTTATTTTTTTGTTATTCATATTCATGTTCAAAGTCTAGCTTCAAGTCTTGATAGTAGTCAGCAGAATATTGGGCTTTTTACATCTTTTTTTTTGGCATTATGTGGGGACGCCCATTTAGCAGGCCTGATTGTGTGTGTGTGTGTGGGGGGGGGGGGGGGGGGGGGGGGGGGGGCTCCCCTGAAGTGAATGATTTGTTCGCTGTAACGAACCTTTAAATCCGACGTTCAGCAAATATTGGGGTCCTAATTCTTAAACACGTGGATTTACCCTTTTCTTGCAGCATGTCAAATCTCTAAAACGCATGACAATTTACACTGTCGTAGTATGACAACCTTCTATTGTAGCATAATGCAAGATTTTTGGCGATGCACGTCAGTGAGAGGAGATATTCCCGTCGACTACGAGGCGCCTACGGTGACTTTGTCAATCTTAAGATCATATTGCCGACTCAGTCTCTCGGAGGTGCTCATAAGGGTATGGTCGCATGTCTGCATTCATATGGGTGAGTGTATGTGCGTATATATTAGCGAATGCGTCTCCACTGTGTTAAAAAGACATGAAAATTCTATTTTCCTAGCATGACAAATCTCTCTATGATAGCATTGCAATTTCTAAAACGTCTTCCGAGAGTGCTCTTTTGAGCTCGAATGAGCATGTACTCTTCCTATTAGAAAATGTTAAAAATATGACGTCAGTTTTTCATGTATGACAAATTGAATGTTTTTTATGGCAAATTGAATGTTTCTTATGCTAAATTGTGTTGTCGCCAGGATGACAATTTGTGACGCTTGATAGAGTAAGTTACCGTCCTCATGGCAACATAATTTGTCCTCTCAAACGTTTAATTTGCTATGGCATAATAAATTTGACATTTGATTTGTAGCGAAATCCCTCCCTATTCCCTGTGTAGAGTCCATGAAAAGGGATATTCCGTATTGGCTGGTGAAAACCCAAAGTTCCTAAGACGTCTGAACGGAGAAGATCGGTTCACACAATCAACCGTTCCTTCACTAGTAGAAAAGAGGGCTTTGATTCAGACCGGGTCAGCCCATTAGTCCCGATTCAGTCCAGAACCGGGACCCATGGGGGCATTGGTCCCGGCTCGTGAGGCCAGGGGCCTGCCGGGCCTCGTGGGGGCATTGGTCCCGGTTCGTCATGCCCCTTTGGTCCCGATTGGTAGGACGGACCGGGACCAATGGGTCTCGCTCCTGGCCCACCATCATTGGTCCCGGTTGGTGGCTTGAACCGGGACCACAGGCTTCCCTTTAGTCCCGGTTCATGCCACGAATCGAGACCAATGAGGTGCCTATATATACCCCTCGCCCGCGAGCAGAGCACCCCAGTGCTATGTTTTTCTCTGGCCGGCGCGGGGAGGGCTTTGTGGTGCTCTAGCTCACGTCCTATGCACATGAGGTGTTCGATGAAATGCCCGAGCCACACTAGTTAAGCTTTCTCTTGTCGAAGCTCGACCTCAAAGCTCCATTTTCCTCGAGATTTGTCTAGGTTTAGCGGCCCGTCACGTCCCATTCCCGTCTTCACCGCCGTCGATCGCCCGCACCGATCTCGTCGCCGGCACCACCGTGGTGAGCCTCTTGTTCTTATCTTCTTTCTGAAAGAAAAAATTCTTACTTTAGATAGATACTTGTCTAATTTTCTTACTTTTATTATTGCTTGTTATTATATAGTGCGATGGTTTTGGTATCCGCCCCCGTCGGCCCTCGTCCTGGCTATGATTCGGATGTGGTATATATTATCTTTTTATAACTATTTGGTTCATTTATTGTTTATGACAATTATGCCGACCAACGTGACATAGATTTTATTTATCTAGGAGGTAGTTGAACCAGAAATTCCAACCGACCCTATTGTCGAGAGGTTAAATTTAGTTGAAGAAGAAAACAATTACTTGAAGGAAAAAATAAAAAAATGAGAAGGAGAAGATGATAATTGAGTTGCATGTTGCGGATGTCGTTGATGATCACAAGATCAAGATGGATGCAATACGATTGAAGATGAGGAAGATTAGAAAATATGCCATTCATACCGAGGCTTGGTATCATTATGCCGTTGGATCAATTGTTACCTTGGTTGCGATTATGATCGCATTTGTTTTCGCATTGAAATGTTTTACATAGTTTTAATGTATGGTTTAATTAATTAGATGCTCTGGAGAGCTATATGTTGTTAGATGAGAACTATGTATGTACTTTAGTTTTAATGTGATGATGAACTTCTATTAATTTGGTCACTTAATTATCTATTCATGATATTCTGTAATGGTTTTTGACACACTTAATTATATGTAATGCACGCAGATGAACCGGCAATGGATGTACAGTGAAAGACACACCTCCGAGTACATTAAGGGCGTGCATGATTTTCTCGAAGTGGCTGAGGCAAACAAGCAGAATGGTTTTATGTGTTGTCCATGCCCTAAATGTGGGAATACGAAGTCTTACTCTGACCGGAAAATCCTTCACACCCACCTGCTTTACAATGGTTTCATGCCACACTATAATGTTTGGACGAGGCACGGAGAAATAGGGGTTATGATGTAAGATGGCGAAGAAGAAGAGGACGATGACAACTATGTGCCCCCTGAATACGGTGATGCTGCAACGGGGGAAGCTGCTGAAGATCAAGAGGAACCAGACGATGTGCCCAATGATGCTGCAACGGGGGAAGCTGCTGAAGATCATGAGAAACCAGACGATGTGCTCGATGATGATGATCTCCGCCGGGTCATTGTCAATGCAAGGATGCAATGCGAAAGTCAAAAGGAGAAGCTGAAGTTCGATCGCATGTTACACGATCACAAAAAAGGGTTGTACCCCAATTGCGAAGATGGCAACACAAAGCTCGGTACTGTACTGGAATTGCTGCAGTGGAAGGCAGAGAATGATGAGCCCGACAAAGGATTTGAGAAGCTACTGAAAATATTGAAGAAGCTTCCAATGGATAACGAATTGCCCGACAGTACATACGCAACAAAGAAGGTCGTATGCCCTCTAGGATTGGAGGTGCAGAAGATACATGCATGCCCTAATGACTGCATCCTCTACCGCGGTGCGTACAAGGATCTGAACTCATGCCCGATATGCGGTGCATTGCGGTATAAGATCAGACGAGATGACCCTGGTGATGTTGACGGCGAGCCCCCTAGGAAGAGGGTTCCTGCGAAGGTGATGTGGTATGCTCCTATAATACCATGGTTGAAACGTCTGTTCAGAAACAAAGAGCATGCCAAGTTGATGCGATGGCACAGTGAGGACCGTAAGAAAGACGGGAAGTTGAGAGCACACGCTGACGGGTCGCAGTGGAGAAAAATCGAGAGAAAGTACTGGCCTGAGTTTGCAAGTGACCCAAGGAACGTATGGTTTGGTTTAAGCGCAGATGGCATTAATCCTTTCGGGGAGCAGGGCAGCAATCATAGTACCTGGTCCGTGACTCTATGTATGTATAACCTTCCTCCTTGGATGTGCATGAAGCGGAAGTTCATTATGATGACAATTCTCATCCAAGGCCCTAAGCAACCCGGCAACGACATTGATGTGTTCCTAAGGCCATTAGTTGAAGAACTTTTACAACTGTGGAATGGAAACGGTGTACATACGTGGGATGAGCACAAACATGAGGAATTTAACCTACACGCATTGCTGTTTGTAACCATCAACGATTGGCCCGCTCTCAGTAACCTTTCAGGACAGACAAACAAGGGATACCACGCATGCACGCACTATTTAGAAGAAACTGAAAGTATATACCTGGACAAATGCAGGAAGAATGTGTACCTGGGCCATCGTCGATTTCTTCCGACCAACCATCAATGTCGAAAGAAAGGCAAGCATTTCAAAGGCGAGGCAGATCACCGGAAGAAGCCCGCCATGCGTATCGGTGATCACGTACTTAGTATGGTTAATGATTTACACGTAATCTTTGGAAAGGGTCCCGGCGGACTAGCTGTTTCGAATGACGCTGAGGGACACACACCCATGTGGAAGAAGAAATCTATATTTTGGGACCTACCCTACTAGAAATACCTAGAGGTCCGCTCTTCAATCGACGTGATGCACGTGACAAAGAACATTTGCGTCAACCTGTTAGGCTTCTTGGGCGTGTATGGGAAGACAAAAGATACACCTGAGGCACGGGAGGACCTGCAACATTTGCACGAAAAAGACGGCATGCCTCCGAAGCAGTATAAAGGTCCTGCCAGCTACGCTCTTACGAAAGAAGATAAAGAAATCTTCTTTGAATGCCTGCTTAGTATGAAGGTCACGACTGGCTTCTCGTCGAATATAAAGGGAATAATAAATATGTGTGACGCCCCCGATTTGACCGTACACTAATCATGCACGCAAATGTGTACGATCAAGATCAAGGACTCACGGGTAGATATCACAACACAACTCTACAAATAAAATAAGTCATACAAGCATCATATTACAAGCCAGGGGCCTCGAGGGCTCGAATGCAAGAGCTCGATCATAGACGAGTCAGCGGAAGCAACAATATCTGAGTACAGACATAAGTTAAACAAGTTTGCCTTATGAAGGCTAGCACAAACTGGGATACAGATCGAAAGAGGCGCAGGCCTCCTGACTGGGATCCTCCTAACTACTCCTGGTTGTCATCAGCGGGCAGCACGTAGTAGTAGGCACCTCCGGTGTAGTAGGAGTCGTCGTCGACGGTGGCGTCTGGATCCTGGGCTCCAACATCTGGTTGCGACAACCAGGTAGAAGGGATAGGAGGAAAAGAGGGAGAAAGCAACCGTGAGTACTCATCCAAAGTACTCGCAAGCAAGGAGCTATACTACATATGCATGGGTATCAAATGGAATAAGGGTATCATATGTGGACTGAACTGCAGAATGCCAGAATAAGAGGGGGATAACTAATCCTGTCGAAGACTACGCTTCTGGCAGCCTCCGTCTTGCAGCATGTAGAAGAGAGTAGACTGAAGTCCTCCAAGTAGCATCGTATAGCATAATCCTACCCGATGATCCTCTCCTCGTCGCACTGTTAGAGAGTGATCACCGGGTTATATCAGGCACTTGGAAGGGTGTGTTTTATTAAGTATCCGGTTCTAGTTGTCATAAGGTCAAGGTACAACTCCGGGTCGTCCTTTTATCGAGGGACACGGCTATTCGAATAGATAAACTTCCCTGCAGGGGTGCACCACATACCCCAACACGCTCGATCCCATTTGGCCGGACACACTTTTCTAGGTCATGCCCGGCCTCGGAAGATCAACACGTCACAGCCCTACCTAGGCACAACAGAGAGGTCAGCACGCCGGTCTAAATCCTATGGCGCATGGGTCTGGGCCCATCGCCCTTTGCACACATGCACGTTGCGAACGCGGCCGGAAGCAGAACTAGCCCCCTTAATACAAGAGCAGGCTTACGGTCCAATCCGGCGCGCGCCACTCAGTCGCTAACGTCACGAAGGCTTCGGCTGATACCACAACGCTGGGATACCCATAACTACTCCCGCGTAGATGGTTAGTGCGTATAGACCAAATGGCCAGACTCAGATCAAATACCCAGATCTCGTTAAGCGTGTTAAGTATCCGCGAACGCCGACCAGGGCCAGGCCCACCTCTTTCCTAGGTGGTCGGAACCTGCCCTGTCGCTCCGCCACAAGGTAACAGTCGGGGGCCGTCGGGAACCCAGGCCCACCACTACCTGGGTGGAACCACCTACCCCTTCAGCCCCCATCTCCGAACAGTATCATAAGTAAGGTAACCGTGTAAATTATAAAGCACATGCCCGTGATCACCTCCCGAAGTGATCACGGCCCAGTAGTATAGCATGGCAGACGGACAAGAGTGTAGGGCCACTGATGGAACACTAGCATCCTATACTAAGCAGTAGGATAGCAGGTAAAGGTAACAACAGTAGTAGCAAGGACAGGCTATGCAGCAGTATAGGATTAGCGGAAAGCAGTAACATGCTACACTACTCTAATGCAAGCAGTATAGAGAAGAGTAGGCGATATCTGGTGATCAAGGGGGGGGCTTGCCTGGTTGCTCTGGCAAGAGAGAGGGGTCGTTAACTCTGTAGTCGTACTGGGTAGCAGCGGCGTCGGTCTCGGTGTCTAGCGGAAAGAAGTAACGGAGGGGAACACAATAAATAACAGAGCAAGCAAAGCATCACAAAGTGTAACATGGCATTACACGGTGCTAGAGATGACCTAACGTAGTAGTAGGTGATACCGGCGAAGGGGCGAAACATCCGGGAAAGTATTCCCAAAGTTTCGCGTTTTCGGACAGATGAACCGGAGGGGGAAAGTTGCATGTTTGTTATGCTAGGGATGCGTGGCGGACGACCGGGCCGCGTATCCTGGTTCGTCTCGTCGTCCTGAGCAACTTTCATGTTGAAAATAATTTAATCCGAGTTACGGATTAAAAGATATGATTTTCTAAAGGTTTTATTAATTTCTGAAATCTAATTAATTATTTAATTAATTCGAAAATGGATTTATGACATCAGCATGATGTCATGCTGACATCAGCAGTCAACAGGGGTTGACTGGGTCAAACTGACGCGTGGGTCCAGTGGGACCCACCTGTCATACACTATTAGTTAATTAACAGTAGTTAATTAGGTTAATTAATCATTAGGTTAATTAACCTTAATTAGTTAATTTAATCAGAATTAATTAAGTTAATTATTTAGTTAATTAATTAATTAATTAATTATATTATTAATTATTTATTTATTATACATATATATATATATATATTTAAAATTCCTTTTTTTAAAACGTTCAGGGCAGGGGGCCCACTTGTCATTGGCCCTGGGGGCCTTAGTGGGCGCTGGCGCTAGCGGGCAGCGGGTGTGGTGCCCGTGCCCGACGCCGTAGCATGCCCGGGCGATGGGGAGGAGCCGGGTACTGGCTCCGACGGCCAAGGGCCACGATGGCGCTGGCCGGAATAGGGCGGCAGGGCGGAGGCGGGACGGCGCGGCAGCAGGTGGGCGCTGGGGTGGCAGGGGAGCAGCAGCGGGGGAAAACGCGGCGCGGCGGCGTCAGCGCAACAGCTGGGCGTGGGCGCGTGTCGTCGGGCCATGGCGGGGGCGCGGTGAGTGCGTTAAGGGAAAGCAGGGGCGGCCACGCGCGCGTGCAGCAGCGACGCGAGGCGAGCGGGGCGTGGGGCGCGCGGTTGGAGCTCAGCCCGCAGCGGGGGCCGCGGTGGAGCTTGCGAGGGGCGCGAGCGGGGGAGGCTCGAGGCACGGGCGATGAGCAGCACGTGCGGGAGGGCGCGGCCGCCGGGCGGCAAGTGCGTGCGTGCGCAGAGGGGGAGCGGGCATGGGGCGAGGTAGCGACGCGGCGCGGGTGCGCAGAGGCGGCCGCGGCGTGCGCGGTGGCAGCGTGCGGGCGCGCGCGGGGAGGTGCCGCGGTGCGGGCGGCGGAGAGAGGGGGGAGGGGGAACCTCACGGGGAGTGGCAGGGACTAGGCAGTTGGGCTCGACGGAGGTCGGGGAGGTCCGACGAGGGAGGCGGTCCGGCGAGGTGGAGACGAGGACGACGGCGACGGGATCCAAGGGCGGCGGGGTCGAACGGTGGGCGTCGGCGGCGTGGTTCCGGCGACGGCGTGGCAGCTTCGGGGCGGCGGCGGTGAGGCATGGTGTCGGGGACGAGCGGCGGCATTGCGGCCTCGTCTGGGTCGTGCCCCGATCCAGAGGGACTCGGGGGGGCATAGGGAGTGGGGGGGGGGGGGGTTCGCCCCGATCCAATCTGGATCGGGAGGGGGCGAGGGAGTGGGGGGAGTGGTGCGGTTAGGGGGTTAGGGTTTCGGCACCAGGGGATATGGGAGTGGGGCGCGCCTGGGCCGGCCTGGCAGGGACTTGGCCCAGTTGGGCCGGGGGCTGCTGGGCCGGAGCCCCGGGGGTTCTTTCCTTTTTTTTGTGTGTGTGTGTTAGTTCTGTTTCTCTTTTTCTTTTATTTTTTTTTCTATTTCATTCTTTTAATTGTTGTTTTACAAAATATAAATACAACTCCTAAATTAATGTTATAATTTAATCTACTGCCCCAATAAGTATGAAACCTAATTAAAATAGTTTGCATTATTATTATTTAAAAGGGCATTTAATTGATCGTCATAGCTGTGTTTTAATTACTTTAGAGCCTTTAAACGTTTTATAAAAGTGTGGTTTCTCCACAATAATTACTTATGCATTATTGGGCAACACCCCAACATTTTAGTTTTAATATTTGAAAATCTTTACCGTTTGACTTTATTTTAAGTTTGATATTCGAATCGGTTTTGAACTAACACGGAATTAACAACAGTAACCGTGGTGACGTGGCATCATTAACGTGGGATTACTGTAGCTTGATTATCCGGGCGTCACAAATCTCCTCCACTACAAGAAATCTCGTCCCGAGATTTAAGAGGGGAGTAAGGGGGAAATGTCTGGTTATGAAATTCTAACGAATCTTCTCGGTCTTGGTTGCTCTTCTCGAAGAGGTCGATCCATTACATTGTTGTCTTCATTTCTCTACTTCAGGTCATCTTGATGAAGTCGCATCCTTTCTTCGGGGTCTGTCTCGTACTTACGAATAGGTAAGGGGCAGTTCGACAATGATAGAATGCTATAAGAGTTAACCATCGGGGGTTACCCATGAATGAACACAAGAGTATCTCTTGACTTGGTCAAATGAAACACATCAAGAGCCAAGCAAGAAGGTATAGTAAGAAGTATCAAGCGGATAGGCAATCGTTTGATTCCCAATTAGAAGGTGAAATGGTTTCAGGGCACGAGAATAAGTATTGTGTCTGATACCAGAATAGATCACTAGGAAGGTGACCCGTCAATTACATACGTAGTCAGGCTCAAGGAATAACTTTGGCAACAGGGTGTATAGGAGAGTCAGGTTTCGATCCTATGGAACTGTGGGTTATGGGCCCACCATGTGGGTTAAAAGTAGGAAGGGTGATGACGTCTTACACGATCATGTAAGTAAGGCCTGTCAAAGGGTAGCCTGCCAGTTATGTTGGCAACAACGTCGGTACGAAGGGCGAGGGACGAAGAGAACCCTTTCCCTGCTCGTTGAACGAGCCGGACCATTAGGCAAAGTTCTCGTCCATCGGTGGATACCGGAATGTCAACAACAATAGTAACAGGGTCTGACTGACAGAGTCATACGCTGAGGTGCTTATAAAAGCAGTGACATATTACTGCTTAGATCATATAAACCTCAAGAAGGTTTAAACAGAACAGTGGAAAGGAAAATGTGATTATCGGATTAAACAGAACAATGGAAAGGAAAAATGTGTTTAAGCACATATTTCAGGGGTATATCCTTCCCAATACAAGCATAGTATGATACCCAAGACCGGATAGAAGGTAGAAACCCACTTAGGTAAGGGGAGAGGAATTTCATGACGTTACCCATACAACGGTGCTTTGGTAGTTGAGCAAGAAACAATTAGCATTGGGCTTCAAATGTTCTTGTTGAAGAACGGAGTACCATAAACGTGCTTCGAGATAGCATTGACATGGTCAACAGGTGAAAATCAGACTTTGGAAACAAAAAGGATCCATTAGGAATAACTTGTAGAATAAGTCTTATAGTTTCCTCATGGAAGAATGGATAACATTGCTAAAAGGGAACTATAACAATAGGGCCTCCGGCCAGGTGGGCTAGGTATGATACCACCTTACCGGGTCATTCAAAGACCAACGTTATAACTCTTGGAAATATGTTCCAATCATCATATCTGACCGAGATTCAGATTTGATTGGTGTCAGGATACCTCAGACTCGGGATGCCTGAGAAGAAAAGGTGCAACACAATTTGACGAGATGACATTGTGAGATTCTCAGAAGTGATCTATGTAAGTGAGCTCTGAAACAAGAGGTCATCAGTAAACCAAGGAGAGGATGAGGAGGTGGCTGATAGGCTCAGCAACAAATCACTGAGATTTCCAAAGGATTGATTTCCACAATTATGTGAACAAGGAAATATCATTTGTCGGATCAAATGTCATAATGATGTATGCTCGAGAGAAACATACACAACTGAACAATGATAGAAGGGTGCACCCAGGAATCTGGACTAGGTAGCACGATCAATGTTTGAATGATGATTCAATAATCAATAGACTTAGAATGAAATTGTAGACCAATAACTTCAAGCAATAGGGTTGCTAGAAGTTTAGAATTTACACATCACAGACCATTTATCGGTATTCCGGTTAGAAACAACACGGAGACCAAGAAATGAACGCAAAAGGCGAGAGATATTATTATATCAAGAATTCTCAAGAGGTGGTAAAATTACCATGACATTCTTGACATAAAAGGTGGTAATATTCCAAGGTAAAGAAGGACAAATGTTGGATACCAAGGAACCCAACGTATAACACAAAACATGAACAAGTTTGTTTGGGAGGGAAGGCAATAACGTGGCTGATGACAACACAATTCATCGGGGACAAGGATGGTATTTCTCATCATGAATTCAGTTGATATCCTTGAAGAGCTCAGAATGCTGATGATGACCACGACACATTTGTCGAGAGATTTCATGAAGATATAATCGGTAGGCGATGACATCAAGTCAAATGATGATGCAGCAAAAGTCAAATAATACTTGAAGAAGAACTCATAAGAGGTTATGCAGTTCCGTGATAATCTCGAGATACCAGAGGGGGTAATACTCGACGACAAATCAAAGTAGAGGTTGGACTGGGGTATTACCCTACAAAAGACAAGCGCTTAAACTTGCACGTGAAATGGTATTTAAAGGAGAACATGGTCGGAACCACGATTGCAAAAGGTCAGATCCCAGATATAAGATGAACTTATACCAAAGGAATAATTTAATTTAAGAGAAGCTTTAACGATAAGATCTACATCGTGTCCATGGGCATGAACACAAGTTCAAGGTCGACTCCCACTTCTCCAATGCATAACCTTTCATTCACTTCTCACTTTCGAAGAAGTTGTAGTGTTTGAAATTTTATCTGGCAAAATACCAGAGGTGTATGACTCGTGAAAGCTTTCGAGTTCACACAGTTTAGAGAAGGCATATGTTCAACCCATAGGGGCTTCTTAGAAATATATACCACAAGTTTCAAGAATAAATAACACCAGCTCGATAGTAGAGCATGTTTGAGAAAGCAGAGGATACAATTTACCAAAGGTATTATTGTATCCGAGGAAAGGCTCACAGACTTATTGAATATGAAGGACGCTGTCGGATAAAATCCAGCAAATGATCTGGTGGTCCTCAAGGGATCTGGTGTGAGCATCGGTACTCAATCAGAGGGAGAAACAATGCAAGGAGATCAGACTTTAGAAACAACTGACTAATTCAAGGCTCAAATGCAAATGAATTATCAATTCCAAGACAAGGGATCAGAAGCAATGCTCTGATCAGGGATGGATAAGTTGAATAGCCTTAAGGGTACAATCGACAGCAATTTGATTGGTTGAGATCCAGCTCATGTTTTAAAATAACGTCTGAGCCGGAAAGATAATTTAAAAGGATCAACTGATGGTTGCGTGCATTCGCACTCAAGTTGAATCAATAGGATCAAAAGACGATGCCTAAGGATACTAACGAATATCGCCAGACATATGGAAAGCATCCATAATGCAAGCAGGCAAGTATTGCAGAGCAATAAGCTACTAAGGATTTTTGGAGGATCGAATAGTATTTCGAAGACCATTGTGAAACACATGAACAACTGGGGATGAGTGGATACTCGACAAGTGCGAGGATTTAATTGAAGGGGTATTCATGTGGCAAGGAACTGCTAGGCAGTAGGCACAAAGTATTCTCGGAACAATAGAGAAGACTCCGGGGTATCTTGTAATAACAAGATCAATGGGGGATGATCGTATGAATGGCAAGTGTAAGTAGCTATCCATAAGGATTTATCGGTGGTCGGGAATAGCAAAAGTGATGGGCACAAAGTCTCGAGAGGAATAGCAAAGAGTATCTTCAGAATCTTCTGGTGAAGCAGGCCATCATCTGGAATGAAGGGGCTCTCCGGGAGAAAGTATTTACGAGATCCTAGAGTCAGAGTTAGTAAATTCATTTTAACCCGAATAGAAGAGAGATCAGAGCCCCAGAGTAATGATCGAGGAGTAAAAGATCCTTATACCACCCAAATGGCGACGTGGGCCCATAAGCCGCACAGCCATGTTAGTAAAAGTTTTGTAATGTCTAAACTCGACTTCGGCCAAGGAGTGTGGAAGGGGGATTCCTACAGGCAGTCGGCTCTGATACCAACTTGTGACGCCCCCGATTTGACCGTACACTAATCATGCACGCAAATGTGTATGATCAAGATCAAGGACTCACGGGTAGATATCACAACACAACTCTACAAATAAAATAAGTCATACAAGCATCATATTACAAGCAGGGGCCTCGAGGGCTCGAATACAAGAGATCAATCATAGACGAGTCAGCGGACGCAACAATATCTGAGTATAGACATAAGTTAAACAAGTTTGCCTTAAGAAGGCTAGCACAAACTGGGATACAGATCGAAAGAGGCGCAGGCCTCCTGCCTGGGATCCTCCTAACTACTCCTGGTCGTCATCAGCGGGCAGCACGTAGTAGTAGGCACCTCCGGTGTAGTAGGAGTCGTCGTCGATGGTGGCGTCTGGATCCTGGGCTCCAACATCTGGTTGCGACAACCAGGTAGAAGGGATAGGAGGAAAAGAGGGAGAAAGCAACCGTGAGTACTCATCCAAAGTACTCGCAAGCAAGGAGCTATACTACATATGCATGGGTATCAAATGGAATAAGGGTATCATATGTGGACTGAACTGCAGAATGCCAGAATAAGAGGGGGATAACTAATCCTGTCGAAGACTACGCTTTTGGCAGCCTCCGTCTTGCAGCATGTAGAAGAGAGTAGACTGAAGTCCTCCAAGTAGCATCGTATAGCATAATCCTACCCGATGATCCTCTCCTTGTCGCCCTGTTAGAGAGCGATCACCGGGTTATATCTGGCACTTGGAAGTGTGTGTTTTATTAAGTATCCGGTTCTAGTTTTCATAAGGTCAAGGTACAACTCCGGGTCGTCCTTTTACCGAGGGACACGGCTATTCGAATAGATAAACTTCCTTGCAGGGGTGCACCACATACCCCAACACGCTCGATCCCATTTGGCCGGACACACTTTTCTGGGTCATGCCCGGCCTCGGAAGATCAACACGTCGCAGCCCTACCTAGGCACAATAGAGAGGTCAGCACGCCGGTCTAAATCCTATGGCGCAGGGGTCTGGGCCCATCGCCCTTTGCACACCTGCATGTTCCGAACGCGGCCAGAAGCAGAACTAGCCCCCTTAATACAAGAGCAGGCTTACGGTCCAATCCGGCGCGCGCCACTCAGTCGCTGACGTCACGAAGGCTTCGGCTGATACCACGACGCCGGGATACCCATAACTACTCCCGCGTAGATGGTTAGTGCGTATAGACCAAATGGCCAGACTCAGATCAAATACCCAGATCTCGTTAAGCGTGTTAAGTATCCACGAACGCCGACCAGGGCCAGGCCCACCTCTCTCCTAGGTGGTCGGAACCTGCCCTGTCGCTCCGCCACAAGGTAACAGTCGGGGGCCATCGGGAACCCAGGCCCACCACTACCTGGGTGGAACCACCTGCCCCTTCAGCCCCCATCTCCGAACAGTATCATAAGTAAGGTAACTGTGTAAAGTATAAAGCACATGCCCGTGATCACCTCCCGAAGTGATCACGGCCCAGTAGTATAACATGGCAGACGGACAAGAGTGTAGGGCCACTGATGGAACACTAGCATCCTATACTAAGCAGTAGGATAGCAGGTAAAGGTAACAACAGTAGTAGCAAGGACAGGCTATGCAGCAGTATAGGATTAACGGAAAGCAGTAACATGCTACACTACTCTAATGCAAGAAGTATAGAGAAGAGTAGGCGATATCCGGTGATCAAGGGGGGGGCTTGCCTGGTTGCTCTGGCAAGAGAGAGGGGTCGTTAACTCCGTAGTCGTACTGGGTAGCAGCGGCGTCGGTCTCGGTGTCTAGCGGAAAGAAGTAACGGAGGGGAACACAATAAATAACAGAGCAAGCAAAGCATCACAAAGTGTAACATGGCATTACACGGTGCTAGAGGTGACCTAACGTAGTAGTAAGTGATACCGGCGAAGGGGGGAAACATCCGGGAAAGTATTCCCGAAGTTTCGCGTTTTCGGACGTATGAACCAGAGGGGGAAAGTTGCGTGTTTGTTATGCTAGGGATGCGTGGCGGACGAACGGGTCGCGTTTCCGGGTTCGTCTCGTCGTCCTGAGCAACTTTCATGTTGAAAATAATTTAATCCGAGTTACGGATTAAAAGATATGATTTTCTAAAAATTTTATTAATTTCTGAAATTTAATTAATTATTTAATTAATTCGAAAATGGATTTATGACATCAGCATGATGTCATGTTGACATCAGCAGTCAACAGGGGTTGACTAGGTCAAACTAACGCGTGGGTCCAGTGGGACCCACCTGTCATACACTGTTAGTTAATTAACAGTAGTTAATTAGGTTAATTAATCATTAGGTTAATTAACCTTAATTAGTTAATTTAATCAGAATTAATTAAGTTAATTATTTAGTTAATAAATTAATAAATTATATTATATTATTAATTATTTATTTATTATACATATATATATATATATATTTAAAATTCCTTTTTTAAACGTTCAGGGCTGGGGTGGCAGGGGAGCAGCAGCGGGGGAAAACGCGGCGCGGCGGCGTCAGCGCAACAGCTGGGCGTGGGCGCATGTCGTCGGGCCATGGCGCGGGCGCGGTGAGTGCGTCAAGGGAAAGCAGGGGCGGCCACGCGCGCGTGCAGCACCGACGCGAGGCGAGCGGGGCGTGGGGCGCGCGGTCGGAGCTCAGCCCGCAGCGGGGGCCGCGGTGGAGCTTGCGAGGGGCGCGAGCGGGGGAGGCTCGAGGCACGGGCGACGAGCAGCGCATGCGGGAGGGCGCGGCCGCCGCGCGGCAAGTGCGTGCGTGCGCAGAGGGGGAGCGGGCACGGGGCGAGGTAGCGATGCAGCGCGGGCGCGCAGAGGCGGCCGCGGCGTGCGCGGTGGCAGCATGTGGGCGCACGCGGGGAGGTGCCGCGGTGCGGGCGGCGGAGAGAGGGGGAGAGGGGGAAGCTCACGGGGAGTGGCAGGGACTAGGCAGTTGGGCTCGACGGAGGTCGGGGAGGTCCGACGAGGGAGGCGGTCCGGCGAGGTGGAGACGAGGACGACGGCGACGGGATCCAAGGGCGGAGGGGTCGAACGGTGGGCGTCGGCAGCGTGGTTCCGGCAATGGCGTGGCAGCTTCGGGGCTGCGGCGGTGAGGCATGGTGTCGGGGACGAGCGGCGGCGTTGCGGCCTCGTCTGGGTCGTGCCTCGATCCAGAGGGAGTCGGGGGGCAGAGGGAGTGGGGGGGGGAGGGTTTCGCCCCGATCCAGAGGGGGCGAGGGAGTGGGGGGAGTGGTGCGGTTAGGGGGTTAGGGTTTCAGCACCCGGGGATATGGAGTGGGGCGTGGCTGGGCCGGCCTGGCAGGGACTTGGCCCAGTTGGGCCGGGGGCTGCTGGGCCGGAGCCCCGGGGGTTCTTTCCTTTTTGTGTGTGTGTGTGTGTGTGTGTGTTAGTTCTGTTTCTCTTTATTTATTTTTCTTTTCTATTTCATTCTTTTAATTGTTGTTTTACAAAATATAAATACAACTCCTAAATTAATGTTATAATTTAATCTACTGCCCCAATAAGTATGAAACCTAATTAAAATAGTTTGCATCATTATTATTTTTAAAAGGGCATTTAATTGATCGTCATAGCTGTGTTTTAATTACTTTAGAGCCTTTAAACGTTTTATAAAAGTGTGGTTTCTCCACAATAATTACTTATGCATTATTGGGCAACACCCCAACATTTTAGTTTTAATATTTGAAAATCTTTACCGTTTGACTTTATTTTAAGTTTGATATTCGAATCGGTTTTGAACTAACACGAAATTAACAACAGTAACCGTGGTGATGTGGCATCATTAACGTGGGATTACTGTAGCTTGATTATCCGGGCGTCACAATATGCCAGAGAAAAAGTTCCAGAACCTAAAGTCTCATGACTGCCACGTGATTATGACGCAGTTGCTTTCGGTTGCATTGATGGGGCTTCTACCGGAAAACGTCTGATTAGCCATTGTGAAGCTATGTGCATTCCTCAATGTAATCTCTCAGAAGGTGATCGATCCAGAAATCGTACCAAGGCTAAGGAGTGATGTGGCGCAATGTCTTGTTAGTTTTGAGCTGGTGTTCCCACCATCCTTCTTCAATATCATGACGCACGTCTTAGTTCATCTAGTCGACGATATTGTCATTCTAGGGCCCGTATTTCTACACAATATGTTCCCCTTTGAGAGGTTCATGGGAGTCCTAAAGAAATATGTTCGTAACCGCGCTAGGCCAGAAGGAAGCATCTCCATGGGCCATCAAACAGAGGATGTCATTGGGTTTTGTGTTGACTTCATTCCTGGCCTTAAGAAGATAGGTCTCCCTAAATCGCGGTATGAGGGGAGACTGACTGGAAAAGGCACGCTAGGAGGGGCCTCAATAATATGCAGGCATGGATATTCTTGGTCTCAAGCACACTACATATAGTTCTGCAGAACTCTACCCTGGTGACCCCGTATGTCGATGAACACAAGAACAGTCCGCGCTCCAAACACCCGGAGCAGTGCGACGACTGGATTACATGTGAACACATCAGGACTTTCAGCAGTTGGTTGGAAACACGTCTCGGAGGTGACAACACTGTTTGTGATGAGCTATACTTGTTGTCCAGGGGACCATCTTTGACTGTATTGACTTGCAAAGGATACGAGATAAATGGGAATACATTTTACACGGTCGCCCAAAATCAAAAGAGCACCAACCAAAACAGCGGTGTCCGCTTTGATGCAGCAATCGAGAGGGGAAGGACACATATTATGGTTACATAGTGGACATATGGGAACTTGACTACGGACATGATTTTAAGGTCCCTTTGTTTAAGTGCAAATGGGTCAATCTGTCAGGAGGCAGGGTACAGGTAGACCCACAGTACGGAATGACAACAGTGGATCTCAACAATCTTGCGTATGCAGACGAACCGTTCGTCCTAGCCAATGATCTGGCACAGGTTATCTATGTGAAGGACATGTCTACCAAACCGAGAAAAAGACAATATAAGGAAGCGAATACATCATACAATGAGCCAAAGTGCCACATAGTTCTTTCAGGAAAAAGAGACATCGTGGGAGTGGAGGGCAAGACAGACATGTCTGAAGATTATGAAAAGTTTTATGAAATTCCTCCCTTAAAGTCAAGGTTGACCCAAGCATTCTGATAAACAATGAAGATTATCCATGGTTACGGCGCAATAAGCAAATGACACAAGCGAAGAAAAAGTGAAGACTTTCTCCCGTAACTATTATGATGATACCATGCCAACTTTGTAACAGACGAGTATGATACCATTGTCCGTTTTGTACATGCGCATGCTATGTGGATGAAATTATGATACCATGCCAACTTTCAACTTTTTCAGAGTTCATTTGAAATGCTTTAATGTCTTATGGTTCGACCCTCGTAAGACCATTATTCAAATTTTAACTATTTAAATTTGAAAACTAATGGCACTAACATAAAGTTTATATTTTTTTCTAAAACTAATGGCACTAACAGAAAGTTTATAATTTTTCTGACCTAAAAGCAAAAAGAATTAAAAAATAAAGCAAAAAACAAAAGAAATTAAATAATGAAAAAAAACAAAAAAACTTGAAAAAAACTATTTTTATAGTAAAGTTAATCACAAACTTGTGATTCACACAAATTTCAAAGAATTCAAATTTTAACTACTTAAATTTGAAAACTAATGGCACTAACAGAAAGTTTATAATTTTTCTAAAACTAATGGCACTAACAGAAAGTTTATAATTTTTTTGACCTAAAAGCAAAAAGTATTAAAAAATAAAGCAAAAAATAAAAGAAAATAAATAATGCAAAAAACAAAACAAAAAAACTGGAAAAACTATTTTTATAGTAAAGTTAATCACAAACTTGTGATTCACACAAATATCAAAGAATTCAAATTTGAAAACTAATGGCACTAAGAGAAAGTTTATAATTTTTGTGACCTAAAAGAAAAAAAATTAAAAATAAACTTTAATAAAATAAATATAAATAAAAACAATAAGTATTTTGTTGTAAGTAGAAACAAAATAAAATAAATAAAGCAACAATGAAAACAAAAAAGTGCCACCTACTTGGCCCCCACGGCCTGAATACGACTAGAAACCCTATCATGGGCCAGGATTCAGGCCTGCAGGTGGCCCAGTAGGCCCACAGGCACACAGCGTATGGTTAGGCCCGAAAGCCTACAATTGAGAGGAGCTCGAGTGGGTGGGCGCAGCAGCGCTTATAAACCACTCTCGAGCTCTCTCAGCTAGCGAGGTGGTCCTAAACTTTTGACGCGGGGCAGCACAAGGCCTTTGGTCCCGGTTGGTACCACCAACCGGGACTAAAGGGGGCATTAGTCCCGGTTCGTGGAACCAACCGGTATAAATGCTCCTCGCCCCTGGCCCATGACCAATAGTCCCGGTTTGTGCCACAAACCGGGACTAAAGGGTTGGTCCTTGTTGCGGGCAGAGTTTAGTCCCACCTCGCCAACCAAAGGGGGCTCACACTGGTTTATAAGCCCTTCCCTCTCTTCCTTGTTGAGCTCCTCTCAAAGTGAAAATAGATGCCCTTATAGAGAAAAGTTTAACCTAAATTCAGAGTGACTTTCTCTGAAATTTACTATGAATTTAGGTTGAATTTTCTCTATAAGCGCATCTATGCTCATTTTTTTAGTAAGTTAATCACAAACTTGTGATTCACACAAATTTCAAAGAATTCAAATTTGAAAACTAATGGCATGAACAGAAAGTTTATATTTTTTCTAAAACTAATGGAACTAACAGAAAGTTTATAATTTTGCTAACCTAAAAGCAAAAAAAGAATTAAAAATTAAAGCAAAAAACGAAAGAAAATAAATAATGCAAAAAACAAAGCAAAAAAACAGGAAAAACAATTTTTATAGTAAAGTTAATCATAAACTTGTGATTCACACAAATTTCAACCAATTCAAATTTTAACTATTCAAATTTGAAAACTAATGGCACTAACAGAAATTTTATAATTTTTCTAAAACTAATGGCACTAACAGAAAGTTTATAATTTTGCTGACATAAAAGCAAAAAAGAATTAAAAAAGCAAAAAACAAAAGAAAATAAATAATGCAAAAAACAAAACAAAAAAATAAAAAAACTATTTTTATAGTAAAGTTAATCACAAACTTGTGATCCACACAAATTTCAAAGAATTCAAATTTTAACTATTCAAATTTGAAAACTAATGGCACTAACAGAAAGTTTATAATTTTTCTGACCTAAAAGCAAAAAGAATTAAAAATAAAGCAAGAAACACAAGAAAATAAATAATGCAAAAAACAAAACAAAAAACTGGAAAAAAATAAAAATAGCAACATTAAGTATTTTGTTGTAAGTAGAAACAAAATAAAATAAATAAAGGAACAAAGAAAACAAAAAACAAAAAAGTGCCTCCTACTGGGCCCCCACGGCCTGAATACGACTAGAAACCCTACCATGGGCCAGGATTCAGGCCCGCGGGAGGCCTAGTAGGCTCACAGGCAGATAAAGTGACTATAAGCCTGTAAGCCTGCATTTGAGAGGAGCTCGAAGTGGTCAACGCAGAAGTGCTTATAAACCATTGTCGAAGCCTCTCGGGTAGCGAGGTGGGACTAAACATCCCACCACACCGCGCCAGTTCCAGCACAAGGCCTTTGGTCCCGGTTAATGCCACCAACCGGGACTAAAGGGGTGCATTGGTACCAGTTCGTGGCATCAACCGGGACCAATGCAACCCTTTAGTCCCGGTTGGTGCCACCAACCGGGACCAAAGGCCTCTTTTCAGAAGCGGCGGCCTTTGGTCCCAGTTGGTAGCACCAACCGGGACTAAAGGGGGGCATTGGTCCCGGTTGATGCCACGAACCGGAACCAAAACCTTTTCTATATAACCAAACACTTAGGAAATTTCCCCCACCCGCCATTCTTCTCTTCAACGCCGCCAGGCTGCTGCGCTGCTCCTCGACGCCGGCCCCTGCCCCGACGTCGCCGACGCCTCCCCTAGCCGCCCGAGGTCGCCGTCGCCGCCCGCTCGCCGTCGCCCGTGCCCTCGCCCGATGCCGTCGCCGATCGCTGCTCTACCCCGACGCGCGTCGCGTGCCCCGGCTCGCGTGCCCCTGTCGTCGCCGTTGCCCTGCCTCGCCCCCTTCCTCGCCGGCCGCCGCCCCTGCCCCGTCCTCGCCGCCGAACGCGTGCCCCCTGCCCCGTCGTCGGCCTCGCCGCCGAACCCGCGCCCCAGCCCCTCCCTTGGTCCGGCCAGCGCCGCCCCTCCCCTGTTCCTTTTTTTCATATATTACAGGCTTGTTTTTTTAGATTATATATATATGAGTATATGTATTGTGTATGTTGCTTCTTTTTAGATTTTTTTCATATATATGATGATTTGTATTTTTTTATAAAAATGTATATATGTTTATATGTTCTCTGTGTATATATATAGGAGAAGAAGAAAGGAATAGAGGAGGAGAAGAAGAAAAAATAGAATTTTCTATTTTTTCTTCTTCTCCTCCTCTATTCCTTTCTTCTTCTCCTCTTTTTTTTCTTTTTTTTTCTTCGATCTTCTCCTCTATTCCTTTCTTATTCTCTTCTTTTTATTTCTTCTTCGTCTTCTTATTTTTTTTTATCAGGTCTGTCTTCGTCGATATACCCCGTGTCCCGATAACTTCAACACGAGGGGGGGTTCGACCTACCCCCTCCCCGATTTTCCCATGTATGTATGCAAAAGTTACATTTTTAGAAAAGTTTTATATATCTAGCTAGGAAAGGAAGAAGAAGAAAAAGAATGAGAGAAAAAAGGAAAATAAGAAGAGGAAGAAAGGAGAAGAAGAGGAGAGGAAGAAGAGGAGAAATAAATAAGAAGAAGAAAAAAGAAGAAAAAGAAGAGGAGAAGAAGAAAGAAATAGTTCTATTTCTTTCTTCTTCTCCTCTTCTTTTTCTTCTTTTTTTCTTCAATCTTCTCCTCTATTAATATCTTCTTCTCCTCTTTTTATTTCTTCTTCGTCTTCTTATTTTTTATCGGATATGTCGTTGTCGATATACCCCGTGTCCCGATAACTTCAACACGAGGGGGGGTTTGACCTACCCCCTCCCCAATAACATTATTTTCCCATGTATGTATGTCGTCGTTGTCGATATAACCCCCTCTCGGATAACTTCGACCGTGATAACTTATACCACAGGAGCACCCCCCCCCCCCCCCGGCCCTCTCACTCGACCAAAACTCTCGAGGACACCCAAACCCTAGAAAAAAAACGATGTCGGTCTCCTACCCCCTCCCGCCGCGCCCCTACCCTTGAAGCGTTGCCGAGGCCACCCCAAACCCGGAATAAGCTAGGTCTACGTTTGTCACTAATATATCCACATGATGTCATGCTTGTGTAATAATTGCCATGTTGTAATATTTGCAGAAACAATGGAGTTTAGACGAGACGAGGAACAAGAACAGGTGTTGGGGGACATAATCTTAGCCGGGGGTGATGTCATGTCGTATCTTAACGACAACGATGGCCTGGAAGCAGAACAGGGTGAAGAAGAAGCAGGCTACGGTGATCGAAGAGTGGAGGAGGAAAGACATGATTATGATGGCTCCGGTGACCCAATGCTGGTGCAAGACGAAGCCCGTGGTGACGGCTCCGGTGACCAAACAGAGTCCGGCCAGGTAAATATATTAGTTAAGCCTGTGATGACTAGCTAATTGATGCATTCATTGTTTTGGTATGTACACATATTAATTAACTCTCATCTAATTCTTCTTTTTTCTAGCCCTCCGGATCGAGCACAACTTCGGTAAAGAGACGAGACCCGAAGAAAAAGTTACGCTCGGATGAAAGGTTTGAGTGTTGGAAATATGCCCTAGAGTCAATAATAAAAGCATTATTATTATATTTCCTTGTTCGTGATAATTGTCTTTATTCATGCTATAATTGTGTTATCCGGAAATCGTAATACAAGTGTGAATAACAGACACCAACATGTCCCTAGTAAGCCTCTAGTTGACTAGCTCGTTGATCAACAGATAGTCATGGTTTCCTGACTATAGACATTGGATGTCATTGATAACGGGAGCACATCATTAGGAGAATGATGTGATGGACAAGACCCAATCCTAAACATAGCATAAAGATCGTGTAGTTCATTTGCTAGAGTTTTCCAATGTCAAGTATCTTTTCCTTAGACCATGAGATCATGCATTACGGTACGAGTAAAGTGACTTGCCGGTAATGAGATTGAACGAGGTATTGGGATACCGACGATTGAACCTCGGGCAAGTAACATACCGACAGACAAAGGGAATTGTATACGGGGTTGATTGAATCCTCGACATCGTGGTTCATCCGATGAGATCATCGTGGAGCATGTGGGAGCCAACATGGGTATCCAGATCCCGCTGTTGGTTATTGACCGGAGAGTCGTCTCGGTCATGTCTGCTTGTCTCCCGAACCCGTAGGGTCTACACACTTAAGGTTCGGTGACGCTAGGGTTGTGAAGATATGTATATGCAGTAACCCGAATGTTGTTTGGAGTCTCGGATGAGATCCCGGACGTCACGAGGAGTTCCGGAATGGTCCGGAGGTAAAGAATTATATATAGGAAGTGCTGTTTCGGCCATCGGGACAAGTTTCGGGGTTATCGGTATTGTACCGGGACCACCGGAGGGGTCCCGGGGGCCCACCGGGTGGGGCCACCTGTCCCGGGGGCACATGGGCTGTAGGGGTGCGCCTTGGCCTAGATGGGCCAAGAGCACCAGCCCCAAAAGCCCATGCGCCTAGGGTTCCACATAAGGGAAGAGTCCCAATGGTGGAAGGCACCTCTAGGTGCCTTGGGGGGGAGGGAAACCTCCCCTTGGCCGCCGCACCTAGGAGATTGGATCTCCTAGGCTGGCGCACCACTCCCCCTTGGCCCTCCTATATATAGTGGGGGAGAGGAGGGACTTCATACACCAGCCCCTGGCGCCTCCCTCTCTCCCTGTTACGTCTCTCTCTCTCGTAGTACAGGCGAAGCCCTGCTACTGTGACGCCCTGCATCCACCACCACGCCGTCGTGCTGCTGGATCTTCATCAACCTCTCCTTTCCCCTTGCTGGATCAAGAAGGAGGATACGTCTCCCGTCCCGTACGTGTGTTGAACGTGGAGGTGCCGTCCGTTCGGCGCTTGGTCATCGGTGATTTGGATCACGTCGTGTTCGACAACATCAACCCCGTTCTTTGAACGCTTCCGCCCGCGATCTACAAAGGTATGTAGATGCAATCTGAATACGCGTTGCTAGATGAACTCATAGATGGATCTTGGTGAAACCGTAGGAAATTTTTTGTTTTCTGCAACGTTCCCCAACAGTGGCATCATGAGCTAGGTCTATGCGTAGTTCTTCTTGCGCGAGTAGAACACAATTTGTTGTGGGCGTAGATTTGTCAACTTTCTTGCCGCTACTAGTCTTTTCTTGCTTCAGCGGTATTGTAGGATGAAGCGGCCCGGACCAACCTTACACGTACGCTTACGTGAGACCGGTTCCACCGACTAACATGCACTAGTTGCATAAGGTGGCTGGCGGGTGTCTGTCTCTCCCACTTTAGTTGGAGCGGATTCGATGAACAAGGTCCTTATGAAGGGTAAATAGAAGTTGACAAATCACGTTGTGGCTTTCACATAGGTAAGAAAACGTTCTTGCTAGAACCCTAATTCAGCCACGTAAAACTTGCAACAACAATTAGAGGACGTCTAACTTGTTTTTGCAGCAAGTGGTTTGTGATATGATATGGCGAAAGTTGTGATGAATGATGAATGATCTATATGTGATGTATGAGATGTTCATGCTATTGTAATAGGAATCACGACTTGCATGTCGATGAGTATGACAACCGGCAGGAGCCATAGGAGTTGTCTTTATTTTTTGTATGACCTGCGTGTCATTGAGAAACGCCATGTAAATTACTTTACTTTATTGCTAAACGCGTTAGCCATAGTAGTAGAAGTAATAGTTGGCGAGCAACTTCATGGAGACACGATGATGGAGATCATGGTGTCAAGCCGGTGACAAGATGATCATGGAGCCCCAAGATGGAGATCAAAGGAGCTATGTGATATTGGCCATATCATGTCACGTTTATTATTTGATTGCATGTGATGTTTATCATGTTTTGCATCTTGTTTACTTAGAACGATGGTAGTAAATAAGATGACCCCTGATATTAATTTCAAGAAGTGTTCCCCCTAACTGTGCACCGTTGCGATAGTTCGCTGTTTCAAAACACCACGTGATGATCGGGTGTTTTATTCAGACGTTCACATACAACGGGTGTAAGACAGATTTACACATGCAAACACTTAGGTTGACTTGACGAGCCTAGCATGTACAGACATGGCCTCGGAACACAGAAGACCGAAAGGTCGAGCATGAGTCGTATAGAAGATACGATCAACATGAAAATGTTCACCGATGTTGACTAGTCTGTCTCACGTGATGATCGGACACGGCCTAGTTGACTCGGATCATGTTATACTTAGATGACTGGAGGGATGTCTATCTAAGTGGGAGTTCATTATATAATTTGATTAGATGAACTTAATTATCATGAACTTAGTCTAAAATATTTTACAATATGTCTTGTAGATCAAATGGCCCACGTAGTCCTCAACTTCAACGCATTCCTAGGGAAAACCAAGCTGAAAGACGATGGCAGCAACTATACGGACTAGGTCCGGAACCTGAGGATCATCCTCATAGCTGCCAAGAAAGATTACATCCTACAAGCACCGCTAGGTGAAGCTCCCGTCCCACAGAACCAAGACATTATGAACGCTTGGTAGACACGTGTTGATGACTACTCCCTCGTTCAGTGCGGCATGCTTTACAGTTTAGAGCCGGGGCTCCAAAAGCGTTTTGAGAGACATGGAGCATATGAGATGTTCGAAGAGCTGAAAATGGCTTTTCAAGCTCATGCCTGGATCGAGAGATATGAAGTCTCCGATAAATTCTTCAGCTGTAAGATGGAGGAAAATAGTTCTGTCAGTGAGCACATACTCACTATGTCTGGGTTACATAACCGCTTGTCTTAGCTGGGAGTTAATCTCCCGGATGATGCGGTCATTGACAGAATCCTCCAGTCGCTTCCACCAAGCTACAAGAGCTTTGTGATGAACTTCAACATGCAGGGGATGCAAAAGACCATTCCTGAGTTGTTTGCAATGCTGAAATCAGCAGAGGTAGAAGTCAAGAAGGAACATCAAGTGTTGATGGTCAATAAAACCACTAAGTTCAAGAAAGGCAAGGGTAAAAAGAACTTCAAGAAGGACGGCAAGGAAGTTGCCGCGCCCGGCAAGCAAGCTGCCGGGAAGAAGCCAAAGAATGGACCCCAAGCCCGAGACTGAGTGCTTTTATTGCAAGGGAAGCGGTCACTGGAAGCGGAACTGCCCCAAATACTTAGCAGACAAGAAGGCCGGCAAAACAAAAGGTATATGTGATATACATGTAATTGATGTGTACCTTACTAGTGTCCGTAGTAGCTCCTGGGTATTTGATACCGGTGCAGTTGCTCACATTTGTAACTCAAAGCAGGGGCTGCGGAATAAGCGGAAACTGGCAAAGGACGAGGTGATGATGCGCGTCGGGAATGGTTCCAAGGTCAATGTGATCGCCGTCGGCACGCTACCTCTATATTTACCTTTGGGATTAGTTTTAAACCTTAATAATTGTTATTTAGTGCCAGCTTTGAGCATGAACATTGTATCGGGATCTTGTTTAATTTGAGATGGCTACTCATTTAAATCCGAGAATAATGGTTGTTCCATTTATATGAGAGATATGTTTTATGGTCATGCTCCTATGGTGAATGGTTTATTCTTTATGAATCTCGAATGTAATGCTACACATGTTCATAATGTGAGTACCAAAAGATGCAAGGTTGATAATGATAGTCCCACATACTTGTGGCACTGCCGCCTTGGTCACATAGGTGTCAAACGCATGAAGAAGCTCCATGCAGATGGACTTTTAGAGTCTCTTGATTATGAATCATTTGACACGTGCGAACCATGCCTTATGGGTAAAATGACCAAGACTCCGTTCTCAGGAACAATGGAGCGAGCAACCAACTTATTGGAAATCATACATACTGATGTGTGCGGTCCAATGAGTGTTGAGGCTCGCGGTGGCTATCGTTATGTTCTCACCCTCACTGATGATTTGAGTAGATATGGATATGTTTACTTAATGAAACACAAGTCTGAAATCTTTGAAAAGTTCAAGGAATTTCAGAGTGAGGTTGAGAATCAACGTGACAGGAAAATCAAGTTTCTACGATCAGATCGTGGAGGAGAATACTTGAGTCACGAATTTGGCACACACTTAAGAAAATGTGGAATAGTTTCACAACTCACGCCGCCTGGAACACCTCAGCGTAACGGTGTATCCGAACGTCGTAATCGCACTCTATTAGATATGGTGCGATCTATGATGTCTCTTACCGATTTACCACTACCTTTTTGGGGCTATGCTTTAGAGACTGCCGCATTCACTTTAAATAGGGCTCCGTCGAAATCCGTTGAGACGACACCGTATGAATTATGGTTTGGAAAGAAACCTAAGCCGTCGTTTCTAAAAGTTTGGGGATGCGATGCTTATGTCAAGAAACTTCAACCTGAAAAGCTCGAACCCAAGTCAGAAAAATGCGTCTTCATAGGATACCCAAAAGAAACTATTGGGTATACCTTCTACCTCAGATCCGAAGGCAAGATCTTTGTTGCCAAGAATGGGTCCTTTCTAGAGAAGGAGTTTCTCTCAAAAGAAGTAAGTAGGAGGAAAGTAGAACTTGATGAAGTATTACCTCCACAACCGGAAAATGGCGCAACTCAAGAAAATGTTCCTGAGGTGCCAACACCGACTAGAGAGGAAGTTAATGATAATGATCAAGATACTTCTGATCAAGCTCCTACTGAAATTCGAAGGTCCACAAGGACACGTTCCGCACCAGAAGGGTACGGCAACCCTGTCTTTGAAATCATGTTGTTAGACAATGGTGAACCTTCAAACTATGAAGAAGCGATGGCGGGCCCGGATTCCGACAAATGGCTAGAAGCCATGAAATCCGAGATAGGATCCATGTATGAAAACGAAATATGGACTTTGACTGACTTCCCCGTTGAACGGCGAGCCATAGATAATAAATGGATCTTTAAGAAGACAGACGCGGATGGTAATGTGACCATCTATAAAGCTCGGCTTGTCGCTAAGGGTTATCGACAAGTTCAAGGGGTTGACTACGATGAGACTTTCTCACCGGTAGCGAAGCTAAAGTCTGTCCGAATCATGTTAGCAATTGCCGCATTCTACGATTATGAGATATGGCAAATGGGCGTCAAAACGGCATTCCTTAATGGTTTCCTTAAGGAAGAATTGTATATGATGCAGCCGGAAGGTTTTGTCGATCCTAAGAATGCTAACAAGGTGTGCAAGCTCCAACGCTCGATTTATGGGCTGGTGCAAGCATCTTGGAGTTGGAACATTCGCTTTGATGAGCTGATCAAAGCGTTTGGGTTTACGCAGACTTATGGAGAAGCCTGCGTTTACAAGAAAGTGAGTGGGAGCTCTGTAGCATTTCTTATATTATATGTAGATGACATACTTTTGATGGGAAATGATATAGAACTCTTGGACAGCATCAAGGCCTACTTGAATAAGAGTTTTTCAATGAAGGACCTTGGAGAAGCTGCTTATATATTAGGCATCAAGATCCATAGAGATAGATCGAGACGCCTCATAGGTCTTTCACAAAGCACATACCTTGAGAAGATATTGAAGAAGTTCAATATGGATCAGTCTAAGAAGGGGTTCTTGCCTGTGTTGCAGGGTATGAAATTGAGCTCAGCTCAAAGTCCGACCACGGCAGAAGATATAGAAGAGATGAGTGTCATCCCCTATGCCTCAGCCATAGGTTCTATTATGTATGCCATGCTGTGTACCAGACCTGATGTAAACCTTGCCGTAAGTTTGGTAGGAAGGTACCAAAGTAATCCCGGCAAGGAACACTGGACAGCGGTCAAGAATATCCTGAAGTACCTGAAAAGGACTAAGGAAATGTTTCTCGTTTATGGGGGTGACGACGAGCTCGTCGTAAAGGGTTACGTCGACGCTAGCTTCGACACAGATCTGGATGACTCTAAGTCACAAACCGGATACGTGTATATTTTGAATGGTGGGGCAGTAAGCCGGTGCAGTTGCAAGCAGAGCGTCGTGGCGGGATCTACATGTGAAGCGGAGTACATGGCAGCCTCGGAGGCAGCACATGAAGCAATTTGGGTGAAGGAGTTCATCACCGACCTCGGAGTCATACCCAATGCGTCGGGGCCGATCAAGCTCTTTTGTGACAACACTGGAGCTATTGCACTTGCCAAGGAGCCCAGGTTTCACAAGAAGACAAGGCACATCAAGCGTCGCTTCAACTCCATTCGTGAAAATGTTCAAGATGGAGACATAGAGATTTGTAAAGTACATACAGACCTGAACGTAGCAGATCCGTTGACTAAACCTCTCCCTAGGGCAAAACATGATCAACACCAGAATTCCATGGGTGTTCGATTCATCACAATGTAACTAGATTATTGACTCTAGTGCAAGTGGGAGACTGTTGGAAATATGCCCTAGAGGCAATAACAAAAGCATTATTACTATATTTCCTTGTTCGTGATAATTGTCTTTATTCATGCTATAATTGTGTTATCCGGAAATCGTAATACAAGTGTGAATAACAGACACCAACATGTCCCTAGTAAGCCTCTAGTTGATCAACAGATAGTCATGGTTTCCTGACTATAGACATTGGATGTCATTGATAACGGGATCACATCATTAGGAGAATGATGTGATGGACAAGACCCAATCCTAAACATAGCATAAAGATCGTGTAGTTCGTTTGCTAGAGTTTTCCAATGTCAAGTATCCTTTCCTTGGACCATGAGATCATGTAACTCCCGGATACCGTAGGAGTGCTTTGGGTATACCAAACGTCACAACGTAACTGGGTGACTATAAAGGTATACTACGGGTATCTCCGAAAGTGTCTGTTGGGTTGACACGGATCAAGACTGGGATTTGTCACTCCGTATGACGGAGAGGTATCATTGGGCCCACTCGGTAATGCATCATCATATTGAGCTCAAAGTGACCAAGTGTCTGGTCACAAGATCATGCATTACGGTACGAGTAAAGTGACTTGCCGGTAACGAGATTGAACGAGGTATTGGGATACCGACGATCGAATCTCGGGCAAGTAACATACCGACAGACAAAGGGAATTGTATACGGGGTTGATTAAATCCTCGACATCGTGGTTCATCCGGTGAGATCATCGTGGAGCATGTGGGAGCCAACATGGGTATCCAGATCCCGCTGTTGGTTATTGACCGGAGAGTCGTCTCGGTCATGTCTGCTTGTCTCCCAAACCCGTAGGGTCTACACACTTAAGGTTCGGTGACGCTAGGGTTGTGAAGATATGTATATGCAGTAACCCGAATGTTGTTCGGAGTCTCGGATGAGACCCCGGACGTCACGAGGAGTTCCAGAATGGTCCGGAGGTAAAGAATTATATATAGGAAGTGCTGTTTCGGCCATCGGGACAAGTTTCGGGGTTATCGGTATTGTACCGGGACCACCGGAGGGGTCCCGGGGGCCCACCGGGTGGGGCCACCTGTCCCGGGGGGCCACATGGGCTGTAGGGGGTGCGCCTTGGCCTAGATGGGCCAAGAGCACCAGCCCCAAAAGCCCATGCGCCTAGGGTTCCACATAAGGGAAGAGTCCCAATGGTGGAAGGCACCTGTAGGTGCCTTGGGGGGAGGGAAACCTCCCCTTGGCCGCCGCACCTAGGAGATTGGATCTTCTAGGCTGGCGCACCACCCCCCCTTGGCCCTCCTATATATAGTGGGGGAGAGGAGGGACTTCATACACCAGCCCCTGGCGCCTCCCTCTCTCCCCGTTACGTCTCTCTCTCGTAGTACAGGCGAAGCCCTGCTACTGTGACGCCCTGCATCCACCACCACGCCGTCGTGCTGCTGGATCTTCATCAACCTCTCCTTTCCCCTTGCTGGATCAAGAAGGAGGAGACGTCTCCCGTCCCGTACGTGTGTTGAACGCGGAGGTGCCGTCCGTTCGGCGCTTGGTCATCGGTGATTTGGATCACGTCGTGTTCGACAACATCAACCCCGTTCTTTGAACGCTTCCGCTCACGATCTACGAAGGTATGTAGATGCAATCTGAATACTCATTGCTAGATGAACTCATAGATGGATCTTGGTGAAACCGTAGGAAAATTTTTGTTTTCTGCAACGTTCCCCAACATTGAGATCACAGAAATCGCGCGCGATGGCATGCCGATTGAACCCATCTGGACAAAGGAAGCATTTGCTGCTCAGTGCGGGGTTCTTGTTAGGGATAAGATCCCGATCAGCATCCAGCAATGGTGTAAGCCTAAGAACGAAGACCTTGAGGTGTCTTATGTCAATGATATGCAGAAAGATGATCTTTGGACTGAGCTGAAGGCAAATTTCACCTTGCCGCCAGAGGAGGATCCGGAGAAGCCAGTTAAAGAGCAATTAATCAAGTCTCATGCTCTTAAGAAGATGGCAGACCTATTCAGGAGGTGGAAGAATGAGCTGAAAACGTTTGTCGACAAAGAAGAGACACCAGAATTCATCGGCAGATATGAGAAGATCAGAGATCACTGGCCCGCATTTGTGGCCTAGAAGACATCGGAAAAGAGTAAGAAGATGTCGGTGACAAACAAGAAAAATGTTGCAAAGAAGAAGCTTCACCATCGCACGGGGTCAGGTGGCTACCTCAGAGCCCGGCCTAAGTGGGCCAAGGCTGATCATGATCTGCTGGATAAAGGGATTGAACCAGAGACAATGAACTGGCCAGACCGTTGCCGGACTTGGTTCTTCGGGGCTGGCAGAACCTTGGACCCTGTATCAGGAAAATGCGTTTGGACGGACGAGCAAATGAACATACCAGTCAAGAAGCTAAAGCACTATATCGAGGCAGCGCAGCAAGGGACGTTCGTTCTAGACAGAGAGAACGACGAGCTCACAATGGCCCTCGGGAATCCTGAGCACCCTGGACGGACACGAGGCACGCCAGGCTCCGTTCCGTGGAATGCTGGTTTTCCGGACGCAGATGGTTACAAATGCCAGGAGAGGAGGAAAAAAGTGGACCATGCCCAAATTCAGACGCTACACGAAAGGGTTCAAACGCTAGAGGAGCGAGAAGTAGCTCGCAGCAAGCGACCTGCCGAAACTACCCCCGAAGCTACCCCGCCATCTCAGCGGAGAAGCAGCGTGGCTTCCACCGAGCTGCTTCAGCTGAAGCATGTCTTGACGGCTCCTGCTAGCTACCCCGTGGATGCTATCACGGAGTCTCAACATTGCCACCTTATGACGCAATGGCAGAACTTCAAAGTCAAGGCGGCTGTCGGCTCTGTTCGACCTACTGAACCCGACGCAACTTTTCACTATAGTCCGATTCCAGAAGGATATGCCAGGGTGACGGTGGACGAAATAACAGAGGGATTTGAGGTCCTCCAGCTTGACTACCCTACCGGTGAAGGGGAGACTCGGCTGGGTTCCTGTCTATTGACTCCATGCCTATGGCGGAAGGAGCTCATCAAGCTTCTGAACTGGACGCCTCCGCCTCCTCCTCCTCCTCCGGCGAGTCAAGGCACTCCGCCTCCTCCTCCCCCTCCTCCTCCGGCGAGTGATCAGGGCACTCAGCCTCCTTCTCCGGCGCGTGGCGGCACTCCGCCTCCTTCTCCGGCTGCGCCGGCGCGCCCGAGCGGCCAGCCTCCTCCTTCCCTGCCTCGTCAGCAAAGGCAGAAGAGACCCGCCGCCGCTCCGGCTACTCCGGCGCGTCGTAGTCCTTCTCCTCTGCCTCGTAAGCAAGGAAAGAAGACAGCCGCAGCCGCTCCGTCTGCTCTGCCGGCGTCTAGCAGTACAGCCAGAGGCAGGAGGCAATACAGATTCGGTCCTTCTCTGAAGACTCCAGAAAGTTACCATACGAGAGGACCCCGAAGGAGAACACCAAGATCGCACGAGCCGAAGTGAGGAACTTCTTTGAAGGGGTGAGAGCAAAGAAAAATCCACCTCCGGAGGAGAAGGTAGATCCGGTGAAAGCGAAGCGCACTCTGGCTGCCCTGAAAAAACCAGCAAAGTCTCCGCCGAAAGGCAACTATGACCGCATTATTGCAAAGTCATTTGTCGAAGCGGAGTAGTCGGGAAGTACTGTCAGTGATCAAAGGTTAAAAGAACAACGAGCTGGGAAAAATTCCCCAGCTCGGCGAACAAGCAAACCAATCATGCCCCCCGCTCAAGGTGCCTACTAATGATTCGAGGATGGTGCCCAGTTATAGCAATCTTGGAGATTACCTGCCCGACAATGTACATTATGAGTTCTTGGAGGTGGAGGAACACAAATACGAGTACGGGAAGCCTCTCGTCAAAGATGAAAGATCTCTAACAACGATGATGCGAGGATTCCATGATTGGTACATGAAAACCTATAGAGAGTCTGGGGGAGGAATACTTTGACGCTGAGAGTTAGAGAGAAGCATGACCTCGTTGGGATTGAACTGTTGAATGTTCCATTTGAGGAGTTCTTCCAGTTTTTCAATCAAAAGGCCCTCGATAAAGCAATGGTCACTTGCTACTGTCTGTAAGTAGTACTACTTATGTCATTAAGTCTCTCTATATAGGTCAGCTCTTTCATTGCATGTATTTATAATTATCCTCACTATATTATGCAGATTGAAGATCGCCGAATTGAAGAAAAGACAAATCGGTGATATTGGGTTCATTAACACAAATCTCATAGATGCAACTGCGGTTAAATATCGTGCCGAAGATACCGAGGCCAACTTGCTACGATCGTTGGTAATAAATGAAAACAAAGATATAATACTCTTTCCTTACAACTTCAAGTGAGTGTTACTGTCTTGTGCATATTCGGTTTCCCTTATTAGTCCAGGTTATAGTAATGTAATTGATGAGTTATGCATGCGTGCGTAGGTTCCACTATATTCTCCTAGAGATTAAGCTTGAGCAGGGACTAGTAACCATCTTAGACTTGAGACGAAAAGATCCCCAGGAGTATGCGGACATGACTCAAATGCTCGAGAAGTAAGTTAAATCGATCATTATCCACCATATCAGCAACTTTGTTCATTTCCTGATATATCAAGTAATTGTTTGCTTTGTCTGGCAGGGTTTGGAGAAAATTCACCAAAAAAGCTCTGGGACTGCCGAAGAAGCTGCAATTTAGACACCCGAAAGTAAGTACTATAGTAACATGTTCCGCGCATCTCCTAGTGATTCAAGCGCTAGTTTCATCAATACCATTTGGCATGCTTGCTTATCAGTTTGATTGACCTCTATTTCTTGTAAAGTGGTTGTGGCAGGAGGCGTGGAACCATCCGCCACACGACCTATGAACGAGGGTACTCTGACGAACAATATGAAGTGCGTAAGCAATAATATTCAATTTTATTTTATTACCATCATTTGTGTTGAGTTTCATTTATTCATATATGTATGTATGTATGTATGTATTGACCCACTTGTTCAAATTAGATGTTTCGGATGCAGGATGAACTCCTAGCACCAGATCGTATGCGAGTAATTCAAGAGGAATTGGCGGCATTCTTCCTTGACCACGTGATCGCTGAAGACGGAGAATACTATGTGGACCCTATGTTCATATATAATTAGGAGATTATATTGTAAGAGATAATTATTGTATATATGTAGCCGGTAGTGTCGGATAGATATACGAGAACTTGTTGTTCGACCAATCTCTCGAACAAGGAGAGGTGGTCGATATCACGTCTCTCTGTATGCATATGTTCATGACGATCTTCTGTTTCCTTTATTTGCTTACTAGCTAGCGTGTCTAGTCCTCTCTATATATACGTATATATAGCGTCGTCCAAGCAAGGACATAAGAGAGGACACTTCTCTCTATTAATTAGCTAGCTAACACAATATATGAAACACCTAAATTAAACCCCCAAAACCCCCCAACCCCCCCCCCCCCTCCTTCAAAAAACAAAAAAACAAAAACCCCAACCCCTGAAATGCTGACGCGTGGATGCTTATTGGTCCCGATTGGTGCCTCCAATCAGGACCAAAGGCCCTCCTGCCTGGGCTCGGCGCACCGGCCACCTAGAGACCCATCTGTCCCGGTTCGTGTAAGAACCGGGACTAAAGGTTTAGGGCATTAGTAACGACCCTTTAGTCCCGGTTCACAAACCGGGACAAAAGGCCCTTATCAACCGGGACGAATTGGGGTTTTCTACCAGTGCTTACTCATGAACACATAGCAAAGGATATCTTATTCTGGACGAGATCGGAGATACGAGTAGTCCCGGATACAAATATTGGAATCTCGTTCCAAGTAACAATCGGCAGACGATGTGTCGACCTAGGCATTACTATGCAGTATATATAACGGTGCAGCACGTACGCCTTGGACGTTCTAAAATCCAAACCCACCGCCGAGAAACCAAACGAGCAAACCAACATATCTCGCCGACCACGCTAGCCTCCGATCCGATCAGCGACTAACCATGGCCGGCATGAAGCTTCCGCCGCCGCCCACGCGCTCGACGATCACCACCACGGCGAGCGCCGGCTCCCACGAGCTCAAGGTGGAGGGCTACTCCATGACCAAGCTGCTCGTCGACGGAGAGCACATCGAGTCCAGCAAGTTCAGGGTGGCCGGCCATGACTTTCAGATCTGCTACTACCCGAACAAGTGTTGTTACAACATTGGGGCAACCCTAGCTACCTCTCCCTCTCACGGCTGGACAGAAGTAGAAGAAGACACAAGACACAAGAAATTCCGGACCGGCGCATGAACGCCGCCGTGGGCGCATGCACGCCCTAATCTTTCCTCTCCTTTACAATGTCTACATGGCTGGCTCCAACTCAACCAACCAATACACCGGGGGTGGGTTTTATACCCAACACGCACACACACAGCCAGGCAACAACTTGCCTGGCTCTTACGCACACGACTTGCTCCACTACATGCACTCACGCACTAATAGCTGACTTGATCACCCATGATCCACATGACCCGGACCTGCCTCTCCGCAGATCCCTACAGCCACGCTACACACACACCAACAAACTAGTTCGCTATAGCCGCACACATGAAGCACACCAACGAAGTAGCTAGCTACTGCCAGCCATGCTACTGCACACACGCTACACACGGCCGGTCGCCACAGACCTGGCACGTACGCGCACACTCGCCGGTTACCACGGACCTGAGCATGGCTTATTCCCATCATTCACGCCCTAAGCCATGATCCGCCGTCACCGGAGTTGGTGCAGCTTCCATCGTTGTCGTCGTCACGGCCGCGGACTTGACCTGGCGCACTGCTGGCCTTGATTTCCTCGAGCTCGAACTCGACTCCGGACACTGCCATTACAACGTACATGGGGGGTTTTATACCCAGAGACACGCCGGGCACGCATCCACGTCCCAGCCCACGTCGAGCACCCATCCCGCCCGCTCTGCCCGCGCCCCCTCCGACATGCACGCACACGTCTGGGCGCAGCGAGCCCGCGATGGACCAGCTCAACGCGCACACCCCCGCTCGCCAACGGCCACCCTACACCATGGTCCCGCCGCGCCTGACACGCCCAGCGCACGCCCATACACGCGCCTGACGCATCCGACACGAGCGCCGCGGCTCTGTGCCACGCGCCTCCACCGTTGTCGCGCCGAGCCGCCGCGACGTGCTCGCCGTGTCGTCGTCGTCGTTGAAGCCGCCACCACGCAGGTCCTCCGCGGCCTCCTCACCGTGCCGCCGCAGCCACCATGCAGCGCATCGGCGGCCTCCGCGGTCGCCGCACGTACGACGTTACCGCCCGCTGCCTCCGCCACGCGCCATGACAACTGCAGCACCGCCCTCCTCCAGAGGCCGACACATGGCCCGGAGCTCCATCGCGCAGCCGCCGGCGAGCGCTGCCATCACTGCCATGCCTCCGGCACGGCACGCACGCCCAAGACACAAAGCTCTGATACCAAATGTTGTTGCAACATTGGGGCAACCCTAGCTACCTCTCCCTCTCACGGCTGGACGGAGGTAGAAGAAGACACAAGACACAAGAAATTCCGGGCCGGCGCACGAATGCCGCCGTGGGCGCACGCACACCCTAATCTTTCCTCTCCTTTACAATGTCTACATGGCTGGCTCCAACTCAACCAACCAATACACCGGGGGTGGGTTTTATACCCAACACGCACACACACAGCCAGGCAACAACCAGCCCGGCTCTTATGCACATGACTTGCTCCACTACATGCACTCACGCACTAATAGCTGACTTGATCACCCATGATCCACATGACCTAGACCTGCCTCTCCACAGATCCCTACAGCCACGCTACACATACCAACAAACTAGTTCGCTACAGCCGCACACACGACGCACACCAAAGAACTAGCTAGCTACTGCCAGCCATGCTACTGCACACATGCTACACATGGCCTGTCGCCACAAACCTGGCACATACGCACACACTCGCCGGTCACCACGGACCTGAGCATGGCTTATTCCCATCAACAAGTACCGGAAGAAGGACTGCAACGCCGGGAGAATATCAGCCCCTCCCGGAGGACAGATGCTCCTCGCCAGGAGCAATGCCACCATCTCATTCTTCCTCAAGTTGGCCGGCGGCAGCAAGGGCAAGGACGTCCGTGCCGAGTTCCGGTTCAGCCTGGTCCCTCGCCACGGCGGCGAGCCTGCAGCACCGGGGGCGCCGGCGAAGGTCCGGTTTGCTGGTGAGCGCCACGTGGTGACGTTCCCGCGCAAGCACAATGGCGTTGAGTACTGGGGCCTGAAGATCTCGAAGAAGGAGCTCGAGAAGTCACCGGAGTACCTCTGGGACGACTCCTTCGTCGTGCGGTGCGAGATCTCCGTCGTCGAGAAGCCGATCATGAGAAGCCATGACTTCACGGTTTGCCGCTGCAAGGATGACTTGTGCAAACATCGTCATCTGACGGGCGCCTCACTGGTCAAGGACGTAGTCCTCAACTACTTTCTTAGGTGTCTCGGTATATAAAATTCCTAAAACCTAAAAAGTGCTCGCGGGCTCGTTTGTCTTACAGAGCACACACGCTCGATCACCGTCGGATCTGATCACGCTGGAGGGTGAAAACTGCCGAATGGATATACAGCGGTGGAGGGCCCCACATTTCTCTCTCTCTCTCTCGTTGACCCGCACGTAGTCTGGGATCAGAGGGCGGAGTGAGCGGTGTTGTGCAGTTTCACCATCGCCCAAATCCGTCGCCACCGCGGCGGAACCGCCGGAGTTTGGGAGGCGCGAGAGTGGACCCCACGTGCGCGACTGCAGAGCCTCTGTTCCTTATCTCTCTCCTTCGAAGCAGGGCGGAGGAGGGTGACGGTCGCCAACGACGGTGAGTTTATTCCGGCAAGCGGGAAGGGGGTTCTCCGATCAAAATCAGTGGTGAGCATCGTCTACCTCGTCTTTTCATGCGCTTCTCTACTGGACGCCCCGCGGGAGGTTCTGTGATAGGGTAGTGTCGATTTCGCGAGGGAGGGGGCAGCGGGGGGACGAATTTTGTTGTGTGATACACCACGCGCGCCGGCGGCCGGATTTTTGGTTGCAAGGGACGAGCATTTTCTGACATTTTTGGGGTAATGGGATGTGGCTCTGCGGGGTTCGAAATAGGAGTGGCGAGTTGATGTCTTCAGTTCACCATGATTGATTTGTCTGCCATTGTGCATCTACAGATCTGCAGCGGATGTACAAGTACAACACCTCCAGGCTGAGCTGGATTGCCATGGAGCGACCAACGTCATCCGCCACACCAGCGCTCTCTCCACGAGCGACCCGCGAACACCGGCGAATGCTCCCGTCCAGCTCCTGGCTCAGCTTCTTCATCCTCGCTTCCAACTAGTGCAGCCGACACGGTGTCAGCGTTCGTACTGCTAGGTGTACAACACAACTCCGCCTCGGTCCTAATAGTCCGCGAACCTCGTAGTGCAGCAGCTCCTCGACCGCATGCACCCCCTGCATGCGCCGCCAAGAGACCTGCAAGCTCCAGCCTACCTACTTCTCCTCATGGTAGGCGCGCACCAACTGCTCGATGAAATGCCCATCTAAATTAAAGTTGGAAGGAAGAAGAGGATTGCCACATCGAAATAGGAGTGGCGAGTTGATGTCTTGGAGTTGTAGTCATGTAGGTGCCTCACTTTTTATCCGCTGATACTTCTGATTTTTGTTGTCTTAGTATAATTTTTACTGAAACCATGTGTTTGCCTGATTGACTAAAACAATTGTATTACTGAAAACAGAGGCAGGCTAGGCGTATTTGTTGATTGTTCTGGAAGCAACGGTAGCAACAATTGTTTACTTGCAACTTTTGTATTACATACTGAAATGTTTTTGAAATAATGAGAAATATAAATGAATGCAGACCCACTGGCCATTCCGACTGAAAGATGGTGCACATCAGCCTCCAGAAGCAGGGGAGGTGCTAGAATTCTACATGGAGGGGAGGTGCTAAAACAGTATGCATGCATGATGCATGTGGTCATGCTCTTCGTCCACTAAAGCCTAGTACCATACTGTCAAGTTGCATAATCATTCCAGGGCTGAGTTTCTGGATGGAGAAATGAAACTTGTATAGTTATCTTATATGATGTCTAATTTTTTCAAACAAAGGAAATAGATTGAAAGATCTAAATTGTTGACATGTACTGCTATGACCATTAGATGGTTTGCTGGTCCTTCTCAACGCTTGTCTTTTTTGTACTACACATAGCTGATTGCTTTAGTGTTTTTGCAAAGGCTCAGTCATGAGTTACCTGACATGTACATATCTCATCTAAAACTTTTGTTCTACTGTTTTTTCGCTAGTTAGTTGCCTAAGATGGTTCCAAAACTTGCTAGTAGAGATATGTACACATAAATACTTTTCCTTGAAGAATCAAGATCGTGCATGTCACCTTATGTGGGGAGAGTGTGGTGTTCCTTTTTCAGCATAGATTCATATACCTTTCTTTTAGTCTAGGTTTCACATATGCCCTTTTCTGCTAGCTTTGTTCCATATGGTTTTGTTTAGTTTAACTTGTTTTTCCTACTTGATTTTACTTAGTTGCCTGAGACGGCTCAAAACTAGAAGCGGGAGATGGCACAGTGACACCACCTTCGTTCGTCTCCATGAGGTAAATCCCTTCTCTTCTCCATGAGGTTTGAACTACTTTTTTGGGCACGACAAACCATTGCTATGCCTCGAAGTCGGCATTACCTTGGCGATGTTTAAGAGGGTTGCGGGGTGGATAGTTGCCAGGTAGAGGCTACTAGTTGCCAGATATGCGGGCATGGGTTGCCAAATCTGCGGCTTTTTGAGCTTGGCACTAGTGTGGTCCCCCCTTTTTTAACAAAACTTGCATAATAATTGATTAGTAGTTGCTTGTTTTTGCTTTTCAAGTTGCCTAATGTTTGTTACTTAGTTGCCTGACTTGGTTTATAATTTGCATTTATTGGCTTTGTTACTTGCGTGGCTTTGAGTTTTACCAAAATTTGGCCAATACTCTATCGGTAGTTGCCTCAGTTAACACATGAACTTTTCTCGTGTGTTATTTTTCCTTCATATTTTCGTCATATGGTTCAGGACTTGCTAGTTCCTTCTAGTTAGTGTTCTCGAATTTTCATACAAGCCAGCTGAATATGCATTTATGGTGATGTTTTTTTTTCTTTTTTTGGTGGGAAAAATGGCTGGGACGAGCAAAAGCGCAATTTGGGAGGAACAACTTGTCGCTGCTCCTGATCGTAATTCATCTGCTGACCATGATTCATCTCCTCCCGTTAAAGAGCAACAGACAGATGAGGAATACAGCAAGCTGTGGGTAAGCTCCCCCCCCCTTTGTTTAAACATCCACATGGTTTTTTTCCGACACCTCACACACATATATCGAAGTTCACAAACACAACACACATATGATCACTTGGACTAAAATCCAGGGGTTAGAACCATGCACTTGACACATAACAAGCAAGTTGAACACAAATGATGGGTCACATACAAATGTTAGGCACAGACCTAGGGGGAGGGGGAGGGGGTTGCGTGCCAGGAAAATCACACATGTAGAACAAGCAAGTCACATTCGAATGTCAAGCAAGTAACACACCCCATACTAGCAAGTCACATACTCAACACTAGCTAGAATTAAGCTCTTTTTATTTTCCCATTTTCAAAACACCCACATGGTTTGTTTGACATTTTTAGTAGGACTTGCTTGACATTTGAATGTGACTTGCTAGTGTTAAGTATGCGACTTGCCTGTTGTGTTTTAGGCAAACTCTATGACTTTTGCATGTTTCTGAATGTGTGATTTACCTGACACATACCATCCTACTCCGAAGCTTAGTTCCATACTATCTAGGGGTATCAAGTGTTTCTTGATTACCCTTTTTGCATTTGGACTTGCCTAGAAAAACATCAATACTTGCCTACAACATTTGCTAGATATGATGGCGCCACTGGCCCAGGGATTCACTCCCGAGAGCTTGTGCTTTTTTTCCGCGCAAAAACTCGCCCAACACAGATAGATAGTTGCTAGAGATGCTGGCGCGAGTTGCCCATCCACTCCTGAGAGTTGGTGAAGTCTCGCAACTCACACAATTAGCTGAAACAATCATGCATAAACTTGTTGCCAGTGAAGCCACACACAGAAGGCAGTCAACCAACAGTAACTGAATAATCAAGTTCGACACCATATATAGGATAGATATTCATACTCAATCAGGCAACACCACACACATTTGTCAGGCAACTCACACCATTAGCAGAAGCAAACCACACAACCTTTTTTCATATCAACATGCATGGTACAACCCACAAAAAATATCCTATATCAAGTCAAAACTGAAAAGGATGTCAAGTCAAAAGCTCAAGGTTTTTATGCACACTTAGAAGCTTCGCCATCCACTCCCCGATAAAGCTTTGCACAACCACAAAATATATCAAATTTGTTTAATCTTGCCTTTCTTGCCAATAGTTCTTTTTTCCTGAAACGTATATGCATTTTGTCTACATCTCGGCAGTACTTTGACTAAAAACTTTGTATGGCATTTTTCATGAAACTTACACAAGAAGCTTTCACATGCAAATAGGCTTTACCAGGTAAAATCTTGCTCCCCAGCCACCACCATGTCGTTTCAATACACCACCATGTTCCCTACATCTCAGCGTTTTGCATGTTACTTGGTTAACACATGTGCAGGTCTACATAGGGATTCAGATTGCACTTGCCTTGATGATTGTTCCCACTTTTTTTGCCTTCATAAACATGACCTCGTTTTGTTGATTGTCATGAAGTTGTTCAAAAATAGAATAGTTTGTTGCACACATCCACCCAGGGAGTTGTATGTTACACATCGACCCGGGTAGGAAAAGAGTCGGGATGCTTTTTTGTGCAGAGGACTTGCTTGTTCGTTGTACTGATGTTGCCTAAAGCAAACAGTAGCAGTTGCTTTCTTTCTTTTCTATTGTTCCCACGTCATAAAATGTCACAACTTGCTTAGACAGTGGTAGTAAGTTTCCTAAAGGATTCCAACCAAGTTGTTTTAGATCCATATACAAGGTTCCTTAGTTCTTATTTCTCCCCACGTCACACAACTGACATAACTTTCTTACATAGCGGCAGTAAGTTGCCTAAAAGATACCCTTCAAGTTGCTCTTTGTCATCTATATACAAGTTGTTTTTCCAGAACTTTATCTTTTTAATTTCTTCGTCTGAACCACAAAAATTGACACAAAGTCCTGTTTACAAAGTTGCAATATGTTGTCTCAAAGATACCCATCAACATGAGTAGTCAGCCATATAACACATTCGTTTTAAAAATGACCAAATTTGCTTATACCATGCAGTAACTTGCCTAATAGACACCTGACAAGTTGCTTCCGCATCCCATATATAAGTTCCTTTTAGTTAAACCATATCCTTTTGCTTTTTTGACACATTACTAACCAAAAAATCCATATATCTACTAGTGATTTCTCATTTTTTGTACTTTTTCTTTCTCTTGCATGAGAGTACACAAAAACATCCAAAAAGGACACACCATACATATATCTATGAAGTTATGTGTTTTCATTTTCGTTTTGTATTTTTTGCAGGATCAATAAAAAATAAACATTTTCAAGCTATCAAAGTAATGCCCAAGGAAACCTCTACTAGCTACCATTAGCTACTCTCTGGGTAATTTCTCACCCCCTACTCTAAGACTTAGCTGTTTTACTATCTAGATAATCTAGTGATTTTCAAAACAAATTCACTAAAACTTGCATAAGGGAACTTTAGTGCTTGACTATAGTTAGTTCCAACAGTGACAACAAACAACAAAAAGTTTTCTTAATGGATAGCACTGTTTTTTTTGTTTAAACAAACCAACTACTTTTGCCTACAATTTTCTTTTTTTAGAGCCTGACATGTCAGCACATGACAAAGAATTTAACCAATTTTTGATTTTTAAATCATAGCACTGATTTTTGCTTGAACAACCCAATTACTTTCATCTACACTTTTCTTTTTTAGAGCCCAGCAGGTCAGTACATGTCAACAAAATCTACACATGTTTTGCTTAATGGTATCAATAGATTTGCTAACAACCTCACTACTTGTCTATAGTTTTAGGGGGGTACATTTGTTGCTCACTTCAACCCAATTTCTTGCTTAAAAGTATTCAAGTTTTTATTTCTGCACTACCTGACAACTCTTGCTCACAATCTTTCTATTTCTGCACATAATGTTTTCTAGCACCCATGAGCACACCGCAAGTTGCTCATTGAAACACTTTTTTTGCCTAAATAACCCCTATAAGTTGCTGCTTTTTAATTTCTAACACACTTGTTCCAAAACAAATCTAAGGAAAAACAAGAGTGGTCAGGTTAGTACATGACAATAAATCTATAAAAAATTTCTTAATAGTAGCAATGAATTTGCTTAAACGGCCTCACAACCATCCTAGAGTTTTTCTAGGGGACACATGATTTGATCACTTCAAGCCTCTTTTTTTTTGCTTAAAAGGTCTCAATTAGTTACTCGCATCTTTTTTTTGCACATTAAGCCTCTAGCACCCTGGAGAACACATGAGTTGCTCGGTAGTAACACTGTTTTTGTGTAAACAAAGCATACAAGTTGTTGCTTTTCTATTCTAACACTTCTGGTTCAAAAGAAAATCTATGGAAAACAAGAGGGGTTTCTCTAGATGTACAACAAAACCAGTAGTTAGCAGAATTAGATTATTCCTGCCTACAAAAAGCACTATAGCTGCTCACCTTTCCTCCCTTTCCCTATGTTTTTATTGCAACAGAGCAAAGTACAAAACATTGCAGGAGATTACAACCATGAGGAACAAAGGTGAGAAAAAAATCACACTTTTCTCTCTTGATCTCTTTTTTGGCTGTAGATTTGTAGATCAATTTCTTCAGTTTTCAACCTCTAATGGTGCAACCATTGCAGTCCTTATGATGGGGTGGAAGAAGAAAGAAGAGGGAGAAGAAGAAGGGTGTGGGGACAGGTGGGGACCGAAGAAGAAAGGAGGGAGGGGCAATATTTTGGTGAAGCACGTGAAGGGAGGGAGAGAAGCTGGGTGGACGGAGGGACGTGGGAGACGGTCAACCCTTTCCTCTCCAAATCTGGACTGAGGGGGACCAAAACATACCAAATATGGAAGGCTGCCAAGGGGCACACGTTTGCCCGCTAGACGCGTCCTATAAAATTACGTCTTATGGGGGGCTCATACATATTATTCAAACCATAGTTTCAATTTTAAAATTGTAATGATTTTTGTGTCACTATATAATTGAGGTGCATTAGCTTGAACTATAGTGTCGTGAATTCTTTACATACTGAATGTTTTACAAAACTGCTCTTTATTTATTGATATGTACGCCATATTCTTTTCTGGTAAACTACAATGTTATAGATTTGTACAATGATTCTCTAGTTTTACGTACTTGTATGACCTCAACTGGGTGTAGGGATTGGACAACTACTGAGGGGTTGGTTTTCGGATCTAGCCAATACCCGCTTCTGCACGGCTTCAAGGGGGTGCACCCGGCCACACAACTGGCCAACCGGACCTCACCTACTTCTTACTCTCCCAGGCAATCGCCACGTAAAACCCAAGCAAGACCGCCGTTCGGGGGGCCCTTATAAGCTAAAGTCTAGTCAATACTGCTTATTTTTCTGATTTAAACGAAAGCACATTAGTATTTTGTTCATACTCCCTCTATTTCTTTTTACTTTGCATATAAGCTTTTTCTTAAGCCAAACTGTGTAAAGTTGGACCAAGATTATATTCGAAAAAAATATCAACATTCAAAGTATCAATTAGTATCATTAGAAACACCATGGAATTAGTTTTCATATTGTATATCTTTAGTATTGTAGATGTTGGTATTTTTAATATGGTCAAACTTTAAGAAGATTGACTTAAGAAAAAGCTTATGTGGAGCAAAAAGAAACGAATCAGATACCATGTAAAGCTAGTCTGAAGGTGCCTTTCTTGCTTTTGCAACATCCTGTGCCCTACCTCGCTCTCGCGGGAAGGCTCCCAAACTGACCTCTCTCACACACACACACACTCGTTCCCATCCCAAAACCCTACTCCTGTGAACCGAGGCGACAGTTGTTGCCGCTCCTTCACTCAACCGTCACGCCTCATCAGCGCGGTCCTGATCCTCACCCCTACCCCTCATTGGTCAACCCCACACGTGTTCGAATGTTCTCCATCTATGACGGCCATGGCAGAACGTGCATATTCAGGAGGCCGACATCTTGAGTGAGGGAGAAGGGGAGTCCTTCAACACCAACCATAGTGTAAACACAAGCTGGTGGCTTATAGTGTTATCCCAAAGAACCATGCGGCCCGGACTTCTATTGAAAATTTTGGCCCATTCTACAAGCCAAGATTAAGGATTTCTTCTCCGATTTCCACTCGCTTAACTGTGACATCTCTTGCATGAACCGGGCCCTAATCATTCTGCTTCCTAAAAGTAACAAGGCGCGATCCCCGGCCGACTTCCGACCCATCTCCCTGGAGAACTGCCCAATAAAAGGTATTGCAAAACTCCTGACCAACCGTCTAAAACCTCTAATCCCTCTCCTGGTCCACGCCGATCAAACAGGGTTTATCTCTGGACGAAATATCTCCGGAAACTTCCTCTATGCTACCGATATTCTCCACTGTTGTTCCAAGCGCAAAGCTCCCACTCTTGTGATCAAACTCGATTTCCGTAAGGCCTTCAACTCTGTTTGCTGGACGTCGCTCCTGCACACGTTAAAACTAGGGGTTTCCCCGATCGTTGGTGTGGCTGGATCGATGCCCTCCTTGCCACCGGCTCCACTGCCGTTATGCTTAACAGAGTTCCTGGTAGATGGATTCGGTGTAAAAATGGTCTTTGCCAAGGTGATCCGCTCTCCCCCTATCTCTATCATCATTGCAGACATCCTGCAACAATTAATCATTAAAGCTAACAACGATGGCCTCCTATTTCACCCCCTATGCCCGCATCTACCTTGCCCCGTCTTACAATATGCAGACGATACCCTCATCATTGTCAAGGCCTCTCCAGATGCCACAAAACACCTCAAGGTTATCCTTGATGATTTTGCTGCGGCCACTGGACTCCAAATCAACTTCTCAAAGACGACCTTCATTCCACTAAACGTTACCCCTGGTGAGGCAGCAACCCTTGATGCGGACCTAGCCACCGACATCGCCTCCTTCCCACAAACTTACCTTGGTCTTCCTCTCTCCCCACATAAGTTACCCCCGTCGGCTTTCCAGCCAGTAATAGATCGTTGTGACACTTACCTCACCAGTTGGTGTGCTCTGCTTCTCTCTCGCGGTGGCAAACTTGTTCTTCTTTCTGCCGTACTTGACGATTTACCCACGTACTTTATGCTCTGTTTCTCTCTCCCCGCCCAGGTTATTGAGGCTATCGATAAGCGTAGATGTACCTTTTTCTGGTCTAACGATGAGACTTGCTCCGGAGCAAAATGCTTGGTTGCTTGGGACAAAGTCTGCACTCCTCGAGCGGTAGGTGGTCTAGGTGTTAAGAACTTGCGTGCACAAAATTTTTGTCTACTGCTGAAATTTGCTTACAAATTCCTTCATGCCAACAACCTACCTTGGAAGGACTGGGTCCTCCACCACTCACCTCTCCACATAGGCCTTGGCAAGAACCGCTCCTTTCTTGTTATGACCATTTTTAAACACCTCCAGAGTTTGAGAGACATCTCCCATTGCACCGTTGGCAATGGTTGCTCCACCTTCTTTTGGTTAGATCAGTGGCTACAGCCAGAACCACTGGCTGTAGTCTTCCCAGCTCTTTTTCCCACCATACAAACCAAAATGCTTTAGTAGCTACTATTTTACAGGATGGGATCGAACTTGCCCTTCATAATCATTTAACCTCTACTGCGATCGCAGAGCTTGCCTCTCTGATCTCTTTGTTGCAGGATGTTTCACTCTCCCAGGTACCGGACTCTAGGCGGCTACTTAATGGAGATGCCTTCTCTACTCGGGGAGCTTATGCCGCTCTCTCTGCCCAGCTGGCTGACCCGATGCTCTCGGCTATTTGGGACTCAAGAGTCCCAAAGAAAGTAATGATTTTTGGCTGGTTGTTCTACCTTGACCGGTTGAACACTCGGCAGAACCTGCGCAAGAAAACTATCCTGGACTCGGATGTCTGTCCTCGGTGCAACAGCTTGGTGGAGGATCACGATCATCTCTTCTTCTCGTGCCCAGCTGCTCGCCGGATCTGGCAATGACTTGGGCTCCAGCCACTCGCCGTGCCCATCGATGGGCTCTTCTCCACGCACGCTCCCGCCAGCGGTGCCTGACACCGTTCGACCCTTTATGTTGCTCCTCATCTTGTGGAAGATTTGGGATGCTAGGGACAAAAAGGTCTTCCAGAACCTTGAACTCGATGCATCCCAAACTTTACGTGCTATTCTAGATAATCTAATTACCTGGTCTCATCGTCTTAAGACTGAGACGTTAAAAGGACACGCCGGTCTGTGGCGTGACTTCCTCTCCTCCCGCAACTTGTAAACTCTGAGTTCTACCGCTTTTTGAAATATATTCAGGTGGGGAGTCTCCCCCCCCCCCCCCGGTGACCATTTCAAAAAAATAACCATGCGGTATAATGGCCATATAGTCATGTAGTGGCTCTCAATAGAAAACAAGCAAACTGCTTATCACTTTTAGGCTCAGTTTGGAGCTTTCTTACCTATATGTTCACATACTTCAGCCTCGTTTGGAACGAGTTTACAGTGCAAGCGGGATGGCAGAAAGGCATGGTAATATTGGAACGACCTCGGTAGGAGTTGGATGTTGTGAAGGTGCAATATTATAAACAAGAACTTTGAAGTTGAAAGCAATTAAGTTGGGCTACGGCCTCGACGGTAGTTAGGAGTCCTCTATATTTCCCCTTGAATGTGGTGGGGGTGAGGAGACCTCTATATTCACTGCATCATGCAAGCTAGAACACCAAAAGATGAAGAACTTGAAGGCATAAACGGATAAATAAGAACACAAAGTAAATTGACAACATAAAGGGTAAGAAAAAGTGAGGTGATGCCCACCAAGCCGACACATGCCCATCCCTCATGGAACAAGACAACCCTCTCCATGGACTAAAGAAGACTAGAATAACCTTGCTTATAGGGGCATTCTACTCTTTCCGATATTAGATATTTCTGCTTTTACATTTTCCTCCTCACTAACAGTATTGGTTGCCATTAGTACAATGTTATGAGACTATAAAAGCCCACATGGTTCACTTGTAAGTCATTTCGCATTTGGAAGAAGAGAGATCTCACTGAAGGTGAAACATATGCTTTGAGATGATCCACTTAGGCATTGGGGCAGAGAAATTTTCTCCGAGCATTGGGTTCGGAGAAAAAAATCATGAGGAGAGCTTACCTTGCATCGGCGAGTTGGTAATTGACATGAGGACTTGCATCGAAGAGATACCGGAGATCCACCCTCAACTCACCCCCTCTACTTTTACCAACATTCTCACCAAATGATTAATTAATTAATCTTAAGTGTTTTTCCATACTCATATAGATTTACCTACTTTTGTTTTCTTTGGTCTGGATTAGTTCTTTTTTTTTAATTTGTGGCCCCATGAAACAACAGCAACTTTAAAAAAAAATTCGACATCCCCATTTGGTGCAGAGAAATCACTACTTGATTTTCCTTCAACGAATGATATTACCAGTCTACCACTGAGGCATACACATAATTGTAAATCGGTGACAATCCAATTATCATTATACATGTCACGTTATCCGCGCATGGACTTGATGTATTACACATTTATTCCCGATAAAAGGGAATCTTGATTCAAACCTTGAATCAAGATGATATAACCGCAAAGAGGCAACACCAGGCCTCCACATAATAAGAAGACATGCTAAGGCGCAGGAGGGCTGGTCTGTAGATGGTGCATGTTGCTCATTTCAATGTTCAGCATTTACCACATACTTTGTTTGTTGAATTATCATCATAGATCAGATGGTAGTTTTAAAAGAACCAAGAAGTTGTAAGGAAACAATAAGTGCTCAGATGAAGTGCTTTCCAAAAGTAATATCGGCCTATCAGCAAACCTCTGAAGAATGTATGTTGAACACTACAGTTAAATCTACTTTTCCTATTGTTAAACTGTGAGCACGGGCACACAATAACTCTTGATGGCTTTGCAGCGACTAGCTATTCTTCTTGAAGCTTTAATACTGGTTAAAAATAGGTGGTCAAAGAGGGTGGATGTGTCACCAGGTGTCAACTGTTGCCCCTTGCCGTTTCAGCATTTGACAAGGTCTGTTCGAAAACATGAGGCTCTTATATTGCCCGGATTTCTCTCATTCCCTTTCCCTCCACCGTCTCTCTCCTCCTCCTTCCGTCGCCGCACCATTTTTGGCCATTCCGAGCTTAATAAGGTATGAAGCTTCTCTCCTTCCTCCCAGTTTCGAGACATGCAAAGTTTTCATACGTCCATGCCGAGCGATGGTGGTCAATCCACCATGAATTGATCCCATTCGGCTGGAGGTATGCTGCTGTTCTGTCCTGGCTCTTTCTCCAAGTAATTTGCGTGTCATGTTGGCGATATTAGCTCCGATGCGTTGCGATGATTTGGAGATTAGGCCTCCAAGAAGTTTCTCTTAGTAATAACGATATCCTCTGTGGTTAGCCGGTACATGAAATTCAAATCAGCTGCGTGGATCATCTTGTTTTTGTTATTCTGTATTTCTGAAACATTGCATAGATGACAGAATTTATACAGTTCTCTCCTATATGTCTGTCAGGTTTTTTTCTTCTTCCAATATCGATAATTATCATGATACCTTTGCGTAAACAGGAACAATTAAACTAGTGCTGTGGATGGTTAATTAATCCATATACCATCTGATTATTTCTTACTGCAATAACAAATGGACATCATGCACCTCATGATAGCACTTAAAAAGGATAGATAGCAAGTCAATGGGTCCAATAGGGGGTGCTAGGGGTGTTTGTCAGGTCAGATTGCAGAAAACAAGTATAGAAGAAGCTGTAAACATCCATTCTAAACCCTTTCATCTCTAGGATCAGTGGTTACCATGTCTACAATCAAAATCTGCATTGCTCAAGGTCAACCTCACAGAACAAATCAAAGCTCAGCAAACAGAATTCCCTGCCGTTAATTCTGCATTGCACCAATTCTTCTTACACGCCAACGCCACAAAATGATTTGACGAAATCTCTGGCTTTGTCTGGCAGCAGGAGCAGCTCATGGCCACACGGCCATCACCGGGGTCGCGAGACGGCAGCAGCGCACGCCCACGAAGCACGAGCGGCAGGCCCACGACGTCGTCGAGCGCGCGCCCGGCCAGCTCCGACCCCACCTCCTGCCGACGCGCACGAGCCTCCCTCAGCCCCTCCCCGGCATCGGAGTCCGACAAGCCGGTGCCGTCCTTCCTCCGCCCCACCGTCAGCTCGACCCTGCGCAGCGCCTCCCCGTCGTCCTCCACCTCCAGACCGCCCTCCTCCAAGGGCCGCGCCACCACGCCCAAGGGGCTGTCCCCGGCGCACCCAGCGGCGCGCGCTCCAAGTCCGATCGCGCCGAAGCGGTCCCCCGCGCAGCAGCCCGCGAGCTCGCCGCGGCCGATCACGCCCAAGCGACCCCCCGCGCAGCCGGTGAACGCGCCGCGGCCGATCACCCCGGCCATGGACAAGGCCAAGGCCAAGCCGTCCACGTCGCGGTGGTCCGTGGCGTCTCCGAGGCAGCTGATGCAGAAGGCGTCCCACGCCTTCAAGGTCGGCAGGTCCCGCAGCAAGAAGAGCAAGGACCTGGCCGGCCCCGCGGCCGAGGCGGTGGCGTCCGCCAAGGAGTCGTCGGATGCTTCCGGCGAGATCAACGTCGAGACGGCGAGACCCCCTCCCGTGCCGGAGCAGCAGCGCCGCCCCCCTGAAATGACTGCCGCGACACCTCTCGACGTCGTGCAAGGAGAGGTGGTCGTGGAGCCCAACGCTGCCCTACAGGTACTGCAGGAAGCGGCTTCGCGACCGGGAGAAATTGTCAGTAATGAAATCAAGACAGAGGAGGAGGTGAGTCAAGAGGAGGAGGTAATCTCAGAAGAGACGAGAGCAGAAGCAGAGAAGGCGAATGCCATTGACGAGGAGAAGGTGATACCGAAGGAGTCCGTTGAAGCCGTGAAGGTGGATGAACCGGCGCTAGAAGAGAATCCGCAAGCCGGCAACGTTGAAGGCACACAAAAGGAAGCTGAGAATATTCCAGAGAATGAACTTCCGCCGCCGGCCGCCGTTGTGGAAGAACCATCGAAGGAGGCAGCAACGCCGCTGAACGTGCTGCAAGATGAACCGGCGGCCAGCCCGGTTCAAGAGGAAGCCGTCGTGGAGACCAAGGCCGAGGAGAGGCCACAAGCAGAGCCGGCGAAGCACGAAGATGCCACGAAGCAACCCGAAGCAAGTCTGATCTCTGAAGAACCGAAAGAACAACCCGCCGTCACGCAGAAGCTGGCGGAAGCCGCCGAGGAACCCAAGATGATCGCTGCGTCCAAGGCATCATCGGTGCCGGTGACGTCGCTGGAAGAAGCTCTGGAGGAAGTGGACACGGTGACCAAGGTGGGCACTTCGCGGTCAGAGCCCGTGACACCGGCGAAGCAAGCCATCAACAAGGAGAAGGCGGTGATCGACACGATCCTGAGCGCTTCGGAGCCAACGACGCCGTTGAAAGGAGCCGCCAGGAAGGAAGGGGCGACGTCGTTCATGGGGAAGATTCCGGAGGAGGGTCGGCTGAGTTTCAAGGGGAGCAGGGTGAAGACGGCGATGGAGAAGCGGCCGGAGGAGGCGCATCCCAAGAAGAAGGAGGTGTCGCGGAGCAACGACGTGCTGGAGGAGACCAAGAGCAAGCTGCTGGAGAAGAAGAAGAGCAAGGTGAAGGCGCTGGTGGGGGCGTTCGAGGTCGTCATGGACAGCCCCCGCGCGTCCACGCCGGGCCCGGGCAGATCGGCCCCGAGGTTCTGATTCGGAGGGAAAAGCTCCAGTGGCGACCGTGTGGATTGAAATTTGAATTGTGTGGTGTTCATGGTGCTTTGGGGTATGATACGATGCTATGCCATGTTCTTTTTGTTGGTTATATATATGTTGATCATTGGTATTTGTTGGTCACTGAACTAAAAGGGAACGGCTAGATGTAAGTTGCCTGATTTTCAAATTTGGATTAGTCGATCATTTTAGGCCGTTGCATGCAGATCGAACAGTGGGGAGCCCTTCTTCTTCCTCCAGCCGATTTCGTTCCCCAGACCACTGCACCAACCGCCGGCCAAACCTGCTGCCACCACCAACCACGGCCGGCGGCGCTCATGCGCAGCCCCGCCGCACCAGCCTCCTCCCGACCGGGCCCAAAGCCGTGCTGCCCCACCCCAGGGCAATCCCTCTAGCCCCACCAATGATTGATTTTTCTCTAGCAAACTTGCAGCACCGCCCCACCACCGCTGTTCTTCCGCCCCCGCCCCCACCCTAAGATAGATGATGGGGTAGCCCTCTGGCGAGCCCCTTCCTTCTCCTTCCTTCCCTCCACGGCTCCACACTCCTTCCATCTCCTTCCTTCCTTCAAAATCGACTCACCATAATAGCTAAAGTCAGTCTTTTTTTTTTATAGAAAGGAGCAAAGACAATGTACAAGACGCCTTATGGTGGATGCGTACACATCCACCCTAGGCACACGCCAAGTCAATCTTCTTTCAAAATTTAGTTACCATAATAGCTAAAGTCGGTCGACTGAAATGTAGCTATTCTGGAATTAAAACAGAGTTTTTCAGAGGCATTTCAGTGCATCTGAGCTTGGGAACAGACTATTGTAACATCGTTCATACAAAAGTAACCAACGGTCAAAATAGTTCGTGACAAGCAACAAAACAATGGAACTAACCATTGCATATTCAAACTATGTATCGCCGTTTAATTTAAATTGATCAAAATGTTATTGCTCATTTGTTGACCGAGTTGTTGTTTATGCAAAGAAAGTAACCGTGTTTTCTCGATTCGTAGTCGCCACACACCTTTTTCACTATGGATTTATGTCTACATGTATATTAAAACGGTGTACGTAGTTCACTTTATGTGTTGTTTGTATTTTTAAGCTTTTGGTACTGTTTTTGAGAATGTTAATCTTATGATACTAGGTGAGTTCAAGGGGTAAATAACAATATTACATAAATATAAAAGCTTTTGTGCCTCTACTTCTACATCAAAATGATGCAAAGAGTATAGCTGCTTATATATATATTATTCAAATAGGTCGAGGAAACTAAAATAACACAAAAGACAAATGCCTACAAAAACTAAAACTACGTCAAATGTTTCTGAATGCATGGTCTATAGCTTTTCCATTTGTAATCATTGTTGAGGAAATGGTTAAATGGTAGTTGCTCGGTTCGCTCGCCGATGGGGATTAATAGGCTAATCAGCCAATTAATTGATTATTCGGGCGATTTATCAGTTTATCGGCTACTCGATGGCCCAAGAAGTAGGGATTAATCGGCAGGTTAACTGATTAATCGGATGAATTCTTGAACAGGTTTTGTAATTGGACCAACATTCATGCTTCCGGTGAACATATTTGTTGAAGAACAAATAGGATCAACATTGAACATTCCTGAAGATCCACTTGTGCCTCCCAAGAAGTATGAGCATGAGAACTCATGAGCCTGGAGTGTGCTTGTACCCCATCTCGCTTTCCTCTCCTCTCACCCTCGTCGCTCTCGTGAGCGATTGGCGAGCCTCTAGCCCCAGCTAACCTCACACCAAGCTCTCCTCCCTCCTCCTCCTCCTCGCCGCCATGAGGCGTTGTCACACGAAGCCTGGCCTGCTTTTTACGATGGCCAGGCTCCCCTGGCCCCTCGAGTGGCAGTGATGGCGGGGGTCCCGGCCGCCCGACTAGGGTGTTGTGTTAGCATGGGGCACAACGGTACGTTTACTGGGGCGACGTTAGGGCGCAACTCTCGCCGGGCTGAGGCGGCTGCTTGGGTTGGTCTCTCGGGGCGGCAGTGTGAAGCCAAATCTAAAATGGCGGCCTCACTCGGGTGGGTTGGTGGTGGCGACGGCCCTGCTCAGGCGTTGCTCTGGGCCGCGCTGCGGCGTCATGGTGATGATCCTCGCTGAGGTGCGGCCGGTTAGCACGATCGTGGTCGGGATTTGACCAAGATCTGGTTGGATGCTCGGGGGTGGACGGTGGATCTCGTCGTGCATGCGGCTCAGCGTGCGACGCTGGGACTGGGCGCTGTGGCCGATGTTGGGATGTCGGCAAAGGTTGTGGTGGCGGTGTGATGTCATGCGAGCGTGCTCAGGTGGTGGTTCTGGGGTTGCGGCATGCGGGCTCGAGTGACTCGAGGCATCTTGGCACCGATGTGTCGTATTTCAGATCAACGTCAACCCCGGGCAAGGCATCGTACAAGCTCGGCTGGACCAATGCAAGTGCGCTATGGTCAGGATTTGCTCGGTGGCGGCCTCAACAGTCATGGAGGAGTCCCCCCACCGGTCCTCCGGGATTGCATTGGGACGCAGGCGTGGACGCTTCCTACTGTGGAAGCATGGACACCGACTTGGTGGCTGCTGATGTTGGGCTAGGAGTGGAAGGAGACGCCTTTTGCTCTTACTCCCATGGTTGGAAGGTGAGACACAGTTGGTCGCCGATGCGCATCGAAGATAGGCCCCACCAACAACCGCTTCCCTTATAGTCACCACTCGGACAAGAATCCAAGTCGGTCGAGCTTTCTGCACCCTGTGTTGGAGGCTTTGCCTGGTGACGCATCAACGGCGAGAGGAGGAGGTATGGAGAGGCACAACTCTCGGCGACCTAGTGTCGCTAGAGTCGCCCTTGACCAACATGGGAGATCTTATTATTTTGGATCGGGAGGAGCTTAGTGACAGTCATAAGGGAAATCAGGGACATCGCTCAAGGGAGATCTTTCTTATTCCGGATCAGGAGATGCCTAAGAGCATTTACAACCGGGCACCCCAAACCCGCCTCAAACGCCTTGGCGAACGGGCCGACGAGTGACCGGTAAAAAAACGACCCAGACAGGCACCTCAAACGGGCCTCAAACGCCCTGGCTGAACATCACCCCTCATCTCCATTCCAAATCTGTGCGGATATGGGGAGGCTCGGGCGCGACCGGGCGCTTCCGCCACGTCGGATTGACGATGGGGTCCCATAGGAAACACTTCGAAACTCCACGGTTCGAAGCTCGTCTCCTCCGTCGCACCGATGGCGGCGCCAGGCGCCACTCTGGCATTTAAGCCGACTTCGGCATCGAAACTCTGCCCATCCGCATTTCCCCATCCCGTCCGCTGCTGCCGCCACTTTCCAATCGCCTTCCACCACCACTGGTAGGCATGCTCCCACACCGTCAGGTAAGGAGCTACCCATATCTAACGCTGGAGTGCCGACTGCAGCTCCTTGAGTAGATCCGGCAAGGCGCGAAGCCCGGATTTCCGCGGGGCTACCTCTGGATGCGGTCAACCCAGAGGAGAACTTGGAGGAGGAAGAATAGAACGAGGTGGTAGAGGAGGAGGTGGAGGAGGACGCGGAGCAGGAGAAGGAGTTGGAGGAGGAGGATGAGGATGACAAGGATGTGGGGCACGTTGGGGACGCGGATCTACAAACGGAGCAACAAGTGATCCTCGATTCCCTTCGGTCGATATCAGAGGTGGAGGCCAAGTACCGTCATCTGCAAGAGGCGGACGCAGAGCACGCTGTGCCAGTCGACGAGATGCACATGTATATGGATGGGGAGAAGGAGCCAGAGCCCTCCTACGCACCCATCAGCCCAGCGCCTGGCACCGACGTCGTTGATATCTCCGACGACGAAGCGTAGTTAGGCTAGCTTGATGTGTGTAGTACGTAAGATTTCTTTTGCATGGTTTGTATGGATTTAGGAGATGAAATAATGAAAGACTCGGATGCATAGCATCAAATATGAGTTGTGACCGATCAGTGCTCGCGGACGCTATAGTTTGAGTGGCCAGATTTGCCAATCAGGTTGTAGATGCTCTAATGATGGTCATGAGAGAAAATAGGAAGAAGATTGCAATCGCCAAAGAGACGTATCATACTTTACGTACATCTAGGTATCAGATCCCTCCCATCATAAAGTTGTGTTTTATAATAGTATATTCTACTACTCCCTCTGTCCCGGAATATAAAAACGTTAGTAAACGCCATACTACATTTGCAGTTTTGGTATCCAGCATGTGATGAGAAATGCTTACTTCAAATTTAAAAGTGTGCATGGCGGGAAAAGCACTCTCAACACGTGATAAGTGTGATGGGTAAATGTGAGTCCCAATGGCATCTTCAAGGCAAGATTCGGCTTAACATTCCTGACAACTTACTCCCAGTAGCATGTGCCTCCCTCAAAACTATAAACGACTGCAGCAATGCACCACCATAATCATAATTAAGTATCGATTATCACCTAATGCTGTCAGAAATCATGCTTCCCCATCCTATTAATAACCAACAAATACCGTAGTCCACAACGTCCTACATACCAGTTACCACTACCAAGTACCAACCCAACTCCGGTTTCCAGCCATGGTGTCGTCCGCTGGGGGAGCCCCGTGGAGCCGGCTGGAGGGGCAGGTTGTGCTGGTGACGGGCGCCTCCTCCGGCCTCGGCCGCGATTTCTGCCTCGACCTGGCGCGCGCCGGCTGCCGGGTCGTCGCCGTCGCGCGCCGCGCTGACCGCCTCCGCTCCCTCTGCGATGAGATCAACGCTTCCCCGGCCGCGGATGCCAGCCAGCCATTGGCGGTGGCCATCGAACTCGACGTTGCCGCCGGAGGGTCCACTGTCGAGGCGGCGGTGCAGAGGGCCTGGGACGCCTTCGGCCGCATTGACGTCTTGATTAACAACGCTGGCCTCCGAGGTAACCCGATTGCTATATGGCGTGCGATTTGTCTATTGGTTTGCTCTTATTTATCCCGCAAAAAAAAAAGGTTTGCTCTTATTTAACGGGTCTTATTGTATCTCCAACTGCAGAATACTACTAGCTACAGATGTAAAATAATTTTGGTTAGAATAATGGATCTATGCTTGGATACACCTCCTTTATACTAAAAGTTTGCTAGTTTCATTCAATGCATATAAACGGTTAAGACTAAAACTTACCCTTTCGTAGTAAAAGCTATTTTGTCGATAATTCAAAACCGTGCCCGGAATCATCTTCACCTGATGAACAGTAAAACAAAAAATAGCAGAAAAAAATGGGAAAAAATATTATTTATTTTTGTCATCCAAGATGCTCGTGTGCGTGATATCCGTACAAAATTTTGGGGGTGTTTGGACATTCGAAGAGCTCGTGGCAAAAAAAATCAGCTCCAAACTGTGTTTTTCAAATGTTTGTCAAACTGCCGGAATTTGTCTTTTTTTGCCACAAGCTTCTCAAATGTCCAAACCTCACCTAATTTTGAACAGACATTACACATAGGAGCATCTCGCACACCAACAGAAAATCAGATTTCTTTGAAAAATATCTATTTTTCGTGATTTTACTGTTTCATCCCTGGGCTCATATGAGCCGGATGCAGATTAACCGCTTCTGTATTTTGTCTACTTGATTATATTACGTGTACACAGAGAAGATGTGCAAACCAAATATGTGTGGCTAAATGGAATTCATGTACAATTGTTTGAGTACCTAGAAAAAATTTATAAAATAGTTAGCTGAAGTAGTAAAAAAGTGAAATATTACACAGACTCCATACATGCATTGGCAATGTACTGTGTGGTGGAACAATAGTGCCAGAGAAACAACTCATTGCTCATAAATGGATCAATGAATCAACTGGCAAGTTGGTTGTAACAGTGGCCAATAAACAAAGGAAGCAGATCGAGATACTGGGTGATAAATGAACGCAATATAGAGAGGATAATATAGTGGGTGTTGATTCCGGGACAACTAGATGGATATGATTGCAGTGGGTTGCGTCGCCAAGTGCTCCTACGCAATTTCGGCTATAGCACCGCTATATCTAATTCGGAGGGCTGCCGTTATTACTATAGTAGCGAAGCACAGCTCGAAAAGACTAGCATGTTACCGAATATATTAGATTTGGCGTTTTCAATGGCATGTAAAGAGTGGTGTCCTTGCATATTTCAGGAGGAATACATTCGTCACTGGATTGGCCCGAGGATGACTGGGATAAACTCCACAAGACAAACCTTACCGGATCGTGGCTCGTCGCCAAGCATGTATGTAGGCACATGCGTGATGCCAAGATAAAAGGCTCAGTCATCAACATTTCGTCCGTTGCCGGTCTTCACCGTGGCGATGTGCATGGCAGCACCGGTTACGCATCTTCCAAGGCGGCCGTGCATGCTGTCACCAAGGTACCACCACCATTCCTCGTCAAACGTTTGTTTCGGTAGTGTGTGTTCGTAACAAACTATGTATGTTGATGCAGGTGATGGCCTTGGAGTTAGGACCGTATGGAATTAGAGTGAACTCAATTGCGCCTGGAATCTTCCAGTCGGAGATTACTGCTGCTCTATTGCAAAAGAGATGGTGGAACACCGTTACTTCAAAGATCGTGCCACTTAAAACATATGGCACTACTGATCCGGCACTGACATCGCTAGTTCGTTTTCTAATCCATGAAACGTCATTGTATCTAACTGGCAACATCTTCATCGTAGACGCAGGCCTAACCCTACCTGGTGTTCCATTATTCTCTTCTCTGTAATCCTTTCATTAGATCAACACTGATGTGTGTACTCAGTGCATGAGTGCAACAAGCAATAAGAACATCGAGGAGCTCTTTAGTTACTCGCATCGATTTTTAGATATTTGCTTTTGTGATCCAGTTGAGCCTGTTTGAGGGTATGCAGGCTTTGGGCCATGCTCTTCATCCTGTTTGCTACCCTGCATTGCATCACTCATCATTTCCATTGTTGACATAACAGATCTAGCTAATTAATGATACAGGAACCGTTGGCCAGATGAAAGGAAGCAGGCAAGTCGACTGATTAAGGAGAAACCTTGATCTTTCTCTGCTGTTTGGTTGCCTGCATAAGTGATTTAGGGATGAGCACGTGCAAATCATAGTTGATTGGTTGTGTGCAAATGTGATGATGTGCTCACCCCTTTTAAATGTAGTGGACTTACCACAACACTACACAACAACACAACAAGAAAGATTAGAAATAAACAGTTGAACACACATCAAATGAAGAAGTAATAGGACTAAACATGACAGTACATTAATACGAGGAGTTTAAAGCCAACAGGGGTGTCGGTGGTAAAACCAGTAGACCTCGGGGTAGGGAATCCTGAGCTATGGATCTCGGATCTATGGGTAACAAGGGACGAAGGAGACAGGTTCGGGCCCTCTCGAAGAGGTAATACCCTATGTCCTTCTTTGATTGTATTGATGATTGTGTATCGAGTACAAGCTTGATCTACCTCGAGATCGTAAGTAGTGTTCTAACCCTAAGGCTAGGTGGATGTAATTTTAACCGTCCTTCTACATGCTAAACCCCACAGCTTATATAGACGCTGGAGGGTACCTAGGGTTACTCATGGTCGGTTGCCAAATTAGGGATAAACATGCCGACGGACGAAGATGTCCTTGGAGTACACGTCAAGTCTTCGACAGAGTCCATCTTGATCATGTTGAAGTGTGAGGCATCCGGAGTCCTTCCTTGTGAGTACGGTAGGCCATAAGCTCGGCCCATGGATTGTGGGCCAACTAGGTTGATACCCCTGGTCCAGGACACCGTCAAGGGGCATCTCATGCCCCTGCACAAACTCAGGATGGTGTTCCATAACCAAAACACACGGTTTAAACACCAACAAACTTCAGTTTTAACACCTACATGTTCAGTGAACTAAATAGACAACAGGACTTCAGAAATTGAAATCAAACAGCCCTTGGTAGACGAACTTCTGGCATCTGTATCTGGTGATGGTGGAGGTCTTGGCGCGTAGATCTACAGTGTGAACCCAAGGTTGGAAAGCTTTAACTTGAGGAAGTCATCGGGAATGATCTTGTGCTTGCAATAGAAGTAGTCCCACCCCCTGCCTAGCACGATCTGGTCCCGAAACATCTCCACCCGCACCCAGTAGTCACACTTCTTGTTCGCCGACTGCTTGACCACGCGAGGGAGAGGGACGTAGATCCATCCCTTCATCAGCGGCTGGAATGTCTTGGGGGTGGCTAGCATGGCGATGTCCTCGACGTCGGCGATTAACATGTACAACCGATGAGCCTCAAGGGGTGCAGGTTCATGGCCTAGCTTTGGACATGCCCCCAGCGTCGGCATAGGCTTGGACATCACCAAGATCCTCCCCAACACCGTCTCCCTCTTGTACCACTCGTTGTGCGGGATCCAGTCGTCACTGATCTCCGGTAGGGGTCCCAATCTAGTAGCCTTGCCATGATGGTAACAGAGACACGAGGTTTTACCCAGGTTCAGGCTCTCGGAGGAGATAAAACCCTATGTCCTGCTTTGTGTTGTATTGATATGGGGTGGAGTACAAAGTACGGGTTGATCTGCCATGAGACCGATGATTTTTCATCTCTAGGATGTGTAAGATGCTATCTCGACTAGCCCAACGCCAGTTTATATGAGTTACAGGAGGCCTAAGAGTACGGGGGTCCTAGTTGGACACGTCGATGGAGAAGAGTCATTGTCTTCTATGTTTCTACTTCTGGAGCTTGCGTTGGTTTTTTCATTGAAGAGGAAACGATGATGCAGCAGAGTAGACATAAGTATTTCCCTCGGTTAGAGAACCAAGGTATCGATCCAGTAGGAGACAACGCACAAATCACCAATACCTGCACAAACAATCAAACAACTTGCACCCAACACGATAAAGGGGTTGTCAATACCTTCACGGTTACTTGCAAAAGTGAGATCTGATAGAGATAGATGAAACTAAACAAAAGGTAAAGTAATATTGTTGGTATTTTTGGTTTATAGATCGGAAAGTAAAAGATTGCAAAATAGTAGATCGGAAACTTATATGATGGAAAATATTAGATTGGAAACTTATATGATGGAAAATAGACCCAGGGGCCATAGGTTTCACTAGAGGCTTCTCTCGAGATAGCAAATAATACGGTGGGTGAACAAATTACTGTCGAGCAATTGATAGAAAAGCGCAAAGTTATGACGATATCTAAGGCAATGATTTTGAAATATAGACATCACATCTGTGTCAAGTAGACCGAAATGATTGTAACACTCCGGATGTAATTTACCTTATTTGTACTCCAACTCTCACTACTAGGAAAAGGGCTAAAGATAATATGGACACTAATGGCGCACCATGTATGTGGTGCGTCATTGCTATATAGTAATGGCGCACCACATACAGGTGCGCCATTAGTAATATATTTCTAATGGCGCACCTGGTGTGTGATGCGCCATTAGTAGTTTTGAAAAAAGAAATAAAAAATTTGTTACTAATGGCGCACCGTAGGATAGTGCGCCATTACTAGTTGACATAGTAATGGCGCACCACACCCACCGTGCGCCATTAGTAGTTTTGAAAAAAAAATAAAAAAATTGTTAGTAATGGCGCATCAGTGGACAGTGTGCCATTAGTAGCTTTAACTAGTAATGGTGCACTGTCCAGTGGTGCGCCATTACTAAGTTTTTTTCAAAAAAAGTTTCAAAAGTTTTTTTTTCAAAGCTAGTAATGGCGCATCGTGGGTGTGGTGCGCCATTACTAGTAATGGCGCACCACTCCCACGGTGCGCCATTACTAACTTGGCCCAAAAATTCCACCGAATGCACCCCCCTTTGGACCGCCTTTTCAGTTTAAAAAAATAAAAGAAAATGATGGAAATGTCAGAAAAAATAAAAGAAAATAAGTTTCCCATGTGATATGTGGTCTACTTGTTGGGAAAATTTACAAATATGAATTTCGACTTTATTTGCAAAATATCTCTAGAATTTGTAAAATGGGCATAACTTTTGCATACGAGCTCGGATTAAAAAGTTTTCTATATGAAAATTCGTCTACTCAAAAAGTTAAACATTTTCAAAATCCCCAAAAACCTAACAGAAAGAAGTTACGGAGCTTTTAAGATCTAGAGGAAAAAAATGGAAAAAAAATTCAAACTTACATCATACTCATGAACATGAACATGAAAAGAGATCTAGAGGGAAAACATTTTGAATTTTTTTTTGAATTATTTTTCAAAATATGAAACGTAATATGACCGGAAAGTTTGAAATATTTTTCAAAATTTCATCATACTCATGAATATGAACAAAGTCCTAGACATCAGCAAGGTTTAATAGGATTGATATGATAGATATATCAACAAGTGCCTGTGAAGTGAGGTGGTGCTGGGGTTGGATAGAATTGTGAAGTTAAGCGTGCTCGGGCTAGAGTAGTGTGAGGATGGGTGACCATCTAGGAAGTTTGACCATAGAGTGTGATTTGACATGAGATTAAGCATATTGACCCAAGATTAAGCCATAGTGACATGAGATTAAGAAAAAAATGAAAAACAAATTTAAAAAAATTATGAAAAAAACATTTAAAAAAATTTCAATTTTTTAAAAAAATTGATACTAATGGCGCACTTCTATGTGGTGCGCCATTAGTATACCACCGTGGGCTATACTAATGGCGCACCTGTGGTGCGCCATTAGTATCGCGCCAATAGTAAAAAATTCTAGTGATGTGATACTAATGGCGCACCAGTAGTGCGCCATTAATGGGCAAAACTGGTGCGCCATTAGTAGGCCTTTTTCTAGTAGTGTCTTGCTGTTTCCGGCACTAAATTATTCTACATCATGTCATCATGTGCATTGCATTTGCATACGTGTTCGTCTCATGCATCCGATCATTTTCCCGTTGTCCGTTTTGCATTCCGACGCTCCTATGTCCTTCGGTGGTCCTTTTCTACCTCTTTTCGTGTGTGGGGGTTAAAAGTTTTCGGATTGGACCGAGACTTGTCATGCGGCCTTGGTTTACTACCGTAGACCGTCTGTCAAGTTTCGTACCATTTGGACTTTGTTTGATACTCCAACGGTTAACCAAGGGACCGAAAAGGCCTCGTGTGTGTTGCAGCCCAACACCCTTACAATTTGGACCAAAACCCACCTAAACCTCTCCCATCATCTAGAGCGTTCGATCACGATCGCGTGGCTGCAAACCGCACTGCATTCGGAGCTTTCTAGCTCCCTCTACCTCTATATAAAGGGCACCCCCTCAAACTTCACGGATCATTCTACCCCTAACCCTAAAATTTGCTCTCACCGCCGGACAATGTCCGCCGCCTAGCGGACACACCGCCGCCGACCAATCCGCCGACGCCACCTTTCCCTGGGCCGGTCCCCAGTTCGCCGCCGATCCAGCGGGCCCGCGAGGCCTGTGCGGGGCCCTCCCGACCCGGTCTCCTCCACCGCCTCCTCGCGCCAGGTCTCCGCCCGCGGTCTGCCGCCTTCAACCCTCACCGCCGAACCTCAGGAGGCGTGTACGTGCTACAGTGCTCGAGATCCAAATCCAGATCCGTTTGCCTCGGTTGACTTTTTCCTCCCGAAACCCTAGCTTATTTGCATACTTTGACATGCCATAACTCTGCATCCGTAGCTCCGATTCGTGCGTGTAGCATATCAAAATGTTCGCCTCGACGAGTACATCGTTTCATCTCATTGCATCATTTCCATTTGAGCTCATCTTGATGCCAGAAATTCTATTGGAAGAGGGCTATGTGATGAATATGTCAGATCTGTTTCAGCAAATGGCTTTTTGTCATTTTTGCCATGATTTATGTGTGTATGCTATGATCCCGAGCTCTACATGTGTTTTTCTATATGTCATGCCATCTTTACAGGGGTGTATGCTATGTATTTTTGTGACCTTTGTGGTGACTAGCACAAGCATGCACAGTAGCTTACTCGATGATGCTGATTTCAGGGACAGGATTATTGTAAGTCCTTGCCTTGTCATTATTTTTATGCCATATGTTCCTGTTGTTTCCTACTGATCCGTGCCTCTTTTGAGGATGATCAGTAAGGATGTTTTGTTAATGTTGTTGTGCTCTATCCATTCATGTCTTTGTTGGAAATTATGGAGCAACCTAGCTTGAGTCAATCGAGCTCTACTTTTGCTACAAAATGTTCCTGGCAGATTGTTAACATGTTTAGCGATTTTGCCGAGCTTGTTGTTGTTGATCCGTGCATGCTATATTGTTGTTCTTGCCATGTCTAGCTTCTATGCCATGTCTTCTTGATGGGTGTATGCTTAGTTTGTCATTCCATGCTCTGTAGTGAGTGCATCGAGCTCGTAAACATGCCTATTTGTTAATCTGTTTTGCATGCTCCAGTTTTTCACTAACTCTGAATCTATTAATGTTTTTGCTATGTTCGCATGCTTGCAATTGTATTTTCTCATCCTTTTTGGCTCATGGTCACTAAGGGACTTTTGTTATATGCTTAGAGTAGCTTCATGCCATGCCTTGACTTGCCATGATATGTTCTTGTAGCATGTAGTTTTCATGCTCTGAAGTTTGCTTCCTGATGATAAATTCCAGACTTGTGTTAACTTCACCAAGTTTGAAACCTGTTATCATTTGCACTTTTGTCATGCTTGTTTGAACCTGTTAACGAGAGAATTAGCCGTAGCTCTGTGTTCATCTTTTGTCAAGCATCATGAGTGGATCCCTGCCATGTATTGTGTTGCTATGTTTGGGTGCTGTAGCATATTTATCTTGATGCATTTAGTTGGTCACTTGCTATTTATCGCAGACCGGTGCCTTACTTGTTTTTGCTTGCCATTTCCAAATCATGCATCCGATTCCAGTGATCTTTATATCGATTTCGACCGAAATCAACTCTCCTTTCCAGTGGCACTCTTGGTTTTCCAAGTTGAGGCCAGGTTCAATCATTCCTTTGCAAATCATGCATATGCATCACATACCGCATCCCGCATATCATACCATGTTCGCATCATGTTGCTTGAGCATTGCACGTGGTTGATTGTGTTCCTTTTTGCTTGTTGTTCTTGTTTGGTAGAGCCGGGAGACGAGTACATGAACGAGGAGCCCGTTGAGTACGCTTTCAAGGATCAAGGCAACTCTGAGAACTTTGCAGGCAAGATGACCATACCCTCGAAATCACTTCTATCTTTGCTTGCTAGATGCTCGCTCTTTTTCTATGCCTATGATACGATACCTACCACTTGCTTATCATGCCTCCCAATTGCCATGTCAAACCTCTAACCCACCATGTCCTAGCAAACCGTTATTTGGCTATGTTACCGCTTTGCTCAGCCCCTCTTATAGCGTTGCTGGTTGCAGGTGAAGATTGGAGATCGTTCCTGTTGGAACTTGTTTATTTGTTGGGATATCACAATATTATGTTGTTTATCTTAATGCACCTATATACTTGGTAAAGGGTGGAAGGCTCGGCCTTATGCCTGGTGTTTTGTTCCACTCTTGCCGCCCTAGTTTCCATCATATCGGTGTTATATTCCCGGATTTTCTGTTCCTTACGCGGTTGGGTTATAATGGGAACCCCTTGACAGTTCGCCTTGAATAAAACTCCTCCAGCAATGTCCAACCTTGGTTTTACCATTTGCCACCTAGCCTCTTTTTCCCTTGGGTTTCCGGAGCCCGAGGGTCATCTTTATTAAACCCCCCGGGCCAGTGCTCCTCTGAGTGTTGGTCCAAACTAGAGCCCCTTGCAGCGCCACCTCGGGGAAACTCGAGGGTTGGCTTTAGTTATATGGATTGCTTATCCGGTGTGCCCTGAGAACGAGATATGTGCAGCTCCTATCGGGATTTGTCGGCACATTCGGGTGGTGTTGCTGGACTTGTTTTACCATTGTCGAGATGTCTTGTAACCTGGATGCCGAGTCTGATCGGATTGTCTTGGGAGAAGGAATATCCTTCATTGACCGTGAGAGCTTGTGATGGGCTAAGTTGGGACTCCCCTGCAGGGATTTGAATTTTTGAAAGTCGTGCCTGCGGTTATGGGTAGATGGGAATTTGTTAATGTCCGGTTGTAGAAAACCTGAAACTTAACTTATTCAAAATGCATCAACCGCGTCTGTAACCGTGATGGTCTCTTCTCGGCGGAGTCCGGGAAGTGAACACGGTGTTGGAGTAATGTTTCACGTAGGTTGTTCTAGGATCACTTCTTCATCATAGTTGTTCGTCCGTGCTTTTGCCTTCTCTTCTCGCTCTCTTTTGCGTATGTTAGCCACCATATATGCTAGTCGCTTGCTGCAGCTCCACCTCATACCTTTGCCTTACCTTTAAGCTTAAATAGTCTTGATCGCGAGGGTGCGAGATTGCTGAGTCCCCGTGACTCACAGATTACTTCCAAACCAGATGCAGGGACCGATGATACCGTTTCAGATGATATGACCGAGCTCAAGTGGGAGTTCGATGAAGACTCTCGCCGTTACTACATGTCTTTCCGAGATGATCAGTAGTGGTTCCCAGTTGGTGCGATCGGGGACTTTGTCGCATTTGGGGGTTGATCTTTATTTTGGTACCATAGTCGGACCCTGAGTGTATTAGATGAATGTAATGACTTATTTATGTATTTGTGTGACGTGGTGAGTGTAAGCCAACTATGTACCTTTCCCCTTTATTTATTTACATGGGTTGTTGTGAAGATTACCTCACGTGTGACATTGCTTTCAATGCGGTTATGCCTCTAAGTAGTTCTTTGACACGTAGGAGATATAGCCACATCGAGGGCGTTTCAAGTTGGTAATCAGAGCCTTCCCCGACCTTAGGATCCCCCTGCTTGATCGAATCGTTGGCGTTGTTGAGTCTAGAAAAATGTTTCGAGTCATTTAGGGAATTATATATATCGGAGAGTTAGGAATTCTTTTTACTCCTCAGCCCCTTCGTCGCTCTGGTGAGGCATCCTGACGCAGAGTTTGGCTCTTCCCTTCTCAAATTTCACTAAAAAATTAGGATCATGCGAGTATCTTGGAATCGTTCCGATGGTTTTGTGATGAGAACATTGTTCTTGGTGCCTCCTGACATTTAGGGGTTGTGGCAGTGTCCCGGGGAGTTGAGCTCCGAGGTGTTGTCGTCACAATTTTATCGTTGGGATTCCGGAATACCTGAGTTTCGCCGACATCGAAAATCTCTTTTATGCAGTTGTTGGTGAGATAACCTCGACGCCACCCAGTACTAGGGCGGGAGTTCGGGAGTATTGCCATAACTAGTATAACGGATGCTTTTCGAAGGTTGAGGTAAATGATTTCAGAAGGTTTCTTGGTTATGTGTTGAAGGATGAATACAGCTAGATGTAGGATTTGCTAGCTTTGGGTGAGATATTATGCTTCCCCTGTATCCCCAACACCTGATTGCATAACTGGAAAGGTTCGGGAGTTTCATAGGTGGGAATTCGTGTAGCTCTACTTCTTCTTCCGCGGATATTTGGTTTGTGATTGGGTAATCCTCACCAAGTATTTGCTCTCGGCCGTACCTTGTTGTTTTATTCTTCTTCCTATATCTAAGTGGCTTCTCAATTTATGGAAATGTGACCATTTCAATTGGAATGCATTCGTTCATTTTGTTTGGATGTGAAGACTATATGTTGCAAGTTCAATCCGCTCGATTCAGCTTGATTATCTATTTGTCAAGATGCTAATGGATGTCACCTCTTCAGGATGGCTCCTCCAACGCGCACGACTCCGAATCCTGATCCGCCACCACACCACCTCCACCTCCGGAGGCATGGCAAGCTGTGATGGCCGCTACCAATGCAAACACGCACCTGATCATGCAGCTCTTGCAAGAGCGCAACCAAGGGAATCATGACCATGGCAACAATCAGAATCAGTTTGCTACACTCAACCAGTTCCTTGCTAACCAGCCAAAGACCTTCACCAATTGTGTTGAGGCAACAAACGCGGATGATTGGCTCGTGGATATCCGCAAGCATTTTGAGTGCAGCAACGTTAGGCCTGAGGACTTTGTCAAGTTTGCCTCCTTCCAACTCAAAGACCAAGTTGCAGAATGGTTTCAGCAATACAAAGATTCCAGAGGAGGCCGTGTGATTACCTAGGATGAATTCCGTCAAGACTTCAAAGCTCATCACATTCCTCAGAGTGTTGTGGAAAGCAAGCGTGAGGAATTCCACAACCTGAAGCAAGGCACTTTGTCTGTTACCAGTACAACATCATGTTTCAGAAGCTCGCTCGTTTCGCCAAGCAGGACGTCCCTGACGAGAAGAGCATGATATACCAGTTCAGGGGTGGTCTGAGAGAAGAACTCCAGCTAGCTCTCGTCCTTTTTGAGCCCAAGAAGTACGATGAGTTTTACAACATGGCACTGAAACAAGAGGCTGCTCAACTAAAGTGCGATGCTTCCAAGAAGCGAGTCAGACATGTGACTCCTTCTTCCTTAACTCAAGTGGCTAAGCAGCAGAAGTATTGGCTGCCTCCTCCTCCGTTCCATCAGCCTTATCAGCAGAAGAGCAAAGGTGGCAGTGGATCTTCCCACCCACCCAACCTTAGCTTTCAGAACAAGACTTCGTCTCAAGCTCCAAGATCAAGTGCTCCGTATCACCGTCCACTCTCGGAGGTCACGTGCAACAAGTGCCAACAGAAGGGTCACTATGCCAACAAATGCTTCAATCAGAGGCGTCTTCCAACTCCTCCTCCTATGAGATATGCAAGTTCAGTTGTGGTCAAGCATAACCCCAAGCACGCCAAGGTCAATATGTTGAATGCAGCTCAGGCAGAGGACTCGTCAGATGTCATCATGGGTAACCTTCCTGTTAACGATATTCCAAGAGTTCTTTTTGACACTGGTGCATCACATTGTTTCATGTTGAGACCTTTTGCATCTAAGCAAGATTTTGTTACTCAAGTGTTGTCGAAACCTTTGGCTATTGTCTCTCTGGCCCGTCAAATGACTTCTCGAGTATGCGTTCCGGATGTTTCAATCACATTGGGTGACTATAAGTTCTTGTATTCTCCTAATGTTCTTGGTGACTCGGATATTGATCTTATTCTCGGAATGGATTGGCTTTCTAAGCACAAGGCTCAGCTTGATTGTGCCGCCAGGCAGATTCAATTGACTCATTCGTCTGAGGATGTAATTGTCTTTGCCGCAAGGGATAATACCATTCGTCTATTTTCTCTCAATGAGAAGGGTGAACTAGATGCCATCTCGCAAATTCCAGTTGTTTGCGAATATCAAGACGTCTTTCCAGAAGAGCTTCCAGGAATGCCTCCGCGCCGGCAAGTTGAATTTGTCATCGAACTTGAGCCTAGCATGGAACCTGTTTGCAAACGTCCTTACAAGCTTGGACCTGAAGAGTTGAAAGAGCTGAAGAAGCAACTCGATAAAAAAGAGCGTTTGGGTCTCATCCGACCTAGTTCTTCTCCGTGGGGTTGTGGAGTTCTTTTTGTGAAGAAGAAGAAGGATGGAACGGGCCGACTTTGTGTCGACTACCGTCCATTGAACAAGAAGACTATAAAAAACAAGTACCCACTTCCCAACATCAAAGAGCTGTTTGAACAACTCAAAGGTGCTAAAGTATTCTCCAAGATTGATCTCCATATGGGCTATCACCAGATTCGCATTCGTGAAGAGGATATCCCCAAGATAGCATTCAGAACAAGCTATGGTTCATATGAATACACTGTCGTGTCTTTCGGCCTCGTCAATGCTCCGCCTACATTCTCTCGCATGATGAACTTCATCTTCAACCCCTACACAAATGAGTTCGTCTTGGTCTACCTCGATGACATTTTGGTCTTTTCCAAGAACAAGGAGGATCATGCCAAACACTTGCGTTTGGTGCTAGATAAGCTCAGAGAACATCAGTTCTATGCCAAGTTTTCAAAGTGCGAGTTTTGGCTCGATGAGGTTCTCTACCTTGGGCATATCATTTCTGCCAAGGGCATAGCGGTTAATCCTGAGAAGGTGTCTGCAATTGTGAATTGGGAACCACCTCAGAATGTGAAGCAACTCTGCAGCTTCCTTGGGCTCGCAATCTATTGCAGAAGGTTCGTTGGGAACTTTTCACAGATCGCGAAGCCTCTTTCCAACCTTCTCCAGAAGCATGTGAAGTACGTCTGGTCTCCTGATTGTGACATCGCTTTCAACACCCTGAAAGAGAAGTTAGTCACTGCTCCAGTTCTGACTCCTCCTGATGAATCCAAACCATTCGAGGTCTTGGTGCAGTGTTGATGCAAGAGAAGAAAGTTGTGGCTTATACCTCTCGCCAGTTGAAGCCCAATGAAAAGAACTACCCCACTCATGACCTCGAGTTGGCGGCAGTTGTCCATGCTCTTTTAACTTGGAGACATCTCTTATTGGGAAGAAAAGTGGACATCTTCACTAACCACAAGAGTCTCAAGTACATCTTCACTCAGCCTAATCTCAACCTCAGGCAGACTCATTGGGTCGAAATGATCAAAGAGTATAATCCGAGTATCGAATATACTCCAGGCAAGGCCAATGTAATTGCTGACGCATTGACCAGGAAGGCTTACTGCAACAGTTTGATTCTCAAGCCTTATGTAGGACCCTGAAGTAGATGTGTCTAGAGGGGGGTGATTAGACACTTAATGCTAAAGTTGCAGTTTTTAAGCTTTTTCGGTTTGAGTGGAGTTTAGGCACAATTTCAACATTCATAATACATATCAAGCAAGCATGCAAAGACTATATAGGCAGCGGAAAGTAAAGCATGCAACTTGCAAGAATGTAAAGGGAAGGGTTTGGAGAATTCAAATGCAATTGGAGACACGGATGTTTTTCCCGTGGTTCGGATAGGTGGTGCTATCCTACATCCACGTTGATGGAGACTTCAACCCATGAAGGGTAACGGTTGCGCGAGTCCACGGAGCGCTCCACCCACGAAGGGTCCACGAAGAAGCAACCTTGTCTATCCCACCATGGCCATCGCCCACGAAGGACTTGCCTCACTAGCGGTAGATCTTCACGAAGTAGGCGATCTCCTTGCCCTTACAAACTCCTTGGTTCAACTCCACAATCTTGTCGGAGGCTCCCAAGTGACACCTAGCCAATCTAGGAGACACCACTCTCCAAGAAGTAACAAATGGTGTGTTGATGATGAACTCCTTGCTCTTGTGCTTCAAATGATAGTCTCCCCAACACTCAACTCTCTCTCACATGATTTGGATTTGGTGGAAAAAAGATTTGAGTGGAAAGCAACTTGGGGAAGGCTAGAGATCAAGATTCATGTGGTAGGAATGGAATATCTTGGCCTCAACACATGAGTAGGTAGTTCTCTCTCAGAAATAGGATGCTGGAAGTGTAGGCTTAGTCTGATGGCTCTCTCCACGAGTGAAGAGGAGGTGGAGGGGTATATATAGCCTCCACACAAAATCCAACCGTTACACACAATTTACCAATCTCGGTGGGACCGAATCAAAAAACTCGGTCGGACCGAAATAGTAAACCTAGTGACCGTTAGAGATTTTCGGTGGGACTGACATGCAACTCGGTAGGACCGATATGGTTAGGGTTAGGGCACAACGTAATCTCGGTGAGACCGATTACACAAACTCGGTGAGACCGATTACTAAACTCAGTTGGACCAATTTTGGTAATAAGTTAACTAGAGAGTTTGCATTGTAATCTCGGTAGTACCGATTGCCTAAACTCGGTGAGACCAATTTTGGCAATGGACATACACAGAGAGATTACAATCCCATGTCGGTGAGACCGAGAACCCTATCGGTAGAACCGATTTGCTAGGGTTTGGCAGTGGCTTATGACAAGTGAAACTCGGTGGCGCCGGATAGAAATAATCGGTAGGTCTGAGTTTGGCTTAGGTTTAGGTCATATGTGGAAGTGGGAAAGTAGCTGAGGATTTTGGAGCATATCATTAAGCACATGAAGCAAGAGGCTCATTAAGCAGCACCTCATCCCTCCTTGATAGTATTGGCTTTTCCTATGGACTCAATGTGATCTTGGATCACTAAAATGTAAAATGAAGAGTCTTGAGCTTTAAGCTTTAGCCAATCCTTTGTCCTTAGCATCTTGGAGAATTTCCCACAACCTTTAGTCCATGCCACTCCATTGTTGAACTTATCTGAAACATACTAGATAGAAACGTTAGTCCAACAAGAGATATGTTGTCATAAATTACCAAAACCACCTAGGGAGCACTTATGCTTTCAATCTCCCCCTTTTTGGTAATTGATGGCAACATACATCAAAGCTTTAGATAAAGATATAAAGAACAGCAAGTAAAGCTTTGGAAGGACATGTAACAAGCATAGGCTCATCCTACATGTATGCACTCATGTAAATGTGAAATATAGAGGCATGTGAGAGCATAACCATGACAGAGTAGGCAATGTATCACATGTATCTTGGCCATATGCATCAGAGCAAAAGATTATCAAGTAAAATACCTTCATGCTCATGAGTCCTTCTTGCAAACAGTATGTACATAAGCAAGAATTCCTCATACTCATGATTTTGATGCATACACTTACCTTGTAGTCTTTAGCTGGCTTAGGATGGAATGCACCTGCACAAACAAGGTTAGATAACACAGGTACATCCACTAGACAGAGCAAACCAAAGAAGCCACAAGAGTACCAAGACTGGGATGACATGTAGAGAGTGAGTACAAGGTACCACATTGGATTCAACATGTCCCCGAGAGTAAAGATATGCAATGAATTTGACTGATTTCTTCCCTTAGGTGTCTTGCTCCCCCTGAATCTTACATGTGATATTGGGAGAAGATAGGGACAGAAAATCAGAGCTGAAAGATACAAATGGATATAACTTAATGCAAATAAGCACATATGAACATGTCTTTCCCCCCAAAAGACATGTGACATCTCTCCTCTTGAACATCAAGAATCTGGGATCCTTGAGTATTCTCTCCCCCTGGAAATCTCTTTCTCCCCCTAAATACTTTCTCCCTTATAGGTGATAAGCTTTGATGTGATCTCTCTCTCCCCCTTCGACATCAATTTCCAAGAAGGGTTTTCTGGAATCCGTCGTATAGGTTTGGTCCTTGAGACTCAGCACAAAGCAATGGATAAAACTGTGATGCTTGTAGAGGACAAGATTCATTGAGTAGGGCTGGATCAGAAGAAATATAGAACAAGTGGCAAACTGTTTTTCCTATTGTGAAGTCGGTGGCACCGAGTGGCATGTTTCGGTGGGGCCAAAAAGATTAGGTTGGACCGAAAACTACAAGTCGGTGAAACCGAGTTCAACACAGAAAAAAAAACACTTGTCACCTCAGCTCACTAAACATGTAGGATCTCACAAAGATTTGCAATGAATTATCTGAAGGATTTGCAAGGAATTGAATGCAGAAAATGCAGAACAAAAACAAAAAGGAAAGAGAAGAAACTGAAAGATCTAGATGAAGTTTTTTTTTTGAAAAAGAGAAAGAAAATAAATATGCATGAGACAAATGCAATAACACAGAAAAGAACACAAGAGAACTTCATCTAGAGTTGGGCGGTGACATAGTCACCTATGTTAGAGTATATTGACTTAGGAGTCAAGTGAGAACACTTGATCATAGGTCATACTCATCGTTTAAGCTCAAAATGGGGTTACCATTTTCCGTTTAAGCATCTTGATGTATTCACATCTTGTTGAGTTGCTTTGACTCATGTCTTGGAGTAAAGCTTCTCTAAGATGGAATAACATACCTTGGGTGGTGGTGCGGTTCTTGCTCATGTAGTTGAACTTGTGTGGGTGCTGAAGGTTGATGTAGCTCATCAAGAGTTGGGAGCACCACTTGGAGTTTGAGTTCATCTACCTACATGGGTTAGTTCTTGCAAGGAAGAGCACTTGTGTATCCAAAAGTGACAATCATGAAGCTCAACATAGAATTTGTCAAAGGATATGTTTGAATGGTTTTGTGCTTCCTTGTCTTCAACCACCATTGTGTAGAGACTTGGTGATGTAGAGATTTCTCAGGATATGAGTGAGTCGCAATCTCATGGAATTAGATCCAACCAAGCACCTACATGGGTTAGACAACATGCAAGGTACAAATATATCCAAGACATAAGATAGTCATCATAAGAGATATATCATGGATTAGTCATAAGCTCATGTCTTGCATGTATCCAATGGAGTTCCTACTCCAAGTTCGAAGCATCAATAATGTTCAATTCAGCTCTCAACCTGCAAAATACTTTCTCAGCAAGAGGTTTAGTAAATATATCCGCTAATTTCTTATCGGTGCGAACATGCTTAAGATCAATGTCACCCTTAGCAACATGGTCTCGAATGAAATGATGACGAACTTCAGTATGCTTAGTTCGAGAATGTTGTACAGGATTATGACCAATTTTGATAGCACTTTCATTGTCACAAAGCAGTGGAACATGTTTCACACAGATCCCATAATCTTTAAGAGTTTGGGTCATCCAAAGTAATTGAGCACAACATGAACCAGCGGCAATGTATTCCGCTTCGGCGGTGGATAAGGATACCGAGTTTTGTTTCTTGGAAGACCAAGACACAAGAGATCTACCAAGAAATTGACAAGTACCCGAACTGGACTTTCTATCAACCTTGTCTCCGGCATAATCCGAGTCGGAATAGCCAACAAGATCAAAAGAAGACCTCTTAGGATACCAAATGCCAAAGTTTCGTGTATGAATTAAGTATCTCACTATCCTTTTCACGGCCTTAAGATGACATTCTTTAGGAGCAGCTTGATATCGTGCACACATGCACACACTTAGCATAATGTCGGGACGTGAAGCACATAGGTATAACAAAGAACCAATCATAGAGCGATAAACCTTTTGATCAACCAGTTCACCATCTTTGGTCAAGTCAAGATGTCCACTAGTAGGCATGGGTGTAGGCATACCTTTGCATTCTTGCATATTGAACTTCTTGAATAAGTCCTTGGTGTACTTCGTTTGAGAGACAAATGTACCTTCCTTAGTTTGCTTGATTTGCAAACCGAGAAAGCATTTGAGTTCACTCATCATAGACATCTCAAACTTCTCTGACATTAGCTTTCCAAACTTTTCACTAAAGAGAGGGTTAGTTGAACCAAATATGATATCATCAACATAAATTTGGCATACAAATAGTTCTCCATTAACCCTTTTAGTAAAAAGAGTAGAATCAATTTTACCAATTTCAAAACCACTTGCAATAAGGAACTTGGTCAAGCATTTATACCATGCTCTAGGAGCTTGTTTAAGACCATAAAGAGCTTTGTGAAGTTTGTAAACATGATTTGGTTTCTTAGGGTTGATAAAGCCGGGAGGTTGTTTGACATAAACTTCCTCCTCTATTTCACCATTTAGAAAAGCACTTTTAATGTCCATTTGGTACAAGGTGATATTATGGTGATTAGCATAGGCAAGTAAGATGCGAATGGACTCAAGTCTAGCAACGGGAGCATATGTCTCACCATAGTCCATACCTTCGACTTGTGTGTACCCTTGGGCGACGAGACGTGCTTTGTTGTGAACCACTTGTCCATCTTCATCTTTCTTGTTGCGAAACACCCATTTGGTACCAATGATGTTGTGGTTGTTGTCGGGCTTCTCAACCAATGTCCAAACTTGGTTTCTCTCGAAGTTGTGTAGCTCTTCATGCATAGAGTTTATCCAATCCGGATCTTCCAATGCTTCTTCAACCTTCCTAGGTTCAATGCTAGAGATGAATGAATAGTTTTCACAAAAGTTAGCTAAACGAGTTTTTGAGTGAGTGATTCTCTCGGTTTGAATATCATTGTAGATTTGCTCGACGGGATGATCTTTGGCAATTCTTGCTCGAACTCGTGAGAGGTTTTGCTTAGGTCTTCGTTGAACATCTTCTTCATCTTGTTCTTCTTCTTGGCCTTCTTCATTGTTGACATTGTCGTTCTCTTGTCGTGGTGGAGAAGGAGGTTGTTGATGTTCATCTTGATGCATTTCCTCGTCTTCTTCATCTTGGTGTGTCCCACTTGTGGATGCTTCCGTATCAATTCTTGGTTCACCTTGTCGTGAAGTAGAAGCTTCCACTTGGACGGACGAGGTACTCTCCTTCACCTCCGTTGGACGAATTTTGCCAATAGACAAGTCTTGGATTGCTTCTGAAGGGTATTTGTCTCCTACATCGATTGGCAATTGCTCTACTTGCGAGCCATTAGATTAATCAAACTTCACATCTACCGTCTCTTCAACCTTTCGGGTGAAATTGTTGTAGATACGGTAAGTGTGAGAGTTTGAGCCATAACCAAGTAGAAAACATTAATGAGATTTAGGAGCAAACTTTGAACGATGATGCTTGTCAAGAATGTAGCACTTTGAGCCGAATACTCGAAAGTATCCAACTTGGGGTTTGTTACCGGTGAGGAGCTCGTATGCCGTCTTGCCGAGTAGCTTGTGAAGATACAAGCGATTTGTTGCATGACAAGCTGTCTCAACCGCTTGTGCCCAAAAGTGCTTCAGCGTCTTGTACTCATCAAGCATCGTTCTCGCCATTTCGATGAGCGCCCGGTTCTTCCTCCCAACAACTCCATTTTGTTGAGGTGTGTACGTAGCCGAGAACTCGTGTGAAATCCCTTCTTCGTCAAGAAAGGTGTCCACATTTGCGTTCTTGAACTCCGTTCCGTTGTCACTCCGAACCTTCTTGATCTTCACGTCAAACTGATTTTGGGCCTTCCTAGCGAAGTTTTTGAAGATCTTCTAGACCTGCGACTTGTCATCAAGAAAGAACACCCACGTAAATCTTGAAAAATCATCAACTATAACTAGACCAAAAGAATTTCCACCGAGACTCTTGTAGGCGTTGGGACCAAAAAGATCCATATGAAGTTGCTCGAGTGGCCTCCTTGTGGTCATGATGTTCTTCACGGGATGCCTTCCTCCAACCTGTTTACCTTCTTGACAAGCACTGCAAAGTCTATCCTTATCAAATATGACATCGTTAACTCCAAGGATATGATTTCCTTTTATAAGCTGGTCAAGGTTTCTCATGCCAACGTGACCTAGTCGTCTATGCCACAACCAACCTTTTGAGGATTTAGCAATAATGCAAGTTTTAGGTTGTGCCTTTTTAGAGAAATCGACAATGTAAAGATCACCTCTACGTATACCGGTAAAGACCATTTTATGATTGTCTCGACGAAACACTTGGCAATATACCTCAGTAAATAGGACATTCAAACCGAAATCCGCAAGTCTAGATACTGAAAGTAAGTTGTAGCCGAGAGATTCAACGAGCATGACATTTTGAATGGAACTATCATGTGAGATGGCCACCTTACCAAGGCCAACCACTTTACCCTTTGAATTTGTCGGATTTCGGGTTCCGGTAGACCCTTAAGGTTCGAACACTGGGGTGCGCGCGGAAATCACGTCCTCAACCTCCCCGTCTCGCAAAGATCTAAACTACTAAGGGAATCACACAAGAGACACAAGGTTTATACTGGTTCGGGCCACCATTGCGGTGTAATACCCTACTCCAGTGTGTGGTGGATGGATTGCCTCTTGGGGGCTGGTGATGATGAATAATAGAAGGAAGAACAGCCTCGCGAGGGTCTGTTCTTGGCAGGGGTGATGAACTGCTGGGAGGAGTTCGGTCACCTTCTCTCTTTCTCTCTCTCTCTCTACTTGCTAGACGGATTGGCCTACTCTGTGTGCTTCCCTACGAAAACCGAACCCTTTGCTACGTGGGTGGCCGTCCCTATTTATAGAGGCCCTGGTCCTCTTCCCAAATATCGAGCGGGAAGGGAGCCAACAATGGCGGGCTAATTTGAAGGGGGACAACAAGTACTCTTATCCTGACTAAAGGTGGTCTTCACCTGCAAAAGACTCTGCGGTGACGCCGTGCTGGGCTCCACGGTGACCTCCGTCTCGTAGTTCGCTTGGTCCTGGTCTCGTTGCACCGAAATGGCAACCTTTGCCTGATGCCTCGGTACTCCGCGGCTGCGCTTGCCCCCTTTGCACCAAAGAGGAAAGAAGGACGCTGCGCGCGCTGGCGCCCGCCTGGCGCCCTCGATCGTCATGGCTTGCGTCATGGGCGCCTCGCGAGGCACCCTGCCTTGATATCTCCGTCTCCTCACGAGCCAGCCTGAGGAGGCTGCGCCTGAGGATGCACCGTGTTGTCCGCCTCGCGAGGCTTGGCCCCTCGCGAGGGTCTTGAGTCTTGTGCTTGATGAAGATGGGACATGTTGGCCCCCCACTCGAGCCACGCCGCAGGCAGGCAAGTCTAGGGACCCCCGTTCCCAGGACGCCGACAGTAGCCCCCGGGCCCAAGGCGCGCACAGACTTGGTCATGCCGAGAGGCGAAAGGGCAAGGGCCAAGCGCCGCGGGCTCTACCAGCCTGCGGCCTCAGGCGCCGCGTGGCGGTTGATTGGACGTGGGCGACTCCACTTCCCCACGACGCCTTGGTGATCGTGCGAGTTGGATAGGTCCCTGCATGCAGATCGTGTTATGATTACCTGCGATCGTGGAGGCCGGCGGTTGGCCTTCGCCGGCTATAAGTACGGCACCGCGCGTGCCCTTCTGATCCATCTCTTCTTGCCCTCTCACCTGCCTCAGTTCTCGCTCCGTCTTAGTGTGATGGCTCCATCGAGGAGGTACTCGGCTGCAGAGAAGGGGAAGGGCCTTCAGGTTGGTTATGCCTCTCCCCCTCCCAAGCGCGGTCGCGGGCGCCCTCGGAAGCATCCGGTGGCCGCCCCGCCCGCGTTCGGTGGCCACGGGGGCGGCTCCCAGCGCGGCGGCGGACGAGCCGCCGCAGCCGAAGGAAGCGCCTGGGTCGCGCGTTTTCCCAGGCCGCACTTTCGTGCTGTGCAGGCGCTGCCGGAGTTCGTCGTCTGGTCGGCGGAGCCGACTCGCGCCCGGCTCCCGCTCCCTCGCTTCCTCCTTAGTGAACTCCCGGCCGGCGCTCCTGGTGGCCTCTGGCTCCAGGCGGAGGGCTGCTGCAGCAGGTCATCGTGGGTCGCGCTGGAGGTCTCCGCCAGTGGGGGCTTGGCCTTCACTCGTGGCTCGCAGGCGTTCGCCCGCGCTCGCGGCCTGGAGCGTCGGTGCACTCTGCACTTCAGGTTCGACGGTGACGCCACCGTCTATGTGAGGGTGTTTGGGGAAGATGGTCGCCACGCGGGGTGCTGCCCTGAGGACGACGATCGCATCCACGGGCCCTGCTCCGGTGGCGATGGAGGAGATAGCGCCCACGCGGATGGCGGCGTCCGCCACTCCCCAAGCTTCGTCAGCTCTTCCTCAAGCGACTCCTCCAGCGGTGGCAGTAGTCCTCCCCCGCGCCGTCGAGCTTGCTTGGGAGGTGGCGGTTCGTCCGCCCGCAGTTGTGCCCCGGTGAAGCGCGAGAGGGAGTCCGCCTGAGGCCATGAGGCAGCCCGCGTCGCCTCCGCGAGCCAATGTGAGGGGGGCTGCGCCGGGCTCGTCTTTTTCCTTTCTCTTTTGTTCCCTGCATAAGACAGAACAGCTGCATGGAGCCCCCTTGGGGCGTGTTGGGAAACATTGCCATTTTAGCTATTACCTTGACCTCATTTTTTGCACCTCTTGATCCCTCGCCTGTGCGTAGATAGTTTTCGACCCCTACCGGTGGGTGGGGCGACCGACCCAGGCCCTGTGTGCGCGTCGCGGTGCCCGGGGGGCACGGTCTAGAAGGGGTGCTCCTGTAATGTGCCAGGGTCGTGAAAACCTTCCTGCGGCTAGGGCAGAAACCCTCGCGAGGACGTCCGAGCACCATCCCTCACGAGGTAGTTTATGAGAGAAACCAAAGCGAGGAGCAAAAATCGACGAACCACAAATCAGCAACAGCGACAACTTCAATAAGACTCCAAATGGAAACAAACACGTCAACTGCGGAAAGCAAATGAAAAAGCCACGTCTGGCACCTAATCTAGTCTTCGACGTCTTCTCACCAGCGCGGAGCTAAGTGCTGCCACTGGGCGTGGGAGGGAGCCCCAGGGCCTGAGGCCGGCGCTCCTGAGACTCCGGGGCGTGTACAGCCCCACTCATTATTACGTGAGAGTGTCAATGGGCGGCGAGCTTCACAGGCATTGGCCTTGCTTCACAGGCTTCGGGCCTTTTCGAAAAGAGATGATCTTCACAGGCACTCGCCTTGCTTCACAGGCTTCGGGCCTTTTCAAAAAGAGATGATCTTCACAGGCACTTGCCTTGCTTCATAGGCTCTGGGCCTTTTTCCAAAGAGATGATCTTCACAGGCACTCGCCTTGCTTCACAGGCTCTGGGCCTTTTTCCAAAGAGATGGTCTTCACAGGCACTCGCCTTGCTTCACAGGCTCTGGGCCTTTTTCCAAAGAGATGGTCTTCACAGGCACTCGCCTTGCTTCAGGGGCTCTGGGCCTTTTTCCAAAGAGATGATCTTCACAGGCACTCGCCTTGCTTCACAAGCTCTGGGCCTTTTTCCAAAGAGATGGTCTTCACAGGCACTCGCCTTGCTTCACAGGCTCCGGGCCTTTTTAGGGGTAGAACCTCCAGAGGTGCTGGATGTTCCACGCGTTCTGGACCGGCACTCCCTCCTGAGTCTCCAAGCGCGCGGAGCTGGGCCTGGAAACATGAACAACCTTGAATGGGCCCTCCCACATGGGAGAGAGCTTGCGCAATCCCTCCCTGGAGAGGACCCGCCTGAGCATGAGGTCTCCTACCTCAAGGGTCCTGGGGCGGATGTTGCGGCAGTGATATCGCCGCAGCGCCTGCGGATACCTCGCCGCTCGCAGCGCGGCCTCCCGGCGACGTTCCTCCCCCAGCACGAGGTCCATCCCCCGCATGGCGTCCTGCTGCGCCTCATCAAATGCCAGGACCCGCGCGGAGCGACATCTAACCTCGTGAGGGAGGACCGCTTCCACTCCGTAGACCAGGAAGAATGGGGTCTCCCTAGTCGGTTTGGTCGTGGTGGTGCGGATGGACCACAGCGCGGACTGCAGATCGTCGTACTAGCCTCGGCCGCAGGCCTCCAGCTTCTTCTTGAACGTCCTGGTCTTGAGGCCCCTCAGGACCTCCGCGTTGGCTCGCTCGGCCTGGCCGTTGCTTCGGGGGTGCGCCACTAAAGCGTAGGATATCTGCGTTCCAAGGTTAGCACAGTATGTTTTGAAGAGGTTACTGATGAACTGCAAACCGTTGTATGTGATGATGCGGTTCGGCACCCCGAACCGGCTCACGATGCCCCTGATGAACTTGACCGCGGAGCCCACGGGGATGGTGCGGACGGCCTCCACTTCAGCCCACTTGGTGAACTTGTCCACGGCGACGTAGAGGTAGCGGTAGCCCCCTGGCGCCCGAGGAAACGGGCCCAGGATGTCCAGCCCCCAGACTGCGAATGGCCACAAAAGGGGTATAGTCTGCAAGCCTCCCGCCGGCTGATGGATTTGTTTGGCGTGGAACTGGCAGGCCTCACAAGCTTTCACCAGTTCGACGGCGTCATTGAGCGTGGTGGGCCAATAAAACCCACTGCGGAATGCCTTGCCGACGAGGGTCCGTGATGATGAATGATGTCCACAGTCTCTGCCGTGTATGTCTTCCAGCAGTTCCTTTCCTTGCTCCCTGGAGATGCAGCGTAGGGATACATCGTTTGGTCGCTTCCGGTAGAGCTCTCCATCCTTGATGCAGTACGCCGTGGCCTGCCGTGCCACACGCTCCGCTTCCTCCTCCTTCTCCGGCAAGGTCCCTTGTGTTAAGTAACTCCCGAGCTCCGTGATCCAGCACCCCTCCTGAGGTTCCATCGTCAGGAGCAGGCATGCTCCTGAGGCCGGGCCACAGACCGGGGCTCCTGAGGCAGGTGGCTGGGGGAGCTCCCCCCGAGGCTGAGCCGTGTTTGACAATGACGGCAAGGCTGAGGGCTTGAAGAGCCGCTCCTCGAAGACACCAGGCTCCTGAGGTAACCGCCTGGACGCCCGTTTGGCGATGTCGTCGGCCTCCTGATTGGTGCCACGGTGCACATACTGCAACTCCAACCCCCAGAACTACTTCTCCATCCGGCGGACCTCCGCAAGGTAGGCTTCCATGTGTTCATCTTTTGGCTCGTACACCTTGTTGGAGAAATTAACAAGGAGCTGCGAATCGCCCTTAATGGTGAGGCGTTTCACCCCCAGGGCTGCCGCGGCCTTCAAGCCCGCTATCAAACCTTCATACTCCGCTATGTTATTGCAGACCTTTTCACCTTGCTGGAAACAGAGCTGTACGGCGTAGTAGAGCTTGTCCTGAGTGGGCGATATAAGCACCGCCCCAGCCCCAGCACCATGTCTGGAGAACGCCCCGTAGAAGTTCGTGACCCAGCCTTCTGGCGCCTCGCTCCCCGGGGAGGGGGACCGATCTTCGCCGGCCTTGAGGCCTGGTGCCTCCGTCCATTCTGCCACAAAATCCACCAACGCTACTCCTTTGATGACCCTGGTTGTGCTAAACTCGAGCTGAAACGCCTGCAGCTCTATGTTCCACTCAGCGACCCTTTTGGCTGAGTTAGGGCTCCTGAGCACTCTCTCCACGGGGTATGACGAGACGACTTTGATGGGATGGGCCTGGAAGTAGTGACGCAGCTTGCGCAAGGCTACCAGTAGCGCGAGGAGGAGCTTCTGAGGCATTGGGTACCGTGCCCTTGCGTCCCGTAGCACCGTGCTAACAAAGTAAACTGGGTGCTCGACAAGGCTGGGAGCATCTGTGGTTGCCGCGCCCTCGGGAGGTAAGGGCGCCTCACGGGGCGTCGTGGCCTCGGGAGGTGGGCCATCTGGTCGGGCGGCCTCTCCTGCCCCCGGTGCATTCCTCGGCAGCTGACCCTCCTCAGCTGCGGTTGCGGCTTCTGCAGGCTTTCCTTGTTCCTGTTTTGTCCTGCCTCGGGCTGCCGCTGCGGCCTTGACTTGGCCCTCCTCCCTAACCGTCACCAGGGCTGCGCTGGCGGAGTAGGGTGTGGCGGCGAGGTACAGCAGCAGGGGCTCCTGAGGGCGCGGAGCCACCATGACTGGGGGACTGGTCAGGTACCTCTTGAGATCTTGAAACGTCTTATCTGCCTCTTCAGTCCATTCAAAGGGCCCCTTTCTCTTCATCAGCTGGAAGAAAGGCAGCGCTCGCTCCCCCAGTTTGGAGATGAAGCGCCCTAGCGCAGTCACGCGCCCAGTGAGCTTCTGCATTTCTCTGAGGGTCTTTGGTGGACTCATGTCTTCGACCGCCTTGACCTTCTCGGGGTTGGCCTCGATGCCGCGATGGGACACGAGGAATCCCAAGAGCTTGCCCGAGGGGACGCCAAACACACATTTCTCCGGGTTGAGCCTCAAGTTTACTGCGTCGAGGCTCGCGAAGGTCTACTCCATGTCTTCTATCAAGGTCTTGGCCTCCCGAGATTTTACTACAATGTCATCAACGTAGGCTTCGACATTCTTTCCGAGCTGCTGGCCCAAGGAGATGTGCATCAGTCGCTGAAAGATTGCCCCTACGTTACGCAGTCCGAATGGCATGCATGTATAGCAGTATACCCCGCATGGGGTCAAGAAGGCGGTCTTCTCAACGTCTTCCACTTCCATCTTGATCTGGTGATACCCGGAGAAGGCGTCCAGGAAGCATAGCAGGTCGCACTCCACAGTGGAATCGACAATCTGGTCGATGCGGGGGAGCGGGAACGGATCTTGCGGGCATGCTTGTTGAGGTTGGTGAAGTCGACACACATGCGTTCTTTCCCCCCCCCCTTCTTGGGCACAACGACAGGGTTGGCCAACCAATCCGGGTATCAGACCTCGCGAATGACCCCGGCAGCCTCTAGTTTGCGGGTCTCTTGGGTGATGAAAGCCTGCTTCTCCGTGGACTGCCGCCTGGCCTTCTGCTTCACGGGGCGCACATTTGGGCACACGTTGAGGTGATGCTCGATGACACTTCTGGGGATCCCCGCCAGCTGATCTGGCTCCCAAGAAAATACCTTCTTATTCGAGCGCAGGAACTTGACCAAGGCCTCCTCCTACTGAGGCTCAAGGTTGGCGCCTATGGTGAAAGTGGCACTAGAGGACCCGTCCTCGTCGACGGGTATCTGCTTGGTCTCTGCCTTTATCCTGGGTGAATAACTGCTTCTTCTTGGTGAGCGCAGCCCCCTTGGGCTCAGGGGCCTCCACGTTGGCGGGCCATGCCGACGCCGCTGTCTTGAAGGCGAGCTCGAGTACTCGCAGGGCGTCCCCGGTGTCCCCGCGCACGGTGAGGGTACCACTGTTCCCGGGCATCTTCATGAGGTTGTACGCCGGGTGCATGGCGGACATGAACTGGGCCAGTGCCGTGTAGCCGAGGATGGCATTGTAAGGAAGGCCGATGGGGGCGATGTCGAAGTCGACCGTCTCCGTGCGGAAGTTGTCGTAGGTGCCGAAGGTCACCGGGAGCCGGATCTGTCCCAGGGAGTCGGATGATCCGCCCCCGACGCCCGAGAAGGATCAGCTGGGTCGCAGCCGCTCCCGGGGTATGCAGAAGAGGTCGAAAGTCTCGACCGAAAGCACGCTGAGGCCCGCGCCGCCGTCGATGAGGGTTCGGGTGACGGCCACCTGGCAGATGGTGGGGGTGCACAACAAGGGGAGCGCGCCTGAGCTGACCGGGTTGGTGGGGTGGTCCTCCGAGCTGAAGGTCAGATTGACCTCGCTCGCCGCCCGGTCCGGGGGAGCCCCCTGCCGTGCGGCAGCAATGCTAACCCGGCGGGTGAAAGGCTTGACGTGGCGACTTGTGGGCGGCGCCTGCGAGCCGCCCAGGAGGGCCGCAACGACCGAAGGTGTCGGTGTCGCGGCGCAGTTACTCTGTCGCGTAGGCGGATGCTGGGGTGGTGCTTGCATCCCGTTTCCCGCCGTGCCGGTGGCGGTGTTGACAGCGGGCGGCGGGGGACGACGAGAGCGCCCACCGGCGAGGGCCGCAGGGGCGGCGCGAGCCCGTCTGGCGTCGCGCATGGTTGCGGCGGCCGGAGGAGGGCGGAGCGGTGGAAGACGGATCCAGGCGCACCCCTACCTGGCGCGCCAAATGTCGGATTTCGGGTTCCGGCAGACCCTTAAGGTTCGAACATTGGGGTGCACGCGGAAATCATGTCCTCAACCTCCCCGTCTCGCAAAGATCTAAACTACTAAGGGAATCACACAAGAGACACAAGGTTTATACTGGTTCGGGCCACCATTGCAGTGTAATACCCTACTCCAGTGTGTGGTGGATGGATTGCCTCTTGGGGGCTGGTGATGATGAACAATACAAGGAAGAACAGCCTCGCGAGGGTCTGTTCTTGGCAGAGGTGATGAACTGCTGGGAGGAGTTCGGTCACCTTCTCTCTCTTTCTCTCTCTCTCTCTCTACTTGCTAGACGGATTGGCCTACTCCATGTGCTTTCCTACGAAAACCGAACCCTTTGCTACGTGGGTGGCCGTCCCTATTTATAGAGGCCCTGGTCCTCTTCCCAAATATCGAGTGGGAAGGGAGCCAACAATGGCGGGGTAATTTGAAGGGGGACAACAAGTACTCTTATCCTGACTAAAGGTGGTCTTCGCCTGCAAAAGACTCTGCGGTGACGCCGTGCTGGGCTCCACGGTGACCTCCGTCTCGTAGTCCGCTTGGTCCTGGTCGCGTTGCACCGAAATGGCAACCTTTGCCTGATGCCTCGGTACTCCGCAGCTGCGCTTGCCCCCTTTGCACCAAAGAGGAAAGAAGGACGTTGCGCGCGCTGGCGCCCGCCTGGCGCCCTCGATCGTCATGGCTTGCGTCACGGGCGCCTCGCGAGGCACCCTGCCTTGATATCTCCGTCTCCTCACGAGCCAGCCTGAGGAGGCTGCGCCTGAGGATGCATCGTGTCGTCCGCCTCGCGAGGCTTGGCCCCTCGCGAGGGTCTTGAGTCTTGTGCTTGATGAAGATGAGCCATGTTGGGCCCCCACTCAAGCCACGCCGCAGGCCGCAGGGAGGCAAGTCTGGGGACCCCCGTTCCCAGAACGCCGACAGAATTATCACCAAAGGTGACATATTTTCGAGGGCTGTCATTTTCAGCAAGCTCACAGAACATCTCTTTATCTTCGGTCATATGATCAGTACATCCACTATCAATAACCCATTCCTTTCCTCCTGACACATATCCCCGAAGATTTCCCGTTAGACCAAAATGTCTCATTGCATCATCAAGATCGAAGTCACTATCATCTCATCATAGTATCCATGTTCATCATGATCTTGTGACTCATCATTTCCTAGAGAGGGTAATTCATTAGATAAATGATCATCAAAGTGGTCACCTTTATGAATTCCTATAGCTTCGGATATAATGATTCCAACATCTCCTTTAGCACGCTTGAGATTGGTAAGCTCAAATAGACAATCACCAAAACTAGGATCACTAGAGTTCATCTTACTCAAGGCAATAGATTTATGGAGAATTTCATCCAAATTTTTCAAGGAATAATCGGGAAATCGTTCCTCAAGAAATTTCCATATAGTATAGGCACAATTAAGAGTAGGCAAACTAGCAATCAAATTTTTGGGCAATCCTCTAATGATGAGCTCAACAGTTCTAAGATTGCGAATTATGTCAATATCTTCATCTAGGGTAGGATGCAAAGGATCAATATGAGGTGCACAAGGGCTAGCAATAAGCTTGTTCAAATGATATTGATTGAAAATTACAAGCATCTCATTTTTTCACTCATGAAAATACTCTCCATCAAGAATAGGCACTCTATGTCTAAGACTCCCTAAAGTAGACACATCCATCTTCCTCCAATGGTGATTAAACCAAGGCAATGGAGACCAAAGCTCTGATACCACTTGTAGGACCTTGAAGTAGATGTGTCTAGACGGGGACGGGGGGGGGGGCTGATTAGACACTTAATGCTAAAGTTGCAGTTTTTAAGCTTTTTCGGTTTGATTGGAGTTTAGGGACAATTTCAACATTCATAATACATATCAAGCAAGCATGCAAAGAGTATATATGCAGCGGAAAGTAAAGCATGCAACTTGCAAGAATGTAAAGGGAAGGGTTTGGAGAATTCAAACGCAATTGGAGACACGGATGTTTTTCCCGTGGTTCGGATAGATGGTGCTATCCTACATCCACGTTGATGGAGACTTCAACCCACGAAGGGTAACGGTTGGGCGAGTCCATGGAGGGCTCCACCCACGAAGGGTCCACGAAGAAGCAACCTTGTCTATCCCACCATGGCCATCGCCCACGAAGGACTTGCCTCACTAGCGGTAGATCTTCACGAAGTAGGCGATCTGCTTGCCCTTACAAGCTCCTTGGTTCAACTCCACAATCTTGTCGGAGGCTCCCAAGTGACACCTAGCCAATCTAGGAGACACCACTCTCCAAGAAGTAACAAATGGTGTGTTGATGATGAACTCCTTGCTCTTGTGCTTCAAATGATAGTCTCCCCAACACTCAACTCTCTCTCACAGGATTTGGATTTGGTGGAAAAAAGATTTGAGTGGAAAGCAACTTGGGGAAGGCTAGAGATCAAGATTCATGTGGTAGGAATGGAATATCTTGGCCTCAACACATGAGTAGGTAGTTCTCTCTCAGAAATAGGATGCTGGAAGTGTAGGCTTAGTCTGATGGCTCTCTCCACGAGTGAAGAGGAGGTGGAGGGGTATATATAGCCTCCACACAAAATCCAACCGTTACACACAATTTACCAATCTCGGTGGGACCGAATCAAAAAACTCGGTCGGACCGAAATAGTAAACCTAGTGACCGTTAGATATTTTCGGTGGGACTGACATGCAACTCGGTAGGACCGATATGGTTAGGGTTAGGGCACAACGTAATCTCGGTGAGACCGATTACACAAACTCGGTGAGAACGATTACTAAACTCGGTTGTACCGATTTTGGTAATAAGTTAACCAGAGAGTTTGCATTGTAATCTCGGTAGTACCGATTGCCTAAACTCAGTGAGACCGATTTTGGCAATGGACATACACAGAGAGATTACAATCCCATCTCGGTGAGACCGAGATCCCTATCGGTAGAACCGATTTGCTAGGGTTTGGCAGTGGCTTATGACAAGTGAAACTCGGTGGCGCCGGATAGAAATAATCGGTAGGTCCGAGTTTAGCTTAGGTTTAGGTCATATGTGGAAGTGGGAAAGTAGCTGAGGATTTTGGAGCATATCATTAAGCACATGAAGCAAGAGGCTCATTAAGCAGCACCTCATCCCTCCTTGATAGTATTGGCTTTTCCTATGGACTCAATGTGATCTTGGATCACTAAAATGTAAAATGAAGAGTCTTGAGCTTTAAGCTTTAGCCAATCCTTTGTCCTTAGCATCTTGGAGAATTTCCCACAACCTTTAGTCCATGCCACTCCATTGTTGAACTTATCTGAAACATACTAGATAGAAACGTTAGTCCAACAAGAGATATGTTGTCATAAATTACCAAAGCCACCTAGGGAGCACTTGTGCTTTCACCTTACCAACCCGAGCTTTGTGAAGCTTTCCGCAAACTCAATCTGCAAGTTGTTCCTCAAGGTTTCCTCGCCAACCTCCAAGTTTCTCCTACTTTGGAAGATCAGATTCGCAAAGCTCAACTTCTTAATGCTATGGTGAAGAAGGTGAAGATTGGGATTGCCAAGAGTCAACCCAAGAACAAGTGCTATCGCCTTGATGACAAGGATACTCTATTCTTCGAGGATCGCATTGTTGTGCCTAAAGGTGACCTTCGTAAAGTCATTATGAACGAGGCTCACAATTCACTCCTCTCTATTCACCCTGGAAGTACAAAGATGTACCATGACCTCAAGCAATCGTATTGGTGGACTCGAATGAAGCGCGAGATTGCTCAATTCGTGAATGAATGTGATGTCTGCAGAAGAGTGAAAGCAGAACACCAACGACCAGCTGGTCTCCTCCAACCTCTTGCCATTCCAGAATGGAAGTTTGACCACATTGAGATGGAATTCGTGACTGGGTTTCCAAAGTCCAAGCATGGCAATGATGCTATCTTCATTGTCATCGACAAACTCACTAAAGTGGCTCATTTCCTTCCTATCAAAGAATCTATCACAGCAGCTCAATTGGCAGAGCTTTATACCTCTCGGATTTTCTCTCTGCATGGCATTCCGCAGTTGATTTCTTCAGATCGTGGCAGCATCTTCACCTCCAAGTTTTGGGATTCTTTCCAGAAGGCCATGGGCACCAACATCCGTTTCAGCACAGCTTTTCATTCTCAAACTAGTGGCCAAGTCGAGCGTGTCAATCAGATTCTTGAAGATATGCTCAGGGCTTGCGTCATCTCCTTCGGTATGAAGTGGGAAGATTGTCTTCCATATGCCGAGTTCTCCTACAACAACAGCTTTCAAGCGAGTTCGGGCAAGGCCCCATTTGAAATTCTCTATGGCAGGAAGTGTCGTACTCCTCTTAGCTGGTCAGAGACTGGTGAACGTCAACTTCTTGGCAATGACTTGATCATAGAGGCAGAAGATATGTGCAAAGTCATTCGCGAGAATCTCAAAGCCGCGCAATCGCGCCGGAAGATCTACTATGATAGTAAGCATCGTGACTTGGCTTTCGAGATCGGAGACCACGCCTACCTCCGCGTCTCTCCAATGAAAGGTACTCGTCGCTTCGGTATCAAAGGGAAGCTTGCCCCTAGATACGTGGGTCCTTTCAAGATCTTAAGCAAGAGAGGCGATCTCGCCTATCAACTTGAGCTTCCCTCCAACTTTGCAAACGTGCATGACGTGTTTCACGTGTCTCAACTCCGCAAGTGCTTCAAGACCCCTGACCGCACCGTCAACTTCGAAGACATTGATCTCCAAGAAGACTTGTCTTATTGTGAGCACCCCGTTGCTATTCATGAAAAAACTAAGTGCAAGACTCGCAACAAGTCAATCAAATTCCTCAAAGTCAAGTGGTAACACCATTCCGACCGTGAAGCCACCTGGGAACGCGAGGTTCACCTCCGTTCTGAGTACCCGGAGTTTTTCCAGTCCTAGATCTCGGGACGAGATCCTTTCGTAGTGGTGGAGTGTTGTAACACCCCGGATGTAATTTACCTTATTTGTACTCCAACTCTTGCCGTTTCCGGCACTAAGTTATTCTATTTCATCATTGTCGGGTTCTGTGTCCGTGTGTTTTATCTTTTGTCATGCATCTCATATCATGTCATCATGTGCATTGCATTTGCATACGTGTTCGTCTCATGCATTCGAGCATTTTCCTCGTTGTCCGTTTTGCATCCCGGTGCTCCTATGTCCTCCGGTGGTCCTTTTCTACCTCTTTTCATGTGTGGGGGTCAAACGTTTTCGGATTGGACCGGGACTTGTCATGCGGCCTTGGTTTACTACCGATAGACCGCCTGTCAAGTTTCGTACCATTTGGACTTCGTTTGATACTCCAACGGTTAACCGAGGGACTGAAAAGGCCTCGTGTGTTGCAGCTCAACACCCTTACAATTTGGCCCAAAACCCACATAAACCTCTCCCATCATCTACACCGTTCGATCACGATCGCGTGGTCGCAAACCGCACCGCGTTTGGAGCTTCCTAGCTCCCTCTACCTCTATATAAAGGGCACCCCCTCAAAATTCGCGGATAATTCTACCCCTAACCCTAAAATTTGCTCTCACCGCCGCCGAACAATGTCCGCCGCCTAGCGGACACACCGCCGCCGAGCAATCCTCCGATGCCACCTATCCCTGGGCCGCTCCCCAGTTCGCCACCGATCTAGCGGGCCCGCGAGGCTCATGTGGGGCCCTCCCGGCCCGGTCTCCTCTGCCGCCTCCTCGCGCCACGTCTCCGCCCGCGTGCCGCCACCTGCAACCCTCGCCGCGGACCGCCGCCTTCGCGTCGCCTCCGGCCACCGCGGCCATCGCCGGTGCCGACCGTGGCCGCTCCATCTCCAGCGAGCCGTGCCGCCAGGCGGTGCCTCGCCGCCCCGGCCTCTCCACCGCACCGCCCTGCCGTCGTCCTCCTCCTCCGGCGGGCTCCCTCCTCTTTGGCCGCCTCGTCCTTCTCCGGCGACTTCAACCCTGGCAAACCTCAGGAGGTGTGTACGTGCTACAGTGCTCAAGATCCAGATCCAGATCCATTTGCCTCGGTTGACTTTTTCCTCCCGAAACCCTAGCTTATTTGCATACTTTGACATGCCATAACTCTGCATCCGTAACTCCGATTTGTGCGTGTAGCATATCAAAATGTTCGTCTTGACGAGTACATTATTTTATCTCATTGCATCATTTCCATTTGAGCTCATCTTGACGCCCGAAATGCTGTTGGAATAGGGCTATGTGATGAATATTTCAGATATGTTTCAGCAAATGACCTTTTGTCATTTTTGCCATGATTTATGTGCGCATGCTATGATCCTGAGCTCTACATGTGTTTTGTTATATGCCATTCCATCTTTACAGGGGTGTATGTCATATATTTTGTGACCTTTGTGGTGACTAGCACAAGCATGCAAAGTAGGTTACTCGATGATGCTGATTTCAGGGACTTAGGATTATTCTAAGTCCTTGCCTTGTCATTATTTTTATGCCATATGTTCCTGTTGTTTCCTAGTGATCCGTGCCTCTTTTGAGGATGATCAGTAAGGATGTTTTGTTAATATTGTTGTGCTCTATCCAGCCATGTCTTTGTTGGCAATTATGGAGCAACCAAGCTTGAGTCAATCGAGCTCTACTTTTGCTATAAAATGTTCCTGGCAGATTGTTAACATGTTTAGCAATTTTGCCGAGCTTATTGTTGTTGATCCGTGCATGCTATGTTGTTGTTCTTGCCATGTCTAGCTTCTATGCCATGTCTTCTTGATGGGTGTATGCTTAGTTTGTCACGCCATGCTCTGTAGTGAGTGCATCGAGTTTGTAAACATGCCTACTTGTTAATCTGTTTTGCATGCTCCAGTTTTTCACTAAGTCTGAATCTGTTTATGTTTTTGCTATGTTCGCATGCTTGCAATTGTATTTTCTGATCCCTTTTGGCTCATGGTCACTAAGGTACTTTTGTTATATGCTTAGAGTAGCTTCATGCCATGCCTTGCCTTGCCATGATATGTTCCTGTAGCATGTAGTTTTCATGCTCTGAAGTTTGCTTTCTGATGATAAATTCCAGACTTGTGTTAACTTCACCAAGTTTGAAACCTGTTATCATTTGCACTTTTGTCATGCTTGTTTGAACCTGTTAACGAGCGAATTAGCCGTAGCTCTGTGTTCATCTTTTGTCAAGCATCATGAGTGGATCCTTGCCATGTGTTTTGTTGCTATGTTTGGGTGCTGTAGCATATTTATCTTGATGCATTTAGTTGGTCACTTGCTATTTATCGCAGACCGGTGCCATATTTGTTTTTGCTTGCCATTTTCAAACCGTGCATCCGATTCCGGTGATCTTTATATCAATTTCGACTGAAATCAACTCACCTTTCCAGTGGCACTCTTGGTTTTCCAAGTTGAGGCCAGGTTCAATCATTCCTTTGCAAATCATGCATATGCATCACATACCGCATCCCGCATATCGTACCATGTTCGCATCATGTTGCTTGAGCATTGCACGTGGTTGATTGTGTTCCTTTTTGCTTGTTGTTCTTGTTTGGCTAGATCTGGGAGACGAGTACGTGAACGAGGAGCCCGTTGAGTATGCCTATCTACGATACCTACCACTTGCTTATCATGCCTCCCAATTTCCATGTCAAACCTCTAACCCACCATGTCCTAGCAAACCGTTGTTTGGCTATGTTACCGCTCTGCTCAGCCCCTCTTATAGCGTTGCTAGTTGCAGGTGAAGATTGGAGATCATTCCTGTTGGAACTTGTTTATTTGTTGGGATATCACAATATTATGTTGTTTATCTTAATGCACCTATATACTTGGTAAAGGGTGGAAGGCTCGGCCTTATGCCTGGTGTTTTGTACCACTCTTGTCGCCCTAGTTTCCGTCATATCGGTGTTATGTTCCCGGATTTTGCGTTCCTTACGCGGTTGGGTTACAATGGGAACCCCTTGATAGTTCGCCTTGAATAAAACTCCTCCAGCAATGTCCAACCTTGGTTTTACCATTTGCCACCTAGACTCTTTTTCCCTTGGGTTTCCGGAGCCCGAGGGTCATCTTTATTAAACCCCCCGGGCCAGTGCTCCTCTGAGTGTTGGTCCAAACTAGAGCCCCTTGCAGCGCCACCTCGGGGAAACTCGAGGGTTGGTTTTAGTTGTACGAATTGCTTGTCCGATGTGCCCTGAGAACGAGATATGTGCAGCTCCTATCGGGATTTGTCGGCACATTCGGGTGGTGTTGCTAGACTTGTTTTACCATTGTCGAGATGTCTTGTAACCTAGTTGCCGAGTCTGATCGGATTGTCTTGGGAGAAGGAATATCCTTCGTTGACCATGAGAGCTTGTGATGGGCTAAGTTGGGACTCCCCTGCAAGGATTTGAACTTTCAAAAGCCGTGCCCGCGGTTATGGGCAGATGGGAATTTGTTAATGTCCGGTTGTAGAAAACCTGAAACTTAACTTATTTAAAATGCATCAACCGCGTGTGTAACCATGATGGTCTCTTCTCGGCGGAGTCTGGGAAGTGAACACGACGTTGGAGTAATGTTTGACGTAGGTAGTTCTAGGATCACTTCTTGATCATAGTTGTTCGTCCGTGCTTTTGCCTTCTCTTCTAGCTCTCTTTTGTGTATGTTAGCCACCATATATGCTAGTCGCTTGCTGCACCTCCACCTCATACCTTTGCCTTACCTTTAAGCTTAAATAGTCTTGATCGCGAGGGTGCGAGATTGCTGAGTCCTCGTAACTCACAGATTACTTCCAAACCAGATGCAGGGACCGATGATACCGTTCCAGATGATATGACCGAGCTCAAGTGGGAGTTCGATGAAGACTCTCGCCGTTACTATGTGTCTTTCCCAGATGATCAGTAGTGGTGCCCAGTTGGGGCGATCGGGGACTTTGTCGCATTTGGGGGTTGATCTTTATTTTGGTACCGTAGTCAGACCCTGAGTGTATTGGATTAATGTAATGACTTATTTATGTATTTATGTGACGTGGCGAGTGTAAGCCAACTATGTACCTTTCCCCTTTATGTATTTACATGGGTTGTTGTGAAGATTACCTCACTTGCGACATTGCTTTCAATGCGGTTATGCCTCTAAGTCGTGCGTCGACACGTAGGAGATATAGCCGCATCGAGGACGTTACAATGATTCTGCATCTACTACTATTACTCCACACATCGACTGGCTCCTACCTGCATCTAGAGTATTAAGTTCATGAAGAACAGTGTAACACATTAATTAGCATGACATGATGTAGAGGAATAAATTCAAGTAATATGATGTAAACCCCATCTTTTATCCTCGATGGCAACAATACAATACGTGCCTTGCTGCCCCTATTGTCACTGGGAAAGGACACCACATGATTGAACCCAAAGCTAAGAAATTCTCCCATTGCAAGAAAAACCAATCTAGTTGGCCAAACCAAACCGATAGTTTGAAGAGAATTACAAAGATGTCAAATCATGCCTATAGGAATTCAGAGGAGATTCAAATAATTTTCATAGATAAGCTGACAATAAATCCATAATTCATTGGATCTCGACAAACACACCGCAAAGGAAGATTACATCGTATGGATCTCCAAGAATATCGAGGAGAACATGGTATTGAGAATCAAAGAGAGATAAGAAGCTATCTAGCTACTATCTATGGACCCGTAGGTCTGAGGTAAACTACTCACGCTTCATCGGAAGGGCAATAGAGTTGATGTAGAAGCCCTCCATGATCGAATCCCGCTCCGGCGGGATGTTGGAAAAGGCCCCTAGATGGGATCTCAGGGGTACAAAAGGTTGCAGCGGTGGAAAAGTGTTTTCGTGGATGCTTCTGGTGGTTTGGGAATATATGTGAATATATAGGTGAAAGTATTAGGTCAGGGGAGCCACGAGGGGCCCACAAGGCAGGGGCGCGCCCACCACCCATGTGGCCGCCTCGTGGCTCTTCTGACTTGCACTCCAAGCCTCCTGGGTGTCTTCTGGTCCAAGAAAAATCATCGTGAAGGTTTTATTCTGTTTGGACTCCGTTTGGTATTCCTTTTCTGTGAAACTCAAAAACAAGGAAAAAACAGAAACTGGCACTAGGCTCTAGGTTAATAAGTTAGTCCCAAAAATAATATAGAATAGCATATTAATGCATATAAAACATCCAAAACAAATAATATGATAACATGGAACAATAAAAAATTATAGATACGTTGTAGACGTATCAAGCATCCCCAAGCTTATTTCCTGCTCGTCCTCTTGTAGGTAAATGATGAAAACAGAATTTTTGATGTGGAATGCTACCTAACATATTTATCCATGTAATTTTTCTTTATTGTGGCATGAATGTTCAGATCCATAAGATTCAAAACAAAAGTTTAATATTGACATAAAAACAATAATACTTCAAGCAAACTAACAAGGAAATTATGTCTTCTCGAAATAACATGGCCAAAGAAAGCTTATCCCTAAAAAATCATATAGTCTGGCTATGCTCCATCTTCATCACACAAAATATTCAAACCATGCACAACCCCGATGACAAGCCAAGCAACTGTTTCATACTTTTGATGTTCTCACACTTTTTCAACTTTCATGCAATACATGAACCTGGGCCATGGACATAGCACCAAGGTTGTCAGAATTGCGATTCTATTATACGATTCTACGACTTTACAATCCAAACTAACCCCTTTGATTCTACGATTTTAGTTCATAGAATCTACATTTTTACGATCCTGGTAGTGAAGATTCTACGATTTGTGATCCTACCATTAGAGCTCTGATCCGATTCAAAATCGCGATTCTAACAACCTTGCATATCACTATAAGTGGAATAGAATATGGTGGTTGTGGAGAAGACAAAAAGAAGGAGATAGTATAACATCAACTAGGCGTATTAACGGGCTATGGAGATGCCCATCAATAGATATCAATGTGAGTGAGATGGGATTGCCATGCAACGGATGCACTAGAGCTATAAGTTTATGAAAGCTCAAAAAAGAAACTAAGTGGGTGTGCATCCAAATCGTTTGCTCACGAAGACCTAGGGCAATTTGAGGAAGCCCATCATTAGAATATACAAGCCAAGTTGTATAATGAAAAATTCCAACTAGTATATGAAAGTGACAACATAGGAGACTCTCTATCATGAAGATCATGGTGCTACTTTGAAGCACAAGCATGGTAAAAGGATAGTAACATTGCCCCTTCTCTCTTTTCTCTCATTTTTATTGGGCCTTTTCTCATTTTTTGGCCTCATTTTTTTCGTCTGGAGTCTCATCCCGACTTACGGGGGAATCATAGTCTCCATCATCCTTTCCTCACATGGGACAATGCTCTAGTAATGAAGATCATCACACTTTTATTTACTTACAACTCGAGAATTACAACTCGATACTGAGAACAAAACATGACTCTATATGAATGCCTCCAGCGGTGTACCGGGATGTGCAATGAATCAAGAGTGACATGTATAAAATAATTATGAACGGTGGATTTACCATAAATACGATGTCAACTACATGATCATGCAAAGCAATATGACAATGATGAAGCATGTCATAATAAACGGAACGGTGGAAAGTTGCATGGAAATATATCTCGGAATGGCTATGAAAATGTCATAATAGGTAGGTATGGTGGCTGTTTTGAGGAAGGTATATGGTGGGTGTATGGTACCGGCGAAAGTTGTGCGGTACTAAAGAGGCTAGCAATGGTAGAACGGTGAGTGTGCGTATAATCCATGGACTCAACATTAGTCATAAAGAACTCACATACTTTCTGCAAAAATCTATTGGTTATTAAAACGAAGTACTACGCACATGTTCTTAGGGGTATAGATTGGTAGGAAAAGACCATCGCTCATCCCCGACTGCCACTCATAAGGAAGACAATCAATTAATAAATCATGCTCCGACTTCATCACATAACGGTTCACCATACATGTATGCTACGGGAATCACAAAATTTAACAGAAGTATTTCTATGATCCACAATTACTCACTAGCATGACTCTAATATCACCATCTTTATATCTCAAAACAATCATAAGGAATCAAACTTCTCATAGTATTCAATGCACTTTAGATGAAAGTTTTTATTATACCCCTCTTGGATGTCTATCACATTAGGACTAAATTTATAACCAAAGAAAATTACCATGATGTTTAGAGACTCTCAAAATAATATAAATGAAGCACGAGAGTTCAATAATGTATGTAAAACAAAACCACCGACGTGCTCTAAAAACATATAAGTGAAGCACTAGAGCAAAATTGTCTAGCTCAAAAGATATAAGTGAAGCACATAGAGTATTCTCATAAATCACGATTCATGTGTGTCCCTCTCAAAAGGTATGTACAGAAAGGATGATTGTGGCAAACTAAAAAGTAAAGAGTCATATCATCCAAGACGCTCCAAGCAAAACACATATCATGTGGTGAATAAAAATATAGCCTCAAGTAAAGTTACCGATAAACGAAGACGAAAGAGGGGATGCCTTCCGGGGCATCCTCAAGCTTAGGCCCTTGGTTGTCCTTGAATATTACCTTGGGGTGCCTTGGTCATCCCAAATCTTAGGCTCTTGCCACTCCTTATTCCATAGTCCAGCAAATCCTTACCCAAAACTCGAAAACTTCAGAACACAAAACTCAACAGAAAATCTCATAAGCTCCGTTAGCATAAGAAAATGAATCACCACTTTTGGTACTGTTGTGAACTTATATTCGTGTAATATATACTGTATTACATCTTTCCCATGGTTCATACCCCCCAATACTACCCATTGATTCATCAAAATTAGCAAACAACACATAGAAAACAGAATCTGTCAAAAACAAAACAGTCTACACTAATCTGTAACTCTTGAATACTTCTGTAACTCCAAAAATTCGGAAAAAACTGTACAACCTGGAAAATGTATGTATTAATCTTCTGCAAAAAGAATCAGTATTTTATCATGCTTCTATTAAAAATGAGAAATGCTTTCCTGAGCGCAAAAGTTTCTGTTTTTCAGCAAGATCAAATCAACTATCACCGTAAGCCATCCCAAAGGTCTTACTTGGCACAAACACTAATTAAAACACAAAAACACATCTAACCAGAGGCTATATGAATTATTTATTGAAAAACAGCAAGGAAAAATATTGGGTTGTCTCCCAACAAGCGCTTTTCTTTAAAGCATTTTAGCTAGGCATTGATAATATCGATGATGCTCATATGAAAGACAAGAATTGAAGCACAAAAAGGGCATCATATAGCATGTGAAAAACACATCTAAGTCTAACATACTTCCTATAGGCATCTTATAGGCAAACAAATTATCATGGAAAGCAAAAACTAGCATATGTAAAGAAGAAAAAGAAACAAACAAAAGCAATCTCAACATAACAAGAGGTAATTTAGTAGCATGAAGATTTCCACAACCATATTTTCCTCTCTCATAATAATTCCATGTAGGATCATAGTCAAATTCAACAATATAGATATTATATAAAATATTCTCAACATGATCCACATGCATGCAAAGTTGACACTCTTCCAAAATAGTGAGATTATCATAAAATAAAGTCATGACTTCTCCAAACCCACTTTTAGCAAAAAATTCATAAGATTGAACATTCTCCAAATATGTGGGATCTAAAGTTGACACTCTTCCAAACCCACTTTCAATATTATTGCAAACATTATTATCAATCTCATATTCATCATGGGGCTTAAACAAATTTTCAAGATCATAAGAAGAATCACCCCAATCATGATCATTGCAACAAGTAGTAGACATAGCAAAAACTAGCATCCCCAAGCTTAAGGTTTTGCATATCATTAACATAATTGACATTAATAGATTTTATAATAAAATCATTGCAATCATGCTTTTCATTCAAAGATCTATCGTGAATCACTTCATAAAGCACTTCATCACAATTTTCAGATTCACGTATTTCAAGCAAAACTTCATAAAGATAATCTAGTGCACTCAACTCACTAGAAATTGGTTCATCATAGTTGGATATCTTAAAAAGATTAGCAAGTGTACGAGGATCCATAAACTCTTTGGTTTCTGATTTTCAAAAAATACACAATTATTTGAACCAAACAAGCAAACGAGCCAAGTAAGACATAAAGGAAAACGAAAAGACGAACAAAAGAAGGGCGAATAAAGGCAAATCTTTTCGAAAATCATTTTAGAAGTGGGGGAGAGGAAAACGAGGGGCAAATAGCGAATAATGTAATACAAGAGACGAGAGTTTATGATGGGTACTTGGTATGTCTTGACTTGGCGTAGATCACCCTGGCAACGGCGCCAGAAATTCTTCCTGCTACTTCTTGAGCTTGTGTTGGTTTTTCCCTTGAAGAGGATAGGGTGATGCAGTAAAGTAGAGATAAGTATTTTCCTCAGTTAGAGAACCAAGGTATCAATCCAGTAGGAGACAACGCACAAATCACCAATACCTGCACAAACAATCAAACAACTTGCACCCAACGCGATAAAGGGGTTGTCAATCCCTTCACGGTTACTTGCAAAAGTTATTTCTGATAGAGATAGATGAAACTAAACAAAAGGTAAAGTAAATATTTTTGGTATTTTTGGTTTATAGATCGAAAAGTAAAAGATTGCAAAATAGTAGATCCGAAACTTATATGATGGAAAATAGTAGATCTGAAACTTATATGAGGGGAAAATAGACCCGAGGGCCATAGGTTTCACTAGAGGCTTCTCTCAAGATAGCAAATAATACGGTGGGTGAACAAATTACTGTGGAGCAATTGCTAGAAAAGCGCAAAGTTATGACGATATCCATGGCAATGAGTATGAAATGTAGGCATCATGTCTGTGTTAAGTAGACCGAAATGATTCTGCATATACTACTATTACTCCACACATCGACCGACTCCTGCATGCATCTAAAGTATTAAGTTCATGAGAACAGAGTAACGCATTAAGTAAGATGACATGATGTAGATGAATAAACTCAAGAAATATGATGTAAACCCCATCTTTTTAACCTCGACGGCAACAATACAATACGTGCCTTGATGCCCCTACTATCACTGGGAAAAGACACCGCAAGATTGAACCCAAAGCAAAGCACTTCTCCCGTTGCAAGAAAAACCAATCTAGTTGGCCAAATCAAACCGATAGTTCAAAGAGAATTACAAAGATATCAAATCATGCATAAACGAATTCAGAGAAGATTCAAATAATATTCATAGATAAGCTGATCATAAATCTACAATTCGTCGGATCTCGACAAACACACCGCAAAAGAAGATTACATCGGATAGATCTCCAAGAACATTGAGGAGAACATGGTATTGAGAATCAAAGAGAGAGAAGAGGCCATCTAGATAGCTATGGGCCCATAGGTCTGAGGTAAACTCCTCACGCTTCATCGGAAAGGCAATAGAGTTAATGTAGAAGCCCTCCCTGATCGAATCCCCCTCCGGCGGGATGCCGGAAAAGGCCCCTAGATGGGATCTCACGGGTACGGAAGGTTGCGGCAGTGGAAAAGTGTTTTCGTGGATGCTTCTGGTGGTTTGGGAATATATGTGAATATATTGGTGAAAGAATTAGGTCAGAGGAGTCACGAGGGGCCCACAAGGCAGAGGGGCGCGCCCTCCACCCTTGTGGCCACCTCGTGGCTCTTTTGACTTGCACTCCAAGCCTCCTGGGTGTCTTCTGGTCCAAGGAAAATCATCGCGAAGGTTTTATTTCGTTTGGAATCCGTTTGGTATTCCTTTTCTGTATAACTCAAAAACAAGGAATAAATAGAAACTGGCACTGGGTTCTTGGTTCTTGGTTAATAATTTAGTCCCAAAAATAATATAAAATAACATATTAATGCATATAAAACATCCAAAACAGATAATATAATAGCATGGAACAATCAAAAATTATAGATACATTGGAGACGTATCAAATGTCAACGGTTCCTGATTTTCATTGTAGATCATCATGGGCCGCCTTGATGTGGCCCGTTTGGTGAAGCAACATGGGGTCCTCATCCAGGCCCACCTAGTTGGGAGACGACATGGTGAGTGACCCCTAAACTGGGACACCCTCATGCACCGAATACCTGTCGTATAGGAGAGGTGGTAACTCTTGATCCCAAAACCATGGAGCCATCTATCCACCCATGACAAGGCAGAATTCCCATCTCCATTCGTTTCCCTCGAACGATCCCTCAAATGGAAGACCAAAAGCACGACTTCTCTACTTGGTTGTAAGCGTACGGTCTTCATGATCCATCAGTGCTTCGACGTCCAGCGCTAATAGTTGCCGGAGAATTAGAGGGAGGAGATTAAAACCACATAGGGCTTCTGATTTTTTGGATTAGAGGATCTAAGTCAAGCTCAATTGATCTACTAGGATCAACTAGAATTAGAACTACAACTAGACTAGAGGAGGCTCCTAAAGTTGTGTATCACAAAGGGCAAAATCCTCAAGTATATATATATACTATATATATATAGGTTTGAGGGGAGAGGAGGGGCGGCCACCAAGGAGGGAAAGCCCCTCCTTGGTGCGTCAACCAAGAGGGGGGAGGACTCCTCCCCCTAGTCCAATTGGGCCTCCCATATAGGGAAGAGGAGGGGCCACTCCTTATGGGCCCTTGTGGCCCAAGTTGCCTTACACCTCTTGTACTTTTAAGGCTTGTTGATATTAAATTAAATATAAAAGCCTCCAAATAATTACTAGAGCATTTTATTATTATTTTTAGACCGCCAGAAATATTTTCCACCTATATATTACTTATCGGTAATACTTGGTATTACCCGATAAACTATGAAACCCTTCCGGTGACCCCGAAACGCTTCCAGTTCCTCTCAGAACTATTCCAAATGATAATGAAATAATTCCATAAATAAATCATCAATACTCTTGTCCTACAAACACTAAGCAGATCGTGATTACCTTAAGCTTGTGACCCTGTAGGTTCAGTAAATCATAGACATGAACAAAACTCCTTCGTTCAATGACTGATGGCGGAACCGTGGACGTCCATATCGATCCCTATGATTACACGAATGATATTCAAGTGAACCTTTGGTTACCATGTGATGTTCCCTTTGCTTCATGATACTTTAAAAAATCCGAGGTGTGTCGGTATCCTCTTCAGTCATGCGCATGTTCACTATATTGTTCTTCTTGTTACCGATTTTGTTCTTCTTTCTCATTGAAGTGTTCCGGCATCCTCGTGACATAGTCACCTGTGTCTAGCCAGACAGCGATTGATGTCATCACACCGAGAGGACCCTAAGAATTCTCTCCATCATCGGAGGAGGAAATCCCACTCTCGAGCTATCTAGTCCCTTGTCAAAATTATCGACGAACCCATAAGTTTTAATTACGATCACCATGTTACATATGACATTTGAGAAACACTAAAGTCCACCAATACGGTAGAAGTGGCTACGACACGCTGATGGTCCGAGGAACTAAAACCTCATGCTAACACTTTATGTTATAACAATTGATTCTCGATAATATTATCTCAAAGTATAACAAACAAGTTTGGGTCGATTCAATATGATCGTTCTTCTAACGTCATACTCTCAATGTTGTTTTAGGACTATCGTTACACTTCACGATATCCTAAGATCCATAAAACATGATCATCAACAACACATGAGCTAGTCTTAGAGGCAAGACTACGAACCCATTCTTTACCATTTATTATTTCACACGTGCATATAAGTTTTCCACTAAATCACATATTCAAGGATCATAGCAGTTATAGCATGAAATATAAACGGTTAAATATGACAATTAAAATATAATAATACAATATTATTGCCTGTAGGGCATATTTCCTACACAAACACACCATAATAACATCTCTAACCAAACTCTCAAATTGGCATCATTTAAGGAGTTAAATCGCATCTAACTAAAGTCTCAACCCTATAACTCAAGCAATTGGTTGCTACCTCGTGAGCATGTGTTGGTTTTCCCTTGAAGAGGAAAGGGTGATGCAGCAAAGTAGCGTAAGTATTTCCCTTGGTTTTTGAGAACCAAGGTATCAATCCAGTAGAAGACTACACGCAAGTCACCTAGTACCTGCACAAACAAACAAGAACCTCGCAACCAACGTGATAAAGGGGTTGTAAATCCCTTCACGGTCACTTACGAAAGTGAGATCTGATAGAGAAAATGAGATAAATATTTTTGGTATTTTTGTTGTATAGATTGAAAAATGAATAGTAAACTAGAATTGTAGATCGGAAACTTATATGATGTAAAGTAGACCCGGGGGCCATAAGTGTCACTAGTGGCTTGTCTCAAGATAGCATATATCACAGTGGGTGAACAAATTACTGTCGAGCAATTGATAGAAAAGCGCATAGTTATGATGATATCTAGGCATGATCATGAACATAGGCATCACGTCCGTGTCAAGTAGATCAAAACAATTCTGCATCTACTACTATTACTCCACACATCGACCGCTATCCAGCATGCATCTAGAGTATTAAGTTCAAAAGAACAGAGTAACGCATTAGGCAAGATGACATGATGTAGAGGGATAAACTCAAGCAATATGATATAAACCCCATCTTTTTATCCTCGATGGTAACAATACAATACGTGCCTTGCTGCCCCTACTGTCACTGGGAAAGGACACCGCAAGATTGAACCCAAAGCTACGCACTTCTCCCATTGCAAGAAAGATCAATCTAGTAGGCCAAACCAAGCTGATAATTCGAACAGACTTGCAAAGATATCAAATCATGCATATAAAAATTCAGAGAAGAATCAAATATTGTTCATAGATAATGTTAATCATAAACCCACAATTCATCGGATCTCGGCAAACACACCGCAAAAAGAATTACATTGAATAGATCTCCAAGAACATCGAGGAGAACTTTGTATTGAGATCCAAAGAGAGAGAAGAAGCCATCTAGCTAATAACTATGAACCCGAAGGTCTGTGGTGAACTACTCACACATCATTGGAGAGCCTATGTTGTTGATGTAGAAGCCCTCCGTGATCGAATCCCCCTCCGGCAGATCGCCGGAAAAGGTCCCCAGATGGGATCTCAGGGGTACAGAAGGTTGCGGTGGTGGAAAAGTGGTTTCGTGGCTCCCCTGGATGTTTTCAGGGTATAAGAGTATATTTAGGCGAAAGAAGTAGGTCGGTGAGCTACGAGGGGCCCACGAGGGTGGGGGCACGCCTGCCCCCCTAGGCGTGTCGCCCTACCTCGTGGCCACCTCGCTACTTCCTTGACGTCCACTCCAAGTCTCCTGGATTGCGTTTGTTCCAAAAAAGATCCTCGCGAAGGTTTCATTCCGTTTGGATTCCGTTTGATATTCCTTTTCTATGAACACTGAAAATAGGCAAAAAAAAACAGCAATTTGCACTGGGCTTTCGGTTAATAGGTTAGTCCGCAAAATAATATAGAAGTGTATAATAAAGCCCATAAACATCCATAACAGATAATATAATAGCATGGAACAATCAAAAATGATAGATACGTTGGAGACGTATCAAGCATCCCCAAGCTTAATTCCTGCTCGTCCTCAAGGTGGTAAATGATAAAAATAGAATTTTTGATGTGGAATGCTACCTAACATAATTTTCAATGTATTTTCTCTTTATTGCAGCATGAATGTTTAGATCCGAAAGATTCTAGACAGAAGTTTAATATTGACATAAAAATAATAATACTTCAAGCAATGCTAACCAAGCAATCATGTCTTATGAAAATAATACAGCCAAAGAAAGCTTATCCCTACAAAATCATATAGTTTGGCCATGCTTCATTTTCGTCACACAAAATGCTCCCATCATGCACAACCCCGATAACAAGCCAAGCAATTGTTTCATACTTTAGTATTTTCAAACTTTTTCAACTTTCACGCAATATATGAGTGCGAGCCATGGATATAGCACTATGGGTGGAATAGAATATGATGATGGAGGTTGTGTGAGAATACAAAAAGGGAGAAAGTCTCACATTGACGCGGCTAGTCAATGGGCTATTGAGATGCCCATCAATTGATGTCAATGCAAGGAGTAGGGATTGCCATGCAACGGATGCACTAGAGCTATAAATATATGAAAGCTCAACAAAAGTAACTAAGTGGTTGTGCATCCAACTTGCTTGCTCACGTAGACCTAAGGAATTTTGAGGAAGCCCATTGTTGGAATATACAAGCCAAGTTCTATAATGAAAAATTCCCACTAGTATATGAAAGTGACAACATAAGAGACTCTCTGTCATGAAGGTCATGGTGCTACTTTGAAGCACATGTGTGGAAAAAGGATAGTAACATTGCCCCTTCTCTCTTTTTTTGGGCCTCTCTTTTTTATGGCCTTTCTCTTTTTTCGAAGAACTTTCCTCACATGGGACAGTGCTCTAATACTGAAAATCATCACACTTTTATTTACTTTACAACTCAAGAATTACAACTCGATACTTATAACAAAATAGGACTCTATGTGAATGCCTCTGGCGGTGTACCGGGATATGAATCAAGAGTGACATGTATGAAAGAATTATGAAGGTGGCTTTGCCACAAATACGATGTCAACTACATGATCATGCAATATGACAATGCTGGAGCGTGTCATAATAAATGGAACGGTGGAAAGTTGCATGGCAATATATCATGGAATGGCTATGGAAATTCCATAATAGGTAGGTATGGTGGCTGTTTTGAGAAAGATATAAGGAGGCTTATGTGTGATAGAGCGTATCATATCACGAGGTTTGGATGCACCGGTGAAGTTTGCACCAACTCTCGAGGTGAGAAAGGGCAATGCACGGTACCGAAGAGGCTAGCAATGATGGAAGGGTGAGAGTGCGTATAATCCATGGACTCAACTGTGACGCCCGGGTAATTAAGCTACAGTGATCCTCTGCTAATGGTGCCACGTCACCTCGTTTATAGTTGCTAATCTCGAGTTAGTTCGAAACCGATTCAAATTCAAATTCAAAACTAGGGAAACAATAAAACTTTTCAAATATTAAAACTAAAATGTTCGGGGTGAACCAAATATTGCATAGATAATTATGGGGAAAAAACCACACATTTATAAAATGTTTAAATACTATGAGATGAATAAAACAGTAGCAAAAATGATTATTTGAATAACTTTTATAATTAATAAAATGTCAAACTAAGTAATTTGGGGTCTAGACTTTTTGTGACTATGGACTAAGTTGTAATACTAATTTAGATACTAAGTGTATATTTTACTAAAATAGAATGCAACTAAAATAAAGCAGGAAAGAATAAATAAAAGGAAAAGAAAACACAAAAATAGAAAAGAAAACTAACCAAAAAAAAGGGCAAAAGAAACCCCCACCCCACTGGGCCAAGTGGCCTAACTGGGCCACCAGGCCGGCCCACCTCCCCTCCTACTATATAACCCTCCGAACCGACCCATCCACGCCCCCCTTAACCCCACGACCCCCACTACCCAAACCCTAATTCCCCCCCCCCCGTCGCCCCACTTCCCCGTCCCGATCCGATCTAGATCGGGATCGATCCCCGTCAACCTCGCTCGAGACGCCCGCTCCCCGCGCCCCCGACATCGGCGCCCGTTCCCGGCGCTGCCCCGCCCCGTCACCGGACCTCCTTCGCGCCCATCCTCTCCCTCGCGCCTCGACCCATCGCCGCCCGAAGCTCGATGCGCCTCCGCATCCCCGCTGGAACTGCCTCCCCGTCTCCTTCGCGCGTCCCCGACCTCCACCTCGCCCCTCGCTGCCCGAATCCCTACCGGCCCCGTGAGCTTCCCCCGCCCTCCTCTCTGCTGCCGTGTCGCGCGCACGCTCTTCCATGGCCACGCCCTCTCCCCCGTGCTCGGCTCCGCCGCCCGACGGTGCTCGTGGACAGCCGCACCCGACCAACCCGCGGCGCCCGCGCTCTCACCGCCCCGCAGCTTGCCGCGCGCGCACGCCCCGCGCCTAGCGTGGCCTCCTTCCCCTCACCGCGCTCCGCCCCTGGCCTCCTCCTCCTCCTGCTGCCTCAGACCGCCGTCGTTCGCCACCGCGTGCGCGCCCGCTACCACTGCGCCTGTCCGCCCCCCCCCCCCCGCTCGTCGCTGCTGCTCGCTGTGGGCTCGGCCGTGCGCTTGCGCCAGTCGCAGCCGCTGCAGCCCTTCCCCGTGGCAGCCCCGTCTTCTGCCACGGCTCCGTCGCGCCGCCTAGTCCGCTCCCCGGCAGGCGCCCCATGGCCCGTGCCTCGCCGTGCCTCGTCTCCGCTCGCCGTGGCCCCGACTGGCCACGACCAGTTCGGGTGCCCTGCAGCGCCCCAGCGCTCGAGCCCGCAATGGCCATGGGCCTATGACAGCCGGGCCCCGCGGCCCCAAAACGTTTACAAAAAATATAAATATTCAAAACAAAGAATAATAATAATTAAATAAATATAATTAATAATTAATTAATTAAAGAATTAATTAACTTAACTAAACATGGATTAATTAAACTAAACAATTAATTAAACTAATTAATCACAATTAGATTAACCAAATAACTAATTAAACTAACAACTGTTAGTTAATTAAATAGTCAATGACAGTGGGGCCCACCCCCTAATTAATCATGTTTAGGTTAATTAAAATTGGTTAATCAAATGTGACCCTAACAGGTGGGACCCATGCGTCAGGTTGACCAGGTCAACTGCTGACGTCATGATGACGTCAGCAAACACTATTCTGGATAATGTTGATTTAAATAATTAAATAAATCCTAAAAATAATTTAAATCTTTTAAAATTAATATAAAATAAACCATAGCTCAAATGCAAAAACTTTGTACATGAAAGTGGCTCGGAACGACGAGACGAATCCGGATGCGCGGCCTGTTCGTCCGCCACACATCCCTAACATATCAAACTCGCAACTTTCCCCCTCCGGTTTATCTGTCTGAAAACACGAAACACCGGGAATCCTTTCCCGGATGTTTCCCCCTTTCCCGGTATCACCTAATACTGCGTTAGGGCACACCTAGCACCGCGTATTGCTATGTTATGCCTTGTGTTGCTTCGATTGCTTTGTTATTTATTGTGTTCCCCCTCCGTTACTTCTTTCTGATAGACACCGAGACCGACGCCGCTGCTGGTGCCCCGATCAACTACGTTGTTGACTACCCCCCCCCCCCTTCTTGTCTAAGCAACCAGGCAAGCCCCCCCCTTTGATCACCAGATATCGCCTACTCTTCTCTATACTGCTTGCATTAGAGTAGTGTAGCATGTTACTGCTTTCCGTTATTCCTATCCTGATGCATAGCCTGTCCTTGCTACTACTGTTGTTACCATTACCTACTATCCTACTGCTTAGTATAGGATGCTAGTGTTCCATCAGTGGCCCTACACTCTTGTCCGTCTGCCATGCTATACTATTGGGCCGTGATCACTTCGGGAGGTGATCACGGGCAATGCTATATACATTACACTGTTACATTACCTGTGATACTGTTCGGAGATGGGGGCTGAAGGGGCAGGTGGCTCCATCCCGGTAGAGGTGGGCCTGGGTTCCCAATGGCCCCCGAATGTTACTTTGTGGTGGAGCGACAGGGCAGGTTGAGACCGCCTAGGAGAGAGGTGGGCCTGGCCCTGGTTGGCATTCGCGGATACTTAACATGCTTAACGAGATCTTGGTATTTGATCTGAGTCTGGCTACTGGCCTATACGCACTGACCATCTACGTGGGGACAGTTATGGGCACTCGACGTCGTGGTATCAGCCGAAGCCTTCGTGACGTCAGCGACTGAGTGGCGTGCGCCGGGTTGGACCGCGTAACGCAACTTCCTTTGTAATGGAGGTTGCTAGGTCTACTCTCCGGCCGCGTACGCAACGTGCAGGTGTGCAATGGGCGATGGGCCCAGACCCCTGCGCCATAGGATTTAGACCGGTGTGCTAACCTCTCTGTTGTGCCTAGGTAGGGCTGCGACGTGTTGATCTTCCGAGGCCAGGCATGACCCAGGAAAGTCTGTCCGGCCAAAGGGGATCGAGCGTGTTGGGTTATGTGGTGCACCCCTGCAGGGAAGTTAATCTATTCAAATAGTCGTGATCTTCGGTAACAGGACGACTTGGAGTTGTACCTTAACCTTATGACAACTAGAACCGGATACTTAATAAAACACACCCTTCCAAGTGCCAGATACAACCGGTGATCGCTCTTTCACAGGGCGACGAGGGGAGGATCATCGGTTAGGATTATGCTATGCGATGCTACTTGGAGGTCTTCAGTCTACTCTCTTCTACATGCTGCAAGACAGAGGCTGCCAGAAGCGTAGTCTTCGAAAGGATTAGCTATCCCCCTCTTATTCTGGCTTTCTGCAGTTCAGTCCACCGATATGGTCCTTTACACATTTACCCATGCATATGTAGTGTAGCTCCTTGCTTGCGAGTACTTTGGATGAGTACTCACGGTTGCTTTCTCCCTCTTTTCCCCCTATCCCTTCTACCTGGTTGTCGCAACCAGATGTTGGAGCCCAGGATCCAGATGCCACCGTCGACGACGACTCCTACTACATCGGAGGTGCCTACTACTACGTGCTGCCCGCTGGCGACGACCAGGAGTAGTTAGGAGGATCCCAGGTAGGAGGCCTGCGCCTCTTTCGATCTGTATCCCAGTTTGTGCTAGGCTTCTTAAGGCGAACTTGTTTAACTTATGTCTGTACTCAGATATTGTTGCTTTCGCTGACTCGCCTATGATCGACCTCTTGTATTCGAGCTTTCGAGGCCCCTGGCTTGTAATATGATGCTTGTATGACTTATTTTATTTGTAGAGTTGTGTTGTGATATCTTCCCGTGAGTCCCTGATCTTGATCGTACATGTTTGCGTGTATGATTAGTGTACGGTCGAATCGGGGGCGTCACAAGTTGGTATCAGAGCCGACTGCCTGTGGGAATCCCCATTTCCAACTCCTTGGCCGAAGTCGAGTCTAGACATTACAAAACTTTTTACTAACATGGCTGTGTGCCTTACGGGCCCACGTCGCCATCTGGGTGGTTTTAGGATCTTTTATTCCTCATCTATACTCTGGGACTCTGATCTCTCTTCTATTCGGGTTAAATGATTTTACTAAATCTGACTCTAGGTTCTCGTAACTACTTTCTCCCGGAGGGCCCCTTATCACAGATGATCGCATGCTGCACCAGAAGATTCTGAACATACTCTCCGATGTTCTCTTGAGACTTTGTGCCCGCCGCCTTTGCAATTCCCTACCACCGAATTATCCCTATGGATAAATAGATTCACCAACCGTCCTTACTTTTAATCCTGGCTGATCTTGTTCTTGCAAGATGCCCCGAAATTCTCTCTATTGTTCCGAGAATACTTTGTGCCTACCGCCTTGCAGTTCTTTGCCGCCTGAATGCCCCTATGGATAAATTCTCGCACCTACCGAGTATCCGCTCATCCCCAGTTGTTTAGGTGTTTCACTAAGGTCTTCGAAATAATATTCGATCTTCCGAAAATCCTTAGCAGCTTATTGCCCTTGAAATTCTTGCTTGCTTGCATTATGGTTAATCCCATAAGTCTCGTAATCATTATTGGCATCCCTTCTCATTGTCATTTTGAGTATTTGATCCAATATGGTTGCGAATGCTTGCAATCCTCAGGATTTATCCTTCCGGCTCAGACATCATTTTAAACATGAGCTGATTCTCGACCAATCGGATTGCCATCGATTTTACCCCTAAGCATACGCAACTTATCCATCCTTAATAAGAGTGTTTGCTTCTGATACCTTGGCTGGAAACCATAATTCTTTTGCATTTGAGCTTTGAATTAGTCAGTTGTTTCTATAGTCTGATCTCCTTGCAATGTTTCTTCCTCTGGTTGAGTACCGATGCTCACATCAGATCCTTTGAGGACCACCGAATCCTTTGTTGGATTTTATCCGATAGCGTCCTTCATATTCAATCCCTTTGGAAGTTCTTTCTCCATTGGTAAATTCTATCCTCTGATTAACCAACCATGCTCTGCTTTCGAGCTTGTGGAATTTACTATTGAAGCTTGTGGTATATGTTTCCACGATACCCTAACGGGTTGAACCTATGCCTTTCTTAATCTGTGTGAACCCGAAAGTTTTCACGGGTCATACTCCTCTGGTAATTCACCAGGTAGGTTTTGACACTGAAATCATTTTTATCTAGAGCAGTGAATGAAAGGTTATGCATTGAAGAAGTGGGAGTCGACCTTGAACTTTGTGTTCATGCCCATGGACACGATGTGGATCTTATCATTAAAGCTTCTCTTAAATTAATTTTTTTTCCTTGGTATAAGTTCTTATATCTGGGATCCGGCCTTTTGCAATTGTGGTTTCGACCATATGTTCTTCTTTGACCCCATTTCACGAGCAAGTTTAAGCACTTGTCTTCTGTGGATCAATACACCAGTCCAACCTTTACTTTGATCTTCCGTCGAGTATTACACCTTGGTACCTCGATAATATCAAGTACTACATAACCTCTTATGAGTTCCTCATCAAGTACTACATTCTCACTGAGTCCAAATTTTTCACGGGCTCTGAGTTATTAAACACTCAAAAATCGATAACTGAACCGAGTCCGCACTACAGTTCAACAACCTTTGGTAATCTTCTTTGCTTACGAGTTTGTACCCGATCACATCCTTCCTACCCTTTTTGGCTATATCATTACTGTGATGATTTTAACTGTGCTACCTGGTCCTTATTCATGGAGCACAAATTTCGACAGTGAGCTAATCTTACGTCGATCTTCCTTGTCATATCATTTCTCCTTGAATAGCAAACTTGATTTCGAGTTTGTTTCATACCCATGGTTCTGGTAACTTTCGCTTCACCCTTCCTTTTGCTTGATGTCATCGATGATCGATTATACCCTCATGAAACCCCCTCGACAACTGTGTCATGGCCATCATCAACATTTTGACCCCTTCCAGGATAACAATTGAATTCATGATGTACCATCCTTGCCCTCGATGATTTGTGTTATCATCGACCACTTTATTGCCTTCCGTTCAACACAAACTTGTTCGTGCTTCGTGATATACCTTGAGATCCTTGCTATCCAGCATTAGTTCTTTACCTTGGAGTATTACCATCTTTTATGTCAAGAATGTCGTGAGAATTTCACCACCTCTTAAGAATTCTTGATACAAGTGATACTCCTTGCCATATCCGTTCGCTCCTTGGTCCCCGTGTTGTTTCTAACCGGAAAACCGTCAATTGAACTATGACATGCGAATTCAGAACTTCTGGCAAGCCTATTACTTTGAAGTTAATGGATGACATTTCAATCTGAGACCATTGGTTATCGAATCACCATTCTGACATTGATCATGCTACCTAAGCCCGTATTTTGGGTGCACCTTTCAACCAATGTTCAATTGGGTATGTTTTCATCGAGCATACCTCATTATATCATTTGATCTGACAAATGTTATCTCCCTGTTCACATAATTGTGGAAACCCATCTTTTGGAAATCTCGTTGAATTGTCGCTGAGTTCATCAGCCACCTCCTCATCCTCTCCTTGGTTTACTGAGGAACTCTGGTTTTGGAACTCGCTTCCATAGTTCATTTCCCGAGAATCATATAATGTCATCTCGTCAATTGTGTTGCACCTCTTCTTATCAGTCATCCTGAGTCTGAGATATCCTAACACCAATCAGATCTGAAACTCGGTCAGATATGATGGCTTGAACATATTTCCAAGAGTATAACATTGGTCTTTAGATGACCCGGTAAGGTGATGTCATGCCTAGCACACCTGGCCGAAGGCCCTATTATTATAGTTTCCTTTTCAGCAAGGTTACCCATTCTTCCATGTGGAAACTATAAGGCTTATTCTACAAGTTGTTCCTGATGAATCATTCTTATACCCAAAGTCCGACCTTTGATTGAAGACCATGTCAATGCTATCTCGAAGCATGTCTGTGGTACTCCGATTTTCAATAAGAACATTTGAAGCCAAATGCTAAATGTTTCCTGCTCAATTATCCAAACACCGTTGTATGGTTAATGTCATGAAATTTCTCTCCCCTACCTAAAAGGTTTTCTACATTATATCCTGTCATGGATATCATACTTTGCTTTTATTGGGAAGGATATACCCCTAAAATATGTGCTTAAACACATTTTTCCTTTCCATTGTTCTGTTTAATCTGATAATCACATTTTCCTTTCCATTGTTCTGTTTAACCTTCTTGAGGTTTATATGATCTAAGCAGTAATACGTCACTGCTTTTATAAGCACCTCAGCGTACGACTCTGTCAGTAAGACCCTGTTACTATTGTTGTTGACATTCCGGTAACCACCGATGGACGAGAACTTTGCCTATTGGTCCGCCTCGTTTCGACGAGCGGGAAAATGGTTCTCTTCGTTCCTCGCCCTTGGTACCGATGTTGTTGCCGACATAAATGACATGCAATCCTCTGACATGCCTTGCTCACATGATCGTGCAAGATGTCACCGCCCTTCCTACTTTTAACCCACATGTGGGCCCATAACCCACAGGTCCCGGGATCGAAACCTGACTCTCCTATACACCATGTTGCCAAAGTTTTCCTAGAGCTTGACTTCATATGTGATTTGCGAGCCACCTTCCTAGTGATCAATTCTGGTATCGGACACAATACTTATTCCCGTTGCTCTGAACCCCATTCACACTCTGTTTCAGGCAATGAACGATTGCCTATCCGCTTGAAACTTCTTATTGCACCACTTTATTCTCGATGTGTTTCATTTGTTCAACTCAAGAGATACTCATATGTTCATACTTAGGAAACCCCTAGAAGATTTTCCCTTATAACATCCTATCATTGTAGAGCTGCCCCTTACCTATTCGTAAGTACGATGGAGATCCCGAAGAAAGGATGACAAATTGATCATGGTGACTTGAAGCAGTGAAATGAAGACATCAATGTAATGGATCGACCACTTCGAGAAGAGCAATCAAGACCGAGAAGATTCGTTAGAATTTCGTAACTAGACCTTACCCCTAGTCCCTCTCTTAAATCTCGGGATGAGATTTCTTGTAGTGGGGGAGATTTGTGACGCCCGGGTAATTAAGCTACAGTGATCCTCTGCTAATGGTGCCACATCACCTCGTTTCTAGTTGCTAATCTTGAGTTAGTTCGAAACCGATTCAAAATCAAATTCAAAAATAGGCAAACAATAAAAGTTTTCAAATATTAAATCTAAAGTGTTCGGGGTGAACCAAATATTGCATAGATAATTATGGGGGAAAAACCACACATTTATAAAATGTTTAAATACTATGAGATGAATAAAACAGTAGCAAAAATGATTATTTGAATAACTTTTATAATTAATAAAATGTCAAACTAAGTTATTTGGGGTCTAGACTTTTTGTGACTATGGACTAAGTTGTAATACTAATTTAGATACTAAGTGTATATTTTACTAAAATAGAATGCAACTAAAATAAAGGAGGAAAGAATAAATAAAAGGAAAAGAAAACACAAAAACAGAAAAGAAAACTAACCAAAAAAAGGGCAAAAGAAACCCCCACCCCACTGGGCCAAGTGGCCTAACTGGGCCACCAGGCCGGCCCACCTCCCCTCCTACTAACCCTCCCAACCGACCCATCCACGCCCCCTTAACCCCACGACCCCCACTACCCAAACCCTAATCCCCCCCTCGGTCGCCCCACTTCCCCCTCCCGGTCCGATCTGGATTAGGATCGATCCCCGTCAACCTCGCCCGAGACGCCCGCTCGCCGCGCCCCCGACGTCGGCGCCCGTCCCCGGCGCTGCCCCGCCCCGTCACCGGACCTCCTTCACGCCCATCCTCTCCCTCGCGCGGCGCCCGCCGGAAGCCGCGGCCTCGACCCGTCGCCGCCCGGAGCTCGACGCGCCTCCGCCTCCCCGCTGGAACTGCCTCCCCGTCTCCGTCGCGCGTCCCCGACCTCCACCTCGCCCCCCGCTGCCCGAATCCCTACCGGCCCCGTGAGCTTCCCCCGCCCTCTTCTCTGCTGCCGTGTCACGCGCACGCTCTTTCGTGGCCACGCCCTCTCCCCCGTGCTCGGCTCCGCCGCCCGACGGTGCTCGTGGACAGCCGCACCCGACCAACCCGCGGCGCCCGCGCCCTCACCGCCCCGCAGCTTGCGGCGCGCGCACGCCCCGCGCCTAGCGTGGCCTCCTTCCCCTCACCGCGCTCCGCCCCTGGCCTCCTCCTCCTGCTGCTGCCTCAGGCCGCCGTCGTTTGCCACCGCGTGCGTGCCCGCTACCACTGCCCCTGTCCGGCCCCCGCCCCCCCCCCCCCCCCCCGCTCGCCGCTGCTGCCCGCTGTGGGCTCGGCCGTGCTCTTGCGCCAGTCGCAGCCACTGCCGCCCTTCCGCGTGGCAGCCCCGTCTTCTGCCACGGCTCCGTCGCGCCGCCTAGTCCGCTCCCCGGCCGGCACCCCATGGCCCGTGCCTCGCCGTGCCTCGTCTCCGCTCGCCGTGGCCCCGACTGGCCACGACCAGTTCGGGCGCCCCGCAGCGCCCCAGCGCTCATGCCCGCAATGGCCATGGGCCTATGACAGCCGGGCCCCACGGCCCCAAAACATTTACAAAAAATATAAATATTAAAAACAAAGAATAATAATAATTAAACAAATAGAATTATTAATTAATTAATTAAAGAATTAATTAACTTAACTAAACTTGGATTAATTAAACTAAACAATTAATTAAACTAATTAATCACAATTAGATTAACCAAATAACTAATTAAACTAACAACTGTTAGTTAATTAAATAGTCAATGACAGTGGGGCCCACCCCCTAATTAATCATGTAGAGGTTAATTAAAATTGGTTAATCAAATGTGACCCTGACAGGTGGGACCCATGCGTCAGGTTGACCAGGTCAACCGCTGACGTCATGATGACGTCAGTAAACACTATTCTGGATAATGTTGATTTAAATAATTAAATAAATCCTAAAAATAATTTAAATCTTTTAAAATTAATATAAAATAAACCGTAGCTCAAATGGAAAAACTTTGTACATGAAAGTTGCTCGGAACGACGAGACGAATCCGGATGCGCGGCCTGTTCGTCCGCCACACATCCCTAACCTATCAAACTCGCAACTTTCCTCCTCCGGTTTATTTGTCTGAAAGCACGAAACACCGGGAATCCTTTCCCGGATGTTTCCCCCTTTCCCGGTATCACCTAATACTGCGTTAGGGCACACCTAGCACCGCGTATTGCTATGTTATGCCTTGTGTCGCTTCGATTGCTTTGTTATTTATTGTGTTCCCCCTCCGTTACTTCTTTTCGGTAGACACCGAGAGCGACGCCGCTGCTTGTGCCCCGATCGACTACGTTGTTGACTACCCCCCCCCCTTCTTGTATGAGCAACCAGGCAAGCCCCCCCCCCTTTGATCACCAGATATCGCCTACTCTTCTCTATAATGCTTGCATTAGAGTAGTGTAGCATGTTACTGCTTTCCGTTATTCCTATCCTGATGCATAGCCTGTCCTTGCTACTACTGTTGTTACCATTACCTACTATCCTACTGCTTAGTATAGGATGCTAGTGTTCCATCATTGGCCCTACACTCTTGTCCGTCTGCCATGCTATACTACTGGGCCGTGATCACTTCGGGAGGTGATCACGGGCAATGCTATATACATTACACTGTTACATTACCTGTGATACTGTTCCGAGATGGGGGCTGAAGGGGCAGGTGGCTCCATCCCGGTAGAGGTGGGCCTGGGTTCCCGATGGCCCCCGACTGTTACTTTATGGCGGAGCGACAGGGCAGGTTGATACCGCCTAGGAGAGAGGTGGGCCTGGCCCTGGTCAGCGTTCGCGGATACTGAACACGCTTAACGAGATCTTGGTATTTGATCTGAGTCTGGCTACTGGCCTATACGCACTAACCATCTACGCGGGTACAGTTATAGGCACTCAACGTCGTGGTATCAGCCGAAGCCTTCGTGACGTCAGCGACTGAGTGGCGTGCGCCCGGTTGGACCGCGTAACGCAACTTCCTTTGTAATGGAGGTTGCTAGGTCTGCTCTCCGGCCGCGTACGCAACGTGCAGGTGTGCAATGGGCGATGGGCCCAGACCCCTGCGCCATAGGATTTAGACCGACGTGCTGACCTCTCTATTGTGCCTAGGTAGGGCTGCGATCTGTTGATCTTCCGAGGCCGGGCATGACCCAGGAAAGTGTGTCCGGCCAAAGGGGATCGAGCGTGTTGGGTTATGTGGTGCACCCCTGCAGGGAAGTTAATCTATTCGAATAGCCGTGATCTTCGGTAACAGGACGACTTGGAGTTGTACCTTGACCTTATGACAACTAGAACCGGATGCTTAATAAAACACACCCTTCCAAGTGCCAGATACAACCGGTGATCGCTCTCTCACAGGGCGACGAGGGGAGGATCATTGGTTAGGGTTATGCTATGCGATGCTACTTGGAGGTCTTCAGTCTACTCTCTTCTACATGCTGCAAGACGGAGGCTGCCAGAAGCGTAGTCTTTGAAAGGATTAGCTATCCCCCTCTTATTCTGGCTTTCTCCAGTTCAGTACACCCATATGGTCCTTTACACATTTACCCATGCATATGTAGTGTAGCTCCTTGCTTGCGAGTACTTTGGATGAGTACTCACGGTTGCTTTCTCCCTCTTTTCCCCTATCCCTTCTACCTGGTTGTCACAACCAGATGTTGGAGCCCAGGATCCAGACGCCACCGTCGACGACGACTCCTACTACATCGGAGGTGCCTACTACTACGTGCTGCCCGCTGGCGACGACCAGGAGTAGTTAGGAGGATCCCAGGCAGGAGGCCTGCGCATCTTTCGATCTGTATCCCAGTTTGTGCTAGCCTTCTTAAGGCAAACTTGTTTAACTTATGTCTGTACTCAGATATTGTTGCTTTCATTGACTCATCTATGATCGAGCTCTTGTATTCGAGCCTTCGACGCCCCTGGCTTGTAATATGATGCTTGTGTGACTTATTTTATTTGTAGAGTTGTGTTGTGATATCTTCCCGTGAGTCCCTGATCTTGATCGTACACGTTTGTGTGTATGATTAGTGTACGGTCGAATCGAGGGCGTCACATCAACATTAGTCATAAAGAACTCAATACTTATTGCAAAAATCTACAAGTCATCAAAACCAAGCACTACACGCATGCTCCTAGGGGGATAGATCAGTAGGAAAAGACCATCGCTCGTCCCCGACCGCCACTCATAAGGAAAGCAATCAAAGAACACCCCATGCTTCAAATTTGTCACACAACTTTTACCATATGTGCATGCTACGGGACTTGCCAACTTCAACACAAGTATTTCTCAATTCCATAGTTACTCAACTAGCACAACTCTAATATTAGCACCTTTATTTCTCAAAACAACTATCAAGAATCAAACTTCTCATAACATTTAATGCACTCTATATGAAAGTTTTTATTATACCCATCTTGGATGCCTATCATATTGGGACTAATTTCATAACCAAAGCAAATTGCCATGTTGTTCTAAAAGAATCTCAAAATAATATAAGTGAAGCATGAGAGATTAATAATTTCTATAATATAAAACCACCACCATGCTCTAAAAATATATAAGCGAAGCACTAGAGCAAAATTATCTAGCTCAAAAGATATAAGTGAAGCACATAGAGTATTTTAATAAATTCCGATTCATGTGTGTCTCTCCCAAAAGGTGTGTACAAAAAGGATGATTGTGGTAAACTAAAAAGCAAAGACTCAAATCATACAAGACGCTCCAAGAAAAACACATATCATGTGGTGAATAAAAATATAACGTCAAGTAAAGTTACCGATAGATGAAGACGAAAGAGGGGATGCCTTCCGGGGCATCCCCAAGCTTAGGCTTTTGGTTGTCCTTGAATTTTACCTTGGGGTGCCTTGGCCATCCCCAAGCTTAGGCTCTTGTCGCTCCTTATTCCGAAATCCATCAAATCTTTACCCAAAAACTTGAAAACTTCACAACACAAAACTCAACAGAAAATCTCATGAGCCACGTTAGTATAAGAAAACAAACCACCACTTTAAGGTACTGTAATGAACTCATTCTTTATTTATATTGGTTTTAAACCTACTGTATTCCAACTTCTCTATATTACATACCCCCCGATACTAGCCATAGATTCATCAAAATAAGTAAACAACACACGAAAAACAGAATCTGTCAAAAACAGAACAGTCTGTAGTAATTTGTAGGTTTCGATTATTCTGTAACTCCAAAAATCCTGAGAGTGATGATTAATCCGGTGGCGCGCATGGATGTGTGGCCTCCTTGCCACCTCGTCGACGAGAGTGGTGATTAATGGTGCACCTATTAAGCCGATCTTGCCCTACAAAGGGCTACGTCAAGGGGCTCCACTTTCCCCCATGCTTTTCATCCTCTGCATGGAGCCCCTACGCTTCCTCTTCCAATATTGCTTAGAACACGGGACGCTCTCTCCTCTCTCCAGAACAGGATTACAACAACGGGTCTCCTTATTCGTTGATGATGTCATGTTATTCTTCAAACCAACCGAACTGGAGACTCGCACCTGTGGTGCCATCATGGACCTGTTTGGGCATGCCTCAGGGCTGACTGTCAATATGAGCAAGAGCGCCGCCATACCTATCCGTTGCTCCCAAGATGAGATGTCGCTAGTCTGCTCAATTCTCGGGTGCTCGAGTGCCTCATTCCCATGCACGTATCTAGGGCTGCCGCTCACTCTACGCAAGCAATCTGCGGCGCAACTTCAATGCCTAGTGGACAAGCTAGCGGATTGTCTGCCACATTGGAAGGCAGCAATGCTTCCAAAGAGTGGTCGCCCAATGTTGATCTTATCGGTCCTCTGCGCAATACCAATACACTCCATGCTTGCTATGAATCTACCAGCGAAAATCATCACGACGCTTATCAAAATATGACGTGGGTTCCTTTGGTGCAGCAAGAAGGAAGCAACGGGAGGGCACTGTGTCGTGGCATGGGAGAGCGTATGTAGGCCTAAATGGGCAGGCGGTCTAGGAATCCCTAACCTGAGATGGTTGAACAAGGCACTACAAGCAAGGTGGCCATGGCTACAAAAAAACAGACAAGGATAGGCCCTGGGCGGAATTCAAAATTGACATTCCAGCTGCGTCTCATGCTCTATACATTGCGGCCTCAAGGACAATTGTGGGCAACGGCCGAAGTACACTTTTCTGGGAGGACATGTGGCTCGCGGGATACCGGGTATGCGAGCTGGCTCCGGACATTTACAACCGCATTCAGAGACGTACGCGAGCCTCGCGGACAATCGCAGACGCGCTCATAGATGGGGAGTGGGCGAGAGACATCGGGCCAAATCTTTGAGCCATGGAGCTAACACAGTTCTTGGCATTGTGGCAAAAGATCAAGGACACGCAGCTAGTGGAAGGGGGGAGGATAGAACTATATGGGCATGGGAGCATGACGGGTGCTTCCCGGCCTGGTCAGCCTACGCGGTCAAGTTCATGGGCCTAGAAGTGTCACCAACGGCCGCGTTCACCTGGAAGTCGAATGCGCCCCTGCAATGTCGCTTCTTTCTTTGGCTCGCGATCGAAAATCGATGTTGGATTTCGGACCGTTTGGCACGAGGGCTACCACATCAGGACGCATGTCCCTTCTGTGACCAACATGAGGAATCAATACAACACTTGCTGTTAGACTTTGTCTGTGCGAGACAAGTCTGGCATGAGATGGGGATGATGACAGGACAACAAGAGCTGGAGCCACTTCAGGATGAAACGTTGAGTGCTTGGTGCTTGAGGCAGGACCATGATCCGAGACACAGGAGATCCACACGGGCAAAGTGCCTCTTTGCCATGTGGATGATTTGGAAACATTGCAATGACATCGTCTTCAAGGAGGCGCCACTATCTCCGTCGAGGGTCAAGGAACAACTTCAAGAAGAAGGGAAGCTTTGGGCCAAAGCTGGCATGTTCAAGAACGAAAATACAGGGTTCGAGGAGCTAGGTATAGTGGACGGACGGACCATGAGTAACACGATATAATGTAACGGTGGAGTTGGGAGAATATCCCGTGTGTAAATATTGTAAACCAAGTGGATGTTTTGGGATTATCTCTCCCCTCCTTCTATATTGAATGATACGTACATTCGTGCGTATTTAAAAAAAATTACGTGATCCTTTAAAAAAACATTGTCTGCACAAGTGCACATACGGCGTCTCCAAGATAGCAGTCTATTTATGCACGTACGTACAGTACTTTGTATTGTAGGAGTACTACAAAAGAGCTCGTCTCCCACCAAATCGCACACGGCGTTCCTCGTCGTAGCGAGATTACAGTGAACATGTCCGAATTAAGCAGAGGTCGGTCGACACCGAGCAATGATGTTCTTGGGCAACGAAACAAAGATATTCAGCTGCTGAGCTCCAGGAAGCGCCGGGCCATGGGGTGCTTGGCCTCGGAGAGGGCGGACGGCGCGAGCACCTCCACGACCTCGCCGTCGACGACGAGGCACACCAGGTCGGCGATCCGCTGGATCTGCTTCACGCTGTGCGAGACGATCACCGTGGTGAGCCCCCTCGCCGTCTTGAGCCGCACGATGGCCTCCTCGATGTTCTGCGTCGAGATCGGGTCCAGTGCGCTCGTCGGCTCGTCCAGCAGCAGCACCTCCGGGTCGTTGGCGAGGGTGCGGGCCAGGGCCACGCGCTGCGCCTGCCCGACGGACAGCTCCGACGCCGGCCGGGAGGACAGCGCCGGGTCGAGGTCCGACAGGCTCAGCAGGCTCTTCACCTCCGCCTCGCTGAGCTTCTTGCCGCGCAGCTGTGGCCCGTACCGCACGTTGTCTGCCACGGTCCCTGGAGCAGCACACGGGGAACAACACGAAATCAGAAATCTCTCGTCTGAAACTTCTTTTCTGTTCTATGCATTGCTTATTAAGTTATTATACTACAGCACCACTACCATTACATATTTATCCTTTCTTTTATGGCTTGGAACAAGTCTAGCACACCGTTACTTCCAGCCACCACATTGCCGGTTGACATTATGCACGTAATATTCAGATGACAGTAGCAAAGGGGTGAAATTTGCGTAGTAAAATGTTGATCCAATTGGACATGAACAAGGCGTGTAGAGTTCATAAAGTCAATGTTCTTTGCACCTAGTATGAAGTCATGGAAAATGTATTCAAGGTATTTTATACCTGCCTGGTTGAGTAATTTATGAAGCAGAATTTTGTTCTGCACATGTAACTTTCAATCAAGGTGGTCTGTCTGCCAGCCGGAAAAAAGAGGTGGTCTGTCTGCATTGCCCTTGCACCTTGATAACAGAACTTCCGAAATGAATTCAATGAACTAATTTTAGATAACACATTTCACAAAGATAATTGTTCATTTGCATGCATGGCAATGTGCCTAATGACGGTCATAAGGGACAACAATCATACTTTACATCTAGGCATCAGATATCACCCAACATAAAGTTGTGTTTTATTCTAATCGGTTTTGCTATCATCCTAGTATGTGATATGTGATAAGTAATTGTGAATGCTCAATTGCCATCTTCAAAGCAAGATTCAGCTTAACTTTGTCAACGGATCAAGCACTCCTAATAGCCTAACAATAGCCTGTATAATTGTTCATTTGCATGCATGGCAATGTGCCTAATGACGGTCATAAGGGACAACAATCATACTTTACATCTAGGCATCAGATATCACCCAACATAAAGTTGTGTTTTATTCTAATCGGTTTTGCTATCATCCTAGTATGTGATATGTGATAAGTAATTGTGAATGCTCAATTGCCATCTTCAAAGCAAGATTCAGCTTAACTTTGTCAACGGATCAAGCACTCCTAATAGCCTAACAATAGCCTGTACCCCCCCCCCCCCCCCCCCCTAAAGTATACAAATAAACAACTGCGGCAATGCACCACCATCATCATAAATTAAATATCGATTCTCAGCAAATGCTGGCACAAAACATGCTTGCCCACCCCTATTATCCTCTGCCCTCTACACGGGACAGCCCCTACATTTGTTGGGCGATGGTCAAGCTATAGTTTAATCGAAATTCCAAAGTTATCAGTAGGTTTTCAGATGATGTAGGATTCCTATGGTGTGTGGTCTTAGGTTAATCACCATTCGTTTTCCGATAGAGCGCAAAAGTTTGCGTCTCCATGCACCTTGCACCGATAGAAGAAAGGTTATCACCCACTACCTTTGGTCCAAAAAAAGTTTTATCACGATTCATGAGGTCCAAAAGAACCTGAAAGACTGAAACCTCTCCTCAGTGGTCACCACCCACTACCTTTGGTTGATGGTTGATGGTTACTACTGGTCTTGACAGGGATGTTCCCCACTTTTATCACCCACATCCAGCGATGGACCAACTGATTTTACAGCAAGGAAAGTCTACACTATGCAATTTATTTCAACTCTGCGAAAGAATTTCAGGAGCAAGCAGGCACGTAGGTACATACCGTCGAACATGGCGGGGAGCTGGAAGAGCATGCCGACCTTGCGGCGGAGCGCGAGGACGTCCATGCCGCAGATGTCGGCGCCGTCGAGGGTGACGGCGCCGGGGGCGGGCTCCCAGAGGCGGTTGAGCGCGCGGAGCAGCGTGGACTTGCCGCTGCCGCTGGGGCCGATGACGCCCATCACCACCCCGCGCGGCACGTCCAGGTCCACCCCGCGCAGGATCTCCTCGCCGCTCGCCTCCGCCCGCCGCCGCAGCCCGCGCACCCGTATCTTGGGCCCGCCGGCGGCGAGGCCGCCCACGTCCAGCAGGTGCTCCCTGCTACCATCTGCAGAAGTGCACAGCAACGACTATGGATCATCAGCCGTAGAAAGCAAAAGAGTCTCACAATTAGGCCTGATGGTTGTAGGAATCAACTGCATGCATCTCGAGTTTGCTCTGTGGGATTACCTGAAGCCGAGCCCATTCGATCGTGGAGCGGAGGAGATGGCCGAAGAGGAGAGAAGCTTGCAGTGAAAGGAGCAGAGACGGGGAAGAGCGTGCACGCCGGGGTGGAGCGTAGCGTCGGATATTAGCTTTTCCAAGAGAATTCGGGCCTCCAACCGAGGTGCGCGGCGGCTTTTCTGCGTGCCTGACTCACGAGAACGGTGGCATTCGGTGACGGCCGCCACCTCTGCACTGGACTGGAATCTGGACCCGTGTTGCTGGTGTGGAAACGTCCGGGCAAGCGGTCCGATCACTCAGCGGTCACAGAAAACCGACCCATCAAATCTCTCAAATCACAGACAAATACCTGATTGAGCAACTCCAACGCAGTGACCCAAATGGATACGGATTTTGTCCATTTAGGTTGCACGTCCGCCTAGCGAACATGAATCGGACACGCGCGGCTCATGGATGAACCCAACGCACAAGACGCAAAAAGCAGACAAGCGAAGCTGCCGACGTGGAAGCCGCAGCTTTCCTCCCGCGCCGCTGCACTCCTCCGTGATCGCGGCCTGCGCGGCGCTTTCCTCCTGCGCCGCCGCGTTCCTCCGCCACCATGGCCTGCACCACCAGCCAGCCGGCCGCTGCAGCCGCCGCGTTCCCCCCCCCCCCCCCCCACGCCGCCTGCCGCGCTCCTCCGCCGCCACGGACTACACGTCGAGTGTCTCCGCGCCGCCGCATTCCTCCGCCACCAGCCGTCCGCCGACTGCATTCTTCCGCCGCCATGGCCTGCACCACCGACCGCCCGCTCGGCCTGCACGACGAGCCCTCGTATGGCAAGAACTCGCCGAGCGGCTTCGGGCTTCACTTCCAACCCGCTGGAGATCTCCCCGCTGCTTTCCACCAAGATCAGAACGGGAGGTAGCGGCCTGCGCAGGTGGCCTCGCCAGTGAGCGCCGCGGTGGCCTACGCCGGTGGCTTCATCGATGTGGTTGTGGAGGAGGTGCAACACGGCGGTTGTGGAGGAAGTGCAACACGGCGGTTGTGGAGGAAGTGCGGATCGCTGATAGGTGGGACCAGGCCGGACACGAGAGGGGAGAAGAGGACGAGAGCCGGCGACGGGAGCGTCCAATTTTGTCCGCCGGGGACCCATTTTTGCGCCAGTTTGGGTCCGGACAGACAACAAGCGAATATCAGGCAGACGTGGTGTCCGTTTGGGTCGCCCAGTTGGGCCATGTTTTCTGTCCGGATGACCGAAACAAACAAAATGGGTCGCCCGGTTGGAGTTGCTCTTAGAGCATCTACAGCCAGACCTCTCAAACACGTGACAAATGTCTGGGCAGGCCGTACGGTCACTGAGCGGTCACAAAAAACCGACCTGACCGAAGCTCTCAAACCGCAGACAAACGCCCGGGCTGACCGGCACCCCTCATATCCAGCCTAAATATAGGGCAGATATGAGACGGCACAGGCGCATCCGCCAGATCAGCCCGGCCCACCGTTGGCCCACCCGAACCTCACAAAATCCCCCTCTGGAGCAAACCCTAGCTCACTTCACGCTGCTCCCCGACGCTCCCCTTTCCCCAATCCGTCCAATCCCTAGCGCCGGCGAGCATGTCAAGCACCGGCAGCCACTCCGACGGCAGCTCCGAAGACGAGTACAAGATGGCGCTTCGTATCGCGCTCGAGCACTCGCGGGTCGATACGGGCGGCAGCTCCGGGTCTGATGCAACGCCTCCTGTCGCCCGTCGCCGTAGCGCCGACACCGGCGCTCGCCCTTCCCGCCCCGCGCGTGGATCTGCGCGGGCTGCCCAATCTGCTCCGCCCGCCCGACAGCCTCCTAACCCTCCAGCCGCTGCTCCGCGCGGGCAGCGGTGGGTTTTAGTGCCTGCTCTGCCGGCGCCGCGGATGCGGACTCCGGAGTCGGAGGCACGCGCCGCCCGCCGTGAGAAGCAGAGGGCAAGGGAGATGGGGGCGAGTCTGACACGGTTGCGCAATCCGCCCGCCGCTACCGCGTGATGCCGGTACCCGACGAGGAGGAGTGTCTCCTCGAGTTGGTGTACCATCTGTCACTTACCACGACAGAGACGGACGCCTGGCGGCTCCAGAGGATCAAGCGGCTCCAGCTCGGCATTGAGCAATCTGAGCGGGAGGCGGCGGCGGCGAGGGTGGCCAAGCTCAAGCGCAAGCAAGACGGCAACGTCCGGCGCTTGCAAGGCTACATCATCATCTCCTCCTCCTCCTCCGACGTGTCCGACTCTGATGGTTCCGACGTCGATGCAGCTCCTGCTACGGACGCCTATAGCAGTGCCGGCGACCGGAAGGGCAAAGGGTCGGGGAGGAAGTGGTGAAGCTCACCCTCTCCTTTTCTATAATCTAGTTCTAGTATGTAGTTACAATGTGCCGGATCATTGAACTGTGTGAACTAGGCCCGTTTGGTGATCTTTTGGTGATATTTATGTGAATTATGCCCGTTTGATATCCGTTTATATGTCTATTTATTTTGATCATTTGATGATTTGTGCATTACGTTGCAGGAATTTGTATGGATATAGGGTGCCACATATGAGATACACGGGTATGGAAGCGCAGATTTAGGGAGCGCAGATTTAGGGAGTGGTCGCATTTGCAAAGTCCGGTTGTGGATACTCTTATGCCTTGTTTATTTGAACTTATGCTTCTGCTTTTGCAACCTTTTCACTTTGACCTGAAGATAAAAAAATTTAAATAGGGCTTTTCAATTTTGGATTTTGGCTTATACCATCATATTACAATATTGATCAACAAGACAAAAGCCAAAGCTAAAAGCACCTATTTAGAAGCTTTTTTGGATTTTAGGCTGAAATGAAAAACTTCAAAAGTAAAAGTATAAGCCCAAACAAACAGGGCCTTAGCAAATCCGGCCTAATCGATCATGGACGACTGTGGACGTGCCCATTGTTTGGACGTATTCGTTTTGAGCTCATATTTTGTTCGTGCATGCACTCATGCTCCTTAATATATTTTTTTCTTGTATGTCCATCACTTGCATGTGATTGGTGGAGATGAAAAAAGTGAAGAAAAAAATAAAGTAGAAAAGATGGTCCTGAGTGGACCACGTCATATGTGGCAGACTGACTGCGCGTCCGGGGGCATCTGTTGGCCATCGTATCCTCCCCTTATAGAGACAGCCTTGATGTATAGCGATGATGTGAAGTGTCTGATTGGATCATTTTTTTTCTTCTCTCTTGTCCGGCCATTGAACGGGCATATCTGCGTTTGAGGAGGATTTGAGGTGACCGGCTATAGATGACTAGTAAAATGCTCGTGCGTTGCCATGGGCATTTGAAATATTTTACTGGAGATAATGCTAATGCATGTTAAATTTCACAAGCAGAAAAAATATAATGCGGACACAATCGGGTAATAATTTAAGTCCACTTCACTTGCAACGTAAATAATTTACATGCTAAATGCCCGTGGGTTGCTACCGGCCACAATACAGGAAAACAAATGAAACTTAAGATTATGTAACATGTAACATGAATAAGGTCATTAGAACCGTTGAGAATGGTAACTATGGTATCAAATTTAACAAAATCTAGTTGAGTGTCCATACGTTGCCACGGATAATGAAAAATATAGCCTCAATAGTCAAACCATTCTCTTTTGTAACATATATGATAAATAGCTAAGGCACATCCGAGCAGCATTGCTCTAGTTCGGTATGTGTTTGCCTTCTCTGATATTGTGTTGCTTTGCCATTGCGATGGATGTGGATAAATTGAGAATGTCATCATAATATTCACAGCCATTAGAGAATATGTGGAAATGAGAACTCATGTGGTGACTATGGTGCTCCAATCGATTTCTAGGGCCGCGACAATAGGCTTCACCTTCACAATATTTGTACTCTCCAAAGTCAACTTCGCCTTCAATGGCATCGTGACAAACATGAGAGAATTTCTGTCACCCCCTCCTTATAAAGCACGACACACCCCTTCGCCTTATCCCTCCTCACCACTGCAACCTCTTGAGCATGCGTTGGTTTTCCCTAGAAGAGGAAACGGTGACGCAGCACAGTAGCGTAAGTATTTCCCTCAGTTTTTGAGAACCAAGGTATCCATCCATTAGGAGGTAACACACAAGTCACCTAGTACCTGCACAAACAGACAAGAACCTCGCAACCAACGCGATAAAGGGGTTGTAAATCCCTTCACGGTCACTTACGAAAGTGAGGTCTGATAGAGATAATAAGATAAATATTTTTGGTATTTTTATGATATAGATTGTAAAATAAAGATTGCAAAATAAACGGTAATAGAAATAGCAAAGTTGATATGAAAATAATATGATGGAAGATAGACCCGGGGGCCATAGGTTTCCCTAGTGGCTTCTCTCAAGATAGCAAATTCTACGGTGGCTGAACAAATTACTGTCGAGCAATTGATAGAAAAGCGAATACTTATGAGAATATCTAGGCATGATCATGTATATAGGCATCACGTCCGCGACAAGTAGACCGAAACAATTCTGCATCTACTACTATTACTCCACACATCGAACGCTATCCAGCATGCATCTAGAGTATTAAGTTCATAAGAACAGAGTAACGCATTAGGCAAGATAACATGATGTAGAGGGATAAACTCAAGCAATATGATATAAACCCCATCTTTTTATCCTCGATGGCAACAATACAATACATGCCTTGCTGCCCCTGCTGTCACTGGAAAAGGACACGCAAGATTGAACTCAAAGCTAAGAACTTCTCCCATTGCAAGAACGATCAATCTAGTAGGCTAAACAAAACTGATAATTCGAAGAGACTTGCAAAGATATTTAAATCATGCATAAAAGATTTCAGAGAAGAATCAAATATTGTTCATAGATAATCTTGATCATAAACCCACGATTCATCGGATCTCGACAAACACACCGCAAAAAGAATTACATCGGATGGATCTCCAAGAGAATCGAGGAGAACTTTGTATTGTGATCCAAAGAGAGAGAAGAAGCCATCTAGATAATAACTATGGACCTGAAGGTCTGGGGTAAACTACTCACACATCATCAGAGAGGCTATGGTGTTGATGTAGAAGCCCTTCGTGATCGGTTCCCCCTCCGGCGGAGCGCCGGAAAAGGCCCCAAGATGGGATCTCACGGGTACAGAAGGTTGCGGCGGTGGAAATAGGGTTTCGTGGTGCTCCTGGATGTTTTTGGGGTATATGGGTATATATAGGAGGAAGAAGTACGTTGGTGGAGCTGCGAGGAGCCCACGAGGGCGGGGGGCGCGCCCTCCTGCCTCGTGGCCTCCTCGCTTCTTTCTTGACGTCCACTCCAAGTCTCCTGGATCACGTTCGTTCCAAAAATAACTCTCCCGAAGGTTTCATTCCGTTCGGATTCCGTTTGATATTCCTTTTCTGCGAAACACTGAAATAGGCAAAAAAATAGCAATTTACACTGGGCCTTTGATTAGTAGGTTAGTCCCTAAAATAATATAAAAAGGTAAATTCAAGATCATTGAACATCCAAACAGATAATATAATAGCATGGAACAATCAAAAATTGTAGATACGTTGGAGACGTATCAAGCATCCCCAAGCTTAATTCCTTCTCGTCCTCGAGTAGGTAAATGATAAAAACAGAATTTTTGATGTGGAATGCTACCTAGCATAATTCTTGATGTAATTTATTTATTGTGGCATGAATGTTCAGATCCGAAAGATTCAAGACAAAAGTTTAATATTGACATAAAAATAATAATACTTCAAGCATACTAACAAAGTAATCATGTCTTCTCAAAATAACATGGCCAAAGAAAGTTATACCTACAAAACCATACAGTCTGGCTATGCTCTATCTTCACCACACAAAGTATTTAAATCATGCACAACCCCGATGACAAGCCAAGCAATTGTTTCATACTTTTGGTGTTCTCAAACTTTTTCAATCTTCACGCAATATATGAGCGTGAGCCATGGATATAGCACTATAGGTGGATTAGAATGGTGGTTGTGGAGAAGACAAAGGGAGAACATAGTCTCACATTTAACTAGGCGTATGAACGGGCTATGGATATGCCCATCAATAGATATCAATATGACTGAGTAGGGATTGCCATGCAACGGATGCACTGGAGCTATAAGTGTATGAAAGCTCAACAAAAAGAAACTAAGTGGGTATGCATCCAACTCGCTTGCTCACGAAGACCTATGGCATTTTGAGGAGGCCCATCATTGGAATATACAAGCCAAGTTCTATAATGTAAAATTCCCACTAGTACATGAAAGTGACAACATAGGAGACTCTCTATCATGAAGATCATGGTGCTACTTTGAAGCACAAGTGTGGTAAAAGGATAGTAGCATTGTCCCTTCTCTCTTTTTCTCTCAATTTTTTTGGGACTTCTTCTTTTTATGGCCTTTTTTCTTTTTCTTTCGTCCGGAGTCTCATCCCGACTTGTGGGGGAATCATGGTCTCCATCATCCTTTCCTCACTTGGGATAATGCTCTAATAATGATGATCATCACACTTTTATTTACTTACAACTCAAAAATTACAACTCGATACTAGAACAAAATATGACTATGTGAATGCCTCCGGTGATGTACTAGGATGTGTAATGAATCAAGAGTGACATGTATGAAAGAATTATGAATGGTGGCTTTGCCACAAATACGATGTCAACTACATGATCATGCAAAGCAATATGACAATGATGAAGCGTGTCATAATAATGGAACGGTGGTAACTTGCATGGCAATGTATCTTGGAATGGCTATGGAAATGCCATAATAGGTAGGTATGGTGGCTGTTTTGAGGAAGGTATAAGGTGGGTGTATGGTACCGGCGGTACTAGAGAGGCTACCAATGGTGGAAGGGTGAGAGTGCGTGTAATCCATGGACTCAATATTAGTCATAAGAACTCACATACTTATTTCAAAAATCTATTAGTTATCGAAACAAAGTACTACGCGCATGCTCCTAGGGGGATAGATTGGTAGGAAAAGACCATCGCTCGTCCCCGACCGCCACTCATAAGGAAGACAATCAATAAAGAAATCATGCTCCGACTTCATCACATAACGGTTCACCATACGTGCATGCTACGGGAATCACAAACTTTACAACAAGTATTTCTCAAATTCACAGCTACTCAACTAGCATGACTCTAATATCACCATGTGCATGTCTCAAAACAATCATCAAGTATCAAACTTCTCATAGTATTCAATATACTTTTTATGATAGTTTTTATTATACCCATCTTGGATGCCTATCATATTAGGACTAATTTTATAGCCAAAGCAAATTACCATGCTGTTCTATAAGACTCTCAAAATAATATAAGTGAATCATGAGAGATCAATATTTTTTATAAAATAAAACCACCACCGTGCTCTAAAAAGATATAAGTGAAGCACTAGAGCAAAATTATCTAGCTCAAAAGATATAAGTGAAGCACATAGAGTATTCTAATAAATTCCGATTCATGTGTGTCTCTCCAAAAGGTGTGTACAGCAAGGATGATTGTGGTAAACTAAAAATCAAAGACTCAAATCATACAAGACACTCCAAGCAAAACACATATCATCTGGTGAATAAAATTATAGTCTCAAGTAAAGTTATCGATAGACGAAGACGAAAGAGGGGATGCCTTCTGGGGCATCCCCAAGCTTAGGCTTTTGGTTGTCCTTGAATTTTACCTTGGGTTGCCTTGGGCATCCCCAAGATTAGGCTCTTGCCACTCTTTATTCCAAAATCCATCAAATCTTTACGCAAAACTTGAAAACTTCACAACACAAAACTTCAACAGAAAATCTCATGAGCTTTGTTAGTATAAGAAAACAAGCCACCACTTTAAGGTACTGTAATGAACTCATTCTTTATTTATATTGGTGTTAAACCTACTGTATTCCAACTTCTCTATGGTTCATACCCCCCGATACTAGCCATGGATTCATCAAAATAAGCAAACAACACACGAAAACAGAATCTGTCAAAAACAGAATAGTCTGTGGTAATCTGTAGGTTTCGAATACTTGTGTAACCCCAAATATTCTGAAATAAGTTGGTGGACGTGAGTAATTTGTCTATTAATCATCTGCAAAAAGAATCAACCTAATCTCGGTCTCCTGTAAAAAAATGGCAGCAAATCTCGTGAGCGCTAAAGTTTCTGCTTTTTACAGCAAGATCGCAAAGACTTCCCCCAAGTCTTCCCAAAGGTTCTACTTGGCACAAACACTAATTAAAAGCATAAAACCACATATAAACAGAAGCTAGATGAACTATTTATTACTAAACAGGAACAAAAACAAGAAACAAAAATAAAATTGGGTTCCCTACCAACAAGCGCTATCATTTAGCGGGCCTAGCTAGGCATAAAAACAGGAACAGATCTAGGTATTATCATCTTTGGTATGCAATCCATAAGTGGCTCTCATAATAGATTCATAAAGTAATTTGATTTTCTTCCTATGAAAGTGTTCCATGACTTTCCTTAACGGAAATTGGAATCTAATATTTCCTTCTTTCATATCAATAATTGCACCAATCGTTCTAAGGAAAGGTCTACCAAGAATAATAGGACATGTAGGATTGCAATCTATATAAAGAACAATGAAATATACGGGCACATAATTCCTATTTTCAACAATAAGAACATCATTAATCCTTCCCATATGTTTATTAATAGTGGAATCCGCAAGATGCAAATTTAAAGAACAATCATCAAATTCACGGAAACCTAACACATCACCCAAAGTTTTTGGAATCGTGAAAACACTAGCACCCAAATCACATAAATCAAAGCATTCATGATCTTTAATTTTAATTTTAATAGTGGGTTCCCACTCATCATATAGTTTTCTAGGAATAGAAACTTTTAATTCAATCTTTTCTTCATAAGATTGCATTAACGCATCAACGATATGTTTGGTAAAAGCTTTATTTTGATCATAAGATTGAGGAGAATTTAGCACGGGTTGCAACAAGGAAATACAATCTACCAAACAACAATTATCATAATTAAATTCATTGAAATCCAAAATAGTGGGTTCATTGATATGTAAAGTTTTGACCTCTTTAATCCCACTTTTACCAATTTTTGCATCAAGATCTAAAAACTCTGAATCATTGGGACGCCTTTTAACTAAAGTTGACTCATCTCCAGTACCATCATTATCAAGATTCATATTAAAAACAAAGATTTAATAGGAGACACATCAATCCCTTTTAGATCTTCATCCTTACTATCATGGAAATAGAAGAACACGCTTTTATAAAGCAATCTTTTTTAGCACGCATCCTAGCGGTTCTTTCTTTGCACTCATCAATGGAAATTCGCATGGCTTTGAGAGACTCATTGATATCATGCTTAGGTGGGATAGATCTAAGTTTCAAAGAATCAACATCAAGAGAAATTCTATCCATGTTTCTAGCCAACTCATCAATCTTAGGCAATTTTTCTTCAAGCAAAGAATTAAAATTCTTTTGCTAAATCATAAATTCTTTAATACCAGACTCAAAATCAGAGGGAATCTTACTAAAATTTCCATAAGAATTTTTTTAGGAATTACCATAATTATTAGAGGAATTACTAGGGAACGGCCTAGGATTAAAGTTTCCTCTATACGCGTTGTTACCAAAATAGTTCCTACCAACAAAATTCACATCCATAGATTCATTATTATTCTCAATCAAAGTAGACAAAGGCATATCATTAGGATCAGAAGAAACACTCTTATTAGCAAACAATTTCATAAGTTCATCCATCTTTCCACTCAAAACATTAATTTCTTCTATAGCATGAACCTTTTTACTAGTAGATCTTTCGGTGTGCCATTGAAAATAATTAACCATAACATTATCTAGAAGTTTAGTAGCTTCTCCTAAAGTGATTTCCATAAAAGTGCCTCCCGCGGCCGAATCTAAAAGATTTCTAGAAGAAAAATTCAATCCAACATAAAAATTTTGTATGATCATCCACAAATTCAAACCATGTGTAGGGCAAATTACGTATCATTAATTTCATCCTCTCCCAAACTTGTGCAACATGCTCATGATCAAGTTGCTTAAAATTCATAATATCGTTTCTAAGAGAGATGATCTTAGCGGGAGGAAAATACTTAGAGATAAAAGCATCTTTGCACTTATTCCATGAATCAATACTATTTTTAGACAAAGAGGAAACTAAGTTTTAGCACGAGCTCTAAGCGAAAACGGGAATAGCTTCAATTTAACAATATCATTATCCACATCTTTCTTATTTTGCATATCACACAAATCAACAAAGTTGTTTAGATGGGTAGCGGCATCTTCACTAGGAAGGCCAGAAAATGGATCTTTCATGACAAGACTCAGCAAAGCAGTATTAATTTCACAATATTTGGCATCGGTAAGATGAGCAATCGGAGTGCTAATAAAATCATTATTGTTGGTATTGGAAAAATCACACAATTTAGTATTATCTTGAGCCATCATGACAAACAATCCAACACACAAGCAAGCAAGAGGCAAGCAAAAAGAGGCGAACGAAAAAGAGGCGAGCGGAAAAAGAGGGCGAATAAAACAGCAAGGGTGAAGTGGGGAGAGGAAAAGGAGAGGCAAATGGAAAATAACGTAATGCAAGGGATAAGAGTTTGTGATGGGTACTTGGTATGTCTTGACTTGATGCAACCTCCCCAGCAACGGCGCCAGAAATGGCTTGTTGATGGGAGATCAAATCTTGACTTGACTTGGTGCAACCTCCCCGACAATGGCGCCAGAAATCCTTCTTGCTACCTCTTGAGCATGTGTTGGTTTTCCCTTGAAGCGGAAAGGGTGATGCAGCACAGTAGCGTAAGTATTTCCCTCAATTTTTGACAACCAAGGTATCAATCCAGTAGGAGGTAACACACAAGTCACCTAGTACCTGCACAAACAAACAAGAACCTCGCAACCAAGGCGATAAAGGGGTTGTCAATCCCTTCACGGTCACTTACGGAAGTGATGTATGATAGAGATAATAAGATAAATATTTTTGGTATTTTTATGATATAGATTGTAAAATAAAGATTGCAAAATAAACGGTAATAGAAATAGCAAAGCTGATATGAAAATAATATGATGGAAGATAGACCCGGGGGCCATAGGTCTCACTAGTGGCTTCTCTCAAGATAGCAAATTCTACGGTGGGTGAACAAACTACTGTCGAGCAATTGATAGAAAAGCGAATACTTATGAGAATATCTAGGCATCATCATGTATATAGGCATCACGTCCGCGACAAGCAGACCGAAACGATTCTGTATCCACTACTATTACTCCACACATCGACCGCTATCCAGCATGCATCTAGAGTACTAAGTTCATAAGAACAGAGTAACGCATTAGGCAAGATGACATGATGTAGAGGGATAAACTCAAGCAATATGATATAAACCCCATCTTTTTATCCTCTATAGCAACAATACAATATGTGCCTTGTTGCCCCTGCTTTCACTAGGAAAGGTGCTACCTCTTGAGCATTGTGTTGGTTTTCCCTTGAAGAGGAAAGGGTGATGTTGCAAAGTAGCGTAAGTATTTCCCTCAGTTTTTGAGAACCAAGCTATCAATCCAGTAGGAGGCCACGCGTGAGTCCCTCGTACCTACACAAACAAATAAAATCCTCGCAACCAACGCAATAAAGGGGTTGTCAATCCCTTCACGGTCACTTACGAAAGTGAAATCTGATAGATATGCTAAGATAATATTTTTGGTATTTTTATGATAAAGATGCAAAGTAAAGAAAGCAAAATAAACGGAAAAGGAAATAGCTTGTAGATGGAAGATTAATATAATGGAAAATAGACCTGGGGGCCATAGGTTTCTCTAGTGTCTTCTCTCGAGAGCATAAGTATTACGGTGGGTAAACAAATTACTGTTGATCAATTGACAGAATTGAGCATACTTATGAGAATATCTAGGTATGATCATGTATATAGGCATCACGTCCGAGACAAGTAGACCGACTCCTGCCTGCATCTACTACTATTACTCCACACATCGACCGCTATCCAGCATGCATCTAGAGTATTAAGTTCAAGAGAACAGAGTAACACTTTAAGCAAGATGACATGATGTAGAGGGATAAACTCATGCAATATGATATAAACCCCATCTTGTTATCCTCGATGGCAACAATACAATACGTGCCTTGCTGCCCCTACTATCACTAGGAAAGGACACCGCAAGATTGAACCCAAAGCTAAGCACTTCTCCCATTACAAGAAAGATCAATCTAGTAGGCCAAACCAAACTGATAATTCGAAGAGACTTGCAAAGATAACCAATCATGCATAAAAGAATTTAGAGAAGATTCAAATATTGTTCATAGATAAACTTGATTATAAACCCACAATTCATCGATCTCAACAAACACACCGCAAAAGAAGATTACATCGAATTGATCTCCACAAGAGAGGGGGAGAACTTTGTATTGAGATCCAAAAAGAGAGAAGAAGCCATCTAGCTAATAACTATGGACCCGAAGGTCTGAAGTAAACTACTCACACTTCATCAGAGAGGCTATGGTGTTGATGTAGAAGCCCTCCGTGATCGATGCCCCCTCCGGCGGAGCTCCGGAAAAGGCCCTAAGATGGGATCACGTGGATACAGAAAGTTACGGCGGTGGAATTAGGGTTTTGGCTCCGTATCTGGTAGTTTGGAGGTACGTAGGTATATATAGGAGGAAGAAGTACGTCGGTGGAGCAATGTGAGCCCCACGAGGGTGGAGGGCGCGCCTAGGGGGGTAGGCGCGCCCCCTGCCTCATGTCTTCTTGGTTGATGTCTTGACGTAGGGTCTAAGTCCTTTGGATCATGTTTGTTCCGAAAATCACGTTCCCGAAGGTTTCATTCCGTTTGGACTCTGTTTGATATTCTTTTTCTGCGAGACTCTAAAATAGGCAAAAAAAACAACAATTCTGGGTTGGGCCTCCGGTTAATAGGTTAGTCCCAAAAATAATATAAAAGTGTATAATAAAGCCCAATAATGTCCAAAACAGGATATAATATAGGATGGAACAATAAAAAATTATAAATACGTTGGAGGCGTATCAAGCATCCCTAAGCTTAATTCCTGCTCGTCTCCGAGTAGGTAAATGATAAAAACAGAATTTTTGATGTGGAATGCTACTTGGCATAATTTCAATGTAATTCTCTTAATTGTGATATGAATATTCAGATTCGAAAGATTCAAGAAAAAAGTTCAATATTGACGTAGAAATAATAATACTTCAAGCATACTAACTAAGCAATTATGTCTTCTCAAAATAACATGGCCAAAGAAATTTATCCGTACAAAATCATATAGTCTGGCTATGCTCTATCTTCCCCACACAAAGTGTAACATCCCAAATTTTCAATTTGGAATGTTATACATTAGATCATCATGCATATCATATTTTATTTGCTTTTGATTTTGACCCTAGAAAATCCTAAGCAACTCAAGGACCCACGGAGGAAGTTGGGGATTTCATTATTTACGTATTTGAGTTTTCTCAAATTATGTAAACAGGATCATTTGATTTTATTTAATTTATCATCAATTATTTCTATTACAAAAATATGAGAGAGGGAATAAAATGACTTTCCCAAAATATAGAAATATTGAGGATTTAATAAAAAAATCAAATAAGATTTATTTCGGAGTTTTTTTGGTATTTTTATTTGAATTTAGGAAAAATGCGCGTTTTTCAAAGTTGTAGTTTGGGCCCAAGTAAATGTTCACTTTATCGGGCTTGATTTTAGGAACCCGGCAAAATTTATTTCGCAATTTTTGGAGTCCGTTTATTATTATTTTTTATTTTTCTTCTGAGCGAAATTATATTAAAAAAACGGAAACCGACTCCGGGCCGTACCCGAGCGGGACACCGCCCGGGGCAGCCTTTATATACCGAGCGCCCGAGCCCCAGAGCACCCCAGCCCACCCCAGCCCACCCCGCCGCCAGCCGCCGCCGTCTCGCCGGAGCAGCGCGCCTTTCGAGGTTCGCCGACGTGTCTCGATTTCCGTGCAGAAAAAAAGAGAGAGGAAAAAAATTTCTTTTCTGTTCGTCGCTTGTCTTTTTCGTTGGATTTTCCGCGGTTATTTTCTGATCGCGATTTCTGATCCGATTTTTGTTTTAGTATAACTTTTCGCTCGTTTAGCGAAATCAGGCGATTCAAGCGCCTGGAGTTTCGTCTCGAAACCCTCTTTCCGAATAATCAACTTAAACAAGTTTTTGCTACAGTACAATTTGACCTAGATCTAGATTGCTAGAACGAAGTTGTTTTCTTTCGCCGTTTGATTTCTTTTGCTTTGTTCGATTGGATTCTTTTTGCAAACCAGGGTTCTTAAGTTGAACTTTCTGGTTAGATCTTCTATTTGAGTTTTACCTGTGCATTAGATGAGTATTATTGTATGCTTGTTTGTTTGTCTGCGATAGAATACCCGGAGTGCGCCGCCTGTTACTTCGAATCTCTAGGTTTCGCGGGTCATCAGCAAGGCAAGTAACACTTTAATCATACCTTTTCTACAACCCAGTTTTATTGCATTAGATCAATCTTCACACATTGCATGATTAGGATCTAATTAAATTGTGGGATGGGAAGTAGATGAGGTAGTACCTATTACCTGTTTATTATGAAACCTTTGGGAGTTGCTTCTACGTTTGCTTATTATGCCATGTTATGCTAGTAGACGTGGATTGGGTGAGTGATATCCATGACAGATGTGAGTTTGATAAATTTTAATGGTTTATTTAAGGTGGCAACTTAAATACACATCTAGGTGGATTGAGGCACCTGGTTTCTATCAGGACTTGCCTGTTTTCTTTTGGACCGCCACCCAGGCTCAAAGGGATCATGAGATTATTCATACTAGAAACTTCCGTGTGCAGCCACAAGCCATTATGGGCTCTGGCATAGTTGATTAAGTTGTGCGAACTCTTACAATGGTATTCTAGCAGATGTAGGGGATGTAGGTGGTACGGTCTACCCAATCGTAAGGTGCTAGCGCTTTTGAAAGGCTATGTCTCGGTCATCCGTTTCTCAAACACCATGTAGTGCGAGAAATCCAACGGAGGCGATCGAGTCTTGTGGGGAAAAGTGCGCAAACCTCTACAGAGTGTAATAAACTAATCATGGTTAGCCGTGTCCCCGGTTATGGACATCTTGAGTATCTGGTACTTGGATTATCATGTGAATCTCAACATGTTACTCTAAAATTAATTTTGATGGGTTTGTTTAATGATGATTTTTAATTGGGATTGAGGATGCTGTCAACCATTCTCAATGTTTAACAACCACCATAATAGCAAATAAACTTATTCCTTTGAAGTAGGGAAAAATTGGCTTTACGCAAAAACTGTAACCATAGAGCTTTACACCAGCCAAATATGCATATAGTATAGCTGTTGCATTTCATTACTCTCTATGTGTTACCTTGCCAGCATATTCCATGTGCTGACCCGTTTTCGGGCTGCAACGTTAATGTTGCAGACTTTTCAGATGACGATTAAGGAGTTTTAGGTCGTGGTTCTATACTTAGTGATGCCGTTGGAGTTGATGGACTCACTTATCTTCCAAGCCTTCCGTTGTTATCGTTATTAGATGGCCTTAAGCCATATTTATTGTAATGAGTTCTCTTTTGAGACATCCGATGTAATAAGTGTGTGATTGCTACTCTGCTATAAATCCTCCGAGTACTGTGTGGTGTCAGCATTACTGATCCAGGGATGACACCGGAGCACAGAGATCAGACTGTTTGAGGTCTGGTCGCTACAGAGATGGTATCAGAGCACACGCTGACTGTAGGACACGATCACTAAGCTAAAAGACCTAGATCACTATTCACTCTCTTTCTCTTCTGACTTCTCATCTTTTCTACTCTTTAGGATGGCGGATGCAAGGAACAAGTTCACACAACCAGATGAAGATACACCCTTTGGACGCCACTTGAAGGAAGTCACTAGATACCTGAACATAGGAGTACCAAGCTTCACGGGAACCTACAACGCCACTTTACCCGAAGAAGAGCGCTGGATGATTCAAGTTCAAGTTCCAGGAAGGACGTTCATGCCAGTCACTGAGCCCATAGAGTTTTCTTTTGATGTACCAACTTGGAGTCTAGGAAAGAGTATGGCACCTCACATCACCATGGGACGCATTGGAGAAGTCTACCGCAAGGATCTCAAGGATACTATCTACCAGATTTGCGGACGCCGAGATGAACAATGGGAGATGATCAGCACCAGGAAAGATAGGCCAATTGCAGCTTTTATACAGGAGTTGAACCAGCACATTCGATGCCAGGAGAATCAGATGTGCGCTGACATGATAGATCTGAAGAAGGCTAAAACTAGAATCAAGGAACTGGAAGAAGAACTCAAGGCTACACGTGAAGGTTATGAAGAAGAAATTGAAGTATTGGTGGAGAAGAATGACGACCTAATCAAGAAGATTGGAATATTCATGGGAGACCCGACACCAGTAGATGAAGACGAAGAACCCAAGGAGATTAGCTCGGAAGACTACATCATCATCGACGGCACCGACTCGGAAGCAGATAGTAGTGATGACACCTATGTTGATGAAGCTGGAGCCGATATCATGGAGTCTACAACCGTAGAATATTTCTAGTAGACCACCTCACCAGTAGTAGTAGTCCACCATGTAAATTTAGTAGTCCGAGCACCTCTGCGATAGCTAGATCGATTGTATGCCTTTGTTTGATTGAATGAAGTGAATTGTGTGCTTTTGCCTCATGTGCATATGGGTAGTGTTTTCTCTTTAGACCCCCTCTATTCTTATATCTCATCTTTTCTAAACCCTCAGATGCCTCCGAGACATGACCCGGGATTTGCCTTTCCGCCGGAGCTCACCCAGTTGATCCAGCAGCAGAACACTTTGATGCAGTTGCTAGTTCAGAATCAGAACCAGGGGAACAACAACAACAACAACCCACCACCACCACCACCTGTTGACCACTTAGCCCGTTTTCTTAGGCTGAATCCGCCGGTGTTTTCCAGTAGCACCGAGCCGATAGTAGCAGATGATTGGCTCCGCAAGATAGCTAGGGAGTTGACCACAGTAGGATGCACAGATGCGGAGAAGGTGAAGTTTGCCGCACATCAGTTAGAAGGACCCGCACCATCATGGTGGGAGAATTTCACAGCCACCTTCCTAGTTGACACTATCACATGGGACCAGTTTCAGCAGACTTTTCGTACTACCCATGTTTCATCAGGAGCAATGGCCATGAAGAAGCGTGAGTTTCGTAACTTGCGCCAAGGAGGACGGATAGTTGGCCAGTATGTGGAGGAGTTTAGTAAGCTAGCACGTTATGCCCCAGATGACGTTGCTATGGATGCAGCTAAGCAGGAGAAATTCCTGGAAGGACTGAATGATGAATTGAGTATGCAGTTGATGGTAGCCACCTTCAACAACTACCAGGAGTTGGTAGATCGTGCTCTTATGATTGAAGGGAAGCAGCAGCAAATTGAGAACCGCAAGAGGAAGTATGGACAAGGAAAGTATAATTCAGGAGCTCAGCAGAAGCCACGTTTTACCCCTAGACCGGGAGGACATTTTCAGCATACCCATGGAGTAGGTAGCTCGCACAATCACAATGGCACCAAGAATGGTAATGGGAATGGAGGAAGCAATGGACAGAACCGCAGCACCCCATCAACCCCAGCCAAGAAGGACTTGAGCCACGTCACTTGCTATAAGTGTTCGAAGCCAGGACATTATGCAAATGAATGTCCTGAAGGCCAAAACGGTAATGGAAGCTCTGGAAAGAAGCCGAACCCTTTCAACAGGGGATAGGTGAACCACTTTAGTGTGGAGGAGGTTGAAGCTCAGCCCGATGCAGTAATAGGTAAGTTTTTGGTTAAGTCATTTACTGCACTCGTTCTTTTTGATACTGGTGCATCGCATTCATACATATCAAGGGGATTTGTGGATAAGTATAACCTACCAACCCAAGCCCTTAGGTCACCCATGTTAGTAACCTTGCCAGGAGCAGAGTATGTGGCTAGTCTATGGTGTGATCAGTTACCATTAAGGATTGGTAACTATGTTTTTCCCTCAGGCCTAATAGTATTGGAATCTCAAGGATTGGATGTGATATTAGGCATGGATTGGTTATCAAAGTATGAAGGGAATATTGAGTGTGCTAGTAAGTCAATTTTGCTTACCACACCAGAAGGGAGAAGGATCAAGTATGTATCCCGGCATGTGCCAAAAAGGACACAAGTAAATTGCCTAATAGGAGTTGTGCAGGAGGAAGTACCAGTGGTAAAGGATTTTCCTGATGTATTTCCAGAAGAGTTGCCAGGCATGCCACCGGATAGAGATATTGAGTTTTTGATTGAGCTATTGCCAGGCACTGGGCCAATATCAAAGAGACCATATAGGATGCCAGCAAAGGATTTGGTGGAAATTAAGAAGCAGATTAAGGAGTTACTGGATAAGGGATATATTCGCCCAAGTTCTTCGCCTTGGGGATCACCAGTACTTCTAGTGGAGAAGAAGGATGGATCGTTAAGAATGGTTGTTGACTATCGAGGATTGAACGAAGTCACAATCAAAAACAAGTACCCACTACCAATGATCAATGATCTGTTTGATCGATTGCAAGGAGCTAAAGTGTTTTCCAAGATCGATTTGCGATCGGGGTACCATCAGTTGAAGATTCGAGAACAGGATATTCCGAAGACAGCTTTTACCACCAGGTATGGGCTGTATGAGTATATCGTTATGTCATTTGGACTGACTAACGCACCTGCCTATTTTATGAACATGATGAACAAAGTGTTTATGGAGTTTTTGGATAAGTTCGTCGTAGTGTTCATCGATGATATCTTGGTTTATTCAAAGAATGAAGAGGAACATAAGGAGCATTTGTGTTTGGTACTTGGGAAGCTCAGAGAACATCAATTATATGCCAAGTTCAGCAAATGTGAGTTTTGGTTGAAGGAAGTAGGATTCCTCGGACATGTTATATCTGGAGAAGGTATAGCAGTAGATCCCACTAAAGTTGATACCATGACCAAGTGGGAAGCACCAACAACAGTTGGAGAGATCCGGAGTTTTCTTGGACTCGCAGGATACTACCGGAGATTTATTGAGAACTTTTCAAAGATTGCGAAGCCTATGACGGAGTTGTTGAAGAAGAATACTAAGTTCAAATGGACTGAGGAGTGTGAGGCTAGTTTCCAGGAGTTGAAGAAACGTTTGGTTACCTAACCAGTATTGATGTTGCCAGATCAGACCAAGGATTGTGAGGTGTATTGCGATGCTTCACGTCGAGGACTTGGAGCAGTGCTTATGCAGGAAGGTAGAGTTGTTTCGTATGCTTCACGACAACTGAAGCCTCACGAATTGAATTATGCCACACATGATTTGGAGTTAGCAGCCGTAGTGCATGCATTGAAGACATGGAGACATTTTCTCATTGGAAATCATTGTGAGATGTACACGGATCACAAGAGTTTGAAGTACATTTTCACGCAGAAGGAGTTGAATCTCAGACAAAGGAGATGGTTGGAGCTCATCAAAGATTATGATATGAGATTGCATTACCATCCCGGAAAAGCTAATGTAGTAGCTGACGCATTAAGCCGTAAGAGCCATGTCAATACGTTAATGACGGGAGGAATACCCAAGGAGTTAGCAGAAAACCTTCGTGAGCTATGTTTGGAGATAGTTCCGAGAGGCTATGTGGCAGCATTGGAGATTCAGTCAACATTGATGGATAAAATCAGAGAAGCACAGAAATCTGACAAGGAGATTGCTTCTATAAAGGAGAAACTGAGCAAAGGAAAAGCTAAAGTATTTCGTGAGGATGAGCACGATACCCTATGGTTTGAAGACCGTGTTTATGTGCCCTATGACCCGGAGATCAGAAAGTTGATTTTGCGAGAGGCTCATGATTCACCGTATTCGATTCACCCAGGGAATACCAAGATGTATTTGGATTTGAAGGATATTTTCTGGTGGACAGGAATGAAGAAGGATATTGTGGAGTATGTAGCAGTTTGTGACGTATGTCAGAGAGTAAAGGCAGAGCATCAGAAGCCAGCAGGATTGTTGCAACCATTACCGATACCCGAATGGAGGTGGGATAAGATAGGCATGGATTTTATCACGGGATTACCAAGGACTCATTCAGGCTATGACTCGATTTGGGTTGTAGTCGATCGATTGACGAAAGTAGCTCATTTCATCCCAATAAAGACCACTTACACCAGTGCTAAGTTGGCGAAGATATACATGACCAGGATCGTATGTTTGCATGGAGTTTCGAGGAGTATCGTATCAGATAGAGGAACCCAGTTTACCTCAAAGTTCTAGAAGCAGTTGCATGAGACTTTGGGTACTAGGCTAGAATTTAGTACAGCTTTTCATCCGCAGTCAGATGGATAGACTGAGAGAGTTAATCAGATTTTGGAGGATATGCTGAGAGCTTGTGCGCTAGATTATGGATCTAGTTGGGACGATAATTTGCCATATGCAGAGTTCTCTTACAATAATAGCTATCAGACTAGTTTAAAGATAGCCCCTTTTGAAGCTTTATACGGAAGGAGGTGCAGGACACCGTTGTCATGGGACGAAGTTGGAGACCACCAGTTGTTTGGACCAGATCTGATTAAAGAGTCTGAACAGAAGGTGAAGTTGATTCGCGATAGGCTCAAGGTAGCCCAATCCAGGCAGAAGAGCTACGCAGATTCTAAACGCAAGGAGACAGTTTACGAAGTCGGAGATAGAGCGTATCTTCGAGTATCCCCGCTTCGAGGGATTAAGCGTTTTGGAGTTAAAGGGAAGTTAGCGCCACAATTTGTAGGACCATATCGAGTTTTGGAGCATATGGGAGAAGTGGCCTACAAGTTGGAATTGCCAGAAGGATTGTCAGGAGTTCATGATGTGTTCCAGGTTTCTCAGTTGAAGAAGTGTCATGCGGAGATGGCTGACATACCTTTGAGAGATACAGTACCATTAGAAGCAATTCAGTTGGATAACGATTTGACCTACGAGGAGAAACCAGTCAAGATTCTCGAGTTTGCCAGTCGAGTTACTCGCAGTAAGGTTATCAAGTTTTGCAAAGTTCAGTGGAGCCACCACACGGAGGATGAAGCCACCTGGGAGCGAGAGGAAGATTTGCTCAAAGACCACCCTCACCTATTCATCTTAAGGGGGGTAGGTTTATAACATCCCAAATTTTCAATTTGGAATGTTATACATTAGATCATCATGCATATCATATTTTATTTGCTTTTCATTTTGATCCTAGAAAATCCTAAGCAACTCAAGGACCCACGGAGAGAGTTGGGGATTTCGTTATTTACGTATTTGAGTTTTCTCAAATTATGTAAACAGGATCATTTGATTTTATTTATTTTATCATCAATTATTTCCATTACAAAAATATGAGAGAGGGAATAAAATGACTTTCCCAAAATATAAAATATTGAGGATTTAATAAAAAAAATCAATTAAGATTTATTTCAGAGTTTTTTTGGTATTTTTATTTGAATTTAGGAAAAATGCGCGTTTTTCAAAGTTGTAGTTTGGGCCCAAGTAAATGTTCACTTTATCGGGCTTGATTTTAGGAACCCGGCACAATTTATTTCGCGATTTTTGGAGTCCGTTTAGTATTCCTTTTTATTTTTCTTCCGAGCGGAATTATTTAAAAAAACGGAAACCGACTCCGGGCCGTACCCGAGCGGGACACCGCCTGGGGCAGCCTTTATATACCGAGCGCCCGAGCCCCAGAGCACCCCAGTCCACCCCAGCCCACCCCGCCGCCAACCGCCGCCGCCGCCGCCAGCCGCCGCCGTCTCGCCGGAACAGCGCGCCTTTCGAGGTTCGCCGACTTGTCTTGATTTCCGTGCAGAAAAAAAAGAGAGAGGAAAAAAAATTCTTTTCTGTTCGTCGCTTGTATTTTTCGTCGGATTTTCCGCGGTTATTTTCTGATCCGATTTTCGTTTTAGTATAACTTTTCGCTCGTTTATCGGAATCAGGCGATTCAAGCGCCTGGAGTTTCGTCTCGAAACCCTCTTTCCGAATAATCAACTTAAGCAAGTTTTTGCTACAGTAAAATTTGACCTAGATCCAGATTGCTAGAATGAAGTTGTTTTTTCGCTGTTTGATTTCTTTTGCTTTGTTCGATTGGATTCTTTTTGCAAACCAAGGTTCTTAAGTTGAACTTTCCGGTTAGATCTTCTATTTGAGTTTTAGCTGTGCATTAGATGAGTACTTATTGTATGCTTGTTTGTTTGTCTGCGATAGAATACCTGGAGTGCGCCGCCTGTTACTTCGAATCTCTAGGTTTTGCGGATCATCAGCAAGGCAAGTAACACTTTGATCATACCTTTTCTACAACCCAGTTTTATTGCATTAGATCAATCTTCACACATTGCATGATTATGATCTAATTAAATTGTGGGATGGGAAGTAGATGAGGTAGTACCTATTACCTGTTTATTATGAAACCTTTGGGAGTTGCTTCTACATTTGCTTATTATGCCATGCTATGCTAGTAGACGTGGATTGGGTCAGTGATATCCATGACAGATGTGAGTTTGATAAATTTTAATGGTTTATTTAAGGTGGCAACTTAAATACACATCTGGGTGGATTGAGGCACCTGGTTTCTGTCAGGACTTGCCTGTTTTCTTTTGGACCGCCACCCAGGCTCAAAGGGATCATGAGATTATTCATACTAGAAACTTCCGTGTGCAGCCACAAGCCATTATGGGCTCTGGCATAGTTGATTAAGTTGTGCGAACTCTTACAGTGGTAGACTAGCAGATGTGGGGGATGTAGGTGGTACGGTCTACCCGATCGTAAGGTGCTAGCGCTTCTGAAAGGCTATGTCTCGGTCATCCGTTTCTCAAACACCATGTAGTGCGAGAAATCCAACGGAGGCGATCGAGTCTTGTGGGGAAAAGTGCGCAAACCTCTGCAGAGTGTAATAAACTAATCATGGTTAGCCGTGTCCCCAGTTATGGACATCTTGAGTATCTGGTACTTGGATTATCATGTGAATCTCAACATGTTACTCTAAAATTAATTTTGATGGGTTAGTTTAGTGATGATTTTTAATTGGGATTGAGGATGCTGTCAACCATTCTCAATGTTTAACAACCACCATAATAGTAAATAAACTTATTCCTTTGAAGTAGGGAAAAATTGGCTTTACGCAAAAACTGTAACCATAGAGCTTTACACCAGCCAAATATGCATATAGTATAGTTGTTGCATTTCATTACTCTCTATGTGTTACCTTGCCAGCATATTCCATGTGCTGACCCGTTTTCGGGCTGCAACGTTAATGTTGCAGACTTTTTTAGACGACGATTAAGGAGTTTTAGGTCGTGGTTCTATACTCAGTGATGCCGTTGGAGTTGATGGACTCACTTATCTTCCAAGCCTTCCGCTGTTATCGTTATTAGATGGCCTTAAGCCATATTTATTGTAATGAGTTCTCTTTTGAGACATCCGATGTAATAAGTGTGTGATTGCTACTCTGCTATAAATCCTCCGAGTACTGTATGGTGTCAGCATTGCTGATCCAGGGATGACACCGGAGCACAGAGATCAGACTGTTTGAGGTCTGGTCGCTACACAAAGTATTTAAATCATGGACAACCACAATGACAAGCCAAGCAATTGTTTCATACTGTTGGTGTTCTCAAACTTTTTCAATCTTCACGCAATACATGAGCGTGAGCCATGGACATAGCACTGTATGTGGAATAGAATGGTGGTTGTGGAGAAGACAAAAAGGGAGAAGATAGTCTCACATCAACTAGGCGTATCAACGGGCTATGGAGATGCCCATTAATAGATATAGTGTGAGTGAGTAGGCATTGCCATGCAACGGATGCACTAGAGCTATAAGTATATGAAATCTCAACAAAAGAAACTAAGTGGTTGTGCATCCAACTTGCTTGCTCACGAAGACCTAGGGCATTTTGAGGAAGCCCATCATTGGAATATACAAGCCAAGTTCTATAATGAAATATTCCGACTAGTATATGAATGTGATAACATAGGAGACTCTCTATCATGAAGATCATGGTGCTACTTTGAAGCACAAGTGTGGTAAAAGGATAGTAGCATTGTCCCTTCTCTCTTTTTCTCTCATTTTTTTATTTGGGCCTTTTCTCTCTTTTTGGCCTCTTTTTTTAGTCCAGAGTCTCATCCTGACTTGTGGAGGAATCATAGTCTCCGTCATCCTTTCCTCACTTGGGACAATGCTCTAATAATGATGATCATCACACTTTTTTATTTACTTACAACTCAACAATTACAACTCAATACTTAGAACAAAATATGAATCTATGTGAATGCCTCCGGCGGTGTACCAGGATATGCAATGATGCATGAGTGACATGTATGAAAGAATTATGAACGGTGGCTTTGCCACAAATACAATGTCAACTACATGATCATGCAAAGCAATATGACAATGATGGAGCGTGTCATAGCAAACGGAACGGTGGAAAGTTACATGGCAATATATCTCGGAATGGCTATGGAAATGCCATGATAGGTAGGTATGGTGGCTGTTTTGAGGAAGGTATATGGTGGGTGTATGATACGTGCGAAAGGTGCGGGGTATTAGAGAGGCTAGCAATGGTGGAAGGGTGAGACTGCGTATAATCCATGGACTCAACATTAGTCATACAGAACTCACATACTTATTGCAAAAATCTATTAGTTATCGAAACAAAGTATTACGTGCATGCTCCTAGGGGGATAGATTGGTAGGAAAAGACCATCGCTCGTCCCCGACCGCCACTCATAAGGAAGACAATCAATAAATAAATCATGCTCCGACTTCATCACATAACGTTCACCATACGTGCATGCTATGGGAATCACAAACTTAAACACAAGTATTTCTCAAATTCACAACTACTCAACTAGCACAACTCTAATATTATCATCTCCATATCTCAAAACAATTATCAAGTATCAAACTTCTCATAGTATTCAACACACTCATAAGAAAACTTTTTTATTAATCTTGAATGCCTAACATAATTAAAGCAAATTACCATGCTGTTTTGTAGGACACTCAAAATAATCTAAGTGAAGCATGAGAGAACAATAGTTTCTATAAAACAAATCCACCCCCGTGCCCTAAAAGATATAAGTGAAGCACTAGAGCAAAAACTATATAACTCAAAAGATATAAGTGAAGCACATAGAGTATTCTAACAATTTCTGAAGCATGTGTGTTTCTCTCAAAAGGTGTGTACAGCAAGTATGATTGTGGAAAACTAACAAATAAAGACTCAAATAATATAAGACGCTCCAAGCAAAACACATATCATGTGGTGAATAAAAATATAGCTCCAAGTAAAGTTACCGATGGAAGTAGACGAAAGAGGGGACGCCTTCCGGGGCATCCCCAAGTTTTGGCTTTTAGATGTCCTTAGATTATCTTGGGATTCCATGGTCATCCCCAAGCTTAGGCTATTGCCACTCCTTGTTCCATAATCCATCAAATCTTTCACCCAAAACTTGAAAACTTCACAACACAAAACTTAAAGTAGAAAATCTCGTGAGCTCCGTTAGCGAAAGAAAACAAAACACCACTTCAAGGTACTGTAATGAACTCATTATTTATTTATATTGGTGTTAAACCTAATGTATTCCAACTTCTATATCGGTTATAAACTATTTTACTAGCCATAGATTCATCAAAATAAACAAACAACACAGGAAAAACAGAATCTATCAAAAATAGAACAGTCTGTAGTAATCTGTAGCTAACGCAAGTTCTAGAACCCCGAAAATTCTAAAATAAATTGCTGGACGTGAGGAATTTATATATTAATCATCTGCAAAAATAATTAACTAAATATCACTTTCCAAATAAAAATGGCAGCAATTCTCGTTAGCGCTAAAGTTTCTGTTTTTGTACATCAAGATTAAAAAGACTTTCCCCAAGTCTTCCCAACGGTTCTACTTGGCACAAACACTAATTAAACACAAAAAACACAACCAAAATAAAGGCTAGATAAATTATTTATTACTAAAAAGGAGAAAAAATCAAGGAATAAAAATAAAATTGGGTTGCCTCCCAACAAGCGCTATTGTTTAACGCCCCTAGCTAGGCATAAAAGCAAGGATAGATCTAGGTATTGCCATCTTTGGTAGGCAATCCATAAGTTGCTCTCATAATAGATTCATATGGTAATTTAATTTTCTTCTAGGGAAGTGTTCCATGCCTTTCCTTAAAGGAAATTGGAATCTAATATTTCCTTCCTTCATATCAATAATTTCACCAATCGTTCTAAGGAAAGGTCTACCAAGAATAATAGGACATGAAGGATTGCAATATATGTCAAGTTCAATAAAATCTATGGGCACATAATTCCTATTTGAAACAATAAGAAAATCATTAATTCTTCCCATAGGTTTCTTAATAGTTGAATCCGCAAGGTGCAAGTTTAAAGAGCAATCATCAAAATCACGGAAACCTAGCAAATCACACAAAGTCTTTGGAATCTTGGAAACACTAGCACCCAAACCACACAAAGCATAGAATTAATGATCTTTAATTTTAATTTTAATAGTAGGTTCCCACTCATCATAAAGTTTTCTATGGATAGAAACTTCCAACTCAAGTTTTTCTTCATAAGATTGCATCAAAGCATCAACGATATGTTTGGTAAAGGCTTTATTTTGACTATAAGCATGAGGAGAATTTAGCACAGATTGCAACAAGGAAATACAATCTATTAAAGATCAATTATCATAATTAAATTCCTTGAAATCCAAAATAGTGGGTTCATTGATGTTTAAAGTTTTGACTTCTTCAATCCCACTTTTAACAATTTTAGCATCAAGATCTAAAGACTCCGAATTTTTGAAACGTCTTCTAGGTAATGGTGGATCATATTCAGTCCCATAATTATCAAGATTCATATTTCAAAACAAAGATTTAATAGGGGACACATCAATAACTTTTAGATCTTCACCTTTATTATCATGGAAACTAGAAGAACATGCTTTTATAAAGCAATATTTCTTAGCACGCATCCTAGCAGTTCTTTCTTTGCACTCATCAATGGAAATTCTCATGGCTTTGAGAGACTCATTGATATCATGCTTAGGTGGGATAGATCTAAGTTTCAAAGAATCAACATCAAGAGAGATGATCTTAGCGGGAGGAAAATACTTAGAGATAAAAGCATCTTTCACTTATTCCATGAATCACTACTATTTTTAGGCAAAGACGAAAACCAAGCTTTAGCACGATCTCTAAGTGAAAAAGGAAATAGCTTCAATTTAACAATATGATTATCCATATCTCTCTTCTTTTGCATATCACACAAATCAACAAAGTTGTTTAGATGGGTAGCGGCATCTTCGCTAGGAAGGCCGGAAAACGGATCTTTCATGACAAGATTCAGCAAAGCAGTATTAATTTCACAAGATTCAGCATCGGTAAGAGGAGCAATCGGAGTGCTAATAAAATCATTGTTGTTGGTATTAGTAAGGTCACACAATTTGGTATTATCTTGAGCCATCGTGACAAGCAAGCAATCCAACACACAAGCAAACAAGAGACGGGCAAAAAGAGGCAAATAGAGAAAGAGAAGGAGGACGGAGAGAGAGGGCAAATGAAACGGCAAGGGTGAAGTGGAGGAGAGGAAAATGAGAGGGAAATGGCAAATAATGTAATGCGGGAGATAAGGGTTTGTGATGGCTACTTGGTATGTTGACTTTTGCGTAGACTCCCCGGCAACGGCGCCAGAAATCCTTCTTGCTACCTCTTGAGCATTGCGTTGGTTTTCCTTTGAAGAGGAAAGGGTGATGCAGCAAAGTAGCGTAAGTATTTCCCTCAGTTTTTGAGAACCAAGGTATCGATCCAGTAGGAGGCCACGCGCGAGTCCCTCACACCTACACAAACAAATAAAATCCTCGCAACCAACGCAATAAAGGGGTTGTCAATCCCTTCATGGTCACTTACGAAAGTGAGATCTGATAGATACGATAAGATAATATTTTTGGTATTTTTATGATAAAGATGCAAAGTACAGAAAGAAAAATAAATGGAAAAGGAAATAGCTTGTGGATGGAAGATTAATATAATGGAAAATAGACCCGGGGGCCATAGGTTTCACTAGTGGCTTCTCTCGAGAGCATAAGTATTATGGTGGGTAAACAAATTACTGTTGAGCAATTGACAGAATTGAGCATAGTTATGAGAATATCTAGGTATGATCATGTATATAGGCATCACGTTCGAGACAAGTAAACCGACTCCTGCCTGCATCTACTACTATTACTCCACACATCGACCGCTATCCAGCATGCATCTAGAGTATTAAGTTCAAGAGAACAGAGTAACGCTTTAAGCAAGATGACATGATGTAGAGGGATAAACTCATGCAATATGATATAAACCCCATCTTGTTATCCTCGATGCCAACAATACAATACGTGCCTTGCTGCCCCTACTATCACTAGGAAAGGACACCACAAGATTGAACCCAAAGCTAAGCACTTCTCCCATTGCAAGAAATATCAATCTAGTAGGCCAAACCAAACTGATAATTTGAAGAGACTTGCAAAGATAACCAATCATACATAAAATAATTCAGAGAAGATTCAAATATTGTTCATAGATAAACTTGATCATAAACCCACAATTCATCGGTCTCAACAAACACACCACAAAAGAAGATTACATCAAATAGATCTCCACAAGAGAGGGGGAGAACTTTGTATTGAGATTCAAAAAGAGAGAAGAAGCCATCTAGCTAAATACTATGGACCCGAAGGTCTGAAGTAAACTACTCACACTTCATCGAAGAGGCTATGGTGTTGATCTAGAAGCCCTCCGTGATCGATGCCCCCTCCGGCGGAGCTCCGGAAAAGGCCCCAAGATGGGATCTCGTGGATACAGAAAGTTACGGCGATGGAATTAGGGTTTTGGCTCCGTATCTGGTAGTTTGGGGTACGTAGGTATATATAGGAGGATAAAGTACGTCGGTGGAGCAACATGGGCCCCACGAGGGTGGAGGGCGCGCCTGGGGGGTAGGCGCGCCCCCTACCTCGTGCCTTCCTAGTTGATGTCTTGTCATAGGGTCCAAGTCCTTTGGATCATATTCGTTCCAAAAATCACGTTCCCGAAGGTTTCATTCCGTTTGGACTCCGTTTGATATTCTTTTTCTGCGAGACTCTAAAATAGGCAAAAAAAACAACAATTCTGGGTTGGGCCTCCGGTTAATAGGTTAGTCCCAAAAATAATATAAAAGTGTATAATAAAGCCCAATAATGTCCAAAACAGGATATAATATGGCATGGAACAATCAAAAATTATAGATACGTTGGAGACGTATCAAAAGGACACCGCAAGATTGAACCCAAAGCTAAGCACTTCTCCCATTGCAAGAACGATCAATCTAGTAGGCCAAACCAAACTGATAATTCGAAGAGACTTGCAAAGATATTTAAATCATGCATAAAAGTTTTCAGAGAAAAATTAAATTTTGTTCATAGATAATCTTGATCATAAACCCACAATTCATCGGATCTCGACAAACACACCGCAAAAAGAATTACATCGAATAGATATCTAAGAGAATCGAGGAGAACTTTGTATTGAGATCCAAAAAAAGAGAAAAAAGTCATCTAGCTAATAACTATGGACCCGAAGGTCTGTGGTAAACTAGTCACACATCGTCGGAGAGGCTATGGTGTTGATGTAGAAGCCCTCTGTGATTGATTCCCCCTCTGGCGGAGCGCCGGAAAAGGCCCCAAGATGGGATCTCACGGGTATAGAAAGTTGCGGCGGTGGAAATAGGGTTTCGTGGTGCTGCTGGATGTTTTCGGGATATATGGGTATATATAGGAGGAAAAAGTACGTCGGTGGAGCTGCGAGGGGCGCACGAGGGTGGGGGCGCGCCTTACCCCCTTGGGCACACCCTCCTGCCTCGTGGCCTCCTTGCTTCTTTCTTGACGTCCACTCCAAGTCTCCTAGATCACGTTTGTTCCAAAAATAACTCTCTCGAAGGTTTCATTCCGTTTGATATTCCTTTTATGTGAAACACTAAAATAGGCAAAAAATAGCAATTTGCACTGGGCCTTTGGTTAGTAGGTTAGTCCCAAAAATAATATAAAAAGGTAAATTAAAGCCCATTAAACATCCAAAACAGATAATATAATAGCATGGAACAATCAAAAATTATAGATACGTTGGAGACATATCAACCACAAGTGTGTTCCACGATGTGATGATACATATCATCAAATGGGGAGGGCAAGTACTCAGTTGATGTAGAGAAACACCGTCGCAGTTCACTATTTAGAATGGTCACCATCATTGCTATCACCCATGCCGTCTTCACCATGTATATTTGAGGCATTGACAGGAGAGGAAGATAAGGAGAGATGGAGAGGTCATTAGATCATGGTGAACCCATATGCAATTTCCTTAGTTTGGTGTGATGGATTCGACTGTGCGGTGCAGTTTGCCACCATGGAGGTTTCTCGCAAAACATATAGGAAGTTTGGAGCTGGTGTTTTCTTTCTGTATGTGCATGAAGCAATCCTTATATTTGCATGCGATTAAACTAGTTAAATGAGAATTACATACTTTTTGGTTGTTGTCTTTGAATAAAAATAAATTTATACAAGCAAAGACAATAAACTCTCTAATCTCATAGACTTTGACAAAATACAAGTTGTCGGTATAACGGGAGAAGACACAAGTGTGGCCTGTCATTGTCAAAACAGGAGAACTATCTAAACTTTGATGAAAGAGATCGTTGGCATGTTTTTATCAAAAAAAGATCAACAAATATAAGATTTTTTTGGAGATAAAGCACAAAGCACACTTGTAGAAACCATCTTTGACACAATTGCTTGTTGCTCTCATAAATAATCATCTTTCTGGATGGAAAAGTTGCAATTACAACTTTCAGCTTAACTAAAACACCCGCACATAAATTGTACCCAGCAAAAGAAAAGAGATATTCACATAAGAATTCATGAACCATTTGTAAACTAAAACCACAAAATTACACATAGGCACGCTGCAGGACTGAACCTATATGCAACTCGTGCCAGACATACAAGGGACCCTGAAGGGCGCCCATGTATGAAGAAGACGAGGTTGGGTTTGGCATAGTGATCATTGGGGTTGAATCGGTCGATGCGCTCAAACCACTGCGGTGATAAAACATACATAGTAGACGCGATCACCATCACAGTTGAGCATGTAGCACATCCCTTCCAAGAAAGTCGTCTAGTTGTGCACAACGTGGTTGGAGGAATCTAAACCATGCCAGCAATAGCACACTACCATTCATTTCATGTAACATTGTCGCCACAAGGCTGAAGCATAGTGCCGCCATCGATAGCACCAGCAGGAGTGCACCCAGCCGACTCACCTTCTTCCTCCCCCACATGAAGTACCCACTGCCGTCATGCTCTTAGTTACACATAACAATGGTGCCATCATCATCCATGTCATCTCCTCCTCCTCAAATTCCGCCAATGCCTTCGGTTCTTCCGGCCTTGTCCCCATGAACGATGACATGGAGTAAATTTCCCAAGAGGCAGTTGGTGTCCTCTCCGCCAGCTCTTCGCCTTCACTTTGCATAGCATCAGGGGGTGATGGAGGTCGGCGCCCATGAGCTCGTGTCTCTCTAAGGCTTCATGAGCGCGTCGCCATCCTCCTCTGCGACCTCCACACCTGCCTCCCACACCAATGCACCATGCTCTTCATCCCCAACTGTGTCGAATGTAGACCACGATGTATGAAATACACTATCTATGTAAACATGAAACACACACCTTCCATGCAGAGATAATAATTATGCTATTCTTCTTCTGCCCGAAGTCAGTGAGTATGCTCGTGTTCCCGACCCACACTGATCTAGCCGAGGATGGCACACATGAGGAGGAGGACATGCATGACTGAGAGTCGAGGGAGTGGGAGGCGCCACCGATGGTGGCGGTCATCTAGGGTTACGCCCTGGTGGGCGGGTTTGCTCGCTCATGTGGGGGAGAGGTAAGAGAGAGCAGCCCGACTAACAGGTGAAAAACAATGGACGTTCTTGGACATGAGGTTGTGCCAAATATCACAACACTAAAGTCTAGATGTATATATTTGATTGGTAGTCAAACCTAGACTTGAAATAATATTGACAGTACACCAAACTGCACTTCGGATTTCCAAACAGAAGCTTAATATCTAACATATCATATCTCATGTACCTGTTCTATTCCATATTCCAAAATGCAGGAACATGTGCGCCTTGTTCTCCATTTCCATTTACTATTTCACATGGCCTTCTGTTCACCAATAAATAAATCATGCTTAGAGGAACTCAATTCCTTTTAATTCACAGTAAAAAAAGCAAGCAAGCAGACACCTTAATTAATTATTAGTAGGACCTCAATCTGGCGCTTAGAAGCTTGCATAGTGCGATAAAACAAGTCAGCCAGCATGTTGTGGGCACAAGAAGCAAGCAAACAACAAGCCTAATTTATTAGTTGGAGCTCGGCCGCTTGCACTTTTTCTATTGCAGCTGAAGGCACAAGACCAATTACCTACAACCTGCAGCTCCGTGGTTGCAAAGACATTTACAACTTTCTCTCTTAACCATCATTTACAGATTTGCAGCTCCTGGCATTGTCCTTATAGAGTTCTATCCTCTCTTGAACATCATAGAAACATTGTCTTCAAAAGTTCATCATCTCACCTTACCGCCCATTGGGAACTTCTTTAACTTTAGGAAGTCTATCAAAGCTTAACCATGGATGCCTAATTCTTCATATGTTCTGGGTGAAGGAAATATGCCCTAGGGGCAATAATAAAGTTGTTATTTTATATTTCCTTATATCATGGTACATGTTTATTATTCATGCTAGAATTGTATTAACCGAAAACTTGATACATGTGTGGATACATGGACAAAACACCGTGTACCTAGTAAGCCTCTACTAGACTAGCTCATTAATCACAGATGGTTAAAGTTTCCTAACCATGGACATGTGTTGCCATTTGATGAACGGGATCACATCATTAGGAGAATGATGTGATGGACAAGACCCATCCATTAGCATAGCATATTGATCGTTCAGTTTTATTACTATTGTTGTCTTCATGTCATATACATATTCCTTTGACTATGAGATTATGCAACTCCCGGATACCGGAGGAATACCTTATGTGCTATCAAACATCACAACATAACTGGGTGATTATAAAGATGCTCTACAGCTATCTCTGATGGTTTTTTTGGGTTGGCATAGATCAAGATTAGGATTTGTCACTCCGAGTATCGGAGAGGTATCTCTGGGCCCTCTCGGTAATACACATCATAATAAGCCTTGCAAGCAAAGTAACAAATGAGTTAGTTGCGGGATGATGTATTACGGAACGAGTAAAGAAACTTGCCGGTAACGAGATTGAACTAGGTATGAAGATACTGACGATCGAATCTCGGGCAAGTAACATATCGATGACAAAGGGAATAACATATGTTGTCATTACGGTTCGACCGATAAAGATCTTTGTAGAATAGGTAGGAGGCAATGTGACGTCCAGGTTCCGCTATTGGTTATTGGCTGGAGAGGTGTCTCGGTCATGTCTACATAGTTCTTGAACCCGTAGGTTTCGCATGCTTAACGTTCGATAACGATTTTTTATTATATGAGTTATGTGTTTTGGTGACCGAATGTTGTTCGGAGTCGCGCATGCGATCACGGACATGACTAGGAGTCTCGAAATGGTCAAGAGATAAAGATTGATATATAGGACGATGGTATTCGGACACAGGAAGTGTTCCGGGGGTACCGAGTACATATCAAGTCACGGGAAAGGGGTACCAGGCACCCTGGCAAAGATATGGGCCTAATGGGCCAAGAGGGGAAACGCAGCAGCTAGTAGGGGCTGCTGCGCCCCTCATATGGGCCGCACCATAGGGGAAAGGAAATGGGGGGTGAGAGAAGGAAGGAGAGGGATTCGCCCTCCCCCTTCCTTCCCTCCTCCCTCCTCTTTCCTTCCCTCTCCAGAAAACATGGTAAGGGGGGCGAATTGGACAAGGCCCCCAAGTAGGATTCCTCCTACTTGGGGCGCCCCCTTGGCTGCCCCCTCTCCCTCCTACCTATATATATGAGGGGGGAGGCGCCTAGAACACATATCAACATTTGTTAGCCGTGTGCGGCGCCTCCCTCCACAGATTACACCCTTGGTCATATTCTCGTAGTGCTTAGGCGAAGCCCTGCGCGGATCACATCACCATCACCGTCACCACACCATGGTGCTGACGAAACTCATCTACTTCCTCGACCCTTTGCTGGATCAAGAGTTCGAGGGACGTCATCGAATTGAATGTGCACAGAACTCGGAGGTGACGTACGTTCGGTGCTTGATCAGTCGGAACAAGAAGAAGTTCGACTACATCAACCGCATTGTCAAACGCTTTCGCTTTTGGTCTACGAGGGTACGTAGACACACTCTCCCCCTCTCGTTGCTATGCATCTCCTAGATAGATCTTGCGTGAGCGTAGATTTTTTTTTAAAAAAAATGCATGCTACAATTCCCAACACCGGGCTTCTGGCATGACCACCAATATATGTAGATGGACAATTAAGCTACACAAAATGAGTATATGAAAGGAGATTAGCAATTGTTTTCTCGCTCCACTTGTAAACATAACAAGCATTTTTTTTTCAAAGTTGGTCTTACCCTATTTTTGTAAAAGAAAGGTCAGGCACCTTCATGTCTAATAAAACATTCTATAGCAAATCTATGGAACCAATCAGTCTTCTCTTAATATGTTTATATGCATGGTACTAAATTCCAAATTGGAACTACAACTGACTTCAATATACGCAAGTTCAACAGTGAAAAAAGCTTAGCAACGGCCTGCCCAATGCCTACTTTCTACCCAGATGCGCAATTGCAAGGTTCAGCTGATTAAGATGCTTGAGTTTATCTGCAATGGTAGAGCATTATCTTTCTAATTCAAATTCAAAACTAACAAGAAGCAACAGAATATAACTATCACTATGGCACCTGTTACAAAGATGAATCCCTCCTTCCTCAAAGTCGACAAGCAAGTTATTTGTTGCCTTCCCATATTCCTCTGAGAGCAGGGCACCTTCACTCTCGGCTTTTAGTCATGCATTTGTATAAAGTAGTATTTGTGTTCAGGTACTGCAGAAAATCATAGAAAATGAATGTTACAGTTCTGGTTTGGTCATTTCACTCTGCTCTCTGCCTTTTCACGGATGCCATTTATGTTATAGACCTTACTTGAAGATGTTCATAAATCGTCATTGATGCCTTATCTGTTTCCTCCGTAAACTCCGTAGTTCACACACATATTTATATTCAATAAAAAAACTAAAAACACTTTGCTGCAGAGCTTCCAAATTATTACACAAGAAGCAAGCAGATGTCATCCACTCACCTATCTGAGTGTGTGTCCCTGCACAGCTCTGCCGAATCAATGACCGAGCAAACCTAGCCAATCATCAACCAACCCACATTAAACGACACAGATTAAATAAAACATAACCAAAGAAGAGTAACTTAAAGTGTTGGAGATCTCATTGATGGTGCGAACAATCTCAGCAGAGGGAGCCAGCTGCCCAATGTGACCAACGAGCTCGTCCGACCTGCAAATCTCCACCTAATATTAAAGGGAGGATTGTTTCTCCACCTTTTTTCGTCCATCAGGTCTTTTCCGTACGTCTCGTTCCATTTTCCATGCGTCCGGTTTGTCCTTGGAAACCAATCGTTGGGTAGTATCCAAATTAAAAAAACGCTAGGTATTCTTTGGGCCTTGGCCCATCACCCGCTACATATACACCCTCTAGATCGCTTGCCTCGCATCTCTCCAGATTGCTCGCTTCGCTTTCCTTGCCTCTCTAGATCGCCTCCCAAGGTCGCCCTCAGCAGCAGCTCCAGGTCGCAAGATCCAAGCTCGCACCTTCAGAACTCACGGCAACGACTCCGCTTCCGTCTCCTCCGCACCAGTGATGGATGCCTCATCTTCTTCCTTGCCCGCCTCCGGATCAAGTGTCGCGCCATCTTCTTCCTCCTCTTGCCTCCGCACCATCTTCTTCCTCCTCAGCCTACAGATCAGTAGTGGGTACTCCTGCATAAGATATAAATCCAGTTTGTAAAGAGAGCCTGATGAATTCAAACTATAGCATAAAGTGGAGTAAGAATTCAAACTGTAGCATAAAGTGGAGTAAGAATGCAAACTAGATAAAATAGGCTTGTGCCATGTGGGAATAAACAACATGGAACACTTGTGTTGAGAATGTCAGGACCAGAGAAGAGTTTGGCAATCAGCTTGGAGGCTAGACATGGGTCCCGGCTTGGAGGAAAGCCCGCCTCCAAGCACTATGGATGCCCTAAGAGGAAGAGGAGTGCCCAAACTAGCAATACTCAAACATATAGTCCACAATCAACTTGAGAGTTCACCAAATGCCAGGTTGGACCATATTAGCAAAGCATGCTCCACAATCAACATGAGAGTTCAAACTTACAGAAAAAGAATTTATAACAGTATATAGATTTCTTTGTGTTTCATACAAGAGATGCATAAAGCAATGTTACCGATAATTCAGTAAATGGTAGTATAGAAAAGGAATTTTTTAGTTGATTCATTCACATCTTCAGTGGTTCAGTTCTTGATACGGGAAGAACTACGCACATTGTCAATTATTGAGTCAGATGTAAAGATCAACTATACAAACAACTGCACCATACAGGACCAAGGACCAATACAGAAGAAGTGTGATCTATAAATAGCCTTCTCGTGAAAAAAATATAACCGCTTAACCAAAGAAAGGGGGGTTGCTTAGAAAATATTAGCGATGATTTCTTTGGAAATATTTGGGTAAAACAAATTGCTTCTCGTTTGTAAAGTAGATTAAGAATTTTGAGAAAAGCAAGTGGGAGAGACAAAGAAAAAGTAAATAGCACATGAGCATCTTAAGGCATACCAGATTATCAGAAAGAGAAAGACCTAAAGAGCACAAGGTCAAATCATGCCACACAAGATTTTCGTGATACTGCTACTTGCCTTAAGTAGTTTGCAAATACCAGTTCTTTCTAATAATCATATACTCCATGAATTACTTACATCCCATTTTCTAGCATCAGCAACAACTTCTCTCCCTCTCATCTCAAAAGCCTAGGCCAAATACTGAAATCAATTGATGCAAACTTGACAATTCCAAGTTCAGTAGCAACATAAATCTTACCAGATATACTTTGGGCAGAAACAACCCCAAGTTCATTCTTATCATTTGAAAGGTAGTGTGCCCTTGCATCACCAAGAGAGAGCTTTATACTGTTCTAGGTTTGCAATCTCAGTTGCACGAATATCTTGTTGCCTATAACAAACAGGAGAGCAGGGCATGAGCAATAATTAGCGAAGCAATAATAAGCAAGTTTACAAATCATGTATGTAGAAAAGTAGGGGAAAGAGAAAAGGTAATTCCTCGAAGATTCCTTATTTTCATATTGGTGCATCATCTACTATAGCAGCATGACATTTTCTCTGCCCACAAGATTCATTTGATGCAAAACTAGAGCAGCATGAAATTTTCAAATTATACTCCAACTACAAGCTCTTTACAGTCTGACTAAATGGACTGCAGTGAGTAAGCAACACATCTAAGCAAGCACATCCAGAGGGGGGAGGATGCTAACCATGTCGGTGCAGAGGGCGTCCCCGAAACCCTGCTCCTGCTCTGCCAGCTCGCCAGCCGAATCGCGACCCACGAAATCACGGGAGGGGCTTCTCCCCGGCGCTATCATTCCCAGCATGACCCCTGCTCCTCTGCAAGAGAACATGAAACATTGGTACGCAAGAAATATGAACAAATGCTCCAGATATATGAATAAAGGAAAGCATGTTGATAAAAACTAAATTGGATACTTTTCTCTACTCCATTATTCCAGAATAGTCGCAAACACACGTATGTCATTAGTCCTTCTGCTATTAGTCGCAACAATACATCATATCTATTCCAATTTTTGCATTAGACAGCAAGATCATGACACATGTGAACAAACATGAAAACATGGAAATAACATCATAGCATCATCTGAATTTTTATACTCGAACCAATGCTCCAAGAAACATGAAAACATGGGATTTACCACTAGGAAACATGCAAAAACTTGTTCAGGCCAAAGATATGATCAAGGCACCAGGACACATCATCTGTATTACAATTCAGTACTCCAGCATTGGTACTCCTATGATCAGCAGAAGCAAACACTGAATAAATGGAGAGATGCATCGTTGGAAAGCAAGATAAGCATCGCAGCAATGGATTGGAAAGGAGAGAAAAAATGGACCCACTACAAAAAAATACACTTCCGTGATGATACGTGTTTGTCACAGTAGGTCGCGTTTTTTGTCATGCATGTACATCCATGACAAATTTATGACAGAATCAAGATAGTCATACATGTGCTATCATAGAAGTGTTCCATGACATTACCAAAATTATCATCACGGAAGTGTCCACTTCCATGACGATAAATCGCGCGTCACAGAAGTGCTTTCGTCAAGGGTGATCGACACGTGGCATCCACCATAACGGAACGCCGTTAAGCTATCGGGTCGGGTTTTGGATCCGATAACCCGTTAACAGCCCCGACCAATGGGAAGTTTCCACGTGTAAAATTCTTATTGGCCGGACGAAACACGTGTCAGCTCATCAGTGGGTCAGATACGCGCCTACAATATGTCGACACGTGCCATGGCCCACCACTGGCCCCTTTAGCTTATAAAGTCGGCCCGTTTGACTTGGTCAAAAGTTAATGGGCTGGCCCATGAAAAGCCTGTTAACGGTCTCTTTGCAAATAGCCCATTTTACGGCCCGTTAACTCACGACCCGTTAGGCCCTAAAGGAAATCGACCCAACAACGTCATGTGGGCCGTCAAATATAACACAAGCCCATTTCACTTTCGGCCCATGTATGGCCCATGGCGTCTTTCGGCCCATATGAGGCCTTCGTATCTTTCGGCCCTTTACAGGCCCACGGTGACTCTAGCCCATAATGAATAGTAATTTTCTTTATACCCGTTAACGGCCCGTGATTTACATGGGCCGTTTCCAGCCCGTGTTAGCTTTTGGCCTATTGACGGCCCATACATTCTTGGGCTCCTTTTCGGCCCTCGATTACTTCCGGCCTGTTACTGGCCTGTTCCCCTAATGGGCCAAATTCGGCCCATGGCAAGAGTCGGCCGTTACTGGCCCGTTCCCCTAATGGGCCAAATTCGGCCCATGGCAAGAGTCAGCCCATTACTGGCCTGTTACCCTAATGGGCCAAATTTGGCCCATGGCAAGAGTCGGCCCATTTCTGGCCTGTTAACCCGTTGCGCCGTTTCCAGCCCGTCCTATATTATGTCCCATTAACGGCCCGTTATGCCTGTGACAGAATTAAGCCTTTGCTGTCCTACGGCCTGTTAACGGCCTGTTACCGTGCTGGGCCGATACCAATTACGCCCGATTACGGCCCATGTAGACCCATTTATTCGACGGCCCGAGGCCCACCAATTACAGGCCCATTTATCCACGGCCCGTAGGAGACCCATGGATCCTACGACCCGTATATGGCCCATGGTAGTTGCGGCCACTAGCAAACCAAGGAAAAAGAAGACTAGGAAATAAATAAGGCCAAAACTAACGCTAGGCTATTAAGGTGATTGCACAGATTACATCCACTCGGCATCAAAGATTGCCACCAGTGCAAATATAGGGAACACCCTACACTATACAAAAATGGCTTGCTGTTTTCTTCAGTCGGTGGCTACATGTTAAGAATAAATTTTGTATCGCACCAGAACAAATTACAACTATATAATAAAAGGAAGGTTGGCATAAAACTTAACAGTCTAGCAGATAAATGCACCACCAGAAGTTCAAAAGCTCAGTTCATTTAACCTGACTGTTACGTTTTCATGTTGTATTGTCCGATGGAGCACCATAACCCTCGCCTTCATTTCCCCTAGGCTCCTGAACAACATAGCAAATGTCTGATAGTCTGGTTTCAAAACCATGCATATCTTGACGACATTGAGCAATGTTTCTCCTTGTTTCACAAAGGGTCTCTGTTAGGGAATGAACTTGTGTCTGGAGCGCAGATACAACATTGCTTTGAGCTTGCATATCTTGATCATGAGGCAGTTTGGACGATATTGCCTTAACAACCAACCCAGTATTACGCAGGAACGTGCTTTTGGCACTGCTAGTGGACAGGTACTGACCCACTACAGCAAGAGCTGACATTGCGGTTATAGTTGCCTCGCCACCTTCAGAAGGTGGCGGTTCCACCATTTTTCCATAGCTCGCTGAGAAGTTGAGGTTTTACATTAGTAGTACCAGAATAGAAGATATTAAGGAGGCAGCAAAACCAAACAAAATAGCTTTGGTCTATATACAGAACTTATTCTGGTGAACCCAGTTGTATAAAACCAGGTTCCAAACATATGACCATGTACCATCGCTAATGTATTGTCTATTTCTTCACATTGTATTGAGGGCTAAGGATAAAGAGATGAAGTTTATAATATGGTAAGCATAGTATGACATCATTCATATCATAAAACAACTGAGAACAGACAAACAGGCAATTGTAACGTTGTGTGGGCAAGTCCAGCACGGAACTAGATTACAGGTCAATATTAAAGGAACATCACTCCTCTCTTTTAAACCTTGTAAGGTGCAATGATACGCTAAGACAATTGTGTATAAAATTGAAAAGAGTAATAGACATTGGCTGCAAACCATGTAGTTCAAGGCACAAGTCAGAGTAAATAGTAGTTAAAAGGCATGAGGATTAAGGACTTACAACAGCGGCTTTGACTGGTGTAGTCATGCCCTTCTTCTTGCTGGTGTGACAGTCCTTGAAGATTTCCACGGCATTTGGTTCAGGTACTTTTTGTTCCTTACGGGCTTTCCTCTACATTTCGAACAAGTCAATATAGATCTGATAATATGGTACAACGAAAAGAGTGAAACAACAGCTAATTACAAGAGCCTCGCAGTGTGCGATATAGCTATGAGATCCTATCATCTGTTGGAATTTCACTTTCGTACAGTTGGCCTTGTTCTTTGAACAGTTCACCTACAAGAAGATAGATTTGTGTGGCACATGCATAAATAGGACTTCAACATGTGATCTGATCACATATATATAATGTACCTGATACTTCGGATCAGACCGGTGTTTAACAAGGCCCCTCCAGTCTTCATCCGATATATTTTCCACTGGAGATGTTTGGGAAAGTTCACTGTTAGCCTTGCCTTCAAAGTGAGTTTTCCTCAAGTTATACCGATACTGTCGCAAAGCAGACTTGAAAACATGGGTGCAAGCTTGTCTGGTTGCATCATCTTGGCTATCCAACTTGAACGTCATCTGTTGAAAATTATGGGAGTCTCATTATCAGCAACCTAGAAAGTATGGGACAGAGCAAGACGATATTACTAGTTTCCATACATAACCATACATACAGATAAATGATCGAGGAAGGTGTTGAACTGGGTTTCATCTTTGCCATTCCTGTACTGAATCCATGTTGGGAGGATACGTACATGACACCTAACGGCAACCGCTGCCTCTGATACTAACTTGACTGACTCTGTAGCATCACGTGGCCTTTTTAAACCTGCCTCAAAACGGATCTCCATTCTTCCTCCTCTAGATTTAGTTAACCTATCGAGCATTATCCCTGATGTTTGTTTCCTCTTGCACCTAGGTGCTAGTCCAACAATGAACATAGGAAGTGTTAGTGTACATCAAACTGTGAGACTACATATAAAGAAGCATGCAACTGTAACTTGACTCCAGCAACTACCTACTTGCTGTTGAAGCTCACAAGGTTCATCTGATATTGCCAACTCGTCTTGTGTCAGGAGTGCTTGGGAAGTAGTGTCAGGTGGCAAGGGAGCTTGGGAACGTGCTGCTAGCTCAGTTGACGCACGAGTAAGTCATGCAGCTGGTAGTATTGTGATAGGTGTTGCAAGAACTAGGGCTGTCTCTGCTTGTTTGGTGGCAGCTATTTGTTTCTGTTTGGCTTTTTTGCAACTCGTGTAGCATGGGATGCCGTGTTTGTAGAATTTTCCGTTAGACTTTGACCTTCTATTGCACCATCAGTACCAGCAGAATCTGCAGGATTCATCCGCTTCTCATTCCCTGCCATTCTGTGTTTCTTCCTCTTTCTCTGTGCCATGTTAAGTCAAGCCGACAAGGAAAACGAATAACAATTTAGTTCTTCAGAAGAAATTGATGCGTGATGCAGACGAACTGAACTTTGATGTTAGAGAACCACATGATAGGAGGATGTAATATGTATGAAAAACAGCACGGAAGAGATAACCAGAACTATGATGTGTAAACTAAGAAGAAGACATTTCACCAAATTAGAAGCAATGCAATGGAAGGTAGACACCATATGAAAGATGCTACAAATATCGCTCTGCCAAGTTAACAGTGTCTCATCATAAATGGCATTTAAACAAATGTGAAGCAATATAAGAAATAAATCATATGCAAGATGCAAACAACATCACACTACCATGTTAGAGGTCTCTCGTCATTAGTGCCATTGCATATTCACAGTATTGCATATTCACAGGTTATGATGTGTAAACTAAGGAGAAGGCATTTCAACAAATTAGAAGCAATGAAAGCTAGACACCATATGAAAGATGCAACGAATATCACTCTACCAAGTTAAAACTGTCTCGTCGTAAGTGTCATTTCAACAAATTAGTAGTACAAACTAGAAAAGAATGTGAGATGTAACCTATATCACACTCCGAAGTCAAACGTGTCTTATGATAAGTGATTGTTGCAGGTTACACAACAGTAGTAATTTGATGTAAGAACATGATGTGATAGACAGATATTGTATGTTCTAGAAACAGAAACACGTGTCTTATCTATTATATAATTAAGACAAGAGACAAATAAGCCGCGTCATTAATCCACATAGGCTAAAAATATATGATTCATCGATCTTAATTTTAATGGATGAGATTTAAAGACGGATTAGTGTTACGTAAATCATGTCACGTCCAACCTTTCAAGGACATACACCATCAAACATAGACACGTAAAGCAGTCAACATCTATGAAAAAAAAGGTAGATCTATCTCCAATTGGAAATTCATGTATGGTTAAAAAAACTAAAATTCGTATTGGACAAGGAGACCCACAACTTTAGTGTTGTCTAATTTCTACGGGTGGATAACCAACGAAGTTGAGTCCGTGTATAGGAGGGGGGTCCAATAGAAGCAACCACATGGTCGCTGATGTGACCAACAACTCTTAGTACAATCAACGTGACAACTTCTCAGCTTAAAAATCCTGCAAAAAAATACTTCAGGCAAGTAATAACCATGACACGTAGATTCAAAAAAAATAACCATGACACGTACAAACAAGTCCACCACGACACATGCAATCCAAACCCAGGATGGACACGTATAACCCTGCAAAGAAATAATGACACATATAACCCTGCAAAAATATAATGGACATGTATACAACCAGAATAATTAGGTCTTTAATCCTCAAAAAAGAGAAATTTAATTCTTTCCAAGAAAACCGAGCGATAGGCAAGTAATGCACGTAAAAAATATATACTAGCAATGGGTAAGTTCTTTGGTTTTTTAGGGGAACAAGCAATGGGCAAGTAATAACCTTGACACATACAAACAAGTCAACCTTCAAACGCGCAATCTGAATCCAGGATGGACACATGTAATAACCATGCAAAAAGATGGACACGTACAAAAACAAAACAATTAGGTCTTTCCAAGAAAACAAAAAAACATACACGCATGCATTGGTAATCCTAGAAGGAATTAAAAAATATGTCCTCTCTCTCTCTCCATATTAAGAAACTTACACGCAAGACTCGGGCTAAACCTAGATGGAATTATTCTTGCAAAAAAAACTAGATGGAATTATAAAGAGAAAGCCTAGCCTCCACACTCTCTCTCTCTCTCTAAAAAAGGAAGACTCATATTGCAAGTACGCATTAGCGACCGACGGCCGCCGCCATAAAATGATGGAGTGCTTGCCGGAGACGGAGACATCAGTAGATCGGATTTTTGGGTTGCTAGGAAGAAGAATTGGGCTAGCATGGAGATACATCATGGTGGCCGATGAGCTTGATCCTAGAGACTGACCAAATCGTGATGGCAAGCACCACGCACCATGCAAGACCTGGTCAGGTAATCAGCCACGGCCGCCTGGTCGTCTTCGACGACTGCTTGGTTGGCCACATGGAGTGAAATTGGTTGGGCACGTATTTAAGGTGGAAGTGCTTGCCGACGACGGAGACAACAAGCACATCGGAGTTCGGGATGCTAAGAAGAGAAGCATATTGGGCTATCGTGATAGTGCGATACATCACGATCATCGTGATGGCACGCATAACACACAATGGAAACACATGGCCAGGTCGTCAGCCACGGCCACATGGTCGCCGACATAGATTGCACCGGCACACAGAAGACGCACTAGCCGGATAACGGAGTTCTCCTCTTGGCGATCGATCAGCCGCTACCTCGGCCTCTACCACCACGGTCAGAACTAACTCATGATCATCAAATTCTTGATCAGGACACGTGCAATTCTTGATCCAGTTCAACCAATTTTCCTCTGTCTATTATAATCGTCAAATTTGTGATATATACCATGTGTAATTAATAATAATGTGTGGTTATCTTTATAAATTGAACTAATACCATTGGATTTTTAATACTAGATCTTACTCTTCACTTTTTATGTGATTATATTTCTCTTAACCATTAATAACTAAATTTTGTACATGAACATTTTTAGTGAAGTCTAATATTAAAAAAAAATGTGCGCCTTATAAGTTCTTTTTTGTCATGCTAAACTCATAACTTGTACTCCCTCCTTCCATCTATATAGGGCCTAATGCATTTTTTAAGACCGCCTTTGACTATTGACAAGATTAATAGTACATGACATGCACAATGTGAAAATTATATCATTGAAAACTCCTTTCACACACGAATTTAACGGTGTGCTTTGTGTAAGCTGCATGTCATATATTATTGCTCTAATATTTGGTCAAAGTTAGCCTCGAAAAACGCATTCGGCCCTATATAGATGGAAGGGGGGAGTATGTAAACAACATGGTCCCTGTCATAAAGAGTAAGCTATATGATCGACGTGATCTTGGCCTACTTTGTCACTGATAATAATATTGTCATTGATAGGCAAGTGAAACAAGCAAAAGAACATGGACATGAACTGCAAAAGGAAATTATGATCAAAGTGGCCAAGGGAGAACGTATAAGCAAGATATCATGTCAAGTATGTAATACAATTATTTGAATTGTGCTAAAAAATACAACTCAGTCCAAATAATATAGACATGATTGAAGAATAATCATGTGCATGCCCATGAAAATGGATATGAATAATTAACAAATGGACGGGAGATAGGAATAATCAGATATGAAGAAATAGAAATAATTTTTCTTCTGTATTTGTAAAGGTTTGAAATGGAAGTTCATGTAAAGTCCACAATAAATTATTTTAGATGTGCTAAATAACATATTTTGGAGAAAAATTTGTTGCCACCATTAGACAAAGGTAAGTTATGACACAATAACATGGACATAGATAGATAAATTACAAAGACAAGGCTTGCAAGACTTAGTACAGAGATAATGTTTTATGAATTTTTAGTGAGACACATACATTACATTAATACGCACCCCATAAATGAAATTGGAGTAAGGATCGCATGTGTGGAAGCTCTACATGGCATTTCCCTAACAAAACCACACTGCAATAGTGCTAAAGCTCACAAAGGGAAGAAAAAGACACCCCAAGCATTTCATGAGCCATCAAAATTGCGATGAACTATTATTTGAAATTTGTCTATTGTGATGTTATTTTTTGGTGTCCAATTTCTTAAGTTCAATGACCAAATTGACCTAAAAATAATCTCATACACAAAGCTAATATAGAAAGTATGCTAAAACTCAAATTTAAAATGTGTGAAAAATCTAGCCGCGCAATGCGCGGGTCACCCCGCTAGTTCAAGTATAATGTGTAAAGTAAGCATATGGAATTCAACAAAATTAGAAGCAATACAAGCTAAACATCACACATAACATGCAACCACATATAACAGTGCCAAGTTAGAGGGAGCACCGGTGATGCTGCACTAGGGGAGACGTGCCCATCATAAACACAGCTTTGTTGAGTGTCTATGCGTGTGTTGTCATGGAAATCATCTTGGGGGTGTGGAGGAGTAGAAACTGTAGAGGCCCTCCGTTCGGAAGGAGCACATTTATCCGCTGCCTTGCTAACTTCCTTCCGCTTTATTGATTTTGAATTGCACTAGTAGAAAAAGGGTCAAACATGAAGCACATTAGTGCCGGTTTGTATTTGAGCCGGTACTAATGGTACCATTAGTGCCGGTTCGAACGGATTTGCATTAATGCCGGTTCGTGTTGAACCTTTAGTACCGGTTCGTGGCACGCACCGGTACTAAAGGGGTGGTGGCAGGCTGGCGTCAGGCCGGGGCCCCACGATTACCTTTAGTACCGGTTCGTGGCACGAACCGGTACTAAAGGTCTAACCTTTAGTACCGGTTCGTGCCATGAACCGGTACTAAAGGGGTCTGACCTATAGTACCAGTTGGAGACACAAACCGGCACTATAGGGCAATTTTCAAACTTGAAAAAATCATAACTAAATCATCCTAATTCAGAAAAAATACATATAATATATCAAAATTTGCAGAACAAAAAGATTGATCCGCTGAAACAACCAGTTTTCCGTTTTGACAATTTTTTAAAATCACAAAATTCCAAAGGGAAAATAGAGTTTTTGGGCGTTTTAGACGTTTTTTGGACGTTTTTAGCGTTTAGTGCTAGGGTTTAGATTTCAGCGTTTAGGGTTAGGTTTTATGGTCTAAACCCTTAGTTTTTACTGTTTAGCATAGAGTTTCCGACGTTTTAAGTCCCGGGTTTAGGGTTTAGGACAATTTTTGAAATGACAAATTATAAAAGGAAAAAAAAGATATGCTCTAATTTATGTTTTTTTGAATTTTGGTTAAATCTTGTCAAACCGGTCAAACAACTGATTCAAGAAATATAGAGTGTTACTAAATAATTACGCAATAATATTAGTGTTACTAAATAAGTATCTCAGTTTTTTTGAATTTTGTTCAAATCTGGTCAAACTGTGGTCAAACTATGGTCAAACTACTTATTCAAGAAATATTAGTGTTACTACATAATTATTCAAGACTATTAGTGTTACTAAATAATTATTTCAATTTTTTGAATTTTGGTCAAATCTGGTCAAACTATGGTCAAACTGTGGTCAAACTATGGTCAAATTTATTCAATAAATATTAGCGTTACTAAATAATTACTGTTTTTTTAGAATAATAGTTTCAAACTCAAACGGTGAAATATGTGACTGCATGCTCAAGCTAAACTCCTGAGGGTTAATTGGATTGATATCTTACTATTGTCAGGAAAACAACAAGTGCAGACTCGGAAACGAAGGAGAATAGAACTTGAAAATTAAGCGTGCTCGGGCTGGAGTAGTGAGAGGGATGGGTGACCGGTCGGGAAGTTAGATGATTTGGAATGAGTGATTCACACTTGAGCAGTTGGGAGAGATGATTAGAGACTAAATCATCAAATAATTCAGAAAAATTAAAAATAAAAAAAATAAAAAAAAATTCCAAAATTTTCAAAAAAAAAACTTTAGTACCGGTTGGTAACACCAACCGGTACTAAAGGTCCCCCGTACCAGGGCGCGAGCTCACGCCATGTGGTGGCACTTTAGCGCCGGTTCGTGCCGAACCGGTACTAAAGAGGGGGCCTTTAGTGCCGAAACTTTAGTGCCGGTTCCATAACCGGCACTAAAGGCCCTTACAAACCGGTACTAATGGTCCGTTTTCTACTAGTGTTGTCAAGTAAAAACGACAAGAAAAAGCAATAAAATTCTCTCTTCAGAACTCATTCATGCATGATACTGACAATCACTACTTTGATGTAAGGCAAACACATGATACCAGGATGGAATATGTACGAAAAACAGGACGGCATGGCATGTTCACAACTGTTTGTGTAAACTAAGCAGAAACCATTCCAGCAAATAAGAAGCAATGCAAGCTAGACACCACATGAAAGATGTAACCAATATGACTCTGCCAAGTTAAAAGCGACCCATCATAAATGGAATTTCAACAAATTAGAAGCAGCGCATGCTATAAATCATATGAAAGATGCAACTAATATCGCACTGCATATACTAAAGGTGTCTCGTCATGTTGATTGATGCGGGATACAAAAAACAATAGTTTTATGTAAGGACGTGCTTAATAGACAGATGTACTATGTACTAACTACAGGAAGGCATGTCACATTAGCAGGTATAATGTATAAGCTAAGCAGACTAGCACATGCAGTTTAACCAGATTGGAAGAATTGCAATCTAGACACCATATGCAACATGCAACCACATATCACGCTGCCAAGTTAGTGCACTGTAAAAGTAGCAGATAGCAGGTGGCTGAAAAATAAATGACAGGAGACATATTATAGGTGGCCAAATGGGCCGGGATAGCTGGGCCGGCCCGGTAGCACGGTCGGCACGGCACGGCACGTGCTAAATGGGCCAGGCCCGGCACGCGGCACGCCACGGGCCGTGCCTGGGCCTGAAGGCCGAGCACACGGGCCGGCACGGCACGGCCCGATCATCTTTTTTTTAATTTTTTATGTATCCTGATGTGGCCCAACAGGTAAAAATAGGCTAAAAACGCCCAGTGCGCAAAATAGGAGGCATATTAGCGGGCCTAGCGTGCTGGTGGGCCGGCCCGATTAGCATATGGGTCGTGCCTGGGCTGCAGGCTGCAGCACACGGGCCGGCACGGCACGGCCCGTATAATAATCGTGCCTTCGCGGGCCGGGCCGGGCCAGGCACGATTAGGATGGGCCGTGCCGTGCCGGGCCGGGCCGGCCCGTTTGGCCAGCTATAAGACATATGATAGCTCTACAACATTGCATGGCAAACAAAATTAGATTCTACTCTGTATGATTTTGTAATATATGAGCACAGGAAATGCAGGTACTCCTCCAGCACACCACCACATGTGGTCATATCTAAGATAACAGTCGACTGAAAATAAGTAGGTCAGTCGATTTTTTTAATGAATCGTCTGATCTATAAGGAACGGGCAGATGGCCTTCGTCTACCTCCCGCCAGTCACTGTTGACGATCTTTCTCGAACCACCGGCCCAGACCCCTGCCTCCGCCGCCCCGCCCTCCCATCGACCTCACACCACCGACGTGCTTGGCAGCGCCCCCAGGCCATCCTTTTAATCCTGGCCAACCTCCAGATCGGGTGCCAGTAGCTCTAGGCCGCACACGCCCCTAAGATAAACACCAAGGTGATGCTTCCCCGGCATAATAGGCGTACTAGCGCCTGTTACGCCGGGGAATGCTTCCGTTAATTGGGAATCAACTGGCCAGAAATTGAAATTCAGGGGGGCGACGGACCTCTAGCTAAGGTGAAATAGTATATGAGGAGAAACCTTGTGCATCGCGAGTTACTAGGAACATCTAGTATCAGGAAGAAGCGGTCAACTAGTGTCTTATGTGGGATGAATACCATGCAAGCAGAGACGTAAGATTTGCACGAATAAGGGAAGAGGAGTACCTTTTTCGGTTGCCGGTGTGGTCACCTCCACATGTCGCGCCGATCTTCTTATTTTTACCGGGGAAACCGATGTTCTGGAGGGTGCAGGCTTGGACGAACCCATGGCCAAATTGTTGACTATGTTCTCGTGGCCGTATGTCGGCGGAGGGGAAGCAGATCCGAGGCGGCGAAGGACGGTGTAGCAGGAACAGCTCCAGTGCGGTGGAGGGTGGCGAAGTTGGAGCGGTAGCAGTGAGGCGCAGGACGGCGTGGTTGAACTGACTTGGGTACGGACGGCTCGGCCTCGGCTTCAACTACTAGCCGTTGAGGGTGTTGCGGTTGAGGTTGCGGTGGACGACGACGTCGGGGTATCGGCTCCGGCGTGATGGAGGAGGGCGGCGGTTGATGGGTGGGATGGGATGGCGGACGGAGGACGCCGGGGTTTCGCGGCTAGTGGAGAGGTAGTTTTGGCGCCCACGAAGTACGAATGGGGAATCGGACGGGTGGGGGAACCATGTTTTGGTCTGGGACGCACTTGTTTTTGGCTTTTTTGAACAGAAGATGGGACGCGCTTGTTTGAAATTTGGGGAAAGTACAAACTTTGCCCCCTCTTGAATTTCGGACCTACTACGGGTCGGGGGTAGGATGGTAATCCCAGGTGTCCCAAATAGTGGGCGGGAGCGATTTTGGCCGCGCACATGTGTGCTTAGGCGGCCATTGTGTATGAATGTTTTTCGGATGCGGTTGTGTGGCGTCTAGATGAAGCTACAAACCTACCCCGGTTTAGACCTTTGGACGTCGAGCCGGTAGGTTTCACGGGTCGGAGTTATTAGAAAAGTAATTTCCTTGTACTACCAAACATTGGTCTCACGCGGTTTCGGGCGAGTAGAGGCTCTTTTGGCGCTTCGTTCGAAATTTGAAACACAAGCATTCACGTTTAGAGTACTCTTGAACTATTAGGATTGACCTAAATAGACAATGTTATATTTGACCTTCTATGTTTGAAAACCTCATTAAATTATTCGCTTCTTTTTGAAATTTTGACACTTAAAAATCCTATAACTACGATTATTTTGGAATGGAGGAGCTAAATTTGAATATATTTTGTACACGACTACATATACTATTATGTACAAAATTAGAGCAAAGATTGGTGCCCCCATAATTTAGGTATGGTTTACAAATGCCATGATATCAAATTCAAATAATTGAATGGACTTCATGTTGAATTCGATTTTTTTAAACCACCTTAAGTTGAATTCAAATGTATGCTAGTTCATAGGTAGCTATTTATAATGTCCATTGTGTAACTTTCGTATGTATAATGTGCTTTACACACACAACATGAACTATACTCACATTTATATTTGATTGCTAAAGCGATGCATTGTCTGGACTTCAAAATACTAACTATGTGGATCAATTGTGTCGAATAATAACATAGACATGCTCAAATTCGATAGAATCTAGATGTCTGATGGATCAATGACCGCTCCTTATGCGAATTGCAAATATCATGATCCCATCCTAATATTTGGATACAATTTATATATTTAATCAATGTGTAGAGCAGTCTTTTACGTGTAGTTTCACTCTCCATCCGTGGTCTCTCACACATGCTCACACACTCTCTCCCGAGGTGTCTTTCTCGCACACATGCTCTAGATATAACCCTCCCTCCCTCTCGTAACCATTTACAACTATTTCCACTAACCTTTATCACAAGCACTCTTCCTCTTGCAAACATACACACGCACAATCCTCATCGACCCTTTCTATATACATGGACCTACCTACGTGTCTCATGTACGCACATTATCTTTACGCCTGTCTCTCACGCATTGTCTCACACCTCTCTTCCTAATTGACGAGTATGATTCTAGTAGAGCATTCTGTAGGATGCCCCTTGAAGTTAGGTTGGATGAATAGTAATATCAGAGATAAAGGGGTTACCTTAGTCCGAGAACCTCGGGTTACAAATCCTAGCCGGCTTTGTTAGTGGACACAGAGTCCTTCACAATTCTGTTATCTTTGTCTTGTACGACTAGTCATCCATGGGTCTTCCTAAATGCGTCATGGGCCGACCAATGTGGCGCAGGACGGAACCGAACGAAGGGCCTCATCTCGACCCACCAGACCTCACGCGGTGACACACCCTCTGCCCCCGCGTCTCATTATCTTCTCACACCCACACATACCAACACAAACACCACACACAGAGAAAATTTCTCCTGGTGCCTGTATTCCCTCCCCCCTTGCATATACACACTCAAGGGAATGGAATCTCTTGTCGTGACGTCATATTCGTCTCTCTCTCTAGACCACTCTCATTTCTCGTGTTATCCCTCCCACACCCCCCCCCCCCCGTCGGCCCCTCTATCCATGCCTCTCTCGAATACGTAATACACACACATACCTCTCTAGGCCCTGCCAAATGCATCAACTACACATTCACACATGTTACATCACATACCCCATTGATCTAAAAAGCCATCTCTTCACGTTTATTTCGCATACAACATTCCTTTTGAATAAAGTGTGGACAAAAAATTATTTTAGAGTTTCTACATATATACAACATTACAAAGTTATATGGAGGAGTATGAACGGTAATTTGCATTGCATGGTGCCCACAATGATATTTATTCCGCACTGTGAATTTGTATATTTTTATACTATATACAAATTTAGTCATAATAAAGAGAAACGAAGAGCATCTCTCCCTCCATCGCATACCCCCCTGTACGCCCCTTTCACGTATGCACACAAAACTATCTCCAGGTCCTCTAAAAGTAAGCCCCCAGAAAATTCATGCATGTTTCATCTTTCTCTCACGATATATGTAATGACGATCATTGTATTTGAAGCGAAAGCACGATACATACATTGGACTTCAGAATCCACTCATTACGGTCACCATTTACGTTTAGTGGTTATTATACAGTCACGGGCTCACCGTACAACTCTGTATTTGCTCATGACATGACTAGTTGACCAGTTAAACGCTCCACGTGGCACCTCTAGTGTTACATCACATTATCTCACTACCAGCGTGCCCACCTGTCGACTTGTATCTACTCTACATCTACACTCTTATAAAATACATAAAATACACTCTTATAAAAAACAGAGTTGGTGATGATGGTGTGCCTACCATCCTGCAATATAGGCCATCCGATTTATATCTGACGGATAGGAAAGAAACTATGGCAATTTTGCAAAAAGGTACCCACACACCTCTCCACATTTGCAAATAAGGCCTTCCCTCGTTCATCCTTTTCTCTCACAAGATAAACAAGTCATAAAAATGCATCTTGATGTTACGTGCAACGCACGGGCATCTTGCTAGTAAGAATGAAAACAAACGACAAAAAATATTTGGACGGTGGTTCGAAGTCATGACCGCGGGCACAGCGGACAAGGTGGCCTTGTATTTGTATGCTGAGCCGTCTGTTTTAACACACAGGAGCTGGTGTGGTGATTATACACACACGCACGCATGCACACAAACTGCATCCACGCAACACATGCACCCACGCACGCACGCAACACTCACACGTACACACGCAGCCACGCACGCACGCACGCATGCATGCACACACCAGTACACCACACGACCAACACACACACTCCCGCTCAAGTGCTCAACCTACACGTGCATGCGCACACATCAGGCCCTGACAGACACATACATAACCAGGTGATTCGCGCGCACGAGTTGGAGCCTTGTCGCGCCTGCGTAAATTTGTGTTTATCTGACCTTTTGCCTATGCGAACTGACAGGTGGGACCCACAAGGAATGTGGTCAATTTAACTAGGCAACATGGCGCACGCAGACTATTTGGCCGGTCAACAGAGTGCAATCCGATGCTGAACTGTGAGCAAGTGACCATATAATCAGCGCAAAACGTATATAGTGACCATAATCAGCTTATTCTGAAGTTCGGTGACCGTATTACGCTTTTCTCTCTGTAGGCCCTCCAAAACTACATCTCTACACGTTCTCGCATGTTACATCTAACAACTATGCAATACAGCACTACTACTACACTCTAACACAATAAATCATATGTATTTTTAGTTTTACTAGATATCATATTGTTACTTATAATTATTCAGTTTGCATACATTAAAATTGCATTTGAAATGTATGGCCAGTATCATCTACCGCGCGGGAAAAAATCCCGCCCTTTCCTATTTAATCGGGTTTGTATCGATGGATCGTGCAAAACAGCAAAACTATAGTACTATACAGTACAAGTGACAGTTCACTGGGCCGTCGTGTCGTCTACTCCTCCGTCGTAAGAGTGGAGCGCTCGCTTTCATAAATCTTCTAGTCCCTTTCCCCGACATGTGGGACATCAAGCTACCGGGTCCACGTGCCATACCGGAATACAGTGCAGAGTAGCCGGGGTGAAGCACCCCAGTCATGGCGCCGGCGTAGTAATGAGCAATGAGGCGTCAAATCACAAAGCTGCACCTTTTCCCGCGGTTAAGTTGGAGGGACGAAGCAACCATCATTTCACTCATTGCTAAATCCGCTTCTCCCTCATCTTCTTCAACTTAACCACGTGTTGCTTCTGCCATTGTTCTGCCTCATGTGGGACGCGGATCGGCTTGGTAAAGCACTGACGTGGGACCGCATGTTAGCAAACCGCGAGGACAACGTCCTCCGAAAATAAGAAGCCTAATTCTAGACTTACAAAGGGAAACGTAGCTGCTACGTATACTTTCCATCTAATCTATATATGCCCCCCTGATTTTCAGGTGGGGTGGGCCTAATCCTCTCCTTTAATCCAATCAAATAGTCCCACATCACATCAGTTCGTAACTTTACGTAAACCATTACGTGGATGTAGAATTGCTTAATTAAGAAACCTCCCCCGCCATCCGCGCGGCAAAATCACCTCCTTTTTACTAATCTTGATTCTATAATTTTTTAGATCAATATAATTGAGATTTGTATAGATAGCACACAGGAGCAAAACCAAGTGGTACGGTTAAGGGCATCCACAATGTGTAGCCAAATGTGAAAATAGTTTTTGGCATCGTGGGAACCATTGTGGACAGTGTTGCCAAAGCCAAAAAGATGGAACCGAAGCTCCCTGACTGATTGATTGATTGATTGAAGGAAGGAATAGAAAAATGCAATGTCTCTCCTCTTTCTCTCATGCTTGGACGCATGTAGTACAGTATAGAGCACAGAGTCTACTCCCCTGTCCCTTCTATCACAAATCACAAAGCAGTGAGGTGTCAAATCACAAAAGCACGGACGAAGCAACCATCATTTCACTCTTCGCTAACTCCGCTTCTCCATCGTCTTCTTCGACAAACCATCTCACCGCACTAGTACTCCTAGTAGTACTCCCTCCGGTCCTTTTTTGTCTGCGTCTAAGAAAATTTCGTTTTCCCCGCAATGCTCTACGCATTCGCATTTTTCGCTGCTCTTTCCAACCGGGCCCTCCATCCCTTTCCACCGCATGCGTGCCTGCAGTAATCCCATCTCTCTTTCCCATGTGCTTCGCATCTTCCCAAGGCAGAGAGAGCTGCTTGCATGCAGAAACAGGAGAGAGAGCGAGAGGCGCATGCGTGCAGAGAGATGGACAGGGGAGAGAGAGAGACGACATGCATGCATGCGGAAGTGAGAAGGTTGGTTTGCATGGCGCTGCATTAATCAAGCGATGAGGAGTGAGATGGTTAGCTCTTTGGTATTTGGAGAAAAAATACGCATTAATTGACACGTGAAACGAGGATTTGTATCGATTAAATCCCGTGAAGGAAAACCCTGCCTTTCTTTTTTAACACTAGTACTCCTAGTACGTACGTACTTATCCTGTTTGGGTCTAGGCCTTGCATTGCCAAACTTCGCCACACATTTTTGCCAAGCTTGCCTAAAGTTTTCAAAATGAGAAGGAGGTACACTTGCGCACGGCTGTTGCGGTCGCACCGCACCCTCACACGGTCGCTCCTGCACGCCGCGGTCGCACCGCACCCTCACACAGTCGCTCCTGCACGCCGCAAACCCAACCAAGGGAACGCACCCTCACTGACACGTGTTGTCGCATGTGAACAAACCAAACTCAGCCATCCTATCGCTAACACATAATTTTCGTTCATAGAGTATGTTTATCCAACAGCATGTTGGGGAGTATCCGTACGGCCCGTGTGGTGGTATGTTGGGGAAGAAGAAGAGGTGAGGAAGAAGGAAAGAAGGGTTAGGAGACGTAGGATATTCATCCAACCGCCTGAAATGGTAGACTGACCCAAGTCAGGCGACTTGCATAACAAATATATGTTTTTATACAGCAAAAGATCCATAAAAACAACAACATAAAGAAAAACTATCACTGCTCGCGGAAAGAGACGGCCTCGTCGTCTTTGGCTGCCGATGCGAACCAGCCGTCGCTGCCGACGTGTGTCTCCGCACCGTAGTTGTCCTCGGCCTCCGTCTACTCGTTCAAGCGGAGCGTGCGGGCGCTCTGCACGAACGAGAGCACAGCCCGACTAAAGTCGACGACGTCCGGTTCCGCCTGCAGGAGGGCCTCGATGGCAGCGGCATCCGCGCGCTCCGCGTCGAGTCGAGCCTCCGCCGCCCGGTTCAAGTCCGGGACGTCCTGTTCCGCCTGCAGGAGGGCGTCAATGAGAGCGGCATCCGTGCGCTCTGCGTCGAGTCGAGCCTCTGTCGCCCGGTTCAAGTCCAGGACGTCCGGTTCCGCCTGCAGGAGGGCCTCGATGGCAGCGGCATCCGCGCGCTCCGCCTCAAGTTGAGCCTCCGCCGCCCGGTTCACATCCACGACATCCGATTCCGCCTGTAGGAGAGACTCGATGACAGCGACATGTGCGCGCTCCGCGTCGAGTTGAGCCTCTGCCTCCCGGTCCTCCTTTAGTATCGCCATGTTGAACCGCTGGTCCGCCTGCACCATGGGGGACTCGGACGCCGGCACGAAGTCGGCGTCCATCGTCTCATACCCATCGGGGGCCTTCTGCGCCGCGACCTCCACCATGAGCATTGGATCGGCTTCCTCCTCCTCGTAGCTTGGCTCCAGAGAACTCGGGGATTGGCCAGCCGCAAAGCGAGCTTGGGAATGGAGGTCTGTGGCGCCGACCACCGCCGCGATTTCTGCACGGCGCTCCGGCATCAGCATCTTGTAGTAAGTGATCTTGCGGTGCACCATGGCTTTCCGGCGAACTAGGGGACGCTTGATGCGGGCTAGGGGATCGAAAGGTGGGGGAATGGGCTGGAGATTTGGTGTGGTTTTAGGGCAGTGGCTGGCGTAGGCCGAGCAGCGAAGGTTCTGGTGTGAAAAGTGGTTGCGGTGACGACCGGTCAATCGATTTTGACTGTACATCGCTCTTGTCGCGTTCGCGTTGCAGCCCGGAACGCTGGACCCTCCATGTCGCTCACCGAATGGAATGCGCTTCGTCTTGCATTTTCGCTCGCTTGTGGGACGCAGTTGAGAGCAAACCGACGTCCCTCCCCCTCCCCCGCTCGCGTCATTTATTATACCACCACTCGCTCCGTTTTATGCGGAGTAAATAAAAACAGAGGGAGTATACTACGGATGAGGATCCTGACATGGACGAACCCACTGAGTAACTGACATGCGGGGCCTAGCAAGCATGGGGTCCACCAGTAAGTGACCGAAAGGGAGGGTAAGGCAGGGATACCTACTTCAGAGGATCCACTTCCACTATACTACTTTGACCAAATGTTAGAGTAATAATATATGACATGCAACTTACACAAATGTTAGAGTAATAATATATGACATGCAACTTACACAAAGCATATAGGGTCTAATGCGTTTTTTGAGGCTAACTTTGACCAAATGTTAGAGGAATGATATATGACATGCAACTTACACAAAGCATACGGTCAAATTCGTATGTGAAAGGAGTTTCCAATGATATAATTTTCATATTATACATCTCATGTACTATTAATCTTGTCAATAGTCAAATTGGAAACCATCTCGAGTACAAATCTAGGAGTACGTACGAATCTAACAATCTTGATTGGGCGTTGTTGAATGTTGATACCTTTTTTTATCAAAGTAGAGATACTTTGACTACACATAAAACTTATATGTAAACTAGAAAGGATAGGAGGGAGTATATTGTACGTTCAAAAACGAAACGAACATTGAATACCGTTTATATATGATTTGCGGATGCTATGATCACCGGTTCAAAATTTTGAATCCGCCTTAGGTATCACGTGCCCCCACTCGTTCCCTCTCGATTTCATCTCGGGGTCTGGAGATCTATTGAAAGAGGACTAGGGTGGGTACATGCGAATGATACTCGGCGGAATGTTCAAATGAGGCATGCGGGAGGATGGACTCGACTGGAGGATGAGATGATCGATGGAGAAGATGGTTGGAGAGGAATGAGAAATAAGCAAACGCCACATGATTATACTTGAACGGCTCAAATAAACAATAAGTTGTCTCGCTTGGCCTACATAGTGAAAGGCCTAATGCGTAACGCAGAGCACTGCCGCTCAAATATGGCCGGGAAAATAGGGAAACCGACATGTGGGGCAGACTAGTCCAATGGAGGAGCTGGCCCATGACCTCCTCGCCACCTACAACCGTTCATGTGGGTCGTTGGGGCCAACAACTGGGCACAGCTCCAGCACCACCTCTGGACACGGCGACCGCGGTGAGAGACACGCTCATATCGTAGCTAGACACGGTCGGTTTCAGTGTGCCGAGGGTGGCATTAGTGTTGTGGCACGACCAATGGTATGTTTGGTTTGTGCCCAAGGTTTCCCCATCAAAGCATTGGGTAGCCAAAATTTTGGTTGAGGTATTGGTTGCCCATGATTTGGCCGACATTGGCAAGAAAAATGAACTAGAGTTGGCTAGAGTTCATTGGCATGCCAAAGAAATGGCAACCATCCAAACAAAGACCAATCTTTGGGTGATGACCAAAATTTTGGTTGAGGTAATGGTTGCCCATGATTTGGCCAACATTGGCAAGAAAAATGAACTAGAGTTGGCTAGACTTCATTGGCATGCCAAAAAAATGGCAACCATCCAAACAAAGACCAATCTTTGGGTCATGACCAAAATTTTGGTAAGGTGCACTTTGGCCATAATCCAAACACACCCCAACACCCGGCTCGTCGAGGCTGCACGGGGCGCCGCGACGCGTCCGCGGAGTGGTGTAGCGCGGCCAACTGCATCCTCTGGACCTGAGACCATGCCGGGTCGTCTTGCTTTTTCAATGACATGCGGGGATCGCATGTGAGAAAAGGGCATCTCCAATGTTGCCACGACCGCATATGACTACCCTGGCATACCAAAACCCTCGTCCCTTCCGCCGTCACGTGGTGTGTTCCCAGCCGGTGCCAGCTGCCCGCATTCATGCCGTCCATTCGTATGTCGTTGTTAAGAGGCTCGGTGCCCGAGGAACCAACTCCGGCGACTTAATAACGCACCCGGACACTTGGCCTCACCGGAATGCGTTACTTAAAGCGGCAACGCCCAGCTAACCTCCACACGATAGCGCATCGTCCTCCTACCTGGCACCACATCCGCCATGACCGCAAGTGCGAACGCTCTACGGGAGAGCTTGTCTTCGGGGATGAAGCTCGAGGTCGCCGCCCTCGCTCAAGTCGCCTCTCGCAATGCAATAGTGGCGTAGCCGGACGCGGACGCGACCGCACAAGCGGTGGCCATGCTGGCGGCTGATGACGGGAGCACCGTCAGCCACGCATCCTACTTGCCGTTGTCCAACGTTCGACACTGCCGAGGTCGGGGACTCCTCCGAGGATGAGTAGGGCATGGGAGGCGGCAGGGCATGGTGTGCCAACTGGCCGGTACGTATCCCGTGTTCTACTCTTTCTCGCCGGAGACCGCACCTTCACTTCATGGGTCTTGAACCCCGCCCCCGTAAATAGAGATCGCAGATGGAGGACGTCGATTGCCGCCGTAGAATAGGTTTAGGGTCGGGTTTCTTTTATTTTTCTGTCCTATAAAAGTATGAAATGTAATGAAAATCTATCGTGTTTGCATTAATCTCGGCCGGTGTATATGAACTTTCACAATAATATACATATTGTAGGAGTGGTAGCAAGATGCCCGTGCGTTGCACGGAAGATCAAGATCTTGTGGGAGAAAAGGATGAATGAGGGAAAGCCTTATCTGCAAATGTGGAGAGGAGTGCAGGTAAATTGTCATAGTTTCCTTCCTATCCGTCAGATATAGATCGGACGACCTATATTGCAGCACACCATCATCACCAACTCTACTTTTTATTGAACCAAGACAAATCTAACATGCGAAGTAAAATAAACACATAGGGTCTATATATACACAAATTATCTTAGGCACTCCAATAGTACGTCCACTACACATTCACGCATTTCACATCTTTCTACATCTACGGGAACCTACGAAAGGGTTAACGTAAATTACCTCTCTCTCTCCTCCCTGATTTTCATGGTGGTGGGTCCCTCCCTCCCCCCCCCCCCCCAATCTACAATCAACAGCTCACACATTTCACATTATGTTAATTACGTAACTGGGATTACATAGGTGTAGCATTACTCGTCCTAAAAAACCCATCTAAGCCAACCTCCCAGCATATCGCGCGGGAAAAGACCCGGTCGCGCTGTTTTAGTCGGGATTACCAGATTACTAGTAGTAGTATCATGGATCGCACGAAGCAACAAAGTTTTTTTGAGGGGGCGAAGCACCTAGTTTAAAAGGGAAAAATGTGGTACACTCACAGCACTCCTGTCGCGGTCGCATTGCACCCCAGACACGTTCGGTCCTGCACACGGCTCACGCAAACGGAACGCGCTTCGGCTTGCCTCTTCACTGACACATGGGATTGCACTTTGAGAAACCGACCATGCGCCAAACTCCCCCCTCCCACCACGCGAAAATCCTCCCCCCCCCCCCACACACACACCCAAAAATTCCCCCCAAATCCGATTTAACCGCCCTTCGGCCAACTAGCCAATAATATTCACAAAACCCCCCTCCCCCTGTCCCCCTCCACTCCATTCGCTCCGCCAAAGCCGCCCTCCCCGCCGCGCCGATACGTCGGTGCCGCGGTTCGTCGATCCTCTCACTCCCACGGTACGCTCTCATAGACTGCCGTCATCTAGCCACGCCGCCACCTCTGGCTACGTTCTTGTGGAGGCGCACAGCGATCAGCGCCGCCACCGCTGGCGACGTTTGTGTGGAGACGCACGACGGTCAGCTTCTCCGACGATACGCGCATTCTAGACTGAGGCCCCGTTCATGTCGGTGTAGCGCTGAATGTTAGCTGATAGACGTTGTTAATCTCACTGTTTGCCGAAGTAGTTTACTGTCAATATGCTCTGCTTAAGAAGCTTCCTTGCCCTGTTCTGCACTCAATCTGCTTAGCTGAGATGGCATGCGAAGGCCGATTAGTTGCTAAAATATCCTGCCATATATTTATTGTGACGTAGATTGCCATGGTCTAGTAGCCAATCTGTTAGGTGAAATAGCTCTACACCGTTTTATACTCAATCTTTGTTGCTATGATGGCCTTCGATAGTTCGATGGTTGTGTGCTCGGCTTCATTGACTGCAGAAACAGCCTTCCATAATTTGGCACTCAAATATGTTTGCTAAATTAGCTTTACATATATTTCGTTACTTAGGTCTGCTCGTCCAAATATCTTGCCATAGCTTTAGACATCGACCTAGGTATTTTTTTTTCTGGACTTCATAAAAAAGCATATATGTTTTTCCTGCAATATCTAGTAGAAGAACTAATTTGTATGTCTAACAGATGTACAGGACTTGGATAACTTCTGCTCGAAGATTCTCCGCTGCATATGTCGAGGGGGTTGAAAACTTCATGAACTTTATCAAAGCTGAGTACGGTGGTCAGAAATCAGATGTGCTCTGCCCGTGTAGCAGTTTTATGAATTCAGTTACAAGACCCTAGTCAACTATGCAAAATCATCTACACTTGTATGGGATGTCAGTCACATATACTAGGTGGGCTCATCATGGTGAAGCTGTGAACGTCAATGTTATTGACTACGTGGAAGCAGCAGATCACCATCTTGATCTGCCTGATGCTCAGGTGGAAGAGGAGGAGGAGGTGGTGGTGGTGGAGCCAGTGAGTTTGACCAACATTGAAACAATGCTACGAAATGCTCGTGCATTCCGTGAACTTTCACCTGCAGAATAAAAACGGTGGGCCCGCATGTTGAAACAATGCAACGTTGCTATCACCCCAGGAAATAAGCTGTCAGTATTCTCAGCTATGGTCACCTTTCTTCAGGTGAAGACATCTGAGCGGATGACCAAAAAATTATTTGATGCGATGTTGGCTGCTTTCCGCAAATCTTTCCCAGATGCGTCTGAGCTGCCACACACCTACAGTAAAATGAAGAATTTCCTTCGTGCAGTTGGAATTGGATATGATATGATCCATGTTTGTAAGAATAATTGTGTTTTGTTCCGGAAGGATTATGCCAACTTAAGTGAATGCCCGAAATACAAATCATCAAGATGGAAAGATGGCGATGTTGTGAAGAGGATTCCTCATAATGTTCTAAGACATTTTCCAATTACACCAAGATTACAGAGGTTGTTTCATGATGTTGAAACAAGAGAGGATGTACTGTGGCATTCTAGGAACCAGGAGTACAGAGATCAGAATGTAATGAGCCATCCATCTCATGGTAGTGAGTGGAAAAGCTTCAATGATAAACACAAAGAGTTTGCTGCTAACCCGAGAAACATTAGACTTGGCTTAGCTTCAGATGGATTTAACCCATTTGGCCACCAGAGCGCCACATATAGCATGTGGCCAGTGCTTGTTATCCCTTACAACATGCCTCCAAATGTCTGCACCAAAGAATCAAACTACATGATGGCCTTGCTCATCCCAGGTCCAAAAAGTCCTGGAAAGGATTTTGATTTGTTCATGGAGCCTCTTATGGAGGAACTTCAACAGCTATGGAAGGGTGTTCTCACTCAAGACCTATATAGCAGCCCACCAGCTGATTTCTTTCTGCGTGCTGTTATAATTTGGTGCATCCATGATTATCCGGCTTTGGGCACTATGTCAGGGCGAACGACACATGGTTACAATGCATGTGTTCGCTGTGACAGGAATCCGCTGTCATACGCAATACTTAGCAAGATCTGTTACATTGGACACCGCCGTTTCCTTGCCAAGGACAAGCCGCATCCTAGAAAATACCGAAGACATGTGTTCAATGCAAAGCATGAAAACCGTGATGCGCCAAAGAGGCTCACCGCCGATGAGTTGCAAGTGGAATTAGAGAAGGTCAGGCATATTACACCAGGAAACCATCCTGGTAATGGTAGCGGGAAAAGGAAGCGTGGCAGGGTAGAAGAGAGATTATTGTTTACCCGCAGGTCCACTTTGTGGGACTTGGAGTATTAGAAAGATTTGGATCTTTGGCATAATCTTGATGTGATGCACATCGAGAAAAATATATGTGACAGCATTATCGGCACACTTCTTAATATTGAAGGCAAGACGAAAGATGCCTTAAACTCTAGGATTGATTTGACACACCTCGGTATCAGAAAGGATTTGTAGGTGCAAGATGAAGGTAAACCACGGGATATGGCACCAGCTGTGTACGTCTTGGACAAGGTAAAAAGAAAAGAATTCTGCGAGGTCCTGTCACGTGTGAGATTCCCACATGGATTTGTCTCCAACCCTGAAAGGAGAGTCAGTGCAGATGGAAACAAGGTACAAGGGTTGAAAACTCATGACTGCCACGTCCTACTTCAAAGGGTTTTACATGTTATCCTTAGAGGATTGGGCCGCCCTGACTTATACAGAGCAGATGTAGAGTTGGGACAATTCTTCAGGGAACTCTGCGGTAGGAATATCGGGATAGATGCTTTGGAGCGTCTTAGAAATAAGATACCAACTATCCTATGCGACCTTGAGAAGATATATCCTCTAGCCTTCTTTGATGTGATGGTGCATTTGGCTGTTCATCTACCTGATGAGGCACTACTTAGAGGTCCAGTACAGTATGGCTGGATGTACCATATTGAAAGGCGGCTAGGCACTTTCAAGCGCTATGTTAGGAACAGAGCTAGACCCGAGGGTTCCATTGCAGAGGCCTATATTGCTACAAAAGCGTTGACATTCTACTCAAAATACATTGAAACAGCTGATCAGCTTAGCAAAGAGGTGGGTGAAGACAATCCCGGACTCAATGTTTTGGATTATTCTGTTCGAGTTATAGGGAAGAGTCGACAGGAGGACAAACCTAAAGATTTGGACAAAATGGTTTGGTATGTGTTGAATAACTGTCCTGAGATACTACCTTATATCAAGTAAGTGCAGTACTGCAGCTTATACATCGTAATCTACTAAACTTGCAGCACATTCTTATATATTTAGATGTTTGACGCGATCACTATGTTGTGCAGCACCTACAAAGAGGAGTTAATGCCGCAAAATCCAAGAAACATTGACAAACTGGTTATGGCAGGATTTGCGAAATGGTTCAAGAACCATGTAAGCTTTTGAAGTGCACTGTCAGTTTTTTTAATATATTGAGTACATAAGATGATCAGCTTGTCTATTTTCTAACCATAGGTTAGAAGATGTGGGAGGATGGGCAGGCAGTTGATGATGCCCTTTACTCACTAGCAATGGGTACTGATACTCGGGTAAGACATTATGAATCTTGCATTGTTGGAGATGTGTGTTGGGGAACGCAGTAATTTCGAAAATTTTCCTACGCACACGCAAGATCATGGTGATGCACAGCAACGAGAGGGGAAAGTGTTGTCTACGTACCAACGCAGACCGACTGCGGAAGCGATCACACAACATAGTGGAAGTAGTCGTACGTCTTCTTCCCGATCCGACCGATCCAAGCACCGTTACTCCGGCACCTCCGAGTTCTTAGCACACGTTCAGCTCGATGACGATCCTCGGGCTCCGATCCAGCAAAGCGTCGAGGAAGAGTTCCGTCAGCACGACGGCGTGGTGACGATCTTGATGTACTACCGACGCAGGGCTTCGCCTAAGCACTACAACGGTATGATCGAGGTGGAATTTGGTGGCAGGGGGCACCGCACACGGCTAAGGAACGATCTCAAGGATCAACTTGTGTGTCTTGGGGTGTCCCCTGCCCCCGTATATAAAGGTTGGAGGAGGGGGAGCCGGTCGGCCAGGGAGAGGAGGCGCAGGGGAGTCCTACTCCCACCGGGAGTAGGACTCCTCCCCCCAATCCTAATCCTATTAGGACTCCCGGGGGGAAAAGGAGAGAGAAGGGGGGCCGGCCCCTATCCTAGTCCTACTAGGACTTGGGGAAGGGGGGGCGCCGGCCAGCTTGTGGGCTTTCCCTTTTTCTCTTTTTCCACTAAGGCCCAATAGGCCCATTAGTCTCCCGGGGGGTTCCGGTAACCCTCCCGGTATTCCGGTAAAATCCCGATTTCACCCGGAACACTTCCTATGTCCAAACATAGGCTTCCAATATATCAATCTTTACGTCTCGACCATTTCGAGACTCCTCGTCATGTCCGTGATCTCATCCGGGACTCCAAACAACCTTCGGTACATCAAAATGCATAAACTCATAATAACTGTCATCGTAACGTTAAGCGTGCGGACCCTACGGTTCGAGAACAATGTAGACATGACCGAGACACGTCTCCAGTCAATAACCAATAGCGGGACCTGGATGCCCATATTGGCTCCTACATATTCTACGAAGATCTTTATCGGTCAGACCGCATAACAACATACGTTGTTCCCTTTGTCATCGGTATGTTACTTGCCCGAGATTCGATCGTCGGTATCCAATACCTAGTTCAATCTCGTTACTGGCAAGTCTCTTTACTCGTTTCGTAATACATCATCTCACAACTAACACATTAGTTGCAGTGCTTGCAAGGCTTATGTGATGTGCATTACCGAGAGGGCCCAGAGATACCTCTCCGACAATCGGAGTGACAAACCCTAATCTCGAAATACGCCAACCCAACATCTACCATTGGAGACACCTGTAGTACTCCTTTATAATCACCCAGTTACGTTGTGACGTTTGGTAGTACCCAAAGTGTTCCTCCGGTAAACGGGAGTTGCATAATCTCATAGTTATAGGAACATGTATAAGTCATGAAGAAAGCAATAGCAACATACTAAACGATCGGGTGCTAAGCTAATGGAATGGGTCATGTCAATCAGATCATTCAACTAATGATGTGACCTCGTTAGTCAAATAACAACTCTTTGTTCATGGTCAGGAAACATAACCATCTTTGATTAACGAGCTAGTCAAGTAGAGGCATACTAGTGACACTCTGTTGGTTTATGTATTCACACATGTATTATGTTTCCGGTTAATACAATTCTAGCATGAATAATAAACATTTATCATGATATAAGGAAATAAATAATAACTTTATTATTGCCTCTAGGGCATATTTCCTTCAGTCTCCCACTTGCACTAGAGTCAATAATCTAGATTACACTGTAATGATTCTAACACCCATGGAGCCTTGGTGCTGATCATGTTTTGCTCGTGGAAGAGGCTTAGTCAACGGGTCTGCAACATTCAGATCCGTATGTATCTTGCAAATCTCTATGTCTCCCACCTAGACTAAATCCCGGATGGAGTTGAAGCGTCTCTTGATGTGTTTGGTTCTTTCGTGAAATCTGGATTCCTTTGCCAAGGCAATTGCACCAGTATTGTCACAGAAGATTTTCATTGGACCCGATGCACTAGGTATGACACCTAGATCGGATATGAACTCCTTCATCCAGACTCCTTCGTTCGCTGCTTCCGAAGCAGCTATGTACTCCGCTCACATGTAGATCCCGCTACGACGCTTTGTTTAGAACTGCACCAACTGACAGCTCCACCGTTTAAAGTAAACACGTATCCGGTTTGCGATTTAGAATCGTCCGGATCAGTGTCAAAGCTTGCATCAACGTAACCTCTTACGGTGAGCTCTTTGTCACCTCCATATACGAGAAACATATCCTTAGTCCTTTTCAGGTATTTCAGGATGTTCTTGACCGCTGTCCAGTGATCCATTCCTGGATTACTTTGGTACCTCCCTGCTAAACTTATAGCAAGGCACACATCAGGTCTGGTACACAGCATTGCATACATGATAGAGCCTATGGCTGAAGCATAGGGAACATCTTTCATTTTCTCTCTATCATCTGCAGTGGTCGGGCATTGAGTCTTACTCAACTTCATACCTTGTAACACAGGCAAGAACCCTTTCTTTGCTTGATCCATTTTGAACTTCTTCAAAATCTTGTCAAGGTATGTGCTTTGTGAAAGTCCAATTAAGCGTTTTGATCTATCTCTATAGATCTTTATGCCTAATATGTAAGCAGCTTCCCCGAGGTCTTTCATCGAAAAACTTTTATTCAAGTATCCCTTTATGCTATCCAGAAATTCTATATCATTTCCAATCAGCAATATGTCATCCACATATAATATTAGAAATGCTACAGAGCTCCCACTCACTTTCTTGTAAATACAGGCTTCTCCAAAAGTCTGTATAAAGCCAAATGCTTTGATCACACTATCAAAGCGTTTATTCCAACTCCGAGATGCTTGCACCAGTCCATAAATGGATCGCTGGAGTTTGCATACTTTGTTAGCTCCCTTTGGATCGACAAAAACTTCTGGTTGCATCATATACAACTCTTCTTCCAGAAATCCATTCAGGAATGCAGTTTTTACATCCATATGCCAAATTTCATAATCATAAAATGCGGCAATTGCTAACATAATTCTGACAGATTTAAGCATCGCTACGGGTGAGAAAGTCTCATCGTAGTCAACTCCTTGAACTTGTCGAAAACCTTTTGCGACAAGTCGAGCTTTATAGACAGTAACATTACCGTCAGCGTCAGTCTTTTTCTTGAAGATCCATTTATTCTCAATTGCTTGCCTATCATCGGGCAAGTCAACCAAAGTCCATACTTTGTTCTCATACATGGATCCCATCTCAGATTTCATGGCTTCAAGCCACTTTGCGGAATCTGGGCTCACCATCGCTTCTTCATAGTTCGTAGGTTCATCATGATCTAGTAGCATGACTTCCAGAACAGGATCACCGTACCACTCTGGTGCGGATCTTACTCTGGTTGATCTACGAGGTTCAGTAGTATCTTGATCTAAAGTTTCATGATTATCATCATTAACTTCCTCTCTTATTGGTGTAGGTCTCACAGAAACAGTTTTCTGTGATGTACTATTTCCCAATAACGGAGTAGGTACAGTTACCTCATCAAGTTCTACTTTCCTCCCACTCACTTCTTTCGAGAGAAACTCCTTCTCTAGAAATGATCCATTCTTGGCAACGAATGTCTTGCCGTCGGATCTGTGATAGAAGGTATACCCAACAGTTTCCTTTGGGTATCCTATGAAGACACATTTCTCCGCTTTGGGTTCGAGCTTATCAGGTTGAAGCTTTTTCACATAAGCATCGCAGCCCCAAACTTTAAGAAATGACAACTTTGGTTTCTTGCCAAACCATAGTTCATAAGGCGTCGTCTCAACGGATTTTGATGGTGCCCTATTTAACGTGAATGCGGCCGTCTCTAAAGCATAACCCCAAAACGATAGCGGTAAATCAGTAAGAGACATCATAGATCGCACCATATCTAGTAAAGTACGATTACGACGTTCGGACACACCATTACGTTGTGGTGTTCCGGGTGGCGTGAGTTGCGAAACTATTCCACAATTTTTCAAATGTACACCAAACTCGTAACTCAAATATTCTCCTCCATGATCAGATCGTAGAAACCTTATTTTCTTGTTACGATGATTTTCAACTTCACTCTGAAATTCCTTTAACTTTTCAAATGTTTCAGACTTATGTTTCATTAAGTAGATATACCCATATCTTCTTAAATCATCTGTGAAAGTGAGAAAATAACGATATCCGCCACGAGCCTCAATATTCATCGGACCACATACATCGGTATGTATGATTTCCAACAAATCTGTTGCTCTCTCCATAGTACCGGAGAACGGTGTTTTAGTCATCTTGCCTATGAGGCACGGTTCGCAAGTACCAAGTGATTCATAATCAAGTGGTTCCAAAAGCCCATCAGTATGGAGTTTCTTCATGCGCTTTACACCGATATGACCTAAACGGCAGTGCCACAAATAAGTTGCACTATCATTATTAACTCTGTATCTTTTGGCTTCAACATTATGAATATGTGTATCACTACTATCGAGATTCAATAAGAATAGACCACTTTTCAAGGGTGCATGACCATAAAAGATATTACTCATATAAATAGAACAACCATTATTCTCTGATTTAAATGAATAACCGTCTCGCATCAAACAAGATCCAGATATAATGTTCATGCTTAACGCTGGCACCAAATAACAATTATTTAGGTCTAATATTAATCCCGAAGGTAGATGCAGAGGTAGCGTGCCGACCGCGATCACATCGACTTTGGAACCGTTTCCCACGCGCATCGTCACCTCGTCCTTTGCTAGTGCCCGCTTATTCTGTAGTCCCTGTTTCGAGTTGCAAATATTAGCAACGGAACCAGTATCAAATACCCAGGTGCTACTGCGAGCATTAGTAAGGTACACATCAATAACATGTATATCACATATACCTTTGTTCACCTTGCCATCCTTCTTATCCGCCAAATACTTGGGGCAGTTCCGCTTCCATTGACCAGTCTGCTTGCAGTAGAAGCACTCAGTTTCAGGCTTAGGTCCAGACTTGGGTTTCTTCTCTTGAGCAGCAACTTGCTTGCTGTTCTTCTTGAAGTTCCCCTTCTTCTTCCCTTTGCCCTTTTTCTTGAAACTAGTGGTTTTGTTAACCATCAACACTTGATGCTCCTTTTTGATTTCTACCTCCGCAGCTTTCAGCATTGCGAAGAGCTCGGGAATAGTCTTGTTCATCCCTTGCATATTATAGTTCATCACAAAGCTCTTGTAGCTTGGTGGCAGTGATTGGAGAATTCTGTCAATGACGCAATCATCCGGAAGTGTAACTCCCAATTGAATCAAGTGATTATTATACCCAGACATTTTGAGTATCTACTCACTGACAGAACTGTTCTCCTCCATCTTGCAGCTATAGAACTTATTGGAGACTTCATATCTCTCAATTCGGGCATTTGCTTGAAATATTAACTTCAACTCCTGGAACATCTCATATGCTCCATGACGTCAAAACATCGTTGAAGTCCCGGTTCTAAGCCGTAAAGCATGGCACACTGAACTATTGAGTAGTCATCAGCTTTTCTCTGCCAGACGTTCATAACTTCTGGTGTTGCTCTTGCAGCAGGCCTGGCACTTAGCGGTGCTTCCAGGACGTAATTCTTCTGTGCAGCAATGAGGATAATCCTCAGGTTACGGACCCAGTCCGTGTAATTGCTACCATCATCTTTCAACTTTGCTTTCTCAAGGAACGCATTAAAATTCAACGGAACAACAGCACGAGCCATCTATCTACAATCAACATAAACAAGCAAGATACTATCAGGTACTAAGTTCATGATAAGTTTAAGTTCAGTTAATCAAATTACTTAGGAACTCCCACTCAGATAGACATCCCTCTAATCCTCTAAGTGATCACGTGATCCAAATCAACTAAACCATAACCGATCATCACATGAGATGGAGTAGTTTTCAATGGTGAACATCATTATGTTGATCATATCTACTATATGATTCACGCTCGACCTTTCGGTCTCCGTGTTCCGAGGCCATATCTGCATATGCTAGGCTCGTCAAGTTTAACCCGAGTATTCTGCGTGTGCAAAAACTGGCTTGCACCCGTTGTAGATGGACGTAGAGCTTATCACACCCGATCATCACGTGGTGTCTGGGCACGACGAACTTTGGCAACGGTGCATACTCAGGGAGAACACTTCTTGATAATTTAGTGAGAGATCATCTTATAATGCTACCGTCAATCAAAGCAAGATAAGATGCATAAAAGGATAAACATCACATGCAATCAATATAAGTGATATGATATGGCCATCATCATCTTGTGCTTTGTGATCTCCATCTCCGAAGCACCGTCATGATCACCATCGTCACCGGCGCGACACCTTGATCTCCATCGTAGCATCGTTGTCGTCTCGCCAATCTTATGCTTCCACGACTATCACTACCGCTTAGCAATAAAGTAAAGCATTACATCGCGATTGCATTGCATACAATAAAGCGACAACCATATGGCTCCTGCCAGTTGCCGATAACTCGGTTACAAAACATGATCATCTCATACAATAAAATCAGCATCATGCCTTGACCATATCACATCACAACATGCCCTGCAAAAACAAGTTAGACGTCCTCTACTTTGTTGTTGCAAGTTTTACGTGGCTGCTACGGGCTTTAAGTAAGAACTCATCTCACCTACGCATCAAAACCACAACGATAGTTCATCAAATAGACTCCGTTTTAACCTTCTCAAGGACCGGGCGTAGTCACACTTGGTTCAACTAAAGTTGGAGAGACAGTCTTCCGCAAGCCATCTATGTGCAAAGCACGTCGAGGGAACCGGTCTCGCGTAAGAGTACGCGTAAGGTTGGTCCGGATCGTCTCACCCAACAATACCGCCGAACCAAAGTATGACATGCTGGTAGGCAGTATGACTTGTATCACCCACAACTCACTTGTGTTCTACTCGTGCAAATAACATCAAGCCATAAAACCTAGGCTCGGATGCCACTGTTGGGGAACGCAGTAATTTCAAAAATTTTCCTACGCACACGCAAGATCATGGTGATGCACAGCAACGAGTGGGGAAAGTGTTGTCTACGTACCAATGCAGATCGACTGCGGAAGCGATCACACAACGTAGTGGAAGTAGTCGTACGTCTTCTTCCCGATCCGACCGATCCAAGCACCGTTACTCCGGCACCTCCGAGTTCTTAGCACACGTTCAGCTCGATGACGATCCTCGGGCTCCGATCCAGCAAAGCGTCGAGGAAGAGTTCCGTCAGCACGACGGCGTGGTGACGATCTTGACGTACTACCGACGCAGGGCTTCGCCTAAGCACTACAACGGTATGATCGAGGTGGAATTTGGTGGCAGGGGGCACTGCACACGGCTAAGGAACGATCTCAAGGATCAACTTGTGTGTCTTGGGGTGTCCCCTGCCCCCGTATATAAAGGTTGGAGGAGGGGGAGCCGGCCGGCCAGGGAGAGGAGGCGCAGGGGAGTCCTACTCCCACCGGGAGTAGGACTCCTCCCCCCAATCCTAATCCTATTAGGACTCCCGGGGGGAAAAGGAGAGAGAAGGGGGGCCGGCCCCTATCCTAGTCCTACTAGGACTTGGGGAAGGGGGGGCGCCAGCCAGCTTGTGGGCTTTCCCTTTTTCTCTTTTTCCACTAAGGCCCAATAGGCCCATTAGTCTCCCGGGGGGTTCCGGTAACCCTCCCGGTATTCCGGTAAAATCCCGATTTCACCCGGAACACTTCCTATGTCCAAACATAGGCTTCCAATATATCAATCTTTACGTCTCGACCATTTCGAGACTCCTCGTCATGTCAGTGATCTCATCCGGGACTCTGAACAACCTTCGGTACATCAAAATGCATAAACTCATAATAACTGTCATCGTAACGTTAAGCGTGCGGACCCTACGGTTCGAGAACAATGTAGACATGACCGAGACACGTCTCCGGTCAATAACCAATAGCGGGACCTGGATGCCCATATTGGCTCCTACATATTCTACGAAGATCTTTATCGGTCAGACCGCATAACAACATACGTTGTTCCCTTTGTCATCGGTATGTTACTTGCCCGAGATTCGATCGTCGGTATCCAATACCTAGTTCAATCTCGTTACTGGCAAGTCTCTTTACTCGTTTTGTAATACATCATCTCACAACTAACACATTAGTTGTAGTGCTTGCAAGGCTTATGTGATGTGCATTACCGAGAGGGCCCAGAGATACCTCTCCGACAATCGGAGTGACAAACCCTAATCTCGAAATACGCCAACCCAACATCTACCATTGGAGACACCTGTAGTACTCCTTTATAATCACCCAATTACGTTATGACGTTTGGTAGTACCCAAAGTGTTCCTCTGGTAAACGGGAGTTGCATAATCTCATAGTTATAGGAACATGTATAAGTCATGAAGAAAGCAATAGCAACATACTAAACGATCGGGTGCTAAGCTAATGGAATGGGTCATGTCAATCAGATCATTCAACTAATGATGTGACCTCGTTAGTCAAATAACAACTCTTTGTTCATGGTCAGGAAACATAACCATCTTTGATTAACGAGCTAGTCAAGTAGAGGCATACTAGTGACACTCTGTTGGTTTATGTATTCACACATGTATTATGTTTCCGGTTAATACAATTCTAGCATGAATAATAAACATTTATCATGATATAAGGAAATAAATAATAACTTTATTATTGCCTCTAGGGCATATTTCCTTCAATGTGTGCTACAACACCCTTGCACGAGGCGAAGGCAGGAAGACACAAAACAGTGCCATCATGAGCACGGATACGTATGACAAAGAGACAACTGAAATATATGCTAACATAACAGACATTGTTCAGTTGCAGTATATCTCCAGTTTCAAGGATCATTGGTGTGTGGTTCTGTTGTGCTGTCGTTGGTATAATCTGTTTTCCAGGATCGCAAAACCCAGAGCTGATGATTATTTCAAATCCATCAATGTAAAGGCGGCGTACCAGACCAACGAGCCTTTTATTTTGGCAAATCAAGCAACACAGATATTTTTCTTGGAAGACACATTTGCACGTAGCGATGACTGGAGAGTATTGCAAAGGTTTGAGCAGAGGAATTCATTTAATTAAGTTGCACAACAAGATGATGCTTACACTGCTCCTGATGTACAAGATAACACAGATGTTCCTAATATCTTTGAGAACGATCACGTCAATGACGCCGGCGAAAAGATTGTCTGTCGTGTTGTGGACATTCAAGAGTTGATCAAGAAGAAGCCAACGTTCAAGGACGTTGAGGGCAAAGAAGAAGATGACACCGTGGGGAATTATATTCAGACTGATACACATGGCGAAGATGTTGACGCTGCTGCTGCGGATGATGATTACATTGCTTTTGCCGTATTTGCCTGTCAGAAGACGTTTTTTATCTACTATGTGAAATTGTGTTTGCTATGACAACTGAAACCTGATGAACATGTTGTTTAGTATTTTGCTATGAGAACATCACTTGTTATGTATGCTGATTTGTGTTTGGTGATTGTATGACAACTAAAACATGATGACATTATTGTTTAGTTGTACTCATATTTGGCTGTGAAACTTGAATTTGATGACATAGTTTGTTGTTGGACTGCACTTTGGTCGACGTCTTCGAATGAGAACAAAGCTGACCCGATAGGGCCTCTTCTATTTATTTATTTATATGAGAAAAAGGGGATACCCCCTGATATCCGTTAATAGAAATCATTAGATGTTCACAACACTACGCCCAGCCTGATATACAGGTTTCATTCATTACTAGTTTCAGTAAAGTGCTCATGTCGTAGCCACTGAATACATCACAAGTACTACATACACTCCAAATAAAGAGACAATCATCCTACAGAGCACATCGATTTTGCCCATTATCTTCACAAGCTCTTTCATCTCCTCATTGCTGTCAAGGCCGTTCAGCAGCTGTTGCTTAGCCATGATCAGAGGAACTGCATCTTTAACCTTCTGCTCTACATCTTCCTCTTCTGTCGTTCCTTCAGTTACTTGTCCAACACCCCAACCTGCTGGTATTGGGATTCCTCGGCTAACCAAATAATCAGCGTAGTTGCATTCCCCCACATCAGCAACTTCCCAGAAATACAAATCACACGAATCTTCCCTTTTCTGCACGAATCAAATTGGAAGATCATCAACCAAACTATTAAAAAATCAGCAACTGAAAGCAGCAAAATAACACTTAAACATATTATTACCCCATGATTCGGGCATTTGTAGAAGACTTGGCCAGGGTTGCGGATTGTGGTTGAGACGCGATGGATGACTCTATGTGATTAGCAGCAATGGCACCACACCAACGGCAGCGGGTTGTGATGAGCAATCGGCTGCGGTGCACGTGCCGGCAGGGGTGTGATGAGACCCACAGCCGATGGTACGGGTGGCGACTTGGCGCATATCTGGTTGTTGCCTGCTGAAGAGCAGGTGGACGAGCAGCCAGTGGACATTGTTGCTGCGGCCAGAGCTTCTGATGCTAGGCAGAGTAAGTAGAGAAGAGGAGAAGCGAACGTTGAATATGTCAGTTTCATTACTTGCAGAGTAGCATAGATAGTCATAGTCTAGGTTTGGATTCGAACCAGCTACAGGAGCACGTCTTTCTTTTTTCTAAAACTCGTCAACGTCTCTTTACTAGTACACTAGCTTGTTCTGTACGCCTTCCCAAGTCTTTGATTTTCTTTCTATATATAAAAAAGTATGCTACTTGGTGTTCGCTTAGTCAACAAACGATTGTGTCAACCTTGACCGTTGGATTGACATCCAACGTCTTTCGCGTTTCTTCAGTCTCTTCTTCCTCGAGCCGCCAAAGCCAAACCAGCGCCGGCGGGACCGCCTGCTCCCGCCTCCCACGGCTGGCTGTGATCTTCCCCGACTCCTGTTCGTGCCCGTCCGAGGCCTCACCATCGTCCTCCGCCTTGGTTCGCTCGCCGCGGCGCCGCCCTCCAGTGTTGTCAACATGGTCAACAACCGAGAGGAATAAGGAGATGACTGTACATGGTGAGGATGAGAGTAGGGACCCAGCAGCGCGCGCAGTAATTTTGTTTTTCGGGACGGAGAAGGGTATCAACTGGGTTGTGCAGGACCCGTGGCTCGTCTAGCCCAGGCTTTTATTTCATATGTTCAGCACATGACCAACCTAATTTGTTTTTTTCCTTTCTGAAAATGGCTAGCCAGCTATTTTGTTTTTTGCAGAATAACCAACGTAGGCCTACTTGTTTTTGTACGCCCTGCTGGGCCGGGAATCTTTCAAGACGAGGAGGGATGCATTTTGCCCAGAAAATGGGCTATAAGTAATAAGAAATGGGCTATAAGTAATAATAAATGGGCTGTAAAATGAAAAAATACAGCAAACAGACAATTAGTTCCAAAATACTGTTTTCTTTCGGATTTTGATATTTTAAATTTCATTGTTTTTGTGCGGATAAAATTTCATTGAATTTAAATTAACGTATATTTAAATTTAAAATTAATTTGAATCTGGTTAGAAATTTCGGGCTGTATGCTATTTGGAACAGATTTGGAGGCTGACTTGTGGGTCTATTAGGTTGACGTGTACTTTGGCTTTGTCAACTTAGTCCACAAACGATTCTAGCAACAGTGACCGTTGGATGTTAATCCAACGGCCGTGCTGCTTCTTTAATATCTGATCTTCTTACTCCAGCCGCCCAAACCAGCTTCGGTGGGACTGCCTGCTCCCGCCTCCCGTGGCCGGCTATGCTGCCGCACAGGCCGCACCGCCCCACCTTACTTCATTGCTGGTCAGGCCATTCCTCTACTCACCCACTCCTCCTGTTATTTTCCGGCGATGGCAGCCGGACCAATAAACCCTCGTACTCCCCACCGTGTGGGCAACCATTGCCGAGTCTTCCCCGGCTCCGTGTCGTTCCCTTCCTAGGCCTCGCTGTCGTCCACCGCCATGGTGCTCTCGGCGCGGCCTGGTCAACGTGGTCAACGAACGACATCCATCGGTCGTGACTGTACGCGCAAAATAATGATTCCTCCACCTGGCAGCTGGGACCCACCGAAAGGGCCTCTGTATTTCGCAAAAAAAACGTTCCCCCCGCTGACATGTCGGACGCACCAGCTATATCTTCGCACGCAAGGAAGTGCCTCCTTATTACGCACAAAAAATGAATACCCCCTGCTAGCTGGGACCCATCACTGTGGGAGGCTGACTTGTGGGCCTACTAAGTTGACGGGGATGGAGGGCTTTGTCAACTTAGTCAATATGAACGATTCTAGCTCCAGTGACCGTACGATGTCCATCCAGCGGCCATAGTGCTTCTTCAACCTCTGGTCTTCTTGCTCCAGCCGCCAAAAGCAGTGCCGGTCGTGCCGCATGCTCCTGCCTCCCGTGGCCGGCTGTGCTGCCGCGGAGGCCTCACAGACCCCTACTATTCCCACCGCTGTCCAGGCCCTGCGGCGACGGCAGCCTCACACCGCAGCCGAACCAGTGAACCCTCGTACTCCTCTCCGCACGGGCTTCCACTGGCGCATCTTCCCCGGCTCCGCATCGTCCCTTTCCTAGGCCTCGCCGTCGTCCACCGCCGTTGTGCTCTCCGCACGACGTGGTCAACGTGGTCAAGGAACGACTTCCATCGGAAGAGTATTGTACGTGGAGAGGCTGACAGCTGGGTCCACGGCCACAGCCCAGTTTTTTTGTGATTTGCCAAGTAAGTCGCTTTGTCAGGCCTGTTGGGTTGCAAATCTTTCTAGACGAGGAAAGCTTTCATTCGGCTGGCCGAGAAAATGACCCATCAGTAATGAGAAATGGGTTGTACATTTTTAAAACACATCAAACCGGCAATTAGTTTCAAATATCTTTTTTTTCATTTCAAGATTTTAAATTACATTAATTTTTATGCATGGAGAATTTGTTGGATTTTATATTGATATATATTATTTTTAAAATCAGTTTGAATGTGAGTCGAAATTTCAGGATTAAAAACAGTTCGGACCGCACCGAAATACGCAAAATTTCGTATAATTTTTTAACTGTGGCCACAATATGGGCTGTAATGCTAACAAAAAGAATATGGGCTCAAAAAAACCTTAAGAATTAGCAAATGGGTTGTATGCTGTTTTCCACAGATTTAAGGCTTTCCTAAAAAAGGTTGATGCACAAGTAGTGACTGTTGGATGTCCATCAAATGGCCATCGTGCTTCTTCAATCTCTGCTCTCCCTGCTCCAGCCGCTCAAACAAGCGCCGACGGGAGGACTGCCTGCTCCCTCCTCCCCGCGGTCGGCTGTGCTGACGCGCAGGCCTCACTGCCCCACCTTACTCCCATCGCTAGCCTAGCCATCCCTCTACTCACCCACACTACTGTTATTCTTCGGCGACGGCAAATGAAGTAGTAAACCATTTTACAGTCGTACTCCCCTCCGCGTGGGAAACAACTGCCGAGTCTTCCCTGCCTCCGTGTCGTTCCCTTCCTAGGCCTCGCCATCGTCCACCGCCCTGGTGCTCTCGGCGCGGCCTGGTCAACGTGGTCAACGACCGACATGCATCTAAAGTGGACTGTACGTGGAGAGGCCGACAGCTGGGTCCACGGCCGCACGCAAGGAAATGCCTCCTTATTATGCGCAAAATAATGATTCCTCCACCTGACATCAGGGACCCACCGAAAGGGCCTCTGTATTTCGCGAAAAAAATGTTATCGCCGCTGACAGATCGGACCCACCAGCTATATCTTCGCACGCAAAGAAGTGCCTCCTTATTACACACAAAAAAATGAATACTCCCCCTGTTAGCTGGGACCCAGTATAGTGGCAGGCTGACTTGTGGGCCTACTAAGTTGACGGGGATGGAGGGCTTTGTCAACTTAGTCAATATATGCATGATTCTAGTCCAGTGATCGTATGATGTCCATCCAACGACCGTAGTGCTTCTTCAACCTCTGGTCTTCTTGCTCCAGCCGCCCAAACCAGCGTCGGTCGTGCCTCGTGCTCCTGCCTCTCGTGGCCTGCTGCGATGCGGCGGAGGCCTCACCGCCCCCTACTCCTCCCATCGCTGGTCAGACCATCCCTCTACTCACCCACACCCCCTATTACTCTGCGACGACGGCAGCCTCACACCGCATCGAGCCAGTGAACCCTCGTACTCCTCTACGCGTGGGCATCCACTGCCGCGTCTTCCCCGGCTCCGTGTCGTCCCCTTCCTAGGACTCGCCGTCGTCCATCGCCCCGGTGCTCTCGGTGCAGCGTGGTCAACGTGGTCAAGGAACGGCTTCCATCGGACGTGGACTATACGTGGAGAGGCTGACAGTTGGGTCCACGGCCGTAGTAAGGAAGTGCCTCCTTATTATGTGCAACATAATTATTCCTCCACCTGACAGCAGGGACCCACCAGACGAGCCACCGTATTTTGCGAAAAAAACGTTTCCCCTGACTGTTGGGACCCACCAGCTACACCTTCGCATGCAAGGAAGTGCGTTCGGGAAAAAAACAAAACGATTCGCCCCCCTGACTGCTGGGACCCACCAGCTACATCTTCGCACGCAAGAAAGTGCCTGACAGTCGGGACCCACCTGGTCGAAGCATACGTAGCGTTGTCATTCTGGTCGCGAATGTGTGCGTACATATATACTGGTCGATGTAGAGGCGCGCACGTGTCGTAGTAGAGGCGCGCATGTAGCATGTACACGTACGTACGGCGGCCAGGGTGCAAGAAAGAAAATACAGTCACGTACGTACATACGGGCAGGGTCTCGAACGCCTACTCACGCATACGTACGGCCAGGGCTTGTGTACATGGCTGGGTCGGAACAGAGAAACAACGTCGTCGTCGTGTTCATGGGGAGGCAACGGAATGCGCCGTGTTCATGGAGAGGCAACAGAATGCGTCGTGTTCATGGAGAGGCAACGGAATGCGTCATGTTCATCGGGAGGCAACAGAACGCGTGGGAGTCAACCGGCTGGGTCAGAACGGAATGCATGGTCATGTTCATCGGGAGGGCTTGGACGGAACAGGCGATGGAAACGAGGCCTGGCGTACCACAGAACAGAGAAAACAGACCTCCTACGGTCGAAACGGGGGTCCTGTTGATCGGGAGGGGTGTGGCATACCGCAAAACGGAGGAAACGGACCTCCTACGGTCGAAACGGGGGTCCTGTTGATCGGGAGGGGTGTGGCGTACCGCAAAACGGACGAAACGGACCTCCTATGATCGAAACGGGGGTCCTATTCATCGGGAGGGGTGTGGCGTACCGCAAAACGGGACTCCACGGGATACTGTTCATCTCCACCGTCGACCTCCTCCAGCCTCCACGGTCTCCTGTTCATCCAGCCTCCACCGCGCGCTACTCCACCGGCTACTGTTCAACCACCCCTCCACCGTCTACTATTCATCCAGCCCTCCACCACATCATGGGGGTCATGTTCATCCAAAGGCAACGCCACCGCTCACTGTTCATCCAAACCCCCCGCAACGCTCACTGTTCATCCCAGAGGCAGCATCGATCAGCTTCAGTTAGCAGCAGTAGCGAAGGAATCGCTCGATCAGGTTCAGTTAACAGCCATCGATCGATCGCTCGGGTTCAGTAACGCGTAGCCTGCAGTGCAATCGCTCGGGTTCAGTTAGAGCCCAACGCCTCGCTCGGGTTCAGTTAGAGCCAACGCCTCGCACACACGCGCGAACATGTATGAGAGAAACGCGCATCGCTCGGCCCCCGACCTCCCACCGTAACCGGGAACTCCCCGAAATTTTCCTCGCCATCGCTTCTACCATGGTTTTTTCCGTCATGGACGACCCAAAGAATGTCATGCAGCTGCGTCTCCGGCCCGCCTAGGACGAAAAGCCCATTTTCTGTCATGATTTTTTGTCATGGAAGTAGGATCCCACCACATCTATGATGATACCGGATTTTTTCACAATTATCGTCATAGAAGTGTCATATGTATGACAGAAAAAAAATCGTTCGGCCCAAAATGTCACGGATGTGTCTTTTTTTGTAGTGACCTTTGGATGTGAAGGTCACCATGGTGGGCGAGATCCCGCCTTGTCGGCCTCGGCCTCCTCATGGCAGCGGTCGCGTGCGCGGGGAGCTAGTATCTGGATCGGCGAAGAAAACCGGGATGACCAGCGGCGGAGGACTCTGGCCGGCTCTCCACTCCTTCGGCCAACACGCGGGCAGGCGAGCTCAACGGGTCGCCGCGCATCGTACAACTGATGCACGGACGCGCCGGCATGGGGTCGTGGTTCATGGGGTGATGTGGTTCCTGGGAGTGAGGCGGAGGAGCCGGAGCTGCGGCGAGATGCGCCGGGAGAGAGAAAGAAAGGGGATGGAGGAGAGATGCATCCTTGAGAACCGCAGTCTGGTGGTTGACTGATGGAGTGCGGTGGTCTCAGGATAAGGGTGGACTACGGATTGAAGGTGAAAATACCCGAGGGCTTAGTTGCAAAATAGTGTCACTAAATTGATGCAAACTTTCAATGTAATACTTCCCCAAATGGAAGTGGATAACCAAGCACACTAGCTAACTCAGAGTCTGAAACCGCTTTTCAAAAATGTATTTTAGATGTGTTTTGTAATGTCAAAAAATTCATAATAATTTTTTGTTCTTACATGCTCACAAAATTATATTCGCGGGACAAAGTTTTGTGAAAAGGGTCTTTTTATTTTGTCTCCGCAAAAAAGACAAATTTAGTGCTTCTAAAAAGCATTCTGTGACATAGTGTTTCGTATTTTTTGCACAGACCACAAAAAATTGTTTTTCTGTGAAACTTCTTGCATGCACATACAATGTGGAGATGTCTGCTTGCACTTTTTTTTTCTAGATTTTTGGCATTTTAAAATGTGTTTTTGAATGTGAGTTCATATGTACCTGGGTCTATCCATACACTTATCAGCTAACTCATGTAAATAATCACGCCCCTAAAAATGTAAATAATCACAGGTTTTGTTACATTTAGCCGTTAGCTCAGGCTAATTATATATATGCGCAATCCGCTTGCTCTCTCTCCATGCAGTAGTCATCATTGAGTGATTTGACTAACTGTTAATAGTTCTAACAATCAAGTTGACCGGTTGATACTAGATTAGAAAAGAAATAAGATATGGACAATTCATTTTCTCTTTCTCTAGGAAGTAGCAACAAGCTCTTGATTTGGCTAAATTAGGAGTTCCAACGATCAATGCAGACGGTTAATTAGATTAGGAAGGTAATCAACTTAAAATAGGTTAGAAGTTGTACAAGTCCACGTGCACGAGCATGTATAGACACATTGCCATGTATCTTTGCATCAAAAGAAAGAGTAGAAAAATAATAGACATGTTACATACGGACGACAAAGTATGTATGTGTTGTTCATCATGAAGGTATGCATGAGGGGCGTCAGATGGGAAGAAGATGTTGAAGGATAGGATGGCACATGGATATGGTGCTAGAATGGGAGAGTATTATGATGTTGATGTTCAATGGCAAGTGTCTCGTGTCATGTCCAAGCTCATCATCTTTTGCATAACTACATTCGAACATATTACAATCAGATAAACACCACAATCACTATTGACGAGGGTGACAAAGAGTATAAGTTGTGACATAGGTGAGATGCCATATTGAAATATAGGATGTAGATCGGCAGAGCATCTTAAGAAATGCTTTTTATAATAGGAACATATGGCATTTTTTCTACCGTTGCAATGCACGGGCATATGTCCTAGTTTGACCAAACAATCATCCTTTCGCCGTTTCTAAATATTTGTCTTTTTAAAGATTTTAAATGGACTATCACATACAGATATATATAGACATATTTTAGAGTGTAGATTTATTCATTTTGCTCTGTATGAAGTGACTTATTGAAATCTCTAGAAAGACAAATATTTAGAAACGGAGGGAGTAGAAAACTTAGCAACGGATTGTTGTGGTGGAGTAGTATTGGGGATCGAAGGGGTTCACGATTTTTCCCCTTACTGCTGGATGACCTCGTCGAGCGACGGAAGCCCTTGACCGTGCGCAGCACATCGAAGCCGTACAGACCTACATCCCCATCCCCGGACTCGCCTCGGGGATCGAGCAGGCCGTCGAGAGGCACGCGCACCGACCCGGCCATGCACCCGCCGCTGGCCGGTCCCCACACGAATGTGGTCTCCGGTGCGAACGACGCCATCAACACGGCCAGTTCCAGCACGCCCGCCCACCCGCCGGGCCCCAGCACGGCCACCACCATTGCTCCCCGCCACCGCCAGCAGTGCCCCCACGAGCAGATGCATCGATCGGAGGAAGAACCAACACGAGACGAGACCATAGCTAGCCAAACGGGCCAGCCCGGCCCGGCCCATCGTAATCGTGCCTGGCCCGGCACAGCCCGCCAGGGCACAATTACTATACAGGACGTGTCGTGCCGGCGCGCGTGTTGCGCCCCCAGGCCCAGGCACGGCCCAGTTAGTAAACGGGCCGGCACGTTGGCCCGTTTAGCACGGTGGGCCGCATATTTTTAGCCTGCTATTTGACGCACCAAGAGTTTTTAGTCTATTTTTACATGTTGGGTCATATATAGATGTATAAAAAAATAAAAATAAACATAATCGGGCCGTGCCGTGCTGGCTCACGTGCTCAGCCTCCAGGCCCAGGCACGGCCCAGAGCGTGCTGCGTGCCAGGCCCAGCCCGTTTAGCCCGTGCCATGCCTGGCCCAAGGCGGGCCATGCCGGCGTGCTCACGGGCCAGCCCGAAAAAAACGGCCTATTTGGCCAGCTATATACGAGACAGACAACGATGGCCTTCATGCTTGCCATCACGATGGAGGTGGGGAGCTGAGGCATCGGGAGAGGAATAGATCGGCGTGCGGAGGACGAATTCGGGGCCTTGGGATGGAAAGTGATGAAAATTAAGGACACCATGATTTTCCATTAATTGATTGATTGATTATTTGCCCCACGAGCCGGCTATAAACCAGACAAAAGGTTGACTTCCTTGGATAGAACTTGGTGGGGGCAGATAATATTACAGATTTGGAAAGAGATAAACGGGCGGGATGAGAAAAAAATTGGATAAAGTGGTGGAACGAAAAAAACCGTCGAGACTATTCTACCAACTGAGACATTAGGAATAGAGATCTTACAAGGTATGACGAGTAAACACGTAAGTGGTACATACTCCCTCTTTTACGTAACTTTCCATCAATAACTTCTCTCCCCTAATGTTAGGGCATGTACAATGGTATTATCTTAGAGGTGACACGTAGAATAAATGCTGAGGTGTAGAAGAGAGAAATCGTAAGAAAAGGCTTGTTTTCTTTTATTTAAGAGATGATTTCCTAGCACAATATGTCTCAAGATGTTTTTAGGAATAACTAGTTATTGAAGATAAGGCTAAGATATAACTCATTGTAGACATACTCCTTCGTTCGGAAAAGTTTGTCCCAAGTTTGTTCCTTAAATTGATGTATCTAGCACTAACTTGGTGCTAGATACATCCATTTGAGGGACAACCTTTTTCGGATGGAGGGAGTATTTTTTTGTCATCTCTAAATTATATGCAAGAATTAAGATAAGACTGTCTTATCAATCATTGTACGTGACGTGTCCTTAGTCTTGGTAGGTGTAGGATTATCCTTCCATGATATACTCGCTCCGTTCCTCAATATAAATCTTTTTAGATATTTCAATATAGACTACATACAAAGCACAATAAGTGAATCTATATTTTAAAATATCTTCATATACATCATATGTAGTTTGTATTGTAATCTCTAAAATGACTTATATTTAAAAACGAAGAAAATAGTTTACATGGAGCTGCATTCTCAGAGCATCTCCAGCAGCCCCTCAGGAGGCATTTTTCGCCGCTTGGGGGCTGCCGGCGAAACATTTAGTCTGGGGTGAACACTCGTTGCCCCCCACCCCCACGCAGCACTCGTTAGGCACCGCATGCCCTCCTGCTGCTCGCCGCCGTCCAGCGCTCCCCCTCCCTCCCTGTCGGCGCGAGCTTGGAGACGACCTACAGGTGGACTGCAGCGGCGGCAGCGCGAGCTTGGAGGCGACCCGAAGGTGCAGCTGCCCGTGCCGCTCCGCCCGGCCGCCGCGCGCTCCTCCAACGCCCCTGCCACGCCCACATCGTCCCAGCCGCGCCCGCCAAGGCCATGGACATGTTCGTGTCCTACTCGTCCAAGCGGCCCCGACGCAGGTGCTGTCCACGCCCGTCGATCTCCCGGGGTATGTCAACGAGCAGGCGTTCGTCGGGTTCTCCGCGTCCACGCAGGGCAGCACGGAGATCCACGCCGTCGAATGGTGGAGCTTCTTGACCCCGTCCCCTCCTTCACCGACGCCGTCCAAGCCGCCGCCCGTTTCGGTTGCTCCCCCTCCGGCGACGGTCCTCGACCCGACGCTTCCATCCACTCCGCACTCACGGGCATGACACCGCCAGCGACACCAGCGACGGCTTCGGCACCGCCGACCAGCTCAGTTGCAAGCGCCCCGGCAATTTCGGTCGCTCGGAAGAATGCCAAGACGCCGCACCCGCCTCCACAAGGGGCCGTGGCCGGCGCCGCGACGGCAGGGGCAGTCATGGCGGCGTCGTTCGCGGGCTTCGCGCTGCGTGGTGGGCAACGAGTGGTCGGACGCGACGAGGCGACGGACCCCGGAGCGTACCTTGTACAGGACGTGGGCCCAGGGGCCCCGGCCAAGCGCGGCCGCCTCCTCCTCGCTCATCTCCAGGTCGCCGGTGAAGCCGCAGCCAGCCGAGGCCCCAGTCCCACCAGCGCTTGAGCGGGCCTATCGCGAACTGGGCGGCGAGCGACGGCGCCGATCGGGTCCGCCGGAACGCCCACTAGGCGGACGCGGAGGAGATGGACTGGATCTTGCGAGGATGGTGGCCATGGCGCCTAAGCGAGGAGGAAGGAGATGGTCGAGTGGAGGCTTTGACCACGCGAGCGCGAGCCCCGCCCCGGCCATGCGCGCTGTGTGCGGTAGGTGGTGGGAGGAAAGGGAGAGGAGAGAGGAGAAAGAAAAAAGAGAAAGGGAAGGAGAGAGGGGAAAGAGAGGGGATGACGAGTGGCCATGTGCATGCAAAAAGGCAACTGCCGGCGTCCCCAGCTGCCTCCGAGGGGGCTGGGTTTGGGTGGGAGCGCCGGCTGTAAATCTCGTGAAATCCGGCGAAAAACAGGTCTCTAGGGTCTGAGTAGGGCGTTTTTTGACTGTCGACGTTTAAAAAGTGGCTTGGGAGGCTTCCTGAGAGCGGCTGGAGATGCTCTCACTATCCAATCTCCCACGTCCCACCACACAATAGCACGACCTCGGGCACTCGGCCAGATAAACGTGCGTGCGTCACCCGGGGCAGGCAAGCAACGCACGGCTACGTTGCTTGTTGCAGTTGGCGACACGACGAGGTGAAGCCGGCGCCAATTCCCGCCCAACCGCGTCCGTATTTCTTTTTTGAGTCGAGCACTATTACTACTTCCAATCATGCAGTTGGAGTACGCAGTCAGATTGTACTCCAACGAGCTCGAGGAGTACAATCTTCCTCGTGGTACTGGGACACGGACGGTCGTGCATGATTCATGCGTGCGCCCGTCACCAGGTCTGACCGCGGCAATGCGGCATCTTCGTCTTTCTCTCAAATTCAGAAGGAAAAAGCTCTTCCGCTGTCTTCCTCCTACTGTCCTGTGCAGGCAAGGATAGCCTCGAGCTGGAGGCAGTTAAGCAAACATGTCTATTCGTCAAATCCCAAGCCAAGTTTTTCTAAGCCCCAAATATACTAAACAGTGTCAAAAAATTCCTCCGCAAAATAATAATATATACAAATACATTATTATTCCTCTATGTTTCATTAAACCCGGGGTTTTAGGTGCTTTTGCCTTTTAGGCCAGGCTCTCTACATACCGGTTCCTATAGGATTCGTCTAGCGAGCGAATGGAGCCGGCCCATTAACGCAGTCCCTCGCACCGCTCGTCTGTACGTGTAGGTACGCTCGCTCTGCTTGGCTTTTCCTTTTTTTTCTCCTCTTCTTTGTTTTATTTCGTTTTTCCATTGGTTTGTCTTTCATTTCACTGGTTTTTTGCTTTTCTCCTTCGTTGCAATTTGTTTTTTCATTTATTTATTTTCGTCATACTTTTTGTTTTCTTTTGTTTCATGCTTGGTTTTCTTTGCATTGTTTGATTTTTTTTTGTTTTCTATGATATTCAATCAGCTCTCTTTTTTAAAACACAAGTCTACTTTTTCTTTGTTTTCTTTTTTTGCGGAAAGAGAAGATAATATTAATCCATCGTTCTTACAGAAAGACCCAGAAGCAAAAGAAAATTATACAGAAGCCTTTCTTCTAGATCTCGACTAGGCCGACGAACTGGAGCTGTCGGTGGCATGCCGCTGCCGCTGCTCCGCCTCAGGCCTTGAATTGGAGCCAACCCCGTGGCAGCCGGGAAGTCGCGATTGCCGGATCCACAGATCCTACTCGCAGGAATGCCGTCTTCGTCACGATGGATGCCAACGTCATCTTCACTTTCGTCTTCAACCTCCGAATTCTCCACCATCCAGGATCCGGCCAGGCACGACGAGCGCGCCAGATCCGTATATCGGCGAGCTCGGGAAAGTCAGCCGCCGCGCGATGGAACTCCACGGAGCGCCACCGCGAGAAGGGAAGCGAGCCGACGACAAACACCGCACCGACGCCATCTCCACCTCCATGGCGACGCCGGCCGCGGCCCTAGCAAGCTCTAAGCTATGTACAAGCCTAAATCCACGGTTTCCCCAACCTCCCGCCGCCGGAGCGACCGCCGGAGGTGGAGGAACCGTAGATCGCCGGCGAGTGAGGTGGGTTGACCGGGAGTTCTTAGAAAATCGCCTCTCGCTACAGTGATGGGAGAGAGGGGAGCATCCAAGTCTACTTTTTCTTACTACACACATTTTTTGGTACATTTTTTACATTTGTCAAATACATGATAATTTTGTAAAATACGTTTTGAAAAAAATGAATACATGGTAACATTTTCTAAATACATGTTGTACATTTTCTTAGAGAATATAAACAGTTTTGGAACTACACGGACATGTTTACACAGTTTAAACATTTTTCTAAAATCCCAGACATTATTTGGACAGACATGAGCATTTTAGAAAATGAAATGAACATTTTTAATGCAATAAATATATTTTTTAACCCACTGGAACATTTGTTACATTGTATAAACATTTTTTTAAATGTCACTGACCTTTTTTTGAATCACTAGAATTTTTCTTTAAAATGACACGTAATTTTAATGGCATACACTTTTTTTACATTACGCAAGAAAAAAATACATTGCATACTCCTTTTTGAAAATGCCACAAACTGATTTTGATACTCATGATTTTTTTTATGTAACGTGTATCTTTTTTAATGTATGAAACTTTTTTGTCGAATCACGCAAATATTTTTTTTACATTGTATATTGCTTAATAATTCCACGTACATTTTTTTAACTGCGTGAAAATTTTCATATTGTCCCAAACATTTTTCATGCACATAAGTAACATATATATATATATATATATATATATATATATATATATATATATATATATATATATATATATATGCAACATATTTCGTGAATCCAGTACCTATCGTGTGTCCGTGTGTCCGTTTCATTTCAATCCCACGATCTTAATCCTGAGCCTTACGTGTAGCCAAGAGACTAATTGCATTTACCTGCCCGCTTTGTAACTTAACAACCAGTTTTATTCACAAAAAACCCCCTAAAGCCTCTGATGCAAGACTCCCCAGACTGCTTCTCTGCGTCGTGCGCCGCCGCCGCCGCCGCCGCCGCCACCGCCATCGTGTGCCTCCGATATCTGTCAACTCAATCCCGACATCCGCCGGCACCCACCAGATGCAGGTACTGCCCCATGCCAGTCTTGTACGCGGTCCTCTGCTCCCATGTATCAACACGAACCTGGCAAGTGGCAACCATCGCCCCATGCATGTTGTTCCCCGATCTAGACATATCTCCTCTATAACTTGCAATACTTTTCTGCAGTGGCAACTACAGATGAGCGACTAGCAAGTAGCACAACATCACTTTCCATCAGCAACACTAGGGCATCAGAAGTTTGAGGTAAAACAGCACACAAATCCAGTCCTTGTGTATACACGTGTGTGTGTGTGTGTCTGTAGGTTGAAAGGCTAATCATGTGGCCATGTGTGTGCAGTATGGATCCAATCAACAACCTTCAAATGCATATGAGCCATGGAGGATTTAATACACCCAAAAAGAATACAGACATGCCTCTCTTTGTAAGTTCAGTTTGCGCTAACAACTGAAACTATGCATGAAGTGCTTATTCCGGTTCATTTTTGATGTTGTAGTCTTCGTCTTTTACACCTGAATGTGATGAGCATTTGAAGTCTAAAGTGGGTATGACATTTGAAGGACTAGAGGCAGTGGAGAAGTTCTACAAGGCATATGCACATGAATCAGGTTTTGGTGTTCGTATCGGACAGCAGAAAAAGATTGAGAATAAGGTGGTGCAGACTAAGCGTTTCATGTGTAATAGGGAAGGATTCAAGTCGAAAGATTGTAAGAAGATAGATGATCCCTTGAAAAAAAGGCGTAAGCAGACAAACACGCGATGCAGTTGTGATGCCCATATCTTTGTTAGACTTTGTGGAGACAACACCTATAAGATAGACTCATGGGTTGAGCACCACGTTCATAGTCTTGTATTGCCTAACATAGCCATCCCAGGCTACTTCTGTAGGTGAACTTTTTGGCAACCGCAAATACAATATTTTTTACCAAACGACATGCAAATTAAACAAGGAAAAGCTCAATCAAAGCCTCTAATCTGAACCTGCCATTGCCATTCATTATCCTGCAAATATCGATACAGTTTACTGATACGAGCATTGCACTAGAAATGTGCATGTCACTCGGCCAAATACAACATGGCATTATTTGCACTAGCGGGCGGCTAAGCGCCTGTTCGGCCGGTCTCCGCGGAGCGGAGCCGGCGGAGCGCCCTTTTAGCAGCTCTGCAGATTATACCTAGCAAGCCACTCCGCTCCGGCGCGGAGCCGCGGAGCGGAGGGAGTCCGAACGCGGCCTAAATGTAAATCTTCAGGAAACACTTTCACAGTGACTTGTTGCTTATACTAGTATGTATCTCAAAACTGGACAATGCTGTCACAGGGCCCTTGCTGTAAGTCAAAAGGTTTACTGAACAAAACATGTTTTGACCACATGAAGTCACTTATTTTTTCATGATTTAAATGAACTAGTCAGTGAATTTTTTTGGCAAGAACAAAGAAGGTATAAGCATTGCACTAATACATCTGGTACATGCTACAAGATGCAGGTTCTTCCAAGGAATTACACTAATATGAGCATCGCACTAACACTGTAATACATGTGCTACAGACATACAGTCTACAGCTCCCTACGGACGACATTCTACAGCTTTCTATGAAAGAATTGTCGTAGTTGCAGGAGGCCGTGCAGGGGCTGTTGGCGCCTCAGCATAGACGAGTCGTCACAGTCGCGGACCGTCGTCAATTCGTCATGCCTTCACCGTTGCGACGGCTGTCCGGACCTTCGTTGTCGTCGCCAATGGCTGCCGGGTACCCGTCGTCGTCGCTGCTTGGTTGCCGTCTCCGTAAGACTTCGAGGGAGTCGTACAGGCCTAGGTTGCCGTCGTAGGAGGCCGTCGGATTCGAATTTAGGTTTTGGAGCAACGGCAGCAGGGATTTGGCAAGAGAAGATCGAGAGGATTTGGGGCGAGACGAAACGACTTGCGGCCTCAACTCAGGATCGTGGACGAGAGACTTTAGGGGGGTGTTTTGCAAAAGAAATCGTTCTCAGATAGGAAAGCGGGCGGCTAAGTGCAATTAGTCTCTTGGCTGCACGTAAGGCTCAGGATTAAAATCGTGAGGTTGAAACGGAACGGACACACGATGGGTACTGGATTCACGAAATATGTTGCCATATATATATATATATATATATATATATATATATATATATATATATATATATATATATATATATACTCACGCTATTCGTCATCTTGGGTGAGGAATAGTTATTCTTCATCCTCCTTTATTTTACTATCAATGTACCGTAATTTTACGTTCCGTAAGTTTTGTCTTATTTCCGACGCAAAAGGGAACCGTAAGAAAATATATAATCATCGTAAATAATAGTTTATGTTATGTAAAATTACAAACATAAAAACATAATTCAAAATACACATAAACTGCAAATTTTCTTGTCTTATGACCTATATTTTTATTTTTTATGTCAAATTTTATGTAATTAATCAACAGGAATGTAACTATTTGAATTCGAAACGTAATTTAATTATGAAATGATCGTAAGATTACCTCGGGTGAAGAATAACTTATTCTGCAATTACATTTTGAATTCAAAAAGTTACATTTCTATTGATTCACTACGTAAAATTTGACATAAGAAAATAAAAATATAGGTCGTAAGATAAGAAAATTTGCAGTTTATGTGTATTTAGACTATGTTTTTACGTTTGTAATTTTATATAATATAAAATATTTTTTACGGCGACTATATATTTTCTTACGGTCCCTTTTTACGTCGGAAATAAGAAAAAACTTGGTCACGCTATTCGTCATCCTGGGCGAGGAATAGTTATTCTTCATCCTCCTCTATTTTACTATCGATGCACCGTAATTTTACGTTTCGTAAGTTTTGTCTTATTTCCGACGCAAAAGGGGACCATAAGAAAATATATAATCATCGTAAAAAATATTTTATGTTATGTAAAATTACAAACATGAAAACATAGTCCAAAATACATATAAACTGCAAATTTCTTGTCTTATGACCTATATTTTTATTTTTCTATGTCAAATTTTACGTAATTAATCAAAAGGAATGTAACTATTTGAATTTGAAACGTAATTTAATTATGAAATGATCGTAAGATTACCTCGGGTGAAGAATAACTTATTCTGCACCCTGGATGATGAAAAAGTTACATTTTATAATTAAATTACATTTTGAATTCAAAAAGTTACATTTCTATTGATTCACTACGTAAAATTTGACATAAGAAAATAAAAATATAGGTCATAAGATAAGAAAATTTGTAGTTTATGTGTATTTAGACTATGTTTTTACGTTTGTAATTTTACATAATATAAAATATTTTTTACGGCGATTATATATTTTGTTACGGTCCTTTTTTGCGTCAGAAATAAGACAAAACTTACGGAACGTAAAATTACGGTGCATTGATGGTAAAATAAAGGGGGTGAAGAATAACTATTCCTCAACCAGTATGACGAATAGCGCGACCATATATATTTGTACTCCCACGTCGATCCACATCCTGAAACTACCCAACGTCGTACGCCTCTACCTATCGAACTATAGCCATGTTTGCGAATCAACCTGTGGTTGAGTTGGTTAGGTGGACAGTGGTATCCCCAACCCACCAGGGTTCAAATCCTGGTGCTCGCATTATTCCTGGATTTATTTCAGGATTTCCGGCGATGCGCTTTCAGTGGGAGGAGACGTTCTCGTCGACGACGAGGCGCCTACGGTGACTTCGTAAATCTCAAGATAATATGCCGGCTCAGTCTCTCGGAGGTGTTCATAGGGATAGGGTATGCGTGTGTGCATTCATAGGGGTGAGTGTATGCGCGTGTATATGAGCGCTTGTGTCTGTACTGATGCTCAAAAAAGAACTATAGCCATGTTTTAAACCCGTTTAGCTTTCCCGATAATGAGATAATTATTTGTTTGTTGAACTTAGCCGGAACAGAATCCCTTTTTATAGGGATAACAAAGGTCACCGTTGAAACTAAACTACATCAATCTATTCTTCTTGCTACGTACCTCGGCGACCACGGCGTCGCTCCTGCCACCATCGATCCACTCATGTAGCTTCGTCGCGGACGACGGCGGCTGCGTCTCTCTCCCGCTAACCATGCTGCATGCATCAGCATGGAAGAAGACCGCGCCCCCATTTTTGCCCTGCCGGTCTCCGGCGTCCAGCTCTCTCCACCGGCCAGTTCTCCCATCAGAATCGGCCAAAATTCAGACGTGGTATGTTGCTTAGTATTGATCTTAGCGCATATGTAAACACATATATCTCCATCTAGCTAGCTTGTACATACATGTAAATAAAGCTAGCTCTTTGTGTTCTGGTATATGTACGATGGAGGGCACAAATACTACTAATTCTTTTATCCATGAATTTTCTTTGGCACTCGGACAACGGCGACGACTGAATCGATCCCGCCATGGGTGACATATATACATGCGCTCACGTACGTATGCATGCTTATATTTTATTTCTATTCAGATCTTTCTATTTTGCTTCATTTGTCGTTTTTTTGTTTCAAGGATCAAGTTGGATTCTCATCTAATTCATCAACAAGCAATCGGGATCAGCGGAGGCTCGACACATGTAGCTAGATGTGACCGACGACGGAGGTCACGGCCGGCGGCAGCTCATGACATGCACACATATCGGCGACATGGCTGGTTGCGGCTCAACCGCGACGATGAGAAGCAGCTAGAGTCCGGACGGCATCCTCTCTCACCGGCAACACGTGACAAGCGGCGATTTGACGAGAACGATGTGTGTCATTACTCTTAGGAAAGTCTATGTACTAGTGGCACACTAATTTTTTCGGAAGTATATATTGGATGGATACAGATTACCAATTCCTATGAATGTATGCTTTTTGGTATATACTCTTTCTCCCAAAGGTAATATATATTTATTTGAGGTTAGTATATTTGCTTGTAGTATTTACTCGGGACACTATAAGTTCTATATCTCGATTATGTATATGATCATCATTCTACAAAAAATCATTTTGTTCTCAATGGATGGAGAGTATATAATCAATTAGATTGGAAAACAGTAGGGGTCTCACTTGACATAATGCATGTAGTATATACTCACTAATAAAATTAGTACAAACCCGTTCAACAAAATGTTAGTATATACCCACACAGAAAATAAGTAATGCATACCCTCTCAGCAAAATGCAATGTAGTATATACATTCTCACAAAAAATACTACCATATTCCCCCTCAAGAAAATATACTACTTATTTTGCTGAGAGAATATACCACACACTTTATTAGGGTATATACCACACATTTATTTTGGAATGGAGGGAGTTGTATATAGTCATTCCTAAAAAAACTCTCGGCTGAATATGGTATATACCCCCTCACTAAAAAAGGGTATATACTCGCCCAACAAAAATGGTAGATATGGTATAACTAAACTGTTGGTTTTCAAAAGAGTTTTGTATAGTCTAATCTCGAGTAGCATGTTCTAAAGTCGTTCAACTCAAAAGAATAGTGTACACTATAAGTAGTATACACTCTAATTAAATTACTAGACAGTATACATGAAGAATCAGGAGTACATGTAGTATATATACTGCATGGAAGAAAGAAACCCAACCAAGAAAATGGCGTTGCCTATTCCAACTAATTCTCAACTTGGATAACGCTTGGACGTCCCTAAGTTCTGGGGATAAGGTGTGCATGCAAAGTAAATAAGCGGCTCTGTTTACTAATCTGCATGGCTGGTTGTTACTTGCCGCAATTGGATCATCCACTAAGGATGGGAGTATGTACTCCCGGAAGTACAAAAGAGGAGTCCTAAATAAAAATGTGAGAGAAAATGAAAGGATCCCCGTAATATCTCGCGTCGAGATCTTTGAAACTAGATCCCTATAATGTAATTAGGTTTCGATGAACTTTTTCTTCACGAAAAAAAGGAACCGAAAAAAGGAAACAAAAAACAAAAACTGAAAAAAGGGACCCCGAAAGGACAGGTGTGCTATTTAACTATTCTGAAAGTAGATATGTCTTTTACCCTTTTCCAAAAGCATAGTTGTGCTTGTCGCGAGAGTGCAAGCTGTGTTTTGCCATTTTTGGGAAGGACATCTTTGCTTCTCGTGCACAATCTGTGATTTTCCATTTTTCAAAAAGCACAGTTTGTGTTTCTTGTGAAAGCATAAGTTCGGCTTCGCAGAACAGAATTATGCTTTTCCCTTTTCGGGAACCATATACCATATTTTTCTTGTGATTATTTTTGCTCCCCCCTCCCCCCCCCCCCCCCCCCTCCCAAAAGGTCAAAACGTAGGAAAAAGCAAGCAAAAGCCGGAAAAAACAGCCCCCCTCCATCCCAGAAAAACCCAAAAAACAAAAACTCGTGCATAAAAGACAAAAATCCTGAGGGTTCACCCTGCGCGCGACACATCGCGGCGACTGGGCACATCACTTGGAGTGATCCCGGACCCATAAAAGTGACCTCTGCGGAGCCCTCCAAGAGTTGCCCCAGAGTAGTGGCTCCCTACGTCTTGGTCTCGCTTCGTGTGAGACCAAAGACGGACCCGTGTCTACAATCGCCAACGTATTGGACCAGTCCCAGTGTGATGTCGCCTCAAAGCGCTTGCTTGTATACTGTACGTCATGTACCATTTATCTTTATCCTTTTTTAATATTCTTATATACATATTTTCGAAATTAATCTACTTTCTAAAAAGTACATCGTGTATTAAAAATTGTTAATGTAATGTAAAAATTTGTTCATGTGATTTGTAAAGAATGCACATATCATTCAAGAAACAGTTCAGCACATTTAAGAAATGATAATGTAGTATAAATAACATATATGATTGTTTGTACCATTCAAACATATTCAACTTGTATTTCAAAAATGTTGGTCACTTTTTGGAAAATGTTCATTGTGTGATAAAAATGTTCATCTCGTATTAGAAAATGTTGATGCAGTGTAATATTTCTGTATCCTAAGTTTTTTAAAACCTCAAAACATTCAAACAATTCTTCGTGACACTTAGATAATATTCAACATGTATGTATGAAATGTTCACCATGTATAAAAAATTATTCATCATGTGTTAAGAAAAGTTCATAATTTACAAAAAAAAATGATCATGAATTTAGAAATTGTTCACATTGCATTAAAAATGTTAGTCACATATTTTAAAAATATGCATATTCTATTAAAAATAATTCATCTTATTTCAAGAAAATATTCACTGTGTATTTTAAATAAATGTTTGGTCCTTATTAGAAAACTTCAACATGGTTGAAATAAAATTCTTCGTGTATTAAAAAAATGTTCACCGTGCATATAATATATGATCAATGTCAATTTGTCAAATGGTCAACATGTATTCAGAAAAATGTTCAGCATGTATTAAAAAATGTTCATCATATATATGAAAAATGTTCTATTCTCAAAATGTTTGACATGCTTTTTTATGAAAGTCAACATTGTTTGAAATATGAATAAATTGAAAAGAGTAAATATTGAAAACCGAAAGAAAATCGAATGAAAAAAACAGAAAAAGAAACAAAAGAAACATGGTAGAGAAAACATAAACAAAACTTGCGTGGAAGGTTCTAAAGCAGGCATGTATGGTCCATAGAACCTTCCCAAAATCATGTGAATGGATCAGCTACTATGGAAGACACCATGAGGCGAGGCTATCTCCCGTCTCAGATTGGCGAGAAATGGCGCTGGCTAGCCGCAAGGGTGGACAAGAAGAGTAGGGGAGAGAATAGATAGTTTGGGTGATTATGTGATTTAAATAGAAGTGTGATAGAATAGGAAAACAGCTAAAGTGCCAGAAGGGCAGTTCCTTATCTTATGTGTAGTAATTTCTTTGGGAGACGATCCAACTTTGCTGAATAATTAATAACTATGCAAAGTGCATCCAGCCTAAGAAAACCAATATAATCACTATGAATAGTACTTCCTTCATCCAGGTTTATTAGCCCCCTTGTATTTTTGTCAAACTTTGATATGAAGGGCTTCTTTGATTCAAAGGATTCTAAGGAAAATTTTGAAGGATTCTAACCCTTAGGAATTTTTCCTATGTAGGTTGTTTGATTCGTAGGATTGTAAACTATAGGAATTTTTTCATATGATTCATTTGCATTAGATTTCATATGAAATTTTTCATCCGCTCAAAACTCTTTAAAAGAATCCTACGTTTTTCTTATGCACAATCAAACACTTATACAATCTTGTGCTGGGAGCGACTACAATAAAAGCGCAGCTTGTGGTGCAAAAATAGAAAAACGAATCTGAGCCGTCGGATCCAGTATGAATGGTACAGATTCAAGTGGAGGCATCCTAGACCATTTAATGTACATTTTATGAAAACCCCCTTGCTAGTAGTGAGATGTAAAATAGACTTTTGCAGTAACCGCCTCCACCTTTTCCTGTCCAAACATTTTGTTCTTAGTAGTAAGACTGCCATATTTTCACAGCGTTCATTCCTATTCCTTCCCTTTGCACGTCTATTAGGTACAATAGTGGGTCACTCCAGAGTATGTCAACATTTTTCAAAGATATTTGAATACATGACAAAAATTAAGACACTCTCACAGGCACATGCACTATATGTAAATACGTGTAAGCTGGACCATCTCAGGCACAAGACGGTAAAATGGACCATTCCAGACACAAATACTTGAGTACATGTCAAACTGGACTATTCCCGCCACATTTGTTTAGTACATGTCAAACTGGAACATCCCGGACATAACAAAAGAAGACATTCATATCAAGTTATAAAAAAATGACAGGATCAACAAACATTGTTAGCAAAACTGCATCAACTTTGGTACATGACAGGCAAGGCTAAGTCTGCAGGAGTATAATAATCATCGCTCTTTCTACAGATCTTTCTGGCCTCTAGTCAAAAATCCAATCCTATCCTTCTTCTCTCTATTCCATCAAGGCCTAGCAGACACTGAACGCCTAAATCATGCCCACATCATCCTCCTCCCTAAAAAGGAGGCGCCAACCATGCCGGATGCCTTTAGGCCCATCTCGCTTCAAAACTGCCCGATCAAAGCGGTCGCTAAAGTGACCACCTCTCGTCTAAAACCGCTCATCCCTCTGCTAGTTCATGGCAACCAGACTGGTTTCATCTCTGGACGAAACATCGCCGAAAACTTTGTGTTTGCGGCAGATCTTATTAGCTCTTGTCGCACGCGAAAAAAACCAACGATGGTCTTCAAGTTAGACTTCAAAAAAGCCTTCGATTCAGTAGCATGGCCTGCCCTCGACAAAATTCTCCAAGTTCGTGGGCTTTCACCTCTCTTCCGCAGTTGCATACAAAATCTTCTCCATACAGGCAAAACGGCAGTACTTCTGAACGGGGTCCCAGGCAATTGGATTCAATGCAAAAATTGGTTGAGGCAAGGAGACCCTGTCTCCCCCTACCTCTTCCTCATTGTAGCCGACCTTCTCCAACAGCTCATTGTCCAAAACTCTGATCCGTCCCTCCACCATCCCATCTTCTCCCACCTGCCCCCACTGTCCTCCAATACGCCGACGACACACTCATCGTCGCAGCTGCATCCCCCTCAGCTGCCTCAACCCTTAAAATTCTCCTAAACAATTTCGCTCACGCCACGGGACTAGCCATCAACTTCTCCAAAACTACTCTAGCAACTCTGCACACAAACGATGATTCCACCGCTTCCATCGCCCTTGCCATGAGGTGTGCATGCGCATCCTTCCCACAAATATACCTCGGCCTCCCTCTCGCTCCGATCAAACCCCTCTCCAATGTCTTCAACCCCTTAGTAGAGCGTGCTAGGAAACTTCTTACCGGCTGGAGGGCCAAACTTCTAGACAAAGGCGATCGTCTCATACTCATTTCCGCGGTTCTCGACTCAATCCTCACCTACTTCATGTTTGTCTTTTGAATCCCAAAGAAAACCATCAAAACTCTGGACTCGCTGAGAAGAAGTTTTTTTTGGGCAGGAGAGGATGCATGTTCCGAAGCCCAATGTCTTGTTGCTTGGAAAAATGTCTTTTTACCAAAAAATTCGGTGGTTTAGGGCTTAAAAACTTGCATGTTCAAAACAACTGCCTACTCATGAAATTTGCAGCTAAAGCTCTCTCCACCGCCCAAACACCATGGCTCCAGTGGCTTGATCTTCAACATCCCAACGCCTTAGTATCCCCTCCACCACAAACCTCCTTCCTATGTCGCACCGTCTCCCAGCAAATAACTACTCTCCAAAATATTTCCTTCGTGCTCACTAGTAGCGGGTCACATACCTACTTTTGGCTAGACAAGTGGCTCACCCCTCAACCGCTCGCCATCACCTTCCCCCACCTATTCTCACACTCCACTTTACAGCTGGTTAAAGTGGCTAACATTTTGCGATTCGGTATTGAAGTTAACCTCCGTAATCGCCTCTCTCTAACGGCAGAACAAGAGCTTGTGTCACTTCTGGCTATTTTGCAGGACTTCGTGCCGTCGGCGGAGGAAGATCAACGGTTTCTACGACATGGCACTTGCTTCTCCTCCAACCATGCATACGGCGTCCTCATGGCTAGGCCTGACAACGATCTCATGGCCCCTCTCATATGGAGTGCCAAGGTTCCTCGGAAGCTCAAAGTTTTTGCATGGTTACTCTTCAAAGACCGCCTCAGCACTAGAGTTAACCTTGCACGCAAGCATGTCATCAACTCAGACATATGCCCTCGATGTGCTACGGAAACCGAAGACTCCAATCACCTCTTCATCACATGCCCTCTTGCCAATAGAATTTGGCAAAAGCTCGGGTTCCTCCCAACCTCCAGTGACATTACAGATCTATGGGACACTCCTACCCCTTCTCACCTCCCAACCAAAGCATGGCCTTCGATCCTTCTGGCCTTGCTTTGGATGATTTGGACAACACGAAATGACATGGTCTTTAGATCAATAGATCAATGCTCTGTAATAACCTTAAGGAACCTCATTGCTGCCTTGGATCTTTGGTCACATCGTCTTGTGAGCTCACAAGACAAGGAGGACGTCTTCTCGTGGCGTTCCTACCTCTCTGCACGTTGCACCGTGCCTATGTAATTCTGTACTCACTGCCATGGCAGTCCCTTGAGTAATATATTCAGGTGGGGGAACTCCCCCCCGGTGATTCTCAAAAAAAAATCATCGCTCAAAAAGAACTGTTATTAAAAACTGCATCAATGTTGATATCTTTGTAAGTGCATCTAGTGCCACCCTTAGTTGGTTTTGGAGTATTGACGACAAACCTAGTTGAGGGACTAATGTGTTTGTGAGAATTGCAGGATAACACAGGTAGAAGTCCCTCATTGATTCGGTTTTATTACCAGAGATGACCCCTAAAAATGTACGAAGACATTGAAGTCAATGGTGGTATATGAAGATATTCATTTTGAAGACTATGACAAGAGAAGACACCGCATGAAGCCTATGGAGCTCGAAGACTTAGATCTTTCATAGTTCTCTTTCATTTGTGTTGAGTCATAGGAACCACCGTACTGTTAAGTGGGGTCCAAGAGAACCAGTCAGAACGACTGAAGTGATGCCTAAACAAAAAACCTATGTCTTCGAGTGAAGACTATGAGAGCAAATCTTGTCCAGAGTCGGACAAGTCAGCTTTGCTTGTAGCCCAAGTAAAGTTGCCGTGTGAGTTTGAAATCTGACCGTTGGAACACGTGTCAGTTCCTTAGTGACCCAGGGTCATTTCGGACAAATCAGGTCGGGTTGCCTAGTGGCTATAAATAGCCCACCCCCTACAACCATAAACGGTTGGCTGCTCAGATTTCAGTGCACGGCTTTTGTCATTTGAGAGCAACCCACATCGAAGCCTTTGAGAGAAAATTCCTAGCGAGGAGAAAAGCCCTAACCACCCAGAGCCAGAGAGAATTGGGCATCACTTAAGTCTTCTTGTCTGAGTGATCTGAAGACTTATTACACTTGAGGACTGTGCATCCTCCAGCCGGTTAGGCGTCGCGTTCTGAGCATCCAAGAGACGTTGTGGATTGCCGGTGAACGAAGTCTGTGAAGGTTTGGGAGTTTACCTTGAAGACTTACCAGAGTGATTGGGCGAGGTCTGTGTGACCTTAGCTCAAGGGGAATACGGTGAGGACTGGGTGTCCTGAGCTGCGTGTTCAGGACTGGGTGTCCGGGACTGTGTGTCCTTTGGTTTAAATACCTAGCCTCCCTAACCAGACGTACAGTTGTCACAGCAACTGGAACTGGTCCAACAAATCATAGTCTTCAACGAGCCACTGGTTTCATCTTCACTTCCTTTTACTTACTGTTACTCATTCTGAAGCCACTGCATGCTTGTTCTATCTTTTTTCTTCACAACGTAACTGTATGATTTGTTTGGCTTCATAACTTCTTCCTACCTGATCCTTATTACACTGCCGCAACTTGTCATTATGCTTTCACTCTATTGAATATTGACCATGGCTTGCCTAGTGTAATCTAACTTTCGCTGCTTAGTGATAGGCATATCTCTACTGTTTGTCTTCACAACTTCCACATTGTGAAGACTTTCATAAAAATCGCCTATTCACCCCTCCTCTAGTCGATATAACGCACTTTCAATTGGTATCAGAGCAAGGTGCTCCCTTGTTCTGTGTGATTCGGTTTAACCACCTGGAGTTTTAGCTATGTCGACTGCAGGGATAATCAAAGTCTCCGCTGCATGCCCCATCTTTGATGGAACTGAATATCCCTACAGGAAGAATAAGATGCGCATGCATCTTGAAGCCATTGACGTCGACCTATGGTATGTCGTCGAGAACGGCGTTCCCAAGGCTGGAGAAGGTGTCACTGCTGCTGATGTCAAGAAGTTCACTCAACTGGACTCTACTGCCAAGAATATCATCTGTGGTCATCTGACCAAAGGACAGTATGGCCGTGTGAGTGCTTTGAAGACATCCAAGCTGCTGGGACTGGCTCTCCAAGGTCAATGAAGGCATCTCAACCCAGAGAGATCAGAGAATCAGTGTTCTTCGCAACCTCTTTAACCGCTTTAAGCGAAATGACAATGAGAATGTCTAGCACACATTTGACCGACTTACTGACATCACTAATGAGCTTCAAGCCCTCGGCGCCACTGAGATCACCAAATATGAAATCGTCAAGACGCTGCTGAGATCACTTGATAGTTTGTTTGACATCCTAGCCCTGATGATTCAAGAACGTCCTGATTTCAAGACACTCGATTTGTCCGACATACTCGAGAGGCTCAACACACATGAGTTTCAGCTTTCTGAGAAAAGAGATATCTATGGTCCAAACTACGGGCGAACTCGTGCCCTGAAGGCAAAAGTTGTTTCCTCATCTGAAGAAGAATCTGACAGCAGTTCTGATGATCCTAAAGATATTGGAAGGGAACTTGCAATGCTAGTGAAGAAGTTCCAAAAATTCACCAAAAAGAAAGGCTTCAGAAAGTCTTCATGATCAAGCTCAAGGAATGATAAAGCTTCTGCTCATGACTACAAGAAGAAAACATGCCACAAGTGCAAGAAAACTGGACACTTCGTCTCTGAGTGTCCACAGTGGGACAATGAGAACAGAAAGAAGAAGAAGAGCAAGGAATATGATTGTGACGACAAGAAGAAGAAGAAATACTCAAAGTCTTCTTCCAAGTCTTCCTCAAAGTCTTCATCACACAAGAAGAGCTCATCTGGCAAGGCGCGTGCGTTTGTTGGCAAGGAAATGGATTCAGAGGAGGAGTCCGCTTCTGAGGAGGCAGAGGTGGAGTCTGAGGAAGAGTCTGATTCTGGCATTGCAAGTCTGGCTACAGCATACGTTGCCAAGTCCATCTTCAACACTGAAGACAATGACTCCATCACCGACACCGATGCAAATGACAAGGACTACTTCGATCCTAGCTACTGCTTCATGGCACGCGGTACCAAGGTAAACTCACGCACTACTCACTATCAAACATCAAGTGACGATGACTCTCATTGTGATTCAAAACCCAGCTACAAAACACTTGCTAAAATTGCAACTGAACAACAGAAAGCCATGGAACATATTCAAAAACTATTAGACAGAAGCGATGATCTGTTGGGTGCTGAAATGACTCGATCTGAATCCTTAATTGAAGACATAAAAAATCTTCACGTTAAGTATCAGGAACTTGAAGATCGTCATGATACTCTCTCAACAACTCATGAAAAGCTTTCCTATGATTATCTTCAAAGGAAGCAAGATCTTGAGAAATTGAGAGCGGCTCATGAAGATCTTCAAAAGGAAAACGAATCACTTCGCACTGAACAGATCAGTTCCGCTCAGGAAGGATTTGAACCACCATGTCTTAAATGCATTGAGCGTGATAATGATGCTTCTGTTGCTGAATGTTCTACTGTTACTGCTGTTGCAATATCTTCAACTGTTGATGTGGTAACTAACCCCTCTGCTGAGGATACCACTGCTATTGCTGATGAGAATGCTAGGTTGAAGACATTGCTTGAAACAGGGATGTACAAAAGTCTTAAAGGGCATCAGACATTATGTGATGTCCTCAAGAAGCAGATTCTGAACCGAAACCCTAGGAAAGAGAGTGTTGGGTTCGTAAGGAAAATAAATGCATATGCCTCTTACTGGAAACCTAAGCAGTACCCCAAAACCACATGGGTTGCTGCAAAGGAATCTTTAGCAGATCCATCCAATCTATCTGGCTTCACTTGTGCTAACCCCATTATCATTGATAAATCCTTTGATGCAGACTATAAACTATTTAAAAAACAGAATGGTGAAGTGTTTGCCAGGTACATTGTGTTGGGGAACGTAGTAATTTCAAAAAATTTCCTACGCACACGCAAGATCATGGTGATGCACAACAACGAGGGGGAGAGTCTGATCTACGTACCCTTGTAGATCGCAAGCGGACGCGTTATATCAACGCAGTTGATGTAGTCGAACGTCTTCACGATCCGACCGATCCAAGTACCGAAAGCACGACACCTCCGAGTTCTGCACGCGTACGGCTCGGTGACGTCCTCGCCTTCTCAATCCAGCAAGAGGGGCGAAGTAGTAGATGATTTCCGGCAGCACGACGGCGTGGTGACGGTGTTGGTGAAGAACAATCACCGCAGGGCTTCGCCTAAGCACTACGAAAACTATGACGGAGGATAAACTAGAGGGAACAGGGTTGCCGGCACACGGTTTGGTGTTTCTTGATGTGTATTTGGTGCTAGCCCTGCCCCTCTATTTATATGTTGAGCCCTGGGGTCGAAACTTGGAGTAAAAGCCTCCACAAAGTCGGTTTCACCCGAAAGGCAAGAGTCCTTCTCGGACTCCAGGGCCAGACGCTTGGACTCCGCAAAACTTCCTTTTGCGCTTTCCAAAAACCTTGTGGGCTTTCCCCTTTGGCCCAAATAAAGTGTTCTCGTACCCAAACATTCCGGGAAACATCCGGAACCCCTTCTGGTGATTTCCGGAACCCTTCCGGTGACCAAACACTATTATCCCATATATCAAACTTTGTCTCCGGACCATTCCGGAGTTCCTCGTCATATCCGTGATCTCATCCCGGACTCCGAACAACATTCGGTCACCAACATTCATAACTCACATAGTACTATATCGTCAACGAACGTTAAGCGTGCGGACCCTACGGGTTCGAGAACTATGTAGACATGACCGAGACACCTCTCTGGTCAATAACCAATAGCGGGACCTGGATGCCCATATTGGCTCCTACATATTCTACAAAGATCTTTATCGGTCAGACCGCATAACAACATACGTTGTTCCCTTTGTCATCGGTATGTTACTTGCCCGAGATTCGATCGTCGGTATCCAATACCTAGTTCAATCTCATTACCGGCAAGTCTCTTTACTCGTTCCGTAATACATCATGTTGCAACTAACTCATTAGTTGTAATGCTTGCAAGGCTTATGTGATGTGCATTACCAAGAGGGCCCAGAGATACCTCTCCGACAATCGGAGTGACAAATCCTAATCTCGAAATACGCCAACCCAACATCTACCTTTGGAGACACCTGTAATGCTCCTTTATAATCACCCAGTTACGTTGTGACGTTTGGTAGCACCCAAAGTGTTCCTCCGGCAAACAGGAGTTGCATAATCTCATAGTCATAGGAACATGTATAAGTCATGAAGAAAGCAATAGCAACATACTAAACGATCAGGTGCTAAGCTAATGGAATGGGTCATGTCAATCAGATCATTCAACCAATGATGTGACCTCGTTAATCAAATAACAACACCTTGTTCATGGTTAGGAAACATAACCATCTTTGATTAACGAGCTAGTCAAGTAGAGGCATACTAGTGACACTAAGTTTTTCTATGTATTCACACATGTATTATGTTTCTGGTTAATACAATTCTAGCATGAATAAGAAACATTTATCATGATATAAGGAAATAAATAATAACTTTATTATTGCCTCTAGGGCATATTTCCTTCAGTCTCCCACTTGCACTAGAGTCAATAATCTAGATTACACAGTAATAATTCTAACACCCATGGAGCCTTGGTGCTGATCATGTTTTGCTCGTGGAAGAGGCTTAGTCAACGGGTCTGCAACATTCAGATCCGTATGTATCTTGCAAATCTCTATGTCTCCCACCTGGACTAGATCCCGGATGGAGTTGAAGCGTCTCTTGATGTGCTTGGTCCTCTTGTGAAATCTGGATTCCTTTGCCAAGGCAATTGCACCAGTATTGTCACAAAAGATTTTCATTGGACCCGATGCACTAGGTATGACACCTAGATCGGATATGAACTCCTTCATCCAGACTCGTTCGTTTGCTGCTTCCGAAGCAGCAATGTATTCTGCTTCACATGTAGATCCCGCTACGACGCTTTGTTTAGAACTGCACCAACTGACAGCTCCACCGTTTAATGTAAACACGTATCCGGTTTGCGATTTAGAATCGTCCGGATCAATGTCAAAGCTTGCATCAACGTAACCTCTTACGGTGAGCTCTTTGTCACCTCCATATACGAGAAACGTATCCTTAGTCCTTTTTAGGTATTTCAGGATGTTCTTGACCGCTGTCCAGTGATCCACTCCTGGATTACTTTGGTACCTCCCTGCTAAACTTATAGCAAGGCACACATCAGGTCTGGTACACAGCATTGCATACATGATAGAGCCTATGGCTGAAGCATAGGGAACATATTTCATTTTCTCTCTATCTTCTGTAGTGGTCGGGCATTGAGTCTGACTCAACTTCACACCTTGTAACACAGGCAAGAACCCTTTCTTTGCTTGATCCATTTTGAACTTCTTCAAAATCTTGTCAAGGTATGTGCTTTGTGAAAGTCCAATTAAGCGTCTTGATCTATCTCTATAGATCTTTATGCCTAATATGTAAGCAGCTTCACCGAGGTCTTTCATTGAAAAACTCTTATTCAAGTATCCCTTTATGCTATCCAGAAATTCTATATCATTTCCAATCAGCAATATGTCATCCACATATAATATCAGAAATGCTACAGAGCTCCCACTCACTTTCTTGTAAATACAGGCTTCACCGAAAGTCTGTATAAAACCAAATGCTTTGATCACACTATCAAAGCGTTTATTCCAACTCCGAGAGGCTTGCACCAGTCCATAAATGGATCACTGGAGCTTGCACACTTTGTTAGCTCCCTTTGGATCGATAAAACCTTCCGGTTGCATCATATACAACTCTTCTTCCAGAAATCCATTCAGGAATGCAGTTTTGACATCCATCTGCCAAATTTCATAATCATAAAATGTGGCAATTGCTAACATGATTCTGACAGACTTAAGCATCACTACGGGTGAGAAGGTCTCATCGTAGTCAACCCCTTGAACTTGTCGAAAACCTTTTGCGACAAGTCGAGCTTTATAGACAGTAACATTACCGTCAGCGTCAGTCTTTTTCTTGAAGATCCATTTATTCTCAATTGCTTGCCGATCATCGGGCAAGTCAACCAAAGTCCATACTTTGTTCTCATACATGGATCCCATCTCAGATTTCATGGCTTCAAGCTACTTTGCGGAATCTGGGCTCACCATCGCTTCTTCATAGTTCGTAGGTTCATCATGATCTAGTAGCATGACTTCCAGAACTGGATTACCGTACCACTCTAGCGCGGATCTCACTCTGGTTGATCTACGAGGTTCAGTAGTATCTTGTCCTGAAGTTTCATGATCATCATCATTAGCTTCCTCATTAATTGGTATAGGTGTCGCAGAAACAGTTTTCTGTGATGTACTACTTTCCAATAAGGGAGCAGGTACAGTTACCTCGTCAAGTTCTACTTTCCTCCCACTCACTTCTTTCGAGAGAAACTCCTTCTCTAGAAATGATCCATTCTTAGCAATGAATGTCTTACCTTCGGATCTGTGATAGAAGGTGTACCCAACAGTCTCCTTTGGGTATCCTATGAAGACACATTTCTCCGATTTGGGTTCGAGCTTATCAGGTTGAAGCTTTTTCACATAAGCATCGCAGCCCCAAACTTTAAGAAACGACAACTTTGGTTTCTTGCCAAACCATAGTTCATAAGGCGTCGTCTCAACGGATTTTGATGGTGCCCTATTTAACGTGAATGCGGTCGTCTCTAAAGCATAACCCCAAAACGATAGCGGTAAATCAGTAAGAGACATCATAGATCGCACCATATCCAGTAAAGTACGATTACGACGTTCGGACACACCATTACGCGGTGGTGTTCCGGGTGGCGTGAGTTGCGAAACTATTCCACAATTTTTTAAATGTACACCAAACTCGTAACTCAAATATTCTCCTCCACGATCAGATCGTAGAAACTTTATTTTCTTGTTACGATGATTTTCATCTTCACTCTGAAATTCTTTGAACTTTTCAAATGTTTCAGACTTATGTTTCATTAAGTAGATATACCCATATCTGCTTAAATCATCTGTGAAAGTGAGAAAATAACGATATCCACCACGAGCCTCAATATTCATCGGACCGCATACATCGGTATGTATGATTTCCAACAAATCTGTTGCTCTCTCCATAGTACCGGAGAACGGTGTTTTAGTCATCTTGCCCATGAGGCACGGTTCGCAAGTACCAAGTGATTCATAATCAAGTGGTTCCAAAAGTCCATCAGTATGGAGTTTCTTCATGCGCTTTACACCGATATGACCTAAACAGCAGTGCCACAAATAAGTTGCACTATCATTATCAACTCTGCATCTTTTGGCTTCAACATTATGAATATGTGTGTTACTACTATCAAGATTCATCAAAAATAGACCACTCTTCAAAGGTGCATGACCATAAAAGATATTACTCATATAAATAGAACAATCATTATTCTCTGATTTAAATGAATAACCGTCTCGCATCAAACAAGATCCAGATATAATGTTCATTCTTAACGCTGGCACCAAATAACAATTATTTAGGTCTAATATTAATCCCGAAGGTAGATGTAGAGGTAGCGTGCCGACCGCGATCACATCGACTTTGGAACTATCTCCCACGCGCATCGTCACCTCGTCCTTTGCCAGTGTTCGCTTAATCCGTAGTCCCTGTTTCGAGTTGCAAATATTAGCAACAGAACCAGTATCAAATACCCAGGTGCTACTGCGAGCTCTAGTAAGGTACACATCAATAACATGTATATCACATATACCTTTGTTCACCTTGCCATCCTTCTTATCCGCCAAATACTCGGGGCAGTTCCGCTTCCAGTGACCAGTCTGCTTGCAGTAGAAGCACTCAGTTTCAGGCTTAGGTCCAGACTTGGGTTTCTTCTCCTGAGCAGCAACTTGCTTGCCGTTCTTCTTGAAGTTACCCTTCTTCTTCCATTTGCCCTTTTTCTTGAAACTAGTGGTCTTGTTAACCATCAACACTTGATGCTCCTTCTTGATTTCTACCTCCGCAGCTTTCAGCATTGCGAAGAGCTCGGGAATAGTTTTGTTCATCCCTTGCATATTATAGTTCATCACGAAGCTCTTGTAGCTTGGTGGCAGTGATTGGAGAATTCTGTCAATGACGCAATCATCTGGAAGATTGACTCCCATCTGAATCAAGTGGTTATTATACCCAGACATTTTGAGTATATGCTCACTGACAGAACTGTTCTCCTCCATCTTGCAGCTATAGAACTTATTGGAGACTTCATATCTCTCAATTCGGGCATTTGCTTGAAATATTAACTTCAACTCCTGGAACATCTCATATGCTCCATGACGTCAAAACATCGTTGAAGTCCCGATTCTAAGCCGTAAAGCATGGCACACTGAACTATCGAGTAGTCATCAGCTTTGCTCTGCCAGACGTTCATAACATCTGGCGTTGCTCCAGCAGCAGGCCTGGCACCCAGCGGTGCTTCCAGGACGTAATTCTTCTGAGCAGCAATGAGGATAATCCTCAAGTTACAGACCCAGTCCGTGTAATTGCTACCATCATCTTTCAACTTTGCTTTCTCAAGGAACGCATTAAAGTTCAACGGAACAACAGCACGAGCCATCTATCTACAATCAACATAAACAAGCAAGATACTATCAGGTACTAAGTTCATGATAAGTTTAAGTTCAATTAATCAAATTACTTAAGAACTCCCACTTAGATAGACATCCCTCTAATCCTCTAAGTGATCATGTGATCCAAATCAACTAAACCATAACCGATCATCACGTGAGATGGAGTAGTTTTCAATGGTGAACATCATTATGTTGATCATATCTACTATATGATTCACGCTCGACCTTTCGGTCTCCGTGTTCCGAGGCCATATCTGCATATGCTAGGCTCGTCAAGTTTAACCCGAGTATTCTGCGTGTGCAAAAACTGGCTTGCACCCGTTGTAGATGGACGTAGAGCTTATCACACCCGATCATCACGTGGTGTCTGGGCACGACGAACTTTGGCAACGGTGCATACTCAGGGAGAACACTTCTTGATAATTTAGTGAGAGATCATCTTATAATGCTACCGTCAATCAAAGCAAGATAAGATGCATAAAAAGATAAACATCACATGCAATCAATATAAGTGATATGATATGGCCATCATCATCTTGTGCTTGTGATCTCCATCTCCGAAGCACCGTCATGATCACCATCGTCACCGGCGCGACCCCTTGATCTCCATCGTAGCATCGTTGTCGTATCGCCAATCTTATGCTTCCACGACTATCGCTACCGCTTACTGATAAAGTAAAGCATTACATCGCGATTGCATTGCATACAATAAAGCGACAACCATATGGCTCCTGCCAGTTGCCAATAACTCGGTTACAAAACATGATCATCTCATACAATAAAATTTAGCATCATGTCTTGACCATATCACATCACAACATGCCCTGCAAAAACAAGTTAGACGTCCTCTACTTTGTTGTTGCAAGTTTTACGTGGCTGCTACGGGCTTAAGCAAGAACCAATCTCACCTACGCATCAAAACCACAACGATAGTTTGTCAAATAGACTCCGTTTTAACCTTCGCAAGGACCGGGCGTAGCCACACTCGGTTCAACTAAAGTTGGAGAGACAGTCGCCCGCAAGCCACCAGTGTGCAAAGCACGTCGGGGAAACCGGTCTCGCGTAAGCGTACGCGTAAGGTTGGTCCGGGTCGTCTCATCCAACAATACCGCCGAACCAAAGTATGACATGCTGGTAGGCAGTATGACTTGTATCGCCCACAACTCACTTGTGTTCTACTCGTGCATATAACATCAAACCATAAAACCTAGGCTCGGATGCCACTGTTGGGGAATGTAGTAATTTCAAAAAATTTCCTACGCACACGCAAGATCATGGTGATGCATAGCAACGAGGGGGAGAGTCTGATCTACGTACCCTTGTAGATCGCAAGCGGAAGCGTTATATCAACGCGGTTGATGTAGTCGAACGTCTTCACGATCCGACCGATCCAAGTACCGAAAGCACGGCACCTCCGAGTTCTGCACACGTACGGCTCGATGACGTCCTCGCCTTCTCGATCCAGCAAGAGGGGCGAAGTAGTAGATGAGTTCCGGCAGCACGACGGCGTGGTGACGGTGTTGGTGAAGAACAATCTCCGCAGGGCTTCGCCTAAGCACTACGAAAACTATGACGGAGGGTAAACTAGAGGGAACAGGGTTGCCGGCACACGGCTTGGTGTTTTTTGATGTGTCTTTGGTGCTAGCCCTGCCCCTCTATTTATATGTTGAGCCCTGGGGTCGAAACTTGGAGTAAAAGCCTCCACAAAGTCGGTTTCACCCGAAAGGCAAGAGTCCTTCTCGGACTCCAGGGCTAGACGCCAGGGTTCCCGGCGTCTGGACCCAGACGCCAGGGACCCTGGCGTCTGGCCCCTCGACTCCGCAAAACTTCCTTTTGCGCTTTCCAAAAACCTTGTGGGCTTTCCCCTTTGGCCCAAATAAAGTGTTCTCGTACCCAAACATTCCGGGAAACATCCGGAACCCCTTCTGGTGATTTCCGGAACCCTTCCGGTGACCAAACACTATTATCCCATATATCAAACTTTGTCTCCGGACCATTCCGGAGTTCCTCGTCATATCCGTGATCTCATCCCGGACTCCGAACAACATTCGGTCACCAACATTCATAACTCACATAGTACTATATCGTCAACGAACGTTAAGCGTGCGGACCCTACGGGTTCGAGAACTATGTAGACATGACCGAGACACCTCTCTGGTCAATAACCAATAGCGGGACCTGGATGCCCATATTGGCTCCTACATATTCTACGAAGATCTTTATCGGTCAGACCGCATAACAACATCCGTTGTTCCCTTTGTCATCGGTATGTTACTTGCCCGAGATTCGATCGTCGGTATCCAATACCTAGTTCAATCTCGTTACCGGCAAGTCTCTTTACTCGTTTCGTAATACATCATCTTGCAACTAACTCATTAGTTGTAATGCTTGCAAGGCTTATGTGATGTGCATTACCGAGAGGGCCCAGAGATACCTCTCCGACAATCGGAGTGACAAATCCTAATCTCGAAATACGCCAACCCAACATCTACCTTTGGAGACACCTGTAATGCTCCTTTATAATCACCCAGTTACGTTGTGACATTTGGTAGCACCCAAAGTGTTCCTCCGGCAAACGGGAGTTGCATAATCTCATAGTCATAGGAACATGTATAAGTCATGAAGAAAGCAATAGCAACATACTAAACGATCGGGTGCTAAGCTAATGGAATGGGTCATGCCAATCAGATCATTCAACCAATGATGTGACCTCGTTAATCAAATAACTACACCTTGTTCATGGTTAGGAAACATAACCATCTTTGATTAACGAGCTAGTCAAGTAGAGGCATACTAGTGACACTAAGTTTGTCTATGTATTCACACATGTATTATGTGTCCGGTTAATACAATTCTAGCATGAATAATAAACATTTATCATGATATAAGGAAATAAATAATAACTTTATTATTGCCTCTAGGGCATATTTCCTTCACATTGGTACTAACTGCAGGAATGGACCGCCTATGAAGAAGATCTGGGTTCCAAAAACGTGTCTGGAGAATCTTCTGTGAATGTCTTCATGACACCTCACATGAAGAAGACAAATCTCAGACCAAAGGCTTCATACTGACAGAGGACTCACCTGAGTCGCACTAACACAAATGCTTTGCAGGGAAACCATACTCAGGCATATGAATATGAGAGCGGTTCATCAAACCGTCATGTTCATATGACCAAGAACTATTCTGCCTATTCTTATGAGTACTATTTTCCTCCTGCTAGACTGTTTGCTAGGGCTCCAAAGCCAAAATTCTCAGATGCTGCACTTAGACTTATTGCTTCTAAGCCACCCTTGAAGATGTGGGTGGTTAAGAAAGCTTAACTCTCTTTTGCAGGGAAAGGTCTCCAGCAGAAAACCAAAATCTTCTGACGCTATTGCTGGGGACCTTAAAAATCTTGCAGTGTGCAAGATCAAATGCCCGAATGGCATCACTATATTCTTTGTTCCTGAATCGCATGCTATTCTCCCTATTAGTCCTAATCTGGATCTAAGTTTTCATAACCCACTGGTTCGTCAAATGTTTTTGCTTCACAATTCTCTTTGTGAATCCTATCCCCCTAACTGCACTGTAGGGTACGACACCAGCGTCTTCAGAATGGATTATTGACAGTGGGTGTACAAATCACATGACTGGCGAAAGAAGCCTTCTTATGGACTCAACCTTACGTCCATCCGACAAGAGCCACATCACATTTGCTGACACTGGTAAAAGTAAGGTATTGGGTCTAGGTAGAGTTGCAATCTCAAAGGATCAACACATGGATAAAGTCATGCTTGTTGAATCCCTTGGCTTCAACTTAATGTCTGTTTCAATGCTTTGCGATTTGAACATGGTCGTAATATTTGGAAAATATCGTTGCCTGGTACTAATGGAATCTGACAAGTCTCTAGTGTTTGAAGGGTATCGGAAAGATGATTTGTATGTGGTAGATTTCTCAGCAGGGCCACAGCTTGCAGTATGCCTTCTGGCAAAGGCTTCAGAATGCTGGCTTTGGCATCGGAGGCTTGGACATGCTGGCATGAGGAACCTCCACACCCTTGCAAAGAAGAAGCATGTCATAGGCATCGAGGGCGTCAAGTTCAAGAAAGATCACTTATGCGGTGCCTGTGAAGCAGGGAAGATGACGAGGGCAAAACATCCCTCGAAGACAATCATGACAACTACTCGACCCTTCGAACTGCTTCACATGGATCTTTTTGGTCCCACTCACTACTCAACTTTTTCGACTACTGCTTGCCTCTATGGCTTTGTCATTGTTGATGATTACTCTAGATATACTTGGGTGCACATAATCCTTTACAAGACTGAAGTGCAGGATGTCTTCAGACGCTTCGCCAATCGAGCTATGAACAATTATGGCGCCAAGATAAAGCACATCAGAAGTGAAAATGGCACTGAATTCAAGAACACTGGCCTTGATACATATCTTGATACTTTGGGCATCACACATGAATTCTCAGCTCCGTACTCGCCACAGCAGAATGGCGTCGTCGAACGCAAGAACAGAACACTCATTGAGATGGCCAGAACGATGCTAGATGAATACAAGACTCCAAGAAAATTCTGGCCTGAAGCCATTGACACTGCATGCCATACAATCAACCGCGTTTATCTTCACAAGCTTCTGAACAAGACATCTTATGAACTCCTAACTGGCAAGAAGCCAAATGTCAGTTACTTCAGAGTATTTGGCGCAAGATGCTGGATCAAGGACCCACACCACACCTCAAAGTTTGCACCAAAAGCACATGAGGGTTTTATGCTTGGGTATGGAAAGGATTCACACTCCTACAGAGTCTTCAATCTCTTTCACTACAAAGTGGTTGAAACAGTGGATGTGCGCTTCGATGAGACCAATGGCTCACAAAGAGAGCAACTGCCAAATGTGCTAGATGAAGTTCCAGCTAGTGAATCAATCAAGCTTATGGGAACTGGAGAGATTATACCTTCTGAAGCTCATCCTGAAGAAGAACTTATCATCTCAGCACCTGATCCACATGAAGACAATGCTCAGCCTGAAGACATTCCTCCCAACGACAACACAGATCAGCAAGAGCAAAGTCTTCGCCCTATACATCCTCGTGTTGCCAATGAAGTGCAGATTGACAGAATAATTGACAGCATCAATGCACCTGGTCCACTCACTCGTTCAAGGGCAACTCAACTGGCAAATTTCTGTGGGCACTTCGCATTTGTCTTGATTACAGAACCCAAGAAAGTTGAAGAAGCCTTCAAGGAACCTGAATGGATTCAAGCTATGCAAGAAGAGCTTCAACAGTTTGAGCTGAATAATGTATGGGAACTGGTTAAGCGTCCTGATCCACGGAAGCACAATATAATAGGCACCAAATGGATATACCGCAACAAGCAAGATGAGCATGGTCAAATTGTCAGAAACAAAGCTCGCCTTGTTGCTCAAGGATATACTCAAGTGGAAGGCATTGATTTCGATGAAACATTTGCTCATGTGGCTAGACTTGAAGCCATACGTATACTGCTGGCCTATGCAAATCATCATAACATACTTCTGTATCAAATGGATGTGAAGAGTGCCTTTCTCAATGGCAAGATTGAAGAAGAAGTGTATGTTGCACAACCACCTGGGTTTGAAGATCCAAAACATCCTGACATGGTATACAAGCTTAATAAGGCACTGTATGGCCTCAAACAAGCCCCTCGGGCCTGGTATGACACACTCAAATACTTCCTAAAGAGCAAAGGTTTCATACCTGGTTCCCTCGACCCCACTCTCTTCACGAAGACATATGATGGTGAACTGTTTGTGTGCCAAATTTATGTGGATGACATTATCTTCGGCTGCACCAATCAGAAGTACAGTGAAGAGTTTGGATATATGATGCAAGAGCAATATCAGATGTCTATGATGGGGGAGCTGAAGTTCTTCCTCGGTCTTCAAATACGGCAACAACGCAATGGCATCTTCATATCTCAAGAGAAGTATCTCAAAGATTGCCTGAAGAAGTTCGGTATGCAAGACCGCAAAGGCTTCACAACACCAATGCCAGCCAAACATCATCTGGGTCCTGACGACAATGGTAAAGAGTTCGATCAAAATGTATACTGCTCCATGATTGGTTCTTTGCTTTATTTATGTGCATCTAGGCCAGATATTATGCTTAGTGTTTGCATGTGTGCTCGATTTCAAGCGGCACCAAAGGAGTCGCATCACTTAGCAGTGAAGCGAATTCTTCGATATTTGGCTCACACCCCAACTCTAGGGTTATGGTATCCCAAGGGCTCAGAGTTTGATCTGGTTGGATTCTCGGATGCTGATTATGCTGGTGAAAAGGTTGATCGGAAGTCCACATCAGGCACATGTCACTTTCTGGGACGATCACTTGTATGTTGGTCTTCAAAGAAGCAGAACTGTGTATCCCTCTCCACTGCTGAATCTGAATACATTGCTGCTGGATCTTGCTGCGCTCAGCTTCTGTGGATAAAGCAAACTCTCAAGGACTATGGCATTCATCTGAAGCAAGTGCCACTCTACTGCGACAACGAAAGCGCCATCAAGATTGCCAACAACCCAGTTCAGCACTCGAAGACAAAGCACATTGAAATTCGTCATCACTTTCTCAGAGATCATGTTGTGAAGGAAGATATTGATATCATACACGTCAACACTGAAGAGCAATTGGCAGATATCTTCACCAAGCCCTTGGATGAGAAGAGATTTTGCAAATTACGGTGTGAGCTAAATATCTTGGAATCCTCAAATGTCCTGTGATCAGGCGCACATCCTAACACTTATGCATATTGATGACTTAGATGTGCAACACACGAAGTAACGTATATCTTCAACCAATGAAGACATACATTCTAGGTGTGAATACATTAAAGTGGAAATTGACTTCGGAGCGCCACGATAATTGTGCGCCATGCCTGGGTCTAATACTTCCTATACGGTGGGTAACGCCACCACCAAACGTTCTATTTTGAAGTGTTTCACTCATGGCGTTACCTTGCAATGTCTTCACATTTGGTTTGGCTTCAATCTCAACATGTCTTCATGATTATCTTCACTACGTGGATTATATAGATATATATATGTACTAGTGTTCTGTCCTCTACAGCATTCACTTATAGCTATGTCTTCTTGTTTTGAATCTTTTGAACTAAGTGAATGTGATCGGACCCTAATGTCTCTATGCTTTCTATCTCAAATTCTATCTCTCCAAGTCATATGCATTCTATTGAAACTGTTGAATGTCTTCTCTGCGTCCTTGTCAACAGAAGACACAGAGACAACCTTTAAAACCATTTTCAATGCTCATTCATCCACAAGAAATCCGGAGAAGTAGGAATGACCACCCAACAATCCAGGCGTGCGTGGGATGTGGAACTGCCCCCGAGATTCCGCATGATGGCCACGTGTTGTTTAGATGCGAATCGCCAGGGGCACCTGTGTAATAGCGCAGTGCCGCCCCTGTAACTATAAATACACACTCACCGCGGTCATTATCTCCTTCTTCCTCCCTCGCACGAACTCTAGCGCCACTGCTAGCCCTCGACGACGCCGGCGACGAAGCGCTTCGCTGCCGCAACCTCTCCGACGCCGTCTTCACGCCAATCGCGGACATCGTCCTCTCCGCCGTCGCCGTAGGTGTCTTCCGTCGCCAAGCTAGGGCACGGAAGATTGAACTGCTCGGCCTCATCTCCCACTCCGTCTAGCGGTTCCAAGTGTGGTAAATAAACTTCTTTTTACAGCCCCTTTTGATCCTATGGTTCTGTCACTTTCTACCATAAGAAGTTTCTATTCACACAAGTTAGATCTCTCTCAATCTGCATCTCATAACATGCCTAGTATATTCACTTGTGCTTCATGAAGTAGTTAGATTCCTCACTTGTACTGATCTGTGGGTTCGTACAAATCTGGAACCAACTTCTTATCTATGAGTGAATGTCTTCGCACGATGAGGTCAATGTCTTCTAAACTGATTAATCTTCAAAATCTTTTGAGAATGCATATGACCTCTTCCCCTTCCCTCGCACCTTAATGCTGTCACAGGTACATGTCCGTGGGAGAATCCTTTGGTTCTCATAGTCTTCATTCATTTGCAGAATTCTTACAGCATCACATAAATTCTCCTGAAGCCAGTTCCTGTTGGTCCAGCAAAAGAAAGCCTTTGAAGCCTTTGAACGTCTTGAAGCCTTCCAAGTTAAGGTTTATGGCTTCAGAGACAGCAGCAAGGAAAGGGGGCAGACAGCATCGTGGCGGAACATCCAAAGATCTGCCTGATGAACTGGCAGAAATGTATAAAACAGATCCTGAAGAGAATTATGGTCAGCGCAAGACCCGAATCCAATGGATTCGATGCTATTGGGCAGAACAATGGTTCCAATACCGCTTCGTCACCCAAGAGTATGCTGAGAAAAGTGCCATTAAACGACCGTGGGGAGACATCCTATACAAGAATCTTATACCCAGGTCCAGAGATGAGGCCATTGCTCAAGGCTTCTACCCATGCATGGTCCGTGGACCACAGCCTGCTGATGCACATCCGTCGTCACTACTCTGGTGTCGTGACGACAATATGTTCAAGCGCAACTTCCAGTTTGCCCAGAACTCAGCGAAGCAAAACAAGAAGAAGTTTGGGTTAGACTTCAACCCTGGTCCCTCCGCACCAAGGACAGATGGCACACGCGAGGCAGAACCCAATGTCATCGGTCCTTACGCCAATCTTGAAGGCCTCATCACCCGCATCTTGGTTCAAGGGACTGCAGTGAATGAGCCACCAGTTGACTCTGAATCAGAAGAAGCGCCTACTGTACCGAAGCCAAAGCAGTCGAAGAAGCCAAAAGCTTCAAAGCCGGCAGCCCCTTCACCAAAAATCTCAAGGGCGAAGCCATTGGCAACTGCACCTCCTGAAGTCAGTGTGCAGTCTGAAGACGTATCCCGCATCTCCAAGCCTCAGAAGAGCAAGATGCCTCAGCCACACAGTGGCCAAGAGCTCACAGCTGCTGCTATTCTGCGCAACAACGCCATTGATCTGTCAAGTGATGAAGACCTTGCAGATGACGCTCTTGAGCAACTCATCAAGAGCAAAGAAGAAGCAGAAATCTTCAATAATCTGTCTCTCTTTGATGTCGCCATCATCCACGACTTCATTGACGAGTGGTTTGACACGCCAAATATTAGCTTTGAAGATCTGCAGCTACCCATTGGCCTCAATGTTGCCTTCCAAGGAGCAATTGCTTCAGAACTAGCCATCGCCCAACGCGTTGTTGAGCTGAAGCAGAAGATTGACTATGAAAAGGCTCTGTTCAAGAAGCATATGGCTAAGCTCAGCGTGCAAGAAGTGAAGAACTTCAAGATCATGATGCACGAGCTCAAGGAAAACTTCCTGAAGAAACGCGCCGAAGCTCAAGGTTCACGTGAGCGCATGAAGACTCTGGCCGACAGATGTGTGCAAGCCTATAATGAGGCTGAGAAGCGCAAAGCACTTGGGCGTCCTGGCATCGACCCCAGGATGGCTGCGAAGAAAAAGAAGAAGCCTACTATGGCTGAACCCGATGCACCACGGCAGGAAGCAGCTCCGATTGTCTTCCCAACTGCAATGACTGGCTCGAAGCCAAAGAGCCGGTCAACCGCTTCAGAGCTCAAGAAGACCAGGACTGCTGAGGCTGAAGCAAGGAAAAGGAAATATCCTGAAGCCTCCCCTACTGCGCCCTCTAAGAAGAAGAGGAAGACCAAGAAAGATCGGGCTGCTCCCACAGAGCCCTTGATGGTTGAACCCCTTTCTGTGGTCTATCCTGACGCAGAACGTCAACTGACAGTTCATGAGCCTGCTTCCACAAAGGCTCCTGTAGCTGAAGACATTCCAGTAGCCGACCCCATCGCTACTGAAGACATTGGTCATCATGACAATGTAGAAAATGATGCAGTCCATCCTCAGCAAGACCACAACGAACTCATCAGCATTGGTCGTCCTCTGACGCCAATTGCACAGGATGCGTCATGGGCGGATCACCCACAAGTGGAAGAAGAATCTGAGGTCCAGCCCACTCCAACTCCACATGTGTCGTCTGCATTTCGCAGGCTTCGCAAAGGACCAAGGCCTCAAGACTCTACTGACGACATTCCGGCTGCATCAGCCAAAGAAGATGAAGAAGCACCACAAGATCCCACTCCCCCGCTCCACCAAGAAGCAGTTCTCCAGGAGAACGTGCCTGTGCCTGACCCTCCAGCTAGTCAAGTGGAGGCCGACAATATTGAGGCTGCCACAACTAACATTGAAGCTAATGTGGAGCCCTCCCCACCGAAAGCATCAGAAGACAATGAAGCCACTGACCCTGATACTTCTGTTCCTGAGTCTGCTGCCGGTCCCTAATTTGATTACCATGTCGAGCACAGGCCTCAGGTCCAGAAGCCAGTCCCAAGACTGCCAAGGTTCCCAGGTCCTGCATCAGCTCCTGGCTCCTTTAACATCACTAGCTTCAGGGCAGATAATACGTTCTTCAATAGCTCCAAGAACCCCTATTCAAGGGAAAGGATTTCATCAGATAGGTTCTGGAGCTATCCTCAGCGCAGCTATTATTCATGCATCCTGTACAACCAAGGTCGCATCTTCCCGCACAAGCGCCTTGATGTTGAAGCTATTGCTGGTCTGCCCTGTCTGGAGGAAGCGTTGGATTGCTTCAAGCAAGTGGGTCTGCTGCAGTTTGTGACTGATGAAGAGCACTGGAATGAAGAGCTTCTCCTACAATTCTATGCCACCCTCCACATCAAAGGATACAACAGAGATCCGAAGACTTGGGTCCTGGAGTGGATGACCGGCAATGTTCATCATGAAGCCAATGCATTTGATATCATTGAGCTCACCGGCCTGCCCACTCCTGGCTTATTCTTTGAGGAAGGCTGTCAACTACACACTGAATCTCTTGAGAGCATATTCCAGAGGCCTGAACCGAATATGAGCCAAATGCTCTCCATGATGAAGCCATTGCCCCAAGATGCTCCTTATCCCACAGAGTTCTTCGTTGAAGACCTTGAGTACCTGCCCAGAACCATCTATCACATCATCAGGCGGACTCTCTGGCCTATCAAAGGGCACTCTCCACATGCCAAGATCGAGGGTGCAATGAAGACTCTGATATTTTATATCCTTCATGGCAAATGCTTCAATGCACAGGACTTCTTCATACGCCAACTTGCTGCATCAGGCTCAGATTTGTTTGGCTTGAAGTTCTATGCCTCTTGGGTAATGAGGCTGATCAAACTTCACTCTGCAATCTTGTATCAGCCCTCAGCCCGCAACCATCGGATCTTCTTGCCAGATGTGGATACCTCTGCTGAAGCCATATATCCTGAGCTTGCCAAGCAACCTTTGAGTCTTCAGAATGCAGAACACCAGAGCTTCACTCAGAACGTTGAAGGTGTTGAAGCTATCTCTCGGGTGTATCCGCTGGCTGGCACTACACGTGCACCACATCCTGCTTCCACTGAAGCCACTGACAGCACATCTGCTCCAAGACCCAAGAAGTGAGCTCGTGCTCTTACTGATCGAGAGCTTCTCGTGGCCCTTCATCAAAAGCAGGATAGGCATCATGACTGGCTGAAAAGACAGATGAAAAGCCTCTTGGTGGATGTAAATCGCATCCGAAATCTTGCCACCAAGAATGCATTCGTTGCACATGAAACCTGTCGCCGCACCTGGAAAGGACTCACAATGATGTGTTCTGAAGCTGATCTTCAAGAGGATGGCTTCAAAGAGCGATTCAAGTTTGACTCCACACCTCCCAGAAGGGCTGTGCTGCGAGGAACTCCAGCACTTGAAGACTCAGAGTTCTCTTCATCTGCTGCCACAGTGACTGTAAGGATTATCGAGGAAGAAGACGATGCTACATCACCGCCACCTCCTTCAGCACGCGTCGATACTGCACCAAGCACTTCAGCACCGCCAAACACCACCGACGACCCTGCCGCTCATGGGAACGAGTAGAAACTCTATGTCTTTGAACCTTTTTGGTCCTCACTGAAAAAAGGGGGAGAAGCATATGAGGTTGATAGTCTTCAAGCGGGTCATTATGGGCGGGTGCTTTATATTTTGCTTCGTGCTTACAACTCTCGTTTTGCTACATTTGGTTCTTTGAGTTGTAACACTTAAACTTGATGGTCGTCTGCTTCTTGTTTGCCACCGTGTTTTTTGCGAAGATAAATTCCGCATGTGTGACGATAAATCCCGCACTTAAATCATTCTGCAGACGTCCATTTTCCATTATGCATGTCATTATCTTCATATACCTTTACATGCATAGTGGATTGTCATCATAAGTTGAAGTGGATCTCCACAAGTACAACCTGCCATGTGCATTTGCATTCCAAAAGCAAATTACTTATATGCACATCTTCAGGGGGAGCCCTTGCAACTTATGAAGACAATTACTTATCCTTTAAAATTTCACAGACTATATTCCCCGTTGAAAACTTCAACTAGTTTGTCATCAATCACCAAAAAGGGGGAGATTGTAAGTGCATCTAGTGCCACCCCTAGTTGGTTTTGGAGTATTGACGACAAACCTAGTTGAGGGACTAATGTGTTTGTGAGAATTGCAGGATAACACAGGTAGAAGTCCCTCATTGATTCGGTTTTATTACCAGAGATGACCCCTAAAAATGTACGAAGACATTGAAGTCAATGGTGGTATATGAAGATATTCATTTTGAAGACTATGACAAGAGAAGACACCGCATGAAGCCTATGGAGCTCGAAGACTTAGATCTTTCGTAGTTCTCTTTCATTTGTGTTGAGTCATAGGAACCACCGTACTGTTAAGTGGGGTCCAAGAGAACCAGTCAGAACGACTGAAGTGATGCCTAAACAAAAAACCTATGTCTTCGAGTGAAGACTATGAGAGCAAATCTTGTCCAGAGTCGGACAAGTCAGCTTTGCTTGTAGCCCAAGTAAAGTTGCCGTGTGAGTTTGAAATCTGACCGTTGGAACACGTGTCAGTTCCTTAGTGACCCAGGGTCATTTCGGACAAATCAGGTCGGGTTGCCTAGTGGCTATAAATAGCCCACCCCTACAACCATAAACGGTTGGCTGCTCAGATTTCAGTGCACGGCTTTTGTCGTTTGAGAGCAACCCACATCGAAGCCTTTGAGAGAAAATTCCTAGCGAGGAGAAAAGCCCTAACCACCCAGAGCCAGAGAGAATTGGGCATCACTTAAGTCTTCTTGTCTGAGTGATCTGAAGACTTATTACACTTGAGGACTGTGCATCCTCCAGCCGGTTAGGCGTCGCGTTCTGAGCATCCAAGAGACATTGTGGATTGCCGGTGAACGAAGTCTGTGAAGGTTTGGGAGTCTATCTTGAAGACTTACTAGAGTGATTGGGCGAGGTCTGTGTGACCTTAGCTCAAGGGGAATACGGTGAGGACTGGGTGTTCTGAGCTGCGTGTTCAGGACTGGGTGTCCGGGACTGTGTGTACTTTGGTTTAAATACCTAGCCGCCCTAACCAGACATACAGTTGTCACAACAACTGGAACTGGTCCAATAAATCATTGTCTTCAACGAGCCACTGGTTTCATCTTCACTTCCTTTTACTTACTGTTACTCATCGTGAAGCCACTGCATGCTTGTTCTATCTTTTGTCTTCACAACGTAACTGTATGATTTGTTTGGCTTCATAACTTCTTCCTACCTGATCCTTATTACACTGCCGCAACTTGTCATTGTGCTTTCACTCTATTGAATACTTGACCATGGCTTGCCTAGTGTAATCTAACTTTCGCTACTTAGTGATAGGCATATCTCTACTGTTTGTCTTCACAACTTCCACATTGTGAAGACTTTCATAAAAATCGCCTATTCACCCCCCCCCTCTAGTCGATATAACGCACTTTCAATCTTGCTGGCACACAACAGTTGCCTCCAGATGTAGTGCCTCTTGTTCATCGAGCTTCTTGTCCCGGGAGAGATCAGACATAACAAATATGATTCAGTTAGTGCAAGTCCGTGTATGTGTCATACACAGGTCATACATTCATACTTAAAACATTTTAATCATGAGCTGATCAAATAAATATGCATTCACAATACCATCTGGCTGTGTTTCCTGCACATACCACACGGAAGGAAAAATGGAGAAGAAATCACATTCATCGCAAAGACAACCTAAAGTATGTTTCTATGCTGAAACTGACAGACAAGCAACTATGTTGTGGATAATCCCAACTTACCAATAATGAACAAATTATATAAACATTATTTATCTTGTACAGGGAAAACCACTCTAGTGCATTCTAGAGATTCGCCACAACCGGCAGAATTAGGCAATACAATTATTTAGTTGTCCTATTAGAAATCCATCCTTTATAAAACCTTGGCATTTTCGAATAGCAATTGTATGTACAAATAAGAAAAGAGCATATCGTACGATAAAATGATGTGTTGAACCCTTGAAGCCACTGGACATTTTAATCACTCAAAACTGGTCATGAGTTTGACAAGAACAATATTAGTAGAACCACTCCTTAATCTTTACCTCTTTACCTAATAATAAAGCAAATTGGATTTCTGGTCGTCCGTCATGACATTTTTCAGAAAAATCCCTCTATTTCAGAGAATTCAACCCGCAGTCATGTCTTAAGTTAAACGAGTCGTTTTTTCATATTTTACACAAAAGTCCCTGTATTTTCCTGAAATCAACCCGCCGTCCAGATTTAAGTCACAGCCTATCCGTTATTTTATATTTTTCGAACCCCCCGGTATTTTAGATAATTCATCCGCGGATCATATTTAAGTCAAACAAATGCTTTTTTAAAGCATCCATATCTTTTAAACCGTAACTCCGATTTGAACATGTTATATATAAAATTTGATCAGAAAAATATGTAGAATATGAATATGAGATTATTTTTATCTGTTAATTATTTTTCAATATTATTTTGGAATATATCTAAATCAAACAAATGATTTTCTAAATTATCCGTATCTTTCAAACCATAACTTTGATTTTAACATATATATATGAAATTTTATTAGAAAAATGTGTGGAATCTAAATATGATGTTAATTTTACCTGTTAAATATTTTTAAAATATTATTTTGAAATAAAACTTATAATTTATAGCGCAAGATCCATTTTTTTCGTACCGGCAGCAATCCGGATTGCAAATAAACACCCCTACTATAACCATATAGGGAAAAGAAAACATCGATAACTATGCATGCATACCTCTGAAAAATGTCGCAGGGGGAAACAACAGATTTCTCATCGCGCGCGCGAGAGAGAGAGAGGGAGAGAGAGGGGGGGGGGGGAGGGAGACGCCTTAAGATTAACCATATTCAAACACGTTTTTGGTTATTTTGTGTGAACACCGAGGCCATCGCCGGCAAGGGTGAGAAGGAGGATAAACGGCAACACAAATATGAATCCTCGCAAAATAAAGAAGATGGACCTATTGTGGTCTTGAATGATAGTTGTTGGGTTAAGAGCGTGTGTTATGTTTTCTCTTCCATTGCAACGCATGGGCTCTTTTGTTAGTATAACCAGTGAACCATGTATAACTTATACTCCCTCCATTTCTAAACATAAGACCTTTTAAAGATTTCAATACGGACTACATATGAATGTATATAGACACAATTTAGAGTGTAGATTCACTCATTTTACTCCATATGTAGTCGATATTGGAATCTCTAAAAAGCCTTATATTTAGAAACAAGGGGAGTATTTTGCTAGTTAAATCAATGCTCAAAGTTTGACCCAAAATGCAAGGGGCCTTATAAACTTGAACAAAGAAAGTGGCCCTTCGATGAAACCAAAAAATATTTTCTAAGATCCTAAAAGATGAATGTGTCTACATTCTTTTTTTTGGTACCTTAGATATCGCTCAGTGGCTCATGCTGAAGAGCGCGGTTGGAATTTGATCAATATGTTCTTTTGGCTCATTTAGGATTTGCTCCCATGTGGATGTTCTTTCCGTCCGAGAAACAAAACGAAACAGGGTTGTCACGGAGCATTCCACCGTGAGACAGCTCGGCGACCACATCACGCTTCAATCCGGCCAGCTCTGAATCATTGAACGAAAATGATGGCTAGATGGATGACACCGAACGATCAGTGTCGTAATGGCTAGCTTCTTATCTGAACACTGCGAGGTGATGTAACGCGCGCCTCTCCCGCGTCACGTACTCATATGCTCAATAGTGGGATCAATCAACTCAAGAATCTGGCCAATCAATCGAATAGTGTACCACACAGAGACGGTCTTCGGAGGAACAGTGGAGTTCATGATTCGGGCTCTACGTACCTCAGTCAGCACGCCCACTTCTGAACGCCGTCGTCGGTGGTCCTCCTCCGAGTCACCGTCAACCATCACATCGCCAGATCGGTCGAAGTTAAGCCAAGCATGCATCTCCAAACGGCTGGTCGTTGGAGGAGCAACGCGATTGAATGACATGATATGATATGATGATTCCGTCGGTGAATGAGTACTATGGAGTAGTAGTATTTTTGTTCAGAAACTTCACCACCCGAGTGAAGGGTGTAAAAGTGCCTTGCCTTCGTAACAGATACAGTACCGATATGGAGTATTTTTTATGAAAAAACGAGGGTACATAGAAACACATTGCACAGGCTTCCAGCGGCGATTGATTGCTCGTCACGAGAACCATGTCGGCAGACGGCAGGAGTACAGGTGCACAACACCCCTGTGGCAGCGAGCCCAGAGCCCCCTGTCTACTGAAAAAAAAGTGGCCCTGCTTCGTGCAGACCATACAAAAAGTACGACACACGCAGTGGTAGCAGGCAGCCTCTGCGTACTCCCGATGCCGTATCGATCGGCCATCATCATCAAGGCTTTGTCACGAGGAGAGCAACTGTGCCGGAATCATGACAAGTTTCCCGCACGAACCTCCTTTTTTCTGATATAAAGAAAGAAACTAGTACAGTAAAATGATGACCAGACTCCTTGTCATCCATCACGGACGGGGATCATCGCAGCGTCGCGGATGCGCGCAAGATCGCCGCCGCGCAACACGTACGCGTGCAGGTGCGGCGCGGTGCAGTGTACGTGCGGGCTCGTGACTCCTGGCCAGCGCCGCCTAGTCGAGCCAAACGTGGAGACGCGCCTGGCGACTGCCACACGCCCGCACCCACACCCACAGGCACAGCGGAGAGGCGAGGGCCCAGAGCTGCGCTCAGCGAGCTGATCACAGCATGTCGCCGTGTCAGGTACTCACGGCGAGGACAGGCGCCAAAGAGCCACGACGCTTCAGTGCAGCAGCAGCACTAGCTCAGCAATTTTTCTTCTTCTTGATAAAGAGAGCTCCCTATTCATCAAGAAGAAGAAAAAACATCCAATTTGTATCAGCTTTGGACCCAAATGGCGACTAAATTTGGTCTAGAGATGGGGTCAAACGGACAAAATAATGAGACAGGTCTGTGGTAGGCCAACTCCACCGCGCGACCTCAAACGGACGTCCGTTTTGTCCGGATTCTGTCTGTTTGGTTAGAGCAATGGGGTTGTGTCCGGACGTGTCCTAGTATGCGGTGGCCGTGCGCCCAGCGCGTGGCCGCATTCATTTGCCCCATCCTGTCCATCAGGGCAAAAAATGTCCATCTTTTCATCAAAACTAGTTTACAACCCAAATATTTGTCTGAAAATTAAAATAGTTTTACAACCCAATTGAAATTGTCTTTAATAAAATAGTTTTATAACCAAATCGAAATTGTCTTGACTGAACATAAAATGAACCAATACATCTATTGGTTGCCAATGTGATCCCACACGTGCTCAACCAAGTCATTTTGAAGATTCAAATGAGTGTGGCAATCACGTATCTCACGGTGGAATTGGACAAACTGTTCAAATGTGGCCGGGTCTTGGTGCAGGGGCTCAATATTTTCACCTTGATAATCAAATCCTTGGTCAAAGATACTCTCATCACGCTCGTCCTCGACGATCATGTTGTGCATGATCACACAAGCAGTCATCATCTCCCAAAACTTCCTTTCATCCCATGACAGTGCAGGGTTTCGAACGACACCCCACCGGGATTGAAGCACACCAAAAACACGTTCCACATCCTTTCTAGCACTCTCTTGCATTTGGGCAAACCTCTTTCTCTTCTCACCTTGGGGTTTCGAGATTGTCTTCACAAAAGTTGACCACTGAGAACATATACCATCAGCTAGATAGTATCCCTTGTTGTACTGGTGGCCGTTAATCTCAAAGTTGGCAGGTGGGGAGTGGCCTTCTGCAAGCCTCGCGAAGACTGGAGAACGCTGCAGCATGTTGATATCATTATGAGAACCTGCCATGCCGAAGAAAGAATGTCATATCCAAAGATCCTGCGATGCCACCGCTTTTAATATGACAGTGCACCCGTTAACATGCCCCTTGTACTGGCCTTGCCAAGCAAATGGACAGTTCTTCCACTCCCGGTGCATACAATCTATGCTGCCAAGCATGCCTGGAAAGCCTCTAGTTGCGTTGGTCGCCAACAATCTCTCTGTATCAGCGGGAGTTGGTTGCCTCAAGTACTTTGGGCCAAACACCTCGATCACAGCCTGGCAAAACTTGTGCATTGACATTAGACATGTTGTCTCACTCATACGCACATAGTCATCCACCAGATCGCCTGGAATACCATATGCAAGCATGCGGATGGCCGCGGTGCATTTCTGGTAAGAGGAGAATCCAAGCTTGCCAAGGGCATCCGTCTTGCACTCGAAGTATGGGCCATGAGCAACCACTCCCTCTCGGATACGATTGAACACATGCCTTGCCATACGAAAACGGCGACGAAATTTATCCGGCTTGAAAAGCGGGGTGTTCGCAAAGTAATCGACATAGAGCAGGGCGTGGCCTCTCTCCCTGTTGCGGTTCAGGTTGGGAGTACGGCCAGGGACTGACCCCCTGTACCGAGGAAGCTGCCGTTGAATGTGGTCGTGAACGACCAGTGCAGCCACCACAAGATCTTCATCATTCGACGACGAATCGACCGATGAACAAAGGAAGTGATGAAAGAAAAACTCGTCTTCACTGTCCATACCTTTGTGGGCAAAATGTCGAACACCTTGCGGTCGTGGTGACGAAGAGGCCGCGATGATCACCTCGACGCAGCAAGGGAGGATGCCGGTCGGCTACTGGCCGCTCTGAAGCTCTCATCGGAAGCTGCCGAGGCCACCGTGGTACGTCGCCGGTGGTCATGTCCCCTCTGCCACCGGCAAAACGTCGACGACCAAACCTCCTCTGATCGACAGCCAAAACTACGGCGAAAGCGCGGGCGTGGTGGCGGCCATGTCGAGACATGGTTTGGTAGGGACGGCCGGGGGCTGCGCGGTGAGGAGGCGGCCGGAGAATAGCAGCGGCGCCAGCGGCACCAGCGGCGGGGCAGGGCGGTAGAGAGAGAGAGGGTGGAAGCATTCGGAGCAGAGGGACTGCTAGTGTCCCCGACAGGCGGGCCACGAGGGGACAAGGGTGTGCGTCCAAGCCATCCGCGTGCGTCCGTTTCACCCCAAACCGAGCGCAAGTTTGGGCCGGGGATGGGTCGAAAACGGACGGAATCCGAACATTTTGTCCGTTTGAGGCCGTGCATTGGGCCGCGCTATTTGTCCATTTTACCCCAAACGAACGCACCCGGACGAGATGGGGTCGTGTGGTGGAGTTGGGCCAACTCCACCGCGCGAACCTATCCTATCCGCCCCCGTCCGTTTGGGGTAAAACGAAGAAACCAGACGGCCTAGCGCGCGGGCGCAAACGGACTTTTGTCTGTTGTGTGTCCGCTTTCGACCCATCCCCGGCCCAAGTTTGCACCGGTTTTGGGGTGAAATGGACAGCGCGTGAACGGGCGGGACGCGCGCGCTTGTCCTTCCCTGGCCCGCATGTCGGTGGCACAAAGCAAAACCCCCCACCCGCCCATTTGGCGCCATTCCCACCAAATCCTCGCACGTCCCTCCCGCCACCCTCTCCCTTCCCCGTCCATGGCCGACGCCCGGCGGAATTCCGACGGCCTGGCTGTCGACCCGCCCGGAAAGGTGAAGAAGAAGGCGACCAAGGCGCCAAGGAAGCCGCGCTCGGAGTGCACGCCGGAGGAGATCGCCAAGTTGGACGCCGAATCGGTGAAGAGGAGGGAATGGAGAGCGGTCGTCAAGATCAATGCCGCCGCGGCCAAGTTCGTCGCCCAGCGCGATGCGATGGAGGCCGCGCGGCACAAGGCCGCGGTCGACGAGAACGAGGACATCGTCAACAAAGCGCACGCCCTCCTCATGCTTGGCATGGGCCGTCCGGCCGGTTTCCCTGCAGCGGCCGTCGCCCCGGCAAGCACAGGCTCGTCGGTCATCCAGCCTCCGCACTGCTAGTCGCTGACGTCGCGGACCACGCCCTTGTCGCCCGGCTTTCCTCCGCCAAGGCACGAAGGCCAGACCCGTTTCTCGGGGTTGCCAGACGTTGGCTTGTTCGTGCCGTCCACACCGCGCCCCGCGGCCGTCATCAACCTCAACGTAACGCCTGGGTCCAGCAAGGGCGGCCGACTGTCCGTCGAGATGCAAAGAAAGCAAGCACGGGCACCGTTCACAGGCACCATGCCGGCCCCCGCGTCTTTTTTGACGGAATGCCAACACCAACGCCACCAGTCGACGACCGCTTCTACAACCAGTACATGGAGGACGTGATCTTCGAGGGTGGGCAGGGCCGTGCCTACGACCCCGACGAGACCCAGAGTCAGGACGGCCGCGCCTAGTACGTCCCCGATGAAGAGGCCGACGACCGTGCTGACTATGACCATGGTGACTTGTGGCATGAAGACGATGGCATCTATGTCGAAGGTGATGGTGATGAAGAAGAAGGCAATGATGTTGATATTAGTGGCGGGCCATTGTTCATCGACGAGCTCACCCAAAGAGCGTAAGCACAAAAGAAGAGGAAGATCATTCACACGGGTTCATATACACAAGATGAGGACAAGTTGATTTGCCAAGCTTGGATGGAGATTAGCCAAGATCCGAGGACCGGCACGCCACAAAAGGGCATTGTTTTTTGGACGAGAGTCCACAAAACATTTCATGAAAGGAACAAGTTTGAGCCCTACCAAATTACAAGCAACCGTGGCATCGGCTCGATTCAAAAGAGGTGGTTGTTCATCCAACAAGAGTGCAACAAGTATTGCGCCGCATTTGAGAGCGTTCAAGCACGGCCCGTGAGTAGTCTCGGCATTGGGGACATGGTATGCTCTCCTCTGTGGCCATGAGACTTCGGCCTAGTATATGTTTGCATGTTCACTTGTTGTTGATCATGTGGTGTAGGCATTTGAATTTTGGAGGCATTCAAGGCCCGACACAATGACAAACCATTCACTCTTACGCATTGTTGGACGATCATCAACAATTGCCCTAAGTTCAAGGACCAATACCGTGAACTTCAAAGGAAGAGAGGATTGAAGACGGCCAAGTTCGCCGGAGGTGGAGATGGCGAGGCGTTGAAGAGGCCGAGGGGCAAGACCAACTCCAAGGTTGACGACATACGTGATGCCTCATCCATGGCATGATGTCTCAAAAGGATGTGAGGGACGAGAAGAAGCGGCAAAGCAAGGACGAGCAAATGAAGCAATACCTAGACCTTCAAAGGAGGAAGCTTGATATGGAGGAGGCGGCCAAGAGGAGGAAGATCGACATGGAGGAGGCGGCCCGGCAAAGGAAGCTCGACATCGAGGCCGGCAATGTCAAGGCTAGGCAGAGACAGCTCGAAATCAAGGCCACCAATGCCACCACCAAAGTGAAGGAGGTGGCCCTTGCGATCATGAGCGTGGACTTGTCGAAGATGAGTGAGAAGACGAGGGCCTGGTTCGAGGCCAGGAAGGAGATGCTCGATGCCGAAGGCTTGAACTAGGTCGTCCGATCGGCTGTGGTCGTTCTTTTTGGAGGTTGGCATGGGTGCCTCCCGCCCGCTGGGTCGCTGGCTGTGTGCCGGCGAGAAAAACATTCATTTTGGAGGTCTGCTGTGTTGCCGGCCGCTGGCTGTGTTGCCGGCGAGGACAACTATTCATTTTGGAGGCTGGCTGATGCCGACGATGGACGTGTAGGCCGCTGGCTCTGTTGCCGGCATGATGAACCGGGGCCGCTGGCCTGATGAACTAGGGCTTGGCATTTGAAAGTTGCTTCTTTTTTTAAAATAGACGCGGACAGGATGGGGCAAACGGATGCGGCCGCGCGCTAGGCGCACGGCCACCGCATCCCAGGACACGCCCGGACACGACCCCATAGCCCTACCCAAACAGATAGAATCCGGACAAAACGGACGTCCGTTTGGGGTCACGCGGTGGAGTTGGCCTTATGTCCGTCTAAGAGCAACTCTAGCAGACCCCGCATTTTGCCGAACTGTAAACTGTGTTTGCAGGTCACGCGGGCGCTTATGCAAGCTGAAAAACGCGGCGACAAAACAGAAACCGCAAACAAACCTGTATATTTTAAAAAGTTGTTTCGCGGGAGAATTTTAAGCAGCAGCTCGCCGGCGCTCGCTCGCATAGATGGTTCTTCTTCGCATAAGTTTGTACACTCCACATACATACATATTAAAGGTCAGAGATGCTAGACAGGGCCTACGCTACCGCACCACTATAACAAAATTCAGCTCACCAAAGCTCGTGCGGTAGTTGCCCACCGGCGGCGATCAGTCGGAGTCGGAGTCGAGGTCGATGTAGAGCTTCACCTGCTCCACCTTCATCACACGCAGGTCAGCCTCTTTCGATGTGTGCGCCTGCGATGTCATGACGCCCGTCTTGAAGAAGAGCCTCTCCTACTCGGCTCGCGCCGGATGCGCTCTTCCATCTCCTCCTGCTCCCTCGCCAACCGCTCGAGGAGCTCCTCCTGCCCTGGGGGGAGGTAGTCCTCGGGCCCGATGACGCCTTGGCGCGATGGCGCATCGGGCACGGCCTCCTCCGACTCCCTCTTCACCGCCTCCTCCGGCTCCCTCTTCATCGGAACAAGACGCGAGCTTGATGCGCCCGCGGATAAGCACCCCGCGGACCAGTTGCCGGATGAGCTCCCCGCGGACCAATTGCCGGAGGAGGCGTGGCAGTGACGAGCGAGCTCGAGATCGAAGTCCTCGAGCTCACGGCGGTCGAATGCCGGCGGCGGCCGGGTACCGCGGTTGAGCCACCAACGCGCCCCCTGCTTGCGTGCGGCGTCAGATCTGACGCGGCGGCGGTGTTCCGCCTCATCCCCTGAGTCAGCCATGGCGGTCGAAGGCTCGCCGGCGGCGACAAATCGAGCGGCGCGGTGGGAAATTGGGGGCAAACGCGGCTGTGGGGGGATAGGGTTTCAACCCGCATCTGCCCCGCAAACCCACAGTTATATTGGTTCAGGGGTAGCGTTTGCGGGCTACGGAAAAAACATTTACGGTCCGGACTCCGATGCGGGCTCTGCTCTGGCCAGAATAATGGTCCGAGCCCGTATAATCGCCGGAATTATGCGGGTTCGCGCCGGATGCGGGGTCTGCTAGACTTGCTCTGATGCAAATAGACACGCACAGATTAAATAGGTTGTGCATTGGAGTTGTCGTTAGGAACAGAGGGAGTACATAAAAACGATGGTCTAAAAGACAACAGAGACAATTGAACGAGGATACAAGCAGAGGAAACAATCTTAAGAAAGTGACATGCATGTGGTAGATCAACCTTCAATATCTTAATTTTCACAAAGTCCAAAATATAGCAGATATACCAACCGCTACCATCCCCATATCATCCTTATTGAATTTTTTAATCCAAGAATCAAACAAATCTTTCACATTGTCAGGAATGTCAAACATGTTTAAAAGCACATTTCATGACATTCCATAACAGCTTAGCAATTGAGCAATGAAAAAAAACAGATTGTTAATATCCTCCTCTCTCCCAAAAAAGGACATTTGCTGTCACCATTCCATCCACGTATCAAAGGTTAAGAACAGATTGTTAATATCTTCCTCTCTCCCCCAAAAAACAGATTATATCAAAGCTTGAGCCCTTGCGCCATTCCGGTTATTTCTGTGCCTAAGAAAGATGGTAGTTTTCACATGTGCTCCGATTGCCGTCCCATATATGCTATCACGGTTCGATATAGATATCCCTTTCCACGCCTTGACGATATGCTAGATGAGCTTAGCGGTACCATCATTTTTTCAAAAAATGATCTTAAAAGTGGCTATTACCAAATTCGCATCCAACAAGGTGATGAGTGGAAAACCGCTTCTAAACCTAAATTTGGCTTGTACGAGTGGTTAGTTATGCCTATGGGCTTATCGGAAGCACCCTGTACTTCATGCATGTCATGCATTATGTTCTTCGCTCCTACATATGCATATTTGTTGTGGCCTACTTTGATGATATACTTGTGTTTAGCAAATCTCTCAAAGATCATGTCACTCATCTTAGGACCATTTTGCAAACTCTTAGAAAGGAGCATCTTTATGCTAATATGGAGAAATGCACATTTGGTGTTGACAAGGTTGTTTTCTTGGGTTTTGTTGTGTCTTCTAAGGGTGTTCATGTTGATGAGTCTAAAATTGAAGCAATTAAAAATTGGCCGCAACCAACCAACTTGCAACAAGTGCGTAGCTTCCTTGGCTTAGCCGGGTTCTATCGTCGTTTCGTGAAGGACTTTATCACTATTGCTTCCCCTTTGCATGCCTTAAGTAAGAAGAATGCACTTTCTATTTGGGGATTGTCCCAAGATACCACATTTTATGAGTTTAAGAATTTGCTTACACATGCTACATTGCTTGCATTACCCATTTTTGATAAAACTTTCGAAGTCCATCCTTCCATCATCCATGGACTCTACACCAACACATCAATCACCATGTGGACCTGTGACAAGCGCTCGAGTACGCGCCATTGAAACCAAGGTGAACTCACTCCTACTCGAGATTGATATGAATATAAATGGAACTTGGATGCTACCTCACCAAAATATGCTATGTGTCATTAGGTACGAAGACCAACGCCACTAAGCAGCTAAGGGACACCCCAAAGGAGGAGGAGAAGCACCCCAAGGCCGCGAGGAACGAGAAGGAGCGAAAGAAGATTAAGACAGCACCTCCCAGGTAACCCCGTGCGCACGGGCCTTCCAGACCCCGTGCCCACGGGCCGCCCAAAGAGATTATGTAGGTGAGACGCGCACCCCCGTGCGCACGGCCTCAGGACCCTGTGCGCATGGGCCCTCACCGTTGTAACACCCCATGCGCACGGGCGTGTACCGTGCACACGGGACCCCCATGCGCACGGGCCCAACTTACCCCGTGCGCCCAGGCCTCCCAGGTTTCGGCCGTGGATACCCTTCCTTGCCTCCCAAGTCATCCCCTTCCTCCCACTAGCTATATATTTCGGGTCTATGTTGTTGGGGAACGCAGTAATTTCAAAAAAAATTCCTACGCACACGCAAGATCTATCTAGTGAAGGAACTATGCCCTAGAGGCAATAATAAAGTTGTTATTTATATTTCCTTATATCATGATAAATGTTTATTATTCATGCTAGAATTGTATTAACCGGAAACTTAGTACATGTGTGAATACATAGACAAACAGAGTGTCACTAGTTTGCCTCTACTTGACTAGCTCGTTGAATCAATGATGGTTATGTTTCCTAACCATAGACATGAGTTGTCATTTGATTAACGGGATCACATCATTAGAGAATGATGTGATTGACTTGACCCATCCGTTAGCTTAGAACGATGATCGTTTAGTTTGTTGCTATTGCTTTCTTCATGACTTATACATGTTCCTATGACTATGAGATTATGCAACTCCCGAGTACCGGAGGAACACTTTGTGTGCTACCAAACGTAACAACGTAACTGGGTGACTATAAAGGTGCTCTACAGGTGTCTCCGATAGTGCTTATTGAGTTGGCATAGATCGAGATTAGGATTTGTCACTCCGATTGTCGGAGAGGTATCTCTGGGCCCTCTCGGTAATGCACATCACTATAAGCCTTGCAAGCCTTGTGACTAATAAGTTAGTCGCGGGATGATGTATTACGGAACGAGTAAAGAGACTTTCCGGTAACGACATTGAACTAGGTATGAGGATACCGGCGATCGAATCTCGGGCAAGTAACATACCGATGACAAAGGGAACAACATATGTTGTTATGCGGTTTGACCGATAAAGATCTTCGTAGAATATGTAGGAACCAATATGAGCATCCAGGTTCCGCTATTGGTTATTGACCAGAGACGAGTCTCGGTCATGTCTACATAGTTCTCGAACCCGTAGGGTCCGCACGCTTAAAGTTTGGTGGCGATCGGTATTATGAGTTTATGTGTTTTGATGTACCGAAGGTAGTGCGGAGTCCCGGATGTGATCACGGACATGACGAGGAGTCTTGACATGGTCGAGACGTAAAGATTGATATATTGGACGGCTATGTTCGGATACCGGAAGTGTTCCAGATGGTTTTGGAGAAAACCGGAGTGCCGGAGGGGTTACCGGAACCCCCCGGGGAAGTATTGGGCCTTAGTGGGCCTGAGGGGAGAGAGAGGGCAGCAGCCCAGGAGGTGGCGCGCTCCCTCCCATGAGGAGTCCGAATTGGACTAGGGGAGGGGGGGCGTCCCCTCTTTCCCTCTGAGGGAGTCCTGGATTAGGGGGTCCTCGGAGAGCCGGACTATATACTTGGCCGGGCTATTGGACTATGAAGATACAAGATTGAAGACTTCATCCCGTGTCTGGGTGGGACTCTCCTTTGCGTGGAAGGCAAGCTTGGCAATTCGGATATGTAGATCTCCTCCCTTGTAACCGACTCTATGTAACCCTAGCCCCCTCCGGTGTCTATATAAACCGGAGGGTTTAGTCCATACGACAACAACAATCAGAATCATAGGCTAGCTTCTAGGGTTTAGCCTCTACGATCTCGTGGTAGATCAACTCTTGTAATACTCATATCATCAAGATCAATCAAGCAGGACGTAGGGTATTACCTCCATCGAGAGGGCCCGAACCTGGGTAAACATTGTGTCCCCTGCCTCCTGTTACCATCCGCCTTAGACGCATAGTTCGGGACCCCCTACCCGAGATCCGCCGGTTTTGACACCGACATTGGTGCTTTCATTGAGAGTTCCATTGTGGTGTCTCCATAAGGCTTGATGGCTTCTTCGATCATCGGCAACGATGTGATCCAGGGTGAGGTTTTTCTCCCCGGACAGGTCTTCGTATTCGACGGCTTTGTACTGCGGGCCAACTCGCTTGGCCATCTAGAGCAGATCGAGAGCTACGCCCTTGGCCATCAGGTCAGGTTTGGAAGCTTAAACTACACTACCGACATCCGCGGATACTTGATCTTCGACGGATTCGAGCCCATGTCATGTGTGCCGCACAGTCTCAACAAGCATGACTTAGCTCTGCCGTCGGACAGTGTTCGGGAGATCACACCTGTGGCTACTCCGGCCTTCGATCCGGAGCAGATCGTGCCGTCCGAGGACATGTGGATAGACCCCGCCACGGAGGCCACACACTCAACGGCGATAGAGCCGAATACTGACTTCACCCCCTATGAGACCTGTGTTGCCAGACCCTTGGATTCATCCCTGGCCACGGGCTCTGAACCGCCCGCGTCCGTGCCTATCAAATCTGATTGGGCACTGATCATGGAGTTCACCTCCGTGGATATCTTTCAGCACTCGCCCTTGGGTGACTTGCTAAACTCATTGAAATCTCTCTCCTTGTCAGGAGACCCTTGGTCGAACTATGTCCGGCTAGAGTGGGAAGCGGACGATGAAGAAACTCATTCCGCACCCACCACCCATTTAATAGCCACTGTCGACGACTTAACCGACATGCTTAATTTCGGCTCCAAAGACATCGACGGTATGGACGACGATGTAGGAGAGGAACAGGAACCACCACCCACAGGGCACCGGACAGCCACTTCATCACACGATATATACATGGTGGATACACCCGAAGAAAACAATGACAAGGAACAGAGGGATGCAGCGGAGGGTAATCCCCTCGAGAAGCAACCAAAGCGACGACATAGGCGCCGCTCCAAATCAAACAACGATAACAGCGCAGGAAAGAATAATACCCCGGACGACTCCAAAGCAAACGACGACCACATGGACCTAGCGATAGAGCAGGATGAACCAACGGACGTCGAACATAGTACGGAACCGTTGCCCGATCACGACGACGCCGAGGGCAAAGCTCACCAACCTGTCTCCGGAGAGGAGAACAGTCCGGACGACGATGCACACATCATCCTGGAAAGGCACTTGGAGCAAGAGAACCTCCATAGAAGGCTTATTGCCACCGCGAGGAGTCTAAAGAAGTAGAAGCAAAGGCTTAAAGCCGCGCAAAAATACACTAAATAGTAGATGGAACAAAGTGCTCGACACTGAAGAAAAGTACGGTGGCAGTTGCCACACAAAGAGCTATCCAAAGCGCAAGTTGTTGCCTAAATTTGATGACGAGGCTTTATAACCTACACAACCAAAAAATAAAACGGCCGATCAGCCGGATCGACCACCCCGTCGCCGCGATAGGGCGGCTAACGATGTCGAACATAAGTCGGTGCACGATTTACGTGAGGACTTGCACCAAAAAGCTGGTCTGACCAGATCCATCTACGGATCTAGGAAGCGCGCTCCGGCACAAAATCAAAACAGAACACTACAACTGTCAGAACGCCATGGCACATCCAAACACAGGGGTGCCGCACACCCCCTATGCTTCACCAACGAGGTGCTGGATCACGAATTTCCCAAAGGATTCAAACCCGTGAACATAGAGGCATACGACGGAACAACAAACCCTGGGGTCTTGAGGACTTTATCCTTCATATCCACATGGCTCGCGGAGATGATCTCCACGCCATCAAATACTTACCCCTCAAGTTGAAAGGACCAGCTCGGCACTGGCTGAAGAGCCTCCCCGAAAACTCAATTGGAAGTTGGGAAGATCTCGAAGATGCTTTTAGGGCTAATTTTCAAGGGACCTATGTACGACCTCCGTATGCAGACGATCTAAGTCATATAATTCAACAGCCCGGAGAGTCAGCCCGAAAGCTTTGGAATAGATTCCTCACTAAGAAGAATCAAATTTTCGACTGCCCGAACGCCGAAGCCTTAGCAGCTTTCAAACACAGTGTCCGGGACGAATGGCTCGCCAGACACCTCAGCCAGGAGAAACCGAGGACAATGGTAGCCCGGACAAGCCTTATGACCCGCTTTTGCGCGGGCGAAGATAGTTGGCTGGCCCGTAGCGGCACCAGCGACCTAGGCACATCCGAAGTTAGGGATGGCAATGGAAAACCATGACACAATAAAAGCAAGCGTCGAAACAAGGAAGGCAGCCCAGACAAAACGACGGTAAATGCCGGATTCAGGAGCTCTTGACACGGTCAACAGAAAAAGCCATTTAAAGGCAGCAGAGATGGACCGTCCATCCTAAACAAGATTTTAGACATATTATGTCAGATTCATGGCACCTCCGACAAACCGGCAAACCACACCAACAGGGAATGCTGGGTCTTTAAGCAGGTCGGCAAGCTAAACCCCGACCACAAGGGGAGGGAGACGCCAAGCGAAGACGAGGATGAGCCTCGCCAGCCGAACATTGGGGGACAGAAAAAATTCCCACTAGAGGTCAAAACAGTGAACATGATTCACGTAACGAAGGGGAGGAGCAAACGCGCACTCCGAGACACATGTGCCATAGAGCCCGTCACCCCCAAGTTCAACCCCTGATCGGCCTGCCCGATCACCTTTGATCGTAGGGATCACCGAACTAGTATCCGGCACGAAGGATTGGCCGCCTTGGTACTAGACCCAATAATTGACGGATACCATCTCACCCGAGTCTTTATGGACGGCGGCAGTAGTCTTAATCTGATATACCAGGACACAATCCGCAAAATGGGGATAGACCCGACAAGAATCAACCAAAGCAATACTACCTTTAAAGGAGCAATACCAGGCTCAGAGGCCCGCTGCACGGGCTCTCTAGTACTAGAGGTTGTATTCGGTTCTCCCGACAACTTCCGAAGTGAAAAGTTAACCTTCGACATCGCTCCATTCCGAAGCGGCTATCAAGCGCTACTCGGAAGAACGACCTTCGCTCGTTTTAATGCAATACCGCATTACGCTTACCTTAAGCTTAAGATGCCCGGTCCACGTGGCATCATCACAGTTAGCGAAAAAACAGAACGTTCCTTACGCGTGGAAGAATGTGCGGCGGCTTTAGTAGCCGAACATTGAACGCCCTCTCCAACCAGAATAAATGATCGGTCGTCAAGACCGCGGACACGGCTAGACGAGTCCAGCAAATCACTAGCTGTAACAGCTCAGATAAGCTTAAGACTAGGTTGATGGATATACCCCCATAGGTGGTGCTAGGGGCTTCCCATATGTAAAAAGGACTACAGTTCAGCTTGATCTTATTTAGATTGAATTTTAATAATAACCAATTTTTCGCATGAAAACTTCCACCTAGGCTTTCCTCTCTTACAGATGATCATCATGCTACACCCTTCCAGGATACGGCACAACAGAGACACGGGCGCAGACGTGCAGCAGGGCCCCGTTCAAAGGTTTCTTTTTAGATTAAGACCCAGTGTAAACCTTTTTTACTATCTCTTGTTGCTTCACACCCTCGGGATACTCAACATAACCAAGAGGGATGCTGGCGTTATTGACATTTCGTCACGTCAGACTAATGCATGTACCTGGAAATTCAGGGCTTATTATCAAGGGCGTTACTCAGCCCAGCATACGTTGTAAAGACCGAACACCTTAGGGAGTGTTCGACGTCCCGAGTTTGGCCTTATATGCATCAGCTCTGAATCATGTCTTGGTCAATAGTTGGGTTTGCCCGGCCCCCGTGTTTTGCTACCTTACGTTCCGCTCTATCGGCTAAGGTGGCACTGGGAGAACTACTCCGATTATGCCCTGGTTCATCTGGATGAGCACGCCAGTAGAGAAAGCCGAAAACTGACTGTCATGATAAAGCGCGAGATTGGTCAACCACTCGAGGAGTCGGCGGAATCTTCGCGATTCCTCCGCATTAACGAAGGACCAGTTTCCCGGTCATTTATGTACACGCGCCGTATTCGGATAAGTGTGGAAGTACCAGGGGCTATATAGTAGCCCCACTATCAAACTCCTATGGCTAAGTGAAAGTGTTAAAGCAATATAGTCCGATTGCCTTGTTCGCCGCGCTATCACCTCCTTAATGGATCAAGATGTTGGATTAAGTGTGAATACGTGCTTTTCCGAACACCCCCGCATTATATGCGTGGAGGCTGAAGCCGACGACTGCAAACTTTCAGGTTATATACATACATAAAACGGCCGCACAGGAGGCATCATAATACTTTCAGGCAAAAGTATAAACACAGCCTTTTATAAGCCAAATAGCATTGTTTTTACAAATTGGGATACATGTCACTCGAACATGATACTCTTTGAGCACTGAGCCTCTATTAGATGAGCGCCTTCTAGGACTTCTTCAAAATAGTGCTCGGACAAGACTTGGCCTATGGCCGGACCCCGGGTTGCAATAGCGGTGGCGTTCATCTCTGCCCAGTATGTCTTAACACGGGCAAGAGCCATCTGCGCACCCTCTATGCACGCCGACCTCTTTACGGCATCAATATGCGACACAGCGCCAATGAATCTTTGCACTAACCCAAAATAACTATTCGGCCTTGGTCCTCCCGGACAACCTATGGAGCTCAGCCCACTCGGCCATTTGCTCATTTAACAACAGCAGACGCGTCAGAGCACTGAACTGCGACTAGAACAACTTTTCCACTTCGTGATCTTTTTGATCTTTGAAGAACTCAGTCGCATCAGCAGCACTCATTGCCAGGTCCGAATACGCGTCTTCAGCACTCCATAATTGATCCAGAGGGGCATACTTCGGATCTACGAACTTCGTCCACAACAAAAAGGGCTTCCCAGCCGTGATATCTCCGGCCCGGCGAAGCTCCTCCTTCGCCGTGCTGATGTTAGAGCGGGTCTCCTTGGCTGCTACCATGGTTTCCTCTAGGTCTGCCATTTTCGCTTGGCTTTCCTTTTCATGCAGCTCATACCGGTCGGCGGCATCCTTCAGTTCAATAGCCATCTTGGCTATTTTATCTTCGCTGTGGCGATGAGCAGCCTGTTCGGCTCTTAACTCTTTGGCCGCCTTTAGGGCGGCCGCATCACTCCTCCTGGCTTGTTCCTTGGCTTGGGCAAGTTCCGCCCGAAGGGTCTCCACGGCGGCAGCTCCATCTACAGCAAGAGCATATTATAGATACTAGCATCATGCTCCTCTTAATATTTGTTGACCACCCGAAAATACATACCATGTGCCTCGTCAAGCCACTTGTTCACAAACGCGATGTTAGCATCTGCCGTGTCAGGTTGCCGGATAAGTCCGGCAAATTCAGCAGTCCGACCAGCCACCGGGCCGTCAGCCGTCTGCACATGAAAGCAGTACAATAATTACCTGGGACTATGATCCTCTGTTTGCCGCGTCCGGACAGCAACCAGAGTCTCAGGGGCTACTATCTGTATAGAGCACACCTAGCGTGTGCGGTACCATCAAAAATTCTTATATATTACTTTGCGTACCTCAAAGCCTCTTAGCAGGCTCGTAAAAGCTTCATGCAACCCACTTGTGATGGACGAGATCCTCTCAACCACCGTACTCATTAAAGTACGAGGCTCCTCTGAAATAGCCGCTTTCTCCAAAAGTCTCATCAGTGCGTCCGGTTGCACACCGGACAGTCCCGGACTCTTTTTGTTCCTCTCCATAGGATATGAATATTCCGGACTGCGGGTGGACGAAGGGTTACCTTCTGGCCTTGGCGGATCAGGAGAAACCCTCTGTGATGACACCTCAGGGTCGTCCGCCCCAGGAGGCAGGGAGGCAGGGGGAGGCGTTTCGCTCACCATCATCTCCGGAAGAAGATCCCCCGAAGACGAACTCTGTTGAGAAGGGCTACGGGCAGGACTGCAAGATATATGTCTCGGTTATTGTCCTCAGAGATAAAGCAGGATACATTTACCAAAATAACTCTTGATTCACTTACAGCTCGGTGGAGGGCTGGCCCCCTTGCGGGCACTGTGCGGTAAGGATGCCCTCCGGGGCAGTGCCTCCTGACGAAGATTTCTTCCATCATTTGGAACCTTTCATTTCCAAGTCGTCAGAGACAGTCCTTTTCCTTCCTTGGGGGGAGGTGCTTCTAGATTCTTCTCCCTGATCATCCTCCTTCATAGAGACACTAATTCCCCCGGTTTGGACGAGTAATGCATGAGGCCCGCTTTCGGCTTCTTTATCCCTCCCTTTATGTTCCCCTGATGGCACTTGATAAGGTGCGTGCTCGAGCATCCTGGCTAGTACAGGATCCGGTGAGCCTTCGGGAAGGGGGTCCGAACACCTGATCATCTTCGCCTTTCTTATCCAGTCCTGGCCAAGATTGATTTTTTCAGAATGATGTTGTGACAAATAAAAAGACAGCATGTTCGGCCGCAGAATTACTCACATGGGTATCTGGACGGCTGCAGTTGAGACTCGCATCCTCGGTGGTGTCCGAACACTTTATTCGTGATCCGAAGAACAATCCATACATCTCTTCGAGCGTCATGCCGAAGAACTGCTGAATAGCTCGCGGTCCTTCCGGGTTGAACTCCCACATACAGAGAGATCGACGTTGGCACGGCAGGACCCGACGAACTAGCATGAGTTGCATTACCTTGACAAGGCTGACATCTCTCTTGAGGATCCCGGATGCGACTCTGCAATGTCGGCACGTCATTAACTGGTCCCCAGTCCAGCCCCTTGTTGACCCATGACGCCAGTTGCGGCGGGGGGGGGGGGTCCGAACGGAAGACAGGGGGAGCTACCCACTTAGTACTTCGGGGAGCTGTGATGTAAAACCACTCCCGCTGCCATAAGCTAGACACCTCCGGGAAGGAACCCTTTGGCCATGGGGCATCGACGCCTTTGCTTATTATGGCACCTCCGCATTCTACGTGTCTCCCATCGATCGTCTTCGGCTTCACATTGAAGGTCTTGAGCCATAAGCCGAAGTGTGGGGTGATGCGAAGGAAGGCCTCACATACGACGATAAACGACGAGATGTGAAGGATGGAATCTGGAGCTAGATCGTGGAAATCGAGCCCGTAATAGAACATAAGCCCTCTAACAAAGGGATCAAGACTAAAGCCTAGCCCTCGGAGGAAGTGGGAAACAAATACGACACTCTCGTTGGGTTCAGGGGTGGGGATGACCTGCCCTTGAGCGGGTAGCCTGTGCGAGATTTCGGCAGTCAAATACCTGGCTTCCCTTAGCTTCCTGATGTCCTCCTCTGTGATAGAGGAGGCCATCCACCGACCTTGAAGGTTGGATCCGGACATGGTTGAAGGTCCGAAGCACTTAGCATGAGCCTTGGGTGTTGGAACTCGAGGTGGGGGAGGGGACGGGTTGGGCGCAAGAAGAAAAGGACATGCCTTGGCCCCTTTATAAAGAGGGCGAATATCAAGCGTCCTCCGCGTGCCCGTTTGGAACTTGCCTAAAATCGAGGAGTCATATTAACAAACACGGTTGGGTTACCCACACCCGTATTGATGAGAATCCCGTGATGGGGGGACATGATCTCTGCTTTGACAAGACGTGCCTAGAAACCCGCCTCGCAATACGTGCGATGGCAGGCAGGGAAAAACGGTTCGTAATGACCGGGCCACGGCAAGATGTCACGTTATGAAAAGTTGTCAGCAGAATGGATTTGTGGAATAATATACTCTCTATGGTGGTATGTGCAATTTGTTTTGCAGAGCCGGACATGACCCTTGTGTTCAAGAATCTTCTGTGGAGTATTCGGAGGAGGAACCCGCCTTGCAATGCCGAAGACAATCTGTGCGCCGGACTCATCGTTATTGAAGCCAGGTTCAGGGGCTACTGAGGGAGTCCTGGATTAGGGGGTCCTCGGACATCCAGACTATATACTTTGGCCGGACTGTTGGACTATGAAGATAAAAGATTGAAGACTCCGTCCCATGTCCGGGCGGGACTCTCCTTTGCGTGGAAGGCAAGCTTGGCAATTCGGATATGTAGATCTCCTCCCTTGTAACCGATTCTGTGTAACCCTAGCCCCCTCTGGTGTCTATATAAACCGGAGGGTTTAGTCCGTAGGACAACAACAATCAGAATCATAGGCTACCTTCTAGGGTTTAGCCTCTACGATCTCGTGGTAGATCAACTCTTGTAATACTTATATCATCAAGATCAATCAAGCAAGACGTAGGGTATTACCTCCATCGAGAGGGCCCGAACCTGGGTAAACATTGTGTCCCCTGCCTCCTGTTACCATCTGCCTTAGACGCACAGTTCGGGACCCCCTACCCGAGATCCGCCGGTTTTGACACGGACACCCTCTCCATCTCCCTCTCTTTCCTTCCCCCTACCCCCTTCCTAGTAGGACTAGGAAAAGATGAATCCTACTCCTACTAGGAGGAGGATTCCTCCTCTCCTTGGGGCGCACCAAGGCCGATCGGCCTCCCCCCTTGCTCCTTTATATACGGGGACAGGGGGGCACGTAAATACACACAAGTTGATTGTTCCAAGCCATGTGCGGTGCCCCCCCCTCCACCATAATCCACCTCGATCATATCGTAGTAGTGCTTAGGCAAAGCCCTACGTCGGTAGCAACATTATCACCATCATCACGCTGTCATGCTGATGGAACTCTCCCGCAAAGCTTTGCTGGATCGGAGTTCGTGGGATGTCATCGAGCTGAACGTGTGCTGAACTCGGAGGTGCCGTGTGTTCGGTACTTGGATCAGTCGGATCGTGAAGACATACGACTACATCAACCGCGTTCTCATCGCTTCCACTTACGGTCTACGAGGGTACATGGACGATGCTCTCCCCTCTCGTTGCTATGCATCACCATGATCTTGCGTGTGCGTAGGATTTTTTTTGAAATTATTACATTCCCCAACAGTGGCATTAGAGCCAGGTTTATGCGTAGATGTTATATGCACGAGTAGAACACAAAGAAGTTGTGGGCGTGGGTATATACATATTGCTTGCCGTCACTAGCTGATTCTTGATTCAGCGGCATTGTTGGATGAAGCGGCCCAGACCGACATTATGCGTACACTTACGCGAGACTGGTTCTACCGATGTGCTTCGTACACAGGTGGCTAGTGGGTTTCTGTTTCTCCAGCTTTAGTTGAATCGGATTCAATGAACAAGGTTCTTTCTGAAGATCAAAAAGCAATCACTATACCGCGTTGTGGTTTTTGATGCGTAGGTAAGAACGGTTCTTGCTCAGCCCGTAGCAGCCACGTAAAACTTGCAACAACAAAGTAGAGGACATCTAACTTGTTTTTGCAGGGCATGTTGTCATGTGATATGGTCAAGACATGATGCTAAATTTTATTGTATGAGATGATCATGTTTTGTAACACAGTTATCGGCAACTGGCAGGAGCCATATGGTTGTCGCTTTATTGTATGAAATGCAATCGCCATGTAATTGCTTTACTTTATCACTAAGCGGTAGTGATAGTCGTGGAGGCAATAGTTGGCGTGATGACAACGATGCTTCGATGGAGATCAAGGTGTCAAGCCGGTGACGATGGTGATCCTGAAGGTGCTTTGGATATGGAGATCACAGGCACAAGATGATGATGGCTGATGTCTACTACACAACCTTCTTCTTGTAGACGTTGTTGGGCCTCCAAGTGCGGAGGTTTGTAGGACAGTAGCGTAGGATGAAGATGGTCTCTCTCAAGCAACCCTGCAACCAAATAACTAAGAATCTCTTGTGTCCCCAACACACCCAATACAATGGTAAATTGTATAGGTGCACTAGTTCGGCGAAGAGATGGTGATACAAGTGGTATAGGGATGGTAGATAAAGGTTTTTGTAATCTGAAAATACAAAAACAGCAAGGTAACTAATGATAAAAGTGAGCACAAACGGTATTGCAATGCATTGAAACAAGGCCTAGGGTTCATACTTTCACTAGTGCAAGTTCCCTCAACAATAATAACATAATTGGATCACATAACTATCCATCAACATGCAACAAAGAGTCACTCCAAAGTCACTAATAGCGGAGAACAAACGAAGAGATCATTGTAGGGTACGAAACCACCTCAAAGTTATTCTTTCCAATCAATCCGTTGGGCTATTCCTATAAGTGTCACAAACAGCCCTAGAGTTCATACTAGAATAACACCTTAAGACACAAATCAACCAAAACCCTAATGTCACCTAGATACTCCAATGTCACCTCAAGTATCCGTGGGTATGATTATATGATATGCATCACACAATTTCAGATTCATCTATTCAACCAACACATAGAACCTCAAAGAGTGCCCCAAAGTTTCTACCGGAGAGTCAAGACGAAAACGTGTGCCAACCCCTATGCATAGATTCCCAAGGTCACGGAACCCGCAAGTTGATCACCAAAACATACATCAAGTGGATCATAGAATACCCCATTGTCACCACAGGTATCCCACGCAAGACATACATCAAGGGTTCTCAAATCCTTAAAGACTCAATTCGATAAGATAACTTCAAAGGGAAAACTCAATCCCTTACAAGAGAGTAGAGGGGGAGAAACATCATAAGATCCAACTATAATAGGAAAGCTCGCGATACATCAAGATCGTACCACCTCAAGAACACGAGAGAGAGATCAAACACATAGCTACTGGTACATACCCTCAGCTCCGAGGGAGAACTACTCCCTTCTCGTCATGGAGAGCACCGGGATGATGAAGATGGCCATCAGAGAGGGATTCTGTAACACCCTCGATGCGACTATATCTCCCACGTGTCGAGGCACGACTTAGAGGCATAATCGCATTGAAGGCATATGTCACAAGTCGGGTAATCATCACAAACATCCCATGTAATATAATAATAAAGAGGGATGACATAGTTGGCTTACACTCGCCACGTCACATCAAAGTACATAAATAACATCCATCATACAAATCACTCATGGCCCGACTACGGCGCCAAAATAGAAAAGACCCCCAACATGCGACAAGGCCCTGAATCTAACCCCGAATAGGCACCACTACTGATCATCAGGAAAAGACACATAGTAACGCTGAGAGTCCTCATCGTACTCCCACTTGAGCTCGAGCGTGCCATCTGGAGCTGTATCATCTGTCCCTGCATCTGGTGTAATAGTAATCTGTGAGCCACAGGGACTCAGCAATCTCGCACCCTCGCGATCAAGACTATTTAAGCTTAATAGGTAGGAAAGGGGGTAATGTAAGTGGAGCTGCAGCAAGCGACTAGCATATATGGTGGCTAACTAATTCGCAAAAGAGAGCGAGAAGAGGAGGCAAAGCACGAGCGATAAGACTAGGGAGCAACCTGCGCAAACATAACTCCAACACAGTGTCCGCTTCCCGAACTCCGCCGAGAAGAGGCCGTCACGGCAACACACTCAGTTGAATCATTTTTAATTAATTAAGGTCCAAGTTATCTACAACCGGACATTAACAAATTCCCATCTGCCCATAACCGCGGGCACGGCTTTCGAAAGATCAATCCCTGCAGGGGGGGGGGTCCCAACTTAGCCCATAACAAGCTCTCACGGTCAACAAAGGAATAGACCTCCACCCAAGACACACCGATCAGACTCGGTATCTCGGTAGAACAAGATGATTCGACAGGTTAAAAACAAGACCAGCAACACCGCCCGAATGTGCCGACAAATCCCGATAGGAGCTGCACATATCTCGTTCTCAGGGCACACTCAGATGAGCAATCCGTACAACTAAAACCAGCCCTCAAGTTTCCCCAAGGTGGCGCTACACAGGGCTCTAGTTCGGACCAACACTCAGAGGAGCACTGGCCCGTGGGGGGCTAAAAATAAAGATGACCCTCGGGCTCCGGAAACCCAAGGGAAAAAGGGGGTAGGTGGAAAATGGTAAAACCAGTGTTGGGCATTGCTGGAAAAGCTTTAATCAAGGCGAACTATCAAGGGGTTCCCATTATAGCCCAACCGCGTAAGGGACGTAACAATCCGGGAACATAACACCGATATGACGGAAACTAGGGCGGCAAAAGTGGAACAAAACACTAGGCGAGAGGCCGAGCCTTCCACCCTTTACCAAGTATATAGATGCATTAAGATAACATAGCAATATAATGATATCCCAACATGTAAATAAATGTTCCAACAAGGAACGGCTCCAATCTTCACCTGCAACTAGCAACAATATAAGAAGGGGGCTGAGCAAAGCGGTAACATAGCCAATCAACGGTTTGCTAGGACAAAGGTGGGTTAGAGGCTCAATCATGGCAATTGGGAGGCTGGCAAGCAAGTGGTAGGCATCGTAGCATTAGCATAGCAAAAGAGCGAGCAAACTAGCATAGCAAAGATAGTAGTGATTTCGAGGGTATGATCATCTTGCCTGCACAGTTGTCAGAGTTGACTGGATCCTCAAAAGCAAACTCAACGGGCTCCTCGTTAGCGAACTCGTCTCCCGGCTCTACCCAACAACACAAACAAGCAACAAGGATACAATCAACCACGTGCAAGGGCAACCAATAATATGCAAAGATGGTATGCTATGCGGGATGCGATGCGGGATGCAAAATGCAAGACGTGACAGGAAAAGTATGAACCTGGCCTCAACTTGGAAAACCAAGTGTGCCACTGGATAGAGGGGAAGAAATCCCCTAAAAACGATATAAATATCATAGGAATCGGAGCTACGGTTTGGAAATGGCAAGCGTTTTACGAAACGAACCGATCTGCGATTTACAGCAAGTAGGCTCATAAATGCAACGAAATGAACATTCTACAGCCACCAAACATGAAAACAAATTGCATGGCAGGGATGTATGCAAGATGCTTAACAAATCACTAGGACTGAGCCATAGGCAAATTCATCCATTAAGGGGTTCAAACAAGCATGGCAAAACTGAATAAGCAAAACAGATTTCAGACTTAGTGAAATTAACACTAGTCTGAAATTTCAGACCACGATGCTCTCTTCGAAGCAGCAAAACAACATGAAACATAACCTGAACATGGCAAGTAAGAGCATGGCGTGGAGCTACTCAACAAGCTTAACAAAACACCCAAAATGACCTGGGGCCAAAAGGTTCATAAAATACTCTAACAAGCACACGAACATAGATGAAACACAATCAGTTTTCAGACTTAGTGAAAACTGAGACATGCTGAAATTATAACCCACGGAGGCATGTAAACGAGCTCGATGCACTCACTACGGTGCAAGTCATGGCAAGGCAAGCATATATCCATAAAGAAGGCACAAAATGCTAGCTATACATGGCAAGAACAATGGCATAGCATGCACGGATCACTAGCAATAGCACCGGCAAAATCGCAAAAGAGTTCACGATCTGCCCAAATTAACAACGATGCAAAAGTTGAGCTCGATTGACTCAACCTAGGGTGCTCCAACATAACAAGTAAAGACATGGATGGATAGAGCATAACAAGATTAACAAATGTCCCTTACTGATCATGCTCAAAAGAGGCACGGACCACTAGGAAACAAGCTGAACATATGGCATCATGAACTAAAACATCCCAGACTTAGTGAAAATCACCAAGTCCCTGAAAACAGAATTCTCAGGTACCCCTCTTTGCAAGCTTGCACAAGACAACACACACATCCTAAAAATGCATGGGTGGCACCTCTGGAAAGAAGACAAAATGCTTAACAATTCATCCCAAAGGGTCACAGGCATATCATGCAGACAATAATCATGGCAAAAATGAAAAAAGTCAATGATGAGCTAACGGATCTGCAATTTAACTCACGATGCCTCCTTCTAACAGCATTTTGGGCATCAAGATGACCTCAAATGAAAATGATGCTATGGAATGTAATGATGTACTCATCGAGGCGAAGATTCTGATATATCATATGTCCAAAATGGAGCTACGGATGCGGAGATATGAGCAGTCAAAGTAGGCATAAAAATTAAGGGGGAGAGGGAGAAGTCAATCGGATCTAGGGTTTTTTTCCAGATCTGAGATCTGCACGGATTACGAGGTTCGTCGGCCGAAGCTTCGAGTTCGCCGGAGGAAGAGCCGGCCGGAGCGGGGAGGAAGATGGAGCTCGCCGGAGCGCCGGCGAGGGAGGGAGAGGCGGCGCGCGGGCGAGGGCGCGGGCCACGGAGGTCGCCGGGGCCTCGGGCGCCGAGTCCGCCGGCGAGGGAGCTTGCCGTCCGGGGCGGAGCGATGGTCGCCGGCCGGTGCTGCGTGGCGGCGCCGGCCACCTGAGGCGAAGAAGACGGCGGCGACGGGATCCGGGAGGCGCGGGGCGGCTCGGGCTCGCGGGGGCCCTCCCGCGGGCCGCGCGGGCCGGCGAAGTGGGGCTCCGCGGTGGCTGACGTGGCGGCGGCGGGCTGGATCCGGACGTCGTCCGGCCTGTGCGGACACGTCCGGCGGCGGTTGGACTGTTTTTTTTGGAGTAGGGTTTCGAGGTGGAAGACGAGATCCGAAAATGGAGGGGGTATAAATAGGCATAAGTGGAGCTAGGAGAGTCCAAATGAGGTGCGGTTTTCGCCCACGCGATCGTGATCGAACGACCGAGATGATGGAGCAGAGTTTGGTGGGTTTTTGGGCCAAAATGGAGGGGTGTTGGGCTGCAACACACACGAGGCCTTTTCGGTCCCTCGGTTAACCGTTGGAGTATCAAACGAAGTCCAAATGACCCGAAACTTGACAGGCGGTCTACCGGTAGTACACCAAGGCCGCATGGCAAGTCTCGGTCCAATCCGGAAATGTTTAATCCCCACACACGAAAGAAAGCTAGAATTGACCACCGGAGGAGAACGAAGCGCCGGAATGCAAAACGGAAAACGGGGAAAATGCTCGAATGCATGAGATGAACATGTATGCAAATGCAATGCACGTGATGACATGATATGCGATGCATGAAAACGAAAACAACACACGGAGACAAAGACCCGAACCCGAGAAATAAATATAACTTAATGCCGGAAACGGCAAGAGTTGGAGTACAAATTGGGAAAGTTATATCTGGGGCGTTACAGATTCCCCCCTCCGGCAGGGTGCCAGAACGGGTCTAGATTGGTTTTCTGTGGCTACGGAGGCTTCTGGCGGCGGAACTCCCGATCTATTGTGCTCCCCGAAGTTTTTAGGGTATATGGGTATATATGGGAGGAAGAAGTACATCGGTGGACCTCCGAGCTGTCCACGAGGCAGGGGGGCGCGCCCAGGGGGGTGGTGTGATAGCCTGGCTTAATAGGGATGATAGACTACTCATATCAATAAGGAATTCCTTCTTTTCCGGGAGCCCATTCGGAAAGAACTCCAAAGTTAAGCGTGCTCAGCTTGGAGTAGTTTCAGGATGGGACCGGGAAGTTGCTCCCGGGTGCGCATGAGTGAGGACAAAGTGTGCAGAAAAGACTAGTATTGATCTGTGGGGCCAGTCTAGATCCCGCCAGGAGTAACGACCACCAGCGGGTGTGTCCGGGGTGTTACAGGTGGGCGCGCCCCCCACCCTCGTGGGCAGCCCGGGACTCTCCTGGTCCAACTCCGATACTCCGTGGGCTTCTTCTGGTCCAAAAATAAGTTCCGTGAAGTTTCAGGTCAATTGGACTCTGTTTCATTTTCCTTTTCTGCGATACTCTAAAACAAGGAAAAAACAGAAACTGGCACTGGGCTTTGGGTTAATAGGTTAGTCCCAAAAATCATATAAAATAGCATATAAATGCATATAAAACATCCAAGGTTGATAATATAATAGCATGGAACAATCAAAAATTATAGATATGTTGGAGACGTATCAGCATCCCCAAGCTTAATTCCTGCTCATCCTCGAGTAGGTAAATGATAAAAACAGAATTTTTGATGTGGAATGCTACCTAACATATTTCTCTAAGTAATTCTCTTCATTTTGGCATGAATGTTCAGATCCATAAGGTTCAAGACAAAAGTTTAATATTGACATAAAAATAATAATACTTCAAGCATACTAACTAAGCAATCATGTCTTCTCAAAATAACATGGCCAAAAGAAAGCTATCCCTACAAAATCATATAGTCTGGCTATGCTCTATCTTCACCACACAAAATATTTAAATCATGCACAACCCCGATGACAAGCCAAGCAATTGTTTCATACTTTTGATGTTCTCAAACTTTTTAAATCTTCACGCAATACATGAGCGTGAGCCATAGACATAGCACTATAGGTGGAATAGAATGGTGGTTGTGGAGAAGACAAAAAGGAAGAAGATAGTCTCGCATCAACTAGGCGTATCAACGGGCTATGGAGATGCCCATCAATAGATATCAATATGGGTGAGTAGGGATTGCCATGCAACGGATGCACTAGAGCTATAAATGTATGAAAGCTCAACAAAAGAAACTAAGTGGGTGTGCATCCGACTTGCTTGCTCACGAAGACCTAGCGCACTTGAGGAGGCCCATTGTTGGAATATATAAGCCAAGTTCTATAATGAAAGATTCCCACTAGTATATGAAAGTGACAACATAGGAGACTCTCTATCATGAAGATCATGGTGCTACTTTGAAGCACAAGTGTGGTAAAAGGATAGTAGCATTGCCCCTTCTCTCTTTTTCTCTCATTTTTTTATTTTTTATTTGGGTCTTTTCTCTTTTTTTATGGCCTCTTTTTTTCTCTTTTTTTTATTTTTCGTCCGGAGTCTCATCCCGACTTATGGGGGAATCATAGTCTCCATCATCCTTTCCTCACTGGGACAATGCTCTAATAATGATGATCATCACACTTTTAATTACTTACAACTCAAGAATTACAACTCGATACTTAGAACAAGATATGACTCTATATGAATGCCTCCAGCGGTGTACCGGGATGTGCAATGACTCAAGAGTGACATGTATGGAAGAATTATGAAAGGTGGCCTTGCCACAAATACGATGTCAACTACATGATCATGCAAAGCAATATGACAATGATGAAGCGTGTCATAATAACGTACGGTGGAAAGTTGCATGGTAATATATATCGGAATAGCTATGGAAATGCCATAGTAGGTAGGTATGGTGGTTGTTTTGAGGAAGATATATATTGGGTTTATGGTACCGGCGAAAGTTGCGCGGTACTAGAGAGGCTAGCAATGGTGGAAGGGTGAGAGTGCGTATCCATGGACTCAACATTAGTCATAAACAACTCACATACTCATTGCAAAAATCTATTAGTTATCAAAACAAAGTACTACGCGCATGCTCCTAGGGGGATAGATTGGTAGGAAAAGACCATCGCTCGTCCCCGACCGCCACTCATAAGGAAGACAATCAATGAATAAATCATGCTCTCACTTCATCACATAACGGTTCACCATACGTGCATGCTACGGGAATCACAAACTTTAAGACAAGTATCTCTCAAATTCACAACTACTCACTAGCATGACTCTAATATTACCATCGTCATATCTCAAACCAATCATCAAGTATCAAACTTCTCATAGTATTCAATGCACTTTATATGAAAGTTTTTATTATATCCCTCTTGGATGCCCATCATATTAGGACTAAATTCATAACCAAAGCAAATTACCATGCTGTTTAGGACTCTCAAAATAATATAAGTGAAGCATGATAGTTCATCTATTTCTATAAAATAAAGTCACCACCGTGCTCTAAAAGGATATAAGTGAAGCACTAGAGAAAATGACAAACTACTCCGAAGGATATAAGTGGAGATCAATGAGTAGTCAAATAATTGTGCAACTATATGAAGACTCTCTGACATTAAAGAATTTCAGATCTTGGTATTTTATTCAAACATTAAGCAAAGCAAAATAAAATGAAATGACTCTCCAAGCAAAACACATATCATGTGGTAAATAAAAATATAGCTCCAAGTAAAGTTACCGATGAACGAAGACGAAAGAGGGGATGCCTTCCGGGGCATCCCCAAGCTTAGGCTCTTGGTTGTCCTTGAATATTACCTTGGAGTGCCTTGGGCATCCCCAAGCTTAGGCTCTTGCCACTCCTTATTCCATAGTCCATCGAATCTTTACCCAAAACTTGAAAACTTCACAACATAAAACTTAACAAAAAACTCGTAAGCTCCGTTAGCGAAAGAAAACAAAACACCACTTCAAGGTACTGTAATGAACTCATTTTTTTTATATTGGTGTTAAACCTACTGTATTCCAACTTATCTATGGTTTATAAACTCTTTTACTAGCCATAGATTCATCAAAATAAGTAAACAACACATAGAAAACAGAATCTGTCAAAAGCAGAAGAGTCCGTAGTAATCTGGATCAAACGTATACTTCTGGAACTCATAAAATTCTCAAATAAATTTCTGGACGAGCGGAATTTATCTATTAATCATCTGAAAAAATAATTAACTAAATAGCGCTCTCCAAATAAAAATGACAGCAATTCTCGTGAGCGCTAAAGTTTCTGTTCTTTACAGCAAGATTAAAAAGACTTTCCCCAAGTCTTCCCAACGGTTCTACTTGGAACAAACAGTAATTAAAACATAAAAAACTCAATCATAACATAAAAAATTCTCGTGAGCGCTAAAGTTTATGTTCTTTACAGCAATATTAAAAAGACTTTCCCCAAGTCTTCCCAAGATTAAAAAGACTTTCCCCAAGTCTTCCCAATTCATAAAAAACTCAATCATAAAACACTCTCCAAATAATTTATTACTAAACAGGACCAAAAAGCACGGAACAAAAATAAAGTTGGGTTGCCTCGCAACAAGCGCTATCGTTTGACGCCCCTAGCTAGGCATGATGATTTCAACGATGCTCACATAAAAGATAAGAATTGTAACATAAAGAGAGCATCATGAAGAATATGTCTAGCACATTTAAGTCTAACCCACTTCCTATGCATAGGGATTTTGTGAGAAAACAACTTGTGGGAATAATAATTAACTAGCATAGGAAGATAAAGCAAGCAAAACTTCAAGATTTTAAGCACATAGAGAGGAAACTTCATATTATTGCAACTCCTACAAGCATATGTTCCTCCCTCATAATAATTTTCAGTAGCATCATGAATGAATTCAACAATATAACCAGCACCTAAAGCATTCTTTTCATGATCTACAAGCATAGAAAATTTACTACTCTCTACATAAGCAAAATTCTTCTCATGAATAATAGTGGGAGCAAACTCAACAAAATAATTATCATGTGAGGCATAATCCAATTGAAAACTAAAATCATGATGACAAGTTTCATGGATATCTTTACTCCTTATAGCATACAAGTCATCACAATAATCATCATAGACAGCAACTTTGTTCTCATAATCAATTGGAACCTCTTCCGAAATAGTGGATTCATCACAAAATAAAGTCATGACCTCTCCAAATCCACTTTCATCAATATAATCGTCATAAATAGGAGGCATGCTTTCATCGTAATAAATTTTCTCATCAAAACATGGGGAACAAGAAATATCATCTTCATCAAACATAGCTTCCCCAAGCTTGTGGCTTTGCATATCATTAGCATCATGGATATTCAAGGAATTCATACTAACAACATTGCAATCATGCTCATCATTCAAATATTTAGTGCCAAACATTTTAATGCATTCTTATTCTAACACTTCGCACAATTTTCCTTTCCATCATACTCACGAAAGATATTAAAAAGATGAAGCATATGAGTGCTATGTCTCCAACGTATCTATAATTTTTCATTGCTCCATGCTATATTATCTACTGTTTTGGACTATATTGGGCTTTATTTTCCACTTTTATATTATTTTTGGGACTAACCTATTAACCGAAGGCCCAGCCCAGAATTGCTGTTTTTTGCCTATTTCAGTGTTTCAGATAAACGGAATATCAAACGGAGTCCAAACAGAATAAAATCTTCGGGAACGTGATTTTCTCACCGAACGTGATCTAGGAGACTTGGACCTTGCTCCAAGGAACAAAAGAGGCGGTCATGAGGGCGGGGGCGCCCCCCCTAGGGCGCGCCCCCTGCCTCGTGGGCCCCTCATTGCTCCTCCGGCGTACTTCTTCCTCCTATATATACACACGTACCCCCAAACGATCAGAACAGGATTCAAAAACCTAATTCCACCACCGCAACTTTCTGTATCCACGAGATCCCATCTTGGGGCATGTTCTGGAGCTCCGCTGGAAGAGGGCCGTCATCACGGAGGGCTTCTACATCATCATAGCCTCTCCGATGAAGTGTGAGTAGTTTACCTCAGACCTTCAGGTCCATAGTTGGTAGCTAGATGGCTTCTTCTCTCTCTTTGAATCTCAATACAAAGTTCTCCCCCTCTCTTGTGGAGATCTATTCGATGTAATCTTCTTTTTGCGGTGTGTTTGTTGAGACCGATGAATTGTGGGTTTATGATCAAGTCTATCTATGAATAATATTTGAATCTTCTCTGAATTCTTTTATGTATGATTGGTTATCTTTGCAAGTCTCTTCGAATTATCCGTTTGGTTTGGCCAACTAGATTGGTAGTTCTTGCCATGGGAGAAGTGCTTAGCTTTGGGTTCGATCTTACGGTGTCCTTACCCAGTGACAGAAGGGGCAGCAAGGCACGTATTGTATCGTTGCCATCGAGGATAACAAGATGGGGTTTATTTCATATTGCATGAATTTATCTCTCTACATCATGTCATCTTGCTTAAGGCGTTACTCTGTTTTTAACTTAATACTCTAGATGCATGTTGGATAGCGGTCGATGAGTGGAGTAATAGTAGTAGATGTAGAATCGTTTCGATCTACTTGTCACGGACATGATGCCTATATACATGATCATGCCTAGATATTCTCATAACTATGCTCAATTCTGTCAATTGCTCAATAGTAATTTGTTCACCCACCGTAGAATACTTATGCTCTTGAGAGAAGCCACTAGTGAAACCTATGGCCCCTGGGTCTATTCTCATCATATCAATATCCATTACTTTAATCTTGCTTTGCTTTTTTTACTTTGCCTTTACTTTTTTACTTTGCATCTTTATACCAAAAATACCAAAAATATTATATCTATCAGATCTCACTCTCGTAAGTGACCGTGAAGGGCTTGACAACCCCTAATCGCGTTGGTTGCGAGTAGCTATCGCTTTGTGCAGGTACGAGGGACTTGAGCGTGGGCTCCTACTGGATTGATACCTTGGTTCTCAAAAACTGAGGGAAATACTTACGCTACTCTCCTGCATCATCCCTTCCTCTTCGGGGAAAACCAACGCAAGCTCAAGACGTAGCAAGAAGGATTTCTGGTGCCGTTGACGGGGAGTCTACGCAAAAAGTCAACATACCAAGTACCCATCACAATCCCTATCTCTCGCATTACATTATTTACCATTTGCCTCTCGTTTTCCTCTCCCCCCAATTCATCCTTGCCGTTTTATTTGCCCCCTCTCTCCCTATCCTCCCTCTCTATTTGCCTCTTGTTTGCTCGTGTGCTAGTTTGCTTGCTTGTCGTTATGTTCGAAACCGGGGAAGTTATCGCCAATATGGACGATAACAATATCATGGAAAATTCTGATGCTCCTACTAAAGAACCTACCATCTTTCATACAAAAAATTCCGTGTTGGTAGTGGTAATATTATTGGAAAAGGAGTTATTCAAGATTTCTTTACTTGTGTCGGTGCTTTACCTTCTATGGGTAGTTCTATCCTTCACAGAACTAGTAGTCTCGCGGACGCTATTGCCATGCTTGTAGTTGAACTTGAAAGACAATTCATGCACATGCATCCTTCCATACAAAGGAATTTTCTGGAATTTTCTAATATTGAGCATTCTTCTGTTAAGCGTGCCGCTACTATCTTTTTGGCTCATGAGTTTAGATTCATAATAAGAGAAGCCAAAGAAATCTTTGTGCATTATAGGGTGGACGCTTGCCGTCCTCCCATAGAAACTATCCTCTTTGATCAAGAAGAAATAGTGCGTTTTCAATCTCTAGATTATGTTGCTTTCAATGAAAATCTTAGAAGAAGGGTTCCTACCAATATTTTAGTTGATAGAATTTCTAAACTTAATGATGATTTGGCTATTAGAAATAATGAGCTAGGATATTCTCTTGAATATAGGCTTACAAAGTTCTATCAAAAGAATGCTTATAATGATGAATTGGTTGTGCATTACGAAGGACCAAAGGAGGAACCTATACCTCCCAAGGTTGATCTTGGGGACTTTTGTCCCGTTAAATTTAGTCCTTTTGATTACTCTTGCTTGCCTCAAAGAAAGCTTGCTGCCGAACATAGAGAATATGAAATGAGTTTTAATAATCTATCTTACTATTATGGCAATACCTAGATCTATCCTCGCTTTTATGCCTAGCTAGGGGCGTTAAACGATAGCGCTTGTTGGGAGGCAACCCAATTTTATTTTTATTCCTTGCCTTTTTCTCCTGTTTAGTAATAAATAAATTATTTAGCCTCTGTTTTGGTTGTGTCTTTTGTGTTTAATTAGTGTCTGTGCCAAATAGAACCGTTGGGAAGACTTGGGGAAAGTCTTGTTGAACTTGCTGTAAAAAACAGAAACTTTAGCGCTCACAAGAACTGCTGTCATTTTTATTTGAAGAGTGATATTTAGTTAGTTATTTTTGCAGATGATTAATAGATAAATTCCTCACGTCCAGCAGTTTATTTTAGAATTTTTGGGGTTCCAGATCTTGCTCTAGCTACAGATTACTACAGACTGTTCTGTTTTTGACAGATTCTGTTTTTCGTGTGTTGTTTGCTTATTTTGATGAATCTATGGCTAGTAAAATAGTTTATAATCCATAGAGAAGTTGGAATACAGTAGGTTTAACACCAATATAAATAAATAATGAGTTCATTACAGTAACTTGAAGTGGTCTTTTGTTTTCTTTCGCTAACGGAGCTCACGAGTTTTCTATTTTGAGTTTTGTGTTGTGAAGTTTTCAAGTTTTGGGTGAATTCTTTTGATGGATCATGGAACAAGGAGTGGAAAGAGCCTAAGATTGGGGATGCCCATGGCACCCCCGAGATAATCCAAGGACACAAAGAAGTCAAAGCTTGGGGATGCCCCGGAAGGCATCCCCTCTTTCGTCCACTTCCATCGGTAATTTACTTGGAGCTATATTTTTATTCACCAACATGATATGTGTTTTGCTTGGAGCGTCTTGTATAATTTGTGTCTTTGTGTCTTAGTATGCCACAATCATCCTTGCTGTACACACCTTTTGAGAGAGCCATACATGAATTAAAATTTGATAGAATACTCTATGTGCTTCACTTATATCTTTTGAGCATTATAATTTTGCTCTATCACTACTAGGGAAAACCTTATACACAGAATCTTAGCAGCAGCGCGGCATAAAAACAGGCGCTGCTGCTAAGTAGTAGCAGCACGGCTACGGAAAGCTCGCTACTGGTGCAAACTTAGCAGTAGCGCGTGACGCTTAAAACGCGCTGCTACAAAAATCCACCGACAGTACACAACGACATAAGTTTACCAGTAGCACGGCGCCAGGGAGCCCGCTGCTGCTAATGCCATAGTAGCAGCGTGCTTTTTTGTCACCTCGCTGCTGCTAATTTTGAAATGGTGCACAGGGTTGGCCCATTTAGTAGTAGCGCGTGACAGGAAAGCGCGTTGTTGCTACGCTCTTAGCAGCAGCGCGCTTTCTCTCCCGCGCTACTGCTAAGACGCAGCACCCACCACCTTTTCCACCTCCCCCTCCCCATCTCCTCTCCTCCCTTTCCCCTACCTCCCACATCCTCCCTCTCTCACTCTTCTTATTCCTCAATACTTCTCCCCCCATTACTCTCCCTCTTCTACCTACCTTTCTCTCTCTTCATTACTCCTAGCTATAACTACACCACCTCCATTAATTCATCTCCTTTCTCTTTTTCCTCCCCCCTCCACTAGTTGAAGTTGTCTCCTCCCAAATTAGCTAGCTAGGTAGATGTAGCATTTAGTTAAGTGACCTATTTGCCCCCCCTAACTAGATCTTTCTTTGTCAAGAAGAGCTTTGTGCACTTTTGACCTCCCTACATCATCATCTCCACTGTGTGCTCGATCTCGAGATAGAGGTGTGATTAATATTTCATGCTTTTGCAAAATGGAAATATGTTTATGCATGTGTGTGTGATATTTTTATGGAAATTGTGTGTGTGGCATGAGTTGACGCCAAATTGTGCATTTGAGTTGCCTATGTTTTGCCGAAATGTCGATTTATTTCCGTTTCGGCGAATTCCGGGCAAACTCTAGATCTATATATGTCCTATTTTTAAGGAAGGTCATGCCGAATTTTTGTATGACTTTGATGAATGCACGCATTTTTATAATCAATTTGTTTATTATTACCATGCAGAGTTGACGATGGCCAGTGGAACGATGGTGGACAGGTGGTTGCGGTTGGCGGTGCAGGACATGAAGGAAAATAACCTGACAGAGGTTTTATGTCCGTGTCGAAAATGCAAAGGAATAGTTTGGCTTGACCCCCATGTCGATGGTCGTGTCGAAGCACACCTGCTCATGACTGGTTTCATGGATGGCTATACTCGGTGGATAACTGAAGATGAGGATGACGATGTTGAGGATGCCGACGGGGCAGGCAATGAGGACACGGGGCAAGACGAAGAGATGATCGATAATGGCGGCGGGGAAGAGGCCGGACATGGCGGCGGAGAAGGGGCCGGACATGGCGGCGGAGAGAATGACATGGACTCCACGCAGCCGAGTTCGTCGGTACTAAGTTCAATCGTGCGGGACCCTCATGTTCAAGCATTGCTTCGCAAGGAGACGAGTACTGAGAGAGTTGCTTCTAGAGAGGAGGCTAAGCTGGAGCAACTGGTGGTAGACTCGAACACTCCATTGTATGATGGTTGCAATCCTGAGGTGACCCGCTTGAGTTTCACGTTCCAAGTGCTGAAGACGAAGGCTAAAAACAAATGGACCGACACTAGCCTCGATGAGCATCTCAAGTACCTAAAGGATGTTCTTCCCGAGGGTAATCTATGTCCTAGTAGTGTTGATGAGGCCTAGAAGATCGTGTGCCCTCTTGATCTGCCACACGTTAGATACCATGCATGCATCAACGATTGCATAATTTATCGGAAGGAGCACGCGGAAAAAACAAGTTGTCCGGTGTGCAATGCTTCTCGATACAAGAAGGCCGGGAAGAAATGTCCCCAGAAAGTGGTATGGTACTTACCGATCACTCCCCGTCTCCAGAGGTATTTTTTAGATCCCAAGGAAGCAAAGCTAATGCGCTGGCACGCGGAGAGGAAGCAGCCCGGCGATGGAGATGATCCGAAGCTGAGACACGTCAAGGATGGAAGCCAGTGGAGAGCGTTGAACAGCTTCTATTGGTATTTTGAATGTGATGCAAGGAACATCGTGCTCGGCGCGTGTACCGATGGCATGAATCCGTTTGGCAACTAGAGCACCAACCATAGCACATGGCCCGTGTTTGTATGGATGTACAACCTCCCCCCTGGTTGTGCATGAAATCGAAGTACATTCACATGAGCATGCTTATTCAAGGGCCGAAACAACCAGGAAATAATATTAATTTGTATCTGGGGCTACTTCAGGAGGAGTTAGACACGTTATGGAAAACACCGGCCAAGACATGGGACGCCAGCAAAGGCGAGTATTTCAACATGAGAGTCGCGCTGATCACGACAGTGCACGACTATCTTGGTTACGGATATGTGGCAGGCCAGGTGTGCCATGGATATTGCGGATGCACGCGGTGCATGGATGATACGACGTCTCAGCAGCTAACGTCAAGGAAAGATGGCGGGTCTGGGAAAATCGTGTACATGGGGCATCGAAGATGGCTCGAACAGGACGACCTGTGGAGAAACCATGGAGATCTATTCAGTGGTCACGCTGAGCATCGAGGACCTCCACGTAAGCGGAGCGGTGCCGAAATCGATGAGCTGTTGAAAAACTGGAAGGAGTGCCCCGCACCGGGAAAGACGATGAGAAAGGCGCCGGAGCCGCTGCTGAAGGTATGGAAGACGAGGTCTGTGTTCTGGGACTTGGAGTACTGGCACAAACTCGATACACCTCATTGCCTTGATCAAATGCATATCTGTAAGAATGTCCTTGAGAGCTTGCTCGCAACACTGATGAACATGCCGGATAAGACCAAGGATGGGCCGAAGGAAAGAAAAGACTTGCAAGATTTGAAAATCAGGGAAGATCTGCACATGCCGCCCCGTAAAATGTCAGACGAGGCAGAGACAGAGACAGAGGCATGGGAGAAGAAGGGCAAGAAAATAAAGAATGAGGATTATTGCCCCCCTTCTTGCTTCACCTTAAGTCAGGCTGAGATCAATCAATTCTTTACGTGCCTTACCGGAGTCAAAGTTAGTTCCGGTTACTGTGGCAAGATAAGTAGATATCTAGACACGGACAAGAAAATGTTCAGCGGGATGAAGTCTCATGACTGTCATGTGATGATGACGCAGATATTACCTGTTGCCCTTAGAGGGATAATGGACAAGCACGTCCGTGACATGCTTATTGGTCTCTGTAACTTTTTCGATGTCATCTCTCAAAAGTCAATAAGTGTGAAGCAGCTCCGAAGGCTACAGGAAGAGATTGTTGTGATACTGAATGAGCTTGAGATGTACTTCCCGTCCGCGTTCTTTGACGTGATAGTGCATCTGTGTGTCCATATTGTGGATGACATAATAGACCTGGGGTCGTCATTCCTACACAACATGATGCCATTTGAGAGGATGAATGGGATCATCAAAGGATTCGTTCGTAACATGTCCCGTCCGGATGGAAGCATCGTCCAGGGCTATTTGACACAAGAGTGCATCTCTTTCTGTGAGAATTTTCTATATGGCGCAGACCAGCTGCCTGGTGTTAGTGTTGGTTTGCCCGTTAACAAGCACGATGGGAGGCTCGAAGGAGAAGGTCACTGCAACGGTCGCAGGGAACTGCACGTGGCATACTCAGATCGACGCAGCGACTTTGACAGAGCAAACTTGGTAGCGCTACAACACCTAGACGAGGTAGATCCTTTCGTGGCACTGCACAAAGAAATTATCGCAAAGAAGTATCGTGACCGGGGGGTATGCAGGACGGACGCCGAAGTTACTAGAGAGCACAACTCCACTTTCCTGCATTGGTTCAAAGAGCATATTATTGCTAATCCCCCGGAGGAGGGCTCTAAGGACGGATTGCTCATATACGCCTTAGCACATGGCCCCTCGCCCAACCTCGTAACCTATCAGGCATATGATATCAACGGATACACGTTCTACACGGAGGCCAAAGATATGGATAGTGATGAATATCAGAACTCAGGGTTGACGATGGAATGCAAGACCGGCAACGCAACGGCGGAACTGAACGATTTTATGGAAGGGTCGAGGAGATCAGGGAGCTTGACTACTCTGGACTGCACAACACGACGATGTTCCTTGTCAGATGGGCTAAGAATGTCAAAAGAGAAAGCCGGATTTTCACTACCATGACTATACCCGACGCCAAGAGCGCTACCGTGAACGCTATCGCAAAAGACGAGCCATGGGTACACGCTAAGCACGTGACACAATGCTTCTTCATAACCGACCCATGCAATCCCAGTTGTGTTGTCGTGAGGAAAGGCAAAAGAAACATCATTGGAATGGATGAAGTCGCCAACGAGGAAGACTATGATTAGTACGGCAACCCAATGAGGGAAGATGACGATGATGATGAAGTACACGTCAAAATAAGAATCAATACTACATTACCAAAGAAAAATCGTACTCCATGGAAAAGGCAAAGTCACAATGAGGGGCTCAATTATTCTTTGACGAACAAGAAGGGAAAGAAGCTGACTCAAAAACGAAAACATCAGCGCCGAGGAATCGGTCAAATGATGTTATATATATATATATATATATATATATGTGTGTGTGTGTGTGTGTGTGTGTGTGTGTGTGTGTGTGTGTGTTCCTATTTTGTATACACACTTAATTAGCCATTATTATGCATGGGTCCAATGATGTAATATATATATGTTCCTATTTTGTATACACACTTAGCCATTATTATGCAAGGGTCCAATGATGTAATATATATGTTCCTATTATGCCGAGGAAAAGAAAAAAGGGAAACTGGTTATAGCAGTAGCGCTTTAGTGAAAAAGAGCTACAACTAGTCAAGGTAGCAGTAGCGGTTTCTGCAGAAAATCGCTATAGCTGCTCGTAATAGTAGTAGCGCGTTTCGTATAAACGCGCTACTGCTACGTCCACTTAACCCAAAATTCTCCCTCTCCCTGCTTCATCCCGCCTCTTTTCCCCTAAATCCCCACTCTCTCTTCCCCGGCCCCGTCGCACCGCCGCGCCCGCCCCCGACCTCGGCGCGCTTGCCCCCGACCCCGCCGCCCCCGACCCCACCGCGCTCGCCCCCCACCCCGCCGCCCCCGACCCAGGCACGCTCACCCCGGGCGCCGGCGCTCGCCCCCGACCCGTCGGCCCTCGCCTCCCTCCTCTGCTTCCTCCCCTCCCAACCTCGGCCGTCGTCGGGCCTGCCTCCTCGCCCTGCACCCTCTGTAAACCAACCTCCCTCTCTCTCTCTGCTAGCTGGGGTTAATTTACTTAGGTTTTAGTTAAGTTAATTAGGTTATCTATTTAGTCATGAATTTAGATAGGTTTCAAAATTTGCTGAATTTATATGAAAATTTGAACTCGACATGTGATATGTGGATATGTCATGTTTTGGACATGTCATGTTTTGGTAAATGATCCGAGTTGCCTATGTTACGCCGGAATGTTGATTCATTTCCGTTCCGGTGAATTTCAGGCGCTCGATATGTCCATTTTTTTAGCAAAGGTCATGCAGAAATTGTCCTCGTGCCTTATCATCCAAAGTAAGTCAGTTTCGAACAACCCTTTCATACATTTCAATCATTCCTTCTCTCTCTATGGGGAATAATTCGAGGTGTCTTTTCCCCGCAGCAACGGGCGCGCCGTCCTTATCGTTCTTTATCCGCAAGTATCCCATGCCGTGTATTTTGACCCTTCCAGAGACTACGAGAAAAAAGACTACACCCACATAATGAATATTCTAGATGATGCTCTCCAAGGCTTCAGCTTTAGAGGTGGCCACATGCAGATCAGGAAACAGAGAAACAATAAGATGGGTTTCGCGCATAAAACTAACTTCTCCTGCATCCAAGTCCCAAAACCAAGCAAAAAGGATGGATTCTACATCCTCCATCTCATGATTCAGTTCAACACGGATCAGCAAAAGCTTCGCATGAGAAGCAGAAATGATGATCATATCCACAAGTGGCTAGAATCTCATGGAGAAGCGGATTATAAACTTAGAGATGACTTCTTTCGCATCCAAAGCGACATTGTGACGATCATCATGAAAGAAGTCGTCGATGAGAAGGGGAAGTTCCACCACGGCCCTATATCGTGAGCTGACGTCCGAGCTCGCATAGGCATGCAACTTCTAGACCTCACGTCGTTCAAGAAGCTAGGGTCCATCCTCGATGATATGGAAGGATGGAACATCTAGTGATTTATGATGCCGATGATGATGATATGTGTCGGTTGAACTTGTATACTATTTGTAGCGATGCAACTTTGTGATGTCCACGATCCCTGCTGAACTTGCGTAACGCTACTTTGTTAGTTTGCGTACGATGACCTGCGTACCTCTAGTTAATTAATTTGCGTACTGTATGTTGCATCTAGTTGCTAACCCTTTATTTTTCGGTGTTCTCTAGTATATTTTGTAGCATATATATGATTGTACATCCTCTTCATGAACATGCATCTCTAATAGGTACCTAGTTTCTTGATGGCGAGATGGAACTGCTATGTCGTGTACAAAGGGAAGGTTCCGGGGGTGTACAACGAGTGGCATGAGTGTCAGGCGCAAGTGAATGGGTTCTCGGACGCCACCCATAAAGGCTTCAAAAGCAGACAAGAAGGAGAAGCTAGTTACTTGAGGTTCACGCTAGCGCGAGAGAGGACTCGTAACCGCCATCTCATGTACTACATAGTTCCGCTCTCACTCATAGTGATAGCTCTTCTCGCGTATACCTTTGTTTAGATGGATGACGTCGTAGTTGCAAGTATTCGAGACTTGCATGTATCGCTATTTTCGAGATGATGACAGGATACCACTTTGTGTTGGATGATGATTATGATGAGACTATTTGTATGTATATGCTATGATTACATTTGTGGTCTCGCAGGCATTTGTATGTGTATCATGATGACATTTGTATGTGCTAAAGATTCTCTATAAAGCCTGTTCAAATACAAAACAAATATGCCGAAAAAAACAAAAAACTACTAAAATTAGCAATAGCGAGTGGAGAAAAGTTAGCAGCAGCGCGGTTGTAGCAGTAGCGCGCACAGGGGAAGCGCGCTATAGCTATTAGCACCAGCGAGGTTCCTTTAAGCGCGCTGCTGCAACACTTGTGTAGCAGTAGCGCGGGTGGACCAGCGCTACTACTATATGTTAGCTGTAGCGCCTTATTAGTAGCGCCAGCCCCCGCGCTACTAAAAGGCCGAAAACCCGCGCTGCTGCTAGGATTTTCCCTAGTAGTGTATGTGCTTCACTTAGATCTTTTAGAGCACGGTGGTGGATTTGTTTTCAATAAACTATTGATCTCGCATGCTTCACTTAAATTATTTTGAGAGTCTCTTAATAGCATGGTAATTTGCTTAATAATAATATGCTTGGTATTCAAGATTTGTGAAACTTTCTTTTGAGTGTGTTGAATACTAAGAAAAGATTGAAGCATGATAATTGTTTTGAGATATGGAGGTGATAATATTAAAGTCATGCTAGTTGAGTAGTTGTGAATTTAAAGAATACTTGTGTTAAAGTTTGTGATTCCCGTAGCATGCACGTATGGTGAACCATTATGTGATGAAGTCGGAGCATGATTTATTTATTGATTGTCTTCCTTATGAGTGGCGTTCGGGGACGAGCAATGGTCTTTTCCTACCAATATATCCCCCTAGGAGCATGCACATAATACTTTGCTTTGATAACTTCTAGATTTTTGCAATAAGTATATGAGTTCTTTATGACTAATGTTGAGTCCATGGATTATACGCACTCTCACCCTTCCACCTTTGCTAGCCTCTCTAATACCGCGCACCTTTCGCCGGTATCATACACCTACCATATACCTTCCTCAAAATAGCCACCATACCTACCTATTATGGCATTTCCATAGCCATTCCGAGATATATTACCATGCAACTTTCCACCGTTCCGTTCATGACACATTCATCATTGTCATATTGCATATCCCGGTACACCGCCGGACGCATTCACATAGAGTCATATTTTGTTCTAAGTATCGAGTTGTAATTGTTGGGTTATAAGAAAAATAAAAGTGTGATGCTCATCATTATTAGAGCATTGTTCCAGTGAGGAAAGAATGATGGAGACTATGATTCCCCCATAAGTCGGGATGAGACTCCGGACGAAAAAAAGAGGCCAAAGAAGCCCAAATAAAAAGAGGCCATAAAAAAGAGAAAAGGCCCAAATAAAAAAATGAGAGAAAAGAGAGAAGGGACAATGTTACTATCCTTTTACCACACTTGTGCTTCAAAGTAGCACCATGATCTTCATAGTAGAGAGTCTCTCATGTTATCACTTTCATATACTAGTGGGAATTTTACATTATAGAACTTGGCTTGTATATTCCAATGATGGGCTTCCTCAAAAATTGCCCTAGGTCTTAATGAGCAAGCAAGTTGGATGCACACCCACTTAGGTTCTTTTTGAGATTTCATATACTTATAGCTCTAGTGCATCCGTTGCATGGCAATCCCTACTCACTCACATTGATATCTATTGATGGGCATCTCCATAGCCCGTTGATATGCCTAGTTGATGTGAGACCATCTTCTACTTTTTGTCTTCTCCACAACCACCATTCTATTCCACCTATAGTGCTATATCCATGGCTCACGCTCATGTATTACGTGAAGATTGAAAAAGTTTTGAAAAGTTAGAGTATGAAACAATTGCTTGGCTTGTCATCGGGGTTGTGCATGATTTAAATACTTTGTGTGGTGAAGATGGAGCATAGCCAGACTATATGATTTTGTAGGGATAACTTTCTTTGGCCATGTTATTTTGAGAAGACATAATTGCTTTATTAGTATGCTTGAAGTATTATAATTTTTTATGTCAATATAAACTTTTGTCTTGAATCTTTCTAATCTGAATATTCATACCACAATTAAGAAGATTTACATTGAAATTATGCCAAGTAGCACTCCGCATCAAAAATTCTCTTTTTATCATTTACCTACTAGAGGATGAGCAGGAATTAAGCTTGGGGATGCCTGATACGTCTCCAACGTATCTATAATTTTTTATTTCTCCATGCTATATTATCTACTGTTTTGGACTATATTGGGCTTTATTTTCCACTCTTATATTATTTTTGGGACTAACCTATTAACCGGAGGCCAAGCCCAGAATTGCTGTTTTTTTGCCTATTTCAGTGTTTCAGATAAACGGAATATCAAACGGAGTCCAAACGGAATAAATCTTCGGGAACGTGATTTTCTCACCGAACGTGATCCAGGAGACTTGGACCCTGCTCCAAGGAACAAAAGAGGCGGTCACGAGGGTGGGGGCGCCCCCCCTAGGACGCGCCCCCTACCTCATGGGCCCCTCGTTGCTCCTCCGGCTTACTTCTTCCTCCTATATATACACACATACCCCCAAACGATCAGAACAGGAGCCAAAACCTAATTCCACCACCGCAACTTTCTATATCCACGAGATCCCATCTTGGGGCATGTTCCGCAGCTCCGCTGAAAGAGGGACGTCATCACGGAGGGCTTCTACATCATCATAGCCTCTCCGATGAAGTGTGAGTAGTTTACCTTAGACCTTTGGGTCCATAGTTAGTAGCTAGATGGCTTCTTCTCTCTCTTTGAATCTCAATACAAAGTTCTCCCCCTCTCTTGTGGAGATCTATTCAATGTAATCTTCTTTTTGCGGTGTGTTTGTTGAGACCGATGAATTGTGGGTTTATGATCAAGTCTATCTATGAATAATATATGAATCTTCTCTGAATTCTTTTATGTATGATTGGTTATCTTTGCCAGTCTCTTCGAATTATCCGTTTGGTTTGGCCAACTAGATTGGTAGTTCTTACCACGGGAGAAGTGCTTAGCTTTGGGTTCGATCTTACGGTGTCCTTACCCAGTGACAGGAGGGGCATCAAGGCACGTATTGTATCATTGCCATCGAGGATAACAAGATGGGTTTATTTCATATTGCATGAATTTATTTCTCTACATCATGTCATCTTGCTTAAGGCGTTACTCTGTTTTTAACTTAATACTCTAGATGCATGCTGGATTGCGGTCGATGAGTGGAGTAATAGTAGTAGATGCAGAATCGTTTCGATCTACTTGTCACGGACGTGATGCCTATATACATGATCATGCCTAGATATTCTCATAACTATGCTCAATTATGTCAATTGCTCAACAGTAATTTGTTCACCCACCGTAGAATACTTATGCTCTTGAGAGAAGCCACTAGTGAAACCTATGGCCCCCGGGTCTATTCTCATCATATCAATCTCCATCACTTAAATCTTGCTTTGCTTTTTTTACTTTGCCTTTACTTTTTACTTTGCATCTTTATACCAAAAATACCAAAAATATTATATCTATCAGATCTCACTCGTAAGTGACCGTGAAGGGCTTGACAACCCCTAATCGCGTTGGTTGCAAGTAGCTATCGCCTTGTGCAGGTACGAGGGACTTGAGTGTGGGCTCCTACTGGATTGATACCTTGGTTCTCAAAAACTGAGGGAAATACTTACGCTACTCTGCTGCATCATCCCTTCCTCTTCGGGGAAAACCAACGCAAGCTCAAGACGTAGCAATGAGGCAAACTCAATTCTGTATTTTTTTTGTAGTTTTCTTTTATAAACTAAACTAGTGCTAAAACAAGAAACAAAAAGATTCGATTGCAAGATCTAAAGATATACCTTCAAGCACTAACCTCCCCGGCAACAGCGCCAGAAAAGAGCTTGATGTCTACTACACAAACTTCTTCTTATAGACGTCGTTGGGCCTCCAAGTGCAGAGGTTTGTTGGACAATAGCAAATTTTCCTCAAGTGGATGACCTAAGGTTTATCAATCCATAGGTGGCGTAGGATGAAGATGGTCTCTCTCAAGCAACCCTGCAACCAAATAATAAAGAGTCTCTTGTGTCCCCAACACACCCAATGCAATGGTAAATTGTATAGGTGCACTAGTTCGGCGAAGAGATGGTGATACAAGTGGTATATGGATGGTAGATAAAGGTTTTTGTAATCTGAAAATATAAAAACAGCGAGGTAACTAATGATAAAAGTGAGCACAAACGGTATTGCAATGCGTTGAAACAAGGCCTAGGCCTCATACTTTCACTACCGCAAGTTCCCTCAACAATAATAATATAATTGGATCACATAACTATCGATCAACATGCAACAAAGAGTCACTCCAAAGTCACTAATAGCGGAGAACAAACGAAGAGATCATGGTAGGGTACGAAACCACCTCAAAGCTATTCTTTCCAATCAATCCGTTGGGCTATTCCTATAAGTGTCACAAACAACCCTAGAGTTCGTACTAGAATAACACCTTAAGACACAAATCAACCAAAACCCTAATGTCACCTCAAGTATCCGTGGGTATGATTATACGATATGCATCACACAATTTCAGATTCATCTATTCAACCAACACATAGAACCTCAAAGAGTGCCCCAAAGTTTCTACCGGAGAGTCAAGACGAAAACGTGTGCCAACCCCTATGCATAGATTCCCAAGGTCACGGAACCCGCAAGTTGATCACCAAAACATACATCAAGTGGATCATAGAATACCCCATTGTCACCACAGGTATCCCACGCAAGACATACATCAAGGGTTCTCAAATCCTTAAAGACTCAATCCGATAAGATAACTTCAAAGGGAAAACACAATCCATTACGAGAGAGTAGAGGGGGAGAAACATCATAAGATTCAACTATAATAGCAAAGCTCGCGATACATCAAGATTGTACCACCTCAAGAACACGAGAGAGAGAGAGAGAGAGAGAGAGAGATCAAACACATAACTACTAGTACATACCCTCAGCCCCGAGGGAGAACTACTCCCTCCTCGTCATGGAGAGCACCGGGATGATGAAGATGGCCACCGGAGAGGGATTCCCCCCTCCGGCAGGGTGCTGGAATGGGTCTAGATTGGTTTTCGGTGGCTACGGAGGCTTCTGGTGGCCGAACTCCTGATTTATTGTGGTCCCCAAAGTTTTTAGGGTATATGGGTATATATGGGAGGAAGAAGTACGTCGGTGGACCTTCGGGCTGTCCACGAGGCAGGGGGGCACGCCCAGGGGGTGGGCACGCCCGGGACTCTCCTGGTCCAACTCCGATACTCCGTGGGCTTCTTCTGGTCCAAAAATAAGTTCCGTGAAGTTTCAGGTCAATTGGACTCCGTTTGAATTTCCTTTTCTGCGATACTCTAAAACAAGGTGACCATGTTCTTGAGCTTGCATGTCAAATTTATATGGTCAAAAGTAGTTTTGATGCATGATATAGGCTCTAGGCACTTGTAGGAGTAGTTGCTATCAATATTATTGAGTTTGGATTAATTTTATTTTGAAGTTACTAAAAATTTCAGAATTTTTCAGAAAACAATGAAGAGACTTTTGAGGGGCTCATCGAGCCGAAGCTCGAAGGAAAAGGCACATAAGCCCAAATATAATCTGCCTCGCACCACAGAGGTTCGGTCTTGTGAATGGCCTTCCGATGATTTCTTGAGACCAGCCGGGATTTATGAAGATTTTTATGAATTGGTTGAGAATGCAGGCCTCGCAGCTTTCCTCCACGACCAACGCGATCAGTATCTCTTACTCACAAATATCTTTGTGCAAAACTTTCATTTCCATTCTAGGAGCTCACCACCTATGGTGGAGTTTTATTTATATGATGAGCATAGGGAGATGTCACTTTATGATTTTTGTCGGGTTTGTTTGGTCCCTTTCGAGGGCACGACAGAGGAACCACGTCGCAGCGATGTGGATGGGTTTATTGATACCATCACTGTAGGGGAAACGAGGAAGGTTTCCGATGCACGAATCACTAGCATACATTTTCCTGTTTTACACTATTTTGCAATATTTGCTAGTCCTTGCTTAATTGGTCGCGGAAACTGTGGAAACCTTAGTGTTCCTGATATTATTATTTTGTTCCACGGTATATTCAGTGATAACTCTATTAGTATGGGCGGTATTATTGCTAAACGGTTAAGTCTGAACCGTACCAAGGGGCCCATCTTTGGAGGCATCTATGCTTCACGCCTAGCTGCACATTTTAACATACCTATTAGGCATTATGAGAAGGAAGAAAAATTGCTGCCTCGTGTTTATTTAGATTATAAGAGTATGGTAGCACATGATTTGATTGTTAAGAATAGGGAAGTGGAGCTTAAATACAAATTGTTCTTTGATAATCATCATCCTGAGACTATTACCCTGCCTGCTCCTTCCTTGTTTGATTTATCCGCAGGCCAGTACCTTGTTTCGTTAGAGGCTATTCACGCCTATCGGAACCCTACATCAGCCACAGAGCCAGAGTCGGAACCACAAGTTGATCCTTCACGATAGTCTTATTACCATTGGGATCCGGAAATGATTGCCAACCAGTGGCAGTCAGAGTCTTCTTCTTCTTAGTACGACCCCAACTATTATTATGGATATCCGCCAGGCCAGCCGTGGCCATAGACCAACTTAGGCCAAAAGCCTAAGTTTGGGGGAGTACGTATTTCTCACCGACATTACATTTATGCTCACACACTCATTGCTAGATGTCGGTGCTCATACTTTTTCATTGTATCATCCATGCTAGTTTATCTTTCTTTTTATGCTCTCTTCTTGTGTGTTTGATAAACCTTAAGAAAAACCAAAAAAATTAGTTGTAGCTTTAAATCAGTTTACTTTCCATGCTTGTAGTAGTAATTAAAAAGAAAACCCAAAAAGATGTCATGTTCTTCTTTTACTTGTTGGGAGCTTTCCCGTGTAAATAGTTTTATTTCTTTTCTTTGGGGGTCGATAGGAGAAGACCATAATTAAATTATTGAAGTATCTCTTATATGCATTATTGTTGATCTGACAAAAGAGCCCATATTGCCTTGTCTTCTCCTGTTTATTGAATGCTTGCAGATTCCAGCTTAGTCCAATGCACGTGCACTATTATTATTATTCACACTATTCGGTCGTGCAAGTGAAAGGCAATTATGACGATATATGATGGACTGACTGAGATGAGAAAAGCTGGTATGAACTCGACCTCTCTTGTTTTTGTAAATATGATTAGTTCATCGTTCCTGATTTAGCCTATTATGAATAAACATGTTTGCAATGACAACTAGAGATCATAGTTTCTTGTGCCATGCTTGATTAGCTAGGAGCTTATAATGGTTTATCTTGCGTGCCAACATGCTATTAAAATGGTTGTGATGTGGTATGATAGGGTGGTATCCTCCTCTGAATGATTTAAGTGACTTGACTTGGCGCATGTTCACGCATGTAGTTGAAACAAAATCAACATAGCCTTCACGATATTTATGTTCATGGTGGATTATATCCTACTCATGCTTGCATTCGGTGTTGATTAATTTTAATGCATGTTCATGACTGTTGTCATTCTCTAGCTGGTCGCTTCCCAGTCTTTTGCTAGCCTTCACCTGTACTAAGCAGGAATACTGCTTGTGCATCCAACTCCATAAACCCCAAAGTTATTCCATATGAGTCCACCATACCTACCTATATACGGTATCTACCTGCCATTCCAAGTAAATTTGTATGTGCCAAACTCTAAACCTTCAAATAAATATCATGTTTTATATGCTCGAATAGCTCATGTATCAACTAGGGTTGTCTATATCGTCCATGTTAGGCGGGTTATTCTCAAGAGGAGTGGACTCCGCTCCTCACTCACGAGAAAATGGCTGGTCACCGGGATGCCCAGTCCCATGGTTTATGCAAACTAAATAAAAATAATTGCAAACAAAACTCCCCCTGGGACTCTTGTTAGTTGGAGGCACTCGTTGTTTCGAGCAAGCCATGAATTGATGCTTGTTGGTGGAAGGGGGAGTATGAACTTTACCATTCTGTTTGGGAGCCACCTATAATGTGTGTAGCATGGAAGATATCGCCATATCTTGGTTGTTATGTTGACAATGAAAGTATACCGCTCAAAATATTATTCACCTATATTTCAAAACCGAGCTCTGGCACCTCTACAAAACCATGCTTCCCTCTACGAAGGGCCTATCTATTTACTTTCATGTTGAGTCATCGTCTTCTTATTAAAAAGCACCAGTTGGAGAGCATCGCTGTCATTTGCATTCATTACTGTTAGTTTACATTGAGTATGACTTGACTGGATCTCTTTTACCATGAATTACAATGTCTAGTCAGTCCTTGATCTTTAAAGGTGCTCTGCATTTATGTTTTGCGGTCTCAGAAAGGGCTAGCGAGATACCATCTTGTTATATCATATTATGATTGTTTTGAGAAAGTGTTGTCATCCGAGATTTATTATTATTGCTCGCTAGTTGATTATGCCATTGATATGAGTAAACTTGAGACCTAAGCGTTATTGTGAATGTGGTTAGTCATAATCTTTGCTAAAACTTGAATGCTGGCTTTACATATTTACAACAACAAGAGCAAATAGAGTTTGTAAAAGCTTTTCTTTATCACTTTCAGTTTATCAACTGAATTGCTTGAGGACAAGCAAGGGTTTAAGCTTGGGGGAGTTGATACATCTTCGACGTATCTACTTTTCCAAAAACTTTTGCCCTTGTTTTGGACTCTAACTTGCATGATTTGAATGGAACTAACCCGGACTGACACTGTTTTCAGCAGAATTACCATGGTGTTATTTATGTGCAGAAACAAAAGTTCTCGGAATGACCTGAAACTTCAGGGAACAACTTTTCGGAAATAATAAAAAATCCTTGCAAAAGATGAAGGCCAGGGGGCCCACCACTTGTCCATGAGGGTGGGGGGCGCGCCTGCCCCCCTAGGGCGCGCCCCCTACCTCGTGGGCCCCCTGGAGCTCCTCCGACCTCAACTCCAACTCTATATATTTGGTTTCGGGAAGAAGGATTCATCGCGTTTTACGATACGGAGCCGCCGCCAAGTCCTAAAACCTCTCGGGAGGGCTGATCTAGAGTCCGTTCGGGGTTCCGGAGAGGGGGATCCGTCGCCATCGTCATCATCAACCATCCTCCATCACCAATTCCATGATGCTCACTGTCGTGCGTGAGTAATTCCATCGTAGGCTTGATGGACGGTGATGGGTTGGATGAGATCTATCATGTAATCAAGTTAGTTTTGTTAGGGTTTGATCCCTAGTATCCACTATGTTCTGAGATTGATGTTGCTATGACTTTGCTATGCTTAATGCTTGTTACTAGGGCCCGAGTGTCATGATTTCAGATCTGAACCTATTATGTTTTCATCAATATATGAGAGTTCTTGATCCTATCTTGCAAGTCTGTAGTCACCTATTATGTGTTATGATCCGTTAACCCTGAAGTGACAATAATCGGGATACTTACCGGTGATGACCGTATTTTGAGGAGTTCATGTATTCACTATGTGTTAATGCTTTGTTCCGGTACTCTATTAAAAAGAGGGCTTAATATCCCTTAGTTTCCATTAGGACCCCGCTGCCACGGGAGGGTAGGACAAAAGATGCCATGCAAGTTCTTTTCCATAAGCACGTATGACTATATTCGGAAAACATGCCTACATTACATTGATGAACTGGAACTAGTTCTGTGTCACCCTATGTTACGATTGTTATATGATGAACCGCATCCGGCATAATTCTCCATCACCGATCCATTGCCTACGAGCTTTCCATATACTGTTCTTCGCTTATTTACTTTTCTATTGTTATTGCTATCATCACTACAAAATACCAAAAACATTACTTTTGCTATCATTACCTTTTGCTATCGTTACGACTACTATCATATTACTTTGCTACTAAACACTTTGCTGTCGATATTAAGTTTCCAGGTGTGGTTGAATTGACAACTCAGCTGCTAATACTTGAGAATATTCTTTGGCTCCCCTTGTGTCGAATCAATAAATTTGGGTTGAATACTCTACCCTCGAAAACTGTTGCGATCCCCTATACTTGTGGGTTATCAGGTGTATGACCATAGAAGGTTTTACTCATGTAAACAGAACAACAATTATTCTCTGACTTAAATGAATAACCGTATTGCAATAAACATGATCAAATCATATTCATGCTCAACGCAAACACCAAATAACATTTATTTAGGTTTAATACTAATTCCGAAGTTAAAGGGAGTGTGCGATGGTGATCGTATCAACCTTGGAATTACTTCCAACACACATCATCACCTCGCCCTTAACTAGTCTCTGTTTATTCTGCAACTCCTGTTTCGAGTTACTAATCTTAGCAACTGAACCAATATCAAATAGCCAAGGGCTACTACAAATACTAGTAAGGTACACATCGATAACATGTATGTCAAATATATCTTTGTTCACTTTGCCATGCTTCTTATCCGCCAAGTATTCAGGGCAGTTCCGCTTCTAGTGACCATTCCCTTTGCAATAGAAGCACTCAGTTTTAGTCTTAGGTTTCGCTTTGGGCTTCTTCACGGGAGTGGCAACTTGCTTGCCATTCTTCTCAAAGTTCCCTTTCTTTCCCTTGCCCTTTTCTTGAAACTAGTGGTTTTGTTAACCATCAACACTTGATGCTCTTTCTTGATTTCTACCTTCGCTGGTTTCTGCACCGCAAAGAGCTCGGGAATCGTCTTCGTCATCCATTGCATATTATAGTTCATGACAAAGTTCTAGTAGCTTGGTGATAGTGACTAGAGAATTCTGTCAATCACTATCTTATCTGGAAGATTAACTCCCACTTGATTCAAGTGATTGTAGTACCCAGACATTCTGAGCACATGCTCATTGGCTGAGCTATTCTCCTCCATCTTGTAGGCAAAGTACTTGTCAGAGGTCTCATACCTCTCGACACGGGCATGAGTCTGAAATACCAATTTCTACTCTTGAAACATCTCATATGCTCCGTGGCGTTCAAAATGTTTTTGAAGTCCAGGTTCTAATCCGTAAAGCATGGCGCACTAAACTATCAAGTAGTCATCATATTGAGCTTGTCAAACGTTCATAATGTCCGCATCTACTCCTGCAATAGGTTTGTCAGCTAGCGGTGCATCAAGGACATAATTCTTCTATGCACCGATGAGGATAATCCTTAGATCACGGACCCAATCCGCATCATTGCAACTATCATCTTTCAACTTAGTTTTCTCTAGTAACATATCAAAAAATAGGGGAGCTACATCGCGAGCTATTGATCTACAACATAGATTTGCAAATAGTATCAGGACTAAGTTCATGATAAATTAAGTTCAATTAATTAAATTACTAATGAACTCCCACTTAAATCTGTTGGGGAACGTAGCAGAATTTTAAAATTTTCTACGCATCACCAAGATCAATCTATGGAGTCATCTAGCAACGAGGGAGAGGAGAGTGCATCTACATAACCTTGTAGATCGCGAGCGGAAGCGTTCAAGAGAACGGGGTTGATGGAGTCGTACTCGTCGTGATCCAAATCACTGATGACCTAGCGCCGAACGGACAGCACCTCCGCGTTCAACACACGTACAGTTGGGAAGACGTCTCCTCCAACTTGATCCAGGAAGGGGGAACGAGAGGTTGATGGAGATCCAACAGCACGACGGCGTGGTGGTGGAAGCAACGGCGATCTCGGCAGGGCTTCGCCAAGCTCAGGGAGAGGGAGAGGTGTCACGGGAGGGAGAGGGAGGCACCAGGGGCTTGGGTGCGGCTGCCCTCCCTCCCCCCCCCCCCCACTATATATAGGACCCCAAGGGGGGGCGCCGGCCCTAGGAGATGCAATCTCCAAGGGGGGCGCCGGCCAAGGGGGGTGGAGTGCCCCCCAAGCTAAGTGGGGCGCCCCCACCCCTAGGGTTTCCAACCCTAGGCGCAGGGGAGGCCCAAGGGGGGCGCACCAGCCCACTAGGGGCTGGTTCCCCTCCCACTTCAGCCCATGGGGCCCTCTGGGATAGGTGGCCCCACCCGGTGGACCCCCGGGACCCTTCCGGTGGTCCCGGTACAATACCGATTACCCCCGAAACTTTCCCGATGGCCGAAACTTGACTTCCTATATATAAATCTTCACCTCCGGACAATTCTGGAACTCCTCGTGACGTCCGGGATCTCACCGGGACTCCAAACAACTTTTGGGTTACCGTATACTAATATCTCAACAACTCTAGCGTCACCGAACCTTAAGTGTGTAGACCCTACGGGTTTGGGAGACACGCAGACATGACCGAGACGACTCTCCGGTCAATAACCAACGGCGAGATCTCGATACCCATGTTGGCTCCCACATGCTCCTCGATGATCTCATCGGATGAACCACGATGTCGTGGATTCGATCAATCCCGTATACAATTCCCTTTGTCAATCGGTATGTTACTTCCCCGAGACTCGATCGTCGGTATCCCAATACCTCGTTCAATCTCGTTACGGGCAAGTCACTTTACTCGTACCGTAATGCATGATCCCGTGATCAACCACTTGGTCACATTGAGCTCATTATGATGATGCATTACCGAGTGGGCCCAGAGATACCTCTCCGTCATACGGAGTGACAAATCCCAGTCTTGATTCGTGCCAACCCAACAGACACTTTCGGAGATACCCGTAGTGCACCTTTATAGTCACCCAGTTACGTTGTGATGTTTGGCACACCCAAAGCACTCCTATGGTATCCGGGAGTTGCACAATCTCATGGTCTAAGGAAATGATACTTGTCATTCAAAAAAGCTATAGCAAACGAACTACACGATCTTTAAGCTATGCTTAGGATTGGGTCTTGTCCATCACATCATTCTCCTAATGATGTGATCCCGTTATCAATGACATCCAATGTCCATAGTTAGGAAACCATGACTATCTTTTGATCAACGAGCTAGTCAACTAGAGGCTCACTAGGGACGTGTTGTGGTCTATGTATTCACACATGTATTACGATTTTCGGATAACACAATTATAACATGAACAATAGACAATTATCATGAACAAAGAAATATAATAATAACCATTTTACTATTGCCTCTAGGGCATATTTCCAACAGTCTCCCACTTGCACTAGAGTCAATAGTCTAGTTACATTGTGATGAATCGAACACCCATGTAGTTCTGGTGTTGATCATGTTGTAATGCCCTCGATGCAGCTATATATCCCACATGTCGAAGCACGACTTAGAGGCATAACCGCATTGAAAGCAATGCCGCAAGTGAGGTAATCTTCACACAACCCATGTAATACATAAGGGAAAGAGATACATAGTTGGCTTACAATCGCCACTTCACACAATTACATGAATAAAGCATTACATCAACCAGATACAAACAAGGCCTGACTACGGAGCCAAAATAAAAGAAGACTACCCCAAAAGCTACACAGATCCCCGATCGACCCCAACTGGGCTCCACTACTGATCAACTGGAAACGAAACAACATAAAGGACAAGATCTTCATTGAGCTCCTCCTTGAGCTTGGTTGCGTCATCTGCACGGTTCAACGGCACCTGCAAACTGGTTTTGGAAGTATCTGTGAGTCACGGGGACTCAGCAATTTCACACCCTCGCGATCAAGACTATTTAAGCTTATGGGTAAGGTAAAGTTATAAGGTGGAGCTGCAGCAAGCGACTAGCATATTTGGTGGCTAACAAGGCAAATGAGAGCACGAAGAGAAGGCAAAAGCACGGTCAAGAATCTATGATCAAGAAGTGATCCTAGAACAACCTACGTCAAGCATAACTCCAACACCGTGTTCACTTCCCGGACCCCGCCGAGAAGAGACCATCACGGTTACACACACGGTTGATGTATTTTAATTAAGATCAACTTCAGGTTTTCTACAACCGGACATTAACAAATTCCCATCTGCCCATAACAAGCTCTCATGGTCAACGAAGGATATTCCTTCTAGCGGGAAGACCCGATCAGACTCGGAATCCCGGTTACAAGACATTTCGACAATAGTAAAACAAGACCAGCAAAGCCACCCGAATGTGCCGACAAATCCTGATAGGAGCTGCACATATCTCGTTCTCAGGGCACACCGGATTGTCCAAACTTCCGGTAGGCCAGCCCAGAGTTGCCCCTGGTGGCCACGGCGGCTGACAAGGTGGACCAACACTCAGAGGAGCACTGGCCCAGGGGGGTTAAAATAATGATGACCCTTGAGAGCGCGACTCCCAAGGGAAAAGAAAAGGCTAGGTGGTGAATGGTAAAACCAAGGTTGGGCCTTGCTGGAGGAGTTTTATTCAAAGCGAACTGTCAAGGGGTTCCCATTACAACCCAGTCGCGTAAGGAACGCAAAATTCGGGAACATAACACCGATATGATGGAAACTAGGGCGGCAAGAGTGGAACAAAACACCAGGCATAAGGCCGAGCCTTCCACCCTTTACCAAGTATATAGATGCATTAATTAAATAAGAGATATTGTGATATCTCAACAAGTAAACATGTTCCATCAAGGAACAACATCTCCATGTTCCAACAAGGAACAAACTTCAATCTTCACCTGCAACTAACAACGCTATAAGAGGGGCTGAGCAAAGCGGTAACATAGCCAAACAAGGTGGGTTAGAGGCTTGGCTTGACAATATGGGAGGCATAATAAGCAAGTGGTAGGTATCGCAGCATAGGCATAGCAAAAGAGCGAGCAACTAGCAAGCAAAGATAGAAGTGATTTCGAGGGTATGGTCATCTTGCCTGAAATTCCGCAAGGATGAAGAACGAGTCCATGAAGAAGACAAACGGACGTAGACGAACGGGTCCTCACAAACGCGATGTTACCGGAACCAACCCGAAGAAGCAACACCAGAAAGAAGCACACAACATAGTAAACAAACCACACATGAACATGGTATGATATGCGGGATGCGGGATGCGATGCATATGCATGATTTGCAAAGGAATGGTTGCACCTGGACTCAACTTGGAAATCCAAGAGTGCCACTGGAAAGGTGAGATGATTTCAGTTGAAATTGATATAAAGATCACCGGAATCGGATGCACGGTTTGGAAATGGCAAGCAAAACAAATATGGCACCGGTCTGCGATAATCAGCAAGTGACCAACTAAATGCAACAAGATAAATATGCTACAGCACTCAAACATGGCAACAAAATACATGGCTGGGATCCACTCAAGATGCTTGACAAAGATGAACACTGTGCTATGGCTAATTCACTCATTAACAGGTTCCCACAAGCATGGCAAAAGGGCAAACGATAACAGGTTTTAGACTTAGTGAAATTAACACAAGTCTGGAATATATCATCAGGAAGCACACTTTAGAGCATGAAAACTACATGCTGTAGGAACTTAACATGGCAAAGCAAGGCATGGCATGAAGCTACTCAAAGCACTTAACAAAAGTACCTTAGTGACCTTGAGCCAAAAGGGATCAGAAAATACAATTGCAAGCATGTGAGCATAGCAAAAACATAAACAGATCTCAGACTTAGTGAAAAACTGGAGCATGCAAATCAGTTAACGAGTAGGCATGTTTACGAGCTCGATGCACTCACTACAGAGCATGGCATGACAAACTAAGCATACACCCATAAAGAAGACATGGCATAGAAGCTAGACATGGCAAGAACAACATCATAGCATGCACGGATCAATAGCAACATCCTCAGCAAAATCGCTAACAAGTCAACAATCTGTCAGGATTCACGATACAGCAAAAGTAGAGCTCGATTGACTCAAGCTAGGGTGCTCCATAAATGCAAACAAAGACATGGATGGATAGAGCACCACAATGTTAACAAATCATCCTTACTGATCATCCCCAAAAGAGGCACGGATCACTAGGAAACAATATGAACATATGGCATAACAACAAAATCAGGACAAGGACTTAGTGAAATTCTAAGTCCCTGAAATCAGCACCGATTACGCTACTTTGCAAGCTTGTGCTAGTCACCACAAATATCACAAAAATACATGGCAAGCATCTCTGCAAAGATGGCATGTCATATAACAAAACACATGTAGAGCTTAGGATCATATCATGCACACATTAAACATGGCAAAAATGACAAAATGCCATTTGCTGAAACAGATCTGACATATTCCTCACATAGCCCTCTTCCAACAGCATATCGGGCATCAAGATGAGCTTAAATGAAAATGATGCAATGAGATGAAATGATGTACTCGTCGAGGCGAACATTTTGATATGCTACACGCACAAATCGGAGCTACGGATGCAGAGTTATGACGTGATGAACATGGGCATATGGATCTGGAAATTTCGGGGACTTAGTGAAATTTTACCTCCGCGAAAAGTCAACTGGGCGGAGGGATCCGGGATGACGAGATCCGGATCGGGCGAGGGTGCGTTTGGTTCGGGGGAGTGGTGGATCTCATCCCACTCCCCAGATCCGGCCGGACAAGCTCCGGCGAGGCAACCCCGGCGAGCTCCGGCGATGGCGGCGGCCGAGAAGAGCGCGGGGCGGCGCGCGGGGCCGGCGGCGTGCCGTGGCGGCGCGGGACGGCGGAAGGAGGCCGGCGGCGAGCTCGGTGGAGGCGCCGGAGCGAGCCGGACGGCGCCCGGGGCACGAAGTGCGGCGAGCGGCGGCCGGTGGCGCGGAGTGCGGCAAGCGGCGGCCAGTGGCGCGGAGAGCCGGCGGGCGGCGGCGCGAGTCGAAGGAGTCGGGCGGCGGCGGTTCGGGCCCCGCGGGCCGGATCTGGGCCGCGCGGGCCCGCGGTGGCGGAGGAGAGAGGATGGCGCGGCGTTGGCGAGGTGTCGCGCTGTGATTCATCGGAGGAGGCGGCGGACGCGTCCAACGACGGGATGGACATGTCCGGCTGCAGGAGGAGGACGAAGTTAGGGTTTCATCCGCGATTTTTGGGGAGCGGATCACATATATATAGGTAGAGGGAGCTATGAGAGTCCAAATGAGGTGCGGTTTTCGGCCACGCGGTCGTGATCGAACGACCGAGATGATGGGGGGGTTTAGGAGGGTTTTGGGCCAAATTGGAAGGGTGTTGGACTGCAACACACACGAGGCCTTTACGGTCCCTCGATTAACCGTTGGAGTATCAAACGAAGTCCAAATGGCACGAAACTTGATAGGCGGTCTACCTGTAGTAAACCAAGGCCGCATGACAAGTCTCGGTCCAATCTGAAAACGTTTAACACCCGCACACGAAAAGAGGTAGAAAGGGACACCGGGTGACATAGGAGCGCCGGATTGCAAAACGGACAACGGGAAAAATGCTTGGATGCATGAGACGAACATGTATGCAAATGAAATGCACATGATGACATGATATGCAATGCATGACACGCAAGCAATGACAAGGCAACAACAGCGAATAACTGGAAGACACCTGGCACATCGATCTCGGGGCGTTACACATGTTTTGCTCTAGGGAGAGGTTTAGTCAACGGATCTGCCACATTCAGGTCCATATTTACTTTACAAATATCTATGTCTCCATTTTGAACACTTTCACGAATGGAGTTGAAGCGACACTTGATATGCCTGGTCTTCCTGTGAAACCTGGGCTCCTTGGCAAGGGCAATAGCTCCAGTGTTGTCACAGAAGAGAGTCATCGGGCCCGACGCATTGGGTATGACTCCTAGGTCGGTAATGAACTCCTTCACCCAGATTGCTTCTTGTGCTGCCTCCGAGGCTGCCATGTACTCCGCTTCACATGTAGATCCCGCCACAACGCTTTGCTTGCAACTGCACCAGCTTACTGCCCCACCATTCAAAATATACACGTATCCGGTTTCTGACTTAGAGTCATCCAGATCTGTGTCGAAGCTAGCATGGACGTAACCCTTTACGACGAGCTCTTCGTCACCTCCATAAACGAGAAACATATCCTTAGTCATCTTCACGTACTTCAGGATATTCTTGACTGCTGTCCAATGTTCCATGCCGGGATTACTTTGGTACCTTCCTACCAAACTTACGGCAAGGTTTACATCAGGTCTGGTACACAGCATAGCATACATGATAGACCCTATGGCCGAGGCATAGGGGACGACACTCATCTTTTCTCTATCTTCTGCCGTGGTCGGGCATTGAGCCGTGCTCAATCGCGTACATTGCAATACAGGCAAGAACCCCTTCTTTGACTGATCCATATTGAACTTCTTCAATATCTTGTCAAGGTACGTACTCTGTGAAAGACCAATGAGGCGTCTCGATCTATCTCCATAGATCTTGATGCCCAATATATAAGCAGCTTCTCCAAGATCCTTCATTAAAAAACACTTGTTCAAGTAGGCCTTTATGCTTTCCAAGAATTCTATATCATTTCCCATCAACAGTATGTCATCCACATACAATATGAGAAATGCTACATAGCTTCCACTCACTTTCTTGTAAATGCAGGCTTCTCCATAAGTCTGCGTAAACCCAAACTCTTTGATCATCTCATCAAAACGAATGTTCCAACTCCGAGATGCTTGCACCAGCCCATAGATCGAGCGTTGGAGTTTGCACACCTTGTCAGCATTCTTAGGATCGACAAAACTTTCCGGCTGCATCATATACAATTCTTCCTTAAGGAAACCATTAAGGAATGCTGTTTTGACGTCCATTTGCCATATCTCATAATCATAGAATGCGGCAATTGCTAACATGATTCGGACGGACTTGAACTTCGCTACGGGTGAGAAAGTCTCATCGTAGTCAACCCCTTGAACTTGTCGATAACCCTTAGCGAGAAGCCGAGCTTTATAGATGGTCACATTACCATCCGCGTTTGTCTTCTTCTTAAAGATCCATTTATTTTCTATGGCTCGCCGATAATCGGGCAAGTCAGTCAAAGTCCATACTTTGTTTTCATACATGGATCCTATCTCAGATTTCATGGCTTCCAGCCATTTGTCGGAATCTGGGCCCGCCATCGCTTCTTCATAGTTTGAAGGTTCACCATTGTCTAACAACATGATTTCCAGGACAGGGTTGCCATACCACTCTGGTGCGGAACGTGTCCTTGTGGACCTACGAAGTTCGGTAGCAACTTGATCTGAAGTTTCATGATCATCATCATTAACTTCCTCTCTAGTCGGTGCAGACACCTCAGGAACAATTTCCTGAGCTGCGCCACTCTCCGGTTCAAGAGGTAATACTTCATCAAGTTCTACTTTCCTCCCGCTTATTTCTTTCGAGAGAAACTCTTTCTCTAGAAAGGATCCACTCTTGGCAACAAAGATCTTGCCTTCGGATCTGAGGTAGAAGGTATACCCAATAGTTTCTTTAGGGTATCCTATGAAGACGCATTTTTCCGACTTGGGTTCGAGCTTTTCAGGTTGAAGTTTCTTGACATAAGCATCGCATCCCCAAACTTTTAGAAACGACAGCTTAGGTTTCTTCCCAAACCATAATTCATATGGTGTCATCTCAACGGATTTCGACGGAGCCCTATTTAAAGTGAATGCGTCAGTCTCTAAAGCATAGCCCCAAAATGACAGTGGTAGATCGGTAAGAGACATCATAGATCGCACCATATCCAATAGAGTGCAATTACGACGTTCGGACACACCATTACGCTGAGGTGTTCTAGGCAGCGTGAGTTGTGAAACTATTCCACATTTCCTTAAGTGTGTGCCAAATTCGTGACTCAAGTATTCTCCCCCATGATCTGATTGCAAGAACTTAATTTTTCTGTCACGTTGATTTTCAACCTCACTCTAAAATTCCTTGAACTTTTCAAAGGTCTCAGACTTGTGTTTCATTAAGTAGACATACCCATATCTACTCAAGTCATCAGTGAGGGTGAGAACATAACGATAGCCACCGCGAGCCTCAACACTCATTGGACCGCACACATCAGTATGTATGATTTCCAATAAGTTGGTTGCTCGCTCCATTGTTCCTGAGAATGGAGTCTTGGTCATTTTACCCATGAGGCATGGATCGCACGTGTCAAATGATTCGTAATCAAGAGACTCCAAAAGTCCATCTGCATGGAGCTTCTTCATGCGTTTGACACCTATGTGACCAAGGCGGCAGTGCCACAAGTATGTGGGACTATCATTATCAACCTTACATCTTTTGGTATTCACACTATGAATATGTTAACATTACGCTCGAGATTCATTAAGAATAAACCATTCACCAGCGGAGCATGACCATAAAACATATCTCTCATATAAATAGAACAACCATTATTCTCGGATTTAAATGAGTAGCCATCTCGAATTAAACGAGATCCTAATACAATGTTCATGCTCAAAGCTAGCACTAAATAACAATTATTGAGGTTTAAAACTAATCCCGTAGGTAAATGTAGAGGCAGCGTGCCGACGGCAATCACATCGAACTTGGAACCATTCCTAACGCGCATCGTCACTTCGTCCTTCGCCAGTCTCCGCTTATTCCGCAGCTCCTGCTTTGAGTTACAAACGTGAGCAACCACACCGGTATCATAATACCCAGGAGCTACTACGAGTACTGGTAAGGTACACATCAATTACATGTATATCACATATACCTTAAGTGTTGCCGGCCTTCTTGTCCACTAAGTATTTGGGGCAGTTCCGCTTCCAGTGACCACTTCCCTTGCAATAAAAACACTCAGTCTCACGCTTGGGTCCATTCTTTGACTTCTTCCCGGCAGCTTGCTTACCGGGCGCGGCAACTCCCTTGCCGTCCTTCTTGAAGTTCTTTTTACCCTTGCCTTTCTTGAACTTAGTGGTTTTATTCACCATCAACACTTGATGTTCCTTTTTGATTTCCACCTCCGCTGATTTCAGCATTGAATATACCTCAAGAATGGTCTTTTCCATCCCCTGCATATTGAAGTTCATCACAAAGCTCTTGTAGCTCGGTGGAAGCGACTGAAGGATTCTGTCAATGACCGCGTCATCCGGGAGATTAACTCCCAGCTGAGTCAAGCAGTTATGCAACCCAGACATTTTGAGTATGTGCTCACTGACAGAACTATTTTCCTCCTGTTGGGGAACGTAGCAGAAATTCAAAATTTTCCTACGTGTCACCAAGATCTATCTATGGAGAAACTAGCAACGAGGGAAAAGGAGAGTGCATCTACATACCCTTGTAGATCGCTAAGCGGAAGCGTTCAAGTGAACGGGGTTGATGGAGTCGTACTCGTCGTGATTCAAATCACCGATGACCAAGTGCCGAACGCACGGCACCTCCGCGTTCAACACACGTACAGCCCGGTGACGTCTCCCATGCCTTGATCCAGCAAGGAGAGAGGGAGAGGTTGAGGAAGACTCCATCCAGCAGCAGCACAACGGCGTGGTGGTGATGGAGGAGCGTGGCTATCCTGTAGGGCTTCGCCAAGCACCACAGAAGAGGAGGAAGAAGAGACGCAGGGCTGTACCAACGAGAGATCGAATCACCTGTGCTATGGGCAGCCCCCTAGGCCTCATATATATAGGGGAAGGGGAGGGGCTGCGCCCCCTCTAGGGTTCCCACCCCTAGGGGGCGGTAGCCCTAGATGGCCAAGGGGTGGCGGCCAAGTGGGGGGAGGAGAGGGAGGCGCAGGGTGTATGGGCCTTAGGGCCCATATGCCCTTAGGGTTTGCCCCCTCTCCCCTTCTAGGCGCATGGGCCTTAGTGGGGCTGGTGCCCTTGGCCCATGTAGGCCTACAGCCCATGTGTCCCCTCGGGGCAGGTGGCCCCACTTGGTGGACCCCCGGGACCCTCCCGGTGGTCCCGGTACGTTACCGATAAACCCCGAAACTTTTCCGGTGACCAAAACAGGACTTCCCATATATAAATCTTTACCTCCGGACCATTCCGGAACTCCTCGTGACGTCCGGGATCTCATCCGGGACTCCAAACAACATTCAGTAACCACATACAAACTTCCTTCATAACCCTAGCGTCATCGAACCTTAAGTGTGTAGACCCTACGGGTTCGGGAGACATGCAGACATGACCGAGACGTTCTCCGGTCAATAACCAACAGCGGGATCTGGATACCCATGTTGGCTCCCACATGTTCCACGATGATCTCATCGGATGAACCACGATGTCAAGGACTTAATCAATCCCGTATACAATTCCCTTTGTCTATCGGTACGATACTTGCCCGAGATTCGATCGTCGGTATCACGATACCTTGTTCAATCTCGTTACCGGCAAGTCTCTTTACTCGTTCCACAACACATCATCCCGTGATCAACTCCTTGATCACATTGTGCACATTATGATGATGTCCTACCGAGTGGGCCCAGAGATACCTCTCCGTTTACACGGAGTGACAAATCCCAGTCTCGATTCGTGCCAACCCAACAGACACTTTCGGAGATACCCATAGTGTACCTTTATAGCCACCCAGTTACGTTGTGACGTTTGGCACACCCAAAGTATTCCTACGGTATCCGGGAGTTGCACAATCTCATGGTCTAAGGAAATGATACTTGACATTATAAAAGCTTTAGCATACGAACTACACGATCTAGTGCTATGCTTAGGATTGGGTCTTGTCCATCACATCATTCTCCTAATGATGTGATCCCGTTATCAACGACATCCAATGTCCATGGTCAGGAAACCGTAACCATCTATTGATCAATGAGCTAGTCAACTAGAGGTTTACTAGGGACATGGTGTGGTCTATGTATCCACACATGTATCTGAGTTTCCTATCAATACAATTCTAGCATGGATAATAAACGATTATCATGAACAAGGAAATATAATAATAATCAATTTATTATTGCCTCTAGGGCATATTTCCAACAGTCTCCCACTTGCACTAGAGTCAATAATCTAGTTCACATCGCCATGTGATTAACACTCACAGGTCACATCGCCATGTGACTAACACTCAAGAGTTTACTAGAGTCAGTAGTCTAGTTCACATCACTATGTGATTAACACTCAATGAGTTCTAGGTTTGATCATGTTGCTTGTGAGAGAGGTTTTAGTCAACGGGTCTGAACCTTTTAGATCCGTGTGTGCTTTACAAATCTCTATGTCATCTCCTAGATGCAGCTACCACGCTCTATTTGGAGCTATTCCAAATAACTGTTCTACTTGGAGCTATTCTAAATTGTTGCTCCATTATACGTATTCGGTATCTCTACTCAGAGCTATCCGGATAGGTGTTAAGCTTGCATCGACGTAACTCTTTACGACGAACTCTTTTACCACCTCCATAATCGAGAAAATTCCTTAGTACACTAGTTACTAAGGATAACTTTGACCGTTGTCCTGTGATCCATTCTTGGATCACTCTTGTACCCCTTGACTGACTCATGGCAAGGCACACTTCAGGTGCGGTGCACAGCATAGCATACTGTAGAGCCTACGTCTAAAGCATAGGGGACGACCTTCGTCCTTTCTCTCTATTCTGCCGTGGTCGAGCTTTAAGTCTTAACTTCGTACCTTACAACTCAGGCAAGAACTCCTTCTTTGACTGATCCATCTTGAACACCTTCAAGATCATGTCAAGGTATGTGCTCATTTGAAAGTACCATTAAGCGTTTTGATCTATCCTTATAGATTTTGATGCTCAATGTTCAAGTAGCTTAATCCAGGCTTTCCATTGAAAAACACTTTCCAAATAATCCTATATGCTTTCCAGAAATTCTACATCATTTCTGATCAACAACATATACTCATCAGAAATTCTATAGTGCTCCCACTCACTTCTTTGGAAATACAAGTTTCTCATAAACTTTGTATACACCCAAAATCTTTGATCGTCTTATCAAGGCATACATTCCAACTCCAAGATGCTTACTCCAGTCCTTAGAAGGATTGCTGGAGCTTAGCATACTTATTAGCATCTTTCAGGATCGACAAAACCTTCTGGTTGTATCAGATACAACCTTTCCTCAAAAATCGTCGAGGAAACAATGTTTTGACATCCTATCTGCAAGATTTCATAAATGATGCAGTAATTGCTGATATAATTCCAACAGACTCTTAGCATCGCTACGAGTGAGAAAGTCTCATCGCAGTCAACTCCTTGAACTTGTCAGAAAACATCTTAACGACAAGTCCAGCTTTCTAAATGGTGACATTTACCATTATTGTCCGTCTTCCTTTTAAAACCCATCTGTACCTAACAGCCTTATGACCATCAAGTAGTTCTTCCAAAGTCTACACTTTGTTTTCATATATGGATCCTCTCTCGGATTATATGGCCTCGAGCCATTTATTGGAATCCGGGCCCACCATCGCTTCTCCATAGCTCGTAGGTTTATTGTTGTCTAGCAACATGACTTCCAAGACAGGATTACGTACCACTCAGAAGTAGTACGCATCCTTGTCATCCTACGAGGTTTGGGAGTGACTTGATCTGAAGTTTCATGATTAATATCATAAGCTTCCACTTTAATTGGTGTAGGTGCCACAGGAACAACTCTTTGTGCCCTGCTATAACTAGGTGAAGTGACGGTTCAATAACCTCATCAAGTCTCCCCATCCTCCCACTCAATTCTTTCGAGAGAAACTTTTCCTCGAGAAAGGACTCGATTCTAGAAACAATTCGAATCTGAGACAGGAGGTATACCCAACTGTTTTGGGTGTCCTATGAAGATGCATTTATCCGCTTTGGGTTCGAGCTTATCAGCCTGAAACTTTTTCACATAAGCGTCGCAGCCCCAAACTTTTTAAGAAATGACAGCTTAGGTTTCTCTAAACCATAGTTCATACGGTGTCATCTCAACGGAATTATGTGGTGCCCTATTTAAAGTGAATGTGGTTGTCTCTAATGCCTAACCCATAAACTATTGTGGTAATTCGATAAGAGACATCATGGTATGCATCATATCCAATAGGGTGCAGTTATGATGTTCGGACACACCATCACACTATGGTGTTCCAGGATGTATCAGTTGTGAAACAATTTCCACAATGTCTTAATTCTGTGCCAAACTTGTAATTCAGATATTCATCTCTATGATCATATCATAGACATTATATCCTCTTGTCACGACGATGTTCAACTTCACTCTGAAATTACTTGAACCTTTCAATAATTCAGACTCGTGATTCATCAAGTAAATTTACTCAAAATATACTCAAATCATCTGTGAAGTAAGAACATAACGATATCCACTACACGCCTCAGCACTCATTGGACTGCACACATCAAAATGTATTACTTCCAACAAGTTGCTTTCTTGTTCCATTTTACTGAAACCGAGGCTTTCAGTCATCTTGCCCATGTGGTATGATTTGCATGTCTCAAGTGATTCAAAATCAAGTGAGTCCAAACGGTCCATTTGCATGGAGTTTCTTCATGCATACACACCAATAGACATGGTTCGCATGTCCCAAACTTTTCAAAACGAGTGAGCCCAAAGATCCATCAACATGGAGCTTCCTCATGCATTTTATACCGATATGACTTACGTGGCAGTGCCACAAGTAGGTGGTACTATCATTACTATCTTTTGGCATGAACATGTGTATCACTACGATCGAGATTCAATAAACCATTCATTTTAGGTGTAAGACCATTGAAGGTATTATTCAAATAAACAGAGTAACCATTATTCTCCTTAAATGAATAACCGTATTGCGATAGACATAATCCAATCATGTCTATGCTCAATGCAAACACCAATCTCGATGGTAGAGGGAGCGTGCGATGCTTGATCATATCAACATTGGAAACACTTCCAACACATATCGTCAGCTCACCTTTAGCTAGTCTCCGTTTATTCCGTAGCTTTTATTTCGAGTTACTAACACTTAGCAACCGAACCGGTATCTAATACCCTGGTGCTACTAGGAGTACTAGTAAAGTACACATCAACACAATGTATATCCAATATACTTCTATCGACCTTGCCAGCCTTCTAATCTACCAAGTATCTAGGGTAATTCTGCTCCAGTGGCTGTCCCCCTTATTACAGAAGCACTTAGTCTCGGGTTTGGGTTCAACCTTGGGTTTCTTTACCAGAGCAGCAGCTGATTTGCCGTTTCATGAAGTATCCCTTCTTGCCCTTGCCCTTCTTGGAACTAGTGGTTTCACTAACCATCAACAATTGATGCTCCTTCTTGATCTCTACTTTTTTTTTGCGGTGTCAAACATCGCGAATATCTCAAGGATCATCATATATGTCCCTGATATATCATAGTTCATCACGAAGCTCTAGCAGCTTGGTGGTAATGACTTCGGAGAAACATCACTATCTCATCTGGAAGATCAACTCCCACTTGATTCGAATGATTGTTGTACTCAGACAATCTGAGCACAGGCTCAACAATTGAGCTTTTCTCCCTTAGTTTGTAGGCTAAGAAAATCGTCGGAGGTCTTATACCTCTTGACGTGGGCACGAGCCTGAAATCCCAATTTCAGCCCTCAAAACATCTCATATGTTTCGCGACGTTTCAAAAACACATCTTTGGTGCCTCAACTCTAAACCATTTAACATTACCGAACTATCATGTAGTCATCAAAACGTGTATGTCAGATGTTCGCAACATCCATAGACCACGTTCGAGGTTCAGCACACTGAGCGGTGCATTAAGGACATAAGCCTTTTACTCTCTGCATAATTGCTACTATTAACTTTCAACTAATTTTTCTCTAGGAACATATCTAAACAGTAGAACTAAAGCGCGAGCTACAACATAATTTGCAAAGACCTTTTGACTATGTTCAGGATAATTAAGTTCATCTTATGAACTCCCACTCAGATAGACATCCCTCTAGTCATCTAAGCGATTACATGATCCGAGTCAACTAGGCCGTGTCCGATCATCACGTGAGACGGACTAGTCATCATCGGTGAACATCTTCATGTTGATCGTATCTACCATACGACTCATGCTCGACCTTTCGGTCTTCTGTGTTCTGAGGCCATGTCTATACACATGCTAGGCTCGTCAAGTTAACCCTAAGTGTTTTGCATGTGTAAAACTGTCTTACACCCGTTGTATGTGAACATAAGGATCTATCACACCCGATCATCACGTGGTGCTTCGAAACGACGAACTGTAGCAACGGTGCACAGTTAGGGGAGAACACTTCTTGAAATTTTTATGAGGGATCATCTTATTTACTACCGTCGTTCTAAGCAAATAAGATGTATAAACATGATAAACATCACATGCAATCAAATAGTGACATGATATGGCCAATATCACTTTGCTCCTTTTGATCTCCATCTTCGGGGCTCCATGATCATCATCGTCACCGGCATGACACCATGATCTCCATCATCATGATCTCCATCATCGTGTCTTCTTGAAGTTGTCACGTCATCTATTAATTTTACTACTACAGCTAACGGTTAGCAATAAAGTAAAGTAATTACATCACGTTTATGTTGACACGCAGGTCATAAATAAATAAAGACAACTCCTATGGCTCCTGCCGGTTGTCATATTCATCGACATGCAAGTCGTGATTCCTATTACAAGAACATGATCAATCTCATACATCACATATATCATTCATCACATCCTTTGGCCATATCACATCACATGGCATACCCTGCAAAAACAAGTTAGACGTCCTCTAATTGTTGTTTGCATGTTTTACGTGGCTGCTATGGGTTACTAGCAAGAACGTTTCTTACCTACGCAAAGACCACAACGTGATATGCCAATTGCTATTTACCCTTCATAAGGACCCTTTTCATCGAATCTGATCCGACTAAAGTGGGAGAGACAGACACCCGCTAGCCACCTTATGCAACTAGTGCATGTCAGTCGGTGGAACCAGTCTCACGTAAGAGTACGTGTAAGGTCAGTCCGGGCCGCTTCATCCCACAATGTCGCCGAATCAAGATAAGACTAGTAACGGCAAGCATATTGAACAAAATCAACGCCCACAACTACTTTGTGTTCTACTCGTGCATAGAATCTACGCAATAGACCTAGCTCATGATGCCACTGTTGGGGAACGTAGCAGAAATTCAAAATTTTCCTACGTGTCACCAAGATCTATCTATGGAGAAACTAGCAACGAGGGAAAAGGAGAGTGCATCTACATACCCTTGTAGATCGCTAAGCGGAAGCGTTCAAGTGAACGGGGTTGATGGAGTCGTACTCGTCGTGATTCAAATCACCGATGACCAAGTGCCGAACGCACGGCACCTCCGCGTTCAACACACGTACAGCCCGGTGACGTCTCCCATGCCTTGATCCAGCAAGGAGAGAGGGAGAGGTTGAGGAAGACTCCATCCAGCAGCAGCACAACGGCGTGATGGTGATGGAGGAGCGTGGCTATCCTGCAGGGCTTCGCCAAGCACCACAGAAGAGGAGGAAGAAGAGATGCAGGGCTGCACCAACGAGAGATCGAATCACCTGTGCTATGGGCAGCCCCCTAGGCCTCATATATATAGGGGAAGGGGAGGGGCTGCGCCCCCTCTAGGGTTCCCACCGCTAGGGGGGCGGCAGCCCTAGATGGCCAAGGGGTGGCGGCCAAGTGGGGGGAGGAGAGGGAGGCGCAGGGTGTATGGGCCTTAGGGCCCATATGCCCTTAGGGTTTGCCCCCTCTCCCCTTCTAGGCGCATGGGCCTTAGTGGGGCTGGTGCCCTTGGCCCATGTAGGCCTACAGCCCATGTGGCCCCCCGGGGCAGGTGGCCCCACTTGGTGGACCCCCGGGACCCTCCCGGTGGTCCCGGTACGTTACCGATAAACCCCGAAACTTTTCCGGTGACCAAAACAGGACTTCCCGTATATAAATCTTTACCTCCGGACCATTCCGGAACTCCTCGTGACGTCTGAGATCTCATCCGGGACTCCGAACAACATTCGGTAACCACATACAAACTTCCTTTATAACCCTAGCGTCATCGAACCTTAAGTGTGTAGACCCTACGGGTTCGGGAGACATGCAGACATGACCGAGATGTTCTCCGGTCAATAACCAACAGCGGGATCTGGATACCCATGTTGGCTCCCACATGTTCCACGATGATCTCATCGGATGAACCACGATGTCAAGGACTTAATCAATCCCGTATACAATTCCCTTTGTCTATCGGTATGATACTTGCCCGAGATTCGATCGTCGGTATCACGATACCTTGTTCAATCTCGTTACCGGCAAGTCTCTTTACTCGTTCCGCAACACATCATCCCGTGATCAACTCCTTGATCACATTGTGCACATTATGATGATGTCCTACCGAGTGGGCCCAGAGATACCTCTCCGTTTACACGGAGTGACAAATCCCAGTCTCGATTCGTGCCAACCCAACAGACACTTTCGGAGATACCCGTAGTGTACCTTTATAGCCACCCAGTTACGTTGTGACGTTTGGCACACCCAAAGTATTCCTACGGTATCCGGGAGTTGCACAATCTCATGGTCTAAGGAAATGATACTTGACATTAGAAAAGCTTTAGCATACGAACTACACGATCTAGTGCTATGCTTAGGATTGGGTCTTGTCCATCACATCATTCTCCTAATGATGTGATCCCATTATCAACGACATCCAATGTCCATGGTCAGGAAACCGTAACCATCTATTGATCAATGAGCTAGTCAACTAGAGGCTTACTAGGGACATGGTGTTGTCTATGTATCCACACATGTATCTGAGTTTCCTATCAATACAATTCTAGCATGGATAATAAACGATTATCATGAACAAGGAAATATAATAATAATCAATTTATTATTGCCTCTAGGGCATATTTCCAACAGTCTCCCACTTACAACTGAAGAACTTGTCGGAGACTTCATATCTCTCGACCCGGGCATGAGCTTGGAAAAGCATTTTCAGCTCTTCGAACATCTCATATGCTCCGTGTCGCTCAAAACGCTTTTGGAGCCCCGGTTATAAGCTGTAAAGCATGCCGCACTGAACGAGGGAGTAATCATCAACACGTGATTGCCAAGCATTCATAACGTCTTGGTTCTCTGGGATGGGTGCGTCACCTAGCGGTGCTTCTAGGACATAATTTTCTTGGCAGCTATGAGGATGATCCTTAGGTTCCGGACCCAGTCCGTACAGTTGCTGCCATCATCTTTCAGCTTGGTTTTCTCTAGGAACACGTTGAAGTTGAGGACAACGTGGGCCATTTGATCTACAAGACATATTGTAAAGATTTTAGACTAAGTTCATGATAATTAAGTTCATCTAATCAAATTATTCAATGAACTCCCACTCAGATAGACATCCCTCTAGTCATCTAAGTGAAACATGATCCGAGTCAACTAGGCCGTGTCCGATCATCACGTGAGACGGACTAGTCAACATCGGTGAACATCTTCATGTTGATCGTATCTTCTATACGACTCATGCTCGACCTTTCGGTCTTCCGTGTGCCGAGGCCATGTCTGTACATGCTAGGCTCGTCAAGTCAACCTAAGTGTATTGCGTGTGTAAATCTGGCTTACACCCGTTGTATTCGAACGTTAGAATCTATCATACCCGATCATCACGTGGTGCTTCGAAACAACGAACCTTCGCAACAGTGCACAGTTAGGGGGAACACTTTCTTGAAATTATTACGAGGGATCATCTTATTTAAGCTACCATCGTTCTAAGCAAATAAGATGTAAAACATGATAAACATCACATGCAATCAAATAGTGGCATGATATGGCCAATATCATTTGCTCCTTTTGATCTCCATCTTCGGGGCTCCATGATCATCGTTGTCACCGGCATGACACCATGATCTCCATCATCATGATCTCCATCATCGTGTCTTCTTGAAGTTGTCTCGTCATCTATTACTTCTACTACTATGGCTAACGCTTTAGCAATAAAGTAAAGTAATTACATGACGTTTATGTTGACACGCAGGTCATAATTAAATTAAGACAACTCCTATGGCTCCTGCCGGTTGTCATACTCATCGACATGCAAGTCGTGATTCCTATTACAAGAACATGATCAATCTCATACATCACATATATCATTCATCACATCCTTTGGCCATATCACATCACACGGCACATGCTGCAAAAACAATAGACATCCTCTAATTGTTGTTGCAAGTTTTTACGTGGCTGCTATAGGTTTCTAGCAAGAACGTTTCTTACCTACGCCAAAACCACAACGTGATATGCCAATTTCTATTTACCCTTCATAAGGACCCTTTTCATCGAATCCGATCCGACTAAAGTGGGAGAGACAGACACCCACCAGCCACCTTATGCAACTAGTGCATGTCAATCGGTGGAACCAGTCTCACGTAAGCGTACGTGTAAGGTCGGTCCGGGCCGCTTCATCCCACGATGCTGCCGAATCAAGATAAGACTAGTAACGGCAAGCAAATTGACAATATCCACGCCCACAACTGCTTTGTGCTCTACGCGTGCATAGTAACTATGCATAGACCTACCTCATGATGCCACTGTTGGGGAATGTAGCAGAATTTTAAAATTTTCTACGCATCACCAAGATCAATCTATGGAGTCATCTAGCAATGAGGGAGGGGAGAGTGCATCTACATACCCTTGTAGATCGCGAGTGGAAGCATTCAAGAGAACGGGGTTGATGGAGTCGTACTCGTCGTGATCCAAATCACCGATGACCTAGCGCCGAATGGACGGCACCTCCGCGTTCAACGCACGTACGGTTGGGAAGACGTCTCCTCCAACTTGATCCAGCAAGGGGGAAGGAGAGGTTGATGGAGATCTAGCAGCACGACGGCATGGTGGTGGAAGCAACGGCGATCTCGGCAGGGCTTCGCCAAGCTCAGGGAGAGGGAGAGGTGTCACGGGAGGGAGAGGGAGGCGCCAGGGGCTAGGGTGCGGCTGCCCTCCCTCCCCCCCCCCCCCCACTATATATAGGACCCCAAGGGTGGCACTGGCCCTAGGAGATGCAATCTCCAAGGGGGGCGGCGGCCAAGGGGGGCGGAGTGCCCCCCAAGCCAAGTGGGGCGTCCCCACCCATAGGGTTTCCAACCCTAGGCGCAGGGGGAGGCCCAAGGGGGGCGCACCAACCCACTAGGGGCTGGTTCCCCCTCCCACTTCAGCCCATGGAGCCCTCCGGGATAGGTGGCCCCACCCGGTGGACCCCCGGGACCCTTCCGGTGGTCCCGGTACAATACCAATTACCCCCAAAAGTTTCCCGATGGCCGAAACTTGACTTCCTATATATAAATCTTCACCTCCGGACCATTCCGAAACTCCCCGTGACGTCCAGGATCTCATCCGGGACTCCGAACAACTTTCGGGTTACCGTATACTAATATCTCAACAACTCTAGCATCACCGAACCTTAAGTGTGTAGACCCTACAGGTTCGGGAGACATGCAGACATGACCGAGACGACTCTCCGGTCAATAACCAACAGCGGGATCTGGATACACATGTTGTCTCCCACATGCTCCTCGATGATCTCATCGGATGAACCACGATGTCGAGGATTCGATCAATCCCGTATACAATTCCCTTTGTCAATTGGTACGTTACTTGCCCGAGACTCGATCGTCGGTATCCCAATACCTCGTTCAATCTCGTTACCGGCAAGTCACTTTACTCATACCGTAATGCATGATCCCGTGATCAACCACTTGGTCACATTGAGCTCATTATGATGATGCATTACCGAGTGGGCCCAGAGATACCTCTCCGTCATATGGAGTGACAAATCCCAGTCTTGATTCGTGCCAACCCAACAGACACTTTTGGAGATACCCGTAGTGCACCTTTATAGTCACCCAGTTACGTTGTGACGTTTGGCACACCCAAAGCACTCCTATGGTATCCGAGAGTTGCACAATCTCATGGTCTAAGGAAATGATACTTGACATTCAGAAAAGCTATAGAAAACGAACTACACGATCTTTAAGCTATGCTTAGGATTGGGTCTTGTCCATCACATCATTTTCCTAATGATGTGATCCCGTTATCAATGACATCCAATGTCCATAGTCAGGAAACCATGACTATCTTTTGATCAACGAGCTAGTCAACTAGAAGGCTCACTAGGGACGTGTTGTGGTCTATGTATTCACACATGTATTACGATTTCCGGATAACACAATTATAGCATGAACAATAGACAATTATCATGAACAAAGAAATATAATAATAACCATTTTATTATTGCCTCTAGGGCATATTTCCAACAAAATCAACACCCCTCAAGTTGTCTAAGTGATACATGATCCATATCAACTAACCCATGTCCAATCATCACGTGAGATGGGGTAGTCATCAATGGTGAACATCTCTATGTTGATCATATCTACTATATGACTCATGTTTGACCTTTCGGTCTCGAGTGTTCTAAGGCCATGTCTGTACATGCTTGGCTCGTGAAGTTTAACCCAAGTATTCCGCGTGTGTAAATCTGGCTTACACTCGTTGTATGTGAACGTAGAGTCTATCACACCCGATCATCACGTGGTGTCTCAACACGACGAACTATAGCAACGGTGCATACTCAGGGAGAACACTCTTATCTTGAAATTTAGTGAAGGGATCATCTTATAATACTACCGTCGTACTAAGCAAAATAATAAGCCTAAAAGATAAACATCACATGCAATCAAAATATGTGACATGATATGGCCATCATCATCTCATGCTTTTGATCTCCATCTCCAATGCATCGTCATGATCTCCATCGTCACCGGCTCGACACCTTGATCTCCATCGTTGCGTCATGGTCCGCCAACTATTGCTTCTACAACTATCGCTAACGCATAGTGATAAAGTAAATCAATTACATGGTGTTTGCACTTCATACAATAAAGAGACAACCCTAAGGCTCCTGTCGGTTGTCGATAACTTACAAAACATGATCATCTCATACAATAATGTTTATCACCTCATGTCTTTACCATATCACATCACAACATACCCTGCAAAAATAAGTTAGACGTCCTCCATTTTGTTGTTGCAAGTTTTACGTGGCTGCTACGGGCTTCTAGCAAGAACCGTTCTTATCTACGGCAAAAACCACAACGATGATTCATCAAGTTTGTTGTTTTAACCTTCTTCAAGGACCCAGCGCAGTCAAATTCGATTCAACTAAACTAGGAGAAACAGACACCCGCCAGCCACCTTTATGCAAAACTAGTTGCATGTCAGTCGGTGGAACCGGTCTCATATGCGTGGACATGTAAGGTTGGTCCTGGCCGCTTCATCCCATAATACCGCTGAATCAAAATAAGATGTTGGTGGTAAGCAGTATGAGTATCACTGCCCACAACTCTTTGTGTTCGACTCATGCATATCATCTACTTATAGACCTGGCTCATGATGCCACTGTTGGGAAACGTTGCATCAGAAAAAATTCTACGCACACGCAATGATCTATCTATGGACATGCATAGCAATGAAGGGAAGAGTGTGTCTACTTAGAGCATCTCCACTAGCCTCCCCAGGACGCCCCCCAGGACACCTTTTTAGGCTCGGTTTTAGGCTCGGGCGGCACTTTTCGCCGAAAAACGGCCCAGCCACGGCCCCAACGCCCCTAGGACGTCAAAATAGCGTCGGCAAACCCAGGCGAAACCCGGCGCGCCGGGGGTCTCTTGGGGGTGCCGGCGAAAGTTTCAGCGAATCATGCCTCACCACATTTCCTTTTTCTTGGCCCACTTAATCATTCTCCTCACAAACTTTTGCTTGGGGTGGGATGTGACTGGGAAGATGCCCTCTTTATTTCGTCGGATTTCGCCGGATGACCCCCAAGACACCAACTTTTTTGGTTCGGTTATGTTCTTGGGGGTGCCAACGGCTGGAGATGCTCTTACCCTCATAGACCGTAAGCGGAGGCGTTTCACAACGCGGTTGATGTAGTCAAACTTCTTTGTGCTTCAACCGATCAAGTACCGAACGCACGGCACCTCCGCGTTCTGCACACGCTCAGCTCGGTGACGTTCCTCACCTTCTTGATCCAGCAAGACGTCGAGGTAGTAGATGAGTTCCGTCAGCATGATGGTGTGGTGACGGTGATGGTGAAGTGATCTCCGCAAGGCTTCGCCTAAGCACTACGAAAATATGGCCGAAGGTGTAAACGGTGGAGGGGGGCGCCGCACACGGCTAACAGTTGATCTAGTGTGTGCTAGGCGCCCCCTCCCACGTATATATAGGTGGGAGGGGAGAGGCCAGGGCGCGCCCTAGGGCTGGCCGCCGGCCCCCTAGTGGCCCTGCCTTGCCCTGCGCCCCCCTACCATGTTTCCCCAAGGGGGAAGGAAAGAGGGGGAGAGAGGGAAGGAAGTGGGAATTCTAATCCACACTTTTCTTCCCCTTCTCCCCTTTCCTTCTCCTCCTTAGGCCGGCCAATATGGGGGCGCACCAGCCCCTTGTGGCTGGTGCGTTCCCCCTCTTGGCCCATAAGGCTCATATCTTTTGCCGGGGGTGTCCGGAACCCCTTTCGGTGACCTGATAAGTACTCGGTACCCTCGGAAATACTTTTGGTGTCCGAATACCATCGTCCTATATATCAATCTTTACTTCTCGACCATTTCGATTCGATCATCGATATCCTCATACCTAGTTCAATCTCGTTACCGGCAAGTCTTTTTACTTGTTCCGTAATACATCACCTCGTGACTAACTCCTTAATCGTTTGCTTGCAAGCTTATGATGTGTATTACGGAGAGGGCCCAGGGATACCTCTCTCATACTCAGATTGACAAATTCTAATCTCGATCTATGCCAACCCAACAAATACCTTCGAAGATACCTATATAGCATCTTTATAATCACCCAGTTATGTTGTGAAGTTTGATAGCACACAAGGCATTCCTCCGGTATCCGGGAGTTGCATAATCTCATAGTCGAAGGAATATGTATTTGACATGAAGAAAGCAATAGCAATAAATTGAACGATCATTATGCTAAGCTAACGGATGGGCTTTGTCCATCACATCATTCTCCTAATGATGTGATCACATCATTCTCCTAATGATGTGAACATGTTATCAAATGAAAACTCATGTCAATGGTTAGGAAACCTTAACCATCTTTGATCAATGAGCTAGTCTAGTAGAGGCTCACTAGGGACACGGTGTTTGTTTATGTATTCACACATGTATTAAGGTTTCCGATGCCTCTAGGGCATATTTCCTTCAAATATCCCCACTAGGGTTCTATGCTACAACATGCCCGAAATGGCGAACTGTCGAAGTCGGTGCCAGGCGAGCCGAGCAGCGCGGCCTCGCCGCCCCTTCCCCTGATGTGGCTCCGCGTCCGCGACCACTCCTCGTCCTGCTCCCCTTGACATCATCGTCGATCAAAATCGGGGCAAGGCCCGAACCCGACACTGGGAGAGCTAAACCGCCTCACCCGCCCGTATCGTTGGTTCCCTCGTCATTGGAGCCAGCGGCATAGTGGAAAACAATATGAACGACGCCCACCTGCCCGCCCTTGCTAGATCCGGCGAGTCCGCTGATCCATTGCCCACAACAGGATCTCCAACAGGTGGCGCTTGGATCTCCTCCCAAACAGCTCCTTCTCCTCTGTCAACGTATCCAAGACCGCCTGCACCTCCTCCTGCATCTCCGTTTTGGTGTCGAACCAGGAACCGATCTCGAGCAGGCGAGTACGCTTGCGGGCATCGTCTCCCGCGAACCTCCTCATCCTCTCTTTCAGGATCTCAACCATCATCGACGGGGGTTCCAGAGGGGTGAATCTCTCTTCGGTCTAGGTTGGGGAGGAAGGGGAGAAGTGAATGCGAACCACTGTACTCACCAATCGCCCATGACTTTAATCGTCTCTCCCCCCATCCACCATTTGTGCCGATCGAGGTGCTCTGCACTGCATGGCCAATCGCCTCCCGGGAAGTGTATCGTGTCACGCGACACAAAATTCTTCCCTGCGTGACACGCTTGCCACTCAACCACGCATCCCTCCTCTCTGACGAGGGAGACCATGTTGCCCCGGAGCGCCACCACGCCCAGCCGGTAAATGAGCACCCCCGCCGCCCTGAGATCCAGAAGGTACCACGCCGACCACCACAAGTCGCCTGTTTCGCACATACCTCGCCCACCTTCTCCTTAGAGCAACTTCAATGGGGAGACCCATTTTGTCCGTTTGGGTCATCCGGACAGAAAAGATAGCCCAACGGGGTGACCCAAATGACAAGGCGTCCGTCCGCTGTCCGTCCCGGACCCAAACTGAACGCAAATATGGGAAGAAATGGGTCGGCGACAGACAAAAGCGGACGCTCTCGTCGCTTGCTCGTGTCCTCGCGTGTCCGACCTGGTCCCACGCATCAACGACCTGCCTCTGACCAAAGCACCGCGCAGCCGCCCGCTCGTCCCCAGCTCCCACGCCACCGCACCAATCCCGCCCACCGTTGGCCGGATCCGACGCCGACCGGCCAGATCCATCCCGTCCCGCGCGGATCCGCCGCTCCTCACCGGTCTTTGTGCCTCGCCGGCCGCGTGCACCGGCGCTGGCCGCCGCCTCCCGCCTCGTCAAAGGCGACCTCCCGCATCGCCTGCGGCCACAACAGCAGCAGTTCGTTGGCCGGGCATGGCGAGCTCGGGGAGGGAGGACCGGGCCGCGGCGAGCTCTTGCCCAGGCGCGGCGAGTTCTTGGTCGGGCGCGGCGAGGGAGGGCCGGCTGAGGGAGTCCTGGATTAGGGGTTGTTCGGGTAGCCGGACTATACCTTCAGCCGGACTCCTGGACTATGAAGATACAACATTGAAGACTTCGTCCCGTGTCCGGATGGGACTTTCCTTGGTGTGGAAGGCAAGCTTGGCGATGCGGATATTCAAGATCTCCTACCATTGTAACCGACTCTATGTAACCCTAACCCTATCCGGTGTCTATATAAACCGGAGGGTTGTAGTCCGTAGGACATCAACTCCATATACAACAATCATATCATAGGCTAGCTTCTAGGGTTTAGCCTCCTTGATCTCGTGGTAGATCTACTCTTGTACTACCCATATCATCAATATTAATCAAGCAGGACGTAGGGTTTTACCTCCATCAAGAGGGCCCGAACCTGGGTAAAACATCGTGTTCCCTGCCTCCTATTACCATCCGGCCTAGACACACAGTTCGGGACCCCCTACCCGAGATCCGCCGGTTTTGACACCGACATTGGTGCTTTCATTGAGAGTTCCTTTGTGTCGTCGCCTTTAGGCCCGATGGCTCCTTTGATCATCAACAACGATGCGGTCCAAGGTGAGACTTTTCTTCCCGGACAGATCTTCGTCTTCGGCGGCTTCGCTCTGCGGGCCAATTCGCTTGGCCACCTGGAGCAGATCGAAAGCTACGCCCCTGGCCATCAAGTCAGGTTTGGAAGCTTAAACTACACGGCTGACATCCGCGGAGACTTGATCTTCGACAGGTTCGAGCCACGGCCAAGCGTGCCACGCTATCTCGAGGGGCATGATCTAGCTCTGCCTCCGGACAGTGTCTTGGAGGCCGCACACGCATCGGTTCCGACCCCTAACTCGGAGCCTATTGCGCCAATCGAGGATGAGCGGTTGGACATCACCTCGGGGGCTTCGATCTCAAAGGCGATCGAGCCGAACGCTAGCCCCGCACTCTGCATGATCCGTGACTCCGAGGATCCGGACTCCTTTCCGAACTTCGAAACCCCCGCGCCCCTGCCGATCGAATCCGATTGGGCGCCGATAATGGAGTTCACCGCCGCAGACATCTTTCAGCACTCGCCTTTTGGCGACATCCTGAATTCTCTTAAGTCTCTCTCTTTATCAGGAGAGCCCTGGCCGGATTACGGTCAGCGAGGGTGGGATACGGACGATGAAGAAATTCAAAGCCCACCCACCACCGACTTCGTAGCCACTGTCGACGATTTAACCGACATGCTTGACTTCGGCTCCGAAGACATCGACGGTATGGACGACGATGTAGGAGACGAACAGGAACCAGCACCTGTAGGGCGCTGGAAGGCCACCTCGTCATATGACATATATATGGTGGATACTCCAAAAGATGGAGATGGCGATGGAACAGTGGGGAATGACGCCCCCAAGAAACAGCCAAAGCGCCGGCGTCAGCGGCGCCGCTCTAAATCCCGCCAAAGCAAAAAACGGTGATTCCGGCACGGGAGATAATACTACCCCGGATAGCACCGAAGAACACCCACCTCAGCAAGATTCGGCACAGGAAGATGGAGAAGCCAGCCCTCATGAGAGAGCGGCAGACCGAGAGGTCGAGGATGATAACTATACGCCTCCCTCCGAAGACGAGGCAAGCCTCGATGACGACGAATTTTTCATACCATCAGACCCCGCCGAACAAGAGCGTTTTACACGCAGGCTTTTAGCCACGGCAAGCAGCCTCAAAAAAAAGCAGCAACAGCTTAGAGCTGCCCAAGATTTGCTAGCTGACAGATGGACTGAAGTCCTTGCGGCCGAAGAGTATGAACTCGAACGCCCCTCCAAGAGTTACCCAAACCGCAGGCCGCTACCCCGATCAGAGGAGGAAGCACCTACATCACCAGCGCATGACATGGCAGACCGGCCACCTCGCGGCCGCGACAGAGAGGCCTCTCGGCCCTCCACCCAAGCCGTGCCCCGACGCCGCTCAACTAAGGCACGGGAAAATGCGCCAGACCTGCGAGACGTACTGGAGGATAAGGCAAGACAAACAAGATCGATCTACGGATCGCACAGGCGCCCTACGGCACGTGACGATGATCTTCACTCCGGATACAACAAATCCGGCCGGGCCGAACACAAAAGACATAGCTCTTCCGAGCTGCGTCGTGATATAGCCCAGTATAGAGGCGCCGCACACCCGCTAAGCTTCACGAATGAAGTAATGAATCATAAAATCCCAGAGGGTTTCAAACCCGTAAACATCGAATCATACGATGGCACAACAGATCCGGCGGTATGGATCGAGGATTATCTCCTTCACATCCACATGGCACGCGGCGATGATCTACACGCCATCAAATACCTCCCGCTCAAACTTAAAGGACTGGCCTGGCATTGGCTTAACAGCTTGCCAGCAGACTCAATTGGTTCTTGGGAGGACCTGGAAGCCGCATTCCTCGACAACTTCCAGGGCACTTACGTGCGACCACCGGATGCCGACGACTTAAGCCACATAATTCAGCAGCCAGAGGAATCGGCCAGACAATTCTGGACACGGTTCCTAACAAAGAAAAACCAGATAGTCGATTGTCCGGACGCAGAGGCCCTAGCAGCCTTCAAGCATAACATCCGCGACAAATGGCTTGCCCGGCACCTGGGGCAGGAAAAGCCGAAATCTATGGCAGCCCTCACGACACTCATGACCCGCTTTTGCGCGGGAGAAGACAGCTGGCTAGCTCGCAGTAACAACTTATCAAAGAACCCTGGTAATTCGGATACCAGGGACAAAAGTGGCAGGACACGTCGGAATAAGCAAAAATGCCGCGTTAGCAGCGACAGCAATGAAGACACGGCAGTCAATGCCGGATTCAAAGGCTATAAATCCGGTCAGCGGAAAAAGCCATTCAAAAAGAATACTCAGGGCCCGTCCAGTTTGGACCGAATACTCGACCGCTTGTGCCAGATACATGGCATCCCCGAAAGGCCAGCCAATCACACTAACAGAGATTGTTGGGTGTTCAAGCAGGCAGCCAAGTTAAGAGCCGAAAACAAAGACAAGGGGCTGCACAGCGACGACAAGGAGGAGCCCAAGCCGCCGAACAACAATGGACATAAGGGCTTTCCCCCATAGGTGCGGACAGTGAACATGATATACGCAACCCACATTCCCAAGCGGGAGCGGAAGCGTGCGCTACGGGACATATACACGATGGAGCCAGTCGCCCCAAAGTTCAACCCATGGTCCTCCTGCCCGATCACTTTTGATCGAAGGGACCATCCCACTAGCATCCGTCATGGCGGCTTCGCCGCATTGGTTCTCGACCCAATCATCAACGGATTTCATCTCACAAGAGTCCTCATGGACGGCGGTAGTAGCCTGAACCTGCTTTATCAGGATACAGTGCGGAAAATGGGCATAGATCCCTCAAGGATTAAGCCCACAAAAATGACCTTTAAAGGCGTTATACCAGGTGTAGAAGCCAACTGTACAGGCTCAGTAACACTTGACGTGGTCTTCGGATCCCCGGACAATTTCTGAAGCGAAGAGTTAATCTTCGATATAGTCCCGTTTCGCAGTGGCTATCACGCCCTGCTCGGACGAACCGCATTCGCAAAGTTCAATGCGGTGCCGCACTACGCATATCTCAAGCTCAAGATGCCAGGCCTTCGAGGAGTAATCACGGTCAACGGAAACACCGAATGCTCCCTCCGTACGGAGGAGCGCACGGCGGCTCTCGCAGCGGAGGTACAAAGTAGCCTTCTCAGGCAATTCTCCAGTCCGGCCGTTAAAAAGCCAGACACTGCCAAGCGCGCCCGGAGTAACCCACAGCAGGACCGCCTGGCACACTCTGAGCAAGCGTAGCAATGCGGCCCCAACCCCAGATCTCGCGACATAGCGAAACCAGTACCTCGCGTACATAACTACGCCCTTAAAATACCATGGGCACAGGGGAAGGGGCACAATAACGGCATGCCCAAAATACGGCTTAAAACGTACTAGGGGCTGCCGGATTCTTTTTTTAATTTTTTCTTACTTTCAGGACTCCATACTTCGGATGACCTGTTCGGCAATTCGACTACCGCACAAACGATGCAAGATCCAGGGAGGCAGACAAGCCATGCCGCATTATGGAACTGCCAGGTGGTCTCTGTTACGAGCGGTATACCTGTTTTAAATACAATTCCGCGGCCTGCCCCTGGTCAGGACATACTAAATAGTCCAATATCTTTTGCTTACCGCACTATTTGTATCGTTCGCCTTTGATAAATAGCCTCTCTATAAACAATGCATAGATTTCTGTCTATTTTTTGCATTATCTTCTTTTCACATATATGTTTATTAAATGACATGATTGCACCCGTACACCATGGTACGGCAAACACGCCAGGGGCTTCAGTACCCCTCATAATGGTGTGAGAAGTCCGTACACTTTCACAAGTGCGGCACCCCGAACTTATAGCACTATATGCATCGGCTCCGAATCATGATTTGGGTCAATAGTTGGGTTTGCCCGGCTCCTATGTTTTGGTGCCTTACGTTCCGCTATATCGACTAAGGTAACACTAGGAGAACCACTGCGATTGTGCCCCGGTTCAGCTGGGTTAAGCACCTCAGTGGAGAAAGCTAAAACTGACTGTCATGATGTGGCGAGAGACCGTTCGCTGTTCGAGAGGTTTTTCGAGTCCCTAAAGGCTTATGCCGCTTCGAGCGAGGAGCTGGCTTTGTCCGGCCAAGGCGTGGATAGCGCCCCGAACTCGGTCTTCCGAACTAGGGGCTTCGCTGAAATTTAAAATTATAGAGTTCTATGGCTAAGTGAGAGTGTTCAAGCATTATAGTCCGATTGCCTAGTTCATTGTGCTGAGCGCCTCCCTCGAAGGACCCAACTATGGGAAAAAGAGCGCTCAGGTTTATCCCGAACACCCCAGCACTAGTGGCATGGGGGCAGAAGCCGACGACTGGCCATCTCTCAATTTTTAATAAACGGCCGCACAGAAAGTAATATTTTAAATTCAATAAGCATTGCTTAGCGCATATGAACAAGTTTTCAGCGCACAGGATAAACATGAGCGAGTTCATTCAAAAATCACATCCTTGGTACATTCATCCGTCACAAGGCGGGCACCTGCAAGAACATCCCTGTAGTAGTTCTCGGGCTTGCGATGCTCCTTCCCCGGCGGCGGCCCGTCCTTCACAAGCTTCTCACCGTCCAGCTTACCCCAGTGCACCTTTGCACGGGCAAGGGCCCGACGGGCACCTTCGATGCAGACGGAACGCTTGATGACCTCGAGCCTCGGACAGGCCTCCACCAGCCGCCACACCAGCCCAAAATAGCTCCCAGGCAGGGCCTCTCCAGGCCACAGCCGAACTATGAAGCCCTTCATGGCCTGTTCGGCCGCCTTGTGGAGCTCGAGACCAGCTGTTTCAGCTGGTCGCTCAAGTGCACATGGTGTCCGGCCCCAGAATACTGAGACCAGAACGCCTTCTCCGTCGAGCTACCCTCTTCAGCTCGGTGGAATGCGGCGGCGGCGGATACGCTGCGGGGAAGATCTGCGAATGCCCCTGGAGAGCTCCGGATTCGGGTAAGTAACAAGTAGTTCACTTTTATATTTCTGCTTTGCATAAAGAATGCCTTACCCGCTGCTATCTTCCTCATCTCCTCCAACTCTTGGAGGGCCTTTTGGGCTTCGGCCTTGGCAGACTTGGCAGCCTCTAGGGCCGTCGCAAGCTCTGATGCTTGCGCCTTCGACTCAAGCTCCAAACTCTCATGTTTTTTCATGAGAGCCTGAAGCTCTTGCTGCACCTCGCCGACCTAAGCCCCAAGTCTGTCTCGCTCGATGCGCTCCGCGGCCGTTTTCTTTTCGGCCTCAGACAGCGCCTGCTTAAGGGTCGCGACCTCAGTCGTGGCCCCTATAATAAGCAGTACAATCCTGTTATTCTTTTTTGCAATCAAGCCTTTTTATAGGCACTTTTTCTGTAAGGTATTTCTTACCTTCTTTCTCCTTGAGCCGCCGCTTGGCAAGGCCGAGCTCTTGCTCGGTCCGCTCGAGGTCCTGCTTCAGGACACCCACCTCCACAGTCAGTGCGGCGGTGGATAGCAGCGAAGCCTGCATACGCATATTGACTTTTTTTAGACTCCTGCGAAATTTAATAGATCCTCTATTCGGCTTTTCTTTCCGAAGGCCAAACAGAGCATCAGGGGCTACTGTCTATGCGGTAATATTTTTACATATTTTTACTTACCTCGAAGCCTGTTAGAAGGCTAGCGCAAGTTTCAGTCAGTCCGCTCTTGGCGGACTGAACCTTCTGGATCACCGTACTCATAATAGTACGGTGCCCCTCGTCGATGGAGGCGTCGTCAAGCACCTCCAGCAGATTGTCCGGCACCTCCGGTTGGACGGAGGCCGCCGGCTCAGAAGGCTTGCTCCTCTTGGATGGAGTTCGCCTACCGCGGTCCGGAACTGTGGAAGATTCCGGCGCGGTGTCCGGCACAAAGCCGGACTTGGAGCCCTGGGGAGCCTTATCCCCTTCACTCCTAGAGTCCGGGAGGTTGCCTTCCGGCGCCTCCGGGACCACCTCCTCCTGCCCCGGAGCTTGTCGCGACGCCACTTCGGCGTCGTCTGTAGTGCGGGGGGAGACAGCGGGCGGAACTGAGTTCACGTCCGATGAGTCCAGGGAGCCGCCCGACGATTCGTCAAATTCGGCCCGGGGCGGACTGCATAATTACATTCGACATTAGGGAAAGCTGTGCAACAAAGGAACATCATGAGTTACTCTGATATCCGAACTTACGATTTTGCCGGACGCTTGGCCCTGTTTGGCCACTCCTCTTTGCCCTCTTCGGCGTTGGGGGCGTAGTCCGGTGGAGGGGTCTTCCTTTTCCTAGACCCCTCGGCCTTCCCCGTTGGGGCGGCCTTCCTCTTCTCTCCTCCCTCCGCTGGGGGGGGGGAGAGTTTTCTTCTTCCTCCTCCTTGTTTTCACGGGAGGAGGGCGTCTCGGACTCGTCAGATGACGAGTCCGACACTACCACATTGCGGGCACTCTTTCGAGTCCCCGTAGTCTTCTTCTTCTTGGCCTTCTTCTCCGGCACCACATAAGGCGCCGGAATCAGCAGCTTCGCTAGTAGAGCTGGGGCTGAGTCTTTGGGCAGCGGAGCCGGACAGTTAATCGGTCCGGATATCGCCCGCCAAGCCTGTCAAAGGTAAGGGAGTTTAGATCCCGCATAGAGTCAAACTATGAAAAAAGCTTAACATCCTGTAAAAGGTGTAGATGGCTTACCTCACTAGCATGACGCTGCGAGCTGTATCCGCGGTCCTCGAAAGCAGATGCGGGAGCCTCGGCGCCCTTGAATAGCATCTTCCAGGCGTCTTCGTACGTCGTGTCGAAGAGCCTGCTGAGGGTTTGATGCTGCGCCAGGTCGAACTCCCACAGATTAAAATCCCGTTGTTGGCACGGGAGGATCCGGCGGACGAGCATAAACTGGATTACATTAACAAGCCGGATTGGCTTGTTCACCAGGGACGGGATGCATGTTTGCAATCCGGTCACCTCTTTTTCGTCACCCCACGACAGGCCCATCTCTTTCCAAGACATAAGCCGCGTGGGGGGTCCGGATCGGAACTCAGGGGCTGCGGTCCATTTCGAATCGCGCGGCTCGGTGATATAAAACCACCCGGATTGCCATCCCTTTAGGGTCTCCACGAAAGAGCCCTCGAACCATAGGACGTTGGCCATCTTGCCCGCCATGGCGCCTCCGCACTTCGCCTGGCTGCCGCGCACCACCTTGGGCTTGACGTTGAATGTCTTGAGCCAGAGGCCGAAATGAGGGCGGACGCGGAGAAAACCCTCGCACACGATGATAAACGCCGAGATGTTGAGGATGAAGTTCGGGGCCAGATCGTGGAAATCCAGGCCGTAGTAGAACATGAGCCCCCGGACAAATGGGTGGAGTGGAAAACCCAGTTCACGGAGGAAGTGGGGAAGAAATACTACCCTTTCATGGGGCCTTGGGGTAGGGAGAAGCTGCCCCTTTTCGGGAAGTCGGTGCGCGATGTCCTTGGACAGGTATCCGGCCTTCCTTAGCTTCTTGACTTGACCCTCCGTGGTGGAGGGGACCATCGACTTGCCTCCCGCTCCGGACATTGCTGGAGAAGGTTGAGGTGGGAAGTGCGGGCATGGGCGCTGGAGCTCGAGTGCGCAGGAGATGGATAGGCAAAGGAGGAAGAAGGCGTAGGTAAAAAGGTGGATCCTTATCCCCTTATATGGGCGGATGCGGTTGTGCGTCCCCACCTGCCTAGTAAAACTCGCTTACCTCCCAAGCGCCGTGATAAGTGGCGCGGTTGGGTTACCCATGTCCGTATTGATGAGAATCCCATAAAAGGGGGATACACGATCTCTGCTTTGACAAGACGTGCCAAGGAAACCGCCTCGCAAAACGTGCTGAGGTGGAAAAGTGAAAACAATTCGGATAAAGGACTTGGCCGTAGTGTGATGACACACTGCGGAATACGTCAACAGATTTGATTTGTGTTATTATTATTCTCTCTATGGCAATATGTGGAAGCTTATTTTGCAGAGCCGGACACTACTCTTGGTGTTTACAATCTTCTATGAAGGACTTTGAGGAGGAACCCGCCTTGCAATGCCGAAGACAATTTGCGCGCCGGACTCGTCGTCATTGAAGCCTGGTTCAGGAGCTACTGAGGGAGTCCTGGATTAGGGGGTGTTCGGGTAGCCGGACTATACCTTCAGCCGGACTCCTGGACTATGAAGATACAAGATTAAAGACTTCGTCCCGTGTCCGGATGGGACTTTCCTTGACGTGGAAGGCAAGCTTGGCGATGCGGATATTCAAGATCTCCTACCATTGTAACCGACTCTATGTAACCCTAACCCTATCCGGTGTCTATATAAACCGAAGGGTTGTAGTCCGTAGGACATCAACTCCATATACAACAATCATACCATAGGCTAGCTTCTAGGGTTTAGCCTCCTTGATCTCGTGGTAGATCTACTCTTGTACTACCCATATCATCAATATTAATCAAGCAGGACGTAGGGTTTTACCTCCATCAAAAGGGCCCAAACCTGGATAAAACATCGTGTTTCCTGCCTCCTGTTACCATCCGGCCTAGACGCACAGTTCGGGACCCTCTACCCGAGATCCGCCGGTTTTGACACCGACACCGGCCGCGACGAGTTCTTGGCCGGGCGCGATGAGGGAGGGCCGGGCACGGCGAGCTTGGGGCCGGCTGTGGCAAGCTCTTGGTCGGGCGCGGCGAGGAAGGGTCGGGCGCGGTGAGGAACGGCCGGCCATGGCAAGCTCGGGGTGGCGAGCTCTTGGTCGGGCGCGGCGAGCTCTTGGCCAGGCGCGGTGAGGAACGGCCGGCCATGGCAAGCTCGGGGCGGCCGCGGCGAGCTCGGGGAGGGAGCAGCACGGCAAGCTCGGGGCCAGACGCAGTGGCAAGCTTGGGACGGGCGCGGGAGGAAAGCTGTGTCTCCACGTTGTGTGTCCGCTTTTTGGTCTTTACGTTGGGTTCAACCATGGGCAGCCTCTGTTCGACTCATGTCCGTTAGGCGGACAGGTGACCTAAATAAACAAAATGCAGACAAAATCCGTGTCAGTTTAGGTCACTGCGTTAGAGCTGCTCTTACGATCCCACCTCTTCTTACCGAAGCTAAGATCGCATTTTGCAGCAGCAATGAAGTCCAGCACAATTCACACGGGTAACACAGGATGGGCATCAATGGTTTGGCAAGGACCAGACGAGGCTGTGAACGGATAAGTCCGAGCAAGAGAACAAAAGAAGTTAAGAAAGGCGTGATCCCTAGCCGTTAGGCTGGGGACAAGGGTACGGGCCATGCGAGCACGAGGCCACGACGCCGTTGCAACATGACGGGCAAGTACTACGAGGCAATTGTGCGGCCGCCGAATGCTCTCCTCACGTGGTACCACTCACCCTCCTCCACTAGAAAGCAAAAAAACAAGCCAGGATTAGAAAAGCCCAGCAATAAGCAAAGCCAAACGGCAAAGGAAGAAGAGAACAAGATGGGACATGGGCGGCACGCCGCTTTAGCATCATCCACCGTAGATCCAGGCACGCGGCGCAGCAACAACTTGTACAAAAGAAAAGGGGCGGTGTCGCAGCACTTCACTTTCTCTCGTAGTACAGACAAAAGAATTACAACACGCATACGAACAGCCTTTTCTCCGTGGTTCCCTCATCCCCGACCCGGCCGGCGCAAGCCGCCGAAACCAACCTCACCAGCCGCGAGCACCCACACACGCCGGAATTATGTGGCTCCCATCCGCAGAGGATCCGATCGCGGCCGCCCGTATTGCGGAGCGGACACCGGCCTCGAGATGCGCGCCAAAGCAACATCCCCTCCTCCAGTCGCGGCTTCCGAGGCGGCCATGGTGTAACCCGGCCCCGGGGTAGGGGCAGGGACGGGAGGGGCAATAATTACTTGAATGCCCATCACGTGAACCCACTGGAGTGCAGGGCGATGCCCTAATAACGTGGCCATGTGAGGGGCAGTCTCGCCAGGGAAAGAAAATGCGGATGCCTTTCTGGGGGCCCGGCAACAGCGGCCTAGGTGCTAGGGCCGTTAACGCCGGGCGAGCCCCGGGCCCACCAGCTCGAGCCCGGCCACCGACGCGCGCTCCCGGCCCGCGCTTCCGCGCCCTCGCACGCGCCGGCGCGGATCGGAGGGACACGGCTCACGCCGGCGATCTCGGAGAGGCAGCGCCCGCTGATCTCCGTCCTCCCGCGGTTGCCGGAGTTGACGGCGGCCGAGCAGGAGTACCGCCCGGTCTCGGTCACCAGCATCTCCGACCGCACGAACATCAGATCGGCCGGCCGGAGGTCGCTCCACCGCTGCTTCGCTGCCGGGGCCGTCTCGTCGTCGCAGCCGCACGCGGTGCTCACAAGGATACGGTGCCCGAACCGCCGGTCGAACGCCACGGGATCAGGCTCCGCCACTGCGGCTGCCGGCTCCACCATCAGCACCCGGTCCTTCCTCACCTTCGCGACGTCGAAGCAACCCACCATAGCCGGGCCACCATCGCCTCCTCCCACCTCCAGATCGGCCGACCGCCGTGACGTAGGGCCAACACGCCCAGGCGCTCGCACCGACCCCGTCGAGTGCCTGCCGGCGATCCTTCGCCATGCCGGAGAGGGAGCAGGCGCAGGAGCCAAGGCTGCGCCCTTGGTCTTGTCCTTGACCGTAGCAACGGCAGCGGCGGCGGCAGCTTTCTGCTCCGGCGGTTCGGGAGGTCCGGTCGTGGACGGCTTGGGAGGCTCGGGCAGGAGCAGCACGTCCTCCGGGTCGACGCGAGAGCGGCAGAGCGGGCACGTGGAGTGCGCGTCCAGCCACGTATCCACGCACTCGACGTGGAACCCGTGCCGGCATTTGGGCAGCAGCCGCAGCGCCTCCGTCGGCTCGAAGCGGCCGAGGCAGACGGCGCACTCGAGCCCGGCCTTCTGCCCGCGCAGCGCGCCGAAGCGGAACACCGGGAGCGACTCCACCACCGCGCGGTCCACGCCGGAGTTCCTCCGCTCGCCCGCCGCCCCGCCTCCGGAGCCGCCGCCGCTCCCGTAGGGGCCCGACGACTCCGCGGCGCTCCGCTTGCAGTGCTTGGCGTAGAGCAGCAGGAGGAAGGTGATGGAGAAGACGCTGGTCAGTATCCCCACGACCACCGCCACGCCCGGCTTGAACGGCGCGGCCGACGACGTGGACGGCGACGGCAGCGGCGACATGATCGCGCCGTCGTAGTCGGAGAGCAGCAGCCGCCGCGACGGCTCCATGTCCACCACCACCCTCCCTTGAAGCGGCAAGGCAAGCTACGCAAAACGAGGAGATAAACAATGGCGCCGCTCCACTGCGGCCACCACGCGACGAGAGTGTGATCGATTTGTAGACACGCGGTAGGGGTAATAATAGCGGCGGAGACTAGAGCTCTAGTGGTTGCGGCGTCCGGCGTGCAATGGCAGCAGCCACAGCCACTCCTACAACAACTAGTGGGGGCGGTGAGCGTATCTCGCGCCGGTGGGGCCGGCTGGCCAGTGAGTCACCCCGTTGCGCTGCCCCGCCGGTGAGCGTAAGCGAGGCTACCACCCTGCTGCGGCTTGTCGCGGAGCGAGCTGGAGGTAGAGCCAGAGAGAGAGTGGCGCTACACTACGGCCGCTGCCGCACTGACAGTTCAGTTGAGGCGGGGTGGGCCCTCGCGTCAGCAGATGAATGGAGTACGTGGGCTGGGCTGTGGTGGGTTTGTTTACTCCGAGAGGGAAAACGAAACGGGGAGCAGCATGGGCTGGGGCGCAGCGACCCCTGTTTCGAGCGAGTAATGCGCATTAAAGAATCGAACCGGGCGAGATTACTGTTCTGTCCGCGATTTAAGAGCGTCTTAATCATACATGCCAGGGGCAGTACCGTAATAAACCCCTCTCGCCGTCTCCGATCGGTGGCCGTGCGCGCGGAGCGAGGGAATGAATGCCCGTGCAGTGCAGGGAAAAAGGATGGGCCGCGCAGGCGCGCACGCGGGCTGATTCACCGCCTCGGTCGCTGACACCCCTGCCGGGATGCGCGGCGGGCCCCGCACGTCAGGCCATTACGTGCAACGATCGTGGGGTTGGCAGCGGCGCGGCGGGAGAGACAGAGGGTGGGCTCTGGCCCTCTGGGTTATCAAAGTTCGGGGCACGTGAGGCCTGCTCTGCTCTGCGCGACGGGCGAGATTTTGAATGTTTGCTGTGGAAAATTTTAGTTTAATTTCATTTCATGGGCGCCCCGTGCGGCTACGAGGATCGCAGAGGCTGGACCATGTACCTAGCGCCCCAGAGATCGCCCTGCGCGGCTTAATTTAGGCCGTCGGGTACGCGGGTGCGTCGTCGCCTTATCATATAATCGTAATAAATCGGTTGATTCGTGGCGCACGCTACGTGGATCCGGCCAGCGGTACGGTTTTTGAAAGGCGCATTTGAAAATCGCCGGGTACGTACGCGAGGGAGCAGTACGGGGCGCTCTGCCACTGCTGGTGATATCGCCCGCGTCGGAAGAGCACTGTGCGGATCTGGATGCACGGGCACTGTGCAAGTACGCTCCTCATTAGTGATGATAGCCCACCTTCACCATGCCAACCTGCTCACGACTTACCACTACCAGCGTGCATACACGGGCCTCAAGCTCGATCGCCTTCTATTTACCTCGATAAGAAGATGATACTCCTACCAACGAAACCAGAGGGAAGTCACATAGGAGTTATTACGTTACGTGCATGCTCAGCAATAGTTTAGCCGCTGCAGTGGCGCTGTTGAGCGACAATTTGCAGGCTGGTTTGAGGCGGCGATCGCTCGACACGTACGAAACCCGTGCGATATCGCACTGCTGGCTGCAGCGCCGGGGGTTTAAGCCAGCGCGGCGGTGCAGTACGCAGTACGCGCCCTGCACGGCGGGAACGACATAAGTCTGTTCTCTTCTAACGTGACCAGGCGCGGGAAGGGAACCGAATGAGTGGCCCGGCTGACTGGCTCGGCGGCCGGCCGCGACAGGGCTCGGCGCGGCAGCATCTGGGAGCTCCGATCGGGTGGCCGGAGCAGTGCGGTTGGTGACGCGTGCACAGTGGCGCGGCTTGTCGGCGGGTGTCTCCAAATCGACCGAATGCATGGACGCGTGCGGCATGCACGCGTGAGAAGCAATGTGACACGACACGAGCGCAAGCTGGTTTAGATCGTCCACTGTTAGGCCTGACAGCCCGCTCGGGACTTCTCGTGGACGCTAGTGGAACGGAAGCTATCACATCAATGGGGTCTGACAAGAAATAGCCGTGGCATCAAGTGTGTATGGTGACGGATTAAGGCCAACTCCACCGCGCGACTCCAAACGGACTTCCGTTTTGTCCGGATTCTGTTCGTTTTGGTAGGAATTTGGGGTCGTATCCGAGCGTGTTCTGAGATGCGGTGGCCATGCGCCCAGCGCACGGACGCATCCAGACCGCATTCTGTCTGCGTATTATTTCTTTGCAAGTCCTTAACTTTATTTCATCATTCATTTTTGGTACATGAAAAATACATCATCACATTTTGACTAGTAAAGTAAGACCAAAGAAAATAAGAATCACAAGAATACATTTTAGAAGATACCCAACTTCCATAACTGCTCCTTGAGTTGGGTTAGAGCCTTCTCGATGCACTCGTCGTTGATCTGTGGAGGAGGAGGCTCGATCTGGCATCCTCCTTTCTTCTTCAAGCCAGAAGTCGATGTTGCTTCCTCCTCACAACTAGTCTCATATCTAGCCTCTAATCTAGCAACAAGTGCACTTGTCTCATTTACAGCCTCTATGCTAGCTAAAAGTGCACGAACATGTACTAAATTTCGCTCTATCAATATATCGATGTACTCTTCTTCCCAATACCAAAACTTGCATCCATTCTACACAACAAAATTTGAAGTTAGCACAACTAGTTAAATCTAGAGCACAAACCGAAGCTAAAAAAAGCGCATACCCCATCGTTTAAGCACTTGATGAACACCGGGATGTTCCGGCATTGTAGACACGCGGCGCGCGATCATCCTTGGGCAGTGGTCGCACTTAATGAGTGGCAACGGTGCGCCGGCGAGCTTTTGGGCAAGCACCGAGCCCGGCCGGCCGCCATTCGTGTATCTGCCGGCGAACCACCGACGGTGCAGATCCGACCGGCTAGAGGAGGAGCCACTGCCTGCATGTGGTCTTGCGACCCTGCCAGGGCCTTCCGGCGAGGTGCCCAGCCAGTCCATGGCGCGGCCCGGCCTCCCACAGCCGGCCGAGCTCAAGACCGACTGGATCCGCTCCAAAACCGACCGGCGGATGCGCAAACCAGGTGGCCGTGGTTGGGTAGCTCAGCGGCGCCGAGGGGAAGGGGTTGGGAGAGCTCGCGTCCGAACTGCTCGACTGCAATGGCAGCGGCGGTGAGGGGAAGAGTCGGGAAGAGTGGAGGGGGTGTGGCCGGAGGGAGGGAGAGAGGCGGATAGAAAAAGGCCCGCGTTGTGCCACCGACGGGCGGGCCAGGGGAGGACACGCGCAGACGACCCGCCCGTCCGCGTGGTGTTCGTTTCACCCCAAAAACGGCGCAAACTTGGGCCGCGATGGGTCAAAAGCGGACACGAAACGGACAAAAAATCCGTTTGCGGCCGCGCGATGGGCCGTCTCGTTTGTCTCTTTTACCCCATACGGACGGGGGCGGACAAGATAGGGTCGCGCGGTAGAATTGGCCTAATGGGGCGGTGAACTGCCGGCCTTGTTGGCCTTCTGGGTTTATCAAACGGTGGCTATTTTACTTCTCTAGGTTGGTGAAGGTGTAAACCCATCCCTTGGAAAAAAAGCGTGTAAAAAGTAGGGCATTTTGGAGACGAAAGCACCGTGGAGATTTTAATTTTGAAAAAAAATTCAAGCTTTTCAGTTTCAAGAAATTCTGGAAAAGTCATATGTACATAAAAAAATGTAATGTGTATGTGTGTAAAATTTTAGGGTGAAATACATTGAATTGCGTGAAAAACCAAATCATGGATGCTTTTTTTGTGTAGGTCTCATTTTAAGGTATTTCAACCTGAAAATTTACACACATGTACATTATGTATCTAAGTATATCTGCATATTTTTTAGAAATTTTTTAACTGATTTTTTTAAAATTGAAAAATTCAAATTAAGGCCTCCTTGGAGCTCGGTCTCTATTTGGCGTTTTTGTGTAAGCCTTTCTATTTTCTTTTAGGAAAACCGTCATGGTTAGATTGTATATTGATTGAAATTAATAGTTACATCATTGACAAAGTTCTAAAAAAATTAAAAACAGAGGAATCATAGTCTAAGATACAAGAAGTTATAGTAGAGAGATCATTCCTAGCAAAATCGGACGCCACTGAGTTGGCCTCCCTACTACAATGCTCAATTTAAACATTTTCTTTTGTAACAGTGGTACCAAATTGAAGATAAATGGGTGTTGCAACTTTTTATCTTGCTCTCAAAGTTTCGTACAACGACAACTCACTATTAGATGCACATCGTCATGGGTTAGTACAATTGTTAGAATTGTGGTGGCCACGGATGAACGCACGTCAAATGTTATTAGCCGTTGAGTTTTCTCACACGTACGAACTAACTTTAGAGCAACTCTGGCAAAGTCGTCATAAAACACTTCAAAACAATTATGTGATTGTTGGTCGGCATGGACTCATACACAGATGGTAGACACAGGGACTTGCAACGCGGCCCAAGTTGCGGTAGCAACATGACTCACATCGCAACCTTCATCAACCCGTCTCACGCGTGATAGACACATGGGCTTGCGACACGTTCCAAGTTGCAGTGCCAACACGGTTCACGTTGCATTCTGCATCAACCCATCTCATGCATGGTAGACATAGTCACATAGGGACTTGCAACCCGACCCAAGTTGTGGTGGTAACACAACTCATGTTGCAACTTGCACCAACACGCCGACTTCACTCATATTGTCAGTTATAGTGATAACAAGGCTCATGTTGCAATGCATTTGGATCATATCAGATGGCTGACACGTGCTGGAGCCAATGGCTCTGAAGGCGATTAGCACGTCAACCGACTGACGTGTAGCACCCACGTTACAATATAGAGGTTGATGAGATGACACACAAACTCAGAGTATCCAAATTGCCTGCCATATCATGGGATCCACTCGTCAATGGTATATATACTTTTCCCCAATCTTCCTACAATCCCCATGTGAGTTGGGGGACCACATGAAGTTTTCTTCGCATCACACACAATCGCCTGATGAGGTACGCTCCAAAAGTTGGCCCCCAAACGTCAAATATTGAGGCCGAGAGGCCAGATATGGAGGGTGCTTCGTAAATTATGGCAATTTTGACAAGTACATCGACTCTACCAGAGTGTCTTTTTGGCCGGAATAGCCATATTGTTAGTTATTATGGCAATTGGGTCAGTATGGCGACTCTACTAGAGTTGTTCTTATAGATTTGGTTTGCGCGATGAGACGGCAACATCTCATTGGGGGAGGAAGAGATAAGTAAAGATACATCTACAAGCATATCATCACAGGCATATGGACGGGAAGACGTGAGCAGATTTGTTTGGAAAAGGAAAGGCTAGAGGGACACCCAGTAGTTGAGGGATGGAAAGATGTGTAGTTTTTTTAGCCCATCCGTAGGTGGATCCGGCTTGCCTGCTCTCTCCCTATGCTCCCATCTGTACTCTCACTTCATCCTACGTCTGTCTTTTTTTCTTTTTTCCTTTCTAATCTAATCATCACCCCCCCCCCCCCCCCGGCTTTAGGAAGGTTTCATTTGGTTTTTCTTTTTATTCCTTCGTTATTTTTGTCATCTTGGGGTTTTTTATTTGTTTTATTACTTTCATTTATCACTTACTTGTCAACTTTTTTCAAATACACGTTGACCTATTCATGTATATACGATGAACATTCTTCACATACATGTTGGAAAAAATTTAAGTACACACTGAACATTTATCCTAATAAATTTTCAATATTTCCAAATGCACAATAAACGTTTTTACAAACTGGACATTTTTTTAAAGCATCCTTGCACATTTTTAAAAACTAGAAATATTTTTTATTTGTTACAACCTTTTTAAAAATATTTTAAACGAGTGACATTCTAGAAAATTACATGATTTTTAAATGGTGCAAATATTTTTTTTTACATTTGCATGAAGATATATTTTTAGTCCGTGGACATTTTTAAATTACAGTAGCATTTTTTAATGATACTGTATGGAAAGTTTATGAAATTATGGCAACAATTTTTTTTACATTTAACTAGATAATTGCCTATGCATTGCAAATGAGGTATAAACATTCTAGTATATTAGTCCGTGACTGTACACCTATTATTACATTAATAAAATATTAGCAAATTTGTGTATGCAATCGCCAAGAGTTACCTACAATCTTATTGCTAACACTTATTTGGTAACACTTTATTAACTTAACAAAGAAAATATGTTTTTATTTTGGTAAGTTAATTGATTATATTTTTCAAAACAATTGATGGGAGAAAAATTAGAGATGGGGGAAAAATTCAAAGAAGAGAAGGAAAGAGGGGGGACATATGTAAGGACGGTTAGACGAAGGACAGATGAAACCCTAAACCTTTCGTTCTTTTTAAGAGACTAGCAAAATGGCTCATGCATTGCAATGGGAGAAAAAATAAATCATAATCTTTAATGGTCATAACCACATTTTTTCTGCATCGCCGAGATACACTATCATTCATATTTTTATGAGATCGTGAACAATTTTTGTACATGAATATTTTTTTAACTCGTAACATCATCAACATTTTTCAAATTTGTGATTTTACAGTTTTTTTAACATTTTCTAAAATCATGAAAACAATTGAATTCATGAACATTTTAAACTATTTGCAAACATTTTCTAAAAAATGTTGAAAATTTTCTAAAACATTTTTTCGAATAGGCCAACATTTCTAGAATCGATGGACATATTTTCGATATTGGTGGAACAAGTTTTGAAATTCATGAACATTTTTTTCACTTAACGAACATTTTTTGAAATGCATGATCATTTTTTATACTCATGAATATTTTATGAATCAATAAACTATTTTGTAAATCACAAACAGTTTTAAATTTTTAGGATATTATTTTATTCATTAACATTTTTCTGAATTGGTGAAATTTTGTTCAATTTCATTAACATTTTCCAGTACATAAACTTATTAAAAAATTGAGCCTTTTTTGCTTTTCTGAACAGTTTTTGAAAATTGTGAAGATTTGTTGAATATGCGAACATTTTTAAAAAATCACAAACATTTTCTAAATACACAAACATTTATGAATTATTAAACATTTTATTTGAAAGTTCACATTTATTTTAATTTCAGAATCTCTTTTGATGTCCCAAATTATTTAAAATATAAAAAAACCGAAGAAAGAAAAGGAAACCAAAAAATAAAAGACGAAATTTAAAAAACAGGGTGCCCGGACATGGGCTGGCCCAAACAGGCGTGTTGTGTGTTCTCCCAGCGCGCAGAGCGCATTATAGAAGTTTCCTACCGCATGGGCCGTCCCAGGCATGGATTCCCTATGTAAAACATTTTTTATTACTTATAGGTGGTATCGGTGGGTATTATTTTATAAGTTTGGGGTAATTTTGGTGACATACCGCAGAACCAATAGCCCTTTATTATTAGGTATAGATAAGAGATAAGAGATGAAAATTTATAAAATACCTTGTGACGTTGTTAAAAATTGAGGTAAAGTAATTTTTGAAATATATGCGATTATGATGTTTTTGAAATATAGGCGATCGTAAAAAAATAGAAGAGGCAAAAGAGAGGAGTAAATGAATGTACTGTAGCTACTTGGTGTGTGGCGACGCACTTGCTTCGTCCCGCAGTGGTTCTAGCCCATTTTTGGGGTCCGACATGGCAAAGTGTTCTTCGGTCTCTCTCACTAGGCGGGACGGTGCGCCTCTTAAGCGCCTGAAGCACCGAATCGCGACAACAAAACTCACATTGCTATTCGGTGGGCTGCGACCTACTAATCCTAGGCTAAACAAAATCCCGCTCTTGGTTTTTTCATTGATTGTGAAAAGTTCATTACATTCAAAAAACATGAATTTTAAAATGTTTAGGGTTGAAAAAAAATCGCAAATTCAAAAAAGTTTGCGAATTTAAAAGATGCTCATAGAATTTTAAAATGTTGGCAAGCTGACACAATGTTCATGATTTTGAAAAAGGTTCACGAATTCGGAAAACGGAAAAGCTATTTTCCAGTCGACCGGATTTTTGCAAAAGATCCGAACGACCCGGATCTCGTTCATTTTGGATCGGACGATGTTTATTGATCGTGCGATTTTAACTCGAGCGAACACGATTGTTCGTTAATTTCCTTCCCTTTTCTCCATTATCCTGCAATTAATGACGATTGGTTTCTGCAATCTCGGCCCGCTTTAACTGTGATCCTAATTATACGCATGATCCTAATTTTATGCATGCGCGTCTTAAGTGGCCTGCCTTTTTAACTGCGCCTGCCTGATTATCCCATATCGTAATTAATGGGTTGCCTTAATTATCTCGGCCTATTTAATGCATATAATTTCCCAGGCAAACATAGTGCAGAAGTTGAGATTCGAACTAGGGAAGCATCAAAATGACATCAGTCCCCCCCCCCCCCCCCCCCCCCCAATGCATGCAAGCATGTGCATGTGAAGAGAAAGTTAGAAGAACTATTTTTTATGCCCCAATAATTCTCGTGTAAACAACGTGATAACCAGTGCACAAGTGAGGCGTGGTAATTTTTTACTTTGATTTTTTTTGTCGGAACATATCAACATGGGGTCTAATTTCGACGGTCTCCTCGCGACGAATCTTTTATGAAAAAACAATTTTTCAACCGGAGCAACAGTTTGAGGTACAAAACATTTTGAATTTTGAATTTTGTTGAAATCTTTACTGACATCAGCAATTTTGTCTCACATGCATGCATGCATACTTAATTGATCGATTGGGGCTAATTAGCAGAGCCCGCCGACTGAAGAATTATGTGACTGCATGCGCTTAGGCTTAGGGGGTGTTTGGTTTAGGGACTTTTTAATCTCAGGAACTAGAAAAAGTCCCTAAAAAGTCCATAGAAACCAAACGGGAGGGACTTTTTCTACAGGGACTAAAAAAAGACTCTACTGGAGAGTCTTTTTTGATTAGTCCCTGAGACTAGAAAAAGTCCTAGGACTTCTAAACCAAACACCCCCTTAGTTGCATGTCATTCGTATCTGTTTCCTAAAAATAGAACAATCGGAAGTTAGCAAAGCCCTTCAAAAAAATGTTTAAGGATTTGAAAATATACTCGCACATTTTGAGGTATACTAGCTCAAGCGGATTGGTGCACACATCCATACTTGGGCAGGAGCGGCAGAGCGAGCTCGTGGTATTGTGTCAACACTAATCTTTCCTGTGCATTTTATCCTCATTCATGTGCATATGGAATCAACTTCCCAGTCGGTCACTCATCATCAAAACACTCCTAGCCAAGGGCATGGGGAAATATCTGGTACTCCCACCCCTAGGGTGCTCCCGGTGCTCCAAAATCGGTAGCATATTTTTAAATGTTCGGAAAATTCTGAAAAAAAATCCAGCATGTTGACACAACATCAAAGTATGTTGTCAAAAAAATTGAAATCAAAATTTGAAATATGGCTTGAGAAACATAAATGACAAATTCGACAATAAATAGTACACAGCATAAGTTGGGCTTTAGATTAGGCCCATTATCACATTTATGTCCATTTTGTTATTTTTATATCTCGAGCAATGTTTTGAATTTTCTAGACAACATACATTGATGTTGTGTCAATGTGCTGGATTTTTTTCAGAATATTTTAAATTTTTTAAAATATGCTACCGAGTTTGGAGCATCGGGAGCACCCTAGGGGTGGGAGTGAAGGAAATATGCCCTAGAGGCAATAATAAAATTATTATTTATTTCCTTATATCATGATAAATATTTATTATTCATGCTAGAATTGTATTAACCGGAAACATAATACACGTGTGAATACATAGACAAACAGAGTGTCACTAGTATGCCTCTACTTGACTAGCTCATTAATCAAAAATGGTTATGTTTCCTAACCATGAACAAAGAGTTGTTATTTGATTAACGAGGTCACATCATTAGTTGAATGATCTGATTGACATGACCCATTCCATTAGCTTAGCACACGATCATTTAGTATGTTGCTATTGCTTTCTTCATGACTTATACATGTTCCTATAACTATGAGATTATGCAACTCCCGTTTACCGGAGGAACACTTTGGGTACTACCAAACGTCACAACGTAACTGGGTGATTATAAAGGAGTACTACAGGTGTCTCCAATGGTAGATGTTGGGTTGGCGTATTTCGAGATTAGGGTTTGTCACTCCGATTGTCGGAGAGGTATCTCTGGGCCCTCTCGGTAATACACATCACATAAAGCCTTGCAAGCATAATAACTAAGATGTTAGTTATGAGATGATGTATTACGGAACGAGTAAAGAGACTTGCCAGTAACGAGATTGAACTAGGTATTGGATACCGACGATCGAATCTCGGGCAAGTAACATACCGATGACAAAGGGAACAACGTATGTTGTTATGCGGTCTGACCGATAAAGATCTTCGTAGAATATGTAGGAGCCAATATGGGCATCCAGGTCCCGCTATTGGTTATTGACCGGAAACATGTCTCGGTCATGTCTACATTGTTCTCGAACCGTAGGGTCCGCACGCTTAACATTACGATGACAGTTATTATGAGTTTATGCATTTTGATGTACCGAAGGTTGTTCGGAGTCCCAGATGTGATCACGGACATGACGAGGAGTCTCGAAATGGTCGAGACATAAAGATTGATATATTGGAAGCCTATGTTTGGACATCGGAAGTGTTCCGGGTAAAATCGGGATTTTACCGGAATACCGGGAGGGTTACCGGAAACCCCCGGGAGGCAAATGGGCCTATTGGGCCTTAGTGGAAAAGTGAAAGGGGCTGCCCACAAGGGCTGCGCGCCTCCCCCCTTCCCTAGTCCTATTAGGACTAGGAGAAGGGGCCGGCCCCCCTCTTTCTCTCTTCTCTTTGGAGAATCCTATTAGGAATAGGATTGTGGGGGGGGGGGAGTCCTACTCCCGGTAGGAGTAGGACTCCTCCTGCGCCCCTCTCCCTGGCCGGCCGAACCCCTCCCCCTGCTCCTTTATATACGGGGGCAGGGGGCACCCCATAGACACACAAGTTGATCATTGTTGATCATTCCTTAGCCATGTGCGGTGCCCCCTGCCACCAAATTCCACCTCGGTCATATCGTTGTAGAGTTTAGGCGAAGCCCTGCGTCGGTAGTACATCAAGATCTTCACCACGCCGTCGTGCTGACGGAACTCTTCCTTGACGCTTTGCTGGATCGGAGCCCGAGGATCGTTATCGAGCTGAACGTGTGCTAAGAACTCGGAGGTGCCGGAGTAACGGTGCTTGGATCGGTCGGATCGGGAAGAAGACGTACGACTACTTCCTCTACGTTGTGTCAACGCTTCCGTTGGGATCTACAAGGGTACGTAGATCAGACTCTCCCCCTCGTTGCTATGCATCACCATGATCTTGCGTGTGCGTAGGAAATTTTTCGAAATTACTACGTTCCCCAACAGTGGCATCCGAGCCTAGGTTTTTATGGTTTGATGTTATTTGCACGAGTAGAACACAAGTGAGTTGTGGGCGATACAAGTCATACTGCCTACCAGCATGTCATACTTTGGTTCGGCGGTATTGTTGGACGAGACGATCCGGACCAACCTTACGCGTACTCTTACGCGAGACCGGTTCCCTCGACGTGCTATGCACACAGATGGCTTGCGGAAGACTGTCTCTCCAACTTTAGTTGAACCAAGTGTGGCTACGCCCGGTCCTTGAGAAGGTTAAAACGGAGTCTATTTGACAAACTATCGTTGTGGTTTTGATGCGTAAGTGAGATGAGTTCTTACTTAAGCCCGTAGCAGCCACGTAAAACTTGCAACAACAAAGTAGAGAACGTCTAACTTGTTTTTGCAGGGCATGTTGTGATGTGATATGGTCAAGGCATGATGCTGATTTTATTGTATGAGATGATCATGTTTTGTAACCAAATTATCGGCAACTGGCAGGAGCCATATGGTTGTCGCTTTATTGTATGCAATGCAATCGCGATGTAATGCTTTACTTTATTACTAAGCGGTAGTGATAGTCGTGGAAGCATAAGATTGGCGAGACGACAACGATGCTATGATGGAGATCAAGGTGTCGCGCCGGTGACGATGGTGATCATGACGGTGCTTCGGAGATGGAGATCACAAGCACAAGATGATGATGGCCATATCATATCACTTATATTGATTGCATGTGATGTTTATCCTTTTATGCATCTTATCTTGCTTTGATTGACGGTAGCATTATAAGATGATCTCTCACTAAATTATCAAGAAGTGTTCTCCCTGAGTATGCACCGTTGCCAAAGTTCGTCGTGCCCAGACACCACGTGATGATCGGGCGTGATAAGCTCTACGTCCACCTACAACGGGTGCAAGCCAGTTTTGCACACGCAGAGTACTCAGGTTAAACTTGACGAGCCTAGCATATGCAGATATGGCCTCGGAACACAGAGACCGAAAGGTCGAGCGTGAATCATATAGTAGATATGATCAACATGACGATGTTCACCATTGAAAACTACTCCATCTCACGTGATGATCGGTTATGGTTTAGTTGATTTGGATCACGTGATCACTTAGAGGATTAGAGGGATGTCTATCTAAGTGGGAGTTCCTAAGTAATTTGATTAACTGAACTTAAACCTATCATGAACTTAGTACCTGATAGTATCTTGCTTATTTATGTTGATTGTAGATAGATGGCTCGTGCTGTTGTTCCGTTGAATTTTAATGCGTTCCTTGAGAAAGCAAAGTTGAAAGATGATGGTAGCAATTACACGGACTGGGTCCGTAACCTGAGGATTATCCTCATTGCTGCACAGAAGAATTACGTCCTGGAAGCACCGCTGGGTGCCAGGCTTGCTGCTGGAGCAACGCCAGATGTTATGAACGTCTGGCAGAGCAAAGCTGATGACTACTCGATAGTTCAGTGTGCCATGCTTTACGGCTTAGAATCGGGACTTCAACGACGCTTTGAACGTCATGGAGCATATGAGATGTTCCAGGAGTTGAACTTAATATTTCAAGCAAATGCCCGAATTGAGAGATATGAAGTCTCCAATAAGTTCTATAGCTGCAAGATGGAGGAGAACAGTTCTGTCAGTGAGCATATACTCAAAATGTCTGGGTATAATAATCACTTGATTCAGATGGGAGTTAATCTTCCAGATGATTGCGTCATTGACAGAATTCTCCAATCACTGCCACCAAGCTACAAGAGCTTCGTGATGAACTATAATATGCAAGGGATGAACAAGACTATTCCCGAGCTCTTCGCAATGCTGAAAGCTGCGGAGGTAGAAATCAAGAAGGAGCATCAAGTGTTGATGGTTAACAAAACCACTAGTTTCAAGAAAAAGGGCAAAGGGAAGAAGAAGGGAAACTTCAAGAAGAACAGCAAGCAAGTTGCTGCTCAGGAGAAGAAACCCAAGTCTGGACCTAAGCCTGAAACTGAGTGCTTCTACTGCAAGCAGACTGGTCACTGGAAGCGGAACTGCCCCAAGTATTTGGCGGATAAGGAGGATGGCAAGGTGAACAAAGGTATATGTGATATACATGTTATTGATGTGTACCTTACTAGAGCTCGCAGTAGCACCTGGGTATTTGATATTGGTTCTGTTGCTAATATTTGCAACTCGAAACAGGGACTACGGAATAAGCGGACGCTAGCAAAGGACGAGGTGACGATGCGCGTGGGAAACGGTTCCAAAGTCGATGTGATCGCGGTCGGCACGCTACCTCTACATCTACCTTCGGGATTAATATTAGACCTAAATAATTGTTATTTGGTGCCAGCGTTGAGCATGAACATTATATCTGGATCTTGTTTAATGCGAGACGGTTATTCATTTAAATCAGAGAATAATGGTTGTTCTATTTATATGAGTAATATCTTTTATGGTCATGCACCTTTGAAGAGTGGTCTATTCTTGTTGAATCTCGATGGTAGTGATACACATATTCATAATGTAGAAGCCAAAAGATGCAGAGTTGATAATGATAGTGCAACTTATTTGTGGCACTGCCGTTTAGGTCATATCGGTGTAAAGCGCATGAAGAAACTCCATACTGATGGGCTTTTGGAACCACTTGATTATGAATCACTTGGTACTTGCGAACCGTGCCTCATAGGCAGGATGACTAAAACACCGTTCTCCGGTACTATGGAGAGAGCAACAGATTTATTGGAAATCATACATACCGATGTATGTGGTCCGATGAATATTGAGGCTCGTGGCGGATATCGTTATTTTCTCACCTTCACAGATGATTTAAGCAGATATGGGTATATCTACTTAATGAAACATAAGTCTGAAACATTTGAAAAGTTCAAGGAATTTCAGAGTGAAGTTGAAAATCATCGTAACAAGAAAATAAAGTTTCTACGATCTGATCGTGGAGGAGAATATTTGAGTTACGAGTTTGGTGTACATTTGAAAAATTGTGGAATAGTTTCGCAACTCACGCCACCCGGAACACCACAGCGTAATGGTGTGTCCGAACGTCGTAATCGTAATTTACTGGATATGGTGCGATCTATGATGTCTCTTACTGACTTACCGCTATCGTTTTGGGGTTATGCTTTAGAGACGGCCGCATTCACGTTAAATAGGGCACCATCAAAATCCGTTGAGACGACGCCTTATGAACTATGGTTTGGCAAGAAACCAAAGTTGTCGTTTCTTAAAGTTTGGGGATGCGATGCTTATGTGAAAAAGCTTCAACCTGATAAGCTCGAACCCAAAGCGGAGAAATGTGTCTTCATAGGATACCCAAAGAAAACTGTTGGGTATACCTTCTATCACAGATCCGAAGGCAAGACATTCGTTGCTAAGAATGGATCATTTCTAGAGAAGGAGTTTCTCTCGAAAGAAGTGAGTGGGAGGAAAGTAGAACTTGACGAGGTAACTGTACCTGCTCCCTTATTGGAAAATAGTACATCACGGAAAACTGTTTCTGTGACACCTATACCAATTAGTGAGGAAGCTAATGATGATGATCATGAAACTTCAGGACAAGATACTACTGAACCACGTAGATCAACCAGAGTGAGATCCGCACCAGAGTGGTACGGTAATCCAGTTCTGGAAGTCATGCTACTAGATCATGATGAACCTACGAACTATGAAGAAGCGATGGTGAGCCCAGATTCCGCAAAGTGGCTTGAGGCCATGAAATCTGAGATGGGATCCATGTATGAGAACAAAGTATGGACTTTGGTTGACTTGCCCGATGATCGGCAAGCAATTGAGAATAAATGGATCTTCAAGAAAAAGACTGACGCTGACGGTAATATTACTGTCTATAAAGCTCGACTTGTCGCAAAAGGTTTTCGACAAGTTCAAGGGGTTGACTACGATGAGACCTTCTCACCCGTAGCGATGCTTAAATCCGTCAGAATCATGTTAGCAATTGCCGCATTTTATGATTATGAAATATGGCAGATGGATGTCAAAACTGCATTCCTGAATGGATTTCTGGAAGAAGAGTTGTATATGATGCAACCAGAAGGTTTTGTCGATCCAAAGGGAGCTAACAAAGTATGCAAACTCCAGCGATCCATTTATGGACTGGTGCAAGCATCTCGGAGTTGGAATAAACGCTTCGATAGTGTGATCAAAGCATTTGGCTTTATACAGACTTTTGGAGAAGCCTGTATTTACAAGAAAGTGAGTGGGAGCTCTGTAGCATTTCTGATATTATATGTGGATGACATATTGCTGATTGGAAATGATATAGAATTTCTGGATAGCATAAAGGGATACTTGAATAAAAAAAATTCGATGAAAGACCTCGGGGAAGCTGCTTACATATTAGGCATAAAGATCTATAGAGATAGATCAAGACGCTTAATTGGACTTTCACAAAGAACATACCTTGACAAGATTTTGAAGAAATTCAAAATGGATCAAGCAAAGAAAGGGTTCTTGCCTGTGTTACAAGGTGTGAAGTTGAGTCAGACTCAATGCCCGACCACTGCAGAAGATAGAGAGAAAATGAAAGATGTTCCCTATGCTTCAGCCATAGGCTCTATTATGTATGCAATGCTGTGTACCAGACCTGATGTGTGCCTTGCTATAAGTTTAGCAGGGAGGTACCAAAGTAATCCAGGAGTGGATCACTGGACAGCGGTCAAGAACATCCTGAAATACCTGAAGAGGACTAAGGATATGTTTCTCGTATATGGAGGTGACAAAGAGCTCACCGTAAGAGCTTACGTTGATGCAAGCTTTGACACTGATCCGGACGATTCTAAATCGCAAACCGGATACGTGTTTACTTTAAACGGTGGAGCTGTCAGTTGGTGCAGTTCTAAACAAAGCGTCGTAGCGGGATCTACATGTGAAGCGGAGTACATAGCTGCTTCGGAAGCAGCGAACGAAGGAGTCTGGATGAAGGAGTTCATATCCGATCTAGGTGTCATACCTAGTGCATCGGGTCCAATGAAAATCTTTTGTGACAATACTGGTGCAATTGCTTTGGCAAAGGAATCCAGATTTCACAAAAGGACCAAACACATCAAGAGACGCTTCAACTCCATCCGGGATTTAGTCCAGGTGGGAGACATAGAGATTTGCAAGATACATACGGATCTGAATATTGCAGACCCGTTGACTAAGCCTCTTCCACGAGCAAAACATGATCAGCACCAAGGCTCCATGGGTGTTAGAATCATTACTGTGTAATCTAGATTATTGACTCTAGTGCAAGTGGGAGACTGAAGGAAATATGCCCTAAAGACAATAATAAAGTTATTATTTATTTCCTTATATCATGATAAATGTTTATTATTCATGCTAGAATTGTATTAACCGGAAACATAATATATGTGTGAATACATAGACAAACAGAGTGTCACTAGTATGCCTCTACTTGACTAGCTCGTTAATCAAAGATGGTTATGTTTCCTAACCATGAACAAAGAGTTGTTATTTGATTAACGAGGTCACATCATTAGTTGAATGATCTGATTGACATGACCCATTCCATTAGCTTAGCACACGATCGTTTAGTATGTTGCTATTGCTTTCTTCATGACTTATACATGTTCCTATAACTATGAGATTATGCAACTCCCGTTTACCGGAGGAACACTTTGGGTACTACCAAACGTCACAACGTAACTGGGTGATTATAAAGGAGTACTACAGGTGTCTCCAATGGTAGATGTTGGGTTGGCGTATTTCGAGATTAGGGTTTGTCACTCCGATTGTCGGAGAGGTATCTCTGGGCCCTCTCGGTAATACACATCACATAAAGCCTTGCAAGCATAATAACTAAGATGTTAGTTATGAGATGATGTATTACGGAACGAGTAAAGAGACTTGCCAGTAACGAGATTGAACTAGGTATTGGATACCGACGATCGAATCTCGGGCAAGTAACATACCGATGACAAAGGGAACAACGTATGTTGTTATGCGGTCTGACCGATAAAGATCTTCGTAGAATATGTAGGAGCCAATATGGGCATCCAGGTCCCGCTATTGGTTATTGACCGGAAACATGTCTCGGTCATGTCTACATTGTTCTCGAACCGTAGGGTCCGCACGCTTAACGTTACGATGACAGTTATTATGAGTTTATGCATTTTGATGTACCGAAGGTTGTTCGGAGTCCCAGATGTGATCACGGACATGACGAGGAGTCTCGAAATGGTCGAGACATAAAGATTGATATATTGGAAGCCTATGTTTGGACATCGGAAGTATTCCGGGTGAAATCGGGATTTTACCGGAATACCGGGAGGGTTACCGGAAACCCACGGGAGGCAAATGGGCCTATTGGGCCTTAGTGGAAAAGTGAAAGGGGCTGCCCACAAGGGCTGCGCGCCTCCCCCCCTTCCCTAGTCCTATTAGGACTAGGAGAAGGGGCCGGCCCCCCTCTTTCTCTCTTCTCTTTGGAGAATCCTATTAGGAATAGGATTGGGGGGGGGGGAGTCCTACTCCCGGTAGGAGTAGGACTCCTCCTGCGCCCCTCTCCCTGGCCGGCCGAACCCCTCCCCCTGCTCCTTTATATACGGGGGCAGGGGGCACCCCATAGACACACAAGTTGATCATTGTTGATCGTTCCTTAGCCGTGTGCGGTGCCCCCTGCCACCAAATTCCACCTCAGTCATATCGTTGTAGAGCTTAGGCGAAGCCCTGCGTCGGTAGTACATCAAGATCGTCACCACGCCGTCGTGCTGACGGAACTCTTCCTCGACGCTTTGCTAGATCGGAGCCCGAGGATCGTTATCGAGCTGAACGTGTGCTAAGAACTCGGAGGTGCCGGAGTAACGGTGCTTGGATCGGTCGGATCGGGAAGAAGACGTACGACTACTTCCTCTACGTTGTGTCAACGCTTCCGTTGCGATCTACAAGGGTATGTAGATCAGACTCTCCCCCTCGTTGCTATACATCACCATGATCTTGCGTGTGCGTAGGAAAATTTTCGAAATTACTACGTTCCCCAACAGGGAGTACCAGATATTCCCTCCCAAGGGCACTTAACTTTAAGGTTTCTTTTGGATGGGCTTTAGAAAAAGAAGAAATTTCTTGTTTATACAAGTAGTCTATCATTCCTGTTAAATCAAACTTTCACCTCAAGCTTATATGGGAAGCAACAAGGTTATCATCGATGAAATAAAGATGAAGAATATGTCAGTTGGGACTACGAAGGTGAGGCATCACAACTTGAGCACCGTGTGTGGTTGTCTATTTATTTTTTAAACGTGGTTTACCCCCTAAAGAAAATGGTTTTCTCACTACGTGTGCTCTTCCCTATTTTATTCTCAATTTTTCTATCATTTCTCATTTATCTTTTTGCTTTTACCTTTTCCTTTAGTTATATGTTCACAAATTCACCGTGCACGGTCGAAATTTCATGCATATTTTAAAATTTGGTCAGCATTTTTTAATGTGCCTATTTTTCCATTTTGAAAACCAGATTCTTAAGAAGATGCGTATATTTTTAAAGTTCGTGAATAACTTTTAAAAATACACGATCATTTTTTTAATTCAAGACCATCTCCAAAAACCCATTGACAATTTTTTAAATTCCTGGATTTTTTTAGTTGTGAACCTTTATAAAATTTGGCGAACATTTGTTCAACTTTGCGATAATATACATTTAAATATGTTTAAACAAATCCAACAATAAGTATTTACAGGAAAACCGAATAACTAGTAACCAAGGTCTTTTTTTAGCGGGAAAGCCTCTCGGCGATCTATTGCTTTGTCAACAGGGTTACATCGTGTAAAACATAAGGCACTAAAAAGGATGGTGGATCACCCTCCGAGCTAAACTCTAACTGATTATCGTAAGCATGTTTCGCCAGCTAACGGGCCACCTGATTAGCTTTGCTGGGACAAAACTCAAAAGAGATACCATCAATCGTCTAGGCTTTCGCAAAGCATTCCACAAAGGTTGCAGTATATGGGCTGAACATATCAACCTCACCCTTGCATTTATTTATCAATTCCAGCGAGTCATATTCAACGATAATATTTGTGCACGCTAACCTCTCGAGCAGCTCCAGCCCCATCGACGTTACCGAAGCTTCTGCCGAGGTGGCATCAAGAGTAGAGTCAAGTAGACAAGCTGCACCAGCAACCGTTTCACCAATGCTATTTCGTAAGACAATCCCCGCAACACCTGTACCATTATCATGAAAAGCAACATCCGTATTTAGTTTGTAGCATCCGGTTCTAGGTTTTGTCCAAGACATTTTTTGCGGTGCACTAGGGTGAGATGAAACTTCATAATTTGTTGTCAAAGCTTCGATTGCAAAAGCGGTTCTGGGGAGGGGGGGGGGGGGGGGGGCACCGGTTCCCCCTTAATCATCCCACGTCTTTGCCACCATATGTACCAGCATGCAATGACAATCGATTCCTTTTATTTTAAATAATAATCAAATTAGTAAAAATGTTCCCGAATTTAAAAGTTTTTTAATAAATATATCCACAAATACCCAAAAAAGTACTACAATTAAAAATATGCACACATTTTATAAAAACGAATTATTTTAGAATACCCCACAAAAAGTTTAAGATCATTTGTTTTAAGGAAACGTTCTCAAATTTTCGAAAAAATCATTTTTTCTTAAACAAGTAAATTTTCTGTAATAATTAAATATTCTTATCTACTTGAATATCCGACCAAAAAATAATAAGAAAGAAAGGAAAAAGATTGCACAATGGAATCAATAACTAAACGCTAAAGACCGGCATGGAACAATAAACGTCCAGTAAGAACTCCACTGCTGGTGGTGGTCCTAACACAAGCATAACGCGTGGGTGGCCCACCGAACAACCAAGTCGCCCATGTCACCCGCGTATTCGGTTAACCCATTTGGTCATCTCAGTTTGGTGCATGCTACTACTAAGACTAAGTTGGGGGCGCCACCGATTCCCCCTTAATCATTCAACGTCTTTGCCACCATATGTACCAGCATGCAATGACAATCGATTTCTTTTATTTTAAATAATATTAAAATTAGTAAAAATGTTCCCGAATTTAAAAGATTTTTAATAAAAATTTCCACAAATACCCAAAAAAGTACTACAATTAAAAATATGCACACATTTTATAAAAACGAATTATTTTAGAATACATCACAAAAAGTTTAAGATCATTTGTTTTTAGGAAACGTTCTCAAATTTTCGAAAAAATATTTTTTTCTTAAACAAGTAAATTTTCTGTAATAATTAAATATTCTTAGCTACTTGAATATCCGACCAAAAAATAATAAGAAAGAAAGGATAAAGATTGCACAATGGAATCAATAACTAAACGCTAAAGACCGGCATGAAACAATAAACGTCCAGTAAGAACTCCACTGTTGGTGGTGGTCCTAATACAAGCATAACGCGTGGGTGGCCACCGAACAACCAAGTCGCCCATGTCACCCGCGTATTCGGCTAACCCATTTGGTCATCTCAGTTTGGTGTATGCTACTGCTAAGACTAAGTTGTTCCCCGCCCCGCCACTGGCCGGCCTTGCCGGGGCAAAGCCTCATGCGGTACCCGATGGCGGCGGGGTCTCTCTCCCTCACGCGCTAGGAATTTTTATCCCGATGAATCATCTCAGCTGCCGGCACCATTGGTGCGGTTCTGTTGCTGGCCTCCGCTTCGAACCAAGCCCGTTTGTAACATCTTAAATTTTCAATTTGGAATGTTATACAGTAGATTATCATGCATAGCATATTTTCTTGCATTTTGGTCGATCCTAGCAATTTCACGCAACTCAAGGACCCTCGGAGAGAGTTGAGATTTCGTTATTTTCATGTTTGAGTTTTCTCAAATTCTGAAAACAGTATCATTTGATTTTATTTATTTCATCTTCAATTATTTTCCCAATATCAAAAATATGAGAGAAGGGAATAATATGACTTTTCCAAATTTAGAAAAAAATGAAGATTTAATAAATAAATCAAATTTTGGATTTTTCCGGAGTTTATTTGCATTTTATTGGATTAGGGAAAAATACGCGTTTTCAAAATTTGCATCTAGGCCCCGAGAAAAGTTTATTTTGTTCAACTCATTTTTAGGAGTCGGGGAAAATTTATTTTGGAAATTTTGGAGTTCGTTTAGATTTTCTTTTCTTTGTTTTTTTCTGCGCGCGTATCTATTTAAAAAAAATCCGCGTCGCGCCCGCCTGGGCCAAGGCCCAGCCGCCCCTCGCGCGCGCCCGTGCATAGCCCCGCCGCCGCCCGCGCCGAGTCCGAACCAGACTCTAGCACCGTCGCCTGCTAGCGCCGCCGCCGCCGCCACACCGCCGCCCGCGCCTCGCCTCTGCCCCGCCGGAGCCGCTCGCCGAGGTAGCCGCCGCGCCGCGCCACCCCACCCCTCGGTTCGGTTTTTTTAAAAGAACCGTTCCGGTTTCTTTTGTTCTTTGTTTCGGGTTTTTTCCCGAAACCCTAGATCGGTTTTTCGTTTGTTTTCGGTTTAGTTGTTTAGCGACCGTTCGCCGGACCGTTCGTCCTAACGAACGTGATCACCGGTTATTCTAGGTTAACGAACGTCTGTTCGTTTAACCGTTCGTCGTTTCTTTTTCGTCGGATTTACTCCACGTTTTTCCGATCGCGATTTCAAATCCGATCTTCGTTCTAGTTTATCTCCCCTCTCGTTTATCGGAATCAGGTGATTCAAGCGCCTGGAGTTTCGTTTCGAGACCGCCGTTCCGACTAATCAACTCAAATAAGTTTTTGCTATTGTAAAATTTGACCTAGTTTCAACTTGCTAGAACCGAGTTGTTTTCTTCCGCCGTTTGTTTTCCGTTGCTTTGTTCGGTTCTTTCTCTCTTTGCAACCGGAGTTCCTAAGCTGAACTTTCTGGTTCGATCTCTTGTTCAAGTTTTACCTGTGCATTAGATGAGTACTTATTGTATGCTTGTTGTTTGTCTGCGATAGATTTTCCCGGAGTGCGCCGCCTGTTACTTCGAATCTCTAGGTCTCGCGGATCATCAGCAAGGCAAGTAACACTTTGATCATACCTTTTCTACAACCCAGTTTTATTGCATTAGATCAATCCTCACACATTGCATGATTAGGATCTAATTAAATTGTGGGATGAGAAGTAGATGAGGTAGTACCTATTATCTGTTTATTATGAAACCTTTGAGAGTTACTTCTGCGTTTGCTTATTATGCCATGCTATGCTAGTAGACGTGGATTGGGTGAGTGATATCCATGACAGATGTGAGTTTGATAATTTTAAGGGTTTATCTAAGGTGGCAACTTAAACACACATCTGGGTGGATTGAGGCACCTGGTTTCTATCAGGACTTGCCTGTTTTCTTTTGGACCGCCACCCAGGCTCAAAGGGATCATAAGATCTTTCATGCTAGAAACTTCCGTGTGCAGCCACAAGCCATTATGGGCTCTGGCATAGTTGACTAAGTCGTGCGAACTCTTCCAAGGTAGACTAGCAGATGTAGGGGAAAGTAGGTGTACCGGTCTATCCATCATAAGGTGCTAGCGCTTCTGAAAGACTGTGTCTCGGTTCTCAAACACCGTGTAGTGCGAGAAACCCAACGGAGGCGATCGAGTCTTGTGGGGAAAAGTGCGCAAACCTCTGCAGAGTGTAATAAACTAATCATGATTAGCCGTGTCCCCGGTTATGGACACCTTGAGTATCTAGTATTTGAATATCGTGTGAATCTCATCATGTTACTTCTAATTAATATTGTTGGGTTTTAATTGTTCACTTAATTGGGATCGGAATGTTGTCAACCATTCTCGATGTTCAACTACCATGATAGTTAAATAAATTTATTCCTTTGTAGTAGGGAAAAACTGGCTTTACGCAAAACTGTAACCATAGAGCTTTCCACAAGCCATACATGCATATAGTATAGCTCATTACTATTCATTACTCTCTGTGTGTTATCTTGCCAGCATATTCCATGTGCTGACCAGTTTTCGGGCTGCAACTTTCATGTTGCAGACATTTCACACGACGAGTAAGGTGCTGTTAGGTCGTGGTTCTATACTCAGTGATGCCGTTGGAGTTGATGGACCCATTTATCTTCCAAGTCTTCCGCTGTTATCAATATTAGATGGCCTTAAGCCATATTTATTGTAATAAGACTCCGTTGAGACACCGATGTAATAAGTGTGTGATTGCTACTCTGCTATAAATCCTTCGAAGTACTGTGTGGTGTCAGCATTACTGATCCAGGGATGACACCGGAGCACAGAGACTTGATCCATTCGGGTCGGGTCGCTACAGAGATGGTATCAGAGCACACGCTGACTATAGGACACGACCACTAAGTTAAAGCCATAGATCACTATTCTCTCCTCATTTTCTAACTCCTCATCTTTTCTACTCTTTTAGGATGACGGACGCGAAGATCAAGTACGCTCAACCGGATGAAGGCACCCCTTTTGGATTTCACTTGAAGGAAGTCACCAAATACCTGAACATTGGACTACCAAGCTTCACCGGGACTTTCAACGCCACTCTGCCTGAAGAGGAGCGCTGGAAGATTCAAGCTCACGTTCCAGGAAGGACATTCGCGCCAATCACAAAGCCCATAGATAGTGTTTTCAGTGCACCAACTTGGAGTCTAGGAAGGAGCATGGCAGTTCATATCACCATGGGACGCATTGGAGAAGTTTATCAAGAAGACCTCAAGGACACTATCTACCAGATTTGCGGACGCCGAGATGAACAATGGGAGTTAGTCAGCACCAAGAAGGATAGATCCATTGCATCATTTATCCAGTAGTTAAACCAGCACATTCGACGCCACGAGAACCAGATGTGCAATGATATGATAGAGTTGAAGAATGCGAAGGCTAGGATCATCAAGCTAGAAGGAGAACTGAAGGCTACACGCAAGGACTACATGGACGAAATCGTAGCTCTAGCAAGGCACAATGGCGATCTTAAGCAGGAGATTGAAGAACTCAAGGCGAAGTTAGTATCCAGAAAGGAGGACATGTACGTCACATGTCCGGACAACTACATCATTCTCGATGATACTGATTCGGATCCAAGTGAACCCGACTTTGAAGACGAAGCTGGAGCAGACATCATGGAGTCTTCCACCGATTCAAATTTCTAGAGGACCACCAAATATTAGCAGTATTTTCCCCATGTATACACTATAGTTCGAGCACTTTTGCAATAGATCTAGACCGCTTGTATGCCCTTGTTTGATTGGAATGAAGTGATTTTGTGTGCATTTGCTCATGTGCATTGGGGTAGTGTTTCTCTTTAGACCTCACTCTATTCTTAATTCTCATCTTTTCTAAACCCTCAGATGCCTCCGAGACGTGACAATGGATTTCCACCGGAACTCACTCAGTTGATCCAACAGCAGAATTAATTGATGCAATTGTTAGTCCAGAATCAGCAAAACAACAACAACAACCCACCTCCACCACCGCCACCTGTTGACCACTTAGCCCATTTCCTTAGGCTGAATCCGCCGGTGTTTTCCAGTAGCACCGAGCCAATAGTAGCAGACGATTGGCTCCGCAAGGTAGGAAGGGAGTTGACCACTGCAGGATGCACAGATGGTGAGAAAGTGAAGTTTGCCGCACATCAGTTAGAAGGACCTGCAGCATCATGGTGGGAGAATTTCACAGCCACCTTCCTAGTCGACACTGTCACATGGGATCAGTTTCAGTAAGCTTTCCGCACTGCCCATGTTTCAGCAGGAGCCATGGCCATGAAGAAGCGTGAGTTTCGCAACTTACGCCAAGGAGGAAGGACAGTTGGCCAGTACGTCGACGACTTCAGCAAGTTAGCCCGTTATGCCCCAGATGACGTTGCTACGGATGCAGCTAAGCAGGAAAAGTTTCTGGAAGGACTGAATGATGAGCTAAGCATACAGTTGATGGTAGCAAGTTTCAACAACTACCAGGAGTTGGTAGATCGTGCCATCATGATTGAAGGGAAGCAACGGCAGATTGAGAACCGCAAGAGGTGTTGGGGAACGTAGTAATTTCAAAAAATTTCCTACGCACACGCAAGATCATGGTGATGCATAGCAACGAGGGAGAGAGTCTGATCTACGTACCCTTGTAGATCGCAACGGAAGCGTTGACACAACGTAGAGGAAGTAGTCGTACGTCTTCTTCCCGATCCGACCGATCCAAGCACCGTTACTCCGGCACCTCCGAGTTCTTAGCACACGTACAGCTCGATGACGATCCCCGGGCTCCGATCCAGCAAAGCTTCGGGGAGGAGTTCCATCAGCACGACGGCGTGGTGACGATCTTGATGTTCTACCGACGCAGGGCTTCGCCTAAGCACTGCAACGATATGATCGAGGTGGAATATGGTGGCAGGGGGCACCGCACACGGCTAAGGAACGATCTCAAGGATCAACTTGTGTGTCTTGGGGTGCCCCCTGCCCCCGTATATAAAGGAGCAAGGGGAGGAGGCGGCCGGCCAAGGTGTGGCGCGCCAAGGGGAGTCCTACTCCCACCGGGAGTAGGACTCCTAGTTGGACTAGGAGAGAAGGGGGAGAATAGGAGGAAGAGAGGAAGGAAAGGGGGGGGGGGGGCGCCGGCCCCCTTCCCTTGTCCTATTCGGACTAGGAAGGGGAGGGGCGTGCGGCCACCTCTTGCCTCCTCTCCTCTTCTCCCTTAAGGCCCATGTTGGCCCAATAACCCCCCGGGGGGTTCCGGTAACCCCCCCGGTACTCCGGTAAAATGCCGATTTCACCCGGAACAATTCCGATGTCCAAATATAGGCTTCCAATATATCAATCTTTATGTCTCGACCATTTCGAGACTCCTCGTCATGTCCGTGATCACATCCGGGACTCCGAACTAACTTCGGTACATCAAAATGCATAAACTCATAATTACTGTCATCGTAACGTTAAGCGTGCGGACCCTACGGTTCGAGAACAATGCAGACATGACCGAGACACGTCTCCGGTCAATAACCAATAGCGGGACCTGGATGCCCATATTGGCTCCTACATATTCTACGAAGATCTTTATCGGTCAGACCGCATAACAACATACGTTGTTCCCTTTGTCATCGGCATGTTACTTGCCCGAGATTCGATCGTCGGTATCCAATACCTAGTTCAATCTCGTTACTGGCAAGTCTCTTTACTCGTTCTGTAATACATCATCTAACAACTAACATATTAGTTGCAGTGCTTGCAAGGCTTATGTGATGTGCATTACCGAGAGGGCCCAGAGATACCTCTCCGACAATCGAAGTGACAAATCCTAATCTCGAAATACGCCAACCCAACATCTACCTTTGGAGCCACCTGTAATACTCCTTTATAATCACCCAGTTACGTTGTGACGTTTGGTAGTACCCAAAGTGTTCCTCCGGTAAACGGGAGCTGCATAATCTCATAGTCATAGGAACATGTATAAGTCATGAAGAAAGCAATAGCAACATACTAAACGATCGGGTGCTAAGCTAATGGAATGGGTCATGTCAATCAGATCATTCAACTAATGATGTGACCTCGTTAATCAAATAACAACTCTTTGTTCATGGTTAGAAAACATAACCATCTTTGATTAACGAGCTAGTCTAGTAGAGGCATACTAGTGACACTCTGTTTTGTCTATGTATTCACACATGTATTATGTTTCCGGTTAATACAATTCTAGCATGAATAATAAACACTTATCATGATTCAAGGAAATAAATAATAACTTTATTATTGCCTCTAGGGCATATTTCCTTCAGTCTCCCACTTGCACTAGAGTCAATAATCTAGATTACATAGTAATGATTCTAACATCCATGGAGCCTTGGTGCTGATCATGTTTTGCTCGTGGAAGATGCTTAGTCAACGGGTCTGCAACATTCAGATCCGTATGTATCTTGCAAATCTCTATGTCTCCCACCTGGACTAGATCCCGGATGGAGTTGAAGCGTCTCTTGATGTGTTTGGTCCTTTTGTGAAATCTGGATTCCTTTGCCAAGGCAATTGCACCAGTATTGTCACAAAAGATTTTCATTGGACCCGATGCACTAGGTATGACACCTAGATCGGATATGAACTCCTTCATCCAGACTCCTTCATTCGCTGCTTCCGAAGCAGCTATGTACTCCGCTTCACATGTAGATCCCGCTACGACGCTTTGTTTAGAACTGCACCAACTGACAGCTCCACCGTTTAATGTAAACACGTATCCGGTTTGCAATTTAGAATCGTCCGGATCAGTGTCAAAGCTTGCATCAACGTAACCTCTTACGGTGAGCTCTTTGTCACCTCCATATACGAGAAACATATCCTTAGTCATTTTCAGGTATTTCAGGATGTTCTTGACCGCTGTCCAGTGATCCACTCCTGGATTACTTTGGTACCTCCCTGCTAAACTTATAGCAAGGCACACATCAGGTCTGGTACACAGCATTGCATACATGATAGAGCCTATGGCTGAAGCATAGGGAACATCTTTCATTTTCTCTCTATCTTCTGCAGTGGTCGGGCTTTGAGTCTTACTCAATCTCACACCTTGTAACACAGGCAAGAACCCTTTCTTTGCTTGATCCATTTTGAACTTCTTCAAAATCTTGTCAAGGTATGTGCTTTGTGAAAGTCCAATTAAGCGTCTTGATCTATCTCTATAGATCTTTATGCCTAATATGTAAGCAGCTTCACCGAGGTCTTTCATTGAAAAACTTTTATTCAAGTATCCCTTTATGCTATCCAGAAGTTCTATATCATTTCCAATCAGTAATATGTCATCCACATATAATATTAGAAATGCTACAGAGCTCCCACTCACTTTCTTGTACATACAGACTTCTCCAAAAGTCTTCATAAAACCAAATGCTTTGATCACACTATCAAAGCGTTTATTCCAACTCCGAGAGGCTTGCACCAGTCCATAAATGGATCACTGGAGCTTGCACACTTTGTTAGCTCCCTTTGGATCGACAAAACCTTCCGGTTGCATCATATACAACTCTTCTTCTAGAAATCCATTCAGGAATGCAGTTTTGACATCCATCTGCCAAATTTCATAATCATAAAATGCGGCAATTGCTAACATGATTCGGACAGACTTAAGCATCGCTACGGGTGAGAACGTCTCATCGTAGTCAATCCCTTGAACTTGTCGAAAACCTTTTGCGACAAGTCGAGCTTTGTAGACAGTAACATTACCATCAGCGTCAGTCTTCTTCTTAAAGATCCATTTATTCTCAATTGCTTGCCGATCATCGGGCAAGTCAACCAAAGTCCATACTTTGTTCTCATACATGGATCCCATCTCAGATTTCATGGCTTCAAGCCAATTTGCGGAATCTGGGCTCACCATCGCTTCTTCATAGTTCGTAGGTTCATCATGATCTAGTAGCATGACCTCCAGAACAGTATTACCATACCACTCTGGTGCGGATCTCGCTCTGGTTGATCTACGAGGTTCAGTAGTATCTTGATCTAAAGTTTCATGATCATCATCATTAGCTTCCTCACTTATTGGTGTAGGTGTCTCAGAAACGGTTTTCTGTGATGTACTACTTTCCAATAAGGGAGCAGGTACAGTTACCTCATCAAGTTCTACTTTCCTCCCACTCACTTCTTTCGAGAGAAATTCCTTCTCTAGAAAGTTTCCGAACTTAGCAACAAAAGTCTTGCCTTCGGATCTGTGATAGAAGGTGTATCCAATAGTTTCCTTTGGATATCCTATGAAGACACATTTCTCCGATTTGGGTTCGAGCTTATCAGGTTGAAGCTTTTTCACATAAGCATCGCAGCCCCAAACCTTAAGAAACGACAACTTTGGTTTCTTGCCAAACCATAGTTCATAAGGTGTCGTCTCAACAGATTTTGATGGTGCCCTATTTAACGTGAATGCGGCCGTCTCTAGAGCGTATCCCCAAAACGATAGCGGTAAATCAGTAAGAGACATCATAGATCGCACCATATCTAGTAAAGTACGATTACGATGTTCGGACACACCATTATGTTGTGGTGTTCCGGGTGGCGTGAGTTGCGAAACTATTCCACAATTTTTCAAATGTACACCAAACTCGTAACTCAAATATTCTCCTCCACGATCAGATCGTAGAAACTTTATTTTCTTGTTATGATGATTTTCAACTTCACTCTGAAATTCTTTGAACTTTTCAAATGTTTCAGACTTGTGTTTCATTAAGTAGATGTACCCATATCTGCTTAAGTCATCTGTGAAGGTGAGAAAATAACGATATCCGCCGCGAGCCTCAATATTCATCGGACCACATACATCGGTATGTATGATTTCCAATAAATCTGTTGCTCTCTCCATAGTACCGGAGAACGGTGTTTTAGTCATCTTGCCCATGAGGCATGGTTCGCAAGTACCAAGTGATTCATAATCAAGTGGTTCCAAAAGTCCATCAGTATGGAGTTTCTTCATGCGCTTTACACCGATATGACCTAAACGACAGTGCCACAAATAAGTTGCACTTTCATTATCAACTCTGCATCTTTTGGCTTCAACATTATGAATATGTGTATCACTACTATCGAGATTCATCAAAAATAGACCACTCTTCAAAGGTGCATGACCATAAAAGATATTACTCATATAAATAGAACAACCATTATTCTCTGATTTAAATGAATAACCGTCTCGCATTAAACAAGATCCAGATATAATGTTCATGCTCAACGCTGGCACCAAATAACAATTATTTAGGTCTAATATTAATCCCGAAGGTAGATGTAGAGGTAGCGTGCCGACCGCGATCACATCGACTTTGGAACCGTTTCCCACGCGCATCGTCACCTCGTCCTTTGCTAGTGTCCGCTTATTCCGTAGTCCCTGTTTCGAGTTGCAAATATTAGCAACAGAACCAGTATCAAATACCCAGGTGCTACTGCGAGCTCTAGTAAGGTACACATCAATAACATGTATATCACATATACCTTTGTTCACCTTGCCATCCTTCTTATCCGCCAAATACTTGGGGCAGTTCCGCTTCCAGTGACCAGTCTGCTTGCAGTAGAAGCACTCAGTTTTAGGCTTAGGTCCAGACTTAGGTTTCTTCTCTTGAGCAGCAACTTGCTTGCCGCTCTTCTTGAAGTTCCCTTTCTTCTTCCCTTTGCCCTTTTTCTTGAAACTAGTGGTTTTGTTAACCATCAACACTTGATGCTCCTTCTTGATTTCTACTTCCGCAGCTTTCAGCATTGCGAAGAGCTCGGGAATAGTCTTGTTCATCCCTTGCATATTATAGTTCATCACGAAGCTCTTGTAGCTTGGTGGCAGTGATTGGAGAATTCTGTCAATGACGCAATCATCCGGAAGATTAACTCCCAATTGAATCAAGTGATTATTATACCCAGACATTTTGAGTATATGCTCACTGACAGAACTGTTCTCCTCCATCTTGCAGCTATAGAACTTATTGGAGACTTCATCTCTCAATCCGGGCATTTGCTTGAAATATTAACCTCGACTCCTGGAACATCTCATATGCTCCATGACGTTCAAAACGTCGTTGAAGTCCCGATTCTAAGCCGTAAAGCATGGCACACTGAACTATCGAGTAGTCATCAGCTTTGCTCTGCCAGACGTTCATAACATCTGGTGTTGCTCCAGCAGCAGGCCTGGCACCCAGCGGTGCTTCCAGGACGTAATTCTTCTGTGCAGCAATGAGGATAATCCTCAAGTTACGGACCCAGTCCGTGTAATTGCTACCATCATCTTTCAACTTTGCTTTCTCAAGGAACGCATTAAAATTCAACGGAACAACAACACGAGCCATCTATCTACAATCAACATAAACAAGCAAGATACTATCAGGTACTAAGTTCATGATAAGTTTAAGTTCAGTTAATCAAATTACTTAAGAACTCCCACTTAGGTAGACATCCCTCTAATCCTCTAAGTGATCACGTGATCCAAATCAACTAAACCATAACCGATCATCACGTGAGATGGAGTAGTTTTCAATGGTGAACATCGTTATGTTGATCATATCTACTATATGATTCACGCTCGACCTTTCGGTCTCTATGTTCCGAGGCCATATCTGTATATGCTTGGCTCGTCAAGTATAACCTGAGTATTCCGCGTGTGCAACTGTTTTGCACCCGTTGTATTTGGACGTAGAGCTTATCACACCCGATCATCACGTGGTGTCTGGGCACGACGAACTTTGGCAACGGTGCATACTCAGGGAGAACACTTCTTGATAATTTAGTGAGAGATCATCTTATAATGCTACTGTCAATCAAAGCAAGATAAGATGCATAAAAAGATAAACATCACATGCAATCAATATAAGTGATATGATATGGCCATCATCATCTTGTGCTTGTGATCTCCATCTCCGAAGCACCGTCATGATCACCATCGTCACCGGCGTGACACCTTGATCTCCATCGTAGCATCGTTGTCGTCTCGCCAATCTTATGCTTCCACGACTATCACTACCGCTTAGTAATAAAGTAAAGCATTACATCGCGATTGCATTGTATACAATAAAGCGACAACCATATGGCTCCTGCCAGTTGCCGATAACTCGATTACAAAACATGATCATCTCATACAATAAAATTTAGCATCATGCCTTGACCATATCACATCACAACATGCCCTGCAAAAACAAGTTAGACGTCCTCTACTTTGTTGTTGCAAGTTTTACGTGGCTGCTACGGGCTTTAAGCAAGAACTCATCTTACCTACGCATCAAAACCACCACGATAGTTTGTCAAATAGACTCCGTTTTAACCTTCTCAAGGACCGGGCGTAGCCACACTCGGTTCAACTAAAGTTGGAGAGACAGTCGCCCGCAAGCCATCTGTGTGCAAAGCACGTCGAGGGAACCGGTCTCGCATAAGCGTACGCGTAAGGTTGGTCCGGGTCGTCTCATCCAACAATACCGCCGAACCAAAGTATGACATGCTGGTAGGCAGTATGACTTGTATCGCCCACAACTCACTTGTGTTCTACTCGTGCAAATAACATCAAACCATAAAACCTAGGCTCTGATGCCACTGTTGGGGAACGTAGTAATTTCAAAAAATTTCCTACGCACACGCAAGATCATGGTGATGCATAGCAACGAGGGGGAGAGTCTGATCTACGTACCCTTGTAGATCGTAACAGAAGCGTTGACACAACGTAGAGGAAGTAGTCGTACGTCTTCTTCCCGATCCGACCGATCTAAGCACCGTTACTCCGGCACCTCCGAGTTCTTAGCACACGTTCAGCTCGATGACGATCCCCGGGCTCCGATCCAGCAAAGCTTCGGGGAGGAGTTCCGTCAGCACGACGGCGTGGTGACGATCTTGATGTTCTACCGACGCAGGGCTTCGCCTAAGCACTGCAACGATATGATCGAGGTGGAATATGGTGGCAGGGGGCACTGCACACGGCTAAGGAACGATCTCAAGGATCAACTTGTGTGTCTTGGGGTGCCCCCTGCCCCCGTATATAAAGGAGCAAGGGGAGGAGGCAGCCGGCCAAGGTGTGGCGCGCCAAGGGGAGTCCTACTCCCACCGGGAGTAGGACTCCTAGTTGGACTAGGAGAGAAGGGGGAGAATAGGAGGAAGAGAGGAAGGAAAGGGGGGGGGGGGGGGCGCCGGCCCCCTTCCCTTGTCCTATTCGGACTAGGAAGGGGAGGGGCGCGCGGCCACCTCTTGCCTCCTCTCCTCTTCTCCCTTAAGGCCCATGTTGGCCCAATAACCCCCCGGGGGGTTCCGGTAACCCCCCCGGTACTCCGGTAAAATGCCGATTTCACCCGGAACAATTCCGATGTCCAAATATAGGCTTCCAATATATCAATCTTTATGTCTCGACCATTTCGAGACTCCTCGTCATGTCCGTGATCACATCCGGGACTCCAAACTAACTTCGGTACATCAAAATGCATAAACTCATAATTACTGTCATCGTAACGTTAAGCGTGCGGACCCTACGGTTCGAGAACAATGCAGACATGACCGAGACACGTCTCCGGTCAATAACCAATAGCGGGACCTGGATGCCCATATTGGCTCCTACATATTCTACGAAGATCTTTATCGGTCAGACCGCATAACAACATACGTTGTTCCCTTTGTCATCGGTATGTTACTTGCCCGAGATTCGATCATCGGTATCCAATACCTAGTTCAATCTCGTTACTGGCAAGTATCTTTACTCGTTCCTTAATACATCATCTAACAACTAACATATTAGTTGCAGTGCTTGCAAGGCTTATGTGATGTGCATTACCGAGAGGGCCCAGAGATACCTCTCCGACAATCGGAGTGACAAATCCTAATCTCGAAATACGCCAACCCAACATCTACCTTTGGAGCCACCTGTAATACTCCTTTATAATCACCCAGTTACGTTGTGACATTTGGTAGTACCCAAAGTGTTCCTCCGGTAAACGGGAGCTGCATAATCTCATAGTCATAGGAACATGTATAAGTCATGAAGAAAGCAATAGAAACATACTAAACGATCGGGTGCTAAGCTAATGGAATGGGCCATGTCAATCAGATCATTCAACTAATGATGTGACCTCGTTAATCAAATAACAACTCTTTGTTCATGGTTAGAAAACATAACCATCTTTGATTAACGAGCTAGTCTAGTAGAGGCATACTAGTGACACTCTGTTTTGTCTATGTATTCACACATGTATTATGTTTCCGGTTAATACAATTCTAGCATGAATAATAAACACTTATCATGATTTAAGGAAATAAATAATAACTTTATTATTGCCTCTAGGGCATATTTCCTTCAAGAGGAAGTATGGACAGGGGAAGTATAACTCTGGAGCCCAGCAGAAGCCCCGTTTTACCCCTAAACTGGGAATTCAGTTTCAGCATACCCATGGCGGAGGTAGTTCGCACACCCATAATGGCCACAAGAATGGTAATGGGAATGGAGGAAGCAACGGCCAGAATCGGACCATCCCATCAACCCCAGCCAAGAGGGATCTGAGTCAAGTCACCTGTTTCAAGTGTTCCAAGACCGGACATTATGCCAATGAATGTCCTGAAGGCCAGAATGGGAATGGAAATGGAAGCTCAGGGAAGAAGCCGAACCCTTTCAATAGGGGACAGGTGAACCACGTTAACCTGGAGGAGGTTGAAGATCAACCTGATGCAGTAATCGGTAAGTTTTTGGTTAAGTCATTTACCGCACTCGTTCATTTCGATACTGGTGCATCGCATTCATACATATCAAGGGGATTTGTGGAAAAATATAGCCTGCCCACTAGGATTCTTAAAACGCCTATGCTAGTAAGCTCGCCAGGAGCAGAGTACATGGCCAGACAAGGATGTTTTTAAGTGCCATTAAGCATAGGAAGGCATGTTTTCCCAACGGATTTAATCATTCTGGAATCCCAAGGTCTGGATGTAATTCTCGGTATGGATTGGCTGTCGATGTATGGAGGAAACATCGATTGTGCTAGTAAGTCAATTTTGCTCACAACGCCAGAAGGAAGAAGGATCAAGTATGTATCCCGGCATGTGCCAAATAGGACACAAGTAAATTGCCTAACAGGAGTTGTACAGGAGGAAGTACCAGTGGTAAAGGATTTTCCTGATGTATTTCCTGAGGCATGCCACCGGATAGAGACATTGAGTTTTTGATTGAGTTATTGCCAGGTACAGGCCCAATATCGAAGCGGCCATACCGGATGCCAGCAAAGGATTTGGTAGAAATTAAGAATCAGATTAAGGAGTTATTGGAGAAAGGTTACATACGCCCAAGTTCTTCGCCTTGGGGATCACCCGTACTTCTAGTGGAGAAGAAGGATGGATCATTAAGAATGGTTGTTGATTACCGTGGATTAAATGAAGTAACCATCAAGAACAAGTACCCACTACCAATGATTAATGATCTGTTTGATCGTTTGCAAGGAGTTAAAGTGTTTTCCAAGATCGATTTGCGATCAGGGTACCATCAGTTGAAGATTCGAGAGTAGGACATACCCAAGACAGCTTTTACCACGAGATACGGATTGTACGAATATACCGTTATGTCATTTGGACTGACTAACGCGCCTGCCTATTTTATGAACCTGATGAACAAAGTGTTTATGGAGTTTTTGGATAAGTTCGTCGTAGTGTTCATTGATGATATCCTGGTTTATTCAAAGAATGAAGAAGAGCATAAGGAACATTTGCGTTTGGTTTTGGAGAAACTAAGGGAACATCAGTTATATGCCAAATTTAGCAAATGTGAGTTTTGGTTGAAGGAAGTAGGATTCCTCGGACACGTTATATCCGGAGAAGGGATAGCAGTTGACCCCATAAAGGTTGAGACCGTAACCGAATGGGAAGCACCAACGACAGTTGGAGAGATCCGGAGTTTTCTTGGACTCGCAGGATACTACCGGAGATTCATTGAGAACTTTCAAAGATTGCGAAGCCTATGACGGAGTTGTTAAAGAAGGATACTAAGTTCAAATGGACTGAGGAGTGTGAGGCTAGTTTCTAGGAGTTGAAGAAACGTTTGGTTACCTCGCCAGTGTTGATTTTGCCAGATCAGACCAAGGATTATGAGGTGTATTGCGACGCTTCACGTCGAGGACTTGGAGCAGTGCTTATGCAGGAAGGGAGAGTTGTTTCATATGCTTCACGACAACTGAAGCCTCATGAATTGAATTATGCCACACATGATTTGGAGTTAGCAGCCGTAGTGCATGCATTGAAGACATGGAGACATTTCCTCATTGGAAATCATTGTGAGGTGTACACGGATCACAAGAGTTTGAAGTACATTTTCACGCAGAAGGAGTTGAATCTCAGACAAAGGAGATGGTTGGAGCTCATCAAGGATTATGATATGAGATTGCATTACCATCCCGGAAAAGCTAATGTAATAGCTGACGCATTGAGCCGTAAGAGCCATGTCAATACGTTAATAACGGAGGAAATACCCAAGGAGTTACTAGAAAACCTTCGTGAACTAAGTTTAGAGATAGTTCCGAAAGGCCATGTAGCAGCATTGGAGATTCAATCAACATTGATGGATAAAATCCGAGAGGCTCAGAAATCGGACAAGGAGATTGCTTCTATAAAGAAGAAAATGAGTGAAGGAAAAGCAAAGGGATTTCATGAGGATGAGCACGATACCCTATGGTTTGAGGACCGTGTTTATGTGCCCAATGACCCGAAGATCAGGAAGTTGATTCTACAAGAGGCACATGATTCACCATATTCGATTCACCCAGGAAATACCAAGATGTATTTGGATTTTAAGGAGACATTCTGGTGGACCGGAATGAAGAAGGATATTGCAGCATATGTAGCAGTTTGTGATGTGTGTCATAGAGTGAATGCAGAACATCAGAAGCCAGCCGGATTGTTGCAACCATTGCTGATACCCGAATGGAAGTGGGATAAGATAGGTATGGATTTTATCACAGGACTACCCAGGACGAAGGCAGGCTATGACTCGATATGGGTAGTAGTTGATCGTTTGACGAAGGTAGCACATTTCATTCCAGTTAAGACCACTTACACCAGTGCTAAGTTGGCAAAGATATACATGACTAGGATCATTTGTTTGCATGGAGTTCCGAGGAGTATTGTATCAGACAGAGGAACCCAATTTACCTCAAAGTTTTGGAATCAGTTGCATGAAACTTTGGGAACCAGGCTGGAGTTCAGTACCGCTTTTCATCCGCAGACAGATGGACAGACCGAGAGAGTCAATCAGATTTTGGAAGATATGCTGAGAGCTTGTGCACTAGATTATGGATCTAGTTGGGACGATAACTTGCCATATGCGGAGTTTTCCTATAACAATAGTTACCAAACCAGTTTGAAGATGGCACCTTTCGAAGCTTTATACGGAAGGAGGTGCAGGACACCGTTGTCATGGGACGAAGTTGGAGACCGTCAGTTGTTTGGACCCGATTTGATTAAAGAGTCTGAACAGAAGGTGAAGTTGATTCGCGATAGGCTCAAGGTAGCCCAGTCCAGGCAGAAGAGCTACGCAGATTCTAAATGCAAGGAGACAGTTTACGAAACCGGAGACAGAGTTTATCTCCGAGTATCCCCACTTCGAGGAGTTAAGCGCTTTGGAGTTAAGGGAAAACTAGCACCACGTTTCGTTGGGCCGTATAAGATCTTGCAACGTATGGGAGAAGTCCCTTATAAGTTGGAATTACCAGAGGGACTGTCAGGAGTTCATGATGTATTCCATGTTTCTCAGCTGAAGAAATGTCACGCCGAGATGGCCGAGGTACCGCTAAGAGATACAGTGCCGCTTGAAGCGATTCAGTTGAAGGACGACTTAACGTATGAGGAGAAACCCGTCAAGATTCTCGATTTTGCCAGCAGAGTTACCCGCAGCAAGGTTATCAAGTTTTGTAAAGTTCAGTGGAACCACCACTCCGAGGATGAAGCCACCTGGGAGAGAGAAGAAGATTTGCTCAAGGACCACCCTCACCTATTTTTTAGCCAACCCGAATCTCGAGGGCGAGAATCATCTTAAGGGGGTAGGTTTGTAACATCCCAAATTTTCAATTTGGAATGTTATACAGTAGATCATCATGCATAGCATATTTTCTTGCATTTTGGTCGATCCTAGAAATTTCACGCAACTCAAGGACCCTCGGAGAGGTTGGAGATTTCGTTATTTTCATATTTGAGTTTTCTCAAATTCTGAAAAGAGGATCATTTGATTTTATTTATTTCATCTTCAATTATTTTCCCAATATCAAAAATATGAGAGAAGGGAATAATATGACTTTCCCAAATTTAGGAAAAATGAAGATTTAATAAATAAATCAAATTTTGGATTTTTCCAGAGTTTATTTGCATTTTATTGGATTAGGGAAAAATGCGTGTTTTCAAAATTTGCATCTAGGCCCCGAGAAAAGTTCATTTTGTTCGACTCATTTTTAGGAGTCGGGGAAAATTTACTTTGGGAATTTTGGAGTTCGTTTAGATTTTCTTTTCTTTGTTTTTTTTCTGCGCGCGTATCTATTTAAAAAAAAATCCGCGTCGCGCCCGCCTGGGCAAAGGCCCAGCCGCCCCTCGCGCGCGCCCGCGCGTAGCCCCGCCGCCGCCCGCGCCGAGTCCGAACCGGATTCTAGCGTCGCCGCCGCCGCCCTTTCTTGCCCCCTCCCCCAAGTTTCCTCCCCCCCTTTAAATACCCCAATACCCCCCTCCTCTCTCCCACACCACCCCGCCGCCCCTCGCCCGCGCCGCCGCCTGCCCGCACCCCCGCCTGCTAGCGCCGCCGCCGCCGCCACACCGTCGCCCGCGCCTCGCCTCTGCCCCGCCGGAGCCGCTCGCCGGAGCCCCTCGTCGAGGTAGCCGCCGCGCCGCGCCACCCCTCCCCTCGGTTCGCTTTTTTTTAAAGAACCGTTCCGGTTTCTTTCGTTCTTTGTTTCGGTTTTTTTCCCGAAACCCTAGATCAGTTTTTCGTTTGTTTTCGGTTTAGTTGTTTAGCGACCGTTCGCCGGACCGTTCGTCCTAACGAACGTGATCACCGGTTATTCTAGGTTAACGAACGTCCGTTCGTTTAACCGTTCGTCGTTTCTTTTTCGTCCGATTTACTCCATGTTTTTCCGATCGCGATTTCAGATCCGATCTTCGTTCTAATTTATCTCCCCGCTCGTTTATCGGAATCAGGTGATTCAAACGCCTGGAGTTTCGTTTCGAAACCGCCGTTCCGACTAATGAACTTAAATAAGTTTTTGCTACTATAAAATTTGACCTAGTTTCAACTTACTAGAACCGAGTTGTTTTCTTCCGCCGTTTGTTTTCCGTTGCTTTGTTCGGTTCTTTCTCTCTTTGCAACCGGAGTTCCTAAGCTGAACTTTCTGGTTTGATCTCTTGTTCGAGTTTTACCTGTGCATTAGATGAGTACTTATTGTATGCTTGTTGTTTGTCTGCGATAGATTACCCGGAGTGCGCCGCCTGTTACTTCGAATCTCTAGGTCTCACGGATCATCAGCAAGGCAAGTAACACTTTGATCATACCTTTTCTACAACCCAGTTTTATTGCATTAGATCAATCCTCACACATTGCATGATTAGGATCTAATTAAATTGTGGGATGGGAAGTAGATGAGGTAGTACCTATATCTGTTTATTATGAAACCTTTGGGAGTTACTTCTGCGTTTGCTTATTATGCCATGCTATGCTAGTAGACGTGGATTGGGTGAGTGATATCCATGACAGATGTGAGTTTGATAATTTTAAGGGTTTATCTAAGGTGGCAACTTAAACACACATCTGGGTGGATTGAGGCACCTGGTTTCTATCAGGACTTGCCTGTTTTCTTTTGGACCGCCACCCAGGCTCAAAGGGATCATAAGATCTTTCATGCTAGAAACTTCCGTGTGCAGCCACAAGCCATTATGGGCTCTGGCATAGTTGACTAAGTCGTGCGAACTCTTACAGGGTAGACTAGCAGATGTAGGGGAAAGTAGGTGTACCAGTCTACCCATCGTAAGGTGCTAGCGCTTCTGAAAGACTGTGTCTCGGTTCTCAAACACCGTGTACTGCGAGAAACCCAACGGAGGCGATCGAGTCCTGTGGGGAAAAGTGCGCAAACCTCTGCAGAGTGTAATAAACTAATCATGATTAGCTGTGTCCCCGGTTATGGACATCTTGAGTATCTAGTATTTGAATATCGTGTGAATCTCATCATGTTACTTCTAATTAATATTGTTGGGTTTTAATTGTTCACTTAATTGGGATCGGAATGCTGTCAACCATTCTCGATGTTCAACTACCATGATAGTTAAATAAATTTATTCCTTTGTAGTAGGGAAAAACTGGCTTTACGCAAAACTATAACCATAGAGCTTTCCACAAGCCATACATGCATATAGTATAGCTCATTACTATTCATTACTCTCTGTGTGTTACCTTGCCAGCATATTCCATGTGCTGACCCGTTTTCGGGCTGCAACTTTCATGTTGCAGACATTTCAGACGACGAGTAATGTGCTGTTAGGTCGTGGTTCTATACTCAGTGATGCCGTTGGAGTTGATGAACCCATTTATCTTCCAAGTCTTCCGATGTTATCAATATTAGATGGCCTTAAGCCATATTTATTGTAATAAGACTTCGTTGAGACACCGATGTAATAAGTGTGTGATTGCTACTCTGCTATAAATCCTTTGAAGTACTGTGTGGTGTCAGCATTACTGATCCAGGGATGACACCGGAGCACAGAGACTTGATCCATTCGGGTCGGGTCGCTGCACCGTTGTGGCCTGGGGAGTCCAGCAACCCGATACATGCCTCGCCTAGTGGCTGTTCGCCAAGGGCTGGGCTACGCCCAACGGTTGGTGGAGGGTGTAGATCGCCGGCCTGGACTGCAGGTCGATCCCATCTCCATGGCGCTGCGTACTGAACGCACAAGTGATGTGGATTGGAGATTCTTCCTAGCCCCCGGCATGGTTCCGTTGGTTGGCTGCAACTCCGATGCAGCTTTCGGCGGATGTCCGTGTAAGCTTTGCTATAGCTATGCACTGGTGCTCATGGTCAGCGAGGTGGTAGTCAGTGGTGAGGTTCTTTGTCGTTGTCGGTGTTGGTCCGTGATGACAACCCTCTCCTGCAAAGGCACCCTTCCCACGGATTGCGTTGGCCACCGAAAGATCTTTGTGAGGGTCATTCTTTCCGAATCCGATGGTTGCCTTTGACAGTGAGATGCAATCTATGGATAATGACTTGACACATAGGGTATGTTTATGCAGTAGAGGAGATTGGTTTCTATTCCAGAGCACGCAACTACTAGGATTGTGGAAACGTGATGGTGACGACACATGTTTGACTTCGATGGTGGTGCTCCTTGAGTACCCACTCTCGAGCTGCGGGGTGGAAATCTAGGTGTGTCCTGAGTTGGTCGTACCTGACAATCGCGATGTTTTTACATTGTTACATTGTTGAAGACATTGCTCGGATATGCTTGGACTGGTTCTTGAAGGTGAAAACCTAGACTCTGGCTTTTGGTGGCCCGATCTGGCGACACTCGAGCCTCGCTCCCTTGTTGATGGCATTGCCTTTGAATAACCTCGTTGTCCTTGTGATGTCATGATATGGTTCGTGTGCATATGGTTATTTTTGCAGGTTGTCGATCGCGGATTTGATTGCCTCAGTTTTTTTATTACTTGTGCTTGCTTAGGCATATCTTTGGTCTTATATGACTATGCTATTTGCCGGCAATTTATTTTGTGTGTGTGTGTGGGGGGGGGGGGGGGGGGGATGTTGGTTGTGTGCATCCTAACTATCCAGAGGTCGAATGTGTCCTCAATTTTATTGTATTTGCTTGATACTTCATTTTGAGTAATAAATCCACACTTTCTGCCCCCCCCCCCCAATAATAAAAACCAACTACATATACTTATTAAAATGTTCATGAACTGAATAATTGTTCCAGAATTTTAAAATTTGTTTGGATTTTTTTAAATATCCATGAGTATTGAAAATATCTGGAAATTTATAAAAAAATCCTGATTTTTTTAAAAATCACTTTTTTAGAAAATAGAAAAATGTTTAAAATATTTCGAATCTTTAGAAAGTGTTCACAGGTTAGAAAATATTCCTAAATTTGAAAAAAATAGAACTGAAAAGACGTTTATGAATCATTGAAATATTTTGTAATTCAAAATATGTTCCTTGTAATTTCAAAGAAGTTTCTCAATTTAAATATGAACATAAATTTGAAGATAAATTCATGAATTTGAAAATACTCCAGGATTTAAAAAGAAATCATGAGGTAAATGTTCGAAAAATAAGAAAGCAAAAATAAATGAAAATGATATGAAAGCTGGAAATAATAGATTCAATAACATATAAAATATCATCAAAACAAAAATATATATGAGAAAACTAGTTGTAAGAGGGACATATATGAGCCGGGCCATAGTATATTAGCGAATACGCACACGGAATAGTTTAGCCCTGCCCTTTCGCGGATCAGGCCTATCTCGCGCTTATGGAAGGAGATATGGCTGTCTCGCGTGACTGAGATGGCCAGCGCGCGGTACGCTACAAACCTAACCGGTCGATTTTCACTGTTTTTCTTTTCTCATTTTTATTTTCGTTTTGTGCATATTTGTTTATACCTACAAATATTATAAATGTGTAAAGAAAAGTGTTACAAAAATACAAATTAGAAGAAACACTTTACACAAATTTTGGCAAAATGGTAATCATGACTGTAAAAATGGTTAAATGTCTATATAAGAAATGTTTAGGATGTATATGAAAAATGAACTAAAAAATGGCACAATATGTATGGAGAAAAGTATATAAAAAATATATGATACAAAGAATGTTAATCATGTATACGAAAAAGTAGAATGAGACATAAATAAAAATATATATATATATATATATATGTGTGTGTGTGTGTGTGTGTGTGTGTGTGTGTGTGTGTGTGTGTGTGTGTGTGTGTGTGTGTTTTATAAAATGTTAGTCAAGTATTTAGAAAAAGTAGGCATGTATGTATAAAATATTCCTGACTATACAAAAAATTACAGTATTTATGAAAAAAGTACACATCAAAAGATATATGTTACACATAAACTTAAATATGCATTTTATAAAAGCTAAACATGTATACAAAAAATGTTCTTGGTGTATAAAAAACTACAATATTTATGAAAAATATATTTAAAACAATATATTTTTTCAAAAAAATGTAATCATGTATATGAAAATGTAAGCATGAATTAAAAGATGTAAAAAACCATTGAAAACCGAAAAAAGAAATACAAAGAAACAAAGGAAAAACATAGGGAAAAAACTGTAAAAAACTGTGAAAGAAACAAAAAAATGTAGTAAAAAACAAAGAAAATTAAAACTGATAAAACAATGAGAGAAACAAAAAAATAGATTAAAAAATAGAAAACCAACGAGAAGTAATGAAAGAAGAAAAAAAAAGGACTAAACCACTATGTGAAACGAGCGAGCGACCGACCTTACTAATGGGTTGGCCGTATATGCACGCGGTTCAGGCGAGACGAATGTTATACTCGCTCTAAGCGAGATACATCATTCGAGCCTCTCACGTGGCACATGCTTCCTCAAGTATTCTCAAAATTGACATTTCCTAGACCTTGCTCGGAGTATTCTGCGTGAGCAGTATCTACATTGCTACTCTCTGTCATAGTTGGCAAGCGTTCGATGGGTCGGCTCAATATGGGTTAGGGGGAGCGGGCTTCTATGCGAATTATTTCCGGTGTAACGAATGAAATTTATCTCCATTTGCAAGAGTTAAGGTCGTGATCACCAACACGCGTGTCGAGTGGACCAGACAATTTAGCGGGAGCACAAGGAGCTGGTTTTGTGAAACTTCTGGAACCTTCGGTCCAGTTTTGGATAGGTTCCAGAAGTTTTTTTAATACATCTTTCTATTTTGTCTTTTGTCATTATTTTTTGTTTTATCTCCTTTTATTTTTAACCATTTTTGTCCGTTTGTTCTTTTTTCTTTGCGTTCTCCTTTCTTTATCTGTTTGAATTCATGATTTTTTTGACATCGTGAATATTTCTCCATTAATAAACTTTTTAAACTGTGCAAACATTTTTGAATCCACAAATAACATTTCAAATGTGAGCATTATTAAAATCCATGAACATTTTTGAATTCTTGAACGTTTTGGTGATCTGCGACCACTTTTTAAGAATTATGATTTTATTTTAATACGCGAATACACTTCTTAATTTATGGTTGTTTTTAAGATTCAGAAACATATTTCAAAATCATGAGCATTTTATAGTCTGTGAATATTTTTTGAATCCATGAACATATTTTCATATTCATAGACATTTTTGATAATCTGTGAAAAAATTCGAATATGCGGACATTCTTTTCGTTGAACATTTTTCAAATTCAAGATTTTTTTTAATTCATGAATATTTTTCAAATTTACAAAAAGAATTGAACTCATGAAACATTTTCAAATTCCGGAACATCTGTTCATATTCACAAAATTTTGTTATTGTTCATGAAAAATTGGTTGATGAAAGAAAACGATGCAAAAGTGCTACAATTTTGTTTGGTGGTACAATTGCGTTACATGACAACTCAAACAGTGGAATGCTAGCGGATTAGTGGGTCGACCCATAGTGGGGCCCTGTAGGAGACGGAACCCTACCGTATCACTTGAAATAGTACATAGCAGCGGCAGATCCTATTTGACGCTCGCGAGTGTCAAAAGACGAGCCTTCGCTGCAGCAAGGCTGCCTACGCCTCGGTTTGGGCCGGCCCACGGTCGTTCTTTTTTGTTTTTCTTCTTCTTCTTTTTTCATTTCTGATTCTATTTGTATTTTATTTTTTCTTTTACTTTCCCATTTTCCATTTTTATATTTCTTTCTTTCTTCGTGTATTATTCCAGTTTATTTGTGCATTTATATACAAAAATGTTCATTGTATATTTAACGAAATGTTCACCCCATATTAAGAAAATGTGCAACATATTTTTTTAATGTTCATTTTGTATTTAAAAAAAATCAGCGTGTATCACAAGAATGTTCAATGTGTATTAAAATGAATGTATATGTAAAAGTTCTTCAACATTGGATTTTCAATTTTTTTGTTCATTTTTGAAAAAAAATCAAAATCGATTTTTTTTCACAATTTTCAGACATTATTAAAAATATATAATTGCTCACATTGTTTTCCAAGAAATGTTAAAAATATTGGAAAATTTTGGATCTGCTGGTTTACATAGTACTTTTACTGTGGCGCTGCAAATTAGACATCTTTAGTGGCTAGTTTTAGTGGCCAGCGATGATGCTATCGATTGTGTGGTCATGTGTTCGAGGTCTGTGCAGTGCTTTATCATTTTCCTGACATTTTTCATCAGTCGACACCTAGGAATGAGCCGGCCTGTTTTGCCTGTTCTATTAGCGAAAGCTATTCAGCTTGACGCTCACGGGCATCCGATAGGGGCTCTCCATAGCAGCTCCATGTGGCATCAAGTCTTGTCAAACATGACATTTTCTGGACCTTGCGTGGAGTTAATTGCCCGTTTGCGAGCGGGCGCCTGAAGGTGCAGTTTTCCAGACATTTTTACATCGGTCGACACCTGGCTTGCCGCTCACGGGCGTCCGATAGGGGCTCTCCATAGCAGCTTTATGTGGCCTCAAATCTTGTAAAATATGACATTTTCTGGACCTTGCCTAGAGTTAAGCGCCCGTTTGCGAACGGGCGCCTGAAGGCGCAGTTTTACATTTTTACATCTGTCGACACCTGGCTTGACGCTCATGGTCGTCCCATAGGGGTTCTCCATAGCAGCTCCATGTGGCCTCAAGACTTGTAAAACATGACATTTTTTGTACCTTGCCTGGAGTTAAGCGCCCGTTTGTGAATGGGGTGCCTGAAGGTACAGTTTGTCGGGCTCAACCCAACTTTTTCTCTCTGTTATTAAAAAGAGAAAAGGAATCGTGAGCGTGCGTTGGGTGAAAATTGAACCAGAGACCCACTTGTTAACCGTACGTTGGACTAACCAACACACCCTCATTGTTGGATAAATATCTGGGTCTACCTTCTATGATTGGAGTGGATAAAGTGACTTGCTTCGAGCATATCATTGAAAGGATTCAAATTATGATCAATGGCTGGAAGGAACGGACCCTCTCTTTTGGTGGCAAAGAAGCGTTAATTAAAGCGGTGGCCCAAGCCATCCCAACATATGCGATGAGTGTGTTTAAATTCCCAAAAGAAATCTGTAAGGGGATACTGATGCAATGTTGCACTACTGGTGGGGTGGCGAAGAAGATCGAAGGAAAATACATTGGTTCGCATGGTGGAAAATGTATGTGCCGAAGGAGAAGGGTGGAATGGGTTTCAGAGATATACATAGTTTTAACATGGCCCTGCTAGCTAAGCAGGTTTGGAGGCTTAATTTTTTTTTGAAGGTCACCGGGGACCTGAATCTTTTCTTTTTTCTATTGCATCATCCCCCTAGGCTGGGGGAGTTGTTTACACATTGCGGGGAGGGGGTACTGAGAGAGGGAGGGCGGGCACAGGCGCCACACCCTAATACTAAGACTAATTCTCTTGAGAGAACGCACGCAGCCACCTATCTGCGCACGGTCAATCGGCCACTTTCAAACGGCCTTTCCATAGGACCGAATCTTCCCGGCAGCACCCGAGCAAGCGGGACAGGGAAGGCCGAGCGCCTTGGAACACAACGGCATTTCGATGCTTCCACAGCTGCCAACAACAAAGTAGGGTGAAGGAGGCGTGGGCGGCATCACCGACCACCCCCCGCACATCCAAGGCCTGGAGAGCGCCAACCTGGTAACCCTTTCCGGCCACCTCAACACCCACGGCCAGCCAGAATGAGCGGGCAAGGGGACAGTCAAAGATCAGATGATCCGCCGTCTCGATCGCATGCCCACAGATGGGGCATGTAGCCTCCTCAGCCGTCACTATAGTCTTCCGGAGCAGGACGTCTCGCGTGTGAATCCTTCGCTGCACAAGGAGCCACCCGAAGAACCGAACGCGGGACGGCGCGGCGCACCCCCAAATGAAGCCGGCGAAGGCGGCCTTCGTGCCACCGAATCGCTCCAGGGCGTACACCGCAGCCGTCTTGACGCCCCCGCCCGCGCTCCGGCACAACACAGGGAAGCGTTCGTCGTCGCCAGGGGGCGCCTGAACCTCGGCGAGCAACGCCAAAAGCGCCCCCCGCTCCGCGGCCCCGGCGGTGGTGAGCCTGGGAACGAGTACCCAGTCGAGGCCGCGAGTTCGCACCTGCCACACAGTGGCCTCCGTAACCGTAGCGTGCGAAAGAAGGGCCGGGAAGGCCGCCGAGACCGTCCCGCACGGCAGCCATCGATCGAACCAGAACGACGTCCGCCGCCCATCATGAACCACCACCGTCGTCAGGCTCCGATAGAGCGGCAGCGTCTTGCGCAGCGACCGGGCATGCTCACCGGCCGACCGGAGGCCCGAGGCAGAGAGCAGGGAGTGTCCGCCCAGCCCCGCCCACACCCACTCAGCCCACCGCGAGGACGTGGGCGCCGCGTGGAGACGGTGAAGCATTTTGATTAACAGGCACCGGTTTTGCGTCTCGAGGTCTCGCACTCCGAGGCCCCCCTCCTCCTTGGTTCGGCAGACCCGCTCCCAGGCCACGAGGCATTGAGCGCCGGTGGCACGTTCGGCAGCATTCCAGAGGAAGGCGCGGCGCAGCGAGTCCATTTTCTTGATCACCGCCGGGAGGAGGAGCATGGCCGCCATGGCGTACGTCGGAAGGGCGTCCAGCACGGCGCTGAGCAGGACGAGCCGCCCAGCCGGGGAGAGCAGCCGAGCCCGCCAGCCCGCCAGGTACCTGTCCACCTTCGCGATCATGGGGAGGAAGTCAGCGTAGGTGAGCTTTTCCCACGACAATGGGAGCCCGAGGTAGGCCTGCGGGAATCCCTGGATGGCGCAACCAAGAGCGCCAACGGCCTCCTCCAACACCTCGGCAGGCACGTGCATGGGGACCAGCGTGCTCTTGGAGAAGTTGATGTCCAACCCTGTCGCAGCCGCGAAGTCGTCGAGGATGCGGCGGAGACGGGCGGCCGCACCAGGCTCCGCTTTGAGGATGACCAGCGTGTCGTCGGCATACTGGAGCACCAGAGGGGGTGTCCCATCCACGAGTGGGTGGCGAAGCACGTCGTCTTGGCGGATCATCTGCTGGAGGACGTCGGCGACGACGAGGAAGAGATAGGGCGAGCTCGGACCCCCCTGGCGCAGCCCGCGGCGAACCGTGAACCACTTCCCCGGGACACCGTTGAGGAGGACCGCCGACCGGGAGGACCGAAAGATTAGGTCCACCCAGTCACACCATTTGTCGGGGAAGCCGCGGACCTCAAGGATACGCCGGAGAGCCCCCCAGTCGACCGAGTCGAACGCCTTGGCGAAGTCGAGTTTGAAGACGAGGGCTGGTGCGCTACGCTTGTGGCAGCACTGGATCACCTCGGCGGCGTAGACGAAATTTTCGGAGATGCTTCTCCCCGCCAGAAAACCTGACTGGTCGACGTCGATGACGCCCCCGATCTGCAGCTGCAGCCTCGAGGTGAGGCCGCGGCACAGGATCTTGACGTCTCCGTTCTGAAGGGAGACAGGCCGGAAGGCGCTAGGCATTGGCACACCGCCCCCCCTTGGGCAGGAGCGCGATGTACGCCCGGTTGATGGCGTCGAGGTTCGCGGTCCCGGCGTGGACCGCGGCGAAGAGGCGCTGAAGGTCCCCTGAGACGGTGTCCCAGGCAGCCTAGTAGAACGCGGGGCCGAGGCCGTCCGGCCCCGGCGCGCTGGACCGATCAAGCAAGCCGACCGCATCCTTGATCTCGTCGGGCGAGAATGGAGCAACCAGGGCAGCCGCATCGACCCGTGCGGCATTGTGGTAAAGGGCGGCCAGGTCGAACCGCCAGACGGAAGGGCGAGCCCTTCCCAGCAGCTCAGAGTAGAAGGAAAGCAGCGCCTCCGCCTTCCCCGCGTGGTCGAGCACCGTTTCCCCGCCCACGTCCAGGGCACGGATCATGTTGTTGCGGCGGCGATGAGAGGCGCTCGCGTGGAAGAAACCGGTGTTTTCGTCCCCTTCGCAGACCGCCCTACACTTCCCACGTTGCTTCCAGTACGAGCTCTGGCGCCTGATCGAGTCGGCCAGCGCAAGTCTGGAGTCTCCTCGGAGCTGCAACTCATCAGAGGACAAGGGGCGGCATTCTTCCCAGAAGTCAACCAAGTCAATCATGAATTTGCAATCATTATCAAAAGCTGGAATGAATTTATTTAGTCTTTTCCAAACCTTGGCCGAGCCCCTGAACCGTTTCTTGCGAGCCGCCAGGCACCTGCCATCGCCAACGCTAGACCAGGAAGGGAGAGTGAAGGGGAGGAATTGGGGGTTTCGCAGCCAAGCATTCTCGAAGAAAAACCGCGAGGAAGCGAGAATATTGGTCGCCGCCTCCACCACCAGGGGGACGTGATCCGAGGTGGGGCGGGGGCGAGACGACAAGGCAGAGTCCGGAAAGGCTGTATCCCACGCAGAGTCAAAGAAGACACGGTCCAGGCGAGCCAGAGTTGGGGGGACGCGTTTGTTAGTCCAGGTAAAACGACGATCGGACAGAGCCAGCTCATGAAGAGCCAGGGTGTTGATCAGAGAGTTGAAGGTCGCCGCGCGCGGGGCGTCGAACCGATCGTTGTTCTTCTCGTGAGAGAACCGGATCAGGTTAAAATCCCCGAGCAGGAGCCACGGCCCCGAAACGGTCCCGGCAACCTCGATGAGATCATCGACGAAAGCAGCTGTCAGGGTGTGGTCCGCGGGGGCGTAGACGTCGGTGATCGCGAAAGAGAGGGCGCTCGACGTAGAGGACAGACAAGACGTGAGAGAGAAGCGCGACGTCGAGGAGGAAGTAAGCGTCAAAACCCGGCTGTCCCAAGCCGTCACCACCCCTCCCCGGCTGCCATCAGCGTCTTTCGTAACGTAGGAGGCAAGGCGAGAAGGGAGGAACGAGCGAGCTTTAGAATTAGACAACTCTGAAAGCTTACTTTCCTGGATACAAGCAATGACAGGATCCACCGTGTTGATAGAATCACGGATCACGTCGCACTTGTCGACGTCCCCTAGCCCTTGCACGTTCCAACACAGGAACGAGAACTTAACACGGGGAGAATTATCCATTACAGAATGGGGCACCGACTACCGGACTCCTACTACGTAACCGCGGATACTTGCGATTAGCAGACGAACATACATAGACGGCAGAGCGGGTCAGCACAAACGCTGTAGTATCGCGCCCACACATCCTAGAGATGCAAGCCGTGACGGGGGGGGGGGGGGATAGGCGCTATCGCGCGACAGACACAGACACGAAGAGGCGCCCTAATCATCAGCACAGGGGGGCACCGGAGCGCACGGGATCGCCGCAGACGCGCGCAGAGCAGCCGCCTCCACGGAGTTCAGCGGCTTGAGGACGCCGTCGAGCATTTTATCCTTCGCCACTTTGGACTTGAGGCGTGGCGAGCAGCCAGACAGAGCGTCGCGGAGGGCCCGGAGACGCATGGCCTTTTCTTCCATGCCCATCCATTTGGACGGCTCGTCCCGGGCAATCCGAGCGCTCCGACGGCGCTCGGGGAGAGGCGCAGCAATGGGCTCAGCAGGCTCCGTGATCTCCACCAGCGACACGCAAGAGCGGCCACTGGACGCAGACGCCTGCGCCGGTGAGCCCGAAGACGCGCGAGCAGGCGAGGAGGCCGCGTCAGAAAACGGAGCAGGGAGACGGTGCAGCATGTCGCAGGACAGCGGGGGGCACCCAAGAGCCGCAGCATGTTGGAGAGCTGGAATCCGCCCCCGCGGGCACCTACGTGCATGGGAGCGGGGCCCCCAGCCCGCGCGCCCACTGGCTGCCCAAGGAGGACCGCCCGATTGTGCGCGAACGGAGGAGGCGGCTCGGCGAAGAAAGGGACGTAGGTCCCGTCAGCAGAGAAGGAGTCATCGCGGCTCCAAGCCCGGACGGGGCGGACAACGACAATGCGTGCCCCCCAGCGACCGCCCAGAGGCCAGACGTCGCAGGGCACGGACCGCGGGTTCTTGAGCAGGACGACGGCGCGAACCGTGGCCAGCTCCCTGCCGGAGATCACGAGCGGATCGATCTCCAGCACCTTGCCGAACCCTGAGAACATGGCAGGGATGCAGGTGGGGTTGATGAACTCCGCCGGAAAGCCAGTGGCGGCCAGCACCGCGCACACGTCCAACCGCGGGGAAACATGGTCATACTCCTCCTCGGGAAAGAGGTCGATACGCGCCCCCTCGTGCATGAAAGGCTGACGCCGGAGAGCCTCCCGTCGATCCTCCCAGGACGCGAAAGTACTCAGATCGAGGTACCATCCAACTGGAGATATACTCAACTGTGAGCTAAAGAAGGGCTCTTCGTTTGCATGGCAAAGTATTTGGGTGGGGATCCAAGTTTTTAAGAAGGGTCATATTTGGAGAGTGGGGGAGGGAACAAAAATCAATATCTGGGAAGATTGCTGGATTCCAAATAGTGCCTCGAGGAAAATCCTTACTGTACGTGGAGGTCAGATGCTCTCGAAAGTATGTGAGTTGATCGATCCACACTCGGGAGAATGGGATGAACAGTTAATCCGAGATAATTTTTGGCGTATATCAGCAAGGTACAGAAGACTTTGTTGCGTGGCATCTGAACAGAAATGGCCGGTTTTCAGTTCGCTCAGCTTATCATAAACTACGGGAGGATACTTATATCAAGGAGGAGGAGAGGAATACATATCAGAATGGATCAAACCCACATCCAGTTTGGAAAAGAATTTGGCAACTGAAACTACCAGCTAAAATTAAGATTTTCAGTTGGAGATGCTTACACAATACAATCCCGTGTTACAGTGTGCTTGCAAATCGTCATATCGGCAGTAGGTCGCATTGTCCACACTGCACTGAAGGAGCAGAAGATGCTCGTCATACGCTGTTCACTTGTAACAGAGCTCGGGAAATCTGGAAAGCGATGGGACTTGATAACTTGGTCTCAGGAGCTAGTACCAATCGAACGGGTGCAGGTACACTTGAGTTTCTACTTTCTGATGATGAACAGCAGGGTACATATACGGAGGGAATTCCCGTTCCCGAAATTGTAGCGGCGACTTGCTGGTATATATGATGGCAGCGCAGACAATTTGTTCGCGGAGAAACAATCCAGAATCCTCAGCGGGCGGCAATGGCGATCCGAGCTGTAACTTTAAATTTTGTTCGTGCTGCTGGGAAAACAGGGAGCTCTAATAGAATGTACAAGTGGCCGGTGGTTCTCGCTAACCAGCAGGTTCTGAATGTGGATGCGTCATTTTATGTGGGCGAAAATTTAGGAGGATGTGGGGCCATAGTCCGAGATAATCGTGGGAATTTCATTGGAGCAACCACGGCAAAACTGACTCATGTAGCTGATGTGGTGTGCGCAGAGGCTGCTGCACTCAGAGAAGGCCTCAAATTTCTCCAAAGTTTGGGATGTAACAATGTGATAGTAAGGAGTGACAATATCATTGTTATAGATGCCATGAAGGAGAATGATGGCCAAGGCATGGTGGCGGCACCTGTACTGGAGGAATGTAGGACACTTTTGCAAGATTTTGGGAGGGTTTCCATAGAGCATTGTAACCGTGAGTCAAATATTGTTGCTCATGAGCTAGCTAGGTGTGGAAGCGCAAACAGCCCGTCTGTGTGGATTGATGCACCACCGAGTTTTATTGTAAACTTTCTTCTGGACGATGTAGCGGTCATTGATAAATAAAGCTAGCCATGAAGGCCTTCCCGTCAAAAAAAAAAAACCAACACACCCTCCTGACTATATATGCTCAGTTACATATTTTTTTCCCTTTACATCTATTTCCTTTCGCCTTTTCTATTTCTATTTCTATTTATTTTTTCCTTTTTATTCAGAACGGTTTTCTTTGATTTTATTCCTTTTGTAATAAATCAATGAACTTTCTTGAAAAGTGATGATTTTTTCCAAATCATGAACAATTTTATCAAATAGATGATTTTTTTAAAAATCCATGATTTTTTTTTCAAAATCGATGAACTCTCTTAAAATCCAATGAACTTTTTTCCAAATTTGATAATCCATTTTCAAAATGAATATTTTTTTCCAAATCCGATGAACCTTTTTCAAAATGAATGAACTTTTTTTCAAATTCATTGAACTTTTTCCAAATCGATGAGCTTTTTTGAAATTCCATGAACCTTTTCCAAATCCAATGAACTTTTTTGCAAATTAGATTAACTCTTTTCCAAATTCAACAAACTTTTTTTAAAATCGATGAACTTTTTTTCGACATGATGATTTTTTTAAAAAAATTGATGATTCTTTTTTTTTCAAATTTGTGTTTTTTGCTAATTTTTTTGAACTTTATTAGATTTTCTTAAACCTTTTCAAATCTGTGATTTTTTTTTCAAACTCACGAAATTTTCTTAAATTAGTATCTTTTCTTGATTTCATGAACTTTTTGTCAATATTTGTGAACTTTTTTAATACATGAGCCTTTTCGTTTTTGAACAAAATCATGTTTTTTTTAAAAAAAATCTGTGAAGTTCCGGCTTTTAGAACAAAGCAACCAGTATTGTCCTTAATTATTAACGATGGACTACTGATTAGTAGTATCAGGTAGCCCTAGTTGTTTGTCGGGCGGGTTTGGAAAGCCTCGGCGTGAGTACGAATCTCCAGTGCCGGCCCAACAGGGCGCTGCAGCGAGCGCCACTTGGTTTAGATGGCGCTGAAGGCGCAGTAGGAGCTCCCGGAGTATTCCGCGGGATCTATAAACTCACCTACCGCGACGTTATGTGGCTTTTGCAACCCCATGACTCAAATATAATCACACTTTTCTGTGGTTTTTTATGAATAAAGTGTTGCTTTACCCTTAAAAAGAACTTACCGCGAGGCCAAACCATCTCGCAGTAGGCGAGCCCTAGATGGGTCGGCCTAATATGGCTTCCTCGGGAGCAGGCTTCTACGCGGATTTTTTTTCTGTGTTTTCTTTGCCAGTTTTCATCGTTTTTTCTGGTATTTTCCATTTCTGTGTTTTTAAAAACTCTTTTTGGTGTTTAGATATTTTTATTTTTGTCAAAAATGTCTACTTTCTTCAAATACACGTTGTACATTTTGCATATACATCTTCAACTTTTCTTAAATACATGATTAACAATTTTTAAGAACACATATGTTGAACATTTTTTAATATTGGTTAAATATTTCCAAATAAAGTTGAACATATTTTTTAAATGACCTGGAACTTTTTTGGACTACGCAAACATTTGGTAATGTAATACAAACATTTTTATAAAAATATCACAAACATTTGTTTGGAACATATGAATATTTTTTACATGTCGCATACATTTTATTGAATGTGAGGAAACATGTTTGGGAATTATGTGAATATATATTTTACACTGTATAAAATTTTGGTAAAATGTCATAGACATTTTATTTTGACATGTGTGAACATTTTTTAAATGCCACGAACAATTTTTTTGAATGTTATCAATATTTTTCAAAAATTACACTAACAATTTTTTACACCATGTTATGTAAAATTCCAATTCGTGATGAACATCTATTCTATTCTATTCTATACTAAAAGCAAAGTACAGACCAAATTAGGTTGAAAATCTTTATTGTAAAACGTTACCCTCCTTATCCTAGATTTGCTCGAAAAAAGCAGAACAATTCCTCGAGAACTTCGCTCATGTGCAGCACCCCGCCTGTCTCGACAAGATGCCGGGATGCAAATCCACCATGACTTGGATTTGCCAGCGGTTGGAAAGCAAGTCCCGCTTATCCTTATGAACTGCGACAACCAGACAATAATAGTAAAGTTAAAGAGTTCAAAGGACATCATGCAATCCACAAATCTCATAAAATGAACTCTAATTTGTGCTAGTGCCTATTGTCTTGCGCGATATGATATCCTCTTTACATGTTTATGTTAGTAGTCTTCTTGATGTTGGGTGAAGCTGACCATCCAACATACGTCAATTTTGGACAGAAGGTTAATACTGTTGGCGAACCGGCTGGTTGCGTAGGTGGGTGTGTGACAAACCCTATCTCCGTTCGCCCCGCATCATTGCAGCAGGGATAAATGGAGACCACTTATAGGCTTGCTACCTCTTAAGCTTGTGTTGGTTTTTCCCTTGAAGAGGAAAGGGCGATGCAGTAAAGTAAAGTAAGTATTTCCCTCAGTTTTGAGAACCAAGGTATCAATCCAGTAGCAGACAACGCAACAAGCCACCGAATACCTGCACAAACAAACACCAATTTGCACCCAATGCGACAAAGGGGTTGTCAATCCTTTCATGGTTATTTGCAAAGTGAGGTCTGATATAGATGGATAAACGGTAAAGTAATATTTTGGTATTTTTGGTTTATGGACCGAAAAGTAAAAGATTGCAAAAGAAAGTAAATCGGAAACTAAAATTATAGATCGAAAACTTATATGATGAAAAATAGACCTGGGGGCCATATGTTTCACTAGAGGCTTCTCTCAAGATATAAATTATTACGGTGGGTGAACAAATTACTGCCGAGCAATTGATAGAAAAGCGCAAAGTTACGACGATATCTAAAGCAATGATCATGAATATAGGCATCACGTCCGTGTCAAGTAGACCGAAATGATTCTGCATCTACTACTATTACTCCGCACATCGACTGACTCCTGCCTGCATCTAGAGTATCAAGTTCATAAGAACAGAGTAACACATTAAGTAAGATGACATGATGTAGTGGGATTAAGTCAAGCAATATGATGAAAAACCCATCTTGTTATCCTCGATGGCAACAGTACAATACGTGTCGGTTCCCCTTCTGTCACTAGGATCAAGCACCACAAGATTGAACCCAAAGCTAAGCACTTCTCCCATTACAAGAAAAACCAATCCAGTTGGCCAAACCAAATCAATAGTTCGAAGCGACTTGCAAAGATATCAAATCATGCATAAAAGCATCCAGAGGAGATTCAAATAATATTCATAGACAAGCTGATCGTAAATATACAATTCATCGGATCTCGGCAAACACACTGCAAAAGAGTATTACATTGAAAATATCTTCAAGAACATCGAGGAGAACATGGTATTGAGAATCAAAGAGAGAGAAGAAGCCATCTAGCTACTAGCTATGGACCCATAGGTCTGTGGTAAACTACTCACGCTTCATCAGAGAGGCAATAGTGTTGATGTAGAAGCCCTCCGTGATCGAACCCCCCTCCGACAGGATGCCGGAAAAGGTCCCTAGATGGGATCTCACGGGTATAGAAGGTTGCGGCGATGGAAAAGTGGTTTCGTGGCTCCCCTAGAAGTTTTTAGGGTATTTGAGAATATATAGGAGGAAGATCTACGTCAGGGGTTCACCGAGGGGCCCACAAGGTCGGGGGCGCGCCCTCCATCCTTGTGGCCGCCTCATGGCTCTTCTGACTTGCACTCCAAGTCTTCTGGGGGTCTTATGGTCCAAGAAAAATCATCGTGAAATTTTTATTCCTTTTGGACTCCATTTGGTATTTCTTTTTTACGAAACTCTAAAACAAGGAAAAAACAGAAACTGGCACTGGGCTCTAGGTTAATAGGTTAGTCCCAAAAATAATATAAAATATCATATTAATGCATATAAAACATCCAAAACAGATAATATAATAGCATGGAACAATAAAAAATTATAAATACCTTGGAGACGTATCAAACATCCCCAAGCATAATTCCTACTCGTCCTCGAGTAGGTAAATGATAAAAACAGAATTTTTGATGTGGAATGCTACCTAACATATTTATCCATGTAATTCTATTTATTGTGGCATGAATGTTCAGATCCGTAAGATTCAAAACAAAATTTTAATATTGACATAAAAATAATAATACTTCAAGCATACTAACAAATAATTATGTCTTCTCAAAATAACATGGCCAAATAAAGCTTATCCCTACAAAATCATATAGTCTTGCTATGCTCCATCTTCGTCACACAAAATATTCAAATCATGCACAACGCCGATGACAAGCCAAGCAATTGTTTCATACTTTTGATGTTCTAAAACCTTTTCAACTTTCACGCAATACATGAGCATGAGCCATGGACATAACACTATAGGTGGAATAGACGGTGGTTGTGGAGAAGACAAAAAGAAGGAGACAGTTTCACATCAACTAGGCGTATCAACGGGCTATGGAGATGCCCATTAATAGATATCAATATGAGTGAGTAGGGATTGCCATGCAACAGATGCACTAGAGCTATAAGTTTATGAAAGCTCAAAAAAGGAAAACTAAGTGGGTGTGCATCCAACTTGCTTGCTCAAAAAGACCTAGGGCGTTTTGAGAAAGCCCATCATTGGAATATACAAGCCAAGTTCTATAATGAAAAATTTCCACTAGTATATGAAAGTGATATCATAGGAGACTCTATCATGAAGATCATGGTGCTGCTTTGAAGCACAAGTGTGGCAAAAAGGATAGTAACATTGTCCCTTCTTTCTTTTTCTCTCATTTTTCTTTTTTGGGCCTTCTCTTTTTTTATTTGTCCTTTCTCCCCCTTTTTTATTTCCTCACATGGGACAATGATCTAATAATGAAGATCATCACACTTTTATTTATTTACAACTCGATACTAGAACAAAAATATGACTCTATATGAATGCCTCCGGCGGTGTACCGGGATGTGCATTGAATCAAGAGTGACATGTATAAAAAATTATGAACGATGGCTTTGCCACAAATACGATGTCAACTACATGATCATGCAAAGCAATATGACAATGATGGAATGTGCCATAATAAACAGAACGATGGAAAGTTGCATGGCAATATATCTCGGAATGGCTATGGAAATGCCATAATAGGTAGGTATGGTGGCTGTTTTGAGGAAGGATGTGTGGTGGGTTTATGGTACCGGAGAGAGTTGTGTGGTACTAGAGAGGCTAGCAATGGCGAAAATGTGAGAGTGCGTCTAATCCATGGACTCAACATTAGTCATAAAGAACTCACATACTTATTGCAAAAATCTATTAGTCATCGAAACAAAGTACTACGCGCATGCTCCTAGGGGGATATATTGGTAGGAAAAGACCATCACTCGTCCCCGACCGCCACTCATAAGGAAGACAATCAAAAAACATCTCATGCTCCAACTTCGTTACATAACGGTTCACCATACATGCATGCTATGGGACTCACAAACCTTAACACAAGTATTTCTCAAATTCACAACTACTTACCAGCATGACTCTAATATCACCATCTTCATATCTCAAAACAATCATAAGGAATCAAACTTCTCATAGTATTCAATGCACTTTATATGAAAGTTTTTATTATATCCCTCTTGGATGCCTATCATATTAGGACTAATTTTATAACCAAAGCAAATTACCATGTTGTTCTAAATACTATCAAAATAATATAAATTAAGTACGAGAGTTCAACAATTTCTATAAAATAAAACCACTACCGTGCTCTAAAAATATATAAGTGAAGCACTAGAGCAATTTTGCCTAGCTCAAAAAATATAAGTGAAGCACATAGAGCATTCTAATAAATCATGATTCATGTGTGTCTCTCCCAAAAGGTGTGTACAGAAAGGATGATCGTGGCAAACTAAAAAGCAAAGACTCAAATCATACAAGACACTCCAAGCAAAACACATATCATGTGGTGAATAAAAATATAGCCTCATGTAAAGTTACCCATAGACGAAGACGAAAGAGGGGATGCCTTCCCGGGGCATCCCCAAGCTTAGGCCCTTTGGCCTCCTTGAATATTACCTTGGGGTGCCTTGGGCATCCCCAAGCTTAGGCTCTTTCCACTCCTTATTCTATAGTCCATCAAATCCTTACCCAAAACTTGAAAACTTCACAACACAAAACTTCAACAGAAAATCTCGTAAGCTCCGTTAGTATAAGAAAATAAATCACCACTTTTGGTACTGTTGTGAACTCATTCTTTATTTATATTGGTGTAATATCTACTGTGTTCCAACTTTTCCATGGTTCATACCCCCCGATACTACCCATAGATTCATCAAAATAAGAAAACAACACACGAAAACAGAATCTGTCAAAAACATAATAGTCTGTAGCAATCTGGATATTCTGAATACTTTTTAACTCCAAAAATCCTAAGAAATTAGGAAGTGCTAGGAGAATCTTTTTGAAAATCGTTTTAGAAGTGGGAGAGAGGAAAACGAGAGGCGAATGGCAAATAATGTAATGCGAGGGATGAGAGTTTTTGATGGGTACTTGGTATGTATCGGCTTGGCGTAGATCTCCCCGGCAACGGCGCCAGAAATCCTTCCTGCTACCTCTTGAGCTTGCGTTGGTTTTTCCCTTGAAGAGAAAAGGGTGATGCAACAAAGTAGAGTAAGTATTTCCCTCAGTTTTGAGAACCAAGGTATCAATCCAGTAGGAGACAACACAACAAGCCACTGAATACCCGCACAAACAAACACCAACTAGCACCCAACGCGACAAAGGGTTGTCAATCCCTTCACAGTTATTTGCAAAGTGAGATCTGATATATATGGATAAACGGTAAAGTAGTATTTTTGGTTTATGGAACGGAAAGTAAAAGATTGCAAAAGAAAGTAAATCATAAACTAAAATTGTAGATTGGAAACTTATATGATGGAAAATAGACCCGAGGGCCATAGGTTTCACTAGAGGCTTCTCTCAAGATAGAAATTATTACGATGGGTGAACAAATTACAGCCGAGCAATTTATAGAAAAGCGCAAAGTTACGACGATATCTAAAGCAATGATTCACGTCCGTGTCAAGTAGACCGAAACGATTCTGCATCTACTACTATTACTTCGCACATCGTCCGACTCCTACCTGCATCTAGAGTACTAAGTTCATAAGAACAGAGTAACACATTAAGTAAGATGACATGATGTAGCGGGATTAACTCAAGCAATATGATGAAAACCCCATCTTGTTATCCTCGATGGCAACAATACAATATGTGTCGGTTCCCCTTCTGTCACTAGGATCGAGCACCGCAAGATTGAACCCAAAGCTAAGCACTTCTCCCATTGCAAGAAAAACCAATCTAGTTGGCCAAACCAAATCGATAATTTGAAGAGACTTGCAAAGATATAAAATAATGCATAAAATAATTCAGAGGAGATTCAAATAATATTCATAGATAAGCTGATCATAAATCCACAATTCATCGGATCTCGGCAAACACACCGCAAAAGAGTAGTACATCGAATAGATCTCCAAGAACATCGAGGAGAACATGGTATTGAGAATCAAAGAGAGAGAAGCCATCTAGATACTAGCTATGGACCCATAGGTCTGTGGTAAACTACTCATGCTTCATTGGAGAGGCAATGGTGTTGATGTAGAAGCCCTCCGTGATCGAATCCCCCTCCGCAGGGATGATGAAAAAGGTCCCTAGATGGGATCTCACGGGTACAGAAGGTTGCGGTGGTGGAAAAGTGGTTTCGTGGCTCCCCTGGAAGTTTTTAGGGTATTTGAGAATATATAGGAGGAAGATCTAGGTCAGGGGGTTACCGAGGGGCCCACAAGGTCGGGGGGCGCGCCCTCCGCCCTTGTGGCTGTTGGGGAACGTAGCATGCAATTTCAAAAATTTCCTACGCTCATGCAAGATCTATCTAGGAGATGCATAGCAACGAGAGGGGGAGAGTGTGTCCACGTACCCTCGTAGACCGAAAGCAGAAGCGTTTGACAACGCGGTTGATGTAGTCGAACTTCTTCTCATTTTGACCGATCAAGCACTGAACGTACGACACCTCCGAGTTCTGCACACATTTAGCTCGATGACGTCCCTCGAAATCTTGATCTAGCAAAGTGTCAAGGGATAGTTCCGTCAGCACGACGGCGTGGTGACGGTGATGGTGAAGTGATACGCGCAGGGCTTCGCCTAAACACTACGTGAAAATGATCGGAGGCGTAAACTATGGAGGGGGCGCCGCACACGGCTAACAATGTTTGTTGTGTGTTCTAGTGGTGCCCCCCATATATATAGGTTGGAGGGGAGGAGAGGCACCCAAGGGGGCGCCTCAAGTAGGAGGAATCCTACTTGGGGTCCTCCCAATTCGGCCTCCCGCCTTTCCTATTCCTATTCGGAGTAGGAAGGGAAGAGGGCAAAGGGGGAATCATATTCCATTTTTTCCTTTCCTTCTTCCCCTTCCTTCTCCAATTCGGCCAGCTCATATGGGGGGGGGGGCACCAGCCCCTTAGTGGCTGGTGTGTTTCCTCTCTTGGCCCATTAGGCCCATATTGCTTGCCGGGGGTTGCCTGGAACCCCTTCCGGTGACCCGATACGTACCCGGTACCCCCAGAACACTTACGGTGTCTGAATACTATCGTCCTGTATATGAATCTTTACCTCTCGACCATTTAGAGACTCCTCGTCATGTCCGTGATCTCATCCGGGACTCCAAACAACATTCGGTCACCAAATCACATAACTCATATAATACAAAATTGTCATTGAACGTTAAGCGTGCGGACCCTATGGGTTTGAACTATGTAGACATGACCGAGACACCTCTCCGGTCAAAAACCAATAGCGGAACCTGGATGCTCATATTGGTTCCTACATATTCCATGAAGATCTTTATCGGTCAAACCATAATGATAACATACGTTATTCCCTTTGTCATCGATATGTTACTTGCCCGAGATTCGATCGTCGGTATCTTCATACCTAGTTCAATCTCGTTACCGGTAAGTCTCTTTACTCGTTCCGTAATGCATCATCCCGCAACTAACTCATTAGTCACATTGCTTGCAAGGCTTATCATGATGTCCATTACCGAGAGGGCCCAGAGATACTTCTCCGATACTCGGAGTGACAAATCCTAATCTCGATCTATGCCAACCCAATAAACACCTTCGGAGATACCTATAGAGCATATTTATAATCACCCAGTTACGTTGTGATGTTTTATAGCACACAAGGTATTCCTCCGGTATCTGGGAGTTGCATAATCTCATAGTCAAAGGAACATGTATAAGTCATGAAGAAAGCAATAGCAATAAAACTGAACGATCATAATGCTAAGCTAACGGATGGGTCTTGTCCATCACATCATTCTCCTAATGATGTGATCCCGTTTATCAAATGACAACACATGTCTATGGTTAGGATCTTTGATTAACGAGCTAGTCTAGTAGAGGCTTACTAGGGACACAGTGTTTTGTCTATGTATCCACACATGTATCAAGTTTCCGGTTAATACAATTCTAGCATGAATAATAAACATTTATCATGATATAAGGAAATATAAAATAACAACTTTATTGTTGCCTCTAGGGCATATTTCCTCAGTGGCCGCCTCGTGGTTCTTCTGACTTGCACTCCAAGTCTCCCGGGTGTCTTCTGGTCCAAGAAAAATCATCGCGAAAGTTTGATTCCGTTTAGACTCCGTTTGGTATTCCTTTTCTGCGAAACTCTAAAACAAGAAAAAACAGAAACTGGCACTGGGCTCTAGGTTAATAGGTTAGTCCCAAAAGTCATATAAAATAGCATATTAATCCATATAAAACATCTAAAACAGATAATATAATAGCATGGAACAATAAAAAGTTATAGATATGTTGGAGACGTATCAAGGCTGCGTCCACGGGGACCTTTTTCCCCTTAATCACCGTTTGGTAACCGGAGTGGGAAAGAACAGTGGTGGCTTTTGTGATATTGGGTTGCCACGTGTATGCACGTATCTGTACCGGCTCCGCCCACAAAGAGAAACATGTGAAGGCTTAGTATTCGTAGAACTTAGGGGCAATGATGACTCGGAACACCTCAAGAATACCATTATTACTCAAACGTCGCCCCTTTATTTTATCCACTATTTTATTGACATTTTCACCTCCATGTAGTTGTTTAGTCAAAACCACCCTTATTACCGTTCCGTTAGTTACCGACGGATAGACTATTTCCAGATAACGCTCTAGGTATGATGTAGCCACATAAGTGATGACGTAGCTATGGGGTTGGTAGTTACCTGTGCAACAGTAGTTCCTTGGGATCGACATACTGTACTTACCGTGAATTGCAATAGCCATGTGCCCTTGCAAGTCATCAAGCTTTTCTGGCGCCGTTGCTTGAGAGAAATAGCGCTCGGTTATTACCTTCCCGCTCACACATAGTTTATTTTGTTAGTTGTTACTTATATCAAAAAAAGAAAAAAATCTACTAAACATATCTTCCAAGATGTCTGTCCAAGAATATATGGAACTTGCAATGAAGGAAAAGAGATACAAGAGTCAACCATTTTTGGCTACCGATGAAGCAAAGTTGAAACAGTGGATTGGACTGGTAAAGAAAATACTCGTCCCTTATACTCCATTCATATCTGGCATCATGCGCAGATTGTGGATCCAAAGAGCACCTACAATATCAATGTAAGTAGAATATTGATCCCGTATTAGCAAGATATAATATTCTTAGTAAATCCAATGCTAGTGTGGAGGTCTTACAATTTGTGCTTCTTGCGGGTGTTCATGAGGTTCTACATTATATATTGCATTTGGAGATAAGAGATGTTATCCTTGATAGAATTTACACTGAGTTGCAACCTATCCATAATTTTTGCCCAGATAATTTCTATGATAATGCATTAGTTGTCAATTAACAAGAGCGGATTGCATCCATCCCGAAAGCAGAAAAATCTTGCAGGAATCATAGAGAGATGAAGGAAAGGATGTAAACAATAAAGAGAAAACAACCCCAACGATGAATGGTTGCAAGAAGTGGTAAGAGATCATGAATCAAATATTTATGAAACTAACTTGCAGCAAAATAAAGGTGATCACAAAGAACAACTGAACTTGGACAAACAAGTGTGTCTAGAACAAAATAATGCATCGAGGAAGAAGAAGAATTCACCCATGCCTACCTCTCCCACTTCCAAGAGTAACCTCTTGTACACATTTGATAAGTTCTTTGATGATGCAACTCTCAAGAAGAGTATTGTTTCTATGGATACATTATAACTGCTAGGAATGTTAAATACATGTGCATCTATGTTATGTTCTTTGTATCAAGTTTCTTGTAGAAGTTGCGGGTCTTCAGAACACCTTGACTTTTAGTTTAGTTCACAAATACTTATGCTGAGGTGGTAGCACACTACAACAGTAGTAAGATGAGTGCCTTCGAGGAAATCATACGATCTGTGTTATTCAAAAGTGCATGGAAATTATCCACAGAGATCAAAGTTGTTCAAGCTAGAAGGAAGGATGAAATTCTTGACTGGATGTATGGTTTTCTAGATGGCATGAATTATTATTTTGAATAATACCTTTCCAGGAGCGACCTCGAACTCCTCGCTCCGGTAGTTGTGCTCATCTCCGAAGATGACATCGAGGTTTATCCGCCCTAGGGAGCGGACTAGGCGGCCTGTCACCACCCCATGAAACCCATATCCGACCTCCGTAGGTTGGACAGTGAGATCTTTATCTTCTCTAGGGTGCTAGTAAAGATAATATTGAGACTGCTGCCTCCATCCATTAGGACACGTGAGAGGTGGCAGCCTCACACGATTGGATCTAGCACCAGGGCTTGCTTGCCTGAATGGACGACGTCCACGGGGTGATCCCCAATGTCGAAGGTCACCATTTCCTAGGATCACGCAAGCTGTTCGTTGGTTGCCTTTTCTGCTGCGTAGATCGTGCATCACACGAGTTTCTGGTTTTGGCGTGTATCCGCCGTCGTGAATATCATGTTCCCAGAGGTCTCGTGAGGAGGCTAACGGCTTCGCGGAGCCCGTACAATGCCTTGCTTGTGTTTCTACGCAAGGTGGTTAGGGCCATCGTAGACCCCTACAGCATGCCCTTGCTCACCATACATGTGGTCGACGAGGTGTGAGGGTGAGATGTCGAAAAGTTGCCCTAACCCATCGGTGACCACCTCAAAAGAGCCGAAACATAGGGCATTGGCCTAGAGGGAGCACGCCGGCCACATATGATTCTTCACACCTGGTTAGATCTCCGGTCAACATCACTCGTGCCTGGCGCGCCAACTGACAGAGCGAAATACCTTTAGATCCCTCGATAGGGTTCATGACGAGATAGGAAGTACCAGAAGGGAGTCTGCACACACAGTTTACCCAGGTTCGTGCCTCCATAGAGTAATACCCTACATCCTGCTGTCGGTGTACAAAAAGATTGGTACACTTTTTGTACCCCTATAACTGTGCACGGGCAGTCTGAGCCGCGGATACCACCACACCAAGCAAGGAAATGGAGGTGAGGCAGGGTAAGACCGAAGCTAAGAGAACTAGAATGACGCCAAGGCCAAGACCACGAAGAGCAAAGGGGACGAAGCGGACTCCCCCGACAAGATCCTTGCCGGGAGACAGTTCTAGTAGCCCCGGCAAGACCCTTGCCGCGGCGACTCGTCCCGCGCCTACGGAGCAAATCACCCTTGAGTCCACTGCCCCCAAAGGGCAAGGATTTGGGAGACATCCCCATGGCGGCATGCAGATCTTTGTAAAGACATTCAAGATCAGATACGCACTATGGAGACGACAACCCTTGGCGGGATCGCAGCCGAGGAAGACCACAAGGCCCCCAGCAAGCGCCTTGTCGGGGATGACATCAGGCGCCTCGACAAGACCCTTACCGGGGCCCCAGCAAGGCCCTTCTCGAGGACACCCGCGGGGCCACCATCAGGCGCATGCCGACTAAACCTCCACCACCGCATGCATGCAGCTGCCGACCCAACCAGCTGGGCAGGCACCTGCGTGGCGGCATGCAGATCTTCGTGAAGACCCACCACTGCGCCACCTCAGCTGCCTGCCTACCTACGTGGCATCTCAGGCATCGCTGGCCACGGCGCGTGTCGACACAAGAAGGAGCGGCGATGGATGAGACAGATCTCTCCCCCATCCCCGATAAAGCAAGGACACCTAAGCAAGACACATTAAATGCGCCTTGTCATGTAATGTGAGGGATAACCTCGCATCACTGTACCCTTTCCACCTCCTGTGTGCCACTGTGGCAACCCCTTTTTCTATAAAAGGAGGCCCGAGGCGACCAGGAGAAGGATTCGGCTTTTTGGAGCTCCTCACGCCCCATAGCTAGCTCAAGAACACAGATATACAATCCACCAAAGTAGGAGTAGGGTTTTACGCATCCTCGCAGCCCGAACCTGGATAAACGAACCGTGTGCTACCTGTTAGATCCGCTCTTCTCACGACCCCGCGCCCCGCTAACCACAGTAGGGATTCTTGTGATCCCATAGGTGTCGTTCCCACCGACATCTTTAGCACGCAAGGTAGGGGGCGCAGTTGTGAGAATCGTCTTTAGCAGTTAGTTCGGCGCTTCTTCATCATCATGGCGCCCAAGAAGAAGACGACAGTGGCGGCTGGCCAGTCGGAAGCCGGACAGCCCGTCCCGACGCGGGCGAGCAGCGGACCGGTCGCAGAGAGGACCCGGGGTGCTGCTCGCGAACACCAACACCATCCCAGCAGCCGGAGTTTGGGAGGCGGCGATGTTTGTGCGCCTGGTAACGGGCCACACGTCGCCAAATCCAAAGGCGGAGCCAAGTCCTTCGCGGGTGGAGCGGGGCCTTCCAATGTCATCGCCGCCCCGCTCGAAGGCGACGCAAGGGCCTCCAAGACTCCCACGCCGGTGCCAACAGCGCGCTCCTCCCAGGCAGCGCGCGATAAATGGTGTAATCGCGCCGAAGATCCCGGGCGTCGCCGCGGGAAGAGCCCCGAGCGCCACTCCCGGGACATAGAAGACCTGCCCACTCGCCGAGGTGCTGGTGAAAATGGCATGCGACCGCGGGGTCGTGATAGAGCTCCTTCTGACATGGTTAGAAATCGAAGCGCGTCGCAATCCGTGCAGGTTTCGCTGCCACCGACGCCAGCAGAGGCCCTAGCGCGCGCAGTTGCTCCTTGACTTTCCTCCCACTACGGGAAACTCGACGAATGGAGAGTCACTATCCGAAGCCTTGTTGCGGTGGCCAACAAAGACGAACCAAGTCCGGTGGGGCCCCCGGGTTGACGCTCCGACGGAGTCCCGCGGACCAGTGGAGGAAAAGTCAGCGGCGCCACGACCACGGTGCCTTCACCTCTTCCCCGTCCGGTACCGCGGACGCCGGCTCGTCGCGACGTCACGGGCGACGACATCTCCATAGCATCGTCTGACACGCGGACCCACTGTGACCAGCGCCAAGTTCTTCGGGAACGAGCCCATGAAGACGCTCGAACCACTATCAAGCGCCGGCGCGGAGCGTGCCACCAGTCAGACAGGCGAGCAGGGCCTGCTGTGAACCACCCGGCCCCGGAGAGCCCTGGAGGCCTACCTTACCAGGTAGGCTGTCTGGCTTTTACCCGTGAGCTGCGGCAGTTCCAGTGGCCCACTCACCGCACCTTCAAACCTGACGTTGGCAAAAAGTACAATGACAAGACTCACCTGTCTGAGTTCCTCAGCATCTACACCATCGCGATGCAAGCCGCCGGAGCCCGCGACGATAAGGTGCTTGCGAATTACTTTCCATTGGCTCTTAAACCCAATGCCATGTCATGGTTGATGCACTTGCCGGTAGACTCCATTTCCTCCTGGTCGGATTTGTGCCATGAGTTTGTGGGCGCCTTTAGTGGAGGTCACCAAGCCCATGGCCAAGCAAGCGACCTGCATGTCATTGCCTAGAAGGGAGGCGAGAGTCTGCGCAAGTATATACAGAGGTTCAGCCGGGTACAGTACAATATCCCTGATGTTCACCCTGCCGCCATCATCAGCGCGTTCCATCAGAACGTGCGTAACCGCAAGATGTGCGAAGAACTGGCAATGAACAAGGTGAAAGATGTGGCAGAACTCTATGTTCTTGCTGACAGATGTGCCCGAGCTGAAGAGGGAAGGAAGTACCCCGGCGAAGATGCCGGCATGGAAAGCGACTCCTCAGATGAGGATACTGCTGCCCCGGAGAAGAAAGGCCGGCGCCACAACAGGAAGCGCAAAGGTAAAGCTGTGCTTGCCGTCGAGGGATCTGACGACGCCGGCTCCGCCAAGGAAACCAAGGCAGATGACCCCGGCAAGGAAATTGCCGGATGTGTCGCCTGCCGGGCCTTGGCGGCTGCCGAGAAGCCAGGAAACTCCGACAAGCCATACTGCAAGATCCATCGCACCAAAGGCCATGATCTCCAGAACTGCCGACAGCTTGAGCTCCTTGCTGAGAAGCAGAGGGCTGAATATGAGAGGCGGGACAAGGAGAAAGGCCAGGACGGTGCTGAGGGGTCCGGCAAGAAGCGTGATGGCCAGGCGGGCCGTCACGGCAAAGATAAACAGCAGGAGAGGCCCACCTGGGGCCGTGACAAAAAGCCAGAAGACGATGATCACGAAGAGGATGATGAGTCTGGTGACCAAGAATTTCAGAAAGCTACAGAGGCCATGTGCGTCGATGGCGGCGCCTCGCTGCATACCTCTTACCGCCAGCTTAAACAGTGGGCGCGTGAGATTACATCGGCGGAACCGTTGTTTGATGCCCGAAGGCCGCTGAAGTGGTCCAGCACACCTATCATTTTTGACACTGAGGATCACCCAGATCGCACTACTGCAGTCGGGTGCTTGCCATTGTTGGTTTCACCAACAATACGCAACCTCAAGGTGAAAAAGATGCTAGTCAATGGCGGGGCCGGTCTGAACTTAATCTCGCCTGCCGTGATCGAGAAATTGCAGATTCCTCATGAAGACCTCGAAGAGACGGGCATGTTTCAGGGGGTCAACCCGGGAAGAAGTCAACCAAAGGGAAAGGTCACGTTGCCCGTGACTTTTGGGAGTGATCTGAACTATAGGACAGGAAGGATTGTGTTCGATGTTGCCAAGATCCCCTTGCCTTACAACGGGATCCTTGGCCGCCCAGCGCTGGCCAAGTTCATGGCGGCGTCACATTACGCCTACAACACCCTAAAGATGCCGGGGCCTGTGACGATCATCACCGTCCCATTAGACAAGAAGGATGCGCTAATTTGCGCTGACCAACTCTACCAACAAGCAGTTGCAGCAGCCGCCACTGCTAAGGCGCTCGCTCCTGCCGCTGGAGCCCCGGGAAGGCAAAAGAAGAAGACCGGTGAGACCTTAGGCACCCACTCCGGCAAGCGCACCTCTTCGAAGTGTAGCACTCCCGTCGAGGATGTGCCAGAGAGCTCCGCCGACAGAAACAAGAAGTCCAGGGTCACACCGCCGGGAACCAAGAAGGTTTCTGTCAAGGAGGACGGCACGGGAGGAGCTTTTACCATAAGCTCCACCCTTGACGACAAATAGGAAGATGCGCTCGTCACCTTCCTGCGGGCAAATGTCGATGTGTTTGCATGGCAAGCATCCGACATCCCCGGCGTTCCCAGGGAGGTGATTGAGCACCACCTTGCTGTCTGTCCTCATGCCCGACCGGTCAAGCAGAAGGTCAGAAAGCAAGCTTTGGAACGACAAGAGTTCATCACAGAGGAGATCCAGAAACTGGAAGCAGCGGGTTTGGTAAGAGGAGTGCTCCATCCAACGTGGTTGGCCAATCCGGTGGTAGTGCGCAAGGCAAATGGGAAGTGGAGGCTGTGTATTGATTACACAGATATTAATAAGGCTTGTCCCAAAGACCCCTTCCCGTTGCCGCGCATCGACCAGATTGTTGACTCCACAGCTGGGTGTGATCTATTGTCATTCCTCGATGCCTACTCCGGCTACCACCAGATCTTCATGACAAGGGAAGATGAAGAGAAAACGACATTCATCACCCCATGTGGTACGTATTGCTTTATACGGATGCCTTTCGGGTTGAAGAGTGCTGGTTCAACATTTGCAAGGGCGGTCCAGATTGGTTTTGAACCCCAGCTCCATAGAAATATGGAAGCTTATATGGATGATATAGTGGTCAAAACCAAGAACAGGCCAACCCTCATATCAGATTTACAAGAAACATTTGCAAACCTACGCAAGATCAATCTCAAGCTAAACCCTGAGAAGTGCGTCTTCGGTATCCCGTCTGGCAAGGTTCTCGGGTTCTTTGTGTCACAACGTGGGATAGAGGCCAATCCGGACAAGATCAAAGCTATAGAGCAGATTGAAGCGCCCAAGCGAGTCAAGGATGTGCGTCGGCTTGCTGGTTGCGTTGCCGCCATGAGCAGGTTCATTTCCAAGTCCGCCGAGCGCGCCCTTCCCTTTTTCAAGATTTTGAAAAAGGCGGGCCCGATGGAGTGGACGCCAGAAGCCGAAGCAGCATTGCAAGATTTGAAGAGGTACCTCTCCTCCGCGCCAATGCTAGTTGCGCCTAGGCCACAGGAACCATTGCTGCTGTACCTGGCGGCAACGAACCAGGTGGTCAGCGCCGCACTAGTGGCGCAGAGAGAAATTGATGATGAGGTAATAGCAGCGACGGAGCCCGATGCCACCGATGCCGAGACGACGCAGCCAATTGAAGTGCCGCCGAAGAAGAAAATAATGCAGCACCCGGTCTACTTTGTTAGTTCCCTCCTACATGGGGCTAGATCAAGGTACTCCGATGTGCAGAAATTGCTCTTCGGCCTTCTTATGGCCTCGAGGAAGCTGCGTCACTACTTCCAGGCGCACGAAATCACTGTCGTCACTCGCCTCCCTCTGCAACGGATATTGCACAATACAGACGCAACGGGAAGGATCGTAGAGTGGGCACTGGAACTGTCCAGCTTTGGCCTCAAATTTGAGAGTACCTCGACGATTCAAAGCCGAGTCCTGGCGGAGTTCGTTGCAAAATGGACCGCGACGCCTGACGAAGAAACCCAAGAGACTGCTCTCCCTGGCAAGGAGGCAAGTTGCGACTGGATCATGTACTTTGATGGAGCTTTCTCCTTACAGGGCGCCGGGGCTGGCGTACTGCTTGTCGCGCCCACCGAAGAGCACCTCAAGTACGTGATCCAGATGCACTTCCCCAGGGAGGTGTCAACAAACAATACGGCTGAGTACGAAGGGCTGCTTGCCGGTCTTAAGATCGCGGCGGACCTCGGAATCAAGAAACTCGTCGTCAGAGGCGACTCGCAACTTGTTGTCAAGCAAGTCAACAAGGATTACCAGAGCCCGTTGATGAAGGCCTACGTCGATGAAGTGAGAAAGCTGGAAGAGCACTTTGACGGTATACAGGTAGAATACGTTCCCCGAGTGGAGAATGATATCGCCGATTACCTGTCAAAATGCGCTGCCCTCAAGCTACCTGTGGAACCAGGTACCTTTGTGCTTCGGCTAACTCAGCCATCCGTTGATCCATCAACAGAGCAGAACAAGAGGAGAAAATCAGGGCGTGGCAAGTACTTTCCCGCCGAGCTCCCCGAAGCCGCCGGCAAGGATGTTGCAGGAGACACTGAGCCCGCCATGGGACGGCTAGCTCCGACAGAGCATCAAGCTCTTGCCATGGAGACAATCGCTCCGATAGCAGAGGAAATGCCTTTAGTCCTCGCTGTCGAGCCCCAGGCTCTAGTGTGGGCACAGCATACCGTCCGATTCCTCCAAACAGGGGAACTTCCTGAGGAGCAGGAAGAAGCGGAGAAAGTAGCCCGTCGCTCTACTATGTACCAGTTCGTCGATGACGTCCTGTACAGAAAGAGGCCGAACAGCGTGAAATTGAAATGTATCCCTTGGGAGGAAGGACTGGTGAAAGGATCGATATGGTTGACTAGAGGGGGGGGGGTGAATAGGCAACTACCAATTTTTAGCTTTTCTTTACCAAATTAAACTTTGCATCAAGGTAGGTTGTCTAGATGTGCAACTAGGTGAGAAACCTATATGATGCAATAACAACACGCATACAAGCAAGCAAGCAAGGGTAGAAACACTAAAGAGCTTGCACAAGTAAAGGTAAGAGATAACCAAGAGTGGATCCGGTGAAGACGAGGATGTGTTACCGAAGTTCCTTCCTTTTGAGGGGAAGTACATCTCCGTTGGAGCGGTGTGGAGGCACAATGCTCCCCAAGAAGCCACTAGGGCCACCGTATTCTCCTCACGCCCTCACACAATGCGAGATGCCGTGATTCCACTATTGGTGCCCTTGAAGGCGGCGACCGAACCTTTACAAACAAGGTTGGGGCAATCTCCACAACTTAATCAGAGGCTCCCAACAAGACCACGAAGCTTCACCACAATGGAATATGGCTCCGAGGTGACCTCAACCGTCTAGGGTGCTCAAACACCCAAGAGTAACAAGATCCGCTAGGGATGAGTGGGGGAATCGAAAATCCCTTGGTGGAAGTGTAGATCGGAGCCTTCTCAACCACTCCCGAGCAAATCAACAAGTTTGATTGGCTAGGGAGATAGATCGGGCAAAATGTAGCTTGGAGTATTTAATGGAGCTTGAGCAATAAATGGAGCTTGGGGGAGGAACAGGTAGGTGAGAAGGAAGAAGGGGACTCCCTTTTATAGTGGGTGCAACAATCCCGTTGCCCCCCACCAACCAGCCCCGCACAGGGCGGTACTACCGCTGAGAGGGGGCGGCACTACCGCCAAGACAGCGGTACTGCCACGCCAGCCAGCGGTACTGCCGCGCTGAGGAGGCTAGTGGGGAACGGACCCAAATGCGGTACTACCATGGTGGTAGGGCGGTACTACCGCTCCTAGAACGGTACTACCGCCACTACAACCGTGGCTAGTGCCGCAAAACCCGACACAAGAAAAAGACCTCTCGAATCGAGGCGGTAGGAGCCAGACTACCCAGCAGTACTACGGCAGTGGGGTCAAGGGCGATAGTACCGCTGTGGAGCGGTACTGACGCTTGTGACCCTTCGGCCGTAGTACCGCAAGCAGTGCCGTACTACCGCTGGGGCGCGCACGAGAGAGAAGGAATCTCTCAAATATGCCGAGGACAAGGCGGAGGTGCCAGGCCCCCAGCGGTACTACTGCTGTGGAGCCATGGGCGGTACTACCGCTACGGAGCGGAACTGCCGCTTGGCTCCTTAGCGGTACTACCGCTGGGTGCGCGGTACTACCGCTTAGACCCAGTCAGGACAAGGAAGAGAGGAGAGATCTGTTCAATGGAAAGGAAATGCTCGGAGGGTGAGAAGTTGATGTGTACGTGATGATTCCACCCATGCAAAACCCCAGCGGACCCCCTCTTGATAGTACGGTGCCCTCTACGCAACTAGTCCACTAAGAAAGAAACGAAAGAGCTACACCGTCTTGAAATACACTCCGAGGGGAAGAAGGCATCTCGTGCCAGGGGAGAATCTGTGAAATATTCAAAGCACAAGATTAGTCCGCAAACATGTTGTCATCAATCACCAAAACTACCATGAGAGAGATATGCTGTAACAATCTCCCCCTTTTTGGTGGATTGATGACAACTAGGGATTTGCGCAAGGAAAAGAAATAAAACGAAGAAAGCTAAGAACTACAAAATATAGACGGGCTCCCCCAGAATGTGTGCACCAAGAGATGGCACGACCCACACATTCGGATCAACACTCCCCCTATATTTTATAGTCCAACAATACTAAGCACAAGATATATCAAAGAAGTGAATAAACAGGACAAGCATGCATCTCACAATAAACTACAGTACTCAGACAAGACATAAGTAATAAGGTAGCGATAGGGAGCATATGTCTCACACCATATGTCTAGAGCTTAGGTCTCACATCAAACCAAACCAAAGAAGGACACCGAGAGAACACACAAGAAACCACAAGATGACTCAAAGCACGACACAAGAAGCAAATCCCTACACTCTCTCCCCTTTGGCAGCAAGACACCAAAAAGGGCATAGAGTGACACTACGACTCCAGGTGATGGGAGGTTGAAGATCTCGAACATCACATCTCTGCATCTTCATCGTGGGTCAAAAACTGCTCGGCATCGGAGTCGGTCCAGTGGCAATTCTGATGAATCCAGTCCTCCTCTTTAGTGATCTGACCCTCAGACCCACTGGCAATTGTTGCTCCCATCTGACGCATGAGCTCCTTGTGGCGCGCCCTGGCATGCTTCTCCGCCACATGAGTCATGTATTGACCATGAGACTCCATGCAGAAAAGCTTCTTCATCTTGCGCTTAAGCTTCTGTGCCCACGACGGTTCTGCACTAGAGGGGCCAAAGTTCTCCTCATGATCATCAGTAGCAGCCTCACCCTCGGTCCCCATGGCAGCATCAACAGCAGCAGACCCCTATGGCAGCAGTAGCAGATGGACCCCCTGTGTGAGGCGCTGTCCAGTTGTCCTTCTTCCTCAGACGCTTGATCTCATGAGAAACCAAGTCTCCAGTCTCTAGCAGCACTCTGGGATAAGTCTGTGCCCAGGCCCTCTCAATGAGCCTCATGATGAATGGACCATAGATAGGACATTTGCGCTCAGACACGGTAGATAGAAGTTCAGACCACATGACATGAGAGATATCCAGGCTCTCTCCAGTGCTCGCTTCCTTCTCATGCTGACAGAAAAGGAGCATGTCCACGAGGTAAGAGTGGACCATATCCAGATTCCCGATCCGAGGGAAGAGAGTCTCACGGAATATGCGATGAAGATTGTCCAGATACGGAGACAACTCATAGGTCTTCTTCTTAGTTACTGGGTGAACCTTCACAGTGCAATAGGGCCAAAGGGCTTGCTTGTGGGTGGATGTAGCATTGCGGTGAGGACGGGAACCGACAGGAGTCTCAAGCCCGTTATCCACCACATCAAGTAACCCCATGAACGCCTGCCACTTGACGGAAAGCTGCTTGCCATTGGTCATCCATGTCAGAGTCCTGTCGACATCCATCCCAAGATGGACGGTGGCATAGAATTGAGCCACCAAATCCGCATCGAAATCCTTGTTGAATTGCATGATCCTGAGAATGTTCAACTGAGTGCACATCTAAAGGGCTTCGCCAAAGTACTCTGGGTCCTTCTCCATAGCATCAGCATCAATGGAGCGAACATCAACAAAAAGATTCTTCTTGGCCTTGATCGCATCAAAGTAGATGGCAAACTGGAAACGGTTCCAGAACGGGCGGTTGACCAAAGTGGGTTCTTGGTCCACCGCATAGGGGTTGCGGCGACGCTTCTCCCAAAACTCCTTGTTGGTCATCTCAGTCACAGTCTTCCCTTTGGGCTCGTGGGCGGCTCGCTTCGATTGCTGAGGAGGTGGAGGAACACTTGCAGATGCACTTGCTGGAGGCGGCTGGGTGCTCGAGGAACCACCGACAGGCTCTGAGGTGCGGTAGCGTTTTGATGTGGCACGCCCGGGGTTGATACAGCGACCTTGCTGCTCGGAAGGGTCATCACCTGGAGCCAAACACAAGAACACGCAAAACAACTAGAAAGAACAAGCATAAGCCAACAAACACAACAAAGAGATCAAGGTAAGGCAGGAAAATGATGGAAGTTGGCATGCAGCGGTAGTACCGTGACCTGCCCGCGGTAGTACCGCCCCAAGCGGTAGTACCGCCCCAAAGGGAGCGGTAGTACCGCTCTAGGTCAAGCGGTAGTACCGCTCCAAAGAGAGCGGTAGTACCGCTTGAGGCGGAGAAGCAGCAGTTTCTTAGCACGAGGCGGTGAAACAGCGGGTTCCTACTGCCATGGTCAGATCCGGCACTACCGGCCTACCAAATTCAAAAATAATCCTACCAAACTCTAATCGAGATAGTCTAGTTGCTTTCTCCAACCAACTCAAGCCTAGATTTAGCCAAAAATCTAGAGATGCAACCACCATTGCCCCTAAGAAACACGATCTGAAAAAGAGACAAAACGAAAGAAGGAACAGGGGCAATACCGGCATCCATGGCAAGAGGACGAGGTGGGGATCGACTCCACCAAAGGAAATGGAGAGGGACGCCCTGGAGACGGAGATTCGCCGGAGCCCTCTCGCGGCGAGTGGAGGCTGGAGAGAGGAAGAGAAAAGAGGGGCGAAGTGAATGGGTATGGGGGAGAAGAAACCTCCCCCTGCCCCGACTTAACCCCCTGTTCTCGTCCCCAGTGGTAGTACCGCGCTGGGGGGTGGTAGTACCGCTTATAAGCGGTAGTACCGTGCACCACCAGCGGTAGTACCGCCCAGCACGCCACGGCAACTAAACAAACACGGCTTTAGCTCGACGAAACGACAAAACGGCAAGAGGAAAAACAAAAACACCAGCAAACAACCAAGACACACCTCTTCAAACGAGGGCGGTGGCCGAGGCCACCTATGTTTGAGTCAAAAGGTATGGCACCGCGAAGATTTTAACCTTGGGCCCAAAACCCGTCTTTGAAGCACAAGTGCCATTAACAATGGCTAAAGTGAAAGACTTGATCAATTTATGCATAATGGGGGGAGGGAGAGTTCAATGAGAGAACAACACTCCCCCTATGTCCATGCCTACACCTAAACTAGACAACAAATTGAGCGTGGTAGGGTGTGCACGGGTTCAAGCCACATTGCTCGAATCAATGATATTTAGCTCATGCTTTAACTCGTGAAATCTTGCTTCATCCAAGGGCTTTGTGAAGATATCTGCAAGGTTGTCATGAGTGTTGACATAGTTGAGCTTGATCTCTCCTCGCATAATGTGATCCCGGATGAAGTGATACCGAATCTCAATATGCTTCGTCTTGAAGTGTTGCACTGGGTTGAGAGAAATCTTGATGGCACTTTCATTGTCACACCAAAGAGGCACTTTGTCACAAGTGACACCGTAATCCTTTAAAGTTTGCCTCATCCATAGAAGTTGTGCACAACAACTACCAGCGGCAACATACTCCGCCTCAGTGGACGAGAGAGACACACAACTTTGCTTTTTGGAAGACCAACTTACCAAAGAGCAACCAAGGAATTGGCACCCTCCGGAAGTGGACTTCCTATCCACTTTGTCTCCCGCCCAATCGGAGTCCGAGTACCCTACAAGCTTGAAGTTTGATCCTCTTGGGTACCATAAGCCAAAGTTTGGGGTATGAGCCAAATATCGAAAGATTCGTTTGACCGCCACATCGTGACTTTCCTTAGGTGCGGCTTGAAACCGTGCACAAATTCCCACACTCAACATGATGTCCGGTCTAGATGCACAAAGGTAAAGCAAGGATCCAATCATGAAACGATATACCTTTTGATCCACCACTTTACCATTGGGATCTAAGTCAAGTTGGCACCTGGTGGGCATTGGAGTGGAGGCCGGCTTGACGTCATTTAGCTTGAATCTCTTGAGCATGTCTTGAGTGTATTTGGATTGATTGATGAAGGTTCCTTCTCTTATTTGCTTCACTTCGAACCCTAGAAAGAACTTCAACTCTCCCATGGAGGGCATCTCGAACTTTGAGGTCATGAGAGCGGAAAATTCCTCATTGAAAGCTTTGTTAGGAGAACCGAAGATAATATCATCAACATATAATTAGCACACAAACAACTCCCCTTTGACATTCTTAGTAAAAAGAGTGGGGTCGATTAGCCCAACTTCAAAACCACGGTCTTGTAACAACTCGGTAAGGTGGTCATACCACGCACGTGGGGCTTGTTTAAGGCCATAGAGTGCCTTATCGAGTTGATACACATGATCGGGAAAGTAGGGATCCTCGAACCCGGGGGGTTGCTTGACGTAAACCAATTCATTAATGGGACCATTAAGAAAAGCACTCTTCACATCCATTTGTTGTAACTTAAAGTTATGATGTGAAGCATATGCAATCAACATGCGGATGGATTCAAGATGAGCAACGGGAGCAAAGGTTTCACCGTAGTTGATACCCTCGACTTGGGAGTAGCCTTGTGCTACCAAACGAGCCTTGTTGTGAATGATAATCCCATGGGCATCTTGCTTGTTCTTGAATATCCACTTGGTTCCAATGACATTGTGGTTCCCCGTTGGCCTTGGCACCAATCTCTACACTTTGTTGCGCTTGAAGTTGTTGAGTTCTTCATGCATGGCATTGAGCCAATCCGGATCTTCTAGCGCCTCATAGACCTTGTGGGGTTCCACACAAGAGACAAACGCGTGATGCTCACAATAATTTGCTAATTGTCTACGAGTGCTTACCCCCTTTCTTAAGCTTCCAAGCACATTCGTCATGAGATGATCCTTGGTGGAGAGCTTGGAAGCAACCTTGGCGGCATGACGCTCTAATTCCTCCTCGGTGGTGAGTTGAGGAGAGGTTACTTGATCATCTTGAGCGCCGTCATGAACTTGTTCTTGATCTTGAACTTGCTCGGGGGAGAGAACTTGACCTTGGGAATCACTTGGTGTGTCAACACCGTCTTGAGTATGATCTTGCCCTTGGTCTTGTTCATGAGGTTGAGGGCCTTCACTTTGTTCTTCGGAAGCGTGTGGGCCTTGGGTTTGTGATGGCTCCACTTGAGTGGAGCATTGTCCTTCTCCTTCGGCCACAAGGGGTTCCTCAATGGGTAGGATGAAACCAACGCCCATTCTTCTTATGGCTTGAGGAGGAATTTCATCACCTACATCACAAGTGCCACTTTGCTCCACTTGGGAGCCGTTATTCTCATCAAACTCCACGTTACACGTCTCCTCAATAACTCCCGTGGATTTACTGAGGACACGGTAAGCATGAGAGTTTGTAGCATAACCAACAAATATGCCCTCATAAGCTCTAGCCTCAAATTTAGACAACCGAACACCTTTCTTGAGAATGAAACACTTACACCCGAATACCCGGAAGTACTTGAGGTTGGGCTTGTTACCGGTGAGTATCTCATATGGAGTCTTGTTCAAGCCCTTGCGGAGGTAGAGCCGATTGGATGCATGACACGGTGTTGATGGCTTCGGCCCAAAAGTTGTACGGAGACTTGAACTCCGCCATCATGGTCCTTGCCGCATCCATCAACGTCCGGTTCTTCCTCTCTGCAACACCATTTTGTTGAGGGGTGTATGGTGCGGAATATTGATGCTTGATTCCCTTATCACTAAGGAATTCATCCAAGGTGTAGTTCTTGAACTCGGTGCCGTTGTCACTTCTTATTGTCAAGATCTTTGCATTGTGTTGACGTTGTGCTTCATTTGCAAAGTCAATGATGGTTTGTTGGGTCTCACTCTTCCTCTTGAAGAAATACACCCACGTGTACCTTGAGTAGTCACCCACAATCACCAAGCAATACTTCCTACCTCCAAGACTATCGAAGGATGGGGGCCCAAAAAGATCCATGTGAAGGAGCTCCAAGGGCCTCTTTGAATAAATGATAGTCGTGGGAGGGTGAGCCTTCTCATGTAGCTTTCCTTCGATACAGGCACTGCAAGCACGATCTTTAACAAAACTAACATTCGTTAGTCCACGGACATGGTCCCCCTTGAGAAGACTTTGCAAAGATCTCATATTGACATGGGCTAAACGGCGATGCCAAAGCCATCCCACATCAACTTTAGCCATTAGGCATGTCGCGGTCTTAGTGGGTCACTCTGAAAAGTTAATCACATATAGACCGTTCTTGACATGCCCAACAAAAGCTACTTTAAGAGTCTTGCTCCACAAGAGGGCCACGGTATCGATATCAAAGAAAGTGGCAAAGCCCACGATTGCAAGTTGACGAACGGAAAGTAAATTGTATGCAAGGGACTCAACAAGCATGACCTTCCCGATCGTGAGATCATGAGAGATGACCACCTTGCCAAGTCCCAATACCTTAGAGGATGAGGCGTCACCCCACTCGACATTGGTGGGCATAGATGGAACTTTGTGCACGTCCACCACCAAGTCCTTGCTTCCGGTCATATGATTTGTAGCTCCGCTATCGAGCAACCATGATCCACCACCGGAAGCAAACACCTACAAGAGATCAATGCTTGGTTTTAGGTACCCATTTTGTAATGGGTCCTTTGATGTTAGTAACAAGGGTCTTAGGAACCCAAATAGACCATTCAATGTACTCATGAAGAGAACCAAAAAATTTGGCATAAACATGCCCATCACTAGCACGGCATAACACATAAGAAGGATTAAAATCGCCGGCTTTGTTGGGAGGGGTGACATTGCCCTTCTTGACATTGTTCTTCTTCTTCTCCTTGGGGACACTCTCTCCCTCCCTCACAAAGGTTTACATAAGGGGAGGAGGTCGTTTGGTCTTGTCATTCTTCTTCTTGTTCTTGGAGTCGGGCACGTACCCAACCCCTTCCTTGGCCACACCTCCCTTTTGGTTAATCAAGAGATCGTTGAGGTTCTTCTTGCCTTGTATGCAAGTCGCAAGACCTCTCTCAAGTTGCTCCTTCAACTTAGCATTTTCCTCAACAAGATGTATATGCTCACAACACGGGTTAGTAGCATTTGCATTATCAATTAAAACCATATGAGGAAAAGTTGCTTTCTCCTTAGTTAGATTCACTTGGAGTTGATCATGAGACTCCTTGAGACTAGCGTGAATACCCTTCAAGGCCTTGTGGGCCTTGTCAAGTATATCAAACTCCTCTTTGAGTCTAGCAAGATCAACCCCGAGTTTGGCCTTCTCGGAATTTAGCACACGAGAAACAACGAGGGCATGATCATAATCTTTCTCTAACTTAGCATGATCAACATTGTGTGACTCCTCAAGAGCCAAACGAAGACCACACTCTTCCTCAAGAGCATTGGAAAGATCTGAAATCTCATCGGCATAGTCACGACTATGCCCTTCCATCTTAGAGATGGTGTCTTCGTGAGCCTCGATTATGTCATTGGCCTCACCAAGTTGTTCCAAGAGAGCAACAAAGTGCTTCTTGGATTTTCCCTTGAGTTTGCCCATAAAGGCCTCAAACTCGTTAGCCTCCACATTAGCTCCCTCAAGTTCATTAATGCTATCCGTTGGGGAAGGATGATTAATGATGGTAGTTTTGATGTTGGAGGTTACCTTGTTGGTGGCTTTAGCCATGAGGCACTTGGCGATGATGCTCTCATTGGGTGAGTCGAAGAGAGACACCCGTGACGTTGTTGCAATGGCAACGGAGGCCATGGCAACCGACTCATCATCTTCATCATCGTCATCATCCTCATTGTACTCTTCTTGCACAACCAAAGCCTTGGGAGGAGTCTTCTTGGTGAAGTTGTTCTTGTTGGGGAACGACTTGGCCTTGTCCTTTCGGATGAGTTTGCCACCATTGTCTTCCCTCTTCTCATATGGGCATTCCGCAACGAAATGACTCACATTGCCGCAATTGTAGCAAGTCCTTAAAAGTTGCTTGCCCCTTGTGCCACTCGAGTTGTTTTTGCTAAAGTTGGGCCTCGAGTTTTTCTTGCTCCAAAATTGCCTTGAAGCAAGTGCCATGTGTTCATGATATGCATACTTCGTATCTTCGGGGTTGCTCTTCTTCTTCTTCCACGATGAGCTTGGCCTTCAAAGCAAGGTTAGCCTTCTTTGCCCATTGAGAATGGAGCACCGCATTGTCGGCGGTCTTGTCCAAAATGTTCATGGCCACAAACTCATCCAACACTTCGCTTGAGGTCAAAGTGTGGAAGTCCGGAATTTGACGAATGACGGAGGACATGGCCTTGTGGTAGGGCATCATTGCCTTGAGGAATTTGTGCTTGCTCCAATTGTCATCCGTGTCCTTGCTCCCGTGATCTCGTAGTGAGACCGCGAGTTTGGTTACTCTCCGATAAAGCTCACGAGGTTCTTCATCTTCCTTCATTGCAAACTCATCGGCCTCATCTTGTACCACTTCATAGTTGGAGCGTTGAATGCTTGCGCTTCCCCGGTAGAGAGACACGACACAATGCCATGCATCTTTGGCCAAGGCAAAGGGACGAAGATGAGGTAGGTCTTCGGGTGGAATTGCATCTTGAATGATGAAGAGAGCATTCTCATTGAATTGATTGTCCGCGGCTTCTCGAGGAGTGAAGTTGCTTGGATCATGTGGATAGAAACCTTCTTCAATGATTCTCCAAAGGTTAGTGTTCACATGATTTAAATGACGTTTAAAGCGGTAAACCCAAGAATCAAAATCCTCATTTTTCAAAATCTTAGGGGGAGGACCGGCATGATTCAAATGAGTGGAAGGAACCGGTCCACCATAAACAAGTGGTGGTTCCACATGGGCAAAGATGCCGGTGCCATTCTTGCCACTAGAAGAAGCAGCCTTTTCACTACTAGCTTCCCCCTTGTCGGGGATAGCATCCGACACCTTGTTGGCGGGATCACCCACTTTCAACGGTGCGATGGATAGTTTAAGCCCCTCAAGAAATTTAGTAAACATGCTTTCAACTTCGGTCGTCATGGAGGTTTTCAATGTCTCCAAGGCCACATTGAACTCCTCACGAGAGACCGAAGTTCCCCCATCGACCGTAGACGAGATCGGATTCACACCGGAGTGTTCCTCCACACCATCTACGGTATCAACCATACTCTTTGGACGGTAAAGTCCTTAATAAAGAGACGAGGCTCTGATACCAATTGAAAGGATTGATATGGTTGACTAGAGGGGGGGGGGTGAATAGGAAACTACCAATTTTTAGCTTTTCTTTACCAAATTAAACTTTGCATCAAGGTAGGTTGTCTAGATGTGCAACCAGGTGAGCAACCTATATGATGCAATAACAACACACATACAAGCAAGCAAGGGTAGAAACACTAAAGAGCTTGCACAAGTAAAGGTAAGAGATAACCAAGAGTGGATCCGATGAAGACGAGGATGTGTTACCAAAGTTCCTTCCTTTTGAGGGGAAGTACGTCTCCGTTGGAGCGGTGTGGAGGCACAATGCTCCCCAAGAAGCCACTAGGGCCACCGTATTCTGCTCACGCCCTCACACAATGCGAGATGCCGTGATTCCACTATTGGTGCCCTTGAAGGCGGCGACCGAACCTTTACAAACAAGGTTGGGGCAATCTCCACAACTTAATTAGAGGCTCCCAACAAGACCACGAAGCTTCACCACAATGGAATATGGCTCCGAGGTGACCTCAACCGTCTAGGGTGCTCAAACACCCAAGAGTAACAAGATCCGCTAGGGATGAGTGGGGGAATCAAAAATCCCTTGGTGGAAGTGTAGATCGGAGCCTTCTCAACCACTCCCGAGCAAATCAACAAGTTTGATTGGCTAGGGAGATAGATCGGGCAAAATGTAGCTTGGAGTATTTAATGGAGCTTGAGCAATAAATGGAGCTTGGGGGGAGGAAGAGGTAGGTGAGACGGAAGAAGGGGATTCCCTTTTATAGTGGGGGCAACAATCCCGTTGCCCCCCACCAACCAGCCCCACACAGGGTGGTACTACCGCTGAGAGGGGGAGGCACTACCGCCAGGACAGCGGTACTGCCGCGCCAGCCAGCGGTACTGCCGCGCTGAGGAGGCTAGTAGGGAACGGACCCAAATGCGGTACTACCATGGTGGTATGGCGGTACTACCGCTCCTGGAACGGTACTACCGCCACTACAACCGTGACTAGTGCCGCAAAACCCGACACGAGGAAAAGACCTCTCGAATCGAGGCGGTAGGAGCCAGACTACCCAGCGGTACTACGGCAGTGGGGTCAAGGGCGGTAGTACTGCTGTGGAGCGGTACTGCCGCTTGTGACCCTTCGGCCGTAGTACCACCGCTGGGGCGCGCGCGAGAGAGAAGGAATCTCTCAAATATGCTGAGGACAAGGCGGAGGTGCCAGGCCCCCAGCGGTACTACTGCTGTGGAGCCATGGGTGGTACTACCACTGCGGAGCGGTACTGCCGCTTGGCTCCTCAGCGGTACTACCGCTGGGTGCGCGGTACTACCGCTTAGACCCAGACAGGACAAGGAAGAGAGGAGAGATCTCTTCAATGGAAAGGAAATGCTCGGAGGGTGATAAGCTGATGTGTACGTGATGATTCCATCCATGCAAAACCCCAGCGGACCCCCTCTTGATAGTACGGTGCCCTCTACGCAACTAGTCCACCGAGAAAGAAACGAAAGAGCTACACCGTCTTGAAATACACTCCGAGGGGAAGAAGGCGTCTCATGCCAGGGGAGAATCTGTGAAATATTCAAAGCACAAGATTAGTCCGCAAACATGTTGTCATCAATCACCAAAACTACCTTGAGAGAGATATGCCGTAACAACTGGGGCTGTTGGCGGAGATACATGGAGGCATATGTGGATCCCACATCGGGTCAAGGGCCCTTGCCGGCAAAGCGTTTTGGCAAGGCTTCTTCTGGTCCACCGCCCTCCAGGATGCGACGACACTAGTCACCAAGTGTGAAGCATGTCAGTTCCATTCAAAGAAGCTTCATCAGCTAGCTCAAGCCCTTCAAACCATTCCTCTCTCCTGGCCTTTCTCGGTCTGGGGGCTCGACATACTGGGCCCTTTCCCCCGCGCTGTCGGGGGCTTTGAGTACTTGTACGTTGCAATCGACAAGTTCACAAAGTGGCCAGAAGTGGAAGCAGTGAGGAAGGTCACAGCACAGTCAGCCGTCAAGTTCTTCAAAGGACTGGTGTGCCATTTTGGTGTACCCAATAGGGTTATCGCTGACAACGGCACGCAGTTCACAAGCCGCACCTTCATGCAATATGTTCAAGACCTCGGCAGAAAGGTCTGTTTCGCTTCCGTTGCTCACCCACGAAGCAATGGTCAAGCTGAGAGGGCAAATGCTGAAGTACTGCGAGGCCTGAGGACAAAGACCTTTGACAGACTGCACAAGAGTGGAAGGTGCTAGATTGATGAATTGCCGGTGGTTCTTTGGTCAATCAGAACGACACCAAATCGAGCCACCGGCCAGACACCCTTTGCCTTGGTATACGGGGCAGAAGCAGTTCTCCCCACGGAACTCATATACGGGTCACCTCGAGTACTCGCTTATGACGAGCTTGAGCAAGAGCAATTGCGGCAAGATGACGCAACGCTCCTTGAGGAAGATCGTCTTCGGGCGGCTGTGCGAGCAGCGCGCTACCAGCAAGCCTTGCGCTGCTACCATAGCCGCAAGGTTCATGCCCGGAGCTTTGAGGAAGGCGACCTTGTTCTTCGGCACGTTCAATCGGCCAAGAATTCCAACTGTCGGCGTTCTGGGAACGGGGGTCCCCAGACTTGCCTGCCTGCGGCCTGCGCGTGGCTCAAGTGGGGGCCCAGCGCGGCCCATCTTCATCGACACGAGGCTCAAGACCCTCGCGAGAGGCCAAGCCTCGCGAGGCGGACGACACGGTGCATCCTCAGGCACAGCCTCATCAGGCTGGCTCGCGAGGAGGCGGAGAGTTCAAGGCGGGGTACCTCGCGAGGTGCCTATGACGCAAGCCATGACGACACGGGGCACCAGGCGGGTCCCAGCGCGCGCAGCGTCCCCCTTTCGTCTTTGGTGCAAAGGGAGCAAGCGTATCAGCGGAGTACTGAGGCATCAGGCAAAGGTTGCCACTTCGGTGCAACGAGACCAAGGCCAGGAGGACTACGAGATGGAGTTCACCATGGAGCCCAGCGCAGCGTCATCACCAGAGCCTTTGGCAGGCGAAGACTGCTTTTGTCAGGATAGATGTACTCGCTGTCCCCCTTCAAATTAGCCCGCCATTGTTGGATCCCTTCCCGCGTAATATTTGGGGAGAGGACCAGGGCCTCTATAAATAGGACCAGCCACCCACGTAGCAAGGGGTTCAATTCCTGGTCGTTCGGTCCCGACGATGGGAGAGAGAAAAGGCATAGAGAGAGAGAGAGGGTGACCGAACTCTTCACAACAGTTCATCACCTCAGCCAAGAACAGACCCTCGTGAGGCTGTTCTTCCTTGTATTGTTCATCCTCACCAGCCCCAGGAGGCAATCCATCCACCACACACTGGAGTAGGGTATTACACCACATCGGTGGCCCGAACCAGTATAAATCTTGTGTCTTTCGTGCAGCTCTTTTAGTAGTTTAGATCCCATTGAGACGGAGAGGTTGAAGGTGAGATTTCCGCGCGCACCCCAGTGTTCGAACCTTAAGGGTCTGCCGGAACCCGAAATCTGACATTTGGCGCGCCAGGTAGGGGTGCGCCGGAATTCGTCTTCCACCGCTCCGCTCTCCTCCGACCGTCGCGTCCATGTCTGACGCTCGTTGAGCCCGCGCCAAGCGCCGGGCCGCCATCGCTTCTCACGTCGCCCAGACGGCCCCCGTCGGTGGGCATCCTCATCGTTCCCCGTCGCCTGCCGTCAACGCCGCCACCGTCCCGGCGGGGGGCGAGCAGCAGGCATCGTCTCAGCACCCGTCCGTGCGGCAAGACGGCCGCACCGCCACTTCGTCACTCGCACCAGCTGGCTCTTCGTCCTGCGGGCTCCGCGCACCCTTGGAGGCTCGAGCTGTGCTCCTCGCGGCAAACGAGCTCCTGCGCTACCGTCCCGTCGACGACGTCTACGAAGAATGGCTCGACCGCGTCGCCGAGCTTGTCCGCGCCGCAGGGGGCTCTTCCGCGCCGTCCGTCCCTCTGCGCCGCACTCCGCCCCGCACGGGCAACGAAGCTCCGGAGGCGCATCAGCCGCCTCCCCTCCAAGAATATGCCGTGGCTCCAAGGCGACTGGCCCCTGGGCGGAACCCGCTCCGTCAGGCGCCAGCGCAGCAAGAGCGAAGCTGCCAAGAAATCCCTTGCCCGCAGGGGGCTGCCCGGGCGCTCCCTGCTCCGGCACGCCGCGACCCTGCTCCAGCTCTGGCACGTCAAGACCCCGCCCTGCTCCTAGCTGCAGCGCGTGGGGACCCTCAAGACCAAGCTCTCCACCAACCGAGGCCTTTCGTGGCCACCGCGGGCTGCCACGCCTACACCACTGAGCTGCGCAGCGTCGCGTGGCCCGGCAAGTTCAAGCCCGACCTGCCTTCTCGCTACGACGACACAACTGACCCCGCGGAATTCCTCCAGCTCTATGAGCTGGGCATCGAGGCTGCCGGCGGGGATGAAAAGGTCATGGCGAACTGGTTCCCCATGGCGTTGAAGGAAGGGGCGCGAACCTGGCCCTTGAATCTGGCTCCAGGCACGATCTCCTCCTGGGACCAGATGCGCGCCCGCTTCATCACCAACTTCCAAGGTACTCACGGCCGGCCGCCTGCCGTGAGCGACATGCGACGCATCAAGCAACAACCCGGAGAGACCCTGCAAAAGTACATCCAGCGCTTCAACAACGCGCGCCTCAAGATCCCCAAGGTGTCGGAGGAGGCCATCATCTCCGCCTTCTCTGATGGCGTGCGTGATGTCAAGATGAAGGAGGAACTGGCGATGCACGAAGACCTCTGCACCTCCCTGGAGTTGTTCAACTTAGCAAACAAGTGCGCCAGGGCTGAGGAGGGACGTCTCTCCCTTCTCGAGCTGCCTGTCGCGGACCCAGAAGAGAAGAAGCCCAAGGCCAAGGACGTGAAGCGCAAGGGGGCTGCCGTGCTCGCAGCCGAACCGGACACCAAGCGGGGCAAGGATCTGCCCGAACCCTCCAGAGGCAGCCGGTACTATGTGTACCATGACCTCCACACCCACAACACCAATGAATGTCAAGAGCTCCGCGCCATGCGAGAAGGAAGGACAGGGCCCTCGTGAGGACCGCCCTCATGGCAACGCATGCCTACCTCCGCTGCCGCCTCCGCCAAGAAGGAACGAAGACCGCCATCAAGACGAGGGGGCTGGGGGCTTCCAGGAGCCGCGCGCGATCGCCTGCATCCTGGGCGGAGCTCAAGCCCCAGCCTCCCAACGTATCTTCAAGCAGTTTGCCCGCGAAGTGAATGCAGTTCTCCCCAAGCTCGAAGCAACGCGCCCCCTCAGGTGGTCGGCGTGCCCCATCACGTTCAGCTCGGCAAACCAGCTCAAGTGCACAGCCACTGCAGGAGTCCTCCCGATGCTCTGCTCCCCGGTCATCAGCAACGTGCAGGTCACCAAGAACCTCATCGATGGTGGGGCAGGGCTCAGCGTCCTGTCCGTGGAAACATTCAACAACCTCCAAGTGCCCTATGACCAGCTTCAGCCAACCAGGCCTTTCTCCGGGATCACCGACGGTTCCACAATCCCAATCGGGCAGGTCCGCCTCCCTGTCACCTTCGGAGCCCGCAGCAACTACCGCACCGAGCTCATTGACTTCGATGTCGCCCACATCCGCCTGCCGTACAACGCCATCCTCGGGTACCCGGCGCTGGCCAAGTTCATGGCCGTGACCCACCATGGCTACAACGTCCTCAAGATGCCAGGAAGTGGCGGTGTCATCACGGTGCCCTGTGAAGAGAGACGCAGTGTGTTCCCTGGAGCGAGCCTTCCAGGCTGCGTCGTTGGAAGACCCAGATCGTGGAAGCAGGAGGCTTCCTGAGACCACCCCCAAGAAGAAGAAGACGTCGTCAGGCTCAGCCCCTCAGGAGGCAGGCCCCTCAGGGCCCGTGCCCCCTCAGGAGGGCCCTCCATCCATCGCATAGGAAAGCGCGCCCGGCACCCTCCTCAGGCAGGGCTCGGGGCCGGGGTCAGGAGGGAGGCGCTTGGGCACCATATGGAGGCGTGCTTCACAGCACGTTTCCCTCAAGAGGGAGCCAGACGAGGAAGATCAGACCAGCAAGAGTTCGTTGACGAGGCCATTCGAGAGCTACAGGAGACAAGGATCATGAGAGGTTGCCGCCGCTTGCCAGCCGTGGCCCCACATCCAGGCGAGGATGGTGGGCTGCGCGTCTGCATCGATGTACCAGGGCTCAATCAAATCGCCGCAACAGAGCGCCTCTGGCCCTCGCAAGTGGGGCGCTGCGGAGGTCCACCCCACGACTATGTTCGCATGCCTTACGGCCTGTCGAGCATGGCTGCGGCGTACCAACGCCTCATGAGGGGCATCGTGGAGGCTCAGGAAGACAGGTGTAGCGACCCGACCCAAAATGGATCGAAGTCTCTGTGCTTAAGTGTCATCCCTGGATCGGTATGCTGACACACACATTACTCGAGGAATTATAACAGAGTTCAATCACACTTTATTACATCAAGGTTCTTAAAAGAGTATTTATTACAATAATATGGCCAAAGGCCATCTAAATGAAAATAACCGCGGAAGCTTCAAAGGTAAATGAGTCCATCCTACTCTACAGCAAACTGAGTGCAGAACAACGACCTATCGCACCTTTAATCTTCGTCGGAAAAGTCTGCAACATGAGACGTTGCAGCCGTGTAGGTCAGCACATGGAATATGCTGGCAATTTCACACCATAGAATAATAATAAATGAAAAGACTATCTCTATATGCAAATTTAGCTGATGGAGGCTCTAAGTTTAATTTTTTGCATAAAGCCAATTTTACCCTACAACAAAGGAATAATTTTTTTATTACTATTAAGTTAAAATGCCATTACTGAGAAGGTTCCTCCAACTCAATCCCAAAAATTCCCAAGTTATTAGTAACCCAATAATTTCATTAAAAAGAATGATGAGATCAACCAATAATTCACTTCTAGATACTCAAGATGTCCGTAACCGGGGACACGGCTAATCATGATTAGTTTGTACACTCTGCAGAGGTTTGCACACTTTTCCCCACAAGACTCGACCACCTCCATGATCGGAAGATCGAGACATAGCCTTTCTGAAGTATTTCCCCTTAACCCTGGGTAGACCGGTACACCTACTATCCCCTACATCAGCTATTCTACCACGGAAAGAGGTCACACAACTTACTCAACTATGCCAGAGCCCATAATGGCTTGTGGCTGCACACGGAAGTTTCTAGGCATGAAATATCTTATGATCCCTTTGAGCCTGGGTGGCGGACCTAGGGTAATCACACGAGTACTCCGGGATTCCCCTTGGGCAAGCACTGGTTTCTCCAGGTGCCCCAAACAATCCACCCAGATGTGTATTAAAGTTTCCACCTTATGTAGTCCCAAAATTATTATCTCTCACAACTTGCATGAATCACACATACCAATCCCCGTCTACGAGCATGGCTAAGCAATATATGATATAACGAATATTCCCGCGGTGATCAAAAGGTCATAGGTTCCTACCACATGAACTACATAGCATAACCACATGTTCCCAATCCTATTCATGCAATCTTTGAGGGTGAAACTAATCCATAGTAAATAAAACTAGGTATTGAAAAATATGATCAAAGTGTGAACTTGCCTTGCTGACGTTCATTGAATTGTAAAGATTCGTAGTAGCAAGCTTCACACTCCGGATGATCTAGCGTAAGCAAGCAATAACATACATAAGCATACAAGCAAAGATTCAAAAAGGAAAAACAAATGAAAGACTTCGAAAAACTCCAAAACATCCAAATAAAGTTTCTGTACAGAACGTAATTTTTATAGTAGCAAAAATATGTGTGTTTGGGTTTAACAGAAAGTACACGTCACGAGCTTCGATTTGCAAAAAGATTCACCTAAAACGGAGTTATGGAACTCGAGATACGGCCTAACGAAGTTTGAATTCAGATCTGTTTGAATTCAAAATTTTAAAATTTTCAAAAAATATTTTTCGTTTGGTTCTCTGGATAGATGGGATTTCTATGAACTAGTAGGAAAAAGAATCAACTAAATCGGATCTATAGACTAAAAGATATACAAGAAACAAGAATTGGTATAGAATCTGAGATTGAAAAAAATACTGGAAAAAGAGAGAAATTTGGCTGGGTGTTCACCGGACTTGTCGCCGGCAACGAGGAAGAAGGCGGATCCGGTGTGCTTCGGCGAAGGGCGCGTGCGGGACGGTGAAGAGCAACGTAAGGCGGAACCTAAGAGCAGCGCCGCGGGGTCAGTATCGCCTCCTGGCGTTGTGGAGAAGCCGCCGGAATCCACAAACTCCGGCGAGCAATTGGCGAGGTTAGGGAGGGAGATAACTTTTGCAAATAGGGGGCTTCGGACGAGGGGAACTGGGGCAATGCTCTGGGCTTTTATAGAGGGTCAGGGGAAGCCAGAGGAGAGCGGGGCGTTGCCGGAATTAATGTGTTTAATTGCTGCAGTATGAAGCGTTCGTGGTGGCCATTATGGCTGTCTAGGAGGCGCACTTGGGGGTGGAAACGGTAGAGGGAGTCGAGGGAATTCCATTCAGGAAGTCAGTTGAGCGAGGGAGATGAAGGGAGAGGGTGGGGCGCTTAGTGGAAGTGCTGCATGGGTGCTCTCTATACATGTTGTTTCTGTAACGAACGACCAGAGGAGGGAGATGGCCATCGGTTGGGCTGGAAGATATGGGCCTTAGTTGGTCTATGGCTGCGTGGGTTCTTTTTTTAATAACAAAAACACTGTGGCACCGAAAATACAAATAAATATAAGTCTAAAAATGCCAGAAAAATTCACATAATATTATGGTCTTATATATAACCTAGTGAACATTTATCTGGCCTAAAAATGCAAGTTTTTTTAAAATAAATATTTTTGCTAAACTAATAAAATAAATTGCAAATAAAACTCAACAATTATATTTTTGATTCCAAATTCAATTTCCAATATTTTCCTTCTGTTTTTGAAGAAGTCATTTTATCTTCTCTCTTTATTTTATTTTTGATATAATGGAAATGAATTTTTTGGTGAAATCAAATTTGATCCATATCCCAACTTTGAAATTTCAAAAGTGGGTTTTGGGGAAACTTCCAACACTCTCTTTTGGTCCTTGAGTTGCTCAAAGTTCCTTGGATCAAAAATCAAATCAAACAAATGGGGCAAAAATGCATAAATCATGGATGCATATGAATGATCTATTTATAAACATCGAAATTGAAAATTGGGATGTTACAAAGCTACCCCCCTTAAGATGAATCTCGCTCTTGAGATTCGGGTTGGCTAGCAAAAAGGTGTGGGTGGTCCTGTCGGAGATCTTCTTCTCGTTCCCAGGTGGCTTCTTCTTCGGTATGATTACTCCATTGAACCTTGCAGAACTTGATGACCTTGCTACGGGTAACCCTGCTTGCAGTCTCGAGAATCTTGACGGGCTTCTCCTCATAGGTCAGACCACTATCCAACTGTATGGCCTCCAGTGGCACTGTATCTCTCAAAGGAATATCGGCCATCTCCGCATGGCACTTCTTCAACTAGGAAACGTGAAACACATCATGAACTCTTGACAAGGCTTCTCGTAATTCCAACTTGTAGGCAACTTCACCCATGCGTTCTAAAACTCTGTACGGCCCCACAAACCGTGGTGCTAACTTTCCTTTGACTCCAAATCGTTTAACTCCTTGAAGTGGTGACACACGCAGATATGCTCTATCTCCGACTTCATAGGTTACCTCCTTGCGTTTAGTATCAGCATAACTCTTCTATCTGGATTGGGCTACCTTGAGTCTTTCGTGGATCAGCTTGACTTTCTCCTCTGAATCTCTAATTAAATTTGGTCCGAATAATTTACGGTCTCCAACTTCATCCCACATCAATGGTGTTCTACACCTCCTTCCGTACAAAGCTTCGAAAGGGGCCATTTTCAAACTAGCTTGATAGCTGTTGTTATATGAGAACTCTACGTAAGGCAAATTATCATCCCAACTAGATCCATAATCTAGCGCACAAGCTCTCAACATGTCCTCCAGAATCTGGTTGACTCTCTCGGTCTGCCCATCCGTCTGTGGATGAAAAGCTGTACTGAACTCCAGCTTGGTACCCAAAGTTTCATGTAACTGATGCCAAAACTTTGAGGTAAATTGTGTTCCTCTATCTGATACAATGGTCCTCGGAACTCCATGCAGACATACGATCCTGGTCATGTATATCTTGGCTAACTTAGCACTTGTATATGTGGTTTTCACGGGGATGAAGTGAGCTACCTTAGTCAAGCAATCAACCACTACCCAAATAGAATCATAGCCTGATCGGGTCCTGGGTAATCCTGTAATGAAGTCCATGCCAAGCTTGTCCCACTTCCAATCTGGTATCGGCAAAGGCTGAAGTAATCCTGTTGGTTTCTGGTGCTCTGCCTTAACCCTCTGACATACATCACATACTGCGACATACTCGGCAATATCCTTTTTCATACCTGTCCACCAGAAACTTTCCTTCAAGTCCAAATACATCTTGGTGTTGCCCGGGTGTATTGAATAAGGCGAATCATGAGCCTCCTGAAGAATCAATTTTGTAATCTCTGGGTTATTTGGCACGTAAATACGCTGCTCAAACCATAAGGTTCCATGTTCATTCTCACGAAATCCTTCTGCCTTTCCTTGGTTCATCCTTCCCTTTATCTCCGTAATACCTTTGTCTAACTTCTGGGCTTCTCGGATCTTTCCCAACAAAGTGGATTGAATATCCATTGCGGCAACAAAACCTCGTGGTACTATCTCCAATCGAAAATCTCTGAGATCGTCAATTAACTCCTGAGGTAATCCTCCTGCTGTGAGGGTATTAACATAGCTCTTGCGGCTCAATGCATCTGCCACAACATTGGCCTTTCCTGGGTGATAGTGCAATTTCATGTCATAATCCTTTATGAGCTCCAACCATCTTCTTTGCCTGAGGTTCAACTCCTTCTGCGTGAAGATGTATTTCAAACTCTTATGATCCGTGTAAACATCACAACGATTTCCGATAAGAAAATGTCTCCAGGTCTTGAGTGCGTGCACTACGGCTGCTAACTCCAAATCATGTGTGGCATAATTCCGCTCATGAGGTCGGAGCTGACGTGAGGCATATGAAACAACTCTTCCTTCTTGCATAAGAACACCTCCAAGTCCCTGACGGGAAGCGTCGCAATATACTTGGAAATCCTTGCGTATATTCGGAAGAATTAGCACTGGGGCTGTGACCAAACGTTTCTTCAGCTCCTGGAAACTAGCCTCACATTCCTCGGTCCAATTAAACTTGGTGTCTTTCTTCAATAACTCTGTCATGGGCTTCGCGATCTTGGAGAAATTCTCAATAAATCTCCGGTAATATCCTGCGAGTCCAAGAAAACTGTGAATCTCTCCGACTGAGGTGGGTGCCTTCCATTCGGTGACGGCTTCAACCTTTGAGGGGTCTACTGCTATCCCTTCTCCTGATATAACATGTCCGAGAAATCCAACTTCCTTCAACCAGAATTCGCACTTGCTGAACTTTGCGTATAACTGATGTTCCCTGAGCTTCTCAAGAACCAAGCGCAAATGTTCCTTGCGTTCTTCTTCATTCTTCGAGTAAATCAATATGTCATCAATGAATACCACAACAAACTTATCCAAGAACTCCATGAATACCTTATTCATCATGCTCATGAAATAGGCAGGGGCATTAGTCAAACCAAAAGACATGACCGTATACTCATAAAGCCCATATCTCGTGGTAAAGGCTGTCTTGGGTATATCCTGTTCTCGAATCTTCAGCTGGTGATATCCTGATCGAAGATCGATCTTGGAGAAAACTTTTGCTCCTTGTAGCTGGTCAAACAAATCATTGATCATTGGCAGAGGGTACTTGTTCTTGATCGTCACTTTGTTTAGTGCACGATAATCTACAACCATTCTCAAGGTTCCATCCTTCTTCTCAACTAGAAGCACTGGGGCTCCCCAAGGTGATGAACTCGGTTGAATATAACCTTTCTCCAATAATTCCTTAATCTGCTTCTTAATTTCCTCCAGATCATTTGCGGGCATCCGGTACGGTCTGTTGGATATTGGTCCGGTGCCTGGTAACAATTCAATCAAAAACTCTATGTCCCAATCCGGTGGCATGCCGGGTAATTCCTTGAGGAATACATCGGGATAATCCTTCACAATTGGTACTTCCTCCTGAACAACTCCCGAAAGAGAATTCACTTGAGTCCTTCTTGGTGTATGCCTCGACACATACTTGATCTGTTTCCCCTCTGGGGTGGTGAGAAGAATCGACTTACGGGCACAATCAATATTCCCTTCGTACTTGGATAACCAGTCCATGCCTAGAATTACGTCCAATCCTTGTGATTCTAGGATGATGAGGTCTGTAGGGAAAACATGTCTCCCTATGGTCAATGGCAACTGAAAACATCCCTGACTAGCCATATGCTCTGCTCCTGGGGAACTCACTAACATTGGTGTTTTAAGGGCTATGGTCGGCAACTTAAAATTATCCACAAACCCCCTTGATATGAATGAATATGATGCACCAGTGTCAAAAAGAACAAGGGCTGTAAATGAATTAATCAAGAACTTACCAACAACGGTGTCAGGCTGGTCATAAACTTCCTCCACATAATCACCAACAGAACGATTTCCTTGGCGTAAGTTATGGAACTCACGCTTCTTCAGACTCATAGCTCCGGCTGAAACATGTGCGGTATGGAACGCCTGCTGGAACTGATCCCAAGTCACATTGGCTATGGGGAATGTGGTGGTGTAATTCTCCCACCACGAGGCTGCTGGTCCATCCAGTTGATGTGCGGCAAAGCGCACCTTCTCAGCGTCAGTGCATCCTGCAGTGGTCAGCTCTCTTCCGATCTTGCGAAGCCAGTCATCTGCAACGATCGGCTCCGTGCTGCTAGAGAACACTAGTGGGTTCAACCTCAGGAAACGGGTAAGGTTGTCGACCGGGGGTGGTGGCGGTGGGTTGTTGTTGTTCTGGTTCTGATTCTGGATGAGTAGCTGCATGAGGGCATTCTGGTTCTGGATCAACTGGGTAAGTTCCGGTGGGAATTCCGGGTCACATCTTGGAGGCATCTGTTAGGTTTAGAGTGGATGAGAAATTAGAATAGAATAAGGGCCTAATGAGAGAAATCACTACCCATATGCTTATGATAGCAAGAAAACTTCAAATCAAGCAATTCACACATATCACACCACACAAGCAAAACCTACAGGTAAGGTCATATCCACAAGAGATATGATCTCTTCATACTACCGCGATCATTCGTTGGACTCAACTTGGTAGTGGTGGTATGAACTAAATCTTCTCAAATCAAAGTCAACTCTAGCTTCTTCTTCTTCTTCGTCAATGATGTCTTCATAGGTCATGGTCTCATCGGGCTGAGCAACTTAGTGATGGAGTTTCAACAACTATTTTATTAAAGTAGAGAAGATATAGAAATGAATAGAGAAGAGTATAGACCAACGAATATTTAAGGAAGTCATAAAATAGAGTTTTCCTCCTATGACTTTCCATTTCCTAGTGGTCGCGTCCTACAGTCAGCGTGTGCTCTGATACCATCTTGTAGCGACCCGACCCAAAATGGATCGAAGTCTCTGTGCTTAAGTGTCATCCGTGGATTGGTATGCTGACACACACAGTACTCGAGGAATTATAACAGAGTTCAATCACACTTTATTACATCAAGGTTCTTAAAAGAGTATTTATTACAATAATATGGCCAAAGGCCATCTAAATGAAAATAACTGCGGAAGCTTCAAAGGTAAATGAGTCCATCCAACTCCACGGCAAACTGAGTGCAGAACAACGACCTATCGCACCTTTAATCTTCGTCGGAAAAGTCTGCAACATGAGACGTTGCAGCCTTGTAGGTCAGCACATGGAATATGCTGGCAATTTCACACCATAGAATAATAATAAATTAAAAGACTATCTCTATATGCAAATTTAGCTGATGGAGGCTCTAAGTTTAATTTTTTTGCATAAAGCCAATTTTACCCTACAACAAAGGAATAATTTTTTTATTACTATTAAGTTAAAATGCCATTACTGAGAAGGTTCCTCCAACTCAATCCCAAAAATTCCCAAGTTATTAGTAACCCAATAATTTCATTAAAAAGAATGATGAGATCAACCAATAATTCACTTCTAGATACTCAAGATGTCCGTAACCGGGGACACGGCTAATCATGATTAGTTTGTACAGTCTGCAGAGGTTTGCACACTTTTCCCCACAAGACTCGACCACCTCCATGATCGGAAGATTGAGACATAGCCTTTCTGAAGTATTTCCCCTTAACCCTAGGTAGACCGGTACACCTACTATCCCCTACATCAGCTAGTCTACCACGGAAAGAGGTCACACAACTTACTCAACTATGCCAGAGCCCATAATGGCTTGTGGCTGCACACGGAAGTTTCTAGGCATGAAATATCTTATGATCCCTTTGAGCCTGGGTGGCGGACCTAGGGTAATCACACGGGTACTCCGGGATTCCCCTTGGGCAAGCACTGGTTTCTCCAGGTGCCCCAAACAATCCACCCAGATGTGTATTAAAGTTGCCACCTTATGTTGTCCCAAAATTATTATCTCTCACAACTTGCATGAATCACACATACCAATCCCCGTCTACGAGCATGGCTAAGCAATATATGATATAACGAATATTCCCGCGGTGATCAAAAGGTCATAGGTTCCTACCACATGAACTACATAGCATAACCACATGTTCCCAATCCTATTCATGCAATCTTTGAGGGTGAAACTAATGCATAGTAAAAAAAACTGGGTATTGAAAAATATGATCAAAGTGTGAACTTGCCTTGCTGACGTTTGTTGAATTGTAAAGATTCACAGTAGCAAGCTTCACACTCCGGATGATCTAGCGTAAGCAAGCAATAACATACATAAGCATACAAGCAAAGATTCAAAAAGGAAAAACAAATGAAAGACTTCGAAAAACTCCAAAACATCCAAATAAAGTTTCTGTACAAAACGCAATTTTTATAGTAGCAAAAATATGTGTGTTTGGGTTTAACAGAAAGTACATGTCACGAGCTTCGATTTGCAAAAAGATTCACCTAAAACGGAGTTACGGAACTCGAGATACGGCCTAATGAAGTTTGAATTCAGATCTGTTTGAATTCAAAATTTTAAAATTTTCAAAAAATATTTTTCGTTTGGTTCTTTGGATAGATGGGATTTCTATGAACTAGTAGGAAAAAGAATCAACTAAATCGGATCTATATACTAAAAGATATACAAGAAACAAGAATTGGTATAGAATCTGAGATTGAAAAAAATACTGGAAAAAGAGAGAAATTTGGCTGGGTGTTCACCGGACTTGTCGCCGGCGACGAGGAAGAAGGCGGATCCGGTGTGCTTCGGCGAAGGGCGCGTGCGGGACGGTGAAGAGCAACGTAAGGCGGAACCTAAGAGCAGCGCCGCGGGGTCAGTATCGCCTCCTGGCGTTGTGAAGAAGCCGCTGGAATCCACGAACTCCGGCGAGCAATTGGCGAGGTTAGGGAGGGAGATAACTTTTGCAAACAGGGGGCTTCGGACGAGGGGAACTGGGGCAACGCTCTGGGCTTTTATAGAGGGTCAGGGGAAGCCAGAGGAGAGCGGGGCATTGCCGGAATTAATGTGTTTAATTGCTGCAGTATGAAGCGTTCGGTGTGGCCATTATGGCTGTATAGGAGGCGCACTAGGGGGTGGAAACGGTAGAGGGAGTCGAGGGGATTCCATTCAGGAAGTCAGTTGAGCGAGGGAGATGAAGGGAAAGGGTGGGGCGCTCAGTGGAAGTGCTGCATGGGTGCTCTCTGTACATGTTGTTTTTGTGACGAACGACCAGAGGAGGGAGATGGCCATCGGTTGGGCTGGAAGATATGGGCCTTAGTTGGTCTATGGCTGCGTGGGTTCTTTCTTTTAATAACAAAAACACTGTGGCACCGAAAATACAAATAAATATAAGTCTAAAAATGCCAGAAAAATTCACATAATATTATGGTCTTATATATGACCTAGTGAACATTTATCTGGCCTAAAAATGCAAGTTTTTTTAAAATAAATATTTTTGCTAAACTAATAAAATAAATTGCAAATAAAACTCAACAATTATATTTTTGATTCCAAATTCAATTTCCAATATTTTCCTTCTGTTTTTGAAGAAGTCATTTTATCTTCTCTCTTTATTTTATTTTTGATATAATGGAAATGAATTTTTGGTGAAATCAAATTTGATCCATATCCCAACTTTGAAATTTCAAAAGTGGGTTTTGGGGAAACTTCCAACACTCTCTTTTGGTCCTTGAGTTGCTCAAAGTTCCTTGGATAAAAATCAAATCAAACAAATGGGGCAAAAATGCATAAATCATGGATGCATATGAGTGATCTATTTATAAACATCCAAATTGAAAATTGGGATGTTACAACAGGCGTTACGCGGCTCTGGCGGGGGTGGAGACAGCTCGCGAGGAGTCACCAGTGCCTCCGGAGACTCCCGAGGCCCCGGGGCCTGGGGGCTCGTGAGGATCAGCTTCTGCAGCCCGTCAAGTCTGCTGCACCGATGCCACTACACCGACGACATCCTTAGGTGACATCTTTCAAGTTCCGTTCTCAGCTGGGAGCACCCTCCCAGGGTTGCATCACTCCCAGGCCGCGTGGGTCCGTCCCCGCGGCATGTATCTGCATTTACCTTTCCGTCATTAGTTTGCCTTGTTGGGGGCGCCCCTCAGGCTGCATCATCCCCAAGCTGTTCGGGCCAGACCCAGCGGCGTGTATCCCCCTAGTGTTTATTTCCAACTATGCATTGCCTATCACGCTTAGCTGCATGGAGCCTGTCCGCAGCATCTTCTCTTCCCATGTCGGCTACTTGCATGTTAAAGGGGGGGGTGCCTGAGCATCGCGACTCAGGGCTCTTACTGGCTCTCTAGCCCTCACCCTCTGGCCTTGTCCATGGCATCGCGACCTGGCATACCAGCGACGGCTGAGACAAGCTCGAGGGCCGGGACCCGAGGACGTAGAGTACCGGCATCTAACTAAATTTTGCAGGCACACATCTCAAGATACGGCCCAGTGCCGGGCGCAACCCGCCTAGAGGTAGGGCCTCGGGAGTCCCGCGCTGGCTCACGGGTGCCCAGATACGCCTCGCCTACCTCAGCCAGCAAGCTCTTGAGTGACTAACGATCAACTAATGGCCGCCGTGGCAACACCATCTTCCTTCTGTGATGACCCTGCAGGATCCCTGGAGGGAACCGTGCAAGCCGAGGCCCTCACGAGGTTTCCTTCGCCCTCGCCCGCGCGAACCGCTTGCACGTTAAAGGGGGGGGGGGGTGCCTGAGCATCACGACTCAGGGCTCTTACTGGCTCTCCAGCCCTCACCCTCTGGCCTTGTCCACGGCATCGCGACCTGGCATACCAGCGACGGCTGAGACAAGCTCGAGGGCCGGGACCCGAGGACGTAGAGCAGAAAGGGGAGCAGAGGCGGGGAAGAAGGGGTCTCGCGAGGACCTTGCCGAGCGTTTCCGCTCCTATCCCCACACGGACCCAACGACGCACCTGGAGCGGCCCCTGATCCTCAAGATAAGTCACCACCCACGGCACTGGCTGCTGCAGCACTACCCCCGCACCTAAAGCAGCTCCGTACTAGCGACGTTGCTTCCCTTTCTCACTAAGTGATGGCTGCTTGGGTGCCAAAGGGGACCTCCCGAGCATCACGACTCAGGGGCTCTTACCGGACCCCGGGTCGCTCACCTCCTGGCCTTGACCACGGCATCGCGACCTGGCATACCAGCGACGGCTGACGCCGCCTTGGGACTGGGACCTGTCAGCGTAGAGCACCAGGCCCTCGCGAGGTTCGAAAGGGAGAACTCAGCTATGACGGAATCACCGACTCACTCAAATCCATTGCAAATGTCATATATTAACAAACGGGACTACAGACACCTTACAAGCCCCCATGGGGCGCATTTCGATTCCTCGCAGGGAACAGATCCTAAGGAGTGCTAACTGTACGGGCTCCTGCAGAAGATGCCATCATCAACAGTGGGCCGTCAGGCACCGGCGCCAACCACATCCAGATCAGGGTTGGCGACGGCCTGACGCGTCCGCCCTGCCCCTGGAGCGACGGCGACTCAGGGGCTCGTAGCTGTCGTTGCTCGTCTCCGGAGTCACGTAGCCTCCGCTGGAGCCGCTGGACCCTCGAGCGCCACTGCCGAGGGGGCGGTCGGCTGGCCTAGCCCTCACCAGGGCGAGGTCCTGGTCGCCCCTCCCGCGGCAGCACTCCAGCCGGCGCCCGATCGCGTCGAAGACCTTGAGGAACATCACTGCCGCGCCGTCATACTCCAGGTGGACCGTGAAGACACCTCTTTCCCTGCAGACCCGGGCGATCTCCCTCCAGCCGCGGGACATGTAGACCGCGCCCGGGGCAGTGACGACGACCTCGGCCTCGGTCGTGGGGGCGCCGCAGTCGGCGTGCTGCAGCTGGAGCTCCATAGGCCCCCCCTGGAAGAACCACGAAGGCAAAGAAGGGAGGAAGGCGGATCCAGGACCGAAGAGGAGTGACGACGTGGAGCACGAACTCGTGGGAGGAGCCCTCGGCATGGACTCCAGGAGGAACCACCCACGCCCTCACAACCCGACGGCGCCGACGACGGCGTTGACCGCGGGGATCAGCATCGGCACCTCCAGGGCCCTCGACGTGGGCGTACATGGGCAGCGGGAACCCCGGCGGAGCCTGCTCGCCCCGGGGGCCTGCCACCACCGGGTCGTCCTCGTCATCCCGGCTGCAATGGGCGAGTCGCTTCTTCGGCGGGAGAGGGTCTGGCCCTTCTCGAGGAGCCTTTCCCTTCTCCACTGCAGAGAATCGGCGGATCAGAGCCATAACACCAAGACGGAGCAAGAACTGAGGCGAAGGAGAGAGCAATGGGAGATGGACTTGACGGGCACGAGCGGTGCCGTACTTATAGCCGGCGAAGGCCAACCGCCGGTCTCCATGGTCATAGGTAATCATAACATGTTCAGCATGCAGGGACTTTTCCAACTCGCACGATCACCAAGGCGTCGTGGGGAAGCTAAGGCGCCACATCCAATCAACCGCCACGCGGCGTTCAAGGCTGCAGGCTGTTAGGGCCCACGGCGCTTTGCCCTTGCCCTTTCGCCTCTCGGCACGGCCAAGTCCATGCGCACCTTGGGCCCGGGGGCTACTGTCGGTGTTCTGGGAACGGGGGTCCCCAGACTTGCCTGCCTGCGGCCTGCGGCGTGGCTCAAGTGGGGGCCCAGCGCGGCCCATCTTCATCAACACGAGGCTCAAGACCCTCGCGAGGGGCCAAGCCTCGCGAGGCAGACGACACGGTGCATCCTCAGGCACAGCCTCATTAGGCTGGCTCGTGAGGAGGCGGAGAGTTCAAGGCGGGGTACCTCGCGAGGTGCCTATGACGCAAGCCATGACGACACGGGGCACCAGGCGGGTGCCAACGCGCGTAGCGTCCCCCTTTCCTCTTTGGTGCAAAGGGAGCAAGCGTATCAGTGGAGTACCGAGGCATCAGGCAAAGGTTGGCACTTCGGTGCAACGAGACCAAGGCCAGGAGGACTACGAGATGGAGGTCACCATGGAGCCCAGCGCGGTGTCATCACCAGAGCCTTTGGCAGGCGAAGACTGCTTTTGTCAGGATAGAAGTACTCGCCGTCCCCCTTCAAATTAGCCCGCCATTGTTGGATCCCTTCCCGCGCAATATTTGAAGAGAGGACCAGGGCCTCTATAAATAGGACCAGCCACCCACGTAGCAAGGGGTTCGATTCCTGGTCGTTCGGTCCCGACGACGGGAGAGAGAAAAGGCATAGAGAGAGAGAGGGTGACCGAACTCTTCACAACAGTTCATCACCTCAGCCAAGAACAGACACTCGCGAGGCTGTTCTTCCTTGTATTGTTCATCCTCACCAGCCCCAGGAGGCAATCCATCCACCACACACTGGAGTAGGGTATTACACCACATCGGTGGCCCGAACCAGTATAAATCTTGTGTCTTTCGTGCAGCTCTTTTAGTAGTTTAGATCCCATTGAGACGAAGAGGTTGAAGGTGAGATTTCCGCGCGCACCCCAGTGTTCGAACCTTAAGGGTCTGCCGGAACCCGAAATCCGACACCAACAAGTTGACACCAAAGTGGGAAGGCCCTTATCGGGTAATACGAGTCACCAGGCCCGGCGCAGTCCGCCTGTGGACAGAAGATGCCGTTCCGGTGAGTAACTCCTGGAACATTGAGCATCTTCGCAAGTTTTACCCGTGAGGCGCGGCTTGCCGGGCCCCCTGGCAAGCCACCTTTTGTACGAGCCTTGCCGATGACGCATGCAACCCTTTATACAAAGCCAGGCGCAGACCCTGAGCATAGATAAATGAAGCGCTGGTGCCCTAAGTTATAGAATGCATGCTAGGTCGAGTCTCGTCCTTGGTTAGGGTTGATAGTGCTTAGCGGCGACTAACCCCTAGCTTAGAGGTCGAGTGTGCGTCTCTTTGTCTTTCTTTTGTCTTCTTTGGTTCACAGGACACACAGATATCCGTGCCGAACCACTTGGGGAGGAAAAAAAGAGGAACAAACCAGCATCTAGCCCCCGACAAGCCAGTATTGCTGGGGGCTGCAAGAGCAAAGATTCACCCACGGAGAACCAGGGTTGCCGGGGACTGCAGCTTCAGATAAGTTCTTCATCTCTTATCATGCACTCCATTATGGACTGAGGTATGTGAAACCTCGTTTTCCCCTAAGCTACCGTGCTCCCATAACTCTAGGCCCTAGGGCTCGTTCCTGGGGCCAAGTTTGGTCGTAGTCGTGGCAGCGAAAGGATGAAACAAGGAACCTAAACCCGCCTCATCCCTGCCTCCGCCGAAGGCGTGAGGAAGGTCGAGCGAAGTGGGGAGATGGCAAGGCCTGTTGCCGGGCAAGGAAATGTTTATCTTGAAGATATCAAGGATTTACTCCTTGTCGTGGGTTCCACCCGCAAACAAATGACCCGGCAAGCATCCCTTTTTCATTAAAAAAACATTCCACTCAGTACAGTCCATAGGGAATGAAAAACATGGATGATGGGATTACAAGTTTTAAATTCAACAATGGCCCGAACGCTTACAAACTAAAAAGAGATAAGGTGCCCGTAATCCCTTTCTTGTCCCTCTCCTTAGGAGGCAGGTCAAGGAGGCGAAAGGGACAAAAGGAGCGCCTAGGCGAGCTACGGGTGACAGAAGACACCAAGAGAACATCTTGGTGGCCGTCCAAAGGCTGGATGGTGATGGCGGCGCCGGAAGCAGAGCTCGAAGACGAGGCGGCAGGACGTCAGCATGCGTCGAAGGCGTCGGTGCCCGCGTACTCCGACTTGATGGCCTTGCCGCCCGCCCTCTTCCTCTTCCATAGCCTCCCAACGCTAGCCGCCCAAGGACGACCCTGAGAAGTTCAGGGAGCCGGCGACGCGGGTGATGGGGTCGCCGGTGCCGCACGAAGCGGCACCCGACACCTAATCGGACCCGTCATCCTGCCGCCTACTACCCTCGTCGTCGCTTCCGCTGTCCTCCTCGTCACTCCCGCCCAAGGAGGAGTCTTCACTATCAGAAGAGCTCTCCATGCAGCACCTTGCACGGGTCCCAAAGCACCCGAAGACCTTCACGGAGAGAAGGCCACCCTCCATCAGCTCAAAATGGAGAGTGAGCCCCTCCGTCAAGCGGTGGATATGAGCAAACTTCTTCCATCCCCGACGAAGATACATCACGTGAGGGGCGTGGAAGTCGACGCGAACCCGCGTGCCACTGATCCCGCAGCTCCACATGTGCAGCCGCAAGATTCCGGCGGATCCAGCTCCATCTCCCGCGCAAATGGAGTCGGGAGACGAAGGCGACGGCGCGGCGGCCGGCGCAGCCTGACGAAGAACTCACAAGGGTCATCCCCAACATGGCCCTCAATTGGAGGAGGAGCTGCTGGCGGAGGCGAGGCCGGCGTGCTGCCCCGTCCTCCTCTTCCCCGAGCGCCCCGGCCTCGCCCACGGCCTCGCCCCCTCCCCCTTCCCCTCGCGGCTGGCTCTGCCACCGCAGGCGCAGGGGAAGGAGGGACGCCTTGTCGAGCGGCGACCCTCGCCGCCATTGTTGAAGGACCGGGATTCCCTCTCTCCATGACGGATGGAAGGGAGGAGCAGAAGCTGAAGGAAGAAGAAGATGAAAGAATGCGGGATGCCATCCCCCCTCTCGCACTTTATAAAGGATTGGGGTTGGGGCTCGGCCGCCCCGCTCGGCCAATCAAGATACGGAAGGCGCAGGGAGCCAGGACCGACCCGCCGCCCCAACCAGCGACGGCCCGGTTTCCCGCCTCCACCGTTTGCCACCCCAAGCGCATGGTAGACACGTGGCGGACGTGCAGAACCAAGGGGACGGGTGAGACGACCACTCCCCACCCCATGATCGTGGGGGAGTGGATGCCTTGAAGACCGCGCCTCAGCCCCATTCAGTAAATGGGCCGCGCCTCCACGCCTCCCTCCGTTTATGGGGAAGGCGCGAACCACCCCTTTACTACGATGTGACGCATGCCTGCGGGAACCAACCCCACGCATGCTGCCCACGTCACACGCACCTCTCCACGCCACGCCACGCGCGGGAGTTGTGGGAAGCGCAGCGCACGAAGAATCTTACCGCGGTAAAAACCGCCCCGCCTGCCCGCACACCATTTTTGGGCCTAGCCCAACAACGCGTTGCGCTTATGTGTGGAACAGGCCCGGGGGCTCCTGTCGGTGTACAAAAAGAGGGGTACACTTTTTGTACCCCTATAACTGTGCACAGGCATTCTGAGCCGCGGATACCACCACACCAAGCAAGGCAAGGGAGGTGAGCCAGGGTAAGACCGAAGCTCAAGAGAACTAGAACGACGCCAAGGCCAAGACCACGACGAGCAAAGGGGACGAAGCGGACTCCCCCGGCAAGATCCTTGCCGGGAGACAGTTCTAGCAGCCCCGGCAAGACCCTTGCCGCGACGACTCGTCCCGCGCCTACGGAGCAAATCACCCTTGAGTCCAGTACCCCCAAAGGTCAAGGATTCGGGAGACATCCCCGTGGCGGCATGCAGATCTTTGTAAAGACATTCAAGATCAGATGCGCACTAAGGAGACGACAACCCTTGGCGGGATCCCAGCCGAGGAAGACCACAAGGCCCCCGGCAAGTGCCTTGCCGGGGATGACAGCAGGCGCCTTGGCAAGACCCTTGCCGGGGCCCCGACAAGGCCCTTCCCGAGGACATCCGCGGGGCCACCATCAGGCCCACGCCGACTAAACCTCCACCACCACATGCATGCAGCTGCCGACCCAACCAGCTGGGCAGGCACCTGCGTGGCGGCATGTAGATCTTCGTGAAGACCCACCACTGCGCCACCTCAGTTGCCTGCCTACCTACGTGGCATCTCAGGCATCGCTGGCCAGGGCGCGTGTCGACACAAGAAGGAGCGACGACGGACGAGACAGATCTCTCCCCCGTCCTCGATAAAGCAAGGACACCTAAGCAAGACGCATTAAATGCGCCTTGTCATGTAATGCGAGGGATAACCTCGCATCACTGTACCCTTTCCACCTCCTGTGTGCCACTGTGGCAACCCCTTTTTCTATAAAAGGAGGCCCAAGGCGACCAGGAGAAGGATTCGGATTATTGGAGCTCCTCACGCCCCATAGCTATCTCAAGAACACAGATATACAATCCACCAAAGCAGGAGTAGGGTTTTACGCATCCTCGCAGCCCGAACCTGGATAAACGAACCGTGTGCTACCTGTTAGATCCGCTCTTCTTACGACCCCGCGCCCCGCTAACCACAGTAGGGATTCTTGTGATCCCATAGGTGTCGTTCCCACCGACACCTGCTTGTTCTTGTTATTCACGGTGCGCAGAGGATTACAATGGTGTACGAGATTGCTACTGAGAGTTTGGATCTGAGATTGGATGATGAATGAGGCCCTAGACCTTCCTTTATATAGACAAGAGAGGTCTAGTGTTTACATAGGAGGGTAGGTGAGATCTGCTGCACCGCCATCTTCTTGAGTTGGCGAGCACGAAGGTCGTCTCTGCCTCTTTAGGGCTTCCTCCCTGCCTTGGGCCTAGTGGGCCCCATTGACTTGGCAAGTCCGGGATCCCTTACGCCAGGTACCCCGAGTATAGGACCCCGTCACACACCTGAGAATCACTTGTAGCAATTTATTAGTAGCACAATAATATGATAGCAATAGTAACGGTAATGGTAGCAGAACAGTAGTAGCAGTTTTGTAGCAAATAGAGCAGCAACATGATAACCCACAAGTATAGGGGATCTTGACAATCTTTGAGGGTAGTATTTCACCCAAATTTATTGATTCGATACAAGGGGAGCCAAAGAATATTTATGACTATTAATAGTTGAGTTGTAAATTCAACCGCACATGGAGAATTAAATATCTGCAGCAAAGTGTTTAGTTGCACATTGGTATGATGGTTTGGTACCAATAATAATAGTAGAAATAGTAAATATAATAGTAGCAGTTTTGTAGTGATTGTAAAAGCAGCAACAATGGTAGTAACTTAGCAAGATCAGTATGAGATAAGTGTAGGCATTAGATCAGTGATGAATATTTTGTGTTGGATAACATTCATCATATAACAGTCACAACCTAGAGCTATACACAATAGGTCCAATTCATCAATGTAATGTAGGCATGTATTTCGTATATAGTCATACATGCTTATAATACGAAATTGCATGGCATCTTTTATCCTACCCTCTCGTGGCAGCAGGGTCCATAAGGAAACTAAGGGATATTGAGGCCTCCTTTTAATAGAGAACCGAAACAGAGCATTAACACATGGTGAATACATGAACTCCTCAAATTACAGTCATCCCCAGAGATTGTCACTTTGGGGTCTATGGATCAAAACAATAACAAGTGCATATAACTAGCAGATAGGATCAAGAACTCAAATATATTCATGAAAACATAGAGGGTTCACATATGAAATCATGACACTCAGGCCCTAGTGACAAGCATTAAGCATACACTAGTGTAGCGACCTGCTATACAAACAGTTTTTAACCCCTTTCCGTGATGGAGTTTTAAATCGTCGCTTTGCCTGTGTGTTTTATAAGGGGGTCCTTCCCACACGACCTAGAAACCGTCAGGGATAGGGAATATGAATGCATAGGTTTTGCAAAACTAAGCATATGCGATGCCAGCATCTATCCCAAACGCGAGTCGTCACACAACTGTTTGTGATATGTCTAATATCCCAAACTCTCCATCCTTGCTACTCGTGTGTGCTCGCATTACCATCGCACTCGGTATTTTGTGGTGCAACATTTACGACGCGCGCCACATCACAAAGAGTTCATGATTGTAAAACGTGTATGATAAGGAGACTATCACACATATCTTGTTTTTCCTGACCATATGTGATTCGATGTAAGAGTGTATATACTTGTCCCTATAAAACTATATGCGAAGCTAGAATATATCCCACATGATTCATCCGCAATACCCGTGTTGGATGAAGGCCTATCACATGCTTTCTTCTATGAGCAAACTTTTACGATGCGCATGACATCATAAATAGTCCATAATTGCCAAGGGTGTGTGATAAGGTGACTTTCATAAACATTTAGTAAAAAGGCACCATGTGCGCTGCTGTAGTTAACCTCACACGTTTTTTCGTGGCTGATTGTGTGTGAAGTAGAGATTCATCGACATATAGTGATATGAGAAACATGTCTGATCTTGACGTTTATCACAGACATTTTGCTTTCACAAACCGTGTGCAATGTAATGGCCTGCAGAGCATAATTTATCCCTAATTTAATCCTTGCATTTAGAATTCACAAATTTTGAATTTGAAAGTAGGCAAACACTTATTTCATATCGAACCATGTTTATTATAAATATAGGTTCAAGGACAAATGGATAATTCGATAAACAGGTACATATACTGAAGAACTACAGAAACACCAAGTAAAGAATGATGAACCACAGTTGTACCAAAGACTGTAAACAGAGAGGGAAAGACATTCTGGTTGGTGGAGAAGGTGAAGAGGAATGCCCATATTGTGCCCTCCTCCATGCCTAATGTGTGCATGACTCTAGGCCAACCCCTTGTGATGGCCGCCCGCCCATCCTTCACTGTCTTCATTAGGACTTCTCGATGCTCATTGTAGTATGGATGAAATACGTTAACCTTCATTGCATGTCCACCAGTCATGTACTTAATATTGAGTAAATTGCTTTGGAAACTATTGTAAATGAAAAGGATTCAAACATTGTTGTCTAAAACTCATTATGGGCAGTAAAAAGAGAAGGCTACAGAGTTCTTAGTTACCATCCTACGATTCACTGTTATGTTGGATAGAGCGTCAACAAATAATTTAATTGCCATCGTTCATATCTTTTTGCTAATAATCCTTATCAGTTTCCTCACTTGATGCTAGTTCATGAATATCTCATTGCCCCATACGCTAAAAGGGTCGATGCGTGGATCTTTGCCGAGGACATATGTACCTACAAGCAACAAGTCAATATTAGAAGCTAAAAAATGCCCAAGCATGGATCTATATGCAATACATTACGAAACCGGGGGTATAAGTCGAGGATGAAACTAACCTCGGTGGAAAATGCTGGCCACTCCTGTTGTTGTCCTGCATAAGTACATGGAAAGGCATGATAAGTAAACCAAGCTTAACATCAAACAAATATAGCCATGGTAAAAAAACATCATCTCCAAAAGATAGCTTGAATGTGTTGGTTTCAGCATGTTGTTAAAGCAGATAAAAAATGGAAGGGAATGTTAACTACAATAGGCTTAACGGCCACCAAATACTGTAATTCAAATTGGTATTGTTGAAAATGAATAGAACGTAGCTCATGCTTAAACATCACACTAGATAAATGTGTAAAACTGAATTAAAGGGCATGTATTAACTACACCAGGCATAACAGGAACCAAATATAGTTGTTCAAACTGGTATTGATGAAATCGAACTACACAATTCAGACTTGCACATAATGAATATCACATTGTGAATAACTGAAATAAAGAAGGCATATATGATCACTATAACAACCAAATATAGCCATTAAAAACTGGACAAATGCTCATGATACGTCTCCAACATATCTATAATTTATGATTCTTCCATGCTATTATATTATCTGTTTTAGATGTTTAATGGGCTTTAATACGCTCTTTTATATTATTTCTAGGACTAACCTATTAACCGGAGGCCCAGTGCCAGTTTCTGTTTTTTTGCCTATTTTAGAGTTTCGCAGAAAAGGAATACCAAACAGAGTCCAAACGGAATGAAACCTTCGTGATGATCTTTCTTGGACCGAAAGCAATCCATAAGACTTGGAGTCGAAGTCTGGAACTCCACGAGGCGGCCACGAGGAAGGAGGGTGCACAGGGGGGTAGGCGTGCTCCCACCCTCGTGGGCCCCTCATAGCTCCGCCGACGTACTTCTTTCGCCTATATATACTCTTATACCCTAGAAACATCGCAGAGAGCCACAAAACCACTTTCCCGCCGCCGCAACCTTCTGTACCCGTGAGATCCCATCTTGGGGTCTTTTTCGGTGATCTGCCGGAGGGGGAATCGATCACGAAGGGCTTCTACATCAACACCATTGCCTCTTCGATGAAGCGTGAGTAGTTTACCATAGACCTTCGGGTCCGTAGTTATTAGCTAGATGGCTACTTCTCTCTCTTTGATTCTCAATACAAAGTTCTCCTCCATGTTCTTGGAGATCTACTCGATGTAATACTCTTTTGCGGTGTGTTTGCTGAGATCCGATGAATTGTGGGTTTATGAACAAGATTATCTATGAATATTATTTGGTTCTTCTCTGAATTCTTATATGCATGATTTGATATCTTTGCAAGTCTCTTCGAATTATCGGTTTAGTTTGGCCTACTAGATTGATCTTTCTTGCAATGGGAGAAGTGCTTAGCTTTGGGTTCAATCTTGCGATGTCCTTTCCCAGTGACAGTAGGGGCAGCAAGGCACGTATTGTATTGTTGCCACCAAGGATAAAAAGATGGGGTTTATATCATATTGCTCGAGTGTATCCCTCTACATCATGTCATCTTGCTTAATGCGTTACTCTGTTCTTATGAACTTAATACTCTAGATGCAAGCTGGATAGCGGTCGATGTGTGGAGTAATAGTAGTAGATGCAGAATCGTTTCGATCTACTTGACACAGACGTGATGCCTATATTCATGATCATTGCTTTAGATATCTTCATAACTATGCGCTTTTGTATCAATTGCTCGGCAGCAATTTGTTCGCCCACCGTAATACATGCTATCTTGAGAGAAGCCACTAGTGAAACCTATGGCCCTCGGGTCTTTTTCTTATCATATTGCATCTCTTTTATTTACATTGCATCTCATTTACTATTTTGCAATCTTTACTTTCCAATCTATACAACAAAAATACCAAAAATATTTACTTTACTATCTTTATTAGATCTCACTTTTGCGAGTGGCCTTGAAGGGATTGACAACCCCTTTATCGCGTTTGTTGCAAGGTTCTTGATTGTTTTTGTAGGTACTAGGTGACTTGTGCATTGTCTCCTAATGGATTGATACCTTGGTTCTCAAAATTGAGGGAAATACTTACGCTACTTTGGTGCATCACCCTTTCCTCTTCAAGGGAAAACCAACGCATGCTCAAGAGGTAGCAATAAGGATTTCTGGCGCCGTTGCCGGGGAGATCTATGCCAAGTCAAGACATACCAAGTACCCATCATAAACTCTTCTCCCTCGCATTACATTATTGGCCATTCGCCTCTCGTTTTCCTCTCCCCACTTCTAAAATGATTTTAGAAAAGATTTGCCCTTTTCTTTCGCCCTTCTTCCGTCCGATCTTGTGTTACCATGTGCCTTCTTTTTGCTTGCATCTTCTCTTGCTAAAAACTTATGGATCCTCATCCAGTTGCTAATATTTTTAAGAGATCCAATTATGTCGAACCAATTGCTAGTGAGTTGAGTGCACTAGATTATCTTTATGAAGTTTTGCTTGAAATCCGTGAATCTGAAAATTGTGATGAAGTGCTTTATGAAGTGATTCACGATAGATCTTTGAACAGAAAGCATGATTGCGATGATGTTATTATAAATTCTATTAATATCAATTGTGCTAATAATATGCAAAACCCTAAGCTTAGGGATGCTAATTTTTCTATGTCTACTACTTGTTGCACTGATCATGATTGGGGTGATTCTTCTTATAATCTTAAAAGTTTATTTAAGCCCCATGATGAATATGAGATTGATAATAATGTTTGCAATAATATTGAAAGTGTGTTTGGAAGAGTGTCAAGTTTAGATCCCACATATTTGGATAACGTTCAATGTTATGAAGATTTTGATAAAAGTGGGTACACAGAGGTCATGACTTTATTTTATGATAATCCCACTATTTGGAAGAGTGTCAACTTTGCATGCATGTGGATCATGAAGAGAACATTTTATGTGATAGCTATATTGTTGAATTTGATTATGATCCTACATGTAATTATTATGAGAGAGGAAAATATGGTTGTAGAAAAATTTCCGTGTCACTAAATTACCTCTCGTTATGTTGAGATTGCTATTGTTTCTTTCTCCTTTGTTGCATATGCTAGTTTTTGCTTGTCTTGATAATTTTTTTGCTTATATAATGCCTATGCATAGGAAGTATGTTAGACTTAGATGTGTTTTTTTCACATGCTCTATGATGCTCTCTTTGTGTTTCAATTGCTATGTTTCATATGAGCATCATTAAAATTATCAATGCCTAGCTAAGGGCGTTAAACAATGGCGCTTGTTGGGAGGCAACCCAATTTTATTTTTGTTCTTTGATTTTTGCTCCTGTTTAGTAATAAATAATTCATCTAGCTTCTGTTATGATTGTGTTTTTATATTTTAATTAGTGTTTGTGCCAAGTAAAGCCTTTAGGATCTTCTTGGGTGATGGTTTTTTGATCTTGCTATAAAAAACAGAAACTTTGACGCTCATGAAATTAATTTTCATTTTTTACCAGAGAGCGATAAAGTACATAATCCACTAGCAGTAGATCAATATACAAATTTCTCAGTCCTTCCTAATTTTTCAGAATTTTTGGAGGTATAGAATTATTCAAAAGTTACAGATTGCTACAGACTGTTCTGTTTTGATAGATTCTGTTTTTTGTGTGTTGTTTGCTTATTTTGATGAATCTATGAGTAGTATCGGGGGGTATGAACCATAGAGAAGTTGGAATACATTAGGTTTAACACCAATATAAATAAAGTATGAGTTCACTACAGTACCTTAAAGTGGTGGTTTATTTTCTTATACTAACGGAGCTCATGAGATTTTCTGTTGAAGTTTTGTGTTGTGATTTTTTCAAGTTTTTGGGTAAAGATTTGATGGATTTTGGAATAAGAAGTGGCAAGACCCTAAGCTTGTGGATGAACAAGGCACCCCAAGGTAAAATTCAAGGACAATCAAAAGCCTAAGCTTGGGGATGCCCCGGAAGGCATCCCCTCTTTCGTCTTCGTCTATCGGTAACTTTACTTGAGGCTATATTTTTATTCACCACATGATATGCGTTTTGCTTGGAGCGTCTTGTATGATTTGAGTCTTTGCCTTTTAGTTTACCACAATCATCCTTGCTGTACACACCTTTTGGGAGAGACACACATGAATTGGAATTTATTAGAATACTCTATGTGCTTCACTTATATCTTTTGAGCTAGATAATTTTGCTCTAGTGCTTCACTTATATCTTTTTAGAGCACGGTGGTGGTTTTATTTTATAGAAATTATTGATCTCTCATGCTTCACTTATATTATTTTGAGTGTCTTTTAGAACAGCATGGAAATTTTCTTTGGCTATAAAATTAGTCCTAATATGATGGGCATCCAAGATGGGTATAATAAAAACTTTCATATAAAGTGCATTGAATACTATGAGAAGTTTGTTTCCTTATGATTGTTTTGAGATACGAAGATGATGATATTAGAGTCATGCTAGTTGAGTAGTTGTGAATTTGAGAGATACTTGTGTTAAAGTTTGTGATTCCCATAGCATGCACGTATGGTGAACCGTTGTGTGATGAAGTCAGAGTATGATTTATTTTTTGATTGTCTTCCTTATGAGTGGCGGTCGGGGACGAGCGATGGTATTTTCCTACCAATCTATCCCCCTAGGAGCATGCGCATAGTACTTCGTTTCGATAACTAATAGATTTTTGCAATAAGTATGTGAGTTCTTTATGACTAATGTTGAGTCCATGGATTATACGCACTCTCATCCATCCACCGTTGCTAGCCTCTCTAGTACCGCGCAACTTCCGCCGGTACCATAAACCCACCATTTACCTTCCTCAAAACAGCCACCATACCTACCTATTATGGCATTTCCATAGCCATTCTGAGATATATTGCCATGCAACTTTCCACCATTCTGTTTATTATGGCACGCTTCATCATTGTCATATTGCTTTGCATGATCATGTAGTTGACATCGTATTTATGGCAAAGCCACCTTCATAATTCTTTCATACATGTCACTCTTGATTCATTGCACATCCCGGTACACCGCCGGAGGCATTCACATAGAGTCATATTTTGTTCTAAGTATCAAGTCGTAATTCTTGAGATATAAGTAAATAAAAGTGTGATGGTCATCATTATTAGAGCATTGTCCCATGTGAGGAAATGATGATGGAGACTATGATTCCCCCACAAGTCAGGATGAGACTCCAGACGAAAAAAAGAGGCCATAAAAAAGAGAAAGGCCCAAATAAAAAATGAGAGAAAAAGAGAGAAGGGGCAATGCTGCTATCCTTTTTCCACACTTGTGGTTCAAAGTAGCACCATGATCTTCATGATAGAGAGTCCCCTATGTTGTCACTTTCATATACTAGTGGGAATCTTTCATTATAGAACTTGGCTTATATATTCCAATGATGGGCTTCCTCAAAATGCCCTAGGTCTTCATGAGCAAGCGAGTTGGATGCACACCCACTCAGTTTCTTTTTGAGCTTTCATACACTTATAGCTCTAGTTCATCCATTGCATGGCAATCCCTACTCACTCACATTGATATCTATTGATGGGCATCTCCATAGCCATCGATACGCCTAGTTGACGGGAGACTGTCTTCTCCTTTTTGTCTTCTCCACAACCACCATTCTATTCCACCTATAGTGCTATGTCCATGGCTCACGCTCATGTATTGCGTGAAGATTGAAAAAGTTTGAGAACATCAAAAGTATGAAACAATTGCTTGGCTTGTCATCGGGGTTGTGCATGATTTAAATATTTTGTGTGATGAAGATAGAGCATAGCCAGACTATATGATCTTACAGGGATAGCTTTCTTTGGCCATGTTATTTCGAGAAGACATGATTGCTTTATTAGTATGCTTGAAGTATTATTATTTTTATGTCAATATTAAAAATTTGTTTTGAATCTTTCGGATCTGAACATTGATGCCACAATAAAGAAAATTACATTGATAATTATGATAGGTAGCATTCCACATCAAAAATTCTATTTTTATCATTTACCTACTCGTGGACGAGCAGGAATTAAGCTTGGGGATGCTTGATACGTCTCCAACGTATCTATAATTTTTATTGTTCCATGCTATTATATTATCTGTTTTGGATGTTTAATGGGATTTAATATGCTCATTTATATTACTTTTTGGACTAACCTATGAACCGGAGGCCTAGTGCCAGTTTCTCTTTTTTTTTGCCTATTTTAGAGTTTCGCAGAAAAGGAATACCAAACGGAGTCCAAACAGAATGAAACCTTCGTGATAATCTTTCTTGGACCAAAAGCAATCCATAAGACTTGGAGTCGAAGTCTGGAACTCCACGAGGCAGCCACGAGGCAAGAGGGCGCGCTTAGGGGGCTAGGCGGCCCCCACCCTCATGGGCCCCTCGTAGCTCCACCGACGTACTTATTTCACCTATATATATATATATGCTATTATACCCTAGAAACATCGCAGAGAGCCACGAAACCACTTTTCCGCCGCCGCAACCTTCTGTACCCATGAGATCCCATCTTGGGGCCTTTTTCGGTAATCTGTCGGAGGGGGAATCGATCACGGAGGGCTTCTACATCAGTACCATTGCCTCTCCGATGAAGCATGAGTAGTTTACCACAGACCTTCGGGTCCATAGTTATTAGCTAGATGGCTTCTTCTCTCTCTTTGATTCTCAATACAAAGTTCTTCTCGATGTTCTTGGAGATCTATTCGATGTAATACTCTTTTGCGGTGTGTTTGCCGAGATCCGATGAATTGTGGGTTTATGAACAAGATTATCTATGAATATTATTTGGTTCTTCTCTAAATTCTTATATGCATGATTTGATGTCTTTGCAAGTCTCTTCGAATTATCGATTTAGTTTGGCCTACTAGATTGATCTTTCTTGCAATGGGAGAAGTGCTTAGCTTTGGGTTCAATCTTGCGGTATCCTTTCCCAGTGATAGTAGGGGCAGCAAGGCACATATTGTATTGTTGCCATCGAGGATAAAAATATGGGGTTTATATCATATTGCTCGAGTTTATCCCGCTACATCATGTCATCTTGCTTAATGTGTTACTCTATTCTTATGAACTTAATACTCTAGATGCATGATGTATAGCGGTCGATGTGTGGAGCAATAGCAGTAGATGCAGAATCGTTTCGATCTACTTGACACGGACGTGATGCCTATATTCATGATCATTTCTTTAGATATCTTCATAACTATGCGCTTTTCTATCAATTGCTCGACAGCAATTTGTTCACCCACCGTAATACATGCTATCTTGAGAGAAGCCACTAGTGAAACCTATGGCCCCCGAGTCTCGTTCTTATTATATTGCATCTCTTTTATTTACATCGCATCTCGTTTACTATTTTGCAATCTTTACTTCCCAATCTATACAACAAAAATACCAAAAATATTTACTTTACTCTCTTTATTAGATCTCACTTTTGCGAGTGACCGTGAAGGGATTGACAACCCCTTTATCGCGTTGGTTGCAAGGTTCTTGATTGTTTGTGCAGGTACTAGGTGACTTGTGCGTTTTCTCCTACTGGATTGATACCTTGGTTCTCAAAACTAAGGGAAATACTTACGCTACTTGGCTGCATCATCCTTTCTTCTTCAAGGGAAAACCAACGCATGCTCAAGAGGTAGCAGCTCACTGCAACCAATCTAACAATCAAATACAGATAAACAAGGTATTTGCTTGAAAACTGGAAAAATGCTCGCTGCAACCAACCTCACAACCAAATACGGATATAGAAGGCATTTTCTTGAAAACTGGACAAATGCTCACTACAACCAACCTAACAACCAAATATAGATAAACAAGGCATCTGCTTGAAAACTAGACAAATGCTCACTACAACCGACCTAAAAACCAAATATAGATATACAAGGCATCTACTCACTATAAACAACCAAATATAGCCATTTGTGAAACTGAAGTGGACAATTCATACTTAAACATCACATAGCCCTATTGAGCATTACATTTTTTGCATAACTGAAATAATATAAACATGACACAGTTAAAACACCACATGGCAAAAGCTACTACAACAAAGGGTACAAGTTGGCTAGCTAGAAAAAGAAAGATTTGTTGATAGGATATTGCCTCACTTGTCATGGACGGGATCCTTCCACTTGGAAGAGCACATACCCATGGTGCGATCCCTGATGTTACAGATGGGTTGTTTCACCTTGGAAGAGCCGTAGTGGGTGCCCTTCTCGTGGTCATGGTCGATGAGATCTGAATTGGCAGCTGAGGATGCCAAGCCGCTGTTGTAGAACGTGTCCTTCAGAAATGACAAAATGGCCTCGGTGACGTACAAGGATCACAAATCCTTGACTGTGTGGCGGAGGAGATCAGCAGTAGGGCCTTCGAAAAGATCGATGGTGGTTGAACCAGAGGGGTTGGGGATGGACCATTTAACCTGTGACATGGCTCGCATGAATCCGTCGCTGTCGACGAGCTTCATGTTGTAGCCGGCTTTCCCGAGATACAGTAATACGTGAGCTCGCTGATGTGAAGCCTTCGACATGGCAACGTAGTCAATGTCATCGTTGGCTTCTATGGCAAGGTGTTCCTCCGGGATTGACATGTTGGCACGAACGGCGACCACCTCGCCATCGTCCGCTGGAGAAGCCATGATAAACCACTTTTTGCTCGGACCACGCGGTGTCATAATAGTCAACGGAAACACAGAGCGCTCCATCCATACCGAGGAGCACACCACGGCCCTAGCAATAGAAGTACAGAGCGGCCTTATCAAGAAGAACCTTAATTCGGCGGCCAAGCTCCTGAACACTGTCAAACGAGTCTGGACTACTCTGCAACAGAACAGTCCAGCCCGTCAGGAGGTCGACTAGCAATTCGGCCTGCGTCTGAGTCCCGGCCAACTGGCGGCGTACGTACCGCGCGTACATAACTACGCACTGAAAATACCATGGGCATAGACGGAGGCGTAACTTGATTGCGGTCTATCATACGACTCACACACATAATTTTCCTTTTCCTTTTTTACCATTTTTTGGTCTCCTTTTCACAGGCCCCTCCCGACGGCCTGAGCATCGGTCCTTTCGAAGGATAGATACACCAAGGCGGCAAGCAGTACAGACGTGTGGGGGAATCCCTAGATGTTCTTGGCGATCGTTCTACCTGTTTTCGGCACCCGCACGCAGCTCCCCCTTGGTCTTGGCATGTTAAATAGCCAGGTTGCTTATCGCACTATTTGTGCAAATACACTTTGACGTATTAATCAAATTATAATGGAAACAGTTTGCGGCCCAACTTACGTGGCACCAGCTTACTACTTCATTTTATCATTATTATCGATTGCACCCATACACTTTGGTACGTTTTGATTCGGCAGGGGCTTCATTGTGCCCATACTACGCAACAAAGTTCGAACACTTTTTACAATATGGTTCGGCACCCCGAATTTTACCATTATATGCATCGGCTCCGAATCATGTCTTTGGTCAATAGTTGGGTTGACCGGCTCCTGTGCTTGCTACCTTATGTTCCGTCCTATCGGCTAGGGTAGTAAAGGATAACTATTACGATTGTGTTTCTGGTTTATCTGAGCAAACACCTCAGTAGAGAAAGCCGAAAACTGACTGTCATGATACAGTGAGAGCTGGTCAGCTATTCGGAGGTTACAAATCTTTTGTGATTTTTTCCGCATTATGCGACGAATTGGCCTCTGCCCGCTCAGGTGTCTACAGTACCCTAGCCTAGATTAAATACTAACTAGGGGCTGCGTCTACATTTCTATTGTCAAACTCCTATGGCTAAGTGAGAGTGCTAAAGCCACATAGTCCGATTGCCTAGTTCGTTGTGCTAAACACCTCCTTCAAGGACCAAACTATTGGATCAAGAGTGTTTAGATTTATCCCGAACACCCCCGTACTACCTACGTGGGGGCTAAAGCCGACGACTGGCCAACCCTCAGATTTAACAAAACGGCCACACATGAGGTAAAATTTTCAAACAACAAACATTATATTACATAAAGACTTTATTTCACAATACATGAAGGGATAACATGAATGACTTCATTTAAAGATAATGTCTTTTGAACATTGGCCCTCTACAATGCGGGATCCCTTCAGGACATCCTCAAAATACCGCTCAGGCATGCGGTGCTCCTTGCCCGCGGGCGGTCCCTCGATGGCGAGCTTGACGGCGTCCATCTTCGCCCACTGCACCTTGACACGGGCGAAGGCCATTCGCGCACCTTCAATGCAGACCGACGGCTTGACGGCGTCAAGCCGAGGGCAGGCATTGACCAGCCGCTTCACGAGCCCGAAGTAGCTGCTGGGTATGGCTTCGGCATGCCATAGACGGATTATGAAATCCTTCGTGGCCAGTTCGGCCACCCTATGCAGTTCGGTCAGCTGTTTCAGCTGATCGCTAAGGGGCACCGGATGCTCTGGCGCAAGGTATTGCACTACAGGAAAAACACTTCCGTGATGATACGTGTTTGTCATAGTAGGTCACGTTTTCTGTCATGCATGTACATCCATGACGATTTTATGATAGAATCAAGATAGTCATACCTATGCTGTCGTAGAAGTGTTCCATGACATCACCAAAATTATCATCACGGAAGTGTCCACTTCCATGACGATAAATCACGCGTCACAGAAGTGCTTTCGTCAAGGGTGACTGACACATGGCATCCATCATAATGGAACACCGTTAAGCTATCGGGTCCGGTCTTGGATCCGATAACCCGTTAACAACCCCGACCAATGGGGATTTTCCACGTGTAAAATCATCATTGGCTGGAGGAAACACGTGTTGGCTCACCGTTGGGACATATGTCATCCCCTCAGTGGACCCAAAGCGCCTATGATACGTTGACACGTGGCACGGCCCAACAGAGGCCCATACCTGTGAAAGGGCTGACCCGTTTGACTTGGTCAAAAGGTGGTGGGCCGGCCCACGACAAGCCTGTTAACGGCCTGTTCGCATATAGCCCATTTACATCCCACTAACCCAGGGCCCGTTTACGGCCTATCCAAATTAGTCCCACTAGCGTCATCTGGACCGTCCAAAATAAGTCCAGTCCGTTTTAACTTCCGGCCCATGACGTCTTTCGGCCCATATGAGGCCCTTTGTAACTCTCGACCCATTAACGCCCATGGTAAAACTGGCCCGTAATGAACAATGTATCACTTTATACCCATTAACGGCACGTGGTGAAACTGGCCCATAATGAAGAGTGTATCACTTTATATCCATAAACGGTCCGTTATTCCGTTGGGCCGTTTCCAACCCATGTTATCTTTCAGCCTTCTCAGGGCCCATTTTTTCTTGCGCTCATTTCCAGCATTCATTTACTTACGGCATGTTACTGCCATTTTCTACTTGTGGGCCAAATTCAGCCCGTGGCTACAGTCGGCCCGTTTGTGGCCCGTTAATACGTTGGGCCGTTTTCATAGCGTCATCAAATATGGCCGATTAGCGACGACCCGTTATGGTCGGCCCATGAACGGGCGATTTCAACTCTAGCCTATTTATGACCATAATATGGTCTGTTATTGGCCCATGTTTGGCCAACCAATCATACGGCCCGTAGAAGGCCCATTGATGATATGGCCCGTAGAAGGCCCATCGTGTCTACAGCCCGTATAAGGCCCATTGTTTCTATGCCCCGTAGAAGGCCCATTGTTTCTACGGCCCGTAGGAGGCCCATGTTAACTACAGTAAATATGTAGCCCATGGCTATTGTGGCCAAGTTTTAAAAAATAGGTTATTGCGGCCACTAGCAAACCGCGGAAAAATAACTGCACTAACTACAAGAAAACAAATAAACAAGACAATAAGGAAATAAATTAGCAAGCAACTTACGCTAGGCTATCACAGCTATTACACATATTACATCCACTGGGCATCACAGTTCGCCACCAGTGCAAATAAAGGGAACAAAGCATCATATAAACGCCACAGCAAAACAAGTCCAGAACTGAAACCACTTTAGAAGAGCTCAAGAAACAATATCCTGGGTATCCATAATGCTTGCAAGATGCTTAGCAAGCTTATTAACTTTCTCTTGTTTGGCGCTTAAATCCTCCAGCACTTATTGTTGCACCAGAAAGTATGCATTTGAATTCTGCAGGGACTTCCTCAGTCCTTCGGCTTCCTGTCGCATAACATCTGATCGATGTATTTCAACTTGAAGTTGAGACTCAAGAAGCCGAACTGATTCAGGCAGCGAGTTCGAAGAGCTGGTGCCAGCAGTAGTAGCCAGTACCTCGAACACTACATCAAGACAAGACTTTGAGGTTGTCTCAGTGTCTTCAATATAGTTTTTATCCGCTTTCTTGGAGACCAACAGGGATGTCTCACTACCTTGAACCTTATCTGCATTACTTCCTTTACCATTGCATAATGGGGGTACTCTTCTCCAATATTTTATCCGCGTTCTAAAAGAGAAACAAACAAACACATCACAGGTTTACAATGTAGTATATGAAACTCATTTTGGTAAACTAGTTCAGTAGTAAGGTGGACAGGATAACATCATGAAACAAACATATATCTATGTAGTATGGTCACTGTATGGTCTATATCATTCTAGTTTATGTTCCCAAATCAAGGTAGATACAGTTCGAATCATATCTATTTAAGACAAAGCATCATAGACAGAATATAAGTGTGGGAAACTACACCGCAATAACAACACTTGTAATGTGCATGGCATGAGAACATAACTGTTTATTCAAATTGAAACTGAAATCAACATAGAGCAAGTTACAATAGCAAACACGTTAAAGAAACATGTTTAAAACATACCTATTGCACCATTGGAGTTTCAATTGCATCCTTCAAATTTGAAATTAGTTGGTATGAGTAAATACAGTGATGCAAGAGCAAAGTAGTATGAACCATAGCTACAGAACCTGACCTGAGAACAATTCTTCTTTTGCTTTAAGCGTTGACTTGGGGTTCGGAGTGGTGGTCCTCGTGCTTTGGGCACCACAGTTGCCTTACTAACTGCTCGTGTTGGGGTGCTCTGTGGTGGAGACGGTGCTGTGTCAACGGGAACTGGGTTACTATCTGCTGGGGTTGGGGTTAGAAGGGGTGTAGCTGGTTCTCTATCCAACTGGGTAGGGGTACAATATGCGTGAGTCTGGGTTATGTGTGCTGGGGCTTGTTCTTGGGCAAGTACAACCGTGGTTCTATCTCCATCGACAGGTAGCATGATCTTTTCTGAAGACCGTGTTTTTACTCCCACGGATACTGCCATCACCCCCTCCAATTGAATTGACTGATAAACAAGAAAAGTAATTGAATGTACAGACATTGTAAGATAGATAGGTGCAATGGATAGTAGGGAAGAAAATAGGGCATGAAATAATTCACATTTATATTATCTAACCAAACAGAATAGCATGACATAATTTCACATATTTGATGGCTAATTAAACAGGATAGCATGACACAATTTCACATGTATGATGGCTAACTAAACATGATAGAATGACATACTTCAAAATATGATGACTATGTAAATAGGAGGACATGATATAACTATACGATGTGTCTATTAAAGTGGTTGGCATGCCATAAATCACAAATATGCCGTCGATGGAAACATGATGGTATGATATAATTCATGGATAGAATGACATAATTCAAAATATGATGACTATGTAAACAAGATGAGATGATATAACTATATTATGTCTTTAGAAAATGGGTTGATATGCCATAATTCAGATACATGCTGTCTATGTAAACATCATGGCATGATATAATTCAAATATATGATTTATATACTAAGGAAGTGAGCAGAGGGCAATCACACATATGATGTGTCAACTAAGGAGATGGCATTCAATATCGTGTATATGATGTAAAAACCAAGCATTGCAATACAACATATGCATGATGTGAGTAATATAACCCTGCCAAGTTTGAGCATAGACCACAGGGGGATAATAGGACTGGTCATCTGCCTCTGAAGAGCTATCTATAACCAGCAAGATATCTGCTTCAGCAGGTAGCATTGTCTGCTCTGAAGACCTTGTTTTCACTCCAGATTTCTCCATCACCAATTCAAATGGCTGATGCACAGGAAGAGTAGTTGAATATACAAACATTGTCGACAAAAGCAATGAGAAATACAAAAAAGGACGGCATGATATAATTCACATATATGACGCTTGGCTAAACAGCATGGCATTGCATAATTCACATATATAATGCCTTGCAACAAGATAGCATTGCATAATTCACATATATAATGTCTTGCAACAAGATGGCATTGCATAATTCACATATATGGTAATTAGACACTAAACATGTGGCATTCACACAAAGCATGTCTAAACTAAGCAAATGACATAGCAATGCAAGATACCATACACACGATATGAGCAACATAATCCTGCCAAGATAGAGCATGCACCTCGGGGGGGGGGGATATGACTGGTCATCTGTCTCTGAATCCAGCAAGACATGTGCTTCGTTAGATAGCATTGTTGATACGTCCATTTTGCATCATGCTTTTATATCGATATTTATTGCATTATGGGCTATTATTACACATTATGTCACAATACTTATGCCTATTCTCTCTTATTTTACAAGGTTTACATAAAGAGGGACAATGCCAGCAGCTGGGATTCTGGGCTGGAAAAGGAGAAAATATTAGAGACCTATTCTGCACATCTCCAAAAGTCCTGTAACTTCACGGACCACATCTCAGAATATATAAAAAATATTGAGTGCAAGAAGTACTAGAGGGGGCCACCCACCAGCCACGAGGGTGGGGGGCGTGCCCTACCCCCTGGGCGCACCCCCTGCCTCGTGGCCCCCCTGGTGGCCCTCCGATGCCCATCTTATGCTATATGAGGTCTTTCGTTCGAGAAAAAAATCATAAGCAAGCTTACGGGATGAAACTCCGCCGCCACAAGGCGGAACCTTGGCGGAACCAATCTAGGGCTTCGGCGGAGCTGTTCTGCCGGGGAAACTTCCCTCCGGGAGGGGGAAATCACCACCAACAATCCTCTCATCGGGAGGGGGTCAATCTCCATCAACATATTCACCAGCACCAACTCATCTCAAACCCTAGTTCATCTCTTGCATCCAATCTTTGTATCCATACCTCAGATTGGTACCTATGGGTTGCTAGTAGTGTTGATTACTCCTTGTAGTTGATGCTAGTTGGTTTAGTTGGTGGAATATTATATGTTCAGATCCATTATGCATATTAATACCCCTCTGATTATGAACATGAATATGCTTTGTGAGTAGTTACGTTTGTTTGTGAGGACATGGGAGAAGTCTTGCTATTAGTAGTCATGTGAATTTGGTATTCGTTCGATATTTTGATGAGATGTATATTGTCTCTCCTCTAGTGGTGTCGTGTGAACGTCGACTACATGACACTTCACCATTGTTTGGGCCTAGAGGAAGGCATTGGGAAGTAATAAGTAGATGACGGGTCGCTAGAGTGACAGAAGCTTAAACCCTAGTTTATGCGTTGCTTCGTAAGGGGCTGATTTGGATCCATATGTTTCATGCTATAGTTAGGTTTACCTTAATACTTCTTTTGTAGTTGCGGATGCTTGCAATAGGAGTTAATCATAAGTGGGTCATTTGTCCAAGTAAGGACAACACCCAAGCACCGGTGCACCCACATATCAAATTATCAAAGTACCGAACGCGAATCATATGAACGTGATGAAAACTAGCTTGACGATAATTCCCATGTGTCCTCGGGAGCGCTTTCCTTCATATAAGAGTTCTTCCAGGCTTGTCCTTTGCTACAAAAAGGATTGTGCCATCTTGCTGCACCTTGTTTACTTTTATTACTTGCTACTCGTTACAAATTACCTTATCACAAAACTATCTGTTACCGATAATTTCAGTGCTTGCAGAGAATACCTTGTTGAAAACCGCTTATCATTTCCTTCTGCTCCTCATTGGGTTTGACACTCTTACTTATCGAAAAGGCTACGATAGATCCCCTACACTTGTGGGTCATCAAGACTCTTTTTTGGCTCCGTTGCTGGGGAGTGTAGCACCTTTGGTAGGTGGAATTTGGTAAGGAAAAATTTAATAGTGTGCTGAAATTTACTGTCACTTGTTACTATGGAAAGTAATCCTTTAAGGGGCTTGTTTGGGGTATCTTCACCCCGACCAGTAGAACAAATAGTTGCTCCTCAACCTACTGAACCTACTGAAAATGTTTACTTTAAATTCCTTTGGGTATGATAGAGAAACTGCTACCTAATCCTTTTGCAGGAGATGGAACATTACATCCCGACTTACACTTAATCTATGTGGATGAAGTTTGTGGATTATTTAAGCTTGCAGGTATGCTCCATGATGTTATCAAGAAGAAGGTCTTCCCTTTATCTTTAAAGGGAGATGCATTGACATGGTATAGGCTATGTGATGATATGGGATCATGGGACTACAAACGGTTGAAATTGGAATTCCATCAGAAGTTTTATCCTATGTATCTTGTTCATCGTGATCATAATTATATATATAATTTTTGGCCTCGTGAAGGAGAAAGCATCGCTCAAGCTTGGGGGAGGCTTAAGTCAATGTTATATTCATGCCCCAATCATGATCTCTCAAGAGAAATGATTATTCAAAACTTTTATGCTCGGCTTTCTGACAACAATCGCTCCATGCTCGATACTTCTTGTACTGGTTCCTTTATGATGAAGACTATTGAATTCGAATGGAATTTATTGGAGATAATTAAACGCAACTCTGAAGATTGGTATCTCGACGAAGGTAAGGAGTCAGGTATAACACCTAAGTTTGATTGTGTTAAATCTTTTATGGATACCGATGTTTTCCGTAAATTTAGCACTAAATATGGACTTGACTCTGAGATAGTAGCTTCTTTCTATGAATCCTTTGCTACTCATGTTGATCTCCCTAAGGAGAAGTGGTTTAAATATAATCCTCCCATTGAAACAAAAGTAGTTGCACCTATTAAAGTTGAAGAAAAAACTATCACTTATGACGATCCTGTTGTTCCCACTGCTTATGTTGAGAAACCACCTTTCCCTGTTAGAATTAAGGATCATGCTAAAGCTTCAACTGTAATCAACAAGAGTAATATTAGGACACACAAACCCCCTGAGCAAGTTAAAGTTGAACCTAATATTGCTATTGTTAACGATCTCTTGGCTGATAATATTGATGTGCATGTTATTTACTTTTGTGATGAGACTACTAGAATTGCTAAACCTGGTGCTAAAGATAAACATAGACCTGTGGTAGGCATGCTTGTTATTTCTGTTAAAATAGGAGATCATTGTTATCATGGCTTGTGTGATATGGGTGCTAGTGCTAGTGCAATACCTATTTCCTTATACAAAGAAATTATGCATGATATTGCACCAGCTGAGATAGAAGATATTGATGTTACCATTAAGCTTGCTAATAGAGATACTATTTCACCAATTGGGATTGTTAGAGACGTTGAAGTCTTGTGTGGGAAGGCTAAATATCCTGCTGATTTCCTTGTTCTTGGTTCCCCTCAAGATAGCTTTTGTCCTATTATATTTGGTAGACCCTTCTTGAATACTGTTAATGCTAAGATAGATTGCAAGAAGGATGTTGTTACTATTGGTTTGGATGATATGTCTCATGAGTTTAATTTTTCTAAATTTCATAGACAACCCCGTGATGAAGAATTGCCTAATAAATATGAAATTATTGGTCTTGCTTCTATTGTTGTGCCTCCTAATGATCCTTTAGAACAATATTTGCTAGACCATGAGAATGATATGTTTATGAATGAAAGAAGGGAAATAGATGAAGTATTCTTTAAACAATGGCCCATTCTGAAACACAATTTGCCTATTGAAATCCTAGGGGATCCTCCTCCACCCAAGGGTGATCCCGTGTTTGAGCTTAAACCATTGCCTGATACTCTTAAATATGCTTATCTTTGATGAAAGGAAGATATATCATGTTGTTATTAGTACTAACCTTTCAGAGAAGGAGGAAGAAAAATTATTGAAAACTCTGAAGAAGCACCGTGCTGCTATTGGATATACTCTTGATGATCTTAAGGGCATTAGTCCCACTCTATGTCAACACAAAATAATCTTAGAGAAAGACGCCAAACCAGTTATTGATCACCAACGACGGCTGAATCCTAAGATGAAAGAAGTGGTAAGAAAAGAAATACTAAAGCTCCTTGAGGCAGGTATAATTTATCCCATTGCTGATAGTCAGTGGGTCAGTCCTGTCCATTGTGTCCCTAAGAAGGTAGGTATCACTATCGTTCCTAATGATAAATATGAATTGATTCCGCAAATAATTATTATAGGTTATAGGATAGTAATTGATTTCCGCAAATTAAATAAGGCTACTAAAAAGATCATTACCCCTTACCTTTTATTGATCAAATGTTAGAAAGATTATCCAAACATACACATTTTGCTTTCTAGATGGTTACTCTAGTTTCTCTCAAATACCTGTGTCAGCTGATGATCAAGCAAAGACCACTTTTACTTGCCCTTTCGGTACTTTTGCTTATAGACATATGCCTTTTTGTTTATGTAATGCACCTGCTACCTTTCAAAGATGCATGATGGCTATATTTTCTGACTTTTGTGAAAAGATATGTGAGGTTTTCATGGACGATTTCTCCGTTTATGGATCCTCTTTTGATGATTGCTTGAGCAACCTTGATCGAGTTTTGCAGAGATGTGAAGAAACTAATCTTGTTATGAATTGGGAGAAATGCCACTTTATGGTTAATGAAGGTATTGCCTTGGGGCATAAAATTTCTGAAAGAGGCATTGAAGTTGATAAAGCTAAAGTTGATGCTATTGAAAAGATGCCATGCCCCAAGGACATTAAAAGTATAAGAAGCTTCCTCGGCCACACCGGTTTTTATAGGAGGTTCATTAAGGACTTCTCAAAAATTTCTCGGTCTCTGACTAATCTATTACAAAAAGATATTACATTTGTCTTTGATGATGATTGTGTAGAAGCATTTGAAATACTTAAGAAAGCATTGATTTCTGCACCTATTGTTCAGCCACTTGATTGGAATTTACCCTTTGAAATTATGTGTGATGCTAGTGATTATGCTGTAGGTGTTGTTCTCGGGCAAAGAATTGATAAGAAACTAAATGTTATTCAATATGCTAGTAAAACTCTAGACAATGCCCAGAGAAATTATGCTACCACTGAAAAAGAATTTTTAGCAGTTGTTTTTGCTTGTGATAAGTTCAGACCTTATATTGTTGATTCTAAAGTAACTATTCATACTGATCATGCTGCTATTAAATATCTTACAGAAAAGAAAGATGCTAAACCTAGACTTATTAGATGGGTTCTCTTGCTACAAGAATTTGATTTGCATATTATTGATAGGAAGGGAGCTGAGAATCCCGTTGCAGACAACTTGTCTAGGTTAGAGAATGTTCTTGATGACCCACTACCTATTGATGATGGCTTTCCTGATGAACAATTAAATGTCATAAATTCTCGTACTGCTCCATGGTATGCTGATTACGCTAATTACATTGTTGCTAAATTTATACCACCTAGTTTCACATACCAGCAAAAGAAAAAGTTCCTTTACGATTTAAGGCATTACTTCTGGGATGACCCACATCTTTATAAAGAAGGAGTAGATGGTGTTATTAGACGTTGTGTACCTGAGCATGAACAGGAACAGATCCTACGCAAGTGTAACTTCGAAGCTTATGGAGGACACCATGCTGGAGATAGAACTGCACACAAGGTATTGCAATCCGGTTTTTATTGGTCTACTCTCTTCAATGATGCCTGTAAGTTTGTCTTGTCTTGTGACGAATGTCAAAGAATTGGTAATATTAGTAGACATCAAGAAATGCCTATGAATTATTCACTTGTTATTAAACCATTTGATGTTTGGGGCTTTGATTATATGGGACCTTTTCCTTCCTCTAATGGGTATACACATATCTTAGTTGTTGTTGATTATGTTACTAAGTGGGTAGAAGCTATTCCAACTAGTAGTGCTAATCATATCACCTCTATTAAGATGCTTAAAGAATTTATTTTCCCGAGGCTTGGAGTCCCTAGATATTTGATGACCGATGGTGGTTCACATTTTATTCATGGTGCTTTTCGTAAAATGCTTGCTAGTATGATGTTAATCATAGAATTGCATCTCCTTATCAGCCACAGTTTAGTGGTCAAGTAGAATTGAGTAATAGAGAGCTCAAATTAATTTTGCAAAATACTGTTAATAGATCCAGGAAGAATTGGTCCAAGAAACTTGATGATGCATTATGGGCTTATAGAACTGCATATAAAAATTCTATGGGTATGTCTCCGTATAAAATGGTTTATGGAAAAGCTTGTCACTTACCTCTCGAACTAGAACATAAGGCATATTGGGCCATTAAAGAGCTCAATTATGATTTCAAACTTGTCGGTGAAAAGAGGCTATTTGACATTAGCTCTCTTGATCAATGGAGAATCCAGGCCTATGAGAATGCAGAACTGTTTAAAGAAAAAGTTAAAAGATGGCATGACAAAAGGATACAAAAACGTGAGTTCAATGTAGGTGATTATGTATTTCTATACAACTCTCGTTTAAGATTTTTTGCAGGGAAACTTCTCTCTAAATGGGAAGGTCCTTACATTATCGAGGAGGTCTATCGTTCCGGTGCCATAAAATCAACAACTTCGAAGGCACAAATCCGAGGGTGGTAAACGGTCAAAGAATCAAACATTATATCTCAGGTAATCCCATAAATGTTGAAACTAATGTTATTGAAACTGTAACCCCGGAGGAATACATAAGGGACACTTTCCGGAACGTTTCAGACTCCGAAAAGGAATAGGTACATGGTATAGTAAGTAAACCAACTCCAAAACAATTCTAATGGCAATATTTCTTCGTTTAGGAATATTTAAGAAAATAGGGAAATAAGAAGCAGACTGGAAAGAACACGAGGCTTCCACGAGGGTGGAGGGTGCGCCCTCTGCCTCGTGGGCACCTCGTGCCCTCTCAGGACTCCGTTTTCTTGCACGATACTTCTTTTAGTCGGTAAAAATTCACTATATAATCTCCCGAAGGTTTTGGCCACCGTATCACGCAAATATCTCTTGTATTTGTTTCGAGCTATTTCTGCTGCAGATTTAGAGCAAGATGTCTTCTCAAGAGTCAGTCGGGGAGATTCGGGTGTCTCATCCAACACCAGGTCCAGGGGCAAACAACGATGCCTATCACTTTGGGCCCTCAACGGAGGAAGAGATGGAAGCTGACTTGAAAAGGATAGATGCCATGGAGGAGGATCAAGAAGTTACTTCTCGTTTCCGGGCAGGATTCACGATGGGGGAACTACAGAGCTCAACTATTCCAAACTCGGTCATCCCTTCCAATGTTAGATTTCTCTCTTATGAAAATATGAAAAAGAGTGTTACTTGTTCTCCCGCAGCTATGCAACATCCTTGGGTGAAAGGAGCTTTAGCCGTCACGGGCAAGCTCCGAAAATAAATAATGGGCCTCAAGCAGCAAGTCATTAAGCTTGAAGAAGAGAACCGTATCTTGAGGGGCATCATCTGCAAGAATATCACATCAGAACCTACGAAGAGGGAGACATAAACACATGGGTATGGGAACTCCCCTTGGCAACTGCCAAGCTTGGGGGAGTGCCCCGGTATCGTATCACCATCACAACTTTTATCTTTACCATTTTTCTTAGTTCGATCCTTTTGGTAATATCTTGATCTAGTAGAATAAAGTTTTAGTATGATCTAGTTGTGAGTTTTGCTTTATGATCCCTCCATGTAATCGAGTCCGTGAGCTATATAATAAAGATTAGTGTTGAGTCAAGGGCTTGATTATTTTGCTATGATCTTGAGGGAATTAAATAAAATAAAAGAGAAGAAATAAAAAGAAAGAAAGAGGTCATGTGGATCTTATGGAGAGTAATGAGCTCACATATAAAGAGTATGATGAATAAAAGTTGTTGAGAGTTGACAAACATAGTTTTGGTCATTGTTGCAATTAATAGGAAGTAATAAAGAAAGAGAGGTTCACATATAAATATACTATCTTGGACATCTTTTATGATTGTGAGCACTCATTAAAGTATGACATGCTAAGAGTTGACGTTGGAGAGGGAAGACAACGTAATGGGTTATGTTTTGTTACATCTGAGATAAATTATATTGTCATGGATCATCCAACATGTTGAGCTTGCCTTTCCCTCTCATGCTAGCCAATTTCTTTGCACCAAGTAGAAATACTACTTGTGCTTCCAAATATCCTTAAAACCTAGTTTTGCCAGTAGAGTCCACCATACCTACGTATGGATTGAGTAAGATCCTTCAAGTAAGTTGTCATCGGTACATGCAATAAAAATTGCCTTCTAAATATGTATGATTTATTAATGTGGAGAAAATAAGCTTTATACGATCTTGTGATGTGGAGGAAATAAAAGTGACGGACTGCATAATAAAGGTCCATATCACAAGTGGCAATATAAAGTGACGTTCTTTTGCATTAAGATTTTGTGCATCCAACCAAAAAAGCGCATGACAACCTCTGCTTCCCTCTGCGAAGGGCCTATCTTTTACTTTTATCTTCCACCTTATATAAGAGTCATGATGATCTTCACCTTTCCTTTTACATTTTATCCTTTGGCAAGCACAATGTGTTGGAAAGATCCAGATATATATAGCTAATCGGATGTGCGTTTTCATGAACTATTATGGTTGACATTACCCTTGAGGTAAAAGGTTGGGAGGCAAAACCATAAGCCCCTATCTTTCTCCGTGTCCGATTAAAACTCCATACCCATAAATATTGCGTGAGTGTTAGCAATTGTGAAAGACTAAATGATAGTTGAGTATGTGGACTTGCTGAAAAGCTCTTAGATTGACTCTTTCCTATGTTATCATAAATTGCAGTTGCCTCAATGACTGAGATTAGAGTTTTTTGGTTCTCAACGAAGTTTATGATTCATACTTGAAATTGTGATTGAATTGTTACTTTAGGATAAGAGATCATATGAAAATATATATATGTTACTGTTCTAAGAATGATCATGATGCCCTCATGTCCGTATTTTATTTTTATCGACACCTCTATCTCTAAACATGTGGACATATTTTTTGATTTCAGCTTTCACTTGAGGACAAGCAAGGTCTAAGCTTGGGGGAGTTGATACGTCCATTTTGCATCATGCTTTTATATCGATATTTATTGCATTATGGGCTGTTATTACACATTATGTCACAATACTTATGCCTATTCTCTCTTATTTTACAAGGTTTACGTAAAGAGGGAGAATGCTGGCAGCTGGGATTCTGGGCTGGAAAAGGAGCAAATATTAGAGACCTATTCTGCACATCTCCAAAAGTCCTGAAACTTCACGGGAGCACGCCTCAGAATATATAAAAAATATTGAGCGCAAGAAGTACCAGAGGGGGGCCACCCACCAGCCACGAGGGTGGGGGGCGCGCCCTACCCCCTGGACACGCCCCCTGCCTCGTGGGACCCCTGGTGGCCCTCCGATGCCCATCTTATGCTATATGAGGTCTTCCATCCGAGAAAAAAAATCATAAGAAAGCTTACAGGACGAAACTCCGCCGCCACGAGGCGGAACCTTAGCGGAACCAATCTAGGGATCCGGCGGAGTTGTTCTGCCGGGGAAACTTCCCTCTGGGAGGGGGAAATCATCACCAATGATCCTCTCAATGGGAGGGGGTCAATCTCCATCAACATCTTCACCAGCACCATCTCATCTCAAACCCTAGTTCATCTCTTGTATCCAACCCTCAGATTGGTACCTGTGGGTTGCTAGTAGTGTTGATTACTCCTTGTAGTTGATGCTAGTTGGTTTACTTGGTGGAAGATTATATGTTCAGATCCATTATGCATATTAATACCTCTCTGAGTATGAACATGAATATGCTTTGTGAGTAGTTACGTTTGTTCCTGAGGACATGGGAGAAGTCTTGCTATTAGTAGTCATGTGAATTTGGTATTCGTTTGATATTTTGATGAGATGTATGTTATCTCTCCTCTAGTGGTGTCATGTGAACGTCGACTACATGACACTTCACCATTGTTTGGGCCTAGAGGAAGGCATTGGGAAGTAATAAGTAGATGATGGGTCGCTAGAGTGAGAGAAGCTTAAACCTTGTTTATGCGTTGCTTCGTAAGGGGCTGATTTGGATCCATATGTTTCATGCTATGGTTAGGTTTACCTTAATACTTCTTTTGTAGTTGCGAATGCTTGCAATAGGAGTTAATCATAAGTGGGATGTTTGCCCAAGTAAGGATAGCACCCAAGCACCGGTCCACCCACATATCAAATTATCAAAGTACCGAACGCGAATCATACGAACGTGATGAAAACTAGCTTGACGATAATTCCCATGTGTCCTCGGGAGCGCTTTCCTTCATATACGAGTTTGTCCAGGCTTATCCTTTGCTACAAAAAGGATTGGGCCATCTTGCTGCACCTTATTTACTTTTATTACTTGCTACTCATTACAAATTACCTTATCACAAAACTATCTGTTACCGATAATTTCAGTGCTTGCAGAGAATACCTTGCTGAAAACCACTTATCATTTCCTTCTGCTCCTCGTTGGGTTCGACACTCTTACTTATCGAAAAGGCTACGATAGATCCCCTACACTTGTGGGTCATCAATTGTCTGCTCTGAAGACCTCGTTTCCACTCTAGATTTTTCCATGACTGTGTCGAATGGCTGATGCACAGGAAGAGTAATTGAATGTAGTAAAGTTGTTGACAATTTTAACACGTAGTAAAAAAATGATGTCATGATATAACTCACATATAAGATGACTGGCTAACCAGGGTGGCATTGCAAAATTCACATATATGATGCCTGGCTAAACAAGATGGCATTGCATGATTCACATATACGATAAAGAAACTAAACAGATGGCATTGACACAAAGCATGTCTAAACTAAGCATATGACATCTTTGATGTATACAGTAAGCAATGCAAGGCACCATATGCATGATATTACCAACATCAGCATGCCAAGTTAAAGCGAAGACCCCATGGGGTAAATAGGAGTGGTCTTCTGCTTCTGAATCCCCCTCAGAATAGTTATCTTCCTCTTGATTACGATCCAAAATGGGTGGAGGGGGCGGCCTTTGCGCCCACCATGGAGCGACGTCTGCATGAAATTTTATTGCCACACAAGGCTCGTCTCTTTTGCTCTACATGTTCAGTTCCATTGTGTACAATAACTGACATGCATAGGAATAAAACATAGTAAGATTATGTAAGGAGTGCATGCACAAATCTAGAGTGATGGTAGCAAACTGTGGATAGACCCAAAACCAATGATAGCAGGCAGATAATAGCTTTAGTTAAGAAATACAGATAATGGCTCCTTTAATGTTTGTTTGCACCCAACATGAAACTCATAGCAGACACCCGAGATTAACCAGATAGTAGACAGATAGTACTGAATGCTGCCCCAATATGTACCCCACAACCATTTAAAAACTCAAGTTTCAGCATAAGTTTGGACCTGACTCGGAGTCTAATAGGTGAACATGACGATAAAGTAGCATGTCATCATATTAAGCGATGCATAACGTAAGCAGACACGAAAGAGTGCGACTGCTCTTGCAGGCCCGTGTAGTCCTGAAGGTCATCTGCTCAGTTGATGATGGTAATGCAGTTGTCATGGCTGCCGGCGGCGGGGAAGAAGATCTGAGGCGGCGAAAGATAGTCTGGAGAGCGGATCCCTATTGTGGTGAACCCTTCCGTCGTTGGAGCAGCTTTGCAGTTGAGCTGGGGTGGAACACATCACTGGAGGAGTAGGACAAACCACACAAGGTTTTCTTTGACACATATCTGTAATAGAAGTAATTGTGTAAGGGCTTGTTTGAATTTGAGGATTCTAACAATGCAGGGATAGGAAATAGACAGGAATAGGATAGGAATGCACGTGCAAAGTAGAGAATTTAAAAACAAAGGATTTCTGCCAATCTGGGTGTTTGGTTCTCAGGAATTGGAAGATCACAGGATGCAAATAAGCATGGTGAGATTAAGTCAAACCACAAGAAGTGTACAACCTCTTTGGCGAAGCCATGTCGATCTCAGCGTGATTTGGTTGGCCGGTGAGGATGCTCCGGCTGACTTGGCTGTTGGATGAGGGGAAGAAGATCTTAGGCATCTTGAGATGGAGCCCGAGGTACTGCCCCGCTGTGATGGAGGGATTCATCGTTGGAGCAGCTCCGGTGAGTTGTACGACGCCGAGGCTGAAGCAGGACAAAACAGACAACGTTAACCTGAGTGGAATTCTAATAGCATCTCCAATATATGACATAAAATACATAACCACAAAGTGCTAGGTGTAAAATACATCAGCCGCTCATCTCTAACTTAACTGTCGAAACTGAATTTAACTGTCGAAACTCAACTTAACTATCGAAACTGAATTTTGCTATCGAAACTAAATTTTTCTGTCAAAACTGAACACACTAGAGGTGAGGCTACACATCAGTCGCCTGACTTTTTCATCTCTGGTCAGTCGATTTTGCAGCCGTTGGATACGAAATCAAGGTCCTACAGTTCATCTTCAACATCCACCCCCTGAGCCGCCAGCCACCACCAGCCAAACAGCCGCCCCGCCGCCCGCGGTTGGCGGTGCGCCGCCCCGCCCGCCCCGAAAACACTCCCCACCGCCGGTCCGCTGCCGCCCCGGCCATCCCTCTAGGCCCCCTGTGCCGAGCTTTTTCTCCGGCGATCCCCACGCCACCGCCCCACTACCGCCGGCGACCACCGCCCCCACCCTGAACCCTAAGATAGATATTGGGGTACCTCTCCGGCGAGCCCCCCTCCCTACCGCGACTGTTTCTTCCTTAACTTCGGCGAGCCCTCCCACCCCCTAAAAACCGACTGACCCAAAAGTCGATTCAATCGACTGAAGTGTAGCTAAATCGGAGCAGCATCGCAAGCAAGAGCAAGAGTGAGAGCAGCAGCGCAAGCAAGAGCAAGAGCAAGAGCAGACCAGGCAGGGGACCGAGAGCAAGAGCAGAGCAGCAGCGCGAGTGAGAGCTAAAGCAGCATCAGCTCCTACTGATGTGGGCATCGCCGCCGAGGGAGCGACGCCGTGGAGGAAGTGTCCGATGACGCCACCGTGGATGGAGCCGCGCCATGTCGGCTCGGGACCAAGCGCCGACAGCATCGTGAGATAGAATCAAGAAGAAAATGCGGCGATTAGTGTACAACCTCTTTGGTGGTGCCGATTAGGCTGCAGCTTCATCCGAGTAAACGGTGATGATGATGCTCTTCCGGTGGTGCAGGTGAAGACGGTGGTGTGGGAATGGAGGTGGCGCAAAAGACGAGGGGAACGTTGGGGCAGCTCCTTGGAGGTGGAGGACGGGGTGGCTGAACCGGCGGGACGACCAGATCGATGATGGATCCTCATCCGGTACGATGGATGAGGGACGTCGAGGTGTTGCTGTGGACAACGTCGTCAGGGAAGAGGCTCCGGCTGGGTGGCGAACGGAGGAGGGTGTGGGGCTTCGCGTGTTTTTCCGGCCTCGGTGTACGAATGGGTGGGCGGATGGGATGGGAGTGGGGAACCATGGCTTAGGGACGTGCTTGTCTGAAATGTGGGGTAAGTTACGAAAGTACCCCCACCGATTTGAAGCGGTTCTTTCAGTTCAGGGGTATCACGGGCATTTCGTGTGTCGGGATTTCACAAGAGGTGGGAGTTTTCGTGCGCGTTGTAATTTTGGAATAGCAAGGCGCAGGTTGAGATGGAGGGTGTTGTCGGAGCACAACGAGACAAAGATATATCTTAAATATTTTGGGCTGACAAGGCGCGGGTTGAAATTTCTGGACAAGCCTAACATGTACTGTACCAAATCAATTCGCACTACAAATGTCATTCAAAACTTTGAATTCATGTTACGTTCAATTAAAATATTTCGCTACGTGTATAATGCATGAAACCTACTACTCAAATGAACATTTTAGTGCATTCCAAACGTATATACTACCGCTTCAATATGAACTAAATCTGAATTCGTTTCTCTATTTGAATAAGATCTACAATAATGATTGTTGTGAAGTCAAAGCATTTGAATTCGTTTATCTGTTTTAATAAGATCTACAATCATCATTATTGTCAAGTTAAACCATCGTTTGTGTATTATCTTCACAGCACACCACATGATTAGTCTCGAGTTACATATGAACTATGTGTACTATATGACCTCGAACTCGATTTTTTGAATCCCCTTTATGTTGATTTCAAATCATAGTACATTTCAAGATCTAGCTAGATCTTCATAATCTATACCATGTCTCATATGTATAATGTGTTTATCACATTATGTATGGGCCCACCCCCTACGCCTACAAGTATTTAGATGTGAGTTGCAAACACCTCACATTACCACAAATTCTAATAAAATGTGAGAATGTTTGATATATATATAGTATTGTTTAGATTGTTCGATATTTAGTTGTAAGCTGCAAACGCCACACATTATCACAAATTCAAATAAAATGTGAGATTGTTTGATGTATAGTATGGTTTAGATTGTTCGACATTTAGCTGTGAGTTGCAAATGCCATGCATTATCACATTATGGTATAACATGTGCAAAACCACAACACGCGTATCACCGCTATATTCATGCATGCATATGTTTAAAACACTATGATCTCCTATTCAAATATATGAATCCACTTTCATATCAAATTATGATCTTTGTTAGTCTCTTACACCCACACAATCCACTGACCTTTGTAGCTACCACTAACTTTCTCTCGTGCATGCACACGCCCTCCTCGCCCTCCCCCTCCCTCAACATTCTATCCATCACGCACATTAATTTTTTTCCTTTAGGTCGTTCTGCCACAGTCTCCACAACTCCTTTACAACACACACTGATCGATAAACCTCTCCAGCGATGTCTGCCTACAACATAAACACGCACCTTCAATCTCCTTCTTTATGTGTCCTTGCCTCGTGTCTCTCATATGGTCCCACATACGTGTAAACTCTCGCCCCTCTTTTCATCGATCTCACAACCGCACACTCCTCCCCTATCTAGCTAGCAGTTGGGACTCTCGCACCACCTCCTAGCTCCATTCTCTCTGTCTATCCATCTCGCCGGGCCTTATTTGCCTCTAACAAATGGACGTACACCGACCGATCTCCCACTATACATATAGCTAGCTAGGTCCTTATAACTCGTTTTCCCCACACGTCGATCGATCTATCTCATTAGTTATGTCTCTCCCTTCCTCCGACAAACAACAATTGATCTACCGATCTAGTTAGGTCGGCTTACCAAACACATGGTTCCCCTTCATCATCCATGGATGCGTCCCGACAGATCTATCACACACAGGCACACACAGAAACACATCCCCACTCTTATTGATAATATTGAAGTTGCACCCTCAGTTTGTCTAGTAGGCGTCTCCCACCATCTTCGAGAAGCAACTCCATCACCCATCCAGCACTCTACCCCTCTCCCTCCCTCCCTCTCTCCTCTCTATCTCTCTCTGTCTATCCCATCCTAATTCCCGTCCTTCAGTTATGTATGGATGTCGACCGATCTTCCTCAAGACATAGTTGGGTCTCTCCTTCTCAACACATATAGGAGTCGTTCTACCTCTATAGTTAGGCCTCTGTCTACCCCTCCACCCACCCCCTCCCACACACACACACACCGATACATCGAGCGCTCTAGTCATGTCTCCCTACCACACACAAACTTGACCTATGCCCTCTGACGTTCTGGTAGGTCAGTCGCACTATATCTTTGAATTGCACACACACACACACACACACACACAATTTCGATGGCTCTCTTCATCTATCTCGCACCCACCCTCTTGATCCTCTCTTCGACTTTATCGATATCTATGACCCATCCCTCTCTTCTCGTGGATCGCCCGACCCTCTATATATGATATGGATAGGCCTCCATTTCACATACAACATTGCATGCAAAATTTTGTTTGAGATGTCGTCGACACATATTCCCACAAATACATTCACGAAATCAACCCCCCCCCCCCAAAAAACAAAAAACACTCATGAACGCACAAGCCATTTGTCTAGGTTTGTATCTCTCTCACACACACACGTAGGTGGGGGGCATGCACGAAGAGAAGAGGTGCACGCACGACACACGTACTCCCGCTCTTTCCCAACCACACTCGCGGCTGGTACAAGGTGGAGCTCATTTATGTACGAAAAGGTAGCCCACGTGGTAATTTTACACATGTGCTGGTTGTCCACTTGATGGTGGGAGGATCGTCTACCACGGGTGAACAAATAAATTGCGACTTGACGCCTTATGTTAAAAAAGAGACAAACCATGTGGGGCCTACCTTAGAGGCAAGGATCTATACACTGGAGTACTTTTGATGTGTCCCATCAACTCGCAGAACGAGGAGAAGCTTGCTTAGTACGCCGTCTCCCCCGCCCACGAGCGCGGTGGCTCGTAGGATGAGGTGAAGCTTGCTTACTAGTAGTACTAGTACTGTACGGCTCACGCCCGCTCCCTTGCCCACGCGCGCGGTGGCTCGCAGGACGAGGAGAAAATTTTACTACTCCCTCCGTTTACTCCTTGTCCCTACTACCTTGGTTAGAGAGATTATCATATTGTTTGGAATATATATGTCCTTTAGTAGATTTCAATATGAACTACTAGTACATACTCCAAACACTGATGTATATAGACGTATTTTAGAGTGTAGATTCACCCATTTTGCTCCGTATGTAGTCCATATTGAGGCCCTGTTTGGTTCATAAGTCCTAGGATTTTTTCTAGTCCCAACTAAAATGTCCTACTCCTTAAAAAGTCCCTTCCTATTTTTTTCAGGGACTAAGAAGTCTCTAGCCCCTCCCTAGAGGTTATTGAATGACCATGTTACCCCCAGTATACAGAAAAATAACAACCAAACAACACCATGGGGCGGTGGGGCAATGGGTGCAGGGAGGGGCATTGTTGGAAAAGCCCCAAAAAAGACTCTCCTTGAGAGTATTCTTCATTAAGTCCCAAAAAGCAAGTTTTAGTCCCTAGTAGTCCCTCCTGTTTGGTTAAGAAGTCTCTAAGAGGGACTTTTTCTAGTCCCTACACTAAAAAGTCCCTGGAAACAAACACCCCCTGCATAAAGTTGAGACACTTATTTTGGAACGGAGGGAGTACATATTTGCTATGATCTTTTTGAGGAACCGATATTTGCTATGATCTGTTAATCATTCAGATGCAATAGCATGCATGTTAGTCTCCTTTGTATTTGATGAAATGTTGCAACGGGCAACCTTGGACGCAAGATACATGCAATAGAAGCTGGAAGCTTCATAGCATTGTATAATCTCGCTGATAAATTACAGTACGTACTATACTAGTACTTCCTCCATTCCTAAATATAAGTCTTTGTAGAGATTTCACCATGAACCACATACAGATGTATATAGATGCATTTTAAGTGTAGATTCATTCATTTTGTTCCGTATGTAGTCCACCTAGTGGAATCTCTACAAAGACTTGTATTTAGGAATGGAGGGAGTACTATGTAAAGAGTTAGGTATCGCACGGTGTCCAGAAAATATGGTGATAGTGTGAGGTGGACCATGTAATCACTGAGCCTGCGTGTTTTCACTGCTCTTGCACTCCTCCGCCGTAAGAATGGAGAAAATTGTAATCTAGTAGTACCTCCTTTTGCCGAAAGCGTGGGAGATCCAGCAGTCCTACCACCTCAGTAATAATGACCAATGAGCCGTCAAATCACATAGACCCAACAACAAGTTGGATGGACGAAGCAACCATCACTTTTGAATCCGCTTCTCCCTTCAATGCAGGCGCCAGTGAGAGGTCGCGTCCGCTCTTCCCAGGCATGAATGCGGCACGGATTCTTTGGAGCAGCGCTGACCGTATCGGGCAGGAAGCGCCTGCGGGCGATGGAGGGGCTTTGGGTGGGCCAGGCTGGTCAGTAGCGGGCGTGGGAGCTGTCCGCCTGTCCCTACCGGACACCCGGAAATAAGAGGATGCACCGACTCTCGCGGCTAAAATCGTACACTACACACCATCTCTCTGTAGGAGTAGGTCGATCTGTCGCGCTCTCTAACACACACATGTTGTTAAACACACACATGCACACGTACACTCAGGTTCATAGAATAGGAAAATTGTGCGAGTGCGAAGCCACATGAAGTGAGATACAAATGGAGTATGTACAAGAAGAGAAGAGGTGACGAATATTCCATCAAACCTGGACTGAGGAGTAGTACTCCCTCCGTCTAGGTGTTAAGTCATCTTACGGAAATCAGATATTCCCAAAATGTTTAGGCGTCGTCCATTAACTTCACATCTCAATCCCCTCCTGGCCTCGTTGCTAGCGAGCGTTGTTACTTAGGGAGCGTTTGGATCCTTAGCAAGAACAGCTTATAGCATATCCGGGCAAGGTCAGGAGTTTGGAACTGTTAAAATATGTTAGCTTTTGTGGACCAGCTAGCTTAGGTGGGCTAGAAAAACCTTGCTAGCTCAGGAGAGCCAGATCGGCTCGCTTCCCACGGCAAACTTCGTGTAGTAGTAACATAGGATAGTAACATATGCATGTTACTAGTCCAAGTTACTCACCACTATGACCAGCCTAAGTAATGTAACCAAACGCTCCTTACTCTGCCATGTTATCTCCCCCGTAAACCCAATGCATGGAGCGCAACTACGCGTTGATCAGTCAAGAAATCAAAGTCGTCTTGCATGCGAGTTAATACGTGGCCCTTCATGGTAGCTAAAACGGCATCTCTTAGGCCCCTCCCAATGCTCCACCTTGGACAGGTGCTAGGGTTGTCAACGAAGCAAAAAGTTTGATGTGGCATGCTAGTTAAGAGGAGAGAGAATAGTATGGTGACCCCAAAAGTAAACGGTGCTAAGCACGTGTACCTAGGTGGAAGCACAATTTTGAGTCTATAACTAATTGAATGCATGAAGCTTAGCACCTTTGCATTGGGGACTTGAGTTGCTAAGGCATTTAATATACTTAGCACCTCATCTAAGCACCTTTGCATTGGAGGAGGTCTTAGTTGTTTGGATTAATTGTTGCGTTTAGAGACAGAAATCAGGCCTTTGGTTGGAGGAATGACCGGTCAAGTTTCCCCTTCTCCTCCAATCTGCTTGCACCTTGGTCCCACTTCACCATCTAACGTGACTTATTACACCTAGACGGAGGGAGTCGTACGAGATATGGTGGCACACTGGCTTAGGTCGAATACAAGTGCCCCAAATTGTGTGCATGTTATAATAAGGATACACTTAAAATAGTACGTGGGCGAACAGAGGGATCAATTGGACAGTGTTCCCGAGCAGTAGCGAGATGTGTGAGGTAAGATACACCGCTGGCGCTTTTAATTTTTCTTATTAATTTGTTTGCTTCACCCTCTGACTGGTCGGACCCAACGTACTATGTGGAGAGAGGTAAGGTGACTAAGCCTGCATTATTTCTGCACCACTGTGGATAGTCTTACCACCAAAGCCACATGACACGATTATGATTTAAATCCCAATGACTCCCACACACACAAAAAAGCACGGCATGCTTGTCACACGAATACAGGAATGTATAAAAGGTTATTTTCCTCTCGTTGAACATAACGGGAGGGTTGTGTAGCTGGTTAGCCTGTTTGCTCATCAAACTTGAGGTCTTGGGTTCGATAACTACACTTGAGCATAATTAGTGCCAGGAGGATTCTTTGACTGGTCAAAATGGATGGATACGGAGATATACGATCTCGTAGTGACTGTATAATCACCTCATCACGTATAAGCTATAGCCTCAGCGCTTGTTTTCTAGGGTTTGCACTCTTCACACTCTCTCCAGTATATATATACACGCTGGAGCCTCAGCGCTTGTAGTTGCTCTCTTCACACTCTCTCACCCTCTCTAGATCTAAACAAGACTTCGTTGGCCTATCTCTCTCCCCTCACTGCTGGTTTGCTTGTAGTTTCTCTCTTCACACTCTCTCACCCTCTCCAGATCTAAACAAGACTTTGTTGGCCTCTCTCTCCCCTCACCACTGGTCTGCTTGTAGTTGCTCTCTTCACACTCTCTCACCCTCTCCAGATCTAAACAAGACTTCGTTGGCCTCTCTCTCCCCTCACTGCTGGTCAAAAGCTGGCAGGATCCGTCCGCTGGGAAGGGAAGGAGGCTTAACGCTGTCACCGTCGGCGAGGGAGGGAATCCACTACCGGCGCAGTTGTTCACTTTCACCCAGCGCCGGCGCGGGAGGGCCTTCGACCCCTTCTTCTTCGCCGCCATACATAGTGTGCGTCGAACGGCCTCCGGCCGCCCACCGAACCACACCCCAAGAACCTTAAGGTATAATTTACTTATTCCACATGCATTGCTCTAGCTGCATGTGGGCTTTTTCCGCTTCTGCACTTGAATCTAGGTGTTGGATCAAACAGGAAAGTAGTGGGGAAAGTTGTACACCATGAATCTAGGACGTGGTTCAAAGATGAAAGGAATGGGGGAAAGTAGTGGGAAAAAGTTGTATAGCATGAATCTATGACGTGGTTCAAAAAGGAAAGCAAGGGGGAAAGTTCTGGGGTAAGTTGTATCGCATGAATCTAAGACGTGGTTCAAAGAGGAAAGGAATGGGGGAAAGTAGTGGGGAAAGTTGTATAGCATAAATCTAGGACGTGGTTCAAAGAGGAAAGGAAGTGGGGAAAGTACTAATATAGACTGGCTATCCAACACCTACGTTGGTCGAAAAGGGAAAACAATGACAAACGCAGTACGCACATCTGTAACGAACTAATCTTTTGTTTTGGGGGACAAGGCTGTAGAGTTTGAGCAGGACTAGATTTGCTGCGCTCACATAGGGAAAGGTGTCTAAAGATAACAAAACTGGGACCAACACAAATATGCTCCTTGGTTGTTTGTTCATTGTTGCAACAGGTTGTGCATCACCCCAGTACATCGGTAGATGCACATGGTGCTGGTGCGTCCACTGTCCCGTGCAACTCTTTAGCTGTTGTTAATCTAAGGCCCTGTTTGGTTAAAAACTCCCTAGTCCCTACCTGCTTGGTTCCAGGGACTAAATATGGACTAGTGCTTATTAAATGACATGCTAAAATACCATGTTACCCCTAGTTATGAACTAATAGAGACATGGTGCGATGCGTGGCAGGGGCAACTAAAAGTCCCAAAAAGACTCTCCCTTGGGGTCTTCTTTCTTTAGTCCCAAATGCCCACTTTTAGTCCCTAAAAGTCCCTCCTGTTTGGTTTAGATGGGACTGACACAAAGTTTTTTAGTCCCTCCACCAAAATGTCCATGTAAACAAACACCCTTTAATAATGCCGCTGGAAAATTGATGCAATGCCACAGTTAAAAGCAAATTACATGTTTAACGAATTTTATTGTTAATATAATCTCTCTATTAATATAAATCAACGCCACCGTTTGAGAAATGCTACTGTCTTGCTTTCTTCCCCATTTAGATAAGGTAGATGCTTATTTTCGTTGGCTTTTGTGTCATCCATCGTTATTGACCACTAGTTGTTTCCTTTGCACCTCTGTGCAAACAGGGTTATCTACTTCACCTCGTTGCCATTGTGACCTTTTGTTGCACTGCACAAAACACTTTTGTTTTAGGAGTGTTTTGTGTAGTTCAACCAAAATGTCACACCGACAACGTCGCTTGATTGCTTGATCTTAGTGGAACGGCACAAGAGGAGATCTTACTTCCTATCCGTGTTGGCAAATTTGGTTCAGATCTTTTTCTTCTGAGTTGTTTGAATTTCGCGTCATGAGAGGTGAGCACTAGCCTTCTTTCACATGATTCTGCAGTGTGCTTTCATAAGTTGTGCTACTTCTACGGTAATGTTGCTTGATTTTAGTGAACTGCACAAATGGAGACAAGACTTCCAATCTGTATGTGCACCGTAATATCCCATTGAGGTAAGATAAGGATATTTCACAACTGTTGGCCTGCATTTTGCCACTTTCATCAGAAAATTAATGTCATTATTTAGTGCTATACTTGTTCAACCTAATTGACATGCCAAATCTTACATTGAAGGCGAAGCTTGTCTGTTATTGAACCAAGTGACGAAGGGGAAGAACAAGCGGAAGAAAAACAAATATCAACTCTCGGTGATATAATGAAGCACTAGAACTGTGATGACACAAGTAATGATATAGTTTTGCATCTTAATTTATTGCTATGGCTGGAAGGAGCAATTGTTTTGCCACTGATTTGATGCCACTCTTAATGTAATACGTAATTATCTCTACTTGTGCAAACATGGATCTTCCTTGAAGATACCATATATTTTAGTGGAACTGCACAAGAAGATGTTGGAAACATTAAACTAATCGAGGAATATATAGCAAGCATGTCCACCATAGTAGATAGCAACAGATGGTTTCGGAGAAGTGCTTCATCTGTATGCTCTACACAATAAGCCTCCTGATAAAGGTTGGTACTCGCCCACTGATCTCATCCATATGATTGAGCTTTGTCATCTCTATTGGTGTTGTGCTACTGTTTAGATACTGTCATGAAAACGTGGTATTGTCCTTGAGAAGTGCTTCATCTGTGTTGTTTTAAATATTTCCTTTCCTTTTTTCGAGCAAACAAGGATGCTAGCATTTAGTTGCCCTCTTGTCTTTGCACAACATGATCATCCTCCTCTGAAGAAGAATATGGAGTACATGAAGTGACTAGTTCCGATTATGCCAGGATGAAGAAGCCATGTCTATCTTCTCATTAGAAGGAGCAGTTCAAGGATGGTTACATTACTCCCCACAAGACCAAACTAACTTCAGCTTAGAAGGACTAGCAAATCTCCATTTTCTTGCTGTGATGCGCGAGTACAAAGTTGTTCTAGGATTCTTCCCGGTGAGTTCCATTTTTCTAAAAGTGTGCTCTACATGGACCATGTAGGTGCCTGTTTAAACTGTCAATTCATAGTCAAGTTTGCTTTATACTAATCACTCTTTTGTATTTGTGCAAACAGGGGTGCTCAGCTTGATTTCAATGGGAACTGCACAAAATGTTCATGAATACATCGAATCATTCATTTCCACCACAAGAAAGGAGGTGCTGTTAAGTTCAAGGCGTTGGAACATATAAGGGCGATATCATACAAGCTACGCGCGAATTTGGTTGATTTTGGTGGAACTGCACAAAAAGAACAGCTGGTTTATTTAGCACAAGGGGCATTGTCAATGTCCGAGCTGATGGAAAACCATGCCCATTCCACAATCGTAGGCATTTGATATTTTGGAATGGGACAACCTTGTCAAATTTTGCTAATTGATTTTAGCAAGAAGACATGCGTTTGATATTTTCGAATGGGACGCCCTTTGCTGTCAGCAGCGTCGATCCATTTTTTCTTTATTCTTTATTTGTGAAGTAAATATTGGCTCTGACATGTGAATCGCTGAGATGCATAATCATCGATTGTTTTGAATGTTCTCTATGAATTGCCAGGCTTGTGTGTTTGATTGCAATGTACAGGAATGCTAAAAATTAGTTCAAACTCTTTGTACTCCTTTTGTTCCTTTTTACTTCGCACATTGTGAAAGTGCATACTTTTTTCTATAACGATTTGACCGACCCTCCCCTGCCACAACATTTGCACATTTGGATGCTACTACCTTACTTTCCAGAGGATTAGCTTCCAAGGGTATTTATCCAGCAGTAGATCCTTTAGATTCAACCTCGACTATGTTATAGCCTCGGATCGTTGGCAACGAACATTATGAAACTGTGCAAAGAGTTAAGGAAACTTTACAACGTTACAAAGAACTTCAGGACATTATCGCAATTCTTGGCTTGGATGAATTATCGAAAGAGGATCGTAGTACAATTGTTATATGACACATGCTTTTTTATGGGGAAACTACGTCCTCAAGCTCGAGGTCCGAATTTCTTCATAATAGTACTCCTACTGACTTCGGCGAAATTATATTGGATTTTATATGTATATACTTCCTTAATTATATGAGACCAAAAAGAAGGAATGACACGAGGGTTCTATATATAGATAGAGAAAGAAAGAAGAAGAAAATTAAGGCTACAAAAGTAGCTAGCTAGCGCTTTTAAGCTGGCTGCCTTTTCTAGCGCGCGTACTCTTCTGTGGAGTCGCACGGAACGAGCCTTGTGTTCCCTCCAACGACTAGCTCCCTTTTCTTGTTCCGGTCACCCTTCTCTTGCCGTGGAAGGACTTTTGCCTGTGGTGTGGTCCAACCCGTGGGCGGAGTCGCCCTCATCCCCCCATTGCTCAGTGCTCCCTGCAGCTTCACTGGGCTTTACCCGCGTGGGCGCGGGCTTCTATAAGAGAATGAAAAGCTCTCTTTTTACAATAAAACGCGAACCGCGCAGAGCCCACCCTTTCACAGACCAAGAACTACGAGATCACCCCTTTCATTCTGGGGTGACGGAGGGATCGTACCATTCGAGCCTTTTTTCATGCTTTTCCCGGCGGTCTGGAGAAAGCAGCAATCAAATGAAACATAGTTTGAAAAAGACGACTAAACACGTTTGCTTAAAACTTATTTATTCTTAAATTTCCACCCTCAACGGATGGCTCGAGATGATCAATCTTGAAGTAAGAAAAGAAGGATTGACTCTTCCTCAATAAATAGACTATCAACCTCCAAAAAAGTTTAATTAATTTAATTACTAAAATTAGAATTCTAGTAGTAATATATTTTTTCAGTACCAAAAACAATTAACTATAATAACTTTCAGTTTTTTTTCTTATTGGATTTGTTTCGTACATTTATCTATGAGAAAATCCGGGGGTCAGAATTCTTTCCAATTCGAAAGTCCCAAATGATCCAAGGGAGCGGAAAGAGAGGGATTCGAGGTCAAAGTAGAGATACTTTGACTGCAGACAAAACTTGTATGCAGACTAGAAAGGACCAGAGGGAGTACATGTGAAACTGCTGCAAACGAGGTGATCACCCCGGGAATAATGCTAGTACGTATTGTTTTGCATGTTCATCGAATGCCAGTGAAACAAGAATTCGAACTAATCAAAATAAATTCATTCATACACGATCAGATTTCATATAAACATGTCGGATTTCATTACGTTTCATACATTCTTCAACTAAAAAGGGGTGCACTGGAGGTATAATTAATTAACCGAAGCTACCCACCGGTGTCCGGCTGAGCCGAACAGAAGCTTCAGTGACTTAACTGCAAGTGCAGTTGCGTAACTGACGTGTGGCCCAGATGCCTGTTGGGCCCACGTGTCAGTCAGCCAACTGCACCAGCAGTTAAGTAGAAGCAACGTCCTTCTCCAACATAGCTCTCCGACTCCACGTCGCCGCCAAGAAGCTAACAGACCGTCAGTGGTCAACCCTCCTAGCTTGGCTTCAACCGGAGGGTAGCAGCGGTGGCCTTACTTGGACCCGAGCGGCGGCGACCTATCGTATTCCTCTTCCTTGTTTTATGTGTGCTGCGGCCTCGTTGGAAGCGGGACGGGGCCTCGGCGGAGCCGACGATGTTCTCTGTCTCGTTGCCGGCGGGCGGCGCCTCGACTGAGCAGGGGAAATCCTCCCCCTCGTTGCCAGCAGGGTGGGGCTTCAGTGGAGCCGGCAGTGTCCTCTGCCTCATTGTTGGCACCGTGGGGCCTCGACGGAGCAAGGCCTCGTTGACGCCAGCGGAGTGGGGACTCGTCGGAGCCGGCTTTGTCCTTTGCCTCATCCTCGGCCTCTCCAAACAACGCCTCTCCCGCTTCATCGCCCTCTTTGTAGGAGGCCACAACCTCCGCCACCCGCATGCGGTACCGCCAGCACTCGAGGCGGCCCTCGCGGGTGAAGCGGTATAAGTCGAGCAGCGCCTCCTGCTCCGCCCGCTCCACGGTGATATGCTCCTCTGCATGTAGGTGCTCCTGGAGGAGATGGTGGTTGTAGGCGGCGTCGGCATGCGCCTCCCAGAACTGCTCCTCATGCTTCTGCCTCACCGTGTCCATATAATGGGCACGGGCCTCGATGATGGTCATGGTGCAATGCACCGGCTAGGATGGCGCGGAGGAGGGGGTTGGCGCCGGATCATCGACTACCATGTTCTCCATTGGGACGTCGTCGTCCTTCGGCTGCCTGCCGGCCAGCGATTCGGAAGCAATGGCTGCCATCTCCTTGTGGTCCATCGTCCACCCGTCTTGAAGTGCGCTGGACCACGAGGAAGCCATGGTGGGCAGTGTTGGTGTGGACAGGAGAAAGGGAACGGATGCCGATGACTGCGGCTAAGGCCGACGCAGTAGTTTATATAGCAATGGTGGGCGGCGGAGGGACGGACGTGTGGCGCTGGAGTAGCCGCCTCGGCAACCGCGTATCATTAATGTGGGCGGCACAAGGACGGACGAATGGCACTTGTGTCATTTGAAGGCGGAGCAATTGCCTGCACCAGGAAGCAGGGCGAGCGGTGCTGACCGTTTCGGGCAGAAAGCGCGCGCGGGCGAGGGAGGCGGTCTAGTTGGGCCAGGGCAGTCAGACTCGTGCTTAGCAGTGGGTCAGTCCAGCAGCCGGACATGCTGGCTCGCCAGCTAGCTCGCTGAGCTGAGCGACGACAATCAGATGATGGACGTAGCTTCCGACCAGGAGCCGGCGCCACTGCCCAAGCCGGTTCATGCCGTGTTCACCATAGAGCAGGTGCGGCCGCACTTCGACGCCCTAATGGCGGAAGAGCTACCAGCACAGGAGCACCTGTGCTGCAACCTCCATCTCCTCAACGAGCATCGGTGAACAAGCGAACGACAATGCCGTCGCGGACATGTCGCCCTATGATCCTAACTTCTCGAATGAGCAACGGGCGTTGTATCAGACCATTCGTAGGGCCCGCGAGGCCCTCTCTGTCGTCCTTCGAGTTGTTGCGCTCGCCGTGGCGCCACCGTCTCGCGTTGTCAACATGGTCAACGGACATGAGGATGAGGAGATGACTTTACTTGGAGAGGATGACAGTGGGGGCCCACCAGGGCCATAGCCGCACGTACGCAAGTGCCTCCTTATTACTATATAAAACTATAATTTTTTTTGCTTCCTCCTGGTTTCCTGACATCACGGTCCCACACCATTGTCGACCTATGTAGTCAATAAACGAGAGAATTGCACAAGAAGCGGCCGACAGCTGGGACCAAGCAGCTTGACCAGTATTTGTGTTTTTGAGGTGTGAGCACAGCAGAGTTTTTCTTGAGCGATGTTTAGCCTAGATATTAATTTTTCTCCTCTGAGCAACAATGAAAACATCGCTGCAGGTATTAGCTGGGCGGGCTATGGCCCGTCTAGCCCAGGCCAGATATCCAGCCCAGATATTAATTTTTTTCAAGCTGAAAATGGCTAGCCCAGCTATACTTTTCTTTAGGAATACCCAGGCATGGTCAAGTTGTTATTCTCCGCCCCGCTGGGCTACAAATCTTTCCTAGGAGGGATGCATTAGGCTTAACAAGAAAATAGGCTTTAAGAAATAATAAATGGGATGTAATTATAAAAACTGGGCAGTAACTATAAAAAATGCACCAAACATGTAATTACTTTATAAAATATTATTTTTGGATATTGAAAATTTTAATTTCATTAATTGTTACGAGCGTAATGTTTCGTTGGATTTGTACGTAATATAAATTTATATTGAAATTGTATTTAATCTGACTAGAAATTTCGGGATAAAAATATTTCGGATCCCATCAAAATGTGGGAAATTTTATTGAAATCTGTTTTGAACGGTTGGTTGAAATGGACTATACATTTAACAAACTGTAAATGGGTTGTAGTAAATTCCATTAGAATTCAAAAATTGGCTGCACATTCCTACAAATCTCAAATGGGCTATAAGTTCTTTGTCACACACTTGTGACCTTACTAAGTTGACGCGTCCCCTAAAAAAAGAGAGTTGACGTGTATGCAAGTCTTTGTCAACTTATAGTCAACACACGGTTCTAGCAGCAGTGGCTGTTGGATGTCCATCCAGCGGATGCCATGCTTCTTCTTGAATCTCGGATATTCTAGCTTCATCCGCCCAAAAAACGATTCCTCCCCCTTACATCTGGGGCGCATCATTTTGGAAGCTAACCTGTGGGCCTACTAAGTTGACTCGTACCAAGGGCTTTGTCAACTTAGTCAATATAAACGATTCTAGATGCAGTGACCGTACGATGTCCATCCAACGGCCGTCGTGCTTCTTCAACCTCTGGTCTTCTTGCTCCAGCCGCCCAAAGCAGCGCCGGTCGTGCCGCCTGCTCCTGCCTCCCGTGGCCGGCTGTGCTGCCGCGCAGGCCTCACCGCCCCCTACTACTCCCACCGCTGGCCAGGGCATCCCTCTACTCACCCACACCCCCTGTTATTCTACAGCGACGACAGCCTCACACCGCAGCAGAACCAGTGAACCCTCGTACTCCTCTCCACATGGCTTCCGCGTCTTCCCCGGCTCCACGTCGTCCCCTTCCTAGGCCTCGCCGTCGTCCACCACCCTGGTGCTATCGGCGCGGTGTGGTCAACATGGTCAAGAAATGACTTCCATCAGAAGAGTACTATACGTGTAGAGGCTGATAGTTGGGTCCACGGTGGACGCAAGGAAGTGCCTCCTTATTATGCGCAAAATAATTATTCCTCCACCTGACAGCAAGGACCCACCAGACGGGCCACCGTATTTCGCGAAAAAAACGTTTCTCCCTGACTGCTGGGACCCACCAGCTACATCTTCGCACGCAAGGAAGTGCGTCCGGGCAAGAAAAATGATTCACCCCCCTGACTGTTGGGACTAACTAGCTACATCCTCGCACGAAAGTAAGTGCCTAATAGTCGTGACCCACCTGGTCGAAGCGTACGTAGCATTGTCATTCTGGTCGCGAACGTGTACGTCCATACTGGTTGATGTAGAGGTGTGCATGTGTCGTAGTAGAGGCGCGCACGTAGCATGTACACGTACGTACAACGGCCAGGGTGCAAGAAACAAATACGGCCACGTACGTACATATGGGCGGGGTCTCGAACGCCTACTCACATATACGTACGGCCAGGGCTCGTGTACATGGCTGGGTCGGAACAAAGAAACTGCATCGTCGTCGTGTTCATGGGGAGGCAACGGAATGAGTCGTTTTCATCGGGAGGCAACGGAACGCGTGGGGGCTAACCGGCTTGGACAGAACAACTGACGAAAACGAGGCATGGTGTACCGCAGATCGGAGGAAACGGCCTTGTGTTCGACCTGCCATGTTCGAAACGGGATCCTATTCATCGGGGAGGGGTCTGGCGTACCGCAAAATGGAGGAAACGGACCTCCTATGGTCCAGACGGGGTCCTGTTGATCGGGAGGGGTGTGGCATACCGCAAAACGGAGGAAACGGACATGTGTTGGAGCGCTACGGTCAAAACGGGGGTCCTGTTCATCGGGAGGGGTGTGGCATACCACAAAACAGGACTCCACGGGATACTGTTCATCTCCACCGTCGACCTCCTCCAGCCTCCATGGGCTACTGTTCATCCACCATCGACCACCTCCAGCCTCCACCTGGGACTGTTCATCCACGGGCTCCTGTTCATCCAGCCTCCACCGCGCGCTACTCCACGTGCTACTGTTCGACCAGCCCTCTCCACGGGCTCCTGTTCAACCACCCCTCCACGGGCTACTGTTCATCCAGCCCTCCACCGTCTACTGTTCATCCAGCCCTCCACGGGGTGGTCCTGTTCATCCAGCCCTTCATGGGGTCCTGTTCATCCAGCCCCAGCCGGCTCGATCGATCGGGGTCCTGTTCATCCAGAGGCAACACCACGGGGTCCTATTCATCAACCCCCACCAGGAACTATTCATCCAAAACACCTAGCAATGCTCACTGTTCATCCAGAGGCTGCATCGATCGGCTTCAGTTAGTAGCAGTAGCGAAGGAATCGCTCGATCAGGTTCAGTTAACAGCCATCCATCGATCGCTCGGGTTCAGTGTCGTGTAGCCTACAGTGCAATCGCTCGGGTTCAGTAGGCGAACAGCTCGCTCGGGTTCAGTTAGAGCCCAATGCCTCGCACCCATGCGCGTGCGTGTACGAGAGAAACACGCAAACCTCCGTGCATCGCTCGGCCCCGACCACCCACCATAACCGTGAACACCCCCGACATTTTCCTCGCCCTCGCTTCTACCATGGTTTTTTCCGTCATGGACGGCCCAAAGAATGTCATGCAGCTGCATCTCCGACCTGCCCAGGATGAGAAGCCCATTTTATGTCATGATTTTTTGTCATAGAAGTAAGATCCCACCACATCTATGATGATACCGGGTTTTGTCACAATTATCGTCATAGAAGTGTCATAAGTATGACATAATTTTTTTTCGTTCGGCCCAAAATGTCACAGATGTGTCTTTTTTATAGTGTTGCAACCAGAATAGCTTCTCCATCGAGATCCCCTCTTCGGCTCGAAAGAATTCCGCACCGTCGGCAGCACTGCGCGGCAGATCCGCAAACACCCCTGGAGAACTCCAAATCCGGGTCAGTAAGAGGAACCTTTTCTTCACATACTTGCTCTGCATAATAAAGGCCTTACCCGTCGCGATTTTTTTGGCCTCCTGGATTTCCTGGAGGGTGCCCTGGGCTTCAACCTGGGCATCGTGTGCGCTTTGGAGGGCCTTGGCAAGTTCGGACTCTTGCTCCGCAACATTGCGCTCCAAGGACTCGCATTTCTTCACGGCATCCTGGAGCTCTTGCTGGACCTCACCAACCTTGGCCTCTTGTTTCTCGTGAGCGTCTTGTTCCTTTGCCGCTCTCTCCTGGGCTTCGGCCAACGCCTTCTTGAGGGTCTCCACCTCGGTCGCCGCTCCTGCAAAATATCATTGCACTATGGTCAACACAAAACATTCATAATTCCTTAACCTAAACAAGGTCATAGCATACCTTGATGGTCCTCCAGCTATTTCTTCACACGGCCGAGCTCTTCCCTGGTCCGCTCCAAACTCTACTTCAGTCCGGAGACCTCAACAGCTTGAGAGGTCACAGCCAGCAAAGACGCCTGCCTATTCACATAGACACGTATGGTTAGTCTCCTGCGAAAATTACTTGATCCTCTGTCCGGCTTTTCTTTTCGAACACCGGACAGTGTATCAGGGGCTAGTGTTTATACTACGACATTCCTTTTCAATACATTGCGTTTCATACCTCAAAGCCTGTTAGAAGGCTTGTGCAGGGTTCGGTCAGCCCGCTCTTCGCGGACTGAATCCTCTCAACCACCGTACCCATGAGGGTATGGTGTTCCTCAACAATGGAAGTGCTTCGCAGCGCTTCCAGTAGAGTATCCGGTGCCTCTGGATGGACAGAGGTCACCAATGGAATCGGTGCACCTCCTTCTTTCGTAGGACGCTGCTTGCCAGATTCCAGAGCCGTATAGGTCTCCGGAATTATATTCGGCTGGGGTCCGGATTGGATGTGGCCCCCATCGCCAGTCTCCATGGGGATTTGCTCCCACATGTGCTCGGCGGCCGAGGGTTCACCCTCTGGCGCCGCCGTGATAGTCTCCTGCGTCTCTCCCTGGCCTAGGGAGGTCCTTCGGGATAGCACCTCGGTGTTATCCATGGCCTTGGAAGGAGAGGCTACCGGAAGGGACCCGCTGTCCATCAGCTTTGGATCCAGCGAATTCCTCGAAGATAAGGATCGCTCGAGGTCGGAATGAGCTGGACTGCAGCACATGATGCAACATGTTAAAACCATGAAGTAAAGGAGCCGGATATGTGCGTGTATCTTTAAGTACTCACGATTTGGGCAGGGGCTTGTCCCAGGGGCGCCACTCGGAGCTATTGTCGACGTCCCACGTGGAGTTGTCCACGAGGGAAATCTTCCCCTTCTTGGACGCCTGTGCCTCCAGATGCGCGAAGGCCGCCCTTTTCTTCCTTCCCCCTTCGAGGGATAATTTCTCTCCTCCTCCTCCTCGCCGTCCTCGGTGTGGGAGGAATGGGTCTCGGCGTCTTCGGATGTCACGTTCGAAGTGCCCTTTCGGCGGAGACCACTCCTGGTCTCCTTGGCCTTCTTCTCCTGCGCTTGGTAGGGCGCCGGAACCAGCATCTTTGTCAGAAGCGGGATTCACTACAAAAAAAAGACACATCCATGACATTTTGGGCCGAACAAAATTTTTTCTGTCATACATATGACACTTCTATGACGATAATTGTGACAAAACCCGGTATCATCATAGAGGTGGTAGGCTCCTACTTCTATGACAAAAAATCATGACAGAAACTGGTCTTTTTGTCCTGGGCGGGCTGGAGACGCAGCTGACCACAACCACTACGCTGCAATGGATGGCTACCTTTGCTTCAATATCTACAAGGGTTGGATGAAGAGCAACAGCCAAGTGTGCGGTTCAAGCAAAGAAGTATCAACCAAGAGGAAGAGGGACAAGGACGAAGTCGAGGACATGGACGAGGACTCTGAGTAAGGTGGCAGTGTCCTTGCTCATGGTGGTTCTAATGCAGTGTCTATCGGAATAGTTGCAAAGTTTAATTTCAGGTGTGCTTAATTTAATTTGAGGCGTGTGTTGTGCTGAGCCCCCAGCAGAACTATGTTATGTTTCTTCTCGTTACTTTAACTCTTCAGTACGTACATACTAGTATTTCTTACATTTCATCTTTTAGTTGGTATAGTACTACCACTCATTTCTTCACATTATATACATACAATATATATGGCCAACATCGTATAGCCAACAGTTTAGTCGTCAAAGAATTCCAGGGTGCTTAGTTTTGTCAATGAATTCCAAGATGCTTAGAGGGTGCTTGGATGCAAGGGACTTATTTTAGTCTGACTAAAGATAGTCTCTTTAAGAGGCTAAAGTTCCAAGCACCCCTGACTAAAGAGGGGCTAAAACTGGTCTTGAGACTAAATTTTTTTAGTCAGGGGTACCCCTACTAAAATGTGGATTTGTCCTCTCTCTACTCATTTAACTACTCTCCTTTAACACAGGCGAGTTCTGGATTGGAGGGTTTGGAGGATAATAAATGCTCATTAACTTGATTTTAGCCTTTTATTATTTGGATACAAGCATGGGTGAGGCTAGCATGTTTTAGTCCCACTACTTTTTGTCATGGGACTAAAACGTATCCAAGCACCCTGTTAGTTTTATTTGAGGGGTGGGTTGTGCTGGACACCATTATTTTGACTAGCCTTTTTAATAGTACTATATGCATAATTTGGCGACGAGCGCTCTCTATATGTATTAGTTTCAAGTTTTGCTCGATGGCGCAATCCATCGATACTACTGTTGTACAAAAGTATACATTTTTTTAAAAGGCTAGAGGCCGGGGCAGTCTAGCTTGGTCGGTTTCACGAGAGGCGAGGGCCTTTGTGATTTGATGGCTCATTACTGCTGGAAGGTGGGGCCTTGTGATTTGACTGCTCGTATAAATGCGCCGATGACCTGATCGAGGAGGAGCAAAGAACCGTGGGTATACTCAAGTTTTCCACTGGAGTAGTACTACGACGGAGGAGCACGAAACACAGCAGCCCAGTGCCATATGGCGATAAAAAATGATCTAATTTGCTAGTCATCTCATTGTTAGCATTGTTCTATTCATTCCCTCAAAAAACCATTGTTCTATTCATGCCTCGCAGAGAACGTGACACATGCGGCGAAACACCCGAAGCAAAAGATGAAACACAGGAGCAAAAGAAGAAGGAAGATTATCACCCCAAATGATCTAATTCGCCACGGAGTCGTAACTGCTTCTTCATCGCCTCCACAACGTCCATCTCCTTGCGTCTCCTCCGCCATCTTCTTCATTCTGTCCATGACGTGGGATTTCTCGACGCGAGCCTTCATCATCTGTTCCACGGCCGCATTATGTACCTTACAGCAGCCGGGTGCTCAATGCGGAGCTTCGCCAACTCCTTCTGTTCCATGACGAGGGCCTGCAACATCTTCATCGAGGAACTACTATTCTCATGCAGCTTCTTCCAGCCGGCGTTCTTCTCCTTCAACAGGTCGATCTCATGGCAGAGCTTCGCCTTGTCCTCCCGAAGTCGTAGGATTTCGCCGGTCGCCTTCTTCTCCGAGGCATTGCTCTTCTTCAGCGGCATCACCAAGCCGACGGTCAACTCCCCCTGCTGATTGAGCTCAGCGGGCATGTCGTCGAGGCTCTCCTTTAGCAACTCCATCAAGCCTTGGATGAACTCCTTCTGCTTATTGAGGTGCTTATTAAGCTGATCGGGCATGCTGTCGAGGGATAACGACTCCAGCTCCGCCGGCTCGGCATGTTCGCCTCTGCGGCTAGGGCGCTCCTGGGAGCCATCGCCTGCCCGTGAGAGATCTTTCGAGGTCTCTGCGTGGCGGCGATCCTTCTCTCTTTTTTCCGCAGCCTTGGTTGCCGCTCCCTTGTTACGAGTAGTTGTCGACCTAGAGCTCTGCTCACCGGCCATGGCAATGACGGACGAAGAAGAAGCACTTATGAGGAGGAAAGGTAGAGTAATTTTTGGTTAGGTAGTTCCCCTTTTTATAACCTAAGTACTAGCACTAGTACTAATACCTGCATAGTGGGAACACATTCAGGTTTGGTACGTACTAGTAGGTGTGAGCAGGCTTTCGAATGTGATGGGAACAAGGCAAAGATTAATTGATGGTTTTGGTTTCGAGGCCCGAAACGGCTCCCGATGAGTTTAGCGGAACATAAATTTCAAGTCCTGCACTGCTCAAATGTGTAAATATTATGTTACTATCAAAAATTGGCACAAAATATGAAGGAGACCAATGGAAGTACTACTAGCAACCCATGATTTAACTACTCGCATGCACGCAGTGGAGTAATAATGTCTTTCTTCCGCCCTCACGTCCACTCAATTTGCATGCACTGTATTAATTGACCATCAATGAAGTGAATGACTTCACACGCGTCAAATTATCACATGGGGTGGATCTTGGTACAAAATTGCGTCCGCCTGTGTACCCGCGTGTGCGTGCGAGGGAATGAGTGCGTGCATGGCGTGCGTGCACATCTTCGCTTCGTGCATGTACCGCCAGTATGGCTCAGGGAGGACGTGTACATTCTTCTGGAACCAGCAGCACGTCACTGTGATCAATCCACGCAAGGAGCTCGTGACAACGCCTCCACATGTGCCATGTGGCTTCATGAACTGTAAGAGAGACACTGTGTAGCGTGCCATTGGTATTCTAATTTACGGGTTTTGCACATACTCGAAGTACTAGTAAGGTACACATGCATTGCACGCATCAGATTTTGCAACCAAATTATGAATAAATACCACACTATAGCATGTAAGCTCTGAGTCATATATGCCTGAAGTAGCCCTTCGTTTAATTCTTATAGTTCATCTCATTAAAAATCAATTAGTTTTTCTAAAAAATCTAAGAATGCGGGAATAGGAAAAACATGGGATTATAGTGGAATGTCGTCTTGAATCCTACAGGATTGTACGAGTGCTTGATTGTGCATAGAAAAAACACAGAATTCTTTCAAAGAGGTTTGAGTGGATGGGATCTTTCCTATGAAATCTACTCCAAATGAATCATATGGAAAAATTCCTATGGTTTACAATCCTACGAATCAAACAACCAAGATAGGAAAAATTCCTAATGATTATAATCCTCCAAAATTCCTTTGAGAATCCTTTGAATCAAAGAAGCCCTTAATCTATTTTATGATTCAGGGAATTGTGCATTGTAAAGCATAAAGTAAAAACAAATAATGGCAATTCAACTAGAAAAAAGTTTGGGCAGTTATGATATGGAAGATTCTAGAACAAAGAGAACCACTGTTGTTTTGAGGTTTGTGCATCATGCTTAAGTTCAACCATGGAGTCTGCTAGATTGTACATGTGGAAAAATCCGGTGGGGGCTAGAAGATGGTGTGAGGGGCCGGGTGGTGGGAGACTATGAAGGAATGCACAAGTGCGAGATCGATATTTAGAGAGAGGGGGCGAACACGTGCGCTGTTGCACGCAGTGGCGGAGCCATGAAAAATAAATGAGCTAGGGGGCCAAGCATTGCTAATCCTTTATGGGAGGGTCAATTCATGAACTTAAACCATTTTTAGCAGCAATTGTCTAATGATCACATTCATGTTAGCCTCGATATATAGTGATGTTAGGGGGGGAGGGGGCAGGGCCCTTACTGCCCCTGTCTTCGCCATTGTGCACGCGTCTGAGAGATGAAGCGGAAGGCATGGATGATGAGAGGGGACATTGGATATATAAATAATGTGGGTGTATTAGCTATATATGTTAATCCTATATAGAGAGGTATAGATTGATCGATGTCGACGTGGGAAAGAGGGTGAGACCTCACTAGATATATCGATTGATCGGTTTGTGTGGAAAACTATGAAAGACCTAGCTATATACACACATACATAGAGGAACATCGATCGTTGTGCATGCATGCGTGAGAGATAAAGAATGTCCGATATGATGGAGAGGGGGATGTGTGTTGGTGTGTGCCTTCATGGGAGACCGACCTGAAGAAAAAGATTGCATGCGTGCGATGGATAATGCCGACTGGTTGTGTGTGTGCATGCATGCACGAGAGAAAGTTAGTGGTACAATTATAAAGAGAAGACTACTGTGTGGGTGTAAAAGAATAGGTGAGGTCATAATCAATGTAAAGTTGAATTCAAATATTTGAATAAGAGATCATGATGTTTGAAACCCATGCATGCATGAATATAACGGAGATTTGCGCGGTGTGGTTTGGAAATGAGCATGTTGTAATGTATACACATTGAACAAGGTCAGACTAATTTGAATTTGAGATACCGATGGCAGACATCATTTGGCCACGTCGCATCCGTGCATGGACACACTATTCTAATTGGAGATGATGGGCGGCTTTCGCATCACATATCTATATCTATACCCCTATATATATTATATATATTACATTTTTTATATTGTTTGCGGGTAACTTTAACTTTGAAAGACGGTCATTGGATGAGGCGAATCCGATGGTCCAAAGATGGCAAATTTGAGCACTACTGGCCATTGGATATCATCTAGATTCCACCAGATTTCACCACATGTATAATCTAGAAGACTCCACGGTTGAACTTAAGCATAATGCACAAACATCAAAACACAAGCACTTTTTATTTGTTCTAGAATCTTCGGTATCAGAATTGCCCAAATGTTTTTATACATGATTTGCCATTATTTGTTTTTTACTTTATGTCTTACGACGCACAATTCCATGAATCTTAAAATAGATTAGCTTTCTTATAAAAATTAGATGATTTTGAATGAAATGAACTATAAGAATTAAACGAACATCTACATCATGCATATATGACTCAAAGCATGCATGCTATAATGTGGTATTTATTCATAATTTGGTTGCTAAACTTCAGGCGTGCAATGCACGTGTACCTTACTCTAGTCTAAATGGTGTTTGTGTGTGTGTTGTGCGTGTTGAGGTGCAAATTGTCTTTTTTGGCTACACGTTAAGCTTGTTCTTCCGAAATTTCAAGTCGCGCCTTGTTATGCTGAAAATTCAAGCTAGCGTCTCTGTCTATCGTGCTGCGAAACTCCCGCCTCTTCAACCCGCGCCTTGTTAGCCCGAAATATTTAAGATATATCTTTGTCTCGTTGTGCTCCGACAACCCCATCCATCTCAACCCGCGCCTTGCTATTCCGAAATTACAACGCGCGCGAAAGCTCCCACCTCCTGTGAAATCCCGACACGCGAAATGCCCGTGGTACCCCTGAACCGAAAGAATCACCTCAAATCGGTGGGGGTACTTTTGTAACTTACCCCACATTTCGGACAAGCGCGTCTTTAAGCCATGGTTCCCCACTTTCATCCCATCCGCCCACCCATTCATACACCGAGGCCGCGAAAACCCCGAGGAAACCCCACACCCTGCTCTGTCCGCCACCCAGCCGGAGCCTCTTCCCTGACGACGCCGTCCACAGCAACACCTCGACGTCCCTCATCCACCATACCGGATGAGGATCCGTCGTCGATCTCATCATCCCGCCGGTTTAGCCACCCCATCCTCCACCTCCAAGGAGCTGCCCCGACGTTCCCCTCGTCTTTCACGCCACCTCCATTCCCACACCGCCGTCTTCACTTGCACCACCGGAAGAGCATCATCATAACCGTTTCCTTGGATGAAGCTGCGGCCTAATCGGCGCCACCAAAGCGGTTGTACACTAATCGCCGAATTTTCTTCTTGATTCGATCTCATGGTGCTGCCGGGGCTCGGTCCCGAGCCGACACGGCGCGGCTCCATCCACGGCGGCGTCGCAGGCCACTTTCTCCATGGCGTCACTCCCTCGGTGGCGACGTCCACATCAGTAGGAGCTGCTGCTGCTTTAGCTCTCGCTCGCACTGCTGCTCTGCTCTTGCTCTTGGTCCCCTGCCTGGTCTGGTCTTGCTATTGCTCTTGCTCGCGCTGCTGCTCTCACTCTCACTCTTGCTTCCGATGCTGCTCCGATTTAGCTACACTTCAGTCGACTGAATCGACTTTTGGGTCAGTCGATTTTCAGGGGGTGCGGGGGCTCACCGGGGTGAAGGAAGAAGCAGCCACAGCGGGGAAGGGGCCTCGCCGGAGAGGTACCCCACTATCTATCTTAGGGTTCAGGATGGAGGCGATGGTCGCCGGCGGTGGCGGGGTGTTGGCGTGGGGACCGTCGGAGAAAAGCTCGGCAGGGGGGACTAGAGGGATGGCCGGGGCGGCGGCGGACCGGCGGTGGGGAGTGTTTTCGGGGCAGGCGGGGCGGCGCACCGCCGGCTGTGGGCGGCGAGGGGCTGCTGTTTGGCCGGTGGTGGCTAGCGGCTCAGGGGGGTGGAGGTTGAAGATGAACCGTAGGCCCTTGATTTCATATACAACAGCTGCAAAATCGACTAACCAGAGATGAAAAAGTCAGTTGACCGACATGTAGCCTCACCTTGCTAGTGTGTTCAGTTTCGACTGCAAAATTTAGTTTCGATAGCAAAATTCTGTTTCGACAGTTAAGTTCAGTTTCGACAGTTAAGTTCAGTTTTAACAGTTAAGTTCAGAGATGAGCGGCTGATGTATTTTACATCTAGCACTTTGTGGTTATGTATTTTACGTCATGTATTGGAGATGATATTAGAATTCCACTCAGGTTAACATTGTTCATTGTCTCTCTTGTCCTGCTTCAGCCTCGGCGTTGGACAACTCACTGGAGTTGCTCCAACGACGAAACCCTCCATCACAGCGGAGCAGTACCTCGGACTCCATCTCCAGACGCCTAAGATCTTCTTCCCCTCCTCCGACAGCCAAGTCAACCGGAGTATCCTCACCGGCCAACCCAATCACGCTGAGATCGACATGGCTTCGCCAAAGAGGTTCTACACTTGTTGCATCTCTTTTTTACTCTACATGTTATATATATTGTCCACTAAGCACTCGTAGTAACGGGAAATACGATTATTTTATCCTACTATATGACAAGCAGTGAGGTACCAGGCAACTTAGCTATCCGTGATAGACTCTCTTGAACGCCATCATTATTTATCTCTGCGCGTTTGAGCTGTGCATTTGTCGATGGGCCTGGGAGTTGAACTAGTATGGCAGTGGCCTGGGTCCAAAGTAATAGAAGTAGCACAAAAACATTTTTCTAGTGTAGGATTTTCCTTGCTCAAGCCTGCCTACTAGAATCGTCAGTGCTTGAAAGGAAAAGTGAACGAAAAACATCGGAATTGGAAAGTTTCCTATGGTGCTACTTTTCATGAATTTGGTGTGAAGGAATGGAGCAAAGGAAAACTGTAGGATTTGTTCCTTTAGTGTCTCCTTGAAAGAAAAACCGTAGGAATTCTAATTTCCACTTCTCCTCCTTTTCATATTCCTATTCACTAAGCACAAGACTAAGAGATAGTAGCATAGTAGCATTATAGCCATACATTTTCTTGTGGTTTGACTTAATCTCACCATGCTTTTTTGCATCCTGTGATCTTCCAATTGTTGTGAATCAAACACCCAGATTGGCAGAAATCCTGTGTTTTTAAATTCTCTGTTTTGCACGTGAATTCCTATCCTATTCCTGTCTATTTCCTATCCCTGCATTGTTAGAATCCTCAAATTCGAACAAGCCCTTACTCAATTACTTCTGTTACATATATGTGCCAAAGAAAACCTTGTGTGGTTTGTCCTGCTCCTGCGGCGCTATGTTCCACCCAGCTCAGCTGCTCCAACGATGGAAGGGTTCACCACAGCAAGGATCCGCTCTCCAGACTATCTTTCGCCGCCTCAGATCTTCTTCCCCGCTGCCGGCAGCCATGGCAACTGCATTACCATCATCAACTAAGCAGATGACCTTGAGGACTACACGGGTCCGCAAGAGAGGTCGCACTCTTCCGTGTCTGCTTACATTATGCGTCGCTTAATATGATGACATGCTACATTATCGTCGTGTTCACCTATTAGAGTCAGGTCCAAACTAATGCTGAAACTTGAGTTTTTAAATGGTTGCGGGGTACATATTGGGGCATCAATCAGTACTATCTGTCTACTATCTGGTTAATCTTCGGTGTCTACTATGAGTTTCATATTGGGTGCAAACAAACATTAAAGGAGCCATTATCTGTATTTTTTAACTAAAGCTATTATCTGCCTGCTATCATTGGTTTTGGGTCTATCCGCAGTTTGCTACCATCACTCTGGATTGTGCATGCACTCCTTACATAATCTCACTATGTTCTATTCCTATGCATGCCAGTTATTGTACACAATGGAACTGATCATGTAGAGCAAAAGAGACGAGCCTTGCGTGGCAATAAAATTTCATGCAGACGTCGTTCCATGGTGGTGAAGGAAATATGCCCTAGAGGCAATAATAAAGATATTATTTATTTCCTTATATCATGACAAATGTTTATTATTCATGCTAGAATTGTATTAACCGGAAACATAATACATGTGTGAATACATAGACAAACAAAGTGTCACTAGTATGCCTCTACATGACTAGCTCGTTAATCAAAGATGGTTATGTTTCCTAACCATGGACAAAGAGTTGTCATTTGATTAACGGGATCACATCATTAGTTGAACGATCTGATTGACATGACCCATTCCACTAGCTTAGCACCCGATCGTTTAGTATGTTGCTATTGCTTTCTTCATGACTTATACATGTTCCTATGACTATGAGATTATGTAACTCCCGTGTGCCGGAGGAACACTTTGTGTGCTACCAAACGTCACAACGTAACTGGGTGATTATAAAGGTGCTCTACAGGTGTCTCCAAAGGTACATGTTGGGTTGACGTATTTGGAGATTAGGATTTGTCACTCAGATCGTCGGAGAGGTATCTCTGGGCCCTCTCGGTAATGCACATCACTTAAGCCTTGCAAGCATTGCAACTAATGAGTTAGTTGCGGGATGATGTATTACGGAACGAGTAAAGAAACTTGCCGGTAACGAGATTGAACTAGGTATTGGATACCGACGATCGAATCTCGGGCAAGTAACATACCGATGACAAAGGGAACAACGTATGTTGTTATGCGGTCTGACCGATAAAGATCTTCGTAGAATATGTAGGAGCCAATATGGGCATCCAGGTCCCGCTGTTGGTTATTGACCGGAGACGTGTCTCGGTCATGTCTACATTATTCTCGAACCGTAGGGTCCACACGCTTAAAGTTACAATGACAGTTTCATTATGAGTTTATGTATTTTGATGTACCGAAGGTTGTTCGGAGTCCCAGATATGATCACAGACATAACGAGGAGTCTCGAAATGGTCGAGACATAAAGATTGATATATTGGACGGCTATATTCAGACACCGGAAGTGTTCCGGGGAAGTTTCGGATAAAACCGGAGAACCGGGGGGTTACCGGAACCCCCCGGGGGGTTAATGGGCCTCATGGGCCTAAAGTGGAGAAGAGGAAAGGCAGCCAGGGCAGGCCGCGCGCCCCCTCTCCCCCTAGTCCGAATTGGACAAGGAGGGAGGGGCGGCGCCCCCCCCCCCCCTTTCCTTCCTCTCCTCTCTCCCTTCCATCCCCCTCTCCTACTTGGACAAGGAAAGGGAGGGGAGTCCTACTCCCGGTATTAGTAGGACTCCTCCTGCGCGCCTCCTACTAGGGCCGGCCGCACCCCCCTTGGCTCCTTTATATACGGGGGCAGGTGGGCACCCTAGGACACACAAGTTGATCTTCGTGATCGTTCCTTAGCCGTGTGCGGTGCCCCCCTCCATGATATTACACCTCGATCATATTGTAGCGGTGCTTTGGCGAAGCCCTGCGACGGTTAAACATCAAGATCGTCACCACGCCGTCGTGCTGACAAAACTCCTCCCCGAAGCTTTGCTGGATCGGAGCCCGGGGTGCGTCATCGAGCTATACGTGTGTCAAGAACTCGGAGGTGCTGGAGTAACGGTGCTTGGATCGGTTGGACCGGGAAGACGTACGACTACTTCCTCTACGTTGCGTCAACGCTTCCGCTTCGGTCTACGAGGGTACGTAGACAACACTCTCCCCTCTCGTTGCTATGCATCACCATGATCTTGCGTGTGCTTAGAATTTTTTTTGAAATTACTACGTTCCCTAACAGGTGGGCGCAAAGGCAGCCCCCCCTCCACCCATTTCGGATCGTAATCAAGAGGAAGATAACTGTTCTGAGAGGGATTCAGAAGGAGAAGACCACTCCTATTTACCCCATGAGGTCTCCGCTCTAACTTGGCATGCTGATGTTGGTAATATCTTGCATATGGTGCCTTGCATTGCTTACTGTATACATTAAAGACGTCATCTGCTTAGTTTAGACATGCTTTGTGTCAATGCCATCTGTTTAGTTTCTTTATCGTATATGTGAATCATGCAATGCCATCTTGTCTAGCCAGGCATCATATATGTGAATTTTGCAATGCCACCCTGGTTAGCCAGTCATCTTATATGAGAATTATATCATGCCATCATTTTTTATTATGTGTTAAATTTGTCAACAATTTTAGTACATTCAATTACTCTTCATGTGCATCAGCCATTCGGCACGGTCATGGAAAAATCTGGAGTGGAAACAAGGTCTTCAGAGCAGACAATGCTATCTAACGAAGCGCATGTCTTACTAGTTATCGATAGCTCCTCAGAGGAGGATTCAGAGACAGATGACCAGTCATATTCCCCCCCCCCCCCCGAGGTGCATGCCCTAACATGGCAGGGTTATGTTGCTCATATCGTGCGTATGGTATCTTGCATTGCTATGTCATTTGCTTAGTTTAGACATGCTTTCTGTGAATGCCACCGGTTTAGTGTCTAATTACCATGTATGGGAATTATGCAATGCCATCTTATTGCAAGACATTATATATGTGAATTATGCAATGTCATCTTGTTGCAAGGCATTATGTATGTGAATTATGCAATGCCATGTTGTTTAGGCAAGCGTCATATATGTGAATTATACCATGCCGTCCTTTTTTTGTATTTCTCATTGCTTTTGTCGACAATGTTTGTATATTCAACTGCTCTTCCTGTGCATCAACCATTTGAATTGGTGCTGGAGAAATCTGGAGTGAAAACAAGGTCTTCAGAGCAGACAATGCTACCTGCTGAAGGAGATATCTTGCTGGTTACAGATAGCTCTTCAGAGGAGGATTCAGAGGCAGATGACCAGTCCTATTATCCCCCTGAGGTGTATGCTCAAACTTGTCAGGGTTATATTACTCATATAATGCAGATGTTGTATTCCAATGCTTAGTTTTTACATCATATACACAATATTGAATGCCATCTCCTTAGTTGACACATCATATATGCGATTGCCCTCTGCTCACTTCCTTAGTATATAAATCATATATTTGAATTATGTCATGCCATGATGTTTACATAGACAGCATGTATCTGAATTATGGCATGCCAACCCATTTTCTAAAGACATAATATAGTTATATCATCTCATCCTGTTTACATAGTCATCATATTTTAAATTATGTCATTCTATGCATGAATTATATCCTGCCATCATGTTTCCATCAACGGCATGTTTTTGATTTATGGCATGCCAACCACTTTAATAGACACATCGTATAGTTATATCATGTCATCCTATTTACATAGTCATCATATTTTGAAGTATGTCATTCTATCCTGTTTAGTTAGCCATCATACATGTGAAATTGTGTCCTGCTATCCTGTTTAATTAGCCATCATATATGTGAAATTATGTCCTGCTATTCTGTTTGCTTAGACAACATAAATGTGAATTACTTCATGCCATGTTTTCTTCCCTACTATCGATTGTAGCTGTCTATCTTACAATGCATGTACATTCAATTACTTTTCTTGTTAATCAGTCATTTCAATTGGAGGGAGTGATGGCAGTATCTGTGGGAGTAAAAACACGGTCTTCAGAAAAGATCGTGATACCTATCGATGCAGATAGAACCAAGGTTGTACTTGCCCAAGAACCAGCCCCACCACACATAACCCACACTCATGCAGATTGTACCCCTACCTAGTTGGACGGAGAACCAGCTACACCCCTTCTAACCCCAACCCCAGCAGATAGACACCCAGTTCCCGTTGACACAGCACCGTCTCCACCACAGAGCACCCAAACACGAGCAGTTAGTAAGGCAACTGCAGTGCCCAAATCACGAGGACCACCACTCTGAACCCGAAGTCAACGCTTAAAGCAGAAGAAGAATTGTTCTCAGGTCAGGTTCCGTAGCTATGGTTCATACTACTTTGCTCTTGCATCACTGTATTTACTGATACCAACTAATTTCAAATTTGAAGGATGCAATTGAAACTCCAATGGTGCAACAGGTATGTTTTAAACCTGTTTCTTCAACGTGTTTGGATGTTTGCTGTTGTAACTTGCTCTATGTTGATTTCAGTTTCAATTGAATAAACAAATATGTTCTCATGCCATGCACATTACAAGTGTTGTTATTGTATGTAGTTTCCCACACTTATATTCTGTCTATGCTGCTTTGTCTTAAATCGATATGATTCGAACTGTATCTATCTTGATTTGGCAACATAAACTAGAATGATGTAGACCATACAGTGACCATACTACATAGATATATGTTTGTTTCATGCTGTTATCATGTCCACGTTACTACTGAACTGGTTTACCAAAATGAGTTTCATATACTACATTGTAAACCTGAGATGTGTTTGTTTGTTTCTCTTTTAGAACGCGGATAAAATATTGGAGAAGAGTACCCTGTTATGCAATGGTAAAGGAAGTAATGTAGATAAGGTTAAAGGTAGTGAGACATCCCTCTTGGTCTCCAAGAAAGCTGATAAAAACTATATTGAAGACACTGAGACAACCCCAAAGTCCTGTCTTGATGTAGTGTTCGAGTTACTGGCTACCACTGCTGGCACCGGCTCTTCGAACTCGTTGCCTGAATCACTGTGGCTTCTTGAGTCTCAACTTCAAGTTGAAAGACATCGATCAGATGTTATGCAACAGGAAGCTGAAGGACTGAGGAAGTCCCTGCAGAATTCAGATGCATACTTTCTGGTGCAACAGCAAGCGCTGGAGGACTTAAGCGCCAAACAAGAGAAAGTTAATAAGCTTGCTAAGCATCTTGCCAGCATTATGGGTACCCAGGATATTGTTTCTTGAGCTCTTCCGAAGGGGTTTCAGTTCTGGACTTGTTTTGCTGCGGCGTTTATATGCTGTTGTGTTCCCTATATTTGCACTGGTGGCGAACTTTGATGCCCAGTGGATGTAATATGTGTAATAGCCGTGATAGCCTAGTGTAAGTTGCTTTCTTATTTATTTCCTTGTTGTCTTGTTTATTTGTTTGCTTGTAGTTAGGGCAGTTCTTTTTCTGTGGTTTGCTAGTGGCTGCAATAACCTATTTTTTTAAACTAGGCCACAATAACCATGGGCTAATATTTACTGTAGTGACACTGGGCGTCCTACGGGCCGTAGAAACTGTGGGCCTTCTATGGGCCGTATAAACAGTGGGCCTTCTACGGGCCGTAGAAGCAGTGGGCCTTTTACGGGCCGTATCATCAATGGGCCTTCTACGGGCCGTATCATCAATGTGCCTTATACGGGTCGTATGATCGATTGGCCAAACATGGGACGAACAGACCGCACCCTGGCCATAAACGGGCTAGAGTTGGAATCATCCGTTCATGGGCCGTCCATAACGGGCCATCGTTAATAGGCCGTATTTGATGACGCTATGAAAACAGCCCAACATATTAACAGACCACAAATGGGCCGACTGTAACCACGGGCTGAATTTGGCCCACAAGCAGAAAATGAAAGTAACGGGCCGTAAGTAAACGAATGCTGGAAAATAGCCCAAGAATAAATGGGATCCGAGAAGGCCGAAAGATAACATGGGCTGGAAACGGCCCAACGGAATAACGGGGCGTTAATGGGTATAAAGTGATACACTATTCTTTACGGGCAAGTTTCACCACGGGTCGTTAATGGGTGTAAAGTGATACACTATTCATTACAGGCCAGTTTCACCATGGGCCGTTAATAGGCAAAGAATTACATAGGGACTCATATGGGCCGAAAGACTTCATGGGCCATACATGGGCCAGAAGTGAAAACGGGCTGGAATCATATTGGATGGCCTAGATGACGCTACTAGGCCTAATTCGAATAGGGCGTAACGGGCCTTGGGTTAGCAGGTTGTAAATGGGCTATATGCGAACAGGCCGTTAACAGGCTTTCCATGGGCCGGCCCGCCACCTTTTAACCAAGTCAAACGGGCCGGCCTTTTCACATGAATGGGCCTCTGTTGGGCCGTGCCATGTGTCGACGTATCATAGGCGCCTTCTATCCAATGAGTGGATGACATCTGTCCCAGCGATGAGCCGACACGTGTTTCCTGCAGCCAATGATGATTTTACACGTGGAAAATCCCCATTGGTCGGGGCTGTTAACGGGCTATCGGATCCAAAACCCGACCCGATAGCTTAACGGCGTTCCGTTTCGATGGATGCCACGTGTCGGTCACCCTTGATGAAAGCACTTCTGTGACGCGCGATTTATCGTCATGGAAGTGGACACTTCCGTGATGATAATTTTGGTAATGTCATGGAACACTTCTATGACAACACATGTATGACTATCTTGATTCTGTCATAAAATCGTCATGGATGTACATGCATCACAGAAAACGCGACCTACTGTGACAAACATGTATCATCACGGAAGTGTATTTTTTTGTAGTGATTGCTGGGTTTTTGGGCAGTGGAGCTGGACACTAGAAACGCTCCGCCATCTTTGTCCAGCCCTGAAAAAATGAATGGGGAAGCTTAGACGTCTTCCTTGAGTATGCAAGTAAAGGATACACCTTGAAATACGGAAAACTTACCGCACCGGGGGGATGGGCCAGGTCATGCCCGCGGTCCTCGGTCGTCGTCAGCCACGTCTCGTTGGCCTTAAAAAGCACCCTCCAGATGTCTTCATGCGTAGTGCCGAAGAACTGCTGCAAGGTCTGGTGCTTGGCCAGATCGAACTCCCACAAATTGCAAGTCTGGCTTTGGCACGGAAGGATCCAGCGAGCAAGCATCACCTGGATCAAATTGACAAGCTTGACGTTCTTGTCCACCATGCTCCTGATGCGCGTTTGAAGCGCTGTCAGCTCGTCCGATGAAGACCAGTCCAGGACCTTCTCTAGCCAGGAGGTGAGCTGCATCGGGGCGCGGGACTGGAATTCAGGAGCTGCGGCCCAGGTGGCATCGCGAGTCTCTGTGACGTAGAACCATTGTTGTTGCCACCCTGTGACAGTCTCCACGAAGGTACCTTTGGGCCATGTGACATTGGGCAGCTTGCTCACAATGGCGCCTCCACACTCTGCGTGTTGACCGCCCACCACCTTCGTCTTCACATTGAATATTTTTAACCACAATCCGAAGTGGGGTGGGATGCGAAGGAAGGCCCCGCACACGACAATGAATGCCGAGATGTTGAGGAAGAAATTGGGGGCCAGATCGTGGAAATCCATCCCGTAGTAGAACATGAGTCCGCGTGGAGAGGGAATCCCAATCCGCGAGCGAAGTGGGGGATGAATACCACCCTCTCATTGGGCGCCGAGGTGGGGATGAGCTGCCCCGTTGCTGGAAGCCGGTGGGCGATTTCCTTGGCCAAGTACCTGGTCTCCTGGTCCTTGGTGATGTCCTTCTGCTTGACGGAGGAAACCATCCACTTGCCTGCGCTCTAGATCCGGACATGGCTGGAGTGCTTTTTTGAGGTGGAAAGGATGGAAGCTTGGGCGCTGGAGCTCGAGAATGGGTGGGCAGAAAGAAGGAAGGCGTGGGTGAAAGAGGTGAATCCTTATCCCTTTATAAAGGCAGTGAATATCAAGCGCCTCCCCACTCACCTTAAACTCGCCTATTCCCCAAGGGTCGTGTGGGCAACGTGGTTGGATTTGTTGGGGAACGTAGTAATTTCAAAAATTTCCTACGCACACGCAAGATCATGGTGATGCATAGCAACGAGAGGGGAGAGTGTTGTCTACGTACCCTCGTAGACCGGAAGCGGAAGCGTTAGCACAACGCGGTTGATGTAGTCGTACGTCTTCATGGCCCAACCGATCAAGCACCGAAACTACGGCACCTCCGAGTTCTAGCACACGTTCAGCTCGATGACGATCCCCGGACTCCGATCCAGCAGAATGTCGGGGAAGAGTTCCGTCAGCATGACGGCGTGGTGACGATCTTGATGTTCTACTGTCGCAGGGCTTCGCCTAAGCACCGCTACAATATTATCAAGGATTATGGTGGAAGGAGGCACCGCACACGGCTAAGACATCAATGATCAATTGTTGTGTCTATGGGGTGCCCCTTGGGCACGTATATAAAGGAGTGGAGGAGGGGGGAGAGGGCCGGCCCCTATGGCGCGCCCTGGAGGAGTCCTACTCCCACCGGGAGTAGGATTCCCCCCTTTCCAAGTAGTAGGAGTAGGAGTCAAGGCAAGGGAAGAGAGAAGAGAAGGAAGGAGGGGGCGCAGCCCCTCCCCCTAGTCCAATTCGTACTAGGCCTTGGGGGGCGCCCAACCTCTCCTCTCTCTTTCCCCTAAAGTCCAATAAGGCCCATATACTCCCCGACGAATTCCCGTAACTCTCCGGTACTCCGAAAAATACCCGAATCACTCGGAACCTTTCCGATGTCCGAATATAGTCGTCCAATATATCGATCTTTATGTCTCGACCATTTCGAGACTCCTCGTCATGTCCCCGATCTCATCCGAGACTCCGAACTCCTTCGGTACATCAAAACTCATAAACTCATAATATAACTGTCATCGAAACCTTAAGCGTGCGGACCCTATGGGTTTGAGAACAATGTAGACATGACCAAGACATGTCTCCGGTCAATAACCAATAGCGGAACCTGGATGCTCATATTGGCTCCCACATATTCTACGAAGATCTTTATCAGTCAGACCGCATAACAACATATGTTGTTCCCTTTGTCATCGGTATGTTACTTGCCCGAGATTTGATCGTCGGTATCTCAATACCTAGTTCAATCTCGTTACCGGCAAGTCTCTTTACTCATTCTGTAATACATCATCCTTCAACTAACTCATTAGTTGCAATGCTTGCAAGGCTTAATTGATGTGCATTACCGAGAGGGCCTAGAGATACCTCTCCGACAATCCGAGTGACAAATCCTAATCTCGAAATACGCCAACCCAACAAGTACCATCGGAGACACCTGTAGAGCACCTTTATAATCACCTAGTTACGTTGTGACGTTTGGTGGCACACAAAGTGTTCCTCCGGTAAACGGGAGTTGCATAATCTCATAGTCATAGGAACATGTATAAGTCATGAAGAAAGCAATAGCAACAAACTAAACAATCAAGTGCTATGCTAACGGAATGGGTCAAGTCAATCACATCATTCTCCTAATGATGTGATCCTGTTAATCAAATGACAACTCATGTCTATGGTTAGGAAACATAACCATCTTTGATCAACGAGCTAGTCAGGTAGAGGCATACTAGTGACACTCTGTTTGTCTATGTATTCACACATGTATTATGTTTCCAGTTAATACAATTCTAGCATGAATAATAAACATTTATCATGATATAAGGAAATAAATAATAACTTTATTATTGCCTCTAGGGCATATTTCCTTCAGTCTCCCACTTGCACTAGAGTCAATAATCTAGTTCACATCGCCATGTGATTTAACATCAATAGTTCACATCACCATGTGATTAACACCCATAGTTCACATTGACATGTGACCAACACCCAAAGGGTTTACTAGAGTCAATAATCTAGTTCACATCACCATGTGATTAACATCCAAAGAGTATTGAGGTGTGATCGTGTTTTGCTTGTGAGAGAAGTTTAGTCAACGGGTCTGCCACATTCAGATCTGTAAGTATTTACCAAATTTCTATGTCAACAATGCTCTGCATGGAGCTACTCTAGCTAATTGCTCCCACTTTCAATATGTATCCAGATTGAGACTTAGAGTCATCTAGATCAGTGTCAAAACTTGCATCGATGTAACCTTTTACGACGAACCTTTTCTCACCTCCATGATCGAGAAACATATCCTTATTCCACTAAGGATAATTTTGACCAATGTCCAGTGATCTACTCCTAGATCACTATTGTACTCCCTTGCCAAACTCAGGGCAGGGCATACAGTAGGTCTGGTACACAGCATGGCATACTTTATAGAACCTATGGCTAAGGCATAGGGAATGACTTTCATTCTCTCTCTATCTTCTGTCGTGGTCGGGTTTTGAGTCTTACTCAACTTCACACCTTGTAACACAGGCAAGAACTTCTTCTTTGACTATTCCATTTTGAACTACTTCAAAATCTTGTCAAGGTATGTACTTATTGAAAAACTTATCAAGCATCTTGATCTATCTCTATAGATCTTGATGCTCAATATGTAAGCAGCTTCACCGAGGTCTTTCTTTGAAAAACACCTTTCAAATATTCCTATATGCTTTGCAGAATAATTCTACATTATCTCCGATCAACAATATGTCTTTCACATATACTTATCAGAAATGTTGTAGTGCTCTCACTCACTTTCTTGTAAATACAGGCTTCACCGCAAGTCTGTATAAAACTATATGCTTTGATCAACTTATCAAAGCGTACATTCCAACTCCGAGATGCTTGCACCAGTCCATAGATGGATTGCTCGAGCTTGCATATTTTGTTAGTACCATTAGGATTGACAAAACCTTCTGGTTGCATCATATACAACTCTTCTTTAATAAATCCATTAAGGAATGTAGTTTTGTTTATCCATTTGCCAGATTTCATAAAATGCGGCAATTGCTAACATGATTCAGACAGACTTAAGCATAGATACGAGTGAGAAACTCTCATTGTAGTCAACACCTTGAACTTGTCAAAAACCTTTTTGCGACAATTCTAGCTTTGTAGATAGTAACACTACTATCAGCGTCCGTCTTCCTCTTGAAGATCCATTTAATCAATGGCATGCCGATCATTGGGCAAGTCAATCAAAGTCCATAATTTGTTCTCATACATTTAATCTGGGCACATCATCGCTTCCTCATAGTTCGTAGGCTCATCATGGTCAAGTAACATGACCTCCAGAACAGGATTACCGTACCACTCTAGTGCGGATCTCACTCTGGTTTACCTACGAGGTTCGGTAGTAACTTGATCTGAAGTTACATGATCATCATCATTAGCTTCCTCACTAATCGGTGTAGTAGTCATAGGAACAGATTTCTGTGATGAACTACTTTCCAATAATGGAGCAGGTACAGTTACCTCATCAAGCTCTACTTTCCTCCCACTCACTTCTTTCGTGAGAAACTCCTTCTCTAGAAAGGATCCATTCTCAGCAACAAATATATTGCCTTCGGATCTGTGATAGAAGGTGTACCCAACATTTTCTTTTGGGTATCCTATGAAGGCGCACTTCTCCGATTTGGGTTAGAGCTTATCAGGTTGAAACTTTTTCACATAAGCATTGCAACCTCAAACTTTAAGAAATGACAGCTTAGGTTTCTTGCCAAACCATAGTTCATACGGTGTCGTCTCAATGGATTTAGATGGTGCCCTATTTAACATGAATGTAGCTGTCTCTAATGCATAACCCCAAAACGATAGTGGTAAATCTGTAAGAGACATCATAGATCGCACCATATCAAGTAAAGTGCGATTACGACGTTCGAACACACCATTACACTGTGGTGTTCCAGGTGGTGTGAGTAGTGACACTATTTCACATTGTTTTAACTGAAGGCCAAACTCGTAACTCAAATATTTTACTTCTGTGATCATATCGTAGAAACTTTTATTTTTGTTACGATGATTCTCCACTTCACTCTGAAATTCTTTGAACTTTTTAAATATTTCAGACGTGTGTTTCATCAAGTAGATATACTCATATCTGCTCAAATCATCTGTGAAGATCAAAAAATAATGATACCTGCTGCGAGCTTCAATATTCATCGGTCCACATACATCAGTATTCATGATTTCCAACAAATCTGTTACTTGTTGCATTGTTCCGAACAACGGAGTCATAGTCATCTTGCCCATGAGGCATGGTTCGTAAGCATCAACTGATTCATAATCAAGTTATTCCAAAAGTCCATCAGCATGGAGTTTCTTCATGCGCTTTACACCAATATGACCTAAACGGCAGTGCCCCAAATAAGTTGCACTATCATTATTAACTTTGCATCTTTTGGTTTCAATATTATGAATATGTGTATCACTACGATCGAGATCCAATGAACCATTTTCATTGGGTGTGTAACCATATATGTAAACAGAACAACAATTTATTCTCTTACTTAAATGAATAACCGTATTGCAATAAACATGATCAAATCATATTCATGCTCAACGCAAACATCAAATAACACTTATTTAGGTTCAACACTAATCCCGAAAGTACAGGGAGTGTGCGATGATGATCATATCAATCTTGGAACCACTTCCAACACATATCGTCACTTCACCCTTAACTAGTCTCTGTTCATTCTGCAACTCCCGTTTCGAGTTACTACTCTTAGACTGAACTAATATCAAATACTGAGGGGTTGCTATAAACACTAGTAAAGTACACATCAATAACATGTATATCAAATATACCTATGTTCACTTTGCCAACCTTCTTATCCGCCAATTACTTGGGGTAGTTCCGCTTCCAGTGACCAATCCCTTTGCAGTAGAAGCACTCAGTTTCAGGCTTAGGTCCAGACTTGGGTTTTTCACTTCGGCAGCAACTTGCTTGCCGTTCTTCTTGAAGTTCCCCTTTCTGCCCTTTGTCCCTTTACTTGAAACTAGTGGTTTTGTTTACCATCAACACTTGATGCTTTTCTTGATTTCTACCTTCGTCGATTTCAGCATCACGAAGAGCTTGGGAATCATTTCTGTTATCCCTTGCATATTATAGTTCATCACGAAGTTCTACTAACTTGGTGATGGTGACTAGAGAATTCTGTCAATCACTATTTTATCTGGAATATTAGCTCCCACTTGATTCAAGCGATTGTAGTACCCAGACAATCTGAGCACTTCCTCACTGCTTGAGCTAGTCTCCTCCATCTTTTAGCTATAGGACTTGTTGGAGACTTCATATCTCTCAACTCAGGTATTTGCTGGAAATATTAATTTCAACTCCTAGAACATCTCATATGGTCCATGACGTTCAAAACGTCTTTGAAATCCCGATTCTAAGATGTTTAAGCATAGTGCACTAAACTGTCAAGTAGTCATCATATTGAGCTAGCCAAACATTCATAACGTCTGCATCTGCTCCTGCAATAGGTTTGTCACCTAGCGGTGCATCAAGGACATAATTATTCTATGCAGCAATGAGGATAATCCTCAGATCACGGATCCAATCCGCATCATTGCTACTAACATCTTTCAACTTAGTTTTCTCTAGGAACATATCAAAAATAAAACAGGGAGCTAAACGCGAGCTATTGATCTACAACATAGATATGCTAATACTACTAGGACTAAGTTCATGATAAATTTAAGTTCAATTAATCATATTACTCAAGAACTCCCACTTAGATAGACATCCCTCTAATCCTCTAAGTGATCACGTGATCCAAATCAACTAAACCATGTCCGATCATCACGTGAGATGGAGTAGTTTCAATGGTGAACATCAATATGTTGATCATATCTACTATATGATTCACGCTCGACCTTTCGGTCTCCGTGTTCTGAGGCCATATCTATTATATGCTAGGCTCGTCAAGTTAAACCTGAGTATTCCGCGTGTGCAACTGTTTTGCACCCGTTGTATTTGAACGTAGAGCCTATCACACCCGATCATCACATGGTGTCTCAGCATGAAGAACTTTCGCAATGGTGCATACTCAGGGAGAACACTTATACTTTGATAATTTAGTGGGGGGTCATCTTATAATGCTACCGTCAATCAAAGCAAGATAAGATGCATAAAAGATAAACATCACATAATGAAAAAAACATCATTCTACAAATTTCCAAAACAAGTTTCTCAATGCTTATTTAATCGCATGACATGGCACTACAGAGACATTTAGATGCTAAGTGTCTGTAATGACCATATCATGGCACTTACATGAAGCTTGAGATATAGCAACTTCCCACCCCCGTCACCCATCCTTAGACTGCTCCAGCCCTAGCATGCTTAACTTGTGCGTTCTATTCAACTCGGCTAGCGGATGGGAAGCTGCCCCTTGCTGATATGGGTTGCCTCCTTCCCTTCAAGGCGTTTCCTGATTGTCACCACGTGGGATCTACTCCCTACTATCACAGACGTTTGTGCTTTTAAAAAATGTGTGCAATCTTTACATACCGGACCACTTCCATTCAAACTTACATATTTTTTTACATAAAACTAGCCAAAAGAAGCAAAAGCTTGGCCTTTCATTAATTAAGAACAAGATAGTTGTCCAGTTAATTGCGGAAAACCGGGCAAAAACCAATACAAATAGGGCCTAAACCTACGGGAACTCTTGGCTGAGCATGAACTGGTACAAGCCTTCATTCACGCGTCTGATACGCTCACGAAACTGGCGTACCGCAATATCGATCTCCGACCAGGATATTTCATGGGCAACAGTCAATTCCAAGAGGCGACGAGCATTTTGCTCCACTTCATCGTTGGCGGCACCTGGGGCCCGAGGAGGTCGAAGAGCCAATCGACCAGCCCGTTGGCGTCGTGGCGGCGGATTTTGGTAGTGCATATGCCGTCCAACACAATTATGGCGCCGATGGCGGCTGCCCATTCCTGGCTAGGAATCGGGATGCTTACCAGCTCTGGAAACAACCTCTCGAGTGGTTGAGTCAATAGGATGCTGACATGGCTTCGCTCAGATAGTGCGGCGCACCGCACCTGATGCGCGACGGCGTTCTCCTGCTCTTGCGCGGCAGCGCTTTACCACTCTTGCTCTACTCCGCCCCATGGCGGGGGGGGCGACGAACACGTGTGTAGACATTGGCCCTCTCAAGCACGGGGGCGTGATGATACTGCTCACGCTCGGCGGTGTGCTGCCCCTCTTGCTCGGCAGTGCATGTCCGTTCTGGCTCTTCGGCCTACTCCAGCTCGTTCTCCTCATTGAGGAGGTTAATGACGACGACGACACTTCACCAGATTGGCATGCTTGGAATGGTATGCTCCGAAATGGCCGGTGTGTGATACGTCTCCATCGTATCTATAATTTTTTATTGTTTCATGCCAATATTATACAACTTTCACATACTTTTGGCAACATTTTATATGATTTATTGGACTAACATATTGATCCAGTGCCCAGTGTCGGTTCCTATTTTTTGCATGTTTGTTTGCTTCGCAAAATATCCATATGAAACGAAGCCCAAACACGATAAAAATTTACCAAGAATTATTTTGGAATATTTGTCATTATTGGGAGGTGGAATCAACGCAAACGGGGGCCCACAACCACCACAAGATACCTGGGCACGCCAGGCAGCCCAGGTGCGTGGTGGTGGGTTGTGCCCTCCTCGAACGTCGGTTGGAGCTCTACTTCGGGTGCAAGGAAGCTTATATCCAGAAAGATTTCAGAGAAGAATCAAATATTGTTCATATATAGACTTGATCATAAACCCACAATTCATCAGATCTCGACAAACACACCGCAAAAAGAGTTACATCGTATAGATCTCAGGGAAGATCAAGGAGAACTTTGTATTGAGATCCGAAGAGACAGAAGAAGCCATCTAGCTAATAACTATGGACCAGAAGGTCTAAAGTGAACTACTCACACATCATCGGAGGGGCCATGGAGTTGATATAGAGGCCCTCCGTGATCAACGCCCCCTCCGGCGGAGCTCTGGAAAAGGCCCCAAGATGGGATTTCCTGGGTATGGAAGGTTGCGGCGGTGGAAATAGGGTTTCGTGGTCCTAGATGTTTTCGGGGTATGTGAACATATATAGGAGGAATAAGTAGGTCCGTTGAGCCACAAGGGGGGAGGGCGCGCCCCCTGCCTCGTGGACACCTCGTTTGTTTCTTGACGTCCACTCCAAGTCCTCTGGATCACATTCGTTCCAAAAATCACGCTCCCGAAGGTTTCATTCCGTTTGGACTCCGTTTGATATTCCTTTTCTGTGAAACACTGGAATAGGCAAAAAATAGCAATTTGCACTAGGCCTTGGGTTAATAGGTTAGTCCCAAAAATAGTATAAAAGTGTAAAATAAAGCCCATTAACATACAAAACAGATAATATAATAGCATGGAACAATCAAAAATTATAGATACGTTGGAGACGTATCAAGCATCCCCAGGCTTAATTCATGCTCGTCCTCGAGTAGGTAAATGATAAAAACAGAATTTTTATGTGGGATGCTTCCTAGCATATTCTTCAGTGTAATTTCCTTTATTGTGGCATGAATGTTCAGATCTGAAAGATTCAAGATAAAAGTTTAATGTTGACATAAGAATAATAATACTTCAAGCATGCTAACCAAGCAATTATGTCTTATCAAAATAACATAGCCAAAGAAAACTTATCCCTACAAAATCATATAGTTTGGCCATGCTTCATTTTCATCACACAAAATGCTTTCATCATGCACAACCCCGATGACAAACCAAGAAATTGTTTCATACTTAGCCTTTTCAAACTCTTTCAACTTCTACGCAATATATGGGCATGAGCCATGGACATAGCACTATGGGTGGAATAGAATATAATGATTGAGGTTGTGTGAGAAGACAAAAAAAGGAGAAAGTCTCACATTGACGCGGCTAATCAATGGGCTATGGAGATGTCCACCGATTGATGTCAATGCAAGGAGTAGGGATTTCCATGCAACGGATGCACTAGAGCTATAAATATATGAAAGCTCATCAAAGAAACTAAGTGGGTGTGCTTACAACTTGCTTGATCACGAAGACCTAGGTCATTTGAGGAAGCCCATCATTGGAATATACAAGCCAAGTTCTATAATGAAACATTCCCACTAGTATATGAAAGTGACAAAATAAGAGACTCTTTATCATGAAGATCATGGTGCTACTTTGAAGCACAAGTGTGGAAAAAGGATAGTAACATTGTGCCTTCTCTCTTTTTCTCTCATTTTTTATTTGGGCCTTCTTTCCCTTTTTTATGGCCTCTTTTTTTCGTCCGGAGTCTCATCCCGGCTTGTGGGGGAATCATAGTCTCCATCATCCTTTCCTCACTTGGTACAATGCTCTAATGATGATCATCACACTTTATTTACTTACAACTCAAGAATTACAACTCGATACTTAGAACAAAATATGACTCTATGTGAATGCCTCCGGTGGTGTACCGGGATATGCAATGAATCAAGAGTGACATGTATGAAAAATTAAGCATGGTAGCTTTGCCACAAATACGATGTCAACTACATGATCATGCAATGCAATATGACAATGATGATGCGTGTCATAATAAACAGAATGGTGGAAAGTTGCATGGCAATATATCTCGGAATGGCTATGGAAATGCCATAATAGGTAGGTATGGTGGCTGTTTTGAGGAAGATATGTGTGATAGAGCATATCATATCGCGGGGTTTGGATGCACCAGCGAAGTTTGCACCAACTCTCAAGGTGAGAAAGGGCAATGCACGGTACCGAAGAGGCTAGCAATGATGGAAGGGTGAGAGTGCGTATAATCCATGGACTCAACATTAGTCATAAAGAACTCACATACTTATTGCAAAAATCTACAAGTCATCAAAACCAAGCACTACGTGCATGCTCCTAGGGGGATAGATTGGTAGGAAAAGACCATCGCTCGTCCCCGACCGCCACTCATAAGGAAAGCAATCAAAGAACACCTCATGCTTCAAATTTGTCACACAACGTTTAACATACATGCATGCTACAGGACTTGCAAACTTCAACACAAGTATTTCTCAATTACACAATTACTCAACTAGCACACCTCTAATATTACCACCTTTATATCTCAAAACAACTATCAAGTATCAAACTTCTCTTAGTTTTTAATGCACTTTCAGGTTTTTATCTTGGATGCCTATCATATTAGGACTAATTTCATAACCAAAGAAAATTACCATGATGTTCTAAAGGACTCTCAAAATAATATAAGTGAAGCATGAGAGATCAATTATTTCTATAAAATAGAACCACCACCGTGCTCTAAAAGATATAAGCGAAGCACTAGAGCAAAATTATCCAACTCAAAAGATATAAGTGAAGCACATAGAGTATTCTAATGAATTCCGATTCATGTGTGTATCTCTCAAAAGGTGTGTACAGCAAGGATGGTTGTGGTAAACAAAAAAACAAAGACTCAAATCATACAATACGCTCCAAGCAAAACACATATCATGTGGTGAATAAAAATATAGCTCCAAGTAAAGTTACTGATGGACGAAGACGAAAGAGGGGATGCCTTCCGGGGCATCCCCAAGCTTAGGATTTTGGTTGTCCTTGGATTTTACCTTGGGTTGCCTTGGGCATCCCCAAGCTTAGGCTCTTTCCACTCCTTGTTCCAAAATCCATCAAATCTTTTACCCAAAACTTGAAAACTTCACAACACAAAACTTAAACAGAAAATCTCATGAGCTCCGTTAGTAAAAGAAAACATAACACCAATTAAGGTACTGTAATTAACTCATTCTTCATTTATATTGGTGTTAAACCTACTCTATTCCAACTTTTATATGGTTCATAAACTTTATTAATAGCCATAGATTCATCAAAATAAGCAAACAACACACGAAAAACAGAATCTGTCAAAAACAGAACAGTCTGTAGTAATTTGTAGGTTTAGAATACTTATGGAACCCCAAAAATTATAAAATAAATTTCTGTACGTGAGTAATTTATCTATTAATCATATGAAGAAATAATTAACTAAATATCACTCTCCAGTAAAAAGTGGCAGCAAATCTCGTGAGCGCTAAAGTTTCTGTTTTCTACAGCAACATCGCAAGACTTTCCCCAAGTCTTCCCAAAGGTTCTACTTGGAACAAACACTAACTAAAAGAATAAAACCACATCTAAATAGAGGCTATATGAATTATTTATTACTAAACATAAACAAAAATCAAGAAACAAAAATAAAATTGGGTTGCCTCCCAACAAGCGCTATCGTTTAACGCCCCTAGCTAGGCATAAAAGCAAGGATAGATCTAGGTATTATCATCTTTGGTATGCAATCCATAAGTGGCTCTCATAATAGATTCACAAGGTAATCTAATTTTCTTTCCAGGAAAGTGTCCCATGCCCTTCCTTAACGGAAATTGGAATCTAATATTACCTTCCTTCATATCAATAATTGCACCAATCGTTCTAGGAAAGGTCTGCCAAGAATAATAGGACATGTAGGATTGCAATCTATATCAAGGACAATGAAATCTACGGGCACATAATTCCTATTTTCAACAATAAGAACATCATTAATTCTTCCCATAGGTTTCTTAATGGTGGAATCCGCAAGATGCAAGTTTAAAGAACAATCATCAAATTCATGGAAACCTAGCAAATCACACAAGGTTTTAGGAATCGTGGAAACACTAGCACCCAAATCACACAAAGCATAGCATTCATGATCTTTAATTTTAATTTTAATAGTAGGTTCCCACTCATCATAAAGTTTTCTAGGGATAGAAACTTCCAATTCAAGCTTTTCTTCATAAGATTGCATTAAAGCATCAACGATATGTTTAGTAAAAGCTTTATTTTGACTATAAGCATGCAGAGAATTTAGTATGGATTGCAACAAGGAAATACAATCTATCAAAGAGCAATTATCATAATTAAATTCCTTGAAATCCAAGATAGTGGGTTCATTGCTATTTAAATTTTTGACCTCTCCAATCCCACTTTTATCAATTTTTGCATCAAGATTTCAAAACTCGGAATCATTGGGACGCCTTTTAATTAAAGTTGACTCATCTCCAGTCCCATCATTATCAAGATTCATATTGGAAAACAAAGATTTAATAGGAGACACATCAATCACTTTTAGATCTTCATCCTTATTATCATCAAAACTAGAAGAACACGCTTTCACAAAGCAATCTTTTTTAGCACGCATCCTAGCGGTTCTTTCTTTGCACTCATCAATGGAAATTCTCATAGCTTTGAGAGACTCATTGATATCATGCTTAGGTGGAATAGATCGAAGTTTCAAAGAATCAACATCGAGAGAAATTCTATCCACGTTCCTAGCCAACTCATCAATCTTAGACAATTTTTCTTCAATCAAAGCATTGAGACTCTTTTGCGAACTAATAAATTCTTTAATATTAGATTCAAAATTAGAGGGCATATTATTATAATTTCCGTAAGAATTATTGTAGGAATTAACATAATTATTAGAGGGATTACTAGGAAACGGCCTAGGATTAAAATTACCTCTATAAGCGTTATCACCAAAATTGTTCCTACCAACAAAATTCACATCCATAGATTCATTATTATTCTCAATCAAAGTAGACAAAGGAATATCATTAGGATAAGAAGAAACACTCTTATTAGCAAAAACAACCATAAGTTCATTCATCTTTCCACTCAAAACATTAATTTCTTCTATTGCATGAACCTTTTTACTAGTAGATCTTTCGGTGTGCCATTGAGAATAATTAGCCATAATAGTATCTAGGAGTTTAGTAGCTTCTCCTAAAGTGATTTCCATAAAAGTGCCTCCCGCGGCCGAATCTAAGAGATTTCTAGAAGCAAAATTCAATCCGGCATAAAAAAATTGTATAATCATCCAAAGATTCAAACCATGTGTAGGGCAATTACGTATCATTAATTTCATCCTCTCCCAAGCTTGTGCAACATGTTCATGATCAAGTTGCTTAAAATTCATAATATCGTTTCTAAGAGTTATGATCTTAGCGGGAGGAAAATACTTAGAGATAAAAGCATCTTTGCACTTATTCCATGAATCGATATTATTTTTAGGCAAAGACGAAAACCAAGTTTTAGCACGATCTCTAAGCAAAAACGGGAATAGCTTCAGTTTAACAATATCATTATCCACATCTTTCTTCTTTTGCATATCACACAAATCAACAAAGTTGTTTAGATGGGTAGCGGCATCTTCACTAGGAAGGCCGGAAAACAGATATTTCATGACAAGATTCAGCAAAGCAGCATTAATTTCACAAGATTCAGCGTCAGTAAGAGGAGCATTAATTTCACAAGATCATGATAAAATCATTATTATTGGCATTGGCAAAGTCACACAATTTAGTATTATCTTGAGCCATCGTGACAAGCAAGCAATCTGACACACAAGCAAACAAGAAGCAAGCGAAAGAAAAAGCGAACGGAAAAAGAGAAGGGGAACGGAAAAAGAGAGCGAATAAAACGGCAAGGGTGAAGTGGGGGAGAGGAAAACGAGAGGCAAATGGAAAATAATGTAATGCGAGGGATAAGAGTTTGTGATGGGTACTTGGTATGTCTTGACTTGTGCGTAGACTCCCCGGCAACGGCGCCAGAAATCATTCTTGCTACCTCTTGAGCACTCCGTTGGTTTTCCCTTGAAGAGGAAAGGGTGATGCAGCAACGTAGCGTAAGTATTTCCCTTAGTTTTTGAGAACCAAGGTATCAATCCAGTAGGAGGCCACACGCAAGTCCCTCGTACCTACACAAACAAATAAGAACCTCGTAACCAACGCGATAAAGGGGTTGCCATTCCCTTCACGGTCACTTACGAGAGTGAGATCTAATAGAGATGATAAGATAATGTTTTTGGTATTTTTATGATAAAGATTAAAAGTAAAGAATGCAAAATAAAAGGTAATAGAAATATCTTGTTGACGGAAGATTAATATAATGGAGAATAGACCCGGGGGCCATAGGTTTCACTAGTGGCTTCTCTCAAGATAGCATAAGTATAACAGTGGGTGAACAAATTACTGTCGAGCAATTGATAGAAAAGTGAATAATTATGAGAATATCTAGGCATGATCATGTATATAGGCATCACGTTCGTGACAAGTAGACCGACTCCTGCCTGCATCTACTACTATTACTCCACGCATCGACCGCTACCAAGCATACATCTAGAGTATTAAGTTCATAAGAACAGAGTAACACATTAGGTAAGATGACATGATGTAGAGGGATAAACTCAAGCAATATGATATAAACCCCATATTTTTATCATCGATGGCAACAATACAATACGTGTCGTTTCCCTTTCTGTCACTGGGATCGAGCACCGCAAGATTAAATCCAAAGCTAAGCACTTATCCCATTGCAAGAAAGACAATCTAGTAGGCCAAACCAAACTGATAATTCGAAGAGACTTGCAAAGATAACCAAGCATACATAAAAGATTTCAGAGAAGAATCAAATATTGTTCATAGATAGACTTGATCATAAACCCACAATTCATCGGATCTCGACAAACACACCGCAAAAAGAGTTACATTGAATAGATCTCCAAGAAGATCGGGGAGAACTTTGTATTCAGATCCAAAGAGAGAGAAGAAGCCATCTAGCTAATAGCTATGTACCCGAAGGTCTGAAGTAAACTACTCACAAATCATCGGAGGGGCCATGGAGTTGTTGTAGAGGCCCTCCGTGATCGATGCCCCCTCCGGCGGATCTCCGGGAAAGGCCCCAAGATGGGATCTCTTGGGTACAGAAGGTTGTGGCGGTGGAAATAGGGTTTCATGGTGCTCCTGGATGTTTTCAGGGTATATGAGTATATATAGGAGGAAGAAGTAGGTCGGTTGAGCCATGAGGGGCCCACGAGGGGGAGGGCGCGCCCCCCTGCCTCGTGGCCTCCCCGGTTGTTTCTTGATGTCCACTCCAAGTCCTCTGGATCACGTTTGTTCCAAAAATCACGCTCCCGAATGTTTCATTCCGTTTGGACTCCATTTGATATTCCTTTCTGCGAAACACTGAAATAGGCAAAAATACAGCAATTTGCACTGAGCCTTGGGTTAATAGGTTAGTCCCAAAAATAATATAAAAGTGTATAATAAAGCCCATTAAACATCCAAAAAAGGATATATATATATAATAGGATGGAACAATAAAAAGTTATAGATAGGTTGGAGACGTATCAGGGAGCTCTCCTCCCATCTAGGGGAGACCAAGGAAGAATAAGGAGGGGGCTCTCCCCCCCCCCCCTCTCTCTCAGTGGCGCCAGAATGGCGCCGGGGCAAGGATCGTGACGGCGATCAACATGAACAATCTTACTACCGTCAACACCAAATTTCTCCCCCTCTATGCAGTGGTGTAACCCCTCTTATCCCCGCCGCAATATCTACTTAAACATGGTGCTCAACACTATATGTTATCTCCCAATGATATGTGGTATCCTATGATGTTTGATTAGATCCGTTTTGTCCTATGGGTTGATAGATGACAATCATTGGTTTGGGTTGTATATTTTATTTTGATGATGTCCTACAGTGCCCTCCATGTCACGCAAACGGAGGGATCCCCGTTGTAGGGTGCTGCAATACGTTAATGGTTCGCTTATGGTGGGTGGCGTGAGTGACAGAAGCACATACCCGAGTTTGGGGGCATTGCGTATGGGATAAAGAGGACTTGATACTTAATGCTATGGTTGGGTTTTACGACCTTAATGATCTTTAGTAGTTGCGGATGCTTGCTAGAGTTCCAATCATAAGTGCATATGATCCAAGTAGAGAAAGTATATTAGCTCATGCCTCTCCCTCATATAAAATTGCAACAATGATCACCAGTTTAGTTATTGATCACCTAGGAACAAATGACTTTCTTGTTGACAAAAGCTATCTACTTTTATTATCTCGCAATTTATTCATAGTTTTATTCTTGCAAAGTACTCATAGTTTTATTCTTGCAAAATAGTTTCATACTTGTTTTAGGTAAAGCAAACATCAAATGTGCATAGAGTTTTATCGATCGTCGATAGGACTTGAGGGAATATTTATTCTACCTTTAGCTCCTCGTTGGGTCTGACACTCTTATTTATCGAAAAAGGCTACAAACGATCCCCTATACTTGTGGGTTATCAGGGTGTCGCCGCCTAGCCTTCTATTCCCACTGACACAGGCAGTGGAAAACCGATGGGCGGAGTGGCGGGAAACCGATTAGGGGAGTGGCGGGAAACAGTACCGTGTTAGGATATATATATATATATATATATATATAGGTAAAATAGATGGGGCACCTAGGTGCCTGGGCACCTAAGCCCGCCATAGTAAGTCATATTCGTTATTGCATGATGTTTAATCCATGACATGATGGCTTTCCAAGTTTTATTTGCATGCACTACAACCATTATCGATCAATCATTGCTTTTCAAAAAATAATATACTACCGGTTCCAGCAATGGTTACTTTCCAAATGAAAACCAGGTATTGTTTTTTCTATATTAATGCACTGTATTATTCAATCCAAACATATGGCGTGCCCACATATGTACCCAACATATTTCTGGTTATGTATGTATATACCTAATGAAAGAGAAAAGATAAGTACATAACCTCTAATTTTTTAAGATACCAGAATGACCTAATAATACGGAACATCGTCCCAAAAGATTTGTACGTATAGTTAGGACGTTCTCATGTCTTTTTCTAATATTTTTCATTTCAATGTATCTAGTATTTTTTTAAAGGTAGGGTCACACTTTTTGACGACTATTTTTCCTATACAAATTAAGGTGATCAAATAATATAAAGTGTGATCCTAATTATTTTTTACTTTTATTAAAATGTATGATGCATACCGATACCCACACACAATTTTTTTACTTTTATTAGAAATATACAACATACTCACATAATCCCATAGTATATACCCAACGAACTTAAAAATAAAACAGTATACCTAAAAATAACTCACTAACATGTAAACTTAAAAAATGGTATATCCAAGTCCCAACGTACTTATTACCCGATTAGAACATACGATGTTTCTATAAATGAAATAACTCAAGTGCAAATATACCCAATGTGTATGCACACATATATACCCGGCTATGTGAAAAAGGGTTCGAAAATGTTAGGTATCTCGTCAACGTATATAAAGTAAAACATGGCTACGTATATACCTGGCTACATGAAATATATATCATCCATAGGTATGTGGTACCCAATGTGTATGCACTGGTATATACCCGGCTATGTGAAAAAGGGTACGGAAATGTTATAGGTATCTCGTAAACATATATACAGTAAAATATGGCTACGTATATACCTGGTTACGTGAAATATGGCACATAGGTATGTGATACTCAAAGGTGTAAAATGGTTGGGAAAGAAATAGTATCTTAATTTGAAATAATAATAAGTGTTGTACGTATCAAACCAATGTGTACGCACACATATGAAAAAATGTACATATACCCAACGTCATGGACTTTAAGATACAATAATGAGGCCTTAATTTCTAGTTTTCTCTCTCCTATTTGTACCACTAACGTCTCTCAATAAGGAACGGTAGCATGCATGGCATTATTTTTCTTTCCAAATAAATGTTACCATGCATGGCGTGTTGGACCATAGCATTGTTTCCAAATTATATAATTATTTCCAAATCAGTAACTTGTGATGGATTGACCCGTAATGCAATCGGATGGTTGAAAGGCAAGGAGCCTGGACACCTATATATATATAACACCATTAATATGTAAAACATAGGAAAGAAGTAAGCGCGAGCTAGCACGACCCGTGCGCATAGTGCTTGCCCATGGGTGAGCATAACTACTTTAAATTAGCTAGGGTTTGTTTGACCTTTTTTATACATTATAATTGACTTTTCTAGGCATTAATTTAATGTGCATAATTCATATTTGAACTAAAAATACATGCTCTAGTGCACCAAAATGGGTTGGAAAAAATATGTGTCCTTGGGTTCATGTTAGGTCCCTTGTAAGAAATGGGGATGAATTACAAGCATCTCGGCGTCATGGCTCGGCCTCAAACATTGAGAATCTTGGTTTTTAAATCCCCATAAATCCAAAACTCACATCAAAATTCATGAAACTTGGCATGGAGTCATGACATGGCACATATATGCCATGGTGAAAAGAATGTCTGATTTGGGGCAAGTTTTAGTACAGGCCTCTTATAAACTGGAGCTTCTCGCAAGAAGCCTCATGGTTCTAATAGGCAACGTGTCACCCTTGTGGGGGAAACAACAATCGTGACCTCTTCTCGCCTTGTATTTTTTTTCTACAGGAAACATAGACCAAGAGGAGATTCCTGCTGAAATATGAAATTATTCAGGGTTCGTTTGACATTTTTTATACATTAATTGAGTTTTTTAGGCATTTAATATCCATAATTTCAAATCTGAACTACAAGCACATGATCAAGTGCACCAAAATGGGTTGAAAACTGATACATGTGTCCTTGGGTGCATGTTTAGGTCCCATGCTATGAATGTGAATGAATTACAAACGTCTCGGCGTCCTCGCTTGGCCTCAAACGGTGATAATCTTTCTTTTTAAATCCCCGTAAATCCAAAAATCACCCGAAAGTCATGAAACTTGGCATGGTGTCATGACATGACACATTTATACCATGGTAAAAGAATTGTCCAATTTGGGGCAAGTTGTGGTACAAGCCTGTTACAAACCAGAGCTTCTCGCAAGAAGCCTCATGGTTTCGATAGAGAACGTGTCATCCTTGTGGGCGAAACGACAATTGACGCCCCTTCTCACCTTGTATTTTTTTCTACAGGCAACATAGACCAACAGGAGATTCATGCTGAAATATCCAATTATTCAGGGTTCGTTTGACCTTGTTTATACATTAATTGAGTTTTCTAGGCATTTAATGTCTGAAATGATTCTGCATCTACTACTATTACTCCACACATGTATACCATGGTAAAAAGATGATATAAAGTTGCTTATAATGTATATAAAACATCCAAGACTGATACTATAATAGCATGGAACAATAAAAAATTATAGATACGTTCGAGACGTATCAATCATCCCCAAGCTTAATTCCTGCTCGTACCGAGTAGGTAAATGATAAAAACATAATTTTTGATGTGGAATGCTACCTGTTGAGGAACACGGTAATTTCAAAAAAATTCCTACGCACACGCAAGATCTATCATGGTGATGCATAGCAATAAGAGGGGAAGAGTGTTGTCCACGTACCCTCGTAGATCGTAAGTGGAAGCGTTATGACAACATGGTTGATGTAGTCATATGTCTTCACGATCCGACCGATCCTACTACCAAAAGTATGGCACCTCCGCGATCTGCACACGTTCGGCTCAATGACGTCCCACAAACTCTTGATCTAGCTGAGTGTCGAGGGAGAGCTTCGTCAGCACGATGGCATGATCACGGTGATGATGAAGCTACCGGCGCAGGTCTTCGCCTAAGCACTACGACGATATGACCAAGGTGGATTATGGTGGAGGGGGCACCGCACACGGATAAGGGATCAATGATCAACTTGTGTGTCCTAGGGTGCCCCCTGCCCCCGTATATAAAGGAGCAAGGGGGGTGTCGGCCGGCCCTTGAGGCGCGCCAGGAGAGGAGGAGTCGTCATCCTAGTAGGAGTAGGACTCCCCTTTCCTAGTCCTACTAGGAGGAGGAACAGGGGAAGGAAGGAGAGGGAGAGAAGACAAGGAAAGGGGGGCGCCGCCCCCTCCCTTCCCTGGTCCAATTCGGACTAGAGGGGAGGGGGCGCACGGCCCTGCCTTGGCCGGCCCTCTCTCTCCACTAAGGCCCATGTGGCCCATTATTCCCCCGGGGGGTTCCGATAACCCCCCGGCACTCCGATAATTATCCGGTGACCCCCGGAACTCATCCGGTGTCCCAATATAGTCATCCAATATATCAATCTGTATGTCTCGACCATTTCGAGACTCCTCATCATGACTGTGAACATACCCTTGACTCCGAACTGTATTCGGTGCATCAAAACACACAAACTCATAATATTGATCATCACCGAACGTTAAGCGTGTGGAGCCTACGGGTTCGAGAACTATGTAGACATGACCGAGACGCATCTCCGGTCAATAACGGATAGCGGAACCTGGATGTTCATATTGGCTCCCACCTATTCTACGAAGATCGTTATCGGTCAAACCGCATAACGATATACGTTGTTCCCTTTGTCATCGGTATGTTACTTGCCCGAGATTCGATCATCGGTATCTTAATACCTAGTTCAATCTCGTTACCGGCAAGTCTCTTTACTCGTTCCTTAATTCATCATCCCGTAACTAACTCATTAGTCACATTGCTTGCAAGGCTTATAGTGATGTGCATTATCGAGAGGGCCCAGAGATACCTCTCCGATACTCGGAGTGACAAATCCTAATCTCAATCTATGCCAACTCAACAAACACCATCGGAAACACATGTAGAGCATCTTTATAGTCACCGAGTTATGTTGTGACGTTTGATAGCACACTAAGTGTTCCTCCGGTATTCAGGAGTTGCATGATCTCATAGTCATAGGAACATGTATAAGTTATGGAGAAAGCAATAGCAACAAACTAAACGATCATCGTGCTAAGCTAACGGATGGGTCAAGTCAATCACATCATTCTCTAATGATGTGATCCCGTTAATCAAATGACAACTCATATCTATGGCTAGGAAACATAACCATCATTGATTCAATGAGCTAGTCAAGTAGAGGCATACTAGAGACACTCTGTTTGTCTATGTCTTCACGCATGTACTAAGTTTCCGGTTAATACAATTCTAGCATGAATAATAAACATTTATCATGATATAAGGAAATCTAAATAACAACTTTATTATTGCCTCTAGGGCATATTTCCTTTAGTCTCCCACTTGCACTAGAGTCAATAATCTAGATTACATTGTTATGATTCTAACACCCATGGAGTCTTGGTGCTGATCATGTTTTGCCCGTCAGAGAGGCTTAGTCAACGGGTCTGCAACATTCAGATCCGTATGTATCTTGTAAATCTCTATGTCTCCCTCCTTGACTTGATCGCGGATGGAATTGAAGCATCTCTTGATGTGCTTGGTTCTCTTGTAAAATCTGGATTCCTTTGCCAAGGCAATTGCACCAGTGTTGTCACAAAAGATTTTCATTGGTCCCGATGCACTAGGTATGACACCTAGATCGGATATGAACTCCTTCATCCAGACTCCTTCATTTGCTGCTTCTAAAGCAGCTATGTACTCCGCTTCACACGTAGATCCCGCCTCGACGCTTTGCTTGGAACTGCACCAACTAATAGCTCCACCATTTAATAAAAACACGTATCCGGTTTGTGACTTAGAGTCATCCAGATCAGTGTCAAAGCTTGCATCGATGTAACCGTTTATGACGAGCTCTTTATCACCTCCATATACGAGAAACATATCCTTAGTCCATTTCAGGTATTTCAGGATGTTCTTGACCGTTGTCCAGTGATCCACTCCTAGATTACTTTGGTACCTCCCTGCTAAACTAATAGCAAGACACACATCAGGTCTGGTACACAGCATTGCATACATGATAGAACCTATGGCTGAAGCATAGGGAATGACTTCCATTTTCTCTCTATCTTTTCCAGTGATCGGGCATTGAGTCTGACTCAACTTCACACCTTGTAACACAGGCAAGAACCCTTTCTTTACCTGATCCATTTTGAACTTCTTCAAAACTTTATCAAGGAATGTGCTTTGTGAACGTCCAATTAAGCATCTTGATCTATCTCTATAGATCTTGATGTCCAATATATAAGCAGCTTCACCGAGGTCTTTCATTGAAGAATTATTATTCAAGTATCCTTTTATGCTATTCAGAAATTCAGTATCATTTCCGATCAACAATATGTCATCTACATACAATATCAGAAACGCTGCGGAGCTCCCACTCACTTTCTTGTAAATATAGTCTTCTCCAAAAGTCAGTATAAAACCATATGCTTTGATCACACTATCAAAGTGTATATTCCAACTCCGAGAGGCTTGCACCAGTCCATAAATGGATCGCTGGAGCTTGCACACTTTGTTAGCACCTTTGGATCGACAAAACCTTCTGGTTGCATCATATACAAGCCTTCTTTAAGATATCCATTAAGGAATGCAGTTTTGACATCCATTTTCCACATTTGATAATCATAAAATGCGGCAATTGCTAACATGATTCGGACGGACTTAAGCATCGCTACGGGTGAGAAGGTCTCATCGTAGTCAACTCCTTGAACTTGTCGAAGACCTTTTGCAACAAGTCGAGCTTTGTAGACAGTAACATTACCGTCAGCATCAGTCTTCTTCTTGAAGATCCATTTATTCTCTATGGCTTGCCGATCATCGGGCAAGTCGACCAAAGTCCACAATTTGTTCTCATACATGGATCCCATCTTAGATTTCATGGCCTCAAGCCATTTTGTGGAATCTGGGCTCATCATCGCTTCCTCATAGTTCGTAGGTTCGTCAGGGTCAAGTAACATGACCTCCAGAACAGGATTACCGTACCACTCTGGTGCGGATCTTACTCTGGTTAACCTACGAGGTTCGGTACTAACTTGATCAGAAGTTTCATGATCGTCATCATTAGCTTCCTCACTTACTGGTGTATGAATCACTGGAACTGATTTCAGTGATGAACTACTTTCCAACAAGGGAGCAGGTACAATTACCTCATCAAGTTCTATTTTCCTCCCACTCACTTCTTTTGAGAGAAACTCCTTCTCTAGAAAGGATCCATTCTTAGCAACGAATATCTTGCCTTCGGATCTGTGATAGAAGGTGTACCCAAGAGTCTCCTTTGGGTATCCTATGAAGAGATATTTCTCCGATTTGAGTTCGAGTTTATCAGGTTGAAGCTTTTTCACATAAGCATCGCAACCCCAAACTTTAAGAAACGACAACTTGAGTTTCTTGCCAAACCACAGTTCATAAGGTGTCGTCTCAACGGATTTAGATGGTGCCCTATTTAACGTGAATGCAACTGTCTCTCAAGAATAACCCCAAAATGATTGCGGTAAATTAGTAAGAGACATCATTGATCGCACCAAATCTAGTAAAGTACGATTACGACGTTTGGACGCACCATTACGCTGTGGTGTTCCGGGTGGCGTGAGTTACGAAACTATTCTGCATTGTTTCAAATGAAGACCAAACTCGTAACTCAAATATTCTCTTCCACCATCAGATCATAGAAACTTTATTTTCTTGTTACAATGATTTTCCACTTCAATCTGAAATTCGTTGAACTTTTCAAATGTTTCAGACTTATGTTTCATTAAGTAGATATACCCATATCTGCTCAAATCATCTGTGAAGGTGAGAAAATAACGATATCCGCCACGAGCCTCAATGTTCATTGGACCACATACATTAGTATGTATGATTTCCAATAACTTTGTTGCTCTCTCCATTGTTCTGGAGAACGGGGTTTTAGTCATCTTGCACATGAGGCATGGTTCGCAAGTACCAAGTGATTCATAATCAAGTGATTCCAGAAGTCCATCAGAATGGAGTTTCTTCATGTGCTTTACACCAATATGACCCAAACGGCAGTGCCACAAATAAGTTGCACTATCATTATCAACTCTGCATCTTTTGGCTTCAATACTATGAACATGTGTATCACTACTATCAAGATTTAGTAAAAAAGACCACTCATCAAGGGTGCATGACCATAAAAGATATTACTCATATAAATAGAACAACCATTATTCTCTGATTTAAATGAATAACCGTCACGCATCAAACAAGATCCAGATATAATGTTCATGCTCAACGCTGGCACCAAATAACAATTATTTAGGTCTAAAACTTATCCCGAAGGTAGATGTAGAGGTAGCGTGCCGACGACGATCACATCGGCTTTGGAACCATTTCCCACGCGCATCGTCACCTCGTCCTTAGCCAATCTTCGCTTGATCCGTAGACCCTGTTTCGAGTTGCCAACACTAGCAACAGAACCAGTATCAAATACCCAGGCGCTACTACGAGCATTAGTAAGGTACACATCAATAACATGTATATCAAATATACCTTTCACTTTGCCATCCTTCTTCTCCACCAAATACTTGGGGCAGTTCCGCTTCCAGTGACCAGTCCCTTTGCAGTAGAAGCACTCAGTCTCAGGCTTAGGTCCAGACTTGGGTTTCTTCACTTGAGCAGCAACTGGCTTGCTGTTCTTCTTGAAGTTCCCCTTCTTCCCTTTACCCTTTTTCTTGAAACTGGTGGTCTTGTTGACCATCAACACTTGATGCTCCTTCTTGATTTCTACCTCCGCAGCCTTTAGCATTGCGAAGAGCTCGGGAATCGTCTTATCCATCCCTTGCATATTATAGTTCATCACAAAGCTCTTGTAGCTTGGTCGCAGAGATTAAAGAACTCTGTCAATGACACTATCATCAGGAAGATTAACTCCCAGTTGAGTCAAGTGGTTGTGGTACCCAGACATTCTGAGTATATGTTCATTGACAGAACTATTCTCCTCCATTTTGCAGCTGTAGAATTTATTGGAGACTTCATATCTCTCAATCTGGGCATTTGCTTGAAATATTAACTTCAACTCCTAGAACATCTCATATGCTCCATGGAGTTCAACACATCATTGAAGTCCCGGTTCTAAGCCGTAAAGCACGGCACACTGACCTATCGAGTAGTCATCAGCTTTGCTCTGCCAGGTGTTCACAACATCTGGCATTGCTCCTGCAGCAGGTTTGTCACCTAGCGGTGCTTCCAGGACGTAATCCTTCTGTGCAGCAATTAGGATAATCCTCAAGTTACGGACCCAGTCTGTGTAGTTGCTACCATCATCTTTCAACTTAGCTTTCTCTAGGAACGCATTAAAATTCAACGGAACAACAGCACGGGCCATATATCTACAACAACATAGATATGCAAAATACTATCAGGTACTAAGTTCATGATAAATTAAAGTTCAATTAATCAAATTACTTAAGAACTCCCACTCAGATAGACATCCCTCTAATCATCTAAGTGATCACGCGATCCATATCAACTAAACCATGTCCGATCATCACGTGAGATGGAGTAGTTTTCAATGGTGAACATCACTATGTTGATCATATCTACTATATGGTTCACGCCTGACCTTTCGGTCTCAGTGTTCCGAGGACATATCTGCATATGCTAGGCTCGTCAAGTTTAACCCGAGTATTCTGCATGTGCAAAACTGGCTTGCACGCGTTGTATGTGAACGTAGAGCTTATCACACCCGATCATCACGTGGTGTCTCGGCACGACGAACTGTAGCAACGGTGCATACTCAGGGAGAACACTTGTACCATGAAATTTAGTGAGAGATCATCTTATAATGCTACCGCCGAACTAAGCAAAATAAGATGCATAAAGGATTAACATCACATGCAATCAATATAAGTGTTATGATATGGCCATCATCATCTTGTGCCTTTAATCTCCATCTCCAAAGCATCATCATGATCACCATCGTCACCGGCTTGACACCTTGATGTCCATCGAAGCATCGTTTTCGTCTCGCCAACTATTGCTGCTACAACTATCACTACCGCTTAGTGATAAAGTAAAGCAATTACATGGCGATTGCATTTCATACAATAAAGCGACAACCATATGGCTCCTGCCACTTGCCGATAATTCTGTTACAAAACATGACCATCGCATATAATAAAATTTAGCATCATGTCTTGACCATATCACATCATCACAACATACCCTGCAAAAACAAGTTAGACGTCCTCTACTTTGTTGTTGCAAGTTTTACGTGGCTGCTACGGGCTGAGCAAGAACCGTTCTTACCTACGCATCAAAAACCACAAGGCGGTATAGTGATTGCTTTTTGATCTTCAGATAGAACCCTGTTCATTGAATCCGATTCAACTAAAGTTGGAGAAACTAACACCCACCAGCCACCTATGTGCGAAGCACGTCGGTAGAACCAGTCTCGCGTAAGAGTATGCGCAATGTCGGTCTGAGCCGCTTCATCCAACAATACCGCTGAATCAAGAATCAACTAGTGACGGCAAGCAATATGTATATACCAATGGACAGAACCCCTTTGTGTTCTACTCGTGCATATAACAACTACACATAGACCAGGCTCGGATGCCACTGTTGGGGAATGCAGTAATTTCAAAACAAATCCTACGCACACGCAAGATCTATCATGGTGATGCATAGCAACGAGAGGGGAAGAGTGTTGACCACGTACCCTCATAGACCGATCCTAGTACCAAAAGTACGGCACCCCCGGGATCTGCACACGTTCGGCTCGGTGACGTCCCACGAACTCTCGATCCAGCTGAGTGTCGAGGGAGAGCTTCGTCAGCACGACAGAGTGATGACGGTGATGATGAAGCTACCGACGCAGGGCTTCACCTAAGCACTACGACGATATGACCGAGGTGGATTATGGTGGAGGTGGGCACCGCACACGGCCAAGGGATCAATGATCAACTTGTGTGTCCTAGGGAGCCCCCTGCCCCCATATATAAAGGAGCAAGGGGGAGGTCGGCCGGCCCTTGAGACACGCCAGGAGAGGAGGAGTCCTCTCCTAGTTGGAGTAGGACTCCCCTTTCCTAGTCCTACTAGGAGGAGGAAGGGGGAGGAAGGAAAGGGAGAGGCGAGAAGGAAAGGGGGGCGCCGCCCCCCTTCCCTAGTCCAATTCAGACTAGAGGGGAGGGGCGCACGGCCCTGCCTTGGTCGGCCCTCTCTCTCTCCACTAAGGCCCACGTGGCCCATTAGTCAACCCGGGGGTTCCGATAACCCCCGGCACTCCGATAATGTGACCCCCGGAACTCATCCGGTGTCCGAATATAGTCATCCAATATATCAATCTTTATGTCTCAACCTTTTAGAGACTCCTCATCATGTACGTGGTCATATCCGGGACTCTGAACTGTCTTCGGTGCATCAAAACACAGAAACTCATAATACCGATCATCACCGAACGTTAAGCGTGTGGATCCTATGGGTTCGAGAACTATGTAGACATGACCGAGACACATCTCCGGTCAATAACCAATAGCGAAACCTGGATGTTCATATTGGCTCCCACATATTCTACGAAGATCTTTATCGGTCAAACCGCATAATGATATACGTTGTTCCCTTTGTCATCGGTATGTTACTTGCCCGAGATTCGATCGTTGGTATCTTAATAACTAGTTCAATCTCGTTACCGGCAAGTCTCTTTACTCGTTCTGTAATGCATCATCTTGTAACTAACTCATTAGTCACATTGCATGCAAGGCTTATAGTGATGTGCATTACCGAGAGGGCCCAGAGATACCTCTCCGATACTCAGAGTGACAAATCCTAATCTCGCACTACAAAAAAATACACTTCCGTGATGATACGTGTTTGTCACAGTAGGTCGCTTTTTTGTCATGCATGTACATCCATGACAAATTTATGACAGAATCAAGATAGTCATACCTATGCTGCCGTAGAAGTGTTCCATGACATTACCAAAATTATCATCACGAAAGTGTCCACTTCCATGATGATAAATCCCGCGTCACAGAAGTGCTTTCGTCAAGGGTGACCGACACATGGCATCCACCGTAACGGAACGCCGTTAAGCTATCGGGTCAGGTTTTGGATCCGGTAACCCGTTAACAGCCCCGACCAATGGGAAATTTCCACGTGTAAAATTCTTATTGGCCGGACGAAACATGTGTCAGCTCGTCAGTTGGTCACATAGGCGCCTATGATACGTCGACACGTGCATGGCCCAACAGAGGCCCATTACTGTGTAAAGGCCGGCCCGTTTGACTTGGTCAAAAGCTGGCGGGCTGGCCCATGGAAAGCCTGTTAACGGCTTGTTCGAATATAGCCCATTTACAGCCCGTTAACCCAAGGCCCGTTACGGCCTATCCGAATTAGGCCCAGTAACGTCATCTGGGCCATCCAATATGATTCCAGCTCGTTTTCACTTCTAGCCCATGTATGGCCCATGACATCTTTCGGCCCATATGAGGCCCTATGTAACTCTTGGCCTATTAATGGCCCGTGGTGAAACTGGCCCGTAATGAACAGTGTATGACTGTTCACCCGTTAACGGCCCATGGTGAAACTGGCCCGTGATGAACAGTGTATCACTTTATACCCATTAACGTACCGTCATACCGTTGGGCCGTTTCCAGCCCATGTTATCTTCCGGCCTTCTTCAGAGCCCATTTATTCTTGGGCTCATTTCCAGCATTCGTTTACTTACGGCCCGTTACTGTCATTTTCTGCTTGTGGGCCAAATTCAGCCTGTGGTTACAGTCGGCCCGTGTGTGGTCCGTTAATATGTTGGGCCGTTTTCATAGCGTCATCAAATACGGCCTATTAACGATGGCCCATTATGGTCGGCCCATGAACGGACGATTCCAACTCTAGCCCATTTATGCCCAAAATGCGGTCTGTTCGGCCCATGTTTGGCCAATCGATCATACGGCCCGTATAAGGCCCATAGATGATACGGCCCGTAGAAGGCCCATTGATGATACGACCCGTAGAAGGCCCACTGTTTATACGGCCCGTAGGAGGCCCAGTGTCACTATAGTAAATATTAGCCCATGGTTATTGTGGCCTAGTTTTAAAAAATAGGTTATTACAGCCACTAGCAAACCGCAGAAAAAAGAACTGCACTGACTACAAGCAAACAAATAAACAAGACAATAAGGAAATAAATAAGCAAGCAACTTACACTAGGCTATCACGGCTATTACACATATTACATCCACTCGGCATCAAAGTTCGCCACCAGTGCAAATATAGGGAACACAGTAGCATATAAATGCCGCAGCAAAACAAGTCCAGAACTAAAACCACTTCATAAGAGCTCAAGAAACAATATCCTGGGTACCCATAATGCTGGCAAAATGCTTAGCAAGCTTATTAACTTTCTCTTGTTTGGCGCTTAAGTCCTCCAGCGCTTGCTGTTGCACCAGAAAGTATGCATCTGAATTCTGCAGGGACATCCTCGGTCCTTTGGCTTCCTATCGCATAACAAGATGGCATTGCATAATTCACATATATGGTAATTAGACACTAAACAGGTGGCATTCACACAAAGCGTGTCTAAACTAAGCAAATGACATAGCAATGCAAGATACCATACGCACGATATGAGCAACATAACCCTGCCAAGTTAGGGCATACACCTCGGGGGGGGAATATGACTGGTCATCTATCTATGAATCCTCCTTTGAGGAGCTATCGGTAACCAGCAAGACATGCGCTTCGCCAGATAGCATTGTCTGCTCTGAAGACATTTTTTCCACTCCAGATTTTTCCATGACCGTGCCAAATGGCTGATGCACGGGAAGAGTAATTGAATGTACTAAAATTGTTGACAAGTTTAACACGTGATAAAAAATGATGGCATGACATAATTCACATATAATATGACTGGCTAATCAGGGTGGCATTGCAAAATTCACATATATGATGCCTGGCTAGACAAGATGGCATTGCATGATTCACATATACGATAAAGAAACTAAATAGATGGCATTGACACAAAGCATGTCTAAACTAAGTAGATGACATCTTTAATGTATACAGTAATCAATGCAAGGCACCATATGCATGATATTACCAACATCAGCATGCTAAGTTAGAGCGAAGACCTCATGGGGTAAATAGGAGTGGTCTTCTCCTTCTGAATCCCCCTCATAACAGTTATCTTCCTCTTGATTACGATCCGAAATGGGTGGAGGGGGGGCTGCCTTTGCACCCACCATGGAACGACGTCTGCATGAAATTTTATTGCCACGCAAGGCTTGTCTCTTTTGCTCTACATGATCAGTTCCATTGTGTACAATAACTGGCATGTATAGGAATAAAACATAGTGAGATTATGTAAGGAGTGCATGCACAAATCCAGAGTGATGGTAGCAAACTATGGATAGACCCAAAATCAACGATAGCAGGCAGATAATAGCTTTAGTTAAAAATATAGATAATGGCTCCTTTAATGTTTGTTTGCACCCAACATGAAACTCATAGTAGACACCGGAGATTAACGAGATAGTAGACAGATAGTACTGATTGCTGCCCCAATATGTACCCCACAACCATTTAAAAACTCAAGTTTCAGCATTAGTTTGGAACTGACTCAGAGTCTAATAGGTGAACACGACGATAATATAGCATGTCATCATATTAAGCGACACATAACGTAAGCAGACATGGAAGAGTGCGACCTCTCTTGCGGACCCGTGTAGTCCTCAAGGTCATCTGCTCAGTTGATGATATTAATGCAGTTGTCGTGGCTGCCGGCGGCGGGGAAGAAGATCTGAGGCGGCGAAAGACAGTCTGGAGAGCGGATCCCTGCTGTGGTGAACCCTTCCGTCGTTGGAGCAGCTGAGCTGGGGTGGAACACAGCGCCGCAGGAGCAGGACAAACCACACAAGGTTTTATTTGACACATATCTATAACAGAAGTAATTGAGTAAGGGCTTGTTTGAATTTGAGGATTCTAACAATGCAGGGATAGGAAATAGACAGGAATAGGATAGGAATGCACGTGCAAAACAGAGAATTTAAAAACACAGGATTTCTGCCAATCTGGGTGTTTGATTCACAACAATTGGAAGATCACAGGATGCAAAAAAGCATGGTGAGATTAAGTCAAACCACAAGAAAATGTACAGTTATAATGCTATTATGCTACTATCTCTTAGTCTTGTGCTTGATGAATAGGAATATGAAAAGGAGGAGAAGTGGAAATTAGAATTCCTATGGTTTTTCTTTCAAGGAGACACTAAAGGAACAAATCCTACAGTTTGCCTTTGCTCCATTCCTTTGCACCAAATTCATGAAAAGTAGTACCATAGGAAACTTTCCAATTCTGATGTTTTTCATTCACTTTTCCTTTCAAGCACTGGCGATTCTAGTAGGCAGGAAAATCCTACACTAAAAAAAATGTTGTTGTTCTACTTCTGTTACTTTGGACCGAGGCCACTGCCATACTAGCTCAACTCCCAGGCCCATCGACAAATGCACAGCTGAAACGCGCAGAGATAAATAATGATGGCGTTCAAGAGAGTCCATCACGGATAACTAAGTTGCCTGGTACCTCACTGCTTGTCATATAGTAGGATAAAATAATCGTATTTCCCGTTACTACGAGTGCTCAGTGGACAATATATATAACACGTAGAGTAAAAAAGAGATGCAACAAGTGTAGAACCTCTTTGGCGACGCCATGTCGATCTCAGTGTGATTGGGTTGGCCGGTGAGGATGCTCCGGCTGACTTGGCTATCGGAGGAGGGGAAGAAGATCTTAGGCGTCTGGAGATGGAGCCCGAGGTACTGCTCCGCTGTCATGGAGGGTTTCGTCGTTGGAGCAGCTCCGATGAGTTGTACGACACCGAGGCTGAAGCAGGACAAGAGAGACAATGAACAACGTTAACCTGAGTGGAATTCTAATAGCATCTCCAATACATGACGTAAAATACATAACCACAAAGTGCTAGATGTAAAATACATCAGCCGCTCATCTCTGAACTTAACTGTTGAAACTGAACTTAACTGTCGAAACTGAACTTAACTGTCGAAACTGAATTTTGCTGTCGAAACTGAACGCACTAGCAAGGTGAGGCTACACGTCGGTCGACTGACTTTTTCATCTCTGGCCAAACAGCAGCCGCCCGCCGCCCGCGGCCGGCGGTGCGCCGCCCCGCCCACCCCAAAAACACTCCCCACCGCCGGTCCGCCGCCGCCCCGGCCATCCCTCTAGGCCACCCCGTGCCGAGCTTTTTCTCCGGCGATCCCCACGCCACCGCCCCGCCAACGCCCCGCCACCACTGGCGACCACCGCCCCCATCCTGAACCCTAGGATAGATAGTGGGGTATCTCTCCGGCGAGCCCCCCTCCCCGCTGCGGCTGGTTCTTCCTTCACCCAGGCGAGCCCCCCCCCCCACCACCACCACCTGAAAATCGACTGACCCAAAAGTCGATTCAGTCGACTGAAGTGTAGCTAAATCAGAGCAGCATCGCAAGCAAGAGCAACAGCGAGAGCAGCAGCGCGAGTAAGAGCAATAGCAAGAGCAGACTAGGCAGGGGACCGAGAGCAAGAGCAGAGCAGCAGCACGAGCGAGAGCTAAAGCAGCAGCCAGTCCTACTGATGTGGACGTCGCTGCCGAGGGAGCGACACCGTGGAGGAAGTGGCCGGTGACGCCGCCGTGGATGGACCGAGCGCCGGCAGCACCATGAGATCGAATCAAGAAGAAAATACGGCGATTAGTGTACAACCTCTTTGGTGGCGCCGATTAGGCCGCAGCTTCATCCGAGGAAACGGTGATGATGATGCTCTTCCGGTGGTGCAGGTGAAGACGGCGGTGTGGGAATGGAGGTTGTGCGAAAGACGAGGGGAACATCGGGGCAGCTCCTTGGAGGTGGAGGACGGGGTGGTTGAACCGGCGGGACGATGAGATCGGCGACGGATCCTCATCCGGTACGGTGGATGAGGGACGTCGAGGTGTTGTTGTGGACGACACCGTCGGGGAAGAGGCTCCGGCTGGGTGGTGGACGGAGCAGGGTGTGGGGTTTCATCGCTGGTTTTCACGGCCTCGGTGTACGAATGGGTGGGCAGATGGGATGGCAGTGGGGAACCATGGCTTAGAGACGCGCTTGTCCGAAATGTGGGGTAAGTTACGAAAGTACCCCCGACGATTTGAGGCGGTTCTTTCGGTTCAGGGGTACCACGGGCATTTCGCGTGCCTGGATTTCACAGGAGGTGGGAGTTTTCGCGCGCGTTGTAATTTTGGAATAGCAAGGCACGGGTTGACATGGAGGGAGTTGTCGGAGCACAACGAGACAAAGATATATCTTAAATATTTCGGGCTAACAAGGCGCGGGTTGAAGAGGCGGGAGTTTCGCAGCACGATAGACAGAGACGCTAGCTTGAATTTTTGGCATAACAAGGGGCGGCTTGAAATTTCGGAAGAACAAGCTTAACGTGTACCCAAAAAAAGACAATTTGCACCTCAACATGCACAACACACACACAAACACCATTTAGACTAGAGTAAGGTACACGTGCATTGCACGCATGAGATTTGGCAACCAAATTATGAATAAATACCACATTATAGCATGCAAGCTTTGAGTCATATATGCATGATGTAGATGTTCGTTTAATTCTAATAGTTCATTTCATTCAAAATCATCTAGTTTTTATAAGAAAGCTAATCTATTTTAAGATTCATGGAATTGTGCATCGTAAGACATAAAGTAAAAAACAAATAATGGCAAATCATGTAGAAAAACATTTGGGCAATTCTAATACGGAAAATTCTAGAAAAAATAAGAAGTGCTTGTGTTTTGATGTTTGTGCACTATGCTTAAGTTCAACCATGGAGTCTTCTAGATTATAGATGTGGCGAAATCTGGTGGAATCTAGATGATATCCAACGGCCAGTAGTGCTCAAATTTGCCATCTTTGGACCATCGGATTCGCCTCATCCAATGACCATCTTTCAAAGTTAAAGTTACCCACACACAATATAAAAAATATAATATATATAGGGGTATAGATATAGATATGTGATGCAAAAGCCGTCCATCATCTCCAATTAGAATAGTGTGTCCATGCACGGATGCGACGTGGCCAAATGATGTCTGCCATCGGTATCTCAAATTCAAATCAGTCTGACCTTGTTCAATGTGCATACATTACAACATGCTCGTTTCCAAACCACACCGCGCAGATCTCCGTTATATTCATGCATGCATGGGTTTCAAACATCAGGATCTCTTATTCAAATATTTGAATTCAACTTTACATTGACTGTGACCTCACCTATTCAGCTATTCTTTTACACCCACACAGTAGTCTTCTCTTTATAATTGTACCACTAACTTTCTCTCGTGCATGCATGCACACACACTACCAGTCGGCATTATCCATCGCACGCATGCAATCTTTTTCTTCAGGTCGGTCTCCCATGAAGGCACACGCCAACATACATCCCCCTCTCCATCATATCGGGCATTCTTTATCTCTCACGCGTGCATGCGCAACGATCGATGTTCCTCTACGTATGTGTGTATATAGCTAGGTCTTTCATAGTTTTCCACACAAATCGATATATCCAGTGAGGTCTCACCCTCTTCCCCACGTACACATCGATCAATCTATATCTCTCTATATAGGATTAACATATATAGCAAATACACCCACATTAATTATCTATCCAATGTCCCCCTCTCATCATCCATGCCTTCCTCTTCATCTCCTAGATGCGTGCACAATGGCGAAGACAGGGGCAGTAAGGGCCCTGCCCCCTCCCCCCCTAACATCACTATATATCAAGACTAATATGAATGTGATCATTAGACAATTGCTGCTAAAAATGGTTTAAGTTCATGAATTGACCCTCCTCGTAAAGGATTAGCAATGCTTGGCCCCCTAGCTCATTTATTTTTCATGGCTCTGCCACTGCGCGCATCAGCGCACGTGTTCGCCCCCTCTCTCTAAATATCGATCTCCACTTGTGCATTCCTTCATAGTCTCCCTCCACTCGGCCCCTCGCACCATCTTCTACCCCACCCACCGGATTTTGCCACATGTACAATCTAGCAGACTTCATGGTTGAACTTAAGCATAATGCACAAACCTCAAAACAACAATGGTTCTCTTTTGTTCTAGATTCTTCCGTATCATAACTGCCCAAACTTTTTTTCTAGTTGAATTGCCATTATTTGTTTTTACTTTATGCTTTACAATGCACAATTCCATGAATCATAAAATATATTAAGGGCTTCTTTGATTCAAAGGATTCTCAAAGGAATTTTGGAGGATTCTAATCATTAGGAATTTTTCCTATCTTGGTTGTTTGATTCGTAGGATTGTAAACCATAGGAATTTTTCCATATGATTCATTTGCACTAGATTTCATAGGAAACATCCCATCCACTCAAACCTCTTTGAAAGAATTCTGTGTTTTTTCTATGCACAATCAAACACTCGTACAATCCTGTAGGATTCAAGATGACATTCCACTATAATCCCATGTTTTTCCTATTCCCGCGTTCTTAGCTTTTTTATAAAAACTAATTGATTTTGAATGAGATGAACTATAAGAATTAAACGAAGGGCTACATCAGGCATATATGACTCAGAACTTACATGCTATAGTGTGGTATTTATTCATAATTTGGTTGCAAAATCTGATGCGTGCAATGCACGTGTACCTTACTAGTATTTCGAGTTTGTGCAAAACACATAAACTAGGATACCAATGGCACGCTACACAGTGTCTCTCTTATAGTTCATGAAGCCATGTGGCACATGTGTAGGCGTTGTCGCGACCTCCTTGCATGGATTGATCACAGTGACGTGCTGCTGGTTCCAGAAGAATGTACTCGTCCTCCCTGAGCCATACTGGCGGTACATGCACGAAGCGAAGATGTGCACGCACGCCATGCACGCACTCATTCCTCGCACGCACACGCGGGTACATGGGCGGACGCAATTTTGTACCAAGACCAACCCCATGTGATAATTTGACGCGTGTAAAGTCGTTCACTTCATTGATGGTCGATTAATACAGCGCATGCAAATTGAGTTGACGTGAGGGCGGAAGAAAGACATTATTACTCCACTGCGCGCATGCGAGTAGTTAAATCGTGGGTTGCTAGTAGTACTTCCATTGGTCTCCTTCGTATTTTGTGCCAATTTTTTATAGTAACATACTACTCAATATTTACGCATTTGAGCAGTGTAGTACTTGAAATTTATGTTCCGCTAAACTCATCGGGAGCCGTTTCGGGCCTTGAAACCAAAACCATCAATTAATCTTTACCTTGTTCCCATCACATTCGAAAGCCTTCTCACACCTACTAGTAGTATGTACCAAACCTGAACATGTTCCCACTATGCAGGTATTAGTACTAGTGCTAGTACTTAGGTTATAAAAAGGGGAACTACCTAACCGAAAATCACTCTACCTTTCCTCCTCATAAGTGCTTCTTCTTCGTCCGTTGTTGCCATGGCCGGTGAGCAGAGCTCTAGGTCGAGAACTACTCATAACAAGGGAGCGGCAACCAAGGCTGCGGAAAAAAAGAGGGCTCGCCGCCACGCAAAGACCTCGAAAGATCTCTCACGGGCAGGCGATGGCTCCCAGGAGCGCCCTAGCCACAGAGGCAAACATGCCGAGCCGGCGGAGCTGGAGTCGTTATCCCTCGATGGCATGCTCGGTCAGCTCAATAAGCAGAAGGAGTTCATCCAAGGCTTGATGGAGTTGCTGAAGGAGAGCCTCGACGACATGCCCGCTGAGCTCAATCAGCAGGGGGAGTTAACCACCGGCTTGGTGATCCTGCTGAAGAAGAGGATTGCCTCGGAGAAGAAGGCGACCGGCGAAATCCTGCGACTTCGGGAGGACAATGCGAAGCTCTGCCACGAGATCGACCTTTGAAGGAGAAGAACGACGGCTGGAAGAAGCTGCATGAGAATAGTAGTTCCTCGATGAAGATGCTGCAGGCCCTCGCCATGGAACAGAAGGAAGAGTTGGCGAAGCTCCGCATCGAGCACCCGGCTACTGTCAAGGTACATAATATGGCCGTGGAACAGATGATGAAGGCTCGCATCGAGAAATGCCGCATCATGGACACAATGATGAAGATGGCGGAGGAGACGTGCAAGGAGATGGAGGTCGTGCAGGCGATGAAGAAGCAATTAAGACTCCGCGGTGAATTAGATCATTTGGGGTGATAATCTTCCTTCTTCTTTTGCTCCTGTGTTTCATCTTTTGCTTCGGGTGTTTCGCCGCACGTGTCACGTTCTCTGCGAGGCATGAATAGAACAATGTTTTTTAGGGAATGAATAGAACAATGCTAACAATGAGATGACTAGCAAATTAGATCATTTTTTATCGCCATATGGCACTGGGCTGCCATGTTTCGTGCTCCTCCGTCGCAGTACTACTCCAGTGGAAAACTTGAGTATACCGCATGGTTCTTTGCTCCTCCTCGATTAGGTCGTCGGCACATTTATACGAGCAGTCAAATCACAAGGCCCCGCCTTCCAACAGTAATGAGCCGTCAAATCACAAATGCCCTCGCCTCTCGTGAAACCGACCAAGCTAGACTGCCCCGCCCTCTAGCCTTTTAAAAAATGTATACTTTTGTACAGTAGTAGTATCGATGGATTGCGCCAAGGAGCAAAACTTGAAATTAAAAAAAAGGTGGTACATATAGAGAGCGCTCGTCGCCAGATTATGCATATAGTACTATTAAAAAGGCTAGTCAGAATAATGGTGTCCAGCACAACCCACCCCTCAAATAAAACTAAGAGGGTGCTTGGATACGTTTTAGTCCCATGACTAAAAGTAGTGGGACTAATACATGCTAGCCTCACCCATGCTTGGATCCAAATACTAAAAAGGCTAAAATCAAGTTAATAAGCATTTATTATCCTCCAAACCCTCCAATCTAGAACTCGCATGTGTTAAAGGAGAGGAGTTAAATGAGTAGAGAGAGGACTAATCCACATTTTAGTAGGGGTACCCCTGACTAAAAATTTTTAGTCTCAAGACTAGTTTTAGCTCCTCTTTAGTCAGGGGTGGTTGGAACTTTAGCCTCTTAAAGAGACTATTTTTAGTCAGACTAAAATAAGTCCCTTGGATCCAAGCACCCTCTAAGCATCCTGGAATTCTTTGACAAAACTAAGCACCCTGAAATTCTTTGACAACTAAACTGCTGGCCATATGATGTTGGCCATATATATCGTACGTATATAATGTGAAGAAATGAGTGGTAGTACTATTGCAACTAAAAGTTGAAATGTAAGAAATACTAGTATGTACATACTGAAGAGTTAAAGTAACGAGAAGAAACATAACATAGTTCTGCTGGGGGCTCAACACAACGCACCCCTCAAATTAAATTAAGCACACCTGAAATTAAACTTTGCAACTGTTCCGGTAGACACTGCATTAGAACCACCATGAGCAACGACACTGCCACCTTACTCGGAGTCCTCGTCCACGTCCTCGACTTCGTCCTTGTCCCTCTTCCTCTTGGCTAATACTTCTTTGCTTGAACCGCACACTTGGTTGTTGCTCTTCATCCAACCCTTGTAGATATTGAAGCAAAGGTAGCCATCCATTGCAGCGTACTGGATGTGGTCTATATCTAGTACATTCCGCTGCCATGCATGACGATGAAATGTGTATGGAGGTTTCACCAGTTTACCGTACGAAGGATGAACCATGGCTCTTTCCAGGGTCAGCAATGAAGGCTGACGAGAGGGCACCAACCGATTCTTCTGGAGGTCGAAGGGGTTGCCTACAACGAGGCCTATCTGACCCAGGATTTCTTTGTCGTTACCAAAGTCTACAGTAATGAATTTGACTAGGTTGCTCCCGAGGAAGTCCTTAAAATCCTGGCACTCAACATCGGCATGGCATATGTGGTAGACCAAGCATAAGTCATGCACGCAAACCTGGATCACGGCGGGCTTCTTCCTCTCTTCGTCCTTTAGATCCTTCTCTTGTCCCAGGACTGTGGTGTACTCAACATCTAGCCCAGTGACCCACTCATCATCTGAGTTTTCGAACATGCGTCTGAAGCGAGAAAGGAATCCTTTCACCGTCGCGGAAGAAGGGGTGTAGATGACGTCGAACTCATCGCCGGTGATGGTTCTAACCTTGTACTCACCGACGATCATGGAGATTTGGGACGCCATGGATTTGGGAGGAGGGTTAGGATTAGTGGAACTAACGTAATGTGAATGGACGGGACGACTAGGAGCGAACCATTGTAGTATTGAAGGACGTGCGGGGACAAGTAGGAGCGAACTGCTACCGTGCGAACGGCAGGGTAGTGTGTAACGCCCCGGATATAACTTTCCCAATTGTACTCCAACTCTTGCCGTTTCCGGCGTTAAGTTTTATTTATTTTCTCGGGTTCGGGTTGTTCTCTCCGTGTGTTGTTGTCGTTGTCATGCATCTCATATCATGTTATCATGTGCATTGCATTTGCATACATGTTCATCTCATGCATTCGAGCTTTTTCCCCGTTGTCCGTTTTGTATTCCGGCGCTTCGTTCTCCTCCGGTGGTCATTTCTAGCTTTCTTTCATGTGTGGGGATTAAACATTTCCGGATTGGACGGATACTTGCCAAGCGGCCTTGGTTTACTGCCGGTAGACCGCCTGTCAAGTTTCGTATCGTTTGGACTTCGTTTGATACTCCAACGGTTAACCGAGGGACCGAAAAGGCCTCATGTGTGTTGCAGCCCAACACCCCTCCAATTTGGCCCAAAACCCACCAAACTCTGCTCCATCATCTAGATCGTTCGACCACGATCGCGTGGCTGAAAACCGCACCTCATTTGGACTCTCCTAGCTCCTTCTATGTCTATATAAAGACCCCTCGTGAAATTCGCGGATCCCCTCTCCAAAACCCTAGCCTCTTTCGTCCTCCGTGCCGCCGGACGAAATCCGGATGGCCGTATGTGTCCGCCCGCCCCGCCGCACCAGTCAGAAGACGCCACCTGTCCCGGGGACCGCTTCGCCGCCTCCCCACCGACGCGGGCGCGCCAGGCCCAGCGCCGGCCCTCCTGGCCTGAAGGCGCCCAGCCGCCCGCGCCCGAGGTCGCCGCCCCGCGCCGCCTCCCTCCTCGGCTCCGACGCCGCCACACCAGACGCCGCCGCCGCCCTTCTCCATCGCCGGCGCGAGCCAGCCGCCGCCCGTGCTCGCTGGCCCGGGCCCCGCGCCGCCCTGCACCGACCTCCTCCTCGCCGGTCACCCCTGCTCCGGCCAGATCCGGCCACGGTCCGGCCGGATCCATCTCCCCCTCTCTCCGATGAGCTCCAAGCTCCTCCGGTGTACCTCGGCGTCCATGCCCCGGCGAGATCCGATCCAGATCTGGGCGTGAACAGTAAACCCTAGGAGGTTGGATTTTCTCTAAGTCCCTAAATTTTCAGTCCATATGCTCCTGTTCGAGGCCTTGTAACTTTGCATCCGTAGCTCTGATTCATGCATATAGCATATCAAAATGTTCCTCTCAGAGAGTACATCATTTCATTCCATTGCATCATTTTCATTTGAGGTCATCTTGATGCCCGAAATGCTGTTAGAAGAGGGCTACTTGAGTTAATTGTCAGATCTGCTACTCCATCTTAGACATTTGTCATTTTTGCCATGATTAATGTGTGCATGATATGCCATGGTGCTCTTCATATGTTTTGTTAAGGGTGTTTTCATCTTTCTAGAGGTGCAACCCATGTATTTGTGTGATGTGTGAGGTGACTAGTGCAAGCTTGCAAAGTGAGGCACTTGGTAACTCTGTTTTCAGGGACTTAGTAATTTCACTAAGTCCTGGGATCGTTTATCTCATGATGCCATATGTTCATGTTGTTTCCTAGTGATCCGTGCCTCTTTTGAGGATGATCAGTATAGGAGTTTTGTTAATATTGTAGTGCTCTATCCATCCATGTCTTTGTTTGCAATTATGGAGCATCCTAGATTGAGTCAATCAAGCTCTACTTTTGCTTCATTGTGAATCTGGGCAGATTGTCAACTTGTTTGCAATTTTGCCGATGTTGTTGTAGTTGATCCGTGCATGCTATGCCATTGTTCTTGCCATGTCTAGCTTGCATTTTGTGCCTTCTTAATGGATGTATGCTTGTCTTGCCATGACTTGCACCGTAGTAAGTGCATCGAGCTCGTAAACATGCCTACTTGAGTTATGTTTCAGCATGTGCCAGTTTTCACTAAGTCTGAAAACTGATTATGTTTTTGCTATGTTCGTGTGCTTGTTAGTATTTTTTTGTGATCCCTTTTGGCTCAAGGTCACTAAGGGACTTTTGTTAAGCTATTTGAGTAGCTCCATGCCATGTTCTTCTTTGTCATGCTCAGGTCCTGTAGCATGTTGTTTTGTTGCTCCGAAGAGGGCTATATGATCTGAAATTTCAGACAAGTGTTAATTTCACTAAGTCTGAGATCTTTTTACCATTTGCGTTTTTTGCCATGCTTGTTTGAACCTGTTAATGGATGATTGGCCGTAGCTCAGTGCTAGACTTTTGTTAAGCATCTTGAATGCATCCCTGCCATGTATTTTGATGCCATGTTTGAGTGTTGTAGCATGTTCATCTCATTGCATTTAGATGACTACTTGCTGTAAATCGCAGACCGGTGTCATATTTGAATCGCTTGCCATTTCCAAACCGTAACTCCGATTCCGGCGTTATTTATATCATTTTCAAGAGATTTCATCTCATCTTTCCAGTGGCACACTTGGTTTTCCAAGTTGAGGCCAGGTTCATGCATTTCCTGTCATATCTTGCATATGCATCCCGCATCGCATCCCGCATAGCATACCATGTTTGCATCATCTTGTTTGATCCCTGCACGTGGTTGATTGTGTTCTTGTTGCTTGTTTGTCTTGTTTGGGTAGAGCCGGGAGACGAGTTCACTAACGAGGAGCCCATTGAGTTTGCTTTCAAGGATCCAGTCAACTCTGACAACTTTGCAGGCAAGATGATCATACCCTCGAAATCACTACTATCTTTGTTATGCTAGTTTGCTCGCTCTTTTGCTATGCCAATGCTACGATGCCTACCACTTGCTTTCAAGCCTCCCAAATTTCCATGTTCAGCCTCTAACCCACCATTGTCCTAGTAAACCGTTGTTTGGCTATGTTACCGCTTTGCTCAGCCCCTCTTATAGCGTTGTTGGTTGCAGGTGAAGATTGGAGGCCGTTCCTTATTGGAACATTTATTTACTTGTTGGGATATCATTATATTGCCATGTTATCTTAATGCATCTATATACTTGGTAAAGGGTGGAAGGCTCGGCCTCTCGCCTAGTGTTTTGTTCCACTCTTGCCGCCCTAGTTTCCGTCATATCGGTGTTATGTTCCTGGATTTTGCGTTCCTTACGCGGTTGGGTTATAATGGGAACCCCTTGATAGTTCGTCTTGATTAAAGCTTTTCCAGCAATGCCCAACATTGGTTTTACCATTTGCCACCTAGCCTTTTTTCCCTTGGGTTTCCAGAGCCCGAGGGTCATCTTATTTTAACCCCCCCCCCCCCCGGGGGCCAGTGCTCCTCTGAGTGTTGGTCCGAACTAGAGTCCTGTGCAGTGCCCCCTCGGGGAAACTCGAGGTTTTGTTTTAGTTGTATGGAGAGCTCATCGGAGTGTGCCCTGAGAACGAGATATGTGCAGCTCCTATCAGGATTTGTCGGCACATTCGGGCGGTGTTGCTGGATTTGTTTTGACCTATCGAAATGTCTTGAAGAACCGAGATACCGAGTCTGATCGGAACGTCTCGGGAGGAGGTCTATTCCTTCGTTGACCGTGAGAGCTTGTCATGGGCTAAGTTGGGACTCCCCTGCAGGGATTTGAACTTTCGAAAGCCGTGCCCGCGGTTATGGGCAGATGGGAATTTGTTAATGTCTGGTTGTAGATAACTTGAACATTAACTTAATTAAAATGAATCAACCGTGTGTGTTACCGTGATGGCCTCTTCTCGGCGGAGTCCGGGAAGTGGACACGGTGTTGGAGTAATGCTTGCGCAGGTTGTCCTCTAGTTTCTCGCTCGCGCTTTGCCTCCTCTTCTCGCTCTCTTTTGCGAATAAGTTAACCACGATATATGCTAGTCGCTTGCTGCAGCTCCACATATATTCACCTTACCCTACCTATTAAGCTTAAATAGTCTTGATCGCGAGGGTGCGAGATTGTTGAGTCCCTGTGGCTCACAGATTACTATTACACCAGATGCAGGGACTGATGATACAGCTCCAGATGGCGCGCTTGAGCTCAAGTGGGAGTACGACGAGGACTCTTAGTGTTATTATGTTTCTTTTCCTGATGATCAGTAGTGGTGCCCAGTTGGGGTGATCGGGACCATGTCGCTTGTTGGGTTGTCTTTTATTTTGGCGCCGTAGTCGGGCCATGAGTGTTTGGATGATGTATGTTATTTATGTACTTGATTGACGTGGTGAGTGTAATCCAACTATGTTATCCCTTTTATTCATCTATATTACATGGGATGTTTGTGATGATTGCCTGACTTGCGACATATGCCTTCAATGCGATTATGCCTCTAAGTCGTGCCTCGACACATGGGAGATATAGTCGCATCGAGGGTGTTACATAGTGGCTTTCCATTCTCCCATGATACGGGCTTCTGAGAGCCCTTGGATCTGAGATCGAACGGTTGCATGGCGTGATTCTAGACCTATGGGTGAATATCCTATCTTGGAGGGTTATTCTGCAAATTTTCAGTCACTTAGCATGCGACCGTTTGATCTCAGATCCAAGGGTTGCCAGCAGCCCGTATCATGGTCGCGCCTACCACGACCGTCACATCGCTCGCGCGCTCGCGCCCTTGGAGATTTAACATGATGCGTTAGGCGATCTGATGTTGGCATGTCATACATAGTCATCACTTAGTCACTCATACTACAACAAGGTTGGCTATAAGTGTATTTTTTGTTACTCCTCTCTATCACTTTCTTCGTACTCAAGGAAGAAACGGTGCTAGTAAGCGCGTGTATTTATTGCATTTGCCAAGGAGTGACCTCTTCCAATGAAATGGTGTTGCTCAGTTTGCTTCATTTAATTAGCTATAGACTCAAAATTGTCTTTTCACCTAGGTACACGCCTTACCACCGTTTCTTCCTTGGGTCACCAAACTAGTCTCTCTCTTCTTGATTAACTTGCCACATCAGACTTTATGCCTATGTGGCAAGCTTAAGCACATGTACAAGCAAGTAAAAGTAAGTACAATAGTGCGCTTTACATGGCATTTTTGCATATGTGGAGGAAAGAGAGGCAAGGAAAAAGTGGAGAAGTGGGCTCTCATGCAAGAGCCAGCCTCTACTACATGGTGGAGCATTGGGAGAGGCACCTGTATGGAGGTGGTCAGGAATCTGGGAGACTCACGTCGGTCGTAGCGCCACAATTAAAATGATAATGGCAAGTCAAATCACGGGGCCCCACCTGTCCAGCAGTAACTCGCTGTCAAATCACACAGCCCTACGTTTGCAGCAGCCTACTCCCTCGTCTTCTCGCGTCTCTGTCGAACCGACGCGGAACTGCCCCGCCGCCTACCGCGCAGGAAAAGCCCCGCCCTCGACTTTTAAATAGTATACAGTATACTAATTTTATATCCATGGATTGCGCCCGTGCCATGGAGCAAAGCGTCTAGAAAACGGAGGAGACACGGTGGTCTTGCAATAGAGAAGAGGGAGAGGTGAGACGGTGGTTTTGGAATGGAGATGATGGAGAGGAGAGGAGGTGATTTTGCAATGGAGAAGAGGGAGAAGAGCGTGCAGCAGCGATTTAGGATTGGACGAGAGGGCCGGCGCGCTCTGACTGGATCAAAATAAAAATCAATTTACCATTCAATTAAGAAAGCGACCCCACATTAACTAGTCTCCCTTTTATTCTGGGTCATAATTAACCATGACTTTCGCACATAAAATATATGTTATACGTTGTATACAAGGCCACTATCAAAATTACAATTTGCAACTATACAAGGCCACTAACATTAATCGAGGCAAAATTGATGGCGTTTGCCTCGTACTAGCACCCGAGGACATTAATATCACTTGTGTGCATGCGGGAGTGAGAAGGTTAGCTTGCATTCCCAACATTAATCAACCAATGAGGAGTAAGAGGGTTGGCTTGTTGTGCTTGGGAGAGAAAACCACATTAATTAACACGACAATCAAGGTGACAAGCTAGCTAGCAACATTGACTTAAACATAGCATTGATTTTTACCTTGGTACCTGTAATATGAGTTTGTGGCCTTGTATAAAAAATGGAGGGAGTATAATTTGAAAGTACATTCAGATACGGACCAAACGGTACAATTTTTGGTGACATGCATTCACATTTTGCTTGTCAAATACAGTACGTGGTCAAACTTTGACCCAAAATACGCGAAACAACAAAAAATTACTTCCAAGACCAGCGCCGCTCTTCTCCTCTTAAACCACCGCCGCTCCTCTCCTGTTCCAATCTAAATGCAGCGCCGCTCCTCTCCTCTTCCATTTCAAAACCACCGCCCCTCCTCTCCTGTTCTAGTCCAAAACCAGCATCGCTCCTCTCCCGTTCTAATCCAAAACCAGCGCTGCTCCTCTCCTCTTCCATTCAAAAACCACCGCCGGCGAGTGAAGGTGCTGTGGAGAAGTAGATCGATGGAGGAGTACAACCAATACGTGAGGATCGCAGACGGCGACCCTATGAAGCTAGCTAGGATGTTGGAGAAATAGTCTTGGTTTGACAACAAGGACCAACTAGCGGCGACGGCGACATCCATGGCCAAATATCTGCAACAGAGAGAAAAGGCGGCGATACTCCCGGAGGGAGTCGCGTCGGAGTACATAGAGCTGCTCCGCTGGGCCATGGAGCGACCAGATTCACTGAATCCGATCGTGAGGGAGCGGTGGTGGGAGTATCGATCCCAGATGGAGCATCCACCAGAGATTGAAGGATCGAGCATCTACAGGGTGCCATTTGTGAGGGTGTCCTGCCAGAGCGAGCCGGTGGAGTCTTCGTCGACCGAACCCAACTGCAAGAGGAGAAAAGCAGTTGGCCCGACGACGCTTCCCCGCCATCGTCTCCCTCGTCGTTCACATCGTCTCACGGGGCGGCTTTCTACCGCCGAGTAATAGGAGGCGGCTGCCCCCCCCCCCCCAGCCCAATAGTCGGGCGGGTTGTGAATTGTCAGGGGGAGCTTAGGGTTGTCAGTATTTGCAGGTTGTGAATTGTGTTTTGTGTTGTGTACTTTGAGAGTACTTTCAGGTATGAATGTCTTTTGAATTTCAGATTTGCAGTCTTGAGCATATGAAGTATTTTATGAATTCTAGAGATCTATTTTTAGCACTTAAAAAATGTAGTTTCCTAGGGGTATAAAAGTGCAGACAATGTGATTCTCAGAGAAGAAACTGCAAGTTTCAGTTTCAGATTAGAAACTACAAGTTCAGTTTCAGATAAGAAACTGCAACTTTCAGAGGCAGAGCATTTATATTAACACGGCCTTTTCAAACAGGGTTAACATCATGTTGGAAGTTTTATTCATGGTCAAAAATGGAACTACCAGCTAGTTAACATTATGCTGATCAACATTCATGCATAGCACATCTTCATATGATGCACAGTCAAAATGCCCACTCAATGTCGAGTGTGCAAAACACAGAGAAAAGGAGGGACGAAGTTTTGGCAAGTGTTGGACGTGGTTTTGGGCTGCCCCGTCTAGGCTTTCATTTTTAACATGCGCAGCCCACGACCTCGGATGGGAGGTCCATAGGCCTGTTTGTATTTTCTTAGGGCCGTCATGTATCGACCGGCCTATGGACCTCCCATCCGAGGTTTTACTTTTGGCAGCCCAATTTATGTATTTTTTTGAAGAAAACGCAGAGGTATGTTCTATTTTTCTATATAAGAATAGGAACGCCAGGTCCAACTTATGTTTCCCTTCTAACTATATTATATATATTTAAATTATTTTATATGTTGACTGTTTAGTTCACATACTCCCTCCTTTTCGGTTTATAGGGCTTATCTCAAAATTTTAGTTTTTCAATTTTATAAGGCTCAATTTGGTTGTTTTCCATCACATGTTCAGATTCCAAGGTGCATTAAATCATTGCATGCAAGTATTAAGAGAAAATTGACGAATGCATGTACTTTATGCATGCATGCATTGCAATTTATGCATTGATAAACATATTTTTTTTAGGAAAACAAGTGCATTAATTAGGTGCTTTTGCAAACTACAAAAAGTATTCCACCATTCATCATCTACCTTGGTTGGTGAGATTTTTGAATTGAGCCCTATAAACCGAAAAGGAGGGAGTAATTGGCAAATAGATGTCGCCGCCACCCCCCGCCTCCTGACTCCGGGCGCGCATGCCCCCCTCAGAAAGTCCGCTCGCGCGCCCCATGGAGTCGCTGGCCATATCCACAGGGGAATGGCTGGAAGACAGGCAGATGTACAAGATGCATCTCCCACATGCCTACAAAGCCTTCCCGCGGATGCTCCAGCCGCTCGACTTCGTCGCGCCGGCGGTGCTGCGGGAGACTCGAGGGAGGAGATGGAGGGAGCGGGCGATGCGGATCCGCGACGACGCTCTCTCCTGGACCCAGTGCACGCACGAATGGAGGGAAGCAGAGGAGGAAGCTGCGAGGGAGGAAGCTGAGGAGGGACCGAATCCGTTCTCTCACTCGCGCAGGTATGCTCGGATGTGCAAGGATCATGTGGATTGGGAGCTGCTGAATCTAGCCCTGCGGATCTACTTCGAAGGAGATTTCTCAAAGAAGCACAGGATGCCCCACCCCAGTGCGTCGCCGATTGCATTTGTTCGATGGGCGAAAGGAGAAGTGAATTCAGGAGATCCACGCCGTGCTACGAGATGGGGATGCTTGATTGGACTCCTGCCCACCAGCACGCCATCAGAGCCGGAGCAGGTGGATCCCCTACCTTACGTCTCCCCCAAACCTGCAAAAAATTGAAATTAGGCTTGCAATCTGCTTCAATTGAGCTGTCTGGTGGTTATTTCTGCTTCCTGAGAGACAACATCTGGCTGGAGGATGAGCAGGAACCAGGAACTCTGATGAATTTCCCGTATCACAATGGGGGGAGCGCCGGTTGGGCAGTGGTACGGCCCACCTCCACCCCAAATGGGGGCACAATCTGGGCAGGCTCCTGTAATTGCCCAAGATCAATCTGCTGATGGTTCTGACTCTCAGATCAGTGAGAAATCTCAAGGCAAGAATCAGCAAAAGAAGAGATAGGACATCCAGAAAACTGCTCATGCCCCTGCTTCGGGCCTTATGGCATACTCTGAGGTGATCTGCTACAACTGTGGGGAACCAGGGCATAATTTGGATAAATGTGTCTAGCCCAAGAGTTGGATAATTTGGATAAATGGATGATCAGGAGTTAGCTGACTTCCTCTCTATTCTAGTCTGTAATAAAGGTAACTTCCTCATTAAGTACCTAGGTATCCCTCTCCACTATGATAAACTGAGGAGAGAGGATATCCAACCCCTTTTGGATAAAATCATTAAAAGGATTGCTGGGTGGAGGGGCAAACTTCTGTCTTACAGAGGTAGATTGATCCTCATACAAGCTTGTTTGGCTAGCATTCCAGTGTATCTCCTCTCCTTCTTCAAGTTCCCTAAATGGGCAGTGAACCTCATCAAGTCTCAGATGTCTCATTGCTTGTGGAATGATTTTGAGGGAAATAGGAAGCTACACCTTGCTAATTGGGCCCTAGTCTGTATGAAAAAAGATTTTGTAGGCCTAGGCATACCTAACCTCCAAGAAATTAACATTTGTCTTCTAGGGTCTTGGATTAAAAGATTCTATGAGGAAGACCTGAAACCCTGGAAGCTTCTTATTGCCCATAAATACCTAGGAAATAAACCTAATATTTTTGTCCCTTCCTCCAACCCTAAGACCTCTAGATTCTGGAAAGGATTAAAATCTATTATGCATGCTGTGAAATTTGGCTATAGATGGAACGTAGGGGATGGGAGCAGAACCAGGTTCTGGGAAGATAGTTGGTTTGGCACATCCCCCCTAGCAGTCCAATTTTGGCCTATTTACTCTGTCCGCAATGAGACTAACAAAAGTGTCAATGAAGTTTGGGACGGTCAATGCCTAAAACTCTCTTTAACAAAAGCATTACCTTTACTGCCGAGCCGGATGCCCTAATTTGGCAGCTGGACAATAAGGGGAAGTATTCCTCCAGCTCCCTCTATCATGTTATCAACTTTAGAGGGGTTCAACCCGTGTTTATCCCTGCTGTCTGGAAATTGAGAGTTCCCCCTAAAATTCATGTATTTCTCTGGCTTCTCTCCAAAAACAAATTGATGACTAGGGATAACCTTAGGAAGAGACACATCATCAAACCCCTTGATTGTGTTTACTGCTTGGAACAAGAGTCTTGTTCTCACCTATTTTTTGAATGTATAGTTGCTAAACATCTCTGGGCCCACATTGAGGAATATTTCTCTAGTCAGATTGGCTCATCCTTCGAATCTATCGCCAGATTCTGGATTGCTACCAAAAAGTGCTCAGTTTTAAACACTGTTAGCTCAGCTGTCCTTTGGTGCCTCTGGAAATATAGAAATGCTATGATTTTCAGTAACACCTCCTAGATTTCCATTCCGCAGGTCTTGAGGTTGATCAGGAACATGGTGAGGAACTAGGCGATTCTCTCCTCCGGATCGGACAAGGACAAGTTGATGAGCTTCGTGGAAACCCTAGCAAGATCCCTCCAGAAACCGTTGGTGATCACTTGTGGCTGAACAAGGCTCGGCCTGCTCTGGGCTGGACCCGTGGACTCGTCTCAAGATCTTTGATGAAGATGATGGGCACTTGGCGCCGAAAAAGAGGGACATCCACCATGCTACGCCTTCTAGCCCGGTCTCTCCGCTTGCTTACTGGTCGCCGCAGGCTGACACGGCCCCTCGGCTGAAGACCATGAAGGCTTCGCTGGACCCTCCTTGTGTCATTTGAGTTCTCTATCCGCTCTGCCTTTCGCACCGCTCGGGTGATTTGTGTTATTCAGAGAACTTGTTCATCCACCCCCCCTAGTTTGTAGCTTTTCTACCTTTGCTTTCGAACTGCTCTTTGAGCTGCTGTATCAGAATATGTTGTGGTTTCATTCTCAGCAATGAAATCGGGGAGATGCTCCCTGTTTTTCTAAAAAAATATTTCATATGTTATTATATATTATTTTTATTGTCATCATATATTTAACAGATACTTACATATGTAAGAAAACAATATCCCACATCTTATTAACTTATAAAAATAATTTCTTAACAAATAAAATCCTGGATTGTTTTGGCACGAAAATCCTAGTGATTGTGTACAAAAGCTTGGTAAGATTTAAGGATGAATGTAATAATATCACTTATTATTTAAATATATTTATAACAAAATGCTCAGCCCCTTTTTATTTTTTGATAACATTGCTGGCCCAACCCAACATTATAATTAGAATCAGCCCAGCAAAATCATGTATTTCGAGAAAGTGCAAATGGCATGTAATTTTTTAGGAAATAAAATAAACGGGCCGCATGGGAGCTACATTATTTGTTCACCCAGCCCAGCTAATGGCTGTAATTCAAAAAAAGATCAAATTGACTGTAAACTCTACCGCGCAAAAAAAGACTATAAATTCTGAAAAATGGGTTGAATACGTGCCACATTTTTGGAGGCTGAAATGTGGTCCAATAGGTCGAAGCCAATGCAAGTCGTTGTCAATTTAGTCAACAAATGATTCTGACATGTTAGCCGTTGGATTTACATCCAACGGCAGGCATTCATCTTCAATCTCTCGTCTTCTTCCTCCAACACCGCCGGGACCACCTCCCGCCTCCTGCTGCTAGCAGCTCTGCTTAGCACACTTCGCTATGAAGTGCTACTCCACCGTTGGCCAGGCCATCCCTCCACCCCTCCACACCTCATATTCTTCTCCACCGACTGCCGAACCACACCGCACTAGAACCAGTTAACCCTCATACACCTCTCCGTCTGCGACTCTACTCCCGCATCTTCCCATCTCCGGCTTGTTGCTGTCCGGGGCCTCGCCGTCGTCCACCACCTTGGATGCGCTCGGCGCGGCGTGGTCAACATGGTCAACGAACGACACCATCGGAAGTAGACTGTGCGTGGAGAGGCTGACAGCTGGGTCCACGGCCGCACACAAGGAAATGCCTCCTTATTACGCGCAAAATAATGATTCCTCCATCTGACATCTAGGACCCACCGGAAGGGCCTCTGTATTTCGTGAAATAAAGTGCCCCCCGCTGACATGTCGGACCCACTAGCTATCTTCGCACACAAGGAAGTGCCTCCTTATTACGCACAAAAAATGAATATTCCCCCTACTAGCTGGAACCCAACATAGTGGGAGGCTGACTTGTGGGCCTACCAAGTTGACGGGGATGAAGGGCTTTGTAAACTTAGTCAATATGAACGATTCTAGCTCCTGTTACCGTACGATGTTCATCCAACGGCCGTAGTGCTTCTTCAACCTCTAGTCTTCTTGCTCCAGCTGCCCAAACCAGCGCCGGTCGTGCCGCGTGCTCTTGCCTCCCGTGGCCGGCTGTGATGCCGCGGAGGACTCACCGCCCCCTACTACTCCCATCGCTGGCCAGGCCATCCCTCTACTAACCCACACCCCCTGTTAATCTGCGGCGATAGCAGCCTCACACCGCAGCCGAACCAGCGAACCCTCGTACTCCTCTTCGCGTGGGCATCCACTATTGCGACTTCCCCGGCTCCGAGTCGTCCCCTTCCTAGTCCTCGCCGTCGTCCACCACCATGGTGCTCTCGACACGGCATGGTCAACGTGGTCAACGACCGACTTCCATCGGAAGAGTACTGTACGTGCAGAGGCTGACAGCTGGGTCCACAGCAGCCGCAAGGAAGTGCCTCCTTATTACGCGGAAATAATTATTCCTCCACCTGACAGCAGGGACCCACCGGATGGGCCACCAGTATTTTGCGAAAAAAATCGTTTCCCCCTGACTGCTGGGACCCACCGGATAGGCCACCATATTTCACGAAAAAAACGTTCCCCTAGCTATCAGCTCGGACCCACCGGAAGGGCCTCCTTATTACGCACAAAAAAATGAATACTCCCCTGGCTAGCTGGGACCCACCTTGCTGGGAGGCTGACTTGTGGGCCTACTAAGTTGACGGGAACGAAGGGCTTTGTCAACTTAGTCAATATGAACGATTCTAGCTCCAGTGACCGTACGATGTCCATCCAACGGCCGTAGTGCTTCTTCAACCTCTGGTCTTCTTGCTCCAGCCGCCCAAAGCAGCGCTGGTCGTGCCGCATGCTCCTGCCTCCCCTGGCCGGCTGTGCTGCCGCCGAGGCCTCACCACCCCCTACTATTCCCACCGCTGGCCAGGCCCTGCGGCGATGGCAGCCTCACACCGCAGCCGAACCAGTGAACCCTCGTAATCCTCTCCGTGCGGGCTTCCAATGCCGCGTCGTCCCCTTCCTAGGCCTCGCTGTTGTCCACCGCCGTGGTGCTCCCCGCGCGACGTGGTCAACGTGGTTAAGGAACGACTTCCATCGAAAGAGTAGTGTATGTGGAGAGGCTGACAGTTGGGTCCACGGCCACAGCCCAGTTTTTTTGTGATTTGCCAAGTAAGTCGCTTTGTGAGGCCTGTTGGGCTGCAAAACTTTCAAGACGAGGAGAGCTTTCATTCGGCCGGCCAAGAAAATGGCCCGTCAGTAATGAGAAATGGGTTGTACATTATTAAAACACATCAAACCAGCAATTAGTTTCAAATATCTTTTTTTTCATTTCAAGATTTTAAATTACATTAATTTTTATGCGTGGAGAATTTGTTGGATTTTATATTAATATACATTTATTTTTAAAATTAGTTTGAATGTGAGTCGAAATTTCGGGATTAAAAACAGTTCAGACCGCGCCGAAATATGCAAAATTTCGTATAATTTTTTAACCGTTGCCACAATATGGGTTGCAATGCTAACAAAAAGAATATGGGGCTCCAAAAAAAACCTTAAGAATTAGCAAATGGGTTGTAAATTATTAGAAATAATGGCAGATGGGTTTTATGATGTATTCCACAGATTTGAGGCACAAGCACTGACTGTTGGATGTCCATCCAACGCCCGTCATGCTTCTTCAATCTCTGTTCTTCCTGCTCCAGCCGCTCAAACAGGCGCCAGCGGGACTGCCTGCTCCCTCCTCCTCGCGGCCGGCTATGCTGCCGCGCAGGCCTCACCACCCGACCGTACTCCCATCACTGGCCTAGCCATCCCTCTACTCACCCACACCTGCTATTATTCTCCGGCGACGGTAGACGAACCAGTAAACCCTCGTACAGTCGTACTCCCCTCCGCGTCGGAAACAACTGTCGAGTCTTCCCTGCCTCCATGTTGTCCCCTTCCTAGGCCTCGCTGTCGTCCACTGCCCTGGTGCTCTCGGCGCGGCGTGGTCAACGTGGTCAAGGAACGACTTCCATCGAACGTGGACTGTACGTGGAGAGGCTGACAGCTGGGTCCACGGCGGCAGCAAGGAAGTGCCTCGTTATTACGTGGAAAATAATGATTCCTCCACCTGATAGCAAGGACCCACCGGACGGGCCACCATATTTCGTGAAAAAAACGTTTCCCCCCTGACTGCTGGGACCCACCAGCTACACCTTCGCACGCAAAGAAGTGCGTCCGGGCAAAAAAACGATTCGCCCCCTGGCTGCTGGGACCCACCAGCTACATCTTCGCACGCAAGGAAGTGCGTCCGGGAAAAAAACCAGAATGATTTGCCCCCCTGGCTGTTGGGGCCCACCAGCCCCCCGACTGCTGGGACCCACCAGCTACATCTTCGCATGCAAGGAAGTGCGTCCGGGAAACAAAAAAACGATTCGCCCCCTGACTGCTTGGACCCACCAGCTACATCTTCGCAGGCAAGGAAGTGCCTGACAGTCGGGACCCACCTGGTGTAGCGACCCGACCTCAGACGGTCGAGCCTCTGTGTATCTGTGCCATCCCTGGATCGGTATGTTGGCACACACAGTACATCAATGTATATATCAAAGGGCAATCACATGTATAAATAACGTAAAACTGATATATACCTCATAAGTCTCAGCGGAAACAAACAATCAGGTGTGGAGTCCCATCAACGCCATCGGCAAGTTGAGTATAGACCGTAACCCTGTATCGTAACTCTTACTCGTCGAAGAATATCTACAACATGATACGTTGCAGCCGTGTAGGTCAGTACATTGAATGTACCAGCAAGATCACAATAAGAGAAAACAAAAGATAAACTATACTATATGCAATATGGCTTTGTGGCTCTGTAACTGAGTTTTGTTTGCAGAAAAGCTGGTTTTATTTTCCCTACATCAAAGGAATTAACTGGAGTCTGTACAACGGAGTTTTCTATCATGACATGGTTCCGCCAACCAATGTCTCATAGCCCAAATCATCATAAGTTGCCCACAATTAATTTATTAGTCCGGTGTTGAGAGTTCCGAGATAGATCCAAGTCCAGAGGCTCAAATTGTCCATAATCGGGGACACGGCTAATCGATTAGGTTTTAACCCTCTGCAGAGGTTTGTACACTTTACCCGCAAGATTCGATCCCTCTCTTTACATTCTCGCACTTCAGGGTGTTTGAGAACAAGATGACTGAAACATGGTCTTCCGAAGAGTTCCTCTGACCATTGTCCGGTGCTCATCCAATCCTACCGTAGTTCTACATCTGCTAGCACCATCCCAGCCAGAGTCACAACTAAGGTCAACCAAGCCAGAGCCCATAGTGACTTGCGGTTGCACAGGTAAGCTTCCGGGCATGAAGTATTCTTCCGTCTCTTTGAGTCTGGGTGAAGCTTTCCGCAAGATGTCATGGCGCTTCTCCATGCATCCCGGCCAACCACTGGTTTCTCCAGGGTGCCCGTCAACCGTCCTTTACCCAGTAATGTGTATTGAATTCTTGTCTCGAGTCTCGAAATCTTGAGGAGTCCTGAAGATGCAGTCCTTGCCGATGCCATCACGAAGTTGTCGCCATTGACGTAGAGTCCTCCTTCTTCACACCACTCTCATGCACTCATACCAAACCCCGTCTACTATAGCGTAGCATTAGAACTATATAACGTCCCGGGCTTGATATTAGGGAGATGGTTCCTACCTCATGCATTCTACTCAACTGCAAGAAATCAATATCACTACTGGAGGGATTATTGAAAGGGTGCTACTACATGCAAATAAAACATAGGTATGAAAAACATGGTCAAAGTGAACTTGCCTGGTAAGTTGATGAAGATAATAATGCTCTCGGAAACTTTAATAAACTATTCATCACTCCGAGAAAATCTATAATCAAACATAGCAATCATATAAGAAAACATACTAGCAAGCAATTCTAACACTCATAATAAAATCAATAAAAAAAGCAAATCATCAAGGGACACCAAATAAAAACCAAAGATAAAACTACACCACAAAACTACTAAAGAAAACTCGAAGACATAACACCAAATATTTTTGTCCTAAGAAAAAAAACTTAATAACAATTAAAGCACTAAATTATTAAATTAACAGAAAAGAAAAAAATAAAACAACTATTTAAGAGAAGGTATTTTTCATAAACTTTTAGTAGCAAAAAGAAACAAATAAAAAGCATTTATAAAACTCTAACTATGACCTATACAAGTTTTCATACAAAACTAAAGTAAATAAATTTTTAAAACAAAAATAAAATTGTCTACTGTTTTATAACAGAAACAAAACTAAATTTGTCAAAAGTGACAAAAAGAAATAATTTAAAAACAATTAAAACTATAAAGAAAATGTTAAAACAAAAGTAGAACTAAAACAATACTGTTTTGCCTAAAAATATAATTTAAAAATAAATTAAAATAAATAACTATATTCTACTAGATAAACCAAACAATAACAAAACAGTAGCAAAAAGAATCAATCAAAAATATTTCATAAAACTCAAGATATGACCAAAATAGTGATTTGGATAAATTTCATCAAATTCAATTTTTAAATACTCAAATTTGAGATCCAATGGTACAAACAGAAACTTCAACAAATTTTGAATCTAATGCAAAAAGAATCAATTAATTTGGATCTAAAACATAGAAGTTATAAGCACTATAAAATTCAGAACTATTCTGTTTTTAAAACAGAAACGGAAATAACAAAAAAAACTAACGGGCGCTACCGGGCCGAATTGGGTGCGATCTGGAACTAAATAGCGCGCATGCGTTTAATAGGCAAATATAGGTCTACGGCCAAACGGAGTAAACCGATCGGCTAAACCGACTAAACCTGAATCGATCTAAACCGAATAAAAACTGAAACAAACCAGAACTAAACCGATCTAACAAAATAACCCAAATTGTTCGATCTAATCTAATCTAATGCGTTGACTACAGATCCGATGGCTGAGGGTGTTCCTGGTGCTCACAGTGAGGGCAGGGGAGCTCCGGCGTGGTCGGCAGCTTCCGGCGTCGACGGTGTGGCGGCTCCGGTGATCCTCCGGCGACGGCGACAGCACCAGGTGATGTAGAGGACGACGGCGATCACGGGGGTGGTAGGCGGCGAGCTTGGGGACGACGTAGTCGAGCAGGGCGAGATCGATGGCGGCGGTGATGCTCGGTGATGAAGGGGGCGATGATCCTCGCAGTTGTAGGCGGCGGTGGTGGTGTTCAGGCGATGCGGGGGAGCAAGGGGAGGTCGGGGGAGGTCTCGGGGATGGGTGGGGTGGTCGGGGTGATGCGGTAGGGCGGCAATGGCGCCGCGGCGGCGCTCTGCTCCGGCGAGCGACAGGCGGTGAGGGAGAGGGGTTCAGGGGTCGGGGAGGGGCGGAATGGGTCGAGGGGAAAAGGGGCATTTATAGGGGAGGGTACTTGGAGGAGAGGGAAGCTCCGAAAGGAAAGGGGAGCAGCGGCGGATCCGGTCGCCGGCGAGAAGGAAAGGGGCGCGGGGAGGAGGAAGGTGATCGCGCGAGACGCGCGAGCGGTCGGTGGGTCCCACGCGCAGAGAGAGGGGGGAAAGGAAAGAGGGATCGGGTGGGCGAATCCTATGGGATTCGGTCGCGGTTGCGCGCGGCTGGGTCGGCCCGTCTAGTGGGCCGCGGGAGAGAGAGAGGTAGCTGGGCCTGGGGACTTCAGTCTTTTTTTAAGGTTTTTCCTATTCTTTTTAAACACAGAACAAAAAGAAAGAAATAAACAAACTAAATAATAAATGTATATAGGCATATAATATATCAAAATGACCGCAAAAATAAATCCTACAACATGAACATTTTTACAAAGTGAAATAAAATACACAAAAGTTCTAATAAATAAATAAGTACTTCTGATGCAATTAAAATTCAAAATAAAACTACTTTAAATACCAAAATTATTTCAAACTTAATTTTCTCCATTTTTCTAATGTAGGGAATCATTTTACCCTATTTTCTATATATTTTAATTTTGGAGAAAATAATTTGAAATAAAACTAAATAAGTCCAAATGGTTTTGAATTTAAAAAATCAAACCATCTTCAAACCTTTCTTCATACTTCCAACTCATATTTCATATACTTTGAAGAAGTCATTTTATCTTCCCTCATGAAAATCATTGAGTTGCATAAAGTTTATGAATTTGAAATACTTTCAGATGGAATTCAAATCTTCTTTTTTCAAAAACCCTTTTCATTTCAAATGGAAGAAGTCATGTCATCTTCACTCTAGTGTTATGATGATGAAATGAATTTGTATCCTCAGAGATCAAAAGTCAAAAAGAAAGCCTGGAAAAGTCATTTCATTTCCTCTCATTAAACTTTCAAAAAGTTTCAAATTCCACTCAATTTCACACAATCAATCACTCAACAATCAAATAAACAAATCAGAATTATTTATTTAATATAACATTTCAAAATTTAGAATTTTGGGATGTTACACCTGGTCGAAGCGTACATGGCGTTGTCATTCTGGTCGCGAACGTGTACGTACATATATACTGGTGGATGTAGAGACGCGCACGTGTCGTAGTAGAGGCGGCCAGGGTGCAAGAAAGAAAATACGGCCACGTATGTGTACATACGGGCGGGGTCTCGAACGCCTACTCGCACATACGTACGGCGAGGGCTCGTGTACATGGCTGGGTTGGAACGGAGAAACAACGTTGTCGTCGTGTTCATGGGGAGGCAACGGAATGCGTCGTGTTCATCGGGAGGCAACGCGGCTGGGTTGGACGGAATGTGTGGTCGTGTTCATCGGGAGGGCTTGGATGGAAGAGGCAATGGAAACAAGGCCTGGTGTACTGCACAACGAAGGAAACGGACCTCCTACGGTCGAAACGGGGGTCCTGTTAATCGGGAGGGGTGTGGCGTACCGCAAAACGGAGGAAACGGACCTCCTACGGTCGAAACGGGGGTCCTGTTGATCAGGAGGGGTGTGGCGGACCGCAAAACGGAGGAAACGGACCTTCTACGGTCGAAACGGGGGTCCTGTTGATCGGGAGGGGTGTGGCGTACCGCAAAACGGAGGAAACGGACTTGTGTTGGAGCGCTACGGTCGAAACGGGGTCCTATTCATTGGGAAGGGTGTGGCATACCGCAAAACGGGACTCCACGGGATACTGTTCATCTCCACCGTCGACCCCCTCCAGCCTCCACGAGCTACTGTTCATCCACCGTCGACCTCCTCCAGCCTCCACGGGCTCCTGTTCATCTAGCCTCCACCGCGCGCTACTCCACCGGCTACTGTTCAACCACCCCTCCACCATCTATTGTTCATCCAGCCCTCCACACCACGGGGTCCTGTTCAACCACCCCTCCACAGGCACCCCTCCACCGTCTACTGTTCATCCTGCCCTCCACACCACGGGGTCCTATTCATCCACCCCTCCACGGGCACCCCTCCACCGTCTACTGTTCATCCAGCCCTCCACCACACCACGGGGTCCTGTTCATCCAGAGGCAACGCCACCGCTCACTGTTCATCCAAACCCCCCACAACACTCACTGTTCATCCCATCGATCGGCTTCAGTTAGCAGCAGTAGCCAAGGAATCTCTCGATCGGGTTCAGTTAACAGCCATCGATCGATCGCTCGGGTTCAGTAACGCATAGCCTGCAGTGCAATCGCTCGGGTTCAGTTAGATCCCAATGCCTCGCTCGGGTTCAGTTAGAGCCAACGCCTCGCACACACGCGCATACGTGTACGAGAGAAACGCGCATCGCTCGGCCCCCGACCTCCCACCGTAACCGGGAAATCCCCAAAATTTTCCTCCCCCTCGCTTCTACCACGGTTTTTTCCGTCATGGACGGCCCAAAGAATGTCATGCAGCTGCGTCTCCGGCCCGCCCAGAACGAAAAGCCCATTTTCTGTCATGATTTTTTGTCATAGAAGTAGGAGCCCACCACACCTATGATGATACCGGGTTTTGTCACAATTATCGTCATAGAAGTGTCGTATGTATGACAGAAAAAAAATTCGTTTGGCCCAAAATGTCACGGATGTGTCTTTTTTTTGTAGTGTCGATCTATGCCAAGTCAACAAACACCATCGGAAACACCTGTAGAGCATCTTTATAGTCACCCAATTACGTTGTGATGTTTGATAGCACACTAAGTGTTCCTCCGGTATTCAGGAGTTGCATGATCTCATAGTCATAGGAACATGTATAAGTTATGGAGAAAGCAATAGCAACAAACTAAACGATCATCGTGCTAAGATAACGGATGGGTCAAGTCAATCACATCATTCTCTAATGATGTGATCCCATTAATCAAATGACAACTCATGTCTACGGTTAGGAAACATAACCATCATTGATTCAACGAGCTAGTCAAGTAGAGGCATACTAGTGACACTTTGTTTGTCTATGTATTCACACATGTACTAAGTTTCTGGTTAATACAATTCTAGCATGAATAATAAACATTTATCATGATATAAGGAAATATAAATAAAAACTTTATTATTGGCTCTCAGGCATATTTCCTTCACTACCTATCATATTCATCATACAATATTTTCTTTTATAGCATGGACATTTGGACTTGAATGATTCAAACCAATAGTCTATAATTTGACATGAAAACATCAATACTCACGCATATCAATAAGAAACCATGTCTTTCAAAATATCAACACTAAAGAAAGGTATCCCTAACCTATTATGCTCAATCATTGGTCCATTCATGAAACACACTCAAATATTGGCTACATCTAATGCACAAGTATGACAATAGTGTTCCCTAGTTGGTGCTTTATAAGAGAAGATGGAGACTGGATAATTAAAAAATAAAATTTGCATAAAAGTAAATAGATATGCCCTTCGCAGAGGGAAGCCTAGATTTGTAGAGGTGCCAGAGCTCATAACTTAAATTGAGAAATAAAATTATTTTGAGAGGCATCCTTTTCCTGTCAACGAAAACGACTGAGAATTACCAATATCTTCCATGCTAAATAAATCATAGGAGGTTCTCAAACAGAAAGTAAATTTTATTTCCTTCCCACCATTCTCACATGGGCTAGCCGTATCCACGGGTGTCTTCCATACCAACACTTTCCAAGGAATTTATTATTAACAACATATAATTTTGTTTTCATTTTGGGACTGGTCATCCCTATTACCTGCCACGCCGTTGTGCAATGACAAGCGAATAAACACTCATCGTGAGAATAAAATACCTAGCATGAAAAATATTGACCACCCTCTGCCGCTTCATGAGCGGTATGGGCACACAAAACGGTTAGAGTTCGCACACACAAATTTACTTGAAACGGCATGGAAATACCGCATATTGGTAGGTATGATGGACTCATTTGGCACAACTTTGGTTTAAGGAGTTGGATGCACAAGCAACATTCCCGCTTACTACAAGTGAAGGCTAGCAAATAGATTGAGAAGCAACCAACCAAAAAACAAAAACAGACATAAACATGCATTAAACATAACTAACACTGAATAATGCACCATAAGTAGGATATAACTTCATTGCATAATTATTGACTTTATGTGCATGCATGGGAAATCACAAACCTTAACACCAATATTCTTACTAAAGCATAATTACTTACCAACATGACTCACATAGCACTATCTCCATATCGCAAAACTATTGCAAGGAATCAAGTTTATAATATCCCATTATCTTCATGAAAGTTTTTATTATATCCCTCTTGAATACTCATCACTTTGGGACCAAATTTGTATCTTATGCAAATTACCATTGCTATTATCAACTCTCCAGATAATAGAAGTGAAGCATGAGAGTGCATTTCTTTAGAACATAATTATATCAACTCTCAAAATAATATAAGTGAAGCATGAGAGTGCATTTCTTTAAAATTTACTAACTCTCAAAATAATATAAGTGAAGCAAGAGAGTTTATTTCTTTAAAATATAACCATCGACGTGCTCAAAAAGATATAAGTGAAGTACTAGAGCAACTGCCTAGCTAGCTCAAAAGATTTAAGTGAAACACATAGAGTATTTTAGCAAATAATGATATGCGTGTGGTTCTGTCAAACAATTGTGATAAGAAAGGATGATTGTGACAAACTAAAAGGCAAACAAAGCAAATATTCATATAATACAAGATGCTCCACACAAAACTCATGATATGTGACGAATAAAAATATAGCTTCAAGTAAAATTACCGATGGTCGTTATAAGAAAGAGGGGATGCCTTTCGGGGCATCCCCAAGCTTAGTTGCTTGGGAGTCCTTGAATATTGCCTTGGTGTGCCTCGGGCATCCCCAAGCTTAGGCTCTTTCCACTCCTTATTCATTCATCCATCGTGATCTCACGCAAAAGTTAAAAACTTCAATCACACAAAACTCAACAAAACCTCGTGAGTTCCGTTAGTATAATAATGCAAATCACTACTTTAAGTACTGTTGCAAACCCATTCATATTTTATTTTTGAATTATATATACTGTATTCTAACTTCCCCATGGCTTATACACCCCGATACAATCCATAGTTTCATCGAAACAAGCAAAACAATGCATCAAAAAACAGAATCTGTCAAAAATAGAACAGTCTGTAGCAATCTAAACATTGACCATAGTTATGTAACTCCACAATTTCTAAAAAAATAGGACAACGTGGGAAATTTGTATATCAATCATGCTTACAAAATTCATAATTTTATCACGCTCCAGAATTTTAATAATTCTGCTACTCGAACGCAAAAGTTTTTGTTAATGCATAGAATCAAAGCAATTATCACCCAAATCATTCCAAAGGCTTTGCTTGGCACAAAAACTAATTAAAACATCAAAACACAATCATAACAATAGCATAATTGTGTGTACTCAAGAAAACAGAAAAATAAACTATTGGGTTGCCCCCCAATAAGCTCTTTCTTTATAGCCATTAAGATGGTCTTGAGATTTCAACGATGCTCACACGAAAGATAATAATTGAAACACAAAGAGAGCATCATGAAACATGTGACAAACACATTTAAGTCGAACTCTCTTCCTATGCATAGGCATTTTATAAGCAAACAATTTATCAAGACGAGCAATTTCTAGCATATGCAAGGAAGAAGAATAAAACATAAACAATCTCAACATGAAGAGAGGAAATTTAGTAACATGAAAATTTCTACAACCATATTTCCCTCTCTCATAATAATTACATGTGGGGTCATATTCAAATTCAACAATATATCTATCACATAACATATTCTCTACATGATCCACATGCATGCAAAGTTGACACTCTTCATATATAGTGGGATTATCATCAAATAAAGTCATGACCTCTCCAAGCCCACTTTTATAAAAAAAATCATAAAATTGATCGTTCTTCAAAGTAGTGGGATCATTATTACCTAAAGTTGGGACTCTTCCAAACCCAGTTTCAATATTTATTTCAAACACTATTATCAATATCATATTCATCACGAGGCTTAAATAAATTTTCAAGATCATAAAAAGAATCACCCCAATCATGATCATTGCAATAAGTAGTGGACATAGCAAAATTAGCATCCCCAAGCTTAGGGTTTTGCATATTCTTAGCACAACTGACATTAACAAAATTTATAATAACATCATTGCAATCATGCTTTTCATTCAAGGAGCTATCATGAATCACTTTATAAATTTCTTCTTTTCACACTTCATCACAATTTTCAGATTCACAAATCTCAAGCAAAACTTCATAAAGATAATCTAGCGAACTCAATTCACTAGCAATTGGTTCATCATAATTGGATCTTTTAAAAATATTAGCAAGTGGATGAGGATCCATAAGTTTTTTTATGATTTCCAATAAACACATAATTATGGCAAACAAACAAGCAATGCGACAAAGTAAAACATTTTTGTGTTTTTTATAAAATATTTTAGAAGTGAGAGAGATAAAAATAAGAGGCAAATGGAAAAATATCTAGATGCAAGGAGATGAATGTTTATGCATAGGTACTTGATAGATGTTGATGATGTCTCCCCAGCAATGGCGCCAGAAATTCTTCATGCTACTTGTGAGCTGTGTTGGGATTTCCTCGAAGAGGAGAGGATGATGCAGTACAGTAGAGATAAGTATTTGCCTCAATTATGAAACAAAGGTTATCAATCCAGTAGGATAACCAAGCAACACTATGTAAACAACACCTACACACAAACAACAAATACTTGCAACCCAACGCGTAGAGGGGTTGTCAATCCCTCAACGGTTATGAGCAAGATTAAATTGCATATGTTTTGATTGATAGATCTGAGAAAAATAAAAAATAAAATAAAATTACAGCAAGGTATTTTTAGTTTTAATATATGATAGAAAATAGACTCGATGCCATAGTTTTCACTAGAGGCTTCTCTCGAAAAAAAATAGCATATGGTGGGTAAACAAATTACTGTTGGGCACTTGATAGAAAAGAAAATAATTATGACTCTATCCAAGGCAATGATCATGTATTTAGACATCATGTCCAAGATTAGTAGACCGGACGATTCTGCATCTAGTGTATTAAGTTCATGGAAAACGGAGTAATGCTTTAAGCAAGATGACATGACGTAGACAACATAAACTCGCGTATGAATAAACTCCATCTTGTTACCCTTAATAGCAACGATACATGCGTGTCATGTCCCTTTCTGTAACTGGGATTGAGCACTGCAAGATCGAACCCAACACAAAGCACCTCTTCCCGTGGCAAGAAAAATCAATCCAGTTGGCCAAACCAAACCAATAAATCAGAGAAGAAATACGAGGCTATAACAATCATGCATAAAAGAGTTCAACGAAAACCAAAATAATATTCATGGATAGATCTGATCATAAACTCACAATTCATCAGATCCCAACAAACACACCGCAAAAAGTCATTATATCAAATAGATCTCCAAGAACACCGAGGAGAACATTGTATTGAAGATCAAAAAGATAGAACAAGACATCTAGCTACTAACTAAGGACCCATAGGTCCGTGGTAAACTACTCACGCATCATCGGAGGTACAACAAGGATGATGAAGAACCCCTCTGTGATTGTTTCACCATCCGGCAGAGTGTCGGAAAAGGCCTCTAGATGGGATCTCGTGGTTCTGCAACTTGCGACCGTGGAAAAAGTATTTCCTGGATTCCCTCATGGGTTTCCTAATTTTAGAGTATTTATAGAGACGGTATTACGTCAAACGGAGGCTCGTGGGCCCCACTAGGTACCAGGGCGCCCCCGGGGCCCCTGGCACACCCTGGTGCCTAGTGGGCCACTCCATCTTCTCATTCCCTCCCAAAACTTCCGGGGTCTCTTATTGCTAGAAAAAACTCCAAAAAGTTTCGTGGCATTTGGACTTCGTTTGGTCCTGATATTCTGCAAAGTAAAAAACAACTAGCACTGGGCACTAAGTCAGTAGGTTAGTCCCAAAAAATGATATAAAGTTGCTTATAAATGTATATAAAACATCCAAGATTGATACTAAAATAGCATGGAACAATCAAAAATTATAGATACATTGGAGACGTATCAAGGCGTACGACATCAAGGCGGTGGCGCTATGCGGCTGCAAATTGAATCTCAACTGCCCAATTGGCACAACCAATGTGCCAACGCCCGTCGAAATCATCCACTGAGTGGTATCTAGACGCGAGGTATGGGAGAACCGGGAGGCGTTCAAGCAGCTCGAGGTGGCGTGCGTAGACGAAGAGTACATGCCCGTCAAGAGATCATGGTTGAGGAGCGCCGGGTACTCGAGTTGTGCCAGAAGGGGGTTCATGATGTCGATGAGGCCAAGCCGTCAGGGAGAAGGGGGTCCGAGGCTGAAGTGATCAACCTTTCGTCGGACTAGTTTAATTTCGTAATCTGCAATGCAGTTTGAACTAAATTGTGCTATCTATATCCGTGTTTGCAATGTAGTTTGAACTAAACTAAGTTATGAATGTTGAAATATTTGTCTATATAAGTGATAAGGGTTCATATAAGTGACCTACATTTCAAGAGATTGACCAGAGATGCACTGATTTACTTCATTTTTCATTCTCATTTGAAATTATGGTTATACTTTGATTCCTGATTAACAAGAAGTTCTATTTACATTAATTAAGCCATTGTACTTATTTGCATTGTACTTCATGCACAAGGTTGTATATTTGTTGATCCTTTCATCTTTCTAATCATATCCAGGCGAATTGACGGAGTACGGGAAGCTTAGAAATAAAACTATGAAGGATAATGCAGCTTTGATTTTACAAAGATTGCGGGAAAAAGACCTAGAACCTGCTGATTTAGAGCTTGCCCATTCTAAAGCATGGGTATTCGCATGTGGGACGAATGCAGTTTCACAGGAAAAGGGGGGTATCTCTTCTGACGAGGAAGCTGAAGATACATAGAGTGTCGACATATTAGAAAGGAGAGTTGTTGGTACTGAGATTGCATCACCTGTTGTATACGAACGTATGTCTTGTGAACTAAAATGTGTGAAGAATGTACCTGTATACATGCAGGTAGTATGTGAAACTATCAAGAAGACTCTGACTCACATTCTGGATGAAATTTAGGGTTTGAATATTTCCATGGTTGTGCTTCATCAACAGATTCAATCTATCAAGACTGCACTTAAAATCTTAGGCAAAGAACATGACGTCGTGCACAAAGGCAACAAAGAGAAAAAAATTGCTCTTGAGAAGACTCTTCAAGATATTGACGGAGCTCTATGCTACATCACGAGGATTCTGTCACAATAATTCATTGCCACCAGCTGAAAAACACCGCCATCATGGTGGTGCATTGTTTGAAGGTGATGAAACCGACAGGACCGTCTACGATAAGATCCACGATGGACCCACATGGAAGCATCCTGGTCAGCAACTGTTGGTCACACCTATCAGAATCTTTGACCGATCAAACCAGCGGACCGATCACTCGTCGCCAAAAAGATCTTAGGCGACAGACTGGGCTATCATAGGTGACAATCTAGGCCATCAACAAAAACGACAATTGCTGACATTTGTTGGTTCGTCCCTTAAAATGCGATCTTGCGCGGCGAAAAAAATGGTATGGTAAAATTTTTATTTTCCATGACGGCGTTTCAGTGACGATCGGAAAACGTCACTAGTATACTTTCCATGACGAAAAAGGATTATACGTGACACAAGTGAAACGCCGCAAAATAGAGCAAATTTTGTAGTGAAGACTCTAAGGACACTGAGATGTTGAGCTTGAAGATGGAGGATTTGGATGACAATGCATGAATAATTGTGCAAACCATGCGTGATAGGATATTGAGGCGCACGGCGGCCGAGCTGCAGGCGGATGATGAGGAGGAGCCGGTGGCAGAGTGAGGTGCAGGCTTGGATAGTCAGTCGACAAGGCAAAAGATCTAACTTTTTTTTGCAAGGACTGTTGGACTAAGATTCTTTTGTGATCGGACATGTAAAAATTATACATACGGGGGGTGCGAAGCCGCTCCTCTCGCCCGCTCCTCCTAGGGTTTCCCGCGCCGCCACCGGCCCCCGTCGCCGCTTGCCCTCCCCCGCCCCCCGCCCCCTCCTCCTCCCGTCCCTCCCCCCTCCCTCCCCTGTAACCCCCGCGTCCCCCCCCCCCCCCGAGCTGGTCGACCGGGGGCCTCGTCCCATCTCTCCTCCGCGCTCCCCTCGCTCCTCCCTCCTCCCGTCGTCGCCGGCGGGCGCCGTCGGGCCTTGCCCGCGTGGTGCTGCCGGTGGCGGCGGGCCTGTCCTTCCCCGCGCGCTGTCCCTCCTGCTCGGGCATGGTGGCCGGTGGCGGTGCCCTTCGGCCGGCGGCGGCGTGGCAAGGTGGCGGAGCTGCTGCTTGCCACGGTGGCTCTCGACGCGGCGGCACATCCATTGGTTGTGGGGCGGCACGGTGGCGCTGTTGGCCGGCGGCGCCCACCAAGCCCAGATCTGGGCCCGTTTGGGCCCGTCTGGGTTGGGTCGGGCCGGTGGCACGGCGCTCGGCGGCGTCGCTTCCTGGTGGCAGTGGTGAGGCGGCGGCGGTCTATGGGCAGCGAGTTCTTTGTTGGTCGGCGTGTTGCAGCGCGGTGACAGGGATTGTCCGGGTCCACGTGGGCCCGGCCGGGCCGTAGGGCCCGGCAAGTCCTCATCGCCGTTGTCTCCTTTCCCTCTCCAGGCCTCGTGTTGGCAGCTCCAGGGAGACGGCGAGGGTGGTCCGGTAACCGTGGTGGCACATGCTGGTGGGCGGCTACGTGGGTGGTGCACTACGAAGTGTCTGAAGTGGTGGTGGTGGTTGTGGATCGGGAGAAATCCCTGTCGGCTTGTCGACACCGATACGCTGACGCCTGTGGGCGCCGTCGGACCTTCCTGAGGGGCATCGGGTATACCCCTTCCCCACTATTCCTCGCGTACCGGGGAAACCCTAGAACTTGTTCGGGCAACAGCGGCGGCATCGTCACATTCCTTTTTTGAAGGTGTTGCTTGGTGCGCGGGGCTTCGGGATGCTGGAAGCGTGGTGGTACTTCTTCGAAGGGTGCAACGGTTGCCGGTCTTTCTTTCTTCGTTGATCTGCCGATGTCGGCATTTATTTCTCTTTTTTCTTCTTGTTTTTTTGGGCTTTTCTGTGCTGCGGCCTCGGCAAGCTGGATGTATCGGGTGTTTGCTTTATAATATAAAGTGGAGGGAAACTCTTTTTTCTTAAAATTATACATACTTGCTTCTTTTTAGTTGTGATTGGGCGCGTGCGATGTGATCCGGCGCTATGCATGTGATTTGAAATCTGTAGAACCTAGACGGAAGTTTAAGTGAGGCAGTTGAATGGCCAGCTCCCGTATTATTATTCGCGGACTCGTTTCATCGGTTCGTAGATGGATACGATGTCACGCGTAGCGTTGGAGATGTCATAGACGAGCAACTAGCCGGTGGTGATCGTTGGTGCGGCAACGACGAAGCAACGAAGCCGTAGCATACGTACGCAACACTGAATTCGGTATTATTAATACACGACCTTAAATACTCACCGAATTCCCGTGCTCGGCAGCGTCCACGAACGATGTACGCATTGAATCGTATTGATCAACTTGAACGTACCAGTAGGACCGGTCGCAACGTCCACGTACTGATGTGGTCAGAATGCACCGCGGTACTCCAACGAATACACTAATACATGCAAGAAAAGGCTGTGATTTCCCTTTCGTGTCCGACGGATACACCGGTACATGCAACGTCCTCAGCCTACAAAGCACAATTCGAGGGGCACGCCATTTCGCCTATGTACGCAGTACGCTGCTGTCCGGAGAGTTTGGACTGAGGATAGACTTGTCTGTCATGGATGGCCCAACTGCAGTCTTTGCCCTCTTTATAAACAAGTTCAGGAGACGTCGGCACATCTCCTATGTCACTGCCACTTCTCAGTGAGAGTTTGGTGTGGCATTGTCGATTGGCTCGGCCTATCGGATGTTAAACCCCGAAACCGGCCTATCGGATGTTAAACCCTGAAACCGGAGCACGATGGGTAGCGTCCGTAGATGAGTGGTGGATCGGTGTCTCGCAAGCTAGAGGTCACGCAAGGAAGGCCATGTCCTCCATGCTGATGTTGATCTCCTGGGAGCTTTGAAAGAAACGCAATGCAAGGGTCTTGCGCAACACCGCGACTCCTACAATGATCATTGTGCGCAACATTAAGGATGAAGTTGAGTTATAGGTGTTAGTGGGTGCTAGGCACTTGGGGTTTTGTTACGCCGCGAGAATGATGACCTCCGTATTCCACACCCCTTGCAGTGTGATGTTTAAAACTCTCTCTTAATTAACGAAATAGTAAATCTTTTGTCTTGTTTTTTAAAAGAAACTTTGAAATGGCAGCGATTGGGTCGGTCGACTGCGTGCGTGCGTGCATGGGCTCGTAGGAGCTTTGAAAGAAACGCAATGCAAGGGTCTTGCGCAACACCGCGACTCCTACAACGATCATTGTGCGCAACATTAAGGATGAAGTCGAGTTATAGGTGTTAGTGGGTGCTAGGCACTTGGGGTTTTGTTACGCCGCGAGAATGATGACCTCCGTATTCCACACCCCTTGCAGGGTGATGTTTAAAACTCTCTCTTAATTAACGAAATAGTAAATCTTTTGTCTTGTTTTTTAAAAGAAACTTTGAAATGGCAGCGATTGGGTCGGTCGACCGCGTGCGTGCGTGCATGCATGGGCTCGTAGGAGCTTTGAAAGAAACGCAATGCAAGGGTCTTGCGCAACACCGCGACTCCTACAACGATCATTGTGCGCAACATTAAGGATGAAGTCGAGTTATAGGTGTTAGTGGGTGCTAGGCACTTGGGGTTTTGTTACGCCGCGAGAATGATGACCTCCGTATTCCACACCCCTTGCAGGGTGATGTTTAAAACTCTCTCTTAATTAACGAAATAGTAAATCTTTTGTCTTGTTTTTTTAAAGAAACTTTGAAATGGCAGTGATTGGGTCGGTCGACCGCGTGCGTGCGTGCATGGGCTCGTAGGAGCTTTGAAAGAAACGCAATGCAAGGGTCTTGCGCAACACCGCGACTCCTACAACAATCATTGTGCGCAACATTAAGGATGAAGTCGAGTTATAGGTGTTAATGGGTGCTAGGCACTTGGGGTTTTGTTACGCCGTGAGAATGATGACCCCGTATTCCACACCCCTTGCTGGGTGATGTTTAAAACTCTCTCTTAATTAATGAAATAGTAAATTTTTTGCCTTGTTTTTTAAAAGAAACTTTGAAACGGCAGCGATTGGGTGACCGCGTGCGTGCGTGCATGGGCTCGTAGGCGGTACCACGTGACAAGAACGTAACATGGCGATGAAGACGGAGGCACGTACTACGTGGCCGCCATGGACGGGACTGGGCACTCGGCGCTGAAGAACACCGCCACTGACTAGTCAGACCTCAGTACTACCATCACCACCATCACGCACGGCCCATCCGGCCATGTTTCCTCCTCATCCATCCATCCATCCATCCTCTCGAGTCCTCACCGTCCCATTCCTTCCCCGCGACTCCGTAGCGGGGACTCGTGTCGGTCGGCCTGGCTGGCGCCAGTGCTCCGGGACGAAGGGACAGCCTGTTTTTGGGAAGGTTGTGATGATCGCCGTAGGCATGGGCGGGCTTCATGGTTTGTACTGCAGCAGCAGCAGCGGAAGGATTGGATTGGATCGGATCGGATTGGAGGGCAGGTTGCATGCACGCACTTGATGACTGGAGCGGCGAGGAGGAGCCCAGCTGGCTCCCGCTGCTCCACCTGCCACCCGCCATTGATGCCGATGTGTCCTCCCCTCCCGCCCGCTGCCACTGTGGATGCTTTACTCCGATTCATTGGCCGCAGTCCCGGTTCCGCAGTACAACGCGCAAATGCATCGCACGCACCCCACGCCCGCCCGCTCGGCAATGGCCGATTATTTGTTTATCAGTGCATGCGTCCTCCCGATTGAAATGTGATGGACTGTGCTAACCGGGGCCGTCCATGCGCCTATTAGCCACTGTGATGTCTCATGATGTGCCGACTTCACTAGGGCCGAGTGGAATTTCTTTGGAGGATATTACAAGCGGCTATACGACAGACATGCGTTAGGGTAGTAGTAGGGTAAGGAAAGGATTAAAGGGCCTGAAATCCGTGTCCCCCTGCCTGGACAAGTCCAAATGCGAGGCTGTCCGCTCGTCGTGCAGAGGCGTCCAAATCAGGGTGCCCGCACCTAACGACAGCTTGTCCATCGGAGCACTGGCGGATCATACTGTACTCGCCATCAGCCTTGACGGACGGGGCGGCCCACCCAACCAGAAACGTTACGGGGCCGGCTTCGGCCATTTCAAATTCAAAAACGGAGCACAACGCACCGTATGTACGACCGTAAGTAACCCACTCACCACTCAACCACACGTAAAAATTCAGCCCAATGAGATGAGACCTCACCAGCTGCACGTACACGTACACTGCAGTACACGCCAAGCACCGGGAACCTTGCCCTGGACGGGAGGCCGGCCAGTGCCATGCCAGCGAGCCAGCCAGCCCCGGCCGGCGTCCGTTCCTTCGGCGAGGGGGAAACCGGGCGAACCTTCCCCGCATCCCAGACCTGCCCGCACATGCCACGCCATGCCACGGCCGGATCAGATCACGCACCCCGCAGGCCGCAGCTGCCGATCTAGAAGGCCATGAACTGTAAAGCTGAGCCGTGCCGGGGGAGTGGCGAGCAAAAGCGCCCCCCTCGCAAAAGCTGCGCGCTCCCCCACGCCCATCTACCCCGGCTCGTCCGTCCACCCATCTACCCCGACCCCGGCACGACGTCACGTCGCCCGCCCCCTTTCGCGGACGCCGCGGCGCCGATGGGATGAGATGGGATATCGGGATGGACGCGGTCAAATAAAGTCGCCCGCGCGGCCCCACCACTCCTCCCTCCGCGTACGTACGCCCGGGCTGGATCCAGGGTGCCTCCAGCTGCCGCGCGCCGAGCCCCAAACCGGATCCACCCGCTCCACGGCGCCACGGCATTTACTCCCTCCGTAACCCGCAGACGCGCACTCGCCCGTTGGATGCCACTCACTGCCTCGCCACAGCCTGTCCAAATCCAAAGCAGCCACCCTCCCCGGCCGTATAAATACCGCCACCCTACTGCCCGATCAAACCATCAACCAGCCATTCCAATCCATCACCATCCACCAAGCTCAGCTCAGCTCAGCCACCACACTTCACTGGGTAGCAGCTAGTGAGAAAGAAAGATCGTTGGAGCGCAAGATGAGGGCGGCGGCGCTCGGCATTGTGGCCATGGCCTGCCTCGTGGCGGTGGCGCGGGGCGGCAACTTCATCCAGGACTCGGAGATGACCTGGGGGGACGGCCGGGGGAAGGTCGTCGACGGCGGCCGCGGGCTCGACCTCACGCTCGACAAGACCTCCGGCTCCGGCTTCCAGTCCAAGAGCGAGTACCTGTTTGGTAAGATTGATATGCAGATCAAGCTCGTCCCCGGCAACTCCGCCGGCACCGTCACCACCTTCTACGTAAGCATCTTCCGTACTCAGTAGTACATTCTCAGTCGGTCGCCGTTCATCGGCCGTTGCCGTGTCCGTATGTACGTGATGGAAGCTGATGGTTTTCCGTGTGTGCGCGTGTGTTTCAGCTGTCGTCGCAGGGGACGGCGCACGACGAGATCGACTTCGAGTTCCTGGGCAACGTCACCGGCGAGCCCTACACGCTGCACACCAACGTGTTCGCGCAGGGGCAGGGGCAGCGGGAGCAGCAGTTCCGCCTCTGGTTCGACCCCACCAAGGCCTTCCACACCTACTCCATCATCTGGAACCCGCAGCACGTCATGTGAGTCTTCATCCTGATTCTTTTCTCTTCTTTGGAGACATAGCACCATGATGTTTGAGCTTGTCGCTGACGTGGAAGGCCTTTGGGTCACGGGCGTGCAGATTCGCGGTGGACGGCACGGCGATCAGGGACTTCAAGAACCACGAGGCGCGGGGCGTGTCGTTCCCCAAGAGCCAGCCGATGCGGCTGTACGCGAGCCTGTGGAACGCCGACGACTGGGCCACGCAGGGCGGCCGGGTCAAGACCGACTGGAGCAAGGCGCCGTTCGTCGCCTCCTTCCGCAACTTCAACGCCGACGCCTGCGTCATGTCGGGCGGCGCGCAGCGCTGCCCCGCGGGCACCATGGAGGCCTCGGCCGCCGGCGCCAACGGCGGCAGCGGCAGCGGCAGCTGGTGGAACCAGGAGCTGAGCGGCATGGGGTACCGCCGCATGCGGTGGGTGCAGAGGAAGTTCATGATCTACAACTACTGCACCGACCCCAAGCGGGTGGCGCAGGGCGTGCCCGCCGAGTGCAAGCTCCGCTGATGAGACCCTCCTGCAGCTCACAAGAACAACAACCCAGGAACCCGTCGGTCGTCTGAGATGTGTCTGGTTTCGGCTTTCGATCCGTGAGAACGAACGAAGGAAGGAAGGAAAAGTGCGCGCGCATCAGAGCTCTGTCGGATGGTGTAAATGTAGTCCCGTAGCATGCATATCGCATTCTTTCATTTGTTTCGTTGTCACACGGGGTCGATCCATGTACTTATGCAAGTTCTATAATTAGCCAGTTCCGTTTAGCCTTGAAAATCCGGACGTGGTTTATGTGTTCTTTTGCTCATGTGTACTGTGTGCGGGGATGAGGGGGCGCAGAGGTAGAAGAAGAAGGCGGCCAAAGTGGGCTTGGACGTGGGCACCCTGTGGATCTGGACCATTGGGAAGGGAAGGGGAAGCTTATCCGGGTTTAGATTATTCTAACCGAGGAAGGACACGTGCATGCTGCACGCGAGGAACAAAACAATGCCGACCGGAGGAGGACCGACATTCATGCATCGCTCGCACCCAAAATACCCAGGAATTTTTAATTAATCGAGCGGTAACTAAGGCCTGTTTGGTTTCACTAATTCATAAGTCAAAAAGTGTAAAAGGTGACTTATTTTGCTAAACGAATTCAATTTATAAGTCACCTCAACTTATAAGTCATAAGTTGTTTTACCCTAACTTAAAATTTATAAGTCACTCTCTTTTGCATGGCTTCCATCATCTTTACATAAAATAACAAAATAAAAAGATGTGCGCAGGTGACTAAAAGTTAGATAGCAACCAAACAGATGTGACTTGTAAGTTACTGGTTTTAAGTCACCTGACTTATAAATCAAGTGACTTATTAAACCAAACAGGCCCTAAACTTTTCACCGCGAGCAAGACGGTCCTCGACGCAAAGGGCTGCAATACGCCGCCAGAACCTGAGACTTAGGCAGGGCCGTGCCAGTCGGATCCACACCCATCGTGCTTGGGCCACAGCAAACCGTGCCGTGCTGGGGAGGCGCAAGCAAGGCCCAATGGACCGCCATGCCGCCTTCGGGCTGGACCTGCCCAAGCATGGCCCAATACAATAAATATGGAACTTCATCATTTTAATCAATATTTTTAATCACAACATGATCTTTTTATACCCCAGTCGTCAGTACACAAATGTAATCGTCTTACATTAGTGTATAGGGGGAGTGCATGGCTCCCTACCATCTAGTCCACCTTCACGGACAATATTCACCACGGTAGGGGAACACCCTCGCTCGCCTCGACTCGTCTCAGCCCCTCTCTTAACCTGGTTTGTGGTGGCAGCCGCGACCCGCGAGAGACCAGGATTCTTGTTAGTCATTGTATATATTTGAGCCAAATGCTTCCATGTACATAATTGAGAGGCAACAAGAAGACCAAAATACCCTCATAGGAAGTACTAACGGGGTGATGCGATTGCTGTTCTACGTCGGTCAACACACTCGATAAATTTTTGAGTCCGTACTCCTTTTCCCAAGTATCAAAGAGTACCAACCATTAGATTTGGGGAAATGGATGCCTCATACTAATTTTGGAATACCATACAAGAGCTCGACTCTTCTATGTAATTTGCACATTGAATCTCTACTCTTATAAAAGACCGAGTTGGTGATAATGGTATGCCTGTCATCGTGTAATATAGACCGTCCGATCTATATCTGACGGTTAGAAAGCAAACTATGACAATTTTGCAAAAAGATACCAGCACATCTCTCCACACTTGCAGATAAGGACTTCTCTCGTTTATCCTTTTCTCTCACAAGATAAACTACTCATACAAATGTATCTTGGTGTTCCGTGGAACGCACGGGCATCTTGCTAGTATGTTACAAAAGACAATATGAACTTCCGATGCCTCCCATTTCTACAAGAATTCACACCTTCGCATGGCTCATGTGACTAAATGTGTCTATTCTAGCCCACATCCACTTCTCTTATTTTATAGTGGCAATGGGAATTTTCTTTCTTGCATTTGCTCCATTGGACAGTTACACGCTTGGAGACAAGTGTATATATATGCGGCGTGTCATCAACAAGTATCCTAGCTTTTGATTTAAGCCATTATTACTTCACCAACTTCCAAGAATCTCTGGAGCCCAGCTGCTTCTATTTATGCGCTTGGTTACTTCATTGCACGACTCTGTTAATTAAACATGATAAACCCAATATTGTACTCCCTCCGTTCTAAATTATTTGTCTTGGATTTGTCTAGATACGGATGTATCTAGATTCATTTTAGTGCTAGATACATCCGTATCTAGACAAATCTAAGACAAATAATTCGGAAGTACATTCACTATGCTTAGAAATAAAGGTGTATAATTATACATGTTGACCAGGATTCAAAATCTTGGCCACTAATCGTATGTACATATGTAAGTGAATCCCATCTTCAAGCACATCCTAATTGTTGCGCTTAGCATCTATTACAGAGAATTGCCATCCTAAGTCTCATTCATTTTCACAAATTGCCATGTTCCATGGATAAAAAATTATAAAATTGCAATCTGACCATAATAATAATAATTCTAAACATTCTCTAGCACATGGGGAAAATGTAAAACAAAAATTCTGGACAAAATTGTAACATGGCAAACTTACGAAAACACTTTTGTTCCAGCCGTGTTGAACAATTTATTGCCATGTTCCAGCCGGTTCCCGGTTTTGGGAACCTTCTCGTAGGTTCCTGAACCGGGTTCTTCATATTTTTTTGTTTTTCTTTCTTTCTTTTTTCCTGTTCATTTATTCTTTTCTCTCTTCTTTTGTGCTCTTTTTTGTTTCTTTTTTCCTTTTTTGTGTTTTTAGTAAAAAACAGTTATATTTCAAAAAATCTTTGATTTGTCATAAAGTGTAAAACACTTCAAAAAATGTTTCCATTTTCAAATTGTATTCAGAAATTCAAAAAATGCTCGTGCTTTTAATAAATTGTTCAGAAATTCAAATTTTGTTCAAAATTTCACAACTTCTCTAATTTTGTTCAGTATTACAAAAATAGTCTCAAATTTATTATAATATTTGGTTTTTCAAATTTTGTTTGGGTGTTTAAAAAATGTTCGTGATTTTCTTAAATAATCTTCATGTTTTCATATTTTGTTCTGGGATTTCAAAAATTGTTATTCATGCTTCGATTTTTGCTCTGGGGTTCCAAAAAATGTTGCTGTTCTCAAATTTTGTTTGGGAGATTAAAATAAATCCCATTTAAAAAAATTTCAGCGTATCCAAGAACGCTTTTGCCATTCAAAAAATGTTCTACTTTTCTAAAAAATGTTCGTATTTTCAAATTTGTTTTTTTGGGGGGGGGGGGGGGGGGGAGGGGGAGTTCAAAAAAATCGTTTCCAGAAATTGTTTGTGTTTTACGAAATGTTTAAGTTTTTCAAATATACACAATTTCGAAAATTGTTCGCAGTTTCATACAGAATTCACTTTTTCTCCAAAATAATATTTCGCGTCCAAATTTTGAAAAACGTTCATATTCGCGCTTGGTTTGGTTCTTAAGTATTTGTGCTGCCCATTAAAATACCTAGGTCGCTAGCTCAAGTGGTAGGAGTACTACTTTTGAAGCACGTGATCTTGTGTGTTGAATTCTGCTTGGCGCATTCTTTTTTGTGAGCGAGCGCTGTAGTTTCTTCGCTAGCCGGAGCGGGAGAGCCACATGGACCAGCCCAGTCAAGGAGATCCGCCTGTGCGTTCCTTCGACATTTTGCCACAGTTTTTTTTGAGGGATGAAAGACTTTATTCATTCATCGAAATCCACAGTTTGTGGGATACAAAGAGGATTATAGGGGTTAATAAGCCACATGTGGCGCCCCCGAGCTAAGGAAAGCGAAAATTTAGCTAAACTATGAGCATCTCCGTTAGACCGACGCCCTTCAAAAACTATGTGACAGTTAAAACTCAAAATTTTAGACTTGATTTCTGAGATAACCATGTCATAAGGACCCCTGTTGTTGCCTGAAGTCTGAAGAAGCAGAAGCAAAGGCTTAAGGCCGCACAAAACACACTCAACAGCAGGTGGAACAAAGTGCTCGACAACGAAGCAAAGTATGGTGGAAGTTACCTTACAAAGAGTCATCCAAAGCGCAAGCTGTTACCTGAATTCGACGACGAGGCCTTAGAGGCCACACAGCCAAATAATGAAACGGCTAACCAGCCGGATCCACCACTTTGTGATTGTGATAGAGCGGATAACAAATACACACATAAGTCAACACACGATGTACGTGAGAACTTGCGTCAAAAATCCGGTACGACCAGATCCATCTATGGATCTAGAAAGCGTGCTTCGGCACAAAATCAAAAGAAAATACCACAACCGTCCGAACGACATGGTACATCCAAGTACAGGGATGCCGCACACCCCCTATGTTTCACCGATGAGGTGCTGTACCACGAATTCCCAGAAGGATTCAAACCAGTGAACATAGAAGCGTACGACGGGACCACAGACCCTTGGGTCTGGATTGAGGACTTTATCCTCCATATCCATATGGCTCGCGGAGACGGTCTCCATGCCATTAAATACTTACCCCTCAAGCTTAAAGGACCAGCTCGGCACTGGCTGAAAAACCTCCCCGAAAACTCAATTGTAAGTTGGGAGGAGCTTGAGGACGCTTTTCGGGCTAATTTTCAAGGGACCTACGTCCGAACTCCGGATGCAGACGATTTAAGTCATATAATTTAACAGTCCGGAGAGTCCGTCTGAAAGCTTTGGAACAGGTTTCTCACCAAAAAGAACTAAATCGTCGACTGTCCGGACACCGAAGCCTTAGCAACTTTCAAACACAGCGTCCGAGACGAATGGCTCGCCAGACACCTCGGCCAAGAAAAACCGAGAACAATGGCAGCTCTAACAAGTCTCATGGCCCGCTTTTGCGCGGGCGAAGACAGCTGGTTAGCCCGCAGTAGCACCAGCGACCCAAGCACATCCGAAGTCAGGGGTGGCAATGGAAAACCACGACGCAATAAAAACAAGCGTCGAAATAAAGAAGATAGCCCAGATAATACGGCGGTAAACGCTGGATTCAGGGGCTCTCGACCAGGTCAGCGGAAAAGCCTTCCAAAGGCAGCAAAGACGGACCGTCTGGCCTAAACAAGATTCTTGACAAACTATGTCAAATTCATGGCACCCCCGATAAACCTGCAAATCACACCCACAGAGAATGCTAGGTCTTTAAGCAGGCTGGTAAGCTAAACGCCGAACACAAGGGGGGGGGGAGACATCAAGCGAAGACGAGGACGAGCCTCGCAAGCAAAGCACTGGAGGACAGAAAAAATTCCCACCAGAGGTTAAAACAGTCAACATGATCCATGTGACGAAAAGGAGAAGCAAACATGCACCCCGAGACACACGCGCCATAGAGCCCGTCACCCCTAGGTTCAACCCCTAGTTGGCCTGCCCGATCACTTTTGATCGCGGGGATCACGTGACAAGCATCCGGCATGAAGGATTGGCTGCCTTGGTGTTAGACCCAATAATAAACGGATACCATCTCACACGAGTCCTCATGGACGACGACAGTGGTCTAAACCTGATATATCAGGACACAGTCCGCAAAATGGGGATAGACCCGACAAAAATAAGCCACCGTACTACTACCTTCAAGGGAGTAATACCAGGCCTAGAGGCCCGCTGCACGGGCTCTCTATTACTAGAGCTTGTATTCGGTTCTTCCGACAACTTCCGAAGCAAAAGGTTAAATTTCTACATCGCTCCATTCCAAAGTGGCTATCAGGCACTACTCGGAAGAGCAACTTTCACTCGTTTTAATGCAATCCCGCATTATGCTTCTCTCAAGCTTAAGATGCCCGGTCCACATGGCACCATCACAGTTAGCGGAAATATTGAGCGTGCTCTATGCGCGGAAGAATGTGCGGCGGCTTTAGCCACCGAGCACTAGACGACCTCACCAACCAGGAAAAATGACATGTCGTCAAGACCACGGACATGGTTAGACGAGTCCGGTGCACAACTACATATACATGAGTGTGACGCCCGGATAGTTACGCTACAGTAACCCTCCGCTAATGTTGCCACGTCACCATGATTACTGTTGTTAATCTTGCGAGGATTCAAATCCCGTTCAAATTTCAAATTTAAAATCAAGTCAGAGGAATTAAAGTTATCAAAAGTCAAAACTAAAATGTTCAAAGTGTGGCAAATAGTCCATAGGTATTTGTCATGTTGGAACCAACCTCTTTTGGATTCCGAAAATGCTCCTGGAAATTATTTAGTGGTCAAACAGCTTTTAAAATTGGCCTTTTGAAATTTCTAAAAATGATTAGACAACTCCTCTTGACTCCAAACTTTTTATTCCATCTCAAGGTTTTGTGTTAGATTTAGGTGCCAAGTTTTGTTCAAAACAAAACTCATTTGGTACTAAAAGAAAATGCAAAACTGAGGCTAAAAATGATAAACAGAAAGATAAAAATTTAGATTAAAAAAAAGAAACACCCCCCACGCTGGACCGAGCGGCCCAGCCGGCCTCCGCACCAGCCGGCCCACCAGGCCCAGCCGGCCCTCCTCTCTGGCCTACAAGGCCACCTCCCCGAACCCTAACCCCCACCCGATCCCCACTTGCCCCCACTACGCTCCCCCCCCGATCCGATTTGGATCGGGACTTGCCTCGTCGCCGCCCCACTGGTTCCTGCCGCTCCGACTCGCCAGGGCCACCTCGCCGCTCGCCGAACGCCTCCCGCTGCGCCCCGACGACCACGCCTCGCCGCCTGGCGCTGCTCGACGTCGTCTGCGCCGCACCCGTCGCCGGATCGCCAAGCGCCGTGCCTCCTCATCACCACCTCGCCGGCGCTGCCCCGCCTCGTCGTCGGAAATGGATCTCCGGCCCCTCCCCGAGCTTACCGTTGCACATCTACAGGGCCTCGTGAGCCCTCTCCCCCCCTCTCTCCCATCACCGGATCTGGCCGCGCTTCCGCGCGCGCGCCGCGCCCCTGACCACGTCGCCGCGCCGTTCTGCCGCCCGCACGTTGCTCCGCTCGCGCCCATGACTCCATGGCCGCACCCCTGGCCATCGGCCCCGTGCGTCCTCGCCACCGCAGCCTGCCGCTGCCACTTCCCTGCAGCTACTCGCCGCTCCCGCGCGCGCTCCGGGCGCATCCCGCCCAGCACCCACAGCCGCCAGCCTCTCCCTGCCGGACCGGCCCCCGCCTCGCCCTCTGCAGCTGCTCGCCGCGGCCTCCACCCCCGCACGCGCCGCACCGCTCCGGCCGCGCCTCCACGCGCGTGCCCGCGCCTTGCCTGGCCGCACCGTGGCCGCACCATGGCCCCCTTTCCTTCCCCGGCGGCTGCGGCCGCCCGTTACGGTGGCCGGCGACACCTCGCCGTCCCCCCCCCCCCCTGTTGGCTTGGGCGGGCGCTCATTCGGGTTGGCGCCTGTGCGCCCGCTGCCCGGCACCCGTGCACCCAGCGCCCGCTATGGCCCCAGGGCCCTATGACAGTTGGGCCCCGCCCCCTAAAACGTTTTATATAAAAAAAGAAAAGGAAAAGAAAAGTAAATAAATAAATAATTAAAATAACTAATTAATTATGTTAATTAATCCTATTTAAATTAATCTAATTGACTAGTTAGTTAATTAAATAGTAATTAGATTAGCTAAGTCCTAATTAACTAAACAGTCAATGACAGTTGGGACCCACACGTTAATTGACCAGTCAACGCCTCTGTTGACTGTTGACGTCATGCTGACGTCATGCTGACATCGGCGTGCACTGTTCTGGATAATGTTGGATTAAAATAATTAAATAAATGCTAAAAATGATTTAAATCTTTTAAAATCAATATAAAATAAACCGTAGCTCGGATGGAAAAACTTTGTACATGAAAGTTGCTCAGAACGACGAGGCGAATTCGGATACGCAGCCCGTTCGTCCGCTACACATCCCTAGCATAGCAAACACGCAACTTTCCCCCTCCGGTTCATCTGTCCGAAAACACGAAACACCGGGAATACTTTCCCGGATGTTTCCCCCCTTCGTCGGTATCACTTATCCCTGCGTTAGATCACCTCTAGCACCACGTTTGTCATGTTATGTTTTGATTGCTCTGTTATTTATTGTGTTCCCCCACCGTTACTTCTTTCCGGTAGACTACGAGACCGACGCCGCTGAGGCCCCGGTCGACTACGGTGTTGACGACCCCTCTCTCTTGCCAGAGCAACCAGGCAAGCCCCCCCCCCCTTGATCACCAGATATCGCCTATTCTTCTCTATACTGCTTGCATTAGAGTAGTGTAGCATGCTACTGCTTTCGATTAATCCTATTCTACTGCATAGCCTGTCCTTGCTACTACTGTTGTTACCTTTACCTGCTATCCTACTGCTTAGTATAGGATGCTAGTGTTCCATCAGTGACCCTACACTCTTGTCCGTCTGCCATGCTATACTACTGGGCCGTGATCACTTCGGGAGGTGATCACGGGCATATACTATATACTTTACACTGTTACATTACCTGTGATACTGTTCGGAGATGGGGGCTGAAGGGGCAGGTGGCTCCATCCCGGTAGAGGTGGGCCTGGGTTCCCGACGGCCCCCGACTGATACTTTGTGGCGGAGCGACAGGGCAGGTTGAGACCACTTAGGAGAGAGGTGGGCCTGGCCCTGTTCGGCGTTCGCGGATACTTAACACGCTTAACGAGATCTGGGTATTTGATCTGAGTCTGGCCATTTGGTCTATACGCACTAACCATCTACGTGGGAGTAGTTATGGTATCCCGACGTCGTGGTATCAGCCGAAGCCTTCGTGACATCAGCGACTGAGTGGCGCGCGCCGGATTGGACTGGAACGCCACTAGGCTAGGTCTGCTTCCGGCCGTGTTCGCAACGTGCAGGTGTGCAAAGGGCGATGGGCCCAGACCCCTGCGCCATAGGATTTAGACCGGCGTGCTGACCTCTCTGTTGTGCCTAGGTAGGGCCGCGACGTGTTGATCTTCCGAGGCCGGGCATGACCCAGGAAATTGTGTCCGGCCAAATGGGATCGAGCGTGTTGGGTTATGTGGTGCACCCCTGCAGGGAAGTTAATCTATTCGAATAGCCGTGATCTTCGGTAACAGGACGACTTGGAGTTGTACCTTGGCCTTATGACAACTAGAACCGGATACTTAATAAAACACACCCTTCCAAGTGCCAGATACAACCGGTGATCGCTCTCTCACAGGGCGACGAGGGGAGGATCATCGGTTAGGATTATGCTATGCAATGATACTTGGAGGACTTCAATCTACTCTCTTCTACATGCTGCAAGACGGAGGCTGCCAGAAGCGTAGTCTTCGAAAGGACTAGCTATCCCCCTTTTATTCCGGCTTTCTGCAGTCCAGCCCACACATAATAGCCTTATTCCAGTTGATACCAATGCATACATATGTAGTGTAGCTCCTTGCTTGCGAGTACTTTGGATGAGTACTCACGGTTGCTTTCCCCTTCCTTTCCCTCTATGCCTTCTACCTGGTTGTCGCAACCAGATGTTGGAGCCCAGGAGCCAGACGCCACCTTCAACGGCGACTCCTACTACACCGGAGGTGCCTACCTACGTGTTTCCCGCTGACGACGACCAGGAGTAGTTTAGGTGGATCCCAGGCAGGAGGCCTGCGCCTCTTTCGATCTGTATCCCAGTTTGTGCTAGCCTTCTTAAGGCAAACTTGTTTATCTTATGTCTGTACTCAGATATTGTTGCTTCCGCTGACTCGTCTATGATCGAGCTCTTGTATTCGAGCCCTCGAGGCCCCTGGCTTGTAATATGATGCTTGTATGACTTATTTTATTTGTAGAGTTGTGTTGTGATATCTACCCGTGAGTCCTTGATCTTGATCGTACACATTTGCGTGCATGATTAGTGTACGGTCAAATCGGGGGCGTCACAAGTTGGTATCAGAGCCGACTGCCTGTACGAATCCCCCTTCCACACTCCTTGGCCGAAGTCGAGTCTAGACATTACAAAACTTTTTACTAACATGGATGTGTGTCTTACGGGACCACGTCGCCATTTGGGTGGTATTAGGATCTTTTACTCCCCGATCCTTACTCTGGGACTCTAAACTCTCTTCTATTCGGGTTAAATGATTTTGCTAACTCTAACTCTAGGTTCTCGTTAATACTTTCTCCCGGAGAGCCCTTCATTACAGATGATCGACTGCTTCAACAGAAGATTCTGATAATACTCTCCGATGTTCTCCCGATAGTTTGTGCCATTGCTTTTGCAATTCCCTACCACCGAAAAATCCCTATGGATAAATACTTACACCTGTCGTTCTTACAATTATTCCCCATTGATCTTGTTATTACAATATACCTCAAAATTCTCTCTAATGTTTCGAGAATACTTTGTGCCTACTGCCTTGCAGTTCTTTTGCTACATGAATACCCCTATGGATAATTTCTAGCACTTGCCGAGTATCCACTCATCCCCAGTTGATTCATGTACATCACCAATCCTCGAAATACCATTCGTTCTTCTGAAAATCCTCAATAGCCTAATGCTCTTGAAATTCTTGCTTGCTAGCATTATGATTAATCCAATAAGTCTGGTAATCTTATTGGCATCCTTTGTCATTATCATTTAGAGTCTATTGATTCGATATGCTGCGGATGCTTGCAATCCTCAGGATTTATCCTTCCGGCTCAGACATCATTTTTAACCATCAGCTGGTTCTCGACCAATAGGATTGCCATCGATTGTACCCCTAAGCTTACGCAACTTATCCATCCTTAATCAGAGTGTTTGCTTCTAGTCCCTTGGTCGGAAATCATAATTCTTTTGCATTTGAGCTTTGAATTATTCAGTTGTTTCTATAGTCTGATCTCCTTGCATTGTTTCTCCCTCTGGTTGAGTACCGATGCTCACATCAGATCCTTTGAGGACCACCGGATCCTTTCTTGGATTTTAACCATTAGAGTCCTTCATATCCAATCACTTTGGAAGTTCTTTCTCCATTGGTAAATCCTATCCACTGGTTGACCAACCATGCTCTGCTTTCGAGCTGGTGATATCTACTCTTGAAGCTTGTGGTATATGTTTCTAAGATACCCGATGGGTTGGACCAATGCCTTCCCTAATCTATGCAAGCCTGAGAGTTTCACGAGTCATATTCTTCTGGTGATTTACCAGATAAAATTTCAACACCTACGACTCGTCGAAAATGAGAACTGAATGAAAGGGTACGCATTGGAGAAGTGGGAGTCGACCTTGAACCTTGTGTTCATGCCATGGACACGATGTAGATCTTATCATCAAAGCTTCTCTTCAAATAAATATTTCCTTGGTATAAGTTTATCTTATATCTGGGATCTGGCATTTTGCAATCGATGTTCCGGTCATGTTCTCCTTTTTAAATACCATTTCTCGGACAAGTTGAAGTACTTGTCTTCTGCAGATCATTGCACATGTCCAACCCTTACTTTGATCTACCGTCGAGCATTACACTCTGGTATCTCAAGAATACCACGGAACTGCATAACTTCGCATGAGTTCTTCATCAACTATTATTCTCGCCGATTCCATTTTTCCAACGGGTTCTGAGTTGTTAGAACCCCTCAAGGACACCGACAACTGAATCGAGTCCACACTGCGATTCAACAACTCTTAGTAACCTTCATTACTTACAAGTTTGAACTCGATCACGTCATTCCTAGCCTGCTCGTCTATATCATGATAGTGCTAATTTTAACTATGATATCTGGTCCTTCTTCGGGAGCACAATTTGCGATGATAGCTAAGCTTACGTCGATCTTCCTCGTCATACCCTTTCACCTTAAACAACAAGCTTGATTTCGAGTTTGTGTTGTAACCGTGGTTCCAATAACCTTTCGCTCCATCATTCATTTGACTTGATGTCATCGCCGATCAATTACATCTTCACGAAATCTCTCGACAAATGTGTCGTGGTCATCATCAACATCCTGAGCTCTTCCAAGATATATATCGAATTATTGATGAGAAATACCATCCTTGCCCCCGATGATTTGTGTTATCATCGGCCACTTTATTGCCTTCCCTCCAACACAAACTTGTTCGTGTTTTGTGTTATAAATTGAGTTCCTTGCTATCCAGCATTTGTTCTTCTTTACCTTGGAATATTACCACCTTTTATGTCAAGAATGTCGTGGTAATTTCACCACCTCTTAAGAATTCTTGATGTAGGTGATACCTTTTGTCATATCCGTTCATTCCTTGGTCCTCGTGTTGTTTCTAACCGGATTACCGCCAAATGGTCTGTGATGTGTAAATTCTAAACTTCTAGCAACCCTATTGCTTTGAAGTTATTGGTCTACAGTTTCATTCTAAGTCTATTGCTTATTGACTCATCATTCGAACATTGATCGTGCTACCTAGTCCAGGTTCCTGGGTGCACCCTTCTATCATTGTTCAATTGTGTATGTTTCCCTCGAGCATACATCATTATATCATTTGATCCAACAAATGATATTTCCTTGTTCACATAATTGAGGAAATCCAACCTTTGGAATTCTTGATGCTTTGTTGCTGAGCCTATCAGCCACCTCCTCATCCTCTCCTTGGTTTACTGGTGAACTCTTGTTTCAGAACTTGCTTCCATATTTCATTTCCCGAGAATCTTACAATGTCATCTCGACAATTTGTGTTGCACCTTTCTTCTTAGGCATCCTGAATCTGAGTTATCCTAACACCAATCAGATCTGAATCTTGGTCAGATATGATGGTTGGGACATATATCCAAGAGTTATAGCGTTGGTCTTATATGACCCGGTAAGGTGAGGTCATGCCTAGCACACCTGATTGGAGGACTATTGTTATAGTTTCCTTTTCAGCAAGGTTATCCATTATTCCATGAGGAAATCGTAAGGCTTATTCTATAAGTTGTTCCTGATGGATCCTGTGTGCATCCAAATTCTGACCCTTACTTGATGACCATGTCAATGCTATCTCGAAGCAAGTCTGTGGTACTCTGATTTTCAACAAGAACATTTGAAGCCCAATGCTAATGTTTCTTCCTCAGTTATCCAAACACCGCTGTATGGGTAATGTCATGAAGTTTCTCTCCCCTTACCTAAAAGGTTTTCTACCTTATATCCTGTCATGGATATCATACCCTACTTGACCGTGGGAAGGATATACCCCTGAAATATGTGTTTAAACACATTTTCCTTTCCATTGTTCTGTTTAATCTGATAATCATATTTTCCTTTCCATTTGTTGGGTTAACGTTTCTTGTGATCTATATGAGCTAAGCAGTAATAATTCACTGCTTATGGAAGCACCTCGGTGTGCAACTCTGTAAGTGAGACCCTGTTTCTATTGTTGATGACATTCTGGTAGCCACCGATGGACGAGAACTTTGCCTATTGGTCCGCCTCGTTCAACGAGCTGGAAAATGGTTCTCTTCGTCCCTCGCCCTTGGTACCAATGTTGTTGCCGACATAACCGACAGACTATCCTCTGACTTGCCATGCTTACATGGCCGTGCAAGACGTCACCGCCCTTCCTACTGTTAATCCACATGGTGGGCCCATAACCCATAGTTCCACAGGATCGGAACCTGACTCTCCTGTACACCCCATGTTTCCAAAGTTATTCCTCACACTTGGCTTCGTATGTAATTCACGAGCCACCTTCCAGAGATCATCACTTCTGGTATGAAACACAATACTTATTCCCGTTGCTCTGAACCCCTTTCACACTTTGTTTAGGCATCGAACGATTGCCTACCCGCTCGAAAACTTATCATGGTACCTCCTTACCTTGCTCTCAGCAATTTCTTAAGTTTCAATTCGAGAGTTACTTTCCGCCACCTTCCCTGATGTTATCTACCCGATAAGCAACCTTGTAGCGCTCAGTTCTTCCCAAGATACCCCTTAACCTTTTCGTAAGTACGAGGGAACTTCCGAAGAAAAGATGACGACTTCATCATGATGGCCTGAAACAGAGGGATGAAGACATCAACGTAATGGATCGACCTCTTCGAGAAGAGCAACCAAGACCGAGAAGATCCGTTCGAATTTCATAACTACAAATTCCCCCTTACACCACTTCTTCAATCTCGGGACAAGATTTCTTGTAGTGGAGGAGAATTGTGACGCCCGGATAGTTACGCTACAGTAACCCTCTGCTAATGTTGCCACGTCACCATGATTACTGTTGTTAATCTTGCGAGGATTCAAATCCCGTTCAAATTTCAAATTTAAAATCAAGTCAGAGGAATTAAAGTTATCAAAAGTCAAAACTAAAATGTTCAAAGTGTGGCAAATAGTCCCTAGGTATTGGTCATGTTGGAACCAACCTCTTTTGGATTCCGAAAATGCTCCTGGAAATTATTTAGTGGTCAAACAGCTTTTAAAATTGGCCTTTTGAAATTTCTAAAAATGATTAGACAACTCCTCTTGACTCCAAACTTTTTATTCCATCTCAAGGTTTTGTGTTAGATTTAGGTGCCAAGTTTTGTTCAAAACAAAACTCATTTGGTACTAAAAGAAAATGCAAAACTGAGGCTAAAAATGATAAACAGAAAGATAAAAATTTAGATTAAAAAAAAGAAACACCCCCACGCTGGGCCGAGCGGCCCAGCTGGCCTCCGCACCAGCCGGCCCACCAGGCCCAGCCGGCCCTCCTCTCTGGCCTACAAGGCCACCTCCCCGAACCCTAACCCCCACCCGATCCCCACTCGCCCCCACTACGCTCCCCCCCGATCCGATCTGGATCGGGACTTGCCTCGTCGCCGCCCCACTGGTTCCTGCCGCTCCGACTCGCCAGGGCCACCTCCCCGCTCGCCGAACGCCTCCCGCTGCGCCCCGACGACCACGCCTCGCCGCCTGGCGCTGCTCGACGTCGTCTGCGCCGCACCCGTCGCCGGATCGCCAAGCGCCGTGCCTCCTCATCACCACCTCGCCGGCGCTGCCCCGCCTCGTCGTCGGAAATGGATCTCCGGCCCCTCCCCAAGCTTACCGTTGCACATCTACAGGGCCTCGTGAGCCCTCTTCCCCCCCTCTCTCCCATCACCGGATCTGGCCGCGCTTCCGCGCGCGCGCCGCGCCCCTGACCACGTCGCCACGCCGTTCTGCCGCCCGCACGTTGCTCCGCTCGCGCCCATGACTCCATGGCCGCACCCCTGGCCATCGGCCCCGTGCGTCCTCGCCACCGCAGCCTGCCGCTGCCACTTCCCTGCAGCTACTAGCCGCTCCCGCGCGCGCTCCGGGCGCATCCCGCCCAGCACCCACAGCCGCCAGCCTCTCCCTGCCGGACCGGCCCCCGCCTCGCCCTCTGCAGCTGCTCGCCGCGGCCTCCACCCCCGCACGCGCTGCACCGCTCCGGCCGCGCCTCCACGCGCGTGCCCGCGCCCTGCCTGGCCGCACCGTGGCCACACCATGGCCCCCTTTCCTTCCCCGGCGGCTGCGGCCGCCCGTTACGGTGGCCGGCGACACCTCGCCGTCCCCCCCCTGTTGGCTTGGGCGGGCGCTCATTCGGGTTGGCGCCTGTGCGCCCGCTGCCCGGCACCCGTGCATCCAACGGCCGCTATGGCCCCAGGGGCCTATGACAGTTGGGCCCCGCCTCCTAAAACGTTTTATATAAAAAAAGAATAGGAAAAGAAAAATAAATAAATAATAATTAAAATAACTAATTAATTTATTAATTTATTATGTTAATTAATCCTATTTAAATTAATCTAATTGACTAGTCAGTTAATTAAACAGTAATTAGATTAGCTAAGTCCTAATTAACTAAACAGTCAATGACAGCTCGGACCCACACGTTAGTTGACCAGTCAACGCCTCTGTTGACTGCTGACGTCATGCTGACATCGGCGTGCACTGTTCTGGATAATGTTGGATTGAAATAATTAAATAAATGCTAAAAATGATTTAAATCTTTTAAAATTAATATAAAATAAACCGTAGCTCGGATGGAAAAACTTTGTACATGAAAGTTGCTCAGAACGACGAGGCGAATCCGGATACGCAGCCCGTTCGTCCGCTACACATCCCTAGCATAGCAAACACGCAACTTTCCCCCTCCGGTTCATCTGTCCGAAAACGCGAAACACCGGGAATACTTTCCTGGATGTTTCCCCCCTTCGCCGGTATCACCTATCCCTGCGTTAGGTCACCTCTAGCACCACATTTGTCATGTTATGTTTTGATTGCTCTGTTATTTATTGTGTTCCCCCTCCGTTACTTCTTTCCGGTAGACTACGAGACCGAAGCCGCTGAGGCCCCGGTCGACTACGGTGTTGACGACCCCTCTCTCTTGCCAGAGCAACCAGGCAAGCCCCCCCCCCCCCTGATCACCAGATATCGCCTATTCTTCTCTATACTGCTTGCATTAGAGTAGTGTAGCATGCTACTGCTTTCGATTAATCCTATTCTACTGCATAGCCTGTCCTTGCTACTACTGTTGTTACCTTTACCTGCTATCCTACTGCTTAGTATATGATGCTAGTGTTCCATCAGTGACCCTACACTCTTGTCCGTCTGCCATGCTATACTACTGGGCCGTGATCACTTCGGGAGGTGATCACAGGCATATACTATATACTTTACACTGTTACATTACCTGTGATACTGTTCGGAGATGGGGGCTGAAGGGGCAGGTGGCTCCATCCCGGTAGAGGTGGGCCTGGGTTCCCGACGGCCCCCGACTGATACTTTGTGGCGGAGCGACAGGGCAGGTTGAGACCACCTAGGAGAGAGGTGGGCCTGGCCCTGTTCGGCATTCGCGGATACTTAACACGCTTAACGAGATCTGGGTATTTGATCTGAGTCTGGCCATTTGGTCTATACGCACTAACCATCTACGCGGGAGTAGTTATGGGTATCCCGACGTCGTGGTATCAGCCGAAGCCTTCGTGACGTCAGCGACTGAGTGGCGCGCACCGGATTGGACTGGAACGCCACTAGGCTAGGTCTGCTTCCGGCCGCGTTCGCAACGTGCAGGTGTGCAAAGGGCGATGGGCCCAGACCCCTGCGCCATAGGATTTAGACCGGCGTGCTGACCTCTCTGTTGTGCCTAGGTAGGGCTGCGACGTGTTGATCTTCCGAGGCCGGGCATGACCCAGGAAATTGTGTCCGGCCAAATGGGATCGAGCGTGTTGGGTTATGTGGTGCACCCCTGCAGGGAAGTTAATCTATTCGAATAGCCGTGATCTTCGGTAACAGGACGACTTGGAGTTGTACCTTGGCCTTATGACAACTAGAACCGGATACTTAGTAAAACACACCCTTCCAAGTGCCAGATACAACCGGTGATCGCTCTCTCACAGGGCGACGAGGGGAGGATCATCGGTTAGGATTATGCTATGCGATGATACTTGGAGGACTTCAGTCTACTCTCTTCTACATGCTGCAAGACGGAGGCTGCCAAAAGCGTAGTCTTCGAAAGGACTAGCTATCCCCCTCTTATTCCGGCTTTCTGCAGTCCAGTCCACATATAATAGCCTTATTCCAGTTGATACCAATGCATACATATGTAGTGTAGCTCCTTGCTTGCGAGTACTTTGGATGAGTACTCCCGGTTGCTTTCCCCTTCCTTTCCCTCTATGCCTTCTACCTGGTTGTCACAACCAGATGTTGGAGCCCAGGAGCCAGACGCCACCTTCGATGACGACTCCTACTACACCGGAGGTGCCTACCTACGTGCTGCCCGCTGACGACGACCAGGAGTAGTTTAGGTGGATCCCAGGCAGGAGGCCTGCGCCTCTTTCGATCTGTATCCCAGTTTGTGCTAGCCTTCTTAAGGCAAACTTGTTTATCTTATGTCTGTACTCAGATATTGTTGCTTCCGCTGACTCGTCTATGATCGAGCTCTTGTGTTCGAGCCCTCGAGGCCCCTGGCTAGTAATATGATGCTTGTATGACTTATTTTATTTGTAGAGTTGTGTTGTGATATCTACCCATGAGTCCTTGATCTTGATCGTTCACATTTACGTGCATGATTAGTGTACGGTCAAATCGGGGGCGTCACAATGAGCTGGGTTTGATGATCAAACCCCCCTAGACGGTACATGGGGCTTCCCGCGTGTAATCAGGGCTAATCCGGCTCAACTTGACTTATCTGAATTTTACTGGTTTATTGATAATAACCAATTTTCTGGCACGACAACTTTCACCTAAGTTCTTCTCTTTTACAGATGACAATCGTGCTACACCCGTCCAGGACACGGCACAACAGAGACACAGGCGCAGACGTGCAGCAGGGACCTGCTCAAAGGTTTCTTTTTAGATTAAGACCCTGCGTCAACCTTTTTTACTGTCTCTTGTTGTTCACATCCTCCGGATACTCAATACAACCTAGAAGGATGCCGACGTATTGGCATGTGGACACGTTAGGATATTGCACGTACCTGGACACCCTGGGTTTATTATTCAGAGCAGAGCATTGTTCAGCCCGGCATATGTTATAAAGACCGAATACCTTAGGGAGTGTTCGGCGTCGCGAGTTTGGCCTTATATGCATCAGCTCCGAATCATGTCTTTGGTCAAATGTTGGGTTTCCCCGGCTCCCATGTTTTGGTACCTTACGTTCCACTATATCGGCTAAGGTAGCACTGGGAGAACTACTGCGATTGTGCCCTGGTTCATCCGGATGAGCACCTCAGTAGAGAAAGCCGAAAACTGACTATCATGATATAGCACGAGACTGGTCAACCACTCGATGACTCAGCAGAATCTTCGAGATTCCTCCGCATTAACGAAGGGCCGTTTCCCGGTCATGTACGTATGTGCCCCGTTTTCGGACGAGCGCAGAAGTATCAGGGGCTATATAGTAGCCCCACCGTCAAACTCCTATGGCTAAGTGAAAGTGTTAAAGCAATATAGTCTGATTGCCTCGTTCGCTGCGCTACCACCTCCTTAATGGACCAAGACGTTGGATCAAGTGTGAATACGCGTTTTTGCAAACACCCCCGCATTATATGTGTGGGGGCGAAAGCCGACGACTGCAAACTTTCAGATTATATACATATATACATAAAAGGCCGCACAGGAGGCATCATAATACTTTCAGGCAAAAGTATAAACACAGCCTTGACAACTCAATAAAACATTGTTCTTACAACGGGAGTACATGTCACTAGAACATAATATTCTTTGAGCACCGAGCCTCTATCAAACGAGCACCTTCAAGAACTTCTTCAAAGTAGTGCTCGGCAGCCACTCGGCCCATGGCCGATCCCTGTGTTGCAACAGTGGTGGCCTCCATCTCTGCCCAGTATGTCTTGACACGGGCAAAGACCATCCGCGCACCCTCTATGCACGCCGACCTCTTCATAGCGTCGATGTGTGGCACAGCTGAAAGTGCGTTATATCGACTAGAGGAGGGGTGAATAGGCGATTTTTATGAAATTCTTCACTGAGGAATTTGCCGGTGAGGAAATTCCTTAGCGAAGAACTACTAGCAGCGGAATAGGTACTCAAAAGTAAACATAACAGAATACAAGCATAGTCATCATGATGAAATGAAGACAGGCACAGAGTACAGGAAGCGTAAGCACAGGATAACACAGGATGAAGACAAACAGACTGAAGAAATTGAACTGAGGAAATTTGAGAAAGTCTTTAGTCAAAGTCTTCAAACACATATATGAACAAACACACAACACAATTATGAGGAAATGAACGAGTTGAGGGAATAGAACCAGTAAGCTTGGTGAAGACAATGATTTGGTAGACCAGTTCCAACTGCTGTCTGAGTTGTACGTCTAGTTGGAGCGGCTGAGTATTTAAACTCGAGGACACACAGTCCCGGACACCCAGTCCTGAGCACGCAGATCAGGACACCAAGTCCTCACCGTATTCTCCTTGAGCTAAGGTCACACAGACCTCGCCCAATCACTCGTGGTAAGTCTTCAGGTGACTTTCGAACCTTCACAAACTTGGTCACTCGGCGATCCACAATTCCTCTTGGATGCTCTAGACCATGACGCCTAACCGTCTGGAAGAAGCACAATCTTCAAAGGTAACAAGCGTCGAATCCACGCAGGATCAATCTCTTCAGTGATGCTCAATCACTTGGTAGGTGTTTGGGTTTGGTTTTTCCTCACTCGATGATTTTCGCTCAAAGTCCTCGGAGGATGGGTTGCTCTCAAATGACAAGTGTCAGTTTCTCTCAGAGCAGCCAACCAGCTAGTGGTTGTAGGGGGCGGCTATTTATAGTCTAGGGAGCAGCCCGACATGATAAGACATAAATGCCCTTCAATGATATGACCGTTAGGTGGATAGATATTTTGGGACAGCTGGCGCATAGCACATCAACGGTCGGAATTTTGAGTAGCAAAATCCTCATGGCTATCATGTTCCTCACTCTGTAGGTAATCTGCACTGGCGAATTCCTAACTCCTCAGTCAGAACAAATTCCTCAGAGACCATAAGAACTTCCTCTCTGTCACTGAAGAAATTGACTAAACTGTATGAGATTTCCAATGGCTTCACTCGAAGGGATTGGTAGGTGTAGGATTTTGAGTTGAGCATCACATGGAAATTTTTCCTTAGTATTCCTCGACCCCCTTTAACAGTACGGTGTTTCCTATGACTCAAGAAAAAGAAAATGAAACTACAAAAACAAAAGTATTCACGCTTCATGTTCCTCGAATGAATACCAAGTCTTCAAGGTCACACCAATTTCTTCACTTTCAAAGTCTTCAGAATATCAAAGTCTTCAGACGAAGAACTTCATTTTAGGGGTCAACTTTCTCTGTAAATATCAGACTCCTCATAGACTTATAGACCTGTGTACACTCATAAACACATTAGTCCCTTAACCTATAAGTCTTCAACACACCAAAATCACTAAGGGGCACTAGATGCACTTACAACAGCACCAAGGAATTGTTGCACCAAACTAAAGTAACTATTCGGCCTTGGCCCTCCCGGCCGCAGATGATCCACAACAGACCTCATAGCGAGTTCGGACAACCTATGGAGCTCGGCCCACTCGGCCATTTGCTCATTCAACAGCAGCGGACGCACTGGAGCATGGAACTGTGACTAGAACAGTTTTTCTACTTCGCGATCTTTTTTATCCTTGAAGTACTCGGCCGCATCAGCAGCACTTGCCACCAAATCAACGTAGGCGTCGACCGAACTCCATTGTTGGTCAAGAGGAGCATACTTCGGATCTTCGAACTTAGTCCGCAACAAGAAGGGCTTCCCAGCCACGATATCTGCAGCTTGATGCAACTCCTCCTTCGTCGCTCTGATTTTAGAGCGAGCTTTCTTGGCTGCTACCATGGCCTTTTCCAGGTCCGTCACCCTCGCCCGGCTTTCTTTATCAAGAAGCTGGTGACGGTCAGCGGCATCTTTCAACTCAATGGCCATCTTAGCTATCCTTTCCTTGCTCTGGCGATGTGCGGACTGTTCGGCCCTCAGCTCTTCGACCGCCTTTAGAGCGGCCGCATCGCTATTCCTTGCTTGTTCCTTGGCTCGGGCAAGCTATGCCCGGAGGGTCTCCACGGTGGCAGCTCCATCTGCAGTCACAACATATTAAAGATACTAGCATCATGCTCCTCTTACTTTGCGTCGATCACTGGAGAAATCACTTACCCTGTGCCTCGTCAAGCCGCTTGTTGACAAGCACGATGTCGGCATCTGCCGCATCAAGTTGCCGCTTTAGCTCGGCAAACCCATCAGTCCGGCTAGCCACCGGTGCTTCAGCCACCTGCACATAAAAGCGGTTTGGTTATTACCTGGGACTATGATCCTCTGTTTGCCGCCGTTTTCGATGACAACCAGAGTCTCAGGGGCTACTATCTGCATAGGGCACACCTAACGTGTGCGGTACTGTCAAAAACATACAATATGTCACGTACCTCAAAGCCTTTCAGCAGACTCATAAAAGCTTCATGCAATCCGCTTTCAGCGGATGAAATCCTTTCAACTACCGTACTCATTAGTGTACGATGCGCTTCTGAGATGGCCGCTTGCTCCAGAAGATCCTTCAGTGCGTCCGACCGCACACTATACAGTTTTGGACTCTTTCTGTTGCTCTCTTTAGGAGCCGAATACTGAGGACTCTGGGTGGCCAAGGGATTACCCCCTAGCCTTGGCGGATCGGGAGAAACCCTCCGCGACGACACTTCTGGGTCGCCCGCCTCATAAGGCGGGGTGGCAGGGGGAGGTGTTTCGCTCTCCATCATCTCCGGAAGAAGATCCCCCGAAGACGAACTCTGTCGAGAAGGACTACGATCCGAACTACAAGATATAAGCTTCAGTTATTGTCTTCAGAAGTAAGGTAGGATATTTTCACTACTAAGTACTTTTTGATTACTTACAACTCGGTAGAGGGCTGATTCCCTTGCGGACACTGTGCGGCAAGGGTACCCCCGGGACAGGACCCTCTAGCGAAGATTTCTTCCCTCGTTTGGAAACCTCTGTTTCCGGATCTTCAGAGGTGGTCCTCTTCCTTCCCCGGTTAGAGGGGATGTCAGATTCTTCTCCCTAGTTGTCCTCCTTCGCGGAGGCACTCGTTCCCCCGGTTGGGATGAGTAGTGAGTGAGGCTCGCTTCCGGCCTCTTCATCCCCCCTTCATCTTCCTTCGAGGGCACCTGATAAGGCGCCGGCTCCAACATTCTGTCTAGTACTGGATTGGCCAAGCCCTCGGGAAGGGGGGACGAACACCTGATCATCTTCGCCTTTGTTATCCAGTCCTGGTCAAAGAGTGACTTTTCAGCATAATGATGTGATAAATAAGAGAAACAGTATGTTCGGCCATGGGATTACTTACTTGGGTATCCGTGCGATTACAGCTCAGGCCCGCATCCTCGGTGGTGTCCGGACACTTTATTTGTGATCCGAAGAACAACTTGTACATCTCCTCGAGCGTCATGCCGAGGAAGTGCTGAATGATTCGCGGTCCCTCTGGGTTGAACTCTCACAAACGGAGAGGTCTACGTTTGCAAGGCGGGACCTGGCGAACTAGCATGGCCTGCATCACCGTGACCAGGTGGACATCTCTCTTAATGAGATCTCGGATGCGACTCTGCAATATCGGCACATCCTTTGTTGGACCCTAGTTTAGCCCCTCGCTGATCCATGACGTCAGTTGTGGTGGGGGGCCCGAGCGAAAGGCAGGGATGGCTGCCCACTTGGCACTTCGGGGAGCTGTGATATAAAACCACTCCCGCTGCCACAAACTGGATACCTCTGGGAAGGAACCCTCTGGCCATGGAGCATTAGCGCTTTTGCTTATTACGGCACCTCCGCACTCTATGTGCCGCCCCTCAATCATCTTCGGCTTCACGTTGAAAGTCTTGAGCCACATGCTGAAGTGAGGGGTAATGCGGAGGAAGGCCTCACATACGACGATGAACGACGAGATGTGAAGGAGGGAATCCGGGGCCAGATCGTGGAAATCCAGCCCATAGTAGAACATGAGTCCCCTAACAAAGGGATCCAGAGCAAGGCCTAGTCCTCGGAGGAAGTGAGAGACAAACACAACACTCTCATTGGGTTCGGGAGTGGGGATGACCTGCCCTCGGGTAGGCAGCCTGTGCGAAATTTCGGCGGTCAGATATCTGGCCTCTCTCAGCTTCTTGATGTCCTCCTCTGTGGCAGAGGAAGGCATCCACCGACCTTGGAGGTTGGATCCGGACATGGTTGAAGGTCCAAAGCGCCTGACCTGAGCCTGGGGTGTTGGAACTCGAGGTGGGGGAAGGATTCGATTGAGCGCGAGAGGAAAAAGGGACAGGTCTTGGCCTCTTTATAAAAAGGGTGAATATCAAGCGTCCTCCTCGCGGCCGTTTTGGGGCTCGCCTAAAATCGAGGAGTCATACCAACGGGCACGAGTGTGTTACCCACGTCCGTATTGATGAGAATCCCGTAATAAGGGGGACACGATCTCTACTTCGACAAGACGTGTCAAGAAAACCGCCTCGCGATATGCGCGGTGCCGGTTGAGAAAAACGGTTCGAATAATGACCGGGCCATGACGTAACGTCGTGCTGTCTAAACACGTCAGCAGATTAGATTTGTGGAAATATTATTCTCTCTACGGTGGCATGTGGAAATAATTTTGCAGAACCGGACACTATTCTGGTGTTCAAAATCTTCTATGGAGTATTCGGAGGAGGAACCCGCCTTGCAATGCCGAAGAAATACTGGGCACCGGACTCATCATCATTGAAGCCTGGTTCAGGGGCTAATGAGGGAGTCCTGGATTAGGGGGTCTCCGGACAGCCGGATTATATCCTTGGCCGGACTGTTGGACTATGAAGATACAAGATTGAAGACTTTGTCCCGTGTCCGGATGGGACTCTCCTTGGTGTGGAAGGCAAGCTAGGCAATATGGATATGTAGATCTCCTCCCTTATAACCGACTTTGTGTAACCCTAGCACCCTCCGGTGTCTATATAAACTGGAGGGTTTAGTCCATAGGACAACATACAATCATACCACAGGCTAGCTTTTTGGGTTTAGCCTCTACGATCTCGTGGTAGATCAACTCTTGTAATACTCATATCATCCAGAACAATCAAGCAGGACGTAGGGTATTACCTCCATCAAGAGGGCCTGAACCTGGGTAAACATCGTGTCCCCTGCCTCCTGTTACCATCCGCCTTAGACGCACAGTTCGGGACCCCCCTACCCGAGATCCGCCGGTTTTGACACCGACGGTAAGCTTGCTCACTGTAGCACCTCCGCACTCCGCGTGTTCCCCATTGGCTACCTTCGGCTTCACACTAAAGGTCTTGAGCCATAAGCCGAAGTGCGGGGGAATACAGAGAAATGCCTCGCACGTGATGATAAACGTCGAGATGTGGAGGAAAGAATCTGGGGCTAGATCGTGGAAATCTAGTCTGTAGTAAAACATGACCCCCTGGACGAAAGGATGAAGAGCGAATCCTGGCCCTCGCAGGAAGTGGGAGATGAATACAACCCTCTCGCTGGATCTGGGAGTATGAATAACCTGTCCTCGAGCAGGAAGCCTGTGGGGGATCTCCGCGGTCAGGTATATGGCCGCACGAAGCTTCGCAATGTCCTCCTCTGTAACAGAGGAAGCCACCCATCGACCCTGGAGGCTGGGTACGGACATGATTGGGCAGCTTGAAGCAATGGAGTCGAACCTCGGGTGCTGTAACTCGAAGTTGGAAGGGCTGAGGAAAGGGTCGGCGCAAAATAAGACGGCCCTTGGCTCCTTTACAAAGGCAACAGATATAGAATGCATCCTCCTAAGCCCGAAAACCTGCCTATTCCGAAGGGATCATTCCAATGGAACGGTTGGGTTACCCACGCCCGTATTGATGAGAATCCCACAATAAGGGGACACGATCTCTGCTTCGACAAGACGTGTCAATAAAAACTATGCCTCGAAACGTGGAACGGCGGGACAAGAAACGGTTCAAAATAATGACCGGGCAAGCATGATGTCACATTACAAAAAGTTGTCGACGGATTGGACTCGTGATATATTATACTCTCTGCGGTTGTGTGGAGTACTTGTGTTGCAGATCCGGACACGTTCATTGCGTCCGAAGACTATCTTGGAGTATTCGGAAAGGGGAACCCGCCTTGCAATGCCGAAGACAATCTGCGCGCCGGACACCTCGTCATTGAAGCCCGGTTCAGGGGCTACTGAGGGAGTCCTGGACTAAGGGGTACTCGGGCGTCTGACCTATTAGACATGGGTCGGACTGATGGGCTGTAAAGATACAAAGACCGAAGACTCTACCCGTGTCCGAATGGGACTCTCCTTGACGTCCAAATATGAAGATTCCTTTCTCTGTAACCGACCTTATGTAACCCTAGATCCCCCCGGTGTTTATATAAACCGGAGGGCTAGGTCCGTAGATGGGGATGCTCATAATCATAGTCAGACAGGCCAGACTTTTAGGGTTTAGCCATTACGATCTCGTGATAAATCAACTCTTGTAATACTCATATTCATCAAGATCAATCAAGCAGAAAGTAGGGTATTGCCTCCATAGAGAGGGCCCGAACCTGGGTAAACATTGTGACCCCTGTCTCCTGTTACCATCGATCTTAGACGCATAGTTCGGGACCCCCTACCCGAGATCCACCGGTTTTGACACCGACATCGCCGTCGCAACCGTTGGTCTGAGTCGTCACCGCCGCAGGTGCCAATAGCAGAGGAGGGCTTATCCTGAAGCCAAGGGTAAGTGAGTAAATGTGAGAGGGATGGGGTATATTTCGCGCCATCCCGCCTCCACCTCTCCAGCCATCTCGGTCTGAATCCTCCCTGCACCAGCTTTTGCGCCCGAGTTAGCCTGGTTGCCTGGAAGCTGCCGATTCAAGCGTTCCTAGTGAGCCAAGCTCTGGGATGCTTTAAGTATCGTGCGAATACGAGGCAAACCTACTTGTACGCAACCAAACGTGCCATTTTCATTATGCTCGACCCTTGTTGGGCTCTATGCAGCCGACCAAACGCATCCTTAACGCACGCCTTGGTTATCTGGCATGGCTTAAAACACATCAAGATCCGTGTTCCATAACGAACGACAGGCAGAGCGTTCAGACTGGAAATCTAAAAATCTGACGTCAGATTTACAATGACATGTTGTGGGGGAGACAGAACCTAGGCCAAGGGACCTGGGCCAGGTCATCAGAAAAAAATTCTTCCTTGACTGTAGCATGTTGTGCACTGTTTGACACTGTAGTGACACTATAGCAAGTGGGCCGGGACTTGGGCCAATCCTGGCTGCGCGAGTAAATTGCAAAAACCCGTCATAATCCAGTCAAAGTTATAAATGCTTTATGAAAAAACCACCAGAAAACATGCATTTTGATGGGTGTCGCATAATTATGATGATTTTTTTGTAATTTACTCTGGCTTGGCTCCGCCCCCCGTGAGATGCACGGCCATCCTGTCTCGCCATCGAGATTTACGTGCACATGGTCACACAGTGATCTATCGTGACACAAACGACACGTACACGTGCACCATGATCCACCTCTCTTTCCAAAACTTGAATCTGCAGCGAGGCAGCACGACGAAGAGAGCTGCTGCACATGTCGACGGCGATGCAGGATCCGGTTCTGCATGTCGACTGCCGCCGATGCGCCAGGATTCTTTGCGGAGGTCGGCACCGCACCCGCCGTGCAACAGTTCAAGGAACAAGTCAACTCGCAGCGTAGAGACGGAGGAAAATAGACAAAACAAATCGCACAACACGGCGATTTCCGGTCCAGCGGCGGCACCCTTTATATCCCCCGTGGCGGCCTCCCCAACCAACCCACCCGCCGCCCCGCCCCTCCCCGCATCGTCGCCATCATGTCCGATCTCCGCGCCCCGGAGCACCAGGTCGCCGGCCACCGCGCGGCGCCCGACAAGCTCGGGCCGCTGGTCGACGGCGCCGGCCTCTTCTACAAGCCGCTGCAGGCCCTGGACCGCGGCGAGCAGGAGCTGGCCTTCTACACGGCCTTCTCCGCCCACCCCGACGTGCCGCCCCGCATCCGGGACGCCTTCTTCCCGCGCTTCCACGGCACGCGCCTCCTCCCCACCGCCGCCTCCCCCGGCGAGTCCCACCCGCACCTCGTCCTCGACGACATCCTCAAGGGCCTCGCCGCGCCCTCCGTCACCGACATCAAGATCGGCGCCTGCACCTGGCCCCCGCGCGCGCCGGAGCCCTACGTCGAGAAGTGCCTCGCCAAGGACCGCGGCTCCACCAGCGTCCTCCTCGGCTTCCGCGTGTCCGGGGTCATGGTCTCCGACCCCAGCGGCGCCGTCTGGCGGCCCGACAGGTCGGAGCTCAAGGGGACCGACATCCCCGGCGTCCGCCGCATGCTCCGCCGCTACGTGTCGTCGGTCGGCGGCGAGGACTGCGCGCTGGCCGCGGCCGTGTACGGGGGCGAGGGCGGGGTCTTGGCGCAGCTGCGCGAGCTCAAGGCGTGGTTCGAGGTGCAGACGCTGTTCCACTTCTACTCGGCGTCGGTGCTGCTGAGCTACGACGCCAACGCGGTGACCGCGCCCGGCCCCGGCGGCGCGCCGAGGGTCAAGCTGGTGGACTTCGCGCATGTGGTGGAGAGCGAGGGGGTGATCGACCACAACTTCCTGGGCGGCCTCTGCTCCCTCATCAAGTTCATAGACGACATTGTCTCTTCTGACAAGGCGCCTCCGGTTCAGGCTTGAGGAGATCCTGCTGCTCCTACTTTGGGAGTTGACACAGTACAAAAGGTAAAATCTACGGCCATTGTTTACTGTTCTTTTCGCTTTGTCAGATCTGCCATTGGTACTAGATACCGAGTGAGCAATCAAAAGAAGGATGTAAAGTAGAGTGACAAAATTGCTCATGGTCGTTAGTACATTGTCTTCTCTGACGATGGGAGGAAATTGTAGAAAATGAAGAAAACAAGAATTGATTCTGCTGTCATGGTGGTCACGAAATCGGTGGGATTGCACAAACCTCAAAAGAGGATAATCGAATAGGATATTGTCACTTGAACAAAGTTAGGATTAAGGATGCCACGAAGACTTTGCCACCAAAGAATTGGTTCTGCATCTAGAGAAGATGTAGTTTGCGGTGAATAGAAAGGAAGGAAAACTGGGCTTGGACATGAATACTTTTTCCCCCAAAATAAATTGTGATGTACTATTAATAACAGTATGCTCAACCATTTTGGATCCTCAAACCAAAGAGCTCAAGAAGTTAATTGCCCTTTTGCTACACTGCTCTGTTATCTTGCCACCACCCACGACTATAGAATGTGTTCTGATATTTGTTGCTGGGTTCTTCATCCTACTAGCCTTAAAGCACAAATCCGCATAGGAGTATGCCCTTATTATGCGAATATGAAACTGCCGAAATGATTCTGTTTTAAATCTAACCAAAGTTTCAAAATATTTGCAGGTAATATATCGAGTCACTAGTTGGATTCTTCCATGGTCCTTCAGCTTGCAGAGGTGCGGAAGTGCACGGCTTTGGGAGATGGTCGCTTAGGCTATGTTCAACCATTTTGGATGGGGGTTCAGTAATAAGATTGTAGAAACATGAGTCTCTCTTGTATCTTGTTTGTTTTCGGTTGTGCTTAGCCCTTGTGCTTTCTTGCCTTTTGTGGCCATTGTTTGCTTACATTGGATGTTGAAGACGATACAATGACTGTATGCAGAGGTCTGATGTTTTTCTCTCCCTTTTGGAAAAGAAACAACACAGGCATGAAGGAAGCACAATCAATTTTTTTCTGGTGATAGAAAAAAAAAAGACGATCTCTCTGTGCGCGTCAATCGCCTTCGCGATGGTCAGATATGTATCTGTCTTTAATCGGATGTCTTGGGAGCATCCTCTTTCCATAGCCAAGGTTTGCAATTGGGCTATTGTTGCAATCTTCTCCCACCGCAACAACTAGTTTATTGCAAGATCTAGGATCCCTGCAGCGGTGATCGAGAGGTGCGTGCAACCAGACACGTCGGTGTAGCAGCAAGCTCTCATCCTCCATCTCCTTGGTCGTCGCCCCCCCCCCCCCCCCCCCCAATTATCTTCATTGGCCTCCTTTCCTACCACTTCTCAATCGTCCGTCGCCTCTACCATCATGACGCCGCCACAGAGCGCCCAAGCTCGGCATGGCCTCCGTCAACCTCCTCCACGCCGTTCCCGACCATCATCGGCCATCGCCTCTGCCACCATGACCATCTCGGTATTGCATATTTCCAAAACACCACTGATGTTACAGAGGCGTGGGTCTATGAGCTCGCCGGATTGCAACGTTGCTGGCATTTCTAAAACATCGACGGTGTTGCGGAGGTGCGGGTGCTGTGAGCTTGCCAGATTGCAACATCATCTGCGTGTCCTCGGGTCTACGAGCTCACGGGATTGTAACATCACCAGTGTTTCTGGAACATAGTCTACATTATCATACTTGATTGTTTCTAAAACAAAGCTCTTGTCGCAAGATCACCTGTCCGCGGCCCGGCCCATTTTTTAAAAACTATGGGTACCAAAATATGATCTCAACGCGATCAACGGCAACATAATCATCACAACAACCTTTCTGAATCTAAGCATTGCAAACGGGAAGTTCATCCGATTGGCCATGGGAAGACAGCGTGATGGTTGAGCAATATGAGTAGTGGTAGTAAACAAAACGAATGTACAAGAGAGCATCGCTGGCTGTACTTGTACCACAAAGCCACAGACATGATTCCTGTCACACCCCGGTAGCCATGCGAAACGGGACATACCTTTTGCACACTTGCGCACTACCACCAACTGCCACAGATGCAGCTCGGGACCATATGCGCGCTGCCGACCTGCCGACCTGGACCTAATTCGAACGAAAATGATAAGTACCTGCTCAGGTTAGGTACGAGCATATGGCAAAAACGAATGTTTTCGATCGTAATTCTAGGGACACAAGCATGGCAAGTTAGTTGACACACACGATATTTTTCAATCAAAAAATAAAAACAAAGGCACTAAGTTACTATACTTTTCAACTACAGTTGTCATCCTTGCATCCCTGAACTTGCCATCGAAAACATCCGATTTGCCATGTACTCGTACCAGACATTCAGGCATTACCAGATTCCAATTCGAATTGTGAAATGTCCGAAGTATATGCCTTCAATTGAGAGGGGAAAAAAATACACATTTGGTCCTTGAACTTGCTGGCGCATAAGAGCATTTACAGCCGGATATGTCAAATTTGACCCTCTATACGTCCGCGGATAGGAACGGGTCATCCCTTGTTTGGCCGACACTACAACCAAAAACTTCAAATCGGAACTCCTATTTTCATACTACAACATGCAACCAAAAATTCATCTACCTACTAAATCGTACATTAGCAAAATAAGCTAAATATCGATGATGTCGATGACCCCTGTACTGGACGGACAGGCTTCGTGGTCATTGGTGGCGGGCCGCAATTCCGGCTTCCCCTCCTCCTCGTCGTCGTCATCGGTTGGCCACCATCTCCCGTTTGGACTGAATCAGGTTGAGGATGGCGGTATGCTTCGCCTCAAATGTCGTAAGGCGTTTTGAAACTCCGCCTCCGCCATGGCAAAGCTGTCGGGCTCCATGCTCAACGCCTCCTGCACGTACTCCTTCATGGTCGTGCCTCGTCCTCCGCAACTAGCTCCTCCTCCTCCTCCTCCAATACCTCTGCTTCCGGCCACTTCTCCTCTCCTCCCCCATTGCCGCAAGCTCGACGGTGTGGTGTCCCTCCTTCGTGACGCGTATCTCGGGTTTGATCTCCGCGCGACGTTCGGGCGTGAGCATCTTGTAATATGTAATCTTCTATCGGACCATGGCGAACAACGGCGAGCTTGAATTGGAACTGGAAGAGGGAGAGAGCAGCGACCACGGCGAACAGCAGGAAGAGAAGGAGAATGGGACGAGGCTAGGATTTCCTCGCCGTTCGACTTATATAGCCGAATTTAGCCCCTTGGATGGCACACCACTCCGGCACCATGAATGTGTCTGCACCAAATGGAATGAGGCGCCTTGTGGACACGAGGCTTTCCGCACAGGTCCCTCCCGTTAGTCTGATGTGGCGGATGCGTCCGGGCACACCTAGGCATTCCATTCTCATCACATATATGGGTTGGGTTTGAGAGGTGCATGACATCCCAAACTCCTCGACGACGCCACACGGCAACGCCACCTAATCACCGTTGTGGCATTGACCGAAGAGGCTCTCATTCAACTATCCATGGACACGTCCTCGTCAACACTTGATGACGTCTATTTTAGTGAACCACATTGGAGTTTCCCTAACTACACAAAACCTAAAGAGACGACAATACGACACCATGAATGCGTATGCACCAAACCAAAAGAGGCGCCTTGTGGACACGAGGCTTTCCGCATAGGTCCCTCCCATCAGTCCGATGCAGCAGATGCATCCGGGCGCACCTAGGCATTCCTTTCTCGCCACAGATATGGGTTGTGTTTGAGAGGTGCATGACATCCCAAACTCCTCAATAACGCCACACATCAACGCCACCTAATCGCTATTGTGGCGTTCACCGAAGAGGCTCTCATTCAACCATCTGTGGACACGTCCACACGTGTCCGTCAAGACTTGATGATGTCTGTTTTAGTGAACCACGTTGGAGTTTCCCTAACTACACAAAAACTAATGAGAGACCAATAATTTAGAGAGAGATGGGTCATGGTGCACCGCTGCATGGAGGAAAACTAGATGCATGTTTTCTCCAATGCTGACCCGCAAACATCCCGCATTCTTTCGGATGGCGGAAGCCATCAAATGCGGTCATGTATCGGCTCACGACGTGGCCCCGGGCGTTCTTTCTCGCAAACCGGAGACAAACGTGGGGGCTTTGTGGGAGTCCGGACCGCTCCCAAGCCCACTTCTGACCGCCATGGTCCACCCAACCCCCGATCTCTCGCCCGTGCATGTTCCCATCCGGTGCCAGTTGTTGGGGAACGTAGTAATAATTTAAAATTTTCCTATGTGTGGTGTCCCTCCTTCCTGATGGAGTCGTGCTCGCGGCGATTCAAATCGCGGAAGATTGCTAAGCGGAAGCGTTACAAGAACGCGGTTGATGGAGTCGTACTCGCGGCGATTCAAATAGCGGAAGATCCTATCCAAGCGTCGAACGGACGGCGCCTCTGCGTTCAACACACGTATAGCCCTGGGACCTCTCCTCCTTCTTGATCCAGCAAGGGGGGAGGAGAAGTTGAGGCAGAACTCCGGCAGCACAACGGCGTGGTGGTGGAGCTTGTGGTTCTCCGGCACAGCTTCGCTAAGCACTACGGAGGAGGAGGTGTTGGAGGAGGGAGGGGCTGCGCCAGGGGAAGGGTGTGGCTGCCCTCCCACCCCCACTATTTATAGGGGGAAGGCAAGAGGGGGCCGGGCCCCTTAGATGCATCTAGAGGGGGGCGGCCAGGACGGGGAAACTTGCCCCCCAACCAGGTGGGAGGCGCCCCTCCCCCTAGGGTTTCCAACCCTAGGCGCCTTGTGCCCATGGGGGGGCCACCAGCCCACTAAGGGTCTGGTTCCCTCCCATATTCAGCCCATTAAGTCCTCCGGGGCAGGTGGCCCCACCCGGTGGACCCCGAACACCTTTCGATGGTCCTGGTAGAAGACCGATAACCCCCGAAACCATTCTGGCGACTGAAACTGGACTTCCATATATAAATCTTCACCTTCGGACCATTCTGGAACTCCTCGTGACGTCCGGGATCTCATCCGGGACTCCAAACAACCTTCGGTAACCACATACAATTTCCCATAACAACTCTAGCGTCACCGAACCTTAAGTGTGTAGACCCTACGGGTTCGGGAACCATGCAGACATGACCGAGACATCTCTCCGGCCAATAACCAACAGCAGGATCTGGATACCCATGTTGGCTCCCACATGTTCCATGATGATATCATCGGATGAACCACGATGTCAGGGATTCAATCAGTCACGTATTCAATTCCCTTTGTCCATCGATATGTTACTTGCCCGAGATTCGATCGTCGGCATCCCCATACCTCGTTCAATCTCGTTACCGGCAAGTCTCTTTACTCATTCCATAACGCATGATCCCGTCGCTAACTCCTTAGTCACATTGAGCTCATTATGATGATGAATTACCAAGTTGGCCCAGAGAGACCCCTCCGTCATACGGAGTGACAAATCCCAGTCTCGATTCTTGCCAACCCAACACACTTTTGGAGATACTTGTAGTGCACCTTTATAGCCACCCAGTTACATTGTGATGTTTGATACACCCAAAGCATTCCTACGGTATCCAGGAGTTGCACAATCTCATGGTCTAAGGAAATGATACTTGACATTAGGAAAGCTCTAGCAAACAAACTACACGATCTTGTGTTATGCTTAGGATTGGGTCTTGTCCATCACATCATTCTCCTAATGATGTGACCCCGTTATCAAAGACATCCAATGTCCATGGTCAGGAAACCACAACCTTCTATTGATCAACGAGCTAGTCAACTAGATGCTTATTAGGGACATGTTGTGATCTATGTATTCACACATGCATTACGGTTTCCGGTTAATACAATTATAGCATGAACAATAGACAATTATCATGAACAAGGAAATATAATAATAACTATTTTATTATTGCCTCTAGGGCATATTTCCAATGGTATCCCACTTGCACTAGAGTCAATAATCTAGTTACATTGTGATGAACTGAACACCCATAGAGTTCTGGTGTTGATCATGTTTTGCTCGTGGAAGAGGTTTAGTCAACAGATCTGTGACATTCAGATCTGTATGCACTTTACAAATATCTATGTCTCCATCTTGAATATATTCACGAATGGAGTTGAAGCAATGCTTGATGTGCCTGGTCTTCTTGTGAAACCTGGGCTCCTTGGCAAGGGCAATAGCTCTAGTGTTGTCACAGAAGAGAGTCATCGGGCCAGACGCATTGGGAATTACTCCTAGGTCGGTGATGAACTCCTTCATCCATACTGCTTCATGTGCTGCCTCCGAGGCAGCTATGTACTCCGCTTCACATGTAGATCCCGCCATGACGCTTTGCTTGCAACTGCACCAGCTGACTGCCCCACCATTCAAATGTACACGTATCCGGTTTATGTCTTGGAGTCATCTAGATATGTGTCGAAGCTAGCATCGACGTAACCCTTTACGATGAGCTCTCCGTCACCTCCATAAACGAGAAACATATCCTTAGTCCTTTTCAGGTACTTCAGGATATTCTTGACCGCTTTCCAGTGTTCCATACCGGGATCACTTTGGTACCTCCTTACCAAACTTATGGCAAGGTTCACATCAGGTCTGGTACACAGCATGGCATACATAATGGAGCCTATGGCTGAGGCATAGGGGATGACACTCATCTTTTCTCTATCTTCTGCTGAGGTCGGGCATCGAGCCGTGCTCAATCTCACACCTTACAATACAGGCAAGAACCCCTTCTTGGACTGATCCATATTGAACTTCTTCAATATCTTGTCAATGTATGTGCTTTGTGAAAGACCAATTAGGCGTCTCGATCTATCTCTATAGATCTTGATGCCTAATATGTAAGCAGCTTCTCCAAGGTCCTTCATTAAAAACACTTATTCAAGTAGGCCTTTATGCTTTCCAAAAGTTCTTTATCATTTCCCATAGATAGTATGTCATCCACATATAATATGAGAAATGCTACAGAGCTCCCACTCATTTTCTTATAAATACAGGCTTCTCCATAAGTCTGTATAAACCCAAACACTTTGATCATTTCACCAAAACGAATGTTCCAACTCCAAGATTCTTGCACTAGCCCATAGATGGAGCGCTGGAGCTTGCATACCTTGTCAGCATTCTTAGGATTGACAAAACCTTCCGGCTGCATCATATACAATTCTTTCTTAAGGAAACCGTTAAGGAATGTCGTTTTGACGTCCATTTGCCATATCTCATAATCATATAATGCGGCAATTGCTAACATGATTTGGGCGGGCTTCAGCTTTGCTATGGGTGAGAAGATCTCATCGTAGTCAACCCCTTGAACTTGTCGATAACCCTTAGCGACAAGCCGAGCCTTATAGACAGTCACATTACCATCCGCGTCATCCTTCTTCTTAAAGATCCATGTATTCTCTATGGCTTGTCGATCATCGGTCAAGTCTGTCGAAGTCCATACTTTGTTTTCATACATGGATCCTATCTCGGATTTCATGGCTTCAAGCCATTTGTTGAAATCCGGGCCCATCATCGCTTCTTCATAGTTCGAAGGTTCACCGTTGTCTAACAACATGATTTCCAGGACAGGGTTGCTGTACCACCCTGGTGCGGAACGTGTCCTTGTGGACCTATGAAGTTCAGTACCAACTTGACCCGAAGTTTCATGATCATCATCATTAACTTCCTCTCTTATTAGTGCAAGCACCACAGAAACGCCTTCCTGAGCTACGGTACTCTCCGGTTCAAGAGGGATTACCTCATCAAGTTCTACTTTCCTCCCACTTACTTATTTCAAGAGAAACTCTTTCTCCAGAAAGGATCCATTCTTGGCAACAAAGATCTTGCCTTTGGATCTGAGGTAGAAGGTATACCCAATAGTTTCCTTAGGGTATCCTATGAAGACGCATTTTTCCGATTTGGGTTCGAGCTTTTCATGTTGAACTTTCTTCACATAAGCATCACATCCCCAAACTTTTAGAAATGACATATTAGGTTTCTTCCCAAACCATAATTCATACGCTGTCGTCTCAACGGATTTCGACGGAGCCCTATTTAAAGTGAATGCGGCAGTCTCTAAAGCATAACCCAAAATGATAGTGGTAGATCGGTAAGAGACATCATAGATCGCACCATATCCAATAGAGTGCGATTACGACATTCGGACACACCATTACACTGAGGTGTTCTAGGCGGCGTGAGTTGTGAAACAATCCCGCATTTCCTTAAGTGCGTGCCAAAGTCGTGACTCAAGTATTCTCCTCCACGATCTGATCGTAAGAACTTTATTTTCCTGTCATGTTGATTCTCTACCTCGCTCTGAAATTCCTTGAACTTTTCAAAGGTCTCAGACTTGTGTTTCATTAAGTAGACATACCCATATCTACTTAAGTCATCAGTGAGGGTGAGAACATAACTATAGCCACCACGGGCCTCAACGTTCATTGGACCACACACATCAGTATGTATGATTTCCAACAAGTTGGTTGCTCGCTCCATTGTTCCGTAGAATGGAGTCTTGGTCATTTTGCCCATGAGGCATGGTTCACACGTGTCAAATGATTCATAATCAAGAGACTCCAAAAGTCCATCTGCATGGAGTTTCTTCATGCGTTTGACACCAATGTGACCAAGGCGGCAGTGCCACAAGTATGTGGGACTATCATTATCAACCTTACATCTTTTGGCGTTCACACTATGAATATGTGTAACATCACGTTCAAGATTCAATAAAAATAAACCATTGACCAACGGGGCATGACCATAAAATATATCTCTCATATAAATAGAACAACCATTATTCCTGGATTTAAATGAGTAGCCATCTCGCATTAAACGAGATCCAGATACAATGTTCATGCTCCAAGCTGGCACCAAATAACAATTATTGAGGTTTAAAACTAATCCCGAAGGTAGATGTAGAGGTAGCGTCCCGACGGCGATCACATCGACCTTGAAACCATTCCCGATGCACATCATCACCTCGTCCTTTGCCAGTCTTCGCTTATTCTGCAGCTCCTATTTTGAGTTACAAATATGAGCAACCGCACGGGTATCAAATACCCAGGAGCTACTACGAGCGATGGTTAGGTATGCTACCTCTTGAGCATGCGTTGGTTTTCCCTTGAAGAGAAAAGGGTGATGCAGCAAAGTAGCGTAAATATTTCCCTCAGTTTTTGAGAACCAAGGTATCAATCCAGTAGGGTACTACACGCAAGTCGCCTAGTACCTGCACAAACAAACAAGAACCTCACAACCAATGCGATAAAGGGGTTGTCAATCCCTTCACGGTCACTGATACATCTCCAATGTATCTATAATTTTTTATTGTTCCATGCTATTATATTATCTGTTTTGGATGTTAATGGGCTTTATTTTATACTTCTATATTATTTTTGGGACTAACCTACTAACCCAAGGCCTAGTGCAAATTGTTGTTTTTTTGTCTATTTCAGTGTTTCGCAGAAAAGGAATATCAAACGGAATCCAAACGGAATAAAACCTTCGGGAGAGTTATTTTTGGAACAAACGTGATCCAGGGGACTTGGAGTGGACGTTAAGAAACCAACGAGGAGGCCATGAGGCAGGGGGGCGCGCCCTCCCCCCTCGTGGGCTCCTCGTGGCTCCACCGACTTACTTCTTCTTCCTATATATATTCATATACCCCGAAAACATCCAGGAGCACCACAAAACCCTATTTCCACCACCGCAACCTTCTGTACCCAAGAGATCCCATCTTGGGGCCTTTTCCAGAGCTCCACCGGAGGGGGCATCGATCACGGAGGGCCTCTACATCAACTTCATGGCCCCTCCGATGATGTGTGAGTAGTTTACTTCAGACCTTCGGGTGCATAGCTATTAGCTAGATGGCTTCTTCTATCTCTTTGAATCTCAATACAAAGTTCTCCTCGATCTTCTTGGAGATCTATTCGATGTAACTCTTTTTGCAGTGTGTTTGTCGAGATCGGATGAATTGTGGGTTTATGATCAAGTCTATCTATGAAAAATATTTGATTCTTCTCTGAAATATTTTATGTATGATTGGTTATCTTTGCAAGTGTCTTCGAATTATCAGTTTGGTTTGGCCTACTAGATTGATCTTTGTTGCAATGGGAGAAGTGCTTAGATTTGGGTTCAATCTTGCGGTGCTCGATCCCAGTGACAGAAAGGGAAATGACACGTATTGTATTGTTGCAATCGAGGATAAAAAGATGGGGTTTATATCATATTACTTGAGTTTATCCCTCTACATCATGTCATCTTACCTAATGCATTACTCTGTTCTTATGAACTTAATACTCTAGATGCATGCTAGATAGCGGTCAATGTGTGGAGTAATAGTAGTAGATGCAGGCAGAAGTCGGTCTACTTGACACGGACATCATGCCTATATACATGATTATGCCTAGATATTCTCATAATTATTCGCTTTTCTATCAATTGCTCGACAGTAATTTGTTCACCCACCGTAATACTTATGCTATCTTGAGAGAAGCCAATAGTGAAACCTATGGCCCCCGGGTCTATTCTCCATTATATTAATCTCCCGTCAACAAGTTATTTCTAGCACCATTTATTTTGCAATCTTTACTTTTAATCTATATCATAAAAATACTGAAAATATTTATCTTATCATTATTATCTCTATCAGATCTCACTCTCGTAAGTGACCGTGAAGGGATTGACAACCCCTTTATCGCGTTGGTTGCGAGGTTCTTATTTTTTTTTTGTAGGTATGAGGGACTTACATGTAGTCTCCTACTGGATTGATACCTTGGTTCTCAAAAACCGAGGGAAATACTTACGCTACTTTGCTGCATCACCCTTTCCTCTTCAAGGGAAAACCAACGCAGTTCTCAAGAGGTAGCAGTCACTTACGAAAGTGAAATCTGATAAAGATAATAAGATAAATATTTTTGGTATTTTTGTTGTATAGATTGAAAAGTAAAGATTGCAAAATAAAATAAACAGTAAACTTGAATTGTAGATCAGAAACTTATATGATATAAAGTGGACCCGGTGTCGGTGTCAAAACCGACGGATCTCGGGTAGGGGGTCCCGAACTGTGCGTCTAAGGCGGATGGTAACAGGAGGCAGGGGACATGATGTTTTACCCAGGTTCGGGCCCTCTTGATAGAGGTAAAACCCTACGTCCTGCTTGATTGTTCTTGATGATATGAGTATGATTGTATGTATATCTATTGACTAGCCTGGCCCTGGTTTATATAATGCACCAGAGGCCTAGGATAACAAGAGTCCTAGCCAAGTACGCCATTGGGGGAGGAGTCCTTGTCTTGACCACCAAGTCTTGTGGAATCTTCCTTGTATGCGGCAGCTGTCCAAACTGGCCCATGAGTATACAGCCATGGGGGTCCTCGGCCCAATCTAACTAACCGGGAGACGATGTGGTGAGTACCCCCTAGTCCAGGACACCGTCAGTAGCCCCCTGAACTGGTCTTCAAGTTGGGGACGCTCCTCAATTCTTTCGAACTGTTCTTTGTCTTCGGTCGTCGGTCTTGAAAATTGGTTCAACAAATCTTCCCATCTTCTATCTTGAGGATTGCCGAGCTAAATCTAAAGATCCCACACGTCGGGTATCCGAGGAGCCCTTTAAGTCTTCGGCCTTTATCAATGCCTTGTTATTTTTATGCCACACCTCGGGTTTGAAGTTGTTCCCAGGCGGCAGCATCCTCTTGCGTCCGGTCTCCAACACCGAACTGCATTCGAGGTATCTTTTGCAGCTGAGCACCAACGCCAGACCGCTTTCCGAGCTCCAACGCCGGAATGTATCCGAGCTCTAACGCCAGACTATGTCCAAACTCCAACGCCGGACTGTATTCGGGCTCCAACACCGGAGTATATCCGAGGTGTCATATCACCTTGGTTCAAAAAAGTTGAAGGAGTTTAGCCGAGCTTAATGCCGGAAATGTCCTCTATGGAGCCAGCCACTAGCGCCCGAGCTTTATGCCGGACTTCTTCTGAGGTGGTGCAGCACCCCGACTGTGGGCCGATTTTTTGTCGATATTTTTGATTGGTGCAATTTATTCTCTGCCAAGATATATAGCCAGTAGCCCTCAAGGTGTGTATCCGTCTAAAACCCGAGATGCACTTGAAGGAGGACATAAGACCACTGATCCCAGTAGCCGCTGAGACTCAGGTTGATTTGCAAAATCGGCATGAGGATCAAGTCCTAGCTCGGCAGAATACTTCGGGACACAAAAAGTGGCGTGCTCAGTCCTCGAGACTCAGGTTGGGTGCGGCCGAGCAACCTGACGATCATAATCTCCTCGGAAACTGTATTGTACTTAAAATTTCTGCATTGGATAGGCAATGCAGTAGCCCCCGAGACACTGGTCGGGTGGCAACACCAGATCAGGGGATCGATGTGCCCCTTTAATATTTGTAAATAATAAGCCCAAAGCCCAGTAGCCCCCGAGCCTTAATGCGGGCACGGGCGGCCGAATTAAGAATCAATATCCATAGTAAAATCACAAATTATGTGTAATGACTCCATGTATCCAAGTACTTTACGTCATTAATGCTCGGATCCGCTTATACAAAACTTTGGTGACCGACCATCGGCTTCCACCTCCTCGGCCAGTAGCCGAGGAGTATTTGTCCTACTTTATAAAGCCTTTATGAGGGCAAAGATTCACGACAAACAAGGCAATTTGGCCATACGGTTTTATAAACAAAGGTACGCAGAGAGATATGTTATATTACTGTTTGACATAAGAAATGTCTTCCAAAGAAAATAGTCCCGCTATCGGTTCCTTTCTTTGGGTTGTCATGCTAAGCATGATCATGAAACCTCAGCCCTAATGTAAGAGCAAAATATTGAGGATTTAGTTTGGGAGGCCAGTTACTAGCCCTCGGTAGTGTTCGGCGAGAGTCGAGGTCAGGTCGTAAACACTTCGGCCAATGTTATGAATGGCCCATCATTTAACACAATCATCGGATCGCTGACCAGTTTACACTTATTTGTGACAGTCAGTTTTTGACTTTCTCCACTGAGGTGCTTAACCATGCGAGCTGGAAGCACAATCGCAGTGGTTCTCCCTTTACACACCTAGCTGAACAAAGCGGAACGTAGGAGGCAAGCGCAGGAGCAGGGCAACCCAACTATTGACCGAAGACACAATTCGAAACCGATGCATATATAGCAATATCCGAGAATATTTTTGCCAAATCTCTAAAGGTGTCCGGCGTTGCACTGCGAGACTTGTGCTGAAAACACACAAATGGTTTAAAAGTGCCATAAGCTTGGAAAACCAAAAAACTTCAGTAAAAACTTGACGTCCGAACAAGATCAAGGGCTCGGTCCCAATCCGAAAATTGGAAAAAAAATTGTGCTTCTGTCGTGCTTTAACATGACACGTCCGATCTCAAGACTTCACGCGGGTCAGCCTACGGCTTCTATCCGGCTATTGACCATGAACTCGAGTCGAAAAAGGAGCGGTAGAAAAAGACTTTGCAACGACCAAGAAGAAAACACATTTACTATAAAATAGCTCATATAAATTTTAAGAGCCCCCAAGTGACTTGGGTAAAAGAATTTTATGTATAATGATTGTATGTACGGAAGTACTTATATCATATCTGTGTTCACCCGAACTTTAAACGCGTCTTAACCGACCATCAGCTTCTCCCTCTTCGGCCAAGGGCCGAAAAGTGTCATGTACTCCACCTTTCGAGAGTATCGACGGTGTTTCCGATGACCAGGTAATCAGGCCATAAGGCTGTAACAGACAAAGCGCGCTCAGGGAAATTATGCTATATTACTGACGAAGTGTAAGAAGCATCTTCGAAGAAAAATAGTACCCCCACCGATACCTTTCTTCGGTGCTCATTATTATTATGAGACTTGTGCAATAGATTTTTTCTACTCATGAGTTCCGTTGTGTGCCGACCATTATTGAAAACAATAAGAGCGCTAGCTTTCGGCTTCACCCAGTCTGAGGTCAGAGCTCGGATGACCCGATCATGACAATCGCAGAGGTGCTCCCTTTACTCCCTAGCCGAACAATTGGGAACGTAGGGGTAAGCACAGGAGCCAGGCAACCCAGCTTGCAAATCGCTTAAGTCAATATGGTGCATATTGTGGCGTAATACACGAACAAGGAACGAAGTCATACAAGTATAATATATGCAAGAGGAAAAGCTCCATGAAGGAAGCCCCCAAGTAAACGAGATATTTGAATTTGCTTGCAACAAACAAGGCTTTGACAAATAATTTTGTCACAAACAACTTTTTGCCAAAAAGTATAATGCTTGGTCGAACCGAACAAAATTTAAAACTGAAAGTTTTTGAGCATGAAAGCAACTTAGTTGGTTAATGTGCTCGATGTTGATGACACAAGCCGAGATTGTGGCGGGATGAGATCCCAGCCCCCAAGCTAGTCCCGAGATGTCCGAGTAAAGAGCTCGGCTTGATTAAGTGGTGACGCAGCACAATCGATGGGCGAGGTGAAAACCCCAGTCCTACCGCGGCGACGGAGCAGGCCAGCAGTGTGACGCCGAAGCCCCCAGCGTGTGTTAATGAAGTGATGTCGAAGCCCCTGGCCAGCCGAGGTGACGTGGTACGTCAGTACGCCGAGGTGACAGTGCTGTCCAGCCCGGATTATCTACCTGTGCACAGAAAATAGTGCAAGCCGGAGATAATAGGAATAATAAAAAATTGTTGCATAATTAATAAATTACGCAAAGTGAGTAATAAAAGAAATATGGCCTGTGCGCCGAACACTCGATGAGGTAGAGCTCTCTCGACGATGCCAAAGTCCCCGAGGCAACCGAACACGTCGGTATGGCAACATGACCAACAAGATGATCACGCGAGCCGATTTACACCGATTGGGACGACGACGTCGGCTTGCCGAAGAGACCACGTGACACGGTCGAAGTCGATCACCTACACACATAAAATAGTGCGGTCCAAAAAGGATAATTGCTTTTCGCAAAAATAATTTATTAAAAGAGATGTGGCCTGGCGCCGAAGTCATGTCGATGCAGGGCGCTGGCGTGACGCGGTGAAGGCGTGGCCAAGCCCGAATTCGCAGGCCGGTCTGAGTTCCAGATGCGGCATTCGGCGAACTGTATACGGTAACTGACCGAACCACCACGCCGCCGTTGTTAATACAACCACCATTTGATAGACCTATGTATAGATGATGAAACAAACTGGAGTAATAATTCCTTGGGAAAAATAAACCCAAGCAAGAAATAATGCTAGGATTAATAGCACCTGGTTTATCTATTGTAGCAATCTGGAGAAAGGTTACTCTGAAAATTGGGGCTCGATCCGCACACCCATTGCCTGATGGGTGATGAAGCGATGGCATGGCGATGCTAGCAAAGGTTGGCTCATCGAGGAAAAGCCCGTGGTCCAGCTAATGTGATGAAGCTGGTCGGCTGGTGACGCCGAAGTCTCCGAAGTAAGTTGATGAAGAGATGGTGAAGCCCTCAGTCTAGCCGAGGAGACGGAGCGGGTCGGTAAGGAGACGTTGCAGCTGCCGTGTCAGCCGAGGTGTTGAAGAAGTTCGGCATGATGGACATCGGCTTGAAGAAGCAACAGTGCGGCCATGCCGATGCAGGTCGTAACTTGTGACGCGGTCAATTCGGTTTGATGAAGTGACCATGCGGCGATGCCTGTCTTCCCACTCCGTGTAATCCGTGGGGTGGCGATGTTGGTGATGATTTATCCTTGGTCATTCCGAACTCTTGTTCTCTTGCCGAGATGATGATCCGAAGAAGTTGAGCTCGGCTCAAAAGGCGACGATGTGTTTAGCGCAGGTCGGCAGCCGTGGAGCAGTATTGCCGAACTGGTTTGACACCAGTATAATAGTGAAGATTATCTCAATGGAGGCTTAAAATTTTATGGGCACGTGTTTAAAAACAACGTACAATACCCTAGGAGAAAATTCCTTTAAGAAGGTGGTCCCATGTCACGTTCGTAAAGAAACACGAATTCGGGTCGGATCCGTATTCGCGCAGAAAACATACCCAAAAAGTGATGCACTAATCGGAAGGTTCCCGGAGTTTGGACGGTCGGATCGAGCTGAAATTTTGAGGGGTGTTAGATATAGGAATTCCGCAGCCGATCGATGGTTGGATCTTCCAAAGGACGTCCGAGCTAGGTGCTAGAGACCACGCCCTAAACTCGTCTAGATTCCCGTCCAGATTTGACAGGGCTCCGGTATATCATAGATTGACGGAGATTCCTCCACCGGAACTCGACGAAATTTTGCATGGTTGTTGTAAACTCAATTCTGCACAATTCCACCAAAGGGATGGTCAAAGCGATGCTCTAAGAGGTGGTGCAAGCGGATACAGGTTCGCTGTTCGGAAAAACAGCATGGTCGCCCGAGGGCAATGTTGACGTTGAGCACCGAGCTCCATGGATGATTCCTCCATGATCTTGATAGAGATCGGAGTTGATGTTGATGAAGGCCCTTGTCCAAACATGATGATCGGAGATGGAGCACGGTCCTCAGTTGAGCCAAGGTGACCAGTCGAGCTGGTGACGAAGTTGCCGGCATCGCAGTTGACCTGCACATGAGCCATCGATCCTTTTGCCGATCACACAGGGGAACTCTCAATGAAAGCACAAATGTCGGTGTCAAAACTGGCGGATCTCGGGTAGGGGGTCCCGAACTGTGCGTCTAAGGCGGATGGTAACAGGAGGCAGGGGACACGATGTTTTACCCAGGTTCGGGCCCTCTTGATAGAGGTAAAACCCTACGTCCTGCTTGATTGTTCTTGATGATATAAGTATTACAAGAGTTGATCTACCACGAGATTAGAGAGGCTAAACCCTAGAAGCTAGCCTATGATATGATTGTATGTATATCTATCGACTAGCCTGTCCCTGGTTTATATAATGCACCAGAGGCCTAGGATAACAAGAGTTGTAGCCGAGTACGCCGGTGGGGGAGGAGTCCTTGTCTTGACCACCAAGTCTTGTGGAATCTTCCTTGTATGCGGCAGCTGTCCGAACTGGCCCATGAGTATACGACTATGGGGGTCCTCGGCCCAATCTAACTGACCGGGAGACGACATGGTGAGTACCCCCTAGTTCAGGACATCGTCACACCAGGCCATAGGTTTCACTAGTGGCTTCTCTCAACATAGCATATATTACAGTGGGTGAACAAATTACTGCCGAGAAATTGATATAAAAGCGCATAGTTGTGATGATATCTAGGCATGATCATGGACATAGGCATCACGTCCGTATCAAGTAGACCGAAACGATTCTGCATCTACTACTATTACTCCACACATCGACCGCTATCCAACATGCATCTAGAGTATTAAGTTCATAAGAACAGAGTAACGCATTAGGCAAGATGACATGATGTAAAGGGATAAACTCAAGCAATATGATATAAACCCCATCTTTTTATCCTCGATGGCAACAATACAATACGTGTCGGTTCCCTTTCTGTCCCTGGGATCAAGCACCACAAGATTGAACCCAAAGCTAAGAACTTCTCTCATTGCAAGAAAGATCAATCTAGTAGGCCAAACCAAACTGATAATTCGAAGAGACTTGCAAAGATATCAAATCATGCACATAATTAAGAATTCAGAGAAGAATCAAATATTGTTCATAGATAATCTTGACCATAAACCCACAATTCATCGGATCTCGGCAAACACACCGCAAAAAGAATTTCATCAAATAGATCTTCAAGAACATCGAGGAGAACTTTGTATTGAGAACCAAAGAAAGAGAAGAAGCCATCTAGCTAATAACTATGGACCCGAAGGTCTGTGGTAAACTACTCACACATCATCGGAGAGGCTATGGTGTTGATGTAGAAGCCCTCCATGATCGAATCCCCCTCCGATAGATCGCCGGAAAAGGGCCCCAAATGAGATCTCACAGGTACAGAAGGTTGCGGCGGTGGAAAAGTGGTTTCGTGGCTCTCCTGGATGTTTTCAGGGTATAAGAGTCTATATAGGCGAAAGAAGTAGGTCGGTGGAGCTACGAGGGGCCCACGAGGGTGGGGGGCGCGCCGGCCTAACTCGTGGCTGCCTTGTTGCTTCCTTGACCTCCACTCTAAGTCTCCTGGATTGCCTTTGTTCCAAAAAAGATCCTCGCGAAGGTTTCGTTCTGTTTGATATTCCTTTTCTGTGAAACACTTAAATAGGCAAAAAAAACTATTGGCACTGGGCCTTCGGTTAATAGGTTAGTCCCAAAAATAATATAAAGTGCATATTAAAGCCCATTTAACATCCAAAATAGATAATATAATAGCATGGAGCAATAAAAAATTATAGATACATTGGAGACGTAATAACCATCCCCAAGCTTAATTCCTGCTCGTCCACGAGTAGGTTAATGATAAAAATAGAATTTTTGATGTGGAATGCTACCTAGCATAATTTTCAATGTAATTTTATTTATTGTGGCACGAATATTCAGATCCGAAAGATTCAAGACAAAAGTTTAATATTGACATAAGAATAATAATACTTCAAGCATACTAACCAAGCAATTATGTCTTCTCAAAATAACATGGCCAAAGAAAGTTATCCCTACAAAATCATATAGTCCGACTATGCTCTATCTTCATCACACAAAATATTTAAATCATGCACAACCCCGATGACAAGCCAAGCAATTGTTTCATACTTTTGATGTTCTCAAACTTGTTCAATCTTCACGGAATACATGAGCGTGAGCCATGGACATAGCACTATAGGTGGAATAGAATGGTGGTTGTGGAGAAGACAAAAAAGGAGAAGATAATCTCACATCAACTAGGCGTATCAATGGGCTATGGAGATGCCCATCAGTAGATATCAATGTGAGTGAGTAGGGATTGCCATGCAACGGATGCACTAGAGCTATAAGTGTATGAAAGCTCAAAAAGAAACTAAGTGGGTGTGCATCCAACTTGCTTGCTCACGAAGACCTAGGGCATTTTGAGAAAGCCCATCATTGGAATATACAAGCCAAGTTCTATAATGAAAAATTCCCACTAGTATATGAAAGTGACAAAATAGGAGTCTCTCTAAAATGAAAATCATGGTGCTACTTGGAAGCACAAGTGTGGAAAAAGGATAGTAGCATTGCCCCTTCTCTCTTCTTCTCTCATTTTTTTGATTGGGCCTTTTTTCTCTTTTTTATGGCCTATTTTTTTCGTCCGGAATCTCATCCCGACTTGTGGGGGAATCATAGTCTCCATCATCCTTTCCTCACATGGGACAATGCCCTAATAATGAAGATCATCACACTTTTATTTACTTACAACTCAAAAATTAGAACTTGATACTTAGAACAAAATATGACTCTATGTGAATGCCTCCGACGGTGTACCGGGATGTGCAATGAATCAAGAGTGACATGTATGAAATTATGAACGGTGGCTTTGGCACAAATACGGTGTCAACTACATGATCATGCAAAGAAATATGACAATGATGGAGCATGTCATAATAAACGGAACGGTGGAAAGTTGCATGGCAATATATCTCAGAATGACTATGGAAATGCCATAATAGGTAGGTATGATGGCTGTTTCAGGAAGGTATATGGTACCGGCGAAAGTTGCACGGTACTAGAGAGGCTAGCAATGGTGGAAGGGTGAGCGTGCGTATAATCCATGGACTCAACATTAGTCATAAGGAACTCACATACTCATTGCAAAAATCTATTAATTATCAAAACAAAGTACTATGCGCATGATCCTACGGGGATAGATTGTTAGGAAAAGACCATCGCTCGTCGCCGACCGCTACTCATAAGGAAGACAATCAATAAATAAATCATGCTCCGACTTCATCACATAACGGTTCACCATACGTGCATGCTACGGGAATCACAAACTTTAACACAAGTATCTCTCAAATTCACAACTACTCAACTCGCATGACTCTAATATTACCATCTTCATATCTCAAAACAATCATCAAGTATCAAACTTCTCATAGTATTCAATGCACTTTATATGAAAGTTTTTATTATACCCATCTTGGATGCCTATCATATTAGGACTAATTTCATAACCAAAGAAAATTACCATGCTGTTCTAAAAGACTCTCAAAATAATATAAGTGCAGCATGAGAGATCAATAATTTCTATAAAATAAAACCACCACCGTGCTCTAAAAAAGTATAAGTGAAGCACTAGAGCAAAATTATCTAGCTCAAAAGATATAAGTGAAGCACATAGAGTATTTTAATAAATTCCGATTCATGTGTGTGTCGCCCAAAAGGTGTGTACAGCAAGGATGATTGTGGTAAACTAAAAAGCAAAGACTCAAATCATACAAGATGCTCCAAGCAAAACACAAATCACGTGGTGAATAAAAATATAGCCTCAAGTAAAGTTGCTGATAGACGGAGACGAAAGAGGGGATGCCTTCCAAGGCATCCCCAAGCTTAGGCTTTTGGTTGTCCTTGAATTTTACCTTGGGGTGACTTGGGTATCCCCAAGCTTAGGCTCTTTCCACTCCTTATTCCAAAATCCATCAAATTTTTACCCAAAAACTTGAAAACTTCACAACACAAAACTCAATAGAAAATCTCATGAGCTCCGTTAGTATAAGAAAACAAACCACCACTTTAAGGTACTGTAATGAACTCATTCTTTATTTACATTGGTGTTAAACCTACTATATTCCAACTTCTCTATGATTCATACCCCCGATACTAGCCACAGATTCATCAAAATAAGCAAACAACACACAAAAACAGAATCTGTCAAAAACAGAACAGTCTGTAGCAATCTGTATGTTTCGTATACTTCTGTAACTCCAAAAATCCTGAGATATTAGGACGTAATAATTTGTATATTGATCTACTTCAGTTGGAATTGGTATTTTATCACTCTCTGGTATAAAATGAAACTTATTCTTGTGAGCGCATACTTTCTGTTTTTCTCAGCAAGATCAAATAACAATCGCCCAAGAAGATCCTAAAGGCTTTACTTGGAACAAACACTAAATAAAACATAAAAGACACAATCACAACAGATGATAGATGATTTATTTATTACTAAATAGGAACAAAAATCAAGGAACAAAAATAAAATTGGGTTGCCTCCCAACAAGCGCTATCGTTTAACGCCCCTAGCTAGGCAAAAAAAAACAAGAATAGATCTAGGTATTGTCATCTTTGGTATGCAATTCTTCAATTGAACACTTATAACCCTTAGGAGTTTCCTTCTTTTTATTGATGATCAAACTCCTAGGCAAGAAATCAAGATAATCATTTGTAGCAAAAGGTTCCTTAATGATAGCGAAAAAATTGGGGTGAACACTTATTGATTTGAGATCTGTATTCTCCTTACTAGAAGATTCACACTTATTTTTAGGAACATATATAAACTTAGCAACTTTGGTAGGAGGAGGGTTTGAAGTGTTTCTCACGGCAGAAGAAGGCAGACGCTAAGTTGGTAATAATATCCTCAAGTTTATCAATTCTAGTGGAATCTTGATCTATGTTTTCATTAACTAAGGGTTCTTTTTATCTCAAATTTTTCAAAGTAACTCCTACTTAGATCCATATTGGGTAATTTGGTTGTGGATCTTTTTATCCAAATTCTCAATCAACTCTACAGTGGCAACTTTATTTTCAATAATTTTAAGCCTTTGCATCACATGTTCCAAAGTTAAAATAGTTCCATTAACCAACAGAGGTGGTGGGCCAAACAAATATGTCATAGAATTATAAGAATCAAAAGTATGGCTACCTAAGAAATTCCCTCCAGCAATGGTATCAAGAATATATCTGTTCCAAGGAGTGATGCCTACATAAAAATTGCGAAGAAGAGCGGAAGTAGATTGCTTTCTAGTGGATCTATTGTGAGCATTGCAAATTATATACCAAGCATCTTTTAGATTTTCTCCCTCCCTTTGTTTAAAATTAAGAACTTCATTATCGGGAGTACTGACAATGATAGAAGGACTGGCCATGACGGCAAAACAAACGATCTAACACACGAACACACAAGAAGCAAGAGAAAAGATACGAATAGAAAAAGGGCGAACAGAAAAGTGGCGAATAAAACGACAAGGGTGAAGTGGGGGAGAGGAAAACAAGAGGCAAATGGCGAATAATGTAATGCGAGGGATAAGAGTTTGTGATGGGTACTTGGTATGTCTAGACTTGAGCGTAGATCTCCCCGGCAACGGCGCCAGAAATCCTTCTTGCTACCTCTTAAACACACGTTGGTTTTCCCTTGAAGAGGAAAGGGTGATGCAGCAAAGTAGCGTAAGTATTTCCCTCAGTTTTTGAGAACAAAGGTATCAATCCAGTAGGAGACTACACGCAAGTCGCCTAGTGCCTGCACAAACAAACAAGAACCTCGCAACCAACGCGATAAAGGGGTTGTCAATCCCTTCACGGTCACTTACGAAAGTGAGATCTGATAAAGATAATAAGATAAATATTTTTGGTATTTTTGTTGTATAGATTGAAAAGTAAAGATTGCAAAATAAAATAAACAGTAAACTAGAATTGTAGATCAGAGACTTATATGATATAAAGTGGACCCGGGGCCATAGGTTTCACTAGTGGCTTCTCACAAGATAGCATATGTTACGGTGGGTGAACAAATTACTGCCGAGCAATTGATAGAAAAGCGCATAGTTGTGATGATATCTAGGCATGATCATGGACATAGGCATCATGTCCGTATCAAGTAGACCAAAACAATTCTGCATCTACTACTATTACTCCACACATCGACCGCTATCCAGCATGCATCTAGAGTATTAAGTTCATAAGAACAGAGTAATGCATTAGGCAAGATGACATGATGTAGAGGGATAAACTCAAGCAATATGATATAAACCCCATCTTTTTATCCTCAATGGCAACAATACAATACGTGTTGGTTCCCTTTCTGTCACTAGGATCGAGCACCGCAAGATTGAACCCAAAGCTAAGCACTTCTCCCATTGCAAGAAAGATCATTCTAGTAGGCCAAACCAAACTGATAATTCGAAGAGACTTGCAAAGATATCAAATTATGCATATAAGAATTCAGAGAAGAATCAAATATTGTTCATAGATAATCTTGATCATAAACCCACAATTCATCGGATCTTGGCAAACACACCGCAAAAAGAACTACATCGAATAGATCTCCAAGAACACCAAGGAGAACTTTGTATTGAGAACAAAAGAGAGAGAAGAAGCCATCTTGCTAATAACTATGGACCCGAAGGTCTGTGGTAAACTACTCATACATCATCGGAGAGGCTATGGTGTTGATGTAGAAGCCCTCCGTGATCGAATCCCCCTCCGACAGATTGTCGAAAAAGGTCCCCAGATGGGATCTCATGGGTACGCACTACTAGGAAAAGGCTAATTAGTGGTGCACCTGTTTTGGCCATTAATGGCGCACTACAGGTGCGCCACTATCATCACGCCACTAGTAACAATTACTAATGGCGCACCCCTGGTGCGCCATTAGTATACCATACAATAGTGGCGCACCAGGCAGTGCGCCATTAGTATGTCAAATGGTGTGCCATTACTATGCCTCCTAGGGGGCCATATTTACCTTGTGCTCTAGGTTACTAATGGCGCACTGCCAGATAATGCGCCACTAGTGTGTTTATTGCAGTGCGCCACTAAAGTGCAGTGTGGTGCGCCACTAGTATGAATATTAGGAATTATTTTTTCTTTTCTGATATTTGCACAGGTTACAAAATATATTACTGCTGCACAGAATATAGACAGCACAACATATAAACAACAGATTCATCGAATACAATAGAAGATTAGTCTCCGAATACAATTCATCATATTAGTCCCCGAATTCAAAAGACCGAACAAAGTTAGAACATCACATAGAAGAGAGCAGAGAGCTGCGGTCATCACGATGAGCATCATCGCGATGAAACTGGTCTTCATCCGGTTCCTCCTCCGCTCCCTCCTCTCTCCCGCTAGATATTGCGCGTATCTAGCTTCCGCCTCTGCCCTAGTGGTGTACCCTTTGTAACAATTACCGCTGAAACGGTGAACCTGTCTCCGAAACTCCTCCCAGTCGTCGTAGACTCCGGGAACCTTACCCTTGTACACAACATACGACGACATCTCTATGCACTAGCCAAACAAAACGTTAGTAGCAATTCACAGACAATACATAAGCAATATATAAGTATGCAACAAAAGGATCGGAAGAGAAAAGCAACACATTAATAGCACGCTTCATGGTCCTACTAATAAATAGCATCGATTACATATAAGTTGAACGACTGTCCAAACCAAAGAGACATACAAGTTCATTAAAGTTTAATTACAACATGAGCTAATCAATATTTCAAAACTACATAGCATCACTACTTTCGACTCGACTCAGGGACCGGAGCATGGATGAAGCCGCCGCCTGTCGTGATGGTCATGAAATCGCGGGCGTTGTCAGCCTACATTTGTAGCGTTGTTTCTATCTCACTATTGGGCGTTTTGATATCTGAGGTAGAATTGCCCAGAGGTACGAAGGATATCTTGATGGATGATTTCCGCAAACTCCGACTGGATGCGAAAGTATTCTTGTCTGATGTCCGCGTCCTGGATTGCCGACAAGCTTGCGGCCCAATCTTTGAGATTATTTGGTAGCAGAAGGTGATTATGGTCCCGTACGATCGCCCGCATGTGATGGAGGGCGTAGTAGGCATCCTTCTGACCGCCAGGCGGCTGCTTGACGCGGGGGAACGTCGTATTGTGGCTGAACACGTGCTTGCCGTACCTACGAATTGGCCTGCTGAAGGTGCCTCTAGATCTGGTGTAGCCGGGGAGAACATCATCAAGAACTTTCTTGATATTTGTGTAGTCTTTCTTCGACTGACGGTCCGAGTCGAAATACATGGCCATGGAATATTTCGGGCTTAAGAGGATGAGTGTGCATTGTGTGTCACTGCTCAAAACATGGAATGTTAGAAAAAAAAGAACGATCGAAATCAAAGAAATCATATGTTATGGGGCGGTGAGGGGATGACTTACTCGGGAAAGTAAGGCACCAGGAAGTTATCCTTATCTGGGTTTGCTAGAATGACGCCTTCGAGGTATGAACTCACGACTTGCCGGTCCCCAACGCTGCCCAAGATCTTGGCACACATGTAGAAGGGGTCGACTATCACGATGTTCGGGGTCTTGTCTCTAATGATCCGCATCTCCATACTCAGCGAAAATAGCCGAATGAAGGTGTAGTGCAACGGATGAAGGTTAAACATAGCGAAGATGTCATCAAACCGCAGGACGATCATACCCCCGATGGCGCTATCCACAAAGACCTTGCCCTTTGGCACCTTGGCCACGAAAACCGAGTATGCCACATCATTCTCTCGGAGATGCCGCTTCTCTATAGAAAGGACACTGTCATGCAGACTCCGCATAGCACCGGTTGCAACATTGAGCAGATTAGTCGGTAGCATCGGCCTACCTGCCACATGCACCCTCCTCGAGATATCCTTAGGTGAAGGTGGCCCGTCCTGAGCACGGATCGTACTCAGTGCCATCTGGCTCGCACCCTTGTTACTCTTTCTTTTCCATCCCTTCTTCTTCTGCTGTAATGGGATCGAGTTCTGCTCATAGACAGCCTTCTTGAGTGTGTTGGGGCTGATAATATTTTGCACCTCGGCTATCTGAGGCTCGGTGAAGGCGGCAGCTGGAGGCATCTCCTGAGAACTGAACGCCAGATGACGCCTGTTGCAACTGGGTTTCTCCGCGGTACCAGCTAGATCGTCTTTTGCAGGGTTGGGTTCTTGAGAAGGAGGCCCCAAGAATTCGTCACCGTACCCATGTTCGTTGAAGTACTTATCGACCCTGGTAAATGTGCCATCATCGTCATCGTCGGCGTTGTCGCCCGGATCCTGTGCCATATGCATGTCCGGATCCTGTGGCATATGCATGTCCGGCATGTCTGGTAGCGTTGCGGGGGTCTTGCCATGGCTTGGCGCCGACACGACTGGCGGTGTTGTCTGTGGGGTGGTCTCCCCCACCCCAAACGAATCTGGCTCTTCGGCCAAAGCATGGGCTAGCTTATGCAGGCGCTGAGGGTCATCAAATCATCTTCGTCGGCCCCATGGGGTCGATACGGAGGTAATATGTCGTCGAAGCCCGGCAGCACTCGGACCAGTTGAACCCTATAAACGGTGGGTGGCATCTGATTACCGTGGAACACGCGGCTGCCCGGCTGAACGATTATGTCCTTGGCGACATCGACCAACTCGTCGTTCATGAAGTGCAGGAGAGTGCACGGAACGTCGGCGGCGCCCTGTGAAAACATGTAGGGCGTCAGGGATGCCCAGTCAAAGGCAAGGAGATGAAGTCATCGGTCGAGAGGCTTAATTTGTTACCGTGATGGCGTCGAGCTAGGCTAATGTCGACGCACCGCCAACGATGCGCGTGCAAGTGACGGAGGGGCCGCTTGCTGCTGAGGTGCCGACCGGCGTATTCTTCCCACACTCGGGTGCATTAAGCTGCAATGCCGGCGCCGACACGGGAGACACCAATGCCGCCTCCGCCGCAGACACCAATGGCGCCGCCGGCGCGTTGTGCGAGTTGCTGCCCATGAAGCTGGGAATCGGGGGCGGCCCTTGTTGGACGCCCGCAATCCACGCCTGCAGCCCAGAAACCAAGGTAGGCATAATGGCGGTGATCGTCGCTCCCAGTTGGTCTCGCACTTGCTCTTCGACGATCTCCGGAATCCGCGCAACTTGTGCCTTGAGTTGTTGAACCTCGCGCTCCTGGCTTTTCGAGCTGGTCTTTCTCTCCTTTCGCCCAGCGGTATAGTACTCCAACCATTTCGTGGACAAGCCTTTGCCGGCCACACGACCAGCTGACGACGGCTTACTGAGCGTATCCTTGTTTTTCATTACGTTCAACGCCCTATTTAAAGGGGTGTCAAAAGGGGAGCTCTGAGACGACCCCGCGCTACTACATTCAGTGTCCTGCAGAAGGAACGTGAACCATTTAGAAAATTGGCTTCATTAATTAGAATGCAACCATATGGAGCTAATTACGCGGGGGTGTATTCTTACTAGAACACGCTCAAGCGCCTTGGTCTTTGGATCCGTGGTTACCAGGTCCACCTTGTACCGGGCCCTGACATAGTTCCTGGTCTGCTTGTCATGGTATTTCTCAAAGAGGGGCGGTAGGCCTTGCTCGGCACGCTCCGCGTCCTCCTTGTCCCATATAGGTTCCGCGACCCTGTAACCGCCAGGACCGAGTTTGTTGACCCCTAAGTTCAAGTCCCGCATCTCTTTCCCCCACTGATTTGATTCCACGGTTGCGTCGCTCTCGCACTTGAACTCCAGGTAGTCATCTTCGTTGATCGAAGGATGTTTCTCATAACTATCACCTTTTTCAATCATTCTCTTCACCGCGACTCTCCAAGTAGACAGGGTCGTGCTCATCTTCGTGAGGGTGGCATTGTTCACTTTATTCCCTATGAGGCTTGTGTTTGCGAAGTCACCGGGGAACTTGTATCATTTGTGCAGCTTTGTGAAGAGGAGGTTGCGCAAATTCCCTCGGTCATGATGCCTTAGGTTCTTGGTGTTGATCGAGACGGTGCTCCGGAGAATGCACCCGAGTTGTCCCGCGTACCCCTTGACTATTTCTTTGGGCGTCGTTGGATGCCCCTCGGAGGACACTTCAGTAAATTCCTCCTTGACAGTGCTGAGCACGTTCGGGCGCCGGTCCTTCAATTGCCTCTTCGGTTAGCTGCCATCTGTGCGTGCGCTGCCATCATCAGTGGTGGCATCCTCGGCGGCACCATCAGTGGTGTCATCCCCGACGCCACTAGGGGTTGTGTAGTCAGGATCGATGTCTTCCACAACGTCCTCATAGTAGTGAGGTTCTTCCTCCATCTCCTCAGACAGCTCCCAGAATTCCTTGCCCGAACCGCCGGCCTCATCGTTGTGGGCCATGTTTCGCTCTAAATAGGAAAAAAGTTTGGTCAAAAAGTTGGTTATTGTCAAGGAACAAGATCATGGTCTCATCATTTAGGGTTTGTCGACACCGAGGCATCCTAAAAGCTAAGCTTTTATCATTTAGGGTTTTTCGACGCCGAGGCACCCTAAAAGCCTAAGCTTTCATCATTTAGGTTTTTATCGACACCAAGGCACCCTAAAAGCCAAGGTTTTATCATTTAGGGTTTATCGACGCCGAGGCACCCTAAATGCTAAGTTAAGTTTTCGTCATTTAGGGTTTATCGATGCCGAGGCACCCTAGGTTGACTAATATATATGGGTATCTTCTAATAATATACCCTATCAAGAAAAGGGAAGGAGAATTCTAAGTTGGGCCTAATCACTTGACTCTATTGCCACCTATGGTTTAATGTAGCAAAAATAAAGGGGCAGTTGATCCTACTTAAGTAAGTACTAAGTTACCCCGGCCCATGCATTAGTCGCAAGTACCCCATATGTCCTATTTTTAGCAAAGTCATGCTAAAATTCATGGAAAATTTCAGCATGACCTTTGCTGAAAATAGGACATATGGAGTACCCGAATTTGCCGGAACGGAAGTTAATCGACATTCCGGCAAACTCAAGGGCCTCTCGGGGTACCTGCAAAATCATTATCCAATGAAGGAATTGTGCCGCACACTGTTGTCTCACACTGCTGCCAAAATCATTATCGACATGCTGAACTGGTATTTCACTCTACATAGCTGAACAGTCTAACAACCAAATAATGCCTGAATGCATGCTGCGGGTGTGTCGGTCTAAGAATGAGACCAGTGTCTACTGCATACCAAGTTAACTCATGCTGACAGCAACAAACTTATAACGACATAAATGAAATTGCAGTTGTACGAAACAGAAAGACCATAGCGCTAGTCACTAGCTAGGCTAGATAGCCCTGCTGACTGAACATACCTGCAGAAATTGGTGCCACTAAACATTTTCATCTAACTCAATCAGCGCATAGACTTGACAAAACAAAAATAAAATTGCGCCAAATTAATCAGCTTCCAACATTACAAGTACAAATTGTACAACTTAACAGTCAAGTAGAAGTTTTGCTTGCATAAAAACAAGTGAAACAAGTTATCTAGCAGACCAACACAAACACATGTGGTACAAGAGGGAGTATATACATAAGTTCTATGGCACAAGTAATCAAGTCTTTCTTCTTGTTATAATGAGATAAGGTTGGAGTCATGTCAGAAAACTAAAGATTATTACTGAAGTTTCCAAAATTGGAGCCTGTCAGACTATCACTGAAATTTAACTGAATTCATCTAGATAATTGATTTTTTTAGATTAATCCTCTTCTTCTAGTTTAGAGTAAAGCCTGAGATTGCCTCTCATTTAGATAACTTCATAGCTATTCCTTGTAATTCTTATTTTTGACTGAGAGTTTTACATCTTTCTCATTTTTGACTGAAACAATTACTACAACTTCTGTGAATTTCAGAACACTATGACTGACAGACACAGGACACTATAAATTTCAGAGAACAACAACAGTAGATTATGCACGAATCTGTGCAAATTGGTAATTGGATTAGCTGATGGAGTACAAAATTCTCATTTTTGCACCATACAGCGATCAAGAGCATCTAGTTTTTTTCATTACAATAGAGTATAACCATCAGTTGGTTAACGTATAATTTTATTCTAAATACAAGAGTAGCCATACAAGCACATGGCAGCAAAAGAAATCTCCCAGCTAAGGCCACACATCTGATACCTAACTGAACTTTTCCATAACTGCTAACTGTACTACAGTAGCATATATTCCAGTTCATCCCTTTTGACAATAGCAGGATATAACAAATGCAAAACCATGGTCACTATTACAGTTTTGCACACATACCTATCGATAGGATATCAAGTAAAGTTATCTAGTAGGAGGTTCAGGCTTTTTACCGTCGCAGGATGTGGCAAATCCTAATTGCAGAGAAGGGCGGGATGAGTAGTACTAGTATGCATGGACCCTAATCATTGAACGCCAAGGGGTGGCTGGATGAGGACGGCGGCTCACAGTGAGGTCGGGCGTGCTTGGAGGTCGTCGGTGTTGCAGGTCGAGGCGGCGGCAGCGGCGATGCTGATGGTGGTGGAGCGAGGCGATCCGGCGGAGGAGAGCTTCCCGGCTCCAGCTGGTGGTCCAGTTGGAAGAAGCAGTGGGCAATGCCCCTCATCGGAGCAGGCGCAACGGTCGTTGGAGCGGGCGCGGGGGGTCGTCGGTGGCGGTGGAGCGGGCACGGGGATCTGGCGAGGGAGGGAAGGGGGATCTGGCGAGGGAGGGAAGGGGGAGCGGGCGCGACGGTTGTCGGAGCGGGCGCGGGGGTCGTCGGAGCGGGTGCGGGGGGTCGTGGCGGCGGTGGAGCGGGCGTGGGGATCTGGCGAGGGAGGGAAGGGGATCTGGCGAGCGATGGACAGAACACACGTACATTACCTAGAGGGGGAAGGTTAGTAATGGCGCACCATCTAGGGGTGCGCCATAAAAACAGTGATAGCAATGGTGCACCCACGACCGGTGCGCCATTAGTAACTTTTTTTGTTGCATCTAATAATTTTTTAGAAAATGAATATGAATATGAAACAATAATATTTTTTTATAAAAACAGTGATAGCAATGGCGCACCCTCCTCTCGTGCGCCATTAGTAACTTATTATTATTATTTTTTGTTGCATCTAATATTTTTTTAGAAAATGAATATGAATATGAAATAGTAATAATTTTTTATAAAAATAGTAATAATTTTTTTAAATATCATCAAATTTGCTATTTGAAAATATTTATGAATATGAAAAAATATCATCAAATTTGTTATTTGAAAATATCATCAAATTTGTTATTTGATAATATCAACAAATATCATCAAATTTGTTTTTTTAATTGCATTCATTTGTAAATTGGTAAAACATTTATGAATATGAAAAAATATCATCAAATTTGAAAAAATATTCATGAATTCAAAACATGCCCATGAAATTTAAAAATATTCATGTGTTCAAAAAATATTAACAAATTCAATACTTTTTGTGAGTTAGAAATTCAATACCATAATAAACATAAATAAATATTCATGAGGACTAGAACAGAAGAAATATCATTTCAATATGTCAAAATTCAATCGAGAAATGAAGACTACGATTTAAATACAATCGATCTTAGCTAGCTATCTTTTCACCATCTTCTTGCCCTTCTTTTTCGTAAATGGAGTTCTTCTCTTGAACGGACGTCCTTTAGGTAGGGTGGTCCTGCTTCTTCTTGTGGTGTATGGCACTTCATCGCCGTCGTCATGTTCCATCTTCGGGTCGCCATACTTGTCGAAGTCTTGCTCATTGGCAACTCTATCCATTCTGATGATCTTCCTCTTGCCTCTCCTCACGACAACACGACTGGGCTTTGACGGGTCGGTAATGAAGAAGCATTGGTCCACTTGGGAAGCCAGTACCCATGGCTCATTTTTCGCGGTGACGTTTGTGCCCGCGGTCTTGGATTTGGCTTCCGGTATAACCATGGTGGTGAAATACCTGTCTTCTTTTAGGACGCTCTTGGCCCATCTCACATGGAACATCGGGACCTTCTCTCCAGCGTAGCTCAGCTCCCAGATCTCCTCGATCCTTCCATAGTATCTGTCCTTGTCATTACCGGTGTAGGATTCCATCGTTACCTTGGAGTTCTGATAAGCATCGCTCTTCATGTCCTTATCCTCGGTGTAGAATGTGTAGCCATTGACATCGTACACCTCATAGGTCATCAGGTTGTGCTCGGGGCCCTGTGACAAGGCGAATATGAGTTTTTCTTCCGCGGAAGAATCCTCATGTAAAGGGTACGATAGAAGCTTCTCCTTGAACCAACGCGTGAAACATGAGTTGTGCTCTTTGATTATATCTCCGTCCGTCCTCTGTTGGCCTCGGTCATTGTACGTCTTCTCAATAAAGGTTTTGTGCTCCACCACCCAAGGATCGACCACATCTATGTGTTCTAGCGCGACTAGGTTTGCCCTATCAAAGTCGGTGAGTCAACCCTCGAAGTCGACATGCATTTCGCGGCGACCTTCGCGGTGACCCCATCCAGCGAGCCTGCCGAGATGCCTGTTGACGGGCAGACCAACGGGGTTCTCGATGCCTAGATAATTTGTGCAGTAGGAGATGCACTCTTCAGTCAGAAAGCCCCTGGCTATGCTTCCCTCTGGACATGACATGTTGCGAACGTATCCTTTGATGACACCATTCATCCTTTCAAACGGCATCATGCTGTGCAGGAACGTCGGCCTGAGTTGGATGATATCCTCCATGATATGGACCAGCAGATGCACCATAAAATCAAAGAATGCGGGCGGGAAGTACATCTCAAGCTCGCATAGTATCACCACGATCTCTTCCTGTAGCGTTCTGAGGTGCCTCACGCCAACCGACTTCTGAGAGATGACGTCGAAAAAGTTGCATGGGCCAAATAGCGTTTCATGGACGTGCGCGTCCATGATCCCACGGATTGCAACTGGAAGTATCCGCGTCATCAGCACGTGACAGTCATGAGACTTCATCCCGCTGAACTTCTGGTTCGCTGAGTCTAGGTATCTGCTTATCTTCCCCGCGTAACCGTAAGTAAGTTTTACTCCTACGAGGCAGGTGAAAAACTGCTCGAGCTCCTCCTGACTCAGAGTGAAGCACGTGGGAGGGTAGTCATTTCTGGTCTTCTTGGCCTTTTTGCCTTTGCGACGACTTTCTGTGTCCTTCTTCGCCTCATCATCATCATCATTAGCGTGAAGCTCCTCCCTGATGCCCATTGATTTCAAGTCTGCCCTTGCTTTCGGCCCATCTTTGGTCCTCTCTGGCATGTTGAGCAGGGTACCAAGTAGACTCTCGCACACATTCTTCATGATATGCATGACATCAAGGCTATGAGGCACACGGTGGATCTTCCAGTACGGCAAGTCCCAGAAAACAGACCTCGTTTTCCATACCTTCAGCAGTGGCTTTGGCGCCTTTCGCTTCTTTCCCGGCTCCGGGCACTCTTTTCAATTTTTCAACAGCTCGTCTATTTCCTCGCCGCTCCTCGTACGTGGGCGTCTTCGGGGTTCGGTTGCACCATCGAATAGATCCTTGCGTTTTCTCCATGGGCCATCTTCGCGAAGCCACCTTCGATGTCCCATGGACATGGTTTTCGGAGACCCGGGATCTCTATCTAGCTGGAGATACGTTGTGTCATCCATGCACTTGACGCATCCAGAAAATCCGTGGACCACCTGGCTCGTGAGATATCCGTAACCGAGATAGTCGTGCACCGTCGTGAGCAGTGCGACTCTCATAGGGAAATATTCTTTCTCTGTGTCGTCCCATGTATTGGCTGGCGTTTTCCACAGCGTGTCTAGCTCCTCTTTCAGCAGCCCCAGATACAGATTGATGTCGTTCCCTGGTTGTTTCGGCCCTTCAATTAGCATACTCATGTGAATGCACTTCCTCTTCATGCACAACCAGGGGGGAAGGTTGTACATCCACACAGACACAGGCCAGGTGCTATGTGTGCTTCTCTGGCTGCCAAACGGATTGACTCCATCGGTGCTTGCGCCCAGCACAATGTTCCTTGGATCTTCCCCAAATTTTGGGTGTTCGAAGTTCAACGCTTTCCACTGGCTCGCATCCTTAGGGTGACTCAGCATCTTGTCTTTTTTATTTATCTCCGGATCATTTTTGTCATCTTCTCGCTTCTTCTCCTCCCTATCCGTGTGCCAACGTAGGAGCTTTGCTAGCTTAGGGTCCGCGAAACACCGCTGCAGACGAGGAGTGATAAAAAAGAACCACACCACTTTTCGAGGAGCTTTCTTCCTCTTCTTGTATCGAGTGACGCCGCACACCGGACATATGGTAGACTCCGCGTTCTCGTTCGATAAATGATGCAAGTGTTCATGCACACATGGTATTTCACGTGCAGTAAATTCAGAGGACACACGATTTTCTTCGCCTCCTCGAAACTGGTCGGGAACTTGTTCCCCTTGGGAAGACGTTTGTGCCAGAATGACATGTTCTCGTCGAAGCATGCATCGGTCATTTTGTGTTTTACCTTCATCCCCAGAGCCATGAGCGTTACTTTCAGGCGGGTATCCTCGGGCCTGCATCCTTCATACAATGGAGTAACCGCGTCTATCTCCAATTGATCCAGCTTGGCTTTCTCTCGGGTGGTGATACGTCTCCAACGTATGTATAATTTTTGATTGCTCCATGCTATATTATCTACTGTTTTGGACATTATTGGGCTTTATTATCCACTTTTATATTATTTTTGATACTAACCTATTAACCGGAGGCCCGGCCCAGAATTGCTGTTTTTGGCCTATTTTAGGGTTTCAAAGAAACGGAATATCAAACGGAGTCCGAACGGAATGAAACCTTCGGGAACGTGATTTTCTCACCGAACATGATCCAAGAGACTTGGACCCTACGTCAAGAAACAAAGGAGGAGGCCACGAGGTAGGGGGCACACCTACCCCCCCTTCCCAGGCGCACCCTCCACCCTTGTGGGCCTCCTGTTGCTCCACCGACATACTCCTTCCTCCTATATATACCTACGTACCCCCAAACGATCAGATACGGAGCCAAAACCCTAATTCCACCGCCACAACTTTCTGTATCCATGAGATCCCATCTTGGGGCCTGTTCCGGAGCTCCGTCGGAGGGGGTATCCATCACGGAGGGCTTCTACATCAACACCATAGCCCCTCCGATGAAGTGTGAGTAGTTTACTTCAGACCTTCGGGTCCATAGTTATTAGCTAGATGGCTTCTTCTCTCTTTTTGGATCTCAATACAATGTTCTCCCCCTCTCTTGTGGAGATCTATTTGATGTAATCTTGTTTTTTGCAGTGTGTTTGTTGGGACCGATGAATTGTGGGTTTATGATCAAGTCTATCTATGAACAATATTTGAATCTTCTATGAATTCTTTTATGTATGATTGGTTATCTTTGCAAGTCTCTTCGAATTATCAGTTTGGTTTGGCCTACTAGATTGATCTTTCTTGCAATGGGAGAAGTGCTTAGCTTTGGGTTCAATCTTGCGGCGTCCTTTCCCAGTGACAGTAGGGGAAGCAAGGCACGTATTGTATTGTATTGTTGCCATCGAGGATAAAAAAATGGGGTTTTCATCATATTGCATGAGTATATCCCTCTACATCATGTCATCTTGCTTAAGGCGTTACTCTGTTTTCATGAACTTAATACTCTAGATGCATGCTGGATAGCGGTCGATGAGTGGAGTAATAGTAGTAGATGCAGGCAGGAGTCGGTCTACTTGTCTCGGACGTGATTCCTATATACATGATCATACCTAGATATTCTCATAACTATGCTCAATTCTGTCAATTGCTCAACAGTAATTCATTCACCCACCGTAAAATACTTATGCTCTTGAGAGAAGCCACTAGTGAAACCTATGGCCCCTGGGTCTATCTTCATCATATTAAACTTCCAACACTTAGTTATTTTCATTGCCTTTTACTTTACTTTGCATCTTTATCATAAAAATACCAAAAATATTATCTTATCATATCTATCAGATCTCACTCTCGTAAGTGGCCGTGTAGGGATTGACAACCCCTTATCGCGTTGGTTGCGAGGATTTATTTGTTTTGTGCAGGTGCGAGGGACTCGCGCGTAGCCTCCTACTGGATTGATACCTTGGTTCTCAAAAACTGAGGGAAATACTTACGCTACTTTCCTACATCACCCTTTCCTCTTTAAGGGAAAACCAACGCAGTGCTCAAGAGGTAGCAAGAAGGATTTCTGGCGCCGTTGGCGGGGAGTCTACGCAAAAGTCAATATACCAAGTACCCATCAGAATCCTTATCTCCCGCATTACATTATTTGCCATTTACCTCTCGTTTTCCTCTCCCCCACTTCACCCTTGCCGTTTTATTCACCCTCTCTCTCTCTCTCTCTTGCTCTCTCTCTCTCTCTCTCTCTCTCTCTCCTCCCTCTCTTTTTCCGTTCGCCTCTTTTCCTTTTGCTTGTCGTTTTGGCTAGTCCCCTATCTGCTCCTTTGTCTCCGGAGTTTGAGGTTCGTCACTTCAAACAAAGGCAAGGAGAAAATTTAAAAGATGCTTGGTTTATAATGATGGAATCTTATCGTAATTGTACCCTAGAGGTGAATTTTAGAATTTTTCTTCGCAACTTTTATGTTGGACTAAATATGTCTCATAGACAACTTTTGGATTGCGTTGCTAAAGGCAATTTTATTGAAATTGATCCCAGTATTGCGCATGAAATTATAGAAGGTATAGTAGGAACTCTACCTCAACAAAAGGGGCCTCATCATACCCAAGAGGAAACGCAAGTTTTTGAGAAAATTTGCGAAGTAACCAAGATTTTACAAAAGTCTCTTGAACCTCTTAAAAGCGTTAGCGGGAATCCCCACCTCCTGAATATGTTGATTACCCTTTGCAATAAGCGGTTGGATTCGTTAGATCTAAAAATTTCAGAATATGAAGGGAAACGTAAAGAACCTCCCGGATTCGAGCTTGATTCCGCTAAAAAATTGAAAACCAAAGATGGCAATACCTAGATCTATCCTTGCTTTTTATGCCTAGCTAGGGGCGTTAAATGATAGCGCTTGTTGGGAGGCAACCCAATTTTATTTTATTCCTTGCTTTTTGCTCCTGTTTAGTAATAAATAATTTATCTAACCTCTGTTTAGGTTGTGTTTTTGTGTTTAATTAGTGTTTGTGACAAGTAGAACCGTTGGGAAGACTTGGGGGAAGTCTTGATATCTTGCTGTAAAAAACAGAAACTTTAGCGCTCACAAGAACTGCTGCCATTTTTATCTGGAAAGTGCTATTTAGTTAATTCTTTTTACATATGATTAATAGATAAATTTCTCACGTCCAGAAATTTATTTTAGAATTTTTGGGGTTCCAGATGTTGCGCTAGCTACAGATTACTACAGACTGTTCTGTTTTTGACAGATTCTGTTTTTCGTGTGTTGTTTGCTTATTTGGATGAATCTATGGCTAGTAAAATAGTTTATAAACCATAGAGAAGTTGGAATACAGTAGGTTTAACACCAATATAAATAAATAATGAGTTCATTACAGTACCTTGAAGTGGTCTTTTGTTTTCTTTCGCTAACGGAGCTCACGATATTTTCTACTTTAAGTTTTGTGTTGTGAAGTTTTCAAGTTTTGGGTAAAGATTTGATGGATTATGGAACAAGGAGTGGCAAGAGCCTAAGCTTGGGGATGCCCATGGCACCCCCAAGATAATCTAAGGACACCTAAAAGCCAAAGCTTGGGGATGCCCCGGAAGGCATCCCCTTTTTTGTCTACTTCTATCGGTAACTTTACTTGGAGCTATATTTTTGTTCACCACATGATATGTGTTTTGCTTGGAGCGTCTTGTATGATTTGAGTCTTTGCTTTTTATTTTACCACAATCATCCTTGCTGTACACACCTTTTGAGAGATCCATACACGATTTGAAATTTGTTAGAATACTCTATGTGCTTCATTTATATCTTTTTGAGTTATATAGTTTTGCTCTAGTACTTCACTTATATCTTTTAGAGCACGGTGGTGGATTTGTTTTATAGAAACTATTGATCTCTCATGCTTCACTTAGATTATTTTGAGAGTCTTAAATAGCATGGTAATTTTCTTAAATAATCCTAATATGCTAGGTATTCAAGATTAGTAAATTTTTTCTTATGAGTGTTTCGAATACTAAGAGAAGTTTGATGCTTGATGATTGTTTTGAGATATGGAGGTAATAATATCAAAGTCGTCATAGTTGAGTAGTTGTGAATTTGAGAAATGCTTGTGTTGAAGTTTGCAAGTCCCGTAGCATGCACGTATGGTAAACGTTATGTAACAAATTTGAAACATGAGGTGGTCTTTGATTGTCCTCCTTATGAGTGTCGTCGGGGATGAGCGATGGTCTTTTCATACCAATCTATCCCCCTAGGAGCATGCGCATAGTGCTTGGTTTTTGATGACTTGTAGATTTTTGCAATAAGTATCTGAGTTCTTTATGACTAATGTTGAGTCCATGGATTATACGCACTCTCACCCTTCCATCATTGCTAGCCTCTTCGGTACCGTGCATTGCCCTTTCTCACATTGAGAGTTGGTGCAAACTTCGCCGGTGCATCCAAACCCCGTGATATGATACGCTCTTTCACACATAAACCTCCTTATATCTTCCTCAAAACAGCCACCATGCCTACCTATTATGGCATTTCCATAGCCATTCCGAGATATATTGCCATGCAACTTTCAACCATTCCGTTTATCATGACATATTCATCATTGTCATATTGCTTAGCATGATCATGTAGTTGACATAGTATTTGTGGCAAAGCCACCGTTCATAATTCTTTCATACCTGTCACTCTTGGTTCATTGCAAATCCTGGTACACCGCCGGAGGCATTCATATAGAGTCATATCTTGTTCTAAGTATCGAGTTGTAATTCTTAAGTTGTAAATATATAGAAGTGTGATGACCATCATTCATAGAGCATTGTCCTAAAAAAGAGAAAGGCCAAATAAAAAAAGAAAAGAAAAGAAAGGCCAAATAAAAAAATTATATAAAAGGTACAATGCTACTATCCTTTGCCACACTTGTGCTTCAAAAGTAGCACCATAATCTTCATGATAGAGAGTCTTTTATTTTGTCACTTTCATATACTAGTGGGAAATTTTCATTATAGAACTTGGCTTGTATATTCCAACAATGGGCCTCCTCAAGTGCCCTAGGTCTTCGTGAGCAAGCAAGTTGGATGCACACCCACTTAGTTTCTTTTGTTGAGTTTTCATACATTATAGCTCTAGTGCATCCATTGCATGGCAATCCCTACTCCTTGCATTAACATCAATCGATGGGCATCCTCCATAGCCCATTGATTAGCCTCGTTGATGTGAGACTTTCTCCTTTTTGTCTTATCCACAAAACCCCCATCATCATATTCTATTCCAACCATAGTGCTATATCCATGGCTCGCGCTCATATATTGCGTGAAAGTTTATAGGTTTGAGATTACTAAAGTATGAAACAATTGCTTGGCTTGTCATCGGGGTTGTGCATGATGAGAGCATTCTTGTGTCATGAAAATGGAGCATGACTAAACTATATGATTTTATAGGGATGAACTTTCTTTGTCCATGTTATTTTGAGAAGACATAATTGCTTTGTTAGTATGCTTGAAGTATTACTATTTTTTTGTCAATATGAACTTTTATCTTGAATCTTTCAGATCTGAATATTCATACCACAATTAAGAAGAAGTACATTAAAATTATGCCAAGTAGCACTCCGCATCAAATTTTTTGTTTTTATCATTTACCTACTCGAGGACGAGCATGAATTAAGCTTGGGGATGCTTGATACGTCTCCAATGTATCTATAATTTTTGATTGCTCCATGCTATATTATCTACTGTTTTGGACATTATTGGGCTTTATTATCCACTTTTATATTATTTTTTGGACTAACCTATTAACCGGAGGCCCGGCCCAGAATTGCTGTTTTTTTGCCTATTTTAGGGTTTCGAAGAAAAGGAATATCAAACGGAGTCCAAACGGAATGAAACCTTAGGGAACGTGATTTTCTCACCGAACATGATCCAGGAGACTTGGACTCTACGTCAAGAAACAAAGGAGGAGTCCATGAGGTAGGGGGCGCGCCTACCCCCCAGGCGCGCCCTCCACCCTCGTGGGGCCCCCTGTTGCTCCACCGACGTACTCCTTCCTCCTATATATACCTACGCACCTCCAAGCAATCAGATACGGAGCCAAAACCCTAATTCCACCGCCGCAACTTTCTATATCCACGAGATCCCATCTTGGGGCCTGTTCTAGAGCTCCGCCGGAGAGGGTATCCATCACGGAGGGCTTCTACATCAACACCATAGCCCCTCCGATGAAGTGGGAGTTGTTTACCTCAGATCTTCGGGTCCATAGTTATTAGCTAGATGGCTTCTGCTCTCTTTTTGGATCTCAATACAATGTTCTCCCCCTCTCTTGTGGAGATCTATTCGATGTAATCTTCTTTTTTGCGTTGTGTTTGTTGAGCCCGATGAATTGTGGGTTTATGATGAAGTCTATCTATGAACAATATTTGAATCTTCTGTGAATTCTTTTATGTATGATTGGTTATCTTTGCAAGTCTCTTCGAAGTATCAGTTTGGTTTGGCCTACTAGATTGATCTTTCTTGCAATGGGAGAAGTGCTTAGCTTTGGGTTCAATCTTGCGTTGTCCTTTCCCAGTGACAGTAGGGGCAGCAAGGCATGTATTGTATTGTTGCCATCGAGGATAACAAGATGGGGTTTTCATCATATTGCATGAGTTTATCCCTCTACATCATGTCATCTTGCTTAAGGCGTTACTCTGTTTTCATGAACTTAATACTCTAGATGCATGCTGGATAGCGGTCGATGAGTGGAGTAATAGTAGTAGATGCAGGCAGGAGTCGTTCTACCTATCTCGGACGTGATGCCTATATACATGATCATACCTAGATATTATCATAACTATGCTCAATCATGTCAATTGCTCAACAGTAATTCGTTCACCCACCGTAAAATACTTATGCTCTTGAGAGAAGCCACTAGTGAAACCTATGGCCCCCAGGTCTGTCTTCATCATATTAATCTTCCAACACTTAGTTATTTTCATTGCCTTTTACTTTACTTTGCATCTTTATCATAAAAATACCAAAAATATTACCTTATCATATCTATTAGATCTCACTCTTGTAAGTGGCCGTGTAGGGATTGACAACCCATTATCGCGTTGGTTGCGAAGATTTATTTGTTTTGTGCAGGTGCGAGGGACTCGCACGTAGCCTCCTACTGGATTAATACCTTGGTTCTCAAAAACTGAGGGAGATACTTACGCTACTTTTATGCATCACCCTTTCCTCTTCAAGGGAAAACCAACGCAGTGCTCAAGAGGTAGCAGGCGGCAGCTCTTGCGTTATCCGTCTGCTTGAGAAGTAGCTCTTGAATATGAGGGTCCTGCACCCAGCCCATCAATGGTCCATCGTCGTCTGCTCCGGCATCTTCATCTTCATGATCATGCCCTTCGTCTTGATCTTCCTCATCATCATGTCCGGCATCTTCTACATGATGACTATGTACTGCATCACCGTCGTGATCATGTCCTCGAGATTCTTCGTCTTCTCGCCCGCCCTCGCCGCGGTGGTTGTCTTGCTGCCCTTCCTCATTTCTTGCCCAGCCCCCATGGACGACTTCATAGTCATCTTCATCACCTTGCCACCAATAGCCATCCATGAAACCACACAAGAGCAGGTGGTCCCGCACTTGTCCGGAATCCGGGTCCGTAATAAGGCTCTTCAGCTTGCATCTTTAACACGGACATCTTATCTCCGTCTCGTTCTTTTGAAGCATCTCGGCCTTCGCGGAGCTCAAAAACCTATTCACGATGCCTTCGGTCATCGTGCAGACCATGGTCGCCTGCGGGGTAGAGCAAAACGATATTTTAGAACCAAGAAAAAATTTGGCATGACTTTACCTAAAAATAGGACCAAAAAGAATGCATAGTGCCAAATTCTCGCCGAAACGGAAATGAATCAACATTCCGGCAAAATATTGTCAACTCTCGCATTTCAAATACCGGTACCTGCAAACACAAACATATATGCAACACCACAAACATACGTAGATCTAGCTAGGCCATAAAAAGTGCATGTGCACGTTGTTGGAGGGAGAAAAAAAGTAGATCTACAACATAAAGAAAGCTTTCCCCTTACTTACCTATCAAAAAAGGTAATTTAACCACTTAATTTGGGTGAATCTATGGTGCAAATGAGATGAGGAGGAGGAGGCAGCCGAGACAAGCTTGGAGGAGAAGGTGGAGAGAATGAAGTGGGGAAAGTGAGTGTGGTAGATGGCTGTCCAAAATATCTAGCTGGTCTCAGGTAACTAATGGGGCACCACCTAAAAATGCGCCATTAGTAACCCTGGTTACAAATGGCGCACTTGTAACGTGGTGCACCATTACTAGTTTTGCAAAAAAAAATTGTTAGTAGTGGCGCATCATGGTTTTCGTGCGCCATTACTAGTTTGAACTAGTAATGGCGCACTGTACCTAGGTGCGCCATTACTAGTTTTGAAAAAAAGGAAAAAAATGTTAGTAGTGGCGCAGAGAGTGTGTGGTGCGCCATTAATAGTTTTGGAAAAATAAAAAAATAAAAAATTGTTAGTAATGGCGCACCGTGTGCCTGGTGCGCCATTAGTAATGATGACACTAATGGCGCACATGTATCTGGTGCGCCACTGCTATATAGTAGTGGCACACCACATACATGGTGCGCCATTAATTTCCATATTAGCTATAGCCCTTTTCCTAGTAGTGCAGAAGATTGCGGCAGTGGAAAAGTGGTTTCGTGGCTCCCCTGGATGTTTTCAGGGTATAAGAGTATATATAGGCGAAAGAAGTAGGTCGGTGGAGCTAAGAGGGGCCCACGAGGGTGGGGGCGCGCCTACCCCCTGGGCGCGCCGCCCTACCTCGTGGCCACCTCATTGCTTCCTTGACCTCCACTCCAAGTCTCCTGGATTGCGTTTGTTCCAAAAAAGATCCTCGCGAAGGTTTCATTCCGTTTGATATTCCTTTTCTGCGGAACACTGAAATAGGCAAAAAACAACAATTTGCACTGGGCCTTCGGTTAATAGGTTAGTCCCAAAATAATATAAAAGTACATATTAAAGTCCATTAAACATCTAAAACAGATAATATAATAGCATGGAACAATCAAAAATTATAGATACGTTGGAGACGTATAAAGGTACACATCAATAACATGTATATCATAGATACCTTTGGCGTTGCCGGCCTTCTTATCCGCTAAGTACTTGGGGCAGTTCCATTTTTAGTGACCATTTCCCTTGCAATAAAAGCACTGAGTCTCAGGCTTGGGTCCATTTTTTGACTTCTTCCTAGCAACTGACTTACCGGGCGTGGCAACTCCCTTGCCGCCATTCTTGAAGTTCTTCTTACCCTTGCCTTTCTTGAAACTAGTGGTCTTATTTACCATCAACACTTGATGTTCCATTTTTATCTCCACCTCCGCTGATTTCAGCATTGAATATAACTCAGGAATGGACTTCTCCATCCCTTGCATATTGTAGTTCATCACAAAGCTCTTGTAGCTAGGTGGAAGCGACTGGAGGATCCTATCAATGACCGAGTCATCTGGAAGATTAACTCCCAGCTGAGACAAGCATTTGTGCAACCCAGACATTTTGAGTATATGCTCGCCGACATAACTATTTTCCTCCATCTTACAACTGTAGAACTTGTCGGAGACTTCATATCTCTCGACCCGGGTATGAGCTTGGAAAACCATTTTCAGCTCTTGGAACATCTCATATGCTCTGTGCTGCTCAAAACGCTTTTGGAGCCCCGATTCTAAGTTGTAAAGCATGCCGCACTACACCAGGGAGTAATCATCACTACGCGACTGCCAGGCATTCATAACGTCTTGAGTTGCTGGGAAATGGGTGCATCACCTAGCGGTGCCTCAAGGACATATGCTTTCTTGGCAGCTATGAGGATGGTCCTCAAGTTACAGACCAAGTCCATAGAGTTGCTACCATCGTCTTTCAGCTTGGTTTTCTCTGGGAACGCATTGAAGTTGAGGGCAACATTAGCGTGGGCCATTTGATCTACAAGACATATTGTAAAGATATTTTAGACTAAGTTCATGATAATTAAGTTCATCTAATCAAATTATTTAATGAACTCCCACCCAGATAGATATCCCTCTAGTCATCTAAAGTGATACATGGTCCGAATCGACTAGGCAGTGTCCGATCATCACGTGAGACGGACTAGTCATCAACGGTGAACATCTCCATGTTGATCGCATCTACTATATGATTCATGTCCGATCATCACGTGAGACCATGTGTGTACATGCTAGGCTCGTCAAGTCAACCTAAGTGTTCCGCATGTGTAAATCTAGCTTACACCCGTTGTATGCAAACGTTAGAATCTATCACACCTGATCATCACGTGGTGCTTGGAAACAACGAACCTTCGCAATGGTGCACAATTAGGGGGAACACATCTCTTGAGATTTTAGTGAGGGATCATCTTATTTATGCTACTGCCGTTCTAAGCAAATAAGATGTAAACATGACAAACATCACATGCAAATCATAAAGTGACATGATATGGCCAATATCATCTTGCGCCTTTGATCTCCATCTTCGAGGCGTGGCATGATCACCTTCTTCACCGGCATGACACCATGATCTCCGTCATCGTGTCTTCATGAAGTTGTCTCGCCAACTATTGCTTCTACTACTATGGCTAACGGTTAGCAATAAAGTAAAGTAATTACATGGCGTTTACATTGACTCGCAGATCATACAATAAATTAAGACAACTCCCATGCCTCCTGCCGGTTGTCATACCCATTGACATGCAAGTCGTGATTCCCATTACAAGAACATGATCAATCTCATACATCACATATATAATTCATCATATCCTTTTGGCCATATCACATCACATAGCATACCCTCCAAAAACAAGTTAGACATCTTCTAATTGTTGTTGCATGTTTTACGTGGCTGCTATGGGTTTCTAGCAAGAACGTTTCTTACCTACGCAAAAGCCACAATGGTGATATGCCAATTGCTATTTACCCTTCATAAGGACCCTCTTCATCGAATCCGATCCGACTAAAGTGGGAGAGACAGACACACGGTAGCCACCTTATGCATCAAGTGCATGTCAGTCTGTGGAACCAGTCTCACACAAGCGTACGTGTAAGGTCGGTCCGGGCCGCTTCATCCCACAATGCCGCCGAATCAAGATAAGACTAGTAACAGTAAGCAAATTGACCAAATCATCGCCCACAACTACTTGTGTTCTACTCGTGCATAGAATCTACGCATAGACCTAGCTCATGATGCCATGGTTGGGGAACGTAGTAATAATTCAAAATTTTCCTACATGTCACCAAGATTAATCTAGGAGATGCTAGCAATGAGAGAGAGGGAGTGCATCTTCATACCCTTGAAGATCGCTAAGCAGAAGCGTTACAAGAACACAATTGATGGAGTCATACACGCGGCGATTCAAATCGCGGAAGATCCGATCCAAGCGCCGAACGGACGGCGCCTCCGCGTTCAACACACGTATAGCCCGGGGAAGTCTCCTCCTTCTTGATCCAGCAAGGGGGGAGGAGAAGTTGAGGGAGAACTCCGGCAGCACAATGGCGTGGTGGTGGAGCTCGTGGTTCTCCGGCAGAGTTTCGCTAAGCACTACGGAGGAGGATGAGGTGTTGGAGGAGGGAGGGGCTGCTCTAGGGGAAGGGTACGGCTGCCCTCCCACCACCCACTATTTATAGGGGGAAGGGAAGAGGTGGCCGACCCCCTTAGATGCATCTAGAGGGGAGGGGGCGGCGGCAGACAGGAGGGGGAAACTTGCCCCCCAAGCAGGTGGGAGGCGCCCCCTCCCCCTAGGGTTTCCAACCCTAGGCGCCTTGGGCCCCTGGGGGGCGCACCAGCCCACTAGGGGGCTGGTTCCCTCCCATATTCAGCCCATTAAGTCCTCCGGGGCAGGTGGCCCCACTGGGTGGACCCTCGGACACCTTTCGGTGGTCCCGGTATAATATCGATAACCCCCGTAACCATTCCGGCGACTGAAACTGGACTTCCCATATATAAATCTTCACCTCGAGACCATTCCGGAAATCCTTGTGACGTCTGGGATCTCATCTGGGACTCCAAACAACCTTCGTTAACCACATACAATTTCCCATAACAACTGTAGCGTCACCGAACCTTAAGTGTGTAGACCCTACGGGTTCGGGAACCATGCAGACATGACCGAGACATCTCTCCGGCCAATAACCAATAGCGGGATCTGGATACCCATGTTGGCTCCCACATGTTCCATGATGATCTCATCAGATGAACCACGATGTCGGGGATTCAATCAATCCCGTATTCAATTCTCTTTGTCCATCGGTATGTTACTTGCCCGAGATTCGATCTCCAGTATCCCCATACCTTGTTCAATCTCGTTACCGGCAAGTCTCTTTACTCGTTCTGTAACGCATGATCCCGTGGCTAACTCCTTAGTCACATTGAGCTCATTATGATGATGCATTACTGAGTGGGCCCAGAGATACCTCTATGTCATACGGAGTGACAAATCCCAGTCTCGATTCGTGCCAACCCAACAGACACTTTAAGAGATAGCTGTAATGCACCTTTATAGCCACCCAGTTACGTTGTGACATTTGATACACCCAAAGCATTCCTACGGTATACGGGAGTTGCACAATCTCATGGTATAAGGAAATGATACTTGACATTAGAAAAGCTCTAGCAAAGGAACTACACGATATTGTGCTATGCTTAGGATTGGGTCTTGTCCGTCACATCATTCTCCTAATGATGTGATCCCGTTATCAATGACATCCAATGTCCATGGTCAGGAAACCACAACTATCTATTGATCAACGAGCTAGTCAACTACAGGCTTACTAGGGACATATTGTGATCTAGGTATTCACACATGTATTACGGTTTCCGGTTAATACAATTATAGCATGAACAATAGAAAATTATCATGAACAAGGAAATATAATAATAACTATTTTATTATTGCCTCTAGGGCATATTTCCAACACCAGCCGCCCGCATCCATGTCACTGTAGAGCACGCTACTTCACCTTGAAGATGGCCCAGGGCGGACGCGACCTCTCACTGCCTCCGCCATTGAAGAGGCGCGCTGGCCGAGGGCGCCACCCATGACGCGCCTCCGGTGTTCGCGCCTGTTCAATGCCAGAGACACGTGATTGGATGGTATGGGATGGATATCTACCACGCTCGTTCAATGCCCCGTTCGTCCATATGCCGCCATTAAGCAGGCTCACCAGCTGACAAACCTACTCCGGCATTGCGCATTGACATACCCGGACGCCTAGCCTCACTGGAAATCGCTATTTAAAGGTGGTTACACGTGGCTAACTCCACTCCACAACACAAGCCGCTGCCCATCCTCCTCCCTTGCACTACATCCGCCATGACTACAGGCGGCGAAGCTCTATGAGAGAGCCTCTTTCCATTCAGATGAAGCACGCAATAGCCGCCCTTGCCGCCGCCTGGCAGAGCCGCCATGCCAGGCGGATCGAGGTCGGCTAGCTCGCCTGAGGTCTCCAATGACGAGGACGACACCACGTGAAGGAAATATGCCCTAGAGGCAATAATAAAGTTGTTGTTTATATTTCCTTATATCATGATAAATGTTTATTATTCATGCTAGAATTGTATTAACCAGAAACTTAGTACATGTGTGAATACATAGACAAATAGAGTGTCCCTAGTATGCCTCTACTTGACTAGCTCGTTAATCAAAGATGGTTAAGTTTCCTAGCCATAGACATGTATTGTCATTTGATGAACGGGGTCACATCATTAGAGAATGATGTGATGGACAAGACCCATCCGTTAGCTTAGCATAATGATCGTTTAGTTTTTCTTCTATTGCTTTCTTCATTACTTATACATGTTCCTCAAACTATGGGATTATGCAACTCCTGAATACCGGAGGAACACCTTGTGTGCTATCAAACGTCACAACGTAATTGGGTGATTATAAAGATGCTCTACAGGTGTCTCCGATGGTGTTTGTTGAGTTGGCATAGATCGAGAGTAGGATTTGTCACTCCGTGTATGTGTATCGGAGAGGTATCTCTGGGCCCTCTCGGTAATGCACATGACTATGAGCCTTGCAAGCAATGTGTCTAATGAGTTAGCCACAGGATGATGCATTACAGAACGAGTAAAGAGACTTGCCGGTGACGAGATTGAACTAGGTATGATGATACCGACGATTGAATCTCGGGCAAGTAACATACCGATAACAAAGGGAACAACGTATGTTGTTATGCGGTTTGACCGATAAAAATCTGCATAGAATATGTAGGAGCCAAAATGAGTATCCACGTTTATCTATTGGTTATTGATCGGAGATATGTCTCGGTCATGTCTACATAGTTCTCGAACCCGCAGGGTCCGGACGCTTAACGTTCGATGACGATTTGTATTATGAGTTTCGTGTTTTGATGAACTGAAGTTTGTTCGGAGTCCCTGATGAGATCACAGACATGACGAGGAGTCTCGAAATGGTGAGACATAAAGATTGATATATTGGAAGGTTATGTTTGGACACCGGTATCGTCTCGGATAAGTTCTGGCATTTTCCGGAGTACCGGGGGGTTACCGGAACCCCCGGGATTAATAGGCCACAATGGGCCTTAGTGGAGAAGAGAGAGGGCCGGCCAAAGGTGGCGCCCCCCTTGCCTAGTCCCAATTGGACAAGGGGAGGGGCAGCGCCCCCTCCTTCCTTCTCTTCTCTCCTCTTTCCCTTCTTCTCCTACTTGGACTAGGAAAGGGGGGACCGAATCCTACTTGGACTAGGAGTCCAAGTAGGACTCCCCCCATGGTGCGGCCCCTCCTAGGGCCGGCCTCCTCTTCTCCCCCCTTTATATACGTGGGGAGGGGGCACCCCAAAGACACACAAGTTGATCTTTTAGCCGTGTGTGGTGCCCCCCTCCACAGTTACACACATCGGTCATATCGTTCTAGTGCTTAGGCGAAGCCCTGCGTCGGTAACTTCATCATCACCGTCACCACGCCGTCATGCTGACGGAACTCTTCCTCGACCTCAACTAGATTAAGAGTTCGAGGGACGTCATCGAGCTAAACGTTTGCTGATCGAGGAGGTGCCATGCGTTCGGTACTTGGATTGGTTGGATCGTGAAGACATTCGACTACATCAACCGCGTTACTAAACGCTTCCGATTTCGGTCTAAGAGGGTACGTAGACACACTCTCCCCTCTCGTTTCTATGCATCTCCTAGATAGATCTTGCGTGATCGTAGGTAAATTTTTTGAAATACTGCGTTCCGCAACACCATGATGGAGACCAGCTCCGATGACACCGCCCCGGCTCCCGCGCCTCTTGTGCACGCGAGCTTCACCATGGAGCAGGCGCATTACAACGCCACCGTGGCGGAGGTGCAGCCTGCGCCGGCACCTTGTTGGTGTTCGAACAGTGGTACAACCTGTTCCTCCTGGAGCAACACCAGCTGGCGGAGGGCCAAATCTACGGCGAGCGAGGAGGCCATAGCGGCCATGGCCGCGGCAAACGCCAACTTCACCGCGAAGCAGTGTGCCATCTATGATGCTGTCCGCGCTCAAGCCGCCACTCACGAGGAAGCGATCGCCGTGGAGGCATAGCTGCAGGCGATCACAGAGGAGAACAACACCTGATGCGCCTCCTACGCGCCGCCGATGAACTATCAGGCGGCCCGGTGGGACGACGATAGCCAGACGCCACCATTTCCATCATGGACCTCACGTCCACCGGCGACGGACAGGTCGCGAATTCCTCCGAGGATGAGTAGGCCACAGGAGGCAGCAGGGCCTTGTGTCCCATGAGGCCGGTCCGTCTCCCGTGTTCTACTCTTCCTCGCAGGAGACCGCATCTTCACTTCACGGGTCTTGTCGACGGTGCTCATGGAGACGGCGGATGGAGGATGACACGGTCTTGGACGGCGGCCGCCGCCACTATATGATAGGTTTAGGGTCTGATTCATTTTTTCTAGATGTTGAAATGTAATAAAAATCCGCCGTATTTGCATGAATGTCCGATTTGTATGAAATCCGCTAATGTTTGCATGAATTTCATCCGATTTTTTGAAAAAATATTTGTAATGTATGCGGGTAGTGTTGGATGACGCCTGCCTCATCCGTGTCGACGGACGGATGCAAGAAGAGTTTGCGAGTTGCCGTTAAAGATGCCCTTAATGCGGCCCTGCACATGAGGTATTCTGATGGTATCTTGGGGCATCTTCAATGAGGTGCACCAAATTGCTTATGAATGTTTGGCCCGGATGGTTTGAACACGTTTTGTCATTCAATGAGGTACGTCAAACGCCTATGGATACGGACAAATGTTTGAAATCTCACAATCAAATACCAAACGTAGAAATGAAGGGGCGGTCCGGACACACTACAGACATGCCTTGAACCCCACCGTAAGCCCAATTCTTACTTTCATTCACTCCTATCTTATCTCTTCACTGGACAAGGGGTGGGCACCTGGTGCACCGAGTTGGATGCCATCTCCCCTGCCCGCTGTCCGTAGACAGATCCAGACGTGTCCGCAAACATTTCGTGTGTTCAATTTGATGTATGCTGTTGAAGGTGGCCTAAGGGCATCTCCAACTCTGACCCCTAAATTAGACATCATATTTGCTTGTGGATTAGTGGAGACTAGTCCGTGAACAGTGATACTTAGCTGGCTGTCTAACCCTGTCCTCTAAAACCTTTTTTAAATTCCATGTGCTAGCTCGTGTATGTACTTTATGTCTAAATCCATTGCTTTAAAGAAGGGACAAAAAAATTAGCATAGTCATCTCACCAAACACTTGCCGGGAGTGGTGACCCCCATAGGGACAGATGGTACCTGCGTGACAGACGAACGAAAGGTCTTGACCGGCGACGGGACACAAGTGGCGTGGAGGCGGGGCGTAGCAGTCGAGGTCGCGAAGTTCCGAGAAGGGCTTGGCAGGCGATGGGGGTGGTAGAGCGACGGCCTTGACGAGAAAGAAAGCGGATGCAAAGAAAAAGAAAATGATAGGGACACGAGGCTCGGGCGGGGTTTTTGATGGGCTGAGGGTGTCAGAGTCCTACATGGCTGGCGACCGGATTCTTGCAAAGCCCTCAGTTTGCAGGAGAATGGACGAACGGACTGGTTCGTGGATCGATGCGGGGCGGTGTTGGATGACAAATTGCATACGAACATCACGGTCCAGACACTTGCGAGGGCTTGAAGGTCTGATTGATTTAGGTTGTGGCAGCAGGTGGAATCAAACTGTCAGCCGACTTGGCCCACCTGCCAGTTACACGTGATTTTTCTCCTGATTTCTCCTGCATGCATTGTAGCGAAACAATTTATTGCTGTGAACCAATCTGTGGTTGAATGGTTAGTAGGACTGTGGTATCCCTGGCCTACCAGGGTTTACATTCTGGTGCTCGCATTTATTTTTGGATTTATTTCATGATTTCCGGCGATGCACATTTAGTGGGAGACATTCCCGTCAACGACGAGATGCTCATAGAGGTAGGATGTGCGTGTATGCGTTCATAGGAGTAAGTGTCTACGTGTGTATATGAACGCTTGTGTTTGTACTGTACTGATGTTAAAAAAACAATTTGTTGCTGCTGCGGTGGACCCCACCTTAGCGTGGATCAACTAGAGCTGGGCATCTGCCCTGCCCGGACCAGCTGCCGCCGAGTGCATACAGAGGCATTTCTCCAAGCACAAGGCATCTTATCTTTATCCCGTTTCAGCAGGGCAGGATGCTACGGCCAGCGGCAGCCGCCGTTTACCCGTCATGCCCACCGCAGCGATTCCCAGAATTTCCAGCCCGACGACGCTCCGCCGCCATAGCTGTCCGGTGCGTGAACCGCGACACGCCCGACACCTCGAAGGCGAAGCTGAAGGTCGGCTCGCCGATCGTCATCACCGAGGAGCCGCCAATGCTCAAGACCGCCGCGTCGGTGCCGTCGCTCCGGCAGAACGCCGGCCGCGTCAAGCCCGGCGACGTCGGGAGGTAGCGCTCCCATACTCTATACATGCACTTGAATGCATATGCGATGCCTCTGACGCCTGACATCCCCCGCGGCGTTGCGCAGGATAGTGGCGCGGAAGCCTAAGGACGTCTGGGCCGTGCGGCTCGCCGTCGGCACGTACCTGCTGGACGGGAAGCACTTCAAGCCCCTGGAGGTCGTCGAGGACGAAGGCGGCGACGATCAACCCCAGGATGAATGAGCATCAGATCCAGCAACAATCAGCAAAACATTCTTACATGTTAGTATGGTGCACAAACTGCAATGAATGGATTCAGGAACACGGATGCACATTTCGGTTTCCCCGATAAAATAGTTGGAGCGCAGCAAACACAAACGAGTAGGGGCTTTGTCTGGTTGAACATAGGTACAGCCATAGAAGAGTGAATCGGTCATAGAACTATACAAATTGCACACACAGAAAAACAGTATTGTTAGGCCGTGGAGATCTTGGGTGTCAGGTCGTGCTCAAGAGTTACTTCTTCCATGGCTGTTTAATCCCGATCACGGTGCAAACCGATATCAGCAGAAGGATCAGGAGAATGATGATGGCGTAGCACATCCATTGTCAGGTCGATCTTGGGTGGGTGCCTTCTGGAGAGCACCCACACCTTGCTGTATGTGGTCGGCAGCATGTGAAACCTTGGAAAAACATGGTGCGAACATTGCGTTAGCTTGCTTTATAAAATCGGTTAGGTCTATTTAGAACAAGCAGTTCCCAGAAGTTGTCTTACATGTGTCTCTATGTGGTTGATCATTTCTCCCTCAACCAATACTAACATACCCAGGAATATCTACAGGGCAAAACCCAGGAAATGGGGTACATTAAGAGTTTAAGGGGCCCTGCCATTCACATATGCATGGTGTGAACTACTCCCTCCGTCCAATAATATAAGAACGTTTGAGCGTTTTTGAAACGCTCTTATATTATGGGACGGAGGGAATATAACATTGCATAAGAGCTTATGCAAATGAAAGGTAGCCTGTTGCAACTCCAGAAGCTTCCTCTCAAGATCTCTTACAGCATCATATCGCTCCTATATCTCAGCAGCAGTATCCAATATCTGGAAGATGGAAGATTATCCTGATGAGATTTTGATGCATTTCCCAACAAGTGTCCAAATAATGACCAAGTTATAATGCACATACCTGGCCTCTCCCCTGCTGTTGAACCGCATCTTTGAAAATTTGCTCGCCTCACCCTGTCTCGATTAAATCGTCAATTGTCTGCATGTTCCAAAGTAACAAAGGAGGCACACTGTAAGATAAACAATAAAATAAAAAAAACATGGCAAATCAAAGCACAAATTTAACCATAGAAAAAACAAGTTGCAACTATACCTCTTCATCAGGGCGATTACCGGTTACGGTAAATACCCTTCTTTCAACAACTTCCCAGTAATCCTGCCGGATTGATTCTCTGAATACCTGCATCAGAGGGTAACAGCACCATATCACTCACATAGTTGCAAGATAGCATTATATACTCTATCTTCAGAGTTTATAGCATGTTATCAATCTACCATAATGGCCAAGAAACATTCTTGTAAAGTTAATGAAAGTCAAAAGGAGGACATTTGCAAAACATAGTTCAGTGGTATCTTTCTTTTACTTTTTATAACATAGAAGCATCAATGAAGCCACTTTCACTGCTTAAGAAGAGCTAGATGTTCAGAATTCATATAGTTGGTCTGGATGGCTCATAGACATGGGAAAGCAGAGTGGTTCCTCCCTGCTGCTCTATGAGGGCATATCAAATAGCTCAAGTAGTAAATAGAAATATGGACTGGTTTTAACTTTGTGTGTGTATCTAAAGATGGCGTCGTATCCTCTGAATCTAGTCATCTTTGTGAATCCTTGCATCCACTCCTCATTAGGGCATGGCCAATGCATAGTCCCAGGGTGATACCTCACATGTCATGTATGATCGGATAACAGAAAAAGTAGGTTCGATGGGGAAGCGGAATCCTCTTCAGGAGGCGGGTTCTTAGAGAGAGAAAATGTGATCTGATGCATAAAGTTGGAAAAGTTGAAGTGGAAAGGAGGGATGCATGTGTAGTGAAAGTCACTTTCTATTCTTTGATGAGGCCCACTAGTAGTAGTTTGCATTGGAGAGAAAAAATAAACACATATACCTCAAATTCCTTTTTGTCATGAGACATCTGTATCCATATACCACCATTGTACATGCCCTTAGCCGTTAGATTCAAATCTTGTGTGTCATTATTCTTTTTGCAGAATGACGCCCGTCTCCAGCCCAAGCCCCATGTGAATTTTTCAAAAGGGTCCCCAGGCGATTACTCCCAAATCCTTTCTCTCCCAATCCCTAGGTCACATTTCAACCTACTCCCTCCGTTCCAAATTACTCGTCGCAAAAATAGATGTATCTAGAATTAAAATACATCTAGATACATCCATACATGCGACAAGTAATTCGGAACGGAGGGAGCACACCCAACCGACGGCCATGGGCTACAACTACCAACGACCGCTGCGACAGACACGATGAAAAGCATCTTCTAGTTCTCGTCAGCACGGAGGTCATCGCCATGACGGACAGGGCGGAAAGTGCTGGAATTTAGTCCTTTTTGGGCCAGCGCAATAATATTTTCAGAATTTCTAATAAATTCTAGAGGCCCACTTAGCACATTCATGCAAGGCCAGAGGTGGGACTAAAGTTTAGTCCCATACTACTCGAGTCAGACCTCTTATAAGCGACGTTGTTTCTCCACATGTATAAGGATGAGAACAAGAGAGACATTCACACGCGCTCCTCCTCCGTTGCCCGCCTCGCTTCGCCTCGTCACGACGTTGTCTGATGCTGCATGTTCCTTTTGTCTCCGTCTTTTGCTTCACCTCACGCCGCTGTCTGTTCGCCTCCTTCTCCTGTGCCTATAAAATAGAGGTCGCTCCTCTTCAGAGAGACACAACAGAACAACACCTTTCTCACGCCGTTGAGTTCGGGAGCACTGAGCTACTGCTACAACCTTCCCCATCCCGGCTTATGGCGTGCACCGCAGGTCGGGACAGTAGGCCTCCGAAACCTCATCTCTTTGAGTCCTGTACGGGAGTAGGATGATAAGATTTTCGGGAACGCTCTACGCGACTACTGACCTGTTCATCACGGACACCCCGGACACCGACGACTACTTCCCCAACGACGACTTCTTCTCCGAGGTAGACGACCTCTTCCACGACATAAGTGACAACGTCAACGCGAACCCTACTGATACTGCTACTGCCGCAACTCCGTACGTGTTCATGTTCTTTTTTGTTCAAGTACCTACAACAGTTCCTTCTTCTTGTATCTGCTCTACATAGCCTTCTCTCTATTAGATTACATGACTTACTTCATCTTAGCTATAATAGTCATGTTTTATCTAGTATTTTTGTGGACTAAATCATACGGTAAATTGCTCATATTTCTAACAGAAAGCATGTCCCAACTCCCGATCAACACGGCGGACGTCCCCGTGACAGACACGACAGAAACCATGTCCCAAGTCCCGATCAGCACGGCAGACGAACGAATTCTCCTCGCGCGATGTACGCCACAACCGATCACCATGGCTGCTACTGCTGCTATCGACGCTGAATCAGCTTCGACATCAATGGAGGAAACTTGCCCACCCTCCTTCCATAAATCAAGAGGTTAGTCTGCATTTGCCTCTGCATCTAGCAGTCACAGCAAAACCAGCTCACTTTCCCTGATATGGCTGTCCAAAGCCTACTACTACGAGACATGGAGCTTCAGGCAACACATGAAAGGAAGTAATATTTGTGTGTGCTGTAGATGCATGTATGTACAACCATCAACTGATGTTCTTACTGTGGAAAGATGTAAAAGAATAAAATTGGGAAGAAAACAAATCAGGAGGATCAGAAAAAGAAGAAAAGGGGTCAAGATTGTGGCGTTCCATGATGGCCCTCAGTTGTCTTAAAAATTCATGAACTTATACACCTTATGAGATGTTATTTGAATATTTTGATGTACTGAACTCTTGTAACGAATGAGAATATGTCTTTTGTCAAACTGTCTTTCTCGTATTTTCTTTGACCAATGTTGAGTTGAATGGAGTGTAGCAAGTAGCATGAGCACTATGAATCTATGATATATTATGTTCTCATAAACCTGTACATGCTTTGATTTTGTTATACCAAGAAACACATAACCTGAACGTGCTCTGATTTTGTTATACCAAGAAGCCTCCATGCTGTACATCCCGTCCACCACCCGCTCGTACGCACATATCACATGTCCATCACCGAAGCAAAGAAACAGCTGGCGAATCGACTCGACAGTGAGCGCCCGACGAACATCGCTGATACGGGCGTGAAGAACGCCCTCAGGGTAGGCAGATTTGTGGTCTGGCATTCTGTTGAACAGGTTTCAAGCAGAGTATGGAGATGAAAATTTTGTGAAATTTTTGAGGAATTTGAAGGATAGAACAGCTTTGATGCCAATTGTTAGGAACCAACTACTAGTTTCACTCGATCACCATGGTTTGGCTACAGATCAAGTATTACAGGAGGAGGAAGCAGAGGAAAGGAGGAGACAGGGGAGGAGAAACACGAGCTACAGAGAGGGAGATCGCCAGCCAAGCCGCGCCAGGCCGAAGCCTTCCGTCCAAGCAGCCTCTTCCATGGGCAGCCGTGTGCTTTTTATAGTTGGAGGCCATCCATCTTCTTGGGTCAGGTCGAGGTGAACAGGGCCGGCCCATAGCAAGGTTGCTGATAAAAGGATTCACAAAGATAACCGGATTCATAGGATACGACGCCGATACAGTGCTATCATTAATATAACAAAAGAATTACACAAAACCAGGTATCACCAACACAAATAACATTAGAGTTTGAAGAGTATCAAACCGAGTGATGAAGACTCTATCACTAGCAAAGAATGAGGAACGTCAAACAGTCATATATGTTAAAATACATGCAACTAGATTATTAACTCTAGTGTAAGTCGGAGACTGTTGGAAATATGACCTAGAGGCAATAATATTTATATTATTATATTTTCATATCCATAATTATAGAGTTTATATTCTATGCTATAACTGCTATGATCCTAGAATATGCTATTCAGGGGAAAACTCATATGCACGTGCCGAATGATAAACGGTAAATAAAAGGTTTCTAGTCTCGCCTCTAGGGCTAGCTAAAGTGTTGTTGGTGATCATATTTTTCGGATCTTAGGATATCGTTAAGAGTAACGATGATCCTAAAACAACATTGAGATTATGACGTTGGAAAAATGATCATATTGAATCAACCAAAACTTGTTTGTTGTGAATTGGATTAATATCGTATGTATTCAATTGTAATAACACAGAGTGTTAACACATGATATTGCTCCTTAGACCATGAGAGTATCATGGTCACTTCTTCTCGTACGATGGCTTTGGGGTTGCTCAAACGTCACTTGTAACACGGTTATCATAACGACAACTTACGGGTTCATCGAAAAATTTGACAAGTGACCGGATAGCTCAAGCGTGTGATTTGCTTCTCTGACGATGGAGAGGTATTATTAGGGCCCTCTCGATGTGATGGCATTAGTCATCGTCTGGTCAGACACACGTGACTTCGTGAACACAATAACGAGAAAGAAGAACAAAACCGGTAACGAGGATTTCGTTATAGTGAGAAATGGTGATGACTCGGGAGGATACCGATGTGTTGGGGAACGAAGTAATTTCAAAAAAATTCCTACGCACACGCAAGATCATGGTGATGCATAGCAACAAGAGGGGAGAGTGTTGTCCACATACCCTCGTAGACCGAAAGCGGAAGCGTTATAACAACGCGGTTGATGTAGTCGTACGTCTTCACGGCCCGACCGATCAAGCACCGAAACTACGGCACCTTCGAGTTCTAGCACACGTTCAGCTCGATGATGATCCCCGGACTCCGATCCAGCAGAATGTCGGGGAAGAGTTCCGTCAGCACGACGACGTGGTGACGATCTTGATGTTCTACCGTCGCAGGGCTTCGCCTAAGCACCGCTACAATATTATCGAGGATTATGGTGGAGGGGGGCACCGCACACGGCTAAGAGATCAATGATCAATTATTGTGTCTATGGGGTGCCCCCTGCCCCCGTATATAGAGGAGCAAGGGGGAGGAGGTGCGGCCAGGCAAGGGGCGCGCCAGGAGGAGTCCTACTCCTACCGGGAGTAGGACTCCCCCCTTTTCCATGTTGGACTAGGACTTGGGGGGAAGGAGAGAGAGGGGGGGGGGAAGGAAAGGGGGGGCGCCCCCTTCCTTGTCCAATTCGGACTTGGGGGAGGGAGGGGCGTGCGGCTGCCCCTTGGCCTCCTCTCCTCTTCCTCCACTAGGCCCATTAAGGCCCATTAGGTTACCGGGGGGTTCCGATAACCTCCCGGTACTCCGGTAAAATGTTGATTTCACCCGGAACACATCCGATGTCCAAACATAGGCTTCCAATATATCAATCTTCATGTCTCGGCCATTTCGAGACTCCTTGTCATGTCCGTGATCACATCCGGGACTTCGAACAATCTTTGGTACATCAAAACATATAAACTCATAATGAAACTGTCATCGTAACGTTAAGCGTGCGGACCCTACGGGTTCGAGAACAATGTAGACATGACCGAGACACGTCTCCGGTCAATAACCAATAGCGGAACCTGGATGCTCATATTGGCTCCTACATATTCTACGAAGATCTTTATCGGTCAGACCGCATAACAACATACGTTGTTCCCTTTGTCATCGGTATGTTACTTGCCCGAGATTCGATCATTGGTGTCTTAATACCTAGTTCAATCTCGTTATCGGCAAGTCTCTTTACTCATTCTGTAATACATCATCCTGCAACTAACTCATTAGTTGCAATGCTTGCAAGGCTTAATTGGTGTGCATTACCGAGAGGGCCCAGAGATACCTCTCCGACAATCGGAGTGACAAATCCTAATCTCTAAATACGCCAACCCAACATGTACCTTTGGAGACACCTGTAGAGCACCTTTATAATCACCCAGTTACGTTGTGACGTTTGGTAGCACACAAAGTGTTCCTTCGGTAAACGGGAGTTGCATAATCTCATAGTCATAGGAACATGTATAAGTCGTGAAGAAAGCAATAGCAACATACTAAACGATCAAGTGCTAAGCTAACGGAATGGGTCAAGTCAATCACATCATTATCCTAATGATGTGATCCCGTTAATCAAATGACAACTCATGTCTATGGCTAGGAAACATAACCATCTTTGATCAACGAGCTAGTCAAGTAGAGGCATACTAGTGACACTCTGTTTGTCTATGTATTCACACAAGTATTATGTTTCCGGTTAATACAATTCTAGCATGAATAATAAACATTTATCATGATATAACGAAATAAATAATAATTTTATTATTGCCTCTAGGGCATATTTCCTTCAATCTCCCACTTGCGCTAGAGTCAATAATCTAGATTACACAGTAATGATTCTAACACCCATGGAGCCTTGGTGCTGATCATGTTTTGGTCGTGGAAGAGGCTTAGTCAGCGGGTCTGCAACATTCAGATCCGTATGTATCTTGTAAATTTCTATTCCTCCCACTTGGACTAAATCCCGAATGGAATTGAAGCGTCTCTTGATGTGCTTGGTTCTCTTGTGAAATCTGGATTCCTTTGCCAAGGCAATTGCACCAGTATTGTCACAAAAGATTTTCATTGGACCCGATGCAATAGGTATGACACCTAGATCGGATATGAACTCCTTCATCCAGACTCCTTCATTTGCTACTTCCGAAGCAGCTATGTACTCCGCTTCACATGTAGATCCTGCCACGACGCTTTGTTTAGAACTGCACCAACTGACAGCTCCACCGTTCAATGTAAACATGTATCCGGTTTGCGATTTAGAATCGCCCGGATCAGTGTCAAAGCTTGCATCAACGTAACCATTTACGATAAGCTCTTTGTCACCTCCATATACGAGAAACATATCCTTAGTCCTTTTCAGGTACTTCAGGATGTTCTTGACCGCTGTCCAGTGATCCACTCCTGGATTACTCAGGTACCTCCCTGCTAGACTTATAGCAAGGCACACATCAGGTCTGGTACACAGCATTGCATACATGATAGAGCCTATGGCTGAAGCATAGGGAACATCTTTCATTTTCTCTCTATCTTCTGCGGTGGTCGGACATTGAGTCTTACTCAACTTCACACCTTGTAACACAGGCAAGAACCCTTTCTTTGCTTGATCTATTTTGAACTTCTTCAAAACTTTGTCAAGGTATGTGCTTTGTGAAAGTCCAATTAAGCGTCTTGATCTATCTCTATAGATCTTAATGCCCAATATGTAAGCAGCTTCAGCGAGGTCTTTCATTAAAAAACTCTTATTCAAGTATCCCTTTATGCTATCCAGAAATTCTATACCATTTCCAATCAGTAATATGTCATCCACATATAATATCAGAAATGCTACAGAGCTCCCACTCACTTTCTTGTAAATACAGGCTTCTTCAAAAGTCTGTATAACACCAAATGCTTTGATCACACTATCAAAGCGTTTATTCCAACTCCGAGAGGCTTGCACCATTCCATAAATGGATCGCTAGAGCTTGCACACTTTGTTAGCTCCCTTTGGATCGACAAAACCTTCCGGTTGTATTATATACAACTCTTCTTCCAGAAATCCATTCAGGAATGCAGTTTGGACATCCATCTGCCAAATTTCATAATCATAAAATGCGACAATTGCTAACATGATCCGGACAGACTTAAGCATCGCTACAGGTGAGAAGGTCTCATCGTAGTCAATCCCTTGAACTTGTCGAAAACCTTTTGCAACAAGTCGAGCTTTGTAGACAATAACATTTCCGTCAGCGTCAGTCTTCCTCTTGAAGATCCATTTATTCTCAATTGCTTGCCGATCAACGGGCAAGTCAACCAAAGTCCACACTTTGTTCTCATACATGGATCCCATCTCAGATTTCATGGCTTCTAGACATTTTGCAGAATCTGGGCTCACCATCGCTTCTTCATAGTTCGTAGGTTCATCATGATCTAGTAGCATGACTTCCAGATGTAACATCCCAAATTTTCAATTTGGAATGTTATACACTAGATCATAATTGCATATCATATTTTATTTGCTTTTGGTTTTGATCCTAGAAATTCTACGCAACTCAAGGACCCACGGAGAGAGTTGGGGATTTCGTATTTTCATATTTGAGTTTTCTCAAATTTTGAGAATAGGATCATTTGATTTTATTTATTTTATCATCAATTATTTCTATTATAAAAATATAAGAGAGGGAATAAAATGAGTTTCCCAAAATAAAGAAATATTGAGGATTTAAAAATAAAATCAAATAAGATTTTATTTCGGAGTTTTTCGCTATTTTATTTGAAATTAGGAAAATGTGCGTTTTTCAAAATTCCATTTAGGCCCCAAATAAATGTTCACCTTGTGCGGCTTGATTTTAGAAGCCCGTAAAAATTTATTTCAGGATTTTTAGAATCAGTTTAGTATTTCTTTTTATTTTTCTTCCGCGCGTAATTATTTAAAAAAAACGAACCGACCTAACGGGCCGTGTCCGACTAGGACTTTGGCCAGACTAGGCTATATAAGCCGGGGGGACGCCCAGCCGAAGCCAGCGCCCCAGCCCCCGAAACCCTAGCTGCCAGCTCCCGCCGCCGCCACCGCCGCGCCGCCGCCCGCCGCACGCCACCCGAGGTCCGCCGCCGCCATGATTTCCGTGCCGTTTTTTTTTTATTTTTTTTCGAAAAACCGTTCGGTTTTTCCGTCGGTTTTTTAGTTTAGGTTTTTTTAAATAGATCGGTTTTTCCGGTTTATTTAATTTAGCGAGCGTTCGTCGTTTTTCTTTTTCTCGGATTAAATCCGCGATTTTTCTGATCGCGATTCCTGATCCGATTTTCGTTTTAGTATAACTTTTCGCTCGTTTATCGGAATCAGGCGATTCAAGCGCCTGGAGTTTCGTCTCGAAACCCTCTATCCGTTTAACCAACTTAAACAAGTTTTTGCCACTATAAAATTTGCCCTAGAACCAGATTGCTAGAACGAAGTTGTTTTCTTTCGCCGTTTGACTTTCGTTGCTTTGTTCGATTTGATTTTTTTTTGCCAACCGGAGTTCTTAAGTTGAACCTTCTGGTTAGATCTCTTATTTGACTTTTACCTGTGCATTAGATGAGTACTTATTGTATGCTTGTTTGTTTGTCTGTGAAGAATACCTGGAGTGCGCCGCCTGTTACTTCGAATCTCTAGGTTTCGTGGATCATCAGCAAGGCAAGTAACACTTTGATCATACCTTTTCTACAACCCAGTTTTATTGCATTAGATCAATCCTCACACATTGCATGATTATGATCTAATTAAATTGTGGGATGGGAGGTAGTTGAGGTAGTACCTATGAACTGTTTATTATCAAACCTTTGGGAGTTACTTCTACGTTTGCTTATTATGCCATGCTATGCTAGTAGACGTGGATTGGGTGAGTGATATCCATGACAGATGTGAGTTTGTTAATTAATGGTTTATCTAAGGTGGCAACTTAAACACACATCTGGGTGGATTGAGGCACCTGGGTATTCCAAGACTTGCCTGTTTTCTTTTGGACCGCCACCCAGGCTCAAAGGGATGATGAGACTATTCATACTAGAAACTTCCGTGTGCAGCCACAAGCTATTATGGGCTCTAGCATAGTTGACTAAGTCGTGCGAACTCTTATAGTGGTAGACTAGCAGATGTAGGGGATGTAGGTGGTACGGTCTACCCGATCGTAAGGTGCGAGCACTTCTAAAAGACTATGTCTCGGTCATCCGTCTTCTCAAACACCGTGTATTGCGAGAAACCAAACGGAGGCGACCGAGTCTTGTGGGGAAAAGTGCGCAAACCTCTGCAGAGTGTAACAAACTAATCATGGTTAGCCGTGTCCCCGGTTATGGACAGCTTGAGTATCTAGTACCTGGATTATCATGTGAATCTCAACATGTTACCCTAAATTAATTTTGTTGGGTTTTGATTAATGATGATGTTTAATTGGGATTGAGAATGCTGTCAACCATTCTCAATGTTTAACAACCACCATGATAGTTAAATAAATTTATTCCTTTGCAGTAGGGAAAAATTAGCTTTACGCAAAACTGTAACCATAGAGCTTTCCACCAGCCAAATATGCATATAGTATAGTTATTTCATTCCATTACTCTCTATGTGTTACATTGCCAGCATATTCCATGTGCTGACCAGTTTCGGGCTGCAACGTTAATGTTGCAGACTTTTCAGACGACGATTAAGGAGTTTTTAGGTCGTGGTTCTATACCCAGTGATGCCGTTGGAGTTGATGGACTCACTTATCTTCCAAGCCTTCCGCTGTTATAGTTATTAGATGGACTTAAGCCATATTTATTGTAATAAGTTCTCTATTGAGAGACTCGATGTAATAAGTGTGTGATTGCTACTTTGCTATAAATCCTCCGAGTACTGTGTGGTGTCAGCATTACTGATCCAGAGATGACACCGGAGCACAAAGATCAGACTGTTTGAGGTCTGGTCGCTACACCAGAACAGGATTACCGTAACACTCTGGTGCGGATCTTACTCTGGTTGATCTACAAGGTTCGGTAGTAACTTGATCTGAAGTTTCATGATCATTATCATTAGCTTCCTCACTAATTGGTGTAGGTGTCACAGAAACCGGTTTCTATGATGTACTATTGTCCAATAAGGGAGCAGGTATAGATACCTCATCAAGTTCTACTTTCCTCCGACTCACTTCTTTCGAGAGAAACTCCTTCTCTAGAAAGGATCCATTCTTAGCAATGAATGTCTTGCCTTCGGATCTTTGATAGAAGGTGTACCCAACAGTCTCCTTTGGGTATCCTATGAATACACATTTCTCCGATTTGGGTTCGAGCTTATTAGGTTGAAGCTTTTTCACATAAGCATCGCAGCCCCAAACTTTCAGAAACGACAACTTTGGTTTCTTGCCAAACCACAGTTCATAAGGCGTCGTCTCAACAGATTTTGATGGCGCCCTATTTAACGTGAATGCGGACTTATTTAAAGCATAACCCCAAAACGATAGCGGTAAATCTGTAAGAGACATCATAGATCGCACCATATCTAGTAAAGTACGATTACGATGTTCGGACACACCATTACGCTGTGGTGTTCCAGGTGGCGTGAGTTGCGAAACTATTCCGCATTGTTTCAAATGTAGACCAAACTCGTAACTCAAATATTCTCCTCCATGATCAGATCGTAGAAACTTTATTTTCTTGTTACGATGATTTTCAACTTCACTCTGAAATTCTTTGAACTTTTCAAATGTTTCAGACTTATGTTTCATTAAGTAGATATACCCATATCTGCTTAAATCATCTATGAAGGTGAGAAAATAACGATATCCGCCACGAGCCTCAACATTCATCGGACCACATACATCTGTATGTATGATTTCCAACAAATATGTTGCTCTCTCCATAGTACCGGAGAACGGCGTTTTAGTCATCTTGCCCATGAGGCACGGTTCGCAAGTACCAAGTGATTCATAATCAAGTGGTTCCAAAAGTCCATCAGTATGGAGTTTCTTCATGCGCTTTACACCAATATGACCTAAACAGCAGTGCCACAAATAAGTTGCACTATCATTATCAACTCTGCATCTTTTGGTTTCAACATTATGAATATGTGTATCACTACTATCGAGATTCATCAAAAATAGACCACTCTTCAAGGGTGCATGACCATGAAAGATATTACTCATATAAATAGAACAACCATTATTCTCTGATTTAAATGAATAACCGTCTTGCATCAGACAAGATCCAGATATAATGTTCATGCTCAACGCTGGCACCAAATAATAATTATTTAGGTCTAATACTAATCCCGAAGGTAGATGTAGAGGTAGCGTGCCGACCGTGATAATATCGACTTTGGAACCATTTCCCACGCGCATCGTCACCTCATCCTTCGCCAGTGTTCGCTTAATCCGTAGTCCCTGTTTCGAGTTGCAAATATTAGCAACGGAACCAGTATCAAATACCAAGGAGCTACTGCGAGCTCTAGTAAGGTACTCATCAATAACATGTATATCACATATACCTTTGTTCACCTTGCCATCCTTCTTATCTGCCAAATACTTGGGGAAGTTCCGCTTCCAGTGACCAGTCTGCTTGCAGTAGAAGCACTCAGTTTCAGGCTTAGGTCCAGATTTGGGTTTCTTCTCCTGAGCAGCAACTTGCTTGCTGTTCTTCTTAAAGTTCCCCTTCTTCTTTGCTTTGCCCTTTTTCTTGAAACTGGCGGTCTTGTTGACCATCAACACTTGATGCTCCTTCTTGATTTCTACCTCCGCGGCCTTTAGCATTGTGAAGAGCTCGGGAATCGTCTTATCCATCCCTTGCATGTTATAGTTCATCACGAAGCTCTTGTAGCTTGGTGGCAGTGATTGAAGAACTCTGTCAATGACACTATCAACAGGAAAATTAACACCCAGTTGAGTCAAGTGATTATGATACCCAGACATTTTGAGTATATATTCACTGACAGAACTATTCTCCTCCATCTTCCAGCTATAGAACTTATTGGAGACTTCATATCTCTCAATCCGGGCATTTGCTTGAAATATTAACTTCAACTCATGGAACATCTCATATGCTCCATGACGTTCAAAACATCATTGAAGTCCCGATTCTAAGTCGTAAAGCATGGCACACTGAAATATTGAGTAGTCATCAGCTTTGCTCTGCCAGATGTTCATAACATCTGGTGTTACTCCTGCAGCAAGCCTGGCACCCAACGGTGCTTCCAGGACGTAATTCTTCTATGTAGCAATGAGGATAATCCTCAAGTTATGGACCCAGTCCGTGTAATTGCTACCATCATCTTTCAACTTTGCTTTCTCAAGGAACGCATTAAAATTCAACGGAACAACAGCACGGGCCATCTATCTACAATCAGACATAAACAAGCAAGATACTATCAGGTACTAAGTTCACGATAAATTTAAGTTCAATTAATCATATTACTTAAGAACTCCCACTTAGAAAGACATCCCTCTTATCCTCTAAGTGATCACGTGATCCAAATCAACTAAACCATAACCGATCATCACGTGAAATGGAGTAGTTTTCAATGGTGAACATCACTATGTTGATCATATGTAACGCCCCGAGACCGATGTGCCAGGTGTCGTTCAGTTATTCATTGTTGTTGCCTTGTCATTGCTTGTGTGTCATGCATTGCATATCATGTCATCATGTGCATTTCATTTGCATACGTGTTCGTCTCATGCATCCGAGCATTTTCTCCGTTGTCCGTTTTGCAATCCGGCGCTTCGTTCTCCTCCGGTGGTCATTTCTACCTTTCTTTCGTGTGTGGGGATTAAACATTTCCGGATTGGACCGAGACTTGTCATGCGGCCTTGGTTTACTACCGGTAGACCGCCTGTCAAGTTTCGTACCATTTGGACTTCGTTCGATACTCCAACGGTTAACCGAGGGACCGAAAAGGCCTCATGTGTGTTGCAGCCCAACACCCCTCCAATTTGACCCAAAACCCACCAAACTCTGCTCCATCATCTAGAGCATTCGATCATGATCGCATGGCCGAAAACCGCACCTCATTTGGACTCTCCTAGCTCCTCCTATGCCTATAAATAGACCCCCTCAAAAATGTCCCAGATCCCCTCTTCCCGAAACCCTAAATCGCCCCCGCGCCGCGCCGGACATCGTCCGACCCGGCCGGACACCGCCCCCTCGCCCTCTCCCGAGCCGCCACGTGGCAGCGCCACCTCCTCCCTCCGCCGGCCCGTCCCGGCCCGAAGCCGGCCCTCCGCCGCCTCCCGCGGGCTAGAGAGCGCCGCCCGCGCCCGCGTCATCCTCCCCGCGGCCGGTGGCCGAGCCCCACGACGCCGGCGCCGGAGCCCGCCGCTCCGCCGCCACCTCGACTGCGGTCCGGCCGCCCGCCGCCCGCGCCTCCTCTCGCCGCCCGGTGACGCCGCCGCCCTCGCCGCCCCGCCGACACCACCTCCCCGGCCGGCCTCGCCTCCCCTCTTCTCCTCGCCGACGAACCACCTCACCGGAGACCTCGGGCGCCTCGAGCTGCTACAGTGCACGCTGGCGAGCCTCGAGAACCGTGCAGATCTGGAAAAATATCTCGGTTGACTTTCCTTCCGAACCCTAATTTTTGAGCAAACTTTGACCTGTGATATCTCCGCATCCGTAGCTCTGATTTGGACATATAGTATATCAAAATGTTCGTCTCGATGAGTACATCATTTCATTCCATTGCATCATTTTCATTTGAGCTCATATTGATGCCCGAAATGCTGTTAGAAGAGGGCTTCGTGAGTTATTTGTCAGATCTGCTAGTTCATCTTAGACTTTTGTCATTTTTGCCATGATTATTGTGTGCATGCTATGCCTATCAGTCCTACATATGTTTTGTTAAGGGTTTTGTCATCTTTCCAGTGGTGCAACCCATGTTGAAAGTGCAACTATCCCTAGGTGGTTTTGGTAATTCATAACAACATATAGCTCATTGAGCTAATGCTATTTCAAGATGATTATTTCAGGAAAGCTCAATGATTGGCATGGCATGGATGTGAAAGTGGAACCCTCAAAATGCTAAGGACAAGAATTGGCTCAAGCTCAAAAGTTCAAGACTCTTCATTTTATATTTTAGTGATCCAAGATCACATTGAGTCTTTTGGAAAAGCCAATACTATCAAGGAGGGATGAGGTGTTGCTTAATGAGCCTCTTGCTTTATGCGCTTAGTGATATGCTCCAAAATCCTCAGCTACTTTCCCATATCCACAAATGACCAAAACCCTAAGCCAAACTCGGTCATACCGATTCTGTCAATCCGGCGCCACCGAGTTTCACTTGTAATTTGCCACTGCCAAACCCTAGCAATTCGATCCGACCGATAAGGTTCTCGGTCTCACCGAGATGGGCTTGCAAACTCTCCGTTTCCCTTTCATAACTTTTCGGTCTCACTGAAAAGAGCGAATCGGTCCCACCGAGAATGCAAGGTAAACTCTATGTTCCCTTCTTGTAACTTTTCGGTCTCACCGAAAGAGCAAGTCGGTCCCACCGAGTTTGCCTGACCAACTCTTTGGTTAGCTCATTGCCGAACTCGGTCTCACCGAGTTTGTGCGATCGGTCTCACCGAGATTACGTTATGCCCAAACCCTAACCGAATCGGTCCTACCGAGCTGCATCTCAGTCCCACCGAGATTCCTAACGGTCACTAGGTTTACCATTTCGGCCAGACCGAGTTTGATGATTCGGTCCCACCGAGATTGGAAAACTGTGTGTAACGGTTGGATTTTGTGTGGAGGCTATATATACCCCTCCACCACCTCTTCATTCGAAGAGAGAGCCATCAGAACACATACATCATTCCTACTCATATGTTCTGAGAAAGAACCACCTACTCATGTGTTGAGACCAAGATATTCCATTCCTACCATATGAATCTTGATCTCTAGCCTTTCCCAAGTTGCTTTCCACTCAAATCTTCTTTCCACCAGATCCAAATCCTATGAGAGAGAGTTGAGTGTTGGGGAGACTATCATTTGAAGCACAAGAGCAAGGAGTTCATCATCAACACACCATTTGTTACTTCTTGGAGAGTGGTGTCTCCTAGATTGGCTAGGTGTCACTTGGGAGCCTCCGACAAGATTGTGGAGTTGAACCAAGGAGTTTGTAAGGGCAAGGAGATCGCCTACTTCATGAAGATCTACCGCTAGTGAGGCAAGTCCTTCGTGGGCGATGGCCATGGTGGAAGAGACAAGGTTGCTTCTTCGTGGACCCTTCGTGGGTGGAGCCCTCTGTGGACTCGTGCAACCGTTACCCTCTGTGGGTTGAAGTCTCCATCAACGTGGATGTAGGATAGCACCACCTATCCGAACCACGGGAAAACATCCGTGTCTCCAATTGCGTTTGAATCCTCCAAACCCTTCCCTTTACATTCTTGCAAGTTGCATGCTTTACTTTCCGCTGCCAATAAACTCTTTGCATGCTTGCTTGAATTGTGTGATGATTGCTTGACTTGCTCTAAGATAGCTAAAATCTGCCAAGAACTAAAATTGGGAAAAGGCTAAGTTTTTAATTGGTCAAGTAGTCTAATCACCCCCCTCTAGACATACTTCCGATCATACAAGTGGTATCAGAGCTTTGGTCTCCATTTGGCTTGATCTTCATAGCTTTTGGTGGTCATAGCCATGGTTTCACAACCTAGGAGAGTATGGCGTCTAGCGAGGGAAATTATCACCGTAGAGGTCATTACTTTGATGGCACTAATTTTGCTAGTTGGAAGCATAAAATGAAAATGCATATTCTTGGACATAACCCCGCCGTATGGGCTATTGTTTGTGTTGGCTTGCAAGGTGAGTTCTTCGATGGGAGGGAACCAAACCGTGAAGCTACCGCAGATGAGTTGAAGATGTTGCAATACAATGCTCAAGCTTGTGATATTCTCTTCAACGGATTGTGCCCCGAAGAATTCAACAAAATCAGCCGCCTTGAGAATGCAAAGGAAATTTGGGATACTTTGATTGATATGCACGAAGGTACCGACTCCGTCAAGGAATCCAAGTTGGATGTGCTCCAAAGTCAACTTGACAAGTTCAAGATGAAGGATGGTGAAGGTGTCGCTGAAATGTACTCTAGGCTTGCTCTCATCACAAATGAGATTTCCGGCTTAGGAAGTGAAGAGATGACCGATAGATTCATCATCAAGAAGATCCTAAGAGCCTTCGATGGGAAATACGATACCGTGTGCACATTAATCCAAATGATGCCCAACTACAAAGATCTCAAGCCAACGGAAGTGATTGGAAGGATTGTTGCTCATGAGATGTCACTCAAGGATAAAGAGGAACTTCACAATAAATCAAGTGGTGCTTACAAAGCTTCATGTGAAGTCCCCACATCATCAAGTGAGAAACAAAACTTCAACGAAGAGTTGAGCTTAATGGTGAAGAACTTCAACAAGTTCTACAAGAGTTGAAGCAAAGATAGAAGCTTCAAGTCAAGGTCCTACAATGACAAAAGATGTTCTAGTCGAGAGCGAAACTGCTACAATTGTGGAAGACCCGGACACTATTCCAATGAGTGTACGGCTCCCTACAAGAGAAGAGAAGATTCTCCAAAAAGAAGAAGCAAAGAATCTCCACCGAGAGAGAGAAGGAGTAGAGATGATCGTTATGAACGAAGATACTCACGGAGAAGCAAGGACTCGGAAAGGAAGGAAAAATCATCAAGGAGCTATACAAAACAAAGACATCAAGCTCATGTTGGTGAATGGGTATCCGGCTCCGACTCCGACAGCCACTCCGAGAGAAGTTATCACTCCGACTCCGAAGATACTCAAGATGAAGGTGTTGCCGGTCTAGCACTTGTGTCCACCAACTCCTACGACATATTTGACTCACCAAATGAAGGAATTGGAAGATGCTTCATGGCCAAAGGTCCTAAGGTAACACACCCCGAGTACGTTGATTTTAATATAGATGAAGATGACTTGTTAGGTGATGATGATTTGCTTGTTGAAAACTCTAGTGAAGAATATTATGGTGAAACATCAATTAATCATGCTAAAACGAATGACAATGATAAGGAGAAGATTGAGGCTCTAACTAAAGAACTAAACACTCTTAAGTTAGCCCATGAAACTATCTTTGAAGATCATCGGGAACTTTTAAGAGCTCATGAGAAACTACGCTTTGAAAAGCTCAATCTTGAGCAAGAGCATGAGTTCTTAAAAGCAATCAATGATGATCTCCGCAAGAATAGCTCTTCTTACATTGCCAAGCGTTTACTATTATCCACTTACATGCCTCAAGTCAAGACTAGTAACAAGAATAAGAAAGATTCTTCCTCTAGTAGTAACAATGATCATGCTAAATCCAATATTGTTGCTTCTAGTAGTTCTCTTGATTCCACTAATGATTCTCTTAGCCAAGTTACACTTGAGCAAGAAAATAGCTTATTGAAGGGAATTATAGAGAAAGGTGTTTACAAGAGCCTTGCCGGAAGTAAGCAATTCGAGGAAATTGTGCGCAAGCAAGGAATGCACCGGAAGAATCAAGGTGTTGGTTTTGAACGAAAGTTCAATGCCAATGGAGTTGAATGGGAAGAAGATCAATACCCCAAGACAAAGTTTGTTCCTCAACAAGAGAAGTGTGATGCTTCTTTCAAGGGGACACAAGCTCAAGATGATCTTCCACCACAAGACTACAAGCAAAAAGGCAAGGACAAGCTTCAAGAGGAGATTGATGCATTTGAAGAAGCTCCCAAGACCTTAGTCAAGTGGATTCCCAAGACTACTTCAAGTTCCACTACATCAAGTACGACAACAACTCCAAGGATTCCCATCAAGATGGTGTGGATCCAAAAGAAGAAGAACTAGAGAGTTCTTGAGGGTGACTCTGCCAACATACTTCACTCTTATCATTTTGGCAAGAACAAGTGCAATCAACTTCCACATCTTGCACTAGTTCAAGGAGTCACAAACCCTCGTGTTGGTAAGACAAGGGACAAGGTAACCTAAAGTTTTCATGGACATCATCTTGTGTGTGCATCACTCTATGTCTATGGATATCCTTGTTTGTTCCTTGTGGGACTAACCCATGTAGGTATTGAAAGTGCAATTCACTCAAATGGATAGCTCCAAGTGATCTACATCAACATTGAGCATCCACATCTTCAACATCTACATGAAGTCATCATCGACAAAACCCAAGGTTAGTTCATCCCTCTTAGGGGGGATATCACATCTAGGGGGAGTTTTACTCTAAGACTTGAGCTAGAGCAACTCTAAAGATGTGAATACAACAATGCTTTATGTAAAAGTGGTAACCCCACTCGAGCTTAAACGATGAGTATGACCTACGATCAAGTGTTCTCACTTGACTCCTAAGTCAATATACTCATATATAGATGACCTAGTCATCGCAAATTGCTTGATAGATGCTAGAATTGGTTGTGCATGCTTTGCCACATATTTCATTTGCCATCTTATTGTGTGAGCATGTTGGTTGCATATTTTACTCATTCGAGGACATCCACTTGTTGTTTTGATTGTTTGGCTTTCTTCTTTTGCCAAGTGGATGGACAAGAATGCCTAAGAACCTCCTCTAGCTATCTATGCTTTTCTCGTCTCAAACTCTATTCATGCTGCATCACAAAACTTGATCAAGTCAGATTCGAACCACTCTGTGTGAGGAGCGCTCGGAGTCCCCGATTCGTCATAGACTTAAACTTCCAAAACCTCTTTATGAATCTCGGTCTGACCGATACTCCATTTTCGGTCCTACCGAGTTCATTAAGTTGATCTAGGTTTTCGATCTCGGTGCAACCGATTTGAACTTTTCGGTCACACCGAGTTGCAATAACTGCACACAGTTTTGCATCTCGATGCCACCGAGTTGTTCCACTCGGTCACACCGACAGGGTCGGGCTATATATAGTGACGGGAAAAATTCTGGAAATTTCTCCGAAACCTCTTCGCCCGCGCGATAGCCTGCTCTGCCTTCGTGGTCTCCGGATCGTCCTCTCGTGGCCAGCAGCCTCCAGTCGCTGGTCTCTGCCACCGTCAACGGATTTCTGCCCCGCCGTTGCCGCCGTAGAGAGTCTCCGCCGAACTAGGGTATGGACTCGATCTTTGTGCTATTCTCCACTCTGATTCCTAGCACATTGTGATCATTATGATTCTTGCCACGATTGAAACACTCCTATCCAGTCAATGATCTCGTAGAATAGGTTTAATTCGAAAATTTTAGGGTTAGGTTTCCGCCGAAACCATCTCGGACCCACCGAGTTGAAAAACTCGGTCCCACCGATCTGGCTTTTGCCATTGCACAAGTGAACTCGGTCTGACTGAGAATAACTTATCGGTGCGACCGATTTTGGAATTCTGTGAAACCCTAGCAGTCTCGGTGCCACCGAACTGTGACTCGGTCTGACCGAGTTCACCAGTTCTGGTGCCAAAACTGCTTCGGTGTCACCGAGTTTGAAAATTGGTAGATCCGAGATGCTTTCTGTGGAAAACTAAAACTAAGTTTTTGAATTAATCTTTTGCAAAAGTCTCTGCTTTTTGTGATGCTCATCCACTCTATATTATCCATAATCTATTCACAGGGTCAGCAGTCAGCTTGCAACATGTCTGATCAAAGTGACAGTCAGAATGTGTCTGAGCAGCAAGTTGTGATGAGTGAGGGCACTAGCCCCTGAAGCTCTTCTGATGATGGCAGCAGGAGCACCCCCAGCAATCTGCCCAAGGCTGCCACACGTCAAAGGAAGAAGAGAACGTCTGATTTTGAGGATGAAGACTATGTGGCAGAGGAAGAGGCCACATCAAAGAGAGCTGAACCAGCTCAAGGAACCAAGCCAGGGCTGAAGATCAAAAGGCCAGCAGGCAGGCAGCCCATGTCAAAGGCTAGGGCTTCAGCTGTGAAGCTTGCTCCCGTTGAGCCCATTGCTGCTGAGGGCAAGAAAAGGAAAGAGAGGGTGAAAAAGACTGTAGCTAGAGTGCTTGGGAAGGCCTCCATCATGGTAGATGAGGAGGAAGAAGAAGAAGAGGTTGCTGCACCAGCACCCAAGGCAGGCAAACTCATGGGAGATGCTATAAGGTCAGGAACAACTGCATCCAAGCCCAAGGAAGCACCTAAGGCTGCATCTAAGCCTAAGAGTGCACCCAAGAGAAACACACGAAGCATTCCAGCTGCAGAAAAGAACAAGGCCCCAATGCCTGAAGCAATCAAAGAAGAGGAAGAGAGTGTCCTTCGGAAGCTCAAGCCCAAGATCCCAGACCACAACGATCTCATCCTGTGGCTGAGGATATGAAGCTCAGGAGGGATTCAGGGCTGAGGAAATGGAGAGATGAAGATCCGTATGCTTCTAGGAGAAGGACTGCCGTGGATTACAGATTTCACACCAAGGAGCAACAAGATTTCTATGAGACTGTTTTGCTTGATAAGAAGCCGATCGTTTGTGACATGAGATGGGTCGACTGGACCTACATCAAGGACAATGAAGAGCACTACCCCGGTGTATTTGACAGCTTTAGTGCATGTGGAGTTGCAGACTTTGTTGGTCAGAATCTCACAAAGTGGAACGAGGAGCTGATCATGCAATTCTACTCCACAGCACACTTTTATCCGGATGGCAGGATCACATGGATGTTTGAGGGTATGAGGTACCAATCCACTGTGGAAGAATGGGCGAAGTTGATCAATGCCCCAGAGGAGCAAGCTGATGACTTGGATATCTATGCCAAGAAAAAGATGGATCACAACTCCATGTCCAACATGTACAAGGACATCCCGAATGAAGCGCTTGACTTGTTCAAGTTTGGCTCCATGCACTATCTGCTCTCAGGATTGCCTACGATCAACTGGATCCTTAGGCACACCCTTCTGCCAAAATCTGGAGATCACAAGATGATCAGAGGTCACGCGATCAACTTGCTTCATGTATTTGACGTGCCTCAGAAATTCAAGGTCATGAGTCTCATTGTGGAAACAATCAAGAGGACAGCTGCAGACCAGAAGAGGAGTTGTGGGTATGCTCCACAGATTCAGGAGCTCATCAACTCCAAGATGGGCACGGGCGTGTATTTATTGGATAAGGAACACCTGCCCATCCGTCCAGACTTTAAGGATAACCAAGTGGTTATGACTGAAAATGAACCCTCATCTGCACATGCACAAGCTCAGAAGGAGAAGGCGAGGAAGGAAAAAGCTGCCAGGATGCCTATTCAAGCAGAGGCATCTGATTACTTCTTGAAGACCAAACAAAAGCAGCTCGGTTACCTGATAGCGTCCACCCTGCGTATTGAGCAAGGACTTGCCACCCTGACTCAGAACCAGGCGAGTCTAGAGAGGATCATGGAATAGAGGTTCTATGACATGGACATCAAGGTGACAGAAATACAGACCGCCGTGGAGCAGCTTCAGGAGGACATGAATGACAGGAGAGGCAGGACCACAACTGATGCTTTTGCCAGGGTGCCACGAGGTCCGAGGTCGTCTGCACTGCCAGTTGCTGACACTAGAGCCACAACGTCTGCACCAGCTACAGCCTCCGTTCCACCAGCTCCAGCATCCACTTCAGCCTCGACTCCGACCACCTCTACTGAAGGCTTCGTCCTTGGCGTGCTCCGGACTCCACCACCACCTGAAGATCAAGCCTGAGCGTCGACTTAGCACTATGCATTTTCTAGGAACTTTTTGGTAACTTGTTGCCAAAGGGGGAGAAGATGTATAGATCATAGGCTTCGAGAGAGAGAGTGTTGCTTTTCTCTCTTGTCTTTATTTGGTGGTTTTTCGAACTTTGTTTGCTTGTGTGTGAGATACTACGTCCTTATGCTCGTGAGACATCGATGATCATGTATTTGATCATAAGCTACACTTAATGGTTGCTTAATGCTTGCTTATATATTATCATTCTATCTATTGTCTGTGATCATTCACTATTCTTGGTGATGAGTCCATGCATTTCAATCTTATCATTTTTGAGCGCTCCACCAAGATGTATGTGACATGGAAGAGTAACCCATGATTCTAACTCCATGTGCATTTGCAGTCCAAAGCAAATTTTAAATATGCACAAATTTAGGGGGAGCTCTTATTTGTCACATACTTCTCAAAGCGACGATATATTTCATGCTTATTATCATTTGTTGAAGCTTTGATCTATATGTTGTCATCAATTACCAAAAAGGGGGAGATTGAAAGTGCAACTATCCCTAGGTGGTTTTGGTAATTCATAACAACATATAGCTCATTGAGCTAATGCTATTTCAAGATGATTATTTCAGGAAAGCTCAATGATTGGCATGGCATGGATGTGAAAGTGGAACCCTCAAAATGCTAAGGACAAGAATTGGCTCAAGCTCAAAAGTTCAAGACTCTTCATTTTATATTTTAGTGATCCAAGATCACATTGAGTCTTTAGGAAAAGCCAATACTATCAAGGAGGGATGAGGTGTTGCTTAATGAGCCTCTTGCTTTATGTGCCTAGTGATATGCTCCAAAATCCTCAGCTACTTTCCCATATCCACAAAAGACCTAAACCCTAAGCCAAACTCGGTCATACCGATTCTGTCAATCCGGCGCCACCGAGTTTCACTTGTCATTTGCCACTGCCAAACCCTAGCAATTCAGTCCTACCGATAAGGTTCTCGGTCTCACCGAGATGGGCTTGCAAACTCTTTGTTTCCCTTTCGTAACTTTTTGGTCTCACTGAAAAGAGCGAATCGGTCCCACCGAGAATGCAAGGTAAACTCTATGTTCCCTTCTTGTAACTTTTCGGTCTCACCGAAAGAGCAAGTCGGTCCCACCGAGTTTGCCTGACCAACTCTCTGGTTAGCTAATTGCCGAACTCGGTCTCACCGAGTTTGTGCGATCGGTCTCACCGAGATTACGTTATGCCCAAACCCTAACCGAATCGGTCCTACCGAGTTGCATCTCAGTCCCACCGAGATTCCTAACGGTCACTAGGTTTACCATTTCGGTCAGACCGAGTTTGATGATTCGGTCCCAACGAGATTGGAAAACTGTGTGTAACGGTTGGATTTTGTGTGGAGGCTATATATACCCCTCCACCACCTCTTCATTCGAAGAGAGAGCCATCAGAACACATACATCATTCCTACTCATATGTTCTGAGAAAGAACCACCTACTCATGTGTTGAGACCAAGATATTCCATTCCTACCATATGAATCTTGATCTCTAGCCTTTCCCAAGTTGCTTTCCACTCAAATCTTCTTTCCACCAGATCCAAATCCTATGAGAGAGAGTTGAGTGTTGGGGAGACTATCATTTGAAGCACAAGAGCAAGGAGTTCATCATCAACACACCATTTGTTTCTTCTTGGAGAGTGGTGTCTCCTAGATTGGCTAGGTGTCACTTGGGAGCCTCCGACAAGATTGTGGAGTTGAACCAAGGAGTTTGTAAGGGCAAGGAGATCGCCTACTTCGTGAAGATCTACCGCTAGTGAGGCAAGTCCTTCGTGGGCGATGGCCATGGTGGAATAGACAAGGTTGCTTCTTCGTGGACCCTTCGTGGGTGGAGCCCTCCGTGGACTCGCGCAACCGTTACCCTCCGTGGGTTGAAGTCTCCATCAACGTGGATGTAGGATAGCACCACCTATCCGAACCACGGGAAAACATCCGTGTCTCCAATTGCGTTTGAATCCTCCAAACCCTTCCCTTTACATTGTTGCAAGTTGCATGCTTTACTTTCCGCTGCCAATAAACTCTTTGCATGCTTGCTTGAATTGTGTGATGATTGCTTGACTTGCTCTAAGATAGCTAAAATCTGCCAAGAACTAAAATTGGGAAAAGGCTAAGTTTTTAATTGGTCAAGTAGTCTAATCACCCCCCTCTAGACATACTTTCGATCCTACACATGTATTTTTAGGATGGGTGTGGTGCCTAGTGCAAGATTGCAAAGTGAGGCACTTGGTAAATCTTTTTTCAGGGACTTAGTAGTTTCACTAAGTCCTGGGATTGTTTAGTTCATGATGCCTTATGTTCATGCTGTTTCCTAGTGATCCGTGCCTCTTTTGAGGATGATCAGTAAAGGAGTTTTGTTAATATTGTAGTGCTCTGTCCATCCATGTCTTTGTTTGCATATATGGAGCACCCTAGCTTGAGTCAATCAAGCTCTACTTTTGCTTCGTTGTGAATCTGGGCAGATCGTCAACTTGTTTGCGATTTTGCCGATGTTATTGTAGTTGATCCGTGCATGCTATGCCATTGTTCTTGCCATGTCTAGCTTGCAATTTGTGCCTTCTTAATGGATGTATACTTGTCTTGCCATGACTTGCTCCATAATGAGTGCTTCAGGCTCATAAACATGCCTTCGTGAGTTATATTTCAGCATGTCTCAGTTTTCACTAAGTCTGAAAACTGATTGTGTTTTAGCTATGCTCGTGTGCTTGTTAGTATATTTTGTGGTCCCTTTTGGCTCAAGGTCACTAAGGGTCTTTTGTTAAGCTGGTTGAGTAGCTCCACGCCATGTCTTTCTTTGCCATGTTCAGGTCCTGTAGCATTTTGATTTGCTGCTCCGAAGAGGGCTTCATGATATGAAATTCTAGACAAGTGTTAATTTCACTAAGTCTGAGATCTGTTTTACCATTTGCGTTTTTGCCATGCTTGTTTGAACCTCTTAATGGATGAATTAGCCGTAGCTCAGTGCTAGTCTTTTGTTAAGCATCTTGAATGCTTCCCTGCCATGTATTTTGTTGCCATGTTTGAGTGCTGTAGCGTGTTCATCTCATTGCATTTAGATGTCTACTTGCTGTAAATCGTAGACCGGTGTCATATTTGAATCACTTGCCATTTCCAAACCGTAACTCCGATTCTGGCGTTCTTTATATCGTTTTCAAGCGATTTCATCTCATATTTCCAGTGGCACACTTGGATTTCCAAGTTGAGGCCAGGTTCATTCATTCCTTGTCAAATCATGCATATGCATCGCATACCGCATCCCGCATATCATACCATGTTCATGTATGGGTTGTTTACTATGTGTATGCTTTCTTTTCCGGTGTTTGCTTCTTCGGGTTGGTTCCGGTTACGTTGCGTTTGTGAGGACCCGTTCGTCTACATCCGTTTATCTTTTTCATGGACTCGTTCTTCTTCCTTGTGGGATTTCAGGCAAGATGACCATACCCTCGAAATCACTTCTATCTTTGCTTGCTTAGTTGCTCGCTCTTTTGCTATGCCTACGCTGCGATACCTACCACTTGCTTATCATGCCTCCTATATTGTTGAACCAAGCCTCTAATCCACCTTGTCCTAGCAGACCGTTGATTGGCTATGTTACCGCTTTGCTCAGCCTCTCTTATAGCATTGTTAGTTGCAGGTGAAGATTGAAGTTTGTTCCTTGTTGGAACCTGGAGATGTTGTTCCTTGTTGGAACAAGTTTACTTGTTGGGATATCACTATATATCTTATTTACTTAACGCATCTATACATTTGGTAAAGGGTGGAAGGCTCGGCCTTATGCTTGGCGTTTTGTTCCACTCTTGTCGCCCTAGTTTCCGTCATATCGGTGTTATGTTCCCGGATTTTGCGTCCCTTACGCGGTTGGGCTATTATGGGAACCCCTTGACAGTTCGTCTTAGGTAAAGCTCTTCCAGCAATGCCCAACATTGGTTTTACCATTCGCCACCTAGCCTTTTTCTTTCCCTTGAGTCGGCCGGCTCAAGGGTCATCTTATTTTAACCCCCCCGGGCCAGTGCTCCTCTGAGTGTTGGTCCAACTGAGTGATGTCCGAGGCTACCAGGGGCAACTCTGGGCTGGCTTACCCGACGTCTTGCTCATCCGGTGTGCCCTGAGAACGAGATATGTGCAGCTCCTATCGGGATTTGTCGGCACATCTGGGTGGCTTTGCTGGTTTAGTTTTACCCTGTCGAAATGTCTTGATGTACCGGGATACCGAGTCTGATCGGAATGTCTCGGGTGGAGGTCTATTCCTTCGTTGACCGTGAGAGCTTGTGGTGGGCTAAGTTGGGACACCCCTGCAGGGATTTGAACTTTCGAAAGCCGTGCCGGCGGTTTTGGGCAGATGGGAATTTGTTAATGTCCGGTTGTAGAAAACCTGAAGTCGACCTTAATTAAAATGAATCAACCGCGTGTGTAACCGTGATGGTCTCTTTCCGGCGGGGTCCGGGAAGTGAACACGGTTGTTGGAGTTATGCTTGGCGTAGGTTGTTATACGATCACTTCTTGATCATAGATTTCTCGATCGTGCTTTGCCTTCTCTTCTCGCTGTCTTTTGCGTTTGTTAGCCACCATATATGCTAGTCGCTTGCTGCAGCTCCACTTCATACCTTTTACCTTACCCATGAGCTTAAATAGTCTTGATCGCGACGGTGCGAGATTGCTGAGTCCCCGTGGCTCACAGATACTTCCAAAACCAGCTTGCAGGTGCCATTGAACCGTGCAGATGATGCAACCAAGCTCAGGAGGAGCTCGATGAAGATCTTGTCCTTTTTGTTGTTTCGTTCTAGTCGATCAGTAGTGGAGCCCAGTTGGGGTCGATCGGCGACCTTTGTCGCATTTGGGGTTCTTCTTTTATTTTGGTTCCGTAGTCGGACCTTGATTGTAACTATTTGATGTAATGCTTTATTCATGTAATTGTGTGAAGTGGCGATTGTAAGCCAACTATGTATCTTTTCCCCCTATTGTATTACATGGATTGTGTGAAGATTACCTCACTTGCGACATATGCCTTCAATGCGATTATGCCTCTAAGTCGTGCCTCGACACGTGGGAGATATAGTCGCATCGAGGGTGTTACAAGTTGGTAATCAGAGCCTTCCCCGACCTTAGGAGCCCCCACTGCTTGATCGTTTTAGCGGCCGAGTTGTGTCTAGAAAAATGTTTTGAGTCATTTAGGAATTATATATCGGAGAGTTTAGGAATTCTTTTTACTTCCCAGTCTCCTCATCGCTCTGGTAAGGCATCCTGACATAGAGTTTTGACTATTCTCATCTCAAATTTCACTAAAAAAAATTTAGGATCACGCGGGTATCTTGGAATCGTTCCAATGGTGTTATGATGAGAACATTGTCTTGGTGCCTCCTGTCAGGGGTTTAGTGGAAGTGTCCCGGGGAGTTGAGCTCTGAGGTGTTGTCGTCATAATTTTATCATTGCAGTTCTGGTATACCTGAGTCTAGTACGCCGACATCGAAAATCTCTTTTATGTAGTTCGTTGGTGAGATAACCTCGACGCCACCCAGTACTGGGGCGGGAGTTCGGGAGTATTGCCATAACTCATATAACGGATGCTTTTCGAAGGTTGAGGTAGATGATTTCCGAAGGTTTCTTGGTTATGTGTTGAAGGATGGATACAGCTGGATGTAGGATTTGCTAGTTTTGGGTGAGATATTATGCTTCCCCTGTATCCCCAACACCTGATTGCATAACTGGGAAAATTTCGGGAGTTTATTAGTGGGAATTCAAGTAACTCTTAGGATATCTTTTCGACAGATGTATGATATGAAATTGGGGTTCGATGTCTAGTGGTCCGCCTATTCACGGTTGGTTTTACAATGGTCTCGTTGTGTCTTAAAGAGTCCTTGGCTATGCCGACTCGGGGACGCTTCGTATGTCATGTGCACTGCCTTGTACATGATGGTGCTGTACGATCGAGCCCGTGTAGGCCCCACCACGAAAACTTCGGACGAAATCTCTATCATATGTTTGTTCCGGCTTATTCTGCAAGGCAATCCTTTGTTTTTGTTTTGAGTTGTGGTATTCAAGTTGCTTCGAAGTCAAATGTTGATTCCATACTTTCCCCAAGTGGTGTTCTCATACTTCGATGTGAATACCAACCCTTCTTGATAATCGAGTTTGTCTTGCCAATCTTTCTCAACCGGTGTGTTCCTCTTCAAGTGGATCCGAACATTTCAACATCCGCAAGTTTCAATCTCAGCTTTCTCTACGGTGTTCGTTTCATCCATCCCAAATTGTCTTTGTCTTTCCTCCCACCCACCCCTTTCTCCTCAAGGACTCATATTTCTTAATCAAGTATTCATCTTATTGATGCGAAGCCTCTCCATTCTTTTCCGTCAATGTTCTTACCCGGTGGTTTCCATGAAGATGTTCTACTAGTTCGTCACTTTTCATTCCTTTTCTTCTCCGGTGGTTTCAAGTCAAGTTTTGTTGATCATACCTTTTTCCTCGTTTCAATGCTTTCTCATGCCGGTGCACCTCATTATCATTCCACTTCTCGCTATTTATTGTTCCGGAGTGCGCAAGATATCTCGAAGATTCGAGTTTCCACTCTGCATTCGTTCAAGCTCTTTCGAGATTGTTATCTCATTCAAGTCATTTAATTATACCGGTGCAATCTCTCTTCAAATCATTTCAACGGTGTATCTTTTGAGCGGGCCCTAACCCACAGGTCTTTTTCCAGGATCTTACCCCCGGAGCTATCCTAAATTCTTTTGAAGTTTGACGTAAGAATGATTTTTCATCAGTCAAATGCCCTTCTCCAAGATCTTTCTAATTCTTTTCATCGTTGGCTCAACCTTACATTTTTCATTCCGGAGTATCTCAACAATTTGGTGTTTTTTTTCTCATCATGTGAAGACCGAAGAAGATTTTCTCCCAATCTTGTTCTTGTCTCTTCAAGACTCGTCATTCTAACTTGTTGCCATCCTCTCATAGTTGCTTTTGGATTGTGAGAATTTTTTTCACCTATCCGGAGCAATTCAAGAGTCTTTTCAGTTTGATTCTCTGGAGCCCATCATCTAAGATTTATTCATTCTCAGCTATCAGTCATCATTCTCTAAATCTTACCGGGGCATCATTCAAATTTCTCTAATCACCTCGGGGTCTCTTCGTTCACTTGAATCTAAATTCTCTCAAGTATCTTCGTTCATTTCATAATTCTTCCCGGTGTTTATTTATCTTTTCTTCGTTCTTTTTCAATTCTTACGGCGGTTCTTCCAGTTTCTCTTCCTTATCAATTTATTCGTTGGCAATCCTACCGGTGGTTCGTCGAAGACTTTCTCAAGTTCGCGCTATGTCTATCTTAATCCTTTCTACGAGAATAAGTAATATGCCAAATCCATTGTTTGTCACCAATTTTAATTGGCGAGGATAAGCATAATGTAATTCTTATTCTTGTTTCATCCATATGTTAATCTTTTTTTCCCGGAGTTTGTTCTCGATGATTAAATTCTTGATCTCAAGTGTTCATCTTCTCTTTTTCCCAGAGTTCCAACCTTTTTCAATTATATCACCACGGAGATTCATCTAAATCATTGCAAGGATTCACCTTGTGTTTCCAACTTTTCTTTCCTTTCGTTTGATCATTCTTTTGTTACCGGAGTTCTTCATCAAGGTTCTACATGGTGGTTCATAAAGGAATTAATTCCTTCTCGAAGTGTTCATTGAGATTCTTTTCAGAGGAGCTCAAGCATTCTTCTTCCTGCATTCCAAAGTGCAATTCTATCTACCTTATCTTTTGGGATGGTGTTATGTCATTGTTGATAATTTCCCTTCGTGTTTCATGATTCTCAAGTTGTCCGGAATGACATATTTTAAACCCATCACCTTCTTCCTTGGAGTAATAATGGATTATACTTCACCTAAAGCCTTCCCTAAGGATTGTTGCTATTTATGGCGCTCATAAATGATCCAAGTTCTGCATTTATCCTCTCGGCGAAATATTTTCTCGTCTCCTTGTTCATATCAATCCAATTCTTTTTCCCTTGAGTGGCAGGTTGTCACCTCATAATTTGAGATGTATTCCACAAGACCATATCAAGTTTATTCTTTTTGTTGTGGATTGTTCCAACAACTCCGTTCGACCCTTCTCCTAAAGATGCCTTTTCAAGCTCAATTGTGACAGAAGTTGGCATTTTTATCTCCATTCTTTTACTTCAATTATCTATCCTCTATTCTTTTGTTCTGGAGGCATTATGATGTTGCTCTGTTCAAGCCATCATCTCGGTTGTCTAAGATCATGTTCTTTTCATGATTGTCCATTTAACCGGAGTGTCGTGCCCTCTTTTCAAGTTCTATCACCTTATCAAGTTCTTATTCAATTATTTTTCTTTTCAACCGGAGTGCTGTTCGAATTACGTCTTCCCTGATCCCCTTCCGTAACCGGAGTGTTTTTCAATATATGTCTTGCCCTTCAACCTCAAGGTTTTTCGCAAGGTTCGTTGTTCCTCTTTTCTAACGGAGTGTTTTCGACTTGTTCACCTTCGTTGTATTCTTTTCTTCAATTTGTTTAACCTCTTCAACGTTCGTGCTTTCACTCGTTTGTCAAAGAAGCAACTTAGTTTTACCTCGTCTCTTACTCTCTTCCGTTGTTTCCCCGGTGCCATTCTAGATCTCGGGACGAGATCCTCTCGTAGTGGTGGAGTGTTGTAACGCCCCGTGACCGATGTGCCAGGTGCCATTCAGTTATTCACTATTGTTGCCTTGTCATTGCTTGCGTGTCATGCATTGCATATCATGTCATCATGTGCATTTCATTTGCATACGTGTTCGTCTCATGCATCCGAGCATTTTCTCCGTTGTCCGTTTTGCAATCCGGCGCTTCGTTCTCCTCCGGTGGTCATTTCTACCTTTCTTTCGTGTGTGGGGATTAAACATTTCCGGATTGGACCTAGACTTGTCATGCGGCCTTGGTTTACTACCGGTAGACCGCCTGTCAAGTTTCGTACCATTTGGACTTTGTTTGATACTCCAACGGTTAACCGAGGGACCGAAAAGGCCTCGTGTGTGTTGCAGCCCAACACCCCTCCAATTTGGCCCAAAACCCACCAAACTCCGCTCCATCATCTAGAGCGTTCGATCACGATCGCGTGGCCGAAAACCGCACCTCATTTGGACTCTCCTAGCTCCTCCTATGCCTATAAATAGACCCCCTCAAAAATGTCCCAGATCCCCTCTCCCCGAAACCCTAAATCGCCCCCGCGCCGTGCCGGACATCGTCCGACCCGGCCGGACACCGCCCCCTCACCCTCTCCCGAGCCGCCACGTGGCAGCGCCACCTCCTCCCACCGCCGGCCCGTCCCGGCCCGAAGCCGGCCCTCCGCCGCCTCCCGCGGGCTAGAGAGCGCCGCCCGCGCCTGCGTCATCCTCCCCGCGGCCGTTGGCCGAGCCCCACGACGCCGGCGCCGGAGCCCGCCGCTCCGCCGCCACCTCGACTGCGGTCCGGCCGCCCGCCGCCCGCGCCTCCGCTCGCCGCCGGGCGACGCCGCCGCCCTCGCCGGCCACCGCGGCGCCCTCGCCGCCGCCGACGCCACCTCCCCGGCCGGCCTCGCCTCCCCTCTTCCCCTCGCCGACGAACCACCTCGCCGGGGACCTTGGGCGCCTCGAGCTGCTACAGTGCGCGCCGGCGAGCTCGGGAACCATGCAGATCTAGATCTGGAAAAATATCTCGGTTGACTTTCCTTCCGAACCCTAATTTTTGAGCAAACTTTGACCTGTGATATCTCCGCATCCGTAGCTCCGATTTAGACATATAGTATATCAAAATGTTCGCCTCGATGAGTACATCATTTCATTCCATTGTATCATTTTCATTTGAGCTCATCTTGATGCCCGAAATGCTGTTAGAAGAGGGCTTCGTGAGTTATTTGTCAGATCTGCTGGTTTATCTTAGACTTTTGTCATTTTTGCCATGATTATTGTGTGCATGCTATGCTCATGAGTCCTACATATGTTTTGTTAAGGGTTTTGTCATCTTTCCAGAGGTGCAACCCATGTATTTTTAGGATGTGTGTGGTGCCTAGTGCAAGCTTGCAAAGTGGCACTTGGTAAATCTGTTTTCAGGGACTTAGTAGTTTCACTAAGTCCTGGGATTGTTTAGTTCATGATGCCTTATGTTCATGCTGTTTCCTAGTGATCCGTGCCTCTTTTGAGGATGATCAGTAAAGGAGTTTTGTTAATATTGTAGTGCTCTGTCCATCCATGTCTTTGTTTGCATATATGGAGCACCCTAGCTTGAGTCAATCGAGCTCTACTTTTGCTTCGTTGTGAATCTGGGCAGATCGTCAACTTGTTTGCGATTTTGCCGATGTTATTGTAGTTGATCCGTGCATGCTATGCCATTGTTCTTGCCATGTCTAGCTTGCAATTTGTTCCTTCTTAATGGATGTATACTTGTATTGCCATGACTTGCTCCGTAGTGAGTGCTTCGAGCTCGTAAACATGCCTTCGTGAGTTATATTTCAGCATGTCTCAGTTTTCACTAAGTCTGAAAACTGATTGTGTTTAAGCTATGTTCGTGTGCTTGTTAGTATATTTTGTGGTCCCTTTTGGCTCAAGGTCACTAAGGGTCTTTTGTTAAGCTGGTTGAGTAGCTCCATGCCATGTCTTTCTTTGCCATGTTCAGGTCCTGTAGCATTTTGTTTTGTTGCTCCGAAGAGGGCTTCATGATCTGAAATTCCAGACAAGTGTTAATTTCACCAAGTCTGAGATCTGTTTTACCATTTGCGTTTTTGCCATGCTTGTTTGAACCTCTTAATGGATGAAGTAGTCGTAGCTCAGTGCTAGTCTTTTGTTTAGCATCTTGAATGCTTCCCTGCCATGTATTTTGTTGCCATGTTTAAGTACTATAGCGTGTTCATCTCATTGCATTTAGATGTCTACTTGTTGTAAATCGCAGACCGGTGTCATATTTGAATCGCTTGCCATTTCCAAACCGTAACTCCGATTCTGGCATTCTTTATATCGTTTTCAAGCGATTTCATCTCATGTTTCCAGTGGCTCAGTTGGATTTCCAAGTTGAGGCCAGGTTCATTCATTCCATGTCAAATCATGCATATGCATCGCATACCGCATCCCGCATATCATACCATGTTCATGTATGGGTTGTTTACTATGTGTGTGCTTTCTTTTCCGGTGTTTGCTTCTTCGGGTTGGTTCCGGTTACGTCGCGTTTGTGAGGAACCGTTCTTCTACGTCCGTTTATCTTCTTCATGGACTCGTTCTTCTTCCTTGCAAGATTTCAGGCAAGATGACCATACCCTCGAAATCACTTCTATCTTTGCTTGCTTAGTTGCTCGCTCTTTTGCTATGCCTACGCTGCGATACCTACCACTTGCTTATCATGCCTCCTATATTGTTGAACCAAGCCTCTAACCCACCTTGTCCTAGCAAACCGTTGATTGGCTATGTTACCGCTTTACTCAGCCTCTCTTATAGCGTTGTTAGTTGCAGGTGAAGATTGAAGTTTGTTCCTTGTTGGAACCTGGAGATGTTGTTCCTTGTTGGAACAAGTTTACTTGTTGGGATATCGCTATATATCTTATTTAATTAACGCATCTATACACTTGGTAAAGGGTGGAAGGCTCGGCCTTATGCCTGGCGTTTTGTTCCACTCTTGTCGCCCTAGTTTCCGTCATATCGGTGTTATGTTCCCGGATTTTGCATCCCTTACGCGGTTGGGCTATTATGGGAACCCCTTGACAGTTCGTCTTAAGTAAAGCTCTTCCAGCAATGCCCAACATTGGTTTTACCATTCGCCACCTAGCCTTTTTCTTTCCCTTGAGTCGGCTGGCTCAAGGGTCATCTTATTTTAACCCCCCGGGCCAGTGCTCCTCTGAGTGTTGGTCCAACTGAGCGATGTCCGAGGCTACCAGGGGCAACTCTGGGCTGGCTTACCCGACGTCTTGCTCATCCGGTGTGCCCTGAGAACGAGATATGTGCAGCTCCTATCGGGATTTGTTGGCACATCTGGGTGGCTTTGCTGGTTTAGTTTTACCCTGTCGGAATGTCTTGATGTACCGGGATACCGAGTCTGATCGGAATGTCTCGGGTGGAGGTCTATTCCTTCGTTGACCGTGAGAGCTTGTGATGGGCTAAGTTGGGACACCCCTGCAGGGATTTGAACTTTCAAAAGCCGTGCCCGCAGTTATGGGCAGATGGGAATTTGTTAACATCCGGTTGTAGAAAACCTGAAGTTGACCTTAATGAAAATGAATCAACCGCGTGTGTAACCGTGATGGTCTCTTTCCGGCGGGGTCCGGGAAGTGAACACGGTTGTTGGAGTTATGCTTGGCGTAGGTTGTTATAGTATCACTTCTTGATCATAGATTTCTCGATCGTGCTTTTCCTTCTCTTCTCGCTGTCTTTTGCGTTTGTTAGCCACCATATATGCTAGTCGCTTGCTGCAGCTCCACTTCATACCTTTTACCTTACCCATGAGCTTAAATAGTCTTGATCGCGAGGGTGCGAGATTGCTGAGTCCCCGTGGCTCACAGATACTTCCAAAACCAGCTTGCAGGTGCCGTTGAACCGTGCAGATGATGCAACCAAGCTCAGGAGGAGCTCAATGAAGATCTTGTCCTTTTTGTTGTTTCGTTCTAGTCGATCAGTAGTGGAGCCCAGTTGGGGTCGATCGGGGACCTTTGTCGCATTTGGGGTTCTTATTTTATTTTGGTTCCGTAGTCGGACCTTGATTGTAACTGTTTGATGTAATGCTTTATTCATGTAATTGTGTGAAGTGGCGATTGTAAGCCAACTATGTATCTTTTTCCCCTATTGTATTACATGGATTGTGTGAAGATTACCTCACTTGCGACATATGCCTTCAATGCGATTATGCCTCTAAGTCGTGCCTCGACACATGGGAGATATACTTGCATCGAGGGTGTTACATGATATCTACTATATGATTCACGCTCGACCTTTCGGTCTCCAGTGTTCCGAGGCCATATCTGCATATGCTAGGCTCGTCAAGTTTAACCCGAGTATTTCTGCGTGTGCAAAAATGGCTTGCACCCGTTGTAGATGGACGTAGAGCTTATCACACCCGATCATCACATGGTGTCTGGGCACGACGAACTTTGGCAACGGTGCATACTCAGGGAGAACACTTTTATCTTGAAATTTAGTGAGAGATCATCTTACAATGCTACTGTCAATCAAAGCAAGATAAGATGCATAAAAGATAAACATCTCATGCAATCAATATAAGTGATATGATATGGCCATCATCATCTTGTGCTTGTGATTTCCATCTCCGAAGCACCGTTATGATCACCATCGTCACCGGCGCGACACCTTGATATCCATCATAGCATCGTTGTCGTCTCGCCAATCTTATGCTTCTACGACTATCGCTACCGCTTAGTGATAAAGTAAAGCACTACAGGACGATTGCATTGCATACAATAAAGCGACAACCATATGGCTCCTGCCAGTTGCTGAAAACTCGGTTACAAAACATGATCATATCATACAATAAAATTTAGCATCATGTCTTGACCATATCACATCACAACATGCCCTGCAAAAACAAGTTAGACGTCCTCTACTTTGTTGTTGCAAATTTTACATGGCTGCTACGGGCTTAGCAAGAACCGTTCTTACCTACGCATTAAAACCACAACGATAGTTTGTCAAGTTGGTGCTGTTTTAACCTTCACAAGGACTGGGCGTAGCCACACTTGGTTCAACTAAAGTTGGAGAAACTGATGCCCGCCAGCCACCTGTGTGCAAAGCACGTCGGTAGAACCAGTCTCGCGTAAGCATACGCGTAATGTCGGTGCAGGTCGCTTCATCCAAAAATACCGCCGAACCAAAGTATGACATGCTGGTAAGCAGTATGACTTATATCGCCCACAACTCGCTTGTGTTCTACTCGTGCATATAACATCAATGCATAAAACCTGGCTCGGATCCCACTGTTGGGGAACGAAGTAATTCCAAAAAAATTCCTACGCACATGCAGGATTATGGTGATGCGTAGCAACGAGAGGGGAGAGTGTTGTCCACGTACCCTCGTAGACCAAAAGCGGAAGCGTTATAACAACGCGGTAGATGTAGTCGTACGTCTTCACAGCCCGACTGATCAAGCATCGAAACTATGGCACCTCCGAGTTCTAGCACACGTTCAGCTCGATGACGATCCCCGGACTCCGATCCAGCAGAATGTCGGGGAAGAGTTCCGTAAGCACGATGGCGTGGTGACGATCTTGATGTTCTACCGTCACAGGGCTTCGCCTAAGCACCGCTACAATATTATCAAAGATTATGGTGGAGGGGGGCACCGCACACGGCTAGGAGATTGATGATCAATTGTTGTGACTATGGGGTGCCCCCTGCCCCCGTATATAAAGGAGCAAGGGAGGGAGGTGCGGCCAGGCAAGGGGCGCGCCAGGAGGAGTCCTACTCCTACCGGGAGTAGGACTCCCCCCTTTTCCATGTTGGACTAGGACTTGGGGGGAAGCAGAGAGAGCGGAAAGGAAAGGGGGGCGCCGCCCCCCTTCCTTGTCCAATTCGGACTTGGGGGGGAGGGGAGGGGCGCGCGGCTACCCCTTGGCCTCCTCTCCTCTTCCTCCACTAGGCCCATTAAGGCCCATTAGGTTACCGGGGGGTTCCGGTAACCTCCCGGTACTCCGGTAAAATGCCGATTTCACCCGGAACACATCCGATGTCCAAATATAGGCTTCCAATATATAAATCTTCATGTCTCGACCATTTCGAGACTCCTCGTCATGTCTGTGATCACATCCGGTACTTCGAACAATCTTTGGTACATCAAAACATATAAACTCAGAATGAAACTATCATCGTAACGTTAAGCATGCGGACCCTACGGGTTCGAGAACAATGTAGACATGACCGAGACACGTCTCTGGTCAATAACCAATAGCGGAACCTGGATGCTCATATTGGCTCCTACATATTCTACTAAGATCTTTATCGGTCAGACCGCATAACAACATACGTTGTTTCCTTTGTCATCGGTATGTTACTTGCCCGAGATTCGATCGTCGGTGTCTTAATACCTAGTTCAATATCATTACCGGCAAGTCTCTTTACTCGTTCTGTAATACATCATCCTGCAACTAACTCATTAATTGCAATGCTTGCAAGGCTTAATTGATGTGCATTACCGAGAGGGCCCAGAGATACCTCTCCGACAATCGGAGTGACAATTCCTAATCTCGAAATACGCCAACCCAACATGTACCTTTGGAGACACCTATAGGGCACCTTTATAATCACCTAGTTACATTGTGACATTTGGTAGCACAAAAAGTGTTCCACCGGTAAACGGGAGTTGCATAATCTCATAGTCATAGTAACATGTATAAGTCGTGAAGAAAGCAATAGCAACATACTAAACGATCAAGTGCTAAGCTAACGGAATGGGTCAAGTCAATCACATCATTCTCCTAATGATGTGCTCCCGTTAATCAAATGACAACTCATGTCTATGGCTAGGAAACATAACCATCTTTGATCAACGAGCTAGTCAAGTAGAGGCATACTAGTGATACTCTGTTTGTCTATGTATTCACACAAGTATTATGTTTCCGGTTAATACAATTCTAGCATGAATAATAAACATTTATCATGATATAAGGAAATAAATAATAACTTTATTATTGCCTCTAGGGCATATTTCCTTCAATCTCCCACTTGCGCTAGAGTCAATAATCTAGATTACACAGTAATGATTCTAACACCCATGGAGTCTTGGTGCTGATCATGTTTTGCTCGTGGAAGAGGTTTAGTCAGCAGGTCTGCAACATTCAGATCCGGATGTATCTTGTAAATTTCTATGTCTACCACTTAGACTAAATCCCGAATGGAATTGAAGCGTCTCTTGATGTGCTTGGTTCTCTTGTGAAATCTGGATTCCTTTGCCAAGGCAATTGCACCAGTATTGTGACAAAAGATTTTCATTGGACCCGATGCACTAGGTATGACACCTAGATCGGATATGAACTCCTTCATCCAGACTCCTTCATTTGGTGCTTCTGAAGCAGCTATGTACTCTGCTTCACATGTAGATCCCGCCACGATGCTTTGTTTAGAACTGCACCAACTGACAGCTCCACCATTCAATGTAAACACATATCCGGTTTGCGATTTAGAATCGCCCGGATCAGTGTCAAAGCTTGCATCAACGTAACCATTTACGATGAGCTCTTTGTCACCTCCATATACGAGAAACATATCCCGAGTCCTTTTCAGGTACTTCAAGATGTTCTTGACCGCTGTCCAGTGATCCACTCCTGGATTACTTTGGTACATCCCTGCTAGACTTATAGCAAGGCACACATCAGGTCTGGTACACAGCATTGCATACATGATAGAGCCTATGGCTGAAGCATAGGGAACATCTTTCATTTTCTCTCTATCTTCTGCGGTGGTCGGACATTGAGTCTTACTCAACTTCACACCTTGTAACACAGGCAAGAACCCTATCTTTGCTTGATCCATTTTGAACTTCTTCAGAACTTTGTCAAGGTATGTGCTTTGTGAAAGTCCAATTAAGCGTCTTGATCTATCTCTATAGATCTTAATGCCCAATATGTAAGGAGCTTCACCGAGGTCTTTCATTAAAAAAACTCTTATTCAAGTATCCCTTTATGCTATCCAGAAATTCTATATCATTTCCAATCAGTAATACGTCATCCACATATAATATCAGAAATGCTACAGAGCTCCCACTCACTTTCTTGTAAATACAGGCTTCTCCAAAAGTCTGTATAAAACCAAATGCTTTGATCACACTATCAAAGCGTTTATTCCAACTCCGAGAGGCTTGCACCAGTCCATAAATGGATCGCTGGAGCTTGCACACTTTGTTAGCTCCCTTTGGATCGACAAAACCTTCCGGTTGTATCATATACAACTCTTCTTCCAGAAATCCATTCAGGAATGTAGTTTTGACATCCATCTGCCAAATTTCATAATCATAAAATGCGGCAATTGCTAACATGATTCGGACAGACTTAAGCATCGCTACGGGTGAGAAGGTCTCATCGTAGTCAATCCCTTGAACTTTTCGAAAACCTTTTGCAACAAGTCGAGCTTTGTAGACAGTAACATTACCGTCAATGTCAGTATTCCTCTTGAAGATCCATTTATTCTCAATTGCTTGCCGATCAACGGGAAAGTCAACCAGTCCACACTTTGTTCTCATACATGGATCCCATCTCAGATTTCATGGCTTCTAGCCATTTTGCGGAATCTGGGCTCACCATCGCTTCTTCATACTTCATAGGTTCATCACGATCTAGTAGCATGACTTCCAGAACAGGATTACTGTAACACTCTGGTGCGGATCTTACTCTGGTTGATCTACAAGGTTCGGTAGTAACTTGATCTGAAGTTTCATGATCATTATCATTAGCTTCCTCACTAATTGGTGTAGGTGTCGAAACCGGTTTCTATGATGTACTACTTTCCAATAAGGGAGCAGGTATAGATACCTCATCAAGTTCTACTTTCCTCCCACTCACTTCTTTCGAGAGAAACTCCTTCTCTAGAAAGGATCCATGCTTAGCAATGAATGTCTTGCCTTCGGATCTATGATAGAAGGTGTACCCAACAGTCTCCTTTGGGTATCCTATGAAGACACATTTCTTCGATTTGGGTTCGAGCTTATCAGGTTGAAGCTTTTTCACATAAGCATCGCAGCCCCAAACTTTCAGAAACGACAACTTTGGTTTCTTGCCAAACCACAGTTCATAAGGCGTCGTCTCAACAAATTTTGATGGCACCCTCTTCAACGTGAATGCGGACTTCTTTAAAGCATAACCCCAAAACGATAGTGGTAAATCTGTAAGAGACATCATAGATCGCACCATATCTAGTAAAGTACGATTACGATGTTCGGACACACCATTACGCTGTGGTGTTCCGGGTGGCGTGAGTTGCGAAACTATTACGCATTGTTTCAAATGTAGACCAAACTCGTAACTCAAATATTCTCCTCCATGATCAGATCGTAGAAACTTTATTTTCTTGTTACGATGATTTTCAACTTCACTCTGAAATTCTTTGAACTTTTCAAATGTTTCAGACTTATGTTTCATTAAGTAGATATACCCATATCTGCTTAAATCATCTGTGAAGGTGAGAAAATAACGATATCCGCCACGAGCCTCAGCATTCATCGGACCACATACATCTGTATGTATGATTTCCAACAAATATGTTGCTCTCTCCATAGTACCGGAGAACGGCATTTTAGTCATCTTGCCCATGAGGCACGGTTCGCAAGTACCAAGTGATTCATAATCAAGTGGTTCCAAAAGTCCATCAGTATGGAGTTTCTTCATGCGCTTTACACCGATATGACCTAAACTGCAGTGCCACAAATAAGTTGCACTATCATTATCAACTCTGCATCTTTTGGTTTCAACATTATGAATATGTGTATCACTACTATCGAGATTCATCAAAAATAGACCACTCTTCAAAGGTCCATGACCATGAAAGATATTACTCATATAAATAGAACAACCATTATTCTCTGATTTAAATGAATAACCGTCTCGCATCAAACAAGATCCAGATATAATGTTCATGCTCAACGCTGGCACCAAATAACAATTATTTAGGTCTAATACTAATCTCGAAGGTAGATGTAGAGGTAGCGTGCCGACCATGATCATATCGACTTTGGAACCATTTCCCACGCGCATCGTCACCTCGTCCTTCGCCAGTGTTCGCTTAATCCGTAGTCCCTGTTTTGAGTTGCAAACATTAGCAACGGAACCAGTATCAAATACCCAGGTGCTACTGCGAGCTCTAGTAAGGTACACATCAATAACATGTATATCACATATACCTTTGTTCACCTTGCCATCCTTCTTATCCGCCAAATACTTGGGGCAGTTCCGCTTCCAGTGACCTGTCTGCTTGCAGTAGAAGCACTTAGTTTCAGGCTTAGGTCCAGATTTGGGTTTCTTCTCCTGAGCAGCAACTTGCTTGCTGTTCTTCTTGAAGTTCCCCTTCTTCTTCGCTTTGCCCTTTTTCTTGAAACGGGTGGTCTTGTTGACCATCAACACTTGATGCTCCTTCTTGATTTCTACCTCCGCAGCCTTTAGCATTGCGAAGAGCTCGGGAATCGTCTTATCCATCCCTTGCATGTTATAGTTCATCACGAAGCTCTCGTAGCTTGGTGGCAGTGATTGAAGAACTATGTCAATGACACTATCAACAGGAAGATTAACTCCCAGTTGAGTCAAGTGATTATGATACCCAGACATTTTGAGTATATGTTCACTGAAAGAACTATTCTCCTCCATCTTGCAGCTATAGAACTTATTGGAGACTTCATATCTCTCAATCCGGGCATTTGCTTGAAATATTAACTTCAACTCATGGAACGTCTCATATGCTCCATGACGTTCAAAACGTCGTTGAAGTCCCGATTCTAAGCCGTAAAGCATGGCACACTGAACTATTGAGTAGTCATCAGCTTTGCTCTACCAGATGTTCATAACATCTGGTGTTGCTCCTGCAGCAAGCCTGGCACCCAACAGTGCTTCCAGGACGTAATTCTTCTGTGCAGCATTGAGGATAATCCTCAAGTTACGGACCCAGTCCGTGTAATTGCTACCATCATCTTTCAACTTTGCTTTCTCAAGGAATGCATTAAAATTCAACGAAACAACAACACGGGCCATCTATCTACAATTAGACATAAACAAGCAAGATACTATCAGGTACTAAGTTCATGATAAATTTAAGTTCAATTAATCATATTACTTAAGAACTCCCACTTAGAAAGACATCCCTCTTAGTGATCCAAATCAACTAAACCATAACCGATCATCACGTGAAATGGAGTAGTTTTCAATGGTGAACATCACTATGTTGATCATATCTACTATATGATTCACGCTCGACCTTTCGGTCTCAGTGTTCTGAGGCCATATCTACATATGCTAGGCTCGTCAAGTTTAACCTGAGTATTCTGCGTGTGCAAAACTGGCTTGCACCCATTGTAGATGGACGTAGAGCTTATCACACCCGATCATCACGTGGTGTCTGGGCACGACGAACTTTGGCATCGGTGCATACTCAGGGAGAACACTTTTATCTTGAAATTTAGTGAGAGATCATCTTACAATGGTACCATCAATCAAAGCAAGATAAGATGCATAAAAGATAAACATCTCATGCAATCAATATAAATGATATGATATGGCCATCATCATCTTGTGCTTGTGATTTCCATCTCCGAAGCACCGTTATGATCACCATCATCACCAGCGCGACAGCTTGATCTCCATCGTAGCATCATTGTCGTCTCGCCAATCTTATGCTTCTATGACTATCGCTACCGTTAGTGATAAAGTAAAGCATTACAGGGCGATTGCATTGCATACAACAAAGCGACAACCATATGGCTCCTGCCAGTTGCCGATAACTCGGTTACAAAATATGATCATCTCATACAATAAAATTTAGCATCATGTCTTGACCATATCACATCACAACATGCCCTGCAAAAACAAGTTAGACGTCCTCTACTTTGTTGTTGCAAATTTTACGTGGCTGCTACGGGCTTAGCAAGAACCGTTCTTACCTACGCATTAAAACCACAACGATAGTTTTTCAAGTTGGTGTTGTTTTAACCTTCGCAAGGACTAGGCGTAGCCACACTCGATTCAACTAAAATTGGAGAAACTGATACCCGCCAGCCACCTGTGTGCAAGGCACATCGGTAGAACCAGTCTCGCGTAAGCGTACGCATAATGTCGGTCCGGGCTGCTTCAGCCAACAATACCGCCGAACCAAAGTATGACATGCTGGTAAGCAGTATGACTTATATCGCCCACAACTCACTTGTGTTCTACTCGTGCATATAACATCAACGCATAAAACCTGGCTCGGATGCCAGTGTTGGGGAACGAAGTAATTTCAAAAAAAATCCTACGCACACGCAGGATCATGGTGATGCATAGCAACGAGAGGGGAGAGTGTTGTCCACGTACCCTCGTAGACCGAAAGCAGAAGCGTTATAACAACGCGGTTGATGTAGTCGTACGTCTTCACGGCCCGACCGATCAAGCATCGAAACTACGGCACCTCCCAGTTCTAGCACACGTTCAGCTCGATGACGATCCCCGGACTCCGATCCAGCAGAATGTCGGGGAAGAGTTCCGTCAGCACGATGGCGTGGTGACGATCTTGATGTTCTATAGTCGCAGGGCTTCGCCTAAGCACCGCTACAATATTATCGAGGATTATGGTGGAGGGTGGCACCGCACACGGCTAAGAGATCAATGATCAATTGTTGTGACTATGGGGTGCCCCCCTGCCCCAGTATATAAAGGAGCAAGGGGGGAGGTGCGGCCAGGCAAGGGGCGTGCCAGGTGGAGTCCTACTCCTACCGGGAGTAGGACTCCCCCCTTTTCCATGTTGGACTAGGACTTGGGGGGAAGGAGAGAGAGAGGGGAAAGGAAAGGGGGGGCACCGCCCCCCTTCCTTGTCCAATTCGGACTTGGGGGGAGGGGCGCGCGGCTGCCCCTTGTCCTCCTCTCCTCTTCCTCCACTAGGCCCATTAAGGCCCATTAGGTTACCAGGGGATACCGGTAACCACCCAGTAATCCGGTAAAATGCCGATTTCACCCGGAACACATCCCATGTCCAAACATAGGCTTCCAATATATTAATCTTCATGTCTCAACCATTTCGAGACTCCTCGTCATGTCCATGAACACATCCGGGACTCCGAACAATCTTTGGTACATCAAAACATATAAACTCATAAAGAAAATTTCATCGTAACATTAAGCGTGCGGACCCTACGGGTTCGAGAACAATGTAGACATGATCGAGACACGTCTCCGGTCAATAACCAATAGCGGAACCTGGATGCTCATATTGGCTCCTACATATTCTACTAAGATCTTTATCGGTCAGACCGCATAACAACATACGTTGTTCCCTTTGTCATCGGTATGTTACTTGCCCGTGATTCGATCGTCGGTATCATAATACCTAGTTCAATCTCGTTACCGGCAAGTCTCTTTACTCGTTCTGTAATACATCATCCTGCAACTAACTCATTAGTTGCAATGCTTACAAGGCTTAATTGATGTGCATTACCGAGAGGGCCCAAAGATACCTCTCCGACAATCGGAGTGACAAATCCTAATCTCGAAATACGCCAACCCAACATGTACCTTTGGAGACACCTGTAGAGCACCTTTACAATCACCCAGTTATGTTGTGACGTTTGGTAGCACACAAAGTGTTCATCCGGTAAAGGGGAGTTGCATAATCTCATAGTCATAGGAACATGTATAAGTCATGAAGAAAACAATAGCAACATACTAAACGATCAAGTGCTAAGCTAACAGAATGGGTCAAGTCAATCACATCATTCTCCTAATGATGTGATCCCGTTAATCAAATGACAACTCATGTCTATGGCTAGGAAACATAACCATCTTTGATCAACGAGCTAGTCAAGTAGAGGCATACTAGTGACACTCTATTTGTCTATGTATTCACACAAGTATTACGTTTCCGGTTAATACAATTATAGCATGAATAATAAACATTTATCATGATATAAGGAAATAAATAATAACTTTATTATGGCCTCTAGGGCATATTTCCTTCACGATGCATCCCGGATTTTGTGAAGTATCGCAAAGCAAAGGGAGCATCACATGATAACCAAAGGTTCACTCGTATATCATTCGTGTAATCATGGGGACCGATATAGACGTACACGGTCCCGCTCCCAATCATTGAACGAACGGTTCCGTTAATGTCTATGAGTTGCTGAATCTACGGGGTCACAAGCTTAAGGAAATGACGATCTGTTGAGTGTTAGTAGGACGGGATGAAGGAAATATGCCCTATAGGCATTAATAAAGTTGTTATTTATATTTTCTTATATCATGATAAATGTTTATTATTCATGCTAGAATTGTATTAACCGGAAACTTAGTATATATTTGAATACATAGACAAACAAAGTGTCCCTAGTATGCCTCTACTTGACTAGATCGTTAATCAAAGATGGTTAAGTTTCCTAGCCATGGACATGTGTTTTCATTTGATGAACGGGATCACATCATTGGAGAATGATGTGCTGGACAAGAGCCATCCGTTAGCTTAGCATAATGATCGTTTAGTTTGTTGCTATTGCTTTCTCCATACTTATACATGTTCCTATGACTATGAGATCGTGCAACTCACGAATACCGGAGGAACACTTAGTGTGCTATCAAACATCACAACGTAACTGGGTGATTATAAAGATGCTCTACATGTGTCTCCGATGGTGTTTGTGGAGTTGGCATAGATCGAAATTAGGATCTGTCACTCACAGTATCGGAGAGGTATCTCTGGGCCCTCTCGGTAATGCACATCACTATAAGCCTTGCAAGCAATGTGACTAATGAGTTAGTTACGGGATGATGTATTATGGAACGAGTAAAGAGACTTGCCGGTAACGAGATTGAACTAGGTATTGAGATACCGACGATCGAATCTCGGGCAAGTAACAAACCGATGACAAAGGGAACAACGTATGTTGTTGTGCGGTTTGACCGATGAAGATCTTCGTAGAATATGTAGGAACCAATATGAGCATCTAGGTTCTGCTATTGGTTATTGACCGGAGATGGGTCTCGGTCATGTCTACATAGCTCTCGAACCCGTAGGGTCCGCACGCTTAACATTCGGTGACGATCGGTATTATGAGTTTATGAGTTTTGATGTACCAAAGGTAGTTCGGAGTCCCGGATATGATCGTGGACATGACAAGGAGTCTCAAAATGGCCGAGACATAAAGATTGATATATTGGATGGCTATATTCGGACACTGGAAGTGTTCCGGGTGATTTCAGAGAAAATCGGAGTGCGGGAGAGTTATCGGAACCCCCCGGGGAACTAATGGGCCACATGGACCTTAGTGGAGAGAGAGGGGGCTGGCCAGGGCAAGCCGCATGCCCCCTTCCCCTCTGGTCCAAATTGGACTAGGGAATGGGGGCGGCGCCCCCTTTCCTTCTTCATCTCCTCCTTCCTTTCCCCCTTGTCGGATTTCGGGTTCTGGCAGACCCTTGAGGTTCGAACACTGGGGTGCACGCGGAGATTTCGCCTCCTACCTACCTGCACCCCTCCGCCTCGCTAAGATTTAAGCTATGGAAAGAACAACACAAGAGACACAGGGTTTATACTGGTTCGGGCCACCGTTGTGGTGTAATACCCTACTCTAGTGTGTGGTGTGTGGATTGCCTCTTGGGCTGATGATGATGAACCATACAAGGAAGAACAGCCTCGCGAGGGTCTGTTCTTGGCTGGGGCGATGAACTGATGGGAGGAGTTCAATCACCCTTCTCTCTCTCTGATTTGATCCCTCTTTTTCCTACTACGGTGGCTAGTCCTATTTATAGAGGCCCTGGTCCTCTTCCCAAATATCGAGCGGGAAGGGAGCCAACAATGGCGGGCTAATTTGAAGGGGGACAGCTAGTACCAGCTATCCTGACAAAAGTAGTCTTCGCCTGCACAAAGCTCTGGTGGTGACGCCGTCTTGGGCTCCACGATGACCTCCGTCTTGCAGTCCTCCTGGTCTTAGTCTTGTTGCACCGAAATGGCAACCTTTGCCTGATGCCTCGGTACTCCGCGGCTGCGCTTGCCCCCTTTGCACCAAAGGGGAAAGGAGGACACTGCGCGGTTGGCGCCCGCCTGGCGCCTTTGGTCGTCATGGCTTGCGTCACGGGCACCTCGTGAGGTACCCCGCCTTGATCTCTCCGCCTCCTCGTGAGCCAGCCTGATGAGGCCGTGCCCGAGGAAGCTCCGCGTCGTCCGCCCCGCCAGGCCTGGCCCTCGCGAGGGTCTTGGGTCTGTGTTGATGGAGATGGGCCGTGCTGGACCCCCCCTTTGAGCCACGCCGCAGGCCGCAGGCAGGCAGGTCTGGGGACCCCCATTCCCAGGACACTGACAGTAGCCCCCGGGCCCAAGGCGCGCCCGGGCTTGGCCGTGCAGGGAGGCGAAAGGGCAAGAGCGAAGCGCCGCGGGCCCTAACAGCCTGCGGTCTTGGGCGCCGCGTGGTGGTTGATTGGACGAGGGCATCTCCACTTCCCCATGCCGCCTCGGCAACTGCGCGGATTGGACAAGTCCCTGCATGCCAAGCGGGTCATGATTACCTGCGATCGTGGGGGCCGACGGTTTGCCCTCGCCGGCTATAAGTACGGATCAGCGCGCGCCCTTCCAGTTCATCCCCCTTGCTTCTCCTTCTTCTTCATGGCCCCGTCGAGGAGGTTCGCGGCCGCAGAGAAGGGGAAGGCTCGCCAGGTTGAGCCTGCCTCTCCCCCGCCCAAGCGCGACCGAGGGCGCCCTCGCAAACATCTTGTGGCCACCATGGCAGCTCCCCGCGGCTGTGGAGACGATTTCCAGCATGGTGACGGGCGGACTGCTGCGGCCGGGGGGCGTGCTTCGGTCGCGCGTCTCCCTAGGCCGCGCTTTCGCGCTGCAGAGGTGCTTCCAGAGTTCGTTGTGTGGTCGGCGGAGCCGACTAGCACCCGGCTTCCACTTCCTCGCTTCCTCCTCGGCGAGCTCCCGGCCGGCGCCCCGGGAGGCCTCTGGCTCCAGGCTGACGGCTGCTGCAGCCGGGCCTCATGGGCTTCACTGGAGGTCTCCGCAGCCGGGAGCCTGGCCTTGGCCCGTGGTTGGCAGACGTTTACCCGCGCGCGTGGCCTGAGCCGTCGGTGCACCCTGCACTTCAAGTTTGACGGTGATGCCACCCTCTATGTGAGGGTGTTTGGGGAAGATGATCGCCGCGCAGGGTGCTGCCCCGAGGACGACGACCGCGGTCGGGAACCCAGCTCCGGCGATGATGGAGAGGACAACGCTCGCGTGACTAGCGGCGCTCAGGGTTCCCCAAGCTTCTCCGGTTCTTCTTCAGGCGGCGACTCTTCTGGCGGTGGCCGCGGTCAGCCTCCACGCCATCGTATCTGCTTGGGAGGTGGTAGCATGTCTGCCCGCCGTCGCGCCTCGGTGAAGCGCGAGAGGGAGTCTGCCTGAGCCCGGAGGCAGCTCGAGTCTTCCCTGCAGGCCGGTGTGAGGCGAGCTGCGCCTGATTTGTTCTTTCTTGTTTCTTTTTCCTGCGTAAAAAGACAGTAGCGTGAAGCCCCACAGGGGCGTGTTTGGGTTATTGCTTGTTAATCATCACTTTGCTTCCGTTATTGTGCCTTCCAGCTACGTGCCCGCGCGTGGATAGTTCCCGGCCCCAGCCGTGGGGGGGGGGGACCGACCCAGGCCCTGTGTTCGTGTCGCAGTGCCCGTGGGGCACGGACTGGAGGGGTGCTCCTGTAATGGACCCGGGTCGCGAAACCTTTGAACGACTAGGACTGAAACACTCGCGAGGGAGCTAGGCTGCCCCCCTCGTGTGGCCTTTCATAAGAGAAATCGAGGCAGGAGAGTGAAAAGTCGAAGAACCACAAGCTAAAGACGGCAACAGCTTCAATAAAACTTCGAATGAGAATGAACAAGCCAACTGCGGAAAGCAAATGAAAAAGCCGCATCCGCACCTAATCTAGTCTTCGACGTCTTCTCACCAGCGCGGAGCTAAGTGCTGCCACTAGGCGTGGGATGGAGCCCCAGGGCCTGAGGCCGGCGCTCCTGAGACTCCGGGGCGTGTACAGCCCCAACTCATTATTACGTGAGAGTGTCACGGGCGGCGAGCTTCATAGGCGTTGGCCTTCTTCACAGGCTCCGGGCCTTTCCCAAGACGCGACGGCTTCACAGGCATTCGCCTTCTTCACAGGATCTGGGCCTTTTTCCAAAATGCGACAGCTTCACAGGCATTCCCCTTCTTCATAGGCTCTGGGCCTTTTCCAAAACGCGACAGCTTCACAGGCATTCGCCTTCTTCACAGGCTCTGGGCCTTTTCCAAAACGCGACAGCTTCACAAGCATTCGCCTTCTTCACAGGCTTTGGGCCTTTTCCAAAACGCAACAGCTTCACAGCCATTCGCCTTCTTCACAGGCTCTGGGCCTTTTCCAAAACGCGACAGCTTCACAGGCATTCGCCTTCTTCACAGGCTCTGGGCCTTTTCCAAAACGCGAAAGCTTCACAGGCATTCACCTTCTTCACAGGCTCTGGGCCTTTTTAGGGGTAGAACCTCCGGAGGTGCTGGATGTTCCATGTGTTCTGGACCGGCACCCCCTCCTGAGTCTCCAAGCGCGTGGAGCCGGGCCTGGAAACATGAAAAACCTTGAACGGGCCCTCCCACATGGGAGAGAGCTTGTGCAGTCCCTCCCTGGAGAGAACCCGCCTGAGCACGAGGTCTCCTACCTCGAGAGTTCTGGGGCGGATGTTGCGGCAGTAATATCGTCGCAGTGCTTGTTGGTACCTCACCGCTCGCAGCGCGGCTTCTCGGCGACGTTCCTCCCCCAGCACGAGGTACATCCCCCGCATGGCGTCCTGCTGCGCCTCGTCGAACGCCAGGACCCGCGCGGAGCGACGTCTGACCTCGTGAGGGAGGACCGCTTCGGCTCCGTAGACCAGGAAGAACGGGGTCTCTCCAGTCGGCTTGGTCGCGGTTGTGCGGATGGACCACAACACTGACTGAAGTTCGTCGTACCAACCTCTGCCGCAGGCCTCCAGCTTCTTCTTGAACGTCCTGGTCTTGAGGCCCCTCAGGACCTCTGCGTTGGCTCGCTCGGCCTGGCCGTTGCTTCGGGGGTGCGCCACTGAAGCGTAGCATATCTGCGTTCCAAGGTTAGCACAGTATGTTTTGAAGAGGTTACTGGTGAACTGTGAACCGTTGTCCGTGATGATGCGGTTCGGCACCCCGTACCGGCTCACGATGCCCCTGATGAACTTGACCGCGGAACCCGCGGGGATGGTGCGGATGGCCTCTACTTCAGCCCACTTGGTGAACTTGTCCACGGCGACGTAGAGATAGCGGTAGCCCCCTGGCGCCCGAGGAAACGGGCCCAGGATGTCCAGCCCCCAGACTGCGAATGGCCACGAAAGGGGTATAGTCTGCTGGCCTCCTACCGGCTGATGGATCTGCTTGGCGTGGAACTCGTAGGCCTCACAAGCTTTCACTAGTTCGACGGCATCATTGAGTGCGGTGGGCCAATAAAACCCACTGCGGAACGCCTTGCCGACGAGGGTCCGTGATGATGAATGATGTCCACAGTCTCTGCCGTGTATATCTTCCAGTAGTTCCTTTCCTTGATCCCTGGAGTTGCAGCGCAGGGATACATCATTTGGTCGCTTCCGGCAGAGCTCTCCATCCTTGATGCAGTATGCCGTGGCCTACCGTGCCACACGCTCCGCTTCCTCCTCCTTCTCCGGCAGGGTCCCTTGTGTTAAGTAACTCCGGAGCTCTGTGATACAGCACCCCTCCTGAGGTTCCATCGTCAGGAGCAGGCGTGCTCCTGAGGCCAGGCCACAGGCCAGAGCTCCTGAGGCAGGTGGCTGGGGGAGCTCCTCCCGAGGCTGAGCCGTGTTTGACAATGACGGCAGGGCTGAGGGCTTGAAGAGCCGCTCCTCGAAAACGCCAGGCTCCTGAGGTAACCGCCTGGACGCCCGTTTGGCGATGTCGTCGGCCTCCTGATTGGTGCCACGGGGCACGTGCTGCAGCTCCAACCCCCAGAACTACTTCTCCATCCTGCGGACCTCCGCAAGGTAGGCTTCCATGTGCTCACCTTTCGGTTCGTACACCTTGTTGGAGAAATTGACAAGGAGCTGCGAATCGCCCTTGATGGTGAGGCGTTTCACCCCCAGGGCAGCTGCGGCCTTCAAGCCCGCTATTAAACCTTCATACTCCGCTATGTTGTTGGAGACCTTTTCGCCTTGCTGGAAACAGAGCTGCACAGCGTAGTAGAGCTTGTCCTGAGTGGGCAATATAAGCACCGCCCCAGCCCCAACGCCATGCCTGGAGAACACCCCATCGAAGTACATGAGCCAGCCTTCTGGCGCCTCGCTTCCCGGGGAGAGGGACCGATCCTCGTCGGCCTTGAAGCCTGGTGCCTCCGTCCATTCTACCACAAAATCCGCCAATGCTGCTCCCTTGATGACTCTGGTCGTGCTGAATTCAAGCTGAAATGCTTGCAGTTCTATGTTCCACTCAGCGACCCTTCCAGCTGAGTTAGGGCTCCTGAGCACTCTCTCCAGGGGGTATGACGAGACGACCTTGGTGGGGTGACCCTGAAAATAGTGCAGCAGCTTGCGCGAGGCCACCAGTAGCGCGAGGAGGAGTTTCTGAGGCATGGGGTACCGTGCCCTCGCGTCCCGCAACACCGTGCTGACGAAGTATACTGGGTGCTCAACGAGGTTGGGTGCATCAGTGCTGGTGGCTCCCTTCGGAGACCGTGGCACCTCCTGAGGCGATGAGGCCTCCTGAGGCTGGCCATCTGGGAGAGGGGCCTCTTCCGCCTCCGGTGCACTCCTCTGCGGTGGCTGATCCTCCTCAGCCGCGGTGGCGGTTTCTGTGGGCCTTCCTTGTTCCTGTTTTGCCTTGTCCCGGGCTGCTGTTGTGGTTTTGATTCGACGCTCCTCTCTAACCGCCACCAGGGCTCCGCTGGTGGAGTAGGGAGTGGCGGCGAGGTAAGGCACCAGGGGCTCTTGAGGGCGCGGAGCCAGCATGACCGGTGGGCTGGTCAGGTATCTCTTGAGATCCTGGAACGCCTTGTCGGCCTCTTCAGTCCACTCAAAGGGCCCCTTTTTTCTTCATTAGCTGGAAGAAAGGCAGCGCTCGCTCCGCCAACTTGGAGATGAAGCGCCCTAGCGCGGTCACGCGCCCAGTGAGCTTCTGCATTTCTCTGAGGGTCTTTGGCGGGCTCATGTCCTCCACCGCCTTGACCTTTTCCGGGTTAGCCTCGATGCCTCGGTGGGACACGAGGAAACCCAAGAGCTTGCCCGAGGGGACTCCGAACACACACTTCTCTGGGTTGAGCCGCAGGTTCACTGCGTTGAGGCTCGCAAAAGTTTCCTCCAGGTCTTGTATCAGGGTCCTGGCCTCCCGAGACTTTACCACAATGTCATCGACGTAAGCTTCAACATTCTTCCCGAGCTGCGGGCCCAAGGTGATGTGCATCAGCCACTGAAAGGTCGCCCCTGCGTTACGCAGCCCGAATGGCATGCATGTGTAGCAGTACACCCCACACAGGGTTAGGAAGGCTGTCTTTTCGACATCTTCTACCGCCATCTTGATCTGGTGATACCCAGAGAAGGCATCCAAGAAGCATACCAGGTCGCATTCCGCGGTGGAATCGACGATCTGGTCGATGCGGGGGAGCGGGAACGGGTCTTGCGGGCATGCCTTGTTGAGGTTGGTGAAGTCGACACACATGCGCTCCTTCCCTCCCTTCTTTGGCACAACGACAGGGTTGGCCAACCAATCCGGGTATCGGACCTCGCGAATAACCCCAGCGGCTTCTAGTTTACGGGTCTCTTGGACGATGAAGGCCTGCTTTTCTGTGGACTGCCGCCTTGCCTTCTGCTTCACAGGGCGCACGTTGGGGCACACGTTGAGGTGATGCTCGATTACACTCCTAGGGATCCCCGCCAACTAGTCAGGCTCCCAAGTGAATACCTTCTTGTTTGCGCGCAGGAAACCGACCAGGGCCTCCTCCTGCTCGGGTTCGAGGTTGGCGCCTATGGTGAAAGTGGCGTTGGTGGACCCGTCCTCATCGACGGGTATCTTCTTGGTTTCTGCCTTGTCTTGGGTGCAGCCCCCTTGGGCTCGGGGGTCTCCGAGTCGGCGGGCTGCGCCGACGCTGCCGTCTTGAAGGCGAGCTTGAGCACCCGCAGCGCGTCTCCGGTGTCCCCGTGAACGGTGAGGACACCGCTGCTCCTGGGCATCTTCATGAGGTTGTATGCCGGGTGCGTCGCGGCCATGAACTGGGCCAGCGCTGGGTAGCTGAGGATGGCGTTGTAGGGGAGGCCGATGGGGGCGATGTCGAAGTCGACCAGCTCCGTCCGGAAGTTGTTGTAGGTGCCGAAGGTTACTGGGAGCCGGATCTGTCCCAAGGAGCTGGATGATCCGCCCCCAACGCCTGAGAAGGGCCAGCTGGGTTGCAGCCGTTCCAGGGGTATGTAGAGGAGGTTGAAGGCCTCGACCGAGAGCATGCTGAGGCCCGCACCGCCATCGATGAGAGTTCTCGTGACGGCCACCTGGCAGATGGTGGGGGTGCACAGCATGGGGAGCGCACCCGAGCAGGCCGAGTTGAAGGGGTGGTCCTCCAAGCTGAAGGTCAGGCCGGCCTCGAGCGCCGCCCGGTCCGGGAGAGGCCCCTGCCATGCGGAACCGGCGCTGACTCGGCGGATGAACGGCTTGATGTGGTGACTTGTAGGCGGCGCCTGCGAGCCGCCCAGGAGGGCCGCGATGACCGGGGGTGTTGGTGTAGCGTGGTGGGCGGGGAAGAGGCTGCGGGGCTCTTCCCAAGAGGGCACGGAGGCTGCCGGTGGGTGGAGCAGCCACGCGCGTGGAGCGCCGGTGAGGGCCATGGGGAGCCAGTTGGCCATGACCCTATCGTCATCTCCAGCTTCGAGGATGGCCTCCTCGTACGCCAGCAAGAAGGCCAGCGGATCAGTCGCACCACCGTGGCGCGGCGGCGTCGTTGGCTTGAACTTGTCCGGCCACCGTACCCGTTGCAGGGCTGGGACCAGGGCTCGGAGCCCCTGGCCTCTGTGCTGGCGCCGGCGGCCGGAGCGGGCGACGCGCTACTCATCGCGAGGCAGGGCGTGGCGGTGGCGGAAGGGAAAACTCCGGTGCACCCCTACCTGGCACGCCAAATGTCGGATTTCGGGTTCCGGCAGACCCTTGAGGTTCAAACACTGGGGTGCGTGCGGAGATTTCGCCTCCTACCTACCTGCACCCCTCCGGCTCGCTAAGATTTAAGCTATGGAAAGAACAACGCAAGAGACACAGGGTTTATTCTGGTTCGGGCCACCGTTGTGGTGTAATACCCTACTCCAGTGTGTGGTGTGTGGATTGCCTCTTGGGCTGATGATGATGAACCATACAAGGAAGAACAGCCTCGCGAGGGTCTGTTCTTGGCTGGGGCGATGAACTGCTGGGAGGAGTTCAATCACCCTTCTCTCTCTCTGATTTGATCCCTCTTTTTCCTACTACGGTGGCTAGTCCTATTTATAGAGGCCCTGGTCCTCTTCCCAAATATCGAGCGGGAAGGGAGCCAACAATGGCGGGCTAATTTGAAGGGGGATAACTAGTACCAGCTATCCTGACAAAAGTAGTCTTCGCCTGCACAAAGCTCTGGTGGTGACGCCGTCTTGGGCTCCACGATGACCTCCGTCTTGCAGTCCTCCTGGTCTTGGTCTTGTTGCACCGAAATGGAAACCTTTGCCTGATGCCTCGGTACTCCGCGGCTGCGCTTGCCCCATTTGCACCAAAGGGGAAAGGAGGACACTGCGTGGCTAGCGCCCGCCTGGCGCCTTTGGTCGTCATGGCTTGCATCACGGGCACCTCGTGAGGTGCCCCGCCTTGATCTCTCTGCCTCCTCGCGAGCCAGCCTGATGAGGCCGTGCCTGAGGAAGCTCCGCGTCGTCCGCCCCGCGAGGCCTGGCCCCTCGCGAGGGTCTTGGGTCTGTGTTGATGGAGATGGGCCGTGCTGGACCCCCCTTTGAGCCACGCCACAGGCAGGCAAGTCTGGGGACCCTCGTTCCCAGAACGCCGACACCCCTCCTAGTAGGACTAGGAAAAGGGGAGTCCTATGAAAAGCTCCTTTGGTGCACGGTGTCCAGTGGTATGCTTATCGGCACCACTCGTCTGCATGTGGATCATCGTCGCGCATTTATGAACCAATGTATAACAACATTGGCTCCATTTTACAGCATGGAGTACTCAACTCGTAAAGCATATAGTTTGGTCCTGGATTCCTTCACTGGACGTAGCAAATGTTCCCCAAGCCATCTCCTTAGTATGACGCAAACTGGAACAGGTTGCAATATGCACCAAATTCATGGGACAGGTCATGGGCCGGCAAAATGACTGCCAACACGCTCGGCCCAACACAACTCAGCCGGAGCACATAATTTTCAGGCACATTCAAGTCGTTCAATTAGTACATCTTAATTAGTCATTACAAAATCAGCCTGTATCATAGCTAACCTTGTCGCCCACGAACTAGTATGTGGACGCCGTGCAGACTTAAGAACCCCTGTACATGCATGACATGTTAATCCGGATTAGGGAAAACTTGTACTTTCATAGGAGGAATTTTTTAGTTTGCGTTATTACCCAGCGCTCAAGCGAATTCCACTTGTAAGTGCATCTAGTGCCACCCCTAGTTGGTTTTGGAGTATTGACGACAAACCTGGTTGAGGGACTAATGTATTTGTGAGAATTGCAGGATAACACAGGTAGAAGTCCCTCATTGATTCAGTTTTCCTACCAGAGATGACCCCTAAAAATGTATGAAGACATTGAAGTCGAAGGTGGGATGTGAAGACATTCACATTGAAGACTATGACAAGAGAAGACATCGTGTGAAGACTATGGAGCACGAAGACTTAGTTGTTTTATCGTTCTTTTTTCTTCTTTGTTGAGTCATAGGAACCACCGTACTGTTAAGTGGGGTCCAAGAGAACCAGTCAGAATGACTGAAGTGATGCTTAACCAAAATCCTATGTCTTCGAGCGAAGATTCTTATCCAGAGTAGGATAAGTCAGCTTAGCTTGTAGCCCAGGTAAAGTTGCCGTGTGTGTTTGAAATCTGACCGTTGGAACACATGTCAGTTCCTTAGTGACCCAGGGTCATTTCGGACAAATCAGGTCGGGTTGCCTAGTGGCTATAAATAGCCCACCCCCTACAACCATAAACGATTGGCTACTTAGAGTTAGTGTACGGCTTTTGTCGTTTGAGAGCAACCCACCTCGAAGCCTTTGAGAGAGAATTCCTTGCGAGGATAAAGCCCTAAACACCCAGAGCCAAAGAGTGTTAGGCATCACTTAAGTCTTCTTGTCTGTGTGATCTGGAGACTTATTACACTTGAGGACTATGAATCCTCCAGCCAGTTAGGCGTCGCATTCTAATCGTCGTCTGAAAAGTCTGCAACATTAACGTTGCAGCCCGAAACGGGTCATCACATGGAATATGCTGGCAAGGTAACACATAGAGAGTAATGGAATGAAACAGCTATACTATATGCATATTTGGCTGGTGGAAAGCTCTATGGTTACTGTTTTGCGTAAAGCCAATTTTCCCTACTGCAAAGGAATAAATTTATTTAACTATCATGGTGGTTGTTAAACATTGAGAATGGTTGACAGCATCCTCAATGAACTATGGTTTGGCAAGAAACCAAAGCCGTCGTTTCTTAAAGTTTGGGGTTGCGATGCTTATGTGAAAAAGTTTCAAACTGATAAGCTCGAACCCAAATCGGAGAAGTGCATCTTCATAGGATACCCAAAAGAAACTGTTGGGTATTGAGGGAGTCTTGGATTAGGGGGTCTGCGGACAGCCGGACTATATCCTTTGGCCGGACTGTTGGACTATGAAGATACAAGGTTGAACACTTCATCTCGTGTCCGCATGGGACTTTACTTGGCGTGGAAGGCAAGCTAGGCAGTATGGATATGGATATCTTCTCCTTTGTAACCGACCTTGTGTAACCCTAGCCGCCTTCGGTGTCTATATAAACCGGAGGGTTTTAGTCCGTAGGACAATATACAATCATAGCACATGCTAGCTTCTAGGGTTTAGCCTCTCCGATCTCATGGTAGATCAACTCTTGTAATACTCGTATCATCAAGAATAAATCAAGCAGGACGTAGGGTTTTACCTCCATCAAGAGGGCCTGAACCTGGGTAAAACATCGTGTTCCCTGCCTCCTGTTACCATCCGCCTTAGACGCACAGTTCGGGACCCCCTACCCGAGATCTGCCGGTTTTGACACCGACATTGGTGCTTTCATTGAGAGTTCCTCTGTGTCGTCGCCGTTAGGCTTGATGGCTCCTACTATCATCGATAGCGATGCAGTCCAGGGTGAGACTTTTCTCCCTAGACAGATCTTTGTGTTCGGAGGCTTCGCACTTCGGGCCAACTCGCTTGGCCATTTGGAGCAGATCGAAAGTTACGCCCTGGCCACCAAGTCAGGTTTGGAAGCTTAAATTACATGGCCGATATCCGCGGAGAGTTGATCTTCGACGGATTCGACCCCCTGCCTTGTGCGCCACGCGGTCATGATGAGTACGATTTAGCTCTACCATCGGACCATATTCAGGAGATCGCACCGGCGGCCGCTCCGAGCCTCAATTCGGAGCCAGCTACGCCATCCATGGACGGGTGGATAGACCCCATCACGGAGGCCGTATCCTCAGCGGCGATCGAGCCGAATATCGACCTTACCCTTCACGAAAGTCGTGCTGCCAAACTATCGGATCCTTCTCTGGCCACAGACTCCGAACCGCCTGCGCACGTTCCTATCGAATCCGATTGGGCGCCGATCATGGAGTTTACCTTCGCGGATATTTTTCAGCACTCGCCCTTCAGCGACATACTGAACTCATTAAGGTCTCTCTCCTTGTCAGGAGGATCCTGGCCGAACTATGTCCGGCAGGATTGGGATGCGGATGACGAACAAATTCGCCGCCCACCCACCACCCACTTAGTAGACACTGTCGACGACTTAACCGACATGCTCGACTTCGACTCCGAAGACATCGACGGTATGGACGACGATGCGGGACACGAAGAGGAACCACTGCCCACAGGGCACTGGACATCCAACTCATCATACAATATATATACATGGTGGACACACCCAAAGAAGGCAATGGCGACGAGACAATGGAGGATGACCCCTCCAAGAAGCAACCCAAGCGTCGGCGTCAGCGGCGCCTCTCTAAGTACCACCAAGGCAAAAGCGGTGATATCGGCACAGGAGATAATAGCACTTCGGACAGTGCCGAAGACGGCAACAATCCCCTCCAGCAAGATTTAGGGCAGGAGGATGGAGAAGCCAGCCCTCCAGAGAGAGCGGCAGATGGAGAGGCGGAGGATGATAATTACATGCCTCCCTCCGAAGACGAGGCAAGCCTCGATAATGATGAATTCGTCGTGCCTGAGGATCCCGTCGAACAAGAGCGCTTCAAGCGCCAGCTTATAGCCATGGCAAATAGCCTTAGGAAAAAGAAGCAGCAGCTTCAAGCTGATCAAGATTTGCTAGCTGACAGATGGACTGAAGTCCTGGCGGCCGAGGAATACAAACTCGAACGCCCCTCCAAGAGTTACCCAAAGTGCAAGTTGCTACCCCGACTAGAGGAGGAAGCACCGAAACCTACATCCCCGGCGTATGACGCGGCTGATCGGCCACCTCGTGGCCGCGACAGAGAGACATTCCAGCCAAAAGCTCAGCCCGCACCCCGACGCCATTCAAATAAAAAGGCATGGGGAAATATGCCAGACCTGCGAGACGTATTGGAGGACAAAGCAAAACATGCAAGATCGATCTACAGATCACGAGGGCGCCCCACTATGCGAGACGATAATCGTCACGCTGGATACAGTAAAAGTAAGTCCGGCTGGGCCGAACACAGCGGGCAAGACTCATTCGAGGTGCGTCGCGACATAGCCCAGTCCAGAGGCGCCGCACACCCCTTATGCTTCACAGACGAAGTAATGGATCATCAAATCCCAGAGGGTTTCAAACCTGTAAATATAGAATCATATGACGGCACAACAGATCCTGACGTATGGATCGAGGATTTCCTCCTACACATCCACATGGCCCGCGGTGATGACCGACACGCCATCAAATATCTCCCACTCAAACTCAAAGGACCAGCTCGGCATTGGCTCAACAGCTTGCCAGCAGAGTCCATTGGCTGTTGGGAAGATCTGGAAGCCGCATTCCTCGACAACTTTCTGGGCACTTATGTGCGACCACCAGATGCCGATGACTTGAGCCACATAATTCAGCAGCTAGAGGAATTGGCCAGGCAATTCTGGACACGGTTCCTAACAAAGAAAAATCAAATCGTCGACTGTCCGGATGCAGAGGCCCTAGCAGCTTTCAAGCACACCATCCGCGACGAATGGCTCGCCCAGCACCTTGGCCAGGAAAAGCCGAAATCTATGGCAGCCCTCACGACACTCATGACCCGCTTCTGTGCGGGAGAGGACAACTGGTTGGCTCGCATCAATAACATATCAAAGAACCATGGTACTTCGGATACCAAGGACGGCAATGGCAGGTCACGTCGCAATAAACATAAGCGTCGCATTAACACCGACAATACCGAGGATACGGCAGTCAATGCCGGATTCAAAGGCTCTAAACCCGGTCAGCGGAAAAAGCCATTCAAAAGAAGCACTCCGGGCCCGTCCAGTTTGGACCGTATACTCGATCGCTCGTGCCAAATACACGGCACCCCCGACAAGCCAGCCAACCACACCAACAGGGATTGTTGGGTGTTCAAGCAGGCCGGCAAGATAAATGCCAAAAACAAAGATAAGGGGTCACATAGCAATGACGAGGAGGAGCCCCGGCAGCCGAACACCAGAGGACAGAAGAGGTTCCCCCCACAAGTGCGGCTGGTGAACATGATATATGCAACCCACATCCCCAAGAGGGAGCGGAAGCGTGCGCTTAGGGACGTATATGGGTTGGAGCCAGTCGCCCCAAAGTTCAACCCTGGTCTTCCTGCCCGATCACCTTCGACCGCAGGGACAACCCCACTAGTATCCGTCGTGGCAGATTCGCCGCATTGGTCTTAGGCCCAATTATTGATGGATTTCACCTCACTCGAGTCCTTATGGATGGCGGCAGCAGCCTGAACCTGCTTTATGAGGACACAGTGCGCAAAATGGGTATAGACCCCTCAAGGATCAAACCCACTAAAACGACCTTTAAAGGCGTCATACCAGGTGTAGAGGCACATTGCACAGGCTCAGTAACACTGCAAGTGGTCTTCGGATCTCCGGATAACTTCCGAAGCGAAGAGTTAATCTTCGACATAGTCCCGTTCCGCAGTGGCTACCATGCACTGCTCGGGCGAACCGCATTTGTTAGATTCAATGCGGTACCGCATTATGCATATCTCAAGCTCAAGATGCCAGGACCTCGGGGGGTCATCACAGTCAATGGAAACATAGAGCGCTCTCTCCGCACAGAGGAGCACACTGCGGCCCTCGCAGCAGAAGCGCAAAGCATCCTTTTAAGGAAATCCACTAGTTCGGCGAATAAGGACCCGGACACCTTCAAGCGCGCCCGGAGTAATCGGCAACAGGACCGCCTGGCACGTTCCGAGCTTGCATAGCAATGCGGCCCCCACCCTGGTCCCAGCCAAACGGTGAAATCCGTGCCACGCGTATATAATTATGCATTAAAAATACCATGGGCACGGGCGGGGAGGGGGGCATGACTGCGGCACGCTCCAAATCGTGGCTTAAACCGCACTAGGGGCTTCCCGCTTTGTTATTTTTCTCTTTCAGGACTTTAATCTCTGGAAACCCTGTCCGGCAGCATGATTGTCGAACACATGATGCAGCAACCAAGGAGGCAGAAAGCTACGTCACACCACGGAACTCCCAGGTGGATTACGATACCGAGTGAAATATTTTCTTTAATACTATTCTCAGTTTGCCCTTGGAAGGGACATGTCAAACAGTCCTGCTTTTTGCATATCACACTACTTGTATCATTCTGCTTTAATGCACCTTTTTGAATAAACAATGCATAGCATTAAGACTATTATTGCATTCTTCCTTTCTATATATATATATATGTCCATTCATGACATCTAGCACCCGTACACTCAGGTACGGCCAATACGCTAGGGGCTTAAGCATACCCCATAATACGGCGTGAGAAGTCCGAACACTTTCGACAGTGCGGCACCCCGAACTTATAGCATTATATGCATCAGCTCTGAATCATGTCTTGGGTCAATAGTTGGGTTTGCCCGGCTCCCATGTTTTGGTACCTTACGTTCCGCTATATCGGCTAAGGTAGCACTGGGAGAACTACTGTGATTGTGTCCCGGTTCTGCTGGGCTAAGCACCTCAGTAGAGAAAGCTAAAACTGACTGTCATGATAAGGCGAGAGACTGGTCGCTGTTCGAGAGGTTTCAAGTCCCTAAAGACTTATGCCGCTTAGAGCGAGGAGTCGGCCCTGTCCGGCTTAAGGCGTGTATCGCGCCCCAAATTCGGCCTTCCGAATACTAGGGGCTTCGCCGAAATTTAAAATTATAGAATTCTATGGCTAACTGAGAGTGATAATGCATTATAGTCCGATTTCCTTGTTCGTTGTGCTGAGCACCTCCCTCGAAGGACCCAACAATGTGAACAAGAGTGCTCAGGTTTATCCCGAACACCCCAGCACTCGTGGCGTGGGGGTAGAAGCCGACGACTAGCCATCTCTCAGATTTGATAAACAGCTGAACAGAAGGAGATATTTTAAATTCAAACAAGCGTTGCATAGCGCATATGAACAAGTTTTCATAATACAGGATTACACGAGCAAGTTTACTCAAATATTACATCTTTCACACACTCGTCCGCTATAAGACGGGCACCCTTCAAGACACCCTCATAATACATCTCGGGGTGGCGATGCTCCTTGCCCTGTGGCGGCCCTTCCTTCACCAGCTTCACGGCGTCCATCTTGGATCAGTGCACCTTCGTGCGGGTGAAAGCCCGGCGTGCACCTTCGATGCAGACAGACCGCTTGATGACTTCCAGCCGTGGGCAGGCATCCACAAGCCGCCTCACTAGGCCGAAGTAGATGTTGGGAAGGGCATCACCATGCCACATCCGGACTATAAAGCCCTTCATGGCCTGTTCGGCCGCCTTGTGCAGCTCGACCAGTTGCTTCAGCTAGTCGCTCAGAGGCATCGGGTGTTTGGTCTTAGTATACTAAGACCAGAATAGCTTCTCCGTTGAGCTTCCCTCCTTGGCCTGGTAAAACTATGCGGCATCCGACACACTGCGGGGCAAATCTGCGAACGCTCCTGGAGAGCTCCGGATTTGGGTAAGTAACAAGTAATTTACTTTCACATGCTTGCTTTGCATATAGAATGCCTTACCCGCCTCTATCTTCTTCATCGCATTGATCTCCTGGAGAGCCTTTTGGGCTTCAGCCTTGGCACTCTTTGCACTCTCAAGGGCCGCGGCAAGCTCGGACTCTCGCGTCTTGAAGTCAAGCTCCAACGCCTCGTGCTTCGTCATGAGAGCGTGGAGCTCTTGCTGCACCTCGCCCACCCGTGCTTCTTGTTTTTCCCGCTCGGTGCACTCCTGGGCCGCTTTGTTTTCTGCCTCGAATAGCGCTTGCTTCAGGGTCGCCACCTCGGTCATGGCCCCTGGCAAATTTACGATGATCCTGTCATTTTGCAATCGCATTCTTTATATATATATATATATATATATATATATATATATATATATATATATATATCCATAGACTAGGTACTACTTACCTTTGTTCTCCTCGAGCTGCCTCTTGGCTAGGCCGAGCTCTTCCTTGGACCCTTCGAGGTCCTGCTTCAGTGCGGCGACCTCCGCAGTCAGTGCGGCGACCTCCGCAGTCAGTGCGGCAGAGGCCAGCAGCGAAGCCTGCATACGCATATAGACATACTTATATTAGACTCCTGCGGTATTGTTTGATCCTCTGTTCGGCTTTTCTTTGTGAACACTGAACAGAGCATCAGGGGCTACTGTCTATGCGGTAATATTTTTCCTATATTTCAAATACTTACCTCAAAGCCTGTTAGAAGGCTGGCACAGGCTTCAGTCAGTCCGCTCTTGGCGGACTGAACCATCTGGATCACCGCACTCATAATAGTGCGGTGCTCTTCGTCGATGGAAGCGCTGCGAAGCGCTCCCAGCAGATTGTCCGGTGCCCCTGGATGGGCAGAGGTTACCGGCACAGGCATCTTGCCCCTTTTGGAAGGAGGCCGCCTGCCCGAGTCCGGAACCACTGGAGGTTCCGGCGCGGTGTTCGGTTGAGGGCCAAACTCGGAGCCCTCGGGAGCCTTACTCCCTCTGCTCCTGGAGTCCGGAAGGTCTCCTTGAGGCGCCTCCGGGATTGTCTCCCCTCGACCCGGTGCCTCTTGAGACAATACCTCGGCATTGTCCATAGAGCAAGGGGAGGTGGCGGTCGGAAGTGGATCACTATCCATATCCGACGAGTCCAAGGAGCCGCCTGACGAAGATACCTCGATATGGGCTTGGGGCGGTCTGCATAATCATATTCGGCGTTAGGAGAAGCAGTGCGACAAAGGTATGCTATGAGTTACTCTGGTATCCGAATACTTACGACTTCGCCAGGGGCTTGGCCCTGAGCAGCCACTCGTCTTCGCCTTCGGCGGCGGTGGTGGAGTAGTCCGGAAGGAGGGTCCTCCCCTTCTTGGACCCTCCCCCCCCCCCCAGTCGGGGTGGCCTTCCTTTTCTTGTCTCCCCCGACTGAAGGGGGAGCATCTTCATCTTCCTCCTCGTCTTCGGGGGAGGAGTGCATAGCGGAGTTATCGGACGATGAGTCCGATAACACCTGGCGTCAGGAACTCTTTCGGGTTCCCTTGGCCTTCTTGGTCTTCTCTGGCACCTTGTAAGGAGCCGAGTCAGCATCTCCGTCAGGAGAGCGTCCGCGATGTCTTCGGGCAGAGGGGCCAGACATTTAATCTGCCCCGACGTCTCCACCCAGTCCTGTCAAAGGCATGGAGCTCAGACCCCGCGCATGGTTAAGCTAGGGGAAATAAATATCCTACCGGATGTATAGAACTCACCGAATGCGCTAGGCGCTTTGCGCTTAGCCCGCGTTCCTTGGTGAGAGAGGGAGGGACCTCGGCGCCCTTGAACAGCACCCTCCAGACGTCCTTGTGCATCGTGTCGAAGAGCTCACTCAGAGTCTGGTGCTGGGCCGGGTCGAACTCCCACAAGTTGAAATACCGTTGTTGACACGGGAGGATCCGGCGGATGAGCATGACTTGGACTATGTTGACAAGCTTGAGCTTCTTGCTTGCCATATTCCGGATACATTTCTGGAGTCCGTCTAGCTCCACCGATGAACCCCAGGATAGGCCCTTCTCTTTCCAGGAGGTGAGCCGCGTGGGGATTCCGGATCGAAACTCGGGGGCCGCCATCCAGTTGGTGTCGCGCGGCTCGGTGATGTAGAACCACGCCGATTGCCACCCCTTTATGGTCTCCATGAAGGAGCCTTCAAGCCATATAACATTGGGCATCTTGCCCACCATGGCTCCGCCGCATTCTGCTTGTTGGCCTCCCACCACCTTCAGCTTGATATTGAAGGTCTTCAGCCACAGGCCAAAGTGGGGCCGGATGCGGAGGAAAGCCTCACACACGACGATGAACGCCAAAATATTGAGGATGAAGTTCGGGGCTAGATCATGAAAGTCCAGCCTGTAGTAGAACATAAGACCACGGTCGAATGGATGGAGGGGAAACCCCAGTCTGCGGAGGAAGTGGTGGAGGAAAACTACCCTCTCGTGAGGTTCCGGGGTAGGAACAATCTGCCCCGTAGCGGTATTCGCGGCTAAGTATCCGGCTCCGCGCAGCTTCTTGATGTGCCCCTCCGTAACGGAGGAAGCCATCCATTTGCGTCCCGCTCCGGACATGTTTGGAGAAGGTTGAGGGGAAGGATGTGGACTTGGGCGTCGGAGCTCGAGTGCGCAAGAATGGATGAGCAAGGAGGAAGAAGGCGTGGGTAGAGAATGGTTAAACCTTATCCCCTTATAAGGGCGGCCGAAACTATGCGCCCCCACTAGCCTGGTAAAAGTCGCTTATCCCCCAAGCGCCGTAATTGATGGTGCGGTTGGGTTACCCACGCCCATATTGATGAGAATCCCATAATAAGGGGGACACGATCTCTGCTTTGACAACACGTGTCAAGAAACTGCCTCGCGTTATGTGCGGGGCTAGTTAGAAGAAACGGTTCGAATAATCACCGGGCCATGGCATGATGTCATGTTGCCGAAACATGTCAGCAGATTAGATTTGTGGAAATATTATTCTCTCTACGGTGGTATGTGGAACTTATTTTGCAGGGTCGGACACAATCCTTGTATTCAAATTCTTCCGTGGTGTATTCGGAGGAGGAACCCGCCTTGCAATGCCGAAGACAATACTGCGCGCCGGACTCATCGTCATTGAAGCCTGGTTCAGGGGCTACTGAGGGAGTCCTGGATTAGGGGGTCTGCGGATAGCCGGACTGTTGGACTATGAAGATGCAAGATTGAAGACTTCGTCTCGTGTCCGGATGGGACTTTACTTGGCGTGGAAGGCAAACTAGGCAGTACGGATATGGATATCTCCTCCTGTGTAACCGACCTTGTGTAACCCTAGCCCCCTCCAGTGTCTATATAAACCGGAGGGTTTTAGTCCGTAGGACAATATACAATCATACCACAGGCTAGCTTCTAGGGTTTAGCCTCTCCGATCTCGTGGTAGATCAACTCTTGTAATACTCGTATCATCAAGAATAAATCAAGAAGGACGTAGGGTTTTACCTCCATCAATAGGGCCCGAACCTGGGTAAAACATCGTGTTCCCTGCCTCCTGTTACCATCCGCCTTAGACGCACAGTTCGGGACCCCCTACCCGAGATCCGCCGGTTTTGACACCGACAGGTACACCTTCTATCACAAATCTGAAGGCAAGATATTTTGTTGCTAATAATGGATCCTTTCTAGAGAAGAAGTTTCTCTCGAAAGAAGTAAGTGGGAGGAAAGTAGAACTTGATGAGGTAATTGTACCTTCTCCCGAATTGGAAGGTAGTTCATCACAAGAAATCAGTTCCAGTGATTCCTACACCAATTAGTGAGGAAGCTAATGATGATGATCATGAAACTTCAGATCAAGTTACTACCGAACCTCATAAGTCAACCAGAGTACGGTCCGCACCAGAGTGGTACGGTAATCCTGTTCTGGAAGTCATGTTACTAGACCATGACGAACCTACGAACTATGAGGAAGCGATGATGAGCCCAGATTCCGCAAAATGGCTTGAGGCCATGAAATCTGAGATGGGATCCATTTATGAGAACAAAGTATGGACTTTGATTGGCTTGCCCGATGATCAGTGAGGCATTGAGGATAAATGGAACTTCAAGAGGAAGACGGACGCTGATAGTAGTGTTACTATCTACAAAGCTCGAATTGTCACAAAATGTTTCCGACAAGTTCAAGGTGTTGACTACGATGAGATTTCCTCACTCATAACAATGCTTAAAAGTCTGTCCTAATCATGTTAGCAGTTGCCGCATTTTATGAAATCTGGCAAATGGATATCAAAATTGCATTCCTTAATGGATTTCTTAAAGAAGAGTTGTATATTATGCAACCAGAAGGTTTTGTCGACCCTAAAGGTGCTAACAAAGTGAGCAAGCTCTAGTGATCCATCTATGGACTGGTGCAAGCATCTCGGAGTTGGAATATATGCTTTGATAAAGTGATCAAAGCATATGGTTTTATACATACTTGCGGTGAAGCTCGTATTTACAAGAAAGTTAGTGGGAGAACTACAACATTTCTAATAAGTATATGTGCATGACATATTGTTGATCGAAAATAATGTAGAATTTTCTGGAAAGCATAAAGGAGTGTTTGAAAGGAGTTTTTCAAAGAAAGACCTCAGTGAAGCTACTTACATATTGAGCATCAAAATCTATAGAGATAGATCAAGACGCTTGATATATTTTCAATGAGTACATACCTTGACAAGATTTTGAAGTAGCTCAAAATGGAACAGTCAAAGAAGGAGTTCTTGCTTGTGTTGCAAGGTGTGAAGTTGAGTGAAGACTCAAAACCCAACCACGGCAGAAAATAGAAAGAGAATGAAAAGTCATTCCCCATGCCTCAGTCATAGGTTCTATAAAGTATGATATGATGTGTACCAGACCTATTGTGTACCTCACCATAAGTTTGGCAAGAGGGTACAATAGTGATCCAGGAGTGGATCACTGGGCAGCAGTTAAAAATATCCTTAGTGGAATAAGGAAATGTTTCTCGGTTATGGAGGTGACAAAGAGTTCATCGTAAAGAGTTACGTCGATGCAAGCTTTGACACCGATCTGGATGACTCTAAGTCTCGATCTAGATACATATTGAAAGTGGGAGCAATTAGCTAGAGTAGCTCCGTGCAAAGCATTGTAGACATAGAAAATTTGGAAAATACATACGGCTCTGAATGTGGCAGACCCGTTGACTAAATTTCTCTCACAAGCAAAACATGATCACTCTTTGGGTGTTAATCACATAGCGATGTGAACTAGATCATTGACTCTAGTAAACCCTTTGGGTGTTAGTCACATGGAGATGTGAACTAATCACATAAAGATGTGAACTATTGGTGTTAAATCACATGACGATCTGAACTAGTTATTGACTCTAGTGCAAGTGGGAGACTGAAGGAAATATGCCCTAGAGGCAATAATAAAGTTGTTATTTATATTTTCTTATATCATGATAAATGTTTATTATTCATGCTAGAATTGTATTAACCGAAAACTTAGTACATGTGTGAATACATAGACAAACAGAGTGTCCCTAGTATGCCTCTACTTGACTAGATCGTTAATCAAAGATGGTTAAGTTTCCTAGACATGGACATGTGTTGTCATTTGATGAACGGGGTCACATCATTAGAGAATGATGTGATGGACAAGACCTATCCGTTAGCTTAGCATAATGATCGTTTAGTTTATTGCTATTGCTTTCTCCATAACTTATACATGTTCTATGACTATGAGGTCATGCACCTCACGAATACCGGAGGAACACTCAGTGTGCTATCAAACATCACAACGTAACTGGGTGATTATAAAGATGCTCATGGTGTTTGTTGAGTTGGCATAGATCGAGATTAGGATTTGTCACTCCATGTATCGGAGAGGTATCTCTGGGCCCTCTCGGTAATGCACATCACTATAAGCCTTGCAAGCAATGTGACTAATGAGTTAGTTACGGGATGATGCATTACGGAACGAGTAAAGAGACTTGCCGGTAACGAGATTGAACTAGGTATTGAGATACCGACGGTCGAATCTCGGGAAAGTAACATACCGATGACAAAGGGAACAACGTATGTTGTTGTGCGGTTTGACCGATGAAGATCTTCGTAGAATATGTAGGAACCAATATGAGCATCTAGGTTCTACTATTGGTTATTGACCGGAGATGGGTCTCGGTCATGTCTACATAGTTCTCGAACCCGTAGGGTTCGCACGCTTAACGTTCGGTGACGATCGGTATTATGAGTTTATGTGTTTTGATGTACCGAAGGTAGTTCAGAGTCTCGGATAAGATCACGGACATGACGAGGAGTCTCAAAATGGTCGAGACATAAAGATTGATATATTGGATAGCTATATTCGGACATCGGAAGTGTTCTGGGTGATTTCGGACAAAACCGGAGTGCCGAGGGGTTACCGGACCCCCCCCCCCCCCGGAACTAATGGGCCACATGGGCCTTAGTGGAGAGAGAGAGGGCTGGCCAGGGCAGGCCGCATGCCCCCTCCCCCTCTGGTCTGAATTGGACTAGGGAAGGGGGGCGGCGCCCCCCTTTCCTTCTCCCTCTCCTCCTTCCTTTCCCCCTCCTAGCAGGACTAGGAAAAGGGGAATCCTACTCCTACCAGGAGGAGGACTCCTCCTCTCCTGGCACGCCCCAAGGGCCGGCTGGCCTCCCCACTTGCTCCTTTATATACGGGGGCAAGGGGAACCCTAGAACACATAAGTTGATCATTGATCCCTTAGACGTGTGCGGTCCCCCCTTCACCATAATCCACCTCGGTCAAATCGTCATAGTTCTTAGGCGAAGCCCTGCGCCGGTAGCTTCATCATCACCATCATCACGCCGTCGTGCTGACAAAGCTCTCCCTCGACACTCAGCTGGATCGAGAGTTCGTGGGACGTCACCGAGCCGAACGTGTGCAGATCGTGGAGGTGTCGTACTTTCGGTAGTAGGATCGGTCGGATCGTGAAGACGTACGACTACATCAACCGAGTTGTCATAACGCTTCTGCTTATGGTCTACGAGGGTACGTGGACAACACTCTTCCCCTCTTGTAGCTATACATCACCATGATAGATCTTGCGTGTGCATAGGAATCTTTTTGATATTACTTTGTTCCCCGACACTAGAGTCATGAGAATATATTTTTGAAATTATTTCATGAATATTCAGAATAGTTCCAAGAGAATCCAGAAGCATTTCAGGGTCACCGGAAGGGTTTCAGAGAGTATCGGATAATACTGGGTATTACCGATAAATTATATATAGGTGAAAAATGTTTCCAGAGATCTTAAAATATATGTATATATATAATAGTCCGAAAGTATTTATAACATTTTATATTTAATTTAAATATCAATAGGGCTAAAAAGGCCAAGAGGTGAAAGGCAACTTGGGCCACAAAGGCCCAAGTGGGGAGGCGTCTCCTTCCGAAGGAGGCCGAATTGGAGAAGGGGGGATTTTCCTCCCCCTCCTAGGCCGGTGCCCCAAGAGGGAAACTTTCCCCCTTGGTGGCTGCCCTCTCCCTCTCCTCCAACCTATATATACTAGGGTTTTTTTATTTTTTGTATACATAAGTTTTGGAGCCTCCTCTAGTTCTTCTAGTTCTAGTTCTAGTTGATCCTAGTTGACTAATTAGAGCTAGGATAATCCTCTTGTCCTCATAATTAGAGTTAGGATAACCCTCTAATTCTCCGGTGACGATTAGCTCTGGACGGCGAAGCGCAACCAGATCATGAAGGTTGCATGCTTGCAACCAAGTGGAGAGGTCGTGCTTTTGGCCTTCAGTTCGAAGGACTGTTCATGGGCGGTTCGCGGGATTGTTCATCGATGGTTTGAGGGACTCCAAGTACGATCTACACCGTGCTACCTCTTGAGCACTTGCGTTGGTTTTCCCTTGAAGAGAAAAGGATGGTGCAGCAAAGTAGCGTAAGTATTTCCCTCAGTTTTTGAGAACCAAGGTATCAATCCAGTAGGAGGCTACGCGCGAGTCCCTCGCACCTACACAAAACAAATAAATCCTCGCAACCAACGCAATAAGGGGTTGTCAATCCCTACATGATCACATACGAGAGTGAGATCTGATAGATATGATAACATAATATTTTTGGTATTTTTATGATAAAGATGCAAAGTAAAATAAAAGGCAATGAAAATAACTAAGTATTGGAAGATTAATATGATGAAGATAGACCCGGGGGCCATAGGTTTCACCAGTGGCTTCTCTCAAGAGCATAGGTATTTTATGGTGGGTGAACGAATTACTGTTGAGCAATTGACAGAATTGAGCATAGTTATGAGAATATATAGGTATGATCATGTATATAGGCATCACGTCCGAGACAAGTAGACCGACTCCTACCTGCATCTACTACTATTACTCCACACATCGACCGCTATCTAGCATGCTTCTAGAGTATTAAGTTCATAAGAACATAGTAACGCTTTAAGCAAGATGACATGATGTAGAGGGATAAATTCATGCAATATGATAAAAAACATCGTGTTGTCCTTGATGGCAACAATGCAATACGTGCCTTGCTGCCCCTACTGTCACTGGGAAAGGACACCGCAAGATTAAACCCAAAGCTAAGCACTTCTCCCATTGCAAGAAAGATCAATCTAGTAGGCCAAACCAAACTGATAATTCGAAGACACTTGCAAAGATAACCAATCATACATAAAAGAATTCAGAGAAGATTCAAATATTGTTCATAGATAAACTTGATCATAAGCCCACAATTCATCGGTCTTAACAAACACACCACAAAAGAAGATTACATCAAATAGATCTCCACAAGAGAGAGGGAGAACTTTGTATTGAGATCCAAAAAGAGAGAAGAAGCCATCTAGCTAATAACTATGGACCCGTAGGTCTGAGGTAAACTACTCACACTTCATCGGAGAGGCTATGGTGTTGATGTAGAAGCCCTCCGTGATCGATGCCCCCTCCGACGGAGCTCCGGAACAGGCCCCAATATGGGATCTCGTGGATACAGAAAGTTACGGCGGTGGAATTAGGGTTTTGGCTCCATATCTGATTGTTTGGGGGTACGTAGGTATATATAGGAGGAAGAAGTACGTCAGTGGAGCAATAGGGGGCCCACGAGGGTGGAGGGTGCGCCTGGGGGGGTAGGCGCGCCCCCCTACCTCGTGGCCTCCCTGTTGGTTGCTTGATGTAGGGTCCAAGTCTCCTGGATCTTGTTCGTTCCAAAAATCACGTTCCCGGAGGTTTCATTCCGTTTGGGCTCCGTTTGATATTCCTTTTCTTCGAAACCCTAAAATAGGCAAAAAAAACAGCAATTCTGGGCTGGACCTCCGGTCAGTAGGTTAGTCCCAAAAATAATATAAAAGTGTATAATAAAGCCCAATAATGTCCAAAACAGTAGATAATATAGCATGGAGCAATCAAAAATTATAGATACGTTGGAGACGTATCAAACATCCCCAAGCTTAATTCCTGCTCGTCCTCGAGTAGGTAAATGATAAAAATAGAATTTTTGATGTGGAATGCTATTGGGCATAATTTCAATGTAATTCTTCTTAATTGTGGCATGAATATTCAGATCCGAAAGATTCAAGATAAAAGTTTAATATTAACATAGAAATAATAATACTTCAAGCATACTAACTAAGCAATTATGTCTTCTCAAAATAACATGGCCAAAGAAAGTTCATCCCTACAAAATCATATAGTTTAGTCATGCTCCATTTTCGTCACACAAGAATGCTCTGATCATGCACGACCCCGATGACAAGCCAAGCAATTGTTTCATACTTTAGTAATCTCAAACTTTATAAACTTTCACGCAATACATGAGCGTGAGCCATGGATATAGCACTATGGGTGGAATAGAGTATAATGACGAGGGTTATGTGGAGAAGACAAAAGGAGAAAGTCTCACATCAACTAGGCTAATCAATGAGCTATGGAGATGCTCATCGATTGATGTTAATGCAAGGAGTAGGGATTGCCATGCAACGGATGCACTAGAGCTGTAAATGTAAGAAAGCTCAAAAATAGAAACTAGTGTGTGTGCATCCAACTTGCTTGCTCACGAAGACCTGGGGCACTTGAGGAGGCCCATTGTTGGAATATACAAGCCAAGTTCTATAATGAAAAATTCCCACTAGTATATGAAAGTGACAAAACAAGAGACTCTCTACCATGAAGATCATGGTGCTACTTTGAAGCACAAGTGTGGAAAAAGGATAGTAGCATTGTCCCTTTTTATCTCTTTTTTGGGGGGCCTTCATTTTTTATTTGGCCTTTCTCTTTTTTATTGGGACAATGCTCTATTAAATGATGATCATCACACTTCTATTTATTTACAACTCAATGATTACAACTCGATACTAGAACAAGGTATGACTCTATATGAATGCCTCCGGCAGTGTACCGAGATATGCAATGAATCAAGTGTGACATGTATGAAAAATTATGAATGGTGGCTTTGCCACAAATACGATGTCAACTACATGATCATGCAAAGCAATATGACAATGATGAACGTGTCATGATAAACGAAATGGTGGAAAGTTGCATGGCAATATATCTCAGAATGGCTATGGAAATGCCATAATAAGTAGGTATGGTGGCTTTTTTGAGGAAGATATAAGGAGGTTTATGTGTGAAAGAGCGTATCATATCACGGGGTTTGGATGCACCGGCGAAGTTTGCACCAACTCTCAATGTGAGAAAGGGCAATGCACGGTACCGAAGAGGCTAGCAATGATGGAAGGGTGAGAGTGCGTATAATCCATGGACTCAACATTAGTCATAAAGAACTCACATACTTATTGCAAAAATCTACAAGTCATCAAAAACCAAGCACTACGCGCATGCTCCTAGGGGGATAGATTGGTAGGAAAAGACCATCGCTCGTCCCCGGCCGCCACTCATAAGGAGGACAATCAAAGAACACCTCGTGTTTCAAATTTGTTACATAACGTTTACCATACGTGCATGCTACGAGACTTGCAAACTTCAACACAAGTATTTCTCAATTTCACAACTACTCAACTAGCACAACTTTAATATCACTACCTCCATATCTCAAAACAATCATCAAGCATCAAACTTCTCTTAGTATTCAACACACTCATAAGCGAATTTTATTATTAATCTTGTATACCTAGCATATTAGGATTATTTAAGAAAATTACCATGCTATTTAAGACTCTCAAAATAATCTAAGGGAAGCATGAGAGATCAATAGTTTCTATAAAACAAATCCACCACCGTGCTCTAAAAGATATAAGTGAAGTACTAGAGCAAAACTATATAACTCAAAAGATATAAGTGAAGCACATAGAGTATTCTAATAATTTCCGAATCATGTGTGTCTCTCTCAAAAGGTGTGTGCAGCAAAGATGATTGTGGTAAAATAAAAAGCAAAGACTCAAATCATACAAGACGCTCCAAGCAAAACACATATCATGTGGTGAATAAAAATATAGCTCCAAGTAAAGTTACCGATAGAAGTAGACGAAAGAGGGGATGCCTTACGGGGCATCCCCAAGCATTGGATTTTAGGTGTCCTTACTGGCATCCCAAGCTTAGGCTCTTGCCACTCCTTGTTCCATAATCCATCAAATCCTTACCCAAAACTTGAAAACTTCACAACACAAAACTTAAAGTAGAAAATCTCGTGAGCTCCGTTAGCGAAAGAAAACAAAAGACCACTTCAAGGTACTGTAATGAACTCATTCTTTATTTATATTGGTGTTAACCCTACTGTATTCCAACTTCTCTATGATTTATAAACTATTTTACTAGCCATAGATTCATCAAAATAAGCAAATAACACACGAAAAATAGAATCTGACCAAAACAGAATAGTCTATAGTAATCTGTAGCTAGCGCAAGATCTGGAACCCCAAAAATTCTAAAATAAATTGCTGGATGTGAGGAATTTATCTATTGATCATATTCAAATAGAATTAACTAAATATTGATAACCCGCAAGTATAGGGGATCGCAACAGTTTTCGAGGGTAAAGTATTCAACCCAAATTTATTGATTCGACACAAGGGGAGCCAAAGAATACTCTCTAGTATTAGCAGCTGAGTTGTCAATTCAACCACACCTGGAAACTTAATATCTGCAGCAAAGTATTTAGTAGCAAAGTAATATGATAGTAGTGATAACGGTAACAAAAGGTAATGGTAGTAAAAGCAATGTTTTTGGTATTTTCTAGTGATGATAGCAATAGCAACGGGAAAGTAAATACGCGAAGAACAATATATGGAAAGCTCATAGGCAATGGATCGATGATGGAGAATTATGCCGGATGCGGTTCATCATGTAACAGTCATAACCTAGGGTGACACGGAACTAGCTCAAGTTCGTCAATGTAATGTAGGCATGTATTCCGAATATAGTCATACGTGCTTATGGAAAAGAACTTGCATGACATCTTTTGTCCTACCCTCCCGTGGCAGCGGGGTCCTTACAGAAACTAAGGGATATTAAGGCCGCCTTTTAATAGAGAACCGGAACAAAGCATTAACACATAGTGAATACATGAACTCCTCAAACTACGGTCATCACCGGTAAATTTCCCGATTATTGTCACTTCGGGGTTAACGGATCATAACACATAATAGGTGACTATAGACTTGCAAGATAGGATCAAGAACACTCATATATTGATGAAAACATAAGAGGTTCAGATCTGAAATCATGGCACTCGGGCCTTAGTGACAAGCATTAAGCATAGCAAAGTCATAGCAACATCAATCTCAGAACATAGTGGACACTAGGGATCAAACCCTAACAAAACTAACTCGATTACATGATAGATCTCATCCAACCCATCACCGTCCAGCAAGCCTATGATTGAATTACTCACGCACGGCGGTGAGCATCATGAAATTGGTGATGAAGGATGGTTGATGATGACGATGGCGACGGATTCCCCTCTCCGGAGCCCCCAACGGACTACAAATCAGCCCTCCCGAGAGGTTTTAGGGCTTGCCGGCGGCTCTATATCGTAAAACGCGATGAATTCTTCTCTCTGATTTTTTTCTCCCTGAAACTCAATATATGGAGTTGGAGTCGGAGTCGGAGAGGCAACAGGGGGCCCACGAGGTAGGGGGCGCGCCCTCCACCCTCGTGGGCAGGTGGTGGGCCCCCTAGCCTTCATCTTTTGCAGGTATTTTTCATATTTTCTGAAAAGTTGCTCCGTGAAGTTTCAGGTCATTCCAAGAACGTTTGCTCCTGCACATAAATAACACCATGGTAATTCTGCTGAAAACAGCGTCAGTCCGGGTTAGTTCCATTCAAATCATGCAAGTTAGAGTCCAAAACAAGGGCAAAAGTGTTTGGAAAAGTAGATACGTTGGAGACGTATCAAATATCACTTTCCAAATAAAAATGGCAGCAGTTCTTGTGAGCGCTCAAGTTTCTGTTTTTTATAGCAAGATTAACAAGACTTTCCCCAAGTCTTCCCAACGGTTCTACTTGGCACAAACACTAACTAAACACAAAAAACACAACCAAAATAGAGGCTAGACAAATTATTTATTACTAAATAGGAGCAAAAAGTAAGGAATAAAAATAAAATTGGGTTGCCTCCCAACAAGCGCTATCGTTTAACGCCCCTAGCTAGGCATAAAACGCAAGGATAGATCTAGGTATTGCCATCTTTGGTAGGCAATCCACAAGTGGCTCTCATAATAGATTCATAAGGTAATTTAATTTTCTTTCTAGGAAAGTGTTCCATGCCTTTTGTAGGATCGAAAGTATGTCTAGAGGGGGGGTGATTAGACTACTTGACCAACTAAAAACTTAGCCTTTTCCCAATTTTAGTTCTTGGGAGATTTTAGCTATCTTCGAGTAAGTCAAGCAATCATCACACAATTCAAGAAAGCATGCAAAGAGTTTATTGGCAGCGGAATGTAAAGCATGCAACTTGCAAGAATGTAAAGGGAAGGGTTTGGAGGATTCAAACGCAATTGGAGATACGGATGTTTTCCCGTGGTTCGGATAGGTGGTGCTATCCTACATCCATGTTGATGGAGACTTCAACCCATGGAGGGTAACGGTTGCGCGAGTCCACGGAGGGCTCCACCCACGAAGGGTCCACGAAGAAGCAACCTTGTCTATTCCACCATGGCCATCGCCCACGAAGGACTTGCCTCACTAGCGGTAGATCTTCACGAAGTAGGCGATCTCCTTGCCCTTAAAAACTCCTTGGTTCAACTCCACAATCTTGTCGGAGGCTCCCAAGTGACACCTAGCCAATCTAGGAGACACCACTCTCCAAGAAGTAACAAATGGTGTGTTGATGATGAACTCCTTGTTCTTGTGCTTCAAATGATAGTCTCCCCAACACTCAACTCTCTCTCATAGGATTTGGATCTGATGGAAAGAAGATTTGAGTGGAAAGCAACTTGGGGAAGGCTAGAGATCAAGATTCATATGGTAGGAATGGAATATCTTGGTCTCAACACATGAGTAGGTGGTTCTTTCTCAGAACATATGAGTAGAAATGGTGTATGTGTTCTGATGGCTCTCTCTTCGAATGAAGAGGAGGTGGAGGGGTATTTATAGCCTCCACACAAAATCCAACCGTTACACACAATCTACCAATCTCGGTGGGACCGAATCAGAAAACTCGGTCTGACCGAAATAGTAAACCTAGTGACCGTTAGGAATCTCGGTGGGACTGAGATGCAACTCGGTAGGACCGATTCGGTTAGGGTTTGGGCATAACGTAATCTCGGTGAGACCGATCGCACAAACTCGGTGAGACCGAGTTCGGCAATTAGCTAACCAGAGAGTTGGTCAGGCAAACTTGATGGGACCGACTTGCTCTTTCGGTGAGACCGAAAAGTTACAAGAAGGAAACAGAGAGTTTGCATTGCATTCTCGGTGGGACCGATTCGCTCTTTCGGTGAGACCGAAAAGTTACGAAAGGGAAACAGAGAGTTTGCAACCCCATCTCGGTGTGACCGAGATCCTTATCGGTAGGACCGAATTGCTAGGGTTTGGCAGTGGCAAATGACAAGTGAAACTCGGTGGCGCCGGATTGACAGAATCGGTATGACCGAGTTTGGCTTAGGGTTTAGGTCATTTGTGGATATGGAAAGGTGGTTGAGGATTTTGGAGCATATCACTAAGCACATAAAGCAAGAGGCTCATTAAGCAACACCTCATCCCTCCTTGATAGTATTGGCTTTTCCTAAAGACTCAATGTGATCTTGGATCACTAAAATATAAAATGAAGAGTCTTGAACTTTTGAGCTTGAGCCAATTCTTTGTCCTTAGCATTTTGAGGGTTCCACTTTCACATCCATGCCATGCCAATCATTGAGCTTTCCTGAAATAATCATCTTGGAATAGCATTAGCTCAATGAGCTATATGTTGTTATGAATTACCAAAACCACCTAGGGATAGTTGCACTTTCAATCTCCCCCTTTTTGGTAATTGATGACAACATATAGATCAAAGCTTTGACAAATAATAATAATCATGAAATACATCGTCGCTTTGAGAAGTATGTGATAAGTAAGAGCTCCCCCTAAATTTGTGCATATTTTAAAATTTGCTTTGGACTGCAAATGCACAAGGAGTTAGAATCATGGGTTACTCTTCCATGTCACATACATCTTGGTGGAGCGCTAAAAAAATGATAAGATTGAAATACATGCACTCATCACCAAGAATAGTGAATGATCACAGACAATAGATAGAATGATAACATTTAGCAAGCATTAAGCAACCATTAAGTGTAGCTTATGATCAAACAATTGATCATCAATGTCTCACGAATAATAACATAGTATCGCACACGCAAGCAAACAAAGTTCGAAAAACCACCAAATAAAAACAAGAGAGAATAAAAGCAACACTCTCTCTCGAAGCCTATGATCTATACATTTTCTCCCCCTTTGGCAACAAGTTACCAAAAAGTTCCTAGAGAATGCATAGTGCTAAGTTGACGCTCAGGCTTGATCTTCAGGTGGTGGTGGAGTCCGGAGCACGACAAGGACGAAGCCTTCAGTAGATGTGGTAGGAGTTGAGGCTGTGGTGGATGCTGGAGCTGGTGGAACGGAGGCTGTGGCTAGTGCAGACGTTGTAGCTCTAGTGTCAGCAACTAGCAGTGCAGACGACCTCGGACCTCGTGGCACCCTGGCAAAAGCATCAGTTGTGGTTCTGCCTCTTCTCTCATTCATGTCATCCTGGAGCTGCTCCACGGCAGTCTGTATCTCAGTCACTTCGATGTCTAGGTCATAGAACCTCTGTTCCATGATCCTCTCTAGGCTCGCCTGGTTCTGAGTCAGGGTAGCTATACTCTGCTCAATCCGCAGGGTGGACGCTATCAGGTAACCGAGCTGCTCTTGTTTGGTCTTCAAGAAGTAATCAGATGCCTCCGCTTGAGTAGGCATCCTGGCAGCTTTCTCCTTCTTCGCCTTCTCCTTCTGAGCTTGTGCATGGGCAGATGAGGGTTCATTCTCAGTCATAACCACTTGGTTATCCTCAAAATCTGGACGGATGGGAAGGTGTTCCTTATCCAATAAATACACGCCCGTGCCCATCTTGGAGTTGATGAGCTCCTGAATCTGTGGGGCATACCCACAACTCCTCTTCTGGTCTGCAGCTGTCCTCTTGATTGTTTCCATAATGAGACTCATGACCTTGAATTTCTGAGGCACGTCAAAGACATGAAGCAAGTTGATCGCGTGACCTCTGATCATCTTGTGATCTCCAGATTTGGGCAAAAGGGTGTGCCTAAGGATCCAGTTGATCGTAGGCAATCCTGAGAGCAGATAGTGCACTAAGCCAAACTTGAACGTGTCGAGCGCTTCATTCGGGATCTCCTTGTACATGTTGGACATGGAGTTGTGATCCATCGTTTTCTTGGCATAAATGTCCAAGTCATCACCTTGCTCCTCTGGGGCATTGTTCAACTTCGCCCATTCTTCAACAGTGGATTGGTACCTTGTACCCTCTGACATTCATGTGATCCTGCCATCCGGATAAAAGTGTGCTGTGGAGTAGAATTGCATGATCAGCTCCTCGTTCCACTTTGTGAGCTTCTGCCCAACAAAGTCTGCAACTCCACACGCACTAAAGCTGTCAAATACACCGGGGTAGTACTCTTCATTGTCCTTGATGTAGGTCCAGTCGACCCATCTCATGTCACAAACGATTGGCTTCTTGTCAAGCAAAATAGTCTCATAGAAATCTTGCTGCTCCTTGGTATGAAATCTGTAATCCACGGCAGTCCTTCTCCTAGAAGCATACGGATCTGCTTCTCTCCATTTCCTCAGCCCTGAATCTCTCCTGAGCTTCATATCCTCAGCCACAGGATGAGCATCGTTGTGGTCTGGGATCTTGGGCTTGAGCTTCCTAAGGACACTCTCTTCCTCTTCTTTGATAGCTTCAGGCACTAGGGCCTTGTTCTTTTCCGCAGCTGGGATGCTTCGTGTGTTTCTCTTTGGTGCACTCTTAGGCTTAGATGCAGCCTTAGGTGCTTCCTTGGGCTTGGATGCAGCTGTTCCTGACCTTATAGCATCTCCCATGAGTTTGGCTGCCTTGGGTGCTGGTGCAGCAACCTCTTCTTCTTCCTCCTCCTCATCTACCATGATGGAGGCCTTCCCAAGCACTCTGGCTACAATCTTCTTCACCCTCTCTTTCCTCTTCTTGCCTTGGCCACCTGCTTCCTCTTCAGATTCCAGGGCAAGCTTCATGGTTTCTTCAGTTGCAGCCTTCCTAGGTTTGGAAGTGGGAACTCTTGCCTTAGACATGGGCTGCCTGCTTGCTGGCCTTTTGATTTTTAGCCCTGGCTTTGTGCCTTGAGCTGGTTCAGCTCTCTTTGATGTGGCCTCTTCCTCTGCCACATAGTCTTCATCCTCAGAATCAGACGTTCTCTTCTTCCTTTGACGTGTGGCAGCCTTAGGCAGATTGCTGGGGGTGCTCCTGCTGCCATCATCAGAAGAACTTGAGGGGCTAGTGCCCTCACTCATCACAACTTGCTGCTCAGACACATTCTGGTTGTCACTTTGATCAGACATGTTGCAAACTGACTGCTAACCCTGTGAATAGATTATGGATAAGATAGAGTGGATGAGCATCACAAAAAGCAGAGATTTTTGCAAAAGATTAATTCAAAAACTTAGTTTTAGTTTTCCACAGAAAGCATCTCGGATCTACCGATTTTCAAACTCGGTGACACCGAAGCAGTTTTGGCACCAGAACTGGTGAACTCGGTCAGACCGAGTCACAGTTCGGTGGCACCGAGATTGCTAGGGTTTCACAGAATTCCAAAATTGGTCGCACCGATAAGTTATTCTTGGTCAGACCGAGTTTCACTTGTGCAATGGCAAAAGCCAGATCGGTGGGACCGAGTTTTTCAACTCGGTGGGTCCAAGATGGTTTCGGCGGAAACCTAACCCTAAAATTTTCGAATTAAACCTAATCTACGAGTTCATTGACTGGATAGGAGTGTTTCAATCGTGGCAAGAATCATGATGATCACAATGTGCTAGGAATCGGAGTGGAGAATAGCACAAAGATCGAGTCCATACCCTAGTTCGACAGAGACTCGCTACGGCGGCAACGGCGGGGCAGAATTCTGTTGACGGCGGCGGAGACCAGCGACTGGAGGCTACTGGCGGCGAGAAGACGATCCGGAGACCACGAAGGCAGAGCAGGCTATTGTGCGGGCGAAGAGGTTTCGGAGAAATTTCCAAAAATTTTCCCGTCACTATATATAGCCCGACCTTGTCGGTGTGACCGAGTGGAACAACTCGGTGGCACCGAGATGCAAAACTGTGTGCAGTTATTGCAACTCGGTGTGACTGAAAAGTTCAAATCGGTTTCACCAAGATCGAAAACCTATATCAACTTAATGAACTCGGTAGGACCGAAAATGGAGTATCGGTCAGACCGAGATTCATAAAGAGGTTTTGGAAGTTTAAGTCTATGACGAATCGGGGACTCCGAGCGCTCCTCACACAGAGTGGTTCGAATCTGACTTGATCAAGTTTTGTGATGCAGCATGAATAGAGTTTGAGACGAGAAAAGCATAGATAGCTAGAGGAGGTTCTTAGGCATTCTTGTCCATCCAGTTGGCAAAAGAAGAAAGCCAAACAATCAAAACAACAAGTGGATCCTCGAATGAGTAAAATATGCAACCAACATGCTCACACAATAAGATGGCAAATGAAATATGTGGCAAAGCATGCACAACCAATTCTAGCATCTATCAAGCAATTTGCGATGACTAGGTCATCTATATATGAGTATATTGACTTAGGAGTCAAGTGAGAACACTTGATCATAGGTCATACTCATCGTTTAAGCTCAAGTGGGGTTACCACTTTTACATAAAGCATTGTTGTATTCACATCTTTAGAGTTGCTTTAGCTCAAGTCTTAGAGTAAAGCTCCCCCTAGATGTGATATCCCCCCTAAGAGGGATGAACTAACCTTGGGTTTTGTCGATGATGACTTCATGTAGATGTTGAAGATGTGGATGCTCAATGTTGATGTAGATCACTTGGAGCTATCCATTTGAGTGAATTGCACTTTCAATACCTACATGGGTTAGTCCCACAAGGAACAAACAAGGATATCCATAGACATAGAGTGATGCACACACAAGATGATGTCCATGAAAACTTTAGGTTACCTTGTCCCTTGTCGTACCAACAAGAGGGTTTGTGACTCCTTGAACTAGTGCAAGATGTGGAAGTTGATTGCACTTGTTCTTGCCAAAATGATAAGAGTGAAGTATGTTGACGGAGTCACCCTCAAGAACTCTCTAGTTCTTCTTCTTTTGGATCCACACCATCTTGGTGGGAATCCTTGGAGTTGTAGTCGTACTTGATGTAGTGGAACTTGAAGTAGTCTTGGGAATCCACTTGACTAAGGTCTTAGGAGCTTCTTCAAATGCATCAATCTCCTCTTGAAACTTGTCCTTGCCTTTTTGCTTGTAGTCTTGTGGTGGAAGATCATCTTGAGCTTGTGTTCCCTTGAAGGAAGTATCATACTTCTCTTGTTGAGGAATAAACTTTGTCTTGGGGTATTGATCTTCTTCCCATTCAACTCCATTGGCATTGAACTTTCGTTCAAAACCAACACCTTGATTCTTCCGGTGCATTCCTTGCTTGCGCACAATTTCCTCGAATTGCTTACTTCCGGCAAGGCTCTTGTAAACACCTTTCTCTATAATTCCCTTCAATAAGCTATTTTCTTGCTCAAGTGTAACTTGGCTAAGAGAATCATTAGTGGAATCAAGAGAACTACTAGAAGCAACAATATTGGATTTAGCATGATCATTGTTACTACTAGAGGAAGAATCTTTCTTATTCTTGTTACTAGTCTTGACTTGAGGCATGTAGGTGGATAAAAGTAAACGCTTGGCAATGTGAGAAGAACTTTTCTTACGGAGATCATCATTGATTGCTTTTAAGAACTCATGCTCTTGCTCAAGATTAAGATTTTCAAAGCGTAGTTTCTCATGAGCTCTTAAAAGTTCTCGGTGATCTTCGAAGATAGTTTCATGGGCTAACTTAAGAGTGTTTAGTTCTTTAGTTAGAGCCTCAATCTTCTCCTTATCATTGTCATTCATTTTATCATGATTAATTGATATTTCACCATAATATTCTTCACTAGAGTTGTCAACAAGCAAATCATCATCACCTAACAAGTCATCTTCATCACTATTAAAGTCAACATACTCGGGGTGTGTTACCTTAGGACCTTTGGCCATGAAGCATCTTCCAATTCCTTCATTTGGTGAGTCAAATATGTCGTAGGAGTTGGTTGACACAAGTGCTAGACCGGCAACACCTTCATCTTGAGTATCTTCGGAGTCGGAGTGATAACTTCTCTCGGAGTGGCTGTCGGAGTCGGAGCCGGATACCCATTCACCAACATGAGCTTGATGTCTTCGTTTTGTATAGCTCCTTGATTATTTTTCCTTCCTTTCCGAATCCTTGCTTCTCCGTGAGTATCTTTGTTCATAACGATCATCTCTACTCCTTCTCTCTCTTGGTGGAGATTCTTTGCTTCTTCTTTTTGGAGAATCTTCTCTTCTCTTGTAGGGAGCCGTACACTCATTGGAATAGTGTCCGGGTCTTCCACAATTATAGCAGTTTCGCTCTCGACTAAAAGATCTTTTGTCATTGTAGGACCTTGACTTGAAGCTTCTATCTTTGTTTCTACTCTTGTAGAACTTGTTGAAGTTCTTCACCTTTAAGCTCAATTCTTCATTGAAGTTTTGTTTCTCACTTGATGATGTGGGGACTTCACCTGACGCTTTGTAGGCACCACTTGATTTATTGTGAAGTTCCTCTTTATCCTTGAGTGACATCTCATGAGCAACAATCCTTCCAATTACTTCCGTTGGCTTGAGATCTTTGTAGTTGGGCATCATTTGGATTAATGTGCACACGGTATCATATTTCCCATCCAAGGCTCTTAACATCTTCTTGATGATGAATCTATCGGTCATCTCTTCACTTCCTAAGCCGGCAATCTCATTTGTGATGAGAGCAAGCCTAGAGTACATTTCAGCGACACCTTCACCATCCTTCATCTTGAACTTGTCAAGTTGACTTTGGAGCACATCCAACTTGGATTCCTTGACGGAGTCGGTACCTTCGTGCATATCAATCAAAGTATCCCAAATTTCCTTTGCATTCTCAAGGCGGCTGATTTTGTTAAATTCTTCGGGGCACAATCCGTTGAAGAGAATATCACAAGCTTGAGCATTGTATTGCAACATCTTCAACTCATCCGCGGTAGCTTCACGGTTTGGTTCTCTCCCATCAAAGAACTCACCTTGCAGACCAACACAAACAATAGCCCATACGGCAGGGTTATGTCCAAGAATATGCATTTTCATTTTATGCTTCCAACTAGCAAAATTAGTGAAATCAAAGTAATGACCTCTACGGTGATAATTTCCCTCGCTAGACGCCATACTCTCCTAGGTTGTGAAACCAAGGCTATGACCACCAAAAGCTATGGAGATCAAGGCAAATGGAGACCAAAGCTCTGATACCACTTGTAGGATCGAAAGTATGTCTAGAGGGGGGTGATTAGACTACTTAACCAACTAAAAACTTAGCCTTTTCCCAATTTTAGTTCTTGGCAGATTTTAGCTATCTTAGAGTAAGTCAAGCAATCATCACACAATTCAAGCAAGCATGCAAAGAGTTTATTGGCAGCGGAAAGTAAAGCATGCAACTTGTAAGAATGTAAAGGGAAGGGTTTGGAGGATTCAAACGCAATTGGAGACACGGATGTTTTCCCGTGGTTCGAATAGGTGGTGCTATCCTACATCCATGTTGATGGAGACTTCAACCCACGGAGGGTAACGTTTGTGCGAGTCCACGGAGGGCTCCACTCACGAAGGGTCCACGAAGAAGCAACCTTGTCTATTCCACCATGGCCATCGCCCACGAAGGACTTGCCTCACTAGCGGTAGATCTTCACGAAGTAGGCGATCTCCTTGCCCTTACAAACTCCTTGGTTCAACTCCACAATCTTGTCGGAGGCTCCCAAGTGACACCTAGCCAATCTAGGAGACACCACTCTCCAAGAAGTAACAAATGGTGTGTTGATGATGAACTCCTTGCTCTTGTGCTTCAAATGATAGTCTCCCCAACACTCAACTCTCTCTCATAGGATTTGGGTCTGATGGAAAGAAGATTTGAGTGGAAAGCAACTTGGGGAAGGCTAGAGATCAAGATTCATATGGTAGGAATGGAATATCTTGGTCTCAACACATGAGTAGGTGGTTCTTTCTCAGAACATATGAGTAGGAATGGTGTATGTGTTCTGATGGCTCTCTCTTCGAATGAAGAGGAGGTGGAGGGGTATTTATAGCCTCCACACAAAATCCAACCGTTACACACAATCTACCAATCTCGGTGGGACCGAATCAGAAAACTCGGTCTGACCGAAATAGTAAACCTAGTGACCGTTAGGAATCTCGGTGGGACTGAGATGCAACTCGGTAGGACCGATTCGGTTAGGGTTTGGGCATAACGTAATCTCGGTGAGACCGATCGCACAAACTCGGTGAGACCAAGTTCGGCAATTAGCTAACCAGAGAGTTGGTCAGGCAAACTCGGTGGGACCGACTTGCTCTTTCGGTGAGACCGAAAAGTTACAAGAAGGAAACAGAGAGTTTGCATTGCATTCTCGGTGGGACCGATTCGCTCTTTCGGTGAGACCGAAAAGTTACGAAAGGGAAACAGAGAGTTTGCAACCCCATCTCGGTGTGACCGAGATCCTTATCGGTAGGACCGAATTGCTAGGGTTTGGCAGTGGCAAATGACAAGTGAAACTCGGTGGCACTGGATTGACCGAATCGGTATGACCGAGTTTGGCTTAGGGTTTAGGTCATTTGTGGATATGGAAAGGTGGTTGAGGATTTTGGAGCATATCACTAAGCACATAAAGCAAGAGGCTCATTAAGCAACACCTCATCCCTCCTTGATAGTATTGGCTTTTCCTAAAGACTCAATGTGATCTTGGATCACTAAAATATAAAATGAAGAGTCTTGAACTTTTGAGCTTGAGCCAATTCTTTGTCCTTAGCATTTTGAGGGTTCCACTTTCACATCCATGCCATGCCAATCATTGAGCTTTCCTGAAATAATCATCTTGGAATAGCATTAGCTCAATGAGCTATATGTTATTATGAATTACCAAAACCACCTAGGGATAGTTGCACTTTCACCTTTCCTTAACGGAAATTGGAATCTAATATTTCCTTCCTTCATATCAATAATTGCACCAATCGTTCTAAGGAAAGGTCTACCAAGAATAATAGGACATGAAGGATTGCAATCTATGTCAAGAACGATAAAATATACGGGCACATAATTCCTATTTGCAACAATAAGAACATCATTAATTCTTCCCATAGGTTTCTTAATAGTGGAATCCGCAAGGTGCAAGTTTAGAGAGCAATCATCAAAATCACGGAAACCTAACAAATCACACAAAGTCTTTGGAATCATGGAAACACTAGCACCCAAATCACAAAAAGCATAGCATTCATGATCTTTAATTTTAATTTTAATAGTAGGTTCCCACTCATGATAAAGTTTTCTAGGGATAGAAACTTCCAACTCAAGTTTTTCTTCATAAGATTGCATCAAAGCATCAACGATATGTTTGGTAAAAGCTTTATTTTGGCTATAGGCATGAGGAGAATTTAGCACGGATTGCAACAAGGAAATACTATCTATCAAAGAGCAGCTATTATAATTAAATTCCTTGAATTCCAAAATAGTAGGTTCATTAACATCTAGGGTTTTGATCTCTTCAATCCCAATTTTATCAAATTTAGCATCAAGATCTAAAAACTCCGATTTTTTGGAACGTCTTATAGGTAAAGGTGGATCATATTCAGTCCCATCATTATAAAGATTCATATTGCAAAACAAAGATTTAATAAGGGACACATCAATAACTTTTAGATCTTCATCTTTATTATCATGGTCTTCCAGCTTAGCGGCCATCTTATTAACTAAGGTAGCCTGCTTATCCGAAACTTCAGCTATTAACTTCTCAAGACAAGAAATTTGGGATCTCAAACCATCAAATTCTTTAGACATATCACCGAGCTCTTTATTCATATAACTCATAAAGATTTTTTTTTTCCTTAAGGTCGTTTCTAAAGAAACTATTATGCTCAAATTGCAAGACCATAAAACTCCTAACGTTGCTTTCGATTTGTTCTAACCTTTTAAGGTGAAGATCACCGAATCGGGGAAGAGCCATTGTGACAAACAAGCAAACGAGCAAAAAGAGGCAAATAGAGAAAGAGAGGGAGGATAGAGAGAGAGGGAGAGAGAGAGAGAGAGGGCGAATAAAACTGCAAGGGTGAAGTGGGGGACAGGAAAACGAGAGGCAAATGGAAAATAATGTATTGCGGGAGATAAGGGTTTGTCATGGGTACTTGGTATGTTTGACTTTTGCGTAGACCTCCCCGGCAACGGCGCCAGAAATCCTTCTTGCTACCTCTTGAGCACTTGCATTGGTTTTCCCTTGAAGAGGAAAGGGTGGTGTAGCAAAGTAGCGTAAGTATTTCCCTCAGTTTTTGAGAACCAAGGTATCAATCCAGTAAGAGGCTACGCGCGAGTCCCTGGCACCTACACAAAACAAATAAATCCTCGCAACCAACGTGATAAGGGGTTGTCAATCCCTACACGGTCACTTACGAGAGTGTGATCTGATAGATATGATAAGATAATTTTTTTGGTATTTTTATGATAAAGATGCAAAGTAAAATAAAAGGCAATGAAAATAACTAAGTATTGGAAGATTAATATGATGAAGATAGACCCGGGAGCCATAGGTTTCGCTAGTGGCTTCTCTCAAGAGCATAGGTATTTTACGATGGGTGAATGAATTACTGTTGAGCAATTGACAGAATAGAGCATAGTTATGAGAATATCTAGGTATGATCATGTATATAGGCATCATATATATGCATCACGTCCGAGACAAGTAGACCGACTCTTGCCTGCATCTACTACTATTACTCCACACATCGACCGCTATCCAGCATGCATCCAGAGTATTAAGCTCATAAGAACAGAGTAATGCTTTAAGCAAGATGACATGATGTAGAGGGATAAATTCATGCAATATGATAAAAAAAACATCTTGTTATCCTCGATGGCAACAATACAATACGTGCCTTGCTGCCCCTACTGTCACTGGGAAAGGACACCGCATTGAACCCAAAGCAAAGCACTTCTCCCATTGCAAGAAAGATCAATCTAGTAGGCCAAACCAAACTGATAATTCGAAGAGACTTGCAAAGATAACCAATCATACATAAAAGAATTCAGAGAAGATTCAAATATTGTTCATAGATAAACTTGATCATAAGCCCACAATTCATCGGTCTCAACAAACACACCGCAAAAGAAGATTACATCGAATAGATCTCCATAAGAGAGGGGGAGAACTTTGTATTGAGATCCAAAAAGAGAGAAGAAGCCATCTAGCTAATAACTATGGACCCGTAGGTCTGAGGGAAACTACTCACACTTCATCGGAGAGGCTATGGTGTTGATGTAGAAGCCCTCCGTGATCGATGCCCCCTCCGGCGGAGCTCCGGAACAGGCCCCAAGATGGGATCTCGTGGATACAGAAAGTTACGGCGGTGGAATTAGGGTTTTGGCTCCGTATCTGATTGTTTGGGGGTACGTAGGTATATATAGGAGGAAGAAGTACGTCGGTGGAGCAACAGGGGGCCCACGAGGGTGGAGGGCGCACCTGGGGGGTAGGCGCGCCCCCCTACCTCGTGGCCTCCCTGTTGGTTGCTTGACATAGGGTCCAAGTCTCCTGGATCTTGTTCGTTCCAAAAATCACGTTCCCGAAGGTTTCATTCCGTGGACTCCGTTTGATATTCCTTTTCTTCGAAACCCTAAAATAGGCATAAAAAAATAGCAATTTTGGGTTGGGCCTTCAGTTAGTAGGTTAGTCCCAAAAATAATATAAAAGTGTATAATAAAGCCCAATAATGTCCAAAACAGTAGATAATATAGCATGGAGCAATCAAAAATTATAGATACGTTGGAGACGTATCACACCGCCATGTTCTTCTTCCGCTGCAACTTGGTGATGGTACGATTGTGATCACAACGTGTTATGCATCTTCATATTGATCTTGGGTGATCATAGGTGCAAAAAAAATTCTACTTTGTTTCCCAACAAAATACACTCATCAGAATCTTCATATCAGCCATTGGCATCCCCAAGTATGTGATGGAACGTGACCAGTTTGTAGTTTAAGTTATCCACAATCCGTTATTGCTCTTCTGTCGACAATCCTAGGACTACGACCTTGCTCTTGTCAAAATTGATCTTCAGTCCCGACATAACCTCGAAACAAAGGAGGAGGAACTTAAGATTCACGATGTCAAGGTCCGACCCTTCCACCATAATCATGGAGTCGTCCGCATATTGGTGGTGGGTGACCCCTCCCCAAGGATCGGGTGGCCTGACACCCTAGCTTTATCCAGGATGCCAGCCAGAGCATCAACGACGAGGTTGAAGAGGAGGGTGGAGATCGGGTTCCCTTGCTTTACTCCTGCAGAGGACGCAAAGAATGGTCCCACCTCATCGTTAATATTAATCGTCGTTCTTCCAGACCGAACCAACTTCATGATCCATGAGCGCCATATGTCATCAAAGCCACGACGTTAAAGCACCAACCGCAATAATGACCAATCCAGGCGGTCGTATGCCTTCTGGAAGTCCAACTAGAGAAAGACACCCTTATGGCCACGTGTCTTTACCTCGTGGACAATCTCGTGAAGGTCCAGGATCTCATCATGGATCTATCGCCCCTTCAGAAACGTCATCTAGAGGGGGTGATCCAGCCGCTTCGCTACAGGGGCTAGTCGGGTCGCGCATACTTTCGAAAAAATACACTCAAGTACATTAATCCCCGTGATAGGTCTAAACTGTCTACTGTTCGTAACCCCAACTACTTTGGGGGTCAGGGTAATGACACCATAATTTATTTGGGACATGTCGAAGGTTCCAATGTAGAATTCGTGGAACATCGGCATGATCATCGGCTTAAGGACATTCCATAATTTCTGGAAGAAGGCCACTGGCAAGCCGTCAGGCCCCGGAGCCCTCCCCGCTTTCATAGGGGCGATAGGCCTACCTACCTACCTCTTCCGACGAGAATGGGAGTGTCAATTCTGCATTCTCATGGTCAAAGACTCTGTGCGCGGTTGGCCAGAAGTCCTCCTCCATAAAGAGCCCCTTGAAAAAGGAGTAAACGTGGGATCTATTCTCTTCCGGGTGTTCCAGGAGGGTGTCCCCCTTGCAGAGACACGGAATAGAGAATTTCCGACAACGCCCATTAGCAATCGCCTGCAAGTACGTGGTATTGGCATCCCCTTCAAGGAGCCACTTCTGAACTGATGTCCACATCTGAAGCAAAAATGGTGTTGCAGATCACTCTTGTATGTGTGTCGATGGTTGCATGACAAGTGTTCGACGAAATGCATAAATCAAAAGTAAGTTTTACTCCGTTATATATAGGAGATCGGTTCGGTCCAGCTAAAACTTAGTGAAGTAAATATACTCCACTGAAATTTGCTCCAACGTTTACTCTTCAATTCTTTAGGGATCGGTCAGAAATGCCCTAAGCCCATGGCCTCACGGCAAGCTAAGGCCTCAAGAGTTGTCGGCTCGAGCACGTCAGAACATTTAATGGCCGATGATCCCATATATAATCCGCTTGAATCTCTGCATACCGCACCATACGCGGCAGCATTCGCTGATTTTGCCACAGCCTCGTCCACCTTCAACTTTGCAAAGCCGACCGGCGGAGGGATCCAGCCTCGTCGACGTTGCTTAACTGCTGCTGGGCGTTGTCTGTGTTGCTTCACTTGAGAGGCCTCAAGTTCTTCTATATACCGTGTGATCATTGCGAATTATTAGTTATGCCTATCTTTTTGTACGTGCCGTTTTTTCTACTTCCAAAAATTGTTCACCGAGCATTTGAGAAATGTTTATGGATGTATTGATTTGTTTTCCCGATTTCAAAGAGTATTCATACAAATTTTAAAAAAAGTTTGTGGCATTTAAAAAATGTTCACATGTTTAAAAATACATTCATGCCATTTAAAAAATGTTCAAGAAAATATAAATTTTGTTAGTGTAATTTTGAAAAAAAATTGTAGTTTTCAAATAATTGTTCATGACATCTAAAAATATGTTCATTAGATTTATATAAAGTGTTCACAAAATGTAGATTTGTTCACGTATTAAAAATTATTGTACAATTCATAGAAGTGTTCCTGACACTTAGAAAATGTTCACAGATGTACAAATATGTTCATGACATTTTAAAAATAAGCTCGACATGTGTTTAAGATATGTTTATGTATTTGAAAAACTAATCAAGATGTATTTGAAAAAATATTCTGTGTGTTTTCAAATATTTTTTGGCAGGTATCTAAAAATTGTTTAACATGTATTCTGAAAATGTTGAACATGTATTTATAAAAATGTCAATGGGTATTTAAAAATAACAAAAAACATGAAAAGGAAAAAAATGAAAAAAGAGAAAGAATACCGAAAAACCTGTAAAGAAGAAAATAGAAAAAACGAAAAAAAAAGAACTGGCCGGAATCTTCTCAAAGCCGCTCAGAAGGTTTCCAGAACCGCGGGGGGGTAGAGTGCAGCCTGCGCACGAGAGTTTCTGTCTACACACTTTGATTTTCTTTCTGTGCGCTAACCTTTGATTTGGTCTGCCAGAAAAAAATATAGTTTCATTTGGTCTCGGTGTATTTTATGCATTGCTCGTGCACTGCGGTCTCTGCCTGTTGGAATTTCTCCTCGTCAAAGCGAAATACCATCTAAATATTCTCAGCATCTGTAAATGCTCTTTCTTGAAAAACTTGGCGGCAATGCCGTCGTGTTGACTGAATCTCCAAAGTCTCTGTAAATTTGGTACACCTTGCAATGCTGCCGTGTTGACTGTATCTCGAAGCCTCTGTGAATTGGTGCACCTTGCAATGCTGTCGTGTTGACTGAATCTTGAAGCTCTGTAATTGGCACACCTTGCTTAGTCCAATTCGAATGTTCTCCCCCTGGTCTCTCTGCCGATGATCATAATTTATTTCTCCCGGCCACCACTATGCCACATATATATTGAAACTGCAAATCTCTTGGCAGTAACTTAAATCATATTACGAGTCAAAGTAGACAAATAGATAATGGTGCAACGTTTCTTGTAAAGTATAGAGCCATAACTTCCTTCTCCGCCAATTTCTATCCTTAGTACTCCCTCCATTTCTGTATACAATGCCATTTAATTTTTTGTCAAACTTTGACCTATAATCTTGGTCAATAGAATATAGGTTATATCATCAAAAATATATCATCGAAAAGTTCTTTAAAATATGCATCTAATTACATACATTTTGGCATATATCTAACTTTTTGTTGCTAAAATTAATGGTCAAAATTAAACATAAAAATATGAAATGGCCTTGTAGATAGAAATTGAGGTAGTATTATGCAAATATAGGCTAATTTAGCGCTGATCGTAGTAGGGAGGCCACCAGCGCAACCCAGGACTGCTTAGAGCATCTCCAGCACATCCCGCATAACATCACGACCCACAAAATAATTGTCAAAATACAGGTCGGCGCGGAAAATCCTGCCCGACCAGACACCGCAAACGCGTCCGACCCGTAAATTTTTTGCGGGGCGCGACAAAAGATCTCCCCCAACCTCTAGATTCACGAGGTGGGAGGCCGACCCGAGCTCGGGCCCTATCCGCATTGAGATTTGGCGCGAGGGAAATTTCCGCGCGGCCATTCCCGCTCCCCCCATCCTCCGCCACCATTGCCCCCGCCACCGCCCGCTCCGGTGCATCTTCCCCGGCAGTTCTTCGTCGTCATGGATGACTCCCTGCCGTCCCCCGTCACCGTCGAGGTCCCGCACGCTCAATCCCCTCTGGCGGATCTCGTCGTCGGCCATGTTGGGCCCGCCGTCGCCCAAGGCATCACTGTGCCTGCCTGCAAGAGGCAGGGCAACGTGGTCGTGGAGGGTGGGAATCCGGCTGGCCCCGCCGGGAAGGCCCGCGCTTCGGGCACCGGCGCCACTGCGTGATCCCGGCCGGCAGCGGAGAAGGTCGGCAAGGTCTCAGGCGTAAAGCGGGTCGACGCGGCGGAGCCCGAGCAGACCCCGCGTAACCGACCCGTAAAAGAGCATACTCACCTAATATCTTTTTTTACAGGTCCGTTTTGCGGGATCTGAGTCTGACCTCACCCGCGCCGGCTCGCATACACCCTTGAACTGCAAAAGCCTTATGCAGGCCGATGTTTTAAGGGGTCTCTAGAGTTGCTCTTACCCGGCGCCTAGCATTGGCCTTGTGCTATTTGTCGGTTTTATTAGTCAGCCAAGTTGTACAGAGAAATATGTTGCTCAAGATTGTACCTATTATCCGCTATTATCTTTTTTTTAGCGGATCTCCTTTATCCTTAGTTGTCAATAAAGTTGCGTTCTTGGAAAAAGAAGGTTTTATTAGCTTAGTAGTATGATTTATCAAATTTGCATGCACCCGACAATTAGCCAAAAGCTAATTAACAATATGTAGTATATGCCCCGCCTAAATAAATAAATAAATATTGACATATTGTATAAGCTAAATTTATTACTCCCTCCGTCTCAAAATAAATTACTTAACTTTGTACTAACTAATACAAAGTCAAGTCACTTATTTTGAGACGGATGGAGTATATCGTTTATATACTTGCATGGTTACAATTACATCCATACGTAGGTGTACACAAATTATATACCCAATCTACCCCGAAAAAAAATATACCCGGGAACGTGGCCTATCCTGGGAACGTCGCCTCGAGATAGAACACTCTACTTGGTGGCGCACTCGGGCGGAGCGCCGTCCTTGAACCTCCAGGTGTCCGTGCAGTAGTTGTAGATCATGTAGTTCTTCTGCACCCACTGGAGGCGGTCCAGCGCGGTGGCGTCCAGCTCCTGGTACATCCAGGCGCCGTTGGACCTGGCGCACGCCGCCGCGTCCTGCGACGCGCATCCGCTCGCGGCGAAGCCCTTGTACGACGCCACGAACGGCGCCCGCGACCAGTCCGTCCTCACCCGCCCGCCCTGCGTCGCCCACTCCTCCGCGTCCCACACGCTCGCGTACACCCGCATCGCTTGGCTCCGCGGGTACGCCACCCCCGTCGCCGCCTCCCGGTTCCGGTGCTCCCGGATCGGCGTCCCGTCCACGTAGAACCTGCGTGCATGCATGAGATCTTGTCCTGCGTCGAGGAGAAGAGGTAGAAGAGAGAGACTGATGATGCCGTCGGCATGCTACGTACAGGATGTGCGTGGGGTTCCAGACGACGGAGTAGGTGTGGAAGTCGGCGGTGGGGTCGAACCACATGCGGAACTGCTGCTCCCGGCCGCCCTTGCCCTGGCTGTACACGTTGGTGTGCACCGTGTAGGGCTCCCCGCTCGCGTTCCCCAGGAACTCGAAGTCGATCTCGTCGTGCGCCGACCCCTGCGACGACAGCTGCAATAGAAGTATGGACTCGAATCAGTACAGTACTCCCCGTGCATGATGCCAGTCAACGCGTACGTCCACGTGCGGTCAGTCGTGCAAGGAAACGTACGTAGAAAGTGGCGACGGTGCCGGCGGAGTCGCCGGGGACGAGCTTGATCTGCATGTCGAAGCGGCCGTACAGGTACTGGTTCTTGGACTGGAACCCGGAGCCGGAGGCCCGGTCGAGGGACAGCGTCAGGACGTCGCCGCCGCCGAGGATCTTGCCGCGGCCGTCGCCCCACGTGATGTCCACGTCCTGGTAGAAGTTGCCCGCCGCGCGGGCCGCGCCGGCAAGCAGCAGCAGCAGTGGCAGCACCGAGCACACGACTGTTCTCCTGGGACTCGACGCCATCGTTGGGATTGAATTCTTCTGCACTCGGTATTATATTCCGGTGTGTTTGTGTGAGGCGAGCCGGGTGCAAGTTGTGGGTTTTATAGGCCACTGGGACTGTGGGAGGAGGATGACATCCTCTCATTCCATTCCGTCGATTCCTTTCGTCTATATGGGTAGGAGGAGGATGGTTGGACCAGAGAAAGGGAGGAAGGTTGTACGTGAGCTGGATCGATCAATAGCCCGACGATGCTGACCCGATCAGAAACAACACGGCTTTGTTTGCCAGTTATTTTGCTTCTGGCCCTTGGAATTCTTCGTCTCCAGCAGGAAATCCTTGCATTCGTTTGTTTGGCAGGGTCAGAGCTGCTGGAATTTTATCTATTTTGGGCCTAGTCCAATAGCAGTTTCAGAAATTCCTAATAAATTCTAAAGGCCCACAAAGCCCATTTGTGCAAGGCAAGAGGTGGAACAAAAGTTTAGTCCCATTCCCACATTGCTAGTTTAGAGGAAGTTGGACCTTTTTATAAGGGAGGTTCTTTCCCCACATGTATGAGCATGAGAACAAGAGGGACATCCACACGCGCTCCTCCGCCGTCCGCCCCGCCACGCCTCGCCTCGCCTCGCCGCGGATGAGTGTTTCACCTTCCATCTCCCTTCGTTGCTTCACCTCCCGCCGCAGCCTCTTCGAGAGGTCGCTCCTCTCCAGAGAGACACACCAGACTCACCTTTTGAGTCCTGTACGGGAGAAGGGTTCGGTTCATATATGCAGAAACTATTTACCTTCTCTCTGTCAGAACATATGACTTGTTTTATCTCTATTATATTGCTCATACTTTATCTAGTATTTCTGTTAATAAAATCATTTGGTAAATTGCTCATATTTTCAACAAGAGCGACTCAGCGCGCGTCACCTATTTTGGTCCCGGTTGAGCAGCCGTGTGTACGTGACTCACTGCATGTATCAATGTATCATGGATCATTGATCAGTGTTCAGTACCAGCATGTTATCAGTTAGGAGCGAGATCGAGCCTGTTTCTTTTTCTTTTGGAGATATGATGTGCAAAGTTATGATTAGGCTAGCTAGGCACACGTACATGAGCTCTCCTTGTACGCCAAGTTGTTTACATGTCATGTCCTGTATCAACTAGCTAGCTTGAGACAGCCTTGCATGCTCATCCGATAAGGGGAATTCATTAAGCACCTAATTGTAGGCTAATTAGGAGTGACAATCATGTATCAACACATATTTACGAAGAATCTAATTGCATTGCCTGCTGACGTCGTGACCTTCTTGAAGGCGTCGAAGGGCTGCTCTACTTCTCTCCGCTAGAGACAGCTCCGGGAAACCCCAGACCCGATGAGTCGGACGATGGTGGCGTTTCCATATCGTTCCCCTTTCGAGGGCAAGCTCAACAAGTTGTGACGATTTTTTCTTCTGGTTTTTTGCTAATTAACCGGGTAGCCTTTTTCTTCCTAACTAATGGATAAAACAAATCTCTTGGCCCCGTTTAAAAAAATCATGGCCTAACATTTGCATACATATACATCGGTCATGGTTGCAAGATTTCCACCATACACCTATGTATTATGTCCATTTTATGAAACAATTGTGTAGTATTTACCAAGGCGCGCTTGACGTTTCAAGGTGTTTGATGTTTGACTTTGATTTGGGAAAGCTATCATTGTATTAACCTTACAAATAATTTTACTTTATTTCTGTCTTCATACTTATTTATAGACATATTTTAAATGAAATCATACTCAAAGTTGTATGTCGAAGACCATAAAAGCCAAGCTCACAATATATTTAGGGAAGGAAGGGGTAGCGAACTCTTTTTACCACAGTACAAACGCGAATGGTCATATATGTACACACATACACCCACCATATAAACACACGCACACCTTATGTATGAGCATGTCTGAGATACTGAGCCGGCACAATATCTCGAGATTGACAAAGTCACCACAGACGTCTTCATAGTCGATGGGAACATCTTCTCTCACTGAACGGACATCGCTGGAAGGCCTGAAATAAATTCAAGAAAATATGAGCATCAGTGCCAAGTCTTGGACTTGAACCCTGGTGCTTCCACCACAAGGAATCTAACCATCAGAGCTATGCTCAGATAAGCTACTATATATATATATAAAGGGAATTTGGTGTTCAAACTTTTTTTGCTAGGGAATTTGGTGTTCAATTTTTTTTGGAATGGGAATTTGGTGTTTTGTTGTGTCAATCTAATTGTAATTTGACTAATGCATAAAGAACTATCACTCCGTTTCTAAATATAAGTCTTTTTACATATCTACTTCCTCCGTAAACAAATATAAGAGCGTTTAGGTCACTACTTTAGTGATCTAAACGCTCTTATATTTGTTTACATAGGGAGTACACTTTAAAATACGTCTATATACATCCGTATCTAGTTCATATAGAAATCTCCAAAAAGACTTATAGTATTTAGGAACTGAGCGAGCACACATCTGCATATAGTACATCTTTTGCGTTTTCTGTTGAGATAATTTATTTTCCAAATAAACAAATTTGCTGATTAAAGCAAAGCACATAGTCAAGCTTTTGCGTCGAAGTAGCACACACTTACCACTTACGGGTTCAAGAGAAAGTTGGGTGGGCATCATAGTTGTGCTACGTGGAGAGTCCCAGAGCAACCACCAATGGGAATGTGATCATGGGATATGGTCATCGGGCCACTTAATTTGCACACCGTGCGCCACACACACTAAAGCTAGCTGCTAGAATACGGTGCATTTTATGCCGACCATGGCCAGGCCGGCGCCTCCGCTTTGATTCTTTGAAGTTCCGACCAGAACACCACGGACCCACCGTAGACAGTGCTAGTAGTACGTAGTACACCAATGCATGTGGCACCGGCCGGTAACAATTCCTTGATGCTGATGACCATCATTTCTTTTTGTCTCCCGTGTCGATATGACCCCCTCTCACGTGCAAGCACGGTGCAAGTAATCAAGCACCGAAGGAGTACACGGGTTGCTTCCCAGATCGAACATCCATCGAATAGCAAACCAAAGCCGAACATACATGTGCTCCATTGCATTTTATTGTTGTATAGTTGTGAGATGATAATTGAATATAAGTTGTATATAATTAAATAAAAAGTATTTTTCATGCATGATATTGTATATTGTGGTGGAGCTTTCTTCATGCTTGGCTATATTTAGATGGGCATTTTCCATGCATGTTGTTATATGATAAGGTGACATGCCTTGCACGTCAAGATAAATAAGATAGTGAGGATCAACTATTCTTTAAAAAGATAAAAATTCATCTTACCACCTGGGATAGTTACCCCACATGTCTCATATACTATCATGTGGTATATATAAGATCTCATTTTGTCTCCCGTGTCGATATGCCCCCCTCTCGCATGCATGCACGGTGCAAGTAATCAAGCACCGAAGGAGTACGCGGGTTGCTTCCCAGATCGAACTTCCATCGAATAGCAAAAGCGCTGCCGTCTCTCCAAGTATGATCAAATAGTTGACAACACGTACGTACGTCGCGGTGCCATCAACATCCTGCAGAAATTCCAACGCACGCCGCCCGTATAATCAGCATGCATTGCATGTACGCATGCACATCTCCATCGATCGATCTTGTTCCAGAGGTGCCCTGGCCGAGCACTCCACTCCACTCCACATAGCCTTATCGTCGATCCACCCAACCAAATGCCCATCCCATTTAATCTTCGCCACTATCTTTAGCCCTTGTTGAACCCATCTTTTCCGATAAGATAAAGGAAGGCACGCACCACGCAGGACTACTCGTATTGCAACAGCGCTGGGGACCGGCCGAACGTCGCCGTCGATCAAATGGAGTCACCGATCGGTCCCTAGGCTAGCTAAGCTGATGATCAGGAACATGATTACTGCTAATGGATGTGAACAATGATTGAGTTGTTTCCTTAGTGGTTGCCGAGTACAATCAGGGATACATATATGGGAACGAAGCCCAACTGAATAAAAGAACGTGGGAGGTGGGACTTCAAACAAAATTTATACACAGACTAAAAAGGGCCGGAGGGAGTACTGCATTTTATGCCGACCAGCCAACCATGGCCAGGCCGGCGCCTCCACTTTGAAGTTCCAGCTCGAGCATGCACCGATCCCCATGGACACGTACGTACACAGTACAGCATGCATTCGTGTTACTACGAGAATTGGTTGTAATATATTTTGATGAGATCATAACATGAGAGCCAAAGCCAAACATACATATGCTTCATTGCATTTTATTATATGCAGATTATTGAATATAAGTTGTATAATTAAATAAAAAGTATTTTTCATGCATGATTGCATGTTGTGGTGGACCTTTCTTCATGCTTGGTTATATTTAGGTGGGCCTTTTTCATGCATGTGGTTATATTTTTTTTTCATCCATGTGGTTATATGATGAGGTGACATGCTTGCACGTCAAGATAAATAAGATAATGAGGATAAACTATTTAGGTATACATGTAGGATTTCATTTTGTCTTGCGTGTCCATATGCCGACCTCTCGCATGCATGCATGGTTCAAGTAATCAAGCACCGAAGGAGTACACGGGTTGCTTCCAAGTATATGATGAAATAGTTGACAACGTACACGTACGTACGTACGTCGCGGTGCCATCAACATCCTGCAGAAATTCCAACGCACGCCGCCCGTATAATCAGCATGCATTGCATGTACGCATGCACATCTCCATCGATCGATCTTGTTCCAGAGGTGCCCTGGCCGAGCACTCCACTCCACTCCACATAGCCTTATCGTCGATCCACCCAACCAAATGCCCATGACCCATTCAATCTTCGCCACTATCTTTAGCCCTTGTTAAACCCATCTTTTCCGATAAGATAAAGGAAGGCACGCACCACGCAGGACTACTACTCCTACTCGCATTGCCGCAGTACGCGTTGAGGCCGGCCGAACGTCGCCGTCGATCAAGTGGAGTCGCCGATCGATCCCTGGGCTAGCTAGGGGCTAGCTAAGCTGGTGATGATCATGGGCCGGCCGTTAGTTAAAGTGGGGCAACTTCCCGTGTCTTTTCTAGCCTTGTGCCACTAGCTAGGCTGTTATCGCCATTGGCCACACTAGCGACATTATTACTGCCAATGGACGAGATCACGTCTTGTTGCTGACCGGCGGGTTTACCTCAGAGGGACACGTATGAGACGTAGTTTTCCAGCTTTAGGTAACTGATAATGATGGAACGGTCGTGTCGTTTGTTAGCTAGCCCAGAGTAAGGCTTGACTGTTGCTTTAACTTGGATTATATGGACCGTTGCTTTATTTATAAAGCGTGGCGAAAACCTATTTCAAGAAGGTAATGATGACCACGGAACACCCAACACGTACTCCCAATGCCCAACACCTGGTACTTGGTTTCTAGCACCAGTTATCTTTCTTTTCTGAGTTCTTTTTTGTTTTCGCAAGGAAATATTAACTGGTGGATGTTCGCCGGCGGAGGTCCCAGCGAACGCCCGCACAACCATGTGATCGGTATCGAACAAAATGACATTTAAAAGACACACACATTGCGTTCACCGGCAATCCTTTCCTATACATGGCAAGTTTCCCTTCTGTGCATGGCAAATCCCTAATAAACGCATGGCATTTTTTGGTTGGTTTAGGGCGTATTCGGTAATCCTCCACAACTCCACAACCCAAAACCAGCAGCCAGCTTCTCGTTAAAAATCCTGGAGTTAGACATACGTTCGCCTCGACAGTTTCTACTTCCGGTCGCTAAAGCTGGCTGACAGCCAATTTACGTGACTGGCCCATTAGTGCTGCAGCCCATTTATGCCAGTAGCCCATGAAGAGATGAGGTAACGACGAGATGAGAGGAGGAAACAGAGCGAACCGGTAGCTTGCAATTCACTTGGCGGTGCCATTACACTGTAATATTCTTTTTTTTTTGCGGGTTACACTGTAATATTCGACAACTCCAGCTTCCCTATTTTGGTGGAGCGCTGATTTCCCAGCTCCTCGACTCCTCACATTTTGTACTGAGAAAATAGCCAGCTTCTCTCAGGAGACTCCAGAAGTTTGACCGTTCGGTTCAACTCTGGACGTGGAGTTGGAGGAGCCAGGAGCTGGAGAGCTCCCGAACACACCCTTAGCATGGCAACTCCCGTGTTTGCTGGTAATTTTGCTCTCGGCGAACGTTCGCCAGATATTCTCGTCCTTTTATAAAGGGGAAGAAGTTCTCTCTCAGTCCGTGAATGGACCAACACACAAAGACTTCAAATCTAAGAGCATTGTGATGAAACTAATAAACTTGTAATACCAAAAACAAAGTGACAAAAGTTTGTCGAAGTACATCCACCTTCTGCAAAATCAACCGTACAGGCGAATGAACTTAAAATGAGAACACTTAGAGGGCTATATCAAGGATTTGAAGCCAGGTCCAACAAATGAAGGTTATAGCAACGACATCCATTCCAAGAAGCAAATTGCTATCTTTCAGCACAACGGTTTGAAAGAGAAATAGAAAATGCGTCTACTTTTATCCCCCAACTAACTGATTTATCCAGTTTACATACCTTAAGTTTAAACTAGGCATTCTGCAAGTTGAACTTTTAAAACTAGACTAGTTTCATCCCTCAATCAAACTAATTAGAGTGGTTTCTCCGATGACGTGACGATGTATTTTCACCAGGGACAGACACACCAGAAAAAGAGTACATCACAATGATGGAGAGGCAACCCCCTCTAGAAAAAAAACAAAAGACTAAACACAAACAAAAAAGTGACTAAAACAAAATAGAAGTTCAGGCAACCAAAAGTAGCAAGACCAGAAATTTATTATACCACTTTTGACTATCAATTTATATGAAAAAAGACTGATTGAACTTTCCAACGGACTCATTCCATCAGTAAATGATTGAATGGGATTAGCTTGGGCACCATCACTTCTCTACATACTTGCTTTCAGAGCTAGACGCCGAAGAGTCACAGACCGACCATAGACCCTGTTCAATAAGTGGAACATCCCCAAAGCGGAATTGACCGGTGGTAGTTGGTCGTAACCCATTGGAAACTCTCTTTGAGATTCATTATCTGTCCCGAGCGTAGCATACAACTTCCTGTTGTACTTGCATTCTGCCAAACTATATTTATCAACTATAGGAAATTGGCTTGGTCCGATAAGCTAATTATAGGTCCTTCTCTCCATCCTTTGGAGATTCAGGGATAATGAATCAATTGAACACGTCATCTGCTCATGATATAGAAGAAGAAGAAATGTCAGAAGAAAGCAGCAGCAGATACTACGATTTTATTTTTGACCATATCGGATCTTATTTAGCTTTTATGAGTTGATTGGTGCATGTAACACAAATCAATTAGGCCCAATTTGGAGCAAAGGAAAAAACATAGCAATTTGGGAGGATATGAGTTCTATAGAATTTTTCCTTTCGTATCGCTTGCGGCAAGGGAATTGCTGGACTGTGTTATTCCATAGGAATATAGGCGGAAACCAAATATGAGGTCCTACCTCATGTTTCCTTCTCTTTGTATCTACAATCTCTGCATGACATTCAAACGACAGTTTTCTAGTTTCTCGTGGTTCATTCTAATTCCTGCGTATTTTCTATTTCTATGTTTTGAATTTCTGTGTTTTTGGGGTGTGGGGGGCTAATTAGCATCTCATTTCGACGGCGCCGGTCGAAAACTCAGACCCTCCTGACGACTCACGTCTACCATCTGATTTCACGGCTCATGATGCTCTAGGGTTTTGATGAGTTTTGAGGGGCATCTCTGACATCAGATGCATTTTGTAGGCAGAGACAGAGGAATAGTTCGTGCACGTATGCCCAGCAGGCTAGCAGCATCCCGCACAATTCCCAACACATGGGCTAGAAATCGAGAATGATTGTTGGGTGATGCTGAGGCTGCCCGTAATGGGAGTATGATAGGTAGTATCATGCATGTCAACTAAGCAATTTTGATGAGGTGGCATAGAATTAAATAAAGAAAGAGAGGCTTGAGTATCATATCATGATATCGTATCATATTAAATGATGTGCTACTTTGTGTCATGCATGACAATAAATGTGGTCCTCTATGATACCAACATATGATACTATGCATTAGGGATGTAGTATCATACTCCCTCCGTCCTTTAAAGAGTGTACTTCCAACTTTCTTGAAAAGTCAAATTTTTTTATGTTTGACCGTGTTTATATAATAATACATCAACATTTATGCCATCAAATTAGTAGCATTAGATTCGTGATAAAATATACTTTCATCATATACCTATTTAATTTCACAAACATTGATATATTTTTGCACAAACTTGGTCAAATTTTGAGATAGTTTGACTCTTCAACAAAGTTGAAAGTACACTCTTTAAAAGACGAAGGGAGTAGACTAGTATCATATACATGATACTACTATATGATACTCCCCATTACAACCAGCTTGATGAGTTCGGTCGAGCATGGGCCGCCGATGGAGCGAAGGGCGGCTCGATCGGTCGTTGGCGGTCACTCAAATCGCTTGGCCACACCTCGAAAATTGAACATCACTGTCGACCGGCCTGTCTCCTTGTGCATTTGCCCTTTTCTTACCGGACATCACGATCAACTTTTCTTTACTGGTGCTCGCTTGCACTTCCTCCTCTAGGCTGGAACAAACACAATCTTGTACTAGTAGGCTCTAGCCAAGATCTATCTCCAGTTTCTACTCAGGCTCAGCGGTGCACAACTTCACACTTTTAGACGCTCTGCGCATTCGAGCAACGCACGAATGTACGTATGTTCAGGCAAAGCTGAAGTTAACCTGGCAGAAAGGAAGGAAGGAACTGAACGAAAGCGTGCTCTGTCCATGCACCTGTCAGTCAGCGTGTCACACCAAATCAATCGACGAAACGGCATACCAGCCTCCAACGCCCGATCGTGCCTGCCCTACCGGTGCTACGACGTCGCGTGCCCGGCCACGCGAACCCTAATTAGTCTGTGAAGCATATCTGCATGCGTGGATGGAGACGACACGCTGGGCAGACCATTCATTATCCATATGTAGTACGTGCCATCGACCGGACTGTGCACCAACCGGGACATGCACACACGTCGAGTTCACGGGAGACTTGGATTGGACGGAGGCACGCCCAACGTCCGTCCTTTCCATCTTCCATGAATGCTCCTGCCAGACCTATATATCTCTGCCGTGCCGGTATGCATGACAAACCGTATACAGACCCATCACGAGAACGGCGTACGCCGCCGTATTCAGGAGGCGAGCTGGAGGCAGCTGGCCGGGACTAGGCCCTCTCTGTCGTCGACCAATTCCGTTGATCTCCCAACAGTAGTACTGTATTTGCTAGTGGTCGCCGTGCGTGCATGTAAATCGCCAGCACTGTCGGAAAGGGGGGCGTGGGAGAACCGTGGGGAGCTCAATTTTGATTTTTTGAGGGAGGGTGCTGAGCTGATGAAGATAATGCTGGGAGAATTTTTGAATTGTTTGCACATCCGTTTCTGTTTATTGGTCAAGTGTCGTCGCGGGTTGATGCGTCGATGGGAACGTTGGATGGACAGACAGACACGCTGTACTGTGCATATGCAGATCGGAACAAGTGTATGGTCGCACATGACTACCTGGGCTCTTTCCTTGTTTTTGGATGTTTTTCGAATGACCCAAAACAGGATTAGTATAGTCTGGATAAGCAGAGGAGTAAATCAACTACTTAGTTTGTTGAACCGTACAATAGAAGAGTCAGTAAGGACGAACCAACCTATAATTGGATGGTTAGACGGACAGTGGTATTCCCGGCCCATCAGGTTTCAAGTCCCGATGCTTACATTTATCCTCAAATTATGGCGTCTACAGTGACTTCGTAAAATCTCAAAATTATATGGCGGCTCAGTCTCTCGGAGGTGCTTATAGGGATAGGATGTGCGTATATATGCTCATAGGGATGAGTGTATGCGTGTATATATGAGCATTTGCAGAGAGGAGAAGAAAGATTCTTAAAAAAGGTGAAAAATATCTTTTTTCTTCTTCTAAATTCAGTATAAAAGTAGACGCTCATATACACTCGTATCTATAAACGCACAACCTGTAGTCTAATTCCACACAAAAACTAACAATCCGAGCCACACCCGGTTCGCAATATCTTCTTAAATATGAAGACAAAATAATGTACCATTTATGTTTCAATTTTGTTCACACAATTTTGAGACGTGCCATTCTATAGCACAACAAAAGAAGGGCATATGGGTGACCCACTTGGCTTTCATTCTGGTTTGGCATCAAATAAAAAACTCATACCATTTTGGGAAAATGTTCTGACCTATCATAAAAATGTTGTGTACCAACATTTTCTCTCACCTGTGTCCATCGAATATATTTCGAAAGGAATGCTCATGTGTTAACCAACATGTTCTTGTATTTTAGAAAAATATTCACGACCTTTAAAAGTGTTTATCTGTGTCAACGACCTGTAATACTTGTTTCAATACCTAAAATTTCTACATATGAAAAGAAAAAATATTAATATATTCCACCATACATTAAAATTATTATTTCTTTTTAGAACGTCTACTAATACTGAATAATACATGTTAATGAACAGTAATATTTTTCCAGCTATATGAAGATAACACACAGGTCAAAGAAAATATAATGTTTTTTTATTTCTAGTAAAATTTAAAAAATGCAAATGAAAACAAAAATGATAAATAATTCTTGAAAAAGAAAACAATGATAAAAACTGAAAATTAAAAATAAAATAAGTAGGAAAAACAAAAACAAAACCAAAAGAAGTATTAAGGAAAACACAAAGGTAAAACCGAATGCAAAATAAGAAAGCGGTCCCTCAAAAAATAAACTGACATGAGCCGGAACCCAGCACAGATGGGCATGTGGTCATGCGTATTTTGGACAAGGTTGGGATACGATTTGCAGAATCTAGAGTCCAAAAATTAATTTGTTTGAAAGTTCTATCTTCTCCGCAAACCACATGACATGAGGTATCAGCCTAGCCCATGTTTTTCATGGTCGAATATCATCCCAAAAAAGTGGCTAGCTTTTGTGTCGCTTGTAGCGAGCCATAAACCTAGCTCCCCTACATGTGAGCAGTAAATTCATAAAAAAGTAGTAAATTCAAAAAAAATGTTTTTAATCAAGATGCTCAAATGCTAGTGTCTGCAAAAGTTTGTGGTGAAATGATATCCGAGAAGCTATCAGAAAAAAGCAAAATTTGCATGTCAAAGAAACTTTGAAAAAGGGCATTGTTAATGCCCGGTTTTGTTTTTTCTTGTCGATAATTCATTCAATATCAATTTACCATGAAAATATTTTTTTACTAACACCATGAAAATATTTCACGTGCCTAGTGCACTAGAGCATCTTAGATGCCAACAAATTTAAGTATTTTTGAATTGTTATGCATTTTTTATGTGTTTACTATTCATCGGAGCTGATCAACCTGGACTCGGTCGCGGATTACCGATTCTATTAATATTAATTAATCAATTAATAAATAAGTAAATAATAATAATAATATGTTTCAAGAAATGCATGGTTACACAATTCAAATGGTTTGTGCAATTTAAAAGTGCTTATAAAGTTCTTAATGTTCTTGAGTGTGAAGCTTTTGCAAGAATAAAATTAAATATATGACAAAAAAGTTACATGTTGTTCTACAAAAACAATATGTTATTTCCTTAGGGAAAGAATAACCATATATTCTTGAATTAATATCGATGTTTAGAACATAAGTATTCAAGTGTTCATAAAAATGTTCTAGTATATCTCGAGACTAATATATTTTTGCTAGGGAAAACAAAGAACAAAAATAATAAAACGGGAAATGCAACATTGCTGGCGTAATGGCCCGACACATGTAGCCATGTTGGGTAACAATTTTTTTGAACACATTATAGATGCGGACGCTCATACATATGCACATACACTCACCCTTATAAATGCACGTAGACCCTAACAACTGAGAGCGGACATTATTTATGATACATCATCACCATGTCAGACATCTCAATGTTTTGAAACTCCAGTGAAAAGCTTAGACCCATTTCTCACAAAACTGGGACAACTGATGCCCGTCATATGTTTTCAAAGCCTTGTTATAGGGTCAACTAGTGAGTAATCTTGATTCAACGGCTATTGCATCAAATTGGCGCCACTTTGCACAGGAAGGAGCTCGCCAAAGTTTCCTTGGTGCCTACTCCCTCCGTTTCATATTACTCGATGCTGATTTAATACAACTTTGTACTAAATCAGCAACAAGTAATATGAAACGGAGGGGGTACCATTTAGAGCACACGTACATTATGTTTTGTGACCGTAAGGTTCCTGTCCGAATGGAAGCACACCCGACGACGCATGAGCTTGATCCAGCTCGTGTCGTGGCGGAGTCACGTGTGTATGCACATTTAGCGACCACTGGGCCAGCTGTATGTCCATGGCACCACACGGGTGAGTGACCTGCTTACTACGGAGGGGGATGGCTCGGACCATGCTAAGATTGATACAATGTTCACTCCTGACGATGCTCAAGATATCAAGCAGATCCCGATAGGTGGTGCAGAGGTAGAAGACTATATGGCATGGAATTACACGAAAGACGGTGTGTACACTGTTCGGTCAGGTTATCACCTCTTAATGAACATGAGGAGGGCGACCAACGGACGGCCAGAAGCCTCGTCAACGGTGCATACCCACAAGAGCTAGTTAGCTCTCTGGGGTACCCACTGTTGGAAATATACCCTAGAGGCAATAATAAATTAGTTATTATTATATTATATTTCATTGTTCATGATAATCGTTTATTATCCATGCTAGAATTGTATTGATAGGAAACTCAGATACATGTGTGGATACATAGACAACACCATGTCCCTAGTAAGCCTTTAGTTGACTAGCTCGTTGATCAATAGATGGTTACAGTTTCCTGACCATGGACATTGGATGTCGTTGATAATGGGATCACATCATTAGGAGAATGATGTGATGGACAAGACCCAATCCTAAGCCTAGCACAAAGATCGTGTAGTTCGTATGCTAAACCTTTTCTAATGTTAAGTATCATTTCCTTAGACCATGAGATTGTGCAACTCCCGGATACCGTAGGAGTGCTTTGGGTGTGCCAAACGTCACAACGTAACTGGGTGGCTATAAAGGTACAATACGGATATCTCCAAAAGTGTCTGATGGGTTGGCACGAATCGAGACTGGGATTTGTCACTCCGTGTAACGGAGAGGTATCTCTGGGCCCACTCGGTAGGACATCATCATAATATGCACAATGTGACCAAGGAGTTGATCACGGGATGATGTGTTACGGAACGAGTAAAGAGACTTGCCGGTAACGAGATTGAACAAGGTACCGGGATACCGACGATCGAATCTCGGGCAAGTATCGTATCGCTAGACAAAGGGAATTGTATACGGGATTGATTGAATCCTTGACATCGTGGTTCATCCGATGAGATCATCGTGGAGCATGTGGGAGCCAACATGGGTATCCAGATCCCGCTGTTGGTTATTGACCGGAGAGATGTCTCGACCATGTCTGCATGACTCCCGAACCCGTAGGGTCTACACACTTAAGGTTCGATGACGCTAGGGTTATAGGGAAAGTATGTACGCGGTTACCGAATGTTGTTCAGAGTCCCGGATGAGATCCCGGACGTCACGAGGAGTTCCGAAATTGGCCGGAGGTAAAGATTGATATATAGGAAGTATGGTTTTGGCCACCGAAAGTGTTTCGGGCATCACCGGTAGTGTACCGGGACCACCGGAGGGGTCCGGGGGTCCACCAGGTGGGCCCACCAGCCCCGGAGGCCTACATGGGCCAATAGTGGGAAGGGACCAGCCCCTACGTGGGCTGGGGCGCCTCCCACCATGGCCCAAGGCGCAAGGGAGAGTGGGGGGGGGGCAAACCCTAGGTCCAGATGGGCCTTAAGGCCCACCCTAGGTGCGCCCCCTCTCTCCCCCTTGGCCGCAACCCTAGATGGGTTTTGGGGCTGCTGCCACCCCTAGGGAGGGAACCCTAGATGGGGGCGTAGCCCCTCCCCTTCCCCTATATATACTTGAGGTATTGGGGGCTGCAACATATGCGAGATCATCTCCCTCTTGGCGCAGCCCTACCTCTCTCCCTCCTCGTCTCTCGTAGTGCTTGGCGAAGCCCTGCTGGAGTTCCGTGCTCCTCCACCACCACCACGCCGTCGTGCTGCTGCTAGACGGAGTCTTCCCCAACCTCTCCTTCTCCCCTTGCTGGATCAAGGCGTAGGAGACGTCATCGAGCTGCACGTGTGTTGAACGCGGAGGCGTCGTGGTTCGGCGCTTAGATCAGATTCAACCGCGATCTGAATCGCTTCGAGTACGACTCCTTCATCCGCGTTCTTGCAACGCTTCCGCTTAGCGATCTACAAGGGTATGTAGATGCACTCCCCTTCCCCTCGTTGCTAGATTACTCCATAGATTGATCTTGGTGATGCGTAGAAAATTTTAAATTTCTGCTACCATCCCCAACAGTGACATCACGAGCCAGGTCTATGCGTAGTTTCTATGCACGAGTAGAACACAAGTTGTTGTGGGCGTCGATTTTGTCAATTTACTTACCGTTACTAGTCTTATCTTGATTCGGCGGCATCGTGGGATGAAGCGGCCCGGACCGACCTTACACGTACGCTTACGTGAGACTGGTTCCATCGACTGACATGCACTAGTTGCATAAGGTGGCTAGCGGGTGTTTGTCTCTCCCACTTTAGTCGGATCGGATTCGATGAAAAGGGTCCTTATGAAGGGTAAATAGAAATTGACATATCACATTGTGGTTTTGGCGTAGGTAAGAAACGTTTTTGCTAGAAACCTATAGCAGCCACGTAAAAACTTGCAACAACAATTAGAGGACGTCTAACTTGTTTTTGCAGCATGTGCCGTGTGATGTGATATGGCCAAAAGGATGTGATGAATGATATATGTGATGTATGATATTGATCATGTTCTTGTAATAGGAATCACGACTTGCATGTCGATGAGTATGACAACCGGCAGGAGCCATAGGAGGTGTCTTAATTTATTTATGACCTGCGTGTCAACATAAACGTCATGTAATTACTTTACTTTATTGCTAAAGCGTTAGCCATAGTAGTAGAAGTAATAGATGACGAGACAACTTCAAGAAGACATGATGATGGAGATCATGGTGTCATGCCGGTGACAACGATGATCATGGAGCCCCGAAGATGGAGATCAAAAGGAGAAAAATGATATTGGCCATATCATGTCACTATTTGATTACATGTGATGTTTATCATGTTTTACATCTTATTTGCTTAGAATGACGGTAGCTTAAATAAGATGATCCCTCACTAAAATTTCAAGAAAAGTGTTCCCCCTAACTGTGCACCGTTGAGAAGGTTCATTGTTTCGAAGCACCACGAGATGATCGGGTGTGATAGATTTTAACGTTCGAATACAACGGGTGTTGATGAGCCTAGCATGTACAGACATGGCCTCGGGACACATGCGAAACACTTAGGTTGACTTGACGAGCCTAGCATGTACAGACATGGCCTCGGAACACGGAAGACCGAAAGGTCGAACATGAGTCGTATAGAAGATACGATCAACATGAGATGTTCACCGTTGATGACTAGTTCGTCTCACGTGATGATCGGACACGGCCTAGTCGATTCGGATCATGTTTCACTTAGATGACTAGAGGGATGTCTATCTGAGTGGGACTTCATTAAATAATTTGATTAGATGAACTCAATTATCATGAACATAGTCTAAATTGTCTTTGCAAATATCTTGTAGATAAATAGCTCACGTTGTAGCTCCCTTTTTCAATACGTTCCTAGAGAAAGACCAAGTTGAAAGATATTGTAAGCAATCATGCAGAGTGGGTCCATAGTCCGAGGAGTGTCCTCACTGCTACACAGAAGGCCTACGTCTTTGATGCACCGCTCGATGTGCAAACCCTTACAACGTTGTGTGTGGATGTTGTGAACACCTGACAGACACATCCTGATGACTACTTGATAGTTTAGTGCACCATACTTCACGGCTTAGAATCGGGATTCCAATGACGTTTTGAACGCCATAAGACATATGAGATGTTCCAAGAGCTGAAATTGGGATTTCAGGCTCATGCCCTTGTTGAGAGGTATGAGACCTCTGACAAGTTCTTTTGCCAACAAGATGGAGGAGAATAGCTCAGCTAGTGAGCATGTGCTCAGAATGTCTGGGTGCTACAATCACTTAAATCAAGTGGGAGTTAAACTTCCAGATAAGATAGTGATTGCTAGAGTTCTCTAGCCACTATCACTAAGCTACTAGATCTTCGTGATGAACTATGACATGCAAGGGATGGAATTGATCCTGGAGCTGTTCGCGGTGCTTAAGACCGCAAAAGGTAGAAATCAAGAAGGAGCATCAAGTGTTGATGGTTTAACAAGACCACTGGTTTCAAGAAGGGCAATGGCTAGAAGGGAAACTTCATGGATGGCAAGCCAGTTGCCGCTCTAGTGAAGGAACCCAAGGTTGAACCCAAACCCGAGACTAAGTGCTTCTATTGTAAGGGGAACGGTCAGTGGTAGCGGAATTACCCCAAATGCATGGTAGATAAGAAGGCTGGCAACTTCAACAAAGTATATATGTGTTATTAATGTGTACCTCACTAGTACTCCTGGTAGCACCTGGGTATTGGATACCGGTTCAGTTGCTATTGTTGGTGACTTGAAGCAAAAGCTAGGGACTAAACGGAGACTGGCTAAGGGCGAGGTGACAATGTGTGTTGGAAGTGTTTCCAAAGTTGATGAGATCACCATCGCACGCTCCATCTGCCTTCGGGATTAGTATTGAACCTAGATAAATGTTATCAGGTGTCTACGTTGAGCATGAATATGATTAGATCATGTTCATTGCAATATGGTTATTCATTTAAATTAGAGAATAAAGGTTATTCTGTTTACATGAATAATACCTTTCATGGTCATGCACCCTATGTCAATGGTTCATTGAACCTCGGTCGTGGTAATACACATGTTCACGCCAAAAGATGTAGAGTTAATGATGATAGTACCACTTTCTTGTGGCACTACCGCTTAGGTCATATTGGCGTAAGATGCATGAAGAAACTCCATGTCGATGGATGTTTGGAGTCACTTGATTTTGAATCGCTTGACACATGCGAGATATGCCTCATGGGCAGGATGACTAAGACCCCGTTTTCAGGTACAATGAAACGGGCAAGTGACTTGTTGGAAATCATACATGCTGATGCGTGTGATCCAATGAGAATTGAAGCGTGCGGTGGATATCGCTATTTTCTCATCTTCACTGACGATTTGAGTAGATATAGGTATATTTACTTAATGAAGCACAAGTCTGAAACGTTTGAAAAGTTCAAGCGATTTCAGAGTGAAGTTAAGAATCATCATAACAAGAAGATCAAATTCCTACGATCTGATCAATGAGAATTTCTGAGTTATGAGTTTGGCAAACACTTAAGACATTGTGGAATTGTTTCACAGTTGAAGCCACCTGGAACACCATAGCGTAATGGTGTGTCCGGACATCGTAATCGAACCTTATGAGATATGGTGTGATCTATGATGTCTCTTACCGATCTACCGCTATTATTTTGAGGTTATGCATTAGAGACAACTGAAGGAAATATGCCATAGAGGCAATAATAAAGTTATTATTTATTTCCTTATATCATGATAAATGTTTATTATTCATGCTAGAATTGTATTAACCGGAAACATAATACATGTGTGAATACATAGACAAACAAAGTGTCACTAGTATGCCTCTACTTGACTAGCTCGTTAATCAAAGATGGTTATGTTTCCTAACCATGAACAAAGAGTTGTTATTTGATTAACGGGATCACATCATTAGTTGAATGATCTGATTGACATGACCCATTCCATTAGCTTAGCACCCGATCGTTTAGTATGTTGCTATTGCTTTCTTCATGACTTATACATGTTCCTATGACTATGAGATTATGCAACTCCCGTTTGCCGGAGGAACACTTTGTGTGCTACCAAACGTCACAACGTAACTGGGTGATTATAAAGGAGCTCTACAGGTGTCTCCAAAGGTACATGTTGGGTTGGCGTATTTCGAGATTAGGATTTGTCACTCCGAATGTCGGAGAGGTATCTCTGGGCCCTCTCGGTAATGCTCATCACATAAGCCTTGCAAGCACTGCAACTAATATGTTAGTTGTGAGATGATGTATTAAAGAACGAGTAAAGAGACTTGACGGTAACGAGATTGAACTAGGTATTGGATACCGACGATCGAATCTCGGGCAAGTAACATACCGATGACAAAGGGAACAACGTATGTTGTTATGCGGTCTGACCGATAAAGATCTTTGTAGAATATGTAGGAGCCAATATGGGCATCCAGGTCCCGCTATTGGTTATTGACCGGAGACGTGTCTCGGTCATGTCTACATTGTTCTCGAACCGTAGGGTCCGCACGCTTAACGTTACGATGACAGTTATTATGAGTTTATGCATTTTGATGTACCGAAGTTAGTTCGGAGTCCCGGATGTGATCACGGACATGAAGAGGAGTCTCGAAATGGTCGAGACATAAAGATTGATATATTGGAAGCCTATATTTGGATATCGGAAGTGTTGCGGGTGAAATCAGGATTTTACCGGATTACCGGGAGGTTACCGGAACCCCCCGGGAGCCATATGGGCCTTATTGGGCCTTAGTGGAAAGGTGAAAGGGGCTGCCCATGGTGGGCTGCGCGCCTCCCCCCTCCCCTAGTCCTATTAGGACTAGGAGAGGTGGCCGGCCACCTCTCTCTCTCTTTCCCCCTTGGGAATCCTATTTGGAATAGGATTGGGGGGGGAGTCCTACTCCCGGTAGGAGTAGGACTCCTCCTGCGCCCTCCTCCTGGCCGGCCGCACCCTCCCCCTTGGCTCCTTTATATACGGAGGCAGGGGCACCTCTAGACACACAAGTTGATCATTGAGATCATTCCTTAGCTGTGTGCGGTGCCCCCTGCCACCATATTCCACCTCGATCATATCGTTGTAGTGCTTAGGCGAAGCCCTGCGTCGATAATACATCAAGATCGTCACCACGCCGTCGTGCTGACGGAACTCCTCCCCGAAGCTTTGCTGGATCGGAGCCCGGGGATCGTCATCGAGCTGTACGTGTGCTAAGAACTCGGAGGTGCCGGAGTAACGGTGCTTGGATCGGTCGGATCGGGAAGAAGACGTATGACTACTTCCTCTACGTTGTGTCAACGCTTCCGTTGTGATCTACAAGGGTACGTAGATCAGACTCTCCCCCTCGTTTCTATGCATCACCATGATCTTGCGTGTGCGTAGGAAATTTTTTGAAATTACTACGTTCCCCAACGGTGGTATCAGAGCCTAGGTTTTATGGTCTGATGTTATTTGCACGAGTAGAACACAAGTGTGTTGTGGGCGATACAAGTCATACTGCCTACCAGCATGTCATACTTTGGTTTGGCGGTATTGTTGGATGAGACGACCCGGACCAACATTACGCGTACGCTTACGCGAGACCGGTTCCCCCGACGTGCTTTGCACATAGGTGGCTTGCGGGCGACTGTCTCTCCAACTTTAGTTGAACCGAGTGTGGCTACGCCCGGTCCTTGCGAAGGTTAAAACGGAGTCTATTTGACAAACTATCGTTGTGGTTTTGATGTGTAGGTGATATTGGTTCTTGCTTAAGCCCGTAGCAGCCACGTAAAACTTGCAACAACAAAGTAGAGGACGTCTAACTTGTTTTTGCAAGGCATGTTGTGATGTGATATGGTCAAGACATGATGCTGAATTTTATTGTATGAGATGATCATGTTTTGTAACTGAGTTATCGACAACTGGCAGGAGCCATATGGTTGTCGCTTTATTGTATACAATGCAATCGCGATGTAATGATTTACTTTATCATTAAGCGGTAGCGATAGTCGTGGAAGCATAAGATTGGCGAGACGACAACGATGCTACGATGGAGATCAAGGTGTCGCGCCGGTGACGATGGTGATCATGACGGTGCTTCGGAGATGGAGATCACAAGCACAAGATGATGATGGCCATATCATATCACTTATATTGATTGCATGTGATGTTTATATTTTATGCATCTTATCTTGCTTTGATTGACGGTAGCATTATAAGATGATCTCTCACTAAATTATCAAGAAGTGTTCTCCCTGAGTATGCACCGTTGCGAAAGTTCTTCGTGCTGAGACACCACGTGATGATCGAGTGTGATAGGCTCTACGTTCAAATACAACGGGTGCAAAACAGTTGCACACGCGGAATACTCAGGTTATACTTGACGAGCCAAGCATATACAGATATGGCCTCGGAACACGGGGACCGAAAGGTCGAGCGTGAATCATATAGTAGATATGATCAACATAGTGATGTTCACCAATGAAACTACTCCATCTCACGTGATGATCGGACATGGTTTAGTTGATTTGGATCACGTGATCACTTAGAGGATTAGAGGGATGTCTATCTAAGTGGGAGTTCTTAAGTAATATGATTAAATTGAACTTAAATTTATCATGAACTTAGTCCTGGTAGTATTTTGCAAATTATAGTGTAGATCAATAGCTCGCGTTGTTGCTTCCCTGTGTTTATTTTGATATGTTCCTAGAGAAAATTGTGTTGAAAGATGTTAGTAGCAATGATGCGGATTGGATCCGTGATCTGAGGTTTATCCTCATTGCTGCACAGAAAAATTATGTCCTTGATGCACCGCTAGGTGACAGACCTATTGCAGGAGCAGATGCAGACGTTATGAAACGTTTGGCTAGCTCAATATGATAACTACTTGATAATTTAGTGCACCATGCTTAACGGCTTAGAATCGGGACTTCAAAGACGTTTTGAACGTCATGGACCATATGAGATGTTCCAGGTATTGAAGTTAATATTTCAAGCAAATACCCAAGTTGAGAGATATGAAGTCTCCAACAAGTTCTATAGCTAAAAGATGGAGGAGAATCGCTCAACTAGTGAGCATGTGCTCAGATTGTCTGGGTACTACAATCATTTGAATCAAGTGGGAGTTAATCTTCCAGATAAGATAGTGATTGACAGAATTCTCTAGTCACCATCACCAAGTTAGTAGAACTTCGTGATGAACTATAATATGCAAGGGATAACGGAAACAACTCCCAAGCTCTTCGTGATGCTGAAATCAACGAAGGTAGAAATCAAGAAAAACATCAAGTGTTGATGGTTGACAAGATCACTAGTTTCAAGAAAAGGGCAAAGGGAAGAAGGGGAACTTTAAGAAGAACGGCAAGCAAGTTGCTGCTCAAGTGAAGAAGCCCAAGTCTAGTCCTAAGCCTGAGACTAAGTGCTTCTACTGCAAAGGGACTGGTCACTGAAAGCGGAACTACCCTAAGTGATTGGCGGATAAGAAGAATGGCAAAGTGAACATAAGTATATTTGATATACATGTTATTGATGTGTACTTTACTAGTGTTTATAGCAACCCCTCAGTATTTGATACTGGTTCAGTTGCTAAGAGTAGTAACTCGAAACGGGAGTTGCAGATAAACAGAAACTAGTAAAAGTCAAGGTGACGATGTGTGTTGGAAGTAGTTCCAAGATTGATATGATCATCATCGCACCCTCCCTATACTTTCAGGATTAGTGTTGAAACTAAATAAGTGTTATTTGGTGTTTGCGTTGAGCATGAATATGATTTGATCATGTTTATTGCAATACGGTTATTCATTTAAGTTAGAGAACAATTGTTGTTCTGTTTACATGAATAAAACCTTATATGGTTACACTCCCAATGAAAATGGTTCATTGGATCTCAATCGTAGTGATACACATATTCATAATATTGAAACCAAAAAAATGCAAAGTTAATAATGATAAGTGCAACTTATTTGTGGCACTGCCGTTTAGGTCATATTGGTGTAAAGCGCATGAAGAAACTCCATGCTGATGGGCTTTTTGAATCACTTGATTATGAATCACTTGATGCTTGCGAACCATGCCTCATGGGCAGGATGACTAAGACTCCGTTCTCCGGAACAATAGAGCAAGCAACTAACTTATTGGAAATAATACATACTGATGTATGCAATCCGATGAGTGTTGAGGCTCGTGGCAAGTATCATTATTTTCTGACCTTCACAGATGATTTGAGCAGATATGGGTATATCTACTTGATGAAACACAAGTCTGAAACATTTGAAAAGTTCAAAGAATTTCAGAGTAAAGTGGAGAATCATCGTAACAAGAAAATAAAAGTTTCTACGATATGATCGCAGAGGTAAAATATTTGAGTTACGAGTTTGGCTTTTAGTTAAAACAATGTGAAATAGTTTCACTACTCACGCCACCTGGAACACCACGGTGTAATGGTGTGTCCGAACATCGTAACCGTACTTTATTAGATATGGTGCAATCTATGATGTCTCTTGCCGATTTACCACTATCGTTTTGGGGTTATGCATTAGAGACAGCTGCATTCACGTTAAATAGGGCACCATCTAAATCCGTTGAGACGACACTATATGAACTATGGTTTAGCAAGAAACCAAAGTTGTCGTTTCTTAAAAAGTTTGGGGTTGTGATGCTTATGTGAAAAAGTTTCGTCCTGATAAGCTCAAACCCAAATCGGAAAAATATGTCTTCATAGGATACCCAAAAGTTACTGTTGGGTACACCTTCTATCACAGATCCGAAGGCAAGACTTTTCTTGCTAAATTCGGAAACTTTCTGGAGAAGGAGTTTCTCTCGAAAGAAGTGAGTGGAAGGAAAGTAGAACTTGATGAGGTAATTGTACCTCCTCCCTTATTGGAAAGTAGTACATCACAGAAACTGATTTCTGTGACACCTACACCAATTAGTGAGGAAGCTAATGATGATGATCATGAAACTTCAGATCAAGTTACTACCGAATCTCGTAGGTAAACTAGAGTGAGATCCGCACCAGAGTGGTACGGTAATCCTGTTCTGGAAGTCATGTTACTAGACCATGACGAACTTGCAAACTATGAGGAAGCGATGATGAGCCCAGATTCCGCAAAATGGTTTGAGGCCATGAAATCTGAGATATGATCCATGTATGAGAACAAAGTATGGACTTTGATGGATTTGCCCAATGATCGGCAAGCCATAGAAAATAAATGGATCTTCAAGAGGAAGAGGGACGCTGCTAGTAGTGTTACTATCTACAAAGCTAGAATTGTCACAAAAGGTTTTCGACAAGTTCAAGGTGTTGACTACGATGAGAGTTTCTCACTCGTATCTATGCTTAAGTCTGTTCGAATCATGTTAGCAATTGCCACATTTTATGAAATCTGGCAAATGGATAAACAAAACTGCATTCCTTAATGGATTTATTCAAGAAGAGTTGTATACGATGCAACTAGAAAGTTTTGTCGATCGTAAAGGTGTTAACAAAATATGCAAGCTCCAGCAATCCATCTATGGACTGGTACAAGCATCTCGGAGTTGGAATATACGCTTTGATGAGTTGATCAAAGCATATAGTTTTATACAGACTTGCAGTGAAGCCTGTATTTATAAGAAAGTGAGTGGGAGCACTATAGCATTTCTGATAAGTATATGTGAATGACATATTGTTGATCGGAAATAATGTAGAATTATTCTGTAAAAGCATAAATGAGTGTTTGAAAGGAGTTTTTTTTCAAAGAAAGACTTCGGTGAAGCTGCTTACATATTGAGTATCAAGATCTATAGAGATAGATCAAGACGCTTGATAAGTTTTTTCAATGAGTACATACCTTGACAAGATTTTGAAGTAGTTCAAAATGGAACAGTCAAAGAAAGAGTTCTTGCCTGTGTTGCAAGGTGTGAAATTGAGTAAGACTCAAAACCCGACCACGGCAGAAGATAGAAAGAGAATGAAAGTCATTCCCTATGCCTTGGCCATAGGTTCTATAAAGTATGCCATGCTGTGTACCAGATCTATTGTATACCCTACACTGATTTTGGCAAGGGAGTACAATAGTGATCTAGGAGTAGATCACTGGACAGCGGTCAAAATTATCCTTAGTGAAATAAGGATATGTTTCTCGATTATGGAGGTGACAAAAAGGTTCGTCGTAAAGGGTTACGTCAATGCAAGTTTTGACACCAATCTAGATGACTCTAAGTCTCAATCTGGATACATATTGAAAGTGGGATCAATTAGCTAGAGTAGCTCCATGCAGAGCGTTGTTGACATAGAAATTTGCAAAATACATGCGGATCTGAATGTGGCAGGCCCGTTGATTAAGATTCTCTCACAAGCAAAACATGATCACACCTTAGTACTCTTTGACTGTTAATCACATAGTGATGTGAACTAGATTACTGACTCTAGTAAACCCTTTGGGTGTTGATCACATATCAATGTGAACTATGGGTGTTAATCACATGGTGATGTGAACTATTACTGTTAAATCACATGGCGATGTGAAACTAGATTATTGACTCTAGTGCAAGTGGGAGACTGAAGGAAATATGCCCTAGAGGCAATAATAAAGTTATTATTTATTTCCTTATATCATGATAAATGTTTATTATTCATGCTAGAATTCTATTAACCGGAAACATAATACATGTGTGAATACATAGACAAACAAAGTGTCACTAGTAGGCCTCTACTTGACTAGCTCGTTAATCAAAGATGGTTATGTTTCCTAACCATGAACAAAGAGTTGTTATTTGATTAACGGGATCACATCATTAGTTGAATGATCTGATTGACATGGCCCATTCCATTAGCTTAGCACCCGATCGTTTAGTATGTTGCTATTGCTTTCTTCATGACTTATACATGTTCCTATGACTATGAGATTATGCAACTCCCGTTTGCAGGAGGAACACTTTGTGTGCTACCAAACGTCACAACATAACTGGGTGATTATAAAGGAGCTCTATAGGTGTCTCCAAAGGTACATGTTGGGTTGGCGTATTTCGAGATTAGGATTTGTCACTCCGAATGTCGGAGAGGTATCTCTGGGCCCTCTCGGTAATGCTCATCACATAAGCCTTGCAAGCACTGCAACTAATATGTTAGTTGTGAGATGATGTATTACGGAACGAGTAAAGAGACTTGCCGCTAACGATATTGAACTAGGTATTGGATACCGACGATCGAATCTCGGGCAAGTAACATACCGATGACAAAGGGAACAACGTATGTTGTTATGCGGTCTGACCGATAAAGATCTTCATAGAATATGTAGGAGCCAATATGGGCATCCAGGTCCCGCTATTGGTTATTGACCGGAGACGTGTCTCGGTCATGTCTACATTGTTCTCGAACTGTAGGGTCCGCATGCTTAACGTTACGATGACAGTTATTATGAGTTTATGCATTTTGATGTACCGAAGTTAGTTCGGAGTCCCGGATGTGATCACGGACATGACGAGGAGTCTCGAAATGGTCGAGACATAAAGATTGATATATTGGAAGCCTATATTTGGATATCGGAAGTGTTGCGGGTGAAATCGGGATTTTAACGGATTACCGGGAGGTTACCGGAACCCCCCGGGAGCCATATGGGCCTTATTGGGCCTTAGTGGAAAGGTGAAAGGGGCTGCCCATGGTGGGCTGCGCGCCTCCCCCCCCCTCCCCTAGTCCTATTAGGACTAGGAGAGGTGGCCGGCCACCTCTCTCTCTCTTTCCCCCTTGGGAATCCTATTTGGAATAGGATTGGGGAGGGGGAGTCCTACTCCCGGTAGGAGTAGGACTCCTCCTGCGCCCTCCTCCTGGCCGGCCGCACCCTCCCCCTTGGCTCCTTTATATACGGAGGCAGGGGGCACCTCTAGACACACAAGTTGATCATTGAGATCGTTCCTTAGCCGTGTGCGGTGCCCCCTGCCACCATATTCCACCTCGATCATATCGTTGTAGTGCTTAGGCGAAGCCCTGCGTCGGTAATACATCAAGATCGTCACCACGCTGTCGTGCTGACGGAACTCCTCCCCGAAGCTTTGCTGGATCGGAGCCCGGGGATCGTCATCGAGCTGTACGTGTGCTAAGAACTCGGAGGTGCCGGAGTAACAGTGCTTGGATCGGTCGGATCGGGAAGAAGACGTACGACTACTTCCTCTACGTTGTGTCAACGCTTCCGTTGCGATCTAAAAGGGTACGTAGATCAGACTCTCCCCCTCGTTGCTATGCATCACCATGATCTTGCGTGTGCGTAGGATTTTTTTTTTGAAATTACTACGTTCCCCAACAACAACTGCATTCACTTTAGATAGGACACCATATAAGTCCGTTGAGACGACGTCATATGAACATTGGTTTGGCAAGAAACCAAAGTTGTCGTTTCTTAATGTTTGGGGCTGCGATGCTTAAGGCTTTAGCCGGAGAAGCTCGAACCCAAAAGCGGACAAACACATCTTCATAGGATACCCAAAGGTGACAGTTGGGTATACCTTCTATCTCAGATCCGAAGGCAAATTGTTTGTCGCTAAGAACGGGTCCTTTCTCGAGAAGGAGTTTCTCTCGAAAGAATTGAGTGGGAGGAAGATAGAACTTGATGAGGTTGTCGAACCTTTATTTCAACCAGAAAGTGATGCAACACAGAAAGATGTTTTCTGTGGCACCTACGTCTGTTGAATAGGAAGTTAATGATGGTGATCATGAAGCTTCAGATCAAGTTGCTATCGAACCTCGTAGGTCGACAAGGATATGTACTACTCCTGAGTGGTATTGTAATCCTGTCTTAGATATCATGTTGTTAGACAACAATGAACCTACGAGCTACGGAGAAGCGATGGTGGGCCCGTATTCCGACAAATGGTTAGAAGCCATGAAATCCGAGATAGGATCCATGTATCAGAACAAAGTATGGACTTTGGTGGACTTGCCCGATGATCGGCAAGCCATTCAGATAAATGGATCTTTGAGAAGAAGACGGACGTGGGCGGTAATGTTACCATCTATGAAGCTCGACTTGTGGGAAAGAGTCTTTTCACAAGTTCAAGGAGTTGACTACGATGAGAATTTCTCACCCATAGCGATGCTTAAGTCCGTCGGAATCATGTTAGCATTAGCTGTATTTTTCGATTATGAAATCTGACAGATGGATGTCAAAACAAGTTTTCTTACCAGTTTTTGTAAGAAAAGTTGTATGTGATACAATAAAAGGTTTTGTCGATCCTAAGGATGCTAAAAAGGTATGCTGGCTCCAGCAATTCTTCTATGGACTAGAGCAAGCGTCTCGGAGTCGGAATATATGCTTTGATGGAGTGATCAAAGCTTTTAGGTTTATACAATGTTTGCTAGAAACTTGTATTTACCAGAAAGTGAGTGGGAGCACTACAACATTTCTGATAAGTATATGTGGATGACATATTGTTGATTCTAAATGATGTAGAATTTCTGGAAAGCATAAACGGTTGTTTGAAGAGTGTTTTTCAAAGGAAGACCTGGATAAAGCTGCTTACATATTGGGCATCAAGATCTATAGAGATAGATCAAAACGCCTGATGATACTTTCAAAGAACGCACACCTTGACATGTTTTTGAAGGAGTTCAAAATAGATCAGTCAAAGAAGGGGTTCTTGCCTGAGTTATAAGGTGTGAAGTTGAGTAAGACTCAAAGCTTAACCACGGCAGAAGAAAGAGGAAGGACGAAGGTCGTCCCCTATGCTTTTGTCATAGGCTCTATACGGTATGCCATGCTGAAGTACCGCACCTGATGTGTGCCTTGCCACATGTTTGGCAAGAGGGTACAAAGGTGATCTAGGAGTAGATCACCAGATAGCGGTCAAAATTATCCTTAGAGGAATAAGGAAATGTTTCTCGGTTATGGAGGTGATAAAGAGTTCAACGTAAAGAGTTATGTCGATGCAAGCTTAACACCTATCCGGATAGCTCTGAGTAGAGATACCGGATACGTATAATGGAGCAACAATTTGGAATAGCTCCAAGTGGAACGTGGTAGCAGCATCTACGATATGACATAAAGTTTTGCAAAATACATAGGGATCTGAATATGGCAAGACCCGTTGACTACAACCTCTCTCACAAGCATAACATGATCAAACCCAGAACTCTTTGAGTGTTTATCACATAGTGATGTGAACTAGATCACTGAGTCTAGTAGACTCTTGGATGTTGGTCACATGGCGATGTGACCTGTGAGTGTTAATCACATCGCGATGTGAACTAGATTATTGACTCTAGTGCAAGTGGGAGACTGTTGGAAATATGCCCTAGAGGCAATAATAAATTAGTTATTATTATATTATATTTCATTGTTCATGATAATCGTTTATTATCCATGCTAGAATTGTATTGATAGGAAACTCAGATACATGTGTGGATACATAGACAACACCATGTCCCTAGTAAGCCTCTAGTTGACTAGCTCGTTGATCAATAGATGGTTACAGTTTCCTGACCATGGACATTGGATGTCGTTGATAACGGGATCACATCATTAGGAGAATGATGTGATGGACAAGACCCAATCCTAAGCCTAGCACAAAGATCGTGTAGTTCGTATGCTAAAGCTTTTCTAATGTCAAGTATCATTTCCTTAGACCATGAGATTGTGCAACTCCCGGATACCGTAGGAGTGCTTTGGGTGTGCCAAACGTCACAACGTAACTGGGTGGCTATAAAGGTACACTACGGGTATCTCCGAAAGTGTCTGTTGGGTTGGCACGAATCGAGACTGAGATTTGTCACTCCGTGTAACGAAGAGGTATCTCTGGGCCCACTCGGTAGGACATCATCATAATATGCACAATGTGACCAAGGAGTTGATCACGGGATGATGTGTTACGGAACGAGTAAAGAGACTTGCCGGTAACGAGATTGAACAAGGTATCGGGATACCGACGATCGAATCTCGGGCAAGTATCGTACCGCTAGACAAAGGGAGTTGTATACGGGATTGATTGAATCCTTGACATCGTGGTTCATCCGATGAGATCATCGTGGAGCATGTGGGAGCCAACATGGGTATCCAGATCCCGCTGTTGGTTATTGACCGGAGAGATGTCTCGGCCATGTCTGCATGACTCCCGAACCCGTAGGGTCAACACACTTAAGATTCGATGACGCTAGGGTTATAGGGAAAGTATGTACGCGGTTACCGAATGTTGTTCGGAGTCCCGGATGAGATCCCGGATGTCACGAGGAGTTCTGGAATGGTCCGGAGGTAAAGATTGATATATAGGAAGTATGGTTTTGGCCACCGGAAATGTTCTAGGCATCACCGGTAGTGTACCGGGACCACCGGAGGGGTCCGGGGGTCCACCAGGTGAGGCCACCAGCCCCGGAGGCCTACATGGGCCAATAGTGGGAAGGGACCAGCCCCTAGGTGGGCTGGGGCGCCTCCCACCAAGGCCCAAGGCGCAAGGGAGAGTGGGAGGGGGCAAACCCTAGGTCCAGATGGGCTTTAAGGCCCACCCTAGGTGCGCCCCCTCTCTCCCCCCTTGGCCGCAACCCTAGATGGGTTTTGGGGCTGCTGCCACCCCTAGGGAGGGAACCCTAAATGGGGGCGCAGCCCGTCCCCTTCCCCTATATATACTTGAGGTATTAGGGGCTGCAACATACGCGAGATCATCTCCCTCTTGGCGCAGCCCTACCTCTCTCCCTCCTCGTCTCTCGTAGTGCTTGGCGAAGCCCTGCTGGAGTTCCGCGCTCCTCCACCACCACCACGCTGTCGTGCTGCTGTTGGACGGAGTCTTCCCCAACCTCTCCTTCTCCCCTTGCTGGATCAAGGCGTAGGAGACGTCACCGGGCTGCACGTGTGTTGAACGCGGAGGCGCCGTGGTTCGGCGCTTAGATCGGAATCAACCGCGATCTGAATCGCTACGAGTACGACTCATTCATCCGCGTTCTTGCAACGCTTCCGCTTAGTGATCTACAAGGGTATGTAGATGCACTCCCCTTCCCCTCGTTGCTAGATTACTCCATAGATTGATCTTGGTGATGTGTAGAAAATTTTAAATTTCTGCTACGATTCCCAACACCCACGCGCCAAACAAAGTAAAAGTTCACATGTGGAGGCTTATGCGCAATGGGCTCGCTGTCGGGTCTGAACTTCACAGGAGGAGAATCAAACCTGGCATTTTTTGTGTAGCTTGTGGGAGGGAAGAAGCGCTGATGCATAGGTTCTGGACGTGTCCCCATTCTAGACTGTTTTGGCAACAGTTGTCTGAAATAAGAGCGCTCCCAGCCATGGCACCACCTGAGAACCTGGAGTCTAATCACGATGTGGGGCGGTGGCTGCTCAATTGGGTGAGAGAAAGAAATGGCGCTGCAAGGGTTACATGGACTGTGGCTCGCAAGAAATGAAGCAAGGGAGGGCAGGAGGATAGATGAGGCACACATTGTCGCAAGTTTAGTCTCAAGGTTCATGAATGAATGGATCGAAGCAGTCCAGAAGAAGCCTAGTCCAAGCAGAACACCACAAATGGAGAGATGGATCCCCCCCCCCCCCCCCCCCCCCCCCGAGCAAGGCTGGATTCTAGCCAACGCGGATGGGGCTGTTGCCAAGAGTGCGGATGAAGGAGGGGCGGGGTAGTTCTGCGTGATCATGATGAAGCCTTCCGTGGTGCCGCAGCTCAGTTCTTCCCAAACTGCTCGAGCCCTGAAGTTGCAGAACTCAAAGCATGTAAAAAAGCGCTGCAATTTGCTCGAGAAATCGGTGTGACGCAGATCCATGTTGAGCTAGACTGTAGAGAGGCAGTTTGCATGGTGAATGGAGCATCCAAAAACCTCTCTGTAGCAGGCCCAATTGTGGAAGATATTAAAGGACTAATGCAAGGATGGGAGGGATGCAAAGTGACATTGAGAAGGAGATCTGCTAACCGAGCTGCTCACATTTTGGCAAAGTTAGCTGTAGGTGATGAGGTTTGTCAGGAATGGCGGTATGTGCCACCTGAGTGTAGTTTGGCTGTAATAGCTGATGAGATTCCAAACTTGGTTTAAATAAAGAACTAGTTCCACTAAAAAAAACACCAAAAAATATTGAATAAAAAAATCAAGAACACGGTGCAGTGGCGCAGCCATGTGATAGGTGCCGTAGCAGCACGCACGTGAGGTCCCTAGCCTACGCCGTTTATTGTATCATTTACATACTTGCACAATTACATTTACATCCATATATACGTAGGTGCACACAAATTCTATACCACCAATCTATAGTCAATCTAATGTGAAATAGCAAATCTGTTTTGGCATTGTTATCGTTTGCCGTTTCATCTGGGGACCGCATTCACAAAATAGCCGCGGATGGCCCGCTGTCACACGAAGGAAGAAGCTCTTTGGAGGTCAATAATCAAGAACACGGTAGACTGGTGCAGCCATGTGAAGAGGCCGCCTACGCCGTTTCCGCCGATCGCCGTCGATGGGCATCCAGCCGCCTCCTCCTACGCCGCGCACGTAAATGCTTGCCACAGCCCGGTCGACCCAGCCGGGATGCTATTCGCATTCAAAGCTCCGAACCAACCGGCCGCGGCCGGCCCGCCGAGATCACATCCCCCCGCCGCTCGCTTCGTGCCGCGCACTCATCTCAGTCATGCACCCTCCCCGCCGGCCCGTTTTCAGCACGCCACCGTGAAAGATACGAGTAATCATTTACGCGACTGCCACGTCGTATCGCACAGCAGCCACGTCGTAGTACCTGCCGGCTGCCGGAGGGATGAGCCAGCGCGACCCATACAGCACGTCCCACGGGGATCGGATCCCCCGGTGCCGTCGACTCTGTAGCCCCATCGTCTTGCCGCCCGTCCGCTGAGACAGCGCGACGCGGCACCAAGGACGCCCACACGGCCGTGGCCACATAAAAGCGGCGCCCATGCCGGCCCGCCCCGTCCCCGCACCCGCTGGCACTTGGCGAAAGCGCCCACGACGGTGCCCTTAAATTGTTCACGAGCCCCCGTCGCCCCACTCCTCTCGCTTTCTCGCCACATCTCGCCGTCGACCGCCACCCTATTTCAAAAACCACTACTGCGCAGAGATGCTGCGTGGATCCCTCTGTTGGCTGCTGGTGCTGGCCGTGGCGCTGGCGGCGGCGACGGGGGCGGCGGCCGCCGTGGAGGCCGGCCGGAGCCGGAGCCTGCACCGGGACTTCGACGCCGTGTGGGGGAAGCGCAATGCGCGCTTCTTCGACGAGGGCCGGGTGGTGGAGCTGGCGCTGGACCGGGAGACCGGGTCCAGGTTGGAGTCCAAGGACCGCTACCTCTTCGGGCGGTTCGATCTCGACATCAGGCTCGTCGCCGGCGAGTCCGCCGGCACCATCACCTCCTTCTACGTAAGTGTGCATGGATCTCTCTGCTGGTCGACTGCGTTTTCCTTCTCGTTTCCGTCTGCCTAATTAACCGGCATTGCCCATTTCGTTAGCTGGTAAAGAAAATAGTTGGGACCGTTACCAGTACGCAGACGAGTTCGACACTTGTCATTCCTAGAGTGAATTTTGGTTCAGAAAGCAATGGGTAAAAAATCTCGAGCAAATTAAGGTGAAAAATGTCTTGTTTGGGTCGCCTGCATTTGTCGCTAAAACGTAGTCCCCGGAGGAAACAAGTGTGAATTCAGAAGCTCGCCGATTGGGAGGTTAACTGACGCCCAACTGCAGTGAATTCTGTTCTGGTTGACGCATAAATGTTTGCATAATTGATGAATTCAATTGGGCTTTTGCAATGAATTGGGGCGCGAAGTAGTACCAGTAGGGACACAGATCTGCCGTGCTACACTTAATTGTGTGTACGTACATGTCCTAAAGCATAAGGATACGACAGAATTTCATGTTCTTTTGAAAAATGTGAGAGCGTCACCATAAAAAAACAGAGAGAGAGAGAGAGCATCGTCCTCTCCCGGCAGTTAACACATGGTGTACATTGTCTTAATTAAGTCTTGAATTCCATTAAAGAAACATTCATGCTCAACTAGCCGGGTCTGTCTTAGACGTGAATTCCAGTAAGCCCGACTAGACACCATCTGAATACTGTATTCTTCAGGAGATAGAGTCTGGTTCTGCATTATTCAGGCGACAGAATCTGAAATTATTCTGCCGTTTTGAGGAGGGGAAAACGATAATTTTCTCGGGCATAAGTAGTCATGGTGAACTAGCCAGGCTATTCTTAGGCATGAACAGCCAGGTTTGTTCTTAGACGTGGATTCCACTAAGGCCGACTAAACACTATCTGAATATTGTATGTATTCTTCAGGAGAAGGAACCTTGATTCTGTATTCTTCGGGCGACACAATCTGGAATTGTTGTGCCCCTTTGAGCATATGTAGTTCATGGTGTCCACGTTAAATCTTCTTTGCGTTCCACTTCAGGGCCTCTTTGATTCATAGGATTGCAAAAACACTCGAATAGAAAGAATACAGGAAATCTATAGGGTTGCAGTTGTAAAACAGAGGATTGAAAACAGCGAAAAGTATAGGAATATGAAACAAATGGAACGTTTGAAATGCAGGAACTGAAATCAAAAGAATGCATTATTTAGTAGAGAAACCATGCGCTGGTATGCAACTTTGTCCCTCTTGCCTCAGTCTTTGTGTAAAAAAGAGATCTGACTCAATGTTTCACTTTATGCGAAATCACAGGAAACCAACAGTATTTTTCTGGATTGCAACAGTATTCCTCCATACTTGTTCATGCAAATCAAACATCGCTACAGTAGCAAATCCTATGGAATGAGAATTCCTGCGTTTTTCCTATGAAAAATCCTTCAAATCAAAGGAGGCCTCAGTGTATAACTAATAAGAAAGATGATCGACGTTGCAGATCTGCACTGGTGGCGCGCGGCACGACGAGGTGGACTTCGAGTTCCTGGGCAACGTGAGCGGCGAGCCCTACATCCTGCACACCAACATCTTCAGCGACGGCAAGGGCGAGCGGGAGCAGCAGTTCGTGCTCTGGTTCGACCCCACCGCCGACTTCCACACCTACTCCATCCTCTGGAACCCGCTCAACATCATGTACAGATCTCTTCTCCACAGCACCATCTTCATCATTCATCAATGGTCCATCCATCATCCTTCCTGACATGCATGATCTTGTCGATTGATTGATCGAATGCAGCCTGTACATCGACGGGACGCCGATCCGGGTGTTCAAGAACAACGAGGCGAACGGGGTGCCGTTCCCGACGCGGCAGCCGGTGCACGTCTTCGCCAGCATCTGGAACGCCGAGGAGTGGGCGACGCAGGGCGGGCGCGTCAAGACGGACTGGTCCGAGGCGCCCTTCGTGGCCGCGTACCGGCGGTTCGACGCGACCAGCGCCTGCGTCTGGCAAGGCGGGGCGTCGCCCACGCGGTGCGGCGGCGACCACCTGCCGTCGTCGGCGTCGTCGTGGATGGCGCAGCGGCTGGACTGGTGGAGCTGGATGACGCTCAACTGGGTGCGCATGAACTACATGACCTACGACTACTGCGCCGACCGGAAGCGGTACCCCCACGCGTTCCCCACCGAGTGCATCATCCCCATTGGCAGGATCTGATCTGGTCTGATGCCGTCCATCAGTTCGTTCATGCGTAGCCTAGGCGGTAGAGAGGGTACGCTTTGTCTCGTGACTCGTTTGCATGCAGGGATTGGATTTGCTGCCGGCAGAATGTAAAGAGCGGAAAAACACAAATGATCGGAGCGCTTTGTTTCTCCTCGTTCGATGAGCTTTTGTGTTAGGCGCTTCAAATCGATTTAAGTTTCTTTTTTTTTGCGGGAAAGAGAGTTTCATTTATCAGGTAATATGATTACAATCAGCAGCAACAATGCTCACAATCTCGTCGGGAGGCGTGCACAACCAGCACGCAGTCCGCTGTTGCGTTCGTCCCATTTGAGCAAGAGTATGGCTAGCTATGTTTACACTACGCCTGATCTTGATTATATGGATCCTCCTTTCTTAAGCCAGTAGCGATCTGATCTCCATCACTTTATGAGTATGTGCTGATCAATCTTGCCCAGATGCTGAGATCATTTGTACAGCTTCGTCACAATCGGTCTCCACCACAATGTCCAGTTTAGTCCAATTGAGGGCCAAAATAATACCTTCATGAATTGCTGCCAACTCGGCCTCCAGCATGTCCATGCAGTTCCCAAAACCTCTGATTGCAGCAAGCATCACAGCCCCAGTGTGATCACGGAGAAGCATCCCTGCACCAGCGGTACCATCCGTGAGCAAAAAGGACCCATCGACGTTGAGTTTTGCGCGGCCGGGGGCTGGCGGTGTCCAATGTTCCACATGTGGTATGGCCTTCTGCTTCCATATGGGCTCACCAAAATAATCCACCACCTGTTTACCTTTGGTCGGGTCCGCATCAGGGTATTGTTCCAACGACAATAGCGATGACACATAGCTAGCGAGGAAGCGACGAGAGGCCTCGATTGGAACCGTTGGTTTATGGTGGGTTACTTCATTGCGAACATGCCAAGCCCGCCATAGGATCATCATAATGAAGAGTCATTGGGGAACAGTCCGTTTCTCAAGGAGACGGAAGATCCATTCCGTCTCAGTATCCTGAAGGTCGGCATCATTGGGGAGGTCCCAAACTTCTCTCATAGCATTCTAGAGGCCGGCTGCATGGGGGCAGCGAATGAGGGCATGATGAACATCCTCCATGTCATGACCGCATATGGTGCAAGCCTGAAGAGATTGCATGTGTTTCAATTTTTTTGTAGCTTCTGTAGCTAGAGATTCATGTGCAGCTTTCCACGCAAATATACGTACTTTTGGCGGCGCTTGACTCTTCCAAATCAAGTCCCAGACAGGGCGCCAGCCATCCGAACGAGCGCTGGACGCTCCAGGATCATTTGCAGACATTTTCTCCTATAAACCAAGAGAGTATGCACTTTTCATGGAAAACAAGCCGCGGTTACCAGGAAATCATGCCACAAAGTCAGTCTCCAGCCCTCACAGGGTTTGATTTTCATGATCACGTCAATGTCAACTTGATAAAAATATTGTTGTAGCAGCCCTCTGTTCCATGTTCCATCAGTGTTCAACAGTTCAGCAACCCATTTGAGACAGCAACGTCTTCTAGGGGTAATGGGCCGACATGAAGTGCCACGGGGAATCCATGGGTCTCTCCATATCCGGACCTTTGCACCGTTACCTATGCGCCATATAATTCCTTTTTTCAACAGTTCGAGGCCGTACTCAATAGCTTTCCAAGTGGAGGATGCATTACCCGTAAAAACTGTGTCTACCAGTGGCCCATTTGGGTAGTACTTAGCCCTGAGCACTTGGGCACAAATACTATCAGGTTTTTCTAATAATCTCCATGCCTGCTTAGCCAATAGAGCCTGATTAAAAATCTGCAAGTCTCGGAAGCCCATGCCTCCGCATGTCTTTGGTCTGATCATGCAATCCCAGGAAATTCAGTGTGTGTGCCGCTGATTCTTACTAGCACTCTACCAAAACTCTCTTTATCATTTTCATAAGATCTTCACAGAGCCCTGCGGGTAGTTTAAAAACACCCATCAAAAAGGTTGGCAAGGATTGAGCGACCGCTTTGATGAGAATTTCTTTGCCGCCATTGGAGTACTCTCCCCACTAAACCATTCTTTTTAATAGCTTTTCTTGAATGCTCTGAAACTTTCCTCTGGTCATACGGCCCTCTGGGGTAGGCAGACCCAAGTATTTAGGCTCAAACTCCACTTGTGTGACTTGTAGCACATGCTTGATTTCCTCTTGTACCACTTTTGGGCAAGCCTTCCCAAACATCAAAGAGCATTTATCAGTATTGACCAACTGTCCGGTACCTTATGCATACGTGTTGATGACATGCTGCACCCGCAGAGCTTGCTCAGTTTCTGCTTTAAAAAAGAGCATTGTATCGTCCGTGAATAACAAATGTGAGATACCAGGGGCTCTACGACATATCCTCATAGGCTCAATCTGCTTGTCATTGATCTCTTTCTCAAGTAATGCTGAGAGGCCGTCTGCAACTAACAAAAACAGGAAAGGCGACAAGGGATCGCCTTAGCGGAGGCCACGGGACGGGGTAAACGAATCCAGCAAGGTTCCATTGAATTTGACAGAGTAGCTCACTGTGGTCACACATGACATGATCCAGTCGATCCACCGGTGATAGAAACCTAAGCCTTTCATCGCCTTTTCAAAGAAACCCCAGTCCACTCGATCATAAGCTTTTGACAAGTCAATTTTGTATGCACAGAAGTTCTTCCCTGGGTTTGTGTTCTGTTCGATGAAGTGAAATCACTCAAAGGCCACGAGGCCATTGTCTGTAATTAGCCTTCCAGGGACGAACGCACTTTGGTTCACCGAAATGACATCACCAAGAATGGGCCTTAGTCTGTTTGCTAAGCATTTTGCAATCACCTTGTAAAGTACAGTGCACAAACTGATAGGCCGGAACTCGCGCAAGTTCGATGGTTGATCCACTTTAGGGATGAGAACAATTGCGGTATGATTAATATTGGCTGGCATGTTACCCGTAGCAAAGAATAGCTTGACTGCTGCAATAACTTCCGTTTTTATAGTCCCCCAATTCCTTTGATAAAACCTGGTCGGGAAGCCGTCTGTACCTGGAGCCTTCGGTGGCCCAATCTCAAAGAGAGCATCTGATATTTCTTTGTCAGAGAACTTCTTACATAGGGCTTCATTCATATCTTCAGACACCTTTTTTTCAAACAAATTGACGATGTCACTTGGGTTCAGATTGGGGTCCCGAGAAAAGAGATTCTGAAAGAAATGTGTGGCCATCCCTTCGAGCTCAGCCTGTGAGGATGCCCAGTTGCCATCATCCTTCTGAAGTTTCACGATTTTGTTCTTTTTTGCATGCCACATTGCTTTCCGATGGAAAAAAATTGTATTACGGTCCCCCTCTTTTAGCCAGTTAACTCTAGAGCGCTGCAACCAAAGCATTTCCTCTTTATATAAGAGTTCATTCAGCTTGTTCGAAAGCTTCCTCACCTCCTTACTGTCAGCTCCATGCAGCAGCAAACTATTCAATTCAGAACAGACTGATCCAAGCTCGCGAAGTATGTTACCAAACTTGCGACTGCTCCAAGCTTGCAACGATTTCATCACGCTTCCTAGGCAATCCTGGATAGCGCCCAGGTCACTCTTATCACCAGCTGAAGCCCAAGTCTGTTCAATAATTTCTGGCAAATCAGACACCCTTTCCCAAAAGAGTTCATACTGCCGGCATCGTCTCTTATTCTATGGCAACTTCTCAGCTTGAAGACGGGCCAGCAGTGCACAATGGTCAGAACATGAGGAAATAATGTGTTCGACTGAGGCATCAGGGAAAGTATCTCGCCAACCTGCATCAGCCACGACACGATCGAGCCTCACCTTGACGTTCTTCCTACCTCCCCTTTTATTATCATAAGTGAAGGGAACTCCTTTAAAGCCCAGATCAACAAGTTCGCAATCATCAAGGGCATCACGGAAGGCCACCATTTGCCCTTAAGCTCGAGTGGTAAAGGAAAAGTGCTTAAATTGCCATAGCGCTTCGTTGAAGTCGCCCATGACAGTCCATGGCAAATCTGACTTGGATTTCAACTGCCTCAATGTGTCCCACATTAGATGTCTATTTTCTGCATTTGGCTCTCCATACACACAAGTTAATCTCCATGTCACAGCATCTGGAGACGATCCCACATATGCATCAATGTATCGTTCATTGAGATCTTTTATTTCCACATATAATTGCTCATCCCAAAAGAGGGCCAGCCCTCCACTGAACCCTGCACAGCTTATTCCTGCAAAGCCTCTCAGGCCAAGCCGATTTCTCAAACGTCTTACGTTCTCTTTATCTTGTCTAGTTTCACAAAGGAATATAAAGCTGGGACGATGCACTTGATTGAGGGACACCAGGTCGCGGACTGTCTTGGAGCCCCCAATTCCTCGGCAATTCCACGCCAAGCAGACTGTATCTCTTGTCATTGCTGTTCTTTGTAATAACGGCGACAGAATAGCAGTAGGATTCCTGATACAACGACCAGGGTCGAACTGTGTACCTGCATGACCAAGAGTACTACTGCGGTCCCCTCCCGATTCTGCTACTTCTACATGGCCACTCCCAATCGATTTGGAATCGATTTGGAGTTCCTCCTTCCGCTCGCAAGGGGTTCCTGCGAGGAGCTGCTCAATATCATAGATCTGGTGGACGGGGCCGCACGTGCGGACGATGCCGCAGAGGCGGACGGGGCCGCAACATGCCCGCTCCGGAGGTGGGTTCCCCGTGCGAGGCTATCGCCGTTCACGCCGGCGAAGGGAGTGCGTGGTAGCGGCGGCTGGGCGTCGCCCTTTTTCCGCCAGACCCTAGCGGCCATCAAATCGATTTAAGTTTCAATGGCGACGATTGTAGCTATGCGGCGTTGGTCCTTAGGGACACTTACATGAAGATTTTTCAGACGTCACTATAAGGTCAAACCAGCTCTGGTAGGGTAGTGGCAACAACAGCGCGCCAACTATTTGTTTGGGCGGTAGTGGTTCCAAGTAAGACATGGACATGGGCAGCCCGGCCCGATGACCCAGCCCGAAAAACCCGAGCCAGGCCGGATCATGCTTGGGCCTGAAAATTCGTCCCGTTATGTATGTTGGGCCGGGCTCGGGCTTGGGAAATTAGGCAGTTTACACGTAGGCCTGACCCGGCCCGGCCCGGAATTGATCTTTCTACTCCCTTCGGGCTAGGCTCAGGCCTACATATACGTTTTTTGGCCGGGCCGGGCTCAGGACTTTGCAAGTCGGGCACTTTCGCGAGGGCGCAACACACCATGCGTTACGCGAGAAACTAAAAAAAATACAAAAAAGGACCCCCAAAAAATACAAAAAGAGAAAACTAAAAAAGCCTGGAGGGCGAAAAAAGTCAGAGGAGAAAAGCCTTGTACTAACTCATCCCCTCCCTTCCTCTCTGGCACCCCGCAAAAGCTATGTCTCACTTATTCCAAGACAACAATCAGTCTTGCCTACAGGATTTGACAAAGTTGGCCGGTCCAATAAACTTGTTAGCGAGCGGTGGAAAGCTATCAAGACCGCTTCGTGGAATCTTTCACCAGTTTTGGGAAGGTTTCACGTGATCTTTCTCTTTTTCTATGTGTGTTTATCTTCCTTTATTTTCAGTTTTCTTTATTATTTTCATGTTTTGTGTTTTTTGGTTTTTATACACACTAGTAAGTATGCACATGCAACGCACGACTGATTAGTATGTTGTTTTATATCCTAATTGAGCTTCTTGATGCCAGCGTTTCCAAGTATGGAACGACATTTATTTTTTCTAGCTGCATCTGATACCATGCAAAATGGACACCTCAAAAATCAAACCAAGAAAAGCAGCATAGAAAGAAGTCTTACAAGGATACAAATCCATACTTCACAAGATAGGCAAGGCAGCCGGAGCCGAGGTGTAAGGTGGATGTGCTTCTTCGGCCGCCTTCAATAACCCAGTCGCACTCATTTGCTAGATATACTTAGCTGCACTGGATGATACAAATACATGAACTAAAGGGGCTAGTCCAATTAATTAGTAGGGACAAACCCAAACAGATATAGCCGAGCTATCCGGACGCTGGGCAGTGATGCTTATTGTAGATCTTTTATATGATAAAAGCACATGTTTCCTCAAAAAAGAAATGAATGAACATAATTCCATTTATCATAATGGTTGTTCAGATTAGCAACCCCAAAGCCTTTACAAATCCTCATAATGCTCAGCTCCACTAAAATAAGTTGATGCATGAAAAACAACATTGCCTAATTCTTTATGGAAACAGCTGACCAACAAAAAAAAGTTTTGAAATAACAATGTTCACAACTTGATGCTCGTCCCTCTCAGAGCTGACACCAAGAAAGAAAATTAGTTTTTATACACAGCTTGTTAATACCCCATTAGACGCCAATACTACATCAGGCTTAGAGCTGCTGTACCTTCTGTCTTCAACAAGTCAAAAACTTACTGCGTGAGAGAAAAAAATAACTTAGATTTTTCAAAAGTATAGATAATGAATAGGCAAGAGCAGCTAGGAAATAATCACCTGGGTGAGTCTGCTCATAGCTTAAGATGGTATGGGCATTAGTTAATGACAATCTAAATATTCGATAGCAGTGAAAGAGGAGGTACAAAATACATTAAGATGCGGTCAATGAGCTGATACCTGCGTTTCAAAAAACGGTAATATTCTTGGGCTGCTGTACTCTTTATTGATCACAGTAGAGATATACGTTGCTCTCTGCCTAAGCCTGCTAGGGATGATGTATGCAACATATTTCATATAGGGAAGTGGAAAACGGTAGAAAACACCCACGTACATCTTGAACAAAAAGATGTTGCCTATTCCCGCAAAAAAATGTTGCCAAGATAGAATGTAATGCATGGCAAATCCAATACGTAAACTGCAAGCAAACAATAAAAAGAGTTTGGTAATAATATCAAATTTGTATCCAGCCACCAAATGCACAAAGAAAATCAAACGCCTCTGACAATGTTCATCGTTCAATTGAGTCTCATATTGCGTGGCCGCTCGCCTCGGAAAGAAGATTAGCAGCAAGAAAGGACCGAAGGTGCAAATATGTCACTGTGCGAGAGAGAAAAATATTAGAGAGAGATAGAAAAATGTACCTAGAGGTTGCATTCGTATTCGACTGGTTTTGGAGTGGATTATTGCTACGCGTGTTCCAGAACATGAATGGTTGCGCCGTCCCTTCTCCATTGGATGCATGCAGCTGATCACCAGCACTAACAGACGATTGACGATGGAGGCCGCCCGCCGGCGAGGGGAGGTGCACCTACCCACAAACAGCAGGAACGAAACGGCAGAATCGACAGCCAACGACATCGATACATCGGGGAAGAACCATGACCTAGGATAGGAGACGGCGAGCAAGGGCAAAGAAAGGTAGACTTGGAGGCCTGGAGGGCCAGAGAGTCGCGCGGGGAGGAGATGCAGCGGGCGGAGTAGCACAAGTGACGGCGGCGGCGGTGAAACCCTATCGCTCGTGCGCTGAGAGGTGTCATTTTCCTCGAATAGTGACGTGAACAGTAGATCCGTGATTTTTTCACAATGTAACGTGAATAGCAGGCCTGTAATTTTAGCACTCCTCCAGTCAGGTTTATTAGTCTTTTTGTGATCCTCAGATGATCCAAAAATGCAAACCGTCCGCGTAATTAATCAGCCCTTAATCACATGCATCCGCCTCGCTCTTTCCTAGTGCGTGCCCCATGCGCTTTATTATATCTTCTCTCCATCCAATCTTTCCTTTTCTTGCGTGGTACGTAATCATTCCTTTTAATTCATCATTAATACCCGAGTAGACCGAACCAATCCATGATAATGCTGTTGCATGCAGGCCACAAATCACACGAATCAATTTATTCCTTTATTTTCTGGTCGCACGATATATGGCAGGGTTGCGGACGTGGAGGTTTTCAGCCGGTGGAGTACGGTCAGCCTAGGTAAATTGCTAAGCGTACACCAGATCGCGATTAGATTAATGATAGCTGTTAGATTGAGTCGTCTGGGCTTAATCCTGTGGTGGTTATGTGTCCACGGACGTTTGCTTGGGTGCGCGTAGATAATGTTTGATTGTTTATTAGTAGTAGAGATAGAGATGAGTCGTCTGGGCTTAATCCTGTGGTGGTAATGTGTCCACGGACGTTTGCTTGGGTGCGCGTAAAAAAGATAATGTTTGATTGTTTATTAGTAGTAGAGATTGAACATTTGTAAAGAATGAATATTCTTTAGATACCCGTTAAACATTGTTTACATACATGTTGAACATTCTTATCTTCTTTTCTTAGTACATGTTGAACATTAGATATATACATAGTGGACATTTTCAAACACACGTTGAAAATTTCTTTTATAATGGCGTGATTCTTTTTTTTTTACATTTCATGACTTTTTAAAATGACAAAAGGCATAATTCAAATGTATGAACACTTACAAATTTCATGAAGTCTTTTTCGTAATGTTACAAAAGAATTCAACAATTTACGCAAAATATATTTTTTTTCAAGATTTTTTAAGAATGTCAAGGACTAAATTTGAAACATTTGAAAAAAAATTCAATAGTACAAATTTTGAAACAATTACTTGATTTTTTATATTGTCTGAGTTTTTTACGTTTTTATAAAAGATGTAGGCGAGCTTGGTTTTAAAATCATGAATATTTATTTAATGTGATCTTCAATTTTTGAATAATACAAACAATTTTTAGAAATTGCATGAACAAAATTTGACATTACAATAACATTTTTTCAATGTGTAGTGAACTTTAAAAAAAAATGAAGTTAAGTAATTGTCGAACTGTATACATTTACTTCTTTATGCGGTGACTCTTGACGAGGATACCCATTGGCTAGTTCAGAACATCCTGTTTGACTCTGTTTACGTCAATTATAAGGGCTTGGACATAGAGGTGTCTTGATGGGCCGGCCCATGCACATTGTAGCTTGAGTGGAACATACATTTACTAGCGAGAACCAGGTTCTGCAGCCAACAATAATTGAAGTGTTTTAAAATTTCAAAAATTAGAACACACACCTTTTGGAACACAAAGATTTTTGAAATATGAACAATTTTTTGAAATTGGATTTGTTTTTGCAAACATGATTTTTTTAATTAGGCCAATTACATTTATGCCCCTAAGTAGTTCCCACTACTCAAATATGCCCATAATTCCAATGTGCTCAAAATTTCCCCTCTGCCATTATGTTGTGCTATAGAAATACCCCTGGACAAGGTTTTTGTTAGGTTTCGTCTGATTTACAAGCTTCACAATGTTCCTCTGTAGCGGCAAATGCTTTCCGTTCTTTTGCAACATTCCCGAGCATCTCCACGAATGGCAGTTCCTATTTTTGGGTGTTGGTGGTTTCAGGGAAACTATATTTTCCGGGGATGCTACAAAAGGATGGAAAGCACCGGCAACTACATAGGGACGTTGCGGTGTTTATAAAGTAGAGAATCCCAAACAAAAACATCGTTTAGGGTTATTTCTATAACACCACACAACGACAACATGCAAATTTGAGCACACTTTGAAATTAGGGATAAACATGAGTAGTTCGTTCAAGTTAGGGGCACAAACTTAATTGACCCTTTTGAATAAAGGACCAATTTCTAAATTCTTATTTTTATAAACATTTATTTTTACACCATAACTTTCTGAATTTGGGAACAATATTTTAAATTCTTGATCCGTGTTTAAAATAGCATTTTGTTTTTAATTCTGAACAAATATTCAAATACGAATATATTTTTGATAATTCCGAACACCTTTTGAAATCTAGAACTTTTTTAAAAAAAATGGAAAAAGAAAAAAAATCAAAAAACCAGTAAAACTAAAAAAATCAGTAAATATCTGACCGGAACCTTAAAAACGCAAAACCAAACATACGTGTCCTCTAAATGGGCTGGCCGAGGAGTCGCTGGCGAGTTGTTTCATGTGAGAGGTGGTGACAATTTGATGCAACATTGTCAAATTTGGATTTCTGGCTTGTTGCCCCTCTAACAAGGCTTTGAAACACATATAAGAGGCCTCAACATTTTACTAGAGATTAAAAATATTATATTTTCTTTGAATTATGTGTTATCTTCATATAATGTGGAAACAATATTATTGTTCACTAACATGTATTTTTCAGTATTAATAGATGTTCTGATAAGAAATAATAAGTTTAATTGTGGATTATATTTAAATTGTTTTCTTTTCATATGTAGCATTTTAGCTATTGAAACAAGTATTGCAGGGCGTCGACACAGATAAACATTTTTGAAGGTCATGAATATTTTTCTATAATACATGAACATGTTCTTTTTGACGGGAAAATACATGAACATGTTGGTTAAACACATGAAAAAGACATGAACATTCCTTTCGAAATACATTCCATGGACACTAGTGTGAAAAAAAAGGTTGGTACACAACATTTTTGTTATATGTCGGAATATTTTCCCAAATGGTATGAGTTTTTTATTTGACGCAAAATCAGATCCTACTGGGTCTATATGGAATAATACGACTCAAAATTGCGTGAACAAAGTCATAACATAAACGAAAGATTATTTTGCCTTCATATTTAGAAAGATAGTGCAAATTGAGCGTAACTTAGATGGTTAACTCTCTTGTGCTGGAATCATCTCATTAGGTCTGCGTTTATAGGGGTAAATGTGTGTGTATGTATGAGCATCTACCTTTTGTACTGTATTTTCAAAAATGAATATAGGAAGATATTTTCACCAATTTTTTAAGAAGCTTCTTCTCCTTTCAAACTCTTCTCCTGTATAGGTCGCAGCAATATAATAGTTGATTCACTCCTCTGCTTACCCAGACTATACTAATCCTGTTTTGGGCCATTCGAAAAAAATCGAAAAACAAAGAAAGCGCCATGTACGTATTCATGTGCGACCATACACTTATTCCGATCTGCGTACGCACAGTACACCATGTCTGCCTGTCCATCCAACGTTCCCATCAAAGGCATCAACTCGCCACGACACTTGACCAATAAACAGAAACGGGCGTGCACCAATTCAAGAATTCTCCCAGCACATTATCTTCGTCGGCTCACCACCCTCCTCAAAACTGAGCTCCCCACGGTTCTCCCACGCCTCCCTTTCGGACAGTGCTACGCACGGCGACCGCTACCAAAATACCACTGTTGGAGACCAACGGAATTGGTCGACGACAGAGAGGGTCTAGACGTCTAGTCCCGGCCAGCTGCCTCCAGCTCCCGTCCTGAATACGGCCTACAGTACGTCGTTCTCGTGATAGGTCGGTATACGGTTTGTCATGCACGCAACTACGCAAGCACTGCAGAGATAAGTCGAAGAAGAATGTACTGTGGTACTAGTGGTGGCTGGCAGGAGCATTCATGGGATGGGACGGACGTTGGGCGTGCCTCCGTCCAATCCAAGTCTCCCGTGAACTCGACGTGTGTGCATGTCCCGATTGGTGCACAGTCCGGTTGATGGCACGTACTGTACTACATGAGGATCATGAATGGTCTGGCGTGTCATCTCCACGCACGCATGCAGCAGATATGCACGCGACGTAGCACCGGTAGGGCAGGCACGGTCGGGCGTTGGAGGCTGGTCTTCCGTTTCGTCGATTGATCTGGTGTGACACTCTGACTGACAGGTGCATAAACAGAGCACGCTTTCGTTCAGTTCCTTCCTTCCTTTCTGCCGGTACATTCGTGCGTTGCTCGAATGAGAAGAGCATCTAAAACTGTAAAGTTTTGCACCGCTGGGCCTGAGTAGAAATTGGAGATACATCTTGGCTAGAGCCCACTACAAGATTGTGTTTGTCCCAGTCTAGAGGAAGTGCAAGTGGGCACCAGTAAAGAAAAGTTGATCGTGATGTCCGGTAAGAAAAGGGCAAATACGCAAGGTGACAGGCCGGTCGACAGTGATGTTTAATTCTGTAGGTGTGATCTAGCGATTTGAGTGACCATGAACAACCGATGGAGCCGCCCTTAGCCCCATCGGCGGCCATGCTCGATCGAGCTCACCCAACAATCATTCTCGATTTCTAGCTCATGCGTTGGGAATTGGGCGGGATGCTGCTAGCCTGCTAGGCATACGTGCACAAACTATTCTTAGCTTGTGGTGCTACTCGTGCACCGAGTTTATATTGTGTTTTTAAAATGTTCAAAAAATTCTGAAAAAAGTTAGCACACTCATACAAAATCAATGTAGCTTGTCACAAAATTTCAAGTCAAAATTCAAAACATAACTTAAAAAACAAAAATGACAAATTCAAAACAAACTAGTTTTTTTAGGGGTAAAAACCAACTTTATTCATAAAATTCCACATGGAGTGGGATACATCTGACATCATGAGGAGCATCAAACCAGACGTGACGTCCTGGGCCTCTAGAAAAAGAAAACTTTGCTAACCGATGTGCTTCAATATTGACAGCACGACTCTCAAAAACAAAAGTACAGTGCACCGGAGGTGCTCTGAGATTAATCTCGCTGACAATCGCTCCATACATTCCCCTAGCGTTTTTGTTGATGTCAGATACCACCTGTTGGCAATCCGAAGTCACCACCAGGTTTTTGGATTCCAAGATCCTCTGCCAGGGCCAAGGCCTCCCGGCATGCCATCGCTTCAAGGGAGGCTGGGTCCGTGACCCCTTCAACAACAAGGGGTGAGCTCCCCATGTATTTTCCTTCTTCATCTCTGCAAATTGCCGCAGCTGATCCTCCTCTTCAACCTGCCACTCCGGCATCCACATGTATCTTGAAGTGTCCTGTTGGTGGCTTCGCTGGAGCTTTAGATTTGGCCCATTATCACACTGAAGTCTAATATGTCATTTTTGTATCTCAAAAAATATTTCAAAATTTTATGTGAAATTTTATGACATCATACAACATGCTAGATTTTTTCTTCAGAATTTTAAAAACATTCTATGGTATCCGGTGCACCGGTAGCACCACAACTGCGGGTGCACCGGATACACTCCTCTGCCTCGGCCTACAAACGCATCTGATGTCAGATATGTCCCCTCCAAACTCTAAACTCCGAGAGTATCTAAAACTGGACCCCTATACCCGCCCAAACGACCGGATGGCCTGTTCGGTCACCTCTATCCGCACTACGGAGGAACCCTAGCCGCATTCCAGTTCAGCCCACTCCCTTCCGCCCACAAGCCCTCGTCTGGCGACCCCCTCCCCCCTTCTTCGGCATGGCGGGCAGCGGATCCAAATCCTACACACCACGATCCGTTGACCCAAAGTTCGTCCCACACGACCCCGAGGAGGAGATGGTCGTCTGCTTTGTGCTTCGTTGTTCTCGGGAGGAGTCTGCTCGACAGTAGTGGTCAGACTCCATTCGACGAGAATCCAATGCGTCCGCCCAAGCGCATGGATCTTGCGTGAGGTGTGTCATTGCTGACTCGCCGAAGGCAGTGCGGTCTGTCCGGCGTCCGATCGCCGTGGCGGATGCGCAACCACTTCGTTGGCGCGCCGAGGCGGATGTTAATGTTTGGGCTTCAGCCGACACAAGTATGGAGCGGCGTGCATGCCGTGCGAGGCAGCGGGCGTGGGAGACCGTGACAACCCTCGCAACGGGCGTTGGTGAGGCGTAGTCGCACTCTCCGCACCGCGTATGATACATGGCAACCCCTGCCGCCGCAAGCGCGTCGTGGCGGACGTGGCCGGTTCCGGCTACAATGGATCCATCTTTGACCTCACATCCACCGGCGATGTGCAGGTCACGGGCTTCGACAAGGAAGTGTAGGGCATGGGAGATGGCGCCGCCTTGAGCCCCGTGAGCTAGTGCATGTCTCATGTCCTACTATACCTCGTCGGCGACCGGACCAACACTCTGAGGGGTGCAGCCAGTTGCCAGACATGGGCACGGTGGAGCCGGACGGATTCCGTTTAAAACTAAGTTTCACGTGCATGTAATAATATGAAATTTGAGGATTTGGAAATGAGGTACCCGGCTGTGAAAAGCGTTTTGTTGTTGTTGTTCGGTCACAGTCCACGAACGCTTCTGGGACAGATTTTGGTACTTGTAATTAGGCTGATGCTAGGCGGCGCCGCACCGGCCCAACAGTTGGGCCGGTCCAGCCCTGGCCGCCCGATATAGCGATTGATGACCGTCAGATCTGTCCTTCGCTTCGTCCTCCTCAGGAGTCAAATTTCCAAAAAAATGCAACGCCCGAGCGCCGCCGACACCACGCCATATCCCCGCGAGAAAACGGCAGAGCTTGAAGCACCACCGCGGCGTTCCTCGTCGCCGGTGGGCGCCCTCGCCGGCCGTCCACGTTTGCCCAAGATCCACGCTCGCCATGGATGCAGCTCCCGCCTCTCGCGCTCATCAGAGATCTGCGCTCACCATGGATGCAGCTCGGCCGCCCGGCGCTTGCCATGGATGCAGCTTCGCCGCTCACGCTCACCATGGATGGATCCTGCCCTCGCCGCCCGAGCACGCCATGGATGCAGCTCTGCCTCGTTGGTGATTGACTGGTTCCAACAAATGGAATTGTCCGTTGTAGCATTTTTTGTTGTTTGTCGTAGCAAAATGGAGACACGGTTGCAGCAAAAAAGAAGCGTCGCCGTTTTCGCTGGCTGTAGCTCGCCATTGAAGGTAGCAAACATTTGCATAAATGAACGGATGTAACAAAACCCATTGCCGGACGTAGCAAATACCTACAATGGTTGCAACAAAAAGGTCATCGTTGCCGTCGCGGGGTCGCAACTCAGCCGCGCTGGATGTAGCAAAACATTATGCCGGTCGTAGCAAAAAGCGATGCTAGTTGTAGCAAAACCACGACGCGGGTTGTGTGTTGTAGCAAAACGTGGCCCTAGCTGTAGCAAAATGATATGCCGGTTGTAGCAAAAATCTATTCTAGTTAAAGCATGTAGCAAAAACTGTAGCGTTTTGTCCATCTTCTTCCACCTCCAGTTGTCACTGGTTGAAGCTTTTTCAAACTACAGTTGAAACTTTTCGTATGAATGGTTGTTGCTTTTTTCAGTGCATGGTGTCCAGTTGAAGCTTGATATACCGCTAGTTGAAGCTCTCGAATTGAATGGTTGTAGCTTTTTTGGTCGTCTGTTGCAACATTGGTGGAGGAGAAAAAAATGCTTCCAAAGTTCGTCTGGAAGCATATGGTTGCAGCGGTGGGGGAGGAGGTCGCGCACTCGCGCTGCTGTGGTTGAAGCATCTCCGGTGGACGGGTCTAGCACAGGGGAGTACGAGCAGCAAATCACGGATGGCATATCCGTGGCGGCTTCCAACTCCGGCTCGCCGGCGCGCGGAAGGAACCTGTAGCCGGGGGCGAGGGTGGCCAGCGGGAAAGAACTGAGCGTCCGCACTAAGGATGGAGGTGACCTCCGCGGGGGTAGGGCTAGCCGGCGGCGGGATATGAAGGAGGAAGAAGGGGATCGAGAGGAGCGCGAGGCATACGATGCGCTTCACCTCGCATCGATTGAGTGGCCCGCGCGGGACCGGCGGAACGGTTCCACCGGCGTGCCGTTTCTAAACACTTCCCTTGTAATTATAGATGCTCTAAAGCATCAGAGCAGTGGAATTAATAGATGGTACACGTGAGTCGTCAGCAAGTTTCGAGTTTTCGAGTGGCGTGGTTGAAAGGAGGTGCTAATTAGGCACCCGTTTGAAACACAAAAATTCATCAAAATATTAAAATAGAAAATACATAGGAATTAGGATGCCACGTGTCTTGGATTTTTACAGGAACTCGAACCACGGGAAAACTACAAAACCTTCGTTTCAATGTCATACGTAAATTGTAGATATAAAGAGAAGAAAACATGAGGTAGGACATCATATTTAGTTTTGTCCAAAATTCTTGTGGAATAACACAGTCCATAGGAATTTTAAAAGAATGTTGGATAGCAATTTCTTTGTCCCCAGCGATACCAAAGGAAAAATTCTATAGGAATCATTTTTTTTAAAAGGAGGATTACCCTGGTCTCTGCATCTGGACGATGCATGCATCCATTTTATTAATTATTTATAAAGACCTTACAAAGTAGTACATTAGGTAGTCTGAAGCCACCATCTTAGCAACAACTGTCGCTACTCCTATCCACCTGATGAAGGGGTGTCGATGGTCCGAGCCTAGTACCAAACAAACATCACACAAAAACCTATCATCTAAAGACAGAGGCCCCAACCAAGCCACATACCGGGTTTGGGGCAGAAACTGGCCCGACACACTCTTTGTGTCGTCGCCGCCATCTTCCACCAGTCCATCTTCAGAACAGAAACTAATGCATGGACCTTGCCAGGTCTCTTCTGCCATCAGCGCCACCATGACACCAAACAACATCCTCCTCCTGCGCGAGTCCATCTCTACTCATCGGACTCCGAATCTCCACAGCGCCACGCCGCCGAGATCCGCCGCCATCAATGTATAAGATGAAGTACCGCTCCACCAAAGAAGCCGTCCTCTGTTCCCCGAGCCCGTGTGTACCTCCATGAATGACGCCCCCAAGGGTGAAACGACACCAGAGCGCCGCCGTCATCCGATCAACTGATCTAGGATTTCCCCCGGAGGTAGCAGAGCGTAACCTTGAACTTCTTCACGACGATGCCTTCAAGAAGGGAACGACACAGACAACGCCGCCACCGCCGGCCCTTTGCAGTAGTCAAAAGCAAGTTTTCACCAAGATCTGTTCGAAAAAACTCCATCTTTCGTGCACGGGCCGCCGCGTTCTGTGACGTCCCCGGGAGCGGGATCCCAAGATCCGCCGCCACAATGGACCCACCACCCGGCCGTCATCCCTGAAGGGGAGGGCTCCACCACCGTGCTCGGATCCGGCATCACGCCAACGCCTTCGGCCGCCCCCAATCACATCAGTGAAGGAGGATAGCCAACGCGAGCGCCCACCACCGCTTAGGACCGCCGGACGGCGCCCGAGCCCGACCTCCCGAAGGAGAGCCGGTCTGGGGTGGAAAACCCCAGATCCGCCGCTGCTAGCCCTCGCAGCGCCGCCGGGATCCCATCGGGCCGCCGCCCGAGCGCGCCCACTTCGCCTCTATGCTGTACGCCCAGGGACGCCGACGCATCTCAACCAGAGGATCCCCTCATGAAGAAAGGAGGAGGGCCCGCTGTCCGCTGTCCGCCGGGCGAGTTTCGCTCGCCGGCCTCCTTCGGCGGCGGCGGGGAAGAAGGGGAGGAGGGAGGTCGAGGGCGGCGGCGGTTGGGGCGCCCGAGTCGCCCCCCTAGAGGCAACGCGAGCCAGCGCTGGTATTTGCGCTGGGAAAACCGCCGTGGTCCTGAGTATTTTCATTCTATAGAAATCATACCCTCCAAAATTGCCATGTTTTTCCTTTGCTTCAAATGGGGCCTAATTAATCTGTATCACATGCACCGATCAACTCATACAATACTATAACTTGATAGTCAGAAGTGGCATAAGAAATTTCTTGCCTTCCTATTTTTGGTTGCCTAAACTTTTATTCTGTTTAGTCACTTTTTTCATGGTGTTTAGTCTTTTGTTTGTTTCTTTCCAAAAAGGGGTTGCCTTTGCCTCTGCATCATTAGTGTAAAAAATGTCTTACATTATAGGACATAGGGAGTACTATTTTTCTAGTGTGTCTGCCTCTCATAAAAAGACCACATCACGTCATTAGAGAAATCACTTTAGTTTGACTAGCAAGAGAGCTCGTGCGTTGCAACGGGAGAGAAAAAATAACACACCCCTAACCTAATAACCATGACCCAAGACCCCAATAGGTCCACACCCTTTATTTCAACACATGGGATCCCATTTGTGTTGCCACTTGTCGTCCTTCCAACCCTCGTTGTCAGTGGCCTCAGTGGTCACACAATCGTAACACATTTGAATGTTATCAATCCTAAATCCTAAGCCGTCTCTCTCAACATAACATGAAATATCTTTTTTTTTCTGTGGGTTTTTCACAAGCCGTGCATGCGCGGTCATAGATGGTTTCTTCCGTCTCCAATCTTTGTTGCTTAGATGTTTCTTTCTAATCCGAATAGGCACCGGTACGAAAGAAAGACGAACCATACGCTATTGATTAAGATTGCCTCATAAATAACATTTTTAAATGTTTAATAGGAAAAATAACACCCGATTTTGATTCTACACATTTTTCTAATCAAATTTCACATATAACATGTTAAATGTAGAGTTACAGTTTAAAAGATATGAATATTTTTAAAAAGCATTTGATATGTAGTATAGGTTCATTAACCCAAATATCAAGGGGGTTTCCTGCAAAAGTGAAATTCTAACTTAAAACTGTCTTGCGGGTTGATTACCAGAAACAATAGGGAATTTTCTACGAAATAGCTTGATGGACCAAGAATACATATTTTCTTTATTAGAAAAAATGTACAGATTGGGGGATGAAACTTCTCCAGTTTTGAAAGTTCCACATGCAAAATGCTTGGTTTAGGAGTTAAGGTGCATAAATTGAATAAATCAATCAGTTGGGGGATAAAAATCGATAATTCGAATCTTAAAAAATATCGATAATTCAAAACGGTGCCCGGGCTCATCTACAGCCGGTGAACAGTAAATTCAAAATAAATAGTAAAAAATTAAAAGGGGGGACTTTTTAGGCATCCAAGATGCTCATGTGCACAACGTGCGTGCAAAATTTCATGGTGTTTGGACATCTGAGGAGCTCGGGCCAAAAAAACTAAAATCACCTCCAAATAGTGTACTTTTTAAAAGTTTCTCAAACACCCCAAATTTACTTTTTTACACGAGCTCCTTAGATGTTCGAATAGCACGAAATTTTACACACACACACCCTGCACACATGAGCATCTCCAGTGCCTGAAAATTTTAGATTTTATTGAAAAGTTTACCATTTTATTAGATTTTACTATTCACACCTGGTATAGATAAGACCGGGTGCAGAAAACCCGTGTCTATTTGGACTATTTCTCTCTCTCTCTCTCAAACCGTTATACTGAAAATGGCATGCGAACGTTCTACACCATTACAAGAGGACATGGATATCTGGCGAACATTCAAAAGCTGAGTTGCCATGACAAAACAAGTAAAAATGGCATGTGTTTGTTAAGGACTTGCCATATATGAAATGGAAACATGCCATGTGTAGAAAAGAATTGTCAGTGAATGAAGTATATTTTTCTTTTAAGAAAATGACATTCTTTTGATTCCAATCACACGGTTGTGACGCTGTTCGCTTCAACCTCCCCCTAACAAAAAGTTCGCGGGCTAACATTTTCCTTGTAAAAACAAAAGAACTCAGAAAAAGAAAGGTAGGTAGTCCTGAAAACCAAGTGCCAGGTGTTTTTTAACACGATACAGACCAAGCGCTCATATATACACGCATACACTCATTCCTATGAACATGCACATACACACACACATATTATCCCTACAAGCATCTCTGAGAGACTGAACCGGCGTGTCATCTTGAGATTTTACAACACTGTAGGCGCCTCGTAGTCGTCGGATCATCTCCTCCCACTAAACGCGTATTGCCGAAAATCTTGAAATAAATTCAGGATAAATGCAAGCACCAGAGATTTGAATCCTAATGGGCCGGGGATACTGCTGTCCTCCTAACCATCCAATCACAAATTAGTTTGCCCTAAGTACCAGGTGTTGGGCATCGAAAGTACTGGTTTCCTGGTCATCATTACTCTGGGCTAACAAATACACGACTGTTCCATTATTATCTGTTACTTAAAGCTCAAAAAATTATGTCTCATACGTGTCCCTCTGAGCAAAACCCGCCGGTCAGCAACAAGATGTGATCTCATCCTGTTAGACACGCGACTCTGTCCGATTGGCCTGCCCACGATCAACACTAGTCCCACCTCCCATGTTCTCTTATTCAGTTAGGCTTCGTTCCCATATATGTATCCATGATTGTACTCGACACCCACTAAGGAAACAACTCAATCATTATTCATGGTATCAGATTACCCTCCGATCCTTTCCTAAACTCCCAGCGCTAACCATGACCAACCCTAGCGCTGGAAATCCCTACCAGCCCGTCGCCGGCAGCCAAACCATGCCGGCAACAACCTCCACCACCACCACCACCACCCTCACCATCCCCCCTCTCTCTCTTTCAGCGATACTATCACTGATGTTACCCCCTTCATCCCCATTGTTCTTGATCTCCATAGCAGGAACTACTATCATTGGCGTCACTTGTTCGAGATCCATCTCGGCCGCTGCTCGCTGCTGCATCACATCTCCGATGCATCTCCTCCCGAGCCGCACAATTCTCGTTGGCTCAAAGACGATCTTGCAATCATTCAGTGGCTCTACACGCACATCTCCACCGAGTTGTTCAACCTCGTCGTCAAGGACGGCGCCACCACGCGCGACATCTGGACGGAGCTCCGGCATCTCTTCCAGGACAACCGCGACGCCCGCATCTCGGCCCTCAACGTCGAGCTCCGCACCATCACACAGGGAGATCGTCCTGTTGGCGTCTTCTGTCAACAAATCAAGGCGATTGGCGATGAACTCCGTGAACTCGGGGAAACGGTTGCTAATTGCTCTCTTCTCCACGCTCTCATGGGAGGGCTCGACGAGTGGTTTGCGCAACAGGCGTCACTGATCCCGCTTCTCCGACCACTGCCGTCCCTGTCCGAGGCAAGATCAACTCGAAGAGCAGACCCAGGCGCGCAAGACCAGGGCCCCGCGTCTCTTCCACACCAGCGCTCGCCCTGCTCCATCACCGACGGCCTCATCCTCGACGCTGCCTGCTCCGCAGCCCCCTCCTGGCCGGCGTCCAAGTCCTAGCTACAAGGGTAAGAACCCAATTTACCGTCCGCCCAAGCAGAATTCGTCGGCTTCCTCGTCATCTTCTGCGCCCCCGCTGCCGGCGCCTCCGGCCGCGCCCACGACACCGGCGCTCGCGGCGCCTCCCGCTTCTACACCATGGCGGCCTTCCACTGATCCTTGGACTGGGCTTGTTCAGGCATGGCCGATGCCCTGGACAGTGCCCTCCCCCTATGGTGCTCCTCCCGCCTACAGTGAAACATGGGCGCCCGGCATGCGTCCCTCCATCGGGGCTCCCGGTCTTCTCGGCTCCAGACCGCCGCCGCACGCGTACACGACCTATGCACCTATGTATCAGTCTTCGGTGGCCCTATCATCATCTCCAGACCGCCGCCGCACGCGTACACTACGGCGGTCCTGCTGCAGGTTGGGACTTTCCTGGTCCATCGGCGCCGCCATCTGCATCACCATACCAGCCGGTGCCCTCTACTTCGACTTCAGCATCACCGACCTCGGATCAAGCTGCTCTCATCGCCGCCCTGAACTCTCTTACCACCCAGGACACAGGTACATAGTGGATTTTCGATTCCGGTGCATCTTCTCATATGTCTCCTTCTAGTTGTATGTTATCTTCCATCTATCCATCCATTTTATTTCCTTCTATCACTATTGGCGATGGTTCTACAGTACCTGTTTCATGTGTTGGCTCAACCTCCCTCCCTTCTTCTCGCTCACCACTTCTTCTTTGTGAGGTTCTAGTAGCCCCTGCTTTAATTAAAAACCTAATTTACGTTCGCCGTTTTACCATAGATAACCATGTCTTCGTTGAATTTGATCCCTTTGGGTTGTCTATGAAGGATCTCCACAGCAAGGCGGTGGTAGCTCGGTTCAATAGCTCCGGCAATCTCTACACCATCAACGGTGCCTTTTCTCCATCACCTCAAGCCATGCACGCCTCTGTCACCCTATGGCATCGCCGTTCCGGTCACCCCACTGCTGCCACAACCACCAAGCTTCTTCAAGAGTTTCAGCTTCCGCATGATCGCGGCTCCCACGACGCCTCCCTATGTCAAGTGTGTCAATTAGGCAAACATGTTCGGTTACTCTTTAGCACTTCTACCACTAGTAGTACTTTTCCCTTTGAACTGCTGCATTGTGACTTATGGACCTCGCCTATCCCTAGTGTGTCTGGTTTTAAATACTATCTTGTAACCATGGATGATTATTCTCATTATATATGGACCTTTCCTATTCGCTGTAAATCCGATGTCCATCCTCTTTTTGTAAATTTTCAGCGCTATGTCTATACCCACTTCTCCCTTCCCATTCGTTTTTACAATGTGACAATGGTCGAGAGTTTGACAACGCTCGCAATCGAGAGTTGTTTCTGCAACATGGCATTCTTCTTCGGTGCTCCTGTCCATACACTTCCTCTCAAAACGGAAAAGCAGAACGCTCTATTCGCACCATCAACAACATCCTACGCACTCTTATCATCCAGGCATCCATGCCGCCCAAGTTTTGGGCTGAAGCCCTACGCCACGCCACCTATCTTCTTAACATTCGTCCCACCACCACCTGCGCCAAGTTCTCCCTGTACGAATCATTATTTCTCGCTTCACCTACCTATGATGGCCTCCGTATATTTGGTTGTCTCTGTTTCCCAAACCTTAGCGCTACGGCCCCTAACAAACTATCCCCTCGTTCCTTGCCGTGCGTCTTCCTCGGTTACTCTGACTCGCACAAAGGTTGTCGTTGCCTTCACTTGGAAACTGGCCGTGTTTTCCTCTCTCGCCATGTCACATTTGATGAAGCAGTATTTCCTTTCGTGTCTCGCTCCAGTCCCGATTTTTCCACACCCATCAGCGCCACCAAAAATGGCGCCTCTCAACCCCAGCCACTCGCCGTGCATGGCCTGCATGGCCCAATTCACGTAGTCACATCTTCGGCGCCCGCCACCACATCAAATCCCACTGCTGCTGCTCCCACCGCCCCTGACGCACACGTCCAGTCTGCCTCCCCGGGATCTGCCCAGCCACTTTCCCCCAATGATTGCACTGACTCACTGGTCTCCTCACCCAATTCCCCCGCAACCTATCCCGATACAGATTCTTTCGGGCCCGCCCCCACACCCACACACCCCTCGCATGCAACTCCTTCGCCTCCCCATGCCGCGTCCATTGTTTCTCCGTCCACCTAGCAAACACACCCATCTCCCTCTCCTACTCCTCTTTCTTCCTCTACACCAGAACACCCTTTACCACCTACTGTTGTTGATGTTCCCATTCCTTCCAATGATCACACCATGTGCACTCACAGCAAGGCAGGGTTCCGCCAACCTACTAAACGTCTCAACCTCACTGCATCAACCACTTCTATCTCTCTCATACATAACTCCTACAAAGCTGCACTTCTCGACCCCAACTGGTTTCACGCCATGAAGGAGGAATACGGCGCTCTTCTTATGAACAACACATGGTCTCTTGTCCCTCGCCCCGTTGGAGCTAATGTCATTTCCGGCAAGTGGGTTTTTCGGCACAAGTTCAACTCCGGCGGCTCCCTCTCTCGCTACAAAGCTCGTTGGGTTTGTCGCGGTGATTCTCAGCAGGCCGGCATAGACTTTGACGAGACTTTTTCTCCCTTCGTTAAGCCCAGCACCATTCGTGTCGTTCTCAGCCTTGCTGTTTCCTCTTCATGGCCCATTCACCAGTTAGATGTAAAGAATGCCTTTCTACATGGATCTCTCACCGAAACTGTTTTCTGTGGGCAACCCCTCGGATTCGTCAATCCATCTCTTCCTGATCATGTATGCCACCTGCAGAAATCGCTTTACGGTCTAAAACAGGCACCCCGGGCTCGGTTTCAACGTTTTGCCACATTCTTACACACCATTGGTTTTCTTCCTTTCTGCTCTGACTCCTCTCTTTTTATTCTCAAAACACCAAACCACATTGCTTATCTTCTTTTATATGTTGATGACATTGTCCTCACCGCCTCCTCTGATGTATTTTTCAACCAAATTATCCATTCACTTCGTCATGAGTTTAGCATGATAGACCTTGGGCCTCTCCATCATTTTCTCGGCATTGCTGTATCACGCTCTTCCTCTGGCATTTTTCTTTCTCAGCGACAGTACGTGCTTGATCTTCTCTCCAAGGACGGTATGTCCGACTGTCATCCTTCCCGCACTCCCGCTGAAATGGGTTCTAAACTCTCTTCTGATGGTGAGCCTTTTTCTGATCCTACCCTATATCGCAGCCTCACAGGAGCCCTTTAGTACATGACTCTAACTCGTCCTGAAATCACCTATGCAGTCCAACAAGCTTGTCTGTACATGCATGATCGACGTATTCCTCACTATAATCATGTCAAACGTATTTTGCGCTACCTAAAAGGGACTCTTGATCATGGTCTTTCAATCACACCTTCCGCTCCCACATCTCTCACAGCGTACACTGATGCAGACTGGGCTGGATGTCCGGACACTCGTAGATCTACTTCTGGTTATTGTGTTTACTTGGGTGATAATTTGATTTCATGGTCTTCGAAGAGACAGCTCACTGTTTCCAGGTCATCCACTGAAGCTGAATATCGTTCGGTTGCCCACGCTGTTGCCGAAACTGCATGGCTACGTCAACTACTCGGCGAGCTGCACCGGCCTCTTCACCAAGCTACCGTAGTCTATTGTGATAATATTTCTGCTGTGCACATGTCTTGTAATCCTTTACAACACCATAGAACTAAACAAATAGAGATAGACATTCACTTTGTTAGGGAGAAAGTAGCACTAGGCGACGTCCGCGTCCTGCATGTTCCCACAAGTGCTCAGTTCGCTGACATCTTCACCAAGGGACTACCAACAGCATCCTTCATCGACATCCGGTCCAGTCTCAACGTCGTCGAGCCCGTCATTGACACTGCACGCGGGGGGGGGGGGGGGGGGTGTTAGACAAGCGACTCTGTCCGACTGGCCTGCCCACGATCAACACTAGTCCCACCTCCCACGTTCTCTTATTCAGTTGGGCTTCGTTCCCATATATGTATCCCTGATTGTACTCGGCAACCACTAAGGAAACAACTCAATCATTGTTCACATCCATTAGCAGTAATCATGTTCCTGATCATCAGCTTAGCTAGCCTAGGGACCGATCGGCGACTCCATTTGATCGACGGCGACGTTCGGCCGGTCCCCAACGCTGTTGCAATACGAGTAGTCCTGCATGGTGCGTGCCTTCCTTTATCTTATCGGAAAAGATGGGTTCAACAAGGGCTAAAGATAGTGGCGAAGATTGAATGGGATGGGCATTTGGTTGGGTGGATCGACGATAAGGCTATGTGGAGTGGAGTGGAGTGCTCGGCCAGGGCCCCTCTGGAACAAGATCGATCGATGGAGATGTGCATGCGTACATGCAATGCATGCTGATTATACGGGCGGCGCGCGTTGGAATTTCTGCAGGATGTTGATGGCACCGCGACGTACGTACGTACGTGTACGTTGTCAACTATTTCATCATATACTTGGAAGCAACCCGTGTACTCCTTCGGTGCTTGATTACTTGCACCATGCATGCATGCGAGAGGTCGGCATATGGACACGCAAGACAAAATGAAATCCTACATGTATACCTAAATAGTTGATCCTCATTATCTTATTTATCTTGACGTGCAAGCATGTCACCTCATCATATAACCACATGGATGAAAAAAAATATATAACCACATGCATGAAAAAGGCCCACCTAAATATAACCAAGCATGAAGAAAGGTCCACCACAACATGCAATCATGCATGAAAAATACTTTTTATTTAATTATACAACTTATATTCAATAATCTGCATATAATAAAATGCAATGAAGCATATGTATGTTTGGCTTTGGCTCTCATGTTACGATCTCATCGAAATATATTACAACCAATTCTCATAGTAACACAAATGCATGGTGTACCGTGTACGTACTTGTCCATGGGGATCGGTGCATGCTCGAGCTGGAACTTCAAAGTGGAGGCGCCGGCCTGGCCATGGTTGGCTGGTCGGCATAAAATGCAGTACTCCCTCTGGCCTTTTTTAGTTTGTGTATAAATTTTGTCTGAAGTCAAAGTATCTCTACTTTGACCAAACTTATAGGAAAAAGTATCAACACTTACAATGTCAAATCAACATTCTCAGATTCATTATGAAATGTAGTTTCATGAAATATATATTCGGTATGGCAATTGTTCATACTTTTAAATATATATATGGTCAAACTTTGTAAAATTTGACTTGACCTATATCTAATACGCGGAGTAAAAATGACCAAAGGGAGTATTTAGCTAGTTTTAGTGTGTGTGGTTCATGATGTGCAAATTAGGTGGCCTGATGACCATATCCCATAATCCCATTCCCATTGGTGATTGCTCTTGGACTCTCCACGCAGCAAAATTTTGATTCCTACCCAACTCTTGGACGCGTAAGTGGAAAGTGTATGCTACTTTAATGCAAAAGCTTGACTAGGTGCTTTGCTTTGATCAGCAGATTTGGTTATTTGGCAAATAAATTGTCTCAGTATATATAGAAAACGTAAAAGATGTATATATGCAGATGTGTAGTTCTTTATGAATTTCGTCAAATTACAATTAGGTTGACCCAACACCAAATTCCATGAATATATAGCAGCTTATCAATCCGTCCCAAAAAATATAACACCTGATTGATTTTTAATGGTCTTCGACATATAACTTAAGACATATAAAACAAAAAAAATTGCAAGTAAATACAATGATACCATTCGCACATGTCCAAGTTAAAGTTATGCATCAAAGACAGTACAAAATCAAGTGTGTCTTATGTTTTGAAAAAGAGGAGTACTACACAATTGAGACACAAAATGGCCGTAATACAGAGGTGTAGCGAAGGAATGTCACATCTTGTCGAAATCTTATGATCATGACCTACGTATATGCATGCAAATGTTGTACCAAGCAATGTTTTTGAAAAGGAGGCAAAATATTTACTTTATCCATTAATTAAGAAGAAGCCACCACGTTAGTTAACGAGAAACTGGGCAAAAACCGTTACAACCTACTGAGCAGGGCACACAAGATACCCTACACAGATGAGTGCAAAGAAAGCCTTGTCGAGGTAGCACATTGGTATCATCGCCGTCAGTTTTCCCCTAGTAGTGCCATGGCCATCCCTTCTCTCTCTGCAAGCAATTCCGACTTTGCCGCAAACGACCACTGACACAACCCATTCCATCGAGACCATGCAAAGCCACATGAAGATCCATGCCAATCACACAACCACGTGCGGCAAGGACAACGCGGCTCCAATTTTGATGGAGAGGTACGAAGGAGATTATGCAAAGTTGGTGTCATGGAAAATCAGCAGACAAATCAAAGGACCACCTATAGCACACCATCGCAAGGTGAAGGTTCCAAACTGTTTTAGTGAAAAGGGGTTTTAACCATACGCATAGACCCAATCTGCACCAGAGAGACCACCTATCGCCCATCATCTTTGCCGCCCGGACCCTGCCACCGCAGCTCCTATTTGGCCGCAACAAACAACTTGAGACGAACCCACCGACACATCGGAGAAGAGCTGACTCCCGCAACCATGTTGCGACCCTGACATCGCTCACCCTCATCGTTGTTGTCACAAAATCCCTCACGCCATCACCGCTGACTTCCACCGGGCAGGGTCGCAACAACCCTCATCATCATTGTCACCACAGCGCAACACTCTCGTGCCGCCTTCATCATGTCCCGCTGGCGGGGTGAAGCTCCAAAAATGATACCCTTGAGAGGGGAACGACATCGAAACGCCCCATCATACTAGGGGTTTCACGGTGCTGTCTCTAGCAGAGAGAAGTAGAGCAGCCTATCGCCGCCTTCAAGAAGGTCACGGGCTCACGGCCTCCACAGACAATGCAATTAGGTTCTTCATAAATATGCGTTGATACATGATTGTCACTCCTAATTAGCCTACAATTAGGTGCTTCATGAATTCCCCTTATCGGATGAGCATGCAAGGCTGTCTCAAGCTAGCTAGTTGATACAGGACATGACATGTAAACAACTTGGCGTACAAGGAGAGCTCATGTACGTGTGCCTAGCTAGCCTAATCATAACTTTGCACATCATATCTCCAAAAGAAAAAGAAACAGGCTCGATCTCGCTCCTAACTGATAACATGCTGGTACTGAACACTGATCAATGATCCATGATACATTGATACATGCAGTGAGTCACGTACGCACGGCTGCTCAACCGGGACCAAAATAGGTGACGCGCGCTGAGTCGCTCTTGTTGAAAATATGAGCAATTTACCAAATGATTTTATTAACAGAAATACTAGATAAAGTATGAGCAATATAATAGAGATAAAACAAGTCATATGTTCTGACAGAGAGAAGGTAAATAGTTTCTGCATATATGAACCGAACCCTTCTCCCGTACAGGACTCAAAAGGTGAGTCTGGTGTGTCTCTCTGGAGAGGAGCGACCTCTCGAAGAGGCTGCGGCGGGAGGTGAAGCAACGAAGGGAGATGGAAGGTGAAACACTCATCCGCGGCGAGGCGAGGCGAGGCGTGGCGGGGCGGACGGCGGAGGAGCGCGTGTGGATGTCCCTCTTGTTCTCATGCTCATACATGTGGGGAAAGAACCTCCCTTATAAAAAGGTCCAACTTCCTCTAAACTAGCAATGTGGGAATGGGACTAAACTTTTGTTCCACCTCTTGCCTTGCACAAATGGGCTTTGTGGGCCTTTAGAATTTATTAGGAATTTCTGAAACTGCTATTGGACTAGGCCCAAAATAGATAAAATTCCAGCAGCTCTGACCCTGCCAAACAAACGAATGCAAGGATTTCCTGCTGGAGACGAAGAATTCCAAGGGCCAGAAGCAAAATAACTGGCAAACAAAGCCGTGTTGTTTCTGATCGGGTCAGCATCGTCGGGCTATTGATCGATCCAGCTCACGTACAACCTTCCTCCCTTTCTCTGGTCCAACCATCCTCCTCCTACCCATATAGACGAAAGGAATCGACGGAATGGAATGAGAGGATGTCATCCTCCTCCCACAGTCCCAGTGGCCTATAAAACCCACAACTTGCACCCGGCTCGCCTCACACAAACACACCGGAATATAATACCGAGTGCAGAAGAATTCAATCCCAACGATGGCGTCGAGTCCCAGGAGAACAGTCGTGTGCTCGGTGCTGCCACTGCTGCTGCTGCTTGCCGGCGCGGCCCGCGCGGCGGGCAACTTCTACCAGGACGTGGACATCACGTGGGGCGACGGCCGCGGCAAGATCCTCGGCGGCGGCGACGTCCTGACGCTGTCCCTCGACCGGGCCTCCGGCTCCGGGTTCCAGTCCAAGAACCAGTACCTGTACGGCCGCTTCGACATGCAGATCAAGCTCGTCCCCGGCGACTCCGCCGGCACCGTCGCCACTTTCTACGTACGTTTCCTTGCACGACTGACCGCACGTGGACGTACGCGTTGACTGGCATCATGCACGGGGAGTACTGTACTGATTCGAGTCCATACTTCTATTGCAGCTGTCGTCGCAGGGGTCGGCGCACGACGAGATCGACTTCGAGTTCCTGGGGAACGCGAGCGGGGAGCCCTACACGGTGCACACCAACGTGTACAGCCAGGGCAAGGGCGGCCGGGAGCAGCAGTTCCGCATGTGGTTCGACCCCACCGCCGACTTCCACACCTACTCCGTCGTCTGGAACCCCACGCACATCCTGTACGTAGCATGCCGACGGCATCATCAGTCTCTCTCTTCTACCTCTTCTCCTCGACGCAGGACAAGATCTCATGCATGCACGCAGGTTCTACGTGGACGGGACGCCGATCCGGGAGCACCGGAACCGGGAGGCGGCGACGGGGGTGGCGTACCCGCGGAGCCAAGCGATGCGGGTGTACGCCAGCGTGTGGGACGCGGAGGAGTGGGCGACGCAGGGCGGGCGGGTGAGGACGGACTGGTCGCGGGCGCCGTTCGTGGCGTCGTACAAGGGCTTCGCCGCGAGCGGATGCGCGTCGCAGGACGCGGCGGCGTGCGCCAGGTCCAACGGCGCGTGGATGTACCAGGAGCTGGACGCCACCGCGCTGGATCGACTCCAGTGGGTGCAGAAGAACTACATGATCTACAACTACTGCGCCGACACCTGGAGGTTCAAGGACGGCGCCCCGCCCGAGTGCGCCACCAAGTAGATTGTTATGTCTGGGATCGGAGTATTTTATAGATTGGGTATAGAATTTGTGCACACCTAAGTATGCATGTAAATGGAACTGTGCAAGTATGTAAATGATACAATTAATTCAGCGTATACTACATATCGTTAATTAGCTTTGGCTAATTATCGGCTGCATGTGATTTTGATATAAATCATTTTTTGCGAGGTAATTTCGATATAAATCATAACGAATAAACCTTCTTTTTGCAAGAAAAAACTTTATTGACTACTTAGGGCATGTACAATGGTACATATGGATAGAGATGTCTCATGAAAAACAGTATTTTGAGGCGTCTACATTAATTTTTTTTCTCCCAATGCAAGCTACTATTAGTGGGCCGAATCAACGAATAAAAAATAAAGACTCTCACTACACATGCTTCTCTACTTTTCATTTCAACCACTGGTAGAAAACGAGGCTTCCATACGCCCCCATTAGTCCCCAAAACAATCGAACCGCGACCAAAGGGGTCTTTAGTCGCGGTTCGGGAGAAGACCCGCGACCAACTACCTGGGCCCAGCGCGCTCGGTCGACAGCTGGCGGACGGGAGGGGCTTTAGTCCCGGTTGGCGTGGCCAACCGGGACTAAAGGTCCCAGAAGGCCTTTAGTCGCGGTTGGCCAGGCCAACCGGGACTAAAGCCCATCCAGCTGGCGGACGGGAGGGGCTTTAGTCCCGGTTGGCCTGGCCAACCGCGACTAAAGGCCCTATATATACTCAGCTCACTTCACTTCACTCGGCTCACTTCACAATTTTCAGAAGGTGGTGGTGGGGTGGTGGTGGGTTTGCTTTTGGTTTCTCCTATGCACACAAGGTGTTTGATGAAATGCCCGAGAGCCTGAAACAAGCCACATTTGAGCTTTCTCATTTATTTTTCCTCCGCGATCGCGGTTAGCAACTCGAACCTTTCATGTGTCATTGATAAAATACGCATGTGTGTAGTTCATTGTTTAATTTGTATTATTTCTAGCTAGTTAGTTTAACAAATGCATGATGGTTAATTATATACTTTATATAATAATAATGCAGATGAATCGGCAATGGATGTACGGTTCCCGACTCTCCGGCGAGTTCACTACGGGTTTGAAAGATTTCCTCGTAGTGGCAAATGCGAACAAGCAGCAAGGTTTTATTATCTGTCCATGTGCTGTCTGTAAGAATGAGAAGGGTTACTCCTCCTCAAGAAGAGTTCACATGGACCTGCTTAAGCATGGTTTCATGCCAAGCTATTATTGTTGGACCAAGCATGGAGAAAGAGGGGTTAGAATGGAAGAAGATGAAGAAGGGGATGATATCGATGACAACTATCGTGATCTTTTCGGTGATACTTTCATGGAGGATGATGCTGAAGGTGTGGAAGGGTTAGATGAAGGTGAAGAAGAGGCACATGATGAGCCCGCTGATGATCTTGGTCGGACCATTGCTGATGCACGGAGACGCTGCGAAACTGACAAGGAGAGGGAGAATTTGGATTGCATGTTAGAGGATCACAAAAAGTCGTTGTATCCAGGATGCGATAATAGTCTGAAAAAGCTGGGCTGCACACTGGATTTGCTAAAATGGAAGGCACAGGAAGGTGTAGGTGACTCATCATTTGAAAATTTGCTGAAAATATTGAAGAATATGTTGCCGAAGAATAATGAGTTGCCCGCCAGTACGTACGAAGCAAAGAAGGTTGTCTGCCCTCTAGGTTTAGAGGTTCAGAAGATACATGCATGCATTAATGACTGCATCCTCTACCGCGGTGAATACGAGAATTTGAATGAATGCCCTGTATGCACTGCATTGCGTTATAAGATCAGAGGCGATGACCCTGGTGACGATGTTGAGGGCGAGAAACCCAGGAAGAGGGTTCCCGCCAAGGTGATGTGGTATGCTCCTATAATACCACGGGTGAAACGTCTGTTCATGAACGAAAAGCATGCCAAGTTGTTGCGATGGCACAAAGAGGACCGTTTGTCCGACGGGCAGTCGAGACACACCGCTGATGGAACGCAATGGAGAAAGATCGACAGAGTTTTCAAAGATTTTGCAGCTGACGCAAGGAACTTAAGATTTGGTCTAAATACTGATGGCATTAATCCTTTTGGCGAGCAGAGCTCCAACCATAGCACCTGGCCCGTGACTCTATGCATCTACAACCTTCCTCCTTGGTTGTGCATGAAGCGGAAGTTCATTATGATGCCAATTCTCATCCAAGGCCCTAAGCAACCCGGTAACGACATCGATGTGTACCTAAGGCCATTAGTTGAAGAACTTTTACAGTTTTGGGCGAAACCTGGTGTACGTGTCTGGGATGAGCACAAAGGAGAGGAATTTGACCTACGAGCGTTGCTTTTTGTAACCATCAACGATTGGCCTGCTCTCAGTAACCTTTCGGGACAGAAAAATAAGGGATACAATGCATGCACGCACTGCTTACATGAGACTGAAAGTGTACGTTTGGTTAATTGTAAGAAGAACGTGTACCTGGGTCATCGTCGATTTCTTCCCCGAAATCATAACGTAAGAAAGAAAGGCAAGCATTTCAACGGGAAGGCAGATCACCGGCCGAAGCCTGCGGAACGTACTGGTGTTGAGATATTTGATATGGTCAAGGATTTGAAAGTCATCTTTGGAAAGGGTCCTGCCGGACAATCAGTTCCGCGGGGAGTTGACGGGCACGCACCCATGTGGAAGAAGAAATCTATATTTTGGGAGCTAGAATATTGGAAAGTCCTAGATGTCCGCTCTGCAATCGACGTGATGCATGTTACGAAGAATATTTGCGTGAACCTGCTAAGCTTCTTGGGCGTGTATGGGAAGACAAATGATACAAAGGAAGCACGGCAGGACCAGCAACTTTTGAAAGACCCAGATGACCGGCATCCGGAATGGTTTCAAGGTCGTGCCAGCTACGCTCTTACCAAAGAAGAGAAGGTCATTTTTTTTGAATGCCTGAGCAGTATGAAGGTCCCGTCTGGCTTCTCGTCGAATATAAAGGGAATAATAAACATGCCGGAGAAAAAGTTCCAAAACCTGAAGTCTCACGACTGCCACGTGATTATGACGCAATTGCTTCCGATTGCTTTGGGGGGGCTCCTACCGGAAAATGTTCGAGTAGCCATTGTGAAGCTATGTGCATTCCTCAATGCAATCTCTCAGAAGGTAATCAATCCAGAAGATCTACCACGGTTACAGAACGATGTGGTCCAATGCCTTGTCAGTTTCGAGTTGGTGTTCCCACCATCCTTCTTCAATATTATGACGCACCTCCTGGTCCACCTAGTCGAAGAGATTTCCATTCTCGGTCCTGTATTTCTACACAATATGTTCCCCTTTGAGAGGTTCATGGGAGTATTAAAGAAATATGTTCGTAACCGTGCTAGGCCAGAAGGAAGCATCTCCAAGGGCCATCAAAATGAGGAGGTAATTGAGTTCTGTATTGACTATGTTCCTGACCTTAAGCCGATTGGTATTCCTCAATCGCGGCACGAGGGGAGACTAAGTGGAAAAGGCAAGATCGGAAGGGATACCACGATATGTATGGACGGTCATTCTATGACTGAAGCACACCACACAGTTCTGCAAAATTCCAGCTTGGTGGCTCCGTACTTCGAGCAATACAAGAATATTTTACGCTCGGACAACCCGGGGAAGCCTGAATCCTGGATTAGAAAGGCCCACATGGAGACTTTCGGCAGTTGGTTGCGAAAACATTTAATGAATGACAATGATGTTGGAGATCAGCTGTACATGTTGGCCAAGAAACCATCTTCGACTATAACGACTTTCCAAGGGTACGAGATAAATGGGAATACATTTTACACCATCGCCCAAGATAAAAAGAGCACCAACCAAAACAGTGGTGTCCGCTTTGATGCAGCAACCGAGAATGGGCAAAAGGTCACATATTATGGTTACATAGAGGAGATATGGGAACTTGACTATGGACCCTCCTTTAAGGTCCCTTTGTTCCGGTGCAAATGGTTCAAGCTAACAGGAGGTGGGGTAAAGGTGGACGAGCAATACGGAATGACAATGGTGGATTTCAACAATCTTGGTTACCTTGACGAACCATTCGTCCTTGCCAAAGATGTCGCTCAGGTTTTTTATTTGAAGGACATGAGTAGCAAACCGAGGAAACGGAAAGATAAGAAAACGATGAGTACATCATGCGATGATCCAAAGCGCCACATTGTTCTTTCAGGGAAAAGAAACATCGTGGGAGTGGAGGACAAGACAGACATGTCAGAAGATTATAATATGTTTGGTGAAATTCCGCCCTTCAAAGTGAACACTGACCCAAGCATTAAGTTAAATGATGAGGATGCTCCATGGATACGGCACAATCGTAAGCAAGCAGGGACGTACAAGGGAAGAATTGATGTGTAATAATTTATTGTACCAAACTTTGTATTTGGTCGAACCTTCAAGGGATTTTAAAATGAATTAGTTTTATTTTTCTGATTTTTTGATATATAATTGTATTTTTAAGATTTTAAAATGTCAGAAGATTTTAAAAAAGAAAAAAGGAAGAAAAACAAAGGAAGAAGAAAAAAACAAAAGAAAACAAAAAAACAAACAGAAGAAAAAAACAATAAAAAGGAGGAAAGAAAGAATAGAAAGGAAGAAGAAGAAAGAAAGAATAGAAAGGAAGAAGAAGAAAGGAAGAAGAAGAAAGAAAGAAGAAGAAAGAAAGAAAGAAGAAGAAAGAAAGAAAAAAGAAAAAGGAAGAAGAAGAAAGAAAGAAGAAAAAAAGGAAGAAGAAAAAACAAGAAAGAAAAAGGAAGAAGGAAAAAATGAAAACCAAATAAAAATCAAATGAAAACCAAGAAAAAGGAAAAAGGAAGAAGAAGAAAGAAAGGAAGAAGAAGAAAGAAAGAAAGAAAGAAAGAAGAAGAAAGAAAGAAGAAGAAAGAAAGAAAAAAGAAAAAGGAAGAAGAAGAAAGAAAGAAGAAAGGAAGAAGAAGAAAGAAAAAAGAAAGGAAGAAGAAGAAAGAAAGAAGAAAAAAAGGAAGAAGAAAAAACAAGAAAGAAAAAGGAAGAAGGAAAAAATGAAAACCAAATAAAAATCAAATGAAAACCAAGAAAAAGGAAAAAGGAAGAAGAAGAAAGAAAGAAAGAAGAAGAAAGGAAGAAGAAGAAAGAAAGAAAGAAGAAGAAAGAAGAAGAAAGAAAGAAGAAGAAAGAAAGAAAGAAAAAAGAAAAAGGAAGAAGAAGAAAGAAAGAAGAAAGGAAGAAGAAGAAAGAAAGAAGAAAGGAAGAAGAAAAAAAGGAAGAAGAAAAAACAAGAAAGAAAAAGGAAGAAGGAAAAAATGAAAACCAAATAAAAATCAAATGAAAACCAAGAAAAAGGAAAAAGGAAGAAGAAGAAAGAAAGAAAGAAGAAGAAATGAAGAAAGAAAGAAAGAAGAAGAAAGAAAGAAAAAAGAAAAAGGAAGAAGAAGAAAGAAAGAAGAAAGGAAGAAGAAGAAAGAAAGAAGAAAAAAAGAAGAAGAAAAAATAATATAAACTTTAATATATTATGATTTTTTTTCTGATTTTTTTTGATATATAATTGTATTTTTAAGATTTTAAAATGAATTAGAAACAAAATAATATAAACTTTAATAAAATAAAATAATTATCATAAAGTAAAATAAATAAGTAATTATCATAAAGTAAAAATAAATAAGTAATTAGAAACAAAATAAAATAAAATAAATAAGTTTTTTGTTGTAAGTAGAAACAAAACAAAATAAATAAAGCAAAATGGAAAACAAAAAACAGGCAAAAAAAAAAGAATATGCCACCTACTGGGCCACCACGGCCTGAATACGACTAGAAACCCATTAATGGGCCAGGATTCAGGCCCGTAGAAGGCCCAGTAGGCCCACAGGCACATAGTAACAGAATAGGCCCGTAAGCCTGCATTCGAGAGGAGCTCGAAGTGGTGAGCGCAGCCGCGCTTATAAACCACTGTCGAAGCCTCTCGGCTAGCGAGGTGGGACTAAACATCCCACCGCACCGCGCCAGTTCAGCACATACCCTTTAGTCCCGGCTGGGGAGGCGGACCGCGACTAAAGGGTACCCTTTAGTCGCGGTTGTTGTCCCCAACCGCGACTAAAGGGTCTTTCTGCGCGGGAAAGGAAGCGGCGCCAAAACCCTTTAGTCGCGGTTGGGGAGGCGGACCGCGACTAAAGGGTACCCTTTAGTCGCGGTCCGCCTCCCCAACCGCGACTAAAGGGTACCTTTAGTCGCGGTCCTCCTCCCCAACCGCTACTAAAGGTGCGTCTATATAAGGCGATCGATCTCCTCTGTCTCCCCAAACGCCGATCGACGCCGACGCCGAAGCCCTGCCCCGACGCCGACGCCGAAGCCCTGCCCCGACGCCGACGCCGAAGCCCTGCGCGCCGCCGCCCCCGTCCCCAGTGAGCGCCGCCCTTGCTCGCCGCCCTTGCTCGCCGCCCTTGCCCGCCGCCCTGCCGCCCTTGCCCGACGCCCTGCCGCCCGCCGCCCGACGCCCTCCGCCCGCCGCCCTGCCGCCCTCCGCCCGCCGCCCGCCGCCCGCCGCCCTGCCTGCCGTCCTCCGCAGGAAGGAAGAAAGGAAGAAGAGAAGAAAGGAAGAAAGAAGAAAGAAAGAAGAAGAAAGAAAGAAAAAAGAAAAAGGAAGAAGAAGAAAACAAAAGAAAACAAAAAACAGAAGAAAACAAAAAACAGAAGAAAAACAAAGGAAGAAGAAAAAAACAATAAAAAGGAGGAAGAGGAAAAGAAAGAAGAAAAAAAGGAAGAAGAAAAAACAAGAAAGAAAAAGGAAGAAGAAAAAAATGAAAACCAAATAAAAACCAAATGAAAACCAAAAGAAAGAAGAAAGAAAAAGGAAGAAGAAAAAAAGAAGAAGAAAGGAAGAAGAAGAACGAAAGTAAAAAGGAAAAGGAAAGAAGAAGAAAGAAAGAAGAAGAAAGGAAGAAGAAGAAAGGAAGAAGAAGAAAGAAAGAAGAAGAAAGAAAGAAGAAGAAAGAAAGAAAAAAGAAAAAGGAAGAAGAAGAAAGAAAGAAGAAAGGAAGAAGAAGAAAGGAAGAAGAAGAAAGAAAGAAGAAAGGAAGAAGAAGAAAGAAAGAAGAAGAAAGGAAAAAGGAAGAAGAAGAAAGGAAGAAGAAGAAAGGAAGAAGAAGAAAGAAAGAAGAAGAAAGAAAGAAGAAGAAAGAAAGAAAAAAGAAAAAGGAAGAAGAAGAAAGAAAGAAGAAAGGAAGAAGAAGAAAGGAAGAAGAAGAAAGAAAGAAGAAAGGAAGAAGAAGAAAGGAAGAAGAAGAAAGAAAGAAGAAGAAAGGAAAAAGGAAGAAGAAGAAAGGAAGAAGAAGAAAGAGGAAGAAGAAAGGAAGAAGAAGAAAAAAAAGAATTTTTACTTAAAGAATCTTATTTTTTAATTCCTCCTCCTCTATGTCCCCTCAATCTTATTTTTTAATTCCTTTATACTTAAAGAATTTTTACTACATGCAGGAGTGACATATGGCGGACGACAGAACCGAGCCGCTTAGGGATCCGGAGGCTGAACGTTATTTAATGGACATCATCAACAACGAGATTCCTTATGTGCCGGGCTCAGAATATGAGCAACAAGAGGATGTAGTCTCTTCTTATATGAACCTTGACGGTGACGATGATCGAGAAGGTGAAGGAACGGACATTGTCGACGGAGGTCAACCGTCAACAACCGACGATCTCCAATTGCAAGAAGCAACCACCTCCGGCGAGGTATATATATACATTGAGAGCCTCTCGTGATACAAACTTACTGAAATGTGAATACATATGTATTAACGCGCGCGACTCTCTTTCTTTTTTTAGCCCTCCGGATCGAGTACGACAAAGCAGCGTGGCAAATCCAAGGCGATGAAAACAGGAGAAACATATGCCATTGAGTCTGTCAGTGAAACCGGCAAGCCCCTACAGCACACCTCAAAGTTTGTCAACCAATGCGGAGTCGTTGTTAGAGACAACGTCCCGATCACCGTCCAGGAATGGAAAGAGCCAAAGAAGGCACGTCTTGGTTTCAGTTTTGTCGACAAGAGAACGAAAAAGGATTGCTGGAGAAAGCTTATGGAACATTTCATTCTACCTCCGGAATACAACAAAGTCGATGAATTCGGTAACGAGGTTCCGGGTGGACGTCAGAGGAGGAGGCTAGTTAAAGAGTTCGCTCTTCAGAAGATGGCCGATGCATTCCGGAACTTCAAGAAAAATTTAACCCGTGACTATGTCAACAAGGGCAAGACTCCGGATTTCAATGGACAATATGAGAAACTGAAAGATGATTGGCCAGAATTTGTGAGGCAAAAGCAATCGGACCATTTCAAGGAAATATCGAAAAAAATAAGGATAATGCGGCTAAGAAAAAGTACCATCATATTATGGGGCCAGGAGGATACCGCCTTGCGGACCCTAGGTGGCAGAAGATGGAGGAGGACCTGAGGGTGCGAGGAATCCCTCTAGGTACAGAGGGATGGGACCCAAGGGCCAAAAGCTGGTGGTACGGGCATGGGGGATCGCTAGACCCGGAGACAGGGGTGTGTGTTCACCGGCATCGACGCTTTGCTCCGACCCAAGCCCTTATTGACGCAATGACCCAAGCTCAAGCGGGCTTGATCAAGTTCAACAGAGAGAAAGACGCACTGACTTTAGCCCTCGGGAATGATGAACACGGAGGACGTGTACGAGGCAAAGGCAAAGTTTCGTGGAAAGTAGGGTTTTCCCAAGACAATGACCCGTACGGTTACAGAAGCCGTAAGAGAAAGACGGACCGGGATGCAGATCTTATGACGAAGTTTGCATCGGAACTCCATGAGTTGAAGCAGAGCGTGCATGAACTATTGAAAGAAAAATCGGCTGCAGGGCCGCATGAAGATCATGAAGCGGATTGCGGAAGCCAGCAGCGGAGAAGCAGCGTGGCTTCCACGGATGCCCCGCCTGGTGCTAGTGCACCGATGATCGAGATTCGTGCACCGGAGCCTCACTATCCCGTGGATGATGTAAAGAAGATGAAAGACTATGATCTGCATTATCCCGTGGGGAACATTTCCACGAAGGTAGCTAGCGGCAGTGCTTTACCCTGTAAACCTGGAGCACTCCACCACAACAACCCCATTCCATATGGCTATGCTTGTGTCACGGTGGAAGACATAGTCCAAGGGTTTGAGGACCTGGAGATTGACAAACCTACACCCGAAGGGGATAGCAGACTTGGAGATGTCAAGCGCCAGTTCATTCTATGGAAAAAGAAGTACATAGTGTTTCCAGACGAGGCGCCAAGGCTAGCAAGTCCACCCCCCTCCGATGGTGGTGGTGGTGGTGGCGGTGGTGGCGGCGGTGGTGGTCGTGGTGGTTCACCTACACCTCCGTCACGCCATTCGACGCCGTCCCCCGATCCACAACCTCCGGCGGGTACGACGCCCCCCAATCCTCCTTCGGCGGGTACGACGCCCCCCAATCCACCTCCGGCAAAGAAGCAGAAGCAGGTGGACAGCAAGGAAACCTGCTCCTGGACTATTAACCCGGACCCTTATGTACCTAAGACCACAAGGGTACCGGAGCCATCGCTGAAGCCTCTCCTCCCAAGGCCTGGGGAACTTAGTGAAGCTGACCTCACATTGGCCGCGTCTACTGATTATGAGAAATGGAAGGCGGATATGAAGGCGAAAAAAGTGCCTGAGCCCAAGCAAGTATTCACTGAGAAGCAAAAGAAGTGGGCTAAGGATTTTTTGACGACACCGTCCCAAGCCGAGCTGAATATGCCTGACGACTATGGACATGAACTTCGTAGGCAAGCAAAAATATTGAAGGAGGAAGAAAGTAAAAAAAGCGGGAAACAAGTTGACCAGCTCGGGATGCAGAAGAAACAATCGATCCCCCCGCTCATAGTGAAAGCCGGTCCGGAAGAGGACCCCGAGATCATAGCAGCTGCGGCAACACTTGGATTGACTGTAGCGGCTGCCATGAAACAAGCGTCCGAGATGGGTTTGACTGTTCGTGCCTTCTTAGGCCTTGAGGAGGCGCCTGTAGGTGAGATAGCATTCCAATATGTGCGGAAGGGGCCTCTCGTCGAGCCTGAGAAGGAAAATAGTCTACCAACACAAATGCGAAATCTGCTACGTTGGTACAAGCAATTCATAACATGGGCCGACAAAGAATATGTTTATGCGGATGTTACACATGAGCATCACATCAAACGGTACTCTGTAGAAGTTCATATGAGTGAATTATTCCAGCTGTTCAATCTGCGCGCCCTCGACAAATCTATGCTGAGTTGCTACGTTCTGTAAGTGATTTATTTCTACCTCATCTCGTTCTTCATTGCCTGCACTATATATATATATTGTCCTAACTATATTGTTGCGTACGCTATTATGCAGATTGAAGATTTGGGAATGCAAAATAAGAAACATCCATGATGTTGGGTTCATTGACCCACATATCGTTAATGGACATGTGTTAGAACATCACCCCAAAGACATGGAGAAAGACCTGTACAAGTTTCTTAAAAAGCATCAACTCAAAAGTCATATTCTATTTCCTTACCATTTTGGGTGAGTGTTTCTCTCTTGTGCCCATTCTATTTTGTTTACTCCATGCATGGTATGTCTAATCGATGAGTTATGCATGACTGTGCATGTAACGTGTCCGCAGGTTCCACTGGATTCTGCTAAATATTGAACTTCACACCTCCACAGTTCTAATCATGGACTCTAAGGATTCGGATCCAAAGCGTTGGGCCGACATGAGAAAAATGCTGCAAAAGTAATTATTTTCAATCATTTGAGCTCTATATCGATCGGTCTCTTCATTTCCTAATATCAACTAACTAATAAATCCCTTATTCATTTAATTTTCTTTGCCCTGTAGGGTTTGGAGACGGTTCTCAGAAGAAACTGTCGGTGAATTCAAACATGAGCTAGATTTCAGAAAGTTAGTTAATGTGGATCAGCAGCCATCGGGGACCGATCTATGTGGATACTATGTTTGTGAGAACATCCGGAGACAAACCACTGAGCGGAAGGCATCAGCTAGCGTGCGGAACGCGACGGATAACTTGCGGAGGAGGCTTAGTCCAGAAGCTCGCTTCCGACCAATTCAAGAAGAATTAGCAGGATTTTTCATGAGGGAAGTCATCAATCCTAAAGGACAACACTATACCGAGGACGAAGAAATTTATATGCATACCCGAGGTTGAAACTTGTTCGAAGTTGTATATGGTCATCCATCCTAATTGTGTATGGAAACTTGTTCGAAGTTGTATATGGTCACCCGAGATTGAATATATATTATATATTCCTCTTGAATTCTTCTTGTTTGAAATTTCATATGCATGTATATAGAAGCGTAGAATATGTGTACTGAAACTTCATCCAAAATAAAATAAAACACAAAATAAAATATAAAACAAATAAAACACTACAAATTAAAAAGAAACCAGGTTTAGGGGGGCTAAAACCCTAAACCTGCGGAGGAGGCCTTTAGTCCCGGTTGGCCACGAGAGCCGGGACTAAAGGTCCTCGGCCCCGACGGACCACGGGCGCCCACGTGGCGGGCCTTTGGTCCCGGTCAGCCACAAGAACCGGGACTAAAGGCTTTTGTCGCGGTCCGTAAGAGCCGCGGCTAAAGGGGGGGGGGGGGTCTTTAGTCGCGCTTATTTAGTCCCGGTTGCACAGCCGGGACTAAAGGCTGTTGCGAACCGGGACTAAAGGCCTTTTTTCTACCAGTGAACGTTTTCAGCTTTATGCATCAGACCACACATTTTTCTCTCAAGCACTCGCCTCCTACAAAGGATCCTGCTGCTTTATCCGAACCAACTTTTTCTGAGATATGATCCTACATGGCATACATGGCATCACCCTAGGGCTATGCATTGTACATGCCCTTAGAATAATAGGTACCATCTTGAGCAATATATTTCTCTATACAAGTTGGATGACTAAAACCGACAAATAACACAAGGTCGGCGCTAGGCACCAGGCAACCGGCCACGCCCCCCCCCGCAACACACACACACACACACACACACACACACACACACCGTATGATCTGCCTTAATTAGCCGTTGGATCTGATTCTCTTTTCTCCACCTCCCTACGTGCATCTCCCTCGCAAATCAAAAAGCATTGAAAAAGGAAACAAAAACCAGTGCATCGGCTCAGGCGCGTCGCCCCTCTCCCATCTGTTGCTGACCGCCACGCTGTCGGCGCTGCTCACTCGCCTTGCCGTCGCTGGTCGTAGCTCCCTGTGCTCGTGGTCACATCATCGCAGATCTACATTGGATCTTGGATCTCCTGTTGGTTCCCCACATGCAGTAGTGCGCACCCTCCCCCCTCCCCCGCCTCCGGGGGGCACTCCCCCATGGTGCAGCTACGACGGTTACAACTCCGGTGGAGTAGCACACCACCATCCAACTCGAAGCAATGCCGACATTCGTTCCCAGCATTTCTACGCCGGGGTTGCGGCACTATCATCTTCTTTGTCCACGAGGTCACAACTCCCATGGACATTGGTTGCAGCTCCCGCCATCCCCGGTTACAGCTTGCTGATGGAGAGGTTGTAGCTTTGCTGTCCCTGGTCCCAACAAATCAGCCTATCGATCCCAACAAATTGGTCGACCAGTTCCAACACTTGGTGGACGTGGACTCAACATTCGGGGAGTCATCGTGGTACCCCGACACAATTGAGCACGATGTCACCCACCACCCACAACACATCGACTCATTCGTAGTAGCACCTCATCTGCCGCTTGTAGCAACGTGGGGAGCCGGTTGTAGCACAGACGCTCACCGCCAGCTTGTCCTAGCACTAGAGCCATCACAAGGCTTTCCAGCATCCATGGCATCGGTGACCATGTGTCATAGCAAAAATGAATGTCGGTCATAGCAAAATTAACCAGATGTCGGTCGTAGCAGCATAGGGCACTGGTTGTAGCATTGTTGGCCGATGGTTGTGGCACTGGTACACGCTCCACCCTATAACACAGGGTCCCACGAGCACCACACACGGCGATGCGCCTTGCACCACCATAGCGCAACCCATGCAGCAACGCTCGTTGTAGCCCCCTGCAGCTCAGGGGGTAGGGGAAAGGTGTGGAGAGAAGAGGAAAGTGAGCGAGCTTGGGCGGGAGCTCCCGTGGAAGCCGCTGAGAGAAAGAAAAAGAACAAAAGAGAGATGTGGGGGAAGAGATAAGGATGGGGAGGGACAGGGCGGTGCATGGACCCCACACCAACCGTGTGGTGAGGGAGTGTCAAACGATTGCTTGATCTTGTCTCTATCCTACTGCACACGTGTTACCGGCGTCTGGCGGAGACTTCGGCTGGCCGATCGAACCCTCTGAATTCACATAACACAATGACTGCACCTCTCAGCTAATTGTGCAGGCTCATTTGGGACACCATTGTGCTGCATATTACTAAGGATAAATAATTGGTTGAGAAAGAAGTTAGGGTAACTCCAACGGGGCGACCCAAAACAGATGCAAAACGTGTCTGTTTTTTGTTCCTTTGGATGGCCAAGGGGTAGGCGTCCACCCATTGTCCATCCTTCCATGGCCATGGTACACAATGGGGCGACCCCATTTGGTCTGCCCGATCCTTTTTTAATCAATTTTTTATTTTGATCATTTAATACATTTTTACAACCAAATAAACAAATAGATTAAACATTGCGCCTAATTAAACAAATAAGTCACATGGTTTACAACTAAATAAATAAAAATCACATAGTTTACAACCAAATCAATAAAAACACAAAGTTTATAACCAAATGAAGTTAAATTTGCAGCAAATAAATTGAAAGAAATGAGAATGCTTTCCTATGTGAGTCCACATATACTCAATCAAATCATTTTGAAATTGAATGTAAGTTATACGATCACTCATTTCACGATGAAATTGGATGAACCGTGCAAACGTTGCCGCTCCACTCTCGGGCTCAACCAAATCACCCTAGTAATCCCACCCTTGGGCATAGATGTTGTCATCACGCTCATCCTCTAAGATCATGTTGTGCATGATCACGAGTAGTCATCACCTCACACATAGTTTCAAAGTTTCATGATCGAGCTGTTGGGGAACGTAGTAATTTCAAAAATTTCGTACGCACACACAAGATCATGGTGATGCATAGCAACGGGAGGGGAGAGTGTTGTCCACGTACCCTCGTAGACCAAAAGCGGAAGCATTAGCACAATGTGGTTGATGTAGTCGTACGTATTCACGATTCGACCGATCAAGTATCGAACGCACGGCACCTCCGAGTTCTGCACACGTTCAACTCGATGACGTCCCTCGAACTCCGATCCAGCCGAGAGTTGAGGGAGAGTTTTGTCAGCATGACGGCGTGGTGACAATGATGATGTTCGACCGACGCAGGGCTTCGCCTAAGCACCGCTACGATATGATCGAGGTGGATTATGGTGGAGGGGGGCACCGCAGACGGCTAAGAGATCAAGAGATCAATTGTTGTGTCTATGGGGTGCCCTTGGCCACGTATAGGAGTGGAGGAGGGGAGGGCCCCGCCCTCTCTATGGCGCGCCCTAGGGGAGTCCTACTCCCACCGGGAGTAGGATTCCCCCATTCCTAGTAGAACTAGGATCCCTTCCAAGTAGTAGGAGTAGGAGAGAAGGAAAAGGAAGGCAAAAGGAGAAGGAAGGAAGGGGGCGCCCCCCTCCCTAGTCCAATTTGGACCAGCCCATGGGGAGGGGTGCGGCCACCCTTTGAGGCCTTTCTCTCCTTTCTCATATGGCCCATTAAGGCTCAATACGAATTCCCGTAACTCCCCGGTACTCCCGAAAATACCCGAATCACTCGGAACCTTTCCGATGTCCGAATATAGTCGTCCAATATATCGATCTTTACGTCTCGACCATTTCGAGACTCCTCGTCATGTCCCCAATCTCATCTGGGACTCCGAACTCCTTCAGTACATCAAAACAAATAAACTCATAATATATCTGTCATCGAACTTTAAGCGTGCGGACCCTATGGGTTCGAGAACTATGTAGACATGACCGAGACACGTCTCCGGTCAATAACCAATAGCGGAACCAGGATGCTCATATTGGTTCCTACATATTCTACGAAGATCTTTGTCGGTCAGACCGCATAACAACATACGTTGTTCCCTTTGCCATCGGTATGTTACTTGCCCGAGATTCGATCGTTGGTATCTCAATACCTAGTTCAATCTTGTTACCGACAAGTCTCTTTACTCGTTCCGTAATACATCATCCCGCAACTAACTCATTAGTTGCAATGCTTGCAAGGCTTAAGTGATGTGCATTATCGAGAGGGCCCAGAGATACCTCTCCGACAATCGGAGTGACAAATCCTAATCTCGAAATACGCCAACCCAACAAGTACCTTCAGAGACACCTGTAGAGCACCTTTATAATCACCCAGTTACGTTGTGACGTTTGGTAGCACACAATGTGTTCCTCCGATAAACGGGAGTTGCATAATCTCATAGTCATAGGAACATGTATAAGTCATGAAGAAAGCAATAGCAACAAACTAAACGATCAAGTGCTATGCTAAGGAATGGGTCAAGTCAATCACATCATTCTCCTAATGATGTGATCCCATTAATCAAATGACAACCCATGTCTATGGTTAGGAAACATAACCATCTTTGATCAATGAGCTAGTCAAGTAGAGGCATACTAGTGACACTCTGTTTGTCTATGTATTCACACATGTATTATGTTTCCGGTTAATACAATTATAACATGAATAATAAACATTTATCATGATATAAGGAAATAAATAATAACTTTATTATTGCCTCTAGGGCATATTTCCTTCAGTCTCCCACTTGGGACTAGAGTCAATAATCTAGTTCACATCGCCATGTGATTTAATACCAATAGTTCACATCACCATGTGATTAACACCCATAGTTCACATCGACATGTGACCAACACCCAAAGGGTTTACTAGAGTCAATAATCTAGTTCACATCGCTATGTGATTAACACCCAAAGAGTACTAAGGTGTGATCATGTTTTGCTTGTGAGAGAAGTTTAGTCAACGGGTCTGCCACATTCAGATCCGTAAGTATTTTGCAAATTTCTATGTCAACAATGCTCTGCACAGAGCTACTCTAGCTAATTGCTCCCACTTTCAATATGTATCTAGATTGAGATTTAGAGTCATCTGGATCAGTGTCAAAATTTGCATCGACGTAACCCTTTACAACGAACCTTTTGTCACTTCCATAATCGAGAAACATATCCTTATTCCACTAAGGATAATTTTGACCAATGTCCAGTGATCTACTCCTAGATCACTATTGTACTCCTTTGCCAAACTCAGGGCTGGGTATACAATAGGTCTGGTACACAGCATGGCATACTTTATAGAACCTATGGTTGAGGCATACGGAATGACTTTCATTCTCTCTCCATCTTCTGCCGTGGTCGGGTTTTGAGTCTTACTCAACTTCACACCTTGTAACACAGGGAAGAACTCCTTCTTTGACTGTTCCATTTTGAACTACTTCAAAATCTTGTCAAGGTATGTACTCATTGAAAAACTTATCAAGCGTCTTGATCTATCTCTATAGATCTTGATGCTCAATATGTAGGCAGCTTCACTGTAACGCCCTCGATGCGGCTATATCTCCCACGTGCCGAGGCACGACTTAGAGGCATAACTGCATTGAAATCAATGTCGCAAGTTAGGAAATCATCACACATCCCATGTACATAAATAATATAAAGGGGAGGTGCATAGTTGGCTTACACTCGCCACGTCACACCAAAGTACATAAATAACATACATCATCCAAACACTCATGGCCCGACTACGGCGCCAAAATAAAAGACAACCCAACAAGCGACATAGGTCCCGATCACCCCAACTGGGCACCACTACTGATCATCAGGAAAAGACACATAGTAACGCTGAGAATCCTCGTCGTACTCCCACTTGAGCTGAAGCGCGCCATCTGGAGCTGTATCATCTGTCCCTGCATCTGGTGTAATAGTAATCTGTGAGCCACAGGGACTCAGCAATCTCGCACCCTCGCGATCAAGACTATTTAAGCTTAATAGGTAGGATGGGGGTAAATGTAAGTGGAGCTGTAGCAAGCGACTAGCATATATGGTGGCTAACTTATTCGCAAAAGAGAGCGAGAAGAGGAGGCAAAGCACGAGCGGGAAACTAGAGAGCAACCTGCGCCAACATAACTCCAACACCGTGTCCACTTCCCGGACTCCGCCGAGAAGAGGCCATCACGGCAACACACTCAGTTGATTCTTTTTAATTAATTAAGGTTCAAGTTATCTACAACCGAACATTAACAAATTCCCATCTGCCCATAACCGCGGGCACGGCTTTCGAAAGATCAATCCCTGCAGGGGGGTCCCAACTTAGCCCATAACAAGCTCTCACGGTCAACGAAGGAATAGACCTCCACCCAAGACACACCGATCAGACTCGGTATCTCGGTACAACAAGATGATTCGACAGGTTAAAACAAGTCCAGCAACACCACCCGAATGTGCCGACAAATCCCGATAGGAGCTGCACATATCTCTTTCTCAGGGCACACTCAGATTGTCCTAGGTACGGGTAGGCCAGCCCAGAGTTGCCCCTGGTGGCCACCGGCAGCTGACAGTTGGACCAACACTCAGAGGAGCACTGGCCCGGGGGGGTTAAAATAAGATGACCCTCGGGCTCCGGAAACCCAAGGGAAAAAGAGGCTAGGTGGCAAATGGTAAAACCAATGTTGGGCATTGCTGGAAAAGCTTTAATCAAGGCGAACTATCAAGGGGTTCCCATTATAGCCCAACCGCGTAAGGGACGCAACAATCCGGGAACATAACACCGATATGACGGAAACTAGGGCGGCAAGAGTGGAACAAAACACTAGGCGAGAGGCCGAGCCTTCCACTCTTTACCAAGTATATAGATGCATTAAGATAACATGGCAATATAATGATATCCCAACAAGTAAATAAATGTTCCAACAAGGAACGGCTCCAATCTTCACCTGCAACTAACAACGCTATAAGAAGGGGCTGAGCAAAGCGGTAACATAGCCAATCAACGGTTTGCTAGGACAATGGTGGGTTAGAGGCTGAACATGGCAATTGGGAGGCTGACAAGCAAGTGGTAGGCATCGTAGCATTGGCATAGCAAAAGAGCGAGCAAACTAGCATAGCAAAGATAGTAGTGATTTCGAGGATATGATCATCTTGCCTGCACAGTTGTCAGAGTTGACTGGATCCTCAAAAGCAAACTCAACGGGCTCCTCGTTAGCGAACTCGTCTCTCGGCTCTACCCAGCAACACAAACAAGCAACAAGGATACAATCAACCACGTGCAAGGACAAGCAATAAGATGCAATGAAGGTATGCTATGCGGGATGCACAATGCAAGACGTGACAGGAAATGTATGAACCTGGCCTCAACTTGGAAAACCAAGTGTACCACTGGATAGAGGGGATGAAATCACTTGAAAACGATATAAAGATCATTGGAATCGGAGCTACGGTTTGGAAATGGCAAGCGTTTTACGAAATGAACCGGTCTGCGATCTACAGCAAGTAGGCTCCTAAATGCAACGAAATGAACATGCTACAGCCACCAAACATGGCAACAAAATACATGGCAGGGATGCCCACAAGATGCTTAACAAAACACTAGCACTGAGCCACGGCCAAATTCATCCATTAAGAGGTTCAAACAAGCATGGCAAAAATGCAAATGCAAAACAGATTTCAGACTTAGTAAAATTAACACTAGTCTGAAATTTCAGATCACGAAGCTCTCTTCGGAGCAGCAAAACAACATGATACACAACCTGATTATGAAAAGTAAGAACATGGCATGGAGCTACTCAACAAGCTTATCAACAGTCCCAAAGTGACCTGGGGCCAAAAGGGTTCACAAAATACTCTAACGAGCACACGAACATAGCTCACGCACAATCAGTTTCCAGACTTAGTGAAAACTGAGACATGCTGGAATTTAACTCACGAAGGCATGTAAACGAGCTCGATGCACTCACCATGGTGCAAGTCATAGCAAGGCAAGCATACATCCATAAAGAAGACACAAAATGCTAGCTAGACATGGCAATAACAATGGCATATCATGCATGGGTCACTAACAATAGCATCGGCAAAATCGCAAACAAGTTGACGATCTGCCCAGATTTACCACGAAGCAAAAGTGGAGCTCGATTGGCTCAAGCTAGAATAGTCCACATATGCAAACAAAGACATGGATGGATAGAGCATAACAAGATTAACAAATGTCCCTTACTGATCATCCTCAAAAGAGGCACGGATCACTAGGAAACAAGCTGAACATATGGCATCATGAACTAAAATATCCCAGACTTAGTGAAATCCACTAAGTCCCTGAAAACAGAATTCTCAGGTGCCTCTCTTTGCAAGCTTGCACAAGTCACCACATACATCCTAAAAATGCATGGGTGGCACCTCTGGAAAGAAGACAAAATGCTTAACAATTGATCCCAAAGACTCACAGGCATATCATGCACACAATAATCATGGCAAAAATGACAAAAGTCTAAGATGAACTAACGGATCTACAATTTAACTCACGAAGCCTCCTTCTAGCAGCATTTTGGGCATCAAGATGAACTCAAATGAAAATGATGCAATGGAATGAAATGATGTACATGTCGAGACTAACATTTTGATATATTATATGCCCAAAACGGAGCTACGGATGCGGAGATATGACATGATGAACATAGCCAAAATAACTAGGGACTTAGGGAAAAAGAGAGAGGTCAACCCCTAGGGTTTACTGTAGCGGTTCAGATCTGGATCGCGGCGCGGAAGCCGAGGTTCACCAGCACCGGAGTTGGAGCTCGGGGAGTCCGCCAGAGGGAGGGAGGGACGGCGAGGTCGCCGGAGCTCGGGGGGAGAGGCGGAGTCGGTGGTGGCGGCGGTCGGCCGCGGCGCCGGCGTGGTCCGACGGCGCGTCGGGCGACGGGGACGGCTCGCCGGAGTCGGCGCCCTGGAGACGGCGCTCGCCGGCGGTGGCGGTGCGGCGGCGGACACGGGCGGCGCTCGGGGAGGACGAGGGCGGCGCGCGGGAGGCGGGGCACGGCCCGGTGGCGCGAGTGGAGAGGGCCCGCCCTGGGCCGGGAAGGGCCGGCGGTGGCGGTGGGCGGAGCTTGCCACGTGTCGACCCCTCAGTGGCCGCGGGTGGCGGCGGACGAGGTGTCCGGCGCGGCGGACATGTCCGGTGCGCGGAGGAGACGATTTTAGGGTTTCGGGGGAAGGAGAACGAGAATTTGAGGAGGGGGTCTATATATAGGCATAGGAGGAGCTAGGAGAGTCCAAATGATGTGCGGTTTTCGGCCACGCGATCGTGATCGAACGCTCTAGGACATGGAGCAGAGTTTGGTGGGTTTTGGGCCAGAATGGAGGGGTGTTGGGCTGCAACACACACGAGGCCTTTTCGGTCCCTCGGTTAACCGTTGGAGTATCAAACGAAGTCGAAATGACCCGAAACTTGACAGGCGGTCTACCGGTAGTAAACCAAGGCCGCATGGCAAGTCTCGGTCCAATCCGGAAATGTTTAAACCCCAAACACAAAATAAAGCTAGAATTGACCACCGGAGGAGAACGAAACGCCGGAATGCAAAACGGACAACGGGGTAAATGCTCGAATGCATGAGATGAACATGTATGCAAATGCAATGCACGTGATGACATGATATGAGATGCATGAAAAAGAAAACAACACACGGAGACAAAAGGCCCGAACCCGAGAAATAAATATAACTTAACGCCGGAAACGGCAAGAGTTGGAGTACAAATTGGGAAAGTAATATCTGGGGCGTTACAACACTCCACCACTACGAAAAGATCTCATCCCGAGATCTAGGACTGAAAGAACTCCGGGTACTTAGAACGGAGGTGATCCTCGCGTTCCCAGGTAGCTTCACGGTCGGAATGGTGTGACCACTTGACTTTGAGAAATTTGATTGACTTGTTGCGAGTCCTGCGTTCAGTCTCTTCAAGGATTGCAACTGGGTGCTCACGATAGGAGAGATCTTCTTGGAGCTCAATGTCCTCGAAGTTTACGGTGCGTTCAGGCGTCTTGAAGCACTTTCAGAGTTGAGAGACATGGAACACATCATGAACATTTGCAAAGTTTGAAGGAAGCTCGAGTTGATAGGCGAGGTCGCCTCTCTTGCTGATAATCTTGAAAGGTCCGACGTATCTAGGGGCAAGCTTCCCTTTGATACCGAAGCGACGAGTCCCTTTCATAGGAGAGACGCGGAGGTAAACGTGATCTCCGATCTCGAAAGCCAAATCACGGTGCTTACTATCATAGTAGCTCTTCTGGCGGGATTGGGCTGCTTTGAGGTTATCACGAATGACCTTGCACATTTCTTCTGCCTCTGTGATTAAGTCATTACCCAGCAGCTGACGTTCACCGGTTTCAGACCAGTTGAGAGGTGTACGACACTTCCTACCATACAGAATTTCAAATGGGGCCTTGCCTGAACTTGCTTGAAAACTGTTGTTGTATGAGAATTCAGCATACGGAAGACAATCCTCCCACTTCATGCCGAAGGAGATAACACAAGCCCTGAGCATATCTTCAAGAATCTGGTTGACACGCTCGACTTGACCGCTTGTTTGAGGATGGAAAGCAGTGCTGAAGCGGATGTTGGTGCCCATGGCCTTCTGAAAAGAATCCAAAACTTGGATGTAAAGATGCTGCCACGGTCTGAAGATATCACTTGAGGAATACCGTGCAGAGAGAGAATTCGAGAGGTATAGAGTTCCGCCAATTGAGCTGCAGTGATTGACTCTTTGATAGGCAGAAAGTGAGCCACTTTGGTGAGCTTGTCGATGACAACGAATATAGCATCATTGCCATGCTTGGACTTTGGAAACCCAGTCACGAAGTCCATTTCAATGTGGTCAAACTTCCATTCTGGAATGGCAAGAGGTTGGAGGAGACCTGCTGGCCTTTGGTGTTCTGCCTTCACTCTTCTGCAGACATCACATTCATTCACGAATTGAGCGATTTCGCGCTTCATTCGAGTCCACCAATAAGTTTGCTTCAGATCCTGATACATCTTCGTGCTCCCAGGGTGGATGGAGAGGAGAGACTTGTGAGCCTCGTTCATGATCACTTTACGGAGGTCACCTTTGGGTACCACAATTCTATCCTCGAAGAAGAGAGTGTCCTTGTCATCAAGGCGGTAGCACTTGTACTTGGACTGACTCTTGGCAATCCCAATCTTCACCTTTTTCACCATAGCATCAAGAAGCTGGGCTTGGCGAATCTGGTCTTCCAAGGTAGGAGAGACTTGAAGGTTGGCGAGGAAACCTTGAGGAAAAATTTGCAGATTAAGTTTGCGGAAAGCTTCACAAAGCTCGGGTTGATAAGGCTTCAGAATCAGACTGTTGCAATATGCTTTTCTGCTCAAAGCGTCAGCAATCACATTGGCCTTGCCTGGAGTATACTCGATACTCGGATTGTACTCTTGAATCATTTCGACCCATCGAATTTGCCTGAGGTTGAGATTAGGCTGAGTGAAGATGTACTTGAGACTCTTGTGATTAGTGAAGATGCACAACTGCCGCCAACTCGAGATCATGAGTGGGGTAGTTCTTCTCATTAGGCTTCAACTGGCGAGAGGTATAAGCAACAACTTTCTTCTCTTGCATCATTACATCACCGAGACCTTGGAGAGAGGCATCACAAAAGACCTCGTACGGCTTGGTTTCATCAGGCGGAGTCAGAACTGGAGCAGTGATCAATTTCTCTTTCAAAGTGTTGAAAGCAATATCACACTCTGGAGACCAAACGTACTTGACGTGCTTCTGGAGAAGATTTGAGAGAGGCTTCACGAACTTAGAAAAGTTTTCAACGAATCTTCGGCAGTAGCTTGCGAGACCGAGGGAGCTACGGAGTTGCTTCACGTTCTGAGGAGGTTCCCAATTAACAATTGCAGACACCTTCTCAGGATTCACAGCAATGCCCTTGGCAGAGATGATATGGCTAAGATAAAGAACCTCATCGAGCCAAAATTCACACTTGGAGAACTTGGCGTAGAACTGATGTTCCCTGAGCTTGTCAAGAACCAAACGCAAGTGCTTGGCATGATCTTCCTTGTTCTTGGAGAAAACCAGAATGTCGTCGAGATAGACCAAAACGAAGTCATTAGACCAAAACGAATGTCGTCGAGAAAGACATGACAGTGTATTCATATGACCCATAGCTTGTCCTGAAAGCCGTCTTGGGAATATCTTGCTCACGGATTCAAATCTGATGATAACCCATACGGAGATCAAGCTTGGAGAATACTTGGGCACCCTTGAGTTGTTCGAACAGCTCATTGATGTTGGGAAGTGGGTATTTGTTCTTGATGGTCTTCTTGTTCAATGGACGATAATCAACACAAAGTCGGTCCGTTCCATCCTTCTTCTTCACAAAAAGAACACCACAACCCCACGGAGAAGAACTAGGCCGAATGAGACCCATTCTTTCTTGAACATCGAGTTGTTTCTTCAACTCCTTCAACTCTTCAGGGCCGAGCTTGTAGGGATGTTTGCACACAGGTTCCGTACCGGGCTCAAGTTCAATAACAAATTCAACGGGCCGGTGCGGAGGCATTCCTGGGAGTTCTTCTGGGAAGACGTCTTGATACTCACAGACGACTGGAATCTGCGAAATAGTATCCAATTCACCCTTCTCATTGAGTGAAAACAACCGGATTGTATCATCTCGAGCGGCAAAGACAATGACATCCTCAGACGAATGAGTCAGTTGAATCTGCCTGGCTGCACAATCAAGCTGAGCCTTGTGCTTAGAGAGCCAGTCCATCCCAAGAATAAGATCGATATCCGAATCACCAAGAACCGTTGGAGAAGCCAGAAACTTGTAGTCACCCAAGGTGATAGTAACATCCGGAATGATGGAGTTAGCCTGCATGCGCTTACCATGAGAAACAACTGCTAATGGGCTAGGCAGAACTTGTGAAACCAATTCATGCCTAGATGTAAATGGCCTCGAGATGAAACAATGCGAAGCACCCGTATCAAAAAGAACTTTTGCAGGAATATCGTTAACAGGAAGGTTACCCATGATCACATCTGACGAATCCTCTGCCTGAGCTGCGTTCATCAAGTTGACCTTGGCGGACTTGGGGTTATGCTTGACCACAGCTGTACTTGCCGATCTGACAGGAGGAGGAGGAGGAAGACGCCTCTGGTTGAAACACTTGTTGGCGTAGAGACCCTTCTGTTGGCACTTGTTGCACGTGACCTCTGAAAGCGGACGGTGGTACGGAGCACTCGATCTTGGGGCTTGAGACGAAGTCTTGTTCTGAAAGCCTGGGTTGGGTGGGTGGGAAGAACCACTGCCACCTTTGCTCTTTTGCTGATACGGCTGACGAAATGGAGGAGGAGGAAGCCAATACTTCTGCTGCTTGGCCACTTGAGTAGAGGAAGAAGGCGTAGTTTCTCTGACTCGCTTCCTGGAAGCATCACACCTCAACTGAGCAGCCTCTTGCTTCAGTGCCATGTTGTAGAACTCATCGTATCTCAGCGGCTCAAAGAGAACAAGAGCGAGCTGAATTTCTTCACGGAGACCACCCCTGAACTGATATATCATGCTCTTCTCATCAGGAACATCCTGCTTGGCAAAACGGGCGAGCTTCTGGAACAACTTCTTGTAGTCATAGACAGACAAAGAGCCTTGCTTCAGATTGCGGAATTCTTCACGTTTGCTTTCAGTCACACTCTGAGGGATGTGATGAGCTCGGAAATCTCGACGGAAATCATCCCAAGTGATCAACGTCCACCTCTGGAATCCTTGTACTGCTGGAACCACTCTGCAGCCTAATCTTTGAGCTGGAAAGAAGCGAACTTGACGAAATCTTCAGGTCTGACATTGCTGCATTCAAAATGCTTGCCCAGATCCACTAGCCAATCGTCAGCATCGGTTGCCTCAACACAATTGCTGAACGTCTTTGGACCATTAGCGAGGAACTGGTTCAGAGTAGCAAAATGGTTTTGATTGTTGCCTTGATTCCCTTGACTGCCTTGATTGCGCTCTTGGAGGATTTGCATGATCAACTGTGTATTTGCATTGGTTGCGGCCATCACAGCTTGCCAAGCCTCCGGAGGAGGTGGAGGTGGTGGCGGATCAGGATTCGGAGTCGTGCGCGTTGGAGGAGCCATCCTGAAGAGGTTGACCACCATTAGCACATACATAGCCAAATAATGAAGCTGAATCCAACGGAATGAAAATTGCAACATAAAGTCTTCACATCCGAACAAAATGAACGAATGCACTTCTCTTGAAGTGGTCACATATTCCTAAATTGCGAAGCCACGTAGAATTAGGTAGAAGAGGTAAATCAACAAGGGATGGAATCAACATATGACTTCGAAGCCACTCGAATACCAGAACTCAAAATAAAAACCAAGGATTGGCTTGCGAAATAAGCTGGAACAAACATATGATAGAGATTTCGTCCGAAGTTTTCGTGGTGGGACCTACACGGGCTCGATCGTACAACACCGTCATGTACAAGGCAGTGCACATGACATACGAAGCGTCCCTGAGTCAGCATAGCCAAGGACTCTTTAAGACACAATGAGACCACTGTAAAATCGACCGTGAATAGGCGAACCACTAGACGTCGAACCCCAATTTCATATCATACATTTGTCGGAAAGATATCCTAAGAGCTACTTGAATTCCCACCTATGAAACTCCCAAAATTTTCCGGTTATGCAATCAGGTGTTGGGGATACAGGGGAAGCATAATATCTCACCCAAACTAGCAATACCTACATCCAGCTGTATCCATCCTTCAACACATAACCAAGAAACCTTCGGAAACCATCTACCTCAACCTTCGAAAAGCATCCGTTACACAAGTTATGGCGATACTCCCGAACTCCCGCCCCAGTACTGTGTGGCGTCGAGGTTATCTCACCAAGGAACTGCATAAAAGAGATTTTCGATGTCGGCGAACATATCTCAAGTATTCCAGAATTGCAACGATAAAATTATGATGACAACACCTCAGAGCTCAACTCCCCGGGACACTTCCACTAAACCCCTGACGGGAGGCACCAAGACAGTGTTCTCATCATGAGCCATCGGAACAAATCCAAGATACTCGCGTGATCCTAAATTTTTTTCGTGAAATTTGAGAAGAGAAGAGTCAAAACTCTACGTCAGGATGCCTTACCAGAGCGATGAGGAGACTGGGAAGTAAAAAGAATTCCTAAGCTCTCCGATATATAATTCCTAAATGACTCAAAACATTTTTCTAGACACTGAAGGAAATATGCCCTAGAGGCAATAATAAAGTTATTATTTATTTCCTTATATCATGATAAATGTTTATTATTCATGCTAGAATTGTATTAACCGGAAACATAATACATGTGTGAATACATAGACAAACAGAGTGTCACTAGTATGCCTCTACTTGACTAGCTCGTTAATCAAAGATGGTTATGTTTCCTAACCATGGACAAAGAGTTGTTATTTGATTAACGGGATCACATCATTAGTTGAGTGATCTGATTGACATGACCCGTTCCATTAGCTTAGCACTCGATCGTTTAGTATGTTGCTATTGCTTTCTTCATAACTTATACATGTTTCTATGACTATGAGATTATGCAACTCCCGTTTGCCGGAGGAACACTTTGGGTACTACCAAACATCACAACGTAACTGGGTGATTATAAAGGAGTACTACAGGTGTCTTCAAAGGTAGATGTTGGGTTGGCGTATTTCGAGATTAGGATTTGTCACTCCGATTGTCGGAGAGGTATCTCTGGGCCCTCTCGGTAATGCACATCACATAAGCCTTGCAAGCACTGCAACTAATATGTTAGTTGTGGGATGATGTATTACGAAACGAGTAAAGAGACTTGCCGGTAACGAGATTGAACTAGGTATTGGATACCGACGATCGAATCTCGTGCAAGTAACATACCGATGACAAAGGGAACAACGTATGTTGTTATGCGGTCTGACCGATAAAAGATCTTCGTAGAATATGTAGGAGCCAATATGGGCATCCAGGTCCCGCTATTGGTTATTGACCGGAGACGTGTCTCGGTCATGTCTACATTGTTCTCGAACCGTAGGGTCCGCACGCTTAAGGTTTCGATGACAGTTATATTATGAGTTTATGAGTTTTGATGTACCGAAGGAGTTCGGAGTCCCGGATGAGATCGGGGACATGACGAGGAGTCTCAAAATGGTCGAGACGTAAAGATCGATATATTGGACGACTATATTCGGACTTCGGAAAGGTTCCGAGTGATTCGGGTATCTTTCGGAGTACCGGAGAGTTACGGGAATTCGCCGGGGAGTATATGGGCCTTATTGGGCCATACGGGAATAGAGGAAAGAGTCCAAAAGGAAGGAGGCATGCGCCCCCCCTCTGGTCCGAATTGGACAAGGGGCGCAGCCCCTTTTCCTTATTCCTCTCCCCCTCTTTCCCCCTTCTCCTACTCCAACAAGGAAGGAGGGAGTCCTACTCCCGGTGGGAGTAGGACTCCCCTTGGCGCGCCTCCTCCTAGGCCGGCCGGCCCCTCCCCCTTGCTCCTTTATATACGGAGGCAGGTGGGCACCCCATGACACACAAGTTGATCATTGAGATCGTTCCTTAGCCGTGTGTGGTGCCCCCTGCCACCATATTCCACCTCGATCATATCGTTGTAGAGCTTAGGCGAAGCCCTGCGTCGGTAGAACATCAAGATCGTCACCACGCCGTCGTGCTGACGGAACTCCTCCTCGAAGCTTTGCTGGATCGGAGCATGGGGATCGTCATCGAGCTGTACGTGTGCTAAGAACTCGAAGGTGCCGGAGTAACGGTGCTTGGATCGGTCGGATCGGGAAGAAGACGTACGACTACTTCCTCTACATTGTGTCAACGCTTCCGTTGCGATCTACAAGGGTACGTAGATCAGACTCTCCCCCTCGTTGCTATGCATCACCATGATCTTGCGTGTGCGTAGGAAAATTTTGAAATTACTACGATCCCCAACAGTGGCATCCGAGCCTAGGTTTTATGGTTTGATGTTATATGCACGAGTAGAACACAAGTGAGTTGTGGGCGATACAAGTCATACTGCCTACCAGCATGTCATACTTTGGTTCAGCGGTATTGTTGGACGAGACGACCCGGACCAACCTTACGCGTACGCTTACGCGAGACCGGTTCCCTCGACATGCTTTGCACATAGATGGCTTGTGGGCGACTGTCTCTCCAACTTTAGTTAAACCGAGTATGGCTACGCCCGGTCCTTGAGAAGGTTAAAACGGAGTCTATTTGACAAACTATCGTTGTGGTTTTGATGCGTAGGTGAGATTGGTTCTTGCTTAAGCCCGTAGTAGCCACGTAAAACTTGCAACAACAAAGTAGAGGACGTCTAACTTGTTTTTGCAAGGCATGTTGTGATGTGATATGGTCAAAACGTGATGAGTTATAAGTTGTTGTATAAGATGATCATGTTTTGTTGAGGTTATCGGCAACTGGCAAAAGCCTTATGGTTGTCTGTCTATTGCATAAAATGCAAGCGCCCAATAATTGCTTTACTTTATCGCTATGCGATAGCAATAGTTGCAAGAGCAAGTGTTGGCGAGACGACCACGTGACGACACATTGATATAGATCAAGATGATGGAGATCATGGTCTCATGCCGGTGACGATATAGATCATGACAGTACCTTGGAGATGGAGATCAAAGAAGCAAGATGATGATGGCCATATCATGTCACATATTTTGATTGCATATGATGTTTATCTTTTATACATCTTATTTTGCTTAGTTTGACGGTAGCATTTTAAGATGATCTCTCACTAATTATCAAGAAGTGTTCTCCCTGAGTATGCACCGTTGCGAAAGTTCTTCGTGCTGAGACACCACGTGATGATCGGGTGTGATAGGCTCTGCGTTCAAATACAACGGGTGCAAAACAATTGCACACGCGGAATACTCAGGTTATACTTGACGAGCCAAGCATATACATATATGGCCTCGGAACACGGAGACCGAAAGGTCGAGCGTGAATCATATAGTAGATATGATCAACATAGTGATGTTCACCAATGAAACTACTCCATCTCACGTGATGATCGGACATGGTTTAGTTGATTTGGATCACGTGATCACTTAGAGGATTAGAGGGATGTCCATCTAAGTGGGAGTTCTTAAGTAATATGATTAAATTGAACTTGAATTTATCATGAACTTAGTCCTGGTCATATTTTGCAAATCATGTTGTAGATCAATAGCTCGCGTTGTTGCTTCCCTATGTTTATTTTGATATGTTCCTAGAGAAAAACTATGTTGAAAGATGTTAGTAGCAATGATGCGGATTGGATCCGTGATATGAGGTTTATCCTCATTGCTGCACAGAAAAATTATGTCCTTGATGCACCGCTAGGTGACAGACCTATTGCAGGAGCAGATGCAGACGTTATGAACGTTTGGCTAGCTCAATATGATAACTACTTGATAGTTTAGTGCACCATGCTTAATGGCTTAGAATCGGGACTTCAAAGACGTTTTGAACGTCATGGACCATATGAGATGTTCCAGGAGTTGAAGTTAATATTTCAAGCAAATACCCGAGTTGAGAGATATGAAGTCTCCAACAAGTTCTATAGCTAAAAGATGGAGGAGAATCGCTCAACTAGTGAGCATGTGCTCAGATTGTCTGGGCAATACAATCGCTTGAATCAAGTGGGAGTTAATCTTCCAGATAAGATAGTGATTGACAGAATTCTCTAGTCACCATGACCAAGTTAGTAGAACTTCGTGATGAACTATAGTATGCAAGGGATGACGAAAACGACTCCCGAGTTTTTCATGATGATGAAATCGATGAAGGTAGAAATCAAGAAAAACATCAAATGTTGATGGTAGACAAGACCACTAGTTTCAAGAAAAGGGCAGAGGGAAGAAGGGGAACTTCAAGAAGAACGGCAAGAAAGTTGCTGCTCAAGTGAAGAAGCCCAAGTCTGATCCTAAGCCTGAGACAAAGTGCTTCTACTGCAAAGGGACTGGTCACTTGAAGTAGAACTACCCCAAGTGATTGGCGGATAAAAAGGATGGCAAAGTGAATATAAGTATATTTGATATACATGTTATTGATGTGTACTTTACTAGTGTTTATAGCAACCCCTCAGTATTTGATACTAGTTCAGTTGCTAAGATTAGTAACTCGAAACGGGAGTTGCAGAATAAACACAGACTAGTTAAGGGTGAAGTAACGATGTGTGTTGGAATTGGTTCCAAAATTGATATGATCATCATCGCACACTCCCTATACTTTCGGGATTAGTGTTGAACCTAATTAAGTGTTATTTGGTGTTTGCGTTCAGCATGAATATGATTTGATCATGTTTATTGTAATACGGTTATTCATTTAAGTAAGAGAATAAATTGTTGTTCTGTTTACATGAATAAAACCTTATATGGTTACACGCCCAATGAAAATAGTTCGTTGGATCTCGATCAGAGTGATACACATAATCATAATATTGAAACCAAAAGATGCAAAGTTAATAATGATAGTGCAACTTATTTGTGGCACTGCCGTTTAGGTCATATTGGTGTAAAGCGCATGAAGAAACTCCATGCTGATTGGCTTTTGGAATCACTTGATTATGAATCAGTTGATGCTTGCGAACCATGCCTCATGGGCAAGATGACTAAGACTCCATTCTCCGGAGTGAGCAAATGACTTATTGGAAATAATACATACTGATGTATGCGGTCCGATGAGTGTTAAGGCTCACGGCAAGTGTCGTTATTTTCTGAACTTCACAGATGATTCGTAAAGGGTTACGTCGATGCAAGTTTTTGACACTGATCCAGATGAATCTAAAGTCTCAATCTGGATACATATTGAAAGTGGGAGCAATTAGCTAGAGTAGCTCCGTGTAGAGCATTGTAGACATAGAACTTGCAAAATACTTATGGATCTGAATGTGACAGACCCGTTGACTAAAATTATCTCACAAGCAAAACATGATCACACCTTAGTATTCTTTGGGTGTTAATCACATAGATATGTGAACAAGATTACTGACTCTAGTAAACCCTTTGAGTGTTGGTCACATGACGATGTGAACTATGGGTGTTAATCACATGGTGATGTGAACTATTGCTGTTAAATCACATGGCGATGTGAACTAGATTATTGACTCTAGTGCAAGTGGGAGACTGAAGGAAATATGCCCTAGAGGCAATAATAAAGTTATTATTTATTTCCTTATATCATGATAAATGTTTATTATTCATGCTAGAATTGTATTAACCGGAAACATAATACATGTGTGAATACATAGACAAACAGAGTGTCACTAGTATGCCTCTACTTGACTAGCTCGTTAATCAAAGATGGTTATGTTTCCTAACCATGGACAAAGAGTTGTTATTTGATTAACGGGATCACATCATTAGTTGAGTGATCTGATTGACATGACCCGTTCCATTAGCTTAGCACCCGATCGTTTAGTATGTTGCTATTGCTTTCTTCATAACTTATACATGTTCCTATGACTATGAGATTATGCAACTCCCGTTTGCCGGAGGAACACTTTGGGTACTACCAAACGTCACAACGTAACTGGGTGATTATAAAGGAGTACTACAGGTGTCTCCAAAGGTAGATGTTGGGTTGGCGTATTTCGAGATTAGGATTTGTCACTCCGATTGTCGGAGAGGTATCTCTGGGCCCTCTCGGTAATGCACATCACATAAGCCTTGCAAACACTGCAACTAATATGTTAGTTGTGGGATAATGTATTACAGAACGAGTAAAGAGACTTGCCGGTAACGAGATTGAACTAGGTATTGGATACCGACGATCGAATCTCGTGCAAGTAACATACCGATGACAAAGGGAACAACGTATGTTGTTATGTGGTCTGACCGATAAAAGATCTTCGTAGAATATGTAGGAGCCAATATGGGCATCCAGGTCCCGCTATTGGTTATTGACCGGAGACGTGTCTCGGTCATGTCTACATTGTTCTCGAACCGTAGGGTCCGCACGCTTAAGGTTTCGATGATAGTTATATTATGAGTTTATGAGTTTTGATGTACCGAAGGAGTTCGGAGTCCCGGATGAGATCGGGGACATGATGAGGAGTCTCAAAATGGTCGAGACGTAAAGATCGATATATTGGACGACCATATTCGGACTTCGGAAAGGTTCCGAGTGATTCGGGTATTTTTCGGAGTACCGGAGAGTTACGGGAATTCGCCGGGGAGTATATGGGCCTTATTGGGCCATACGGGAATAGAGGAAAGAGTCCAAAAGGAAGGAGGCCTGCGCCCCCCCTCTGGTCCGAATTGGACAAGGGGCGCAGCCCCCTTTTCCTTATTCCTCTCCCCCTCTTTCCCCCTTCTCCTACTCCAACAAGGAAGGAGGGAGTCCTACTCCCGGTGGGAGTAGGACTCCCCTTGGCGCGCCTCCTCCTAGGCGGGCCGGCCCCTCCCCCTTGCTCCTTTATATACGGAGGCAGGGAGGCACCCCATGACACACAAGTTGATCATTGAGATCGTTCCTTAGCCGTGTGCGGTGCCCCCTGCCACCATATTTCACCTCGATCAAATCGTTGTAGAGCTTAGGCGAAGCCCTGCGTCGGTAGAACATCAAGATCGTCACCACGCCGTCGTGCTGACGGAACTCCTCCCCGAAGCTTTGCTGGATCGGAGCACGGGTATCGTCATCGAGCTGTACGTGTGCTAAGAACTTGGAGGTGCCAGAGTAACGGTGCTTGGATCGGTCGGATCGGGAAGAAGACGTACGACTACTTCCTCTACGTTGTGTCAACGCTTCCGTTGCGATCTACAAGGGTACGTAGATCAGACTCTCCCCCTCGTTGCTATGCATCACCATGATCTTGCGTGTGCGTAGGAAAATTTTGAAATTACTACGTTCCCCAACAGACACAACTCGGCTGCTAAAAACGATCAAGCAATGGGGGCTCCTAAGGTTGGGGAAGGCTCTGATTACCAACTTATAACGCCCTCGATGCGGCTATATCTCCCACGTGTCGAGGCATGACTTAGAGGCATAACCGCATTGAAAGCAATGTCGCAAGTTAGGAAATCATCACACATCCCATGTACATAAATAATATAAAGGGGCGGTGCATAGTTGGCTTACACTCGACACGTCACACCAAAGTACATAAATAACATACATCATCCAAACACTCATGGCCCGACTATGGCACCAAAATAAAAGACAACTTAACAAGCGACATAGGTCCCGATCACCCCAACTGGGCACCACTACTGATCATCAGGAAAAGACACATAGTAACGCTGAGAATCCTCGTCGTACTCCCACTTGAGCTGAAGCGCGCCATCTGGAGCTGTATCATCTGTCTCTGCATCTGGTGTAATAGTAATCTGTGAGCCACAGGGACTCAGCAATCTCGCACCCTCGCGATCAAGACTATTTAAGCTTAATAGGTAGGATGGGGGTAAATGTAAGTGGAGCTGCAGCAAGCGACTAGCATATATGGTGGCTAACTTATTCGCAAAAGAGAGCGAGAAGAGGAGGCAAAGCATGAGCGGGAAACTAGAGAGCAACCTGCGTCAACATAACTCCAACACCATGTCCACTTCCCGGACTCCGCCGAGAAGAGGCCATCACGGCAACACACTCAGTTGATTCATTTTAATTAATTAAGGTTCAAGTTATCTACAACCGGACATTAACAAATTCCCATCTTCCCATAACCGCGGGCACGGCTTTTGAAAGATCAATCCCTGCAGGGGGTCCCAACTTAGCCCATAACAAGCTCTCATGGTCAACGAAGGAATAGACCTCCACCCAAGACACACCGATCAGACTCGGTATCTCGGTACAACAAGATGATTCGACAGGTTAAAACAAGTCCAGCAACACCGCCCGAATGTGCCGACAAATCCCGATAGGAGCTGCACATATCTCTTTCTCAGGGCACACTCAGATTGTCCTAGGTACGGGTAGGCCAGCCCAGAGTTGCCCCTGGTGGCCACCGACAGCTGACAGTTGGACCAACACTCAGAGGAGCACTGGCCCGGGGGGGTTAAAATAAGATGACCCTCGGGCTCCGGAAACCCAAGGGAAAAAGAGGCTAGGTGGCAAATGGTAAAACCAATGTTGGGCATTGCTGGAAAAGCTTTAATCAAGGCGAACTATCAAGGGGTTCCCATTATAGCCCAACCGCGTAAGGGACGCAACAATCCGGGAACATAACACCGATATGACGGAAACTAGGGCGGCAAGAGTGGAACAAAACACTAGGCGAGAGGCCGAGCCTTCCACCCTTTACCAAGTATATAGATGCATTAAGATAACATGGCAATATAATGATATCCCAACAAGTAAATAAATGTTCCAACAAGGAACGGCTCCAATCTTCACCTGCAACTAACAACGCTATAAGAAGGGGCTGAGCAAAGCGGTAACATAGCCAATCAACGGTTTGCTAGGACAATGGTGTGTTAGAGGCTGAACATGGCAATTGGGAGGCTGACAAGCAAGTGGTAGGCATCGTAGCATTGGCATAGCAAAAGAGCGAGCAAACTAGCATAGCAAAGATAGTAGTGATTTCGAGGGTATGATCATCTTGCCTGCACAGTTGTCAGAGTTGACTGGATCCTCAAAAGCAAACTCAACGGGCTCCTCGTTAGCGAACTCGTCTCCCGGCTCTACCAAACAATACAAACAAGCAACAAGGATACAATCAACCACGTGCAAGGACAAGCAATAAGATGCAATGAAGGTATGCTATGCGGGATGCGATGCGGGATGCACAATGCAAGACGTGACAGGAAATGCATGAACCTGGCCTCAACTTGGAAAACCAAGCGTACCACTGGATAGAGGGGATGAAATCACTTGAAAACGATATAAAGATCATTGGAATCGGAGCTACGGTTTGGAAATGGCAAGCGTTTTACGAAATGAACCGGTCTGCGATCTACAACAAGTAGGCTCCTAAATGCAACGAAATGAACATGCTACAGCACCAAACATGGCAACAAAATACATGGCAGGGATGCCCTCAAGATTCTTAACAAAACACTAGCACTGAGCCACGGCCAAATTCATCCATTAAGAGGTTCAAACAAGCATGGCAAAAACGCAAATGCAAAACAGATTTCAGACTTAGTAAAATTAACACTAGTCTGAAATTTCAGATCACGAAGCTCTCTTCGGAGCAGCAAAACAACATGATACACAACCTGATTATGAAAAGTAAGAGCATGACATGGAGCTACTCAACAAGCTTATCAACAGTCCCAAAGTGACCTGGGGCCAAAAGGGTTCACAAAATACTCTAACGAGCACACGAACATAGCTCACGCACAATCAGTTTCCAGACTTAGTGAAAACTGAGACATGCTGGAATTTAACTCACGAAGGCATGTAAACGAGCTCGATGCACTCACCATGGTGCAAGTCATAGCAAGGCAAGCATACATCATAAAGAAGACACAAAATGCTAGCTAGACATGGCAATAACAATGGCATAGCATGCACGGGTCACTAACAATAGCATCGGCAAAATCGCAAACAAGTTGACGATCTGCCCAGATTTACCATGAAGCAAAAGTGGAGCTCGATTGGCTCAAGCTAGAGTAGTCCACATATGCAAACAAAGACATGGATGGATAGAGCATAACAAGATTAACAAATGTCCCTTACTGATCATCCTCAAAAGAGGCACGGATCACTAGGAAACAAGCTGAACATATGGCATCATGAACTAAAATATCCCAGACTTAGTGAAATCCACTAAGTCCCTGAAAACAGAATTCTCAGGTGCCTCTCTTTGCAAGCTTGCACAAGTCACCACATACATCCTAAAAATGCATGGGTGGCACCTCTGGAAATAAGACAAAATGCTTAACAATTGATCCCAAAGACTCACAGGCATATCATGCACACAATAATCATGGAAAAAATGACAAAAGTCTAAGATGAACTAACGGATCTGCAATTTAACTCACGAAGCCTCCTTCTAGCAGCATTTTGGGCACCAAGATGAACTCAAATGAAAATGATGCAATGTAATGAAATGATGTACATGTCGAGACTAACATTTTGATATATTATATGCCCAAAACGGAGCTACGGATGCGGAGATATGACATGATAAACATAGCCAAAATAACTAGGGACTTAGGGAAAAAGAGAGAGGTCAACCCCTATGGTTTACTGTAGCGGTTCAGATCTGGATCGCGGCGCGGAAGCCGAGGTTCACCGGCGCCGGAGTTGGAGCTCGGGGAGTCTGCCGGAGGCAGGGAGGGACGGCGAGGTCGCCGGAGCTCGGGGGGAGAGGCGGAGTCGGTGGTGGCGGCGGTCGGCCGCGGCGCCGGCGTGGTTCGACGGCGCGTCGGGCGACGGGGACGGCTCTCTGGAGTCGGCGCCCTGGAGACGGCGCTCGCCGGCGGCGGTGGTGCGGCGGCGGACACAGGCGGCGCTCGGGGAGGACGAGGGCGGCGCGCGGGAGGCGGGGCGCGGCCCGGTGGCGCGAGTGGAGAGGGGCCGCCCTGGGCCGGGACGGGCCGCCGGCGGCGGTGGGCGGAGCTTGCCACGTGTCGACCCCTCAGTGGCCGCGGGCGGCGGCGGACGAGGTGTCCGGCGCGGCAGACATGTCCGGTGCGCGGAGGAGACGATTTTAGGGTTTCGGGGGAAGGAGAACGAGAATTTGAGGAGGGGGTCTATATATAGGCATAGGAGGAGCTAGGATAGTCCAAATGATGTGTGATTTTCGGCCACGCGATCGTGATCAAACGCTCTAGGACATGGAGCAGAGTTTGGTGGGTTTTGGGCCAAAATGGAGGGGTGTTGGGCTGCAACACACACGAGGCCTTTTCGGTCCCTCGGTTAACCGTTGGAGTATCAAACGAAGTCCAAATGACCCGAAACTTGACAGGCGGTCTACCGGTAGTAAACCAAGGCCGCATGGCAAGTCTCGGTCCAATCTGGAAATGTTTAAATCCCAAACACGAAAGAAAGCTAGAATTGACCACCGGAGGAGAACGAAGCGCCGGAATGCAAAACGGACAACGGGGAAAATGCTCGAATGCATGAGATGAACATGTATGCAAATGCAATGCACGTGATGACATGATATGAGATGCATGAAAAAGAAAACAACACACGGAGACAAAAGGCCCGAACCCGAGAAATAAATATAACTTAACGCCGGAAACGGCAAGAGTTGGAGTACAAATTGGGAAAGTAATATCTGGGGCGTTACAACACTCCACCACTACGAAAAGATCTCGTCCCGAGATCTAGGACTGAAAGAACTCCGGGTACTCAGAACGGAGGTGATCCTCGCGTTCCCAGGTAGCTTCACGGTCGGAATGGTGTGACCACTTGACTTTGAGAAATTTGATTGACTTGTTGCGAGTCCTGCGTTCAGTCTCTTCAAGGATTGCAACTGGGTGCTCACGATAGGAGAGATCTTCTTGGAGCTCAATGTCCTCGAAGTTGACGGTGCGTTCAGGCGTCTTGAAGCACTTTCGGAGTTGAGAGACATGGAACACATCATGAACATTTGCAAAGTTTGAAGGAAGCTCGAGTTGATAGGCGAGGTCACCTCTCTTGCTGATAATCTTGAAAGGTCCGACATATCTAGGGGCAAGCTTCCCTTTGATACCGAAGCGACGAGTCCCTTTCATAGGAGAGACACGGAGGTAAACGTGATCTCCGATCTCGAAAGCCAAATCACGGTGCTTACTATCATAGTAGCTCTTCTAGCGGGATTGGGCTGCTTTGAGGTTATCACGAATGACCTTGCACATTTCTTCTGCCTCTGTGATTAAGTCATTACCCAGCAGCTGACGTTCACCGGTTTCAGACCAGTCGAGAGGTGTACGACACTTCCTACCATACAGAATTTCAAATGGGACCTTGCCTGAACTTGCTTGAAAACTGTTGTTGTATGAGAATTCAGCATACGGAAGACAATCCTCCCACTTCATGCCGAAGGAGATAACACAAGCCCTGAGCATATCTTCAAGAATCTGGTTGACACGCTCGACTTGACCGCTTGTTTGAGGATGGAAAGCAGTGCTGAAGCGGATGTTGGTAACCATGGCCTTCTGAAAAGAATCCCAAAACTTGGATGTAAATATGCTGCCATGGTCTGAAGATATCACTTGAGGAATACCGTGCAGAGAGACAATTTGAGAGGTATAGAGTTCCGCCAATTGAGCTGCAGTGATTGACTCTTTGATAGGCAGAAAGTGAGCCACTTTGGTGAGCTTGTCGATGACAACGAATATAGCATCATTGCCACGCTTGGACTTTGGAAACCCAGTCACGAAGTCCATTTCAATGTGGTCAAACTTCCATTCTGGAATGGCAAGAGGTTGGAGGAGACCTGCTGGCCTTTGGTGTTCTGCCTTCACTCTTCTGCAGACATCACATTCATTCACGAATTGAGCGATTTCGCGCTTCATTCGAGTCCACCAATAAGTTTGCTTCAGATCCTGATACATCTTCGTGCTCCCAGGGTGGATGGAGAGGAGAGAATTGTGAGCCTCGTTCATGATCACTTTACGGAGGTCACCTTTGGGTACCACAATTCGATCCTCGAAGAAGAGAGTGTCCTTGTCATCAAGGCGGTAGCACTTGTACTTGGACTGACTCTTGGCAATCCCAATCTTCACCTTTTTCACCATAGCATCAAGAAGCTGGGCTTGGTGAATCTGGTCTTCCAAGGTAGGAGAGACTTGAAGGTTGGCAAGGAAACCTTGAGGAAAAATTTGCAGATTAAGTTTGCAGAAAGCTTCACAAAGCTCGGGTTGATAAGGCTTCAGAATCAGACTGTTGCAATATGCTTTTCTGCTCAAAGCGTCAGCAATCACATTGGCCTTGCCTGGAGTATACTCGATACTCGGATTGTACTCTTGAATCATTTCGACCCATCGAGTTTGCCTGAGGTTGAGATTAGGCTGAGTGAAGATGTACTTGAGACTCTTGTGATGAGTGAAAATATCCACTTTTCTTCCCAATAGAAGATGTCTCCAAGTCAACAAAGCATGCACAACTGCCGCCAACTCGAGATCATGAGTGGGGTAGTTCTTCTCATTAGGCTTCAACTGGCGAGAGGTATAAGCAACAACTTTCTTCTCTTGCATCAGTACATCACCGAGACCTTGGAGAAAGGCATCAAAAAAGACCTCGTACGGCTTGGTTTCATCAGGCGGAGTCAGAACTGGAGCAGTGATCAATTTCTCTTTCAAAGTGTTGAAAGCAATATCACACTCTGGAGACCAAACGTACTTGACGTGCTTCTGGAGAAGATTTGAGAGAGGCTTCGCGAACTTAGAAAAGTTTTCAACGAATCTTCGGCAGTAGCTTGCGAGACCGAGGAAGCTACGGAGTTGCTTCACGTTCCGAGGAGGTTCCCAATTAACAATTGCAGACACCTTCTCAGTTTTCACGGCAATGCCCTTGGCAGAGATGATATGGCTAAGATAAAGAACCTCATCGAGCCAAAATTCACACTTGGAGAACTTGGCGTAGAACTGATGTTCCCTGAGCTTGTCAAGAACCAAACGCAAGTGCTTGGCATGATCTTCCTTGTTCTTGGAGAAAACTAGAATGTCATCGAGAGAGACCAAAACGAAGTCATTGGTGTAGGGGTTGAAGATGAAGTTCATCATGCGAGAGAACGTCGGAGGAGCGCTGGCGAGGCCAAAAGACATGACAGTGTATTCATATGACCCATAGCTTGTCCTGAAAGCCGTCTTGGGAATATCTTGCTCACGGATTCAAATCTGATGATAACCCATACGGAGATCAAGCTTGGAGAATACTTGGGCACCCTTGAGTTGTTTGAACAGCTCATTGATGTTGGGAAGTGGGTATTTGTTCTTGATGGTCTTCTTGTTCAATGGACGATAATCAACACAAAGTCGGTCTGTTCCATCCTTCTTCTTCACAAAAAGAACACCACAACCCCACGGAGAAGAACTAGGCCAAATGAGACCCATTCTTTCTTGAACATCGAGTTGTTTCTTCAACTCCTTCAACTCTTCAGGGCCGAGCTTGTAGGGATGTTTGCACACAGGTTCCGTACCGGGCTCAAGTTCAATAACAAATTCAACGGGCCGGTGCGGAGGCATTCCTGGGAGTTCTTCTGGGAAGACGTCTTGATACTCACAGACGACTGGAATCTGCGAAATAGCAATTCACCCTTCTCATTGAGTAAAAACAACCGGATTGTATCATCCCGAGCGGCAAAGACAATGACATCCTCAGACGAATGAGTCAGTTGAATCTGCCTGGCTGCACAATCGAGCTGAGCCTTGTGCTTAGAGAGCCAGTCCATCCCAAGAATAAGATCGATATCCGAATCACCAAGAACCGTTGGAGAAGCCAGAAACTTGTAGTCACCCAAGGTGATAGTAACATCCGGAACGATGGAGTTAGCCTACATGCGCTTACCAGGAGAAACAACTGCTAATGGGCTAGGAAGAACTTGTGAAACCAATTCATGCCTAGATGTAAATGGCCTCGGGATGAAACAATGCGAAGCACCCGTATCAAAAATAACTTTTGCAGGAATATCGTTAACAGGAAGGTTACCCATTATCACATCTGACGAATCCTCTGCCTGAGCTGCGTTCATCAAGTTGACCTTGGCGGACTTGGGGTTATGCTTGACCACAGCTGTACTTGCCGATCTGACAGGAGGAGGAGGAGGAAGACGCCTCTGGTTGAAACACTTGTTGGCGTAGTGACCCTTCTGTTGGCACTTGTTGCACGTGACCTCTGAAAGCGGACGGTGGTACGGAGCACTCGATCTTGGGGCTTGAGACGAAGTCTTGTTCTGAAAGCCTGGGTTGGGTGGGTGGGAAGAACCACTGCCACCTTTGCTCTTTTGCTGATACGGCTGACGAAATGGAGGAGGAGGAAGCCAATACTTCTGCTGCTTGGCCACTTGAGTAGAGGAAGAAGGCGCAGTGTCTCTGACTCGCTTCCTGGAAGCATCACACCTCAACTGAGCAGCCTCTTGCTTCAGTGCCATGTTGTAGAACTCATCGTATCTCAGCGGCTCAAAGAGGACAAGAGCGAGCTGAATTTCTTCACGGAGACCACCCCTGAACTGATATATCATGCTCTTCTCATCAGGAACATCCTGCTTGGCAAAACGGGCGAGCTTCTGGAACAACTTCTTGTAGTCATAGACAGACAAAGAGCCTTGCTTCAGATTGCGGAATTCTTCACGTTTGCTTTCAGTCACACTCTGAGGGATGTGATGAGCTCGGAAATCTCGACGGAAATCATCCCAAGTGATCAAACGTCCACCTCTGGAATCCTTGTACTGCTGGAGCCATTCTGCAGCCTAATCTTTGAGCTGGAAAGAAGTGAACTTGACGAAATCTTCAGGTCTGACGTTGCTGCATTCAAAATGCTTGCCCAGATCCACTAGCCAATCGTCAGCATCGGTTGCCTCAACACAATTGCTGAATGTCTTTGGACCATTAGCGAGGAACTGGTTCAGAGTAGGAAAATGGTTTTGATTGTTGCCTTGATTCCCTTGACTGCCTTGATTGCGCTCTTGGAGGATTTGCATGATCAACTGTGTATTTGCATTGGTTGCAGCCATCACAGCTTGCCAAGCCTCCGGAGGAGGTGGAGGTGGTGGCGGATCAGGATTCGGAGTCATGCGCGTTGGAGGAGCCATCCTGAAGAGGTTGACCACCATTAGCACATAGATAGCCAGATAATGAAGCTGAATCCAACGGAATGAAAATTGCAACATAAAGTCTTCACATCCGAACAAAATGAACGAATGCACTTCTCTTGAAGTGGTAACATATTCCTAAATTGCGAAGCCACGTAGAATTAGGTAGAAGAGGTAAATCAACAAGGGATGGAATCAACATATGACTTCGAAGCCACTCGAATACCAGAACTCAAAATAAAAACCAAGGATTGGCTTGCGAAATAAGCCGGAACAAACATATGATAGAGATTTCGTCCGAAGTTTTCGTGGTGGGACCTACACGGGCTCGATCGTACAACACCGTCATGTACAAGGCAGTGCACATGACATACGAAGCGTCCCCGAGTCAGCATAGCCAAGGACTCTTTAAGGCACAACGAGACCACTGTAAAATCGACCGTGAATAGGCGAACCACTAGACATCGAACCCCAATTTCATATCATACATTTGTCGGAAAGATATCCTAAGAGCTACTTGAATTCCCACCTATGAAACTCCCGAAACTTTCCGGTTATGCAATCAGGTGTTGGGGATACAGGGGAAGCATAATATCTCACCCAAACTAGCAATACCTACATCCAGCTGTATCCATCCTTCAACACATAACCAAGAAACCTTCGGAAACCATCTACCTCAACCTTTGAAAAGCATCCGTTACACAAGTTATGGCGATACTCCCGAACTCCCGCCCCAGTACTGTGTGGCATCGAGGTTATCTCACCAAGGAACTGCATAAAAGAGATTTTCGATGTCGGCGAACATATCTCAAGTATTCCAGAATTGCAACGATAAAATTATGATGACAACACCTCAGAGCTCAACTCCCCGGGACACTTCCACTAAACCCCTGACGGGAGGCACCAAGACAGTGTTCTCATCATAAGCCATCGGAACAAATCCAAGATACTCGCGTGATCCTAAATTTTTTTCGTGAAATTTGAGAAGAGAAGAGTCAAAACTCTACGTCAGGATGCCTTACCAGAGCGATGAGGAGACTGGGAAGTAAAAAGAATTCCTAAGCTCTCCGATATATAATTCCTAAATGACTCAAAACATTTTTCTAGACACTGAAGGAAATATGCCCTAGAGGCAATAATAAAGTTATTATTTATTTCCTTATATCATGATAAATGTTTATTATTCATGCTAGAATTGTATTAACCGGAAACATAATACATGTGTGAATACATAGACAAACAGAGTGTCACTAGTATGCCTCTACTTTACTAGCTCGTTAATCAAAGATGGTTATGTTTCCTAACCATGGACAAAGAGTTGTTATTTGATTAACGGGATCACATCATTAGTTGAGTGATCTGATTGACATGACCCGTTCCATTAGCTTAGCACTCGATCGTTTAGTATGTTGCTATTGCTTTCTTCATAACTTATACATGTTTCTATGACTATGAGATTATGCAACTCCCGTTTGCCGGAGGAACACTTTGGGTACTACCAAACATCACAACGTAACTGGGTGATTATAAAGGAGTACTACAGGTGTCTTCAAAGGTAGATGTTGGGTTGGCGTATTTCGAGATTAGGATTTGTCACTCCGATTGTCGGAGAGGTATCTCTGGGCCCTCTCGGTAATGCACATCACATAAGCCTTGCAAACACTGCAACTAATATGTTAGTTGTGGGATGATGTATTACGGAACGAGTAAAGAGACTTGCCGGTAACGAGATTGAACTAGGTATTGGATACCGACGATCGAATCCCGTGCAAGTAACATACCGATGACAAAGGGAACAACGTATGTTGTTAAGCGGTCTGACCGATAAAAGATCTTCGTAGAATATGTAGGAGCCAATATGGGCATCCAGGTCCCGCTATTGGTTATTGACCGGAGACATGTCTCGGTCATGTCTACATTGTTCTCGAACCGTAGGGTCCGCACGCTTAAGGTTTCGATGACAGTTATATTATGAGTTTATGAGTTTTGATGTACCGAAGGAGTTCGGAGTCCCGGATGAGATCGGCGACATGACGAGGAGTCTCAAAATGGTCGAGATGTAAAGATCGATATATTGGACGACTATATTCGGACTTCGGAAAGGTTCCGAGTGATTCGGGTATTTTTCGGAGTACCGGAGAGTTACGGGAATTCGCCGGGGAGTATATGGGCCTTATTGGGCCATACGGGAATAGAGGAAAGAGTCCAAAAGGAAGGAGACCTGCGCCCCCCCTCTGGTCCGAATTGGACAAGGGGCGCAGCCCCTTTTCCTTATTCCTCTCCCCCTCTTTCCCCCTTCTCCTACTCCAACAAGGAAGGAGGGAGTCCTACTCCCGGTGGGAGTAGGACTCCCCTTGGCGCGCCTCCTCCTAGGCCGGCCGGCCCCTCCCCCTTGCTCCTTTATATACGGAGGCAGGGGGGCACCCCATGACACACAAGTTGATCATTGAGATCGTTCCTTGGCCGTGTGCGGTGCCCCTGCCACCATATTCCACCTCGATCATATCGTTGTAGAGCTTAGGCGAAGCCCTGTGTCGGTAGAACATCAAGATCGTCACCACGCCGTCGTGCTGACGGAAATCTGCCCGAAGCTTTGCTGGATCGGAGCATGGGGATCGTCATCGAGCTGTACGTGTGCTAAGAACTCGGAGGTGCCGGAGTAACGGTGCTTGGGTTGGTCGGATCGGGGAGAAGACGTACGACTACTTCCTCTACGTTGTGTCAACGCTTCCGTTGCGATCTACAAGGGTACGTAGATCAGACTCTCCCCCTCGTTGCTATGCATCACCATGATCTTGCGTGTGCGTAGGAAAATTTTGAAATTACTACGTTCCCCAACAGTGGCATCTGTGCCTAGGTTTTATGGTTTGATGTTATATGCACGAGTAGAACACAAGTGAGTTGTGGGCGATACAAGTCATACTGCCTACCAGCATGTCATACTTTGGTTCAGCGGTATTATTGGATGAGACGACCCGGACCAACCTTACGCGTACGCTTACGCGAGACCGGTTCCCTCGATGTGCTTTGCACATAGATGGCTTGCGGGCGACTGTCTCTCCAACTTTAGTTAAACCGAGTATGGCTACGCCCGGTCCTTGAGAAGGTTAAAACGGAGTCTATTTGACAAACTATCGTTGTGGTTTTGATGCGTAGGTGAGATTGGTTCTTGCTTAAGCCCGTAGTAGCCACGTAAAACTTGCAACAACAAAGTAGAGGACGTCTAACTTGTTTTTGCAGGGCATGTTGTGATGTGATATGGTCAAAACGTGATGAGTTATAAGTTGTTGTATAAGATGATCATGTTTTGTTGAGGTTATCGGCAACTGGCAAAAGCCTTATGGTTGTCTGTCTATTGCATAAGATGCAAGCGCCCAATAATTGCTTTACTTTATCGCTATGCGATAGCAATAGTTGCAAGAGCAAGTGTTGGCTAGACGACCACGTGACGACACATTGATATAGATCAAGATGATGGAGATCATGGTCTCATGCCGGTGACGATATAGATCATGACAGTACTTTGGAGATGAAGATCAAAGAAGCAAGATGATGATGGCCATATCATGTCACATATTTTGATTGCATATGATGTTTATCTTTTATACATCTTATTTTGCTTAGTTTGACGGTAGCATTTTAAGATGATCTCTCACTAATTATCAAGAAGTGTTCTCCCTGAGTATGCACCGTTGCGAAAGTTCTTCGTGCTGAGACACCACGTGATGATCGGGTGTGATAGGCTCTGCGTTCAAATACAATGGGTGCAAAACAGTTGCACACGCGGAATACTCAGGTTATACTTGACGATCCAAGCATATACATATATGGCCTCGGAACACGGAGACCGAAAGGTCGAGCGTGAATCATATAATAGATATGATCAACATAGCGATGTTCACCAATGAAACTACTCCGTCTCACGTGATGATCGGACATGGTTTAGTTGATTTGGATCACGTGATCACTTAGAGGATTAGAGGGATGTCCATCTAAGTGGGAGTTCTTAAGTAATATGATTAAATTGAACTTGAATTTATCATGAACTTAGTCCTGGTCGTATTTTGCAAATCATGTTGTAGATCAATAGCTCGCGTTGTTGCTTCCCTATGTTTATTTTGATATGTTCCTAGAGAAAAACTATGTTGAAAGATGTTAGTAGCAATGACGCGGATTGGATCCGTGATATGAGGTTTATCCTCATTGCTGCATAGAAAAATTATGTCCTTGATGCACCGCTAGGTGACAGACCTATTGCAGGAGCAGATGCAGACGTTATGAACGTTTGGCTAGCTCAATATGATAACTACTTGATAGTTTAGTGCACCATGCTTAATGGCATAGAATCGGGACTTTAAAGACGTTTTGAACGTCATGGACCATATGAGATGTTCCAGGAGTTGAAGTTAATATTTCAAGCAAATACCCGAGTTGAGAGATATGAAGTCTCCAACAAGTTCTATAGCTAAAAGATGGAGGAGAATCGCTCAACTAGTGAGCATGTGCTCAGATTGTCTGGGTAATACAATCGCTTGAATCAAGTGGGAGTTAATCTTCCAGATAAGATAGTGATTGACAGAATTCTCTAGTCACTATGACCAAGTTAGTAGAACTTCGTGATGAACTATAGTATGCAAGGGATGACGAAAATGACTCCCGAGTTTTTCATGATGATGAAATCGATGAAGGTAGAAATCAAGAAAAACATCAAATGTTGATGGTAGACAAGACCACTAGTTTCAAGAAAAGGGCAGAGGTAAGAAGGGGAACTTCAAGAAGAACGGCAAGAAAGTTGCTGCTCAAGTGAAGAAGCCCAAGTCCGATCCTAAGCCTGAGACAAAGTGCTTCTACTGCAAAGGGACTGGTCACTTGAAGCAGAACTACCCCAAGTGATTGGCGGATAAAAAGGATGGCAAAGTGAATATAAGTATATTTGATATACATGTTATTGATGTCTACTTTACTAGTGTTTATAGCAACCCCTCAGTATTTGATACTAGTTCACTTGCTAAGATTAGTAACTCGAAACGGGAGTTGCAGAATAAACACAGACTAGTTAAGGGTGAAGTAACGATGTGTGTTGGAATTGGTTCCAAAATTGATATGATCATCATCGCACACTCCCTATACTTTCGGGATTAGTGTTGAACCTAAATAAGTGTTATTTGGTGTTTGCGTTCAGCATGAATATGATTTGATCATGTTTATTGTAATACGGTTATTCATTTAAGTAAGAGAATAAATTGTTGTTCTGTTTACATGAATAAAACCTTATATGGTTACACGCCCAATGAAAATAGTTCGTTGGATCTCGATCAGAGTGATACACATAATCATAATATTGAAACCAAAAGATGCAAAGTTAATAATGATAGTGCAACTTATTTGTGGCACTGCCGTTTAGGTCATATTGGTGTAAAGCGCATGAAGAAACTCCATGCTGATGGGCTTTTGGAATCACTTGATTATGAATCAGTTGATGCTTGCGAACCATGCCTCATGGGCAAGATGACTAAGACTCCATTCTCCGGAGTGAGCAAATGACTTATTGGAAATAATACATACTGATGTATGCGGTCCGATGAGTGTTAAGTCTCACGGAAAGTGTCGTTATTTTCTGAACTTCACAGATGATTTGAGCAGATATGGGTATATCTACTTGATGAAACATAAGTCTGCAACATTTGAAAAGTTCAAAGAATTTCAGAGTGAAGTGGAAAATCATCGTGACAAGAAAATAAAGTTTCTACGATCTGATCACGGAGACAAATATTTGAGTTACGAGTTTGGTCTTCAGTTAAAAACAATGTGAAATAGCTTCACTACTCACGCCACCTGGAACACCACAATGTAATGGTGTGTCCGAACGTCATAACCGTACTTTATTAGATATGGTGCGACCTATGATGCTTCTTACCGATTTACCACTATCGTTTTGGGGTTATGCATTAAAGACAGCTGCATTCACGTTAAATTGGGCACCATCTAAATCCGTTGAGACGACACCGTGTGAACTATGGTTTGGCAAAAACCTAAGCTGTCGTTTCTTAAAGTTTGGAGTTGCGATGCTTATGTGAAAAAGTTTCATCTCGATAAGCTCAAACTCAAATCGGAGAAATATGTCTTCATAGGATACCCAAAGGAGACTGTTGGGTACACCTTCTATCACATATCCGAAGGCAAGACATTCGTTGCTAAGAATGGATCCTTTCTAGAGAAGGAGTTTCTCTTGAAAGAAGTGAGTGGGAGGAAAGTAGAAAGCTTGATAAGGTAATTGTACCTTCTCCCTTATTGGAAAGTAGTTCATCACAAAATCTGTTCTTGTGACTACTACACCAATTAGCGAGGAAGCTAATGATAATGATCATGAAACTTCGGATCAAGTTACTACCGAATCTCGTAGGTAAACCAGAGTGAAATCCGCACCAAAGTGGTACGGTAATCCTGTTCTGGAGGTCATGTTACTTGACCATGACGAACCTACGAACTATGAGGAAGCGATGATGAGCCCAAATTCCGCGAAATGGTTTGAGGCCATGAAATCTGAGATATGATCCATGTATGAGAACAAAGTATGGACTTTGATGGATTTGCCCAATGATCGGCAAGCCATAGAAAATAAATGGATCTTCAAGAGGAAGACGGACGTTTATAGTAGTGTTACTATCTACAAAGCTAGAATTGTCGCAAAAGGTTTTCGACAAGTTCAAAAGTTGACTACGATGAGAGTTTCTCACCCGTATCTATGCTTAAGTCTGTCCGAATCATGTTAGCAATTGCCGCATTTTATGAAATCTGGCACATGGATAAACACAACAGCATTCCTTAATGGATTTACTAAAGAAGAGTTGTATACGACGCAACCAGAAGGTTTTGTCAATCCTAAAGGTGCTAACAAAATATGTAAACTCCAGCGATCCATCTATGGACTGGTGCAAGCATCTCAGAGTCAGAATATACGCTTTGATAAGTTGATCAAAGGATATAGTTTTATACAGACTTGCGGTGAAGCCTATATTTACAAGAAAGTGAGTGGGAGCTCTGTAGCATTTCTGATATTATATGTGGATGACATATTGCTGATTGGAAATGATATAGAATTTCTGGATAGCATAAAGGGATACTTGAATAAGAGTTTTTCAATGAAAGACCTCGGTGAAGCTGCTTACATATTGAGCTTCAAGATCTATAGAGATAGATCAAGACGCTTGATAAGTTTTTTCAATGAGTACATACCTTGACAAGATTTTGAAGTAGTTCAAAATGGAGCAGTCAAAGAAAGAGTTCTTGCCAGTATTACAAGGTGTGAAGTTGAGTAAGACTCAAAGCCCGACCACGGCAGAAGATAGAAAAAGAATGAAAGTCATTCCCTATGCCTTGGCCATAGGTTCTATAAAGTATGTCATGCTGTATACCAGATCTATTGTATACCCTGCATTGATATGGCAAGGGAGTACAATAGTGATCTAGTAGTAGATCACTAGACATCGGTCAGAATTATCCTTAGTAAAATAAGTATATGTTTCTCGATTATGGATGTGACAAAAAGGTTCGTCGTAAAGGGTTACGTCGATGCAAGTTTTTGACACTGATCCAGATGAATCTAAAGTCTCAATCTGGATACATATTGAAAGTGGGAGCAATTAGCTAGAGTAGCTCCGTGTAGAGCATTGTAGACATAGAACTTGCAAAATACTTATGGATCTGAATGTGACAGACCCGTTGACTAAAATTATCTCACAAGCAAAACATGATCACACCTTAGTATTCTTTGGGTGTTAATCACATAGATATGTGAACTAGATTACTGACTCTAGTAAACCCTTTGAGTGTTGGTCACATGACGATGTGAACTATGGGTGTTAATCACATGGTGATGTGAACTATTGCTGTTAAATCACATGGCGATGTGAACTAGATTATTGACTCTAGTGCAAGTGGGAGACTGAAGGAAATATGCCCTAGAGGCAATAATAAAGTTATTATTTATTTCCTTATATCATGATAAATGTTTATTATTCATGCTAGAATTGTATTAACCGGAAACATAATACATGTGTGAACACATAGACAAACAGAGTGTCACTAGTATGCCTCTACTTGACTAGCTCGTTAATCAAAGATGGTTATGTTTCCTAACCATGGACAAAGAGTTGTTATTTGATTAACGAGATCACATCATTAGTTGAGTGATCTGATTGACATGACCCGTTCCATTAGCTTAGCACCCGATCGTTTAGTATGTTGCTATTGCTTTCTTCATAACTTATACATGTTCCTATGACTATGAGATTATGCAACTCCCGTTTGCCGGAGGAACACTTTGGGTACTACCAAATGTCACAACGTAACTGGGTGATTATAAAGGAGTACTACAGGTGTCTCCAAAGGTAGATGTTGGGTTGGCGTATTTCCAGATTAGGATTTGTCACTCCAATTGTCGGAGAGGTATCTCTGGGCCCTCTCGGTAATGCACATCACATAAGCCTTGCAAGCACTGCAACTAATATGTTAGTTGTGGGAAAATGTATTACGGAACGAGTAAAGAGACTTGCCGATAACGAGATTGAACTAGGTATTGGATACCGACGATCGAATCTCGTGCAAGTAACATACCGATGACAAAGGGAACAATGTATGTTGTTATGCGGTCTGACCGATAAAAGATCTTCGTAGAATATGTAGGAGCCAATATGGGCATCCAGGTCCCGCTATTGGTTATTGACCGGAGACGTGTCTTGGTCATGTCTACATTGTTCTCGAACCATAGGGTCCGCACGCTTAAGGTTTCGATGACAGTTATATTATGAGTTTATGAGTTTTGATGTACCGAAGGAGTTAGGAGTCCCGGATGAGATCGGGGACATGACGAGGAGTCTCAAAATGGTCGAGATGTAAAGATCGATATATTGGACGACTATATTCGGACTTCAGAAAGGTTCCGAGTGATTCGGGTATTTTTCGGAGTACCGGAGAGTTACGGGAATTCGCCGGGGAGTATATGGGCCTTATTGGGCCATACGGGAATAGAGGAAAGAGTCCAAAAGGAAGGAGGCCTGCGCCCCCCCTCTGGTCCGAATTGGACAAGGGGCGCAGCCCCCTTTTCCTTATTCCTCTCCCCCTCTTTCCCCCTTCTCCTACTCCAACAAGGAAGGAGGGAGTCCTACTCCCGGTGGGAGTTGGACTCCCCTTGGCGCGCCTCCTCCTAGGCCGGCCGGCCCCTCCCCCTTGCTCCTTTATATACGGAGGCAGGGGGGCACCCCATGACACACAAGTTGATCATTGAGATCGTTCCTTAGCCGTGTGCGGTGCCCCCTGCCACCATATTCCACCTCGATCATATCGTTGTAGAGCTTAGGCGAAGCCCTGCGTCGGTAGAACATCAAGATCGTCACCTCGCCGTCGTGCTGACGGAATTCCTCCCCGAAGCTTTGCTGGATCGGAGCACGGGGATCGTCATCGAGCTGTACGTGTGCTAAGAACTCGGAGGTGCCGGAGTAACGGTGCTTGGATCGGTCGGATCGGGAAGAAGACGTACGACTACTTCCTCTATGTTGTGTCAACGCTTCCGTTGCGATCTACAAGGGTACGTAGATCAGACTCTCCCCCTCGTTGCTATGCATCACCATGATCTTGCGTGTGCGTAGGAAAATTTTGAAATTACTACGTTCCCCAACAGACACAACTCGGCTGCTAAAAACGATCAAGCAATGGGGGCTCCTAAGGTTGGGGAAGGCTTTGATTACCAACTTGTAACGCCCTCGATGCAGCTATATCTCCCACGTGTCGAGGCATGACTTAGAGACATAACCGCATTGAAAGCAATGTCGCAAGTTAGGAAATCATCACACATCCCATGTACATAAATAATATAAAGGGGCGGTGCATAGTTGGCTTACACTCGCCACGTCACACCAAAGTACATAAATAACATACATCATCCAAACACTCATGGCCCGACTATGGCACCAAAATAAAAGACAACCCAACAAGCGACATAGGTCCCGATCACCCCAACTAGGCACCACTACTGATCATCAGGAAAAGACACATAGTAACGCTGAGAATCCTCGTCGTACTCCCACTTGAGCTGAAGCGTGCCATCTGGAGCTGTATCATCTGTCTCTGCATCTGGTGTAATAGTAATCTGTGAGCCACAGGGACTCAGCAATCTCGCACCCTCGCGATCAAGACTATTTAAGCTTAATAGGTAGGATGGGGGTAAATGTAAGTGGAGCTGCAGCAAGCGACTAGCATATATGGTGGCTAACTTATTCGCAAAAGAGAGCGAGAAGAGGAGGCAAAGCACGAGCGGGAAACTAGAGAGCAACCTGCGCCAACATAACTCCAACACCGTGTCCACTTCCCGGACTCCGCCGAGAAGAGGCCATCACGGCAACACACTCAGTTGATTCTTTTTAATTAATTAAGGTTCAAGTTATCTACAACCGGACATTAACAAATTCCCATTTGCCCATAACCGCGGGCACGGCTTTCGAAAGATCAATCCCTGCAGGGGGGTCCCAACTTAGCCCATAACAAGCTCTCACGGTCAACAAAGGAATAGACCTCCACCCAAGACACACCGATCAGACTCGGTATCTCGGTACAACAAGATGATTCGACAGGTTGAAACAAGTCCAGCAACACCGCCCGAATGTGCCGACAAATCCCGATAGGAGCTGCACATATCTCTTTCTCAGGGCACACTCAGATTGTCCTAGGTACGGGTAGGCCAGCCCAGAGTTGCCCCTGGTGGCCACCGGCAGCTGACAGTTGGACCAACACTCAGAGGAGCACTGGCCCGGGGGGGTTAAAATAAGATGACCCTCGGGCTCCGGAAACCCAAGGGAAAAAGAGGCTAGGTGGCAAATGGTAAAACCAATGTTGGGCATTGCTGGAAAAGCTTTAATCAAGGCGAACTATCAAGGGGTTCCCATTATAGCCCAACCGCGTAAGGGACGCAACAATCCGGGAACATAACACCGATATGACGGAAAATAGGGCGGCAAGAGTGGAACAAAACACTAGGCGAGAGGCAGAGCCTTCCACCCTTTACCAAGTATATAGATGCATTAAGATAACATGGCAATATAATGATATCCCAACAAGTAAATAAATGTTCCAACAAGGAACGCCTCCAATCTTCACCTGCAACTAACAACGCTATAAGAAGGGGCTGAGCAAAGCGGTAACATAGCCAATCAACGGTTTGGTAGGACAATGGTGGTTAGAGGTTGAACATGGCAATTGGGAGGCTGACAAGCAAGTGGTAGGCATCATAGCATTGGCATAGCAAAAGAGCGAGCAAACTAGCATAGCAAAGATAGTAGTGATTTCGAGGGTATGATCATCTTGCCTGCACAGTTGTCAGAGTTGACTAGATCCTCAAAAGCAAACTCAACGGGCTCCTTGTTAGCGAACTCGTCTCCCGGCTCTACCAAACAACACAAACAAGCAACAAGGATACAATCAACCACGTGCAAGTACAAGCAATAAGATGCAATGAAGGTATGCTATGCGGGATGCGATGCGGGATGCACAATGCAAGACGTGATAGGAAATGCATGAACCTGGCCTCAACTTGGAAAACCAAGTGTGCCACTGGATAGAAGGGATGAAATCACTTGAAAACGATATAAAGATCAATGGAATCGGAGCTACGGTTTGGAAATGGCAAGCGTTTTACGAAATGAACCGGTCTGCGATCTACAGCAAGTAGGCTCCTAAATGCAACGAAATGAACATGCTACAGCCACCAAACATGGCAACAAAATACATGGCAGGGATGCCCACAAGATGCTTAACAAAACACTAGCACTGAGCCACAGCCAAATTCATCCATTAAGAGGTTCAAACAAGCATGGCAAAAACGCAAATGCAAAACAGATTTCAGACTTAGTGAAATTAACACTAGTCTGAAATTTCAGATCACGAAGCTCTCTTCGGAGCAGCAAAACAACATGATACACAACCTGATTATGAAAAGTAAGAACATGGCATGGAGCTACTCAACAAGCTTATCAACAGTCCCAAAGTGACCTGGGGCCAAAAGGGTTCACAAAATACTCTAACAAGCACACGAACATAGCTCACGCACAATCAGTTTCTAGACTTAGTGAAAACTGAGACATGCTGGAATTTAACTCACGAAGGCATGTAAACGAGCTCGATGCACTCACCATGGTGCAAGTCATAGCAAGGCAAGCATACATCCATAAAGAAGACACAAAATGCTAGCTAGACTTGGCAAGAACAATGGCATAGCATGCACGGGTCACTAACAATAGCATCGGCAAAATCGCAAAGAAGTTGACGATCTGCCCAGATTTACCACGAAGCAAAAGTGGAGCTCGATTGACTCAAGCTAGAGTACTCCACATATGCAAACAAAGACATGGATGGATAGAGCATAACAAGATTAACAAATGCCCCTTACTGATCATCCTCAAAAGAGGCACGGATCACTAGGAAACAAGCTGAACATATGGCATCATGAACTAAAATATCCCAGACTTAGTGAAATCCACTAAGTCCCTGAAAACAGAATTCTTAGGTGCTTCTCTTTGCAAGCTTGCACAAGTCACCACACACATCCTAAAAATGCATGGGTGGCTCCTCTGGAAAGAAGACAAAATGCTTAACAATTCATCCCAAAGACTCACAGGCATATCATGCACGCAATAATCATGGCAAAAATGACAAAAGTCTAAGATGAACTAACGGATCTGCAATTTAACTCACGAAGCCTCCTTCTAGCAGCATTTTGGGCATCAAGATGAACTCAAATGAAAATGATGCAATGGAATGAAATGATGTACATGTCGAGACGAACATTTTGATATATTATATGCCCAAAACGGAGCTACGGATGCGGAGATATGACATGATGAACATAGCCAAAATAACTAGGGACTTGGGGAAAAAGAGAGAGGTCAACCCCTAGGGTTTACTGTAGCGGTTCAGATCTGGATCGCGGTGCGGAAGCCGAGATTCACCGGCGCCGGAGTTGGAGCTCGGGGAGTCCGCCGGAGGGAGGGAGAGACGGCGAGGTCGCCGGAGCTCGGGGGGAGAGGCGGAGTCGGTGGTGGCGGCGGTCGGCCGCGGCGCCGGCGTGGTCCGACGGCGCGTCGGGCGACGGGGACGGCTCGCCGGAGTCTGCGCCCTGGAGACGGCGCTCGCCGGCGGCGGTGGTGCGGCGGCCGGGTCGAGCGGACACGGGCGGCACTCGAGGAGGACGAGGGCGGCGCGCGGGAGGCGGGGCGCGACCCGGTGGCGCGAGTGGAGAGGGCCCGCCCTGTGCCGGGATGGGCCGGCGGCGGCGGTGGGCGGAGCTTGCCACGTGTTGGCCCCTCAGTGGCCGCGGGCGGCGGTGGATGAGGTGTCCGGTGCGGCGGACATGTCCGGTGCGCGGAGGAGACGATTTTAGGGTTTCGGGGGAAGGAGAACGAGAATTTGAGGAGGGGGTCTATATATAGGCATAGGAGGAGCTAGGAGAGTCCAAATGAGGTGCGGTTTTCGGCCACGCGATCGTGATCGAACGCTCTAGGACATGGAGCAGAGTTTGGTGGGTTTTGGGCCAAAATGGAGGGGTGTTGGGCTGCAACACACACGAGGCCTTTTCGGTCCCTCGGTTAACCGTTGGAGTATCAAACGAAGTCCAAATGACCCGAAACTTGACAGGCGGTCTACCGGTAGTAAACCAAGGCTGCATGGCAAGTCTCGGTCCAATCCGGAAATGTTTAAACCCCAAACACGAAAGAAGCTAGAATTGACCACCCGAGGAGAACGAAGCGCCGGAATGCAAAACGAACAACGGGGAAAATGCTCGAATGCATGAGATTAACATGTATGCAAATGCAATGCACGTGATGACATGATATGAGATGCATGAAAAAGAAAACAACACACGGAGACAAAAGGACCGAACCCGAGAAATAAATATAACTTAACGCCAGAAACGGCAAGAGTTGGAGTACAAATTGGGAAAGTAATATCTGGGGCGTTACATTCACCGAGGTCTTTCTTTGAAAAACTCCTTTCAAACATTTCTTTATGCTTTGCAGAATAATTCTACATTATCTCTGATCAACAATATGTCATTCACATATACTTATCAGAAATGCTATAGTGCTCCCACTCACTTTCTTGTATATACATCCTTCACCGCAAGTCTGTATAAAACTATATGCTTTGATCAACTTATCAAAGCGTATATTCCAACTCCGAGATGCTTGCACCAGTCCATAGATGGATCGCTGGAGCTTGCATATTTTGTTAGTACCTTTAGGATTGACAAAATCTTCTGGTTGCATCATATACAACTCTTCTTTAATAAATCCATTAAGGAATGCCGTTTTGTTTATCCATTTGCCAGATTTCATAAAATGCGGCAATTGCTAACATGATTCGGACAGACTTAAGCATAGATACGAGTGAGAAACTCTCATCATAGTCAACACCTTGAACTTGTCGAAAACCTTTTTGCGACAATTCTAAATTTGTAGATAGTAACACTACTATCAGTGTCCGTCTTCCTCTTAAAGATCCATTTAATCTCAATGGCTCGCCGATCATTGGGCAAGTCAACCAAAGTCCATACTTTGTTCTCATACATGGATCTCATCTCAGATTTTATGTCCTCAAGCCATTTCGCGGAATCTAGGCTCATCATCGCTTTCTCATAGTTCGTAGGCTCGTCATGGTCAAGTAACATGACCTCCAGAACAGGATTACCATACCACTCTGGTGCGGATCTCACTCTGGTTTACCTACGAGGTTCGGTAGTAACTTGATCTGAAGTTACATGATCATCATCATTAGCTTCCTCACTAATTGGTGTAGTAGTCACAGGAATAGATTTCTGTGATGAACTACTTTCCAATAAGGGAGCAGGTACAGTTACCTCATCAAGTTCTACTTTCCTCCTACTCACTTCTTTCGAGAGAAACTCCTTCTCTAGAAAGGATCCATTCTCAACAATGAATATCTTGCCTTCGGATCTGTGACAGAAGGTGTGCCCAACATTTTCTTTTGGGTATCCTATGAAGACACACTTCTCCGATTTGGGTTTGAGCTTATCAGGTTGAAACTTTTTCACATGAGCATTGCAACCTCAAACTTTAAGAAACGACAGCTTAGGTTTCTTGCCAAACCATAGTTCATACGGTGTCGTCTCAACGGATTTAGATGGTGCCCTATTTAACGTGAATGTAGCTATCTCTAATGCATAACCCCAAAACGATAGTGGTAAATTGGTAAGAGATATCATAGATCGCACCATATCTAATAAAGTACGGTTACGACGTTCGGACACACCATTACACTGTGGTGTTCCAGGTGGTGTGAGTAGTGAAACTATTTCACATTGTTTTAATTGAAGGCCAAACTCGTAACTCAAATATTTTACTTCTGCGATCATATCATAGAAACTTTTATTTTTGTTACGATGATTCTCCACTTCGCTCTGAAATTCTTTGAACTTTTCAAATGTTTCAGACTTGTGTTTCATCAAGTAGGTATACTCATATCTGCTCAAATCATCTGTGAAGATCAGAAAATAATGATACCTGCCGCGTGCCTCAGTATTCATCAGACCACATACATCAATATGTATGTTTCCAACAAATCTTTTGCTCGCTCAATTGTTCCGGAGAACGGAGTCTTAGTCATCTTGCCCATGAGGCATGGTTCGCAAGCATCAACTGATTCATAATCAAGTGATTCCAAAAGCCCATCAGCATGGATTTTCTTCATGCGCTTTACACCAATATGACCTAAATGGCATTGCCACAAATAAGTTGCACTATCATTATTAACTTTGCATCTTTTGGCTTCAATATTATGAAAATGTGTATCACCACGATCGAGATCCAACAAACCTTTTTCATTGGGTGTATGACCATAGAAGGTTTTATTCATGTAAACAGAACAACAATTATTCTCTAACTTACATGAATAACTGTATTGCAATAAACATGATCCAATCATATTTATGCTCAACACAAACACTAAATAACATTTATTTTAGGTTTAACACTAATCCCGAAAGTATAGGGAGTGTGCGATGATGATCATATCAATCTTGGAACCATTTCCAATGCACATCGTCACTTCACCCTTAACTAGTCTCTGTTCATTCTGCAACTCCTGTTTCGAGTTACTATTCTTAGCAACTGAATTAGTATCAAATATTGAGGGGTTGCTATAAACACTAGTAAAGTACACATCAATAACATGTATATCAAATATACATATGTTCACTTTGCCATCCTTCTTATCCGCCAATTACTTGGGGTAGTTCCGCTTCCAGTGACCAGTCCCTTTGCAGTAGAAGCACTCAGCTTTAGGCTTACGTCCAGACTTGGGTTTTTTCACTTGAGCAGCAACTTGCTTGCCGTTCTTCTTGAAGTTCCCCTTTCTTCCCTTTGTCCCTTTACTTGAAACTAGTGGTTTTGTTTACCATCAACACTTGATGCTTTTCTTGATTTCTACCTTCATCGATTTCAGCATCACGAAGAGCTTGGGAATCATTTCTGTTATCCCTTGCATATTATAGTTCATCACGAAGTTCTACTAACTTGGTGATGGTGACTAGAGAATTTTGTCAATCACTATTTTATCTGGAAGATTAACTCCCACTTGATTCAAGCGATTGCAGTACCCAGAGAATCTGAGCACATGCTCACTGCTTGAGCTATTCTCCTCCATCTTTTAGCTATAGAACTTGTTGGAGACTTCATATCTCTCAACTCGGGTATTTGCTTGAAATATTAACTTCAACTCCTGGAACATCTCATATGGTCCATGATGTTCAAAACGTCTTTGAAGTCCCGATTCTAAGCCATTTAAGCATGGTGCACTAAACTATCAAGTAGTCATCATATTGAGCTAGCCAAACGTTCATAACATCTGCATCTGCTCCTGCAATAGGTTTGTCACCTAGCGATGCATCAAGGACATAATTGTTCTGTGCAGCAATGAGGATAATCCTCAGATCACGGATCCAATCCGCATCCTTGCTACTAACATCTTTCAACTTAGTTTTCTCTAGGAACATATCAAAATTAAAAACAGGGGAGCTAAACGCGAGCTATTGATCTACAACATAGATATGCTAATACTACCAGGACTAAGTTCATGATAAATTTAAGTTCAATTAATCATATTACTTAAGAACTCCCACTTAGATAGACATCCCTCTAATCCTCTAAGTGATCACGTGATCCATATCAACGTGAGTAGTTTCAATGGTGAACATCACTATGTTGATCATATCTACTATATGATTCACGCTCGACCTTTCGGTCTTAGTGTTCCGAGGCCATATCTGTTATATGCTAGGCTCGTCAAGTTTAACCTGAGTATTCCGCGTGTGCAACTGTTTTGCACCCGTTGTATTTGAACGTAGAGCCTATCACACCCGATCATCACGTGGTGTCTCAGTACGAAGAACTTTCGCAATGGTACATACTCAGGGAGAACACTTGTACCTTGATAATTAGTGAGAGATCATCTTATAAAGCTACCGTCGAACTAAGCAAAATAAGATGTATAAAAGATAAACATCACATGCAATCAAAATATGTGACATGATATGGCCATCATCTTCTTGTGCCTTTGATCTCCATCTCCAAAGCATCGTCATGATTTCCATCGTCACCGACATGACACCATGATCTCCATCATCTTGATCTATATCAATGTGTCGTCACATGGTCGTCTCGCCAACTATTGCTCTTGCAACTATTTCTATCGCATAGCGATAAAGTAAAGCAATTATTTGGCGCTTGCATCTTATGCAATAAAGAGACAACCATAAGGCTTCTGCCAGTTCCCGATAACTGCAACAAAAAATGATCATCTTATACAACAACTTATGCCCTGCAAAAACAAGTTAGACGTCCTCTACTTTGTTGTTGCAAGTTTTACGTGGCTGGTACAGGCTGAGCAAGAACCGTTCTTACCTACGCATCAAAACCACAATGATAGTTTGTCAAGTTGGTGCTGTTTTAACCTTCGCAAGGACCGGGCGTAGCCACACTCGGTTCAACTAAAGTTGGAGAAACTGACACCCGCTAGTCACCTATGTGCATAGCACGGCGGTAAAACCAGTCTCGCGTAAGCGTACGCGTAATGTCGGTCTGGGCTGCTTCATCCAACAATACCGCCGAACCAAAGTGTAACATGCTGGTAAGCAGTATGACTTATATCGCCCACAACTCACTTGTGTTCTACTCGTGCATATTACATCAACGCATAAAACCTGGCTCGGATGCCACTGTTGGGGAACATAGTAATTTCAAAAATTTCCTACGCACACACAAGATCATGGTGATGCATAGCAACGAGAGGGGAGAGTGTTGTCCATGTACCCTCGTAGACCGAAAGCGGAAGCGTTAGCACAACGCGGTTGATGTAGTCGTACGTCTTCACGATTCGACCGACCAAGTACCGAACACACGGCACCTCCGAGTTCTGCACACGTTCAACTCGATGACGTCCCTCCGTGTTGAGGGAGAGTTTCGTCAGCACGACGGCGTGGTGACAATGATGATGTTCTACCAACGCAGCGCTTCGCCTAAGCACCGCTACGATATGATCGAGGTGGATTATGGTGGAGGGGGGCACCGCACACGGCTAAGAGATCAAGATATCAATTGTTGTGTCTATGGGGTGCCCCTGGCCACATATATAAAGGAGTGGAGGAGGGGAGGGGCCCACCCTCTCTATGGCGCGCCCTAGGGGACTCCTACTCCCACCGGGAGTAGGATTCCCCCTTTCCTAGTAGAACTAGGATCCCTTCCTAGTAGTAGGAGTAGGAGAGAAGGAAAGGGAAGGGAAAAGGAGAAGGAAGGAAGGGCCCCCCCTCCCTAGTCCAATTCGGACCAGCCCATCGGGAGGGGTGCGGCCACCCTTTGAGGCCTTTCTCTCCTTTCCCGGATGGCCCATTAAGGCCCAATACGAATTCCCGTAACTCCCCGGTACTCCCAAAAATACCCGAATCACTTGGAACCTTTCCGATGTCCGAATATAGTCGTCCAATATATCGATCTTTACGTCTTGACCATTTCGAGACTCCTTGTCATGTCCCCGATCTCATCTGGGACTCCGAACTCCTTCGATACATCAAAACAAATAAACTCATAATATAACTGTCATCGAACTTTAAGCGTGCGGACCCTACGGGTTCGAGAACTATGTAGACATGACCGAGACACGACTCCGATCAATAACCAATAGCGGAACCTGGATGCTCATATTGGTTCCCACATATTCTACGAAGAACTTTATCGGTCAGACCGCATAACAACATATGTTGTTCCCTTTGTCATCGGTATGTTACTTGCCTGAGATTCGATCGTTGGTATCTCAATACCTAGTTCAATATTGTTACCAGCAAGTCTCTTTACTCGTTCCGTAATACATCATCCCGCAACTAACTCATTAGTTGCAATGCTTGCAAGGCTTAAGTGATGTGCATTACTGAGAGGGCCCAGAGATACCTCTCCGACAATCGGAGTGACAAATCCTAATCTCAAAATACGCCAACCCAACAAGTACCTTTAGAGACACCTGTAGAGCACCTTTATAATCACGCAGTTACGTTGTGACGTTTGGTAGCACACAAAGTTTTCCTCCGGTAAACGGGAGTTGCATAATCTCATAGTCATATGAACATATATAAGTCATGAAGAAAGCAATAGCAACAAACTAAACGATCAAGTGCTATGCTAACGGAATGGGTCAAGTCAATCACATCATTCTCCTAATGATGTGATCCCGTTAATCAAATGACAAGTCATGTCTATGGTTAGGAAACATAACCATCTTTGATCTACGAGCTAGTCAAGTAGAGGCATACTAGTTACACTCTGTTTGTCTATGTATTCACACATGTATTATGTTTCCGGTTAATACAATTCTAGCATGAATAATAAACATTTATCATGATATAAGGAGATAAATAATAACTTTATTATTGCCTCTAGGGCATATTTCCTTCACGAGCAGGGTGTCAAACAAATAGCCCAGCAAGATTTTAGCGCACCAAAAGCATGCTCCACATCCTACCTAGCACTCTTGTTTTTCTGGCAAACCTAGTCCTCTTCTCTCCTTGGGCTCATAGATTGTCTTCAAAAATGTAGACCACAGAGGATATGTAACATAAGCTATGTAGTATCCCTTATTGTATTGTTGGCAATTGATCTCATAGTGGACCTCTGGGGAATTGCCTTCTAGAAGCCTCGAGAACACCGTAGAGTATTGAGGCACGTTGATGACATTGTGAGAACCTGCCATGCCAAAAAAGAGTGCCAAATCCATAGATTTATGATGCCATAACTTCAAGTATGCTCGTGCAACCATCAACAAGTATCTTATATAACCCATGCTAAGCAAATAGACATTTCTTTCACTCACAGTGCATACAACCTATGCTTCCAAGCATCCCTGGGAAGCTCCTTGAAGTATTGATTGATAACAACCCGGCTGTATCCTTGGCATTTGGTTATCTCAAGTACTCCGGGCCAAAAACCATAACCATAGCTTTGCAGAACTTGTAGAATGACTCAAGGCATGTGGACTCACTCATGCATACTTACTCATCAACTAGATCACTGGGAAGTCCGTATTCAAGCATCCGAACAGCTGTAGTACATTTCTAATAAGAGGAGAAGCCAACCTTACCAAAGTACATCTTACTTGCATTTGAATTAATCATCATAACCGATAACCCCCTCCAGAATACTGTTGAACAATGGTCTCGCCATCCGAAGCGTCACCGGAAAAGTCTGGCCGGGGATAATGGCTTTGTGCTATGGAAATACTCGTTAAAGAGTAGGAGTTGTGTCCTTATTCTCTGTTATGATTCAACGCGGGCGCATGGCCCTCTATCAATCCCCTGAACAATGGTTGTTGCCTTGAAATGTGTTCATTGATAAGAGGTGTAGCAACCACAACGTCACTATCATTGACGGACGATTCTTTGGACGACGATGAACATATGATGTTATTTACAAAAACACTCATATGAGTTATCCATGATGGTCCTTTGGAGTGTTGAATCCATATTGTAACGCCCGGATAATTAAACTACAGTAACCCTCTGCTAATGATGACATGTCACCATTGTTACTGTTGGTAATCTCATGATGATTCAAAACAAATTCGAAATTCAAATTTAAAATGAAGTAAAACATTTAAAAGTCTTCAAATATTAAAACTAGAATGTTCGATGTGACAAATAATTCATAAGTAATAATGGTGGAGAAACCACACTTTTATAAAATATTTACATGCTCAAAAACTATATTAAAACTATGGCTTATATAATTAATTAAATTCCTTTTTATAAATATTAAATTATTAAATTATTTTGTTTAGACGTCAAACTTTTTGTGGCAGTGGTATAATTAGAAATACTAATGTGGGAACAAATTCTATATTTAATCAAACTCTAATAACTTAAGAGTTAAAAGAAAACAAAAATAAGGAAAGGGAAGAAACCCCCTGGCCAGCTGGGCCACGGCCCAGCTGGGCGACCCACTTAACCCCCTGGCCATATAACCCCCACTCCGAACCAAACCCTAGCACACACCCCACTCCCCCGACCCCTCCCTCGCCCCCCTGCGTGGATCAGGATCGGGCGCTGGACGTGCTCACCACCCCGACGCCGCACCGTCGTCGCCCCGCCACCTCGCCGGCGCCGCCTGCTACTTCTTGAGTTTGCGTTGATTTTTCCCTTGAAGATGAAAGGGCGATGCAGCAAAGTAGAGATAAGTATCCCTCGGTTAAGAACCAAGGTATCAATCCAGTAGGAGGTGATAACCCACAAGTATAGGGGATCACAACAGTTTTTGAGGGTAGAGTATTCAACCCAAATTTATTGATTCGACACAAGGGGAGCCAAAGAATATTCTCAAGTATTAGCAGTTGAGTTGTCAATTCAACCACACCTGAAAGACTTAATATCTCTAGCAAAGTATTTAGTAGCAAAGTAGTATGGAAGTAACGGTAATGGTGGCAAAAGTAACAGTAGTAGTTTTTGTAGCAATCGTAACAGTGGCAATGGAAAAATAACTAAGCAAAGATCAATATGTGAAAAGCTCATAGGAAATGGATCAATGATGGATAATTATGTCGGATGTGATTCCTCATGCAACAGTTATAATATAGGGTGGCACAGAACTAGCTCCAGTTCATCAATGTAATGTAGGCATGTATTCTGAATATAGTCATATGTGCTTATGGAAAAGAACTTGCATGACGTCTTTTGTCCTACCCTCCCATGGCAGTTGGGTCCTATTGGAAACTAAGGGATATTAAGGCCTCCTTTTAATAGAGTACCGGACCAAAGCATTAACACTTAGTGAATACATGAACTCCTCAAACTACGGTCATCATCGGGAGTGGTCCCGATCATTGTCACTTCGGGGTTACCGGATCATAACACATAGTAGGTCACTCTTGACTTGCAAGATAGGATCAAGAACTCACATATATTCATGAAAACATAATAGGTTCAGATCTGAAATCATGGCACTCGGGCCCTAGTGACAAGCATTAAGCACAACAAAGTCATAGCAACATCAATCTTAGAACATAATGGATACTAGGGATCAAACCCTAACAAAACTAACTCGATTACATGGTAAATCTCATCCAACCCATCACCGTCCAACAAGCCTATGAAGAGATTACTCATGCACGGCGGTGAGCATCATGAAATTGGTGATGGAGGATGGTTGATGATGACGATGGCGACGGATTCCCCTCTCCGGAACCTCGAACGGAGTCCAGATCAGCCCTCCCGAGAGGTTTTAGGGCTTGGCGGTGGCCCCGTATCGTAAAACGCGATGATTTCTTCTCTCTGATTTTTTTCTCCCTGAAACACAATATTTGGAGTTGGAGTTGGAGTCGGAGAGGCAACAGGGGGCCCACGAGGTAGGGGGCATGCCTCGAACGGACTCTGGATCAGCCCTCCCGAGGAAGATTAGGGCGTGGCAGCGGCTCCCTATCGTAAAACATGATGAATCCTTCTCTTTGATTTTTTTCTCCCCAAAAGTGAATATATGGAGTTGGGGTTGAGGTCGGTGGAGTCCCAGGGGGCCCACGAGGCAGGGGGCGCGCCCCAGGGGGGCGCCCTGCACACTCGTGGACAGGGTGTGGGCCCCTGATGCTGATTCTTTTGCCAGTATTTTCCATTAATTCCAAAACGTGTCTCCGTGGATTTTCAAGTCATTCCGAGAACTTTTATTTCCGCACAAAAATAACACCATGGCAGTTCTGCTGAAAACAACGTCAGTCCGGGTTAGTTCCATTCAAGTCATGCAAGTTAGAGTCCAAAATAAGGGCAAAAGTGTTTGGAAAAGTAGATATGTTGGAGACGTATCAACTCCCGCAAGCTTAAACCTTTGCTTGTCCTCAAGCAATTTAGTTTACAAACTGAAAGTGATAAAGAAAAACTTTTACAAACTCTGTTTGATCTTATTATTGCAAATATGTAAAGCCAGCATTCAAGTTTTCAGCAAAGATTATGAACTAACCATATTCACAATAACATTTAGGTCTCATGTTTACTCATATCATTGGCATAATCAACTAGCGAGCAATAATAATAGATCTCAGATGACAACACTTTTCAAAACAATCATAACATGATATAACAAGATGGTATCTCGCTAGCCCTTTCTGAGACCGCAAAACATAAATGCAGAGCACCCTTGAAGATCAAGGACTGACTAGACATTGTAATTCATGGTAAAAGAGATCCAGTCACAGTCATACTCAATGTAAATTAATACCAATGCACGCGAATGACAGCGGTGCTCTCCAACTGGTATTTTTTAATAAGAGGATGATGACTCAACATAAAAGTAGATAGATAGGCCCTTCGCAGAGGGAAGCATGGATTTGCAGAGGTGCCAGAGCTCAAATTTTGAAATAGAGATAAATAATATTTTGAGTGGCATACTTCATTGTCTACATAACAACTAAGAGATCTCGATATCTTCCATGCTACACACATTATAGGCGGTTCCCAAACAGAATGGTAAAATTTATACTCCCCTGCTACGTCTTGAGCTTGCGTTGGTTTTCCCCGAAGAGGAAGGGATGATGCAGCAGAGCGGCGTAAGTATTTCCCTTAGTTTTTAAGAACCAAGGTATCAATCCAGTAGGAGCCCGCGCTTAAGTCCCTCGTACCGGCACAAAGCGATAGCTACTCGCAACCAACGCGATTAGGGGTTGTCAATCCCTTCACGGTCACTTACGAGAGTGAGATCTGATAGATATAATATTTTTGGTATTTTTGGTATAAAGATGCAAAGTAAAAAGTAAAAGCAAAGTAAGAAGCAAAGCAAGATAAAAGTGATGGAGATTGATATGATGAGAATAGACCCGGGGGCCATAGGTTTCACTAGTGGCTTCTCTCAAGAGTATAAGTATTCTACGGTGGGTGAACAAATTACTGTTGAGCAATTGACAGAATTGAGCATAGTTATGAGAATATCTAGGCATGATCATGTATATAGGCATCACGTCTGTGACAAGTAGATCGAAACGATTATGCATCTACTACTATTACTCCGCTCATCGACCGCTATCCAGCATGCATCTAGAGTATTAAGTTAAAAACAGAGTAACGCCTTAAGCAAGATGACATGACGTAGAGAGATAAATTCATGCAATATGAATAAACCCCATCTTGTTATCCTCGATGGCAATGATACAATACGTGCCTTGCTGCCCCTTCTGTCACTGGGTAAGGACACCGCAAGATCGAACCCAAAGCTAAGCACTTCTCCCATGGCAAGGACTACCAATCTAGTTGGCCAAACCAAACAGATAATTCGAAGAGACTTGCAAAGATAACCAATCATACATAAAAGAATTCAGAGAAGATTCAAATATTATTCATAGATAGACTTGATCAGAAACCCACAATTCATCGGTCTCTACAAACACACCGCAAAAAAAGATTACATCGAATAGATCTCCACAAGAGAGGGGGAGAACTTTGTATTGAGATTCAAAGAGAGAGAAGAAGCCATCTAGCTACTAACTATGGACCCGAAGGTCTGAGGTAAACTACTCACACTTCATCGGAGGGGCTAGGATGATGTAGAAGCCCTCCGTGATGACGGCCCTCTTCCGGCGGAGCTCCGGAACAGGCCCCAAGATGGGATCTCGTGGATACAGAAAGTTGCGGCGGTGGAATTAGGTTTTTTGGCTCCTGTTCTGATCGTTTGGGGGTACGTGTGTATATATACGAGGAAGAAGTACGCCGGAGGAGCAACGAGGGGCCCATGAGGCAGGGGGGTGCCCCCCCCTCGTGACCGCCTCTTTTGTTCCTTGGAGTAGGGTCCAAGTCTCCTGGATCACGTTCGGTGAGAAAATCATGTTCCCGAAGATTTTATTCCGTTTGGACTCCGTTTGATATTCCGTTTCTTTGAAACACTGAAATAGGCAAAAAAATAGCAATTCTAGGCTGGGCCTCCGGTTAATAGGTTAGTCCCAAAAATAATATAAAAGTGGAAAGTAAAGCCCAATATAGTCCAAAACAGTAGATAATATAGCATGGAGCAATCAAAAATTATAGATACGTTGGAGACGTATCAGGCATCCCCAAGCTTAATTCCTGCTCGTCCTCGAGTAGGTAAATGATAAAAAGAGAATTTTTGATGTGGAGTGCTACTTGGCATAATTTCAATGCAAATCTTCTTATTTGTGGTATGAATATTCAGATTAGAAAGATTCAAGACAAAAGTTTATATTGACATAAAAATAATAATACTTCAATCATACTAACAAGGCAATTATGTCTTCTCAAAATAACATGGCCAAAGAAATTTATCCCTACAAAGTCATATAGTCTGGCTATGCTCCATATTCACCACACAAAGTATTTAAATCATGCACAACCCCGATGACAAGCCAAGCAATTGTTCCATACTCTAACTTTTTCAAAACTTTTTCAATCTTCACGCAATACATGAGCGTGAGCCATGGATATAGCACTATAGGTGGAATAGAATGGTGGTTGTGGAGAAGACAAAAAGGAGGGTGTCGCGACCGGGTTTTCCGGACATAAATTTCCAGAAAATGGCCGCTGTGCTCACTAGCCCCAGGATTACTGTTAGCTGATGAGGCACCAACTTGTTACAAAAATTCCAAGCAAAATACAAAATCTGCAGTACAAGACCATTGTGGCCTATGAGTACATCAAATGGTTTTCTAGTGGTCGATGGCGGAAGCGGTTTGCGAATCATCAGTGTGTGGGACTCCATTTCCCACGGGAACAGTTGACCAGGTTAACTCCTATCTTTGCGAGGCTGCTATCACCGTTGCTTAGTTTCCGGGGCTGTCACCGCATCGTTCCTTTCCATGCAAATATCTGGCCAAGACAATAGCCAGGGACAAGCCAGTGATTACTTTGAATGTACTCGCAAACATTAAGAACACTGGAATAATATAATTGATAATCATGCACTTAAATATTCTATGATCACATCATTAGTCACAAATAAAATATCTTTTATGCCTGCAAGCGGGTTATTAATATGCAACATGAATAAGCAATGATGGAGTGGAAATAAAATGCCGCAATCGGGCGTCTGAGCGACACCACATAAAAGGGCTTAAAAGAAATGCCACAGTCGGACGTCTGAGCGACATCACAGAAAGGGCTTTAAAAGAAATGCCACAGTCGGACGTCTGAGCGACATCACAGAAAGGGCTTTAAAAGAAATGCCACAGTCGGACGTCTGAGCAACATCACAAAAAGGGCTTTAAAAGAAATGCCACAGTCGGACGTCTGAGCGACATCACAGAAAGGGCTTTAAAAGAAATGCCACAGTCGGACGTCTGAGCGACATCACAGAAAGGGCTTTAAAAGAAATGCCACAGTCGGACGTCTGAGCGACATCACAGAAAGGGCTTTAAAAGAAATGCCACAGTCGGACGTCTGAGCGACATCACAGAAAGGGCTTTAAAATAAATGCCACAGTCGGATGTCTGAGCGACATCACAGAAAGGGCTTTAAAAGAAATGCCACAGTCGGACGTCTGAGCGACATCACAGAAAGGGCTTTAAAAGAAATGCCACAGTCGGACGTCTGAGCGACATCACAGAAAGGGCTTTAAATCACAAGTAAATAATACTCATAATGAATATTCAGCTCATGATAATAAACGGGTTAGTCCATCCACAGGAATAAACATTTAACCGGGCTTAGAAATAAATAATCACCATGAATATCCAGGGGGTAGAACCATCCCAGGGATACTCGATAATACAAACAATACAACAGGTTAGTCCATCACAAAATAATAATCGTGGTTCTCACGAGTCACCGATCAGTATCCAAGTTTGGCTTAACAATTTCACCTCCGAAGACCGACACTAAGACCAACACTTGACCCATCCCAGACTGTAATCCTTAACCATGGACACGGCTATTCGAATAGGTTTTAATCTCTGCAGAGGGTGTACTCTTTACCCACGAGTAACAGATTCCTTTAGTCCATCGGGACTAATTCCGTCTACGGTCTTTTAGTTGAAAACACGCCTAACCTTGCACACACCAGCTTAACTCATGGGTGTCTGGAATCACCCACGACACTTGTTAAGCAAAACTCTAAGTGGGGAGGCTACAACCTCGCGTAGCATGGGATCAAATTTATATCGCGCGCTCTAAGGGGTGGCCTCCCCTCTCGGTCCCAACCGGATACACCCATGCCCCCGGACCAGGTGGCATGCCTACCGGCTACAACCAATATCTTCCACCATTGCCTCTCTGTACGGTGTGTGCTGGAAAGGGGTTGACGACTTACTGAACCGGACCCTACCTGCGGCAGGGACGAGTGGTAGTACGAGGCAAGTATGGGGGTTACTGGAACAAGACTCGATCTGCGGTCGACTCAGGAGGTTTATAGGTTCCCTGCATGACGTGTATATCAAATATATTTCAACCGACGAAATCACCACTCAATGTACCTTACGATGCCATACCGGACATAACCGTCCCGACGGGGACCAGTGACAAGCTCACGCCTACCCGAGGCCGAGACTTTCCCGGATTCCTTTCCGGCATGCATGCAAGGCACATGAGGATGATTACCATCACAAAAATATTCATTTCCAACAGCAAGGAAATCACTAATATGCTTCCATGCATATGATCATATCACATGAAATAACAAGTCCTCCGAAATAAGGTGGTGTTATAAACGTGTCAAATAACACACCAAAAACATTATGCCAGGGTTCAGAATGCTTGCCTTCAAGTTGTGGAGGGGTAAGGTGCTCTCCAAAACTTTTGAATGTTTCTTCTCTCTCTCTCCAAAATCCTATTTTAAAATATATTTGAATTAACACACATTTCAAAAACAGTACAAAAAAGTTGTTTGGAAATTTTTCAAATAAATCTTAAAATAAACTAGACCAAATTTGAGGAAGGTAGGAAAAAGAATCAACTCATTTGGAGTTGTATTTAAAAAGTTATAGGCAGTCAAAGTTCTGGTCAAATCTGTTTTTAAAAGAAAACCCAGAAAAGAAAACGGTTCGAATGGCATTACGCTTTCACCCAGAGGAGACGTACTTGTGCCTTTACGCCTCCACTTATCCAGCGTGGGCGGCGCGTGTGTCACTGACAGTGGGCCCGCCTGGCCCACTGGTCAGGTTTGACTAGTCGACGCGCGCGTCGTCTCCCCCTGACCGAACAGAGGCGGAGCTCCGGCGAGGCTCGCCGGCGAATGGCAGCGTCTCTTGGTGATCTGAGTGCATGGCCGTGCTCAGGAGGTCGAGAAGAACTCGGGGGTACCCTCCATGGTCGCCGACGTGGACGGAGTCGCCGGCGACAAGCATTGCGACGGAGATGGCTTCAGGGGCGAAGTGAGTTTGGGGCTACGGTGGTTCCGGATCAAAATTGAGTAGGGGAACGAGTTCACGGGAGGATGAGAGGGTTCCTGGTGAAGAGAAATGGGAGGGGGAGGTCCTGGTGGCGCCCGAATGGCCGGAGCAGTGGCGGCGGCTGCGGTTGCCGGAGATGGGGAAGGAGACCTCCCTTGGTCGATTGGCTGCCAATGGAGCTTCCTGGACACCGCTTGAGACTACCTGCGTGCGGAGACGAGCTCGGGGATCCTTAAATAGGCGAGGCAAGGCGGTTCCGCGGCGGCCGTGGATAAGCACTCCTGCGAACCGCCTCTCTGTAGCTAGGGCGACGTGGCCGTGACGAGGGCTGGGCGACACCCTTGTGGATGAGCTCGCGCTATTCCTGGGGCCAGGTGGCGAACGGGGATGGCTTGGGCGGCGCCGACATGAGCAGGGGCTGTCGGGCGGCCGTGGCGTGCTGCCAAGGGGACACTGGCGGCTGCGCTGTAGCGTGCCAGGGGGCTTGGCGCGTTTCTGCGAGGAGGGTAGCGCTTGGCGGGGTGCTACCGTGTGGGCCAAGACAGGGGTGCGACGCGGCGGCTTGTGTGCGCGGCTGCAATACGCGCGCTCTGGGCGCGACCAGTGCATGCACCGAAGATGCTCAACACAATGCCGCGGCATGCTACAGGTCACAGGTGAGGTTGGGGTTCAGCAGATCTAGGTTAGGGGCAACTGGGAGTCTAGTGGACATGCTAGTTTGGTCAGAGGTGCAAGATCATAGTGCAATGTCAAGATTCATGCCAAAATAGATCATGCCCATAAGGTGTTTGAAAAAATGCCAAGGGCACTTAGGCAAGTCTTGGAGTGGTTAAAAACTCCAGATCAGTGTCTCTTTAGATGGACAAGAGGGTGGTGAGGTTAGTTGGTCAAATGCAGCAACTTGTCAGTGCAAGTTTTACAAAACTTCAATTCTGGACAGGAAATAGATGGCATTATTTCATGAACCAAAAATGATCCAAAAGGTGCATGCTCCTGGACTTAAGGGTTTAACATGGAGGACTACAAGTAGGAGAAATAACCAAGGGCTAAAGAGCAAGCAAAAATATGGTTGCTGTACAAACCATCAAGTTGGTCCAGAATGGAAATGAGGTTGATTCACTCAAAATTTGCAAATAACATCACTGGGTTTTTGCATAAAGTTAAATCATAGGCTATTACCATCATCCCATAATTTTGGTGGAGGCTAGAAAGAATTATTTAAATGAGTTGTAGTGCAAAATGCCCACTGGACCAGAGAAGAAAAATTTGTTGTAGAACTCAAATTATTTCATTAAATAAAGATGTTTTTGCACAAAAGTTATTTAATAACATCACATGACTTCTCCAAATTTTTGTGGAAATTTTAAGTGAATTTATCAAATGGTTGTAGTTCAAATATGGCCATTTAACCTTGAAAAACCATTTTCAAGAAAGCAAGGATTAAGCAAATTAATTATGTAATTAGTTATATTAAATAAGGAAAAGTTTTTCTTGAGAGATTAAATAAGTCTAATAACATATTTGAAAGATTTTCACTTAGGGAAAAACTCATCACAATAGGGAAGAAAATGATTTAGAAAATAAAAAATGGAGCTCAGAAATCATAGTTTTAAATCCTGGCAAAATTTTAATTCATTAAAACAAGGTCAAAATTTTGGGGTGTCACAACACTACCCCCCTTAAGAAAAAATCTCGTCCTCGAGATTTGTCAAAAGATGTTTCAAGAAAATTTTATGCAACAAAGATGTGGCTACAGTGAGAGGGCAATAAGTGGTGCAAAACCACAGTGTGAAAACTGGTGCTGCGTGGAAAGATCTACGGTTCGGGACAAAAATGTGGGATCCCTAGCTGGATATAAATTTAGAATAATTTCTAAATTTAAATATATACGTTGGTCGTACCCAAGAGCACAGTGCTCTCTCTGGTTGACAGGTGGACCCGGGGCCCACAGTCAGCCTCTTCTTCTTCCCCTGGCTCTCTCTCTATTTCCTCTCTCCCGCTTGCTTTCCCACGCTTTCTCCACCGGCGACGTCTAGCGCGTAGGGAATCTAGGCCGTACCGAGGTAGTGCGCGGCGTGCTAGCTGCCGGTGCAGCGTGCACTCACCTCGCGGGCCAGCAGGCTGTCGGCACTGCTTGCGGATTCGACTCCGAACACCGGCGGTCGGCGACGAGCGGCGTTGGTGGACTTCGCCCACCGTACACCGAGCTCGAGCTATAAAACGACCGAGGTGTCCCTCTCTTCTTCCTCACACATGGCCTCACTTCTCCTCCTTCTTTCTCCATTACTGCTTACAGAAGCTCGGGTGAGGCTCTAATGGCGGAGGCGATACCGGACTGGTTTGCGATCCTGATATTTGCAGGGCTGGCGACATTACTGGGGCTCTCTATGCTCCTGTGCGCGATGATCCTCGACGATCGTCGCGACGCTGCTGCTCGGGTGTTGGCTCTCCGCGGTGGTGGTGATCATGATGAGTAGATAGGGTGTGCCGGGTGCTAACTGTTGTTAGGGGGTTGATTAGCCGGATGTATCACCGTTGCAAAGTCTTGCAAACAGTGTATGTGTTCGAATGGTTGTGGTTGTGAGTCTGCTGCCGTGGTGCTGTGCGAAATTATTTAATCCACGTCGTGAGAAGGTGCAGATGTAGCAACTCAGGGAAAAGAAATCTCACTCCAGGATTTTGCGAGGGAAAACCAGTTAATTTAAAGGAGCATAAACCACAACATAAACTATACACATTAGTAGAAGCCAAATAATTGACTCGTCGTACAAACTCAGGGTATCATGCATAAGTCAAACACATAAATAAATGTTGCAATAATGAACACCGCAGCGACGTCTAAAATGGGAATGGTAACTGGCGGGGGTCCCTAGAAAAAGTCTCTGGTACTGGGATACACTCCTCTTCTATCGGGGAAAGTGGATTGACCAGTCGATGCACGTGTCGCTCTTGGTCGGGCCTTAGTGCTCTGCCGATGGCGATTTGAGGATTTAAATCTGCGAGGCTCTGGAGATAACCCATCACACGTTGGGTTAAACGCTCTTGAGCGATGACGTACTGGACAAGGTTGGCCAGGACTGGGTCTCTCTCAATCCGTCCACCGGGAAAAGATGTCACTCCTCCGGGTTCTGCTCGGCTCGGAAAGTAATAATACCCTCGTTCACTGGCGTAGGGTACCGCGAATGGAAGGCGAGCAAGCGCTTCATATGCAGCAGCTTCTACGGCCATCTGTGGGGTTGGCATAGATTTCCCCATGAAGGATACCTCTGTTGGGTCTTGGTTTGAGTTTACGGGAGGAATGTGCACTGCTGCCCAATATCTTGAGGTGGAAGGGGTGATCCTCGATTTGAACAGCTCGTACTGGGGTGGCTGGGTAGCGCCCATGGTACTGCAGGTAAAATCCCACAATATCTTGACAAAACTACCCTGGGTTGCATCTGGGGTTCTTAGGTAAATGCTGGGGCTCGGCATGGCAAGAATTGATTGTGAGGATGGTGCACAAGATGAGGGGTGCTTGGCAAGGCCACGCGGTGGCTTTTTATAGCACTGGAGCTGGGTCATTTTTACCATGGTGAATGGTAAAGAAAATTTTCAGCTCTGTTTCAAGGTCGGGGTCAAGCCACAGATTCACACATTTCACTATAGTGATGTGTTACTGTGGGGATTGTCGGGGAAGGTTTTTGGGTAGTTGTGTCCGGAAAAAATATGCAACTGTGTGCTGACATACCCATGCAAGGTTACTATTTAAAACAGAGGCACGGCAACAGGCGGCATTTAAAAACAAGACCACATGATTACAAAGCAAGGGTACACTGGGACTCATTACGATTTGGGTGACTTGGCCTACCTCGTTTATATCCAAGCGGGCGTGCCTTGTGGATGTCGAGGCTTCTCTTTGGGTCTCGTCATCCGAATTAACTGGAGTGGTCTGAGGGGCTGCAGGCTCGGGGTAGCGATGATGACCATCTCGGGGATTGTTGGCCACAACCCCGTTGGAGTGTGCTTCCAATATGCGGCGAAGCACTTCTGGGGTTATCACGGCACCTTGGCCGATGGCTGGGGCAGATCTTAGGGGCTCGATCGGGCGTCCAAACAGCACGACTGGGTTGTTGATGTTGGGCTCGTTCTCTTCTCTCGCCGGGGTTCGACGAACCAGCTCTCCACGAGCTGCGATTAGATCAATCGTGATTTGATCGCATAGTTCCTCTAGTGCACTTACATAGCGCACTAGGTGCAACAATGCAGGATCTGTCTCGTGATCTCCGTTGACAACTTGGGGTGGTCTACCATACCCTTCACGTCTGGGGTAGTAGTGGAACGAGCGACAGTTAACTCTGGGCGACAAGTGCCGGAGATGAACTATAGCTTCTCGAGCAGCTAGTTGGATGGCTTGTGGCTCAAAGGAGGTTGTCCTTCCGGTGAACCTGTAGGGGCGCTCGGGCTCTAGTCCCCTTCCATAAATGTGCACAGTGGCCCAGAATTGACGGCTCTCACCGCTTATGGGTCCTTGGTACACACCATATTCTGGGGGCTCTTCTAACGCATAGGCACGACGGGTGAGGTTTGCGAGTATGGTCACAAAGCCTCCAAGGTTGGTTGCTGTGGTCTCATTGTGCACGACAGGGCTGGGCATTGTGGCTTGGTTTGGGGGTAGAGGCTGTGCTGTGTTGAGGCTAACGTGCCCTTTTTATAGGAAAAAGGGGACGGAGTCTTCCTTCGCACGCTTGCGAAAAAGGACTATTTAGGACTTGGTCACTGGTGCAAGATTGATAGGTTAGATGGATAGGTTGGGCACCGACTGCCAAAAAGGTGTCGGGTCACGGTGTGGCTATCTTGCATGGGAAGTTTGGCTGGGGTTTGGTTAAGGTCTGGTGGGTTGGTTTACCTAAGTTTATTGACCTGGCTAAGATAGGATTAGCCAATGGTCAGCCTAGCTCTGATACCAAGTCTGTCGCGACCGGGTTTTCCGGACATAAATTTCCAGAAAACGGCCGCTGTGCTCACCAGCCCCAGGATTACTGTTAGCTGATGAGGCACCAACTTGTTACAGAAATTCCAAGCAAAATACAAAATCTGCAGTACAAGACCATTGTGGCCTATGAGTACATCAAATGGTTTTCTAGTGGTCGATGGAGGAAGCGGTTTGCGAATCATCAGTGTGTGGGACTCCATTTCCCACGGGAACAGCTGACCAGGTTAACTCCTATCTTTGCGAGGCTGCTATCACCGTTGCTTAGTTTCCGGGGCTGTCACCGCATCATTCCTTTCCATGCAAATATTTGGCCAAGACAATAGCCAGGGACAAGCCAGTGAGTACTTTGAATGTACTCGCAAACATTAAGAACACTGGAATAATATAATTGATAATCATGCACTTAAATATTCTATGATCACATCGTTAGTCACAAATAAAATATCTTTTATGACTGCAAGCGGGTTATTAATATGCAACATGAATAAGCAATGATGGAGTGGAAATAAAATGCCGCAGTCGGGCGTCTGAGCGACACCACATAAAAGGGCTTAAAAGAAATGCCACAGTCGGACGTCTGAGCGACATCACAGAAAGGGCTTTAAAAGAAATGCCACAGTCGGACGTCTGAGCGACATCACAGAAAGGGCTTTAAAAGAAATGCCACAGTCGGATGTCTGAGCGACATCACAGAAAGGGCTTTAAAAGAAATTCCATAGTCGGACGTCTGAGCGACATCACAGAAAGGACTTTAAAAGAAATGCCACAGTCGGACGTCTGAGCGACATCACAGAACGGGCTTTAAAAGAAATGCCACAGTCGGACGTCTGAGCGACATCACAGAAAGGGCTTTAAAAGAAGTGCCACAGTCGGATGTCTGAGCGACATCATAGAAAGGGCTTTAAAAGAAATGCCACAGTCGGACGTCTGAGCGACATCACAGAAAGGGCTTTAAAAGAAGTGCCACAGTCGGACGTCTGAGCGACATCACAGAAAGGGCTTTAAAAGAAATGCCACAGTCGGACCTCTGAGCGACATCACAGAAAGGGCTTTAAAAGAAATGCCACAGTCGGACGTTTGAGCGACATCACAGAAAGGGCTTTAAAAGAAATGCCACAGTCGGACGTCTGAGCGACATCACAGAAAGGGCTTTAAAAGAAATGCCATAGTCGGACGTCTGAGCGACATCACAAAAAGGGCTTTAAAAGAAATGCCACAGTCGGACGTCTGAGCGACATCACAGAAAGGGCTTTAAAACAAATGCCACAGTCGGACGTCTGAGCGACATCACAGAAAGGGCTTTAAATCACAAGTAAATAATACTCATAATGAATATTCAGCTCATGATAATAAACGGGTTAGAACATCCACAGGAATAAACATTTAACCGGGCTTAGAAATAAATAATCACCATGAATATCCAGGGGGTAGAACCATCCCAGGGATACTCGATAATACAAACAATACAACAGGTTAGTCCATCACAAAATAATAATCGTGGTTCTCACGAGTCACCGATCAGTATCCAAGTTTAGTTTAACAATTTCACCTCCGAAGACCGACACTAAGACCAACACTTGACCCATCCCAGACTGTAATCCTTAACCATGGACACGGCTATTCGAATAGGTTTTAATCTCTGCAGAGGGTGTACTCTTTACCCACGAGTAACGGATTCCTTTAGTCCATCGGGACTAATTCCGTCTACGGCCTTTTAGTTGAAAACACGCCTAACCTTGCACACACCAGCTTAACTCATTGGTGTCTGGAATCACCCACGACACTTGTTAAGCAAAACTCTAAGTGGGGAGGCTACAACCTCGCGTAGCATGGGATCAAATTTATATCGCGCGCTCTAAGGGGTGGCCTCCCCTCTCGGTCCCAACCGGATACACCCATGCCCCCGGACCAGGTGGCATGCCTACCGGCTACAACCGATATCTTCCACCATGGCCTCTCTGTACGGTGTGTGCTGGAAAGGGGTTGACGACTTACTGAACCGTACCCTACCTGCGGCAGGGGCGAGTGGTAGTACGAGGCAAGTTTGGGGGTTACTGGAACAAGACTCGATCTGCGGTCGACTCAGGAGGTTTATAGGTTCCCTGCATGACGTGTATATCAAATATATTTCAACCGACGAAATCACCACTCAATGTACCTTACCATGCCATACCGGACATAACCGTCCCGACGGGGACCGGTGACAAGCTCATGCCTACCCGAGGCCGAGGCTTTCCCGGATTCCTTTCCGGCATGCATGCAAGGCACATGAGGATGATTACCATCACAAAAATATTCATTTCCAACAGCAAGGAAATCACTAATATGCTTCCATGCATATGATCATATCACATGAAATAACAAGTCCTCCGAAATAAGGTGGTGTTATAAACGTGTCAAATAACACACCAAAAACATTATGCCAGGGTTCAGAATGCTTGCCTTCAAGTTGTGGAGGGGTAAGGTGCTCTCCAAAACTTTTGAAAGTTTCTTCTCTCTCTCCAAAATCCTATTTTAAAATATATTTGAATTAACACACATTTCAAAAACAGTACAAAAAAGTTGTTTGGAAATTTTTCAAATAAATCTTAAAATAAACTAGACCAAATTTGAGGAAGGTAGGAAAAAGAATCAACTCATTTGGAGTTGTATTTAAAAAGTTATAGGCAGTCAAAGTTCTGGTCAAATCTGTTTTTAAAAGAAAACCCAGAAAAGAAAACGGTTCGAATGGCATTACGCTTTCGCCCAGAGGAGACGTACTTGTGCCTTTACGCCTCCACTTATCCAGCGTGGGCGGCGCATGTGTCACTGACAGTGGGCCCGCCTAGCCCACTCGTCAGGTTTGACTAGTCCACGCGCGCGTCGTCTCCCCCTGACCGAACAGAGGCGGAGCTCCGGCGAGGCTCGCCGGCGAATGGCGGTGTCTCTTGGTGATCTGAGTGCATGGGCGTGCTCAGGAGGTCGAGAAGAACTCGGGGGTACCCTCCATGGTCGCCGACGTGGACGGAGTCGCCGGCGACGAGCATCGCGGCGGAGATGGCTTCGGGGGCGAAGTGAGTTTGGGGCTACGGTGGTTCCCGATCAAAATTGAGTAGGGGAACGAGTTCACGGGAGGATGAGAGGGTTCCTGGTGAAGAGAAATGGGAGGGGGAGGTCCTGGTGTCGCCAGAATGGCCGGAGCAGTGGCGGCGGCTGCGCTTGCCGGAGATGGGGAAGGAGACCTCCCCTGGTCGATTGGCTGCCAATGGAGCTTCCTGGAGACCGCTTGAGACTACCTGCATGCGGGGACGAGCTCGGGGCTCCTAAAATAGGCGAGGCAAGGCGGTTCCGCGGCGGCCGTGGATAAGCACTCCGGCGAACCGCCTCTCTGTAGCTAGGGCGACGTGGTGGCGACGAGGGCTAGGCGACACCCTTGTGGATGAGCTCGCGATGTTCCTGGGGCCAGGTGGCGAGCGGGGATGGCTTGGGCGGCACCGACATGAGCAGGGGCTGTCGGGCGGCCGTGGCATGCTGCCAAGGGGACTCTGGCGGTGGCGCTATAGCGTGCCAGGGGGCTTGGCGCGTTGCTGCGAGGAGGGTAGCGCTTGGTGGGGTGCTGCCATGTGGGCCAAGACAGGGGCGCGACGCGGCGGCTTGTGTGCGCGGCTGCAATACGCGCGCTCTGGGCGCGACCAGTGCACGCACCGAAGATGCTCGACACAATGCCGCAGCATGCTACAGGTCACACGTGAGGTTGGGGTTCAACAGATCTAGGTTAGGAGCAACTGGGAGTCTAGTGGACATGCTAGTTTGGTCAGAGGTGCAAGATCATAGTGCAATGTCAAGATTCATGCCAAAATAGATCATGCCCATAAGGTGTTTGACAAAATGCCAAGGGCACTTAGGCAAGTCTTGGAGTGGTTAAAAACTCCAGACCAGTGTCTCTTTAGATGGACAAGAGGGTGGTGAGGTTAGTTAGTTAAATGCAGCAACTTCTCAGTGCAAGTTTTACAAAACTTCAATTTTGGACAGGAAATAGATGGCATTATTTCATGAACCAAAAATGATCCAAAAGGTGCATTCTCCTGGACTTAAGGGTTTAACATGGAGGACTACAAGTAGGAGAAATAACCAAGGGCTAAAGAGCAAGCAAAAATATGGTTGCTGTACAAACCATCAAGTTGGTCCAGAATGGAAATGAGGTTGATTCACTCAAAATTTGCAAATAACATCACTGGGTTTTTGCATAAAGTTAAATCATAGGCTATTACCATCATCCCATAATTTTGGTGGAGGCGAGAAAGAATTATTTAAATGAGTTGTAGTGCAAAATGCCCACTGGACCAGAGAAGAAAAATTTGTTGTAGAACTCAAAATATTTCATTAAATAAAGATGTTTTTGCACAAAAGTTATTTAATAACATCACATGACTTCTCCAAATTTTTGTGGAAATTTTAAGTGAATTTATCAAATGGTTGTAGTTCAAATATGGCCATTTAACCTTGAAAAACCATTTTCAAGAAAGCAAGGATTAAGCAAATTAATTATGTAATTAGTTATATTAAATAAGGAAAAGTTTTTCTTGAGAGATTAAATAAGTCTAATAACATATTTGAAAGATTTTCACTTAGGGAAAAACTCATCACAATAGGGAAGAAAATGATTTAGAAAATCAAAAATGGAGCTCAGAAATCAAAGTTTTAAATCGTGGCAAAATTTTAATTCATTAAAACAAGGTCAAAATTTTGGGGTGTCACAGAGGGGAAGATAGTCTCACATCAACTAGGTGTATCAACGGGCTATGGAGATGCCCATCAATAGATATCAATGTGAGTAAGTAGGGATTGCCATGCAACGGATGCACTAGAGCTATAAGTATATGAAATCTCAAAAAGAAACTAAGTGGGTGTGCATCCAAATTGCTTGCTCATGAAGACCTAGGGCAATTTGAGGAAGCACATCATTGGAATATACAAGCCAAGTTCTATAATGAAAAATTCCCACTAGTATATGAAAGTGATAACATGAGAGTCTCTCAACTATGAAGATCATGGTGCTACTTTGAAGCACAAGTGTGGTAAAAGGATAGTAACATTGTCCCTTCTCTCTTTTTCTCTCATCATTATATATATATATATATTGTTTGGGCATTTTCTCTTTTTTATGGCCTCTTTTTATTTGGGCTTCTTTGGCCTCTTTTTATTTATTTATTTATTTTATTTTTCGTTCGGAGTCTCATCGCGACTTATGAGGGAATCATAGTCTCCATCATTCTTTCCTCACTGGGACAATGCTCTAATAATGATGATCACCACAGTTTTATTTTTCTTATAACTCAACAATTACAACTCGATACTTAGAACAAAATATGACTCTATGTGAATGCATCCGGCGGTGTACCGGGATATGCAATATGACAATGATGGAGTTGTTGGAAATATGCCCTAGAGGCAATAATAAATTGATTATTATTATATTTCCTTGTTCATGATAATCGTTTATTATCCATGCTAGAATTGTATTGATAGGAAACTCAGATACATGTGTGGATACATAGACAACACCATGTCCCTAGTAAGCCTCTTGTTGACTAGCTCGTTGATCAATAGATGGTTACGGTTTCCTGACCATGGACATTGGATGTCGTTGATAACGGGATCACATCATTAGGAGAATGATGTGATGGACAAGAACCAATCCTAAGCCTAGCACAAAGCTCGTGTAGTTCGTTCGCTAAAGCTTTTCTAATGTCAAGTATCATTTCCTTAGACCATGAGATTGTGCAACTCCCGGATACCGTAGGAGTGCTTTGGGTGTGCCAAACGTCACAACATAACTGGGTGGCTATAAAGGTACACTACAGGTATCTCCGAAAGTGTCTGTTGGGTTGGCACGAATCGAGACTGGGATTTGTCACTTCGTGTGATGGAGAGGTATCTCTGGGCCCACTCGGTAGGACATCATCATAATTTGCACAATGTGATTAGGGAATTGATCACGGGATGATGTGTTACGGAACGAGTAAAAGAGACTTGCCGGTAACGAGATTGAACAAGGTATCGGGATACCGACGATCGAATCTCAGGCAAGTATCGTACCGCTAGACAAAGGGAATTGTATACGGGATTGATTAAGTCCTCGACATCGTGGTTCATCCGATGAGATCATCGTGGAACATGTGGGAGCCAACATGGGTATCGAGATCCCGCTGTTTTTATTGACCGGAGTCATCTCGGTCATGTCTGCATGTCTCCCGAACCCGTAGGGTCTACACACTTAAGGTTCGGTGACGCTAGGGTTATAGAGATATGAGTATGTGGTAACCCTAATGTTGTTCGGAGTCCCGGATGAGATCCCGGACGTCACGAGGAGTTCCGAAATGGTCCGGAGGTAAAGAATTATATATAGGAAGTGCTATTTCGGCCATCGGGACAAGTTTCGGGGTCACCGGTATTGTACCGGGACCACCGGAAGGGTCCCGGGGGTCCACCGGGTGGGGCCACCTGCCCCGGGGGGCACATGGGCTGTAGGGGTATGCACCTTAGCCTATATGGGCCAAGGGCACCAGCCCCAAGAGGCCCATGCGCCAAGAGATAAGGAAAGGAAGAGTCCTAAAGGGAGAAGGCACCTCCTAGGTGCCTTGGGGAGGAGGGACTCCTCCCTGGCCGCACCCTTCCTTGGAGGAAGGGCCAAGGCTGCGCCCCCCTCTCCCTTGGCCCTATATATAGTGGGGGGAAGGGAGGGCAGCCGCATCTAAGCCCTGGCGCCTCCCTCTCCCGCCCGTGACGTATCTCCCTACTCCCGCAGCGCTTGGCGAAGCTCTGTTGGAATCCCGCTACTTCCACCACCACGCCGTCGTGCTGCTGGATCTCCATCAACCTCTCCTCCCCCCTTGCTGGATCAAGAAGGAGGAGACGTCTCTGCTCCGTACGTGTGTTGAACGCGGAGGTGCCGTCCGTTCGGCACTAGGATCATCGGTGATTTGGATCACGACGAGTACGACTCCATCAACCCCGTTCTCTTGAACGCTTCCGCGTGCGATCTACAAGGGTATGTAGATCCACTCCTCCCTTGTTACTAGATGACTCCATAGATTGATCTTGGTGACACGTAGGAAAATTTTGAATTATTGCTACGTTCCCCAACAGTGGCATCATGAGCTAGGTATATTGCGTAGATTCTATGCACGAGTAGAACACAAAGTAGTTGTGGGCGTTGATCTTGTTCAATATGCTTACCGTTACTAGTCCAATCTTGATTCGACGACATTGTGGGATGAAGCAGCCCGGACCAACCTTACACGTACGCTTACGTGAGACCGGTTCCACTGACTGACATGCACTAGTTGCATAAGGTGGCTGGCGGGTGTCTGTCTCTCCCACTTTAGTCGGATCGGATTCGATGAAAAGGGTCCTTATGAAGGGTAAATAGCAATTGGCATATCACGTTGTGGTCTTTGCGTAGGTAAGAAACGTTCTTGCTAGAAACCCATAGCAGCCACGTAAAACATGCAAACAACAATTAGAGGACGTCTAACTTGTTTTTGCAGGGTATGCTATGTGATGTGATATGGCCAAAAGGATGTGATGAATGATATATGTGATGTGTGAGATGATCATGTTCTTGTAATAGGAATCACGACTTGCATGTTGATGAGTATGACAACCGGCAGGAGCCATAGGACTTGTCTTAATTTATTTATGACTTGCGTGTCAACATAAACATCATGTAATTACTTTACTTTATTGCTAACCATTAGCTGTAGTAGTAGAAGTAATAGTTGGCGAGACAACTTCATGAAGACACAATGATGGAGATCATGATGATGGAGATCATGGTGTCATGCCGGTGACGATGATGACCATGGAGCCCCGAAGATGGAGATCAAAAGGAGCAAAGTGATGATGGCCATATCATGTCACTATTTTTGATTGCATGTGATGTTTATCATGTTTGTACATCTTATTTGCTTAGAATGACGGTAGTAAATAATATGATCCCTCATTAAAATTTCAAGAAAGTGTTCCCCCTAACTGTGCACCGTTGCGAAAGTTCATCGTTTCGAAGCACCACGTGATGATCGGGTGTGATAGATTCTTACGTTCGAATACAACGGGTGTTGACGAGCCTAGCATGTACAGACATGGCCTCGGAACACATGCAAACACTTAGGTTGACTTGACGAGCCTAGCATGTACAGACATGGCCTCGGAACACAAGAGACCGAAAGGTCGAGCATGAGTCGTATAGAAGATACGATCAACATGAAGATGTTCACCGATGTTGACTAGTCCGTCTCACGTGATGATTGGACACGACCTAGTTGACTCAGATCATGTAATCCCTTAGATGACTAGAGGGATGTCTATCTGAGTGGGAGTTCATAAGATGAACTTAATTATCCTGAACATAGTCAAAAGGTCTTTGCAAATTATGTCGTAGCTCGCGCTTTAGTTCTACTGTTCAGATATGTTCCTAGAGAAAATAGTTGAAAGTTGATAGTAGCAATTATGCGGACAAGGTCCGTAAACTGAGGATTGTCCTCATTGCTTCATAGAAGGCTTATGTCCTTATTGCACCGCTCAGTGTGCTGAACCTCGAACGTCGTCTGTGGATGTTGCGAACATCTGACATACACATTTTTGATAACTACGTGATAGTTCAGTTAAACGGTTTAGAGTTGAGGCACCGAAGATGTTTTGAAACGTCGCGAAACATATGAGATGTTTCGAGGGATGAAATTGGGATTTCAGGCTCGTGCCCACGTCAAGAGGTATAAGACCTCCGACGATTTTCTTAGCCTGCAAACTAAGGGAGAAAAGCTCAATTGTTGAGCTTGTGCTCAGATTGTCTGAGTACAACAATCATTTGAATCAAGTGGGAGTTGATCTTCCAGATGAGATAGTGATATTTCTCCGAAGTCATTACCACCAAGCTGCTAGAGCTTCGTGATGAACTATAATATATCAGGGACATATATGATGATCCTTGAGATATTCGCGATGTTTGACACCACAAAAGTAGAAATCAAGAAGGAGCATCAATTGTTGATAGTTTGTGAAACCACTAGTTTCAAGAAGGGCAAGGGCAAGAAGGGATACTTCATGAAACGGCAATTCAGGTGCTGCTCTAGTGAAGAAACCCAAGGTTGAACCCAAACCCGAGACTAAGTGCTTCTGTAATAAGAGGAACAACCACTGGAGCAGAATTACCCTAAATACTTGGTAGATGAGAAGGCTGGCAAGGTCGATAGAAGTATATTGGATATACATTGTGTTAATGTGTACTTTACTAGTACTCCTAGTAGCACCCGGGTATTAGATACCGGTTCGGTTGCTAAGTGTTAGTAACTCGAAATAAAAGCTACGGAATAAACGGAGACTAGCTAAAGGTGAGCTGGCAATATGTGTTGGAAGTTTTTCCCAAGCTTGATGTGATCAAGCATCGCACGCTCCCTCTAACATCGAGATTGGTGTTTGCATTGAGCATAGACATGATTGGATTATGTCTATCGCAATACGGTTATTCCTTTAAGGAGAATAATGGTTACTTTGTTTATTTGAATAATACCTTCAATGGTCTTACACCTAAAATGAATGGTTTATCTCGATCGTAGTGATACACATGTTCATGCCAAAAAGATATAAGATAGTAATGATAGTACCACCTACTTGTGGCACTGCCACTTAAGTCACATCGGTATAAAACGCATGAAGAAGCTCCATGTTGATGAATCTTTGGGCTCACTCGTTTTTGAAAAGTTTGAGACATGCGAACCATGTCCATTGGTGTATATGCATGAAGAAACTCCATGCAAATGGACCGTTTGGACTCACTTGATTTTGAATCACGTGAGACATGCAAATCATACCACATGGGCAAGATGACTGAAAGCCTCGTTTTCAGTAAAATGGAACTAGAAAGCAACTTGTTGGAAGTAATACATTTTGATGTGTGCAGTCCAATGAGTGCTGAGGCGTGTAGTGGATATCGTTATGTTCTTACTTCACAGATGATTTGAGTAGATGTTGAGTATATTTACTTGATGAATCACGAGTCTGAATTATTGAAAGGATCAAGTAATTTCAGGGTGAAGTTGAAAGATCGTCGTGACAAGAGGATAAAAGACCTATGATATGATCATAGAGATGAATATCTTAATTACGAGTTTGGCACATGTAGGATCGAAAGTATGTCTAGAGGGGGGTGATTAGACTACTTGACCAAATAAAAGCTTAACCTTTTCCCAATTTTAGTTCTTGGCAGTTTTTAGCTATCTTAGGACAAGTCAAGCAATCAATACACAATTCAAGCAAGCATGCAAAGAGTGTATTGGTAGCGGAAAGTAAAGCATGCAACTTGCAAGAATATAAAGGGAAGGGTTTGGAGAATTCAAACGCTATTGGGGACACGGATGTTTTTCCCGTGGTTCGGATAGGTGGTGCTATCCTACATCCACGTTGATGGAGACTTCAACCCACGAAGGGTAACGGTTGCGCGAGTGCACGGAGGGCTCCACCCACGAAGGGTTCACGAAGAAGCAACCTTGTCTATCCCACCATGGCCATCGCCCACGAAGGACTTGCCTCACTAGCGGTAGATCTTCACGAAGTAGGCGATCACCTTGCCCTTACAAACTCCTTGGTTCAACTCCACAATCTTGTCGGAGGCTCTCAAGTGACACCTAGCCAATCTAGGAGACACCACTCTCCAAGAAGTAACAAATGGTGTGTTGATGATGAACTCCTTGCTCTTGTGCTTCAAATGATAGTCTCCCCAACACTCAACTCTCTTTCATATGATTTGGATCTGGTGGAAAGAAGATTTGAGTGGAAAGCAACTTGGGGAAGGCTAGAGATCAAGATTCATATGGTTTGAATGGAATATCTTGGTCTCAACACATGAGTAGGTGGTTCTCTCTCAAAACATATGAGTTGGAATGATGTATGTGTTCTGATGGCTCTCTTCTTGAGTGAAGAGGAGGTGGAGGGGTATTTATAGCCTCCACACAAAATCCAACCGTTACACACAATTTACCAATCTCGGTGGGACCGAATCAGAAAACTCGGTTGGACCGAAATGGTAAACCTAGTGACCGTTAGGAATTTCGGTGGGACTGACATGCAACTCGGTAGGACCGATTCGGTTAGGGTTTGGGCATAACGTAATCTCGGTGAGACCGGTTGCACAAACTCGGTGAGACCGAGTTTGGCAATAAGCTAACAAGAGAGTTGGTCAGGCAAACTCGGTGGGACCGACTTGCTCTTTCGGTGAGACCAAAAATTTACAAGAAGGAAACATAGAGTTTACCTTGCATTCTCGGTGGGACCGATTCGCTCTTTCGGTGAGACCGAAAAGTTACGAAAGGGAAACAGAGAGTTTGCAAGCCCATCTCGGTGAGGCCGAGATCCTTATTGGTAGGACCGAATTGCTAGGGTTTGGCAGTGGCAAATGACAAGTGAAACTCGGTGGCGCCGGAATGAAGGAATCGGTATGACCGAGTTTGGCTTAGGGTTTAGGTCATTTGTGGATATGGGAAAGTAGCTGAGGATTTTGGAGCATATCATTAGGCACATAAAGCAAGAGGCTCATTAAGCAACACCTCATCCCTCCTTGATAGTATTGGCTTTTCCTAAAGACTCAATGTGATCTTGGATCACTAAAACATAAAATGAAGAGTCTTGAACTTTTGAGCTTGAGCCAATTCTTTGTCCTTCGCATTTTGAGGGTTCCACTTTCACATCCAAGCCATGCCAATCATTGAGCTTTCCTGAAATAATCATCTTGAAATAGCATTAGCTCAGTGAGCTATATGTTGTTATGAATTACCAAAACCACCTAGGGATAGTTGCACTTTCAATCTCCCCGTTTTTAGTAATTGATGACAACATATAGATCAAAGCTTCAACAAATGATAATAAGCATGAAATATATCTTCGCTTTGAGAAGTATGTGACAAATAAGAGCTCCCCCTAAATTTGTGCATATTTAAAATTTGCTTTGGACTGCAAATGCACAAGGAGTTAGAATCATGGGTTACTCTTCCATGTCACATACATCTTGGTGGAGCGCTCAAAAATGATAAGATTGAAATACATGCACTCAGCACCAAGAATAGTGAATGATCACACACGATAGATAGAATGATAATATTTAAGCAAGCATTAAGCAAACATTAAGTGTAGCTCATGATCAAACACATGATCATCGATGTCTCACAAACATAAGGGCATTGTATCTCACACACAAGCAAACAAAGTTCGAAAAACCACCAAATAAACAAGAGAGAATAAAAGCAACACTCTCTCTCGAAGCCTATGATCTATACATTTTCTCCCCCTTTGGCAACAAGTTACCAAAAAGTTCCTAGAAAATGCATAGTGCTAAGTCGACGCTCAGGCTTGATCTTCAGGTGGTGGTGGAGTCCGGGGCACTCCAAGGACGAAGCCTTCGGTAGACGTGATCGGAGTCGAGGCTGAAGTGGATGCTGGAGCTGGTGGAACTGAGGTTGTGGCTGGCGCAGACATTGTGGCTCTGGTGTCAGCAACTGGCAGTGCAGACGACCTCAGACCTCATGGCACCCTCGCAAAAGCATCAGTCGTGGTACTGCCTCTTCTCTCATTCATGTCCTCCTGAAGCTGCTCCACGGCGGTCTGTATCTCTGTCACTTTGATGTCCATGTCATAGAACCTCTGTTCCATGATCCTCTCTAGGCTTGCCTGGTTTTGAGTCAGGGTGGCAAGTCCTTGCTCAATACGCAGGGTGGACGCAATTAGGTAACCAAGCTGCTCTTGTTTGGTTTTCAGGAAGTAATCAGATGCCTCCGCTTGAGTAGGCATCCTGGCAGCTTTCTCCTTCTTCGCCTTCTCCTTCCGAGCTTGTGCATGGACAGATGATGGCTCATTCTCAGTCATGACCACTTGGTTATCCTCGAAATCTGGATGGATGGGCAGATGTTCCTTATCCAAGAGGTATATGCCCGTGCCCATCTTGGAGTTGATGAGCTCCTGAATCTGTGGGGCATATCCACAGCTCCTCTTCTGGTCTGCTGTTGTCCTCTTGATTGTTTCCACTATGAGACTCATGACTTTGAATTTTTGAGGCACGTCAAAAACATGAAGCAAATTGATCGCGTGACCTCTGATCATCTTGTGATCTCCAGACTTGGGCAGAAGAGTGTGCCTAAGGATCCAGTTGATCGTAGGCAATCCTGAAAGAAGATAGTGCACTGAGCCAAACTTGAACGTGTCAAGTGCTTCATTCGGAATCTCCTTGTACATGTTGGACATGGTGTTGTGGTCCATCTTCTTCTTGGCATAAATGTCCAAGTCATCTGCTTGCTCCTCTGGGGCATTGATCAACCTCGCCCATTCCTCAACAGTGGATTGGTACCTTGTACCCTCTGACATCCAAGTGATCCTGCCATCCGGATAAAAGTGTGATGTGGAGAAGAATTGCATGATTAGCTCCTCGTTCCACTTTATGAGCTTCTGCCCAACAAAGTCTGCCACTCCACATGCATTGAAACTGTCATGTACTCCAGGGTAGTGTTCCTCATTCTCCTTTATGTAGGTCCAGTCGACCCATCTCATGTCACACACAATTGGCTTCTTGTCAAGCAAAACAGTCTCATAGAAATCCTGCTGCTCCTTGGTTTGAAATCGGTAGTCCACTGCAGTCCTTCTCCTAGAAGCATATGGATCTGCTTCTCTCCACTTCCTCAGCCCTGAATCTCTCCTGAGCTTCATGTCCTCAGCCACAGGATGAGCATCGTTGTGGTCTGGGATCTTGGGCTTGAGCTTCCTAAGGACATGCTCTTCTTCTTCTTCCTCTGCAACTTCAGGCACCGGGGCCTTGTTCTTCTCAGTGGCTGGGATGCTTCTAGTGTTTCTCTTTGGTGCACTCTTAGGCTTAGATGCAGCCTTGGGCTTGGATGCAGCTGTCCCTGACCTTATGGCATCTCCCATAAGTTTGGCTGCCCTGGGTGCTGGTGCAGCAACCTCTTCTTCTTCTTCTTCCTCCTCATCTACCATGATGGAGGCCTTCCCAAGCACTCTGGCCACAGTCTTCTTCACTAGTTCTTTCCTCTTTTTGCCCTCAGCAGCAATGGGATCAATGGGAGCAGGCTTCACAGTTGAAGCCCTAGCCTTTGACATGGGCTGCCTGCCTGCTGGCCTTTTGATTTTCAGGCCTGGCTTTGTGCCTGCTGCTGGCTCAGCTCTCTTTGATGTGGCCTCTTCCTCTGCCACATAGTCCTCATCTTCAGAATCTGAGGTTCTCTTCTTCCTTTGATGTGTGGCAGCTTTAGGCAGGTTGCTGGGTGTGCTCCTGCTACCATCATCTGAGGAACTTGAGGGGCTAGCGCCCTCACTCAACTGTACTTGCTGCTCTGACAAGTTCTGGCTGTCACTCTGGTCTGACATGATGCAAACTGACTCCTGACCGTGTGAATAGATTATAGATGAGATAGAGTGGATGAGCATCACAAAATGCAGAGATTTTTGCGAAAGAACAATTCAAAAACTTAGTTTTAGTTTCCCACTGAGATCATCTCGGATCTATCGATTTTCAAACTCGGTGACACCGAAGCAGTGTTGGCACCAGAACTAGTGAACTCGGTCAGACCGAGTCACAGTTCGATGGAACCGAGACTGCTAGGGTTTCACAGGGTTCCAAAATCGGTCACACCGATAAGTAATTCTCGGTCAGACCGAGTTTTACTTATGCAATGGCATAAGCCAAATCGGTGGGACCGAGTTTTTCAACTCGGTGGGTCCGAGATGGTTTCGGCGGAAACCTAACCCTAAAGTTTTCGAATTAAACCTAATCTACGAGTTCATTGACTGGATAGGAGTTTATCAAATGTGGCAAGAATCATGATGATCACAATGTGCTAGGAATCGGATTGAAGAATAGCACAAAGATCGAGTCCATACCCTAGTTCGGCGGAGACTTGCTACGGCGGCAACGGCGGGGCAGAATTTCCGTTGACGGCGATGGAGACCAGCGACTTGAGGCTGCTGGCGGCGAGGAGGACGATCCGGAGACCCAGGAGGCAGAGCGAGCTATGCACGGGTGAAGAGGTTTCGGAGAAATTTCCAAAATTCTGCCCGTCACTATATATAGCCCGACCCTGTCGGTGTGACCGGGTGGAACAACTCGGTGGCACCGAGATGCAAAACTGTATACAGTTATTGCAACTCGGTGTGACCGAGTGGTTCAAATTGGTTGCACCGAGATCGAAAACCTAGATCAACTTAATGATCTCGGTAGCACCGAAAGTATGGTATCGGTCAGACCGAGAATCACAAAGAGGTTTTGGAAGTTTAAGTCTATGACGAATCGGGGACTCCGAGCGCTCCTCACACAGAGTGGTTCGAATCTGACTTGATCAAGTTTTGTGATGCAGCATGAATAGAGTTTAAGACGAGAAAAGCATAGATAGCTAGAGGAGGTTCTTAGGCATTCTTGTCCATCCACTTGGCAAAAGAAGATAAAGCCAAACAATCAAAACAACAAGTGGATGTCCTCGAATGAGTAAAATATGCACCAACATGCTCACACAAGATGGCAAATCAAATATGTGGCAAAGCATGCACAAACAATTCTAGCATCTATCAAGCAATTTGCGATGACTGGGTCATCTATATCTGAGTATATTGACTTAGGAGTCAAGTGAGAACACTTGATCGTAGGTCATACTCATCGTTTAAGCTCAAGTGGGGTTACCACTTTTACATAAAGCATTGTTGTATTCACATCTTTAGAGTTGCTTTAGCTCAAGTCTTAGAGTAAAGCTCCCCCTAGATGTGATATCCCCCCTAAGAGGGATGAACTAACCTTGGGTTTTGTCGATGATGACTTCATGTAGATGTTGAAGATGTGGATGCTCAGTGTTGATGTAGATCACTTGGAGCTATCCATTTGAGTGAATTGCACTTTCAATACCTACATGGGTTAGTCCCACAAGGAACAAACAAGGATATCCATAGACATAGAGTGATGCATACACAAGATGATGTCCATGAAAACTTTAGGTTACCTTGTCCCTTGTCTTGCCAACAGGAGGGTTTGTGACTCCTTGAACTAGTGCATGATGTGGAAGTTGATTGCACTTGTTCTTGCCAAAATGATGAGAATGAAGTATGTTGGCGGAGTCACCCTCAAGAACTCTCTAGTTCTTCTTCTTTTGGATCCACACCATCTTGATGGGAATCCTTGGAGTTGTAGTCGTACTTGATGAAGTGGAACTTGACGTGGTCTTGGGAATCCACTTGACTAAGGTCTTAGGAGCTTCTTCAAATGCATCAATCTCCTCTTGAAGCTTGTCCTTGCCTTTTTGCTTGTAGTCTTGTGGTGGAAGATCATCTTGAGCTTGTGTCCCCTTGAAAGAAGTGTCATACTTCTCTTGTTGAGGAACAAACTTTGTCTTGGGGTATTGATCTTCTTACCATTCAAATCCATTGGCATTGAACTTTCGTTCAAAACCAACACCTTGATTCTTCCGGTGCATTCCTTGCTTGCGCACAATTTCCTCGAATTGCTTACTTCCGGCAAGGCTCTTGTAAACACCTTTCTCTATAATTCCCTTCAATAAGCTATTTTCTTGCTCAAGTGTAACTTGGCTAAGAGAATCATTAGTGGAATCAAGAGAACTACTAGAAGCAACAATATTGGATTTAGCATGATCATTGTTACTACTAGAGGAAGAATCTTTCTTATTCTTGTTACTAGTCTTGACTTGAGGCATGTAAGTGGATAATAGTAAACGCTCGGCAATGTAAGAAGAACTATTCTTGCGGAGATCATCATTGATTGCTTTTAAGAACTCATGCTCTTGCTCAAGATTGAGCTTTTCAAAGCGTAATTTCTCATGAGCTCTTAAAAGTTCTCGATGATATTCGAAGATAGTTTCATGAGCTAACTTAAGAGTGTTTAGTTCTTTAGTTAGAGCCTCAATCTTCTCCTTATCATTGTCATTCGTTTTATCATGATTAATTGATGTTTCACCATAGTACTCATCACTAGAGTTGTCAACAAGCAAGTCATCATCACCTAACAAGTCATCTTCATCACTATTAAAATCAACGTACTCGGGGTGTGTTACCTTAGGTCCTTTGACCATGAAGCATCTTCCAATTCCTTCATTTGGTGAGTCAAATATGTCGTAGGAGTTGGTGGACACAAGTGCTAGACCGACAACACCTTCATCTTGAGTATCTTCGGAGTCGGAGTGAGAACTTCTCTCGGAGTGGCTGTCAGAGTCGGAGCCGGATACCCATTCACCAACATAAGCTTGATGTCTTTGTTTTGTGTAGCTCCTTGATGATTTTTCCTTCCTTTCCGAATCCTTGCTTCTCCGTGAGTATCTCCGTTCATAACGATCATCTCTACTCCTTCTCTCTCTTGGTGGTGATTCTTTGCTTCTTCTTTTTGGAGAATCTTCTCTTCTCTTGTAGGGAGCCGTACACTCATTGGAATAGTGTCTGGGTCTTCCACAATTGTAGCAGTTTCGCTCTCGACTAGAAGATCTTTTGTCATTGTAGGACCTTGACTTGAAGCTTCTATCTTTGCTTCTACTCTTGTAGAACTTGTTGAAGTTCTTCACCATTAAGCTCAATTCTTCATTGAAGGTTTTCTTTTCACTTGATGATGTGGGGACTTCACATGAGGCTTTGTAGGCACCACTTGATTTGTTGTGAAGTTCCTCTTTATCCTTGAGTGACATCTCATGAGAAACAATCCTTCCAATCACTTCCGTTGGCTTGAGATCTTTGTAATTGGGCATCATTTGAATCAATGTGCACACGGTGTCATATTTCCCATCCAAAGCTCCTGGATCTTCTTCATGATGAATCTATCGGTCATCTCTTCACTTCCTAAGCCGGCAATCTCATTTGTGATGAGAGCAAGCCTAGAGTACATTTCGGCGACACCTTCACCATCCTTCATCTTGAACTTGTCAAGTTGACTTTGGAGCACATCCAACTTGGATTCCTTGACGGAGTCGGTACCTTCGTGCATATCAATCAAAGTGTCCCAAATTTCCTTTGCATTCTCAAGGCGGCTGATTTTGTTGAATTCTTCGGGGCACAATCCATTGAAGAGAATATCACAAGCTTGTGCATTGTATTGCAACATCTTCAACTCATCCGCGGTAGCTTCATGGTTTGGTTCCCTCCCATGGAAGAACTCACCTTGCAAGCCAACACAAACAATAGCCCATACGGCGGGGTTATGTCCAAGAATTTGCATTTTCATTTTATGCTTCCAACTAGCAAAATTAGTACCATCAAAGTAAGGACCTCTATGGTGATAGTTTCCCTCGCTAGACGCCATACTCTCCTAGGTTGTGAAACCAAGGCTATGACCACCAAAAGCTATGGAGATCAAGGCAAATGGAGACCAAAGCTCTGATACCACTTGTAGGATCGAAAGTATGTCTAGAGGGGGGGTGATTAGACTACTTGACCAAATAAAAGCTTAACCTTTTCCCAATTTTAGTTCTTGGTAGTTTTTAGCTATCTTAGGACAAGTCAAGCAATCAATACACAATTCAAGCAAGCATGCAAAGAGTGTATTGGCAGCAGAAAGTAAAGCATGCAACTTGCAAGAATATAAAGGGAAGGGTTTGGAGAATTCAAACGCTATTGGAGACACGGATGTTTTTCCCATGGTTCGGATAGGTGGTGCTATCCTACATCCACGTTGATGGAGACTTCAACCCACGAAGGGTAACGGTTGCGCGAGTCCACGAAGAAGCAACCTTGTCTATCCCACCATGGCCATCGCCCACGAAGGACTTGCCTCACTAGCGGTAGATCTTCACGAAGTAGGCGATCTCCTTGCCCTTACAAACTCCTTGGTTCAACTCCACAATCTTGTCGGAGGCTCCCAAGTGACACCTAGCCAATCTAGGAGACACCACTCTCCAAGAAGTAACAAATGGTGTGTTGATGATGAACTCCTTGCTCTTGTGCTTCAAATGATAGTCTCCCCAACACTCAACTCTCTTTCATATGATTTGGATCTGGTGGAAAGAAGATTTGAGTGGAAAGCAACTTGGGGAAGGCTAGAGATCAAGATTCATATGGTTTGAATGGAATATCTTGGTCTCAACACATGAGTAGGTGGTTCTCTCTCAAAACATATGAGTTGGAATGATGTATGTGTTCTGATGGCTCTCTTCTTGAGTGAAGAGGAGGTGGAGGGGTATTTATAGCCTCCACACAAAATCCAACCGTTACACACAATTTACCAATCTCGGTGGGACCGAATCAGAAAACTCGGTTGGACCAAAATGGTAAACCTAGTGACCGTTAGGAATTTCGGTGGGACTGACATGCAACTCAGTAGGACCGATTCGGTTAGGGTTTGGGAATAACGTAATCTCGGTGAGACCAATTGCACAAACTCGGTGAGACCGAGTTTGGCAATAAGCTAACAAGAGAGTTGGTCAGGCAAACTCGGTGGGACCGACTTGCTCTTTCGGTGAGACCGAAAAGTTACAAGAAGGAAACATAGAGTTTACCTTGCATTCTCGGTGGGACCGATTTGCTCTTTCGGTGAGACCGAAAAGTTACGAAAGGGAAACAGAGAGTTTGCAAGCCCATCTCGGTGAGGCCGAGATCCTTATCGGTAGGACCGAATTGCTAGGGTTTGGCAGTGGCAAATGACAAGTGAAACTCGGTGGCGTCGGAATGAAGGAATCGGTATGACCGAGTTTGGCTTAGGGTTTAGGTCATTTGTGGATATGGGAAAGTAGCTGAGGATTTTGGAGCATATCATTAGGCACATAAAGCAAGAGGCTCATTAAGCAACACCTCATCCCTCCTTGATAGTATTGGCTTTTCCTAAAGACTCAATGTGATCTTGGATCACTAAAACATAAAATGAAGAGTCTTGAACTTTTGAGCTTGAGCCAATTCTTTGTCCTTAGCATTTTGAGGGTTCCACTTTCACATCCAAGCCATGCCAATCATTGAGCTTTCCTGAAATAATCATCTTGAAATAGCATTAGCTCAATGAGCTATATGTTTTTATGAATTACCAAAACCACCTAGGGATAGTTGCACTTTCAGCACAGAATTAAGACATTGTGGAAATTGTTTCACAACCGATACAGCCTGGAACACCATAGTGTGATGGTGTGTCCGAACATCATAACTGCACCCTATTGGATATGATGCATACCATGATGTCTCTTATCGAATTACCACAATAGTTTATGGGTTAGGCATTAGAGACAACCACATTCACTTTAAATAGGGCACCACGTAATTCCGATGAGATGACACCGTATGAACTATGGTTTAGAGAAACCTAAGTTGTCATTTCTTAAAATTTTGGGGCTGCGATGCTTATGTGAAAAGTTTCAGGCTGATAAGCTCGAACCCAAAGCGGATAAATGCATCTTCATAGGACACCCAAAACAGTTGGGTATACCTCCTGTCTCAGATCCGAAAGCAATAAGGGATTGTTTCTAGAATCGGGTCCTTTCTCGAGGAAAAGTTTCTCTCGAAAGAATTGAGTGGGAGGATGGTGGAGACTTGATGAGGTTATTGAACCATCTCTTCAACTAGTGTGTGGGAGGGCACAGGAAGTTGTTCCTGTGGCACCTACACCAATTGAAGTGGAAGCTTATGATAGTGATCATGAAACTTCAGATCAAGTCACTACCAAACCTCGTAGGATGACAAGGATGCGTACTACTTCAGAGTGGTACGTAATCCTGTCTTGGAAGTCATGTTGCTAGACAACAATGAACCTACGAGCTATGGAGAAGCGATGGTGGGCCTGGATTCCAAAATGGCTCGAGGCCATATAATCCGAGAGAGGATCCATGTATGAAACAAAGTGTAGACTTTGGAAGAACTACTTGATGGTCGTAAGGCTGTTAGGTACATATGGATTTTAAAAGGAAGACGGACAATGATGGTAAGTATCACCATTAAGAAAGCTCGACTTGTCGTTAAGATGTTTTTCCAACAAGTTCAAGGAGTTGACTACAATGAGACTTTCTCACTCGTAGCGATGCTAAGAGTCTGTTGGAATTATATTAGTGATTACTGCATTATTTATGAAATCTTGCAGATAGGATGTCAAAGCATTGTTTCCTCGACGATTTTCTTGAGGAAAGGTTGTATGTGATACAACCAGAAGGTTTTGTCAATCCTGAAAGATGCTAATAAGTATGCAAAGCTCCAGCAATCCATCTAAGGACTGGAGTGAGCATCTCGGAGTTGGAATGTATGCTTTGATGATGATCAAAGATTTTGGGTTTATACAAAGTTTATGAGAAACTTGTATTTCCAAAGAAGTGAGTGGGAGCACTATAGAATTTCTGATGAGTATATGTTGTTAACATATTGTTGATCCGAAATGATGTAGAATTTCTGGAAAGCATATAGGGTTATTTGGAAAGTGTTTTTCAATGGAAAGCCTGGATTAAGCTACTTGAACGTTGAGCATCAAGATCTATAAGGATATATCAAAACGCTTAATGGTACTTTCAAATGAGCACATACCTTGACATGATCTTGAAGGTGTTCAAGATGGATCAGTCAAAGAAGGAGTTCTTTTCTGAGTTGTAAGGTATGAAGTTAAGACTTAAAGCTCGACCACAACAGAATAGAGAGAAAGGACGAAGGTCGTCCCCTATGCTTAAGACATAGGCTCTACAGTATGCTATGCTGTGTACCGCACCTGAAATGTGCCTTGCCATGAGTCAGTCAAGGGGTACAAGAGTGATCCAGGAATGGATCACAGGACAGCGATCAAAGTTATCCTTAGTAACTAGTGCACTAAGGATTTTTCTCGATTATGGAGGTGGTAAAAGAGTTCGTCGTAAAGGGTTACGCCGATGCAAACTTTGACACTAATCCAGATTATTCTGAGTAGTAAACTGGATTCGTATAGTAGAATAGTTATTTGGAATGGCTCCAAATGTAGTGTAGTAGTTGCATCTACAAGATGACATAGAAATTTGCAAAGTACATACGGATCTGAATGTTACAGACCCATTGACTGAAACCTCTCTCACAAGCATCACATGATCAAACCCAGAACTTTTTGGGTGTTCGTCACATGGGGATGTGACCTTGAGTGTTAATCACATATCGATGTGAACTGGATTATTGACTCTAGTGCAAGTGGGAGACTGTTGGAAATATGCCCTAGAGGCAATAATAAATTGATTATTATTATATTTCCTTGTTCATGATAATCGTTTATTATCCATGCTAGAATTGTATTGATAGGAAACTCAGATACATGTGTGGATACATAGACAACACCATGTCCCTAGTAAGCCTCTAGTTGACTAGATCGTTGATCAATAGATGGTTGCGGTTTCCTGACCATAGACTTTGGATGTCGTTGATAACGGGATCACATCATTAGGAGAATGATGTGATGGACAAGACCCAATCCTAAGCCTAGCACAAAGATCGTGTAGTTCGTTCGCTAAAGCTTTTCTAATGTCAAGTATCATTTCCTTAGACCATGAGATTGCGCAACTCCCAGATACCGTAGGAGTGCTTTGGGTGTGCCAAATGTCACAACGTAACTGAGTGGCTATAAAGGTACACTACAGGTATCTCCAAAAGTGTCTGTTGGGTTGGCACAAATCGAGACTGGGATTTGTCACTTCGTGTGACGGAGAGGTATATCTGGGCCCACTTGGTAGGACATCATCATAATGTGCACAATGTGTTCAAGGAGTTGATCACGGGATGATGTGTTACGGAACAAGTAAAAGAGACTTGCCGGTAACGAGATTGAACAAGGTATCGGGATACCGACGATCAAATCTCGGGCAAGTATCGTATCGCTAGACAAAGGGAATTGTATACGGGATTGATTAAGTCCATGACATCGTGGTTCATCCGATGAGATCATCGTGGAACATGTGGGAGCCAACATGGGTATCTAGATCCCGCTGTTGGTTATTGACCGGAGTCATCTTGGTCATGTCTGCATGTCTCCCGAACCCGTAGGGTCTACACACTTAAGGTTCGGTGACGCTAGGGTTATAGAGATATTTGTATGCGGTAACCCGAATGTTGTTCGGAGTCCCGGATGAGATCCCGGACGTCACGAGGAGTTCCGGAATGGTCCGGAGGTAAAGAATTATATATAGGAAGTGCTATTTCGGCCATCGGGACAAGTTTCGGGGTCACCGGTATTGTATCGGGACCACCGGAAGGGTCCCGGGGGTCCACCGGGTGGGGCCACCTGCCCCGGGGGGCACATGGGCTGTAGGGGTGTGCACCTTGGCCTATATGGGCCAAGGGCACCAGCCCCAAGAGGCCCATGCGCCAAGAGATAAGGAAAGGAAGAGTCCTAAAGGGAGAAGGCACCTCGTAGGTGCCTTGGGGAGGAGGGACTCCTCCCTGGCCGCACCCTTCCTTGGAGGGAGGGCCAAGGCTGCGCCCCCCCTCTCCCTTGGCCCTATATATAGTGGGGGGAAGGGAGGGCAGCCGCACCTAAGCCCTGGCGCCTCCCTCTCCCTCCCGTGACGTATCTCCCTACTCCCGCAGCGCTTGGCGAAGCTGTATTGGAATCCCGCTACTTCCACCACCACGCCGTCGTGCTGCTGGATCTCCATCAACCTCTCCTCCCTCCTTGCTGGATCAAGAAGGAGGAGACGTCGCTGCTCCGTACGTGTGTTGAACACGGAGGTGCCGTCCGTTCGGCACTAGGATCATCGGTGATTTGGATCACGACGAGTACGACTCCATCAACCCCATTCTCTTGAACGCTTTCGCGCGCGATCTACAAGGGTATGTAGATCCACTCCTCCCTCGTTGCTAGATGACTCCATAGATTGATCTTGGTGACACGTAGGAAAATTTTGAATTATTGCTACGTTCCCCAACTGGAGTGTGTCTTGATGAACTAGATGGTGGAAAGTTGCATGGCAATATATCTCGGAATGGCTATGGAAATGCCATAATAGGTAGGTAAGGTGGCTGTTTTGAGGAAGGTATATGGTAGGTGTATGATACCGGCGAAAGGTGCACGGTATTAGAGTGGATAGCAAAGGTGGAAGGGTGAGAGTGCGTATAATCCATGGACTCAACATTAGTCATAAAGAACTCATATACTTATTGCAAAAATCTAGAAGTTATCAAAGCAAAGTATTACACGCATGCTCCTAGGGGGATAGATTGGTAGGAAAAGACCATCGCTCGTCCCCGACCGCCACTCATAAGGAATACAATCAATAAATAAATCATGCTCTGACTTCATCACATAACAGTTCAGCATACATGCATGCTACGGGAATCACAAACTTTAACACAAGTATTCTTTAAATTCACAACTACTCAACTAGCATGACTTTAATATTATCACCTCCATATCTCAAAACAATTGTCATGCTCCAATCTTTTCTTAGTATTCAACACACTCAAAAGAAAGTTTCACAAATCTTGAATACCAATCATATTATTATTAAGCAAATTACCATGCTATTAAGGGACTCTCAAAATAATTGAAGTGAAGCATGAGAGATCAATAGTTTCTTTAAAACAAATCCACCACCGTGCTCTAAAAGATCTAAGTGAAGCACATAGAGCAAAATTATTACGCTCAAAAGATATAAGTGAAGCACATAGAGCAAAATTACTTAGCTCAAGAGATATAAGTGAAGCACATAGAGCAAAACTACTTAGCTCAAAAGATATAAGTGAAGCACATAGAGTATTCTATCAAATTTTAGTCCATGTATGGCTCTCTCAAAAGGTGTGTACAGCAAGGATGATTGTGGTATACTAAGACACAAAGACACAAATAATACAAGACGCTCCAAGCAAAACACATATCATGTTGGTGAATAAAAATATAGCTCCAAGTAAATTACCGATGGAAGTGGACGAAAGAGGGGATGCCTTCCGGGGCATCCCCAAGCTTTGACCTTTTGGTGTCCTTGGACTATCTTGGGGGTGCCATGGGTATCCCCAAGCGTAGGCTCTTGCCACTCCTTGTTCCTTGATCCATCAAAAGAATTCACCCAAAACATGAAAACTTCACAACACAAAACTCAAAATAGAAAACTCGTGAGCTTTGTTAGCGAAAGAAAACAAAAGACCACTTCAAGGTACTGTAATGAACTCATTCTTTATTTATATTGGTGTTAAACCTACTGTATTCCAACTTCTCTACGGATTATAAACTATTTTACTAGCCATAGATTCATCAAAATAAGCAAACAACACACGAAAAACAGAATCTGTCAAAAACAGAACAGTCTGTAGTAATCTGTAGCTAGCGCAAGATATGGAACCCCAAAAATTCTAAAATAAATTGCTTGACGTGAGGAATTTATCTATTAATCATCTGCAAAAATAATTAACTAAATAGCACTCTTCAAATAAAAATGACATCAGTTCTCGTGAGCGCTAAAGTTTCTGTTTTTTACAGCAAGTTCAACAAGACTTTCCCCAAGTCTTCCCAACGGTTCTACTTGGCACAAACACTAATTAAACACAAAAAAACACAACCAAAGCAGAGGCTAAATAATTTATTTATTACTAAACAGGAACTAAAAGCAAGGAATAAAAATAAAATTGGGTTGCCTCCCAACAAGCGCTATCGTTTAACGCCCCTAGCTAGGCATAAAAGCGAGGATAGATCTAGGTATTGCCATCTTTGGTAGGCAATTCTTAGATTAGGCATCTGTTTCCCTTAGGATTTTCTTTCTTTCTAGTGATTATTAAACTTTTAGGCACAAGATCAAAAAATTCATGTGTAGCAAATGGTTCCTTAATGATATCAAAAAGATTGGGATGAATGCTTATAGATTTAAGATCCGCAGTTTCCTTAGATGATTCACCCATATTTTTAAGAACATACATAAACTTGGCAATTTTAGTAGGAGGACTTGGAGTATTCTTTACGGAAGAAAAAGCGGTTCCCAAGTTTGTAATGATATCCTCAAGTTTATCAATTCTAGTAGAATCTAAGTTCATTCTCTCATTAACTATGGGTTCCTTTTCCTTAATATTTTTCAAAGTCATTCTTACCTTAGATCCATATTGAGTAATTTGATTGTGGATCTTTTTATCTAGATTTTCAATTGATTCAACAGTAGAAACTTTATTTTCAATAATTACAAGTCTTTGCATAACATGCTCCAAAGTTAACATGGTTCCATTAACCAAAAGAGGTGGTGAGCCAAATAAATTTAGCATAGCATTATAAGAATCAAAAGTATGGCTACCCAAGAAGTTCCCTCCGGTAATGGTATTGAGGATATATCTAAACCAAGGATTCACACCTACATAAAAATTGCAGAGAAGAACTAAGGTAGATTGCTTCCTGGTAGATCTATTTTGAGCATTGCAAATTCTATACCAAGCATCTTTTAGATTTTCTCCCTCCCTTTGTTTAAAATTTAGAACTTCACTCTCGGGAGACAACGGAGAAGATATGAGACTAGTCATGACGACAAGCAAACAATCTAACACACGAGCAAACAAAAGCAAACGGGCAAAAAGAGGCAAATAGAGAGGGAGGATTGAGAGAGAGAGAGAGAGAGAGAGAGAGAGAGAGAGGGCGAATAAAATGACAAGGGTGAGTTGGGGGGAGAGGAAAACAAGAGGCAAATGGCAAATAATGTAATGTGAGAGATAGGGATTGTGATGGGTACTTGGTATGTTGACTTTTTGCGTAGACTCCCCGGCAACGGCGCCAGAAATCCTTCTTGCTATGTCTTGAGCTTGCATTGGTTTTCCCCAAAGAGGAAGGGATGATGCAGCAGAGTAGCGTAAGTATTTCCCTCAGTTTTTGAGAACCAAGGTATCAATCCAGTAGGAGCCCACGCTCAAGTCCCTCGTACCTGCACAAAGCGGTAGCTACTTGCAACCAACGCGATTAGGGGTTGTCAATCCCTTCACGGTCACTTACGAGAGTGAGATCTGATAGATATAATATTTTTGGTATTTTTGGTATAAATATGCAAAGTAAAAAGTAAAAGCAAAGTAAAAAAGCAAAGCAAGATTAAAGTGATGGAGATTGATATGATGAGAATAGACCCGGGGGCCATAAGTTTCACTAATGGCTTCTCTCAAGAGCATAAGTATTCTACGGTGGGTGAACAAATTACTGTTGAGCAATTGACAGAATTGAGCATAGTTATGAGGATATCTAGGCATGATCATGTATATAGGCAATACGTCTATGACAAGTAGATCGAAACAATTATGCATCTACTACTATTACTCCACTCATCGACCGCTATCCGGCATGCATCTAGATTATTAAGTTAAAATAGAGTAATGCCTTAAGCAAGATGACATGATGTAGAGAGATAAATTCATGCAATATGAAATAAACCCCATCTTGTTATCCTCGATGGCAACGATACAATACATGCCTTGCTGCCCCTTCTGTCACTTGGTAAGGACACCTCAAGATCGAACCCAAAGCTAAGCACCTCTCCCATGGCAAGAACTACCAATCTAGTTGGCCAAACCAAACGGATAATTCGAAGAGACTTGCAAAGATAAGCAATCATACATAAAAGAATTCAGAGAAGATTCAAATATTATTCATAGATAGACTTGATCATAAACCCACAATTCATCGGTCTCAACACACACACCGCAAAAAGAAGATTACATCGAATAGATCTCCACAAGAGAGGGGGAGAACTTTGTATTGAGATTCAAAGAGAGAGAAGAAGCCATCTAGCTACTAACTATGGACCCGAAGGTCTGAGGTAAACTACTCACACTTCATCGGAGGGGCTAGGATGATGTAGAAGCCCTCCATGATGACGACCCTCTTCCGGCGGAGCTTCGGAACAGGCCCCAAGATGGGATCTCATGGATACAGAAAGTTGCGGCGGTGGAATTAGGTTTTTGGTTCCTGTTCTGATCGTTTGGGGGTACGTGTGTATATATAGGAGGAAGAAGTATGCCGGAGGAGCAACGAGGGGCCCATGAGGCAGGGGGCGCACCCTAGGGGGCGCCCCCCCACTCTCATGACCGCCTCTTTTGTTCCTTGGAGCAGGGTCCAAGTCTCCTGGATCACGTTCAGTGAGAAAATCACGTTCCCGAAGATTTTATTCCGTTTGGACTCCGTTTGATATTCCGTTTCTTCGAAACACTGAAATAGGCAAAAAAACAGAATTCTGGGCTGGGCCTCCGGTTAATAGGTTAGTCCCAAAAATAATATAAAAGTGAAAAATAAAGCCCAATATAGTCCAAAACAGTAGATAATATAGCATTGAGCAATCAAAAATTATAGATACGTTGGAGACGTATCATCCCCCACCACCAACAATCATTAATCCATGGCTTGTCCGAAACAACGGGTGCCGTCCAAGTAATAGCAATCCTGGGGGGAGTTTTGTTTGCAATTATTTTGAGTTGATTTGAACATGGGACCGGGCATCCCGGTTACCGACCATTTTCTCATGAATGATGAGCGGAGTCCACTCATCATGAGAATAACCCACGTAGCATGGAAGGTATAGACAACCCTAGTTGATACATGAGCTATTCGAGCATACAAAACAGAATTTCATTTGAAGGTTTAGAGTTTGTCACATACAAATTTACTTAGAATGGCAGGTAAATGCCGCATATAGGAAGGTATGGTGGACTCATATGGAATAACTTTGGGGTTTATGGAAGTGGATGCACAAGTAGTATTCCCGCTTAGTACAAGTGAAGGCTAGAAAGAGACTGGGAAGCGACCAACTAAAGAGCAACAATAGTCACGAACATGCATTAAGATTAATCAACAATGAGTGCAAGCATGACTAGGATATAAATCACCGTGAACATAAATATCGTGGTGGCTATGTTGATTTTGTTTCAACTACATGCGTGCACATGTGCCAAGTCAAGCCACTCGGATCGTTCAAAGAAGGATACCACCCTATCATACCACATCACAACCATTTTAATAGCATGTTGGCACGCAAGGTAAATCATTATAAACTCTTAGCTAATTAAGCATGACATGGGCAGCTACAATCTCTAATTGTCATTGCAAACATGTTTCATTCATAATAGGCTGGATCAGGAATGATGAACTAATCATATTTACAAAAATAAGATAGGTCGAGTTCATACCAGATTCTCTCACCTCATTCAGTCCATCATTATCGTCATTATTGCCTTTCACTCGCACGACCGAACGGTGTGGATAATAGTAGTAGTGCATGTGCATTAGACTAAGCTGGAATCTGCAAGCATTTTATACAAGGGAGAAGACAAGGTAATATGGGCTCTTGGTTAAATCAACAATAATGCATATGAGAGCCACTCAACATTTTCATCATGGTCTTCTCCTCTCGACCCCCAAAGAATAAGAAAAAAATAAAGCTATTTACACGGGAAATCTCCCAACAAGCAAAAGAAGAATGAGAAATCTTTTTGGGTTTTCTTTTAATTACTACTACCACAGGCATGGAAAATAAAATAGCTAAAAGCCACAACTAATTTTTTGGTTTTTCTTAGGGTTTTTCAAACACACAAGAAGAAGGCTTAGAAAAGAAAATAAACTAGCATGGATAGTACAATGAAAAATTATGAGCACCGACAACTAGAATGAGTGTGTGAACATGAATGTAATGTCGGTGAGGAATACATACTCCCCCAAGCTTAGGCTTCTGGCCTAAGTTGGTCTATGCCCATGGATCGAAGATACTCTCTCCGGTGTACTGAGGAGGGTCCTCAGAGTGCCACAGGTTGGCGATCTCCTCTGGATCCCACTAATAAACAGACTGTCGATAAGGGTCAAGTGGTGGCTCAGGCTCAGGCTCTGGGACTTGTGTCAGCCTCCAGTATGCATAAATGGCCTCAGGTAAGACAAGGTACGTGCCTGAAAATATGTTAAACAAAGAGGGTGCAGACAAGGTAATAGTCTCACAGTGAGTTTTATCAAATATCGAATTATACTTAAGCATCTTCTTCTTGTTTTTAACAATAAATTCATGTGCTACCATACTCTTATAATGTAGAAAAGTAGCGGGCATCAACTTTTCCTCTTTCTCATAATGCCTAATAGGTATCTCAAAGTGTTTAGCAAGGCGTGAAGCAAAGATGCCTCCAAAGATGGGGCCCTTTGTACGGTTCATACTTAATCGTTTAGCAACAATAGCGCCTAAGCTGAAAGTTGTATCACGAAACAAAGCATGGCGCAAAATGACAAGATCGGGAGCATTAAGATTTCCACTGTTCCCGCGACCAATTAAGCGTCTACTAGCAAATATCGCAAAGTAACGTAGAACATGAAAATGTATACTAGTAATTCTTGCATCGGAAACTTTCCTCGTTTCCCCTATAGCAATTCTATCAATAAATCCATCCACATCTCCTTAACCTCATCATATAAGTGAAAATCCACTGAAGGTGGTGATTTCTTAGCACGGAAATAAAGAATTTGCACGAAAATATTAGTGAGTAGGAGATACTGTTCGCGCTGGTCGTGGAGGAAGTCGGTGAGGCCTGCATTCTCAGCCAATTAATAAAGTCATCGTAAATTCCGGTGGCTCTCAAAAACGCATCACAAGGCCATTCACATGGCCGAACCTCCGCAGTGCGAGGACGATTGTATTTGGGATTTTTATTCTCCTCATTCTGCTTATCCTTTGAGCTTCGGCTCGAAGAGCCCCTCAACAATCTGTTCATCATTTTCTTTCTCTGAAAAATTTCTGAAATTTTTTAGTGACTCAAAATAAAAGTGAATCAAACTCAACAAGATTGATAGCAACTGCTCCCACAGGTGCCTAGAGGCTATATCATGCATTAAAACTACTTTTAACCATATAAATTTTTCATGCAAGCTCAAGAATAGGGTCACCTAGGTAGCAAAATTTTGCAATAAATAAAGCACTAGAACAAAAACTAAGTAGACCATTGGAGGAGTCACATACCGAAGAACAATCCTCCAAAATAGTTTTGTGAATGGAACTGAAGTCTACTACACAACCTTCTTCTTGTAGACGTTGTTGGGCCTCCAAGTGCAGAGGTTTGTAGGACAGTAGCAAATTTCCCTAAAGTGGATGACCTAAGGTTTATCAATCCGTAGTAGGTGTAGGATGAAGATGGTCTCTCTCAAGCAACCCTGCAATCAAATAACAAAGAGTCTCTTGTGTCCCCAACACACCCAATACAATGGTAAATTGTATAGGTGCACTAGTTCGGCGAAGAGATGGTGATACAAGTGGAATATTTATGGTAGATAAAGGTTTTTGTAATATGAAAATATAAAAACAGCAAGGTAACTAATGATAAAAGTGAGCGTAAACGGTATTGCAATGCGTTGAAACAAGGCCTAGGGTTCATACTTTCACTAGTGCAAGTTCTCTCAACAATAAGAGCATAATTGGATCACATAACTATCCCTCAACATGCAACAAAGAGTCACTCCAAAGTCACTAATAGCGGAGAACAAACGAAGAGATTATGGTAGGGTACGAAACCACCTCAAAGTTATTCTTTCCAATCAATCCGTTGGGCTATTCCTATAAGTGTCACAAACAGCGCTAGAGTTCGTACTAGAATAACACCTTAAGACACAAATCAACCAAAACCATAATGTCACCTAGATACTCCAATGTCACCTCAAATATCCGTGGGTATGATTATACGATATGCATCACACAATCTCAGATTCAACTATTCAACCAACACGTAGGACCTCAAAGATTGCCCCAAAGTTTCTACCAGAGAATCACGATGAAAATGTGTGCCAACCCCTATGCATAGGTTCATGGGCGGAACCTGCAAGTTGGTCACCAAAACATACATCAAGTAAATCACGTGATATCCCATTGTCACCACATATACGCATGGCAAGACATACATCAGGTGTTCTCACATTTTAAAGACTCAATCCAATAAGATAACTTCAAAGGGGAAACTCAATCCATTACAAGAGAGTAGAGGGGGGAAGAAACATCATAGGATCCAAATATAATAGCAAAGCTCGTGATACATCCACTGTTCAAGATATCTTCCGATATGCCGATAAATCGACCGATTTATCGCTTACCGCTGTTAGACCGATAAGATAAATCGCCCGATAAATCAGCCGGTATGGCGATAAATCGGCCGATATGCAGATAAATCGACCGATTTACCCCTTATCATGGGTCGACCGATAAGTTCCCGATAAGCGATATCCCCAACATTGGATACATGAAGATCGTATCACCTCAAGAGCACAAGAGAGAGAGAGAGAGGAAGAGAGAGAGATCAAACACATAGCTACTGGTACATACCCTCAGCCCCGAGGGACAACTACTCCCTCCTCGTCATGGAGAGCACCGGGATGATGAAGATGGCCACCGGAGAGGGATTCCCCCTCCGGTAGGGTGCCGGAACGGGTCTAAATTGGCTTTCGGTGGCTACGGAGGCTTCTAGCGGCGGAACTCCCGATCTATTGTGCGCCCCGGTCGTTTTAGGGTATATGGAGATATATAGGTGGAAAAAGTACGCTAGGGGAGCCACAAGGGTGGAGGGCGCGCCCCCTGCCTCGTGCCTTACTCGTTGACCCGCTTACGTGCACTCCAAGTCTTCTGGTTTCTTCTGGTCCAAAAATAAGTTCCGTGAATTTTCAAGTCAATTGGATTCCGTTTGATTTTTTGCGATACTCTAAAACAAGGAAAAACAGAAACTGGCACTAGACTCTGGGTTAATAGGTTAGTCCCAAAAATAATATAAAAGTGTTTAATAAAGCCCGTAAACATCCAAAACAGATAATATAATAGCATGGAACAATCAAAAATTATAGATACGTTGGAGACATATCAGCATCCCCAAGCTTAATTCCTACTCGTCCTTGAGTAGGTAAATGATAAAAATAGAAATTTTGATGTGGAATGCTACCTAACATATTTCTCTAAGTAATTCTTCTTTATTCTGGCAAGAATATTCAGATCCATAAGATTCAAGACAAAAGTTTAATATTGACATAAAAATAATAATACTTCAAGCATACTAACTAAGTAATCATGTCTTCTCAAAATAACATGGCCAAAGAAAGCTTTCCCTACAAAGTCATATAGTCTGGCTATGGTCTATCTTCACCACACAAAGTATTTAAATCATGCACAACCCCGATGACAAGCCAAGCAATTGTTTCATACTTTTGGTGTTCTCAAACTTTTTCAATCTTCACGCAATACATGAGCGTGAGCCATGGACATAGCACTATAGGTGGAATAGAATGGTGGTTGTGGAGAAGACAAAAAGGAGAAGATAGTCTCACATCAACTAGGCGTATCAACGGGCTATGGAGATGCCCAGTAATAGATATCAATGTGAGTGAATAGGGATTTCCATGCAACGGATGCACTAGAGCTATAAGTGTATGAAAGCTCAAAAAGAGACTAAGTGGGTGTGCATCCAACTTGCTTGCTCATGAAGACCTAGGGCATTTTGAGGAAGCCCATCATTGGAATATACAAGCCAAGTTCTATAATGAAAGATTCCCACTAGTATATGAAAGTGACAACATAGGAGACTCTCTATCACGAAGATCATGGTGCTACTTTGAGCACAAGTGTGGTAAAAGGATAGTAGCATTGCCACTTCTCTCTTTTTCTCATTTTTTATTTTTTTATTTGGGCCTTCTCTTTTTTTATGGACTCTTCTTTTTTTATTTGGGCTTCTTTGGCCTCTCTTTTTTCGTCCGGAGTCTCATCCCGACTTGTGGGGGAATCATAGTCTCCATCATCCTTTCCTCACTGGGACAATGCTCTAATAATGATGATCATCACACTTTTATTTTTTACAACTCAAGAATTACAACTCGATACTTAGAACAAGATACGACTCTATATGAATGCCTCCGGCGGTGTACCGGGATGTGTAATGACTCATGAGTGACATGTATGAAAGAATTATGAATGGTGGCTTTGCCACAAATACGATGTCAACTACATGATAATGCAAAGCAATATGACAATGATGAAGCGTGTCATAATAATGGAACAGTGGAAAGTTGCATGGCAATATATCTCGGAATGGCTATGGAAATGCTATAATAGGTAGGTATGGTGGCTGTTTTGAGGAAGGTATATGGTGGGTTTATGGTACTGGCGAAAGTTGCACGGTACTAGAGAGGGTGAGAATGCGTATAATCCATGGACTCAACATTAGTCATAAAGAACCCACATACCGCGGTACTAGAGAGGCTAGCAATGGTGGAAGGGTTAGAGTGCGTATAATCCATGGACTCAACATTAGTCATAAAGAACTCACATACTTATTGCAAAAATCTATTAGTTATCGAAACAAAGTACTATGCGCATGCTCCTAGGGGGATAGGTTGGTAGGAAAAGGCCATCGCTCATCCCTGACCGCCACTCATAAGGAAGGCAATCAATAAATAAATCATGCTCCGACTTCATCACATAACGGTTCACCATACGTGCATGCTACGGGAATCACAAACTTCAACACAAGTATTTCTCAAATGCACAACTACTCAACTAGCATGACTCTAATATTACCATCCTCATATCTCAAAACAATCATCAAGTATAAAACTTCTCATAGTATTCAATGCACTCTATATGAAAGTTTTTATTATATCCCTCTTGGATGCCCATCATATTAGGACTAGTTTCATAACCAAAGCAAATTTCCATGCTGTTCTAAAAGACTCCCAAAATAATATAAGCTAAGCATGAGAGATCAATTATTTCTATAAAATAAAACCACCACCGTGCTCTAAAAAGATATAAGTGAAGCACTAGAGCAAATGACAAACTACTCCGAAAGATATAAGTGAAGATCAATGAGTAGTCGAATAATTATGCAACTATGTGAAGACTCTCTAAAATTTAAGAATTTCAGATCTTGATACTTTATTAAAACAGAAATCAAAACAAAATAAAATGACATCTAAGAATAGCAAACATCATGTGAATAAGCAAAAACTTAGGATCAACCGATACTAACCGATAGTTGTTGAAGAAGAAAGGTGGGATGCCAATCGGGGCATCCCCAAGCTTAGACGCTTGAGACTTCTTCAAATATTATCTTGGGGTGCCTTGGCCATCCCCAAGCTTGAGCTTTTGTGTCTCCTTAATTCCTCTCATATCACGATCTCCCTAAATCTCAAAAGCTTCATCCACACAAAACTCAACAAGGACTCGTGAGATAAGTTAGTATAAATCATTGCAAAAACCTTATCATACGCTACTGTAGAAAATCACTAAAATTATTATTCGACATTGCATACCAAATGCCTCTGCATATTTAATAGTCCTATCCTCAAATAGAATCATTAAGGAAGCAAACATATGCAAACAATGCAGACATAACAGAAATCTGCCTAAACAGGACAGTCTGTAAAGAGTGCAGCAAGATCCTTATTTCCCTAGCTCCAAAAATTATGAAAGAAAATTCCAACTGTAATAAATTTATCAGAGCTTAATATGAAAAAGGTTTCAACATTTTATCACATTCTGAATTTTCTAGGGAATTATTGCAACAGCGGTAAACTTTCTGTTTTCAAACAGCAATATGTGGACTTCTAACATAGGCATAGTAAAGGCTATTGTTGGTGTCAAAACCGGCGGATCTCGGGTAGGGGGTCCCGAACTATGCGTCTAGGACGGATGGTAACAGGAGGCAGGGAACACGATGTTTTACCCAGGTTCGGGCCCTCTTGATGGAGGTAAAATCCTACGTCCTGCTTGATTAATATTGATGATATGGGTAGTACAAGAGTAGATCTACCACGAGATCAAGGAGGCTAAATCCTAGAAGCTAGCCTGTGGTATGATTGTTGTATATGGAGTTGATTGCCTACAGACTACAACCCTCTGGTTTATATAGACACTGGATAGGGTTAGGGTTACATAGAGTCGGTTACAATGGTAGGAGATCTTGAATATCCGCATCACCAAGCTTGCCTTCCACGCCAAGGAAAGTCCCATACGGACACGGGACGAAGTCTTCAATCTTGTATCTTCATAGTCCTGGAGTCCGGCTGAAGGTATAGTCCGGCTACCCGAACACCCCCTAATCCAGGACTCCCTCAGTAGCCCCTGAACCAGGCTTCAATGACGATGAGTCCGGCGCGCAAATTGTCTTCGGCATTGCAAGGCGGGTTCCTCCTTTAAGTTCTTCATAGAAGATTGTAAACACCAAGAGTAGTGTCCGGCTCTACAAAATAAGCTTCCACATATTGCCATAGAGAGAATAATATTAACACAAATCAAATCTGCTGACGTATTCCGCAGTGCGTCATCACACTACGGCCAAGTCCTTTACTCGAATCGTTTTCACTTTTCCACCTCAGCGTGTTTTGCGAGGCAGTTCCCTTGGCACCTCTTGTCAAGGCAGAGATTGTGTACCCCCCTTTTATGGGATTCTCATCAATACGGACGTGGGTAACCCAACCGCGTCACTTATCACGGCGCTTGGGAGGCAAGCGAGTTTTACTAGGCAGGCGGGGATGCACAACCGCATCCGCCCATATAAGGGGATAAGGATCCACCTTTTTACCTACGCCTTCTTCCTCCTTTGCCTATCCATCTCCCGCGCACTCGAGCTCCATCGCCCAAGCCTGCACTTCCCACCTCAACCTTCTCCAGCAATGTCCGGAGCGGGAGGCAAGTGGATGGTCTCCTCCACCACGGAGGGCCAAGTCAAGAAGCTAAGGAAGGCCGGATACCTGTCCAAGGACATCGCGCACCGGCTTCCCAAAAAGGGGCAGCTTCTACCCACCCCAAGGCCCCATGAGAGGGTAGTATTTCTCCCCCACTTCCTCCGCGGACTGGGTTTTCCACTCCACCCATTTGTCCGGGGGCTCATGTTCTACTACGGCCTGGATTTCCATGATCTGGCCCCGAACTTCATCCTCAACATCTCGGTGTTTATCGTTGTGTGCGAGGCTTTTCTCCGCGTCCGCCCTCATTTCGGCCTCTGGCTCAAGACCTTCAACGTCAAGCCCAAGGTGGTGCGCGGTAGCCAGGCGGAGTGCGGAGGCGCCATGGCGGGCAAGATGGCCAACGTCCTATGGTTTGAGGGCTTTTTTGTGGAGACCCTAAAGGGATGGCAATCCGGGTGGTTTTACATCACCGAGCCGCGCGATCCGAAATGGACCGCAGCCCCCGAGTTCCGATACGGACCCCCCACGCGGCTTGTGTCCTAGAAAGAGACGGGCCTGTCGTGGGGCGACGAAAAAGAGGTGACCGGATTGCAAACATGCATCCAGTCCCTGGTGAACAAGCCAATCCGGCTTGTTAATGTAATCCAGGTTATGCTTGTCCATCGGATCCTCCCGTGCCAACAACGGGGGAGGCCGAGAGGTCTAGGAAAAGGAAGACCCCTCCGCCGGACTACGCCCCCGACGCCGAAGAGGGCGAAGAGGAGTAGCCAAACAGGGCCAAGCGTCTGGCGAAATCGTAAGTTTGGATATCAGAGTAACTCATGATGTTCCTTTATTGCACAGCTTTCCCTAATGTCAAATGTAATTATGCAGTCCGCCTCAGGCCGAAGTCGACGAATCGTCGGGCGGCTCCCTGGACTCATCGGACGTGAACTCAGTTCCGCCCGCTGTCTCCCCCCGCACTGCGGACGACGCTGAAGTGGCGTGGCGACAAGCCCCGGGGCAGGAGGAGGTGGTCTCGGAGGCGCCGCAAGGCAACCTCCCAGACTCCAGGAGTGAAGGGGATAAGGCCCCCCAGGGCTCCCAGTCCGGCTTTGTGCCGGACATCGCGCCGGAATCTTCCATAGTTCTGGACCACGGTAGGCGAACTCCTTCCAAGAGGAGCAAGCCTTCTGAGCCGGCGGCCTCCGTCCAACCGGAGGCGTCAGACAATCTGCTGGAGGTGCTTGACGACGCCTCCATCGACGAGGGGCACCGTACTATTATGAGTACGGTGATCCAGAAGGTTCAGTCCGCCAAGAGCGGACTGACTGAAGCTTGCGCTAGCCTTCTAACAGGCTTCGAGGTAAGTAAAAATATGTAAAAATATTACCGCATAGACAGTAGCCCCTGAAGCTCTGTTTGGCGTTCGGAAAGAAAAGCCGAATAGAGGATCTATTAAATTTCGCAGGAGTCTAAAAAAAGAGTCAATATGCGTATGCAGGCTTCGCTGCTAGCCACCGCCGCACTGACTGTGGAGGTGGGTGCCCTGAAACAGGGCCTCGAGCGGACCGAGCAAGAGCTCGGCCTTGCCAAACGGCAGCTCGAGGAGAAAGAAGGTAAGAAATACCTTACAGAAAAAGTGCCTATAAAAAGACTTGATTGCAAAAAATAACAGGATTGTACTGCTTATTGTAGGGGCCACGACTGAGGTGGCGACCCTTAAGCAGGCGCTGTTTGAGGCCGAAAAGAAAATGGCCGCGGAGCGCACCGAGCGAGACAGACTTGGGGCTCAGGTCGGCGAGGTGCGGCAAGAGCTTCAGGCTCTCATGAAAAAACATGAGAGTTTGGAGCTTGAGTAAAAGGCGCAAGCGTCCGAGCTCGCGACGGCCCTAGAGGCTGCCAAGTCTGCCCAGGCATAAGGCCAAAAGGCCCTCCAAGAGTTGGAGGAGATGAGGAAGATAGCAGCGGGTAAGGCATTCTTTATGCAAAGCAAAAATATAAAAGTGAACTACTTGTTACTTACCCGGGTCCGGAGCTCTCCACGGGCATTCGCAGATCTTCCCTGCAGCGTATCCGACGCCGCCGCATTCTACCGAGCTGAAGAGGGTAGCTCGATAGAGAAGGTGTTCTGGTCTCAGTATTCTGAGGCCGGACACCCTGTGCCCTTGAGCGACCAGCTGAAACAGCTGGTCGAGCTCCACAAGGCGGCCGAACAGGCCATGAAGGGCTTCATAGTTCGGCTGTGGCCCGGAGAGGCCCTGCCTGGGAGCTATTTCGGGCTGGTGCGGCGGCTGGTGGAGGCCTGTCCGAGGCTCGAGGTCATCAAGCGCTCCGTCTGCATCGAAGGTGCCCGTCGGGCCCTTGCCCGTGCAAAGGTGCACTGGGGTAAACTGGACGGTGAGAAGCTTGTGAAGGACGGGCCGCCGCCGGGGAAGGAGCATCGCAAGCCCGAGAACTACTACAAGGATGTTCTTGCAGGTGCCCGCCTTGTGGCGGATGAATGTACCAAGGATGTGATTTTTGAATGAACTCGCTCGTATTTATCCTGTGCGCTGAAAACTTGTTCATATGCGCTAAGCAATGCTTATTGAATTTAAAATATTACTTTATGTGTGGCCATTTATCAAAAATTGAGAGATGGCCAGTCATCGGCTTCTGCCCCCATGTCACTAGTGCTGGGGTGTTCGGGATAAACCTGAGCGCTCTTTTTCCCATAGTTGGGTCCTTCGAGGGAGTCGCTCAGCACAACGAACCAGGCAATCGGACTATAATGCTTGAACACTCTCACTTAGCCATAGAACTCTATAATTTTAAATTTTGGCGAAGCCCCTAGTTCGGAAGATCGAGTTCGGGGCGCTATCCACGCCTTGGCCGGACAAAGCCAGCTCCTCGCTCGAAGCGGCATAAGCCTTTAGGGACTCAAAAAACCCCTCGAACAGCGACCGGCCTCTTGGCACATCATGACAGCCAGTTTTAGCTTTCTCCACTGAGGTGCTTAACCTAGCTGAACCAGGGCACAATCACAGTGGTTCTCCTAGTGCTACCTTAGCCGATATAGCGGAACGTAAGGCACGAAAACATAGGAGCCGGGCAAACACTATTGACCCAAATCATGATCCGGAGCCGATGCATATAGTGCTATAAGTTCGGGGTGCCGCACTTGTGAAAGTGTACGGACTTCTCACACCATTATGAGGGGTACTGAAGCCCCTGGCGTGTTTGCCGTACCATGGTGTACGGGTGCAATCATGTCATTTAATAAACATAAATGTGAAAAGAAGATAATGCAAAAAATAGACAGGAAGCTATGCATTGTTTATAGAGAGGCTATTTATCAAAGCCGAACGATACAAATAGTGCGGTAAGAAAAAGATATTGGACTATTTAGTATGTCCTGAACAAGGGCAGGCCGCGGAATTGTATTTAAAACAGGTGTACCGCTCATAACAGAGACCACCTGGGAGTTCCATAATGCGGCATGGCTTGTCTGCCTCCCTGGAGCTTGCATCGTTTGTGCGGCAGTCGAATTGCCGAACAGGTCGTCCGAAGTATGGAGTCCTGAAAGTAAGAAAAAATTAAAAAAAAGAATCCGGCAGCCCCTAGTACTTTTTAAGCCGTATTTTGGGCATGTCGTTATTGTGCCCCTTCCCCTGTGCCCATGTTATTTCAAGGGCGTAGTTATGTACGCGAGGTACTGGTTTCGCTATGTCGCGAGAGCTAGGGTTGGGGCCGCATTGCTATGCTTGCTCAGAGTGTGCCAGGCGGTCCTGCTGTGGGTTACTCCGGGCGCGCTTGGCAGTGTCTGGCTTTTTAATGGCCGGACTGGAGAATTGCCTAAGAAGGCTACTTTGTACTTCCGCTGCGAGAGCCGCCGTGTGCTCCTCCATACGGAGGGAGCGTTCAGTGTTTCCGTTGACCGTGATTACTCCTCGAGGGCCTGGCATCTTGAGCTTGAGATATGCGTAGTGCGGCACCGCATTGAACTTTGCGAATGCGGTTCGTACGAGCAGGGCGTGATAGCCACTGCGAAACGGGACTATATCGAAGATTAACTCTTCGCTTTGGAAATTGTCCCGGGATCCAAAGACCACGTCAAGTGTTACTGAGCCTGTACAGTTGGCCTCTACACCTGGTATAACGCCTTTAAAGGTCGTGTTTGTGGGCTTAATCCTTGAGGGATCTATGCCCATTTTCCGCACTGTATCCTGATAAAGCAGGTTCAGGCTACTGCCGGTGTCCATGAGGACTCTTGTGAGATGAAATCCGTCGATTATTGGGTCGAGAACCAATGCGGCAAAGCCGCCATGGCGGATGCTAGTGGGATGGTCCCTTTGATCAAAAGCGACTGGCTCCATCGCGTATACGTCCCGTAGCGCATGCTTCCGCTCCCTCTTGGGAATGTGGGTTGCGTATATCATGTTCACCGTCCGCACTTGTGGGGGAAAACCCTTCTGTCCATTGTTGTTCGGCGGCTTGGGCTCCTCCTCCTCGTCGCTGTGCAGCCCCTTGTCTTTGTTTTCGGCTCTTAACTTGCCTGCCTGCTTGAACACCCAACAATCTTTGTTAGTGTGATTGGCTGGCCTTTCGGGGGTGCCATGTATCTGGCACAAGCGGTCGAGTATTCGGTCCAAACTGGACGGGCCCTGAGTATTCTTTTTGAATGGCTTTTTCCGTTGACCGGATTTATAGCCTTTGAATCCGGCATTGACTGCCGTGTCTTCATTGCTGTCGCTGCTAACGCGGCATTTTTTCTTATTCTAACGTGTCCTGCCACTTTTGTCCTTGGTATCCGAATTACCAGGGTTCTTTGATAAGTTGTTACTGCGAGCTAGCCAGCTGTCTTCTCCGGCGCAAAAGCGGGTCATGAGTGTCGTGAGGGCTGTCATAGATTTCGGCTTTTCCTGACCCAGGTGCCGGGCAAGCCACTCGTCGCGGATGTTATGCTTGAAGGCTGCTAGGGCCTCTACGTCCGGACAGTCAACTATCTGGTTTTTCTTTGTTAGGAACCGTGTCCAGAATTGTCTGGTCGATTCCTCTGGCTGCTGAATTAAGTGGCTTAAGTCGTCGGCATCCGGTGGTCGCACGTAAGTGCCCTGGAAGTTGTCGAGGAATGCGGCTTCCAGGTCCTCCCAAGAACCGATTGTGTCTGCTGGCAAGCTGTTAAGCCAATGCCGGGCCGGTCCTTTAAGTTTGAGCGGGAGGTATTTGATGGCGTGTAGATCATCGCCGCGTGCCATGTGGATGTGAAGGAGATAGTCCTCGATCCATACCACCGTATCTATTGTGCCATCGTATGATTCGATGTTTACGGGTTTGAAACCCTCTGGGATTTTATGATCCATTACTTCATTCGTGAAGCATAGCGGGTGTGCGGCGCCTCTGTACTGGGCTATATCACGATGCAACTCGAAAGAGCTATGCCTGTTGTGTTCGGCCCGGCCGGATTTGTTGTATCCGGAGCGAAGATCATCGTCGCGTGCCGTAGGGCGCCTGCGCGATCCATAGATCGATCTTGTTTGTCTTGCCTTATCCTCCAGTACGTCTCGCAGGTCTGGCGCATTTCTCGTGCCTCAGTTGAGCGGCGTCGGGGCATGGCTTGGGTGGAGGGCCGAGAGGCCTCTCTGTCGCGGCCGCGAGGTGGCCGGTCTGCCATGTCATGCGCTGGTGATGTAGGTGCTTCCTCCTCTGATCGGGGTAGCGGCCTGCGCTTTGGGTAACTCTTGAGGGGCGTTCGAGTTCATACTCTTCGGCCGCAAGGACTTCAGTCCATCTATCAGCTAGCAAATTTTGGGCAGCTCTAAGCTGTTGCTGCTTTTTCTTGAGGCTGCTTGCCGTGGCTAAAAGCCTGTGTTTGAAACGCTCTTGCTCGGCGGGGTCTGATGGTATGACGAATTCGTCGTCATCGAGGCTTGCCTCGTCTTCAGAGGGAGGCATATAGTTATCATCCTCAACCTCTCGGTCTGCCACTCTCTCATGAGGGCTGCCTTCTCCATCTTCCTGTGCCGAATCTTGCTGAGGTGGGTGTTCTTCGGCGCTATCCGGGGTAGTATTATCTCCCATGCCAGAATCACGGTTTTTGCTTTGGCGGGATTTAGAGCGGCGCCGCTGTCGCCGATGCTTTGGTTGTTTCTTGGGGGTGTCATCCCCCACTGTTCCATCGCCATCTCCATCTTTTGGAGTATCCACCATATATATGTCATATGACGAGATGGCCTTCCAGCGCCCTACAGGTGCTGGTTCCTGTTCGTCTCCTACATCGTCGTCCATACCGTTGATGTCTTCGGAGCCGAAGTCAAGCATGTCGGTTAAATCGTCGACAGTGGCTACAAAGTGGGTGGTGGATGGGCTTTGAATTTATTCATCGTCCGTATCCCAGCCTCGCTGACTGTAATCCGGCCAGGGCTCTCCTGATAAAGAGAGAGACTTAAGAGAATTCAGGATGTCGCCAAAAGGAGAGTGCTGAAAGATGTCTGCGGTGGTGAACTCCATTATCGGCTCCCAATCGGATTCGATTGGCAGGGGCGCAGGGGCTTCGGAGTCCGGGGAGGAGTCACGGATTATGCAGAGTGCGAGGCTAGCGTTCGGCTCGATCGCCTTTGAGATCGAAGCCCCCGAGGTGACGTCCAGTCGCTCATCCTTGATTGGCGCAGTAGGCTCCGAGTTAAGGGTCGGAACCGATGCGTGTGCGGCCTCCAGGACACTGTCCGGAGGCAGAGTTAGATCATGCCCCTCGAGATAGTGCGGCGCGCTTGGCCGTGGCTCGAACCCATCGAAGATCAAGTCTCCGCGGACGTCAGCCGTGTATTTTAAGCTTCCAAACCTGACTTGATGGCCAGGGGCGTAGCTTTCAATCTGCTCCAGGTGGCCGAGCGAATTGGCCCACAGAGCGAAGCGGCCGAAGACGAAGATCTGTCCAGGGAGAAAAGTCTCACCCTATACCGCATCGTTGTTGATGATCAAAGGCGCCATCGGACCTAAAGGCGACGACACAGAGGAACTCTCAATGAAAGCACCAATGTCGGTGTCAAAACCGGCGGATCTCGGGTAGGGGGTCCCGAACTGTGCGTCTAGGCCGGATGGTAACAGGAGGCAGGGAACACAATGTTTTACCCAGGTTTGGGCCCTCTTGATGGAGGTAAAACCCTACATCCTGCTTGATTAATATTGAAGATATGGGTAGTACAAGAGTAGATCTACCACGAGATCAAGGAGGCTAAACCCTAGAAGCTAGCCTATGGTATGATTGTTGTATATGGAGTTGATTTCCTACGGACTACAACCCTCCGGTTTATATAGACACGCCAAGCTTGCCTTCCACGCCAAGGAAAGTCCCATACGGACACGGGACGAAGTCTTCAATCTTGTATCTTCATAGTCCTGGAGTCCAGCTGAAGGTATAGTCCAGCTACCCGAACACCCCCTAATCCAGGACTCCCTCAGCTATCAATGCCACTTTTATTGAAATAAAAGATGCAAAACATTGTTCTAAATAACAGCAAGCAAATACTAACTGTCGGGGGTGTCTGATCCCTCGCACACCTATGGGGATCGGTGGACCGAGCCACTTGTGGTTCGGCAAGGGGCAGTGGATGCACAAAGAGCAGATCGAGGCGAAACACACGAGCGAGACAATCGATTTACCCAGGTTCGGGCCGCACGGATGCGTAAAATCCTACTCCTGCTTTGGTGGTTGTATTGAGTTCTTGCTCGGGAGCGGCGAGTGTTACAGTACACTCAAGCAGCTGGCGAGTTCGAGCGTGAGAATGGCCGTCCTCCCCTACTGTTGCTCATGGGCCTCCTTTTATATGTCTAAGGGGTCACCGACACGTGGCAACAGAGGTAAGGGTAAAAATGTAAAAGGGGTGGTACTTGGCTCCACCGCCTACATGTCGCATCCTACCTAACTCTGACGGCAGGGGACAAGGGCATTAAATGCCCGTCTGTGTCACCTTGACGGCCCAGAGAGGGACCGCCAGGAACGCCACCGTTTGCCACGACGGCTCCTTGTCAGCGCCTGCTTGCCACCGCATGCCCCCGGCTGCACAGCCTCCCGCCACGTGCGCCAGGAATGGTCCCAGGGTGACACGTTGGTGGGTGAGCTGGAGCACGGGCTGCGGGGTAGTAGCTTGTCGCGGCAAGCGCCTTGCCGCGGATGTTGCCTTGTCGGGTCCGGGAGCTTGTCGCTCACCGGGTCTTGTCGGGGCGCGCGGTGCGCCGCAGCGATCTTCTTGTGATGCTTGGGTTGGTCTTCCCGGCAAGCTCCTCTTGCCGGGGTCTTGTCTCCTTCCCGGCAAGCTCCTCTTGCCAGGGCCTTGTTCTCTTCCCGGTAAGCTTCTCTTGCCAGGGCCTTGCTTTTGCTCTTGGATACTTTGTTCTTGAGTGGCTCCAAAGGAACCACGGAGGGTCTTGGCGGTCGCCCGGCAAGCCTTGCCGCGGGTCGCTGCGACTTCCCGTGCACAAGTTCGGGATACTAAGGTACCCCTACTTTAGTACACCGACAGGAGCCCCCGGGCCTGGGCCATACAAGGTGCCGAGCGCTGTTGGGCCAGGCCCAAAATAGTGCACGGGAACACGCGGCCTAGGGCACGCCATAACCCACTACGCACCCACCGCGCCCTCCACGAACGGCACGCGTCAAATGCGGCGTCGTGGGAGAGACCGTGGCCGGTTTTCGAGGTGCCCACTCCCCACGATCACGGGGCGGGGAGAGGCCGCCCCATCCGTCGCCTCAGTTCTGCACGCCTGCCACGCGGCTCCCATGCACTTGGGGCCGCGGACGGCGGAGGCGGGAAACGGGGCCGTCGTGGGTCGAGGCAGCAGGCCGGCCCTAGCTCCCTGTCTTCCCACGTCTTGGTTCGCTGAGCGGGGCGGTCGAGCCCCCACCTCGCTCCTTTATAAAGAGTGGGAGGGGAGGACGGAAGCCTGCATTCTCTCGTCATCTCCTCCCTTCAGCTTCTGCTCCCCTTTCTCCCATTCGCCATGGAGAAAGGGAACCCAGGTCCTTCATCTGTGGCGGCGAGGGTTGCCGCCAGACAGCGCCTCCCTCCCTCTCCCGCACCCGTGGTGGCGGAGCCAGCCGCAAGGGGAAGAGGGAGGGGGCGAGGTCGTGGACGTGGTTGAGAACGAGGCCGCGGTGCTCGGGGAAGAGGTGGGCGAGACGGCGCGTCGGCTTCGCCTCCGCCGGCAGCTCTTCTTCCCGCGGTGGGCCATGCTGGGGACGACCCTTGCGAGTTCTTTGTCAGGCTGCGCCGGGCGCCTCGTCGTCGCCTCCGGTTCCCAGATCCGTTTGCGGAAGTGGTGGAGTTGGACCCGCCCGAGACGCTGAGGTTGCACATGAGGGGCTGTGGAATCAGCGGCACGCGAGTCCGCGTCGAATTCCCAGCCCCCGGTGTGATGTACCTAGGCCAAGGGTGGAAGACGTTCGCCCGCATCCACATCTTGACGCCGGGGCTGACCCTCCACTTTAAGTTGGTGGAGGGCGATCTCCTCTCCGTCAAGGTCTTCGGGTGCTTCGGCGTCCGGGCCCGGTGCTGCGTAGAGAGCTCCTCCGATAGCGAAGGCTCCTCCTCGAGCAAGAGTGACGAGGAGGGGAGCGATAGCGACGACGAGGGGAGCGGGCGGCAAGATGGCGGGTCTGACTAGGTGTCGGGCGCCGCTTCGTGCGGCACCGGCAACCCCATCATTGGTGTCGCTGGCTCCTTGAACTCCCTGGGGGCGTCTCCTTGGGCGGCTCGCGTAGGGAGGCTGCGGAAGAGGAAGAGGGGCCGGCGGCAGGGCCGTCAGGTCGGAGTATGATGGCGTGGTGCCCTCGACAGCGTGCTGACGTCCTGCCGCCTCGTCTTCGAGCCCTCTTCCGACGCCGCCATCACCGTCCAGCCTTGACGGCCCCCGGGATGTTCTCTTGGTGTCTTCTGGCACCCGTAGTTCGCCTAGGTGCTCCTTTTGCCCTTCTCGCCTCCTTGACCTACCTCCTGAAAAGAGGGACAGGAAAAGGATTACGGGCATCTTATCTTTTTAATTTGTAAGCCTTTGGGCTTTAGCTGCATTTAAAACTTGTAATCCTCTCTTTCATGTTTTTCATTCTCTATGGACTGTACCTATGTGGAATGTTTTTAATGAAAAGGGGATGTTTGCCGGGTCATTTGTCTTGCGGGTAGAACCCATGCCAAGGAGCAAATCCTTGGTATCTTTCAGATAGACACTCCTTCCCCGACAACAGGCCCTGCCGGCTCCCCACGTCGCTCGACCTTTCTCACGCCTTTGGCGGAGGCAGGGACGAGGCGGGTGTGGCCCCTCGTTTCTTCCCTTTGCTGCCGCGACTACGACCAAAACTTGGCCCTGGGACCCTAGGGACCAGAGCTAGGGGAGCACGGTGGCTTTCGGGAAGAAATGAGGCTTCGTATTCCCAGTCCAAAAGAGAATGCATGAAGAGGGATGAAAAACTTATCTGAGATTGCAGCCCCCGGCAACCCTGGCTTGCCGTTGGCGAACCTTGGTGCTTGCAGCCCCCGGCAATACTGACTTGCCGGGGTCTACATGCCGGCGCGTCCTTCTTCTCTTTTTCGTCCTTGTGCGGTCCGGCAAGGATATGCAAGTCCTGTGAACCAAAGGAAACGAAGGCAAAGGGAAAGGACGCACACTAGACCTCTAAGTTAGGGGTTAGCTGCTGTTAGGCACTATCAACCCTAACCGAGGACTCGACTTGACCTAGCATGCATGCTGTAACTCTGGGCGCCAGCGCTTCATTATCTTCTGCTCAGGGTCTGCGCCTGGCTTTGTACAAAGGATTACATGCAACAGCGGCGAGACTTGTACAAAAGGGTGGTTGCCGAACAGGGTCCGATAACCGCGCCTTACGGGTAAAACTTACGAAGAAGCTCGATATTCCAGGAGTTGCTCACTGGTACGCCATCTTCGATCTCCAGGCGGACAGCGCCAGGCCTGGTGACTCGTTTCACCCGATAAGGGCCTTCCCACTTCGGCATCAACTTGTTTGAATTCTTGGCGGACTGAATGCGCCGAAGAACAAGGTCGCCTTCCTTGAGACTCCTGGCGTTAACTTTGCGGCTATGATAGCGGCGCAAAGCTTGCTGGTAGGGAGCGGCTCGCACAGCAGCCTGGAGACGATCTTCCTCAAGGAGTAGCGCGTCATCTTGCCGCAGCCGCTCTTGCTCAAGCTCATCATAAGCGAGCACTCGAGGTGGCCCGTATACGAGTTCTGTGGGGATAACTGCCTCCGCTCCATAGACTAGAACGAAGGGTGTCTGCCCGGTGGCTCGATTTGGCGTCGTCCTAATCGACCAAAGAACCGCCGGCAGCTCCTCGGTCCAGTTGCGTCCGCGCTTGTGCAGCCTGTCAAAACTTCTGGTCTTGAGCCCGCGCAGCACTTCAGCATTTGCCCTCTCCGATTGATCGTTGCTTCTCGGATGAGAAACAGAAGCGAAGCAGACCTTGGTGCCAAGATCTTGGACGTACTGCATGAAGGCGCGGCTCGTAAATTGTGTGCCGTTGTCGGTAATTATCCTGTTAGGGATTCCGAAATGGCAAACAATCGACCTGAAGAATTTGATCGCGGACTGCGCCGTCACCTTCCTCACTGGTTCCACTTCCGGCCACTTTGTGAACTTGTCGATTGCAATGTGCAAGTACTCAAAGCCCCCGACTGCTCAGGGGAAGGGGCCGAGGATGTCGAGCCCCCAGACCGAAAATGGCCAGGATAAAGGGATCGTCTGGAGAGCTTGAGCTGGCTGGTGTATCTGCTTGGAATGGAACTGGCATGCTTCACACTTGGTTACTTGTGCAGTTGCATCCTGGAGGGCTGTCGGCCAGAAGAAGCCTTGCCGGAATGCTTTCCCGACAAGAGCTCTTGCGCCAATGTGGTGACCACATATGCCTCCGTGTATCTCTGCCAACAGCTTCTGTACGTCTTCCCGGGGAATGCACTTCAATTTCACACCGTTGAGTCTTCTTCTGGACAGTGTGTCGTCGACAAACTGGTACATACTAGACTGCCGGGCTACTCTTTCTGCTTCTTCTGGTTCTTCGGGAAGTTCTCCTGTCTGAAGGAAACGGACAATCTGCTGCGCCCATGTTGGAGCCTGTGGCTCGACAACAAGGACTAAAGGCACATCTGCTGCTGCGGGAACGTCCGCTTCTACGGCAAGAGCTTGCGGCTCTGCCGGAGCTTAACGTTCCCCGGCAAGCTTGCCGGAGCAGAGCTTGCCGGGAGTGTCTGCTGCAACGGAACAAACCCCGGGGTTTGCCAGAGTAGACTGCTCCTCAGCACTCTTGGCATCGACCTTGGGGACCTTCTTGGCGGCGGCTTCGGGGAGCTCTGCCAGAAGATTGTCACTGGAGATCAACTTCCTCTTCTTGCTCTGCCCAGTTGATGGTGTTACGGATGGCTGAGTTAGCTTGAGCACAAAGATCCCTGGTTCCACAGGTAACTTAAGCACTGCGCACTTTGACAGGCCGTCGGCAATGTCCTTCTTGGTTCTTGGAACATGTTCCATTTGCAGGCCGTCAAAGCGCTCTTCCAGCTTCCTCACTTCATCAACGTAAGCTTCCATCAACGGACTCTGGTAATCCTTGTTGACTTGGCGGATGACAAGCTGCGAGTCACCCCTGATAATGAGCTTCTTAATCCCAAGTTCTGCCGCGATCCTGAGACCGGCAAGCAAGCCCTCATACTCCGCAGTATTGTTTGTCGCTTGCTCCTTGGGAAAGTGCATCTGGACTATGTACTTGAGGTGCTCTCTGGTGGGTGCGACAAGCAGTACACCAGCACCGGCGCCTTGCAGCGAGAAGGCACCGTCAAAGTACATAAGCCACTCTTTGCTTGCTTCCTTGGCGGGGATGCTCGTCTCCGGAATTTCTTCGTCTGGAGTTGGTGTCCACTCTGCTATGAACTCTGCCAATGCTCTGCTCTGGATTGTTGATGTACTCTCAAACTTGAGGCCAAAGCTTGACAGTTCTAGTGCCCACTCGACAATCCTGCCTGTTGCCTCTGGATTTTGCAATATCCTCTTCAGCGGAAAGCGAGTGACCACTGTGATCTCATGTGCTTGGAAGTAATGGCGCAGCTTTCTCGAGGCCATGAGAAGGCCGAAAAGCAGCTTCTGCACACCAGGGTACCTTGACCTAGCCCCCTGTAAAAGGGAGCTAACAAAGTAGACTGGGCGCTGCACCATTTTCTTCTGTATTTCCTCTTGCATCTGCGCAGATCCTTGCTTGTCGGGACCAGAGCTTGCCGGGGAAGCCCCCTGCTTGTTGCTGGATGTGTTTGCCGCGGCCGCTGGCTCGTCGGCCTCCCTTTCCGCTACTAGCGCAGCACTAACCACTTGATTGGTTGCCGCTATGTACAACAGCAACTTCTCCTGTGGATTAGGTGCGACGAGTGTTGGAGTGGAGGACAGGTATCTCTTCAGGTCTTGTAGCGCAGCCTCCGCTTCCGGAGTCCATCTCATTGGACCTGCCCTTTTCAAAATTTTGAAAAAGGGCAGGGCGCGCTCAGCAGACCGAGAGATAAACCTGCTGAGAGCAGCTACGCAACCGGCAAGCTTCCGTACATCCTTGACGCGCCTTGGTGCTTCGATCTGCTCAATGGCCCTGATCTTGTCGGGGTTGGCTTCGATTCCCCGCTGAGACACAAAGAACCCGAGAAGCTTGCCGGAAGGGACTCCAAACACACACTTCTCGGGGTTGAGCTTGAGGTTGACCTTGAGCAGATTTGCAAAAGTCTCTTCTAAATCTTGGATCAGAGTTGCCCTGTCTCTGCTTTTGACCACTATAGAATCCATGTAAGCTTCTACATTTCTGTGTATCTATGGCTTCAAAGCAATGTGGACTACTCTGGCAAATGTTGAACCAGCATTCTTTAATCCGAAAGGCATCCGTACGAATCAGTACGTGCCACATGGAGTAATGAATGCGGTTTTCTCCTCATCCTCTTCTGCCATGAAGATCTGATGATATCCTGAATATGCATCAAGAAATGAAAGCAGCTCACATCCGGCTGTGGAGTCAACAATCTGGTCAATGCGCGGCAAGGGAAATGGATCTTTGGGACATGCTTTATTAACATCGGTGAAGTCAATACAAAGCCTCCACTTCCCGTTTGCCTTGCGCACTACAACCGGATTGGCCAACCACGTTGGATGGAGCACCCCTCTGACAAGGCCTGCTGCTTCCAACTTCTTGATTTCTTCTGCTATGAACTCTTGGCGTTCCACCGCCTGCTTCCTGACTTTCTGCTTGACCGGCCGCGCATGAGGACAAACGGCAAGGTGGTGCTCAATTACCTTCCTGGGAACACCGGGGATGTCAGACGGTTGCCATGCAAACACGTCGACATTCGCCCGCAGGAAAGTAACGAGCGCGCTTTCCTATTTAGGGTCAAGCATGGCACTGATGGTGAAGGTACCACCAGTGCCGTCCTCCTTGGCGGACACCTTCTTGGTAAGTGGTGGAGCTGCCATCACCTTCTTGCTCTTACTTGTGGAGCTCGATGGTGCGTCCTCGACAGCAGCGCAGCACTCCGAAGAGGTGCGCTTGCCGGAGTAGGCATCAGAGCACTCGCCGGACTTGGTCTTCTTCTTGCTGGTGGAGCTCGATGGTGCGTCCTCGACGACAGCACGGCACTCCAAAGAGGCGCGCTTGCCAGAGTGGGCTCCAGAACTCTTGCCGGACTTGGTCTTCTTCCCCCCGGGAGCTTTAGCGGCAAGTGTCTCGCGGTCTGTCGCAGCAGCTGCTTCCCGGTAGATCCTGTCGGCGCAGATAAGGGCATCCTTCTTGTCGCCAGGGACAGAGATGATGCTTATCGGGCCCGGCCTCTTGAGCATGTTGTATGCAAAGTGAGAGGCCGCCATGAACTTGGCGAGTGCGGGACGGCCGAGTATGCCATTGTAGGGCAATGGGAAATCGGCAACGTCGAAGGTGACCCTCTCAGTCCTGAAGTTGATCTCGCTGCCGAATGTTACCGACAACGTGACCTTCCCTTTCGGCTTGCTCCTTCCCGGGTTAATTCCTTGGAATGTACCGGTTTCTTCGAACTCGCTGTCGGGGATCTGGAGTCTCTGGAGTACAGCGGAGGAGATCAGATTTAGGTCGACCCTGCCGTCAACTAACATCTTGGTGACCTTGAGGTTGCGTATGGTTGGTGAAACCAACAGAGGCAAGCACCCGACCGTAGTTGTGCGATCAGGGTGGTCTTCAATGTCAAAGATGATAGGCGTGCTGGACCACTTCAGAAGTTTGCGTGATTCGACAGGTGGCTCTGCCGCATTAACTTCCCGGAGCCACTGTTTGAGTTGGCGGTGGGAAGTATGCAGAGAAGCGCCACCGTCAACACACAAGACTTCTGTAGCCTTCTGAAACTCCTGCTCGCTGTTCTCAACATCATCCATGTCTTTGTCTTCGTCTTCGTCTTCGTCCTTGTCGTGGCCACGGGGAGGTCTGTCTCCTTGCCGCTGCTTGGCCTTGCCGCGGCTTCCTCCCTGGCCAGCGCGCTTCTTGCCGGCTTCTCCACCGCCTCCTTGGGCTCTCTCCTTGTCGCGCCGCTCGTACTCAGCTCTCTGTTGCTGGACAAGCTGCTCGACTCTCTTGCAGTTTTGGAGGTCATGGCCCTTGGTGCGGTGGATCTTGCAGTACTGCTTGTCGGAGCTGCCCTGCTTGTCGGCGGCCGCCACAGCCTGGCAGTTGGTGCACGCGGCAACCTCCTTGCCGGAGCTGCCAACTTTGGCCTGCTTGGTGGGGGCGTCATCGCCGGACTGCTCAACGACCAGTACCTCTTTGCCACTCTTCTTCCTATTGCGCCTCCGGTTTTTCCTTGCCGGGGCGGCATCCTCACCGTCAGATCCGCCTGCTCCAGCATCTTCTCCGGGGAGTTTCCTCCCTTCTTCAGCGCGCGCGCACTTGTCGGCCAGGGCGTACAGCTCGCTAACGTCTCTGATCCTGCTCATCGCCATCTCCTCCTGCATCCGGCGGTTACGTACGTTCTGATGGAACGCGCTGATAACCGCGGCGGGGTGGTTGTCTGGGATGTTGCGCTGCACGCGGCTGAATCTCTGGATATACTTGCGCAGGGGTGCTCCTTCCTTCTGGGCAAGCAGATGGAGGTCACTCTCTTGGCCATGTGGTTTGTGGCCGCCTGTAAAGGCGTCGACAAACTGATGGCACAAATCCGCCCAAGAGGATATGGAGTTGTCCGGCAAGTGCATGAGCCAGGATCTGACTTCGGGCTTGAGCACGAGCGGGAAGTAGTTGGCAAGGACCTTGTCATCTCGCCCCCCGGCAGCTTGCACCGCAATGGTGTAGATGCTGAGGAACTCAGACGGGTGCGACTTGCCGTCGTACTTCTCCGGCACGTCTGGCTTGAAATGCTTCTGGTTGGGCCACTGGACTTGCCGCAGCTCTCGGGTGAACGCAGGACAACCTGCCGCGTACGGCAAGTTACCTGGTTCTTCGGGTGCATGCACGTCAACAGAGGGCCCAGCGTGCAGGTCTGATTGACGCCGCGCTTCTCTTCGGTGCTCGATGCGTGTTAGAGCGTCTTCTTGCTGTCTCTCATGAAGAACTTGGCGTTGATCGCGACGAGCTCGTGGATCTGACGACGCGGTGGAGTAGCTGTCGAGGTGGATCCGGTGAGTCGGCGATCTCGGCCTTCGGGGCTGAGAGTGCACAGTGGCTGCACCCTCGCCGGTCCTGTCGCCACCGGCTCGCGCCTGGCTGACTTGCCGCGGCAGCGATGCGCTCGGCTGCCGTGGGTTGTCGCCGTTGGCGAAGCCGATGAGGCTCTGGATAGTGTCCCTCCAGTCATCGATCTTCTCTGGCGCCGGAGGGTAGTCTAGGAGTAGTTGGGCACGCGCCAACGCTTCCGCCAGAGTGGCAGGCGGCGGCAGCGAACGGTGCGAGGAGCGAGATATGCTCGGACTTCTAACCGCGTTAGAAGGAGAAACATCTCGTCCAAGCGAATGCACCGCGCTCGCGCCAGCAGGTTGGCGTGCATGCGGGTCTTGGGCACCCCGGGATCCGCCAGCTTGATCTTGGCCCAGCAGGCGTATGGTACCATGGGTACCATGAAGCTGCTGGTCCCGCGCCTCCTGGGACGGGCGCGGTGCGTGTACGGACGCCGAAGTCTTGGAGTGCGCGCGGTCGTTGTGGGAGGTGACCGCGCCGCTGACGTGTGGCGCGACCTGGTCCTTGGACTTGGCAGCGCCATGGGTCTCCCCGTCGGCGCCCGCTCTTCCGCCGGCGTCTACCCCACCAGCCGTGCACCCCGGCGATGGTGGGTTCGGCGCAGACGGAGCAGCTGCTTCCGAAGCCTTCTTCTTCGGCGGCATGTTGACGAAGACGGTGAGGATTCGGCACGCGCGAACGCCGGATCAGGTTCGCACAACCTCAACGCGCCCCCTACCTGGCGCGCCAAAGATGTCGGGGGTGTCTGATCCCTCGCACACCTATGGGGATCGGCGGACCGAGCCCCTTGTGGTTCGGCAGGGGGCGGTGGATGCACAAAGAGCAGATCGAGGCGAAACACACGAGCGAGACAATCGATTTACCCAGGTCCGGGCCGCACGGATGCATAAAACCCTACTCCTGCTTTGGTGGTTGTATTGAATTCTTGCTCGGGAGCGGCGAGTGCTACAGTACACTCAAGCAGCTGGCGAGTCCGAGCGTGAGAATGGCCGTCCTCCCCTACTGTTGCGCATGGGCCTCCTTTTATATGTCTAAGGGGTCACCGACATGTGGCAACAGAGGTAAGGGTAAAAATGTAAAAGGGGTGGTAGTTGGCTCCACCGCCTACATGTCGCATCCTACCTAACTCTGACGGCAGGGGACAAGGGCATTAAATGTCCGTCTGTGTCACCTTGATGGCCCAGAGTGGGACTGCCAGGAACGCCACCGTTTGCCACGACGGCTCCTTGTCAGCGCCTGCTTGCCACCGCATGCCCCCGGCTGCACAGCCTCCCGCCACGTGCGCCAGGAATGGTCCTAGGGCGACACGTTGGTGGGTGAGCTGGAGCACGGGCTGCGGGGTAGTAGCTTGTCGCGGCAAGCGCCTTGCCGCGGATGTTGCCTTGTCGGGTCCGGGAGCTTGTCGCTCACCGGGTCTTGTCGGGGCGCGCGGTGCGCCGCAGCGATCTTCTTGTGATGCTTGGGTTGCTCTTCCCGGCAAGCTCCTCTTGCCGGGGTCTTGTCTCCTTCCCGGCAAGCTCCTCTTGCCGGGGCCTTTTTCTCTTCCCGACAAGCTTCTCTTGCCGGGGCCTTGCTTTTGCTCTTGGATACTTTGTTCTTGAGTGGCTCCAAAGGAACCACGGAGGGTCTTGGCGGTCGCCTGGCAAGCCTTGCCGCGGGTCGCTGCGACTGCCCGTGCACAAGTTCAGGATACTAAGGTACCCCTACTTTAGTACACCGACACTAACAAAATAAATTGACGCTCCAAGCAAAACACATATCATGTGGTGAATAAAAATATAGCTCCAAGTAAAGTTACCGATGAACGAAGACGAAAGAGATGATGCCTTCCGGGGCATCCCCAAGCTTAGGCTCTTGGCTATCCTTGAATATTACCTTGGGGTGCCTTGGTAATCCCCAAGCTTAGCCTCTTTCCACTCCTTATTCCATAGTCCATCGAATCCTTACCCAAAACTTGAAAACTTCACAACACAAAACTTAACAGAAAACTCGTAAGCTCCGTTAGTATAAGAAAATAAATCACCACTTCAAGGTACTGTAATTAACTCATTCTTTATTTATATTGGTGTTAAACCTAATTTATTCCAACTTCTCTATGGTTTATAAACTCTTTTACTAACCATAGATTCATTAAAATAAGCAAAGAACACACGAAAAACAGAATCTGTCAAAAACAGAACAGTCTGTAGTAATCTGGATCAAACATATACTTCTGGAACTCATAAAATTCTCAAATAAATTTCTGGACCTGAGGAATTTATCTATTAATCATCTTCAAATATAATTAACTAAATAGCACTCTCCGAATAAAAATTGCAGCAATTCTCGTGAGCGCTAAAGTTTCTGTTTTTTACAGCATGATTGCAAAGACTTCCCCCAAGTCTTCCCACAGGTTCTACTTGGCACAAAAACTAATTAAAAGCATAAAAGCACATCTAAACAGAGGCTGGATTAATTATTTATTACTAAACAGGAACAAAAAGTAAGGGACAAAAATAAAATTGGGTTGCCTCCCAATAAGCGCTATCGTTTAACGCCCCTAGCTAGGCATGATGATTTCAATGATGCTCACATAAAGGATAAAAATTGAAACATAAAGAGAGCATCTTGAAGAATATGACTAGCACATTTAAGTCTAACCCACTTCCTATGCATAGGGATTTTGTGAGCAAACAACTTGTGGGAACAATAATCAACTAGCATAGGAGGGCAAAACAAGCATAACTTCAAAACTTTAAGCACATAGAGAGGAAACTTGATATTATTGCAATTCCTACAAGCATATATTCCTCCCTCATAATAATTTTCAGTAGCATCATGAATGAATTCAACAATATAACCAGCACCTAAAGCATTCTTTTCATGATCTATAAGCATAGAAATTTTATTACTCTCCACACAAGCAAAATTCTTCTCATTAATAGTAGTGGGAGCAAACTCAACAAAGTAACTATCATGGGATTGAAAATTGAAATCAAGATGACAAGTTTCATTATTATTATTATTATTATTTAAAGCATATGTGTCATCACAATAATCATCATAGATAGGAGGCATGCTTTCATCATAATAAATTTGCTCATCAAAACTTGGGGGACAAAAAATATCATCTTCATCAAACATAGCTTCCCCAAGCTTGTGGCTTTGCATATCATTAGCATCGTGGATATTCAAGGAATTCATACTAACAACATTGCAATCATGCTCATCATTCAAATATTTAGTACCAAATATTTTAATGCATTCTTCTTCTAACACTTTGGCACAGTTTTCCTTTCCATCATACTCACGAAAGATATTAAAAAGATGAAGCGTATGAGGCAAACTTAATTCCATTTTTTGTAATTTTCTTTTATAAACAAGAAACTAAAAGACTCGATTGCAAGATCTAAAGATATACCTTCAAGCACTCACCTCCCCGGAAACGGCGCCAGAAAAGAGCTTGATGTCTACTACACAACCTTCTTCTTGTAGACGTTGTTGGGCCTCCAAGTGCAGAGGTTTGTAGGACAGTAGGAAATTTCCCTCAAGTGGATGACCTAAGGTTTATCAATCCATAGGAGGCGTAGGATGAAGATGGTCTCTCTAAAGAAACCCTGCAATCAAATAATAAAGAGTCTCTTGTGTCCCCAACACACCCAATACAATGGTAAATTGTATAGGTGCACTAGTTCGGCGAAGAGATGGTGATACAAGTGGTATATGGATGGTAGATAAAGGTTTTTGTAATATGAAAATATAAAAACAGCAAGGTAACTAATGATAAAAGTGAGCGTAAACGGTATTGCAATGGGTTGAAACAAGGCCTAGGTTTCATACTTTCACTAGTGCAAGTTCTCTCAACAATAATAGCATAATTGGATCACATAACTATCCCTCAACATGCCACAAAGAGTCACTCCAAAGTCACTAATTGCGGAGAACAAACGAAGAGATTATGGTAGGGTACGAAACCACCTCAAAGTTATTCTTTCCAATTATCCGTTGGGCTATTCCTATAAGTGTCACAAACAGCCCTAGAGTTCGTACTAGAATAACACCTTAAGACACAAATCAACCAAAACCCTAATGTCACCTAGATACTCCAATGTCACCTCAAGTATCCATGGGTATGATTATACGATATGCGTCACACAATCTCATATTCATCTATTCAACCAACACATAGGACCTCAAAGATTGCCCCAAAGTTTCTACTGGAGAATCATGACAAAAACGTGTGCCAACCCCTATGCATAGGTTCATGGGAGGAACCCGCAAGTTGGTCACCAAAACATACATCAAGTGAATCACGTGATATCCCATTGTCACCACATATACGCACGGCAAGACATACATCAAGTGTTCTCAAATCTTTAAAGACTCAATCCGATAAGATAACTTCAAAGGGGAAACTCAATCAATTACAAGAGAGTAGAGGGGGGAAGAAACATCATAGGATCCAAATATAATAGCAAAGCTCGTGATACATCAAGATCGTATCACCTCAAGAACACGAGAGAGAGAGAGATCAAACACATAGCTACTTGTACATACCCTCAGCCCCGAGGGAGAACTACTCCCTCCTCGTCATGGAGAGCACCGGGATGATGAAGATGGCCACCGGAGAGGGATTCCCCCTCCGGTAGGGTGCCGGAACGGGTCTAGATTGGCTTTCGGTGGCTACGGAGGCTTCTGGTGGCGGAACTCCCGATCTATTGTGCTCCCTGATCGTTTTAGGGTATATGGACATGTATAGGTGGAAGAAGTACGTTAGGGGAGCCACGAGGGGCCCACGAGGGTGGAGGGCGCGCCCAGGGGGTGGGCGCGCCCCCTGCCTCGTGGCTTCCTCGTTGACCCCCTTACGTGCACTCCAAGTCTTCTGGGTTTCTTCTGGTCCAAAAATAAGTTACGTGAAGTTTCAGGTCAATTGGTCTCCGTTTGATTTTCCTTTTCTGCGATACTCTAAAACAAGGAAAAATAGAAACTGGGACTGGGCTCTGGGTTAATAGGTTAGTCCCAAAAATAATATAAAAGTGTTTAATAAAGCCCATAAACATCCAAAACAGATAATATAATAGCATGGAACAATCAAAAATTATAGATACGTTGGAGACGTATCAGGAGCTTTGAGCAAAGAGATCGAAAATGGCAGCAAGATGAGCTAGAACACGGGTTTGAGCTATGGGAGGATTTTTCTGGAGGAAGACAAAGTGAGAGGGTGCTGGAGTAAATGGAGGGGGTCCACATGGGGCCCACGAGGTAGGGGGCGTGCCCCAGGGGGGTGGGCGCGCCCTGTGCCCTCATGGGCAAATGGTGTGGCCCCACTGGTGTGTTCTCAGTGCCAGAAATTCTTAAATATGTACAAAAATCATATTTCATTTTCAAGACATTTGGAGAACTTTTATTTTCGAGGTATTTTTATTGCAGGGATAATTCAGAAAACAGACAGAAAATAATATTTTTGCTCTATTTAATCTAAATAACAGAAAGTAAAAGGAGGGTACAGAGAGTTGTGCTTTCTAACTTTAATCAAAAGGAATTCACAAACAAGGTTGATCAAGTCTTGTTAACAAACTCTTTCCGAATAATATGAAACCGGAGAATTTTCGAATAACACTAGTGTAACGCCTTCGCTGCGGCTATATCTCCCACGTGTCGAAGCACGACTTAGAGGCATAACCGCTATGAAAGCAATGTCGCAAGTTAGGTAATCTTCACGACAACCCATGTAATGAATAACGGAATAAGAGGTACATAGCTGGCTTACAATCGCCACTTCACGCAATACATGAATAGAGCATAACACCATCCAGATACAAACAAGGTCCGACTACGGAACCAAAATAAAAGAAGACTACCCCAATGCTACACAGATCCCCGATCGACCCCAACTGGTCTCCACTACTGATCAAATAGAACGAAACAACAATATAGCATGCACGGATCAACAACAACAAGCTCGGCAAAATCGCTAAACATGTTAACAATCTGCCAGGAACATTTTTATAGCAAAAGTAGAGCTCGATTGACTCAAGCTAGGGTGCTCCATAAATGCAAACAAAGACATGGATGGATAGAGCACCACAATATCTACAAAACATCCTTACTGATCGTCCTCAAAAGACGCAAGGATCACTAGGAAACAACATGAACATATGGCATAAAAATAATGATAGGGCAAGGACTTAGTGAAATTCAAGTCCCTGAAATCAGCATCATTGAGTAAGCTACTTTGCATGCTTGTGCTAGTCACCACATAGATCACAAAAATACATGGCATACACCCTTGTAAAGATGGCATGGCATATAACAAAACACATGTAGAGCTCAGGATCATAGCATGCACACATTAATCATGGAAAAAATGACAAAAGTGCATTGCTGAAACAGATCTGAAACAATCCTCACATAGCCCTCTTTCAACAGCATTTCGGGAATCAAGATGAGCTCAAATGAAAATGATGCAATGAGATGAAATGATGTACTCGTCGAGACGAACATTTTGATATGCTACACGCATGAATCGGAGCCACGACGAGGAAGTTATGATGTGATGAAAAATGCATAAAATAACTGGGATCTGGGGACTTAGAAGAATTTCGACCTCTCGGGGAAAGTCAACGGGACGGAGGGATCTGGGACGACGAGATCCGGGACGCGGGGGTGGTGTTTGGTTGGGGGTGCTGGTGGATCTCATCCACCCAGCGTCCAGATCCGGCCGGAGTGGATCGAACTCCGGCGAGGTGCCGATCTCCGGCGAAGAGGGCGGCGAGCTCCGGTGATGTAGCAGCGGGGCGGCGCCGGAGGGTGACGCGGTGGAGCGGCGAGCTCCCACGGCGTAGAGGCAGAGGCGGGAGGCGGCCGTTGCCGGAGATGGGGGCGCGGCTCCGACGAAAGGCATGGCGGGGCCGAGCGGCACGGCTGCGCCGGCGATGGCAGTGAAGTCCGGCAAGCAGCGGGGTTGGCCGGCGTTGGAGAAGACGGCGCGACGACGCGGGCCGAGCGGCGGCGAGATCCGGGCTCGCGCGGGCCCTGGATGGGCTCCGCGGGCCGCGGCGAAGTGGGACGGTGCGGGCGCTGAGGTGGCGGGCGCTGATTGGCTGCGGCGGTGTGGAACGGTGACGTGTCGCGACAGGATTGGTGGAGGTGAGGGGGAAGGCGCGGTGGACACGTCTGGCGGCGGGACGGACATGTCCGGCTGCGGGAGGAGGACGAAGTTAGGGTTAGACTGCGCGAAAATTCGGGGAGAGCCACATATTTATAGGTAGAGGGAGCTAGGAGAGTCCAAATGAGGTGCGGTTTGCGGCCACGCGATCGTGATCGAACAATCTAGATGGTGGAGGAGGTTTAGGTGGGTTTTGGGCCACTTTGAAGGGGTGTTGGGCTGCAACACACACGAGGCCTTCTCGGTTCCTCGGTTAACCGTTGGAGTATCAAACGAAGTCCAAATGGTACGAAACTTGATAGGCGGTCTACCGGTAGTAAACCAAGGCCGCATGGAAAGTCTCGGTCCAATCCAAAAATGTTTAACACCCGCACATGAAAAGAGGTAGAAAGGGACACCGGGTGACATAGGAGCGCCGGATTGCAAAACGGACAACGGGGAAAATGCTCGGATGCATGAGACGAACATGTATGCAAATGAAATGCACATGATGACATGATATGAGATGCAGGACACGCAAGCAATGACAAGGCAACAACAGCGAAAAATTGGAAGACACCTGGCACAGGTCTCGGGGCGTTACAAAACTCCACCACTACGAGAGGATCTCGTCCCGAGATCTAGAATGGCACCGGAGGGACAACGGAAGAGAAAGAGGAGAGGTAAAACTAAGTTGCTTCTTTCACAAACGAGTGAAACCACGAACCTTGAGAGAGTCGAACAAATTGAAAAGAAAGAAAGCAACGGAGGTGAATGACATTGAAAATCACTCCATTAGAAAAGAGGAACAAGGAAGAACAAATTCGGGAAGCACTCCGGTTAAAAGGATAAGCACGAAAAGAACACGATCCTGACAAAACAAGAAGATGGGTTGAAGAGAGCAACATCACAATGCCTCCGGAACAAAAGAATGGAAGATAGATGATTGAAATAGGAGGATGGAGAAGAAAAAGCCAACATCTGTCACAAAAGAGCTTGAAAGGCATACTTAGGAGAAGGGTCGAACGGAGTTGTTGGAAAACCAACAACGAAAAGAGTAAGCTTGTTGTGGGCTTATGGAAGACATCTCAAAATTATGAGGTGAAATTTTGCCACAAACGGAAACAATAGATTGGATTGAAGTGAAGAAGAAGATGAGAAACTATTTCACCGGGAGGATAAATGAAGAACTTGGGTCATTTATGAGCACCATAAATGGCAACAATCCCTAAGGAAAGCTTTAGGTGATATATAACCCAAGATAATTTCAATGAAGAGGTTGATGGATTTGAGATACTCATTCTTAACAACATGTGAATCATGAAACATGAACTCAAATTATCAAGAATGACTAAGTACCACTTTCAATGATATGCGTGAAAGAATTGCACTCCGGTATTGCAAGATGAAGAACACATGAGCTCCTCTGAAAAGAATCTCGATGAACACTTCGAAAAGGAATTAAATACTTGATGAACCATCAAGTAGAACCTTCATGAAGAACTCCGGTAACAAAAAGGATGATCAAACGGAAGGAAAGAGAAGTTGAAAACACAAGGTGAATCCTTGTACCGATTTAAATGAATCTCCGTGGTGAAATAATTGAAAAAGGTTGGAACTCCGGGAAAAAGAGAAGATGAAACAATTGAAATCAGGAATTTGATGAGCCTCTGAAATAGGGAATTGAGTTCACATGATGAAACAAGAATAAGAATTACATTATGCTTATCCTTCACCAATTAAATTGATGACAAGTAGCAGATTTGACATATTACTTATACTCGTAGAAAAAGATTAAGAGAGATATAGCGTCAACTTGGGAAGGTCTTCAATGAACCACCGGTAGGGTTGAAACAACGAATGAATTGATACAATAACAAAGGAAGAGAAATCTTGAACGAACCACCGTCAGAATTAAAATGAACAAAGAAAAGGTAAAGAAACACCGGGAAGAATTAGCAAATAAATGAAGATGCTTGAGAGAATTTAGATCCATGAGAACGAAGAGATCCCGAATTGATTAGAGAAAACTTGAACGAAGCACCGGTAAGATTTGGAGAAGGAGAGCTGAAAGGTAGAATGAATAAATCTTCTGAAATGATGGGCTTCATAGAAAACCAACTGAAATACTCTTGAAATGCTCCGGATGGGTGAAAAGAAATTCTCACAACCGAAACAATTATGAGAGGATGGCACGAAGCTAGAGCCATGAATCTTGAAGAGAATAGAGCAAGATTGAGAGAAAACTCTTCTTTGGTCTTCAAATGTTGAGAATACCAATGAGAAACACCACCATGAATTGTTGAGATACTCCGGGATGAAAATTAGAAAGGTTGAACCAACGATGAAAAGAATTTGAAAGATCTTGGAGAAAGACATTTGACTGATGATAACTCATCCTTACGTCAAACTTCAAAAGAATTTAGGATATCTCCGGGAAAACAAGAAGAGTCAGGTAAGATCCTGGGAAAAGACCTGTGGGTTAGGGCCCACTAAAAAGATACACCGTTGAACGATTTGAAGGAGAGATTGCACCAGTTGAATTAAATGGCTTGAATAAGATAGGACCTCAAAATAGCTTGAACGGATGCAAAGTGGAAACACGAATCTTTGAGATATCTTCAGCCCTCCAAAACAAAAGCATATCGAGAAGTGAAAGATTAAGAGGTACACTGGCACAAGAAAGCATTTGAAACAAGGAAAAGGATGTGAATCAACAAATCTTGAATTGAAACCACCAGAGAAGAAATAGAACGAAGAATAATAAACGCGAAGTTTCGTTAGTAACTTCCTGAGAATCACCAGATAAGAACATTGACGGAAAAATAATGGAGGGACTTCACAAGAATAAAATGGATGCTTGATTAAGAAATCTGAACCCTTGAAGAAAAAGGGGCGGGTGGGTGGTAAAACAAAGACAATGTGGAGACGGATGAAACAAACACCATTGACGAAGACTGAGATTGGCTCTTGCAAGTGTTGAAATGATCGGATCCACTTGAAGAGAAAACACGCCGGTTGAAAAGGATTGACATGACAGACTCGATGATCGAGAAGGATTAGTATTCACATCGGAGTATGAGAACACCGTTTAGGAAAGGTATGGAATCAACACTTGACTTCGAAGCAACTCGAATACCACAACTCAAAACAAAACAAAGGATTGGCTTGCAGAATAAGCCAGAACAAACATATGATAGAGATATCGTCCGAAGTTTTCGTGGTGGGGCCTACACGGGCTCGATCGTACAACACCATCATGTACAAGGCAGTGCACATGACATACGAAGCGTCCCCGAGTCGGCATAGCCAAGGACTCTTTAAGACACAACGAGACCACTGTAAAACCAACCGTGGATAGGTGGACCACTAGACGTCGAACCCCAATTTCATATCATACATCTGTCGGAAAGATATCCTAAGAGCTACTTGAATTCCGACTTATAAACTCCCGAAACTTTCCGGTTATGCAATCAGGTGTTGGGGATATAGGGGAAGCATAATATCTCACCCAAAACTAGCAAATCCTACATCCAGCTGTATCCATCCTTCAACACATAACCAATAAACCTTCAGAAATCATTTACCTCAAGCTTCAAAAATCATCCGTTATACGAGTTATGGCAATACTCCCGAACTCCCGCCCCAGTACTGGGTAGCGTCGAGGTTATCTCACCAACAACTGCATAAAAGAGATTTTCGATGTCGGCGAAACTCAAGTATTCCAGAATCTCAGCGATAAAATTGTGACGACAACACCTCGGAGCTCAACTCCCCGGGACACTGCCAAAACCCCTAAATGACAGGAGGCACCAAGAACAATGTTCTCGTCACAAAACCATCGGAACGACTCCAAGATACCCGTGCGATCCTAAAATTTTTTTAGTGAAATTTGAGAAGAGAAGTGTCAAAACTCTACGTCAGGATGTCTCACCAGAGCGACGAAGGGACTGAGGAGTAAAAAGAAGTCCTACTCTCTGATATATATAATTCCTAAATGACTCAAAACATTTTTCTAGACTCAACAACGCCAACGATTCGATCAAGCAGGGGGCTCCTAAGGTCGGGGAAGGCTCTGATACCAACTTGTAACGCCTTCGCTGCGGCTATATCTCCCACGTGTCGAAGCACGACTTAGAGGCATAACCGCTATGAAAGCAATGTCGCAAGTTAGGTAATCTTCACGACAACCCATGTAATGAATAACAGAATAAGAGGTACATAGCTGGCTTACAATCGCCACTTCACGCAATACATGAATAGACCATAACACCATCCAGATACAAACAAGGTCCGACTACGGAACCAAAATAAAAGAAGACTACCCCAATGCTACACAGATCCCCGATCGACCCCAACTGGTCTCCACTACTGATCAACTAGAACGAAACAACAATATAGCATGCACGGATCAACAACAACAATCTCGGCAAAATCGCTAAACATGTTAACAATCTGCCAGGAACATTTTTATAGCAAAAGTAGAGCTCGATTGACTCAAGCTAGGGTGCTCCATAAATGCAAACAAAGACATGGATGGATAGAGCACCACAATATCTACAAAACATCCTTACTGATCATCCTCAAAAGACGCAAGGATCACTAGGAAACAACATGAACATATGGCATAAAAATAATGACAGGGCAAGGACTTAGTGAAATTCTAAGTCCCTGAAATCAGCATCATTGAGTAAGCTACTTTGCATGCTTGTGCTAGTCACCACATAGATCACAAAAATACATGGCATACACCCCTGTAAAGATGGCATGACATATAACAAAACACATGTAGAGCTCGGGATCATAGCATGCACACATTAATCATGGAAAAAATGACAAAAGTGCATTGCTGAAACAGATCTGAAACAATCCTCACATAGCCCTCTTTCAAAAGCATTTCGGCATCAAGATGAGCTCAAATGAAAATGATGCGATGAGATGAAATGATGTACTCGTCGAGACGAACATTTTGATATGCTACACGCACGAATCGGAGCCACGATGAGGAAGTTATGATGTGATGAAAAATGCATAAAATAACTGGGATCTGGGGACTTAGAAGAATTTCGACCTCTCGGGCAAAGTCAACGGGACGGAGGGATCCGGGACGACGAGATCCGGGACGCGGGGGCGATGTTTGGTTGGGGGTGCTGGTGGATCTCATCCACCCCGCATCCAGATCCGACCGGAGTGGATCGAACTCCGGCGAGGTGCCGATCTCCGGTGAAGAGGGCGGCGAGCTCCGGTGATGTAGCAGCGGGGCGGCGTCGGAGGGTGACGCGGTGGAGCGGCAAGCTCCCGCGGCGTAGAGGCAGAGGCGGGAGGCGGCCGTTGCCGGAGATGTGGGCGCGGCTCCGGCGAAAGGCATGGTGGGGCCGAGCGGCGCGGCTGCGCTGGCGATGGCGGTGAAGTCCGGCGAGCAGCGGGGCCGGCCGACGTTGGAGAAGATGGCAGGACGACGCTGGTCAGGCGGCGGCGAGATCCGGGCTCGCGCGGGCCCTGGATGGGCTCCGCAGGCCGCGGCGAAGTGGGGCGGTGCGGGCGCTGAGGTGGCGGGCGCCGATTGGCTGCGGCGGCGGGGAAGGGTGACGTGTTGCGACAGGATTGGTGGAGGTGAGGTGGAAGGCGCGGTGGACACGTCCGGCGGCGGGATGGACATGTCCGGCTGTGGGAGGAGGACGAAGTTAGGGTTAGACTGCGCGAAAATTCGGGGAGAGCCACATATTTATAGGTAGAGGGAGCTAGGAGAGTCCAAATGAGGTGCGGCTTGCAGCCACACGATCGTGATCGAACGATCTAGATGATGGAGGAGGTTTAGGTGGGTTTCGGGCCACTTTGAAGGGGTGTTGGGCTGCAACACACACGAGGCCTTCTCGGTTCCTCGGTTAACCGTTGGAGTATCAAACGAAGTCCAAATGGTACGAAACTTGACAGACGGTCTACCGGTAGTAAACCAAGGCCGCATGGCAAGTCTTGGTCCAATCTGAAAATGTTTAACACCCGCATATGAAAAGAGGTAGAAAGGGACACCAGGTGACATAGGAGCGCCGGATTGCAAAACGGACAATAGGGAAAATGCTCGGATGCATGAGACGAACATGTATGCAAATGAAATGCACATGATGACATGATATGAGATGCATGACACGCAAGCAATGACAAGGCAACAATAGTGAAAAACTGGAAGACACCTGGCACATCGGTCTCGGGGCATTACAACTAGGTTACCTCAATAGGGATATGCATGTCCCCAACAATAAGAATATCATATTTCTTCTTGACAATAGGAAGAGGGAATTCAAAACCTCCAATAGTAATCGTTGAAATTTTTCCAATAGAATTGATACTATGGACTTGAGGTTGTTTCCTCGGAAACCGTACCGTATCCTCATTACCATTAACATGAAAAGTGGCATTGCCTTTGTTGCAATCAATGATAGCCCCTGCAATATTCAAAAAGGTTCTACTAAGGATAATCGACATATTATCGTCCTCGGGAATATCAAGAATAACAAAGTCCGTTAAAATAGTAATGTTTGCAACCACAACAGACACATCCTCACAGATACCGACAGGTATAGCAGTTGATTTATCGGCCATTTACAAACATATTTCAGTAGGTGTCAACTTATTCAAATCAAGTCTACGATATAAAGAGAGAGGCATAACACTAACACCGGCTCCAAGATCAGATAAATCAGTTTTAACATAGTTTCTTTTAATGGAGCATGGTATAGTTGGTACTCCGGGGTCTCCTAGTTTTTTTGGTATTCCACCTTTAAAAGTATAATTGGCAAGCATAGTGAAAATTTCAACTTCCGGCATCTTTCTTTTATTTGTAACAATATCTTTCATATACTTAGCATAAGGATTCATTTTAAGCATATCAGTCAAATGCATACACAAAAAGATAGGTCTAATCATTTCAGCAAAGTGCTCAAAATTCTCATCATCCTTTTTCTTGGATGGTTTAGGAGGATAAGGCATGGGTTTCAGAACCCATGGTTCTCTTTCTTTACCGTGCTTCCTAGCAATGAAGTCTCTTTTATCATAACGTTGGTTCTTTGATTGTGGGTTATCAAGATCAACAACAGGTTGAATCTCTACATCATTGTTATTGCTAGGTTGAGCATCAACATGAACATCATCATTATCACTAGGTTCATGTTCATTACCAGATTGTGTTTCAGCATCAGAAATAGAAATATCATTGGGATTCTCAGGTGTGTCAACAATAGGTTCACTAGAAGCATGCAAAGTCCTATCATTTTTCTTTTTCTTTTTCTTAGAAGGACTAGGTGCATCAACATTAGGTCTCTGAGAATCTTGCTCAACTCTCTTAGGGTGGCCCTCAGGATACAAAGGTTCCTGAGTCATTTTACCCCCTCTAGTCATAACTCTAACAACATTATCATTTTGCTTATTAATTCATTAAGAAAATCATCTTGTGCTTTAAGCACTTATTCTACCTGAGTGGTAACCATAGAAGCATGTTTACTAATAAGTTTAAGGTCACCTTTAACTCTAGACATATAATCACTCAAGTGTTCAACCATATAAGCATTACGTTTCAATTGTCTACCAACATAAGCATTGAAGTTTTCTTGTTTAACAATAAAATTATCAAACTCATCCAAGCATTGGCTAGCAGACTTATTACGAGGAATATCACCTTCATCAAATCTATACAGAGAATTTACCTTTACTACCTGTGTCGGGTTATTAAGACCATGTATTTCTTCAATAGGTGGTAAATTCTTAACATCTTCAGCTTTAATACCCTTTTCTTTCATAGATTTCTTTGCCTCTTGCATATCTTTAGGACTGAGAAATAGAATACCCCTTTTCTTCAGAGTTGGCTTAGGAGTTGGTTCAGGAAGTGTCCAATCATTATCGTTACTCAATATATTATTCAATAGCAATTCATCTTGCTCAACAGTTCTTTCCCTGAAAACACAACCAGCAGAACTATCCAAGTGGTCTCCGGAAGCATCGGTTAGTCCATTATAAAAGATATCAAGTATTTCATTTTTCTTCAGAGGATGACCAGGCAAAGCATTAAGTAATCGGAGAAGCCTCCCCCAAGCTTGTGGGAGACTCTCTTCTTCAATTTGCACAAAATTGTATATTTCCCTTAAGGCAGCTTGTTTCTTATGAGCGGGGAAATATTTAGCAGAGAAGTAATAAATCATATCCTAGGGACTATGCACACAACCAGGAGCAAGAGAATTAAACCATGTCTTAGTATCACCCTGTAATGAGAACGGAAATAACTTAAGGATATAGTAGTAACGAATTTTTTCCTCACGAGTGAATTGGGTGGCTATATCATTCAACTTAGTAAGATGTGCCACAATAGTTTCAGATTCATAGCCATAAAAAGGATCAGATTCAACCAAAGTAATTAACTCGGGATTGACAGAGAAATCATAATCCTTATCAGAAATACAAATAGGTGAAGTAGCAAAAGCAGGGTCATATTTCATTCTAGCATTCAAGGATTTTTCTTTCAGCTTAGCTAACAGTTTCTTAAGATCATATCTATCTTTGCAAGCAAAATGCTCTCAGTTTCTTCATCCATAACATAACCTCAGGCACATCAGGCAATTCATATCTAGGGGAGAATCTTCATCATCACTTCCATCAAAATTATTTGTTTCAATAATTCCATTTTTTCTAAACCTAGCAAGTTTTTCATCAAGAAATTCACCTAATGGCATGGTATTATCAAGTATAGAAGTAGTTTAATCATAAGAATCATGCATAGAAGAAGTGGCATAATCAATAACATGCGACATATCGGAATCAATAACAGGTGTAGGTGTCGCAAATTTACTCATAACAGAAGGTGAATCAACTGGAGAGCTAGATGGCAGTTCCTTACCCCCCTCGTAGTTGAGGAAAAAATCTTGGTTGTTTCATCTTTCAAGTTCCTCATAGTGATCAACAGATATAAATCCCAAGTGACTCAAAGAATAGAGCTATGCTCCCTGGCAACAACGCCAGAAAATAGTCTTGATAACCCACAAGTATAGGGGATCACAACAGTTTTCGAGGGTAGAGTATTCAACCCAAATTTATTGATTCGACACAAGGGGAGCCAAAGAATATTCTCAAGTATTAGCAGTTGAGTTGTCAATTCAACCACACCTAAAAGACTTAATATCTCCAACGAAGTATTTAGTAGCAAAGTAGTATGGAAGTAATGGTAACGGTGGCAAAACTAACAGTAGTAGTTTTTGTAGCAATCATAACAGTGGCAACGGAAAAGTAACTAAGCAAAGATCAATGTGTGAAAAGCTCGTAGGCAATGGATCAATGATTGATAATTATGTCAAATGTGATTCCTCATGAAACAGTTATAACATAGGGTGACACAGAAGTAGCTCCAGTTCATCAATGTAATGTAGGCATGTATTCCGAATATAGTCGTACATGCTTATGAAAAAGAACATGCATGACATCTTTTGTCCTACCCTCCCGTGGCAGCGGGGTCCTATTGGAAACTAAGGGATATTAAGGCCTACATTTAATAGAGTATCGGACCAAAGAATTAACACTTAGTGAATACATGAACTCCTCAAACTACGGTCATCACCGGTAAGTATCCCGATTATTGTCACTTCGGGGTTAACGGATCATAACACATAGTGGGTGACTATTGACTTACAAGATAGGATCAAGAACTCACATACATTCATGTAAACATAATAGGTTCAGATCTGAAATCATGGCACTCGGGCCCTAGTGACAAGCATAAAGCATAGCAAAGTCATAGCAACATCAATCTTAGAACATAATGGATACTGGGGATCAAACCCTAACAAAACTAACTCCATTACATGGTAAATCTCATCCAACCCATCACCGTCCAGCAAGCCTACAATGAGATTACTCACGCACGACGGTGAGCATCATGAAATTGGTGACGGAGGATGGTTCATGATGATGATGGCGACGGATGCCCCTCTCCGGAGCCCCGAACGGACTCGAGATCAGCCCTCCCGAGGAAGATTAGGCCTTGGCGGCGGCTCCGTATCGTAAAATATGATGAATCCTTCTCTCTGATTTTTTTCTCCCCGAAAGTGAATATATGGAGTTGGGGTTGAGGTCGGTGGAGTCCCAGGGGGCTCACGAGGCAGGGGGTTGCCTCCCAACAAGCGCAATTGTTTAACGCCCCTAGCTAGGCATATTGCATAGATCTAGGTATTGTCATCTTTAATATTTAATCCATAAGTAGCCCTCATAATAGATTCATATGGAAACTTAATTTTCTTTTTTGGAAAGTGTTACATGCCCTTCCTTAATGAAAATTGAAATCTAATGTTTCCTTCTTTCATATTGATAATTGTACCAATCGTTCTAAGGAAAGGTCTACCAAGTATAATAGGGCATGAAGGATTGCAATCTATATCAAGCATAATAAAATCTATGGGCACATAATTCCTATTTGCAATAATAAGAACATCATTAATCCTTCCCATAGGTTTCTTAATAGTGAATCTGCTAGATGCAAATTCAAAGAACAATCATCAATTTTATGGAAACCTAGCACATCATATAGAGTTTTTGGAATAGTGGAAACACTAGCACCCAAATCACACAAAGCATTACACTCATAATCTTTAATTCTAATTTTAATAGTAGGTTCCCATTCATCATAAAGCTTTCTAGGGATTGAAACTTCCAACTCATGGTTTTCTTCAAATGATTTCATCATAGTATCAATGATATGTTTAGTAAAGGTCTTATTTTGACTATAAGCATGAGGTGAATTAAGCATGGACGATGGCAACAAGGAAATACAATCAATGAAAGAACAATTATGATAATTAAAGTCCTTGAAATCCAAAAGAGTGGGTTCATCGCTACTTAAAGTTTTGACCTCGCCAATCCCACTTTTATCATTTTCTCATTAAGATCTTCACCTTCCACATTATCGAGATGCCTTATAGCTAAATTTGACTCGTCTCCAGTCACATATTTATCAAGTTTTATATTAGCAAACAAAGATTCAATAGGAGTTACACCAATCACTTTAAGATCTTCAGCATTATTATTTAAAGACTCAAGTTTAGCGGCCATCTTATTTACTAAAGTGGTTTGCTTATCGAAAATTTGGCCTACTAAATTTTCAATATGAGAAAATTACGATTTAAGACCATATATTTCCTTAGTGACATCATCAAGCTCTTTATTAATAAATTCCATCAGAGTTTTTTGTTCTTTAAGTTCGCTCCTAAAGAAACTATTATGCTCAAATTGTAAGGACATAAAACTTGTTGTATTGTTTTCAATTTCCCCCAACTTTTTATAGTAAGTATCAAGGCTCTTGAGTTGAGCCATAAAGGCAAGCAAGCAAAGTTGCACACAAGCAAACGAAAAGACAAATGAAAGAAGGCGAATAAAAAAGCAAATACTTTTGTGTTTTTCTGAAAACATTTTAGAAATGGGGAGAGGAAAACTAGAGGCAAATGGCAAATAATGTAAGTGCAAGAGATGAGAGTTTATGATAGGTATTTGGTAGGCTTGGTGTAGAACCTCCCAGCAACGGCGCCAGAAATTCTTCCTCCTACTTCTTGAGCTTGCGTTGATTTTTCCCTTGAATAGGAAAGGGTGATGCAGAAAAGTAGAGATAAGTATTTCCCTCAGTTAAGAACCAAGGTATCAATCCAGCAGGAGGCACAAGCAAGTCCCCAATATATGCACCTGCACAAATTAACAAACACTTGCAGAAAACGCAAAAAAGGAGTTGGCAATCCCTTCACGATCACTTGCAAGAGTGAGATCTAATAGATATAGATATAAAAGATAAGTAAAAGGCAAAATAAAGTAAATATAAATAAATTGCAGAAAGGTATTTTTGGTTTTTTGGCTTTATAGATCTGAAAATATATGATGGAAAATAGACCCGGGGGCCATTGGTTTCACTAGGGGCTTCTCTCTCAAAGAAAGCATATGGGGTAAACAAATTACTGTTGAGCAATTGATATAAAAGCGCATAGTTATGACGATATCCAAGGCAATGATCATCAATATAGGCATCACGTCAGTGACAAGTAGACCAAAACGATTCTGCATCTACTACTATTACTCCACACACTGACCGACTCCCTAGAGTATTAAATTCATAAGAACAGAGTAACGCCTTAAGCAAGATGACATGATGAGATGGATAGATCCAATCAATATGGTAAAACCCCCATATTTTTATCCTTAATGGAAACAATACAAATACGTACCTCGTTACCCTACTGTCACTGGGAGAGGACACCGCAAGATTGAACCCATCACAAAGCACATCTCCCATTGTAAGAAAAACCAATCTAATTGCCCAAACCAAATCGATAGATCAGAGAGAAATACAAAGCTATCTTAGTCATGAATAAAAGAGTTCAGAAAAGACTCAAATAATATTCATAGATAATTCGATCATAAATCCACAATTCATCATATCTCAACAAACGCACCGCAAAAGAAGAGTACATCGAATAGACATCCAAGAACATCGAGTAGAACATTGTATTAAAGATCAAAGAGAGAGAAGACGCCATCTAGCTACTAGCTATGGACCCGTAGGTCTGTGGTAAACTACTCACACATCATCGGAAGGGCAGCAAGGTTGGTGTAGAGGCCCTCCGTGATCAGATCCCCCTCCGGCGGAGTGCCGAAAAAGTCCCCAAGATGGGAGCTCATTAGAACAGAAGCTTGCGACGGCGGAAAAGTATTTTTGGTGTGCCCTCTGGTGTAGGGGCAATATTTGGGAATTTATAGTGCTGGAGTTAGGGTTCGGAGAGCCACGGGGGACACAGAAGTCCCCAGGCCGCCCCCCCAGGGCTTGTGGCCCCCTCGTGGGTCTTCTAGCCTCTTCCCGAAGCTTCATAGGTGTCTTGTTGTCCAAGAAAAATCATCGTAAAATTTTATTCTATTTGGACTCCATTTGGTATTGATTTCCTGTAAAAGTCAAAAACAAAGAAAAAACAACAACTGACACTTGACACTAGGTTAATAGGTTAGAGCATCTCCAGCCGTCCCCCCGAGAGGCCCCCCAGGAGGCTTTTTTTCATTGTCGGCGCGCATTTTTTCACCCAGTCAGGCCCCCACAAACCCAAAAAGTGCCAGATTTGACCAAAGTTACGCCCGGCGGTACCAACCCAAACCCAGATAACCGGGGCGCAGCTGGGGGTGCCGGCGCTCCATTTTGCATGCGAAAACCCCACAAGTCAGCCTCAGACCTCACTCTCTCTCCTCTTTTCCTCCTAGGCCCACCATGTGCATGGCCAGCGAACAACTTCAGCGCGTGCATGGCAGGCCGATGCGAGGCGGGGACCCGGCCGTGGGGCAGTTGCTCGCGCTCGCGTGGCGCCGCTGGGCGGAGACGCACTCGCCGGCCCCGGCCAACGGCGTGCCGCAGATGCCACCGCCGTGGCACCCCACGTCGGCCGCCGCGGCCGGGACCGGGACCCCGCGCCGCCGCAAGTCCGGATCCAACCCGTACCCCGCAGGGCACCAGCCCGCTGCCGGCTGGGGCGTCGCCCTCGGGGGCGAGGTCGCTGGTGCTGCTCCTCGCCAGCACGCATGGGTCCACTGGTGGGCCCATGTGGAGCATGCAGCGGGCAGGCGGCAGCATGGCGTGGGGCTTGGGAGGGAGGGAGAGCGGCGCCGGGACCGTGGCCGCGCGGGCGAGCGGGCTGACGCCGGCGAGCAGGCCGAGGCCGTGACCGCGCGGTCGAGCGGGAGAGGCTGACGGGCGCGAGGCTGCAGAGCGGGGCGGTGGCGAGTAGGCGGCGTGCTTGGGCGGTGGGGGGCAACGAGTGGATATCATTCGACCCCCAGGATAAAATTTTCACCGGTAGCCCCCAAGGGGCGAAAAAAATGCCTCCTTAGGGGCTCAACGGCTGGAGATGCTCTTAGTCCCAAAAAAGATAGAACATAACATATAAATGCACATAAAACATTGAAGATAGATAATATAATAGCATGGAACAATAAAAAATTATGCATACGTTGGAGACGTATCACCGCCCTCCCCCTCCCCTCTCCCTCGCCGGCCATCTCGAGCCGCGCCGCCCCACTCCCCTCCAACGCCCGTGAGGCCCCCCTCTCCTCCCACTTCCCCCTCTCCCCTTGTCGGTCAACGCGGCCGGCCAACTCCCTGACCACGCCCACGCCTTCGCTCCGCCCGGACCTCCCTCGCTCGCCTCCATTGCCCCCTCCCCCGCGCGCCCCGCAGCTCCCTTTGCCGCGCGCGCGTGCCCGCCGTTGCTTGGCCGCTCGCAAGCTGCATCGCCCGCCGCTGCTCCCGGCCTCTCTCTGCCCCCTGACCTCGTTCGCCTCCTGATGTCGCTGCTGCAGCTGCTGCGCATGCAAGCGCCATGCCCCGCGGCGGCCTGCATCACCGCCGCCTCGCTCTAATGTGGCCGGCGCGCCCCTGCCCCTTTGCACCCGCCGACCTCGCTCGCGCCGCCACCCCCTTCGCGTTGTTGCCGCGCACCTCACGCCGCTCGCCGCTATTCAGCCGCCGCCCGGCGTGCCTCGCCTTGCTCGCCTCGGCCAGCCCACGCGACCGCCGTGTCGCGGCCCCGCCAGGCCTCTCCTTCACTCCACCGGCCTCGCACCGCTCCGACGCGGTCGCGCCCCCCTGGCCGAAGTCCCCTTCCTTAGTGGCCTCGGGCACGCGCCCGCACCCCTTCGCCCGTTAATCCGCGCCAAAACAGAAAACGAATTAAAAGGAATTAATTAATTAATTAAATTGGTTTAATTAACTTAATTAACCTAGTCACCTAATTAAACTAATTATACTGTTAGTTAGTTTTATGTGGCTATGACAGACGGGTACCACATGTCAGTTTGACCAGTTAACATCCCTGTTGACTGCTGACGCAATAAGTGATTTTCGGAATTAAATTAAATCTATTAATTTTAGAATTTAATTAAAACTTTGAAAATTAATATAAAATAATCTGTAACTCGGATGAAAATACTTTATACATGTAAGTTGCTCAGAAAGACAAGACAATTCCGAATACACGCTCTGTTCATCTACCACGTGTCCCTAGCATGGCGAACATGGAACCATCCCCTCCATTTCATCTGACGAAAATGTCAAACTCCGGGAATACTATCATGCGTGGTTGCAATAGCAACAACTTCATGTTTAACATAAGGAACTATAGCAAGTTCATCTCCATAAGCATCATTCATATTGGCATCTTGGCCACAAGCATAACAAGCATCATCAAAAAGGGATATTTCAAGAGAATCAATGCGATCATAACAGTCATCATAGCAATCATCCTTCGGTAAGCACGAAGGGGAATTAAACAATGTATGAGTTGAAGAGTTACTCTCATTAGAAGGTGGGCACGGGTGATCAATCCGCTCTTCCTCCTTTTGTTCTTCGCTCTCCTCCTCATCTTTTTCATCCAATGAGCTCACAGTGTCATCAATTTCTTCTTCCATAGACTCCTGCAAAATATTAGTCTCTTCTTGGATAGCGGAGTATTCCTCAATATATTGTTTAACATAGGTATTATAAGCATAATTATCATAGAAATATTTAAGTATAGCAAAATTTTCAGATTTGTGAAAAGTAGCACCATACTTTTCAATCAAAGAAGCAATTTCATAAGCACCCTCAAAAGCAACAAATTCTTCAATTTGTTGAACATCATAGTAACTATAAACACCTTTAGCATAAGAAGATAAGATTCCATTATCAATAAACTCACATTGGTAGGGAAGGTGTTTCTTAGGGTTTTCAGAACAACAAGTAAAATCATATAATTCACATAAATTCCAAGCATAGCATTGCAAACGTTGAAATTGACTCCATAATAATTTCCCTTTTTCAGATATACGGTGTCGCACATAACAAGCATGCTCATCTAAAGATTTGCCCTCAACTAAGCTAGTTGGGGTTTCAGCACGAGCACATAGGGATCAAAGATGATCCAAGTAATAAGCTTCAGCAGTGTGATAGATTTTGATTGGTTCTTCAACCATTGGTTTAGTAGGTACAACTAATTTTTTTGGTATTTTGCATTTCCTACCCATAACTGAAGATAGTAAACAACTAAGAACAGCAAATAAAAATTACTTAGTGATAAAGCAAACAAGCACACACAAGAATATTCATCCCACGCTATTGCTCCCCGGCAGCGGCGCAAGAAAAAGGTCTTGATAACCCACAAGTATGGGGGATCGCAACAGTTTTCGATAAGTAAGATTGTCGAATCCAATGAGGAGCTAAAGGTAGAACAAATATTCCCTCAAGTTCTATCGACCACCGATACCACTCTACGCATGCTTGACGTTTGCTTTACCTAGAACAAGTATGAAACTATAAGTACTTTGTAGGTGTTGTTGGATAGGTTTGCAAGAAAGTAAAGAGCACGAAAATAAAACTAAGGGCTGTTAAGGTAAAGAAGCAACTAAAGTAAATATAGCGAGTGTGGAAAAGTGGTGGTAGGAGTTGCGAATTCTCCCTTAAGCAATTGACTACTTTACTAGACCGATAGCAAGTATTATGTGGGAGAGGCCACTGCTAGCATGTCATCCCTTACTTGGAATTCTATGCACTTATGATTGGAACTATTAGCAAGCATCCGCAACTACTAATGTTCATTAAGGTAAAACCCAACCATAGCATTAAGATATATTGGTCCCCCTTCAATCCCGTATGCATCAATTTCTATGCAAGGTTGAAGCTTATGTCACTCTTGCCCTCCAATACATAGTCCTATCAACATACAACTAACCCTAGGGTGTGATCCACGCACGTGCTCATATGATGGGCACCAAAGGACAGCAACATAATCACAAGCAAATTAAATCAATCATAGCAATTCATCAACCACCAATAGGACAACGAAAATCTACTCAGACATCATAGGATGGCAACACATCATTGGATAATAATATGAAGCATAAAGCACCATGTTCAAGTAGAGGGTACAGCGGGTTGCGAGAGAGTGGACCGCTGTAGATAGAGGGGGGAAGATGATGGAGATGTTGGTGAAGATGGCGGAGGTGTTGGTGAACATCGCGGTGATGATGATGATGGCCACGGCAGCGTTCCAGCGCCACCGGAGGAGAGGGGGAGAGGGGCCCCCTTCTTCCTCTTCTTCCTTGACCTCCTCCCTAGATGGGAGAAGGGTTTCCCCTCTGGTCCTTGGCCTCCATGGCATGGGAGGGGTGAGAGCCCCTCCGAGATTGGATCTATCTCTCTGTTTCTCTCTGGTTCTGCGTTCTGTTCTGGCTCTGTTTCACCGTTTCGTATATATATGGAGGGCCTGAAACCTTCGCCGTGATTTTTTTTCCGAATATTAGCTTTCTTGCGGCAAAAGAAGAGCGTCAACCGCCTTATGGTGGGCTCACGAGGGTAGGGGCGCGCCCTAGGGGGGCGCCCCCCTGCCTCGTGACCACCTCGGGCACTGGTCCGCGTTGATTTTCCTTCCGAATTTTCCATATTTTCAAAAATAAGCTCCGTCCGTTTTTATCCCGTTTGGACTCCGTTTGATATGGATATTCTGCGAAACCAAAACATGCAACAGACAGGAACTGGCACTGGGCACTGGATCAATATGTTAGTCACAAAAATAATATAAATAGTTGCCAAAAAGTATATGAAAGTTGAATGATATTAGCATGGAACAATCAAAAATTATAGATACGCGGAGACGTATCAGCATCCCCAAGCTTAATTCCTGCTCGTCCTCGAGTAGGTAAATGATAAAAAGGATAATTTTTGATGTGGAATGCTACCTAGCATAATCTTGATCATATGTCTAATCATGGCATGAATATTAAGACACGAGTGATTCAAAGCAATAATGTATCATTTGACATAAAAACAATAATACTTCAATCCCACTAATAAAGCAATCATGTCTTTTCAAAATAACATGGCCAAAGAAAGTTATCCCTACAAAATCATATAGTCTGGCTATGCTCCATCTTCACCACACAAAATATTCACATCATGCACAACCCCGATGACAAGCCAAGCAATTGTTTCATACTTTTGACGTTCTCAAACCTTTTCAACTTTCACGCAATACATGAGCGTGAGCCATGGACATAGCACTATAGGTGGAATAGAATATGATGGTGGAGAAGACAAAAAGGAGAAGATTGTCTCACATCAACTAGGTGTATCAACGGGCTATGGAGATGCCCATCAATAGATATCAATGTGAGTGAGTAGGGATTGCCATGCAACAGATGCACTAGAGCTATAAGTGTATGAAAGTTCTAACTGAAACTAAGTGGGTGTGCATCCAACTTGCTTGCTCATGAAGACCTAGGGAATTTGAGGAAGCCCATCGTTGGAATATAAAAGCCAAGTTCTATAATGAAAATTCCCACTAGTATATGAAAGTGATAACTCAAGAGACTCTCTATATGAAGAACATGGTGCTACTTTTATGCACAAGTGTGGTAAAAGGATAGTAGCACTGCCCCTTCTCTCTTTCTCTCTCATTTTTTTATTTTTCTCTTTTTTTGGGCCTTCTCTTTTTTGGCCTTTCTCTTTTTTATTATTTATTATTATTTTATTTTATTTTTATTTTTTCGTCCGGAGTCTCATCCCGACTTGTGGGGGAATCATAGTCTCCATCATCCTTTCCTCACTGGGGCAATGCTCTCATAATGATGATCATCACACTTTTATTTACTTACAACTCGATATTACAACTCGATGCTAGAACAAAGATATGACTCTGTATGAGTGCCTCCGGCGGTGTACCGGGATGTGCAATGATCTAGCGTAGCAATGACATCAAAAAATGGACAAGCCATGAAAACATCATGCTAGCTATCTTACGATCATGCAAAGCAATATGATAATGAATGCTCAAGTCATGTATATGATGATGATGAAAGTTGCATGGCAATATATCTCGGAATGGCTATGGAAATGCCATGATAGGTAGGTATGGTGGCTATTTTGAGGAAGGTATATGGTGGGTTTATGGTACCGGCGAAAGTTGCGCGGTACTAGAGAGGCTAGCAATGATGGACGGGTGAGAGTTCGTATAATCCATGGACTCATCATTAGTCATAAAGAACTCACATACTTATTGCAAAAATCTATTAGTCATCAAAACAAAGTACTATGCGCATGCTCCTAGGGGGATAGATTGGTAGGAAAAGACCATCACTCGTCCCCGACCGCCACTCATAAGGAAGACAATCAATAAATAAATCATGCTCTGACTTCGTTACATAACGGTTCACCATACGTGCATGCTACGGGAATCACAAACCTCAACACAAGTATTTCTACAATCCACAATTACCCACTAGCATGACCCAAATATTACCATCTCTATATCCCAAAACTATTGCAAGGAATCAAACATATCATATTCAGTGATCTACAAGTTTTATGTAGGATTTTATGACTAACCATGTGAATGACCAATTCTTGTCATCTCTATAAATAGATATAAGTGAAGCAAGAGAGTTTAATTCTTCCTACAAAAGATATGCCAGTGCTCTAACAAATCTAAGTGAAGCAAAAGAGCATTCTACAAATGGCGGTTTTCTATGTAAAGAGAAACAGGCAATCCAAACTTCAAATGATATAAGTGAAGCACATGAAGCATTCTATAAGGCCATACTCACAAGATATAAGTGAAGTGCAAAGAGAATTATATAAATCAACCAAGGACTATCTCATACCAGCATGGTGCATAAAAATAAAAATAAAAACCTAAATGGAAAAGACGCTCCAAGACTTGCACATATCGCACGAACGAAATGAATCCGAAAACATACCGATATTTGTTGAAGAAAGAGGGGATGCCTCCCCAGCATCCCCAAGCTTAGACGCTTGAGTCTCCTTGAATATTTACTTGGGGTGCCTCGGGCATCCCCAATCTTGAGCTATTTCCTCTCTTCCTTCTTCTCACATCGAGACCTTCTCGATCATCGAACACTTCATCCACACAAAACTTCAACAGAAAACTCGGTAAGATCCGTTAGTATAATAAAGCAAATCACCACTATAAGTACTGTTGCAAACCAATTCATATTTTGTTTTTGCATTGTGTCTACTGTAATATAACTTTTTCATGGCTTAATCCACTGATATAAATTGATAGTTTCATCAAAACAAGCAAACTATGCATCAAAAACAGAATCTGTCTCAAACAGAACAGTCTGTAGAAATCTGAACATTCACCATACTTATGATACCTGAAAATTTCTGCCAAAATTAGGAAAAATAAACAATTTGTATAGGAATATGGTGCAAGAAGAATCAGAACCATTTGACATTCCAGCTAAAAATGTAAAATCGCGCACTACAGCCAAAGTTTTTGTCCTGCACCGTACAAACCATCAAGCAAATGTAAACATCCTAAAGGCAAACCTTGGCACATTATTTTTATAATACAATGGAATTGTACAAGGGGATAATTATTTTTATTGAAAAGTTTCTGTAATCAAGATTCACAAAGTTGCCGTGAGCATGAACAAAGTTCAAGGAGCTCTCCCACTTCAACAATGCTTGTCTTTCTCACTTTCGCTTTTCTTTTTGAAAAAGTTTTGGGTTGCCCTCTTTATTTTTGTTGTTTTTAAACTATATGAAAGCACTCAACAGAAATAAATGACTCTCTAAAACTTCCGGGTTGTCTCCCTAGCAGCGCTTTCTTTAAAGCCATTAAGCTAGGCATATAGTGCTCAAGTAGTGAATCCACCCGGATCCCAAGGTATATCAAAGCCAATTTTAATTAACAATGATTTGTAATTTAGTAGTGAGCACAAAGCAACATATATTAAGCAATGAAGAAGTCTAACTCTCTTCCTATGCATCGGCATGTCATAAAAGAACAATTCATGCACACCTAGTAAAGGCCAATGCATAGTATAAACAGTTTCTTGCAATTTTATCATGTTGGAAACATAGAGAGGTGGAGATATAGTTCCTCTCTCATAATAATTGCAAGTAGGAGCAGCAAGCACATGCATATTATATTTATCGAAATCATCATGTGCAACTGTAAAAGGCAACCCATCAATATAATCCTTAATAAGTGCAAAATTCTCTGATATCGTGTAGTTGGGAGTATTCGACTCGAAGTGCTACATTCTTGATAAGCATCGTCGTTCTAAATTTGCTCCTAAATCTCAAGAAGGTTTCCTACTTGGTTATGGCTCAAACTCTCACACTTACCGTGTCTACAACAATTTCACCCGAAAGGTTGAAGAGACGGTAGATGTGAAGTTTGATGAATCTAACGGCTCGCAAGTAGAGCAATTGCCAATTGATGTAGGAGACAAAGACCCTTCAGAAGCAATTCAAGACTTGTCCATTGGCAAGATTCGTCCAACAGAAGTGAAGGAGAGTACCTCGTCCGTCCAAGTGGAAGCTTCTACCTCACGACAAGGGGAACCAAGAGTTGATAGGGAAGCATCCACAAGTGGGACACGCCAAGATGAAGAAAACGAGGAAGCGCACCAAGATGAACATCAACTGTTGGGGAACGTAGTAATTTCAAAAAAATTCCTACGCACACGCAAGATCATGATGATGCATATCAACGAGGAGGAGAGTCTGATCTACGTACCCTTGTAGATCGCAACGAAAGCGTTGACACAACATAGAGGAAGTAGTCGTACATCTTCTTCCCGATCCGACCGATCCAAGCACCGTTACTCCGGCACCTCCGAGTTCTTAGCACACGTACAGCTCGATGACGATCCCCGAGCTCCGATCCAGCAAAGCTTCGGGGAGGAGTTCCGTCAGCACGGCGGCGTGGTGACGATCTTGATGTACTTCCGACGCAGGGCTTCGCCTAAGCACTACAACGGTATTATCGAGGTGGAATATGGTGGCAGGGGGCACCGCACACGGCTAAGGAACGATCTCAATGATCAACTTGTGTGTCTAGAGGTGCCCTCTGCCCCCGTATATAAAGGATCCAAGGGGGAGGGGCTGGCCGGCCAAGGGAGGCGTGCCAGGAGAGTCCTACTCCCTCTAGGAGTAGGATTCCCCCCCCCCACTCCTAGTTGGAATAGGATTCATCAAGGGGGGGAAAGAGAGAGTGGGGGGCCGGCCACCTCTCCTAGTCCTAATAGGACTAGGGGAGGGGGGAGGTGCACGGCCACCTTGGGCTGCCCCTTTCTCCTTTCCACCAAGGCCCACTATGGCCCATATGACTCCCGGGGGGTTCCAGTAACCTCCCGGTTCTCCGGTAAAATCCCGATTTCACCCGGAACACTTCCGATGTCCAAACATAGGCTTCCAATATATCAATCTTTATGTCTCGACCATTTCGAGACTCCTCGTCATGTCCGTGATCACATCCGGGACTCCGAACAACCTTCGGTACATCAAAATTCATAAACTCATAATAACTGTCATCGTAACGTTAAGCGTGCGGACCCTACGGTTCGAGAACAATGTAGACATGACTGAGACACATCTCCGGTCAATAATCAATAGAGGGACCTGGATGCCCATATTGGCTCCTACATATTCTACGATGATCTTTATCGGTCAGACCGCATAACAACATACGTTGTTCCCTTTGTCATCGGTATGTTACTTGCCCGAGATTCGATCGTCGGTATCCAATACCTAGTTCAATCTCGTTACTGGCAAGTCTCTTTACTCGTTCCGTAATACATCATCCCGCAACTAACTCATTGGTTGCAATGCTTGCAAGGCTTAAGTGATGTGTATTACCGAGAGGGCCCAGAGATACCTCTCCGACAATCGGAGTGACAAATCCTATTCTCGAAATACGCCAACCCAACATCTACCATTGGAGACACCTGTAGAGCTCCTTTATAATCACCCAGTTACGTTGTGACATTTGGTAGCACACAAAGTGTTCCTCCGGCAAACGGGAGTTGCATAATCTCATAGTCATAGGAACATGTATAAGTCATGAAGAAAGCATTAGAAACATATTAAATGATCGGGTGCTAAGCTAATGGAATGGGTCATGTCAATCAGATCATTCAACTAATGATGTGACCTTGTTAATCAAATAACAACTCTTTGTTCATGGTTAGGAAACTTAACCATCTTTGATTAACGAGCTAGTCAAGTAGAGGCATACTAGTGACACTCTGTTTGTCTATGTATTCACACATGTATTATGTTTCCGGTTAATACAATTCTAGCATGAATAATAAACATTTATCATGATATAAGGAAATAAATAATAACTTTATTATTGCCTCTAGGGCATATTTCCTTCATCAACAACCTCCTTCTCCATCATGACAAGAGAACGACAACGTCAACAATGAAGAAGGCCAAGAAGAAGCACAAGATGAAGAGGATGTTCCACCCCGACCCAAGCAAAAGCTTTCACGAGTTCGAGCAAGAATTGCTAAGGATCATCCCGTTGAGAAAATCTACAATGATATCCAAACCGGGAGAATCACTTGCTCTAAAACTCGTTTAGCTAACTTTTGTGAACATTACTCATTCATCTCTAGCATTGAACCTATGAAGGTTGAAGAAGCATTGGAGGATCCGGATTGGATAAACGCTATGCATGAAGAGCTACACAACTTTGAGAGAAATCAAGTGTGGACATTGGTCGAGAAACCCGACAACAACCACAACATCATTGGTACCAAATGGGTATTTCGCAACAAGCAAGATGAAGATGGACAAGTGCTTCGCAACAAAGCACGTCTCGTCGCCCAAGGCTACACACAAGTTGAAGGTATGGACTATGGTGAGACATATGCTCCCGTTGCTAGACTTGAGTCCATTCGCATCTTACTTGCTTATGCTAATCACCATGATATCACCTTGTACCAAATGGACATTAAAAGTGCTTTTCTAACTGGCAAAATCGAGGAGGAAGTTTATGTTAAGCAACCTCCCGGCTTCGTCAATCCTAAGAAACCTAATCATGTTTACAAACTTCACAAAGCCCTTTATGGTCTTAAACAAGCTCCTAGAGCATGGTATAAATGCTTGACCAAGTTCCTTATTGAAAAAGGATTTGAAATTGGTAAAATTGATTCTACTCTTTTTACTAAAAGGGTTAATGGAGAACTATTTGTGTGCCAAATTTATGTTGATATCATATTTGGTTCAACTAACCCTCATTTTAGTGAGAAGTTTGGAAAGCTAATGTCGGAGAAGTTTGAGATGTATATGATGAGTGAACTCAAATTCTTTCTCGGTTTGCAAATCAAGAAAACTAAGGAAGGTACCTTTGTCTCTCAAACAAAGTACACCAAGGACTTATTCAAGAAGTTCAATATGCAAGAATGCAAAGGTATGACTACACCCATGCCTACTAGTGCACATCTTGATTTGACCAAAGATGGTGAACCGGTTGATCAAAAGGTTTATCGCTCTATGATTGGTTCATTGTTATATCTTTGTGCCTCTCGTCCTGATATTATGCTAAGTGTGTGCATGTGTGCACGATATCAAGTTGCTCCTAAAGAGTGTCATCTTAAGGCTGTGAAAAGGATAGTGAGATACCTAATCCATACACCAAATTTTGGCATTTGGTATCCTAAGAGGTCCTCTTTTGATCTTGTTGGCTACTCTGATTCGGACTATGCCGGAGACAAGGTTGATAGAAAATCCACTTCGGGTACTTGTCAATTCCTTGGTAGATCTCTTGTGTCTTGGTCTTCTAGGAAACAAAACTCGGTGTCCTTATCCACCGCCGAAGCGGAATACATTGCCGCTGGTTATGTTGCGCTCAATTACTTTGGATGACCCAAACTCTTAAAGATTATGGGATATATGTGAAACATGTTCCATTGCTATGTGACAATGAAAGTGCTATTAAGATTGCTCACAATCCCATGCAACATTCTCGAACTAAGCATATTGAAGTTCGTCATCATTTCATTTGAGATCATGTTGCAAAAGGGGACATTAACCTTAAGCATGTTCACACTGATAAGCAATTGGCGGATATATTCACTAAACCACTTGATGTGAAAGTGTTTTGCAGGTTGAGAGGTGAATTGAACATCATTGATGCTTCAAACTTGGAGTAGGAACTCCATTTGATACATGCGGGGCATGAGCCTATGACTAATCCTCGATATTTCTCTTATGATGCTATTCATATGTCTTGGATATATTTGTACCTTGCATGTTATCTAACCTGTGTAGGTACTTGGTTGAATCTAAATCTATGAGATTGCAACTCACTCACATCTTGAGCAATCTCTACATCACCAAGTCTTTACACAATGGTGGTTGAAGACAAGGAAGCACGAAACCATTCAAACATATCGTTTGGCAAATTCTATGTTGAGTCTCATGATTGTCATTTTGGATACACAAGTGCTCTTCCTTGCAAAGCTAACCCATGTAGGTAGATGAACTCAAACTCCAAGTGGTGCTCCCAACTCTTGATGAACTACATCAACCTTGAGAAACCCACACAAGTGCAACTACATGATCAAGATCAACACCACCACCCAAGGTATGTTATTCCATCTTAGAGAAGCTTTACTCCAAGTCATGAGCCAAAGCAACTCGACAAGATGTGAATACATCAAGATGCTTAAACGAAAAATGGTAACCCCATTTTGAGCTTAAACGATGAGTATGACCTACGATCAAGTGCTCTCACTTGACTCCTAAGTCAATATACTCTAACATAGGTGACTTTGTCACCGACCATTTCTAGATGAAGTTCTCTAGTGTTTCTCCATGCTTTTGCATTTGCATATTTGTTTCCCCTTTCACTTCATCTAGAACTTTTAGTTTCTTTTCTTTTCTTTTTGTTCTGCATTTTCTGCATCCAATTCATTGCAAATCTTTTAGTAAATTCCTTGCATATCCTTGTGAGATCTTACTTGTCTCGTGAGCTGAGGTGACAAGTGGTTTCACTCTGATGAACTCGGTCACACCGGTTTGTCCTCTTCGGCCCACCCGAAATCTTTCGGTGCAACCGAAGCACACAACTCGGAGTCACCGATTCCATCACAGGAAAACCAACTTGCCACTTATTCCTGATTTCTGTTTGCTCCAGCTCCACTCAATGATTCTTGTCCTCTACCAGCATCATATTAGACATGCTGCTTTGCTCTGTGACTCGAGGACCAACCCATTTGTATCACATGTCCAGAAGAGCCCTTCTTGGAAATTGATGCCAAAGGGGGAGAGAGAGATCACATCAAAGCTTAATCCTTCCTATAGGGGGGAAACAGAAAATACTCAGGGGAAGAAAGTAATATCATCAAAGACCCTAGATGCTTGGTGTTCAAGAGGAGAGATGTCACATGTCTTTAAGAGGGGAAAGACATGAAGATTTTCTGTTGTTTCCTTTTTTGTTGCTCTTACTTTCGGTTCCCTATCTTCTCCCAATATCCCATGCAGATTCAGGGGGAGTAATACATCTAAGGGAAGGAAATCTCTGATTTTATTGCATATCTTTACGTTTGGGGACATGTCTATATCCAATGTGGTACTTAGTACTCACTCTACATGTCATCCCGGTCTTGGTTCTCTTGTGGTTTCTCTTGCTTGCTCTGGTCAGTAGGTGTATCTGTGTTATTTAACCTTGTTTGCGCAGGTTCATCCCATCTTAAGCCAACTCAAGACCACAAGGTAAGTATATGCATCACAGTCATGTGAATGAGAAGTTCTTGCTGATGTACATACTGTTTGCAAGAAGGACTCATGAGCATGAAGGTACATTTCTCACATTCACATCATGTGCTCTGATGCATATAGCCAAGATACATGTAACACATTGCTTACTCTGTCATGTTTACGCATTCACATGCTCCTATATTCAATATTCACATGATTGCATACATGTAGGGGGGCCCTATGCATGTTACATGTCTTTCCAAAGCTTTACTTGATTCTCTATATCTTTATCTAAAGCTTTGATGTATATTGTCATCAATTACCAAAAATGGGGAGATTGAAAGCACAAGTGCTCCCTGGGTGGTTTTGGTAATTAATGTCAACATATCTCTTGTTGGACTAACACTTTTACCTAGTATGTTTTAGATAAGTTCAACAATGGAGTGGCATGGACTAGAGGATGTGGAACCCCTTCAAGATGCTAAGGACAAAGGATTGGCTCAAGCTTCAAGGTCAAGACTCTACATTTTCTTTTTTTAGTGATCCAAGATCACATTGAGTCTATAGGAAAAGCCAATACTATCAAGAGGGGATGAGGTGTTGCTTAATGGCTTGCTTGCTCAAAGTGCTTAGTGATATGCTCCAAAACCCTCAACTACCTTCCCACATCCACATATGACCTAAACCAAAACTCAAACTCAGCCCCACTGATTCTTTCTATCCGGCGCCACCAAGTTTAAGATGTCATAGTCACTGCCACAAACCCTAGCAAATCAGTTTCACTGATAGGGAGCTCGGTCTCACCGAGATGGGATTGTAATCTCTATGTGTATGTCCATTACCAAAATCGGTCTCACCGAGTTTGAGCAATCGGTACTACCGAGATTACAATGCAAACTCTCTGGTTAGCTTATTACCAAAATCAGTCCCACCGAGTTTGTGTAATCGGTCTCACCGAGTTTGCCTGACCAACTCTCTGGTTAGCTTATTACCAAAATCGGTCCCACCGAGTTTGTGTAATCGGTCACACCGAGATTACGTTATGCCCTAACCCTAACCATATCGGTCCTACCGAGTTGCATCTCAGTCCCACCGAAAATCCTAATGGTCACTAGGTTTGCTGAATCGGTCCGACCGAGTTTAACCATTCGGTCCCACCGAGTTTGGCAAATTGTGTGTAATGGTTAGATTTTGTGTGGAGGCTATATATACCCCTCCACCCACTCTTCATTCATGGAGAGAGCCATCAGAACACACCTACACTTCCAACACACATTTTCTGAGAGAGAACCACCTACACTTGTGTTGAGGTCAAGATATTCCATTCCAACCATATGAATCTTGATCTCTAGCCTTTCCCAAGTTGCTTTCCACTCAAATCTTCTTTCCACCAAATCCAAATCCTATGTGAGAGAGTTGAGTGTTGGGAGACTATCATTTGAAGCACAAGAGCAAGGAGTTCATCATCAACACACCATTTGTTACTTCTTGGAGAGTGGTGTCTCCTAGATTGGCTAGGTGTCACTTGGGAGCCTCCAACAAGATTGTGGAGTTGAACCAAGGAGTTTGTAAGGGCAAGGAGATCGCCTACTTCATGAAGATCTACCGCTAGTGAGGCAAGTCCTTCGTGGGCGACGACCATGATGGAATAGACAAGGTTGCTTCTTCATGGACCCTTCGTGGGTGGAGCCCTCCGTGGACTCGCGCAACCGTTACCCTCCGTGGGTTGAAGTCTCCATCAACGTGGATGTACGATAGCACCACCTATCGGAACCACGACAAAAACCTCCGTGTCTCCAATTGCATTTGAATACTCCAAACCCTTCTTTTTACATTCTTGCAAGTTGCATGCTTTACTTTCCGCTGCTCATATACTCATCGTGCTTGCTTGATATGTATTGTATTGGTTAAACTTGTGCTTAAACTCCACTTAAACTTAAGAATATTAAAAACTGTAACTTTTGGCACTTAGTGTCTAATCACCCCCCCCCCCCCTCTAGACACCTCTTCTCGATCCTTTCATCTTGCCCTCCAATACATAGTCCTATCAACATACAACTAACCCTAGGGTGTGATCCACGCGCGCGCTCATATGATGGGCACCAAAGGACAGCAACATAACCACAAGCAAATTAAATCAATCATAGCAATTCATCAACCATCGATAGACAACGAAAATCTACTCAGACATCATAGGATGGCAACACATCATTGGATAATAATATGAAGCATAAAGCACCATGTTCAAGTAGAGGGTACAGCGGGTTGCGGGAGAGTGGACCGCTGTAGATAGAGGGGGGGTTATGATTTTCATGTTGGTGAAGATGCCGGGGGTGTTGGTGAAGATCGCGGTGATGATGATGATGGCCGCGGCGGCGTTCCGGCGCCACCGGAGGAGAGGGGAGAGTGGGCCCCTTCTTCCTCTTCTTCCTTGACCTCCTCCCTAGATGGGAGAAGGGTTTCCCCTCTGGTCCTTGGCCTCCATGGCATGGGAGGGGCGAGAGCCCCTCCGAGATTGGATCTATCTCTCTGTTTCTCTTTGGTTCTGCGTTCTGTTCTGGCTCTGTTTCACCGTTTCGTATATATATGGAGATCTGTAACTCCGATTGGCCTGAAACGTTCGCCGTGATTTTTTTTTCGAATATTAGCTTTCTTGCGGCAAAAGAAGAGCGTCAACCGCCTTACGGTGGCCTCACGAGGGTAGGGACGCGCCCTAGGGGGGGCGCCCCTGCCTCGTGACCACCTCGGGAACTAGTTCGCGTTGATTTTCCTTTAGAATTTTCCATATTTTCCAAAAATAAGCTCCGTCCGTTTTTATCCCGTTTGGACTCCGTTTGATATGGATATTCTGCGAAATCAAAAACATGCAACAGACATGAACTGGCACTGGGCACTGGATCAATATGTTAGTCCCAAAAATAATATAAAAGTTGCCAAAAAGTATATGAAAGTTGAATGATATTGACATGGAACAATCAAAAATTATAGATAAGACGGAGACGTATCAGGCGGCCGCCCTCGCCAGGGGGTATGCCAACGGCGGGTCGTTGTCGCCCTTGAGGTACGTCAGAACGCCCTCGAGGGTGCGGTCGGGGACACCCAACCATAGGTGGCGTCCCTCGCTATTCTTCGGTCCACCCACCACCGGCGCGCCATTGATGGACGCCATCCTCTGCTGCTGCCGGCGCTGGAAGTATGCCGTCCACGCCGCTATGTTGTCGGCGGCGTACTCGGGGAGGGCGAGCTGGGCGTCGGTGAGGGAGGCGCGCACGACGTCGACCTCGTCGGCGAAGTAGCCCAGTTTCGCCACGGCGTCGGGCAACGGGGGAATGGGCACTCCCCCATTGCTGAGTCTCCACCCCATTGGCCCGGTGCGCATGTCCGGCGGCACCGGGATGTTCGCCTGGAACAGGAGCCAAGACTCATGTTCGCAGAGCGAGCAGCGGCCGAAGCCGTTGGCAGCGGCCTCATCTCCGGGGAATCGCTCGGCCATCGGGAGAGGGAGGGTGTCGGTGTCAAAACCGGCGGATCTCGGGTAGGGGGTCCCGAACTATGCGTCTAAGGCGGATGGTAACATGAGGCAGGGGACACGATGTTTACCCAGGTTTGGGCCCTCTTGATGGAGGTAATACTCTACGTCCTGCTTGGTTGTTCTTGATAATATGAGTAGTACAAGAGTTGATCTACCACCAGATCAAAGAGGCTAAACCCTAGAAGCTAGCCTATGGTATGATTGTTGTTGGTCCTACGGACTAAACCCTCCGGTTTATATAGACACCGGAGGGGGCTAGGGTTACACAGAGTCGGTTAGAAGGAAGGAGATCTACATATCCGTATTGCCAAGCTTGCCTTCCACGCCAAGGAGAGTCCCATCTGGACACGAGACGAAGTCTTCAATCTTGTATCTTCATAGTCCAACAGTCCGGCTAAAGGATATAATCCGGCTGTCCAGATACCCCCTAATCCAGGACTCCCTCAGTAGCCCCTGAAGCAGGCTTCAATGACGATGAGTCTGGCGCGCAGATTGTCTTCGGCATTGCAAGGCGGGTTCCTCCTCCGAATACTTCACAGAAGATTTTGAACATGAGGATCGTGTCCGGCTCTGCAAAACAAGTTCCACATACAACCGTAGAGAGAATAATATTTTCACAAATCTAATCTGTCGGCGCATTCCGCAGTGTGACATCACACCATAACCAGGTCACCATTCGAATCATTTTTCACAACCAACCTCAGCGTGTTTCGCGAGGCGGTTTCCTTGGCACTTCTTGTCGAATCAGAGATCGTGTCCCCTTTGACGGGATTCCCATCAATACGGACATGGGTAACCCAACCGTGCATATTCATAGGACTCCTAGATCTTAGGCAAGTCCCAAACGGCCACAAGGAGGACGCTTGATATTCACCCTCTTTATAAAGGGGACAAGGCTTTTTCTTTTTTCCCTCTCGTGCTCAATCAAATCCTTCCCCCGCCTCGAGTTCTAACACCCAAAACTCAGGTCAGGTGCTTCGGACCTTCAACTATGTCCTGTCCAACCTTCAAGGTCGGTGGATGCCTTCCTCCGTCACGGAGGAGGACATCAAGAGGTTGAGAGAGGCCAGATATCTAACCGCCAAAATTTCGCATCGGCTGCCTGCCCGAGGGCAGGTCGTCCCTACTCCCGAACCCAACGAGAGCATCGTGTTCGTCTCCCACTTCCTCCGAGGACTAGGCCTCGCTCTGGGTCCCTTTGTTAGGGGTCTTATGTTCTATTACGGGCTAGATTTTCACGATCTGGCCCCGGATTCCCTTCTTCACATCTTGACATTTATTGTCGTATGTGAGGCCTTCCTCCGCATTACCCCTCACTTCGGCCTGTGGCTCAAGACCTTCGATGTGAAGCCGAAGATGATCGAGGGGCAGCACGCAGCGTGCGGAGGCGCTTCAATAAGCAAAATCGCTAACGCTCCATGGCCTGAGGGTTGCTTCCCAGAGGTGTCCGGATTGTGGCAGCGGGAGTGGTTCTACATCACAGCTCCCTGAAGTGCCAAGTGGGTAGCTGCCCCACCTTTCGCTCAGGCCCCCCACCACAACTGATGTCATGGATCAGCAGGGGGTGAGCTGGGGTCCAGCCAAGGATGTGCCAATACTGCAAAGCCGTATCCGAGATATCTTTGAGAGAGATTTCGGTCTGGTTATGGTAGTGCAAGTTATGCTAGTTCGCCAAGTCCAGCCTTGCAAACGTCGGCCCCTTCACATGTGGGAATTCAACCCGGAAGGACCGTGAGCTATTCAACATTTCCTCGGCATGACACACGAAGAGATGTACAAATTGTTCTTGGACCACAAATAATGTGTCCGGACATCACTGAGGATGCAGGTCTGAGCTGCAATCGCCCGAATACCCAAGTAAGTAGCGCCGCATCCGAACACACTGTCCATTTATTTATCGCAACATTGCCCTAAAAAAGCCGCTCTTTGACCAGGATTAGATAGCGAAGGCAAAGTTGATCAGGTGTCCGGTCCCCCTCCCTGAGACTTCACCAAATCCCGTGCTAACCAGGATGCTGGGGATCGCGCCTTATCAAGCGCCCTTAGGAGAAGATAAAGGGGGGGAACAAGGAGGCTAGCGCCTCCGCGAAAGAGGTTAGACGGGGAGGAGGAACTGAAACTTCCTCTCCCCAGGGAAGGAAGAGAACCGCCTTTGAGGAACCAAAGACAATGGTCTCCAAACGGGGGAAGAAATCTCCGCCGGAGGGTCCTGCCCTGGGGGATACCCTGGCCGCACTATGCCCTCAAGGGGATCAGCCCTCCATCGAGCTGTAAGTAAAAGGGTACTTAATAATGAAAATATCTCGCTTTACTTCTGAAGAAAATAATCGAAGCATTTATCTTGCAGTTCGGATCTTAGCCCTTCTCAGCAGAGCTCGTCTTCAGGGTATATTCTTCTAGAGATGATGGAGAGCGAAACGCCTCCCCCTGCCACACCGCCTCACAAGGCGGGCGACCCCGAGGTGTCGTCGCGGAGGGTTTCTCCTGATCCGGCAAGGCCAGAAGGTAATCCAATAGCCACCCGAAGTCCTCAGTATCTGGCTCTTAAAGAGAGCAATCAAAAGATTCTGGCACCGTCTGGCGTGCGGTCGGACGTACTGAGGGATCTACTAGAGCAAGCGGCTATCTCAGAAGAGCACCGCACGTTTATGGGTACGGTGATTGAAAAGATTTTGTCCGCCGAAAGCGGGTTGCATGAAGCCTTTATGAGTCTACTTAAGGGTTTTGAGGTACACGAAATGATGTACATTGTTGACAGTACCGCACATTTTTAGATGCGCCCTGTGTAGATAGTAGCCCCTGAGACTCTGGTTGTCGTCGAAAACGGCGGCAAACAGAGGATCATAGTCCCAGGTAATAACCAGACCGCCTTTATGTGCAGGTGGTTGAAGCTCCGGTGGCTAGCCGGCCTAATGGGTTTGCTGAACTAAGGCGACAACTGGATGTGGCAGATGCCGACATCGTGCTTATTAAAAACGGCTTGACGAGGCACAGGGTAGGTGATTTTTATGGTGATTGTCACATAATAAGAGCAGCATGATGCCAGTATCTTTAATCTGTTGTGACTGCAGATGGAGCTGCCACCGTGGAGACCCTTCGGGCGGAGCTTGCCCGAGCCAAGGAACAAGCAAGGAGTAGCAATGCGGCCGCTTAAAAGGCGGCCGAAGAGTTAAGGGACGAACAGGCCGCGCCTTGCGAGAGCAAAGAAAAAATAGCCAAGATGGTTGTAGAGTTAAAAGATGCTGCTGACCGTTACCAGCTTCTTGAAGAAGAAAACCAGGCGAAGGCGACGGACCTGGAAAAGTCCCGGGTGGCTGCCAAGGAACCTAGCTCCAAAATTAGAGCGACGAAGGAGGAGCTGCATCAAGCTGCGGATATTGTATCTGGGAAGCCCTTCTTGTTGCGGACTAAGTTCGGGGATCCGAAGTATGCACCTCTGGACCGGCTATGGAGTTCTGCGGACGCCTACGTGGATTTGGCTGCAAGTGCTACTGATGCGGCCAAGTACTTCAAGGATCGGAAAGATCACGAAGTGGAAAAACTGTTTTGGTCACAGTTTCATGCTCCAGCCCGTCCGCTGCTGTTGAATGAGCAAATGGCCGAGTGGGCCGACCTCCATAGGTTATCCGGACTTGCCATGAGGTCCGTTGTGGATCATCTGTGGCCGAGAGGGCCAAGGCCGAACAACTACTTTAGCTTAGTGCAACAATTCCTTGGTGATGTGCCACACATCGATGCTTTAAAGAGGTCGGAGTGCATAGAAGGCTCGCAGATGGCCCTTTCCCGTGTCAAAACATACTGGGCGGAGATGGATGCCACCACTGTTGCGGCACAGGGTTCGGCCATAGGCCGAGTGGCTGTCGAGCACTACTTTGAAGAAGTTCTTGAAGGCGCTCTTTCGATAGAGGCTCAGTGCTCGAAGAATATTATGTTTGAGTGACATGTATTCCCATTGTAAAAACAATGTTTTATTGAGTTTAGCAAGTCTGTATTTATACTTTTGCCCGAAAGTACTATGATGCCTCCTATGCGACCGTTTATGTATATATGTATATAACCTGAAAGATGGCAGTCGTCGGCTTCAGCCCCCACGCATATAATGCGGGGGTGCTCGCAGAAGACGCATGTTCACACTTGATCCAACGTCTTGGTCCATTAAGGAGGTGATAGCGCAGCAAACTAGGCAATCGGACTATAATGCTTTAACACTTTCACTTAGCCAGAGGAGTTTGACAGTGGGGCTACTATATAGCCCCTGGTGGCTCCGCGCTCATCCAAATTCGGGGCACGTACATGCATGGCTGGGAAACGGCCCTTCGTTAAGGCGGAGGAATCCTGAAGATTCCGCTAGGTCATCGAGTGGTTGACCAGTCTCACGCTATATCATGATAGTCATTTTTCGGCTTTGTCTACTGAGGTGCTCGTCCGGATGAACCAGGGCACAATCGCAGTAGTTCTCCTAGTGCCACCTTGCTGATAGAGCGGAACGTAAGGCAGCAAAACACAAGAGCCGGGCAAACCCAACATTTGACCAAAGACATAATTCGGAGCTGATGCATATAAGGCCAAACTCGCGACGCCGAACACTCCCTAAGGTATTCGGTCTTTATGATGTAAACCAGGCTAAACAGTGCCCTTTGTAATAATCCCCTGGTGTCCAGGTACGTGCAATATTCTGACATGGCCACATGCCAATACGTCAGCATCCTTCTCAATTGTACTGAGAATTCGGGGATGTGTATCAACAAGAGACAGTAAAAAAGGTTTACGCAGGGTCTTAATCTAAAAAGAATCCTTGGAACGGGTCCCTGCTGCACGTCTGCGCCTATGTCTCCATTGTGCCGCATCCTGGACGGGTGTAGCACGATGGTCATCTGAAAAAGAGAGGAACTTAGTTGAAAAGTTGCCATGCAAAAGGTAGGTTATACTAAATAAACCATGTACAGTTCAAGATGAGTAAAGTTGAGCCTAACTGCCACTTGTTTCCGCGCGTTGAGCCCCTTGTATTGTTATAGGGGTATAGCCATCAAATTTGTATCAATTATATATAGCTACACCGGACTCGTCTAACCGGGTCCATGGTCTTAACGACCTGTTAGATGCTCTAGTTGGCGAGGCCGTTTAGTGTGCGGCTGCCAAGGCAGCCGCACGGTCTCCCGCGCGCAAGGAGCGCTCAATATTTCCATTTACTGTAATGATGCCACGTAGACCGGGCATCTTAAGCATGAGGGAGGTGTAACGCGGTATTGCGTTAAAGCAAGCGAAAGCTTCGCGTCCGAGTAGTGCTTGATAGCCACTTTGGAACGGAGCGATGTGGAAGGTTAACTTTTCGCTGCGGAAGTTATCGGGAAAGCCGAATATAACCTCTAGTAGAAGGGAGCCCGTACAATGGGTTTCTGGGCCTGGCGTTACTCCTTTAAAGGTTGTATTGCTATGGCTGATTTTTGTTGGGTCTATCCCCATTTTGTGGACTGTGTCCTGATATATCAGGTTTAAACTACTGCCGCCGTCCATCAGGACTCGTGTGAAGTGGTATCCGTCAATTATCGGGTCTAACACCAAGGCAGCCCATCCTGCATGCCAGATACTTGCCGAGTAATCCCAATGGTCAAAGGTGATCAGTTTGGACGACCAGTGGCAGAACTCCGCGGTGATAGGCCCTGGGGCCTCTGTCTCTAAGAGTGCCGCTTTGTTTCTCCCCTTCATCACGTGTAACACGTTTACTGTTTTGACTTCTGGTGGGAATTTCTTCTGTTCCCCCATGCTTTGCTTGTGAGGCTCGTCCTCGTCTTCGCTTGGTGTATCCTGCCCCTTGTGTTCGGTGTAGAGTTTGCCGGACTGCTTGAAGACCCAGCATTCTCTACGGGTATGATTTACAGGTTTATCGGGGGTGCTGTGGATCTGGAATAGTTTGTCCAGAATCTTGTTCAGGCTGGATAGTTCGTCTCTGTTGCCTTTGGAGGGCAGCTTTTGCTGACCTGGTCGAGAGCTTCTGAATCCAACGTTTACCGCCGTGCTCTTCGGGCTGTCTTCTTTATTCCGGCGCTTGTTTTTGCTACGTCGTGGCTTCCTATTTCCGTCCCTGACTTCGGATGTACTTGGGTCGCTGGTGCTGCATCGGGCTAACAAGTTGTCCTCGCCCGCGTAAAAGCGGGTCATGAGGCTTGTTAATGCTGCCATTGTTCTCGGCTTTTCTTGGCCGAGGTGTTTGGCAAGCCATTCGTCTCGGACGCTGTGCATGAAAGCTGCTAAGGCTTCGGCGTCCGGACTGCCGACTATTTGGTTCTTTTTAGTGAGAAACTTGTTCCAAAGCTTTCGGGCTGACTCTCCGGGCTGTTGAGTTATATGACTTAAATCGTCCGCTCCCGGTGGTCGGACATAGGTCCCTTGAAAATTTGCCCGAAAAGCGTCTTCGAGCTCTTCCCAGCTTCCAATGGAGTTTTCGGGGAGGCTTTTAAGCCAGTGCCGAGCTGGCCCTTTGAGCTTGAGGGGTAAGTACTTGATGGCATGGAGATCGTCTCCTCGAGCCATGTGGATATGGAGGATGTAGTCCTCAATCCAGGCCCCAGGGTCTGTCGTTCCGTCGTATGCCTCTATGTTTACGGGTTTGAATCCCTCTAGAAATCCATGGTCTAGCACCTCATCGGTGAAACATAGGGGGTGTGCTGCACCCCTGTATTTGGGTGTACCATGCTGTTCGGATTTTTGTTGTGTTGCATTGCGTGCTGGAGCGTGCTTGGTTGGCCCGTAGATGGATCTGGTTGCTCCATCCTTTGATGCGAGCCCTCACGTGGATCGCGTACTGGCTTGTGTGCGGCGTCGTTTGCCGCTCTATGTTGGCCACGAGGTCGTCTATCCGACCGGATGGCTGTTTTGTTTTTTGATTGCGGGGGATCTAAGGCCTCCTCGTCGAATTCAGGTAGCAGCTTTCGCTTCGGGTAGCTCTTTGTGTGGCGACTACCGCCGTACTTTGCTGCAGTGTTGAGTGCTTCACTCCATCTAATTTTGAGTGTGTCTTGTGCAGCCCTGAGCCTTTGCTTCTGCTTTTTCAGACTCCTCGCAGTGGCAACAAGCCTTTGATGGGTATTCTATTGCTCCGGGTGCCTGTCCGGTGTGATGTCATCCGAACTGTTATCTTCGCCGGAGTCGGGTTGTTCGGTTTGATTCTCCGTGTTGCCGTGGTTGGACGGTGGTTCAATGCCATGTTTGTCGTCCGCTGGCTCACCCTGCTCTATCGCTGGGTCTATATGATCGTTGTTTCTCCCGAGGCAGGATTTGGAGCGGCGCTTACGCCGCCGCTTTGACTGCTTCTCGAGGGAACGATCCTTCGCTGCGTCCTTTCGTTCCTCGTCGTCGTTTTCTTTGGGTGTGTCCATCATGTATACATCATATGATGAAGTGGGCGTCAAGTGCCCTGTGGGCAGTGGCTCCTGTTCGTCTCCTGCATCGTCGTCCATACCGTCGATGTGTTCGTAGTCGAAGGCGAGCATGTCGGTCAAATCGTCGACAGTAGCTACTAAGTGGGTGGTGGGTGGGCAGTGAATTTCTTCGTCGTCCGCATCTTGATTTGGCCGGCCATAGTTCGACCAGGACTCTCCTGACAACGAGAGAGACCTTAATGAGTTCAGTATGTCGCCAAAGGGCGAGTGCAGAAAGATATCCGCGGAGGTGGACTCCATGATCGGCACCAAATTGGATTTGATAGTCACGAGCACAAGCGGTTCGGAGTCTGTGTTCGGGGAAGAATCCGGCAGTTCAGTGTCACAGCTCCCGTGAAGGGTAAGGTCAATACTTGGCTCGATCGCCGCTGAGAATGCGGCCTCTGTGGCGGGGTCTATCCACCCGTCCATGGATGGCGCAATTGGCTCCGAATTGAGGGTCGGAGCGGTTGCCGGTGCGGTCTCCTGAACACTGTCCGATGGTAGAGCTAAATCATGCTCATCGTGACCGTGCGGCGCACTCGGCAGGGGCTTGAATCCATCGAAGATCAAGTCTCCGTGGATGTCGGCCGTGTAGTTTAAGCTTCCAAACCTGACCTGGTGGCCAGGGGCGTAACTCTCGATCTGCTCCAGATGGCCAAGCGAGTTGGCCCGTAGTACGAAGCCGCCGAATACAAAGATCTGTCCGGGGAGAAAAGTCTCACCCTGGACTGCATCGCTATCGATGATCGAAGGAGCCATCAAGCCTAACGATGATGACACAGAGGAACTCTTAATGAAAGCACCAATGTCGGTGTCAAAACCGGCGGATCTCAGGTAGGGGGTCCCGAACTGTGCATCTAAGGCGGATGGTAACAGGAGGCAGGGGACACGATGTTTACCCAGGTTCGGGCCCTCTTGATGGAGGTAATACCCTACGTCCTGCTTGGTTGTTCTTGATAATATGAGTAGTACAAGAGTTGATCTACCACGAGATCGAAGAGGCTAAACCCTAGAAGCTAGGCTATGGTATGATTGTTGTTGGTCCTACGGACTAAACCCTCCAGTTTATATAGACACCGGAGGGGGCTAGGGTTACACAGAGTTGGTTACAAGGAAGGAGATCTACATATTTGTATTGCCAACCTTGCCTTTCACGCTAAGGAGAGTCCCATCCGGACACGGGACGAAGTCTTCAATCTTGTATCTTCATAGTCCAACAGTCCGGCCAAAGGATATAATCCAGCTGTCCGGATACCCCCTAATCCAGGACTCCCTCAGAGGGCTCGGCGGTGGCGCTCAGGAGAGGGAGGGCTCGGCGGCGGCGCTCGGGAGAGGTAGACGGCGGGCTAGGGCTGGTGTGGCTGGTGTGGCCAGAGGCGAGGAAGGCCACCGGCTTATATAGCGGCGCCGCCCTGTGTGTACGCCTGCGAGGGAGGGGAGGCGTCGGCGCACCGCCCCATGGCGCGCCATCCGTGAGGAATCAATGGTAAGGCTGACCGGCGGCAGCCTTGCCATCGATTCCCCGTGGGAAACCGAGGCGTTCGGGGACGAAGACGCGCGGTGTCGCTGACGCGGCGGGCCCGCGGCTCTTTCGCACCAAAACCGCTCGCCCCGGCGCCCCCGAGCACCCCCAGCGCGCCAGGTTTGTCCTGGGTCCGGCGACGCTAAATTCAGCCCAGGCCGGCGAAAATCGAGCTCCTGGGGCGCGACTGGGTCGATTTTTCTGCGCCGGCGCGAAAAAAAACGCCTGGGGAGGCCTTTCTGGGGGCGCGGCTGGAGATGCCCTTAGGATGTAGACCGACATGTTGGCCTCTCTGTTGAGCCTAGGTAGGGCTGTGACGTGTTGATCTTCTGAGGCCAGGCATGACCCAGGAAAGTGTGTCCGGCGAGAGGGATCGAGCGTGTCGGGAATGTGGTGCACCCCTGCAGGGAAGTTTATCTATTTGAATAGTCGTGTCCACGGTAACAGGATGATTGGAGTTGTATTCCGACCTCTTACAACTAAAACCGGATATTTAATAAAACACACTCCTTACAAGTTCCAGATACAACACGGTGATCGCTTTTCCACAGGGCGGCGAGGAGAGGATCGCCGAGTAGGATTATTGCTTCGATGACACTTGTTACTATACCAGCTATTCTCTTCTACTGCTTCAAGATGAAGGCTGCCAAAAGCGTAGTCTTCGATAGGACTAGCTTCTCCCCCTCTTATTCTGGCATTCTGTAGTTTAGTCCACAGATACTACCCCCTTTGTTGATACCGATGTGTATGTAGTGTAGATCTGATGTAAGTCTTGCGAGTACTTTGGATGAGTACTCACAGTTGCTTTGCTCCCTCTTTTCCCCTCTATACTCAATTGCTGCGATCAGATGTCGAAGCCCCGGAGCCAGCTGCCACCGCCGACGACGAATACCACTACTACCCCGAGGGTGCCTACTACTACGTGGAGGCCACTGATGACCAGGAGTAGTTAGGAGGATCCCAGGCAGCAGCCCTGCACCTCTTCGATCTGTATCCATGTTTGTGCTAATCATCTTATGGCAACTTGTTTAACTTATGTCTGTACTCAGATATTGTTGTTTCCGCTGACTCTTTTGTGATCGAGCATTCGTATTCGACCTCTCGAGACCCTTGACTTGTAATATGAAGTTTGTATGACTTAATTAGTGTTTAGAGTTGTGTTGTGATATCTTTCCATGAGTCTCTGATCTTGATCATATACGTTTGCGTGTATAATTAGTGTACAATTGAATCGGGGACGTCACATGTATCTCACAAACCAACTAGGCAAATGGCCGAACACCTTCTGGGCAGCGATGGCCACTGGCGTGGACGAGTCTCTGCCAGTGAAGACCCCCATCCTGGCCTGTTCCAAGAGTTGGGTCTGCCCGTTGGAGTTGCCCTCTATACTTTACAAGAAAAGTTTCGCCATTATCTATTTGTCTGCTTTGACTGGTAATATGATTAAATTTGGTGCCAAGTAATTTGCAGTTTCAATATATATATGTGACATAGTGGTGGCCGGAGAATCAAATAATGGTCTTCGGCAGAGGAATCAGGTGGAGTACATCCCAATCGGATTAAGCAAGGTGTACCAATTTACAGAGGCTTCAAGATTCAGTCAACACGACAGCATTGCAAGGTATTTCATCCGTTCCTAAATATTTGTCTTTCTAGGCATTTCAAATAAACACAACATACAGATGTATATAGACGTATTTTAAAATGTAGATTCACTTATTTTGTTTCGTATATAGTCATTTGTTGAAATCTTTAGAAAGACAAATATTTAAAAACGGAGGGAGTATATACCAATTTACAGAGGCATCAAGATTTAGTCAACACGGCAGCATTACAAGGCGCACCAATTTACAGAGGCTTCAAGATTCAGTCAACATGACAGCATTGCAAGGTGTACCAATTTTACAGAGGCTTCGAGATACAGTCAACACGGCAGCACTGCCAGATGTACCAAATTTACAGAGACTTTGAGATTCAGTCAACACGACGACATTGCCGGCAAGTTTGTCAAGAAAGAGCATTGACAGATGCTGAGACCTGAGAAATTTGGCAGTATTTCGCTTTGAGGAGAAATTCCAACCCGCAGACACCGCAGCGCACCACCAATGCATAAAGTACAGCGAGACCAAATGAAATTATGTTATGTATTACCGCACAAAATGAAAATCAACGTGTGTAGACAGAAACGCTCGTGCGCAGGCTGAGCTTGGAAACCATGATTAAAAAATGTGTATATATTCCGGAGACTTTTGATCATGCCATATGGGGCGAGAGGAGACAGTGACAGCGACACGTCATTTTTTTTGAGGGGTTACAGCGTCACGTCATAAGCCGCAAAGAGTATGCCTTGCTTACGGCTACATGGAAGCGATTTTTTAGCGGGCCACAGCCTAATACTCTCTCCGTTTCTAAATATAAGTCTTTTTAAACATTTCAAATGGAACACAACATACGGATGTATGTAGACATATTTTAAAGTATAGATTCATTCATTTTGCTCCGTATGTAGTCACTTGTTGGAATATCTAGAAAGACTTATATTTTGGAACGGAGGGAGTAGTTTTTTTTTTGATGAATACGCATTTTTTTGCGGGTGAATAATTAGTTTATTCCACTGTAAATGTAATAGTGTTACAGTCTACTAATACAAAACTAGACACATTGTCTAGAACACAGTGCAACTAACAGGCGGTGTTACCTCCAGAACGACCAATATTAACAAGATAGTGAGCAACACTATTTTGATGCCAATCTAATTTCAGTGAAATAAACTCACGTTGTTCCAGGAGCCTCTTCATTTCCAAGATTAGATGTCCATAAGCAGATTTGTTCAATGAGTCATCCGTTAAAGCCGCCACCAGAACAGAGCAATTAGATTGAATGATGATTGGTAGCTCTGATCTTTGAAGGCTAAAAGAGATACCTTCCAGCATCGCACTGACCTCGGCTTCAAGAGCATCCTTGCAGTAGAATAGATATTTGTAGGCGGAGAAAATTACTTAGCCGACCGAGTCCCACAGAACCATACCCGTTCCCGCCCGTCCTGTGTCCTCCATGTAGGAACCATCAATTGAAAGAGCCACCCATCCCGCAGGGGGTTTCGGCCAAGGTAAACTAACCTTTCCCACTCAGTTAGGAATAATAGGGAGATCCACCACCGGCATCTTTCCTCTCAGAATCTCCTCAATGCCAACATTTTGTGCTTGGTTATATGTTGCGTATCATTTCATTGAGGGAGGGAGGGGGGGGGGGGGGGGAGTACAGGGTGCAGCTCTAGGGGGCATATGCGCTACGGCGTCCTGAAGAGTGCCAGGAGAGCACAAAGGAGGATGCTCAGCCTCAGTACACTCATCGTTAGGTTACAAGAATAATGGATCCGAGCCTAGTTGCTCCTGCACGAGCCCACAAGCGGGCTTCCTCTTTGATGGTGCGAGCAAGGTCGTTGTTCGATGGTTTGGTATTGTCAAACATGGCAGCATTTCGGTGTTTCTAGATGGACCAGGCAGTGAGGGTGATGACGAAGTTTGTCCCCTTGCGGACGTGTGCCGGAGCGGAGCCGCAGCCTAATAGTGGGAAGAGTATACTTTTGCTAGCGGTTTTGGGAACCTTCTATGTGGCTTTCAAAAGAGTCCGCCCGGGATTTTTCCCTTTTTTCATTTTTCTCCTTACAGTTTTATTTCTGTTTTATTTCTTTTTTCCTGGTTTTTAAGTTTTTTCCTCTTTTTATTATTTTTAAATGCTCATTGACTTTTTATAAATACACGTTCAACAGTTTTAGAACACATGTTAAACAGTTATTAGATACTCCCTTCATTCCAAAATAAGTGTCTCAACCTTAATACAACTTTGTACAAGAATTAGTATAAAGTTCAGACACTTATTTTGGGATGGAGGGAGTACATGCCAAAACTTTTTTGAATACACGCTGAATTTTTTTCTGAATACATGTTGAACATTACTTGAACACATGTTGAACTTCTTCTTCAGATGTCAAGAACATATTTTTAAATATGTGAACATTTTTAAAATATCATAGACATATTTTTAAATATGTCCACATTTTAAAATGTCACAAACACTTCTGCAAATAGCAAAGATATTCTTTTAGTACGTGAATAAATTCTACATTATAAGAAAAGTTTTAAAAATCCCATGAACATACTTTTAAATGCCGTGAAGAATTATCTGAACAGAAAAAGATATTTCACAAATTATATATTTGCATGACCATTTTATTTAATGGTATAAATATATTTTTAAAGATATGAACATTTTGTAAATACTACAATTTTTTTCAATTGTATGAACAGTTTTGAAAATCGTGCGAACAAAATTTTGCATTGCATAAATAAAAGGTGCAGTGAAGAACTTTTAATACAAAGACAAATGGCCAGCAGAGCATGTACAAAAAGACAGGCGCACTTCAACAGCAACGCGCATACAAAAGATATCGCGCGATGGGCTTTCCGCATTAACAGGAGCACTGAAGACGCGGTAGTCAGCCGGCCCAATGGTCTTGCGTTTGTGATTTTCTTTGGATTAATAGGGCTTCTTGAACAGGCTAGCCTACTGTTTTTCTATACACATTGTGAGTTTTTCATACACGTTTAACATTTTAAATATATAGATTAACATTTTAAAAAATACATGTTTGATGTCTATTCTTTTTCATACACACTGTACATTTTTAGTATACATCTTAAACATTATATTTATACACTTTTAACATCTTTCAAATACATTATTAACATTTTTTTTTCAAATACACAAGTTTTGAACACTTTTTCGAATACAAGACAACATTTTCCATATGTGTGGTGCATTTTTAATGGCCAGAAATATTTTGTCAACTACAAGAACATTTGTTTTTACATTGTATAAACGTTTTTTTAAGTGCCACGAAGATTGTTTTGCAAATTTCCTATATATTTGACTAAACTCGAGAACATTTATTCATTGTCATGAACACTTTTAAGAATTATTAACATTTTCGAAATTTGCTTTAGTATTTTTCTTATATTATCATAACATATAATTTCACAATTCTGAATAATAAATAAATTTTGTTAAAATATATTCATTTCCATAAAAATAAAAAGGACAAATGGAAAAAAACGTAAACAGTGTGATGTCATCATGACATTTGGTGAGCCTGCCCTAATGGGCTGACCATCACCGAAAGGTTGCCCATGAAAGAAGCCTAATAATTTCCGCGAACACTTTTTTTGCGAGGTAATTCCATGAACACTTTCATCAAATCAGATATGACTAATTATGCGAACACTTTCCGTCAGTATCACACCTTTTATTTGCTGATGACTCCCTTATTCTCATGAAAGCTGATATGACTAATGCAACTTCCCTACAACAAGCCCTTGATGTGTACTGCAGCAATTCTGGTCAATTGGTGAGTGTGGCAAAATTGAGTGTATTTTTTAGTCCTAATACAGATCCTGGCTTAAAAACCGATATTTGTGCATGCCTCAATATTGATACGGAAGCCCTATCTGATAAGTATCTCGGTCTACCAGTTCTGGTTGGGGGCAGATAGGAGTGACTATTTTAATCACTTTGTTGAGAGAGTTTGTTCACACACTCATGGATGGAATGAAAAACAATTGTCCATGGAAGGTAAAGAGATATTACTCAAAGTCGTAGCTCAGGCTATTCCTGTTTATGCTATGTCTGTTTTTAAAATCCCAAAAGGTGTATGCAAAGATATCACAGATGCTATTGCTAGGTTTTGGTGGGGAGATGATGAAAACACCAATCGAATGCATTGGTGGGCTTGGTGGAAATTGTGCTTTCCAAAGAAAGAAGGGGGATGGGCTTCCGTGACCTCCATTCTTTCAATTTGGCGATGTTGGTGAAGCAATGTTGGAGGCTACTTGATGATCCAAAATCTTTATGTGCTAGGATCCTCCGAGCAAAGTACTACCCTTCAGGTGACCTTCTCTCAGCTGGACCAAAAAAAGGTTCTTCCTTTACATGGCAGAGTGTCTTTGCAGGCATTCAAACATTTAAACGTGGCCATATATGGAGGATTGGAAATGGTGAAAAGGTAAATGTTTGGAATGATCACTGGATACCCACTAGTCCGTCGAGGAAAGTTATTACACCAAGGAATGGACTATTGATCACCAAAGTAAGCGAGTTAATTGACCCTACGACTGAAACATGGGATGTAGAGCTTATACAGGATATATTTAACCCAGTTGATGTTAACCGTATCCTGCAAATTCCTTTGAGCTACAACTCTTTTGAGGATTTTGTAGCCTGGAATGGGACAAGATCAGGGTATTTTTCAGTCAGGTCAGCGTACCATTGTGAGTGGAAACACCAATATCAAAATAGTGGCATTGTTCCTGCAGGTCCCGCTACACCAAACCCAGTTTGGTCCATCTTGTGGAAGTTGCAGATTTCAGGTAAAATAAAGATATTCTGCTGGAGGGCAATGCATGGCATACTGCCGCTGAAAAGTATATTAGTGAATAGACATGTTAGGACGAGTGGACATTGTCCTATTTGCTCACAAGGTCCAGAAGATGTTATGCATCTGCTCTTTAAATGTGAACGTGCCAAGGAAATGTGGAGGTTACTAGGGATCTCACAAACAATCTCTGAATGTATACAGGAGGACATGTCTGGGTCGGTAGTTCTTGAGCACTTGATGCGTCTTCCTGAAACTAGTATGCCCAACATGATAACAATCGGCCTCAAAGAGGGAATTGCAGCAACTTGCTGGTATTTGTGGTGCATGCGTCGCCAGCAAACGCATCATAACCAAATGTCCCCAGTGACACGGTGTGCAACGGCTGTTCGGGCCATCTGTTTAAACTATCAAAAATCCCTGAAGTTTAGAAATGGACCTGTGAGTCGTCTGGGTATCAAGTGGGCAGTGAAGCATGGGCTTATTTTAGCCCATGAGTTGGGCTTTCATTCCATACAATTAGAATCGGATTCGATTGAGGTGATTAATGCTTGTTCAGGACAAGACAGGATTTGGAGTGGAGCCTCGGCAGTTTATGTAGAATGTTTCATCATGGCGGGTATGATAGGTTCAGTTCAATTTTTGCATTGTAACCGGGAAGCGAACGAGGTAGCGCACACTCTAGCTAAGTTTGCTTATGATAAAAATGAATCTTGTACGTGGGTCGATGAACCCTCAGGGTTCCTGATTAATGCTCTGGTTAATGATGTAACTATTTTGCCAAATTAATAAAGTGCGCCATGATGGCATTCCCTAAAAAAACACTTTCATCAAATCCTCTCTCTCTCAAAAAAGCAATCCTCCTCAAGGAATCGACAATGGTGAGCCTTGCTTCCGTAGAAGTCATTTTTTTCGTCAGCGAAAACAAAGGTCTTTTGGTTATCATCTTGAAGAAGCCCTGAAACTGTAGAGCCATAAAGCGATGTTCCCCGAAGCTGAAACCTAGAGAATCACACGACAGAGATATATGTTCCACGAGAATGTGTCGGCAGTAGCATCCGGCCGTGCGGAGTCGCTGCATCCATCCATTCTCTCCTCTCTGATTGATCGATCGGTCGCCGCAACTCCTCGGGGCGCTGTTCAAGCTACCGTTGTCGCCACGAACTCCTCCCGTCCACGTCCACGTCCAGTCATCCATGATCATTTTCAGCTGTGGCGTACGTAGGTCTTCCTGGTCACCGACAAGCACCGATCAAAACACCCTAGACCCAAGCTGCTGATGTGCCACCTTCGTTCGTCCCGTGTACTACTAGTACAGTTGCTAATTAAGTGGCCAAATCATTTCGAAGCCAAGCGGTTGTTGGATCACGGGTCAGCTATTTATGTTACCTCTACTCCCTATTTATCACCGGTTGACATCGCAATGAAACTCTCAGCTGTAAACTCTGCTTCGGACAGTACTAGTAGTAGTAGGGAGTACTGTCTACAGTAGCTAGCTAATGATTCGGACTAACGGTACAGCACGAAACAGTTCAGGGTTTTTCACTCAGGCACCTCATAGGTGGAGCGGTAGTACCAAAAGTTATAATTAAACCTCTACTGTACTACGATCAACCTAAACAAAGCATTAGCCGCTAGTTGTAGGTTACTAGCAGTAGCTAGTTGGAGACAGCTCGAACGATGGCCGTGCATAGCTTCAACTGTAACTGAGGAGGCTACAGCACCCAAGCGTTAATTGCCCATGCAGGAGGCTTGTATCAGCCCTGTCTGCTGCTTGCCATGCCCCCCGTGTGGTTCTGCGATCAAGTCGGACGATGGCTAGCAGCTAGCATAGCATGTGTGCAAGATGTGTGGAAGGTGGAGTACCAATTATATCACGTCATTTGCCCTGATGCATGCGTGTTCATGCAGAGGCCAAGCTGATCTTGGCAAGCAGATGGCCTATACACCAGGCTAACAGAGCTATCTGAAGGCGTGATATAGATCGAGGGCCAAACATGCACAGCTAATTGCCTATGTGGAGTATGGCTGGAGACGACCTGGTCCCTGAATTTTAGCAGAAAATCGCTATGCAACGACACTTGTGCATGAAAGGTAGTACGCCAAAGTTCCTATCCCTTGGGACTATGCTGGTCAGCCGAATCATTGGCAGTTTTGGACCCGTGGGTTCGCTGTCCAGTTGCCCATCCTCTATTCATATCACCTGGTGTACTACCAAGCATGCCGAGACTCTGATTGAGTGATTGTGCATTTGGTTTGGAATTGGATGGATGTAAGTTGCCGCCCCGGTTCAACTCGTCAAGCGCATGCATGGGATCGCCTGTTCAATAACGAAGAAAATGTGTAACGAAGCCGCAACGAACCCCATAGAGCACAATTTCATGCCCTTTTTGAAAGTTAAAACATGTCCCAATATCTTTGCAAGACCAACGTTCCACATAATGGACTACGAGTTGATAACAATTCAGTCGGTTGCATTTTCGCATACGCAAAAAGTAATCACACAGTATCACGATGGTTAGTGCATCTCAAACGCGGACCCTCAAACAACCTGTAACGACATTTTGCCATCCAACACGATATCTCATCGGTTCGCGGGGCAGTCCGGACATCCATTTCCGCGAACCAGACGTAAACAGGAGGGTTGGGGGGCTTTGTGGGCATCCAGACAGTTGCCACGTACGCATCCACCACCACAGCCTCACCAAAAACTCTCTCCGCCAAAAAAACCCTCCGCGCGAAGTGGTTGCTACGCATTCATGTCAGTTAGCACCGTTCTAGGACCATGGTCCAGTGCCGCCCTCGCTGCCGCCAACACGTGTGAATGAGGAGCCGCTCACGCAGCTGCGCTATCGCATGAAAGCGAAGCCGGCGTCACCCCTCCCCTTCTCCGCACAACTGCTACATCCGAATCGGGCGCCGCATGAAGGAGGAGCCAGCGTCACTGCCGCAGAGCGGTTACGGCCAGGTCGACCAGCCGGCGTTGATGCTACGCCATGACTGGCACGGCAAGGCCGTGAAGAAGGAGGTGCCACCAACGACCGTGAATCTACCTGGATGCCTCCTCCACTAACTCGATGGCCACAACAGTGGCGGCTCCTCCTCGTCGCGAGCATCGTCACGCGGTGGAGAGCACCGACAGGAAGATGGCACAACGGGTATGACGCAATGCGTCACACTGCTCCGTGTTCGCCAAGTCCGAGAAGGTGCCAGACTGGGTCTGCGCAAACGACAACCTCGCAGAGGCTTGGGCCCATGACAGGTCGGTGGCCATAGCAGAGACCGCGAATCTGCATGGACGCCTCCTCCACTAACTCAATGGCCACAACGGTGGCGGCTCCTCCTCGTCTTGAGCGTCGTCACGCGGTGGAGAGCACCGATAGGCAAATGGCATGGCGGGAGCGACGCAACACGTCGCACCGCTCCGTGCTTGCCAAGTCCGAGAAGGTGCCAGACTGGGTCTACGCAAATGATGACCTCGCAGAGGCTTGGGCCCACGACAGGTCGGTGACTGTCGTGGTTCTAAGTCTGACAGTAAAGTAGGGGGGTAGGAATGTAGAGGCAAGATCCTAGCTATGGTGAGATTGTGCACGCAAGATGTACGAGTTCAGGCCCTTCACGGAGGAAGTAACAGCCCTACGCCTCGGTGCCCGGAGGCTCGGTCGATTGGAATATGCGTGAAGTTACAGGGGGTGCGAACCCTTGTGCCAGAGCAGGAGGGTGGCTTATATAGAGTGCGCTGGACCCCTCCAGCCCTCGGTTACACAACGTTTAAGGTACATAAAGATGGGCGTTACTGATAACGCCAGTAATAAAGATACATGAATGACTATTAAGTCTATAGGGTAACGCCTGACCGTTGCCATACAGAGTGACTTTAGATCTTCTATCCGTCGAGTGATTCTTATTACAGTCGAGTGACTACTCCTTGGTCGAGTGAACTTGAATCTTCTGAGTGGAATGCTAATGGTCGAGTGAATGATGTTATCCCTCGAATGCTTCTGACTTTAGGTCAATGTCCTTGGGGAGGGTGTCATGTCATCGTCATTAGTCCCCGAATGGTTCAGGTTTCGAGTGGAAAAGGGAGTGGAGGTTGGTTCCAACTCTGTTACACGCCGTGGAAGCATTTTCCTTAGACTGATGAGTCATGCGACAACTTTGACTCCATTTTCAATCGCCTTGATCCATTTTAAAGTTGTCGAGTGAACTTTTGCTGATAAGTTTCGAGTGTTGATATGGAAGAAATCTTCAGTCTGACAGGTTGCTCTGCTGCTCTCGGATCTTGCGGGATTCGAAATTTTGGGAACCACGTGGGACGGAGGAGGCCGCAGTAATCGGGATGGATTAGGCAGGGGCGCCTCGATCACCGCGCCACCTTTTTGGCCACGTACCGAGCGAGTGACAGTTGCGGGATTTGACATGATTGCCCGGGCCCAGTCCTCAGTCACTCGGAAATGACTCCATATAAGGCGTTGGGTTGGGAAATTGATACGTCTCCAACGTATCTATAATTTTTGATTGCTCCATGCTATATTATCTACTGTTTTGGATGTTTATGGGCTTCATTATACACTTTTATATCATTTTTGGGACTAACCTATTAACCTAGAGCCTAGTGCCAGTTTCTGTTTTTTACCTTGTTTTAGGGTTTCGAAGAAAAGGAAAACTAAACGTAGTCCAATTGACCTGAAACTTTACGAAACTCATTTTTGGAAGGAAAAAAGCTCAGAAGTCTTGGAGTGCACGTCAGGGGACCTTCGAGGAAGCCACGAGGTAGGGGGGCACACCCACCACCCTAGGGCGCGCCCTCCACCCTCGTGGGCCCCTCATGGCCCCCCTGGCGTACTTCTTCCGCCTATATATCTCCATATACCCTAAAAACATCCGAGAGCACAATAGATCGGGAGTTCCGCCGCCAGAAGCCTCCGTAGCCACCAAAAGTCAATCTAGACCCGTTCCGGCACCCTGCCGGAGGGGGAATCCCTCTCCGGTGGCCATCTTCATCATCCCGGTGCTCTCCATGACGAGGAGGGAGTAGTTCTCCCTTGGGGCAGAGGGTATGTACCAGTAGCTATGTGTTTGATATCTCTCTCTCTCTCTCTCGTGTTCTTAAGGTGATACGATCTTGATATATCGCGAGCTTTGCTATTATAGTTGGATCTTATGATGTTTCTCCCCCTCTACTCTCTTGTAATGAATTGAGTTTCCACTTTGAAGTTATCTTATCGGATTGAGTCTTTAAAGATTTGAGAACACTTGATGTATGTATTGCCGTGCGTATCTATGGTGACAATGGGATACCACGTGATTCACTTGATGTATGTTTTGGTGATCAACTTGTGGGTTCCGCCCATGAACCTCTGCATAGGGGTTGGCACACGTTTTCGTTGTGATTCTCTAGTAGAAACTTTGGGGCACTCTTTGAGGTTCTATGTGTTGGTTGAATAGATGAATCTGAGATTGTGTGGTGCATATTGTATAATCATGCCCACGGATACTTGAGGTGACATTGGAGTATTTAGGTGACATTAGGGTTTTGGTTGATTTGTGTCTTAAGGTGTTATTCTAGTACGAACTCTAGGGCTGTTTGTGACACTTATAGGAATAGCCCAACGGATTGATTGGAAAGAATAACTTTGAGGTGGTTTCGTACCCTACCATAATCTCTTCGTTCGTTCTCCGCTATTAGTGACTTTGGAGTGACTCTTTGTTGCATGTTGGGGGATAGTTATATGATCCAATTATGTTATTATTGTTGAGAGGACTTGCACTAGTGAAAGTATGAACCCTAGGCCTTGTTTTAACACATTGCAATACCGCTTGTGCTCACTTTTATCATTAGCTACCTTGCTGTATTTATAATTTCAGATTACAAATACCCATATCTACTATCCATATACCACTTGTATCACCATCTCTTCGCCGAACTAGTGCACCTATAAAATTTACCATTGTATTGGGTGTGTTGGGGACACAAGAGACTCTTTGTTATTTTGGTTGCAGGGTTGCTTGAGAGAGACCATCTTCATCCTACGCCTGCTACGGATTGATAAACCTTAGGTCATCCACTTGAGGGAAATTTGCTACTGTCCTACAAACCTCTGCACTTGGAGGCCCAACAACGTCTACAAGAAGAAGGTTGTGTAGTAGACATCAAGCTCTTTTCTGGCGCCGTTGCCGGGGAGGTTAGCGCTTGAAGGTATATCTTTAGATCTTGCAATTGAGTCTTTTAGTTTCTTGTTTTTATCACTAGTTTAGTTTATAAAATAAAACTATAAAAAAATGGAATTGAGTTTGTCTCATACGCTTCACCTTTTTAATATCTTTCGTGAGTATGATGGAAAGGAAAATTGTGCCAAAGTGTTAGAAGAAGAAATCTATAAAATGTTTGGCACTAAATATTTGAATGATGAGCACGATTGCAATGTTGTTAGTATGAATTCTTTGAATATCCATGATGCTAATGATATGCAAAGCCACAAGCTTGGGGAAGCTATGTTTGACGAAGATGATACTTTTTGTCCCCCAAGTTTTGATGAGCAAATTTATTATGATGAAAGCATGCCTCCTATCTATGATGATTATTGTGATGACACATATGCTTTAAAGAATAATGATAACCATGAAACTTAACATCTTGATCTTAATTTTCAATCACATGATAGTTATTTTGTTGAGTTTACTCCCACTACTTTTCATGAGAAGAAATTTGCTTATGTGGAGAGTAATAAAAATTCTATGCTTGTACGTCATGAAAAGAATGATTTATGTGATAGTTATATTGTTGAATTCATTCATGATGCTACTGAAAATTATTATGAGGGAGGAACATATGCTTGTAGGAATTGCAATAATATCAAGTTTCCTCTCTATGTGCTTAAAATCTTGAAGTTATGCTTGTTTTACCTTCCTATGCAAGTTGATTCTTGTTCCCATAAGTTATTTGCTCAAAAAATCCCTATGCATAGTAAGTATGTTAGACTTAAATGTTCTAGTAATATTCTTCATGATGCTCTCTTTATGTTTCAATTCTTATCTTTTATGTGAGCATCGTTGAAATCATCTTGCCTAGCTAGGGGCGTTAAACGATAGCGCTTGTTGGGAGGCAACCCGATTTTATTTTCGTTCCTTGCTTTTTGCTCCTGTTTAGTAATAAATAATTCATCTAGACTCTTTTTATATGTGGTTTTAGTTGTTTAATTAGTGTTTGTTCCAAGTAGAACCTTTGGGAAGACTTGGGGAAAGTCTTTTTGATCATGCTGTAAAAAACAGAAACTTTAGCGCTCACGAGAATTGCTGCCATTTTTTGTTGGAGAGTGCTATTTAGTTAATTCTTTTTCAGATGATTAATAGATAAATTACTCAGGTCCAGCAATTTATTTTAGAATTTTTGGGGTTCCATAAGTATACGTTTGATCCAGATTACTACAGACTGTTCTGTTTTTGACATATTCTGTTTTCGATGTGTTGTTTGCTTATTTGGATGAATCTATGAGTAGTATCAGAGGGTATGAACCATAGAGAAGTTGGAATACAGTAGGTTTAACACCAATATAAATAAAGAATGAGTTCATTACAGTACCTTGAAGTGGTGAATTGTTTTCTTATACTAACGGAGCTTGTGAGTTTTCTGTTAAGTTTTGTGTTGTGAAGTTTTCAAGTTTTGGGTAAGGATTCGAAGGACTATGGAATAAGGAGTGGAAAGAGCCTAATCTTTGGGATGCCCAAGGCACCCCAAGGTAATATTCAAGGATAGCCAAGAGCCTAAGCTTGGGGATGCCCCGGAAGGCATCCCCTCTTTCGTCTTCGTTCATCGGTAACTTTACTTGGAGCTATATTTTTATTGGCCACACGATATGTGTTTTGCTTGGAGCGTCAATTTATTTTGTTAGGATTGGCTTGCTGTTATTTAGAACAATGTTTTGCATATTTTATTTCAATAAAAGTGGCATTGATAGTCTTTACTATGCCTATGTTACAAGTATACATGTTGTTGTTTGAAAACAGATAGTTTACCGTTGTTGCAATAATACCCTAGAAAAGTCAGAATGTGATAAAATGTTGAAACCTTTTGCATATTAAGCTCTGATAAATTTACTACAGTGGGAATTTTCTTTCATAATTTTTGGAGCTAGGGAAGTATGGATGTTGCAGCATTCTTTACGGACTATCCTGTTTAGGCAGATTGCTGTTATGTTTGCATATGTTTGCTTCTTTAATGATTCTATTTGAGGATAGGACTATTAAATATGCAGAGGAATTTAGCATGCAATGTTGAATAATAATTTTAGTGATTTGCTACAGTAGAGTATGATAAGGTTTTTTCAATGGTTTATACTAACTTATCTCACGAGTCCTTACTGAGTTTTGTGTGGATGAAGCTTTTGAGATTTAGGGAGACCGTGATATGATAGGAATTAAGGAGACACAAAAGCTCAAGCTTGGGGATTCCCAAGGCATCCCAAGATAATATTTCAAGAAGTCTCAAGCATCTAATCTTGGGGATGCCCCGGTTGGCATCCCACCTTTCTTCTTCAACAACTATCGGTTAGTTTCGGTTGAACCTAAGTTTTTGCTTCTTCACATGATGTTTGCCATTTTTAGAATGTCATTTTATTTTGCTTTGCTTGCTGTTTGAATAAAATACCAAGATCTGAAATTCTTAAATGTTAGAGAGTCTTCACATATTTGCATAATTATTCAACTACTCATTGATATTCACTTATATCTTTCGGAGTAGTTTGTCATTTGCTCTAGTGCTTCACTTATATCTTTTAGAGCATGGTGGTAGTTTTATTTTGAAGAAATAGATGAACTCTCATGCTTCACTTAGATTATTTTGAGAGTCTTAATAGCATGGTAATTTTCTTAAAATCCTAATATGCTAGGTATTCAAGAATAATAAAACTATCTTATGAGTGTATTGAATACTAGGAGAAGTTTGATGCTTGATGATTGTTTTGAGATATGGAGGTAATAATATCAAAGTCGTGCTAGTTGAGTAGTTGTGAAATTGAGAAATACTTGTGTTGAAGTTTGCAAGTCCCGTAGCACGCACGTATGGTAAACGTTATGCAACAAATTTGAAACATGAGGTGTTATTTGATTGTCTTCCTTATGAGTGGCGGTCGGGGACGAGCGATGGTCTTTTCCTACCAATCTATACCCCTAGGAGCATGCGTGTAGTACCGAGGTTTTTGATGACTTGTAGATTTTTGCAATAAGTATGTGAGTTCTTTATGACTAATGTTGAGTCCATGGATTATATGCACTCTCACCCTTCCATCCTTGCTAGCCTCTTCGGTACCGTGCATTGCCCTTTCTCACATTGAGAGTTGGCGCAAACTTCGCCGGTGCATCCAAACCCCGTGATATGATACGCTCTATCACACATCAACCTCCTTATATCTTCCTCAAAACATCCACCATACCTACCTGTTATGGCATTTCCATAGCCATTCCGAGATATATTGCCATGCAACTTTCCACTATTCAGTTTATCATGACACATTCATCATTGTCATATTGCTTAGCATGATCATGTAGTTGACGTAGTATTTGTGGCAAAGCCACCATTCATAATTCTTTCATACATGTCACTCTTGGTTCATTGCATATCCCGGTACACCGCCGGAGGCATTCATATAGAGTCATACTTTGTTCTAGTATCGAGTTGTAATCATTGAGTTGTAAATAAATAGAAGTGTGATGATCATCATTTTCTAGAGCATTGTACCAAGTGAGGAATAAAAAAGAAGAAGAGAAAGGCCATAAAAAAGAGAATGCCCCAAAAAAAGAGAAAGGCCATAAAAAAGAGAAGGCCCAAAAAATAATAATAAAAATAAAAATAATAATAATATAAAAAAAGAGAGAGAAAAAGAGAGAAGGGACAATGCTACTATCCTTTGCCACACTTGTGCTTCAAAGTAGCACCATAATCCTAATGATAGAGAGTCTCTTGTTTTGTCACTTTCATATACTAGTGGGAATTTTTCATTATAGAACTTGGCTTGTATATTCCAACAATGGGCCACCTCAAGTGCCCTAGGTCTTCATGAGCAAGCAAGTTGGATGCACACCCACTTAGTTTCTTTTGTTGAGCTTTCATACATTTATAGCTCTAGTGCATCCGTTGCATGGCAATCCCTACTCCTTGCATTAACATCAATCGATGGGCGTCTCCATAGCCCATTGATTAGCCTCATTGATGTGAGACTTTCTCTTTTTTGTCTTCTCCACATAACCCCCTCATTATATTATATTCCACCCATAGTGCTATGTCCATGGCTCGCGCTCATATATTGCGTCAAAGTTTATAGGTTTGAGATTACTAAAGTATGAAACAATTGCTTGGCATGTCATCGGGGTTGTGCATGATGAGAGCATTCTTGTGTGACGAAAATGGAGCATGACTAAACTATATGATTTTGTAGGGATGAACTTTCTTTGGCCATGTTATTTTGAGAAGACATAATTGCTTAGTTAGTATGCTTGAAGTATTATCATTTTTATGTCAATATGAACTTTTGTCTTGAATCTTTCGGATCTGAATATTCATGCCCCAATTAAGAAGAATTACATTGAAATTATGCCAAGTAGCACTCCGCATAAAAATTCTGTTTTTATCATTTACCTACTCGAGGACGAGCAGGAATTAAGCCTGGGGATGCTGATACGTCTCCAACGTATCTATAACTTTTGATTGCTCCATGCTATATTATCTACTGTTTTGGATGTTTATGAGCTTTATTATACACTTTTATATCATTTTTGGGACTAACCTATTAACCCAGAGCTCAGTGCCAGTTTTTTTTACCTTGTTTTAGGGTTTCGAAGAAAAGGAAAACTAAACGGAGTCCAATTGACCTGAAACTTCACAGAACTCATTTGTGGAAGGAAAGAAGCCCAGAAGTCTTGGAGTGCATGTCAGGGGACGTTCGAGGAGGCCACGAGGTAGGGGGCCGCGCCCACCCCCCTAGGGCGCGCCCTCCACCCTCATGGGCCCCTCGTGGCCCTCCGGACATACTTCTTCCGCCTATATATCTCCATATACCCTAAAAACACCCGAGAGCACAATAGATCGGGAGTTCCGCCGCCAGAAGCCTCCGTAGCCACCGAAAGCCAATCTAGACCCGTTCCGGCACCCTGCCGGAGGGGGAATCCCTCTCCGGTGGCCATCTTCATCATCCCGGTGCTCTCTATCACGAGGAGGGAGTAGTTCTCCCTCGAGGCTGAGGGTATGTACCAGTAGCTATGTGTTTGATCTCTCTCTCTCTCTCGTGTTCTTGAGGTGATACGATCTTGATGTATCGCGAGCTTTGCTATTATAGTTGGATCTTATGATGTTTCTCCCCCTCTACTCTCTTGTAATGAATTGAGTTTCCCCTTTGAAGTTATCTTGTCGGATTGAGTCTTTAAAGATTTGAGAACACTTGATGTATGTCTTGCCGTGCGTATCTATGGTGACAATGGGATACCACGTGATTCACTTGATGCATGTTTTGGTGATCAACTTGTGGGTTCCGCCCATGAACCTATGCATAGGGGTTGGCACACGTTTTCGTCGTGATTCTCCAGTAGAAACTTTGGGGTACTTTTTGAGGTTCTATGTGTTGGTTGAATAGATGAATCTGAGATTGTGTGATGCATATCGTATAATCATGCCGACGGATACTTGAGGTGACATTGGAGTATCTAGGTGACATTGGAGTATCATGCCGACGGATACTTGTGTCTTAAGGTGTTATTCTAGTACGAACTCTTTGGCTGTTTGTGACACTTATAGGAATAGCCCAACGGATTGATTGGAAAGAATAACTTTGAGGTGGTTTTGTACCCTACCATAATCTCTTCGTTCGTTCTCTGCTATTAGTGACTTTGGAGTGACTCTTTGTTGCATGTTGAGGGATAGTTATATGATCCAATTATGTTATTATTGTTGAGAGGACTTGCACTAGTGAAAGTATGAACCCCAGGCCTTGTTTCAACGCATTGCAATACCATTTGTGCTCACTTTTATCATTAGTTACCTTGCTGTTTTTATAATTTCAGATTACAAATACCCATATCTACTATCCATATACCACTTGTATCACCATCTCTTCGCCGAACTAGTGCACCTATACAATTTACCATTGTATTGGGTGTGTTGGGGACACAAGAGACTCTTTGTTATTTGGTTGCAGGGTTGCTTGAGAGAGACCATCTTCATCCTACGCCTCCTATGGATTGATAAACCTTAGGTCATCCACTTGAGGGAAATTTGCTACTGTCCTATAAACCTCCGCACTTGGAGGCCCAACAACGTCTACAAGAAGAAGGTTGTGTAGTAGACATCAGGAATTTTGCACAGTGCGCCCCAATTTCTCCTTCTTCCTCCTCTGCTTCTCCACCGCTACCGCTTCTGCTCTCGACGTCGCCTCCCGCCCGTGCGCCTCTTGATGCAATGGCGAAGGATAAGACGGCAGCGCTAGAGCGCACAAAGAAGTGGGCGCCGATGGAGAAGGGCAAGAAGACCAGTAGGAGCGGGTTGTCGTCGAGATCCGCCTTGCCACGCGGCTGGGTTTAGGGCGAGTGGATCCAGTCCACAATCGAGCTAGATGACTTGCAAGATCTGGCCGAGAGCGAGCTGATTGAGCATGGTTCCTGGAGGCTCCCAAGGGATGAAACTGAGCCGCAGCCTCAGGAGGGTGAGTGTGTCTTACTCGCCACTCACGTCGACCGCGGTTTTTCTTTGCCCCCACATCCCTTTTTTCGTGCATTCCTGAACTTCTTCTGATCTCAACTCCACCATTTCTCTCCCAACACTATCATGTACCTCGCTGCCTATGTCTCCCTGTGTGAGAATTTCTTGGGCAACCGACCGCACTGGGGTCTGTTTAAGCACATCACATGCCGCTCGCAGACTGTGAAAAAAGCTAGCCCGAGTGACGAGAAAACCCAGGTGATCCAGATGTGTGGGGGCTTAGGTATCCAGATGAGGGGGGAGAGCGCTTTTCTGGCGACGACTCTCCCTGACTCGGTTAGAGGGTGGCAGTCAACTTGGTTTTTTTGCAAAGACAAGTCGACCCCTGGTCATTCGACTGGTCTCCCTCCCTTTTCCTTAGAGCGAGTCCAGAAACCTACTTCCTTGAGAGTGACTCCAGCAGAGAAGGTGGAGGTGACCATGTTGATGGAGCGAGTAGTTCAGCGGATCCATGAGGGTGTGACTAGTATGGATCTGCTTGAGGTATTCCTCAGTCGACGTATCCAGCCCCTCCAGGCTCGTGATCACTCCATGTGAATGTACTCGGGGATTGAAGATTCCACTCGAATCCACCCGGAGGACGTTGATGTGAAGACGGTGGCGCAGTGGGTGCAAGGCATCACAGGAAACAAGGATAACCCTAGGGGGTCCCGAAGAGTTTTACCATTCGACACCAACAACCAACCAGATCAGGTCTATTCTCTATTTCTGAGTGTTTTTCATTCTGACTTGTAGTTGTTTATTGAGTCGGCCATCCTTTGGTCACCTCTTTTGCTTCGCAGATTTATACGGAGACGTACTTAATGCCGAACGGGGAGCAAGAGCAGTACCAGGAAGGAGAAGAAAGCGGAGGAGAAAGTATGGATTAGCAGTCTGATGGAGGAGAAGAGGAGGAGGAAAGCGAGGACTCGAGCAGTGGTGAAGAAGTCGAGTCACCACCTCGCAACGAAAAGCGTTCAAGCATAAGCACGACCCAGCAAGTATCCGTGGCAAAGTAGCTAAGCCGACCAGACAGACTTCCAAGCGCACTTGGACTTCTTCTCCTGTGCCGTCTGAGAAGGCTCCAAAGCAGCCCAAAGTTGCAGAACCGAAGTCTCTGAAGACCCTGCCCAAGATCAAGATCGATGTCCCCGTCGCTTCTGCGTAAGTGTCTTGTCCTCACTTTTCGATCAAGGACTTGTGCTGTCAACTCTCTTCCTCATTTGTCCGAATGAATCTTGAAACTTGCAGAGCTGCTACTTCTGGGACTTCTACTTACAGGGGTTATTGTCGTAGATCTAAGACTGACCGTAGAATGGGGGGTTGGTATGAGGAGGCAAGATCCTAGCTATGGCGAAGTTGTACACACGAGTTTTACGAGTTCAGGCCCTTCGCGGAGGAAGTAACAGCCCTACGACTCGGTGCCCGGAGGCGGCCGGCTGGATTATGTATGTGTGTGTTTACAGGGGGTGCGAACCCTTGTGCCAGTGGAGGGGGTGGCTTATATAGAGTGCGCCAGGACCCCAGCCAGCCCATGTTACAAGGGGTTTAAGGTATATTAAGAGGGGGCGTTACTAGTAACGCTAGTAATTAAGTGACATAAATGCCTATTAAGTCTATGAAGTAAACGTCCGACCGTTGTCGTGCAGAGTGAATTTAGGTCTTCTGTCTGTCGAGTGATAATTGTTGTGGTCGAGTGACCTTGAACCTTCTGAGTGGAATGCCTTGTAGTCAAGTGGATGATGCTATCCCTTGAATGCTTCTGGTTTTAAGATGGTGTCTAGGTCAGGCCTATGACCCTACCCTAGGTACATGGCTTCATCATTAGCCCCCGAATGGTTCAGGGTTTGAGTGGAGAAGGAGTTGAGAACACCTCCGATTCAATTTTCATGCTTCGGAAGCGTCTTATTGAGACCAAATGAGCAGTCATGATGACTTGAACTTCTTTTTCAGTCGCCTTGATCCATTCTTGGTTCTGCCGAGTGAACTTTTACTGCGATGCTTCGAGTACTGATATGGGAAAAATCTTCTGTCTGATAGGTTGCCCTGCTGCTCGCGGATATTGTGGGATTCGAATTTTGGGGAAGCGCGCGGGGCGGAGGAGGTCGCAGTAATCGGACGGGATTAGACAGGGCCGCCTCGATCACCGCGCCACCTTTTTCGCCAAGTATCTCGCGCGAGACTGTTGCAGGATTTGATAGGATCGTCCGGACCCATAGGTCAGCCACTTGGAAACGGCCTCATATAAGGTGCCGGATTGGGTTTTTTTTGCATAGTGTGTTCACATTCTTCTTCTTTCTCCTCCGCTTTCTCCGCCACATCTACCTCTTCTCCCGGTGCCGCTGCTCTATTCGAGCTTCGCCCACTGCCATGGGGAAGGATAAGACGGTGGCTTTGGAGCGCATGAAGAAGGCGACGCCGAAGGCGAAGGGGGAGAAGTCCAGCCGGGGCGGATCTTCGTCGAGGTCCGGCCTGCCGCGCGGCTAGATCCAGGGCGACTGGATTCGGTCGATGATTAGTCAGGACGACATCGATGATCTGGTCGAGGGGGGACTGATTCCGCACAAATCAGCGCGGCTCTCGAAGGGTGAGACCGAACCGCATCCGCGGGAGGGTGAGTGCGTTCTCCTCGCCACCCATGTTGACCGTGGATTTTCTTTGCCTCCCCATCCTTTTTTCCGAGGCTTCTTGTACTTCTTTGGAGCACAACTCCACCACTTTTCTCCCGACACCATCATGTACCTCACTGCCTACGTGTCCATGTGCGAGAACTTCTTAGGTTGCAGGCCACACTTGGGCCTTTTCAAGCACATCTTCACGCGTCGTTCCCAGTCAATCAAGAAGTCCAACCCGAGTGATGAGAGGACGCACGTGATCCAGATGTGCGGGGGTCTTGGGATTCAAATGAGAGGTAAAAGCACTTTCCCAGCCATGATCCTTCTTGAGTTGGACCGAGGATGGCTGTCGACCTGGTTCTATTACAAAGACCAGCCGACTCCAGGTCAGTCGACCGGACTTCCTCCCTTCTCCATGGCTCGGGTCGAGAAGTCCTCCGCCTTGAAAGTGGTCCCAGAGGAGAAAGCGCATGTGAAGGTGTTGGTCAAGCGGGTGGTCCAACTCGTCCGTGATGGCGTGACTGGTATGGATCTGTTGGAGGTCTTCCTTAAACGACGCATTTAGCCGCTTCAAGCCCGTGACCATCCGATGTGGATGTATTCGGGTATCGAGGATTCCACCCGGAAGAGGTCGACGAGGACATGGTGGAGAAGTGGTTGAGAAGTATCACTGGCAACAAAGATAACCCCAGGGGGTCTAGGAGAGTCCCTCCACTCGACAACTCGCGCCAACCAGACAAGGTCCGACTCTAAATTGCCGAGTGTTCTCTTGATTCATCATGTAATTGCTTGTTGACAACCGACTGATTTTTGCTTCGCTTGTTATCTTTCAGGCCCTTATTGAGATGTACTCGATGCCCAACGGGGAGCGGTAGCAGGATCCGGAGGGGGAGGCGAGTGGCACTCTAATGAAGAGGAGGCCGAGGAGAGTGATGACCTGAGTGATAAAGAAGAGGTCGACTCACCTCCCATAGGGAAAACGATCCAAGCACGCTCATGACCCGGCAAGCATCCATGACAAAGCGACCGCACCGACTGGGCAGTCGTCGAAGCGCCCTCGGACGTCTTCTCTAGTGCCGACTGAGAGGGCACCGAAGCAACCGAAAGCTGCACCGTCTCCAGCGCCGACTGATAAGGCGCCGAAACAACTGAAAACTGCGTCGTCAAAACTGCTGAATGCCTTGCCCAAGATCAAAGTGGCCATTCCTACTATTTCCGGGTAATAATCAGACTTGATTTCTTGGTTTAGCACGAGCTGAATTTTGTTTGACCCATCGCGATGGGCTGGATCGACTGAATCTTGAAATTTGCAGTGCTGCTACCTCTGGGACTTCCACCCAGAAGTATGAAGATGAAGAAATGGAAGACACAGTAACTTCCAACCCGGGTATAACTTCTCGTAATCCTATCTTCAATTACTCGGTCGATTAAATTCTCACGATTAATCTGGAGTCGACTGATCTTTTTGCAGCTCCTCGCAATGTCATTGAGCTTCCAGATGACGACGAGGACGTGCCGCTGAGGGCCAGGAGGAACAAAAAGGCATCCGCTGGCAATACATCCCAATCGGAGCCGGCGGCAGAGCCAACGGTTCAACAACCCGAAGATGTGACTCGGGCTTCTGTTACTTTTGCTGATCCAGTATCGAGTGAACGCCCCACATTGTCGACTGTGCCAGTGCTTGCTTCCATCGTCCAGCTTCATGCCTCAGAACTTCCAGCTCTTGCGTCTGGACCGTCAGTCCCATTCCTCACTACTCATCATGTTCCGGAAAGCCAGGCGGACGCCGCTGCAGAAGCCATTCGCCAAGCTGGCCTAATGATGGAGCGAGTGAAGGTGGTGCATGAAAACAGTCAGGCTACTTACGATGCCAGCGCGGCCCTTCGAGCCAATGTCCAGGTAAGTTGGCTTCCGACTAAACTTGTTCTGTTAGGATATGCTACCTGAAGACTTTTCTCCGTGCAATCTCTTGTTATCCTGCACTTCGCATCTGCGCACCCAGTGGGTGTTTGGCATCTTTGTTGTTTTCACTCTTCCACTCGGTCTGGGCGGACCATGTTGAGCGGAATCTGAACCAGTGGGAGCATGCTAAGTGCACCCACTGGGTGTAGTCCCCGAGACCGCAGTCGACTGCTGGCAGTCGGTTGGGGTCTGAGTATTTCTCTCTCTCTCTCTCTCTCTCTTTTGTTTTCTTCCACTCGGTCTGGGCGGACCATGTTGAGTGGAATCTGAATCAGTGGGGGCACAATAAGTGCACCCACTGGGTGTAGTCCTCGAGACTACTGTAGAATGTTTGATTCTGCAGTAGTTTTAAAGTTTTATTCACTCGGAAGTAAATAATCTTTGATCTTGTATATTGACATGTCTTTTGCTCATTGTAGAAATCATGTGCGCTTATCTCCAAGTTCGCTGAATTCGAGGAAAAACAAAGACAACTCAACCTTGACTTGGAGCTGGCTCATCAGAACTTGAAAAACGCTAAAGATGAAGTGGCTGGTATGGAAGGTAACGACCTGTCGACTGTTTATTTTGACTTCAGCTATCTCTTCATTCTTCTGTCTTACCCGAGTGTATATCTTGCAGAGAAAATGAGGCTAGCTCTGGCGAAGAAGGACCTCGATCTTGCAGCTGCGCAAAAGGAGGCTCAGGAGAAGACTACACTTGCTAACAAAAAACTAGCCTCGGTCGATGCGCTAGAGGAGGAAATTACCAAGCTGAAGACGTCTCTTACCGAGTCCAACTGAGAGGCGACTCGTCTGAAGAAGGATAACGTGACTCTGAACGAACAACTAGAAAGCATGTCTTGTCGGAGAAACGACCTGGAAGCGTATCTGAAAGCTCTCGCCAAGAAGCTCTTCCTTATGCTCGAAGGTACTTTTCTTTATTCGACTGATTCACTGTTTGCAAGTAATCATGAACTGGTCGACTCATTAACTTCTTGAATCTGCTGAATTCTGCCAAAACTTTGAAGAGGAAATCGGACGGATCGAGACAGGCTTGGACCCTATCTTGCTCAGAGGCTTAGCTGCAGTCCAGTACTTGCCTAAGTTTAAAAAATCCTACCGAGTGGTGAGCAAGCCTCTCACTCGGGGGCTTAGCTGCAGTCCAGTACTCGCCTAAGTTTAAAAAATCCTATCGAGTGGTGAGCAAGCCTCTCACTCGGGGGCTTAGCTGCAGTCCAGTACTCGCCTAAGTTTGAAAAATCCTACTGAGTGGTGAGCAACCCTCTCACTCAGAGGCTTAGCTGCAGTCCAGTACTCACCTAAGTTTAGAAAATCCTACCGAGTGATGAGCAACCCTCACACTTGGGGGCTTAGCTGCAGTCCAGTACTCGCCTAAGTTTAAAAAATCCTACCGAGTGGTGAGCAAGCCTCTCACTCGGGGCTTAGCTACAGTCCAGTACTCGCCTAAGTCTGAAAAATCCTACTAAGTGGTGAGCAACCCTCTCACTCAGAGGCTTAGCTGCAGTCCAGTACTCGCCTAAGTTTAGAAAATCCTACTGAGTGATGAGCAACCCTCACACTCAGGGGCTTAGCTGCAGTCCAACACTCGCCTAAGTTTGAAACACACCCCCATCCGCAAGGACGATGAGGTGCAGGTCAACCGCAACCTTTTCTTCGAAGCTGCACCACAAATACAATGTGCGCTCCATCCCCATCCGCAAGGACGATGAGGTCCAGGTCGACTGCAACCTTCTCTTCGGAGCTACGCCACAAATACAACGTGCGCTCCATCCTCATCCGCAAGGACGATGAGGTGCAGGTCGACTACAACCTTCTCTTCAGAGCTACGCCACAAATACAACACGCACTCCATCCTCATCCGCAAGGACGATGAGGTGCAGGTCGACTGGGACATCCTCCTCAGAATTTCATCTCAAGTACAAAGAATATTCCGAGTGAAGAACAAGTTCCACTCGAAGGCAAACGCAAGCACATTCAGAAAATAAACCAAGTTCGAATAAATCTTAAAGTTCCAGAACAAAGATAAAAGTACTTGGGCATCAGGCCCGAAGGAGTTTAACGGTTACAAAATCACTCGGCATTCCGAGGCAAATTTAAGGCGAGGTATAAAGTTTGTTCACTCTGCAGGAAGAGGGCTTGCAGGCTCGACGAACTCGTCCAGGTCAATTCCGTCAGCGATTCGAGCGGCAGCAACAATGAAGGTTTCCATAAAGGATTGGAAGTCATGCTTTTTTGTATTGGCAACCTTGATCGCCGCCAGCTTCTCATCTCGAGCTTATTTGCAGTGGACCCTAACCAGCAATAGAGCCACGTCAGCACCACATCGGGCAGAAGACTTCTTCCATTCCTGCACTCGACCAGGAACTTCATTGAGTCGAGCCACAGAGACTCGAGGTCATTTTGAAACGTTGCCCTTGGCCAGAGTGATGTATCAATGCGCGACACCGCCACCTTCAGGCGAGCAAGATAGCTTGTAACGCCGATTGGAATCTCGCGTTGCCAGCGTTACAAGCTATCTTGCTCGCCTGAAGGTCGACCGGATTAGGGCCATCTCTCTTTCCTCTTCCAGGAGATCAATTGCGTCTTGTCGAGCCTATTCTGCTTCATCTTCTGAGTAAAGCTCGACTCTGGGTGCGTTGTGAAGCAAGTCACTCGGAAGAACAGCTTCAGCTCCATAAACTAGGAAGAATGGAGTTCGGCCAGTCGACCGATTAGGAGTTGTCCTCAAGCCCCAAAGCATTGACGGAAATTCGTCAACCAAGGCGCCTGCCGCGTGCTTGAGATCACACATCATTCGGGGTTTCAGTCCTTTGAGAATCAATCCATTTGCTCTTTCAGCTTGTCCATTTGACTAGGGATGGGCGACTGAAGCGTAGTCGACCCGAGTGCCTTGGGAAGCGCAGAAGGCTCTGAACTCATTAGAATCGAAGTTCGACCCATTGTCGGTGACGATGCTGTGCGGAACACCATATCTGAATGTTAACTCTCGGATGAAAATGACCGCAGTACTGGCTTCAAGACTTTTGATGGGTTTGGCTTCAATCCATTTGGTGAACTTGTCGACTGCCACGAGTACATGAGTGAAGCCACTCCTACCCGTTCTTAGAGGTCAGGCTTGTGAGACATGTTGGAGTAAAACTGGCGACCTTTACATTTGTCGACTATTTCTTGTGCCATGTCATTTGCCCGTGGCCAATAAAATCCTGCTCGGTATGCTTTGGCCACAATGGTCCGAGAGGACGCATGGTGACCACAGGTCCCCGAGTGGATGTCTGATACGTCTCCAACGTATCTATAATTATTGATTGTTCCATGCTATATTATATTCTGTTTTGGACATTATTGGGCTTTATTATATACTTTTATATTATTTTTGGGACTAACCTACTAACCGGAGGCCCAACACAGAATTGCTGTTTTTTGTGCCTATTTTAGGGTTTCGAAGAAAAGGAATATCAAACGGAGTCCAAACGGAATGAAACCTTTGAGAACGTGATTTTTGGAACGAACAAGATCCAGGAGACTTGGACCCTACTTCAAGCAACCAACATGGAAGCCAGGAGGTAGGGGGCGCGCCTACCCCCCCCCCCCTAGGCGCGCCCTCCACCCTCGTGGGCCTCCTGTTGCTCCACCGACGTACTCCTTCCTCCTATATATACCTACGTACCCCCAAACGATCAAATACAGAGCCAAAACCCTAATTCCACCGCCGTAACTTTCTGTATCCACGAGATCCCATCTTGGGGCCTGTTCCGGAGCTCCGCCGGAGGGGGCATCGATCACGGAGGGCTTCTACATCAACACCATAGCCTCTCCAATGAAGTGTGAGTAGTTTACCTCAGACCTTCGGGTCCATAGTTATTAGCTAGATGGCTTCTTCTCTCTTTTTGGATCTCAATACAATGTTCTCCCCCTCTCTTGTGGAGATCTATTCGATGTAATCTTCTTTTGCGGTGTGTTTGTTGAGACCGATGAATTGTGGGTTTATGATCAAGTTTATCTATGAACAATATTTGAATCTTCTCTGAATTATTTTATGTATGATTGGTTATCTTTGCAAGTATCTTCGAATTATCAGTTTGGTTTGGCCTACTAGATTGATCTTTCTTGCAATGGGAGAAGTGCTTAGCTTTGGGTTCAATCTTGCGGTGTCCTTTCCCAGTGACAGTAGGGGCAGCAAGGCACATATTGTATTGTTTCCATCAAGGATAACAAGATGGTTTTTTTATCATATTGCATGAATTTATCCCTCTACATCATGTCATCTTGCTTAAAGCGTTACTCTGTTCTTATGAACTTAATACTCTAGATGCATGCTGGATAGCGGTTGATGTGTGGAGTAATAGTAGTAGATGCAGGCAGGAGTCGGTCTACTTGTCTCGGACGTGATGCCTATATACATGATCATACCTAGATATTCTCATAACTATGCTCAATTCTGTCAATTGCTCAACAGTAATTTGTTCACCCACCGTAAAATACTTATGCTATTGAGAGAAGCCACTGGTGAAACCTATGGCCCCGGGTCTATCTTCCATCATATTAATCTTCCAACACTTAGTTATTTCCTGTGCTTTTTTACTTTGCTTTTATTTTACTTTGCATCTTTATTATAAAAATACCAAAAATATTATCTTATCGTATCTATCAGAAATCACTCTCGTAAGTGACCATGTAGGGATTGACAACCCCTTATCGCGTTGGTTGCGAGGATTTATTTGTTTTGTGTAGGTGCGAGGGACTCGTGCATAGCCTCCTACTGGATTGATACCTTGGTTCTCAAAAACTGAGGGAAATACTTAAGCTACTTTGCTGCATCCCCCTTTCCTCTTCAAGGGAAAACCAACGTAGTGCTCAAGAGGTAGCAAGAAGGATTTCTGGCGCCGTTGCCATGGAGGTCTACGCAAAAGTCAACATACCAAGTACCCATCACAAACCCTTATCTCCCGCATTACATTATTTTCCATTTGCCTCTCGTTTTCCTCTCCCCCACTTCACCCTCGCCGTTTTATTCGCCCCCCTCTCTCTCTCTCTCTATTCGCCCTCTCTTTTCCATTCGCCTCTTTTCCGTTTGCTTGTCGTTATGGCGAGTCCTCTATCTTCTCCGTTGTCTCCCGAGAATGAAATTCTAAATTTTAAGCAAAAGCGGGAGAAAATATAAAGATGCTTGGTATAGAATTTGCAATGCTCAAAATAGATCTACCAGGAGGCAATCTACTTCCGTTCTTCTTCGCAATTTTTATGTTGGCGCTACTCCTTGGCACAGATATATCCTTGATACCATTACCGGAGGGAACTTCTTGGGTAGCCATACTTTTGATTCTTATAATGCTATGATAGATTTGTTTGGCTCACCACCTCTTTTGGTTAATGGAACTATGCTAACTTTGGAGCATGTAATGCAAAGACTTCAAATTATTGAGAATAAGGTTGCTACTGTAGATTTAATTGAAAATTTGGATAAAAATATCCACAACCGAATCACTCAATATGGATCTAAAGTAGGAGTCACTTTGAAAAATATTAAAGAAAAGGAACCTATAGTTAATGAGAAAATAAATCAGGATTCCGCTAGAATCGATAAACTTGAGGATATTATTACCAACTTGGGAACCGCTTTTTCTTCCGTAAAGAATACTTCAAGTCCTCCCACTAAAATTGCCAAGCTTATGTATGTTCCTAAAAATAAGGGTGAATCCTCTAGTAAGGAAACCGCGGATCTCAAATCTATAAGTATTCATCCCAATCTTTTTGCTATCATTAAGGAACCATTTGTTACAAATGAATTTTTCGATCTTGTGCCTAAATGTTTGATAATCAATAAAAATAAAGAAATTCCTAAGGATGGTAGATGCCTCACTGAAGAATTACCTACCAAAGATGGCAATACCTAGATCTATCCTTGCTTTTTATGCCTAGCTAGGGGCGTTAAACGATACCGCTTGTTGGGAGGCAACCCAATTTTATTTTTATTCCTTGATTTTTGCTCCTGTTTAGTAATAAATAATTTATCTAGCCTCTGTTTTGGTTGTGTTTTTTGTGTTTAATTAGTGTTTGTGCCAAGTAGAACCGTTGGGAAGAATTGGGGAAAGTCTTGTTAATCTTGCTGTAAAAAACAGAAACTTTAGCGCTCACAAGAACTGCTGCCATTTTTATTTGGAAAGTGATATTTAGTTAATTATTTTTGAAGATGATTAATAGATAAATTCCTCACGTCCAGAAAATTATTTTAGAATTTTTGGGGTTCCATATCTTGCGCTAGCTACAGATTACTACAGACTGTTCTGTTTTTGACAGATTCTGTTTTTCGTGTGTTGTTTGCTTATTTTGATGAATCTATGGCTAGTAAAATAGTTTATAAACCATAGAGAAGTTGGAATACATTAGGTTTAACACCAATATAAATAAAGAATGAGTTAATTACAGTACCTTGAAGTGGTGTTTTTTCTTCTTTCGCTAACGGAGCTCACGAGATTTTCTACTTTAAGTTTTGTGTTGTGAAGTTTTCAAGTTTTGGGTAAGGATTTGATGGATTATGGAACAAGGAATGGCAAGAGACTAAGCTTAGGGATGCCCATGGCACCCCCAAGATAATCTAAGGACACCAAAAAGCCAAAGCTTGGGGATGCCCCGGAAGACATCCCCTCTTTCGTCTACTTCCATCGGTAACTTTACTTGGAGCTATATTTTTATTCACCGCATGATATGTGTTTTGCTTGGAGCGTCTTGTATGGTTTGAGTCTTTGCTTGTTAGTTTACCACAATCATCTTTTCCATACACACCTTTTGAGAGAGACGCACATGATTCGGAAATTGTTAGAATACTCTGTGTGCTTCACTTAAATCTTTTGAGTTATATAGTTTTGCTCTAGTACTTCACTTATATCTTTTAGAGCGTGTTGGTGGATTTTTTTATAGAAACTATTGTTCTCTCATGCTTCACTTAGATTATTTTGAGAGTCCTACAAAACAACATGGTAGTTTGTTTTAATTATGTTAGGCATTCAAGATTAATAATAAAATTCTCTTATGAGTGTGTCATAACCCACAAGTATAGGGGATCGCAACAATTTTCGAGGATAGAGTATTCAACCCAAATTTATTGATTCGACACAAGGAGAGCCAAAGAATATTCTCAAGTATTAGCAGCTGAGTTGTCAATTCAATCACACCTGGAAACTTAATATCCGTAGCAAAGTGTTTAGTAGCAAAGTAATATGATAGCAGTGGTAACGGTAGCAAAATGTAACGATAGCAAAAGTAATGTTTTTGGTATTTTGTAGTGATGATAACAATAGCAACGGAAAAGTAAATAAGCGAAGAACAATATATAGAAATCTCGTAGGCAATGGATCGGTGATGGAGAATTATGCCAGATGCGGTTCATCATGTAACAGTCATAACCTAGGGTCACACAGAACTAGCTCCAATTCATCAATGTAATGTAGGCATGTATTCCGAATATAGTCATACGTGCTTATGGAAAAGAACTTGCATGACATCTTTTATCCTACCCTCCCGTGGCAGCGGGGTCCTAATGGAAACTAAGGGATATTAAGGCCTCCTTTAATAGAGTACCGGACCAAAGCATTAACACATGTTGAATACATGAACTCCTCAAACTACGGTCATCACCGGGAGTGGTCCCGATTATTGTCACTTCGGGGTTGCCGGATCATAACACATAGTAGGTGACTATAGACATGCAAGATAGGATCAAGAACACTCATATATTGATGAAAACATAATAGGTTCAGATCTGAAATCATGGCACTCGGGCCCTAGTGACAAGCATTAAGCATAGCAAAGTCATAGCAACATCAATCTCAGAACATAGTGGACACTAGGGATCAAACCCTAACAAAACTAACTCGATTACATGATAGATCCCGTCCAACCCATATCAGCCCTCCCGAGAGGTTTTAAGGCTTGGCGGTGGCTCCGTATCTTAAAACGCGATGAATCCTTCTCTCTTATTTTTTTCTCCCCGAAAGCAAATATATAGAGTTGGAGTTGAGGTCGGAGGAGCTCCAGGGGGCCCACGAGGTAGGGGGCGCGCCCCCACCCTCGTGGCTAGGGTGTGGGCCCCCTGGTCTTCATCTTTTGCAAGGATTTTTTACTATTTCCAAATAGACATTCCGTGAAGTTTTAGGTCATTCCGAGAACTTTTGTTTCTGCACATAAATAACACCATGGTAATTCTGCTGAAAACAACGCCAGTCCGGGTGAGTTTCATTCAAATCATGCAAGTTAGAGTCCAAAACAAGGGCAAAAGTGTTTGGAAAAGTAGATACGATGGAGACGTATCAACTCCCCCAAGCTTAAACCTTTGCTTGTCCTCAAGCAATTAAGTTGATAAATTGAAAGTGATAAAGAAAAACTTTTACAAACTCTGTTTGCTCTTGTTGTTGTAAATATGTAAAGCCAACATTCAAGTTTTTAGCAAAGATTATGAACTAACCATATTCACAATAACGCATAGGTCTCATGTTTACTCATATCAATGGCATAATCAACTAGCGAGTAATAATAATAAATCTCAGATGACAACACTTTCTCAAAACAATCATAATATGATATAACAAGATGGCATCTCGCTAGCCCTTTCTGAGACTGCAAAACATAAATGCAGAGCACCTTTAAAGATCAAGGACTAACTATACATTGTAATTCATGGTAAAAGAGATCTAGTCAAGTCATACTCAATGTAAACTAACAGTAATGAATGCAAATGACAGCGGTGCTCTCCAACTGGTGCTTTTTAATAAGAGGATGATGGCTCAACATGAAAGTAAATAGATAGGCCCTTCGCAGAGGGAAGCAGGGATTTGTAGAGGTGCCAGAGCTCGGTTTTGAAATAGAGGTAAATAATATTTTGAGCGGTATACTTTCATTGTCAACATAACAACCAAGAGATGGCAATATCTTCCATGCTACGCACATTATAGGCGGTTCCCAAAAAGAATGGTAAAGTTTATACTCCCCCTCCACCAACAAGCATCAATCCATGGCTTGCTCGAAAAAACGAGTGCCTCCAACTAACAAGAGTCCCAGGGGGAGTTTTGTTTGCAATTATTTTGATTTAGTTTGCATAAAGCATGGGACTGGGCATCCCGGTGACCAGCCATTTTCTCGTGAGTGAGGAGCGGAGTCCACTCCTCTTGAGAATAACCCGCCTAACATGGAAGATACGGACAACCCTAGTTGATACATGAGCTATTCGAGCAAACAAAACAGGATATTTATTTGAAGGTTTAGAGTTTGGCACATACAAATTTACTTGGAACGGCAGGTAGATACTGTGTATAGGTAGGTATGGTGGACTCATATGGAATAACTTTGGGGTTTATGGAGTTGGATGCACAAAAAGTATTCCTGCTTAGTACAGGTGAAGGCTAGAAAAAGACTGGGAAGCGACCAGCTAGAGAGCGACAACAGTCATGAACATGCATTAAAATTAATCAACACCGAATGCAAGCATGAGTAGGATATAATGCACCATGAACATAAATATCGTAGAGGCTATGTTGATTTTGTTTCAACTACATGCGTGAACATGTGCCAAGTCAAGCCACTCAAATCATTCAGAGGAGGATACCACCCTATCATAGCACATCACAACCATTTTAATAGCATGTTGGCACGCAAGGTAAACCATTATAAGCTCCTAGCTAATTAAGCATGGCACAAGAAACTATGATCTCTAGTTGTCATTGCAAACATGTTTATTCATAATAGGCTGAATCAGGAATGATGAACCAATCATATTTACAAAAACAAGAGAGGTCGAGTTCATACCAGCTTTTCTCATCTCAGTCAGTCCATCATATATCGTCATAATTGCCTTTCACTTGCACGACCGAACAATGTGAATAATAATAATAGTGCACGTACATTGGACTAAGCTGGAATCTGCAAGCATTCATTAAACAGGAGAAGACAAGGCAGTATGGGCTCTTTTGTCAGATCAATAATAATGCATATAAGAGCCACTTTAACAATTTAATTATGGTCTTCTCCTATCGGCCCCCAAAGAAAAGAAAGGAAATAAAACTATTTACACGGGAAAGCTCCCATCAAGCAAAAGAAGAACAGGAAATCTTTTTGGGTTTTCTTTTTAAGTAATACTACAAGCATGGAAAGCAAACTAATTAAAAGCTACAACTATTTTTTTGTTTTTCTTAAGGTTTATTAAACACGCAAGAAGAAAGCATAAAAAAGGAAAATAAACTAGCATGGATGATACAATGAAAAAGTATGAGCACTGACATCTAGCAATGAGTGTGTGAACATGAATATAATGTCGGTGAGAAATACGTACTCCCCCAAGCTTAGGCTTTTGGCCTAAGTTGGTCTATGGCCACGGTTGGCCTGGCGGATATCCATAGTAATAGTTGGGGTCACACTGAGATGCAGCGGCTATCGCCTCCTGAGCTGCAGCGTGGCGACGAGCGGCCTCCGCCCTCCTCTCGTACTCATCTGCCTCCTCTCTGGTAATAACATATCTTCCTTTTGCCTGATAATCAAAGAAGGCAGGAGCAGGGAGAGTAATACGGATAGCATGACGTCTGTCAAAGATTAAGCGATACTGGAGAGGTGATTCATTCCTCTCGACAAACTGGTGGTGAACCATAGCATTAAAGTCTAGGTAAGCAGGAGGTAATTCAATATCATCATTACGTATAGTTACACCAAGAAAATCAGCTAAGCGGGTTGCATAAATTCCACCAAAGAAATCTCCATTAAATCTACTAAGATGCAACCTACGTGCAACAATTGCTCCCAAATTATAGATTTATCTCCTAACACAGCACTCCTAAGAACACTAAGGTCAGGGACACACATGTGACATGCCTCATCTTTACCATTAATGCATCTACCTATGAAGAGAGCAAAATAATGTATTGCAGGAAAGTGAATGCTACCTATGGTAGCTTGTGTTATATCTCTAGATTCCCCCACAGTTATACTAGCAAGAAAATCTCTAAATTCAGATTTGCGATGTTCCCTGATACTACCCCATTGTGGAAGTTTGCAAGCAGTGGTAAAATCCTCTAAGTCCATAGTGTAAGAATTTTCATAAAGATCAAACAGGACAGTTGGAGAATTACGTGAAGATGAAAATTCAAACCTCCTCACAAAGGAACTAGTGAGATAGTGGTACTGACGGCATTTTTCTTCCTCGAAGCTCACAAGATCAGCGTGACGCAAATATGCGTTAAATTCTTCCTTAATCCCCGCTCGATCCATGAAGTCCTCTGAAGGCCATTCACAGGGCCGCACTGGAGCGTCCCTTGGTGGCTCATCATCAGCATCACGCATTGCAAGCCTGGGCTCTTGTTTCCTTGAAGAGCCACCTTGGTACATTTTCCTAAACATATTTCTTCCTCTGAAAAACTTCTGAAATTTTTAGTAACTTCAAATGAAAGTGAACCAAACACAATAATATTGATAGCAACAACTCCTACAAGTGCCTAGAGCCTATATCATGCATTAGGACTACTTGAGACCTCATAAATTTGACATGCAAGCTCAAAAACATGGTCACCTAGACAGCATAAATTTGCAATGAATAAAGCACCAGAACAAAAACTAATTGGACCAATGGAGGAGTCACATACCAAGGAACAATCCCACCAAGCAGTTTTCTGAGAGGTGCTTTGAGCAAGGAGATCGAAAATGGCAGCAAAATGAGCTTGGACTCGGGTTTGAACTGGATAATCGTGTTTGTGGGAGGAAGAAGGAGTGTGTGGGTGGAGGAATAAGTGGAGGAGGGCCACCATGGGCCCACGAGGCAAGGGGCGCGCCCAGGGGGGTAGGGCGCGCCCTCCACCCTCGTGGCCAAGTGGATGCCCCCCGTGCTGTGTTCTCAGTGAACCAATATTCTCAAATTTTCCAGAAAAAATCATATTTAAATTTCAGGGCATTTGGAGAACTTTTATTTTCGGGGTATTTTTATATTGCACGGATAATTCAGATAACAGACAGAAAATACTTATTTTTATTTTATTTAATATAGATAACAGAAAGTAAAAGGAGGGTACAAAGAGTTGTGTTTTCTAATTTCATCCATCTCATGATCATCAAAAGGAATCCACTAACAAGGTTGACCAAGTCTTGTTAACGAACTCATTCCGAATAACATGGAACCGGAGAAATTTCGAATAACACTATGTTACCTCAACAGGGATATGCACATCCCCAACAATAAGAATATCATATTTCTTCTTGACAGTAGGAAGAGGAAATTCAAAACCTCCAAAAATAATTGATGGAATTTTTCCAATAGAGTTGATACTATGAACTTGAGGTTGTTTCCTCGGAAAGTGTACCGTATGCTCATTACCATTAACATGAAAAGTGACATTGCCTTTGGTGCAATCAATAACAGCCCCTGCAGTATTAAAAAAGTATCTTCCAAGAATAATAGACATACTATCGTCCTCGGGAATATCAAGAATAACAAAGTCCGTTAAAATAGTAACGTTTGCAACCACAACAGGCACATCCTCACAAATACCGACAGGTATTGCAGTTGATTTATCAGCCATTTGTAAAGATATTTTAGTAGGTGTCAACTTATTCAAATCAAGTCTACAATATAAAGAGAGAGGCATAACACTAACACCGGCTCCAAGATCACATAAAGCAGTTTTAACACAGTTTCTTTTAATGGAGCATGGTATAGTTGGTACTCCAGGATCTCCTAGTTTCTTAGGTATTCCACCTTTAAAAGTATAATTAGCAAGCATGGTGGAAATTTCAGCTTCTGGTATCTTTCTTTTATTAGTAACAATTTCTTTCATATACTTAGCATAAGGATTCATTTTGAGCATGTCAGTTAATCGCATACGCAAAAAGATAGGTCTAATCATTTCAGCAAAGCGCTCAAAATCCTCATCATCCTTTTTCTTGGATGGCTTAGGAGGAAAAGGCATGGGTTTCTGAACCCAAGGCTCTCTTTCCTTACCGTGTTTCCTAGAAACAAAGTCTTTCTTATCATAACGTTGATTCTTTGATGGTGGGTTATCAAGATCAACAACAGGTTCAATTTCTATATCATTATCATCACTAGGTTGAGCATCATCATGAACATTATCATTAACATTATCACTAGTTTCAGGTTCATTACCATATTGTGTTTCAGCATGAGAAATAGAAATATCATTTGGATTCTCAGGTGTTTCAGCAATAGGTTCACTAGAAGCATGCAAATTCCTATCATTTTTCTTTTTCTTCCTTTTAGAAGGACTAGGTGCATCTATATTATTTCTCTGAGAATCTTGCTCAATTCTCTTAGGGTGGCCTTCAGGATACAGAGGTTCCAGAGTCATTCTACCAGTTCTAGTAGCCACTCTAACAACTTAATCATTATTATTACTATTTAATTCATTGAGCAAATCATTTTGAGCCCTAAGTACTTGTTCTACTTGAGTGGTAACCATAGAAGCATGTTTACTAATAAGTTTAAATTCACCTTTGACATTAGTCATATAATCACCCAAGTGTTCAAGCATATTTGAATTGTATTTCAATTGTCTACCAAAATAAGCATTGAAGTCTTCTTGCTTAACCATAAATTTATCAAACTCATCTAAGCATGGGCTAGCAAACTTAGTAAATGGGATTTCAGCTTTATCATATCTATAAAGAGAATTTACCTTTACTACCTGTGTTGGGTTATCAAGACCATGTATTTCTTCAATAGGTAATGGATTAAGATCATATGTTTCTTCAACAGGCGGTAAATTAAGACCATGTATTTCTTCAATAGGAGGTAAATTCTTAACATCTTTAGCTTTAATACCTTTTTCTTTCATAGATTTCTTTGCCTCTTGCATATCTTTAAGACTGAGAAACAGAACACCTCTTTTCTTCGGAGTTGGTTTAGGAATAGGCTCAGGAGCTGGCTCAGGAAGTGTCCAATTATTTTCATTTGTCAACATATTATTCAATTGAATTTCAGCTTCATACGGTGTTCTTTCCCTGAAAACAGAACCAACACAACTATCCACGTAATCTCTGGAAGCATCGGTTAGTCCATTATAAAAGATATCAAGTATTTCATTTTTCTTAAGAGGATGATCAGTCAAAGCATTAAGTAACTTAAGAAGCCTCCCCCAAGCTTGTGGGAGACTCTCTTCTTAAATTTGCACAAAATTATATATATCCCTCAAAGCAGCTTGTTTCTTATGAGCAGGGAAATATTTAGCAGAGAAGTAATAAATCATATCCTGGGGACTACGCACACAACCAGGATCCAGAGAATTAAACCATATCTTAGCATCACCCTTTAATGAGAATGGAAATATTTTAAGGATATAAAAGTAACGAGTTCTCTCATCATTAGTGGACAGGGTGGCTATATCATTTAATTTAGTAAGATGTGCCACAACAGTTTCAGATTCATAGCCATGAAAAGGACCAGATTCAACCAAAGTAATTATATGAGGATCAACAGAGAATTCATAATCCTTATCAGTAACACAGATAGGTGAAGTAGCAAAAGCTGGGTCAGGTTTCATTCTAGCATTAAGAGATTGCTGCTTCTATTTAGCTAATAACCTCTTGAGCTCGTATCTATCTTTGCAAGTTAAAATAGCTAGAGCATCTTCTTTTTCAAAAACATAACCCTCAGGAATAACAGACAATTCATTTTTATTAGGGGGAGAGTCTTCATCATCACTTTCATCAATATTATTAGTTTAAATATTTTCATTCTCTCTAACCCTAGCAAGTTGTTCATCAAGAAATTCACCAAGTGGCACAGTAGTATCAAGCATAGAAATAGTTTCATCATAAGTATCGTGCATAGCAGAAGTGGCATCATCAATAAAATGCGACATATCAGAACGAATAGCAGAAGTAGGTTTAGGTGTCGCAAGCTTACTCAAAACAGAAGGTGAATCAAGTGCAGAACTAGATGGCAGTTCCTTACCTCCCCTCATAGTCGAGGGATGAATCTTGGTTTTTGGATCTCTCAAGTTCGACATACTGATAGGCAGATACGAATCATCCTCGTGGGCCCCCTATTGCTCCACCGACGTACTCCTTCCTCCTATATATACCTACGTACCCCCAAACGATTAAATACGAAGCCAAAACCCTAATTCCACCGCCGTAACTTTCTGTATCCACGAGATCCCATCTTGGGGCCTATTTCGGAGCTTCGCCGGAGGGGGCATCGATCATGGAGGGCTTCTACATCAACACCATAGCCTCTCCGATGAAGTGTGAGTAGTTTACCTCAGACCTTCGGGTCCATAGTTATTAGCTAGATGGCTTCTTCTCTCTTTTTGGATCACAATACAATGTTCTCCCCCTCTCTTGTGGAGATCTATTCGATGTAATCTTCTTTTGCGGTGTGTTTGTTGAGGCCGATGAATTGTGGGTTTATGATCAAGTTTATCTATGAACAATATTTGAATCTTCTCTGAATTCTTTTATGTATGATTGGTTATCTTTGCAAGTCTCTTTGAATTATCGCTTTGGTTTGGCCTACTAGATTGATCTTTCTTGCAATGGGAGAAGTGCTTAGCTTTGGGTTCAATCTTGTGGTGTCCTTTCCCAGTGACAGTAGGGGTAGCAAGGCACGTATTGTATTGTTCCCATCGAGGATAACAAGATGTTTTTTTTATCATATTGCATGAATTTATCCCTCTACATCATGTCATCTTGCTTAAAGCGTTACTCTGCTCTTATGAACTTAATACTCTAGATGCATGTTGGATAGCGGTCGATGTGTGGAGTAATAGTAGTAGATGCAGGCATGAGTCGGTCTACTTGTCTCGGACGTGATGCCTATATACATGATCATACCTAGATATTCTCATAACTATGCTCAATTCTATCAATTTCTCAATAGTAATTTGTTCACCCACCGTAAAATACTTATGCTCTTGAGAGAAGCCACTAGTGAAACCTATGGCCCCCGGGTCTATCTTCCATCATATTAATCTTCCCACACTTAGTTATTTCCTTTGCTTTTTTACTTTGCTTTTATTTTATTTTGCATCTTTATCATAAAAATACCAAAAATATTATATTATCATATCTATCAGATCTCACTCTCGTAAGTGACCGTGTAGGGATTGACAAGCCCTTATCGCGTTGGTTGCGAGGATTTATTTGTTTTGTGTAGGTGCGAGGGACTCGCGCGTAGCCTCCTACTTGATTGATACCTTGGTTCTCAAAAACTAAGGGAAATACTTATGCTACTTTGCTGCATCACCCTTTCCTCTTCAAGGGAAAACCAACGCAGTGCTCAAGACATAGCCATGTCGTTGAGGATCACTCGACCTTCCTCTAGTGTTATGCATTTCTGGCTGACTCCAGTTACACTTTTTCTGAACAGCTCCCCTCTTATCACAATAAAAGCTTTGGATCAGCGGACGATCTGTCGGGCCTCTTCTTCGTCCTTTGGGAGTTCCTTCCTAAGGATGTACGTGATGTATGGCACTGTCCAGTCGGGAGTGATGACCAAAACCTCCATGATCAAGTCGACCACGGCCGGGACTTCGACTTCAGTCGGATCAGCGGTGCTCTTTGGTTGCGGGGGCTCTTCAGTGAAAGGATCTTCCTAGACTGAAGGTGTATGAATATGTTCCAAAAACACATTACTGGGAATGGCTTCCCTCTTGGAACCTATCTTCGCCAAATCATCCGCTGCTTGATTTTTCAGTCGGGGTATGTGATGGTGTTCTAAACCCTCAAACTTCTTTTCTAAATTTCTCACTGCATTGCAGTAGCCAGTCATAGCCGGGCTTCTAACATCCCACTCCTTCATCACTTGATTCACCACCAAATCTGAGTCGCCGTATACCATGAGGCGACGGACGCCAAGTGAAATGGCCATACGCAACCCGTACAAAAGTGCCTGATACTCAGCTTCGTTGTTGGAGGAATCAAAATGAATTTGGAGAACATAGCGGAGCTTGTCACCTCAGGGGGATACCAATACTACCCCAGCACCAGAACCATTCAGCATCTTAGATCCATCAAAGAACATGTTCCAATGGTCCGAGTGAATCTGAATTCGGCAGTTGCTGTTCGATCCACTCGACGAGGAAATCCGCTATTGCCTAGGACTTGATAGCTTTCTTTACCTCAAACTTGATATCCAAGGGAAGGAGTTCAATCGCCCATTTTGCCACCCGACCAGTTGCATCTCTGTTGTTTAGAATTTCTGACAATGGTGCGTCATTGACGACTGTAATGGAGTGATCAGAGAAATAATGTGCAACCTTCTTCATGGTCATGTAAATCCCATAAACAAGCTTCTGATAATGTGGATATCTTTGCTTGGACGGAGTTAAAACTTCAGAAACATAGTATACTAGGCGCTGAACTTTATAGGCTTTTCCTTCTTCTTCCCGTTCGACCGTGAGTATTGTACTGACAACTTGTCCAGTGGCTGCAATGTAAAGCAGTAAAGGCTCTTTGCTGATTGGGGCAGCGAGCACCGGCTGGGTGGAAAGCAGGGTTTTGAGATCTGCAAACGCTGCATCAGCTTTAGGAGTCCACTCGAACTTGTCAGATTTCTTCATCAGTTGGTAAAGAGGCAATGCCTTTTCACTGAGGCAAGAAATGAATCGACTCAAGGCGGCCAAACAACCAGTAAGCTTCTGGACATCATGCACACGCACAGGGCACTTCATCCGGAGTATGGCACCAACTTTCTATGGGTTCACGTCGATCCCTCGTTCGAAAACGAGGAAGCCGAGTAACTTTCCGCCAGGAACTCCGAAAGTGGACTTTGATGGGTTAAGCTTGATATCATATCTTCTCAGGTTGTCAAAGGTTTCAGCAAGGCCAGTCAGCAGGTCAGAACCTTTACGCGACTTGACCACAATGTCATCCATGTATGCTTCCACATTTTGACTGATTTGAGTGAGCAGACACTTCTGAATCATCCTCATGAATGTGGCCTCAGCGTTCTTGAGACCGAATGGCATGGTGACATAACAAAAGCACCCGAATGGAGTGATGAAAGATGTTTTTATCTAGACGGGTCCATACAGTCGGATCTGATGGTACCCGAAATAGGCGTCTAGGAAAGACAAACGCTCACACCCCGCAGTCGAATCGACAATTTGGTCAATGCGGGGGATAGGAAAATGATCTTTCGGGCATGCCCGATTGATATGCTTGAAGCCAATGCACATGCGAAGTGAATCGTCCTTCTTGGGCACCATAACAACATTGGCGAGCCACTCGGAGTGCTAAATCTCTCGGATGAACTTAGCTGCCAGGAGCCGAGCCACTTCCTCACCAATTGCCTTTCTCTTTTGTACGGCGGAACGTCAGAGATGTTCCTTGACTGGTTTTACTTTCGGGTCGACTCGCAAATGATGCTCAGCCAGTCCCCTGGGTACAGCCGGCATGTTAGAAGGCTTCCATGCAAAGATGTCCTAGTTCTCACGGAGGAACTGGATGAGCGCTTCTTTCTATTTGCTGTCGAGTGAAGTTGAGATATGAGTAGGAGCAGCATTAGCATCGGTTGGGTGAATATGAATCGACTTGGTTTCACTGGACGACTGAAATGCAGAATCAGTGGCAGGCTTCTTGGAGCACGGCAAATCACTCGGATCTGCATTTTTCTGGCATTCTTGCATTTCAACTGCTGCCATTTGTGCATCGGCGATTTTTGAGCCCTTCTGGAAGCACTCTTCTACTTTCTGTTGATTGCTAGTGATAGTGATCACTCCTCAGGGACCAGGCATTTTCAATTTGAGGTACACGTAACACGGTCGAGCCATGAAATGTGCATAGGCAGGCCTACCCAGAATGGCATGATAAGTACTCTTGAAATCCACTACTTCGAATGTCAACTTCTCTTTGCGGTAATTCTTGGAATCACCGAAAACCACATCAAGGGTGATTTGGCCGAGTGATTCAGCCTTCTTGCCAGGTATAACGCCATGGAAACTCATATTACTTTCGCTGAGCTTAGATATCGGAATCCCCATTCCGTTCAAGGTTTCATCATAAAGGATATTCAGGCCGCTACCACCATCCATCAGCACTTTAGTCAGTCGAGTGCCTTCAACAACTGGGTCAACCACCAACGCTTGCCTCCCAGGGGTGGCTATACATGCTGGATGGTCAGACTGGTTGAATGTGATGGCAGTTTGGGACCACTTCAAATAACTTGGTGTCGCTGGAGCAACCATGTTCACTTCTCTGTTGATAACTTTCAATCGACTTTTGCTCTCAATATCAGTTAGTCGAGTGGAGTTGACGTTGGGAAAACCATCATCATCCTCGTCCTTGTCCTCATCCTTGTCCGACTCCTTTTCCTTCTCCTTGGGTTGTTTCTCTTGGAACTACTGGATCGGGAGTCGACACTGCCGAGTGGTGTGCTTGGGATAAATCAGATTACCCTCTTCATCTTTCTTGGTGTGAATGTGACATGGCAAATCCAACACATCATTTTCATCTTAATCTTTCACTTTCTTGGGATTCCAGGGCCCTTTGGGCTTCCCCTTGAACTTTCCTTGAGCCACAACTAAAGCCTCACCAGGAGCAACTGGCTCGGCCTTACGCTTCTGTTTCCGATTGGAAGTACCTCCACCGGTGTCCTGGGCGACTGTTTTGTGCTTGCCACTCCGGAGTCGGTCTTCTTCTTCGCCCTTAGTGTATTTGGTGGCAATCTCCATCATCCGAGTCAGGGACATATCTCCTGTCCGACCGAATTTCAGATTCAACTCCCGATACTTGACACCTTCCTTGAAGGCACAGACTTCTTGGTGATCTGACACATTCTCCACTGTATGGTGTAACGTGATCCATCTCTGAATATAGTCTCTCAGGGTTTCATTCGGTTTTTGTACACAACTCTGCAATTCAGTCAACCCCGCTGGTCGCTTGCAAGTACCTTCAAAAGTCCTAACAAACACTCGGGCGAGTTCCTCCCAACTGAATATACTGCCGGGTGCCAACTGGTTCAGCCACGCCCTAGCCGAGCCTTCCAACATCAAAGGAAGGTGCTTCGTGGCGACTTCATCATTGCCGCCACCAATCTGTACAGCTACTCGGTAGTCTTCAAGCCAAGTGTCAGGCTTAGACTCACCCGTAAACTTGCTGACTCCAGTCGCCAACCTGAAATTGGCAGGAATCACTGCAGACCTGATGGCTCTACTGAAACACTCAGGGCCTGAAACATGCACTCTACTGCCAGTCGGATAATCTCTGTCATGGCCTTCTCTGTGTGCTCTATTCCTGTCAACCAGACCTTGAACAAGAATAGATCTCGCATCAAAGCCTGGCTCCCTTGGGTCGACTGGTATTCTTCGCTCGCCGCTGTGGGGGCGTTTGTCATCATGCCGACAAGGCACATATGACCCACTCCTCGAAAGAGGCGTGGGCACTCGACATCGGTCGTCATGGCCGAGGCGGTGATCATATTGCTCATGGTTCTGTAGTGATCTTGCCTGTGCCCACGTCCTTCACGCTGCGGGGACAATCTCGGGCTGTGGGCCGAGTATACTATATCTGCTACCACAGATCTGCTATGAATCCTATTCCGCGACTGAGACACTGCGGTATTCTGCTCTCCAGCTGCCCAGAGCAAGGCCTGGATCTGCATCAAACCTCTGCCCGCATCCGACTAAGAGGGCTGGATGGACTATGCTATTCGGGCCGCAGCTATGAGATTTTGAATCGGAGTGCGGTATACCTGAGTTTGAGGCGGAAAAAGCTGTCGTCGACTGGATTCAGGCATTCGCTGCAGAGCATGCTCCTCGAGTGCATGCTACAGGTTCTCCAGTCGAGTGCGCTTAGACAAGTTGGCCAGGCGCACTTCCTCCAAGGCCCGAGCCTCAGGGGTCTCTCCAACGATAGGAGTGTGAAGTGCATCCATGTTGCGGCGGCGAAGCTCTTCCCTCCGCTGCGAAGAAAGGGGCTCGGGGCGGTACTCCTCGTGAATGCGCGACGGATCGCCGCCGCCATCACCACCGTCATTGCGGGGGAATCCAGGAGGACTGGGTGGTCCGTCGACCATCAAGACTTCTGCCGCGGGATCGCTGCTGTCGCACTCGGATGTGGTCTCGACGGAGCTAGTCGAACAGGCCGTAGAGAGTTTCGTCCGGCTCGATTGCCACGACTTCAGAGGTGGCCGACTGGCAGGCCACCGCATGCCTCACCCACCGCCAGAGCCGCGACCGACCGGAACGCTTGTGCCGGCGGGTGGCGGGGATGAGGACACCATAGGAACCGACCGATATTGGGTCGACGGTTGCCGGAGAAGGACGCCGCGGATGCACGCGTGAAAGTGCGTCACCCTGCGGATGGGGAGCGCATCGATGTCGAGTGGAGCTTCTTGGAGCCAGGCAGAATCGTCAGCGATGAACACGAGCGCACCGAGACGGATCTCGCGGCCCTCAACTGGTCCGCCGGCGGAAACCATGATGAGAATCGGAGAAATCACAACTCCACCAAAAAGTCGCTAAGACACCTGCCCCACGGTGGGCGCCAACTGTTGTGGATCTAAGACTGACAGTAGAATGGGGGTAGGTATGAGGAGGCAAGATCCTAGCTATGGCGAAGTTGTACACACGAGTTTTACGAGTTCAGGCGCTTCGCGGAGGAAGTAACAACCCTACGTCTCGGTGCCCGGAGGCGGTCGACTGGATTATGTATGTGTGTGTTTACACGGGGTGCGAACCCTTGTGCCAATGGAGGGGGTGGCTTATATAGAGTGTGCCAGGACCCCAGCCAGCCCACGTTACAAGGGGTTTAAGGTACATAAAGAGGGGGGCGTTACTGGTAACGCTAGTAATTAAGTGACATAAATGCCTATTAAGTCTATGAAGTAAACGTCCGACCGTTGTCATGCAGAGTGACTTTAGGTCTTCTGTCTGTTGAATGATAATTGTTGTGGTCGAGTGACCTTGAACCTTCTGAGTGGAATGCCTTGTAGTCGAGTGGATGACGCTATCCCTTGAATTCTTCTGGTTTTAAGATGGTGTCCTAGGGGAGGGTGTCTAGGTCAGGCCTATGACCCTACCCTAGGTACATGGCTTCATCAATGATAACGAGGATGTGGAAGACGCGGTCACTTCTAACCCGGGTATGACTTTTGCAAACTTGTCTTTGCTTTCTCAGCCATTTTGTTGGTCGACTGAATTCTAGCGGTTAATTATTTTTGCAGCTCCTCCCAATGTCATTGATCTTCTAGACGACGACAAGGATGTGCCGCTGAGGCCCATGGGAGGGAGGAGTAAGAATACATCAACTGGCAAGGTGCCCCAGTCGACGCTAGTGATGGAGCCGATGATCTAGGAGACCGGCGATGCCAACCGGACTTCTGTGACTTTTGCCGTACCATTGTTGAGTGCTCAGCCTTTGGTGTCGACTGCACAGATTCCATCCGATAGACCATCTTCACTCTTCACTGCGCATCATGTCCCAGAGGACCAAGTGGGTGCTGCCAAGGAAGCTATACGCCAGGCAGGCATCATGATGGAGCACATGAAGGTGGTGCGGGGGCCCAGTCAAGCTGCTCATTACGCCAGCTCAGCTCTCCAGAGCAACATCCAGGTTGGTTGATTATCGACTGATCCCTTAGCTTGTCGCTTGTTCTGTTAGGATATGCTACCCGAAAATTTTCCTTCTACATCTTTTCGCCAGTCTGCATTTTGCATTTGTACACCCACTGGATGTTTAATTTATTGATGAATAGCACTGCTGAATAGTTTTGCTTCTTGAGTCAACTAGATTGTGTCGATTGAGTATTTGAACCAGTGGGGGCACGCTGAGTGCACCCACTGGGTGTAGTCCCCGAGACCATAGTTGACTGCGGGCAGTCGGCTATGGTCTGAGAATCAGAAATTTCTCACTTGGTCCAAACGGATCATGTCGAGTGTAACTTGAACCAGTGGGGGCACGCTAAGTGCACCCACTGGGTGTAGTCCTCGAGACTACTGTTGAATGTTTGATTTGGCAATAGTCTGAGAATTCTTTTCACTCGGGAGTGAATAACTTTTGATTCTATCCATTGATGTAACAATTGTTGACTTCAAAAATCCTGTGAGCTCATCTCCAAATTTTCCGAATTTGAGGAGAAGCATAGACAGCTCAATCTTGACTTGGAGCTGGCTAAGCAGAACATGCAGAAGGCCAAAGACGAGACAACCGGTATGGAAGGTAACAACCGGTCGATTGTTTAACTTGGCTGACTCACAAGTCATCTCCTCGTTCTTCTGTCTAACCCGAGTGCATATCTTTCAGAGAAAATGAAGCAGGCTCTGGCGAAAAAGGACCTCGATCTTGCTGTTGCGCAAAAGGAGGCTCAGGAGAGGACTGCGCTTGCCGACAAGAAGCTGGCCTCAGTCGGGGCGCTGGAGGAAGAAAACACCAAGTTGAAGGCATCTCTTAACGAATCCAACCAAGAAGTGACCCGCTGAAGAAAGACAAAGTGGCTTTGAACAAGAAGATTGAAGGCATTTCTCATAAAAGAAATGACCTGGAAGCTTATCCGGGGGCACTCACCAAGAAGCTATTCCTTATGCTCAAAGGTATTCTTACTTGTCCGACTGTTTAGCTATCGTCAATTCACCATGCAACCGTCGACTCGTTATTTCTTTGCGTTTGTAGAATTCTGCCAAAACTTTGAGGAAGAAACCGGATGGATCGAGACAGGCCTGGACCCTGTCATTTCCCCTGTTGGTGATGAGGCTGCCATGAACGTGCTCCGACTGGAATTCCGTGTTGCCATTGTTATGGACTACCTTGCTCGCCTGAAGGTTGCGGTGTGGCGGATTAACTCAACGCTTTGGCCACGGGAGACGCTCCAGAATGACCTCGAGTCTTTGATGACTCAACTCAAAGAGGTCCCTGGCCGAGTGCAGGAGTGGAAGAAGTCATCTTCTTGTTGCGGTGCTGACGTAGCTCTGTCGCTAGTTTGAGTCCACTACAAGGAATCCAAGGAGGAAAATCTAGTAGCGATCAAGGTTGCCAATACCAGAAAACACGACTTCCAGTCCTTCATGGAAACCTTTATAGCCGCTGCCACTCGAATTATAGATGGGATCGACCTGGGCGAATTCATCGAGCCTGTCTGTCCTCCTCCCGCGGAGTGAACAAACTTTTTATGATCCGATTAAACTTGCCTCGGTATGCCGAGTGGTTTTTGTAACTGTTTAAACTCCTTCGGGCCTGATGCCCGAGCACCATAAACTACGATCTGGAACCTCATAGGATTTATCTGAACTTGGTTGCTTTTGGATCTTTTGACTCTTTGAGTAGAATTTGTTTCTTCAGTTTGAGTTTCTACTGACTTTGTGATGCAGCTCAGTTGAGTGAACCATGAATAAAGGTACTTAGTGTTGCCCACGGCCTGCACCTCATCGTCCTTGCGGATCAGGATGGAGCGGACATTGTATTTGTGTCGTAGCTGCGAGGATGAGGTCGTGGTCGACCTGCACATCGCCGTCCTTGCAAATAAGGATGGAGTGAACGTTGTATTTGTGTCGAAGCTCCGAGGACAGATCATGGTCAACCTGCACCTCATCGTCCTTGCGGATAAGGATGGAGCGTGTTTTAAAACTTAGGCGAGTACGAGACTGCAGCTAAGCCCCTGAGTGAGAGGGTTGCTCACCACTCGGTAGGATTTTTTAAACTTAGGCGAGTACTGGACTGCAGCTAAGTCCCCGAGTGGGAGGGTTGCTCACCACTCAGTAGGATTTTTTAAACTTAGGCGAGTACTGGACTGTAGCTAAGCCCCCGAGTGGGAGGGTTGCTCACCACTCGATATGATTTTTTAAACTTAGGCGAGTACTGGACTGCAGCTAAGCCCTCGAGTGGGAGGGTTGCTCACCACTTGGTAGGATTTTTTAAACTTAGGCGAGTACTGGACTGCAGCTAAGCCCCCGAGTGGGAGGGTTGCTCACCACTCGGTAGGATTTTTTTAAACTTAGGCGAGTACTGGACTGCAGCTAAGCCCCCGAGTGGGAGGGTTTCTCACCACTCAGTAGGACTTTTAAACTTAGGCAAATCAAGTTCGCAGCTAAACCCCCGAATGGGAGGCATGGTCTCCACTCGGTGGGATTTTAATTGTTGGAACTTAGGCGAATCGGATTCGCGACTAAGCCATCCACTGGGGGATTTTGGACACATGTATAAGAAATAACTATCATTTAGGAGACTACAAAACCTTGTCTTTGATAAACAAACTGAAAGGTACTTCTTATTACATCTCGATAGTCCGAATGATTAAGTGTTAAAGTGGCGGAAAAGCTCCACATTCCAGGCGCATGGCTCGTCTTTTTTGTGTTCCACATCGTACAGGTGATATGCACGTGGAGCACTTTGGTGATGATGAAGGGGCCTTCCCAGGTAGGAGCGAGCTTGTGTGGACGTTGCTGGTCCACTCGGAGAACCAGGTCTCCTTCATGAAATGCTCGACCCCTGACGTTTCTGGCGTGAAAACGCCACAGATCTTGTTGATAGATGGTAGACCGGATCAACGCCATCTCTCTTTGCTCTTCCAGAAGGTCTACAGCATCTTGACGGGCTTGGTCTGCTTCGGCTTCTAAGAAGAGTTCCACTCGCGGGGCATTATGAAGCAAATCCGTCGGTAGCATGGCCTCGGCTCCATAAACCAGGAAGAAGGGGGTCCGGCCAGTTGACCGATTTGGCGTTGTCCTCAGGCCCCACAGTAGTGATGGTAACTCATCTACCCAGGCGCCGGCCGCATGCTTGAGATCTTGCATTAACCTGGGCTTCAACCCTTGGAGGATTAGACCATTTGCTCTTGTTCGTTCGACTGCGAGTGAGCGACTGAAGCATAATCGACCCGAGTGCCTTGGGAAGCACAGAAAGCTCTGAAGTCATCTGAATCAAAGTTTGAACCATTGTCTATGATGATGCTGTGCGGGACTCCAAACCTAAATGTTAACCCCCTGACGAAGCTGACGGTAGTGCTCAAATAGAGGCTTTTGATGGGCTTGGCTTCAATCCATTTAGTGAACTTGTCGACTGCAACAAGTAGGTGAGTGAAACCACTTCTGCCAGTCCTCAAGGGTCCAACCATATCCAACCCCCAAACGGCAAATGGCCAGACGAGTGGAATGGTCTTCAGGGCTGAAGCGGGCTTGTGAGACATGTTGGAGTAGAACTAGCAACCCTCACACTTGTCGACTATTTCCTTTGCCATTTCATTTGCTCGCGGTCAGTAAAAACTTGCTCGGTATGCTTTGGCCACTATTTTTCGGGAGGACGCATGGTGACCACAAGTCCCCGAGTGGATATCATTGAGAATCATTCGACCTTCTTCTGGGGTAATGCATCGCTGAGCAACTCCAGTCACACTTTCTCTGTACAGTCAACCGCTTATCACGGTGAAGGCTTTGGATCGACGAATGATCTGCCGCGCTTCATCTTCATCTTCTGGCAGCTCTTTCCTGAGAATATATGCGACGTATGGTACAGTCCAATCAGGAATGACGGCCAAAACTTTCATGACTAGGTCGACCACAGCTGGGACTTCAACTTCAGTCGGATCAGTGGAACTCTTAGGTTGCGGGGGCTCTCATGAAGGGATCTTCCTGGACTGATGGTGTGTGAAGATGCTCTAAGAACACATTGCTGGGAATGGGATCTCGCTTAGAACCTATCTTAGCCAGGTCATCTGCTTCCTGGTTCTTCAGTCGGGGAATATGGTGGAGCTCTAGACCTTCAAACTTCTTTTCTAACTTTCTAACTACATTGCAATAGCCAGTCATAGCCGGGCTTCTGACATCCCACTCTTTCATCACTTGATTAACCACCAAATCCGAGTTGCCAAAGACCATTAGGCGACGGACACCGAGTGAAATGGCCATTCTCAACCCATACAAAAGAGCTTCGTACTCAACCTCATTGTTGGAGGAATCAAAGTGAATATGAAGGACATAGCTAAGTTTGTCGCCTCGCGGGGATACCAGAACAACACCAGAACCGCTCAACATTTTGGACCCATCAAAGAACATAGTCCAATGTTTCGATTGGACTTGAGTCGGTTGTTGTTGTTCAATCCACTCGATGAGGAAATCTGCTATTGCTTGGGATTTGATTGCTTTCTTTGCCTCGAACTTTATATCCAATGGAAGGAGTTCCATCGCCCACTTTGCCACTCGACCAGTTGCATCTCTGTTGTTTAGAATTTCTGACAATGGAGCGTCGCTGACGACTGTCATGGAGTGATCTGAGAAATAATGTGCCACCTTCCTTGCAGTCAAGTAAATTCCATATACCAACTTTTGGTAATGCAGATACCTCTGCTTGGATGGATTTAAGACTTCAGAAATATAGTACACTGGGTGTTGCACTTTATAGGTTTTACCTTCTTCTTCCTGCTCGACCGTGAGTACTATACTGGCAACTTGTCCAGTGGTTGCAATATAAAGCAGAAAAGGCTCCTTACTAACTGGAGCAGCGAGCACCGGCTGGGTAGAAAGCAGGGTTTTGAGCTCTGCAAATGCTGTGTCAGCTTCAGGAGTCCACTCGAACTTATCAGATTTCTTCATCAATCGGTAAAGAGGTAATGCCTTTTCACCGAGACGAGAGATGAACCGACTCAAGGAGGCCAAACAACCAGTAAGCTTCTGAACATCGTGTATGCGCACAGGGAGCTTCATTCGGAGTATTGCACCGGCTTTCTCTGGGTTCGCGTCGATACCTCGTTCGGAAACAAGGAAACCGAGTAACTTGCCACCTGGAACTCCAAATATACACTTCGGCGGATTAAGCTTGATAACATATCTTCTTAGATTGGCAAATGTTTCAGCGAGGTCAGTCAGTAGGTCGGAACCTTTATGTGACTTAACCACGATGTGATCCATGTACGCCTCCACATTCCGACTAATTTGAGTGAGCAGACACTTCTGTATCATGCGCATGAATGTGGCGCCAGCATTTTTGAGACCAAAGGGCATGGTAACATAGCAAAAGCACCCGAATGGGGTGATAAAGGCTGTCTTTATTTCATCGGGCCCATACAGTCGGATCTGATGATACCCGAAATATGCGTCCAGAAAGGACAGTCGCTCACATCCCGCAGTCGAGTCGACTATTTGATCGATGCGAGGTAGAGGAAAATGATCCTTCGGGCAGGCCTGATTGATATGCTTGAAGTCAATACACATACGGAGTGAATCATCCTTTTTGGGAACCATGACGACATTGGCAAGCCACTCGGAGTGGTAGATCTCTCGGATGAACTCGGCTGCCAGAAGTCGAGCCACTTCTTCGCCAATCGCCTTTCGCTTCTCCACGGCGGACCATCGGAGATACTCTTTCACAGGTTTAACTTTTGGGTCGACTCGCAAACGGTGCTCAGCCAGCTCTCTGGGTACACCTGGCATGTCAGAAGGTTTCCATGCAAAGATGTCCCAGTTCTCACGGAGGAACTAGATGAGCGCTTCTTCCTATTTGCTGTCGAGTGTTGTTGATATATGAGTCGGAGCAGCATTGGGATCAGTCGGGTGAATATGAACTGACTTTGTTTCACTAGTCGACTTAAATGCAGTCTCTGAAGCAGGCTTCTTAGCTCTGAACAAATCACTCAGATCTGCTGTCTTCTTGTATTCTTCCATTTCAATTGCTGCCATCTGTTCATCGGCAATCTTTGAGCCCTTTTGAAAGCACTCTTCTGCTCGCTGCCGATTACCAGTGACTGTAATCACGCCCCTAGGGCCAGGCATCTTGAGCTTGAGATACACATAACATGGTCGAGCCATGAAATGGGCATACACAGTTCTGCCCAGGATAGCATGATAGGCGCTATGAAAATCCACGACTTCAAATGTCAACTTTTCCTTCCGGTAATTTTTGAATCGCCGAAAGCCACGTCAAGGGTGATCTGGCCGAGTGAATCTGCCTTCTTCCCTGGTATAACTCCGTGAAACCGGATGTTACTCTCACTGAGCTTCGACATCGGAATGCCCATCCCATGGAGGGTCTCAGCATACAAGATGTTCAATCCGCTGCCACCATCCATCAAAACTTTGGTTAGTCGGGTGCCTCCAACGACCAGGTCGACCACCAACGCTTGACTTCCAGGGGTGGCAACATGCGGTGGGTGATCTAACTGGTCGAATGTAATAGGAGTCTTTGACCATTTCAGATACATCGGAGTTGCTGGAGCAACCATGTTCACTTCCCTGTTGATGACTTTTAGTCGACTTTTGCTTTCAACATCAGCAAAAACCACCAAAGTGGAATTGATATTGGGAAAACCGTCATCATCCTCTTCCTTGTCCTCATCTTTATCCAACTCTTTTTCCTTCTCACTGGTTGCTTTTCTCTGAACTGTTGTATAAGGACTCGGCACTGCCGAGTGGTATCCTTAGGATAGATGAGATTTCTCTCTTCATCCTTCTTGATGTGAATGTGACATGGTAAATCCAACACATCGTTACCGGCTGCATCTTTCACCTTCTTAGCGGTCCAGGGCCCTTTGGATTTTCCTTTAGCTTTTCCTTGGGTTGTGACTACAACCTCTCCAGGTGCTGCAGGCTCTGCTTTGCGCTTCTCCTTCCGATTGGAATTTCCTCCTCCGGTGTCCTGGCCGACCGGTTTACTCTTGCCACTGCGGAGTCGGTCTTCTTCTTCGCCATTGGCGCACCGAGTGGCTATCTCCATCATTCGAGTCAAAGACATGTCTCCTGTCCGGTCGAATTTCAGGTTAAGCTCCCGGTACCGAACACCCTCCTTAAAGGCGCAAACTGCTTGATGATGAGACACATTCTCTACAGTGTGGTGTAAAGTGGTCCATCTCTGGGTGTAATCCCTCAAAGTTTCATTCGGCTTTTGCATGCAGTGCTGCAATTCTGTCAATCCTGCTGGCCATTTGCACGTGCCCTCAAACGTTCTGACAAACACTCGGGCCAACTCTTCCCAGCTGAAAATACTGCCTGTAGCCAACTGATTCAACCAAGCTCTAGCTGGCCCTTCAAGCATGAGGGGAAGATGCTTCATGGCAACTTCATCATTTTCTCCATTGATCTGCACAGCCACTCGGTAATCTTCAAGCCAGGTGTCAGGCTTTGATTCACCCGTGAACTTACTGACCCCAGTCGCCAACCTGAAGTTGGGAGGGATCTCTGCAGCTCTGATGGCTCTGCTAAAACACTCGGGACCAGAAACATGAACCCTGTTTCCAGTCGGACGATCTCTATCTTGCCCTTCCCTTTGTGCTCGATTCCTGTCCACTAGACCTTGCACCAAAATTGACCTTGCGTCAAACCCTGGCTCTCTTGGGTCGACCGGCCTTCTCCGCTCTTCGCTATACGGGCGCCTATCATCATAATGCCGGGGCACGTATGATTCGCCCCTCGAAGGGGGTGTAGGCACTCGACGGCGGCCATCACGGTCGAGCCGACGATCTTGTTGCTCATGATTTTGACCCAAATACTGCCCTTGACGATGCCCACGTCCCTCACGCCGCGGAAGCGATCTTGGGCTGTGAGCCGACTGGACGGTATCAGCCACCATAGATCTGCTATGGATCCTGTTGCGCAACTGAGAAACTGCCGTATTCTGCTCTCCTGCTGCTCGGAGCAGCGCTCTGATCTGCATTAAACCTCTACCAGCTTCTGACTGGGACGACTGAATAGATTCTGCTATACGGGCCGCAGCAGTGAGTTCTGAATCAGAGTGCGGTATACCTATGGTTCCGGTGGAAATAATTGCCGCTATCATTGACTGGACTCGAGGATCTGCCGCTGAGCACGTTCATTGAGTGAACGCTGAAGATTCTCCAGTCGAGTGCGCTCAGCCAAAGTGGCTAAATGCACTGCCTCCAAGGCCCGAGCCTCGGAGGTCTCTCCAACAACGGGATTGTGTAGGGCCTCCATATTGCGGTGGTGAAGTTCCTCCCTCTGCTGAGAAGAGAGAGTTTCGGGATGATACTCTTCATGAATACGCGACGGCTCGCCGCCGCCATCATTGCCGTCGTTGCGACGCATGCCATGCGGGCTGTGGGGCGTGTCGATCATTAGGACTTCTGCCGCGGGGTCGCTGCTGTCGCACTAGGACAAGGTCTCGATGGAGCCAGTCGACGGGTCGAACAGGCCGTAGATAGATTCGTCAGGCTCAATTGTCGCGACTTGAGGGGTGCCCGACTGACGTGCCACCGCGTGCTTCACCCACCGTTGAAGTCGCGATTGACCGGATCGCTTGCAACAGCGAGCAGCGGGGAGCGAAGGTACTATGGGAGCCGACCGATACTGGGTCGACGGCTGCCGCAGTAGGACGCCGCGAACGCACACACAAAAGTGCATCGCTCCACGGACAGGGAGCACCTCGACGTCGAGAGGAGCTTCCTGAAGCCAAGCGAAGTCGTCGGCGATGAAGACGAGCGCGCCGAGACGGATCTCACGGCCCTCAGCCAAACCTCCGCTGGAAACCATGATGAAAAGAGTCGGAGAAAATTGCAACCTCACCGGAAAGTCGCTAAGACACCTGCCCCATGGTGGGCGCCAACTGTCGTGGTTCTAAATCTGACAGTAAAGTAGGGGGTAGGAATGTAGAGGCAAGATCCTAGCTATGGTGAGATTGTGCACGCAAGATGTACGAGTTCAGGCCCTTCGCGGAGGAAGTAACAGCCCTACGTTTCGGTGCCCGGAGGCTCGGTCGACTGGAATATGCGTGAAGTTATAGGGGGTGTTAACCCTTGTGCCAGAGCAGCAGGGTGGCTTATATAGAGTGCGCCGGACCCCTCCAGCCCTCAGTTACACAGGGTTTAAGGTACATAAAGATGGGCGTTACTGATAACGCCAGCAATAAAGATACATAAATGACTATTAAGTCTATAGGGTAACGCCTGACCGTTGCCATACAGAGTGACTTTAGATCGTCTATCCGTCGAGTGAGTACTCCCTGGTCGAGTGAACTTGAATCTTTCGAGTGGAATGTTTATGGTCGAGTGAATGATGATATCCCTCGAATGCTTCTGACTTTAGGTCAATGTCCTTGGGGAGGGTGTCTAGGTCAGGCCTATGACCCTACCCTAGGTACATGTAGTCGTCAGTGGCCACCACAGAGACGGCGGCGCAGCGGCTGCGCCGCCTCAAAGGGAAGCTTGCCAAGATTGGTGAAAAGTGGACTCTCGGTGAGACTGACGTTGCCGTCGTCGTCGCTGCCACCAAGCTGCTGGTAAGGGCAAGGACAAGGTTGTCTGACCATCGTCAGCGTTGGCCGCAGCGGCCCTCCACGCGGCGTAGGAGGAAGCAGAGCGGCTCCTTCGCGAGTGCCAGCCAGTGGCCGAGCAGGGGTGCCACGGGCCCGCGCCCTTCAGCCGCTAGAAGAACCACTCCGGCGACGACGACAATGCATGGACGGCGATGGAGGTCCCACTGGCCTGGCCGACCACGCGTATGAGGTCACCGTCTGCTACAAGACGGTGTATTTTTTTAGGTTTTAGTTGAACGGATTAAATATCGTTCGCTTTATGTCAACTATTTCTGAACTTTAATGAATTCCGTCATATTTGCATGAAATCCATTTGGTACATTTAAACTTACTTTGAAATATATGCGGACATCATTGAATGGTCAGGTGCCACATCATTGTTCGCGGACACGCCTGGATGCGTCCACAGGCAAATATACTGTGCCGTTTTACTGGTTCCGTTGAAGATTTCCTTATTATTTCTTTTTGAATCGAAGATGTCTTTAATTGACATGGTATATTTTCGCTTCTTCCTCAAGCTAATTTAGCTTTGTTTTCTATTGACAAGAGGCAAAGTTAGGCCCAGTTCTAGAATTAGTTTCGTCTGAGTGAATGTAGTACCACTTGCAAGTTGCCTACATCTAAGTAAAGATCTTGGATCGATCGCATTGTAACATCAATCATGGTGTTTTTTCTCTTCATGGTTTGCGCAAAACAACTTGTGTTGCACGAAGTAGAGGACCAGCGATCTTTGGACCTCTTGGGGCCTGGAGGCTGGCCAACAATTATGCCATGCCATGCAAGTGTGCCAGCGTTGGAAACAATAATAAAGGGGCTCCTTTATATCCATTGATCTTATTCGAGAACATCCTGTAATACGGTTTCCATGTTAAAACGTAGTTGTAAGGGCATCTAAGGAGACCCTCAAAGCTTCGGTATATGTCTAAATTGTAGCATTTGAATAATATGTATCTACTTTCGTCATTCAATGGAGACATCCATTGATCAGCAAGATGGTCCGGATGTCTGGTAAATCGGAGACAAACATGTGGGAACTACACGGGTGTTCGAATATCCACTTGATCAAGAACAAGTCATCATGTGGTTTTTTTTCTCTCCACACATGCAAAGTCTCCTCTCCTCTCTTTTCTCTCAACAAGACAAATAAAGATTAACTTGTGAAAAGGATTGGATGACTCTTTCCCATATTATGTCCGTGGGCCATATCCAGACATAAAAACAGACATATACAAGAGCCATTTGTGTGTCAGCTTTGAAGATGCCCTATCAACGATGCTCCATCAACAGACGAATTGATTTTCCTCTGGTTTGCATGTCTGAAATACTACAGGGTAGGACGAAGGTAGTGAGCAAGCAGACAGCATGATGGAGCATACTGCGTACCAATATACCCCACCTAAATAAACGCCGGGTACACCCAATTATTCGTCTCCCTTGTCCGAGTTCATGCATCTGACAAGATTGTAGGTCTCCTCTTCCTGAGTCTATCATTGCGCCACGTACATCAATTAAGCTCCGTCATGGATTGGTAGATCGGCGGCAGGGTAGGCAGAGTCAGACATTATCATTTTGCCCAGAAGAACCATACAATGACACTTCTTTCATTTTTTTAGTTTGCATATAAAATTTGATTAAAGTCAAATTTTGTTAACTTTGACTAAGTTTATAGAAAAATATATTAAGATTTAAAATATGAAATCAATATTGTTAGATGCATCATGAAATTAATTTTCATACCATATAGATTTAGTATTGTAGATGTTGATATTTTTTCTATAAAATTGGTCAAACTTTACAAAATTTGACTTTGATCAAATCTTATATGCAGACTAAAAAGAAAACTGAGAAAGTACACACATGGGAGGACCGGGGGGGCTATAGTGTAAAAAATGCACTTTGGATCTATACAGAAGAGCGTCATGGCAACTGTTGCCTACATCTCATTTCCGGTTGGTATCAACATGGTATGCAGAACAAAATTTAGAACGCATCGTAATGACACTGCTACTGGAAGATCGGAAAGAGAAGGCCTGTCAAGTGCCGGCCATCAGCGTAGCGTCCAGTGCAACACGAGCCAAACAGAAGGGCGGTCTGCAACTTGATCGGTCTTGTGCTGATCCGAACGCTCGCCGTGGATGATTCGTCGGCACGGCCAGACCACCTGCCCGAACCCGGATTGAACACGCCTTTCACCTTTGGCCAGAGCAGCACTGCAGCGGTGAAGGGGACGAGGGCATGCTGGGAGCTTGGGACCCGAGTACCTGATGAATCATTACGAGCCCCTATCATTTGTCGCGCCTTCACTGAAGGAAATATACCCTAGAGGCAATAATAAAATTATTATTTATTTTCTTATATCATAATAAATGTTTATTATTCATGCTATAATTGTATTAACCGGAAACATAATACATGTGTGAATACATAGACAAATATAGTGTCACTACTCAGTCTCTCGGAGGTGCTCATAGGGGTAGGGTATGCGTGTGTGCGTTCATAAGGGTGAGTGTATGCACGTGTATATGAGCGCTTGTGTCTGTACTGATGCTTAAAAAAACATAGTGTCACTAGTATGCCTCTACTTGACTAGCTCGTTGATCAAATATGGTTATGTTTCCTAACCATAGACATGAGTTGTCATTTGATTAACGGGATCACATCATTAGGAGAATGATGTGATTGATTTGACCCATTCCGTTAGCATATCACTTGATCGTTTAGTTTGTTGCTATTGCTTTCTTCATGACTTATACATGTTCCTATGACTATAAGATTATGCAACTCCTGTTTACCGGAGAAACACTTTGTGTGCCACCAAACGTCACAACGTAACTGGGTGATTATAAAGGTGCTCTACAGGTGTCTCCGAAGGTACTTGTTGGGTTGGCGTATTTCGAGATTAGGATTTGTCACTCCGATTGTCGGAGAGGTATCTCTGGGCCCTCTCGGTAATGCACATCACATAAGCCTTGCAATCACTGCAACTAATAAGTTAGTTGCGGGATGATACATTACGGAACGACTAAAGAGACTTGCCGGTAACGAGATTGAACTAGGTATTGAGATACCGACGATCAAATCTCGGGCAAGTAACATACCGATGACAAAGGGAACAACGTATGTTGTTATGCGGTCTGACCGATAAAAGATCTTCATAGAATATGTGGGAGCCAATATGAGCATCCAGGTTCCGCTATTGGTTATTGACCGGAGACGTGTCTCGGTCATGTCTACATTGTTCTCGAACCCGTAGGGACCGCACGCTTAGCGTTATGATGACAGTTTCATTATGAGTTTATATATTTTGACGTACCGAAGGTTGTTCGGAGTCCCGGATATGATCATGGACATGACGAGGAGTCTCAAAATGGTCGAGACATAAGGATCGATATATTGGACGGCTATATTCGGACACCGGAAGTGTTTCGGGTGATTTCGGAGAAAACCGAAGTACCGGAAGGGTTACCGGAACCCCCGGGAAAGTATTGGGCCTTAGTGGGCCTGAGGGGAGAGAGAGGGCAGCAGCCCAGGAGGTGGCGCGCCCCCTCCCATGGGGAGTCCGAATTGGACTAGGGGAGGGGGGCGCGGCCCCTCTTTCCCTCTCCCTCTCCCTCTCTTTCCTTCCCCCTTCCCTCTTCCTAGTTGGACTAGGAAAGGGGAGTCCTACTCCTACTAGGAGGAGGACTCCCCCCTCCTTGGCGCGCCTCAAGGGCCGGCCGGCCTCCCCCCTTGCTCCTTTATATACAGGGGCAGGGGGCACCTCTAGACACACAAGTTGATCTTCGTGATCGTTCTCTTAGCCGTGTGCGGTGCCCCCCTTCACCATAATCCTCGATAATATTATAGCAGTGCTTAGGCGAAGCCCTGCGACGGTAGAACATCAAGATCGTCATCACACCGTCGTGCTGGCAGAACTCTTCCTCGACACTTTGCTGGATCGGAGTCCGGGGATCGTCATCGAGCTGAACGTGTGCTAGAACTCGGAGGTGCCGTAATTTCGGTGCTTGATCGGTCGGGCCGTGAAGATGTACGACTACATCAACTGCGTTGTGCTAACGCTTCCTCTTCTGGTCTACGAGGGTACGTAGACAACACTCTCCCCTCTCGTTGCTATGCATCACCATGATCTTGCGTGTGCGTAGGAATTTTTTTGAAATTACTACGTTCCCCAACAGTGGCTTCCGAGCCTAGGTTTTACGCGTTGATGTTGTGCACGAGTAGAACACAAGTGAGTTGTGGGCGATATAAGTCATACTGCTTACCAGCATGTCATACTTTGGTTCGGCGGTATTGTTGGATGAAGCGGCCCGGACCGACATTACGCGTACGCTTACGCGAGACTGGTTCTACCGACGTGCTTTGCACATAGGTGGCTGGCGGGTGTCAGTTTCTCCAATTTTAGTTGAACCAAGTGTGGCTACGGCTGGTCCTTGCGAAGGTTAAAACAGCACCAACTTGACAAACTATCGTTGTGGTTTTGATAGGTAGGTAAGAACGGTTCTTGCTAAGCCCGTAGCAGCCACGTAAAACTTGAAACAACAAAGTAGAGGACGTCTAACTTGTTTTTGTAGGGCATGTTGTGATGTGATATGGTCAAGACATGATGCTAAATTTTATTGTATGAGATGATCATGTTTTGTAACCGAATTATCGGCAACTGGCAGGAGCCATATGGTTGTCGCTTTATTGTATGCAATGCAATTGCGCTGTAATGCTTTACTTTATCACTAAGCGGTAGCGATAGTCGTGGAAGCATAAGATTGGCGAGACGACAACGATGCTACGATGGTGATCAAGGTGTCGCGCCGGTGACGATGGTGATCATGACGGTGCTTTGAAGAGGGAGATCACAAGCACAAGATGATGATGGCCATATCATATCACTTATATTGATTGCATGTGATGTTTATCTTTTATGCATCTTATCTTGCTTTGATTGACGGTAGCATTATAAGATGATCCCTCACTAAATTATCAAAGTATAAGTGTTCTCCCTGAGTATGCACCGTTGCGAAAGTTCTTCGTGCTGAGACACCACGTGATGATCGGGTGTGATAGGCTCTACGTTCAAATACAACGGGTGCAAAACAGTTGCACACGCGGAATACTCAGGTTTAACTTGACGAGCCTAGCATATAACAGATATGGCCTCGGAACACGGAGACCGAAAGGTCGAGCGTGAATCATATAGTAGATATGATCAACATATTGGTGTTCACCATTGATACTACTCCATCTCACGTGATGATCGGACATGGTTTAGTTGATTTGGATCACGTGATCACTTAGAGGATTAGAGGGATATTTTTCTAAATGGGAGTTCTTAAGTAATATGATTAATTGAACTTAAATTTACCATGAACTTAGTACCTGATAGTATCTTGCTTGTCTATGTTTGATTGTAGATAGATGGCTCGTGCTGTTGTTCCATTGAATTTTAATGCGTTCCTTGAGAAAGCAAAGTTGAAAGATGATGGTAGCAATTACACGGACTGGGTCCGTAACTTGACGATTATCCTCATTGCTGCACAAAAGAATTACGTCCTGGAAGCACCGCTAAGTGCCAAGCCTGCTGCAGGAGCAACACCAGATGTTATGAACGTCTGGCAGAGCAAAGCTGATGACTACTCGATAGTTCAGTGTGCCATGCTTTACGGCATAGAACCGGGTCTTCAACGACGTTTTGAATGTCATGGAGCATATGAGATGTTCCAGGAGTTGAAGTTAATATTTCAAGCAAATGCCCGGATTGAGAGATATGAAGTCTCCAATAAGTTCTATAGCTGCAAGATGGAGGAGAATAGTTCTGTCACTGAACATATACTCAAAATGTCTGGGTACCATAATCACTTGACTCAACTAGGGGTTAATCTTCCTATTGATAGTGTCATTGATAGAGTTCTTCAATCCCTGCCACCAAGCTACAAAAGCTTCGTGATGAACTATAATAGGCAAGGGATGAATAAGACTATTCATGAGCTCTTCGCAATGCTAAAATCCGCGGAGGTCGAAATCAAGGAGCATCAAGTATTGATGGTCAATAAGACCACCAGTTTTAAGAAAAAAGGGCAAAGGGAAGAAGAAAGGGAACTTCAAGAAGAACAGCAAACAACTTGCTACTCAGGAGAAGAAACCCAAGTCTGGACCTAAGCCTGAAACTAAGTGCTTCTACTGCAAGCAGACTGGTCACTGAAAGCGGAACTGCCCCAAATATTTGGCAGATAAGAAGGATGGCAAAGTGAACAAAGTTATATGTGATATACATGTTATTGATGTGTACCTTACTAATTCTCGCAGTAGCACCTGGGTATTTGATACTGGTTCTGTTGCTAACATTTGCAACTCGAAACAGGGGCTACAGATCAAGCGAAGATTGGCTAAGGACGAGGTGACGATGCGTGTGGGAAATGGTTCCAAAGTCGATGTGATCGCGGTTGGCACGCTACCTCTACATCTACCTTCGGGATTAGTATTAGACCTAAATAATTGTTATTTGGTGCCAGCGTTGAGCATGAACATTATATCTGGATCTTGTTTGATGCGAGACGGTTATTCATTTAAATCAGAGAATAATGGTTGTTCTATTTATATGAGTAATATCTTTTATGGTCATGCACCCTTGAAGAGTGGTCTATTTTTAATGAATCTCGATAGTAGTGATACACATATTCATAATGTTGAAATCAAAAGATGCAGAGTTGATAATGATAGTACAACTTATTTGTGGCACTGCCGTTTAGGTCATATCAGTATAAAGCGCATGATGAAACTCCACACTGATGGACTTTTAGAACCACTTGATTATGAATCACTTGGTACTTGCAAACCGTGCCTCATGGGTAAGATGACTAAAACGCCGTTCTCCGGTACTATGGAGAGAGCAACGGATTTGTTGGAAATCATACATACAGATGTATGTGGTCCAATGAATGTTGAGGCTCGTGGCGGATATCGTTATTTTCTCACCTTCACAGATGATTTAAGCAGATATGGGTATATCTACTTAATGAAACATAAGTCTGAAACATTTGAAAGGTTCAAAGAATTTCAGAGTCAAGTTGAAAATCATCGTAACAAGAAAATAAAGTTTCTATGATCTGATCGTGGAGGAGAATATTTGAGTTACGAGTTTGGTCTACATTTGAAACAATGCGGAATAGTTTCACAACTCACGCCACCCGAAACACCATAGCGTAATGGTGTGTCCAAACATCGTAATCGTACCTTATTAGATATGGTGCGATCTATGATGTCTCTTACTGATTTACCGTTATCATTTTGGGGTTATGCTTTAGAGACGGCTGCATTCACGTTAAATAGGACACCATTGAAATCCGTTGAGACGACGCCTTATGAACTGTGGTTTGGCAAGAAACCAAAGTTGTCGTTTCTGAAAGTTTGGGGCTGCGATGCTTATGTGAAAAAGCTTCAACCTGATAAGCTCGAACCCAAATCGGAGAAATGTGTCTTCATAGGATACCCAAAGGAGACTGTTGGGTACACCTTCTATCACAGATCCGAAGGCAAGACTTTTGTTGCTAAATACGAAGTTTTTCTAGAGAAGGAGTTTCTCTCGAAAGAAGTGAGTGGGAGAAAATTAGAACTTGATGAGGTAACTGTACCTACTCCCTTATTGGAAAGCAGTACATCACAGAAACCGGTTTCTGTGACACCTACACCAATTAGTGAGGAAGCTAATGATAATGATCATGAAACTTCAGATCAAGTTACTACCGAACCTCGTAGATCAACCAGAGTAAGATCTGCACCAGAGTGGTACGGTAATCCTGTTCTGGAAGTCATGCTACTAGATCATGATGAACCTACGAACTATGAAGAAGCGATGGTGAGCCCAGATTCCGCAAATGGCTAGAAGCCATGAAATCTGAGATGGGATCCATGTATGAGAACAAAGTGTGGACTTTGGTTGAATTGCCCGTTGATCGGCAAGCAATTGAGAATAAATGGATCCTCAAGAAGAAGACTGACGCTGACGGTAATGTTACTGTCTGTAAACCTCGACTTGTTGCAAAAGGTTTTCGACAAGTTCAAGGGATTGACTACGATGAGACCTTCTCACCCATAGCGATGCTTAAGTCTGTCTGAATCATGTTAGCAATTGCCGCATTTTATGATTATGAAATTTGGCAAATGGATGTCCAAACTGCATTCCTGAATGGATTTCTGGAAGAAGAGTTGTATATGATGCAACCAGAAGGTTTTGTCGATCCAAAGGGAGCTAACAAAGTGTGCAAGCTCCAGCGATCCATTTATGGACTGGTGCAAGCCTCTCAGAGTTGGAATAAACGCTTTGATAATGTGATCAAAGCATTTGGTTTTGTACAGACTTTTGGAGAAGCCTGTATTTACAAGAAAGTGAGTGGGAGCTCCGTAGCATTTCTGATATTATATGTGGATGACATATTATTGATTGGAAATGATATAGAATTTCTGAATAGCATAAAGGGATACTTGAATAAGAGTTTTTCAATGAAAGACCTCGGTGAAGCTGCTTACATATTGGGCATTAACATCTATAGAGATAGATCAAGACGCTTAATTGGACTTTCACAAAGCACATACTTTGACAAAATTTGAAGAAGTTCAAAATGGATCAAGCAAAGAAAGGGTTCTTGCATGTGTTACAAGGTGTGAAATTGAGTAAGACTCAATGTCCGACCACCGCAGAAGATAGAGAGAAAATGAAAGATGTTCCCTATGCTTCAGCCATAGGCTCTATCATGTATGCAATGCTGTGTACCAGACCTGATGTGTGCCTTGCTATAAGTCTAGCAGGGAGGTACCAAAGTAATCCAGGAGTGGATCACTAGACAGTGGTCAAGAACATCCTGAAATACCTGAAAAGTGAAGTAAATATGCCCTAGAGGCAATAATAATGTTATTATTTTATTTCCTTATATCATGATAAATGTTTATTATTCATGCTAGAATTGTATTATCCGGAAACATAATACTTGTGTGAATACATAGACAAACTAAACGTCACTAGTATGCCTCTACTTGACTAGCTCGTTAATCAAAGATGGTTATGTTTCCTAACCATGAACAAAGAGTTGTTATTTGATTAACGGGATCACATCATTAGTTGAATGATCTGATTGACATGACCCATTCCATTAGCTTAGCACCCGATCGTTTAGTATGTTGCTATTGCTTTCTTCATGACTTATACATGTTCCTATGACTATGAGATTATGCAACTCCCGTTTGCCGGAGGAACACTTTGTGTGCTACCAAACATCACAACGTAACTGGGTGATTATAAAGGTGCTATGCAGGTGTCTCCAAAGGTACATGTTGGGTTGGCGTATTTCGAGATTAGGATTTGTCACTCCGATTGTCGGAGAGGTATCTCTGGGCCCTCTCGGTAATGCACATCACCTAAGCCTTGCAAGCAATGCAACTAATAAGTTAGTTGCGAGATGATGTATTACGGAACGAGTAAAGAGACTTGCCGGCAACGAGATTGAACTAGGTATTGAGATACCGATGATCGAATCTCGGGCAAGTAACATACCGATGAATAAGGGAACAACGTATGTTGTTATGCGGTCTGACCGATAAAAGATCTTCGTAGAATATGTCGGAGCCAATATGAGCATCCAGGTTCCGCTATTGGTTATTGACCGGAGACGTGTCTCGGTCATGTCTACATTGTTCTCGAACCCGTAGGGTCCGCACGCTTAAGGTTTTGATGACAGTTATATTATGAGCATATTAGTTTTGATGTACCAAAGTTAGTTCGGAGTTCCGGATGTGATCACGGACATGACGAGGAGTCTCGAAATGGTTGAGACATAAAGATTGATATATTGGATGACTATATTCGGACACCGGAAGTGTTCAGGAGAAGTTTCGGATAAAACCGGAGTACCGGGGGTTACCGGAACCCCCCCTCCCCCCCCTCCCGAGGGGGGGGGGGATTAATGGGACAAATGGGCCTAAAGTGGAGAAGAGGAGGGGCGGCCAGGGCAGGCCGTGCGCCCCCTCCTCCTCTAGTCCGAATTGGACAAGGAGGGGGGGCGGCGCCCCCCCCCCTTCCTTCCTCTCTCTCTCCCTTCCTTCCCCTCTCCTACTTGGACAAGGAAAAGGAGGGAGTCCTACTCGGCCGCCCCTCCCCTTGCTTCTTTATATACGGGAGCAGGGGGGCACCTCTAGACACACAAGTTGATCTTCGTGATCGTTCTCTTAGCCATGTGCGGTGCCCCCCTCCACCATACTCCTCGATAATATTGTAGCGGTGCTTAGGCGAAGCCCTGCGACGGTAGAACATCAAGATCGTCACCACGCCGTCATGCTGACGGAACTCTTCCCCGACACTTTGCTGGATCGGAGTCTGGGGATCGTCATCGAGCTGAACATGTGCTAAAACTCGGAGGTGCCGTAGTTTTGGTGCTTGATCGGTCGGGCCGTGAAGACGTACGACTACATCAACCGCGTTGTCATAACGCTTCCACTATCGGTCTACGAGGGTATGTAGACAACACTCTCCCCTCTCGTTGCTATGCATCACCATGATCTTGCGTGTGCGTAGGAATTTTTTTGAAATTACTACGTTCCCCAACAGTGGCATCCGAGTCTAGGTTTTATGTGTTGATGTTATATGCACAAGTAGAACACAAGTGAGTTGTGGGCGATATAAGTCATACTGCTTACCAGCATGTCAGACTTTGGTTCGGCGGTATTGTTGGATGAAGCGGCCTAGACCGACATTACACGTACGCTTACGCGAGACTGGTTCTACCGACGTGCTTTGCACACAGGTGGCTGGCGGGTGTCAGTTTCTCCAACTTTAGTTGAACCAAGTGTGGCCACGCCCGGTCCTTGCGAAGGTTAAAACATCACCAACTTGACAAACTATCGTTGTGGTTTTGATGCATAGGTAAGATTGGTTCTTGCTTAAGCCCGTAGCAGCCACGTCAAACTTGCAACAAACAAAGTAGAGGATGTCTAGCTTGTTTTTGCAGGGCATGTTGTGATGTGATCTGGTCAAGACATGATACTATATTTTATTGTATGAGATGATCATGTTTTGTAACCGAGTTATCGGCAACTGGCAGGAGCCATATGGTTGTCGCTTTACTGTATGCAATGCAATCGCCCTGTAATGCTTTACTTTATCACTAAGCGGTAGCGATAGTCGTAGAAGCATAAGATTGGCGAGACGACAACGATGCTACGATGGAGATCAAGGTGTCGCGCCGGTGACGATGGTGATCATAACGATGCTTCGAAGATGGAGATCACAAGCACAAGATGATGATGGCCATATCATATCACTTATATTGATTGCATGTGATGTTTATCTTTTATGAATCTTATCTTGCTTTGATTGACGGTAGCATTATAAGATGATCTCTCACTAAATTTCAAGATAAAATTGTTCTCCCTGAGTATGCACCGTTGCCAAAGTTCGTCGTGCCCAGACACCACGTGATGATCGGGTGTGATAAGCTCTACGTCCATCTACAACGGGTGCAAGCCAGTTTTGCACACGCAGAATACTCAGGTTAAACTTGACGAGCCTAGTATATGCAGATATGGCCTCGGAACACAAAGACCGAAAGGTCGAGTGTGAATCATATAGTAGATATGATCAACATAGCGATGTTCACCATTGAAAACTACTCCATTTCACGTGATGATCGGTTATGGTTTAGTTGATTTGGATCACGTAATCACTTAGAAGATTAGAGGGATGTCTTTCTAAGTGGGAGTTCTTAAGTAATATGATTAATTGAACTTAAATTTATCATGAATTTAGTACGTGATAGTATCTTGCTTGTTTATGTTTGATTGTAGATAGATGGCCCGTGCTGTTGTCCCGTTGAATTTTAATGTGTTCCTTGAGAAAGCAAAGTTGAAAGATGATGGTAGCAATTACACGGACTGGGTCCATAACTTGAGGATTATCCTCAGTGTTGCACAGAAGAATTACATCCTGCAAGCACTGCTGGGTGCCAGGCCTGCTGCTGGAGCAACACCAGATGTTATGAACGTCTGGCAGAGCAAAGCTGATGACTACTCGATAGTTCAGTGTGCCATGCTTTACGGCTTAGAATTGGGACTTCAACGACGTTTTGAATGTCATGGAGCATATGAGATGTTCCAGGAGTTGAAGTTAATATTTCAAGCAAATGCCCGGATTGAGAGATATGAAGTCTCCAATAAGTTCTATAGCTGCAAGATGGAGGAGAACAGTTCTGTCAGTGAGCATATACTCAAAATGTCTGGGTATAATAATCACTTGATTCAATTGGGAGTTAATCTTCCAGATGATTGCGTCATTGACAGAATTCTCCAATCACTACCACCTAGCTACAAGAGCTTCGTGATGAACTATAATATGCAAGGGATGAATAAGACTATTCCCGAGCTCTTCGCAATGCTGAAAGCTGCGGAGGTACAAATCATTAAGGAGCATCAAGTGTTGATGGTCAACAAGACCACTAGTTTCAAGAAAAAGGGCAAAGGGAAGAAGAAGGGGAACTTCAAGAAGAACAGCAAGCAAGTTGCTGCTCAAGAGAAGAAACCCAAATCTGGACCTAAGCCTGAAACTAAGTGCTTCTACTGCAAGCAGACTGGTCACTGAAAGCGGAACTGCCTGAAGTATTTGGCGGATAAGAAGGATGGCAAGGTGAACAAAGGTATATGTGATATACATGTTATTGATGTGTACCTTACTAGAGCTCGTAGTAGCACCTGGGTATTTGATATTGGTTCTGTTGCTAATATTTGCAACTCAAAACAGGGACTACGAATTAAGCGAACACTGGCGAAGGACGAGGTGACGATGCGCGTGGGAAATGGTTCCAAAGTCGATGTGATCGCAGTCGGCACGCTACCTCTACATCTACCATCGGGATTAGTATTAGCCCTAGATAATTGTTATTTGGTGCCAGCGTTGAGCATGAACATTATATCTGGATCTTGTTTGATGCGAGACGGTTATTCATTTAAATCAGAGAATAATGGTTGTTCCATTTATATGAGTAATATCTTTTATGGTCATGCACCCTTGAATAGTGGTCTATTTTTGATGAATCTCGATAGTAGTGATACACATATTCATAATGTTGAAGCCAAAAGATGCAGAGTTGATAATGATAGTGCAACTTATTTGTGGCACTGCCGTTTAGGTCATATCGGTGTAAAACGCATGAAGAAACTCCATACTGATGAACTTTTGGAACCACTTGATTATGAATCACTTGGTACTTGCGAACCGTGCCTCATGGGCAAGATGACTAAAACACCGTTCCCCGGTACTATGGAGAGAGCAACAGATTTGTTGGAAATCATACATACAGATGTATGTGGTCCAATGAATGTTGAAGCTCGTGGCAGATATCGTTATTTTCTCACCTTCACAGATGATTTAAGCAGATATGGGTATATCTACTTAATGAAACATAAGTCTGAAACATTTGAAAAGTTCAAAGAATTTGAGAGTGAAGTTGAAAATTATCGTAACAAGAAAATAAAGTTTCTACGATCTGATCATGGAGGAGAATATTTGAGTTACGAGTTTGGTCTACATTTGAAACAATGCGGAATAGTTTTGCAACTAACGCCACCCGGAACACCACAGCGTAATGGTGTGTCCGAACGTCGTAATTGTACTTTACTTGATATGGTGCGATCTATGATGTCTCTTACAGATTTACCGCTATCGTTTTGGGGTTATGCTCTAGAGACAGCCGCATTCACGTTAAATAGGGCACCATCAAAATCCGTTGAGACGACGCCTTATGAACTGTTGTTTCACAAGAAACCAAAGTTGTCGTTTCTGAAAGTTTGGGGCTGTAATGCTTATGTGAAAAAACTTCAACCTGATAAGCTCGAACCCAAATCGGAGAAATGTGTCTTCATAGGATACCCAAAGGAGACTGCTGGGTACACCTTCTATCACAGATCCGAAGGCAAGACATTTGTCGCTAAGAATGAATCCTTTCTAGAGAAGGAGTTTCTCTAAAAAGAAGTGAGTGGGAGGAAAGTAGAACTTGATGAGGTAACTGTACCTGCTCCCTTATTGGAAAGTAGTACATCGCAGAAACCGGTTTCTGTGACACCTACACCAATTAGTGAGGAAGCTAATGATAATGATCATGAAACTTCAGAACAAGTTACTACCAAATCTCGTAGATCAACCAGAGTAAGATCCACACCAGAGTGGTACGGTAACCCTGTTCTGGAAGTCATGCTACTAGATCATGATGAACCTACGAAGTATGAAGAAGCGATCGTGAGCCCAGATTCCGCAAAATGGCTTGAAGCCATGAAATCTGAGATGGGATCCATGTATGGGAACAAAGTATGGACTTTGGTTGACTTGCCCAATGATCGGCAAGCAATTGAGAATACATGGATCTTCAAGAAGAAGACTGACGCTGACGGTAATGTTACTGTCTACAAAGCTCGACTTGTCGCAAAAGGTTTTCGACAAGTTCAAGGGATTGACTACGATGAGACCTTCTCACCCGTAGCGATACTTAAGTCTGTTCGAATCATGTTAGCAATTGCCGCATTTTTTGATTATGAGATTTGGCAGATGGATGTCAAAACTGCATTCCTGAATGGATTTCTGGAAGAAGAGTTGTATATGATGCACCCGGAAGGTTTTGTCGATCCAAAGGGAGCTAACAAAGTGTGCAAGCTCCAGCGATCCATTTATGGACTGGTGCAAGCCTCTCGAAGTTGGAATAAACGCTTTAATAGTGTGATCAAAGCATTTGGTTTTGTACAGACTTTTGGAGAAGCCTGTATTTACAAGAAAGTGAGTGGGAGCTCTGTAGCATTTCTGATATTATATGTAGATGACATATTACTAATCGGAAATGATATAGAATTTCTGGATAGCATAAAGGGATACTTGAATAAGAGTTTTTCAATGAAAGACCTCGGTGAAGCTGCTTACATATTGGGCATTAAGATCTATAGAGATAGATCAAGACGCTTAATTGGACTTTCACAAAGCACATACCTTGACAAAGTTTTGAAGAAGTTCAAAATGGATCAAGCAAAGAAAGGATTCTTGCCTGTGTTACAAGGTGTGAAATTGAGTAAGACTCAATGCCCGACCAATGCAAAAGATAGAGAGAAAATGAAAGATGTTCCCTATGCTTCAGCCATAGGCTCTATCATGTATGCAATGCTGTGTACCAGATCTGATGTGTGTCTTGCTATAAGTCTAGCAGGGAGGTACCAAAGTAATCCAGGAGTGGATCACTGGACAGCGGTCAAGAACATCCTGAAATACCTAAAAAGGCCTAAGGATATGTTTCTCATATATGGAGGTGACAAAGAGCTAATCGTAAATGGTTACGTTGATGCAAGCTTTGACACTGATCTGGACGATTTTAAATCGCAAACCGGATACATGTTTACATTAAACGGTGGAGCTGTCAGTTGGTGTAGTTCTAAACAAAGCGTTGTGGCGGGATCTACATGAGAAGCGGAGTACATAGCTGCTTCGGAAGCAGCAAACGAAGGAGTCTGGATGAAAGAGTTCATATCCCATCCAGGTGTCATACCTAGTGCATCGGTCCAATGAAAATCTTTTGTGACAATACTGGTGCAATTGCCTTGGCAAAGGAATCCAGATTTCACAAGAGAACCAAGCACATCAAGAGACGCTTCAATTCCATCCGGGATCTAGTCCAGGTGGGAGACATAGAGATTTGCAAGATACATACGGATCTAAATGTTGCAGACCCGTCGACTAAGCCTCTTCCACGAGCAAAACATGATCAGCACCAAAGCTCCATGGGTGTTAGAATCATTACTGTGTAATCTAGATTATTGACTCTAGTGCAAGTGGGAGACTGAAGGAAATATGCCCTAGAGGCAATAATAATGTCATTATTTTATTTCCTTATATCATGATAAATGTTTATTATTCATGCTAGAATTGTATTATCCGGAAACATAATACTTGTGTGAATACATAGACAAACTAAACGTCACTAGTATGCCTCTACTTAACTAGCTCGTTAATCAAATATGGTTATGTTTCCTAACCATAGACATGTGTTGTCATTTGATTAACGGGATCACGTTATTGGGAGAATGATGTGATTGACATGACCCATTCCATTAGCTTAGCACCCGATCGTTTAGTATGTTGCTATTGCTTTCTTCATGACTTATACATGTTCCTATGACTATGAGATTATGCAACTCCCGTTTGCCGGAGGAACACTTTGTGTGCTACCAAACTTCACAACGTAACTGGGTGATTATAAAGGTGCTCTACAGGTGCCTCCAAAGGTACATGTTGGGTTGGCATATTTCGAGATTAGGATTTGTCACTCCGATTGTCGGAGAGGTATCTCTGGGCCCTCTCGGTAATGCACATCACCTAAGCCTTGCAAGCAATGCAACTAATGAGTTAGTTGTGAGATGATGTATTACGGAACGAGTAAAGAGACTTGCCGGCAACGAGATTGAACTAGGTATTGAGATACCGACGATCGAATCTCGGGCAAGTAACATACCGTTGACAAAGGGAACAACGTATGTTGTTATGCGGTCTAACCGATAAAAGATCTTCGTAGAATATGTGGGAGCCAATATGAGCATCCAGGTTCCGCTATTGGTTATTGACCAGAGACATGTCTCGGTCATGTCTACATTGTTCTCGAACCCGTAGGGTCCGCATGCTTAAGGTTTCGACGACAGTTATATTATGAGTTTATTAATTTTGATGTACCGAAGTTAGTTCGGAGTCCCGGATGTGATCACGGACATGACGAGGAGTCTCGAAATGTTCGAGACATAAAGATTTATATATTGGATGACTATATTCGGACACCAGAAGTGTTCCGGAGAAGTTTCGGATAAAACCGGAGTACCGGGGGTTAATGGGCCACATGGGCCTAAAGTGGAGAAGAGGAGGGGCGGCCAGGGCAGGCCGCGCGCCCCCTCCCCCTCTAGTCCAAATTGGACAAGGAGGGGGCGGCGCCCCCCTTTCCTTCCTCTCCTCTCTCCCTTCCTTCCCCCTCTCCTACTTGGACAAGGAAAAGGAGGGAGTCCTACTCGGAGTAGGACTCCTCCCTGGCGTGCCTTCTCCTGGCCGGCCGCCCCTACCCTTGCTCCTTTATATACGAGGGCAGGGGGCACCTCTAGACACACAAGTTGATCTTTGTGATCGTTCTCTTAGCCGTGTGCGGTGCCCCCCTCCACCATACTCGTCGATAATATTGTAGCGGTGCTTAGGCGAAGCCCTGCGACGGTAGAACATCAAGATCGTCACCACGCCGTCGTGCTGACGGAACTCTTCCCCGACACTTCGCTGGATCGGAGTCCGGGGATCGTCATCGAGCTGAACGTGTGCTAAAACTCGGAGGTGCCGTAGTTTCGGTGCTTGATCGGTCGGGCCGTGAAGACGTACGACTACATCAACCGCGTTGTCATAACGCTTCCGCTATCGGTCTACGAGGGTATGTAGACAACACTCTCCCCTCTCGTTGCTATGCATCACCATGATCTTGCGTGTGCGTAGGAATTTTTTTGAAATTACTACGTTCCCCAATAAAAAGGACTAAGGATATGTTTCTCATATATGGAGGTGACAAAGAGCTCATCGTAGATGGTTACGTTGATGCAAGCTTTGACACTGATCCGGACGATTCTAAATCGCAAACCGGATACGTGCTTTTACTAAACGGTGGAGCTGTCAGTTGGTGCATTTCTAAACAAAGCGGCATGGTGGGATCTACATGTGAAGCAGAGTACATAGCTGCTTCGAAAGCAGCAAATGAAGGAGTCTGGATGAAGGAGTTCATATCCGATCTAGGTGTCATACCTAGTGCATCGGGTCCAATGAAAATCTTTTGTGACAATACTGGTGCAATTGCCTTGGCAAAGTAATCCAGATTTCACAAGAGAACCAAGCACATCAAGAGACGCTTCAATTCCATTCGGGATTTAGTCCAAGTGGGAGACATAGAAATTTGCAAGATACATACGGATCTGAATGTTGCAGACCCGCTAACTAAGCCTCTTCCACGAGAAAAACATGATCAGCACCATGGCTCCATGGGTGTCAGAATCATTACTATGTAATCTAGATTATTGACTCTAGTGCAAGTGGGAGACTGAAGGAAATATGCCCTAGAGGCAATAATAAAGTTATTATTTATTTCCTTATATCATGATAAATGTTTATTATTCATACTAGAATTGTATTAACCGGAAACATAATACATGTGTGAATACATAGACAAACATAGTGTCACTAGTATGCCTCTACTTGACTAGCTCGTTGATCAAAGATGGTTATGTTTCCTAACCATAGACATGAGTTGTCATTTGATTAACGGGATCACATCATTAGGAGAATGATGTGATTGACTTGACCCATTCCGTTAGCATAGCACTTGATCGTTTAGTTTGTTGCTATTGCTTTCTTCATGACTTATACATGTTCCTATGACTATGAGATTACGCAACTCCCGTTTACCGGAGGAACACTTTGTGTGCCACCAAACGTCACAACGTAACTGGGTGATTATAAAGGTGCTCTACAGGTGTCTCCGAAGGTACTTGTTGGGTTGGCGTATTTCGAGATTAGGATTTGTCACTCCGATTGTCGGAGAGGTATCTCTGGGCCCTCTCGGTAATGCACATCACATAAGCCTTGCAAGCACTGCAACTAATAAGTTAGTTGCGGGAGGATGTATTACGGAACAAGTAAAGAGACTTGCCGGTAACGAGATTGAACTAGGTATTGAGATACCGACGATCAAATCTCGGGCAAGTAACATACCGATGATAAATGGAACAACGTATGTTGTTATGCGGTCTGACCGATAAAAGATCTTCGTAGAATATGTGGTAGCCAATATGAGCATCCAGGTTCCGCTATTGGTTATTGACTGGAGACGTGTCTTGGTCATGTCTACATTGTTCTCAAACCCGTAGGGTCCGCACGCTTAACGTTACGATGACAGTTTCATTATGAGTTTATATATTTTGATGTACCGAAGGTTGTTCGGAGTCCCGGATATGATCACGGACATGACGAGGAGTCTCAAAATGGTCGAGACATAAAGATCAATATATTGGACGGCTATATTCTGACACCGGAAGTGTTTCGGGTGATTTCAGAGAAAACCGGAGTGCCAGAAGGGTTATCGGAACCCCCCGGGGAAGTATTGGGCCTTAGTGGGCCTGAGGGGAGAGAGAGGGCAGCAGCCCAGGAGGTGGCGCACCCCCTCCCATGGGGAGTCCGAATTGGACTAGGGGAGGGGGGCGCGGCCCCTGTTTCCCTCTCCCTCTCCCTCTCTTTCCTTCCCCCTCCCTCTTCCTTGTTGGACTAGGAAAGGGGAGTCCTGCTCCTACTAGGAGTAGGACTCCCCCCTCCTTGGCGCGCCTCAAGGGCCGGCCGGCCTCCTCCCTTGCTCCTTTATATACAGGGGGCAGGGGGGCACCTCTAGACACCCAAGTTGATCTTCGTGCTCTTAGCCGTGTGCAGTGCCCCCCCTCCACCATAATCCTCGATAATATTGTAGCGGTGCTTAGGCGAAGCCCTGCGATGGTAGAACATCAAGATCGTCACCACGCCGTCGTGCTGACGGAACTCTTCCCCGACACTTTGCTGGATCGGAGTCCGGGGATCGTCATCGAGCTGAACGTGTGCTAGAACTCGAAGGTGCCGTAGTTTCGGTGCTTGATCGGTCGGGCCATGAAGACGTACGACTACATCAACTGCGTTGTGCTAACGCTTCTGCTTCTGGTCCACGAGGGTACGTAGACAACACTCTCCCCTCTCATTGCTATAAATCACCATGATCTTGCGTGTGCGTAGGAATTTTTTTGAAATTACTACGTTCCCCAACATTCACTCCTAGTGATCTTGTAGGCAGTGGCCGTGTCCTGTGACCGAGCTTCTTGTCCTTGCATGTATGCACGTCCAGCTGCTTATTGTCGGCAGTATCACTATGGGCGTATTTGGTTGCCATAGTCTACAGTAGCTGCACTCAATAGCCGTTTCAACTCAGCTTCGCTATGCAAATGCAGTCTCAAATGCATTATGTGCAACTTGTTTGGTTGTCTGCATGTTCTCTTTGTCTGCATGGCTGAACCACACTGCCTGGTGTTTGGTTGTCTGCAAGGCTGAACCACATTGTTTGGTGTTTGGTTGCTTGCATGTTGGTGGACAAATCCAAGCATGGTGTTTGGTTGTATGCAACGTCTGGTGTGTGGTAACCTCTTTGGCTAGTTGGTGAGGTTACCAACATACTTCGGCACAACCATGTACCACACATCATAAGCAGAGCAGAGCATAACAAAGTATCAACTACTTAACAACATAGTTTAGATAACATAGTACCACACATCATAACGATAGTTCAAACAATTCAACGCGTAAACCATAAAGCAGACTCAATAGTACTTAGGAAGGATGTGCCCCGGCCCTAGTCCCTGGCGGCGAAAGCTTCATCGTGCTTCTCGCACTTGTTGACCACCTCAATGTCATCGTCGTCGAAGATGATGACTTTGAGCGTGTCGACAGTCAGGAGCTTGAACGTCACCATGTAGCCGATCTTGATCTAATGAACGGCGGCGAAGGTGGCCCAACCTTGATCCAGGGTCATCCTGCCGTCCAACATCTTCACCGTCACCCTCTAGGAGCAGCCGATGTTGTTCCTCAGCTTGAACTCCGTCGGCACCGCGGCGAAGTGCTTGGTGAAGTCCGGGGGCATGAGGATGCACTCAAGCTTCGGTGTCAAGGTGACCTTGCAGAAGTGAGTTGGGCCACCCTCCTCGTGGTAGTGGTCGTAGTTGCGGCGCTTGCTGCTGGGGGGCTCCTCCATGCGCTCGTCGTCGCCAACCGTTGGTGTCTTCGGTTCTTCCTCGGCGGTGGGCGGCAGCACCACCTCAGGCATTAGATGAACCGCCTCCTTGCCCTTCTTGTCAACGGACGGGAGCACCTCCGTGCCCATCTCATTGCTCTCCAAGATCTGCACCCAATTCATGGAGTCAGGCACAACACGGAGTTCATGGCTTATTGAAGAGCACGTAGTTAAATGACATGACTGTCACTCTTCCTCCTCTCCATCGCGCCTATATGTACTCACCCTGACCACCACTACTTACCCACCCCCTCTTCTCTCACTGTCAACCTTCCTCTTCTCCATCGCCATGAGCTCCAGCTCCAGCTCCAACGCCAACCCCTTCCCTTGGGGTATTGGCTGGAGGGCCTTCTTCCTCGGGTGGTCGGCTGGTGATTGCACCAAGTTCAAGAACACCATGGAGGTGTGCTCGAACTTCGGCTCCATGCTTGACATGCAGAAGAAATCTGATGCAGTGCTCATGACGGCCACTTCACAAGAGTTGAAGACGCTGATTCCTAAGCCAGCGAAAGGTGCGATGGCAGTCGACATCATTCGCCGGGCCAAGAATTAGGCCGTCTCCGACGACGCTAAACAGAGGAAGAAGTGATTCAAGTACAAGAACTACTGGGCTCCTAATGACCGCCGTGCTGCAATGTACAGCTGGGAGGCGGCAATCGTGCCGCCGACGGTCATCGGTGGGGAGCCTAAGGAGGAGGAAGAACCGGTGCAGATGCCAGTGACGGCGCCGGAGCCAGGCCGTCGTACCTGGCAGATCGACCTCAACTCCGCTGAGGACGACGACGACCCGCCGCCCTGCACGGCGATGGACAAGAAGATGAAGGCCAGCCACTCGACCCACCGCTCCGCACGCCTCAACGGCCGCCGCTCCGCATATCTCAACGGCCGCCGCGGTTAGCCAGTGTCTGTTGTGTACCCCAATTCCCCTTCAACTCCATCCGCATCTATCTCTATTCCGTTTTTGCATGAACTAGTATGAACTCGTATGAACTGACATGCTTATCTACCTCTATTCCCCATTCCCCTCTCCGCTGTGGATCGAATCTACCGTCGGATCGAACACGAAAAAGTAGTGCATGACGAACAGAAAAGTGCTTACCGCCATTGCCGCGGGCCAGGTGATGATCCGCTCGCCAGTGATGGAGTCCGGTGGTCTTCTTGCTCTCCTTTGATCCGCTGCCGCCGGTGTGAGTTGGGAGAGTGGGTTGAGGGAGCCGTGAGGCTAATAACTGTCGACGCTTCGGGAAGCAACGCGGCTTCTCGAGTGTGGCCGCGCGCGTGCAGCCGCCGCCGCCCACGTGCACCGCTCGGGCCTGGCTCTGGAGAAACTGCCAATTCGAGCGTTCCCAGGGAGCCAGGCCCAGGAGTGCTTTAAACAACGTGCCATGCAGACCCAACAGTGTATGCAGCCAATCAAACAATCTGTTTTCTTCCCGTATATGTCTAGTTGGGCCTCACGCAGACAACTAAACACAACCAAACACGCTCTATCAGATCCGACATACGTTTCGAGTGACCTGGGTGAATTATCCAAGAAGCTGCTGGTCAAGGCTCAAGATGAGTTGACCACACAGTAAACGTACCACCAACGAATAATCCGTGGCGAAGTAGAAGAGGGAGCAATAAACACATGAATAAGAGAACAATCCACAAGACGAGGCATATATATTACACACGAATCGAACGTGACAAGGAGCAAACCCAAGAAATAATCTACCACACCGGTCCTTATTTATCATACAGTACACACGCCCTCATCTTCCCTATCTCCGGTCATCTTACTCTGGCGATCGACGTATACACGGACGACGGTCTAATGCTAGCTTGCTGGATGGACATGCGACTACATGGAGCACTCGGCGGGGACGCCCTTGGCGACGCGTTTGGGGTCGGTGCAATAGTTGTAGATCATGTAGTTGCTCTGCACCCACCGCATCCGCTGCTGCCGAGTCAGGTCCAGCTCCTGGTTGTACCACTCGCCGGCCGCGCCGGTGCCGGGGGCGACCTCCGTGCCCACGCTGGCGCCGCAGCGCGGCCGGCCGCCCACGGTCACCACGCACGCGTCGGCCTTGAAGCCGCGGTAGGAAGCGGAGAATGGCGCGTGGGACCAGTCCGTCTTGATGCGGCCGCCCTGCGTGGCCCAGTCGTCGGCGTTCCAGAGGCTGGAGTAGAGGCGCATAGGCTGGTTCTTGGGGAAGGCGATCCCCTTTCCCTCAAGGTTCTTGAAGTCCCTGATCGGCATATCATCCACCATGAAGCTGCATTATTCACACCAATTTGATCGGTCAGTCCATGTGCTGCAGTACCTAGATGGCCGGCGTTCTTGAAGCAAAAAAGAAGGTTGAGCAATGGCGATGGACCAACTTACATGATGTGCTTTGGGTTCCAGAGGATGGAGTAGGTGTGGAAGTCGTTGGTGGGATCGAACCAGAGGCGGAACTGCTGCTCCCGCTGGCCCTGCCCCTGCGTGAACACGTTGGTGTGCAGCGTGTACGGCTCGCCGGTGACGTTGCCCAGGAACTCGAAGTCGATCTCGTTGTGCGTCGGCCCCTGCGACGACAGCTGCACATTCATACACGCCAAACCGAACGAAGTTAGGCAACCGTGTCATCCGATCAAGACCGAAAAGCAGAGGAATGAATGAATGTCGGCGTACGTAGTATGCGGTGACGGTGCCGGCGGAGTTGCCGGGGACGAGCTTGAGCTGCATATCGATCTTGCCGAAGAGGTACTCGTGCTTGGATTGGAACCCGGAGCCGGAGACCTTGTCCAGCCCCAGCGTGAGGAGCTGGCCATTGTTCGTGATCTTCCCTCGCCCGTCGCCCCAGGTGATGTCGAACTCGTCGTCGAAGCTCGCCGCTGCCAGGGCACACGAGGCGAGCAGGATGGCCAGCACCGAAACCGCCATGCGAGCCATGCGTTTCGTGCTCCCAAAACTAAGCTCACTCCCAGTTACTAGAAGAAGGTTAACGAGGAGGAGAGCTGGATGGAAGCTTGTGTTTGTGTGAGTGGAACGAGCAGGGCATGAGGGGTTTATATAGTGGCCAGGAGACGAGCGTGGCGTGCCTGCTGGATGGTTCTCCGAACTTTGCCAGCCCGGTGAGTTGGCGCCAGAGGAGAGGAGACAGGGCGGGCAGGACGGCCCTGTACGTAGCGCGTGATGGACAATGAGAAGGTTGGCGCGGAGATGCCACAGGCGGACAGCCTCGCGTACGTACAGTAACACATTAAAATCGATCGAGACGTGCAGCAGATTTCTGGATGCAACGGCGTTTGAGCTGGCCCTGTGTTTTGCAGGCAAATTGCATGGCACTTCCAAGCACTTAAGCAGGGGGTGGATGATCAGCCTTTTCTTCTTCCCTCCGGTATGTGAAGTTTCTAGAACCGTGGAGGACGTGTTGGTTCTGTCACTCTGTGTGCCGGCTTCACAAGCCGTGACTATTTTTCAGTCTGGCGGTATTTTGTTATTTTCTAGGTACCAACACATGGTGGTTTCATTCCTCATGCGCTTCCACATTTTTTGCATTTATTGGCAAGTGCCTCTTTCATGAGAAACTATCAAGTGTAGAAACTTAATTCACTTTAAATATATATAAGTGCTTGTATTTTTTAATTTGGGTTAGTTGAGTTTTGTGTCTATTGATTGCTGCTTCAAGATTCGTGCTCCTTTTTTTCAAATTTTGTATTTTTTTTGGGCTATATATTTTGCACTGGTCGCTTTTTTGGGCCAGTCGATTCCTTAACGGGCTGATCCTCATTACCCATTTATTCATGTGCCCTCCTCTCTCTAGCCCACCAAGGTGCATCATCCTTTTCTTCTCTATCTCTGTTATAAAAGTTGTTGTTTATGGGTAAATAGTGTGCAAATTTTGTCTTATTTTCTATTTTTTTTTGGTAATACCAATGCCACTAATTCATTATTCCTTAAAAAGCTTCATTTTTTATTTTTATTTTAGTATATTACTATACAAGATTTTATGTTATGCTATGTTACACATAGTTGGGTAATATTATTTCCCTTTCCAAATTTGTGTTTTCTTCATTTAGCGTTAATCCACTCTCATGATTCATTTTGCCTTACAAAACATTTTGCTCCACTAATGCGAAGAATCATTAGTCTAGAGAAACACACACATTCACCGGTCACCACGCACAAGCAAGGTACGTGAACCAATTCACCGTCTGTGCACATCCAATCGAGCTGCACCTCCACAAATGCGTCCTTTCTGCCTTTGTTTCTCACCGTGCAGCTGAGATTCTGTTGGACACGGCAAAAACAGTGACTGGCCCAATTGGAACTTCAGAGGATTCCTTATTAGTCGGTTCCAAACCTAATCGCACGACATAGATTTTTCAGAGGAAACTGCATGCAAGTAAAAAAAAGATTTTTATAGTACATCGTACTACTGTTGGGACCAGGTAGTCTTGAATTATCTTGACCATTGATTAGCTGGGTAGTTTGGTCATTTGTTTGTTTCATTATATGTAAAATCTCTCGTCTGAGACCACCCTCGTGAGGCACTCAGGCCTCGTCGTTGCCGTCGTCGGTCATCTGCGGCGACTGTCCAACAATCAATCACACTTTAGAGCTCACGCCATCCGTTGGCCCTAATGGCGTTGACGCTGGAGCTGCAGTCATTCTGGACACCATTGTCGCCGCTGCCGGCGACGAAGACGACACTGCAGCACCTACGTTCCGCTTCTTTGCCGGGGTACGTTGTACGTCGGGTCTTCCGCCTAGGCATATCGTGAGACGATAGTTGACGTTTGCAAGGAGTTCTGCTTCCTGTATCGGCAACTAAGCATCACTGGGAGCTCAACGGTTGTGACAACGGGATCATCTGACGTGTTCGGCCGAAATTAGATCGGCGTCCCTGCCCTGCTTTTGTGCAGCGGCTGCAGCTGCCGGTTTGATCCTCGAAAACGATCGGCCGATCACGTACTCGTACAGGTGCATCTGGGCATGATCAATCAACAAAGGAGGGTAGCTTGGCTAGCTTTGTATACGGTGATTTCCTCGGTGCCAAAAGTACTGCCCGGCAAGGGTCGATCCACTACCTACGCCGGAAACGGATGAATGGCGTCCGGTTAGAACAGGAGAAGAAAACACAGGAGCTTCCGCAAGTAGAGTTTTGGTGTTTGTTTTGTACGTAGGGTTTACAGCTGCAGCTGGCTGGGACCTGACGGATCATGGACCATTGTCCTTTCCTCTGTCGCGCTTCGTGTCGCCTTGTGGTCAGTGGCCGTGCGCCCATGCCCTGCACTGACAGACCTCCCTTCATCTTACACGTGCTCCCTCCGGTCATTTTTATTTTGCATATTAGGTTTGTTCGAAGTCAATCTTATTCAACTTTAATCAAGTTTATATAAAAAATTATAGACATTCACATAACAACACCAATATCATTAGATTCATCTTAGAATATATTTTCATATTATATTTATTAGATATTATAGATGCTAATAATTTTCAATATAAATTTGGTCAAACTTAGTAAAGTTTGACTTTCGACAAATCCAATGTGCAGAGTAAAAAGGACCGGAGGAAGTATCGTTTAGGTGTGGCTATGCATGCACCGTACTCTTCATGGATAGGTCTTTTCATCGGACAATCACCCCGATGGTGAGCGAAAATAGATCTGTATTATTTCGCACGTATTAGGCTGGTTGTAATGGAGAGTATCATGTACTTGTATCATGTATATGATACTAGTGTATAATACTATATTCATAATGTCTAGTTTCATATATTAATATTATAAATGACTATATTTATTACTTCATCCATTTTTAAATATAAGTCTTTTTAGACATTTTAAATGGACTACAACACACGAATGTATGTAGACATATTTTAGAGTATAAATTCACTTATTTTGCTCCGTATGTAGTCATCTGTTAAAATATCTAAAAAGACTTATATTTTGGAACGGAGGGAATACCATGCATGACACGAAGTAACATATCATTTAATATGATACGGTATCATGATATGATATTCAACCATCTTTTGCTTCATTTAATTCTATGTCATCTCATCAAATTGCTTATTTAGTACTCCCTCCATTCCACAATGTAGTGCTTTCTCTATCCACGTGCTCCAACTTTGACCGTAAATTTAACTACCAAGACTGATTGCGGCAGGAGCAAAAATTATATCAGTGAATTCGTATTCGGAAGAAGTTTTCAATTATATAATTTTTTCTCCCGCCGCAGTTGGTCTCGTAGGTTAAATTTATGGTCAAAGTTGGACTTCGAGAAGCGCGGGCACACTATATTTTGAAATGATACTACTTATGATACTTTCATTACAGGCAGCCTTATGTCAAGATGTAAAGGAAGGACAGATTCACATCATACAGGTGATGAACGTACATACGAGGAGGCAATAGATTACACACGAAATGATCGTGATCACGATTAGAAGAACTGGGCGTAAATGACATAGAAGAATCTACCACCGACTACTTTACACATCTCCCCATTACCAATCATTACTGATATCGGTTTATACAGACACACTAGTAGAAAATAGGGCTTTGGTTCGAGCCTGCCAAACCCATTAGTTTTGGTTCAGTCACGACCCGAGACCCATGGGGGACATACATCCCGGTTCGTGCGCCCAGGGGCCCGGCCGGGCCTCGGGAGGCATTTGTTCCGGTTTATGTGGACCCATTTATCTCGGTTCTAGGCACGAACCGGGACCAATGAGCATCGCTCCTGGCCCACAGCCATTGGTCCCGATTCGTGCCTAGAACCGGTACAAAAGGGGGGCCTTTAGTCCCGGTTCCCGCCTAAAACCGGGACAAATGAGTTGCCTATATATACCCTCTCGCCGGCGAGCAGAGCAGTCCACACTGCTCTATTTTTTTGGCGGCGAGGGGAGGGCATTTGGGTGCTCTAGCTCACCTCCTATGCACATGAGGTGTTCGATGAAATGCCTGAGCCACGCTAGTTAAGTTTTGTCCTCTCGAAGCTCGACCTCCGAGCTCCATATTCGCGAGATTTGTCTAGGTTTAGCGGTCCGTCACGCCCCATCCCCGTCTTCACCGCCGTCGATCGCCCACGCCGATCTCGTCGCCGGCACCACCATGGTGAGCCTCTTGTTCTTATCTTCGTTCTGAAAGAAAAAATAATCTTACTTTAGATAGATACGTGTCTGATTTTCTTACTTTTGACACGCATAATTATATATAATGCATGCGGATGAACCGGCAGTGGATGTACTGTGACAGACACACCTCGAGTACATTATGGGCGTGGATTAATTTCTCGAAGTGGCTGAGGCAAACAAGCAGAATGATTTTATGTGTTGTCCATGACCTAAATGTGGGAATACGATGTCTTACTCTAACCGGAAAATCCTGCACACCAACCTGCTTTACAACGGTTTCATGCCACATTATAATGTTTGGACGAGGCACGGAGAAATAGGGGTTATGATGGAAGACGTCGAAGTAGAAGAGGGCGATGACAACTATGTGCCCCTGAATACGGGGGGAGCTGCTGAAAATCAACATGAAGCAGACGATGTGCCCGATGATGCTGTAACGGGGAAAGCTGCTGAAGATTAAGAGGAACCAGACGATGTGCCCGATGATGATGATCTCCGCCAGGTCATTGTCGATGCAAAGACGCAATGCGAAAGTCAAAAGGATAAACTGAAGTTCAATCGCATGTTAGAGGATCACAAAAAAGGGTTGTACCCCAATTGCGAAGATGGCAATACAAAGCTCGATACCATATTGGAATTGCTGGAGTGGAAGACAGAGAATGCTGTGCCTGACAAAGAATTTGAGAAGCTACTGAAAATATTGAAGAAAAAAGTTTCCAAAGGATAATGAATTGCCCAACAGTACGTACGTAGCAAAGAAGGTCGTATGCCCTCTAGGATTGGAGGTGCAAAAGATACATGCATGCCCTAATAACTGCATCCTCTACCGCGGTGCGTACAAGGATTTGAACGCATGCCCGATATGCGGTGCATTGCGGTATAAGATCAGACGAGATGACCCTAGTGATGTTGACGGCGAGCCCCGCAGAAAGAGGGTTCCTGCGATGGTGATGTGGTATGCTCCTGTAATACCACGGTTGAAACGACTGTTCAGAAACAAAGAGCATGCCAAGTTGATGCGATGGCACAGTAAGGACCGTAAGAACAACGGGAAGTTGAGAGCATCCGCTCACGAGTCGCGGTGGAGAAAAATCGAGAGAAAGTACCGTGCTGAGTTTGCAGGTGACCCAAGGAACGTATGGTTTGCTTTAAGCGCGGATGTCATTAATCCTTTCGGGGAGCAGAGCAGCAAGCACAACAGCTGACCCGTGACTCTATGTATGTATAATCTTCCTTCTTGGATGTGCATGAAGCGGAAATTCATTATGATGTCAGTTCTCATCCAAGGCCCTAAGCAACCCGGCAACGACATTGATGTGTACCTAAGACCATTAGTTGAAAAACTTTTACAGTTGTGGAATGGAAACGGTGTACGTGCGTGGGATGAGCACAAACAGCAGGAATTTAACCTGCACGCGTTGTTGTTTGTAACCATCAACGATTGGCCCGCTCTCAGTAACCTTTCAGGACAGACAAACAAGGGATATCACGCATGCACGCACTGTTTAGCTCACACCGAAAGTATATACCTGGACAAATGCAGAAAGAATGTGTACCTGGGCCATCGTCGATTTCTTCCGACCAACCATCAATGTCGAAAGAAAGGCAAGCATTTCAAAGGCGAGGCAGATCATCGGAAGAAGCCCGCCATGCATACCGGTGATCACGTACTTGCTATGGTCAATGATTTACACGTAATCTTTGAAAAGGGTCCCGGCGGACAAGCGAAGAAAAAGTGAAGACTTTCTCTCCACAACTATTATGATGATACCATGTCAACTTTTAACATTTTCGTAGTTCATTTAAAATGTCTATTGTAACAGGCAAGTTTCCGTATAAAATCATGATACTTCAAAAAGAGATTGTCCGTTGTGTACACGAAGTGCATCCAGTTTTTGCCGTAACCCTCTCAACTTTCTTGCACATACTATGTGGATGAAATGATGATACCATGCCAACTTTCCACCTTTACAGAGTTCATTTGAAATGCTTTTCAATTTCAGGGTCTTATAGCTCAAAATAATCAATAAACATGAAAAATAATAAATAAAGTCAGAAAGGGTTAAAAATTGATGATGTGGCTTTGAATGGTGCATTTTGAACACACAAAAAGTCAGGAGTTCACAATTTTCATAAAGAACTTTTTTGTTACAAACTTTAATAGCAAAAAGAATTATCATAAAATAAATTAAATAAGTAATTAGAAACAAAATAATATAAACTTTAATAAAATATATATGTAGAAACAAAATAAAATAAAATAAACTTTAATAACATAAATAAAATTTATGAAACTAAAATTATCAGAGTATTTTCTGTTCAAAACATTATAAGCAACCTCTAGTATTATTGAAACTAAAATTACATATAAAATTGATGCAACTAAAATTATCAAAGTATTTTCTGTTCAAAATCATTAAAAGCAAAAAGAATTTTCATAAAGATTTTTTTTTGTTAGAAACTTTAATAGCAAAAATAATTATCATGAAGTAAAATAAATAAGTAATTAGAAACAAAATAAAATAAAATAAATAAGTTTTTTATTGTAAGTAGAAACAAAACAAAATAAATAAAGCAAAAAAGAAAAAAACAGGGAAAAATAAAAAATATGCCACCTACTGGGCCTCCACGACCTGAATACGACTAGAAACTCATCCATGGGCCAGGATTCAAGCTCGCAGAAGGCCCAGTAGGCCCATCAGGCATACCAGTGACAATTAGGCCCGAAAGCCTACAATGGAGAGGAGCTCGAGAGGGATGCAACAGTGGGGCTTATAAACCAATGCACGCCCCTCTCAGCTAGCGAGGTGGAACAAAACATTTGGGCACGGGCAGCACGAGGCCTTTGGTCCCGGTTGGTGCCACCAACCGGGACTAAAGGGGGGCATTGGAACCGCTTCGTGGCACCAACCGGTACGAATGTCCCCCTTTGGTACTGGTTAGTGTCACCAACCAGAACCAAAGGCCACCGTTTCCCGCCCTTTGGTCTGCCAAAAACTGACATTTGGTCCCGATTCGTGGCACCAACCCGTACTAAAGGGGGGCATTGGTCCCGATTTTTGCCATGAACCGGAACCAATGCTCTGGGTATATAAGCTGGACTTGTGAAAATTTCACAATTTCATCGTCAGTTGTCCCCCGCCCTCCGCCGCCCCCCGAGCCGTCCCCCGTCGCCGTCGCCCTCCGCCGCCCCCCGTCGCCGTCGCCCTCCGTCGCCCCCCGAGCTGCCCCCCGTCGCCGTCGTCGTCGCCCTCCGCCCCCCGCCGTCGTCGCCGTCGCCCTCCGCCGCCCTCGTCGTCGCCCTCCGCCCCCGTCGCCGTCGTCGTCGCCCTCCGCCGCCCCTGCCGTCGCCCTCGCCGGCCGCCCCCGATGTGAGCCCCCATTTTTTTTCATATATGTATTAATTTTTTATTTAGATTGTTAGTAGATATCGATTTTAGTTTAGTGCATTTTAGGTTAGTGTAGAGGAAAAAGTAAAATAAGGAAAAGGAAGAAAAGATGAAGAAGGAAAGAAGGAAGAAGAAGAAGAAAAAGAAGTAGGAGAGGAAGAAGGAGAAGAAGAAGGAGAAGAAGAAGGAGAAGAAGAGGAAAAAAGAGGCTTCTTCTTCTCCTCTATTCCTTTCTTCTTCTTCTCTTTTTTTCTTCTTTTTTTTTCTTCGATGTTCTCCTCTGTTAATCCTTTCTTCTTCTCCTCTTTTTCTTCTTCTTCCGGACACCGTGGAGGTGGTTAATTAGTAGTTGAAGTAGTTAGACTAGTTTATTTATAGTAAATGCTTAATTAGTAGTTGAACTAGTTGATTTAAAAAAACTACTTTATTTATATTAAGTGCTTGATTAATTAGTAGTTGAACTAGTTGATTTAATAAAACTACTTTATTTTACTATATATAGAAGTAGTTTATTTTTAGTAAGTACTACTTTATTCTATTTATAGTAAGTGCTTAGTAGTTGAACTACTTGATTTAATAAAACTAGTTTATTTTACTATAGAAGTAGTTTATTTTTAGCAAGAAAATTAATAGAACTAGTTTATTTTTTCAGTTAAAGCAATTATTCCCGCATCGACGTCGACGATGCGTATCCCGCATCCTCGTCGTCGACTCGGCGAAGGAGGCCGGCTTGATCAGAGGGGCCATGTCCAGGACTGGGCTCCGCCGGGCTGGTTTTGGGAGGTGCTACCTTCCGGGGGGCGTAGGTTGGTGAGGAGCCAACCCGTCGTTGACCCGATCCTTGTTTGGTGGCGGTCGTGTGGGCCAGTGATGGTGTCGAGGCTTCCGGACACCGTGTAGGTGGCACGTCACCGTGTCAGCGAGGAGGACGAGCACGTCCGTCGCTACATGGTTGCGTTGGAGGCCACGTTCGACAATACCTGGCAGGTTTTTTAGGGATCTCACTGGAGCGATCCTGTGGTGATTCCTTCTCTTTGGGTGTGCACCGCCCGTGCCGATACCCGTCGGGCGCTACGGTTCTAGCTGTACTAGCGATGTTATATGTATGATAGTATTCGAGGTGTATTAGTGATAATATTCAACGATGTACGAACGCAAGAGATGATGTAGTTTTGCTTATAATTGAATGCATCCTAATTTGAATACTACTTTATTTTGCGATTTGATTTTGCTTATTGAATGCTCAAATTGGAAAACTACTCCTACTTTGAATCCTATAATTGGAGAGCACTATGCAAGACATATGCATATGATTAGTTGATAGCTTATAGGGTTTTTGTTTTCACAGAAATCTAGGAGCCCCCCTCCATCATCCCCGACGTCGTCCCCGCCGTCGTCCCCGTCACCGACCCCCTCCGACCTCGAGGTGAGACCAACCAAATCCTTTTTAGAAAGATAATTAAATGATATTTCGGGTTGACTTTAAGTCTGTCGAGTCTCCACTATATATGAGAGGACGAAGAAGCCCGACTGTTGTCGTGGGGGTCGTTCCTCCTTCTTCTCCGGGTGCTAGACCTTTGTTATGCACTAGGGGAAGAAGGAGTAACGACCATCACCGACGGTCGTAAATGTCAGAGAGGAATCAGTGAGGGAGAGTTCCACCATATATATATGAGAGGACGAAGAATCCCGACTGTTGTCGTGGGGGTCGCTTCTCCTTTGTTCCCGTGTGTTGGACATTTTGGTGTAATGCACTCGGGGACGAAGTGAGGAGCGACCATCATCGAGAGTCGAATATATACACCACGTGAGCTGAGAGTTTTCAAGAAAAGACTCGACAGACCGATAGTGAACCCGTGATGAATAATAATGATCTAATTTAATTTTTGTATTACATATATTTAATTGTACAAGTTTAATCTTTGAATTATGAACGTAGGAAATGTTGTCATCAGACGACGAAAGTCTCCCGGGGGAGTGCAACTGGTGCCACGACGATCGAGGTCTGTGCGACAGACCTCACCTGGATGATATTCGGCGCTTCAGCATTAAGCTCGAGGAGACCTTCGATGTTGAAACGGTACGCAACGACGACAAGTGTTTTTTCGTAATTAAGCATGACTACAACTATTTCAACGTGTAATTTTCATCTTCTACAATTCGAGTAGCTTATCCATGCCATGCAAGACGCTATGTCTTGGAGAGGATGGATTTTGAAGACCATGAAAGTTTTGAAACAAAGAAAAATCACCTAAGGACTCGTCATGATGTGGATTTTGAAGTAAAGCTGTACAATTCTGAGAGCGTAACCCATTTTGGTTGCAAAAAATGGAAAGCACTTTGCAAGATGTATGGTTTTGATGAGGGTATGCTTGTCACCATGGATCTTGGTGATCCTAAAATCGAGCAAGACAATATAGACATTTGGGTCCTTGTTGATACACCTCCAATTCTACCACTATGTGAGTTTCTCAACCATAGTTATTAGCTAATTTATATTGTTTATTTCAAAATAGTTAACAGCTTATTTCCATTGACAACTTATTTTCATTCTTCAAAGAATGTGCGGGAGATCGTAGACAAAACCCACTACACCGATGGTTCCGAATTAAATTATCAGGAGAAAAATCATCTGGTCGGATTTTGTACTGATATTGAGAATTACAATATCTACAATCAAATTCCTCAACATTATGGCCAATACGTGCCACTAGTGCACGTGTTGAACTACGGTAACTACCATGGAGATACCCTGGTAAGATTTTTTACTATTACGACATCCGTGCATCTTTTGCATACTTCTAAAACTACTACATCATTGCTAACTATGAAGTTATTACTATGTTTTTCAACAGATAATCCCAGAGAATTGTGTGCCTCATTTGATGTATCAGAAAGGTAGCCTTAATGTTTTGAACAAACAGCCAGGTCATCCTATGAATCTCAACTGTCCATATCAAATTTCTAAAAGGAATGGAGACATGCAAATCAAAGGATGGAAAAAATGTATGGACAGTCGTAAGGAGGTTCTTGGAAGAAAAAGGAAGCGAAGTGCAAGAATTGGAGACAGGATGATCTCCATTCTCCATAATGGAGAGTCAGGGTCTATATTGTTTTATGCTATTTTACCTTAAAGAGGGTATTTAGGTCCTACCTAATACTGATGATCATGTGCAAAGAACAATTAAATAGGGTTAGTTCGATGACTATGAGGATGATAATCGTATGACTTGTTATTAATAACGAGTAGAAGTTGTATGATGATGATTAGTAGACTTGTTATTATATATGATGATGCATGATGCGAGCATGAAGAGTTATTATACATCAGCGGGTGAAATGAATATGCATTGGATTGAAGTGAAGGCAACATGCATGTGGTGCATGTCGAAAGTAGTACAATCCAAACTTGATCAAGTTAGGATTAATATTACTTTCGACATGCACCACATGTTGCCTTCACTTCAATCTAAGCCATATTTAGGCATAGCAGTAGCATTGTTAAACCAAGCACGGAGATATAAGAGAGGACACTTCTCTCTATTAGCTAGCTAATAACAACCTAAATTAACCCCCAAAACCCCTAAACCAGCCCCTTAAAAAAACAAAAACCTCAGCTCCAGCCAGCTGTTGACGCGTGGATGCCTTTTGGTCCCGGTTGGTGTCACCAACCGGGACCAAAGGCCCCCCCCCCCCTGCCTGGGCTGGCCGCAGCGGCCACGTGGAGACCCATCTGCCTCGGTTCGTGTAAGAATCGAGACTAAAGGCCAAGGACATTAGTAACGACCTTTTAGTCCCGGTTCCAAAATCGGGACAGAAGGCCCTTACGAACCGGGACAGATGGGCCTTTTTCTACTAGTGACACCCCATCTTCCCTATGTCCAGCCGTCTTCCTCCGGCGATCGACAAACATGGACTACATGGAGCACTCGGCAGGGACGCCCTGGGCGAAGCGCTTGGGGTCGATGCAGTAGTTGTAGATCATGTAATTGCTCTGCACCCACCGCATCCACTGCTGCCGACTCAGGTCCAACTCCTGGTTGTACCACTCTCCGGCCACGCCGGTGCCGGGGGCGACCTCCGTGTCCACGCTGGCGCCGCAGCGCGTCCGGCCGCCCGCGGTCACGACGCACGTGTCGGCCTTCAAACCGCGGTATGAGGCAGAGAACGGCGCGTGGGATCAGTCCGTCTTGACGCGGCCGTCCTGCATGGCCCAGTCGTCAGCGTTCCAAAGGCTGGAGTAGAGGCGCATCTCGGTTGGTTCTTGGGGAACGCGATCCCCTTTCCTTCCAGGTTCCTGAAGTCCCTGATCGGCATGTCGTCCACCATGAAGCTGCATTTAAGGGCCCGTTCGGAACTTCTCCCGCCCCGGGCTTCTCCAAGTCCACGCGCGGAGCTGGACCGAACGGATTACCTCCGCGGAGTGGGCTTCTAGAAGCACTGCGTTTCTCTAGTGCAAAAAGGTGGAGCAGCTCAAGCCCAGCTTCAGAAAACGCAGAAGCGAGGAGTTCGACGTAATTACAAGAGGATGCCACCGCCAAGTCGAAAAAAAATGTTTCGCACCACTCGTATTTGACGCCTCTTCCCTCTTCCCTCGATATCTCATCCCCTCGTAACCTAACCAGCGTCGCCGGTGGCCGCCGCCGCGCCTGATTCCAACCCCTCGCCGGCCGGCGAGCCTATCTGCTGGTAGTTTCAACTAGTCCAGCCCCGTTCCTACCGGATCCCGTCCCGAAGGATCACTTCCCCGCCGCCAGCCAGGAGCAGCAACCCCACCGGCAGGAGACGACCACCTTGACGCCATTGATGCCGGTGTCACCATGTCCTCCTCTGAGCCAGCCTCGTCGCCCTCGCCCCCTCTCCCCAATCCAAGGTGAGTTTGCCTTTGCTCCATCCCTATGGCAGATTGGCAGTCATGGTGATGCTACTGTAACATGTGCTGGGAGAAGCCGTCAAGAGAGCAGAACACATCGAAATAGCCAGGTGAAGTGAGAAGCTAGCTCAAGAAGCTGGATTTGTGAAGTTTTGAGAAGCTAGAGAGTTTCAGAACACGTCCTAAGTACACCATGATTGGTCAGCGATGCGCAAGGCGATGAGAAACGAAGGTTTGGCAATGGCGATCAACAAACTTACATGATGTGCTTTGGGTTCCAGAAGATGGAGTAGGTGTGGAAGTCGTTGGTGGGATCGAACCAGGGGCGGAACTGCTGCTCCCGCTGGCCCTGCCCCTGCGTGAACACGTTGGTGTGCAGAGTGTAGGGCTCGCCGGTAACGTTTCCTAGGAACTCAAAGTTGATCTCATCGTGCGTCGGCCCCTGCGACGACAGCTGCACATTCATGCACACCAAACGAACAGAGTTAGGCAACCGTGTCATTTGATCAGACCGAGAAGTAGAGGAAAGAATGAATTTGGAAAACATTTAAGAGAAATTTGATAAATGTTCGAAACTTTTATTAGTAAAAGTTGTCAATCATGTATTTTAAATATGTTAAACGCATATAGAAATGTTTTACATGTGTAGAAAAATGTACAGTGTGTGTGAAAAATAGACCTCAAAAAGATATATTGGAAAATATTACTCGTGTATTTGAAAATGTTCTGCTGTAATTGAAAATATAAAATGTGTAAGAAAATATTAGATGTGTGTTGAAAAAGGGAGAAAAGGGAAAAGAAAACAAGGAAACTGAAGGAGAAAAATAAATATGAAAAGGAAAACTGGCGAAAACAAAAAAGCAGAGAAAAGCCAAAGAGAACGATGGTAAAACATTGGAAAACCCAAAAAAATGAAGAAAAAAACGTAGCTCACGTGCTCAATAGCACCTAATAGCAAATAGTACGTGCTAAACATAGCTCATGCGATGCTCAAAACTAAAACATAGCTTGCGCGTATTCCACCGGCTTCTCAGGGCCGGCCCTGGGGCATGGGTGACGGGGCGACGGCCCAGGGCCCAGACGAGGGGAGGCACATGATGGAGTATATATATATACTATAGCCCAGCAAAAAGCAAGTAAAAAATTATAAAAGAATTAAATAAAATAAATAGGATGGGCTAGGCGGCCCAAATATAGCTAGCTAGCGATCGTTGATGGATACGCGTAGGTGAAGCGGCGCCGTGACTCACGCTCGTTTTGACGTTTCTTTCGTAGGTTCGTCACCCTCGCCCGCCCGTCGGCCTTCTCGCTCGCTCGGCGCCTTGCCTCTTGGACCTTGCTGCGTCGCCCTCGCCTCGCCGGCTCGCCGTCGCCGCCAAACAGCAGTCCGGCAGGCAGGCGGCAGCCCGGCCAATCGGCCATCCGGCATTCGGCACGGCGGCACCGCGGCAATACGGCAATAACTATACAAGTACGCATCCGACTGGAAGTCAAGAAGTACGCATCCATGTTCCTGTCCATCCCGAAACCTCAATTTGACAATCTCAGTAGTTTATTTATTCTTTATTTAGTATGTACGTATTGTAATCCAATCTATCATTTTTTTTGTCATTCTATGTAACATGTCTAGGGTTCCAATCATCCGATCTATAAATTCCAAATTTTTTGTATGCTCTTTTGATTTTTTCTTCATGATTTTAGGACATTAGCCTACCATGTTACCTAAGAAGAAGCAATTGTCGGGTGCTGAAAAAAGGAGGAAAAAGAAAGAAAGTGATCTAAAAATTCTAGATTGTGCCCTTAATGACTTCGCATCAAGAAATGCCCGAAGAAACTTTTTTGAAGCACTGAAGTATTATTGTTGCCGATGGAGTCGGTCTAATTTCATTCTTATTTGAGGTAATCATGTCATGTTAGTTTCATTTTGCGATCTTTTTAGTACCATTGTTTTTTATGGAGTCGGTTCGAATTTGGTTATTATTGTTCTCGATGGAGTCATTTGAATTATTATACTCATCTTTTAAACTGAAGATGTGTGATTGAAAGTTATTTTTAATAAGTTATATATATAACACACCCATACATATATGTTATCTTAGGACTTAGGATATAGGGGCCCATGTCGTCGAGTTCGTCTAGGGCCATCCAAAACACAGGGCCGGCCCTGCCGGCTTCTTCCTCTTTTTGTTATGGACCGTAATACATCACTGAAACTTAAGCCATAATAAAAGAAGCCAATAAAAAACATTTGATCGAAATTGAATCTTTTGACCACTTTACTTTTTCATTTGATAATTTGCTCCCTAAAAGGCTGCCGGATAGGGCCGGGGCCACGGGTCATTGAAACAACGCTGAGGCAAATCATCAAACTCGTTATAAAGTGAGGCAAATCATCCAATTCCCTCTCCTCCACAAGGAATCGACAATAGTGAGTGTCTTTCGTTCAACACAATACAAAAAGAAGCCGTCTGCATCTAAGAAAACATAGGTCATTTTCTTATCATCTTGATGAAGATGCCCTGAACTGTAGAGCCATAAAGCGACCTTCCCCCGAAGCTGAAACCGAGAGAATCACACGACAGAGATATATGTTCCACCAGAATCTGTCGGCAGCAGCATCCTGCCGTGCGGAGTCGCTGCATCCATCTGTTCTCTCCTCTCTGAGGCCAACTCCACCGCGCGACCCTATCCTATTTGTCCCCGTCCGTTTGAGGTAAAAGGAACAAACGAGACGGCCCAGCGCGCAGCCGCAAACGGACTTTTGTGCGCTTTGTGTCCGCTTTCGACCCATCCGCGGCCCAAGTTTGCGCCGCTTTTGGGGTGAAACGGACACCACGCGGACGCGCGGGTCGTCTGCGCGTGTTCTCCCCTGGCCCGCCCATTGGTGGCACAACGCAGGCCTTTTTCTATCCGCCTCCCTCCCTCCCTCCGGCCGCACCCCCTCCATTTTTCCCCACTCTTCCCCACGTCGTCGCCGCCGCCGCCGCTGCCATTGCAGTTGTGCAGTTCGGACGCGAGCTCGCCCAACCCTTTCCTTCGGCGCCGCCGAGCTACCCAACCACGGCCACCTGGTTTGCGCACCCGCCGACCGGTTTTGGGGCGGATCCGGTCGGTCTTGAGCTCGGCCGGCTGTGGGAGGCCGGGTCGCGCCATGGACTGGCCGGGCACCTCGCCGGAAGGCCCTGGCAGGGCCGCAAGGCCACATGCAGGCAGTGGCTCCTCCTCTAGCCGCTCGGATCTGCACCGTCGGTGGTCCGCCGGCAGATACACGAATGGCGGCCGGGCTCGGTGCTTGCCCAAAAGCTCGCCGGTGCACCGTTGCCACTCATTAAGTGCGACCACTGCCCAAGGATGGTCGTGCGCCGCGTGTCTACAACGCCGGAACATCCCGGATGGGTGTTCATCAAGTGCTTAAACGATGGGGTATGCGCTTTTTTTAGCTTCGGTTTGTGCTCTAGATTTGACTAGTTGTCCTAACTTCAAATTTTGTTGTGTAGAATGGATGCAAGTTTTGGTATTGGGAAGAAGAGTACATCAATATATTGATAGAGTGAAATTTAGTACATGTTCGTGCACTTTTAGCTAGTATAGAGGCTGTAAATGAGACAAATGCACTTGTTGCTAGATTAGAGGCTAGACACGAGACTAAGTGTGAGGAGGAAGCAACATCGACTTCTGGCTTGAAGAAGAAAGGAGGATGCCAGATCGAGTCTCCTCCTCCACAGATCAACAACGAGTGCATCGAGAAGCCCTAACCCAACTCAAGGGAGCAGTTATGGAAGTTGGGTAGCTTCTAAAATGTATTCTTGTGGTTCTTGTTTTCTTTGGTCTTGCTTTACTAGTCAAAATATGATAATGTATTTTTCATGTACCAAAAATGAATGATGAAATAAAGTTAAGGACTTGCAAAGAAATAATACGTGGACAGGATGCGGCCGGGATGCGTCCGCACGCTGGGCGTACGGCCACTGCATCCCAGGACACGCCCGGACACGATCCTAAATCCCTACCCAAACAAATAGAATCCAGATAAAACGGGCATCCATTTGGGGTCGTGCGGTGGAGTTGGCCTGATTGATCGATCGCTCGCCGCAGGTCCTCGGCGCGCTGTTCAGGCTACCGTTGTCTCCACGAACTCGTCCCGTCCACGTCCAGCCATTCATGATCATTTTCAGCTGTGGCGTACGTAGGTCTCCTCGGTCACCGAAGAACACTATCTATAGTACAGTTGCTAATGAAGTGGCCAAATCATTTGAAAGCCAAGTGGTGGTTGGATCAGGGATCAAATATTTATGTTACCTCTGCTCCCTATTTATCACGGTTCACATCGCAATGAAACTCCCAGCGGTAAACTTTGCTTTGGGCAGTTGCACTATAGTTCCTAGTAATAGCAGGGAGTACAGTACTACTGCCTACAGTAGCTAGCACGAAACAGTCCGGGGTTTCACTCACGCACTTCGTAGCTGGAGCGGCAGTACAAAAGTTATAATTAAACCTCTACTACGATCAATCTAAACAAAGCATTAGCAGTTGCAGGGAGTACAGTACTGCCTACAGTAGCTAGCTAATGAGGAGTACTAGTAGCTAGTTGGACTTGGAGACAACTTGAACATGGCCGTGCATCTTCAACTGTAAGGCCAACTCCACCGCGGCGCGACCCTAAATGGACGTCCGTTTTGTCCGGTTTTTGTTTTTTTGAGTAGGGATTTGGAGTCCTGTCCGAGCCTGTCCTGGGATGCGGCGGCCGTGCGCCCAGCGCGCGGACGCATCCTTTTGCCCCATCCTGTTCGCGTCTAGTTTAAAAAAAAAGACGTTTCAAATGCCAAGCCCCAGTTCACGACCCCAGTTCATCACACCGGCAACAAAGCCAGCGGCCTACACGACCATCGCCGGCAACACAGCCAGCGGCCGGCAACACAGCGAGTCTTCAAAATGAATAGTTGTCCTCGCCGGCAACACAGCCAGCGGCCGACAACACAGCCGGCCTCCAAAATGAATGTTTTTTCGCCGGCACACTGCCAGTGGCCCTGCGGGTGGGCGGCACCCATGCCAGCCTCCAAAAAGAACGGCCACGTCGATCGGACGACCTAGTTCAGGCCTTCGGCGTCGAGCATCTCCTTCTGCTTGGCCTCGAACCAGGCCCTCGTCTTGTCGCTCATCTTCGACAAGTCCACGCTCATGATCGCTAGGGCCACCTCCTTTGCTTTGGTGGTGGCATTGGTGGCCTCGATGTCGAGCTGCCTCTGCCTGGCCTTGACGTTGTCGGCCTCGAAGTCGAGCTGCCTTTGCCGGGTGGCCTCTTCCATGTCGAGCTGCCTTTGCCGGGCGGCCTCTTCCATGTCGAGCTGCCTTTGCTGGGCCGTCTCCTCCATGTCTATCTTCCTCTTCTTGGCCGCCTCCTCCATCTCAAGCTTCTGTCTTTGGAGATCTAGGTATTGCTTCATTTGCTCGTCCTTGCTTTGCCACTTCTTCTCGTTCCTCACATCCTTATGTGACATCATGCCATGCAAAGTCTCATGCAAGGCCATGGATGAGGCGTCACGGATGTCGTCCACCTTGGAGTTGGTCTTGCCCCTCGGCCTCTTCAATGCCTCGCCATCCCCACCTTCGGTGAACTTGGCCGTCTTCTTGCCTCTTTTCCTTTGAAGTTCACGGTATTGATCCTTGAACTTAGGGCAATTGTTGATGATCGTCCAACAATGCGTAAGAGTGAATGGCTTGTCATTGTGCGGGGCCTTGAATGCCTCCAAAGATTGAAATGCCTACCACATGATCAACAACAAGTGAACATGCAAACATATACATGGCCGAAGTCTCATGGCCGTAGCAAGGGCTAGAAAGAGAATAGCATACCATGTCTCCAACGCCGAGACCACTCACGGTCCGTGCTTCAACGCTCTCAAATGCGGCGCAATATTTGTTGCATTCTTGTTGGATGAACAATCATCTTTTTTGAATCGAACCGATGCCACGGTTGCTTGTAATTTGGTAGGGCTCAAACATCTTCCTTTCATGGAATGTTTTGTGGACTCTTGTCCAAAAAACAATGCCCTTTTGTTGCGCGCCGGTCCTTGGATCTTGGCTAATCTCCATCCAAGATTGGCAAATCAACTTGTCCTCATCTTGTGTATATGACCCGGTGCGAATGCTCTTCCGCTTCTTTTGTGCTTCCGCTCTTTGGGTGAGCTCGTCTATGAACAATGGAGCGTCACTAATATCAACATCATTGCCTTCATATTCATATTCACCTTCGACATAGATGTCATCGTCTTCATGCCATGAATCACCATGGTCGTAGTCAGCACGGTCGTCGGCCTCTTCATCGGGCACGTACTGGGCGCGGCCATCCTGACTTTGAGTCTCATCGGGGTCGTAAGCACGTTGATGCCCACCCTGGAAGATCACGTCCTCCATGTACTGGTTGTAGAAGGGGTCGTCCACCGTCGGCGTTGAGGTTGGCATTTCGTCAAACAACACGCGGGGGGCCGGCATGGTGCCCTTGAACGGTGCACGCGCCTGCTTTCTTTGCATCTCGACGGAAGGCCGCCCACCGCTGCTGGACCCCGGCGCCACGTTGAGGTCGATGACGGCCGCGGGGCGTGGTGTGGACGGCGCGAACAAGCCCACGTCCGGCGACGCCGAGAAATGGGTCTGGCCGTCGTGCCTGGGCGCAGGAAAGCCGGGCGACATGGGCGCGGCGCGCGACGTCGGTGACTGGCAGTGCGTAGGCCGGGCGACCGACGAGCCTGTGCTCGCCGGGCCGACGGCCGCTGCATGGAACCCCGCCGGACGGCCCATGCCAAGCATGAGGATGGCGTGCGCTTTGTTGACGAGGTCCTCCTTCTCGTCGGCAGCGGCCTTGCGCCGCGCGGCCTCCAGCTCCTCGCGCTGGGCGGTGAACTTGGCCGCGGCGGCATTCATCTTGACGGCCGCTCTCCGTTCCCTCCTCTTCGCCGATTCCGCGTCCAACTTGGCGATCTCCTCCGGCATGTACTCTGACCGCGGCTTCTTTGCCGCCTTCTTCCTCACCTTTGCGGTCAGGTCGACGGCCAGGCAGCCGGAACTCGGCCGGGCGTCGGCCATGGACGGGGGGGAGGGTGGGCGGGAGGGACGTGGGAAGGTTTGAGGGAGATGGCGCCAAATGGCCGTCGGGGGTTTTTGGTTTCTCCCATCGACAGGCGGGCCAGGGAAGGACAAGCGCGCGCGTCCCGCCCGTCCGCGCGCTGTCCGTTTCACCCCAAAACCGGCGCAAGTTTGGGCCGGAGATGGGTCGAAAGTGTACACAAAGCGAACAAAAGTCTGTTTGCTCCCGCGCGTTGGGCCGCCTTTTTTGTCCTTTTTACTTCAAACAGACGAGGGCGGATAGAATAAGGACGCGCGGTGGAGTTGGCCTAACTGAGGCTACAGCACCCATGCGTTAATTGCCCACGCCGGCACGCCGGAAGCTAGTATCAGCCCCGTCAGTGATCTCTGCTGCTTCCCATGCCCGCCGTGTGGTTCTCGTTCCAGGCGATCAAGTCGGACGATGGCTAGCCGCTAGCATAGCATGTGTGCAAGACGAGGCCACCCAATTATATCACGTCGTTTCCCTGATGCATGCGTGTTCGTGTACCCCATACTGACCAGCTCTAGATGGCCATGCCCCAGGCTACCAGAGCTATCTGAAGGCGTGATATAGTAGTAGATCGAGGGCCAAACTTGCACAGCTAATTGCCTATGTGAAGTACGGCTGGAGACGACCTGGTCCCTGAATTTCAGCAGAAAATCGCTATGCAACGGCACTGCTGTCTGCTGCATGAAAGGTAGTACCCCAAAGTCCCTATCCCTTTGGGAGTGTGCTGGTCCTCCAAATCATTGGCCTGTTTGGACCCGTGGGTTCGCTATCCAGTTGCCCATCCTCTACACGATCGTGTCACCTGGTCTACTACCAAGCATGCCGAGACTTCGATTGTGCGTTTGGTTTGGAATTGGATGGATGTAACTTGCCGCCTGGTCCAACTCATCAAGCGCATGCATGGGATTGCCTGTTAAAGAGCGAAGAAAATGTGTAACCAACCCGCAACGATCCCCAAGAGCAGTAGAGCACAATTTCATTCTGTTTTTGAAAGTGGAAAACATGTCCCAATATCCTTGCAAGACCAACGTATACGCAAAAAACTAATTGCACAGTATCGCGGCCATTAGGGCATCTCGAACGCGGACATTCAAACAACCCGTAACGGCATTTCGCGGAACAGTTCGGACGTCCATTTTCACAAACCGGGCGTAAACATGTTGGGGGTGGGGGATTTTGCGGGCGCCCAGAACGCTGCCACATATGCGTCTGCCACCACGGCCCTATCGAAAACTCTCTCCGTCCGAAAAACCATCTCTAGGCAAAATGGTTGCTATACATTCATGCCAGTCAGCGCCGCTCCAAGACCGTGGTCTAGTGTCTCCCTCGCTGCCGCCAACACGTGTGAATGAGGAGCCGCTCTCGCTGTCATGCTACCGCGTGAAGATGGAGCCAGCGTCTCCCCCCCCCCCTCTCTGTGCAACCGCGACATCCAAATTGGGTGCCGCGTGAAGGAGGAGTCAACGTCGTCGCCGCACAGCGGTTACAGTTAGATCGACAAGACGACGTTGCCGTTGTGCCATGACTGGCGTGGCAAGGCGAAGGAGGAGGTGCCACCAACGACCATGAATCTACGTGGGTGCCTCCTCCACTAACTATGTGGCCACAGAGGTGGCAACATCTCCTCGTCGCGGAGCATCATCACGCAGGAGAAGAGCGCGGACAGACAGATGGCGCGGCAAGAGCGGCAAAACGTGTCGTGCCGCTCCGCGTACGCCAAGTCCGATGAGGTGCCGGAATGGGTCTGCGAGGACCACGACCTCGCGGAGGCCTGTGCCCAGATAGGTCGGTGGCCACCGCGGAAACCGCGGCACAGCAATTGCGTTGCCTCAACGGGGAGCTTGCCAAGATCGACGAAAAGTGGACTCTCAACGAGACCAGAGCAGCCGTTGTCGCCATTGCCACCAACGCTGCCGGCAAGGGCAAGGGCCACGCTACCCAACCATTTTCGGAGTTTGTCGCGGCCGCCCTCCACATGATGCAGGAGGAAGCAGGCTGGCTCCTTCGCCTGTGCCAGCCAGCGGCCGGGCAGGGCTGTCGCGGCCCGTGCACTTCCGCCACTGAAAGAACCACTCCGACGACGATGATGATGATCCCCGCTGGCGAGGCCGGCCACGTGTACAAGGTCACCGTCCGCCACAAGATAGTGTAGGTTTTAGTTGAACAGATACGTTCGTTTTATGTAAATTATTTCTAAATTTTAATGAATTCCGTAGTGTTTGCGTGAAATTCATTCGGTACATTTAAATTTATATTGAAATATATGTGAAGATGGTTGAATGGCCGGGTGCCGTATCATTGCCCGCGAACACGTCAGGATGCGGAAAAATACCATGCATGCCCATTTTACCGGTCCCATTGAAGATGACCTTAAGTTTTGTTTTTGGTTTTTTGAATCGAAGATATCCTTTGTTGACATGGTAGTATATTTTTGCTTCTCACTCAAGCTGGTTTAGCATTTTTTTTAAGAAGAGGCAAAGTTAGGCCCAGTTCCAGAATTAGTTTCGTCTGAGTCCATGTAGTACCTCTTGCAAGTTGCCTAGGCTCTACGCAAGATCTTGGATCGATCGCCTTGTAAAAGCAATCATGGTGTTTTCTCTCTTCATGGTTTGCGCAAAACAACACGTGTTGCACGAAGTAGAGGACCAGCGATCTTTGGACCTCTTGGGGCCTTGAGGGTGGCCAACAAACAATTATGACATGCCATGCAAGTGTGCCAGCGTTGGAAACAATAATAAGGGGCCTCCTTAGACGCATCCATCTTATTCGAGAACATTCTGCTATACGGTGTCGGTGGTAAAATGTAGTCGTAACAACTAACAAGGATGCTCCATCAACGGATGAATTGGTTTTCCTATGGGTTGCATCATCTCCTGATCGATTCGGTAAGGAAGTCGTGCAGGTCTGAAGGATACAGACGAAGGCAGCGGGCAAGCAAGCAGACCGCGTGATGGAGCATAGTCCATAGTGCGTATACCCCACGTCAATAAACGCCGGGTACAGTACACCCAATTATTCGTCTCCCTTGTCTGAGTTCATGCGTCTGACAAGATTGCCGGCCTCCTCTTCCTGAGTGTATAATTGCGCCACCTACAGTAATTAAGCTCCGTCATGGATAGGTAGATCGGCGCCAGGGCAGGCAGAGTCAGTCATTATCATTTGGCGACCCAATTTCGGGCCGGTCGGCCTGCAGCCATACGATTGCGTACAGCCTCACCGTTGGATATTCCCCTGCACGTACGTCCTCTTCCTTTCCTTCGTGTTCGCATTTCTTCTTCTTGTTTCTCCCTCGCCCCTCCTCATCTGCAGCTCCTCCGCAGCCCCCTCCCCCTCCTCGCTGACTGGTCCTTCGCTCCTCCACTTCCCCCTCCCCTCGTGTTCACATTGGCTCTCGTCACCGCCGGTTACACTTCGGCGTCGGCCATCGCCGCTACCATGCAGCTCCCATGGTCATCCGTTGCAGTTTTGTTTTGCTTGGTTGTAGCAAAACCAATCGCCGGTGGTAGCATCCCCGGCCACGTCCACCGGACATAGTCAAAAAACTTGCCGAGCTACCCTGTGCCGTTGCAGCCACGCCGTCGCCGCTTGACGCACCACTGCACGTGGTTGCACCATGGAATGCTTCCATGGTCACAGACCCACTAGCTGTCGTCGGGTAGCAGCCTCACCTTTGCAACTTGCAACCTTGGCGTCGTAGCCTCGCTGTCGTCGGGTAGAAGCCTCGCTGTTGGAGCTTGCAACCTCACCATCATAGCCTCGTTGTTGTTGGTAGCAGCCTCGCCGTTGCAGCTTGCAACCTCCTCGTCGCAGCCTCGTTGTTGCAACCTCGCCATCGCAGCCTCGCCGTCGTCGCCGTTGAAGCTCCAGTCGTAGCAAATGACATCTCCGCCAGTAGCAAACTCCGAATCGGTTGCAGCAGAAAAACGTCGCCACCGCCGCGACCAACACCACCATGGTGGATTGTAGCAAAAGTTGTCTCCGGTTCCAGCAAAATTCAAACACAGTTGCAGCAAAAAAACAACAGCACCGCCATCTCGACCAACACTGTCGTGGTGGATGTAGCAAAAGTTGAGTGCGGTTCCAGCAAAAATCAAGCACCGTTCCAGCAAAAATCAACACGGATGCAGCTCGCATTCCCAACTATTCCATCTTTTTTGGCGCCGCCAGTTGTAGCAAATGGAGACCACCGTTCCAGCAACTGTGGGTGCCGATTGTAGCACCGTGGGAGTTTGGGGGCGCATCTTGACCAGCGCCGACGGGTGCCCGTCGCAGCTCTCCAGCATCTCACATCGAGGTTGCAGGCTTTTCCAGTAAGGCTCGTCTGCATCGCCCGTCAGCTCCACCATGTTCAAACAGGGTTGATCGGGGGAGGGGGGCGCTGATGGAGGCCCACGACAGTGGCGCTCGGTGAGAGACCGCTGACGAGGAGAACGCCTCAAACCATGCGCGCGGTGGGAGAGAGAAAAATACAGAGAAAGAGAGGTGGGTGCGTGAGAGAAAGAGAGGTAGGCGTGTGAGAGAGAGAGAGAATAGAAGATAAGGTGGATCCCCACTCTTACGTGTCGGACCTTGAATGACTGGGATCTATCCTACGTGGACGCGACCGGCCGAATGCCGATTGTAAACATTTTCCTTATCATTTTGCCCAGAAGAACCATACAAACACGTGACGCTCCAGTATAAAATCAAAGGGGAAGGCGGGCTAGGGTAAAGCGAAAAGATGATTGTCGAAAATATAGGGTAGAAATGTTGTCTGAAAAGCACTATTTATTCCGATCATGGATCTGTACAAAAGTGCGTCACGGCAACTGTTGCCTGCATCTCATTTCCGGTTGTCATCAACCTGATACAGAAGAAAATTCAGACCGCGTCGTAGGTACAAACTGCAACGGGAAGATCGAGAATATAAGAGCATGTCGTACAGCCGGACGCCCCAAATGCATCTCGAATGTCCGGGCGAGCGGACCGGTCATTGATCGGGCACAGAAAATCAATCCATTCGAACGCCTTAAATTGGCCTCAAATGCTCGGGCTATCTGGCATCCCTCATATCTGATACAAATCTAGGGCGGATATAGGGCGGCTCCGGCATGCCTGGGCGCGTCCGCCTGATAGACTTCACCCATATCCGATCCCACGTCTGTTCCACAAAATCCCCAATCCGACGCCTAGCTCCGAACCTAAGCTCACTCCACTCGTCTCTTTCGCTCCATCATGTCGTCTACCCTCCTGCATTCTAAGCCAATGCGGCGCAATGTCAAGCTCCGGCAGTCACTCCCTCTTCAATCTCAACTACGATGACGAGTTGGCCCTCTGCATTGCCTTGGAACGGTCCAAGATGGACATTGGGGCAGTTCCCGCGCCTACGCAGCACGGACGCCGGAGATGGGCCCGCCAGGCCGGTGCTCAGCTCTAGCAGGACAGCGCAGTCCGCATCGCCCCTGTGCCGTCCCCTTCCTCTGCTGGCCGCACCTCCGTGCGGACAGCGGTGGGTGCTATTGCCCGCGCCGCCGGCCTACGCGCGCACTCTGGAATTGTAGCGACCCGGCCTCAAACGGCCAAGTCTATGTGCTTCAGTGTTATCCCTGGATCCGTAATGCTGACACACACAGTACTCGAGGATTTATAACAGAGTAGCAATCACACACTTATTACATCGAATGTCTCGAAAGAGAACTTATTACAGTAAATATGGCTTAAGGCCATCTAATACGATAACAGTGGAAGGCTTGGAAGACAAAGTGAGTCCATCAACTCCATCGGCATAGCTGAGCTGCACGGCATTGACCTAACGAACCTTACTCCTCGTTTGAAAAGCCTGCAACATGATATGTTGCAGCCCGAAAACGGGTCAGCACATGGACTATGCTGGCAAGATAACACAGTAGAGCAAGAACAGAATAATGCTATCATTAGATGCATATTTGGCTGGTGGAAAGCTCTATGGTTATAGTTTTTACGAAAAGCCATTTTTCCCTACAACAAAGGAATAGATTTTATTTAACTATCATGGTAGTTGAAACATCATTGAGAAGGTTCCTCCAACTCAATCCCAATTAAAGTAATTAACAACCCAACAATATTAGTTTGGAGTGATGAGATACTTAGGATACTCCAAGTACTAGATACTCAAGATGCCCATAACCGGGGACACGGCTAACCATGATTAGTTTATACACTCTGTAGAGGTTTGCGCACTTTTTCCCACAAGACCCGATCTTCTCCGTTGGATTTCTCGTACTACATGGTGTTTGAGAAATGGATGACCGAGACACAGTCTTTCAGAAGCATTAACCCCTTACTCCGGGCAGACCATACCAAACCTACATCCCACTACCTGCTGATCCACCTCTTTAGGAGCTTCACGCAACTTACTCAACTATGCTAGAGCCCATAATAGCTTGTGGCTGCACACGAAAAGTTTCTAGCATGAAAATATCTCAGTTCCCTTTGAGCCTGGGTGGCGGACCATAGGATTATCACACGGGTACTCCGGGATATCCTAGGACAACATTGGATTACCTAGGTGCCCAACAAACAATCCACCCAGATGTGTATTCAAGTTGCCACCTTAAGTTAAACCATTAATTAACAATCTCACATCTGTCATGGATTTCACACACCCAAACCACATCTACGAGCATCACATAGCAATATAAGCAATTCGTAGAAGTAACTCCCAAGGGTTTAAATATAACAGGGCAATAGGTTCTACCACATCAACTACTTCCCAACCCACATGTTAATCACATCCTAACCATGCAATGTTTGAGGATTGGAACTAATGCATAAAAATTGGGTGATAAACGGGTATGATCAAAGTGTTATTTTCCTTGCTGATGATCCGCAAAACCTAGGGACTTGTAGTAGCACGCTTCACACTTCGGATGTTCTATCGCAAACAAACAAAAGCATACATAAGCAATCAATCAAAGAAACACGGGTAAAACTCAAATAAGAAGATCTAACTAGAAAGTTCAACTTAAGAACTCCGGTTTGCAAAAAGAATCAGATCAAACGGAGCAACGAAACTCAAACAGCGAAAGAAACAAGATCCATTTACTAATCTGGACTAGGATCAAAATTTAGAGTAGCAAAAGCTTGTTCAAGTTGGTTAAACGGAAAGAGGGTTTCGAGACGAAGATCTAGGCGCTTGAATCGCCTGATTACGACAAACGAGCGAAAAGATAAACTAAAACAAAAATCGGATCAGAATTCGCGATAGAAAATAATCGCGGAAAAAATCTGAGAAAAAGAAAACTGACGAATAGGCTAACGAACGTTCGTTGTCTGTAACTATCGAGCAAAAACCATTCGTTAAAAGGAACGTACGGACGAACGTCCGCTAAATAGATAAACCGAGAAACCGGCGAACCGATCTAAAAAATGAACTAGGGTTTTTTTCTTAAAAAAACCGGTGGCGGCGAACGGCGCGTTACCTCCGGCGAGAGGCGGGGCTGTGCTGCGGCGGGGTGGCGGCGGCGCGGCGCGGCGAGGGGCGGCGGCGGCGAGCTGCGGCAGGGGTGGCGGCGCGGCGCTACTGTGGCGGGGCTCGAGCGGCGGGGTTGGTGGTGGTGGCGGGGGTCCGGGGGGTATTTAAAGAGGGGGGAGGGGGCGGCTTGGAGGAGGGGCAAGGGCGGCGGCGAAGGAGTCCCGACTGGACTCCTGTCCGAGGCGGCGGCGACGTCGGTCTCCTGGATGGAGACGGCGATGCGGAGGAGTGGGCCGGCGGCTGGGCTTCGGCCCAGTTAGCCACGGCGCATTTTTTTATAATTCCACCGAAACTAAAAAAATCCTAGAAAATAGAATAAAATTCTAAAAATGCCAAAACAAATTTTCACCGTCTAAATAAAATATTTAAAACAGGATGAACATTTTCTTGGCCCTGAAATGCAACGTTGGAAAACGTGCAATTTTTCTAATGCAAATAAAATTGCGATATAACCCGAATAAAATCAAATTTTTGATTTTAATATTTTTCCTCCAATATTTTAATTATTTTGGAGAAGTCATATTATCTCCTCTCCTATATTTTAATATGAAATATTTTAGGAGAGAAAAATAATTAAAACCAAAATCCTCGTTTCAATATTTGATAAAACTCAAATACGAAAACTGGGAAATCTTCAACTCTCTCCGAGGGTCCTTGAGTTGCTTAGGATTTCGAGGATCGCGAAACGAAAATGCAATAAAATATGATATGCATGAATGATCTATGTATAACATTCCAAATTGAAAATTTGGGATGTTACAAACCTACCCCCCCCCCCCCCCCTTAAGATGAATCTCGCTCTCGAGATTCGGGTTGGCTAGAAAATAGGTGTGGGTGGTCTTTGCAAAGATCATCCTCTCGTTCCCAGGTGGCTTCATCCTCGGTATGGTGGTTCCACTGAACTTTGCAAAACTTGATAACCTTGCTGCAGGTGACTCGGCTGGCAAATTTGAGAATCCTGACTGGCTTCTCCTCATAGGTCAAATCACTGTCCAACTGAATCGCCTCCAAGGGTACTGTATCTCTTAACGGTATATCAGCCATCTCAGCATGACACTTCTTCAACTGTGAAACGTGAAACACATCATGAACTCCTGACAGTCCTTCAGGTAACTCCAACTTGTAGGCAACTTCTCCCATCCGTTCCAAAACACGATACGGTCCCACAAATCTCGGGGCTAACTTCCCCTTAACTCCAAAACGTTTCACTCCTCGCAGGGGTGACACTTGCAGATATGCTCTATCCCCAATTTCATAGGTTATTTTCTTGCGTTTCGAATCTACATAACTCTTATGTCTGGACTGAGCTATCTTTAGTCTATCTCTGATCAACTTAACTTTCTCTTCAGACTCTTTGATCAGATCTGGTCCAAACAACTGTCGGTCTCCTACTTCATCCCACATCAACAGTGTTCTGCACCTTCGTCCGTACAGAGCTTCGAACGGTGCCATCTTCAAACTGGCTTGGTAGCTGTTGTTATATGAGAACTCCGCGTAGGGCAAATTGTCATCCCAACTAGATTCATAATCTAGCGCACAGGCTCTCAACATATCCTCCAGAATCTGGTTGACTCTCTCGGTCTGTCCATCTGTCTCCGGGTGGAATGTTGTACTGAACTCCAACCTTGTCCCCAAAGTTTGGTGCAGCTGATGCCAAAACTTTGAAGTAAACTGTGTCCCTCTATCTGATACGATGGTCCTCGGAACTCCATGCAGACATACGATCCTGGTCATGTATATCTTGGCCAACTTCGCACTTGTATAGGTGGTTTTCGCTAGGATAAAGTGAGCCACTTTGGTCAAGCGATCAACTACTACCCATATAGAATCATATCCTGATTTGGTTCTGGGTAATCCGGTGATAAAATCCATGCCAAGTTTATCCCACTTCCATTCGGGTATTGGCATAGGCTGTAACAATCATGCTGGCTTTTGATGCTCAGCCTTCACTCTCTGACATACATCACATACGGCTACATACTCGGCAATATCCTTCTTCATACCAGTCCACCAGAAACGTTCCTTCAAATACAAATACATCTTGGTGTTTCCGGGGTGTATCGAGTATGGTGAGTCATGAGCCTCCTAAAGGATTAACTTCCTGATCTCTGGGTTATTGGGCACATAAACTCGGTCCTCAAACCAGGTGTCGTGCTCATCCTCACGAAAACCTTTGGCCTTTCCTTCGCTCATTCTCTCTTTTATCTCGACAATCTCTTTTTCCTCCTTCCGAGCTTCTCGAATCTTTCCTAGCAATGTCGACTGAACTACCATTGTTGCAACAAAACCTCTAGGAACAATCTCCAATCGAAGTTCCATGAGATCCTCTGCTAACTCCTTCGGCAATCCCGTGCTCACTAGGGTATTAGCATAACTTTTCCGACTCAAAGCGTCGGCTACGACATTGGGCTTGCCTGGATGATAGTGAAGCTTCATGTCATAATCCTTTATAAGCTCCAACCATCTCCTCTGCCTAAGGTTCAGCTCTTTCTGTGTGAAAATGTACTTCAAACTCTTATGATCTGTGTACACGTCACAACAATTTCCAATAAGGTAATGCCTCCAGGTCTTCAACGCATGCACTACGGCAGCCAACTCCAAATCATGCGTGACATAATTCAACTCGTGCGGTTTCAGTTATCACGAGGCATACGAAACAACTCTTCCGTCCTGCATAAGCACACTTCCAAGTCCTAGGCGAGAGGCATCGCAATACACTTGGAACACCTTACGTATATACGGCAGAAATCAACATTGGGGATGTAGTCAAACGTTTCTTTAACTCCTGAAAACTAGCTTCACATTCTTATGTCCATTTAAATTTGGTATCCTTCTTCAATAACTCCATCATTGGCTTCGCAATCTTGGAAAAATTCTCAATGAATCTCCGATAGTATCCTGCGAGTCCAAGAAAACTGCGGATCTCGCTAACTGAAGTGGGTGCCAACCATTCAATGACTGACTGAACCTTGGTAGGATCTACTGCTACACCTTCTCCTGATATAACATGTCCAAGGAATCCGACTTCCTTCAGCCAAAACTCGCATTTGCTGAACTTGGCATACAACCGATGTTCCCTGAGTTTCTCGAGAACTAAGCGCAAATGCTCTTCATGCTCCTCCTCGTTCTTCGAATATACCATTATATCATCAATGAACACCACAACGAACTTATCCAAATATTCCATGAACACTTTGTTCATGATGCTCATGAAGTAGGCAGGGGCGTTAGTCAGTCCAAATGACATGACCGTATATTCATACAACCCGTACCGTGTGGTGAATGCTGTCTTTGGTATGTCCTTCTCTCGTATCTTCAGCTGGTGATATCCTGATCGCGGATCGATCTTTGAAAACACCTTAGCTCCTTGCAGCTGGTCAAACAAATCATTGATCATCGGCAGTAGGTACTTGTTCTTCATCGTCACTTCATTCAAGGCTCGATAATCAACAACCATTCTTAGAGACTTATCCTTCTTCTCTACCAAAAGCACTGGGGCTCCCCATGGTGATGACCTCCGTCGAATGTATCCTTTCTCCAATAACGCCTTGATCTGTTTCTTAATCTCCTCCAGATCATTTGCGGGCATCCGGTATGGTCTCTTCGATATGGGCCCGGTGCCTGGCAATAGCTCTATCAAAAATTCGATGTCTCGATCCGGTGGCATGCCTGGTAATTCTTCTGAAAAAACATCTGGGTAATCCTTCACTACAGGCACTTCCTCCTGAACAACTCCCGTGAGGGTGTTCACTTGGCTACTTCTTGGCGTATGCCTAGATACATACTTAATCCGTTTTCCCTCAGGGGTGGTGAGAAAAATTGACTTACTAACACAGTCAATGCTTCCTCCATACTTTGACATCCAGTCCATGCCTAATATCACATCCAATCCTTGTGACTCCAAGATTGTTAGGTCAGATGGAAAAACATGGCTACCAATGGTTAGGGGTATCTGGTCGCACCATCGACTAGCCATATACTCTGCTCCAGGTGAACTTACTAACAGATGGGTCCTAAGGGTTTGGGTTGGTAGTTTAAACTTATCCACACATTCCCTTGATATGTATGAATGTGATGCACCAGTATCAAAAAGAACAAGGGGGTTAAAAGACTTAACCATAAACTTACCAATAACCGCGTCTGGCTGCTCTTCAACCTCCTCCACATTGACGTGGTTCACTTGTCCTTTGTTTAATGGATTGGGCTTCTTTCCAGCGCTCCCATTTCCGTTTCCATTCTTCGCTTCAGGGCACTTCGTGGCATAGTGTCCAAATCTTCCCGCACTTGAAACAAGTAACGTGGCTTAGGTCTCGCTTGGCGGGTGTGGCTGGATTGGGTCGGTTCTGATTGTTGCTTGCTCCATTCCCATTCCCATTCCCATTCCTTGGGCCTGTATGATTATGGTTACTTCCTCCATTGTGGGTGTGGCCTCCATGGTTATGAACAAGTCCTCCCGAATTCGGGGTTAGGCGAGGCTTCTGCTAAGCTCCTGAATTATACCTTCCTTGTCCATACTTCCTCTTACGGCTCTCAATCTGCTGCTGCTTCCCTTCAATCATAAGAGCCTTATCTACCAACTCCTAGTAGTTGTTGAATGTTGCCACATCAACTGCATGCTCATCTCATCATTCAGCCCTTCCATAAACTTCTCCTGCTTTGCGGCATATGTGGCCACATCATCAGGGGCATAGCGAGATAACTTGCTAAACTCATCCGCGTACTGAGCCATAGTACGGTTCCCCTGGCGTGAGTTGTGAAACTCACGCTTCTTCGTACTCATAGCTCTAGTTGAGACATGGGTTGTACGGAAAGCTCGCTGAAACTGATCCCATGTCACCGTGGCTATAGGGTAGGTGACAGTGTAATTCTCCCAACATGAGGTTGCTGGTCCATCCAACTGATGTGCGGCAAAACGCACCTTCTCAGCATCGGTACATCCTGCAGTGGTTAACTCCCTTCCAATCCTGCGGAGCCAATCATCTGCTACTATGGGCTCGGTGCTACTGGAAAACACAGACGGCTGCAACCTCAGAAAACGGGCTAAGTTGTCAACTGGTGGTGGTGGTGGTGGAGGATTGTTGTTGTTGTTGTTGCCTTGGTTCTGAACTAACAACTCCATAAGGATATTCTGCTGCTGGATCAACTGAGTGAGCTCTGGTGGGAAGGTAAATCCGGGGTCACGTCTCGGAGGCATCTGATGGGTTTAGAGGGAAGAGATCAGAATAGAAAAGGGGTCTAATGAGAAGACACTACCCATATGCACATGAGACAAACACAAACATTTCACTCAATGAATCAAGCAAGGGCATACAATCGATCTAACTATCGTTTACAAAAGTGCTCGAACTATACTATTTACATGGTGGAATACTACTACTGATGTGGTGGTCTACTAGAAATATTCTTCGGTTGAAGACTCCATGATGTCTGCTCCAGCTTCGTCTTCATAGTCATCATCGCCATTGTCGGGGTCTGAGTCGGTGTCGTCGATGATGATGTAGTCCTCCGGGCGAATCTCCTTGGGTTCTTCGTCTTCTCCTCCTAGTGCGGGGACTCCCAGGAATACTCCTAACTTCCTTTCCAGATCGTCATTCTTCTCCACTAGTATGATGATTTCCTCCTCATAATCTTCACGTGTAGCCTTGAGTTCTTCCTCCAATTCTGTGATCTAGTCATTGCCTTTTTCAGATCTATCATTCCTGCGCACATCTGGTTCTCCTGGCAACGAATGTGTTGGTTTAACTCTTGGATGAAAGCTGTAATTGATCTATCCTTCCTGGTGCTGATCATCTCTCGTTGCTCATCTCAGCGCCCACAAATCGGATAGATAGTATCCTTAAGCTCCTTATGATAAACTTCTCCAATGCATCCCATGGTGATGTGAGCTGCCATACTCTTTCATAGACTCCAGGTTGGTGCATCAAAGGAAAACTCTGTGGGCTTAGTGACTGGCGTGAATGTCCTTCCTGGAACTTGGACTTGAATCATCCATCGCTCCTCTTCTAGCAGGGTGGCGTTGTAAGTCCTGGTGAAGCTTGGTATTCCAATGTTCAGGTACCTAGTGACTTCCTTCAAGTGTCGTCCAAAAGGTGCTTCTTCATTCGGCTGTGCAAACTTATTCCTTGCGTCCGCCATCCTAAAGAGTAGACAATTGAGAGGAGTCAAAAATGAGGAGAGAATAGTGATCTAGGGCTTTAGCTTAGTGGTCGTGTCCTACACTCAGCGTGTGCTCTGATACCATCTTGTAGCGACCCGGCCTCAAACGTCCAAGTCTCTGCGCTTCAGTGTCATCCCTGGATCGGTAATGCTGACACACACAGTACTCAAGGATTTATAACAGAGTAGCAATCACACACTTATTACATCGAATGTCTCAAAAGAGAACTTATTATAGTAAATATGGCTTAAGGCCATCTAATACGATAACAGCGGAAGGCTTGGAAGATAAAGTGAGTCCATCAACTCCATCGGCATAGCTGAGCTGCACGGCATCGACCTAACGAACCTTACTCCTCGTCTGAAAAGTTTGCAACATGATACGTTGCAGCCCGAAAACGGGTCAGCACATGGAATATGCTGGCAAGATAACACAGTATAGCAACAACAGAATAATGATATCACTACATGCATATTTGGCTGGTGGAAAGCTCTATGGTTATAGTTTTTGCGAAAATACATTTTTTCCCTACAACAAAGGAATAGATTTTATTTAACTATCATGGTAGTTCAAACATCATTGAGAAGGTTCCTCCAACTCAATCCCAATTAAAGTAATTAACAACCCAACAATATTAGTTTAGAGTGATGAGATACTTAGGATACTCCAAGTACTAGATACTCAAGATATCCATAACCGGGGACATGGCTAACCATGATTAGTTTATACATTCTGCAGAGGTTTGCGCACTTTTCCTCACAAGACCTGATCTTCTCCGTTGGATTTCTCGCACTACATGGTGTTTGAGAAATAGATGACCGAGACACAGTCTTTCAGAAGCATTAACCCCTTACTCCGGGCAGACCATACCAAACCTACATCCCACTACCTGCTGATCCACCTCTTCGGGAGCTTCACGCAACTTACTCAACTATGCTAGAGCCCATAATAGCTTGTGGTTGCACACGGAAGTTTCTAGCATGAAAATATCTCAGTTCCCTTTGAGCCTAGGTGGCGGACCATAGGATTATCACACGGGTACTCCGGGATATCCTAAGACAACACTGGATTCCCCAGGTGCCTGATACGTCTCCAGTGTATCTATAATTTTTGATTACTCCATGCTATGTTATCTACTGTTTTGGGCAATATTGGGCTTTATTATCCACTTTTATATTATTTTTGGGACTAACCTATTAACCGGAGGCCCAGCCCAGATTTCCTGTTTTTTTGCCTATTTCAGTGTTTCGAAGAAAAGGAATATCAAACGGAGTCGAAACGGAACGAAATCAACTAGAGAAGTTATTTTTGGAAGGAAAGCTACCAGATGGACTTGGACCCCACGTCAGGAGCCAAGGGAGGTGCTCACGAGGGTGGGGGGCGCCCCCTAGGGCGCGCCCCCCTGCCTTGTGGGGCCTCCGAAGCTGCACCGACGTACTTCCTGCACCCATATATACTCACGTACCCTAAAACTTGCAGAACAGACAATAGATCGGGAGTTCCGCCGCCAGAAGTCTCCGTAGCCACCGAAAGCCAATCTAGACCCATTCCGGCGCCCTGCCGGAGGGGGAATCCTTCTCCGGTGGCCATCTTCATCATCCCGGTGCTCTCCATGATGAGGGTATGTACCAGTAGCTATGTGTTTGATCTCTCTCTCTCTCTTGTGTTCTTGATTTGGCACGATCTTGATGTATCGTGAGCTTTGCTATTATAGTTGGATCTTATGTTTCTCCTCCCCCTCTACTCTCTTGTAATGAATTGAGTTTCCCCTTTGGAGTTATCTTATCGGATTGAGTCTTTAAATATTTGAGAATACTTGATGTATGTCTTGCCGTGCGTATCTGTGGTGACAATGGGGTACCACGTGATTCACTTGATGTATGTTTTGATGATCAACTTGCGAGTTCCGCCCATGAACCTATGCTTAGGGGTTGGCACACGTTTTCGTCGTGATTCTCTGGTAGAAATTTGGGGCACTCTTTGAGGTTCTACGTGTTGGTTGAATAGATGAATCTGAGATTGTGTGATGCATATCGTATAATCATACCCACAGATACTTGAGGTGACATTGGAGTATCTAGGTGACATTAGGGTTTTGGTTGATTTGTGTCTTAAGGTGTTATTCTAGTACGCACTCTAGGGTTGTTTGTGACACTTATAGGAATAGCCCAACGGATTGATTGGAAAGAATAACTTTGAGGTGGTTTCGTACCCTACCATAATCTCTTCGTTCGTTCTCCGCTATTAGTGACTTTGGAGTGACTCTTTGTTGCATGTTGAGGGATAGTTATGTGATCCAATTATGTTAGTATTGTTGAGGGAACTTACACTAGCGAAAGTATGAACCCTAGGCCTTATTTCCTATCATTGCAATACCGTTTATGCTCACTTTTATCACTTGCTACCTTGCTGTTTCTATATTTTCAGATTACAAAAACTATTATCTACTATCCATATACCACTTGTTTCACCATCTCTTCGCCAAACCAGTGCACCTATACAATTTACCATTGTATTGGGTGTGTTGGGGACAAAAGAGACTCTTTGTTATTTGGTTGCAGGGTTGCTTGAGAGAGACCATCTTCATCCTACGCCTCCTACGGATTGATAAACCTTAGGTCATCCACTTGAGGGAAATTTGCTATGTCCTACAAACCTCTGCACTTGGAGGCCCAACAACGTCTATAAGAAGAAGGTTGTGTGGTAGACATCAAGCTCTTTTCTGGCGCCGTTGCCGGGGAGGTTAGCGCTTGAAGGTATATCTTTAGATCTTGCAATCGAGTCTTTTAGTTTCTTGTTTTATCACTAGTTTAGTTTATAAAAGAAAATTACAAAAAAATGGAATTAAAGTTACCTCATATGCTTCATCTTTTTAATATCTATCATGAAAATAAGGATTCCGATAATTGTGCTCAAGTGCTATAAGAAGAATGCATTAGAATGTTTGGCACTAAATATTTGAATGATGAGCATGATTGCAATGTTGTTAGTATGAATTCCTTGAATATCTATGATGCTAATGATATGCAAAGCCACAAGCTTGGGGAAGCTATGTTTGATGAAGATGATATATTTTGTCCCCCAAGTTTTGATGAGCAAATTTATTATGATGAAAGCATGCCTCCTAATTATGATGATTATATCGATGAAAGTGGATTTGGAGAGGTCATGACTTTATTTTGTGATGAATCCACTATTCCGGAAGAGGTTCCAATTCATTATGAGAACAAAGTTGCTATCTATGATGATTATTGTGGTGACTTGTATGCTATAAAGAATAATGATATCCATGAAACTTGTCACCATGATTTCGTTTTTCAATTGGATTATGCCTCACATGATAATTATTTTGTTGAGCTTGCTCCCACTACTATTCATGAGAAGAAATTTGCTTATGTGGAGAGTAATAAAATTTCTATGCTTTGTAGATCATGAAAAGAATGCTTTATGTGATAGTTATATTGTTGAATTCATTCATGATGCTACTGAAAATTATTATGAGGGAGGAATATATGCTTGTAGGAATTGCAATAATACCAAGTTTCCTCTCTATGTGCTTAAAGTTTTGAAATTGTGCTTGTTTTGCCCTCCTATGCTAGTTGATTATTGTTCTCGTAAGTTGTTTGCTCACAAAATCCCTATGCATAGGAAGTGGGTTAGGCTTAAATGTTATAGTTATACTCTTCATGATGCTCTCTTTATGTTTCAATTCTTATCCTTTATGTGAGCATCATTGAAATCATCATGCCTAGCTAGGGGAGTTAATCGACAGCGCTTGTTGGGAGGTAACCCAACTTTATTTTGGTTCCTTGCTTTTTGTTCCTGTTTAGTAATAAATAATTCATCTATCCTCTGTTTATATGTGGTTTTATGTGTTTAATTAGTGTTTGTGCCAAGTAGAACCTTTGGGAAGGCTTGGGGAAAGTCTTGTTGATCTTGCTGTAAAAAACAGAAACTTTAGCGCTCATGAGATTAGCTGCCATTTTTTATTTGAGAGTGATATTTAGTTAATTCTTTTTGCAGATGATTAATAGATAAATTCCTCACGTCCAGTAATTTATTTTAGAATTTTTGGGGTTCCAGAAGTTTGTGTTAGTTACATATTACTACAGACTGTTCTGTTTTTGATAGATTTTTTTTCGTGTGTTGTTTGCTTATTTTGATGAATCTATGGCTAGTAAAAGAGTTTATAAACCATAGAGAAGTTGGAATACAGTAGGTTTAACACCAACATAAATCAAGAATGAGTTCATTACAGTAACTTGAAGTGGTGTTTTGTTTTCTTTCGCTAACGGAGCTCACGAGTTTTCTGTTAAGTTTTGTGTTGTGAAGTTTTCAAGTTTTGGGTAAGGATTCGATGGACTATGGAATAAGGAGTGGCAAGAACCTAAGCTTGTGGATGCCCAAGTCACCCCAAGGTAATATTCAATGAAAACCAAGAGCCTAAGCTTGGGGATGCCCCGGAAGGCATCCCCTCTTTCGTCTTCGTTCATCGATAACTTTACTTGGAGCTATATTTTTATTCACCACATGATATGTGTTTTGCTTGGAGCATCAATTTCATTTTGTTAAGATTTGCTTGATGTTATTTAGAACAATGTTTTTAATCTTTTATTTCAATAAAAGTGGCATTGATAGCCTTTACTATGCCTATTTTACTAGTCCACATGTTGCTGTTTGAAAACAGGAAGTTTACCGATGTTGCAATAATTCCCTAGAAAATTCAGAATGTGATAAAATGTTGAAACCTTTTGCATATTAAGCTCTGATAAATTTACTACAGTGGGAATTTTCATTCATAATTTTTGGAGTTAGGGAAGTATGGATGTTGCTGCATTCTTTATAGACTGTCCTGTTTAGGCAGATTGCTGTTATGTTTGCATTGTTTGCATATGTTTGCTTCTTTAATGATTCTATTTGAGGATAGGACTATTAAATATGCATAGGAATTTAGTATGCCATGTTGAATAATAATTTTGGTGATTTGCTATAGTATAGCATGATAAGGTTTTGGCAATGGTTTATACTAACTTATCTCACGAGTCCTTGTTGAGTTTTGTGTGGATGAAGCTTTTGAGATTTAGGGAGACCATGATATGAGAGGAATTAAGGAGACACAAAAGCTCAAGCTTGGGGATGCCCAAGGAACCCCAAGATAATATTTCAAGAAGTCTCAAGCGTCTAAGCTTGGGGATGTCCCGGTTGGCATCCCACCTTTCTTCTTCAACAACTATCGGTTAGTATCGGTTGATCCTAAGTTTTTGCTTCTTCACATGATGTTTGCCATTCTTAGAATGTCATTTTATTTTGCTTTGCTTGCTGTTTGAATAAAATACCAAGATCTTAAATTATTAAATGTTAGAGAGTCTTCACATAGTTGCATAATTATTCGACTACTCATTGATCTTCACTTATATCTTTCGGAGTAGTTTGTCATTTGCTCTAGTGCTTCACTTATACCTTTTAGAGCATGGTGGAAGTTTTATTTTGAAGAAATAGATGAACTCTCATGCTTCACTTAGATTATTTTGAGAGTCTTAAATAGCATGGTAATTTTATTAAAATCCTAATATGCTAGGTATACAAGATTAATAATAAAATTCTCTTATGAGTGTTTTGAATAGTAAGAGAAGTTTGATGCTTGATGATTGTTTTGAGATATGGAGGTAATAATATCAAAGTCGTGCTAGTTAGTATGCTTGAAGTATTATCTTTTTCATGTCAATATGAACTTTTGTCTTGAATCTTTCAGATATGAATATTCATACCACGATTAAGAAGATTTACATTGAAATTATGCCAAGTAGCACTCCACATCAAAAATTCTGTTTTTATCATTTACCTACTCGAGGACGAGCAGTGCCCAACAAACAATCCACCCAGATGTGTATTCAAGTTGCCACCTTAAGTTAAACCATTAATTAACGATCTCACATTTGTCATGGATTTCACTCACCCAAACCACGTCTACGAGCATAGCATAGCAATATAAGCAATTCGTAGAAGTAACTCCTGAGGGTTTAAATATAACAGGGCAATAGGTTCTACCTCATCAACTACTTCCCAACCCACATGTTAATCACATCCTAACCATGCAATGTTTGAGGATTGGAACTAATGCATAAAAACTGGGTGATAAAGGGGTATGATCAATGTGTTACTTGCCTTGCTGATGATCCGCAAAACCTAGGGACTCGTAGTAGCACGCTTCGCACTCCGGGTGTTCTATCACAAATAAACAAAAGCATACATAAGCAATCAAGCAAAGAAACATGGGTAAAACTCAAATAAGAAGATCTAACCAGAAAGTTCAACTTAAGAACTCCGGTTTGCAAAAAGAATCAGATCAAACGGAGCAACGAAACTCAAACGGCGAAAGAAACAAGATCCGTTTACTAATCTGGAATAGGGTCAAATTTTACAGTAGCAAAAGCTCGTTCAACTTGGTTAAACGGAAAGAGGGTTTCGAGACGAAGATCTAGGCACTTGAATCGCCTAATTCCGACAAACGAGCGAAAAGATAAACTAAAACAAAAATCGGATCAGAAATCACAATCGAAAATAATCGCGGAAAAATATGAGAAAAAGAAAACTGACGAACAGACTAACGAACGAACGTTCGTTGTCTGTAACTATCGAGCGAAAACTGTTGGAGACCAAGGACTAGAGGAGAAAACCTTCTCCCATCTAGGGAGGAGGTCAAGGAAGAATAAGAAGGAGAGGGGCTCTCTCCCCCTCGCTTCCGGTGGCACCGGAGTGCCACCGGGGGCCATCATCATCACCGCAATCTTCACCAACAACCTCACCGCCATCATCACCAACTCTTCCCCCCTCTATGCAGCGGTGTAACCTCTCTCTTACCCGTTGTAATCTCTACTTAAACATGGTGCTCAACTCTATATATTATTTCCCAATGATGTTTGAGTAGATCTGTTTTGTCCTATGGGCTATTTGATGATCGTGATTGGTTTGCGTTGCATGTTTTATTATTGATGTTGTCCTATGGTGCTCTCCGTGTCGCACAAGCGTGAGGGATTCCTGCTGTAGGGTGTTGCAATACGTTTATGATTTGCTTAATGTGGGTTGCGTGAGTGACTGAAACACAAACCCGAGTAAGGGGGTTGTTGCGTATAGGATAAAGAGGACTTGATGCTTTAATGCTATGGTTGGGTTTTACCTTAATGATCTTTAGTAGTTGCGGATGCTTGCTAGAGTTCCAATCATAAGTGCATATGATCCGAGTAGAGAAAGTATGTTAGCTTATGTCTCTCCCTCATATAAAATTGCAATAATGATTACCGGTCTAGTTATCGATTGCCTAGGGACAAATAACTTTCTCGGAACAAAAATCTCTTTACTAAAACTAACTTAGTTGTGTCTTTACCTAAATAGCCCCTACTTTTTATTTACTTGCTCTTTATTACCTTGCAAAACTATCCAACAACTCCTACAAAGTACTTCTAGTTTCATACTTGTTCTAGGTAAAGCGAACATCAAGCGTGCGTAAAGTTGTATCGGTGGTCGATAGAACTTGAGGGAATATTTGTTCTGCCTTTAGCTCCTCGTTGGGTTCGACAATCTTACTTATCGAAAACTGTTGCGATCCCCTATACTTGTGGGTTATCAAGACCTTTTTCTGGCGCCGTTGCCGGGGAGCAATAGTGTGGGGTGAATATTCTCGTGTGTGCATGTTTGCTTTATCACTAAGTAATTTTTATTTGGTATTCTTAGTTGTTCTTTATCTTTAGTTATGGATATGGAACACGAAATACCAAAAAAATTAGGTGTACTTTCTGCTCATGGAGATGGGGAACCTCCTAAAACCCTCGATGCTGGTTATGTGAAAGATATTATGTACTACTTTAATAATCCTGAGAAAACCCCATTCAATTATGTAATGGTAGTAACGTTGGATCAACGTGAATACTTTAGGGATTACCGCTTGACACAAAAAGGAAAACTATTATGGGATCAAATTCATATATTGGATTGGTATGCTAGGCAACTATGCTTGAGATATGATTATACTTGTTGCTCTAGGATGAAGGCTCCACACCTTCCCTTTTTATGCGAATTTAATGATAATAAAACCTTAGCTTCTGATGCTAATGGTATATATGATTACTATGATGTGGAACAAATAGAAGAATTTTTTGCTTTTAAGGGTGCTTATGAAATTGAATCTTTGTTTGAAAGGCATGAAGCTTATCTTGATGATGTTTATAGGCCTGAAAATTTAGCTATCTTAAAATATTGATCTGACAATTATGAATATAATTCCTATATTAATGCGCTTATTGAGAAAGTCTCCGCTGTCCAAGAAGAGACTAATATTTTGCAGGAGTCTATGGAAGAAGAAATTCATGAAACTGTGAGCTCATTGGATGAAAAAGATGAGGAGGAGAGCGAAGAACAAAAGGAGGAAGAGCGGATTGATCACCCGTGCCGACCTTCTAATGAGAGTAACTCTTCAACTCATACATTGTTTAATTCCCCTTTGTGCTTACCGAAGGATGAATGCTATGATAATTGCTATGATCCCGTTGATTCTTTAGAAATATCCCTTTTTTATGATGCTTGCTATTCTTGTGGCCAAGATGCCAATATGAATTACGCTTATGGAGATGAACTTGTTATAGTTCCTTATGTTAAACATGAAATTGTTTCTATTGCACCCACACATGATAGTCCTATTACCTTTTTGAATTTTCCAAACTACACTATATCGGAGAACTTTGCACTTATTAAGGATTACATTGATGGGTTGCGTTTTACTACTACACATGATGATTTAGATGGATATAATATGCATGTGCTTACTGCTCCTACTTGCAATTATTATGAAAGAGGAACTATATCTCCACCTCTGTATGTTTCCAATACAACAAAATTGCAAGAAACTGTTTATACTATGCATTGGCCTTTACTTTGTGTGCATGAATTGTTCTTTTATGACATGCCGATGCATAGGAAGAGAGTTAGACTTCGTTGTTGCATGATATATGTTACTTTGTGCTCACGACTAAATGCCAAATCATTGCTAATTAAAATTGGCTTTGATATACCTTGGGATCCGGGTGGATTCACTACTTGAGCACTATATGCCTAGCTTAATGGCTTTAAAGAAAAGCGCTGCCAGGGAGACAACCCGGAAGTTTTAGAGAGTCATTTATTTCTGTTGAGTGCTTTCATATAGTTTAAAAACAACAAAAATAAAGAGGGGAACGCAAAACTTTTTCAAAAAGGAAAGTGAAAGTGAGAAAGACAGGCATTGTTGAAGTGGGAGAGCTCCTTGAACTTTGTTCATGCTCACGGCAACTTTGTGAATCTTGATTACAGAAACTTTTCAACAAAAGTAATTATCCCCTTGTACAATTCCATTGTATTATAAAAATAATGTGCCAAGGATTGCCTTTAGGATGTTTACATTTGCTTGATGGTTTGTATGGTGCAGGACAGAAACTTTGGCTGTAGTGCGCGATTTTACATTTTTAGATGGAATGCCAAATGCTTCTGATTCGTTTTGCACTGTCTTTCTATACAAATTGTTTATTTTTTCCTATTTTTTTGTAGAATTTGTTAAGTATTGGAAGTATGGTGAATGTTCAGATTATTACAGACTGTTCTGTTTTAGACAGATTCTGTTTCTGATGCATAATTTACTTGTTTTGATGAAACTATCGATTTATATCAGTGGATTAAGCCATGGAAAAGTTATATTAAAGTAAACACAATGCAAAAACAAAATATGAATTGGTTTGCAACAGTACTTAGAGTAGTGATTTGCTTTATTATACTAACGGATCTTACCGAGTTTTCTGTTGAAATTTTGTGTGGATGAAGTGTTCGATGATCGAGAAGGTCTCGATGTGAGAAGAAGGAAGAGAGGCAAGAGCTCAAGATTGGGGATTGCCAAGGCACCCCAAGGAGACTCAAGCGTCTAAGCTTGGGGATGCCCCGGAATGCATCCCCTCTTTCTTCAACAAGTATCGGTATGTTTTCGGATTCGTTTCGTTCATGTGATATGTGCAATCTTGGAGCGTATTTTTGCATTAGTTTTCATTTTTATTTTATGCACCATGCTAGTATGAGATAGTCCTTGGTTGATTTATAGAATGCTCTATGCATTTCACTTATATCTTTTGAGTATGGCTTTATAGAATGCTTCATGTGCTTCACTTATATCATTTGAAGTTTGGATTGCCTGTTTCTTTTTACATAGAAAACCGCCATTTATAGAATGCTCTTTTGCTTCACTTATATTTGTTAGAGCACGGGCATATCTTTTCTAGAAATAATAAGACTCTCTTGCTTCACTTATATCTATTTAGAGAGATGACAGGAATTGATCATTCACATGGTTAGTCATAAAATCCTACATAAAACTTGTAGATCACTAAATATGATATGTTTAATTCCTTGCGATAGTTTTGCGATATAAAGATGGTGATATTAGAGTCATGCTATTGGGTAGTTGTGGATTAGTAGAAATACTTGTGTTGAGGTTTGTGATTCCCGTAGCATGCACGTATGGTGAACCGTTATGTAACGAAGTCAGAGCATAATTTATTTATTAATTGTCTTCCTTATGAGTGGCGGTCGGGGACGAGCGATGGTCTTTTCCTACCAATCTATCCCCCTAGGAGCATGCGTGTAGTACTTTGTTTCGATAACTAATAGATTTTTACAATAAGTATGTGAGTTCTTTATGACTAATGTTGAGTCCATGGATTATACGCACTCTCACCCTTCCATCATTGTTAGCCTCTCTAGTACCGCGCAACTTTCGCCGGTACCATAAACCCACCATATACCTTCCTCAAAACAGCCACCATACCTACCTATCATGGCATTTCCATAGCCATTCCGAGATATATTACGATGCAACTTCCATCATCATCATATACATGACTTGAACATTTATTGCCATATTGCTTTGCATGATCGTAAGATAGCTAGCATGATGTTTTTATGGCTTGTCTGTTTTTTGATGTCATTGCTACGCTAGATCATTGCACATCCCGGTACACCGCCGGAGGCATTCATATAGAGTCATATCTTTGTTCTAGACATCGAGTTGTAATATTGAGTTGTAAGTAAATAAAAGTGTGATGATCATCATTATTAGAGCATTGCCCCAGTGAGGAAAGGATGATGGAGACTATGATTCTCCCACAAGGCGGGATGAGACTCCGGACGAAAAAAAATAAGAAAAAGAGAAAGGCCAAAAAAGAGAAGGCCCAAAAAAAGAGAAAAAAAGAAAGGAAAAAAATGAGAGAAAAAGAGAGAAGGGGCAATGTTACTATCATTTTACCACACTTGTGCTTCAGAGTTGCACCATGTTCTTCATATAGAGAGTCTCTTGAGTTATCACTTTCATATACTAGTGGGAATTTTCATTATAGAACTTGGCTTGTATATTTCGATGATGGGCTTCCTCAAATACCCGAGGTCTTCATGAGCAAGCAAGTTGGATGCACACCCACTTAGTTTCCAGTTTGAGCTTTCATACACTTATAGCTCTAGTGCATCCGTTGCATGGCAATCCCTACTCACTCACATTGATATATATTGATGGGCATCTTATAGCCTGTTGATACGCCTAGTTGATGTGAGACTATCTTCTCCTTTTTGTCTTCTCCACCATCATATTCTATTCCACCTATAGTGCTATGTCCATGGATCGCGCTCATTCATAGCGTGAAAGTTGAAAAGGTTTGAGAGCGTCAAAAGTATGAAACAATTGATTGGCTTGTCATCGGGGTTGTGCATGATATGAATATTTTGTGTGGTGAAGACGGAGCATAGCCAGACTATATGATTTTGTAGAGATAACTTTCTTTGGCCATGTTATTTTGAAAAGACATGATTGCTTTATTAGTGGGCTTGAAGTATTATTGTTTTTATGTCAAATGATAGACTATTGTTTTGAATCACTCGTATCTTATTATTAATGCCATGATTAGATATGTGATCAAGATTATGCTAGGTAGCATTCCACATCAAAAATTATCTTTTTTATCATTTACCTACTCGAGAACGAGCAGGAATTAAGCTTGGGGATGCTGATACGTCTCCGTCGTATCTATAATTTTTGATTGTTCTATGCCAATATTCTACAACTTTCATATACTTTTGGCAAATTTTTATACTATTTTTGGGACTAACATATTGATCCAGTGTCCAGTGACAGTTCCTGTTTGTTGCATGTTTTTTGTTTTGCAGAATATCCATATCAAACGGAGTCCAAACGGCATAAAAACTGACGGAGATTTTTTTGGAATATATATGATTTTTGGGAAGAAAAATCCACGCGAGACGATGCCCGAGGGGGCCACGAGGCAGGGGGCGCGTCCCAGGGGGGCATGCGCGCCCCTAATCCTCGTGGCCACCTTGTAAGGCGGTTGATACCCTTCTTCCGCCACAAGAAAGCTAATATCCAGATAGAGATCGTGTTAGAATTTCAGCCCAATAGGAGTTACGGATCTCCTGGAATATAAGAAACGGTGAAAGGGTAGAATCTGAGAACGCAGAAACAGAGAAAGAGACAGAGAGACAGAACCAATCTCGGAGGGGCTCTCGCCCCTCCCATGCCATGGAGACCAAGGACCAAAGGGGAAACCCTTGTATCATCTAGGGAGAAGGTCAAGGAACAAGAAGAAGAAGGAGGGGGCTCTCTTCCCCTCGCTTCCGGTGGCACCGGAGTGCCACCGGGGGCCATCATCATCACCGCAATCTTCACCAACAACCTCATCGTCATCATCACCAACTCTTCCCCCCTCTATGCAGCGGTGTAACCTCTCTCTTACCCACTGTAATCTCAACTTAAACATGGTGCTCAACGCTATATATTATTTCTCAATAATGTATGGCTATCCTATGATGTTTGAGTAGATCTGTTTTGTCCTATGGGCTATTTGATGATCGTGATTGGTTTGAGTTGCATGTTTTATTATAGATGTTGTCCTATGGTGCTCTCCGTGTCGCGCAAGCGTGATGGATTCCCGCTGTAGGGTGTTGAAATACGTTTATGATTCGCTTATAGTGGGTTGCGTGAGTGACTGAAACACAAACCCGAGTAAGGGGTTGTTGCGTATGGGATAAAGAGGACTTGATGCTTTAATGCTATGGTTGGGTTTTACCTTAATGATCTTTAGTAGTTGCGGATGCTTGCTAGAGTTCCAATCATGAGTGCATATGATCCAAGTAGAGAAGTATGTTAGCTTATGCCTCTCCCTCATATAAAATTGCAATAATGATTACCTGTCTAGTTATAGATTGCCTAGGGACAAATAACTTTCTCGTAACAAAAAGCTCTTTACTAAAACTAACTTAGTTGCGTCTTTACCTAAACAGCCCCTAGTTTTTTATTTACTTGCTCTTTATTACCTTGCAAACCTATCCAACAACTCCTACAAAGTACTTCTAGTTTCATACTTGTTCTAGGTAAAGCGAACATCAAGCGTGCGTAAAATTGTATCGGTGGTTGATAGAACTTGAGGGAATATTTGTTCTTCCTTTAGCTCCTCGTTGGGTTCGACACTCTTACTTATCGAAAAATGTTGCGATCCCCAATACTTGTGGGTTATCAGTAGGATATAATTACCTACCACCATGAGCCTTGGCGGTAGGACTTAACTACGCCGTCACGTTCGTTTAACGTGGAAAATACCCTATCGCCAGAGTTCTTGGCGCTAGGTTGTGCAACCCTACCACCAAAGAGTCTGGCGATAGGCATCGCATCGTAAGGCCAACTCCACCGCGGGACCCCATTTTGGCTGGCCCCGTTCGTTTGGGGTAAAACGGACAAATGAGGCAGCCCAGCGCGCGACGGCCCGGACCCATCTGGTCTGTTTTTTGTCCGGGCCGACTCATTTCGAGCGCAAACTTGTGCCGGGTTTGGGTCGCGGCGGATAGCGAGCGGACGCTTCGAACGTCCGCGTCGGGGCTGCGTGGCAGGCGGCCACCTACCTCCCACCCACCAACATTAATGCGCACGGGCGGGTGGCCCCACCTGTCATCCGCACTGCGAAGGGTCGCTGTCGTTCTTAAATGGGAAGCCGTGGACCGGTCGTCGTCCACAGTTCCCACTCCGGCCCCTCTCTACTCCCTCGAAACCCTACACCATCGAAACCCTAGCCGCTCCCCGTCGTCGACCTCGCCAGCCGCAGCCATGGGCTTTTGGAAGCACGACCGCAAGGGGAAGCACGACCGCGAGGCCGGCTCCTCCTCAGGACGCCGTCGCGGCTCCGTCAAGAAGGAGGAGCCCGCATCACCACCGCGCTCCTCCATTCGAGCCCCCGCACCTGCCCCCTTCACTATCACGCCTAGGGCCGCCGGCGAGCGTGACCGGCGGTACCTGACCGTCGATGTGTGCTGGTGGTATTGGGAGACGAGGACGCCGGTCCCCTGGAGCGACGTGCACCTCCCCAACAACTGGAACCTCTCCGCGGACCGGCTCCCCGTCCCGCCGGTGCCAACGAGCGGCCGTGCCAGGCGTAATGAGATCGAGCACCGCCGCCGCCGCCTCCTCCCCGACGACCTATTCAATGATGAGAGGTACGCCCCCGACTCCGTCCTGTGGGACACTTGGCTCCAGGATGAGCATGACGTGCGACGCGCATCGTACTTCGCCGGCACGGTGTCGGGCCGCGGCGACCACGTCAGGAGGTGCGCGGCCTGACGCCCACGCCGTCGCCTTCCCCATCACCACCTCCACCTCCTCGCATGACAGCGGAGGAGGAGGCCCGGATCATGGCGCGTGTCATGAACGACTCCATGTACACGCACGATGAGCGCCAATGGCCGGGCCTCGAGGAGACGATGGCCCTCTCTGCGGCCCACGATGTTGCCATCCCCGAGCCGAAGGAAGAGGTGACGGAGGACCGCCGGTGGCCGCCTTCCACCCGGGCCTGGTGGGCCAGGGGTGGTCCTGGTCGTGCACGGCGGAGCAGATGGCGGCCGCCGTGGGGGGCAACTAGTGCCCCATGAAGGAAATATGCCCTAGAGGCAATAATAAAGATATTAATTATTTCCTTATATCATGATAAATGTTTATTATTCATGCTAGAATTGTATTAACCGGAAACATGATACATGTGTGAATACATAGACAAACAGAGTGTCACTAGTATGCCTCTACTTGACTAGCTCGTTAATCAAAGATGGTTATGTTTCCTAACCATGGACAAAGAGTTGTCATTTGATTAACGGGATCACATCATTAGTTGAATGATCTGATTGACATGACCCATTCCACTAGCTTAGCACCCGATCGTTTAGTATGTTGCTATTGCTTTCTTCATGACTTATACATGTTCCTATGACTATGAGATTATGTAACTCCCATGTGCCGGAGGAACACTTTGTGTGCTACCAAACATCACAACGTAACTGGGTGATTATAAAGGTGCTCTACAAGTGTCTCCAAAGGTACATGTTGGGTCGACGTATTTCGAGATTAGGATTTGTCACTCCGATCGTCGGAGAGGTATCTCTGGGCCCTCTCGGTAATGCACATCACTTAAGCCTTGCAAGCATTGCAACTAATGAGTTAGTTGTGGGATGATGTATTACATAACGAGTAAAGAGACTTGCCGGTAACGATATTGAACTAGGTATTGGATACCGACGATCGAATCTCGGGCAAGTAACATGCCGATGACAAAGGGAACAACGTATGTTGTTATGCGGTCTGACCGATAAATATCTTCGTAGAATATGTAGGAACCAATATGGGCATCCAGGTCCCGCTATTGGTTATTGACCGGAGACGTGTCTCGGTCATGTCTACATTGTTCTCGAACCGTAGGGTCCGCACACTTAAAGTTACGATGACAGTTATTATGAGTTTATACATTTTGATGTATCGAAGGTAGTTCGGAGTCCCGGATGTGATCACGGACATGACGAGGAATCTCGAAATGGTCGAGACATAAAGATCGATATATTGGAAGCCTATATTTGGACATCGGAATCATTCCGGGTGAAATCGGCATTTTACAGGAGTACCGAGGGGTTACCGGAACCCCCCGGGGGGTTAATGGGCCTTCATGGGCCATAAGGGAGAAGAGAGGGGCCGGCCAGGGCAGGCCACACGCCCCCTCCCCCCTAGGCCGAATAGGACAAGGAAGGGGGGGCGGCGCCCCCTTTCCTCTTCTCCTTCCCCCTTTCCTTCTCCAACAAAGCAAAAGAGGGGGGAGTCCTACTCCCAGTGGGAGTAGGACTCCTCCAGGTGCACCCCTTGGATCTAGTATGCCTCTACTTGACTAGCTCGTTAATCAAAGATGGTTATGTTTTCTAACCATGAACAAAGAGTTGTTATTTGATTAACGGGATCACATCATTAGATGAATGATCTGATTGACATGACCCATTCCGTTAGCTTAGCGCCCGGTCGTTTAGTATGTTGCTATTGCTTTCTTCATGACTTATACATGTTCCTATGACTATGAGATTATGCAACTCCCGTTTGCCGGAGTAACACCTTGTGTGCTACCAAACGTCATAACGTAACTGGGTGATTATAAAGGAGCTCTACAGGTGTCTCCAAAGGTAAATGTTGGGTTGGCGTATTTTGAGATTAGGATTTGTCACTCCGATGGTCGGAGAGGTATCTCTGGGCCCTCTCGGTAATGCACATCACTTAAGCCTTGCAAGCATTGCAACTAATGAGTTAGTTGCGGGATGATGTATTACAGAACGAGTAAAGAGACTTGCCGGTAACGAGATTGAACTAGGTATTGGATACCGACGATCGAATCTCGGGCAAGTAACATACCGATGACAAAGGGAACAATGTATGTTGTTATGCGGTCTGACCAATAAAGATCTTCGTAGAATATGTAGGAGCCAATATGGGCATCCAGGTCCCGCTATTGGTTATTGACCGGAGACGTGTCTCGGTCATGTCTACATTGTTCTCGAACCGTAGGGTCCGCATGCTTAAAGTTACGATGACAGTTATTATGAGTTTATGCATTTTGATGTAACGAAGTTAGTTCGGAGTCCCGGATGTGATCACGGACATGACGAGGAGTCTCGAATGGTCGAGACATAAAGATTGATATATTGGACGGCTATATTCGGACACCGGAAGTGTTCCGGATGATTTCGGATAAAACCGGAGTGCCGGAGGGGTTACCGGAACCCCCCGGGGAAGTAATGGGCCTTATTGGGCCTGAGGGGAGAGAGAGGGCAGCAGCCCAAGAGGTGGCGCGCCCCCCCTCAAGGGGAGTCCGAATTGGACTAGTAGGGGGGCCCCTTTCCCTCTCCCTCTCCCTCTCTTTCCTTCCCCCTCGAGTCTCCTAGTTGGACTAGGAGAGGGGAGTCCTACTCCTACTAGGAGGAGGACTCCTCCTCCCCTTGGCGCACCCCATAGGCCGGCCGGCCTTCCCCTTGCTCCTTTATATACGGGGGCAGGGGGGCACCCTAGAACACAGAAGTTGATCATTGAGATCGTTCCTTAGCCGTGTGCGGTGCCCCCTGCCACCATATTCCACCTCGATCATATCGTTGTAGTGCTTAGGCGAAGCCCTGCATCGGTAGAACATCAAGATCGTCACCATGCCATCGTGCTGACGGAACTCCTCCCCGATGCTTTGCTGGATCGGAGCCCGGGGATCGTCATCGAGTTGTATGTGTGCTAAGAACTCGGAGGCGCCGGAGTAACGGTGCTTGGATCGGTCGGATCGGGAAGAAGACGTACGAATACTTCCTCTATGTTGTGTCAACGCTTCCGTTGCGATCTACAAGGGTACGTAGAACATACTCTCCTCTCGTTGCTGTGCATCACCATGATCTTGCGTGTGCGTAGGAAAATTTTCGAAATTACTACGTTCCCAACAGTGGTATCAGAGCCTAGGTTTTATGGTTTGATGTTATTTGCACGAGTAGAACACAAGTGAGTTGTGGGCGATATAAGTCATACTGCCTACCAGCATGTCATACTTTGGTTCGGCGGTATTGTTGGACGAGACGACCCGGACCAACATTACGCGTACGCTTACGCGAGACCAGTTCCCCCGACGTGCTTTGCACACAGGTGGCTTGCGGGCGACTGTCTCTCCAACTTTAGTTGAACCGAGTGTGGCTACGCCCGGTCCTTGCGAAGGTTAAAACGGAGTCTATTTGACAAACTATCGTTGTGGTTTTGATGCGTAGGTGAGATTGGTTCTTGCTTAAGCCCGTAGCAGCCACGTAAAACTTGCAACAACAAAGTAGAGGACGTCTAACTTGTTTTTGCAGGGCATGTTGTGATGTGATATGGCCAAGACATGATGCTAAATTTTATTGTATGAGATGATCATCTTTTGTAACCGAGTTATCGGTAACTGGCAGGAGCCATATGGTTGTCGCTTTATTGTATGCAATGCAATCGCGATGTAATGCTTTACTTTATCACTAAGCGGTAGCGATAGTCGTGGAAGCATAAGATTGGCGAGACGACAACGATGCTACGATGGAGATCAAGGTGTCGCGCCGGTGACGATGGTGATCATGACGGTGCTTCGGAGATGGAGATCACAAGCACAAGATGATGATGGCCATATCATATCACTTATATTGATTGCATGTGATGTTTATCTTTTTATGCATCTTATCTTGCTTTGATTGACGGTAGCATTATAAGATGATCTCTCACTAAATTATCAAGAAGTGTTCTCCCTGAGTATGCACCGTTGCCAAAGTTCGTCGTGCCCAAACACCACGTGATGATCGGGTGTGATAAGCCCTACATCCATCTACAACGGGTGCAAGCCAGTTTTGCACACGCAGAATACTCAGGTTAAACTTGACGAGCCTAGCATATGCAGATATGGCCTCGGAACACGGAGACCGAAAGGTCGAGCGTGAATCATATAGTAGATATGATCAACATAACGATGTTCACCATTGAAAACTACTCCATCTCACGTGATGATCGGTTATGGTTTAGTTGATTTGGATCACGTGATCACTTAGAAGATTAGAGGGATGTCTTTCTAAGTGGGAGTTCTTAAGTAATATGATTAATTGAACTTTAAGTTATCATGAACTTAGTCCTGGTAGTATTAGCATATCTATGTTGTAGATTAATAGCTCGCGTTGTTGCTTTCATATGTTTATTTTGATATGTTACTAGAGAAAATTGTGTTGAAAGATGTTAGTAGCAATGCTGCGGATTGGATCCGTGATCTGAGGTTTATCCTCATTGCTGCACAGAAGAATGATGTCCTTGATGCACCGCTAGGTGACAGACCTATTGCAGGAGCAAATGCAGACGTTGTGAACGTTTGGCTAGCTCAATATGATGACTACTTGATAGTTTAAGTGCACCATGCTTAACGGCTTAGAATCGGGACTTCAAAGACGTTTTGAACATCATGGACCATATGAGATGTTCCAGGAGTTGAAGTTAATATTTCAAGCAAATACCCGAGTTGAGAGATATGAAGTCTCCAACAAGTTCTATAGCTAAAAGATGGAGGAGAATCGCTCAACTAGTGAGCATGTGCTCAGATTGTCTGGGTACTACAATCGCTTGAATCAAGTGGGAGTTAATCTTCCAGATAAGATAGTGATTGACAGAATTCTCTAGTCACCATCACCAAGTTAGTAGAACTTCGTGATGAACTATAATATGCAAGGGATAACGGAAACAACTCCCAAGCTCTTCCTGATGCTGAAATCAACGAAGGTAGAAATCAAGAAAAACATCAAGTGTTGATGGTTGACAAGACCACTAGTTTCAAGAAAAGGGCAGCGGGAAGAAGGGGAACTTCAAGAAGAACAGCAAGCAAGTTGCTCAAGTGAAGAAGCCCAAGTCTGGTCCTAAGCCTGAGACTAAGTGCTTCTACTGCAAAGGGATTGGTCACTAGAAGCGGAACTACCCCAAGTGATTGGCGGATAAGAAGGATGGCAAAGTGAACATAAGTATATTTGATATACATGTTATTGATGTGTACTTTACTAGTGTTTATAGAAAACCCTCAGTATTTGATACTAGTTCAGTTGCTAAGATTAGTAACTCGAAACGGGAGTTGCAGAATAAACAGAGACTAGTTAAAGGTGAAGTGACGATGTGTGTTGGAAGTGGTTCCAAGATTGATATGATCATCATCGCACACTCCCTATAATTTCGGGATTAGTGTTGAACCTAAATAAGTGTTATTTGGTGTTTGCGTTGAGTATGAATATGATTTGATCATGTTTATTGTAATACGGTTATTCATTTAAGTAAGAGAATAAATTGTTGTTCTGTTTATATGAATAAAACCTTATATGGTTACACACCCAATGAAAATAGTTCGTTGGATCTCAATCGTAGTGATACACATAATCATAATATTGAAACCAAAAGATGCAAAGTTAATAATGCTAGTGCAACTTATTTGTAGCACTGCCGTTTAGGTCATATTGGTGTAAAGCGCATGAAGAAACTCCATGCTGATGGGCTTTTGGAATCACTTGACTATGAATCAGTTGATGCTTGTGAACCATGCCTCATGGGCAAGATGACTAAGACTCTGTTCTTCGGAACAATGAAGCGAGCAACAGATTTGTTGGAAATCATACATACTGATGTATGTGGTCCGATGAATACTGAGGCTCGCGACGGGTATCATTATTTTCTGATCTTCACAGATGATTTGAGCAGATATGAGTATATCTACTTGATGAAACATAAGTCTGAAACATTTGAAAAGTTCAAAGAATTTCAGAGTGAAGTGAAAAATCATCGTAACAAGAAAATAAAGTTTCTACGATCTGATCGTAGAGAAGAGTATTTGAGTTACGAGTTTGGCGTTCAGTTAAAAACAATGTGAAATAGTTTCACTACTCATGCCACCTGGAACACCACAATGTAATGGTGTGTCCGAACGTCATAACCGTACTTTATTAGATATTGTGCGATCTATGATGTCTCTTACCGATCTACCACTCTCGTTTTGGAGTTATGCATTAGAGACAGCTGCATTCACGTTAAATAGGGCACCATCTAAATCCGTTGAGACGACACCGTATGAACTATGGTTTGGCAAGAAACCTAAGCTGTCATTTCTTAAAGTTTGAGGTTGCAATGCTTATGTGAAAAAGTTTCAACCTGATAAGCTCAAACCCAAATCGAAGAAGTGCGTCTTCATAGGATACCCAAAAAGAAAATGTTGGGTACACCTTCTATCACAGATCCAAAGGCAAGACATTCGTTGCTAAGAATGGATCCTTTCTAGAGAAGAAGTTTCTCTCAAAAGAAGTGAGTGGGAGGAAAGTAGAACTTGATGAGGTAACTGTACCTGCTCCCTTATTGGAAAGTAGTTCATCACAGAAATCTGTTCTTGTGACTACTACACCAATTAGTGAGGAAGCTAATGATGATGATCATGTAACTTCATATCAAGTTACTACCGAATCTCGTAGGTAAACCAGAGTGAGATCTGCACCAGAGTGGTACGGTAATCCTGTTCTGGAAGTCATGTTACTAGACCATGACAAACTTGCGAACTATGAGGAAGCGATGATGAGCCAAGATTCCGCGAAATGGTTTGAAGCCATGAAATCTGAGATATGATCCATGTATGAGAACAAAGTATGGACTTTGATGGATTTGCCCGATGATCGGCAAGCCATAGAAAATAAATGGATCTTCAAGAGGAAGACAGACGTTGATAGTAGTGTTACTATCTACAAAGCTAGACTTGTCAAAAGGGTTTTTGACAAAGTTCAAGGGGTTGACTACGATGAGACCTTCTCACCCGTAGCGATGCTTAAGTCTGTCCGAATCATGTTAGCAATTGCCGCGTTTTATGAAATCTGGCAAATGGATAAACAAAACTGCATTCCTTAATGGATTTATTAAAGAAGAGTTGTATATGATGCAACCAAAAGGTTTTGTCACTCCTAAAGGTGCTAACAAAATATGCAAGCTCTAGCGATCCATCTATGGACTGGTGCAAGCATCTCGGAGTTGGAATATACGCTTTGATAAGTTGATCAAAGCATATAGTTTTATACAGACTTGCGGTGAAGCCTGTATTTACAAGAAAGTGAGTGGGAGCACTACAGTATTTTTGATAAATATATGTGAATGACATATTGTTGATCGGAAATAATGTAGAATTATTCTGCAAAGCATAAAGGAGTGTTTGAAAGGAGTTTTTCAAAGAAAGACCTCGGTGAAGCTGCTTACATATTGAGCATCAAGATCTATAGAGATAGATCAAGACGCTTGATAAGTTTTTTCAATAAGTACAAACCTTGACAAGATTTTGAAGTAGTTCAAAATGGAGCAGTCAAAGAAAGAGTTCTTGCCTGTGTAACAAGGTGTGAAATTGAGTAAGACTCAAAGCCCGACCACGGCAGAAGATAGAAAGAGAATGAAAGTCATTCCCTATGCCTCAGCCATAGGTTCTACAAAGTATGTCATGCTGTGTACCAGATCTATTGTATACCCTACCACTGAGTTTGGCAAGGGAGTACAATATTGATCTAGGGGTAGATCACTGGACAGCGGTCAAAATTATCCTTAGTGGAATAAGGATATGTTTCTCGATTATGGAAGTGACAAAAGGTTCGTCGTAAAGGGTTACGTCGATGCAAGTATTGACACTAATCTAGATGACTCTAAGTCTCGGTCTAGATACATATTGAATGTGGGAGCAATTAGCTAGAGTAGCTCCGTGCAGAGCATTGTAGACATAGAAATTTGCAAAATACTTACGGATCTGAATGTGACAGACCCGTTGACTAAAATTATCTCACAAGCAAAACATGATCACACCTTAGTACTCTTTGGGTGTTAATCACATAGCGATGTGAACTAGATTACCGACTTTAGTGAACCCTTTGGGTGTTGATCACATATCGATGTGAACTATGGGTGTTAATCACATGGTGATGTGAACTATTGCTGTTAAATCACATGGCGATGTGAACTAGATTATTGACTCTAGTGCAAGTGGGAGACTGAAGGAAATATGGCCTAGAGGCAATAATAAAGTTATTATTTATTTCCTTATTTCATGATAAATGTTTATTATTCATGCTAGAATTGTATTAACGGAAACATAATACATGTGTGAATACATAAACAAACAGAGTGTCACTAGTATGCCTCTACTTGACTAGCTCGTTAATCAAAGATGGTTATGTTTCCTAACCATGAACAAAGAGTTGTTATTTGATTAACGGGATCACATCATTAGATGAATGATCTGATTGACATGACCCATTCCGTTAGCTTAGCACCCGATCGTTTAGTATGTTGCTATTGCTTTCTTCATGACTTATAGATGTTCCTATGACTATGAGATTATGCAACTCCCGTTTGCCGGAGGAACACTTTGTGTGCTACCAAACGTCACAACGTAACTGGGTGATTATAAAGGAGCTCTACAGGTGTCTCCAAAGGTAAATGTTGGGTTGGCGTATTTCGAGATTAGGATTTCTCACTCCGATTGTCGGAGAGGTATCTCTGGGCCCTCTCGGTAATGCACATCACTTAAGCCTTGCAAGCATTGCAACTAATGAGTTAGTTGCGGGATGATGTATTACAGAACGAGTAAAGAGACTTGCCGGTAACGAGATTGAACTAGGTATTGGATACCGACGATCGAATCTCGGGCAAGTAACATACCGATGACAAAGGGAACAACGTATGTTGTTATGCGGTCTAACCGATAAAGATCTTCGTAGAATATGTAGGAGCCAATATGGGCATCCAGGTCCCGCTATTGGTTATTGACCGGAGACGTGTCTCGGTCATGTCTACATTGTTCTCGAACCGTAGGGTCCGCACACTTAAAGTTACGATGATAGTTATTATGAGTTTATGCATTTTGATGTAACGAAGTTAGTTCGGAGTCCCGGATGTGATCACGGACATGACGAGGAGTCTCGAAATGGTCGAGACAAAAAGATTGATATATTGGACGGCTATATTCGGACACCGGAAGTGTTCCGGATGATTTCAGATAAAACCGGAGTGCCGGAGGGGTTACCGGAACCCCCCACCCCCCCGGGGAAGTAATGGGCCTTATTGGGCCTGAGGGGAGAGAGAGGGCAGCAGCCCAAGAGGTGGCGCGCCCCCCTGAAGGGGAGTCCGAATTGGACTAGGAGGGGGGCGCGGCCCCCCTTTCCCTCTCCCTCTCCCTCTCTTTCTTTCCCCCTCAAGTCTCCTAGTTGGACTAGGAGAGGGGAGTCCTACTCCTACTAGGAGGAGGACTCCTCCTCCCCTTGGCGCGCCCCATAGGCCAGCCGACCTTCCCCTTGCTCCTTTATATACGGGGGCAGGGGGCACCCTAGAACACAGAAGTTGATCATTGAGATCGTTCCTTAGCCGTGTGCGGTGCCCCTTGCCACCATATTCCACCTCGATCATATCGTTGTAGTGCTTAGGCGAAGCCCTGTGTCGGTAGAACATCAAGATCGTCACCACGCCGTCGTGCTGACGGAACTCCTCCCCGACGCTTCGCTGGATCGGAGCCCAGGGATCGTCATCGAGCTGTACGTGTGCTAAGAACTCGGAGGCGCCGGAGTAACGGTGCTTGGATCGGTCGGATCGGGAAGAAGACGTACGACTACTTCCTCTAAGTTGTGTCAACGCTTCCGTTGCGATCTACAAGGGTACGTAGAACATACTCTCCTCTCGTTGCTGTGCATCACCATGATCTTGGGTGTGCGTAGGAATTTTTTTGAAATTACTACGTTCCCCAACAGCAATTACACGGACTGGGTCCGTAACTTGAGGATTATCCTCATTGCTGCACATAAGAATTACGTCCTGGAAGCACCGCTGGGTGCCAGGCCTGCTGCTGGAGCAACACCAGATGTTATGAACGTCTGGCAGAGCAAAGCTGATGACTACTCGATAGTTCAGTGTGCCATGCTTTACGGCTTAGAATCGGGACTTCAACGACGTTTTGAACGTCATGGAGCATATGAGATGTTCCAGGAGTTGAAGTTAATATTTCAAGCAAATGCCCGGATTGAGAGATATGAAGTCTCCAATAAGTTCTATAGCTGCAAGATGGAGGAGAACAGTTCTGTCAGTGAGCATACACTCAGAATGTCTGGGTATAATAATCACTTGATTCAGATGGGAGTCAATTTTCCAGATGATTGCGTCATTGACAGAATTCTCCAATCACTGCCACCGAGCTACAAGAGCTTCGTAATGAACTATAATATGCAAGGGATGAATAAGACGATTCCTGAGCTCTTCGCAATGTTGAAAGCTGCGGAGGTAGAAATCAAAAAGGAGCATCAAGTGTTGATGGTCAACAAGACCACTAGTTTCAAGAAAAAGAGCAAAGGGAAGAAGAAGGGGAAATTCAAGAAGAATAGCAAGCAAGTTGCTGCTCAAGAGAAGAAAGCCAAGTCTGGACCTAAGCCTGAAACTGAGTGCTTCTACTGCAAGCGGACTCGTCACTGGAAGCGGAACTGCCCCAAGTATTTGGCGGATAAGAAGGATGGCAAGGTGAACAAAGGTATATGTGATATACATGTTATTGATGTGTACCTTACGTGAGCTCGCAGTAGCACTTGGGTATTTGATACTGGTTCTGTTGCTAATATTTGCAACTCTAAATAGGGACTACGGATTAAGCGAACACTGGCAAAGGACGAGGTGACGATGCGCGTGGGAAATGGATCCAAAGTCGATATGATCGCGGTCGGCACACTACCGCTACATCTACCGTCGGGATTAGTATTAGACCTAAATAATTGTTATTTGGTGCTAGCGTTGACAATGAACATTATATCTGGATCTTGTTTGATGCGAGACGGTTATTCATTTAAATCAGAGAATAATGGTTGTTCTATTTATATGAGTAATATCTTTTATGGTCATGCACCCTTGAAGAGTGGTCTATTTCTGATGAATCTCGATAGTAGTGATACACATATTCATAATGTTGAAACCAAAAGATGCAGAGTTGATAATGATAGTGCAACTTATTTGTGGCACTGCCGTTTAGGTCATATCGGTGTAAAGCGCATGAAGAAACTCCATACTACTGGACTTTTGGAACCACTTGATTATGAATCACTTGGTACTTGCGAACCGTGCCTCATGGGCAAGATGACTAAAACACCATTCTCCGGTACTATGGAGAGAGCAACAAATTTGTTGGAAATCATACATACAGATGTATGTGGTCTGATGAATATTGAGGCTCGTGGTGGATATCGTTATTTTCTCACCTTCACAGATGACTTAAGCAGATATGCGTATATCTACTTAATGAAACATGATCAGCACATCAAGAGACGCTTCAATTCCATCCGGGATCTAGTCCAGGTGGGGGACATAGAAATTTGTAAGATACATACGGATCTGAATGTGGCAGACCCGTTGACTAAGCCTCTACCACGAGCAAAACATGATCAGCACCAAGGCTCCATGGGTGTTAGAATCATTACTGTGTAATCTAGTTATTGACTCTAGTGCAAGTGGGAGACTGAAGGAAATATGCCCTAGAGGCAATAATAAAGATATTATTTATTTCCTTATATCATGATAAATGTTTATTATTCATGCTAGAATTGTATTAACCGGAAACATGATACATGTGTGAATACATAGACAAACAGAGTGTCACTAGTATGCCTCTACTTGACTAGCTCGTTAATCAAAGATGGTTATGTTTCCTAACCATGGACAAAGAGTTGTCATTTGATTAACGGGATCACATCATTAGTTGAATGATCTGATTGACATGACCCATGCCACTAGCTTAGCACCCGATCGTTTAGTATGTTGCTATTGCTTTCTTCATGACTCATACATGTTCCTATGACTATGAGATTATGTAACTCCCGTGTGCCGGAGGAACACTTTGTGTGCTACCAAACGTCACAACGTAACTGGGTGATTATAAAGGTGCTCTACAGGTGTCTCCAAAGGTACATGTTGGGTTGACGTATTTCAAGATTAGGATTTGTCACTCCGATCGTCGGAGAGGTATCTCTGGGCCCTCTCGGTAATGCACATCACTTAAGCCTTGTAAGCATTGCAACTAATGAGTTAGTTGCGGGATGATGTATTATGGAACGAGTAAAGAGACTTGCCGGTAACGAGATTGAACTAGGTATTGGATACCGACGATCGAATCTCGGGCAAGTAACATGCCGATGACAAAGGGAACAACGTATGTTGTTATGCGGTCTGACCGATAAAGATCTTCGTAGAATATGTAGGAACCAATATGGGCATCCAGGTCCCACTATTGGTTATTGACCGGAGACGTGTCTCGGTCATGTCTACATTGTTCTCGAACCGTAGGGTCCGCACGCTTAAAGTTACGATGACAGTTATTATGAGTTTATACATTTTGATGTACCGAAGGTACTTCGGAGTCCCGGATGTGATCACGGACATAACGAGGAATCTCGAAATGGTCGAGACATAAAGATCGATATATTGGAAGCCTATATTTGGACATCAGAATCGTTCCGGGTGAAATCGGCATTTTACAGGAGTACCGAGGGGTTACCGGAACCCCCCGGGGGGTTAATGGGCCTTCATGGGCCATAAGGGAGAAGAGAGGGGCCGGCCAGGGCAGGCCGCACGCCCCCTCCCCCCTAGTCCGAATAGGACAAGGAAGGGGGGGGGCGGCGCCCCCCTTTCCTCTTCTCCTTCCCCCTTTCCTTCTCCAACAAGGCAAAAGAGGGGGGAGTCCTACTCCCAGTGGGAGTAGGACTCCTCCAGGCGCACCCCTTGGGGCCGGCCGCACCTCCCCCTCCCTCCTTTATATACGGGGCAGGGGGTACCCTAGAAAACACAAGTTGATCATCATGATCGTTCCTTAGCCGTGTGCGGTGCCCCCCTCCACCATATTCCACCTCGGTCATATTGTTGTAGTGCTTAGGCAAAGCCCTGCGACGGTAGAACATCAAGATCGTCACCACGCCGTTGTGCTGACGGAACTCATCCCCGAAGCTTTGCTGGATCGGAGCCCGGGGAGCGTCATCGAGCTGTACGTGTGCTAAGAACTCGGAGGTGCCGAAGTAACGGAGCTTGGATCGGTCGGATCGGGAAGACGTACGACTACTTCCTCTATGTTGCGTCAACGCTTTCGCTTCGGTCTATGAGGATACGTAGACAACACTCTCCCCTCTCGTTGCTATGCATCACCATGATCTTGCGTGTGCGTAGGAAATTTTTTGAAATTACTACGTTCCCCAACAGTGGCATCAGAGCCTAGGTTTTATGTGTTGATGTTATATGCACGAGTAGAACACAAGTGAGTTATGGGCGATATAAGTCATACTGCCTACCAGCATGTCATACTTTGGTTCGGCGGTATTGTTGGATGAAGCGGCCCGGACCGACATTACGCGTACGCTTACGCGAGACCGGTTCTCCCGACGTGCTTTGCACATAGGTGGCTTGCGGGTGACTGTTTCTCCAACTTTAGTTGAACCGAGTGTGGCTACGCCCGGTCCTTGCGAAGGTTAAAACGACATCAACTTGACAAACTGTCATTGTGGTTTTGATGCGTAGGTAAGATTGGTTCTTGCTTAAGCCCGTAGCAGCCACGTAAAACTTGCAACAAACAAAGTAGAGGACGTCTAACTTGTTTTTGCAGGGCATGTTGTGATATGATATGGTCAAGACATGATGCTAAATTTTATTGTATGAGATGATCATGTTTTGTAACTAAGTTATCGGCAACTGGCAGGAGCCATATGGTTGTCGCTTTATTGTATGCAATGCAATCGCCCTGTAATGCTTTACTTTATCACTAAGTGGTAGCGATAGTCGTAGAAGCATAAGATTGGCGAGACGACAACGATGCTATGATGGAGATCAAGGTGTCGCGCCGGTGACGATGGTGATCATGACTGTGCTTCGGAGATGGAGATCACAAGCACAAGATGATGATGTCCATATCATATCACTTATATTGATTGCATGTGATGTTTATCTTTTATGCATCTTATCTTGCTTTGATTGACGGTAGCATTATAAGATGATCTCTCACTAAATTATCAAGAAGTGTTCTCCCTGAGTATGCACCGTTGCCAAAGTTCGTCGAGCCCAGACACCACATGATGATTGGGTGTGATAAGCTCTACGTCCATCTACAACGGGTGCAAGCCAGTTTTGCACACGCAGAATACTCAGGTTAAACTTGACGAGCCTAGAATATGCAGATATGGCCTCGGAACATGGAGACCGAAAGGTCGAGCGTGAATCATATAGTAGATATGATCAACATAATGATGTTCACCATTGAAAACTAATCCATTTCACGTGATGATCGGTTTTGGTTTAGTTGATTTGGATCACGTGATCACTTAGAAGATTAGAGGGATGTCTATCTAAGTGGGAGTTCTTAAGTAATATGATTAATTGAACTTGAATTTATCATGAACTTAGTACCTGATAGTATCTTGCTTATGTATGTTTGATTGTAGATAGATGGCCCGTGCTGTTGTTCCGTTGAATTTTAATGCGTTCCTTGAGAAAGCAAAGTTGAAAGATGATGGTAGCAATTACACGGAATGGGTCCGTAACTTGAGGATTATCCTCATTGCTGCACAGAAGAATTACGTCCTGGAAGCACCGCTGGGTGCCAGGCCTGCTGCTGGAGCAACACCAGATGTTATGAACGTCTGGCAGAGCAAAGCTGATGACTACTTGATAGTTCTGTGTGCCATGCTTTACGGCTTAGAATCGGGACTTCAATGACGTTTTGAACGTCATGGAGCATATGAGATGTTCCAGGAGTTGAAGTTAATATTTCAAGCAAATGCCCGGATTGAGAGATATGAAGTCTCCAATAAGTTCTATAGCTACAAGATGGAGGAGAACAGTTCTGTCAGTGAGCATATACTCAGAATGTCTGGGTATAATAATCACTTGATTCAGATGGGAGTCAATCTTCCAGATGATTGCGTCATTGACATAATTCTTCAATCACTGCCAGCAAGCTACAAGAGCTTCGTAATGAACTATAATATGCAAGGGATGAATAAGACTATTCCTGAGCTCTTCGCAATGTTGAAAGCTGCGGAGGTAGAAATCAAAAAGGAGCATCAAGTGTTGATGGTCAACAAGACCACTAGTTTCAAGAAAAAGGGCAAAGGGAAGAATAAGGGGAACTTCAAGAAGAACAGCAAGCAAGTTGCTGCTCAAGAGAAGAAACCCAAGTCTGGACCTAAGCCTGAAACTGAGTGCTTCTACTGCAAGCAGACTGGTCACTGGAAGCGGAACTGCCCCAAGTATTTGGCGGATAAGAAAGATGGCAAGGTGAACAAAGGTATATGTGATATACATGTTATTGATGTGTACCTTACTAGAGCTCGCAGTAGCACCTGGGTATTTGATACTGGTTCTGTTGCTAATATTTGCAACTCGAAACAGGGACTACGGATTAAGCGAACACTGGCAAAGGACGAGGTGACGATGTGCGTGGGAAATGGTTCCAAAGTCGATATGATCGTGGTCGGCACACTACCTCTACATCTACCGTCGGGATTAGTATTAGACCTAAATAATTGTTATTTGGTGCCAGCGTTGAGCATGAACATTATATCTGGATCTTGTTTGATGCGAGACGGTTATTCATTTAAATCAGAGAATAATGGTTGTTCTATTTATATGAGTAATATCTTTTATGGTCATGCACCCTTGAAGAGTGGTCTATTTCTGATGAATCTCGATAGTAGTGATACACATATTCATAATGTTGAAACCAAAAGATGCAGAGTTGATAATGATAGTACAACTTATTTGTGACACTGCCGTTTAGGTCATATCAATGTAAAGCGCATGAAGAAACTCCATACTGATGGACTTTTGGAACCACTTGATTATGAATCACTTAGTACTTGCGAACCGTGCCTCATGGGCAAGATGACTAAAACACCATTCTCCGATACTATGGAGAGAGTAACAGATTTGTTGGAAATCATACATACAGATGTATGTGGTCCGATGAATATTGAGGCTCGTGGTGGATATCGTTATTTTCTCACCTTCACAGATGACTTAAGAAGATATGGGTATATCTACTTAATGAAACATAAGTCTGAAACATTTGAAAAGTTCAAAGAATTTCAGAGTGAAGTTGAAAATCATCATAACAAGAAAATAAAGTTTCTACGATCTGATCGTGGAGGAGAATATTTGAGTTACGAGTTTGGTGTACATTTGAAACAATGCGGAATAGTTTTGCAACTCACGCCACCCGGAACACCACAGCGTAATGGTGTGTCCGAACATCGTAATCGTACTTTACTAGATATGGTGCGATCTATGATGTCTCTTACTGATTTACCGCTATCGTTTTGGGGTTATGCTTTAGAGACGGCCGCATTCACGTTAAATAGGGCACCATCAAAATCCGTTGAGATGATGCCTTATGAACTATGGTTTGGCAAGAAACCAAAGTTGTCGTTTCTTAAAGTTTGGTGCTGCGATGCTTATGTGAAAAAGCTTCTAACTGATAAGCTCGAACCCAAATCGGAGAAATGTGTCTTCGTAGGATACCCAAAGGACACTGTTGGGTACACCTTCTATCACAGATCCGAAGGCAAGACATTCGTTGCTAAGAATGGATCCTTTCTAGAGAAGGAGTTTCTCTCGAAAGAAGTGAGTGGGAGGAAAGTAGAACTTGATGAGGTAACTGTACCTGCTCCCTTATTGGAAAGTAGTTCATCACAGAAATTGGTTTCTGCGACACCTACACCAATTGGTGAGGAATTTAATGATGATGATCATGAAATTTCAGATCAAGTTACTACTGAGCCTCGTAGGTCAACCAGAGTAAGATCTGCACCAGAGTGGTACGGTAATACTGTTCTGGAAATCATGCTACTAGATCATGATGAACCTACGAACTATGAAGAAGCGATGGTGAGCCCAGATTCCGCGAAATGGCTTGAAGCCATGAAATCTGAGATGGGATCCATGTATGAAAACAAAGTATGGACTTTGGTTGACTTGCCCGATGATCGGCAAGCAATTGAGAATAAATGGATCTTCAAGAAGAAGACTGACGCTGACGGTAATATTACTGCCTACAAAGCTCGACTTATCGCAAAAGGTTTTCTACAAGTTCAAGGGGTTGACTACGATGAGACCTTCTCACCCGTAGCGATGCTTAAGTCTGTCCGAATCATGTTAGCAATTGCCGCATTTTATGATTATGAAATTTGGCAGATGGATGTCAAAACTGCATTCCTGAATGGATTTCTGGAAGAAGAGTTGTATATGATGCAACCGGAAGGTTTTGTCGATCCAAAGGGTGCTAACAAAGTGTGCAAGCTCCAGCGATCCATTTATGGACTGGTGCAAGCCTCTCGGAGTTGGAATAAACGCTTTGATAGTGTGATCAAAGCATTTGGTTTTATACAGACTTTCGGAGAAGCCTGTATTTACAAGAAAGTGAGTGGGAGCTCTGTAGCATTTCTAATATTATATGTGGATGACATATTACTGATTGGAAATGATATAGATTTTCTGGATAGCATAAAGGGATACTTGAATAAGAGTTTTTCAATGAAAGACCTCGGTGAAACTGCTTACATATTAGGAATAAAGATCTATAGAGATAGATCAAGACGCTTAATTGGACTTTCACAAAGCACATACCTTGACAAGATTTTGAAGAAGTTCAAAATGGATCAAGCAAAGAAAGGGTTCTTGCCTGTGTTACAAGGTGTGAAGTTGAGTCAGACTCAATGCCCGACCACTGTAGAAGATAGAGAGAAAATGAAAAATGTTCCCTATACTTCAGCCATAGGCTCTATCATGTATGCAACGCTGTGTACCAGACCTGATGTGTGCCTTACTATAAGTTTAGCAGGGAGGTACAAAGTAATCCAGGGGTGGATCACTGGACAGCGGTCAAGAACATCCTGAAATACCTAAAAAGGACTAAGGATATGTTTCTCGTATATGGAGGTGAGAAAGAGCTCATCGTAAACGGTGCCGAAGAACTCGGAGGTGCCGAAGTAACGGTGCTTGGATCGGTCGGATCGGAGCCCGGGGAGCGTCATCGAGCTGTACGTGTGCTAAGAACTCGGAGGTGCCGAAGTAACGGTGCTTGGATCGCTCGGATCGGGAAGACGTACGACTACTTCCTCTACGTTGCGTCAACGCTTCCGCTTCGGTCTACGAGGGTACGTAGACAATACTCTCCCCTCTCGTTGTTATGCATCATCATGATCTTGCGTGTGCGTAGGAATTTTTTTAAAATTACTACGTTCCCCAACACCCCACGCCGCCGCGGTCGCCGGAGCGCGACGCCTCGCCTTAGGAGAAGGTGGTGCAGGCACCGGCCACCTTCCAGCCCGCCGCCCTCGTGCACCGCGGACCGCCGGCCCATCTCTGGACGCTGCCGGACTACGTCGACCTCTGCAGCGACGAAGACGACACCGGCGGCCACTAAAAACGGCGACAACGACGGCCAGAGCATGGATGGGCGCGGCAGCAGCACGCGGGCGGTTTTTTTTATTATTTTGTTTTTATGTTAATTATGAAACTGGTCCGTTTAAGTGCGGCGTGAAACTGGGCCGTTTTATGGCCGTGACCTTTATATATGTTTTAAGTTTTCTTAAGTGCGTTTATTTACCTTTTTAGGCATTTTATTTAAGTTTTTTTATTTTTTTAATCACGTTCACCCGGACATGATTTGATGTGCGGCCGCGCGCTGGACGCACCCACGATCCAACGGACAAACGCGGACATAAGCGACCACATCACCGCTCTAAAGAAATAAAATCCGGCCAAACCGAACGTCTGTTTGAGATCATACGGTGGAATTGGCCTAATAGCCTAGGCGCTGATCATGCATGTCACAAGTGGGACTAGCATGTAGCAGAAAAGTGCACGCCAAATTAACTAGTACTCCTAGTAGGCTCACTGTTAGTACATGCATGTAACAAGGACTAGTGTGTGGCAGAAAAGTGGGAGTAGTATGTAGGCTACTACTAGGCTCCAAGTTAGTCCAGCTGTGAGCACGGGCTAGTAGTAGCTCCTAGTAGAGAGATGCATAAATGCATGCGTGCATGTTGCATAGATAAAAGACAAGCGAGCTCACGGTTACCTGCATGCATGCCTGCTCCTGATGGATGGCCGAGAGTTTGAACGAGTGACTGCAGGATTTATGCATGTACACAGCCTACCGTCGTGCTCTTTGGCGATAGATTTGCACAGCCTACCGTCAAAGACTTTTACAATAAGGTATTTTTAATGTTAAATGAACGTGACGATGCAGTTAAGTCTTACTGTCGGGGATCTCGACGGTAGGCTGTTAGAGTAGCTGTGATGGGGAGACCCAACCAGACATCGATTTATCCATTTTTTATCCGTTTGGGTCGCCCGTCCGCGTCCGCTTTTTCAATTAGGTCAGCCGATGCGCCTGACGAGGGACGGACGCATATTTTAACATGTCCGTCTGGCCATTCCGTCGAACACGTAATAGGCAGAGAGCTTGTAGCGAGAAATGTCGCCGGTGCCGGCCGTCCGTATCCGATTCCGCCGGGGCCGACCGGGCATGGATACCTAGGCGAGGCGCCCCCGATGTCGGACTGCGGCACGGGCACGGGCTCGCTGCGGGCGGACTCCATCGACAAGCAGCCCCCCGCCGACGCCGAGTCGCTCGGCGGAGGCCAGAGCAAGCGCGACCACCCCTCGCCGTCGTCCCCGCTACCGCCACCCAAGCGCAGGTACATACACACACGCATCTCCGTGCGGCGAGGCCAGCGAAAGTAGAGATCGAACCATCCTGGTTCGGACGGCAGAGTGGACAGAGAGAGTGACTTGCTGCTTGCAGCGGATGCTGGTGCGAAGGTAGCCGTGGGTGCTGCGCGGGCTGAGGCTGACCCCGGAGACGACCTTGGCGCCGCCGGTCACCGTGTACTATAGTTCCTGGAGCCGTGCCATGCACCGGTCCATCTGCTTGCACGTGCCCAAACCCATCGAATCCATCAAGACTCCGTACCACGAGCCCACCACGGCGAAGCGCCCGCGCCGGAGGAGGACAAGCTCGGCTGTCCTCTGCTGCTGTACGCGGGGGAGCGTGCGCGGCCAGGTGCTGCTCCAACTCTCGAGCTGCTGGGCGGGTGGATGTGAGAAGAAAGAGGAAAAGGAGGAAAGAGATAGGATGAGACAGATGGGTGGATGGCAAGTGGGCCAAGAGCCACATGTAGGCGGACAGAGGGGGCAAAGAGGGCACAAAGAGCGTCTTTGTGTCCGTTTTTGACCCAAATTTTCTCAAATTTGAGCCCAATATCAAGCCCGTATCGGATACCTGTGCAGGGTGTTCAACTGCACAGGGCCCCCAACTTGGCAGGGCCCCCAAATTTCTACTAGTACTAATGAATACTTTAACGATGGTTAATTAATGCATGTAGCAAATACTGCTGCTTCGAAATCTGCAAGAAATTTACTCCCAAGACTCCATCTCATTCACGTCTTCCGCTTCTCTCAATCCTCTTTCTCTTGCAGCACAAACATCTCTTTCTCTTCCCATAGTCCAAGTATTTTATCTCAGCTCCTGATCTTCTCAAATGGAGTAATGCACTCACATTTTCCCCAAAACAAATCCCTGACGCAATCAGTATGAACTGCTCCACCCTCAATCCATATGTTTAATCGATGCCTTTTTCTCTGTTCTCTCATCTGATTATTTCAATCCCTTTTTGCTTGCTGGTGGCCGGTGTCCTGGGTGCATCGATCAAAGTCAGAGGGAGGCCACCAGCGCTAGGTCATTGGTTCATCAAGAGGATCAATTGGACTATCAGTACCAATGCCACATACAGTACCGCCACATGGTCTTCTTCCCATATCTATCAAAGGATTTCTTTTTTATGGAATCAGAGGTAGTTTCAATCCTTGTTGTTTCTATGTTCAGTTTTTAGTGCATGAAATTTGCCTCTTAGTTTTATTTTCTGAGATGTCTTCTAGTTTTAGAATTTGGAATTTTGAGTCGGGTATGAAAAATGTAAGAAAATGAAAGAGATTGAAAAACTCACTCGACCTCGAAAAGACGCTTTTGATAACTTATTAGCAAAAGAATTAAATATTCCTTCTGAAAATTGTAGTGCAGATACTTGTGCTGTTGAGGTTCATGGCGATGAGATTATAAATTCGAAAACACAGAAAAAAGGATGATATGCATAACAAAGCCTTGTTTTCTACACTTGCCATTTTTTATGCCCAGGGCCTATTTTTTGATTTTGCACCGGGCCTCCAATTTTTCATGTACGGCCCTACCCAATATGGGTCCGAACGGACACCAAGCGAACAACAGGCGGACGCTGTGTTCGTTTAGGTCGCCCCGTTGGGCTGAGTTTTGTGTCCGGATAATCCAAACGGACAAAATGGGTCACCCCATTGGAGTTGCTCTTATACCCTACCGCCATCCATCCTGGCGGTAGGAAAAAGGATCCGATCTAAAAAAAATCGAACTAGGGTAGATCCGGCTAAACTTTCACAAAGGGTCAAAACACCAAATTTTGCCGCCACTTATTATTGGCAATGTAGGCCTATGACTACTAGTTTTGACATACGTTTCCAGTGACCCGGGTCATTGGCAAGGCAGAGGTATATCAATGATTAACAGCGGCTGGTCAAGGACTCGAGATTAGTTGAGCACACAGTAAACGTACCACGAACGAATAGAACAGAGAGCAACAAACACATGAAGAAAAGTTCAAAAAAAAAAACATGAAGAACAGAACAAGATGAGGCATATATAACACACCAAGTGAGCGTGAGCGTGACAAGGAGACGGCCATGCACCAGGCTACCAGAGCTATCTGAAGGTGTGACATAGATCGAGGGCCAAACTTGCACAGCTAATTGCCTATGTTTTTCTATTGAACAAGAGCTAATTGCCTATGTTTTTCTATTGAACAAGAGCTAATTGCCTATGTTTTTCTTTTGAACAAGAGCTAATTGCCTATGTGGAGTACGGCTGGAGACGTCCTGGTCCCTGAATTTTAGCAGCAAATCGCTATGCAACGGCACTGGTGCATGAAAGGTAGTGCGCGGAGTCCCTATCCCTCGGGACTGTGCTGGTCCTCCACATCATTGGTAAGTTTGGACCCGTGGGTTCGCTGCCCAATTGCCCATCCTCTACTCATGTCACCTCATGTACTACCACTAATAGAAAAGGGGGCTTTGGTCCAGACCGGGTAAGCTCATTAGGATTTCAGTCCAGAACCAGGATCAATGGATGCATTTATCCCGGTTCGTGCGGCTAAGGCATTAGTCCCGGTTCACCTGGGCCCTTTAGTCCCGGTTCGTGCCATGAACCGGGACTAAAGGGTGCGATGTCCATTAGTCCCGGATGGTGGCACCAACCGGTATTAAAGGTTAGACCATTAGTCCCGGTTGGTGCCACCAACCGATATTAAAGGTTAGACATTTAGTTTCGGTTGGTGCCACCAACCGGGACTAATGGGCTTTGAGGCATTAGTACCGGTTCATGGCACGAACCGGTACTAAAGTCTCATTTTCAAAGTCTCCTCCCCCCCGGACCGCCTTTTCAGTTTTAGAAAAAAACAAAAGAAAATGATGAAAATATCAAAAAAATAAAATAAAATAAGTTTCCCATGTGATACGTGGTCTAGTTGTGGGAAAATTTGCAAATATGAATTTCGACTTTATTTACAAAATCTCTCTGGAATTTGTAAAATGGGTATAACTTTTGCATACGAACTCGGATTAAAAAGTTTTTTATATGAAAAATCATCTACTCGAAAAGTTACATCTGATGGAGACGGCCTACGGCCTGTTTGCAAATTTGTAGAATCCTCAAATTTCAAAAGAAAAAAAGTTATGCTCAAATTTCAGTTTTTTTAGATTTTCATTAAATCTAGTCAAACTATGGTCAAACTACTTATTCAAGAAGTATTAGTGTTACTAAATAATTATTCAAGAATATTAGTGTTATTAAATAATTATTTCAGTTTTTTTTGAATTTTGGTCAAATCTGGTCAAACTGTGGTCAAACAATGGTCAAACTACTTATTCAAGAAATATTAGTGTTACTAAATAATTATTGTTTTTTAGAAAAATAGTTTCAAACTCAAACAGTGAAATGTGTGACTTCATGCTCAAGCTAAACTCCTGAGGGTTAATAGGATTGACATCTTACTATTGTCAGGAAAACAACGAGTTCAGACTTGGAAACGAGGGAGAACAGACCCCGGAAATTAAGCGTGCTTAGGCTGGGGAGTGGGAGGATGGGTGACCATCCAGGAAGTTAGATGATTTGGAATGATGAGGGGTGATTAGAGATTAAATTGAGCAGTGATGAGGGGTAATTAGAGATTAGAGGTTAAAATAATTCAGAAATTTAAAAATAAAAAAAAATTCAAAAAAATCAGAAATTTCCTTTAGTACCGGTTGGTGTTACCAACCGGGACTAAAGGTGGACCGGCCACGTGAAGGGCCTTTAGTCCCGGTTCTGGATTGAACCGGGACTAAAGGGTCAGGGCATTAGTACCGACCCTTTAGTCCCAGTTCAAGAACCAGGATTAAAGACCCTTACGAACTGGGACTATAGGCCCTTTTTCTATCAGTGTACCAAGCATGACGAGACTCGGATCATGCGTTTGGTTTGGAATTGGAAGAATGTAACTTGCCTTCCGGTCCAACTCATCAAGCGCATGCATGGAATCGCCTGTTAAAGAACTACGAAAATGTGTAACCAAGCCGCAACGATCCCCATAGGCCATAGAGCACAATTTTATTTCATTTTTGAAAGTTAAAAACATGTCCCAATATCCTTGCAAGACCAACGTTCAACATAATGGACCACGACTTGACAACAATTCAGTTGTTGCATTTACGCATACACAAAAAACTAATTGCACAGTATCGCAATGGTTGGGGCATCTCGAACGCGGACCCTCAAACAACCCGTAACCACATTTTACCATTCGACACGGTATTTCATGGGTTCACGGAGTAGTCCAGACATCCATTTCCACGAACTAGACGTAAACAGGGGGTTTTCCGAACGCCCAGACCGCTGCCACTTACACGTCCGCCACCATGGCCCCACCAAAAACTCTCTCTGCCCAAAAAATCCTCTTTGCGCGAAGTGGTTGCCGCGCATTCATGTGAGCCAGAGCCGCTTCAGGACCATGGTCCGGTGCCGCCCTTGCTGCCGGCAGCAGTGTGAATGAGGAGCCGCTGCGCTACCGCGTGAAGGAAGAGCCAACGCCCCCCCCCCCCCCCTCCTCTGCGCAACTGCGACACCCAAACCGGGTGCCACATGAAGAAGGAGCTAACATCGCCACCGCACAGCGGTTACAGCCGGATCGACCAGCCGGCGTTGTCGCTGCGCCATGACTAGGTGCCACCAGCGACCGCGAATCTGCATGGGAGCCTCCTCAACTAACTCGGTGGCCACAACGGTGGCAGCTCCTCCTCGTCGCGGAGCATCGTCATGCGGGAGGGGGGGGGGGGGGGCAGATGGCTCGGCGGGAGCGGCGTAACGCGCCGTGCCGCTTCGCGTTCGCCGACTACGATGAGGCGCCATACTGGGTATGCGCGGACCATCATCTCGCGGAGGCCTGAGCCCACGATTGGTCGGTCGTCACCACAAAGACCGTGGCGCAACAGCTGCACTGCCTCAATAGGGAGCTTGCCAAGATCGGCGAAAAGTGGACTCTCAGTGAGACCGACATTGCTGTCGTCGTGCCACCACCAGCGCTATCAACAAAGGCAAGGGCAAGGCCGCCCGACCGTCGTCGGTGTTGGTCGCGGCTGCCCTCCACACGACGCAGAAGGGAAGCAGAGCGGCTCTTTCGCGAGCGCCAGCCAGTGGCCGGACAGGGCTTCCGCGGCGTCGTCGCCTTCCGCCACTAGAAGAATTACTCCGACGATGGACGAACGGTGATGGTGGTCCCGTTGGCTAGGCCGGCCACGCGTATAAGGTCACCGTCCGCTACAAGATAGCGTACATTTTTTTTAGGTTTTAGTTGAATGGATGAAATATCGTTCGTTTTATGTAAATTATTTCTAAACTTTAATAAATTCCATCATGTTTGCATGAAATTCTTTCGCACATTTAAATTTACTTTGAAATATATGCGGATATGATTGAATGGCCAGGTGCCATATCACTGTCCGCAGCCGCATCAGGATGTGTCCACGGCCAAATACCGTGCCCGTTTTACCGGTCCCATTGAAGATGTTCTTAGTTTTTTTTTTTGAATCTAAGATGTCTTCTATCTCAAGCTGATTTAGTTTCTTTTCTTCTTTTACAAGAGACAAAGTTAGGCCCAGTTCTAGAAATTAGTTTCGTCTGAGTGCATGTAGTACCTCTTGCAAGTTGCCTACATGTACGCAAGATCTTGGATCCATCGCTTTGTAACCGCAATCATGGTGTTTTCTCTCTTCATGGTTTGCCCAAAACAACATGTGTTGCACGAAGTAGAGGACCAGCGATCTCTGGACCTCCTGGGTCCTGGAGGTGGCCAACAATTATGCCATGCCATGCAAGTGTGCCAGCGTTTGAAACAATAATAAGGGGCCTCTGTATACCCATCGATCTTATTCGAGAACATTCTGTGATACGGTTTCGATGGTAAAATGTAGACATGTAGTCGTAACAAGGATGCTCCATCAACAGACGAATTAGTTTTCCTATGGTTCGTATCATCTCCTGATCGATTTGGTAAGATTTGAAATACTACAGGATACAACGAAGGCAGGGAGCAAGCAGACAGCGTGATGGATTGCAGGTACACCCAAATAAACGCCGGGTACACCCAACCCAATTATACGTCGAGTCTCCCTTGTCCAGAGTGCATGAATCAGACAAGATTGCAGGTCTCCGACAACAATTAAGCTCCGTCATGGGTAGATCGGCGCCCAGGCATACAAGCACGCGACACTCCAGTTGAAAAGTAAGAAAAAATACGCAGTAGCACAGTAGCTCTGGAAAAGGAAGCAGAAGAATGAAATGCATCATGACAATTTTTTGCCTACGGTACGGAACAAAATTCAGACCGCCTCATGTCAGCACGAGCTTGCTGTTAGTGATCACACACAGTTCCTGCAAGACGGAAAAGATAAGGCGTTCTCGTCCGAGACGAGAACAGAAGCGAACCCTAGTGGTCTGTCAAATGCCATCAGTGTAACGTCCTGTGTATAACAACCGACACACGAGCCTAACAGGACGTTGATCGGTCTCGTCCTGATCCGAACGCCGGACTGAGACCACGCCTTCCACCTTTTTGCCAGTGTAGGGATGAGGGCATGCAGCTAGCTAGCTGGGATCGAGTCTGGGACCCGAGTACCTGACGGATTATTATGAGCCCCTATCCTTTCCTTTGTCGCGCTAGTGGTCTTGTAGGCAGCGGCCGTGCCCTGTGACTTCTTTGTCACGTTGCATGCATCTACAGCAGCGTAGTTCCATCGACCGAGTGACTGTTGACAGGGCAAAGTTATACCATCAGTGAATAACAACTGCTGGCTTGGCTTGTCAAGCCTCAAGATAAGCTCTGCACACAGTAAACGTACCGCGATCGAACAATCAACCCAAGCCGTTGCAGAGAAGTGGAACAGAGAGCAACAAACACATGAAGAAGAACAAGACGAGGCATATATTACACACGAAGTGGGCGTGAGCGTGACAAAGAACGAACACAAGAATCTACCACCGGCTACATTTCACATTATCCCCCACACCGGTCCTTATTTATCATACAGTACAGACGCCGCCATCTTCCCTTTCTCCGGTCATCTTCCTCCGGCGATCGACGTATACACGGACGGTCCAACCCTAGCTTGCTGAGTGGACATGGGGATTACATGGAGCACTCGGCGGGGACGCCCTTTGCGACGCGCTTGGGGTCGGTGCAGTAGTTGTAGATCATGTAGTTGCTCTGCACCCACCGCATCCGCTGCTGCCGAGTCAGGTCCAGCTCCTGGTTGTACCACTCGCCCGCCGCGCCGGTGCCGGGGGCAACCTCCGTGCCCACGTTGGAGCCGCAGTGCGGCTTGCCGCCCGCGGTCACCACGCACGCGTCGGCCTTGAATCCGCGGTACGAGGCGGAGAACGGCGCGTGGGACCAGTCCGTCTTGACGCGGCCGCCCTGCGTGGCCCAGTCGTCGGCGTTCCAGAGGCTGGAGTAGAGGCGCATCGGCTGGTTCTTGGGGAAGGCGATCCCCTTGCCCTCCAGGTTCTTGAAGTCCCTGATCGGCATGTCGTCCACCATGAAGCTGCATTATTTCGAACAGTATCAGTACATCTGCTGAATAGATAGATGGCCGGCGTTCTTGAAGGTGAAAAGGTTGGCGATCAACAGCTTATTACATGATGTGCTTGGGGTTCCAGAGGATGGAGTAGGTGTGGAAGTCGTTGGTGGGATCGAACCAGAGGCGGAACTGCTGCTCCCGCTGGCCCTGCCCCTGCGTGAACACGTTGGTGTGCAGCGTGTACGGCTCGCCGGTGACGTTGCCCAGGAACTCGAAGTCGATCTCGTCGTGTGTCGGCCCCTGCGACGACAGCTGCACATTCACACACACCAAGCCGATCGATTTTTGTTAGGCACGCACATGAACCAAGCAAACCGAGAAGCAGATGATGTCGGGTTAATTACGTAGTATGCGGTGACGGTGCCGGCGGAGTTGCCGGGGACGAGCTTGAGCTGCATGTCGATCTTGCCGTAGAGGTACTCGTGCTTGGACTGGAACCCGGAGCCGGAGACCTTGTCCAGCCCCAGCGTGAGGAGCTGGCCGTTGTTGAGGATCTTGCCGCGCCCGTCACCCCACGTGACGTCGAACTCCTTGTCGAAGCTCGCCGCCGCCAGGGCGCAAGAGGCGAGCAGGATCGCCAGCGCCGAAACCGCCATGCGAGCCATGCGTTTCGTGCTCCCAAAAGCACGCTCACTCAACTAGGCACTAGCTAGCTAGAAGAAGGTTGACGAGGAGAAAGCCTGTGTTTGTGTGAGTGGAACTAGCAGGGCGTGAGGGGTTTATATAGGGGTTTGGAGATGAGCGTGGCGTGCCTGAAGCCTGATGGATGGTTCTGCGAACTTTGCCAGCCAGCCCGGTCAGTGTAATGCGTGTGAGTTGGCGCCAGACGAGAGGAGACAGGCTCTGTACGTAGCTTGTGATGGACAATGAGAGGGTTGGCACGGCGATGCCACAGGCAGACAGGCTCGCGTACGTACATACAGTAGCACATTAAAACCGATCGAGACGTGCAGCAGATTTCTGGATGAGCAATGCTACACGCACGGGCGTTATGCTTACGGGGTTTACGGGGCTGCTTAGTTGGGCTAATTTAATTGGAGGAAATCAGCATGAGGGGCCCACACCCCCCTGAAAATCAGGGAGGGTGAAGATTAGTTTATGAAAGGGGTCTGTAAAAACCCCGTAAAGCTCCGTGAGTATAGAATTTTCGTTTCTGGATGCAACGGCTCCTAATCTGTAGCCATGGCCCTGTGTTTTGCAGGCAAGTGTCACTAGACAGAGAGAAAGCAGGGAGGACCGAAAGATGATCAGCTTTTTCTTCTTGCTCCGGTATGTCAAGAACTGTGGACGTGTTGGTTCTGTTTCCGGACTGTCCCAAGATGAGATTCTACGGTTATTGAACAAAAATAGATGCGATTCTACGGGATCATCGCACTGGTATGCTACCAGCACTCATTCGTGTTGACACCGGGGGTTTCATTCCTCATGCACTTCCACCACTTTTGCATAATACTTCCTCCGGTCTTTTTTACTCCGCACATTAGCTTTGTTGAAGTAAAAGTTTGCTAAATTTGACCAAATTTATATTAGAAAATATTAACATCTATAACATCTAATAAATATAATATAAAAATATATTCCGAGATGGATCTAATAATAAATGTGTTGTTATGTGAATGTTAATAATTTTTTGTACAAACTTGATCAAAGTTGAATGAGATTGACTTCAGACAAAACTAATATGCAGAGTATAAGTCTTTTGTTCTTTTTATTTGGCTTGTTGATTATGAGTAGTTGACTGGTCCTCCTCCAGCCGGCGCCGCCGCCGATCCACCCCACCTCTGATGGCCTTTGGGCCATGGAGGTGCGGAGGATCTCCTCAACACCTCCGCCGGCGGGATGGACCCCGTTCTCGTTTTTGGTAGGTTATAATTGTCTTGGTTGGAGTTGTGTGGCGGTGGTGATGTCCCTCGATAGAAATAATGTCTCCCACGTCTTATCCCCGCCCCGATGGTGTGAATAGCGTCGGAGGAGGATGTGTGGAGGTGCGTCTCCGTCGGATCTCACGGGATTCGATCAGTGTTGGTCTTCAGTGGATCTATTTGTATCCAGTTCGTCTTCGTTCGTGTGGTTACAGGTTTGATCTTTCTGATGTACAACTGTCTTCAACGGTGATGGTTGTTGCTCTGGTGTGCTGGTCCTTTGGGGCCTTAACCCGATGACTTCTCGCCTGTCTACTACAATAAGATTTGTTTGGCTCCGGTGAGGGAGGAGCGATGATGGCGACGCGCCTTCCACTTGCTTCAGTGCTGGTAATCGTCGCTAGGTGCTCCATGGACCTGATTGTAATTTTTATTACCTCTTGTATTCTTTATATTGCCATGATTGATGAATAAACTGGAAATTTCCTTTGCAAAAAAAAAACTTGTTTTTCACAATTTATTATGTACTCCACGTTATGTTTAGTACTAGGTGGAGCAGGATTGTGGACAGAATTATCTACTGCGTCCACCTGAAAGTGTCTGTCTGTATTCGAACTTATTATTATTTTTAGATGCATATTTTTATTAATTTTTGTAAACATAATACAAAGGTTTCAAAAGTAGAAAAAAGATATACAAAAGAAGGAGAAAACCTAACAAGGCGAAAGAAAAGAATAAAAGAACGATGCGACATCAACAATAAGGAAATTGAATACAGGGGTTAGGCAAAGGCCTGAACCCAGCCCTCCATGTTGTGGTATGCTTTCCTCTTTGCTCTGTGAACCAACCACTTGAGCTCTTCCTTGAATCTCTTTCTGCAACTATAAAGGCTTGGAACAATTCGTTTAAAGATCCAGTCATTGCGTGTATTCCAAATGGCCCAAGAAGCTAGAATGATTATCTCTAGCGCAAAGGGCAATCCCAGCTCAGCCTTAAGTGAATCGATATCTGCCTGTAAGCCTTGATGAAGTGAAGACCAATTGGGCAAAAGGACAATGGAAGAATCGATGGTCCCTTGTCTCCAGCGCATCCCTGTTACACAAGATACAAGTATTTTTATGAAAAAATTCTTACGCTGGAGCATACCTCTTGTGTTTAGTCTGTTATTAGCCAGAAGCCAGAAGAAGATCTTGTGCTTTAACTGACAGCAAGTTCGCCAAATCCATTTGATTGCTGGTAAAACTGTACAACTAATCTATCCACCAGTCGACTGACCTTTTGCATCAAATCCGCACGACTCGATAGCCGTCCGATCCGGATCCAACGGCGTGCGTCGCCCCTGGTGCGTGCAGCGCGGGTGGCGGTAGCCGTTACCGTCGCTGTGTGTCGCTGACTGGTGGGTCCGCTGGAACCGCCCATATCGCCCAATGCCACGATCCCCACTCGCCCCGTCTCGCCGTTCGCCCCGCACTACTTCTTCTTCCTCTGCATCGGGCCTGTCCATTCGAATCTCCTCTCGCTCCCCTCCCCCTCGTGCGCGACGATTGCTGCTGGCGGCGCGTTCCGGTTCGCGGCGGTCGGCGTCTGAATCCGCGGTGAGGAACGCATTCCCCGCCCCTGTTTTCCTTCCTCTGTTTGCTTCCCCGCTCTGGTCCGCCATTGATTTAGGTTGGAGCCGTCGAATCTGGTAGACTATCGTTCCCATTAGGGTAGATTAAGGCCGGCTTCTAATTTCTGAGTCGACGTTGAGCAGCGCATTCCCCATTCCCCCACCCATCCACCCGCCCCGCTCTGTATTTACTGTTGCTCCGCCTCCATGCTTCGCAGTTTATGTTTGGTGCTCGTACTCTTTGATTTTGAAAATGGTTCGGACATCTGGTTTAATTTTGTGGTAATCGTGGGTGTGGATAGGTCTTAGTGGTGGTAAGTGTGGTTGGTTCTAATAGGGATTTCCTTATGTTGTTACTGTTGTTGATGTGGTTGTTTAGGACATCCAATATTGTTTGGTGTTTATGGATTTCAAGTTGTGCATCAGTGGATGAGGATTTAAAAAGCAACCATAAGTTTTTTCACATAATGTTGTTTTATGTTGGTTTTGTTTGTTAGATGCGGTTTGTTCACTGATTAGGCTTGTTTACAATGCTTGATTTGCTTGTTATGTCTTGTTTTGTTCAATTATCATGATGTCTATATTGAACTTACCAACTATATTTCACTCAAATTACCAGATGCCTTAAACTCTGTTATTTATCAGTGTTGTCTTGTTTTATGCTTGAATTATCATGGTGATTGTTTTACACTTACCGTAGTTACCATAAGTTTTTTCTAGACTAACTATATGCAGCACAACGCTTATTTCTTATTCATTTTGTTTTGGTTGGGTTATTAATGAGCATGTGTGTATGCTATTTCTTATCATTGATAATTTGGTTGTAATTTACCAATTGCATTGTGCCTCAGTTATCAGTCTCACATGCTTTTTATATACCTGTGCTATCTGTTTTACTTTTTTTAGGATATGCGACCAATTGCAGTTTGCTCGTTGCCTTTTATCAGCTGTATTATTGCTTTGTCAAACACCGGTTTTATAAACAATGTATTTCTTTATTTCATACGTGTCAGGGAGACAATGTCGAGGAAGCGTAAAGGAGATGGTGATGGAATCGATGATGTTCCTTTGAAAAAGGCGAAACGCCCTCCTCCGCGGAACAGAGCCTCACCCAGTTCGCTCCTTCTAGCATGCAAGGACATGAATGATGACAGGAAGGGCGCCATTGATGATATGCATTTATCTAGCCTCCGGAATATCCAATGTGACCATCTATTCAATAATCTCAGTGTGTGGCTTGCTGATCTCTACGACCCCAGTTCGCGTGAGGTGGTTGTACCAGGCCGAGGCAGGCTTCCGGTCAATGAGGAATACGTGCATCGTGTTATGGGCGTGCCGCGTGGAGGGAATGATGTCCCTTACAACCTCCCATCTGAAGCTGATATTGAGTTAGGGCTTGAGTTGTTTGGTGAGCTCGGATATGCCCCTAAAATGACTGATCTTGTTGATCTCATAAAGGGTTCTGAAAATTCTGATGACACTTTCAAGCGTATGTGGCTTCTGCTTGCGGGGAATACAGTCATTGCCCCGACCACCTCCAACAAAGTTAGCCCCCGTTGGTATGCTGTGCTGGTAAGTTTTTTTGTAAATATGTCATTTTCTTTCTTGTGTGCCTGATAACTTTACTATATGTCAGTGTGATAACTTCCATATTTTTTTGTGGTGCATTCAGTGAACTTGAGTTTCTTGGTATTTTTTATATTGCAGCGTGACATCAATAGTGTTAAACATCTCAATTGGTCCAAATTTATTGCTGACGAACTGCACAAGGCGCTATTGAAACGCAAGCCTACCAGGGGTTGCCTTCTTTTCTACAATGTAAGTGACGATGCTTTCTTCTTTACCTTTTCTCTTTTGTCATTTGTCATTTTATTTGTCATTTTATTTGTCATTTTGTTGCTGTTTTTTGTAAGTGTTTACCATGGCGCTTGTGTTTTTCTTATCAGCTATTGTACATTCATGCGATTGATCTCTCTGGACTTGGCATCGAACTGCCTGATGGTCCTTTTCCCATCAATGTATGGACAAAGAAGCTGATAACTCTTGTCCTCAACAAGGATGTTCAGGCTGACAAAGTTTCGTTCGGGAAACTACCGGTAATTTATATCTATGTTTTTCAGTTCACAGTCTGCTTTGCAACTGCATTTTATTTTCATTGTTTTTTTGTTGTTACTTATCTGTGATGGCTACATTTTTTTCCAGTTGAAGCCTGAGTTTGGCATGAATTTCTGTCTGTTTGGTTGTCTGGAAGGTCTTGATAAGTTTATGCGTGTTCATACTGCCCCAAGCTGCAGTGAAGAGGTGAGCACGTAACCTAGTTTCTTATTTTTTTTGCCATTTTATGTTATTTCATTGGCTGATAAATTATTTTTTGCACCCATTGTGGTTACCCTGTTTTGATGCCAACAAGTCACTCTTTTACTACTCTGGATGATTTCCACTGTGGCATATCCTCTATGTAAAATAATAATTATGATGCAACCATGTGATAATTATTAGTGCAATGCCTTGATAACTTTGTAGCATTCATGTGATAACTTGATATCATCAACCATGTGATAATTATTAGTGCAATGCCTTGATAACTTTGTATCATTCATGTGATAACTTGATATCATGATAACTTTTTGGTTACATTTATTTATGATTATTGTAGCACTCCTGTGATAACTTGATATTCATGATAACTTTTGTTGCATTATGGTGATAACTTACTAGTTATTTCCATTCTTTTTTCATTTTTTTATGTTGAACAGAAATTTGCCAAATCAACTCAGATAGTCGCTCGATTCACGTCCGCCATGGCTGGCATCCTAGGCAATCTTGTGGAATCATTCACCGCTTTAGATGATGAGGGCCATGCACATGCATCCCGTCAGCTAGATGCTGGATTGAATGTTATCTCCTCTGCCGCCCGTACAACGTCAAGGACTACGCGATCATCGCAAGGCAGGCGGACAGAAAGTGCTGGAAAGAATGTGGCTGAAGATTCTGACAGCGATGACGAGTATCACGGAGGCGATCATTCTGATTCTGACGCTGACTCCGATGATGATGATGATGATGACTATCGAGTTGTTCGTCGTCGCCCTAAAGATCCTTTTGTTGCTTCAGGCAGTGGTACCATGGATGTAGACATGGGCAGTGGTCCAGTTGATGATGAGACCACACATCTTGATGGTGGAACTGTCAAAGCCCATGATGGCACAGTACCAAATTTCGAAGACACCCCTGTCCGCCCTTCCGATGATAACCTCGTTGAGTCTCGGATCTTACTCACTGGGACATCTCATGCAGCATCCGTTGAATCAGGTGATGGAGGGCTTAGCCAGCAAGGTCTGACAGACACGCAAGCTGAGGCGGCCACTGACTCTTTTGTCAAGCGGTGCGGTGCTCAGCTTTTGAAAAAGTTGGCTTACCAAAGGCACAAGAAGCTGAGGCTACCATCACCCCCCCCCCCCCCGTTCAGCTTCACCAACTATGCCATCACCCCCCCGTCCAACTTCACCAGTTGTGCCTGCCAGCCCATCGCAAAGGCCATCTTCACCAATTGAACTGTCAGCATCTGAGATTCATGAAGCTGTGAAGAAAGTTGTGGTCCAGGAGCTTGGTATACCTGTGGCTGAAAAGGGAACCGGTTCATCCGTCCCACTGTCCACCTTGCGGAAGGAGGCCCCACGCAGGTGAATTAATATTTTCCAATGTCCTTCTTATCAATCATGTGTCTGAAACAACATGTTAAATATAGTTGTTTGAGTAAGGTAGTTTGGGTAATTTCATGCTGTTGATCAACTTGCTCATTTTTTCATCTGCAGGCCCCCCGGCAAACAATCTGTTGCTGCTAAGGATCCAGGGATTGCACGAGTGAAAAGGTATTCAATTTGTTACTTCCGTTTATGTTCAGCAGTTATTTGTTCTTGTTATCTGATAACTCATGTTGATGAACATTGATAACTCAACTTTTGCCTCCCTGGTAATTTAGAGTTACCAATCTTGATAGTTGCATGTGCTTGTAACATTTGGTCATTTTTTCATTCAGTGCACCTATGAAACAAGATGCTGCTGCTAAGGGTTCTCCAAGTGTATCAGGAAAAGGTGTTCACATACCTATCTAGTTCGCATTTATTCAAACATAATTGTTGGTTTTTTTGTTCATATGATTTGATAACTTTATATTTCAAGTCCTTGATAACTTTGTAATTTTTTCCCTGGGATGCTACTTATACTTGAAGTATGTGACATCCTTTTTTGATTGAAGCATGTGGTAACTCAGGTTTAACAACATCTGTAATCTCACTACTACCCTTGTGTATTGATTTTTTCAGTCGTTCAAAAGATAGAAGTGCTGTGAAAAAGGTGAAATTCGCCAAGACCAGATCCTCTCCACGACTAAGGGCAACATTGTCGCAGACAACGTCATCGGAGACAACAGAAGTTATCCATCTTGATGAATCTCCCGTGGCGACATCTTCGTCTGAAAAAGCAGCAGCATCTAGCGAGGGTGCATCTGATGCTGTTGCGGCGACATCGGCTGGTGTTTCTGATGACGCTGTTTTTCAGCTAGCTGCAGCGGCAACTGTTACTGCTGCTGTTGAGGATATCGCCAGCGTGGCTGTAGCTATTGAATGTGAAAATGAAGTCGTCCCGAATGTAGTGCATGATGGAAGTGAAGGTAGTTCTGTTCGCCATCACATTTGTTTTTTGTTTCTTGTATTTTTATGATGTTTTTTGTTGACGATGTGTTTACTCTTTTTCCGCTTGTAGCTGGGAAAGTTGTGAGAAGTACTAGAGACAAGATGCCTACTGATACGGCTACAGCTGGGGGTGAAAAGAATGATGCTGATAATCCTGTTGTCACAGGTTGGTAACTTAATTTTCTTATGTTGACAACTTGTCTGTCCAATCCATGATAACTCAATATATTGTTTCTGGCACCAACAAATACAATGTCATCTACATGTTTTCCTGATGCCTTTTTCCTTATTTGTGTGTTACTTGTGATGTTTTGAAGCAGTAGCTGACCCTGCATTGGAGTTGAGCACCCCTGGAGCTGGAGACTATGATGGTAATTTTACGCCACCCAGCTGCTCTCTTGGGCTGGATGCCATCTTTGGTGCGAGTCCACAAGTGCCACCATCTACTGAAGCAAGTGCAACGACTCAAGCTGTACCAACATTGGCTCAAGTACCACCTGCAGCACCAGAAGCACCTGCGCCGGCGCCATCTCCTCAAGTACCACCTGCAGCACCAGAAGCACCTGCGGCGGCGCCATCTGCTCAAGTACCACCTGCAGCACCAGAAGCACCTGCGGCGGCGCCATCTGCTCAAGTACCACATGCAGCACCAGCTACTGGCCCTGACGCCGTTCTAGGGCTCGCTGCTCCTGTTGATGCTGACCCGAATGGCATGGCATTGATGAAAGTTACCAAGGCTCAACCGGTTGCTTGGGCTCCGCCACCCAACAACTCTGGTAAGTGAAGACCTTGTGTCTTCGCTTTTATGCCACGAGGGTGATGTATTGAGATATGTCGGTGTTCATCGTATTGTTTTTGTGCCTTGGTGTGCCTTGGTGTGCTGCTTTTTATTTATGTGTTTGGAACTTTTCTATCATTCCGTGTGTATGGATGAATGTAATACTACTTCTATGCTTTGTGTGATGTAAATGAACATATGTGCTTTCAGTACCCGTAATATATATTTCTGTTGTGTCCGCTACAATATTTTGTATGATGTTAGCATAGACGATAAGTCCATCCTCCTCCCCCCATGGTAACTTTGTCAGTTTTGAAAGCCGATGTCATCCGTTACTGACTTTTAGTAAGCGCGTGATACGTACATCTCCTATCATTGCCTAATTATTTTCCTTAACTCATTGTTATGCTTACAAAACAATACTTCACTCGTAGTTATTCATCTGAACTTTTTTATTATTCCTTCAGTTTTTTATAATCACCCTGATAACTCCATATGACATAACTTGGTAACTCAAATGTTCAAATCCTGTCAATTTATGATCCATTGACACCATAACCCCAGCCATTTGCATTCTTTACCAATTCTGGGCCATACAATTCTTTTTGGTCTTCTTTTGTAACATGTTATGATGATTAGTTTATATCACAGCTGCTCCTCGTTATGCACCAGTGTTATCTAATTTGACCCTTAAAAGGCCCATACATGTGTGCTGGTAATCCACATTTACTTTACCTGGTATCTTCCATATCCTGTTCCTGATAACTTCTTGTATGTTGTCTCAATTTTTAATACCTGATTTTGTTTTTTTTTTGCAACAATTTATGTTGTTTATCACTACTGTTCATGTCCTCATCGCTCTTTTTTTATTTTAAGTAACACCGGAAGCTGATCGTGTGCAAGTGTATGATGTTGAGATTGACGATGATGAGGTTGTCATGTGGTGGGAAGAATTTGAACATGGCAATCCAGCATTAAAAGGGAAATCTAATGTTCAAATAGGTGATTTTTTTTTCTGCTCCATGAACATTGCAACCCTTGCACAAACCACTTTGTTTTTCAATTATGGCCTAGCACTTGATAATCAAAACATGTGGCAGTTGATATGTTTTGTCCCATCACTTGATAATTCTCTCTCCCATCTGATGATAATTCATTGTTTTCCCTTTTTTCTGTTTCTACCAGACAACCCCCAAAGTCCAACATTTGTGACACCAGAGTTACCACCTCGCACAGAGCATTTAGTACGCAGTTCAACACCTAAATCCTTTATTCGGAAAGTTCGGGTCACCCACCCGTCCAAATACCTGCTCCCGCCTTTTGCAACCCTCGCACCGAGCGAGGAGGAAGAGTATGTTTACAACGAAGTTATCAAGCATACTACTGATTCTAACTCTAAGATTAAAGAGTATGTTTCCATCCTTTTTTTCACCTTTCTTAACACAAATCATTATTTTGTGTGCCTTTTTTGAAATGTATTTTTAAATCTTTTTTTTGTTTTTTGTTTTTTGTAGTGTTAGGGTCATCGACATCGATGGTAGGTGGGTCACCCTTGGTGAGCTTGCCATTGTGTGAAGGGAGTTGGGCAACTATCAACCAGCATTGCCGAGTTACATGTTCGCATTCTCCAGTATAAGGAAACGCCAAACATGCTCATATTCCCTTGGGTGCTCTCTATGTATCTGTTGTTAGGAGACTTCAAATGCAAGTGTTTACTAAAGTATTTTCGACGGGACAAGTTTTACATTCTTAGTCACCAGGATCAGGTATGTTATGTTTGCTGGATCTGGTAACTGTGCAGTTAGTGTCTTGGTAACTTCTTGTTATCATCATGTAACTTCCTGTTATTTGCGGATATTGTGTGTTCTTCATGTCATGATAAACTGTTTCATGCACACTGGTAACTTTTGACCTTTCTGCCCTGATAACTTCTTTTTTCTAGTTGCCTCCCATGTGAATTTCATGACCATTTGTTATCTTTGTAATTTTGTTTCTTTTCCAACTACTTTTATGCTTACTGCCTTTGAAATTTTTGCAGCTGCTATTCCCTGCTCTACAAAAATTGGGCCGCGGTCCAGATAACGGGCATTGGTATGTGTTGTCACTAAATCTTAGGGCGAAGCGGTTTGAAGTTCTAGATTCATTGCGTGACCAAGATAGTCCTTCTCTTCTCGAGCATGCGACAAGATACATGAACACAATAAAGAAGGCCTGGTTGATAAATTACAAGGACTCGCATAAGCAGATCAAGGACTATGAACTTGTGTACATTAATGTGTTGAAACAGGATAATGGGTTAGTTGTGGATTATTCACTCTTTTTTTAACATCCCACTACATGTTTCTCATCCCTGTTTATTGACCCAGTCCGAAACTCCAATTAAACTGATGTTGTGTTGTTTTTTTCATCACAAATGTTTCAGCATTGATTGTGGATTTTTTGCCTGCATGTTCCTCGAGGTGTGGGATGGCAAAAATGTTCCAGCCTTAACTCATGAACAAATTCCAGCTCTCCGGAAAATTATGACATTGAGGTGGTTAGATCATTATCAAAACAAATGCAAACAGTGGCGCTATCATCTGTTCGGCAGCGGTTGTTGAGGTGATATTTTTTTTACTACCGTGTGATAACTTCTACCAAACTGGGATGAGAACTTTTTTATATGAATCTGTCATGACAATGCCATGGAGAAAAGTGTTGACATGCTGTTTTACTATAGTATACACAGTCCAAAGTCACTTACTATACGATATAATTCGCTACTGTGATTATAATTTGTTCATAAGCAATTTTTAGAAGTGCAAGCAGGACTAATTTTTTGTTCATAAGTAATACAATGCAGTGCCGGTAGCCTTCAAAAAATGTAGATATACAAATATTGGCTTTTACAAATCCTTGTCAATTTCATCATACATTGCTGGTAACTGGCATAATAATGTACTGATAGCTTGGTTAAGATATAAAAATTTTGGATTTACAAATCCATGTCAATCCCATCAAACATTTGCTGGTAACTGGCATAACAGGGTACTGATAGCTTGCTTAAATTATAGAGATACACTTGTTTGCATTACAAAGCCATGATAAAATCTACGATACAATGATGATAACTGTAATGTTATGGGGCTTGTAGCTTGCACATAATGGTCCATGAAAAAAATGCAGCCACCATCTTCCATTTTAATAGCACCTTCTTCATTTATCTTGCTAGGGGAGATTTGCACGTGCGTTTGTCATGTTCCAGACTCCCGCACACACCACATTTCCTTTTTGTCTTTGGTTTTGCAATCTCAAAACCTGATTGCTTTCTTTTTGACTTTGGCCGCCCCTTTGTTATGGTCTTGGGAGGGTCTAGTATCAACTTTGTGTTTGAGGACGGAGCTGCATCAGGATGTGGGGGTTGGATGACAAAAGCGTGATTATTTTTGCTAGCATGTATCGTCACCTGCACACTTTCTTGCTGTGTGGCAGGGTTACCATGTCGCTGCACATGAGTAGCACTTTCTTGTTGTGTGGCGGTGTTCTCCTGTCGATTCACATTAGTTGCACTTGTTTGCTGTGTGGCTGGGTTCTCCGGATGTCCTGCATCGGGGGCGTTTTGGTGATGTGTGACAGGGTTGTCTTCATTCATCCGCCCCACTGGTATCGAGCAGGGATCCGGCTGTCCTTGAAACAATCCTTTTGCTTCTTCCTTTTCCTTTCTTGCTTTTTTAAGTTGATTGTTCTTCAGTATTTCAAGCTCCTCCTTGAAATTATACAGGTGTTTTCTTGCCAATCTTGTCCCGTCATCTGTTAGGCAAGCGCCTTTGGCCGATGCCTTAAATTCTTTAAGAATTGACGTGTATCGCATGATGCTTTTCCCCTCCTCTGGCATCGACTTCTTAACTGTCGGCTGTTCAAAATCAGGTTGAATAAGATCCTCTTCTGGATCCCAGGTCCACCTCTTTAGGATGTACTTTTCAGGTATCTCGTATACCCCAATTTGGTCCATAACTCGTAGTACGTGCGCACACAGTAGCCCGTCACGATCAAACTTGCAGCAACAACACGAGTATGTCTCTTCAACCATGTTTGCTTGCACATGGTAGTCCCTGTCTCCATATTTTGGTATTATCCCCTGCACTGAGCTGACCTTGAAAGTACCATCATCCAATGCGTCGCATCTGTATGCTGATTTCACCTTCATCTCCACCTGGAACTTGCAAAACAAGTTATGTGTGTATAGCCCCCGCACCTGCATCTCCAGCGGGTTCATCAAGTACATTTCGGTTTCTTTGTACACTGTTTCCAACTGCTCTTTTGACACGCTAGCCATCACCTTATCCTGTATCGCACTGTACTGTTGTGCGAATTCGACCAGTGAGTTGTTTGGGTTGACATACTTCTTGAGCATAGAGTTAAATCCCTCGCTTCTTGCCGTGGTCTGCAAGAACGGGAAAAAATCATGCATATAGTATACCGGGACCCAACACTTCCTGTTCTCCCACAGCCATTGGAAATGCTCGTTATCAGTCTGGCCATACGCTTCCATCATCACCCACCACTTGTGCTCATACTCCTCAACTGCATTCATAATGTAAACATGGTAACATCAAGTATTGAAGGATGGTAACATCTGTTCAAACATATGTGGTAACTAGGAACACCACTGCTGTTGATAATTCTGTCACACACACATGGTTACTTCAGTTGAAGCATCATGGTAAGTACTTTGCACGCAGGATAAGTTTTTTTCCCAGAGCGAATATCACTCTGTGTGTGTAGTACAAGCAACATTTTTAACTAGCAACACAAAGATACTCATATCAATCAGCACTAGTTGGTGATTGAAAAGTTTTGTTGTAACTAGTGGGGTGAACAACTGAAATGTGTACATCAAACATGGTCATTATAGGGGTAGTACAGAAAGCAACTAATGTAGGTAATTTTGTTATAATCCTCTGGTAACTTGTCACTTTGTTAGATGGTAACTGATGTTATCATGCATCTAAATCCATTTTCTATGTGCCCATTTTCCTGTGTTTTAAGCTAGTGAGGTGTGGGAAGTAAAATACCAGTCAGGCTGTTGTCAACACAATCCTTGAATGCATTGTTTAGTGGTTCATTGTCAGCCATCAGCTTCCCAATCTTCTCCTGTGCTTTTGTCATTATATGCCAGCGGCAATTCCTGTGTACTATCCCGATGAACACCTCATCAATAGCATTCCTCATTGCAAAATCTTGATCTGTTATTATGTTCTTTAGCGCAATTCCATCCATTGCATGCAAGAATGCATTAAACAGCCACACAAAGTTACCAGATAGTTCGTTTCGAACAAACCCACAACCAGATTGGATCGACTGTCCATGGTTATTAATGCCAATGAAGGGTGCACATGGCATTTTGTACATGTTTGTCATGTATGTTGTGTCAAATGAGATGACATCATTGTATCTAGCATATGCCCTACGCGACGCACCATCTATCCAGAATAAATTCTCCACTCTGTCCTCATCATCAAGCTTTATTCTCCAATAGAAATCTGGATCTTGTGCCTTCATATCTTGGAAGTACGAGATTGTGCTCCCCACATAAGCATGACGGTACTCCATCCGGAATTTAGCTCGCTGGTTTGCGATGTCCTTTGTTGTGTATGGTACATCTTTAGGATTCCCATAGAACCATTTCATTAGTTGCATCTGTCTTGATGTCTCTATGTTGCATCCGTGCAATATCTTCAAGAAGTCCTGCTCATCTTTTGGAATGTTCCTATGTGTTGATAGGAACTTTGTCAAGGACGGCTTTTTTATTAGAGGGTGGCTGTGGTCATCGTTGAAGCGTTTGACTCTCCACCACGCATCTGTGTGGGTGATGTAAAGGTGGGCCGGACATCCCGACCTCACAACCTTCCCTCTTTTCCTCTTCTTCACGATGCCTTTTGGGTCCTGCACATCCTCTGTCTCCTCCTTGTTTGTTTTTGGCTTGCCGTATTTCCCAACCAAGAGGACTCTGCTTATAGTATTGTCTTTGATTGTTTTTCTGTATTCCAGTCTCATTCCAAACCCATGTCTCAGTGCATATTGCCTGTAGTGTTCATAAGCTTCCTCAAAAGTATCAAACTTCATCGTTTCATCAGGAGGTTTTGGTGTGGAGTATGCCTCGGTATTTTTGTCTCCCTGTTCAGCATTTTCTCCCCCTGTTTCTGGACTCGCTGGCTCGCTGACTGAATGATCAAAGAAGCTTTCTCTCCCCCCTATGCTGCTAGTAGTCGGTTCTTTGCTTGTCTCTCGAACCATCGGGTTGCTTCTAGAAGTAGCACCTGTAATGTTTTTGAAAGTTGTTATTTTGTGATATATTTCCTGCATGCCAATACTAGTGGTAACTTGTACTCCAGTTGCTTGGTAAAGTTTGCATGCATTAAGATGTTTTTTGTAGCTGTAAAGTGAAAGCATGTGATTCCAATTTGTAATACAGATTGCATGATAATTCATATGCAGTAAGTGTGGTAACTGTACCTAAATTCATGGTAACCAGTGAAAGCATGTAATTCCAATTTTGCAATACAGATTGCATGATAATTTGTATGCAGTAAGTGTGGTAACTGTACCTAAATTCATGGTAACCTAGGGTGGTAGTTGCAATTCAAGTTCGACGGTAACAAGTGTGTGTACAAAAATATGGTAGCATGGTAAATGTTTTACCTTCATCTGTTTTGGCAGAACCAAAGCTTGCCGCGTGTGCATATTCACACTGTTGGTTTGTCCCCACACCACTCATCGTGACATCCACATTACCCCCGTTGTCATGCGCCATTTTTCTTGTGTTGCAGCACCTGCTAGCACACATGATTGCACCCATTAATTTTCCACAATTACAAGCAATCTTGATTATTTTTTCACAATAACTATATTTTTTTCCTTTTACTGCACTGATTACTTCTTTTTTATAACAGGTATCGTTTTGGCAGTAACTAGCATATGGGAGTATGACATCGACAGTTTCTATCAACCTCATTTCATGAACTTCATTTTTTATCAAAAAAGAATGGTGGCAACAATGTAAATCAACACATGGTATTCTTGTAGTGTTTTTAGCACCTTTGGTTCTCAGTCTTCCTGGTAATTTGTAATGAATTAGCATGATAACTTGTTCTGACATGGGTGTGTTCAATATATAAAGGAAGAAAAGGATGTTTTTTAATGTTCAATAAGCCTTACAGGATGCTGATTACTAAATGCATACACTCTGGTAATCTATTTTCAATCGAGATGGTATGTCAGTTTTAATGAGAAAATTCATACATGTTTTTTCTAACTTGCCTGTAAAAGATGAAATTTAGTCAACTTTTTTGTTGGTAACCTGACTGAATTTGAGTGGTAACTCAATTTTCAACAGAGGAATTACACACATGTACTAAAAGTACTACCTTTTTTGCATGCTTGAAAAGATGAAATTCATACATGTTCTTATTGTTTTTCCCCCATGCTGTTTCCCCTTGATTTTTATTGGTATGAGATGCAAATGCAGCATGTGCATAGAGGTTGAATCACTTACCTCCTTTCTTTTTTGCCTGATTATGACGAAATTTGGGCGAATTGATGATAACCCATGTGATGTTCTTGTGGTAAACCGGGGTCTCCCTCAAATCCTTGTGATTTTGGTGGTGTTTTTTCGTGGTTTTCTCTTTTTTTTGGTGGATCAGATCTGGGGCCGAGGTTGCCGGCGATGGAGGCGCGTCGGGGAGAGAGGGGAGAACTGATCGGGGCAGGTGGTTGTTTCTTGCGATGGAGGTAAGAAACTAGGTTTGGGGTTGGTAAGTCACGTGCAGGAGGGGGAGGTGGGCCAAATGGGCTGTGTTAATTTGCCTTGGGCCTCGATGCGTTGCGCGGGGAGGGACGCAGGAGGGGGAAGGTCGGCCTCGCGAGAGAGGGTTTGTGCGGAGGGTGGAGTTGCCGAATTGGGTCACGCGCGGGGAGGGCGATCGTGCGGATCTGTCGCTAACCACCAGTCGGCTGGTGGTTAGTCGCGTCCAAAACTGTATGCTCGCCCATTAACACTCAAACTTATCTGTTGTTGCCATGAAGAGTAAAATCCAAGCAAAATGAAGAAGTTTTTTTCTTAGCAAGTATTGCTTATTTTTTTACCTATGTGCATATTTATGTGACCGAAAAAATTATCTACAAAATCCAGTGCTCCAAAAATGCTTTCAAAACAATCTTTTTGAGCATCAATTCTTTCCCCATAGCATTATGAATGAAATTTCCTCACAAAATGTTTCACATGGGTGAATCACTCAACAATGGGTGTTGACAAAGAAAGAAAAGAAGTTCCATTTTTTTTAACATTATACTGTACTGTTTAGTGGAGTGCATCTACAAGAACAGAAAATCCATGTCTATCATCAACAATCACCTCAATAAGGAGAGGATTTGTGACACGCGGGTCTCACAGTACACAGTCTCTCAGACGTGCTTCTATTTTGAACCCTGATAAGTGACACACGTGTGACACGAAACAATTCTGTCCTGACTTTTTTGGTTGAAACTTTAGTTACTCGAGGATGGCAATTTCAGTTGTGAAGCATGACAACTTTCTGTTTGGATGTCAAGTTTTAGTTTTCTGTAGTTTTTTATGGCTATTTTAGTTGTAAAAACATCATGACGGTGTTACTTCGTGCCACACGTGAGGCACTTATCATTTGAGTTTATGTTTGGCTTTCGATTTCCAAACTTTTATATCTTTTGAATGAAAAGTCTAAATTAAGTTTCATTTCCATATTTGTGTTTCTCGTGGCGAGGACTTGAAATAAGATTCATTTTGTATACGTTTGATGAATTCTGATAATAAATGTTAAGTTTCAACTCTTGAAAACAACAAAGTCATGATTTTTTTTACGATAGACAAAAAATATCTTAAAATCTTATCTATGAAACTTGGTATAAGCGAGTCAGAAAATCACAAGTTTTAAATAAGGAATCCCAAGTTTCAACGACATAAACTGAAAGCTTATCGTGCCCCGTGCGAAATTCAACTATACGTAAATTGCAAGGTAATCGAGCGGCCGGACTGGGCCTGGGTGGTGCGTGCCAGCGTCCCTTCGAATTTGCGCCCCAATACACACGAACTACATGTACTCAAAGTAGCTTTAGGCGTTTTGGCTTATAGGAGCACATGCTCCCCGGTGAATAGTAACGAAAAAAATAAAATTAAATGTTTCCGAAAAATTCTGAAATTTTGTGTAGATGTTTCTCTTAGTATCAGAAGCATTCATGTCAATTTTCATGCAAAACAGAGCGGCTGTGTTTCGTCGGTAAAAAAAAAGACAATGGTGACATTTTTTGGTAACTTTTGGTGTTCAATTTTTTTTGCACAAGCCAAAATGTTTAATCTTTTTGCCTGAAAATTTACAGGTGGCATTTGGATGTGACTAAGTACACATAAAAATTTTGTCTTGATTTTTTTTATCCCGGGAGCCAATTTGACTTTCCGCTTTAGGCTTGCTAATCTAAACGGCCACGCTCCCGAGATAGATGAGATGATGCTCGTACATTTGTACGCCCGTCATATTCATATCCACTTCGTCTACTCCGTGCAAACTCAGACGTGGAACAATCTGCAGTACCCTGTGCCCTGCCTGCAAAGAGAACATTTACACAAAGTTGAGACTCGTCGGATATTCAGAACCCCCGCTCGCCGCTCCGTTCCTCAATGCCACATTAGGGCATGTATAATGCATAGTCTTAAGATGATGCCTCGCATGCCATGTAGGATCGGATATGCCGTAAAGTACGTTTGGATAGGAAAGCGGGATCCTCTCTAGGAGGCGGGTGCTTGAAGAGAAAAAGTGTGGTCCGGCGACAAAAGCTGAAAAGGTTGGAATGAAAAGTAGAGATGCATGTATATTAAAGTCTTTATTTTCTACTTCATCTGTTCCTAAATACTTGTCTTTCTAGACATTTCAACAAGTGTACATACGGAACAAAATGAGTGAATCTACACTCTAAAATATGTCTACATACATTTGTATGCAGTAGTTATTTGAAATGTTTAGAAAGACAAATATTTAGAAACGGAGGGAGTACTTTTTAATGAGGCCACTAATGGTAGATTGCATTGAGGAGAAAACATAAATGTAGATGACTCAAATTATTTTTTGTCATGAAATATATATATCCATATGCTACCATTGTACATGCCCTTTACAACCTAGCAAACGTAACGTGTCTGACGTATAAGGCCGAGATATTTCGCGAGCTGCGGCCTACGCATGCAGGCAATAACTTTTTTTAGGGTAAAAAGCTGCCGCTTTATTGACTACTTAAACGAAACTAAGAATCTCGTTTGACACAATCCCTAGGGAGATAAAAGCACACCAGGTATCCTAACTTACATGAAATGTGATGATTTAGTTCCAAATTTGTAAAATGCAACTTCACCGTACTCCAATTTGCACCGAATGTGATGATTTGGTCCCGGCCTATCATCGCGCGGCAAGTGGCAGCTAGGTGGCTGTGCCGGTCGTTGCCCGCACTTTCGCACAAAACACCCTACCGTTTTATCTAAATCAACCCGTAGTACATGGCACTTGAATTAATTCTGTCTCAACTCGCATCTCTGGTAACCGAAACCGGCAGCGAACCACCGGAGCTCAACTGAGATACCAAAGTCACTTCTCTCTGATTCCCAACTGCTCCACCTCGCCAATCTCTCATCATGGCGACGGCGGCTGCATCCCGGCCCAGCGGCCCTGTCCTTTTGAGCCCCATTCCCAGCTACCACTCTGCCCCCCTCTCCCGCGTCAAGCTCTCCGCTGCTGGCTCACCAGTCAAGTCGGTCAGCGCCACGTCTCCCCCCCTCCTCCCCCTCAGGCGGCGCCGCCAAGATCCGCCGGTCCTGCATGTGCTCCCCGAGGAACCACCCGGGCTCGTTCCGTTGCAGCCTGCACAAGGAGCGGAGGCCCCGACCGGCAGCACCAAGCCCGCCTCCCAGCCGCCCGTTGGCAGCGGCTGCTCTAGGCGCATGCTAAACGTGCTAGCGCAGCGCATGGGGAGCGGACACTGGGCACGCAGGGCGCTGGCTCCGTACCCCTCGGTGCAGCAACCGCGCCGACGGGTTCCGTGCCGGGGCCAGCCTGCTCTCCGCCATGCCCACGTCCATGGCTGGCGGCCGCCTGCAGTGAAAAAACAACAGCGTCGACATGCCATAGCGAAGATACTACTAGTACATACCCCCTCCCGAACACGTGAAACCTCACTTTCCCATTACTATTCGGGCTCCTCACTCTCGCTCGTGCACACTGGAGATGAAGGACGGGGTTTGAGGCGGCGGCGCGGTTGGATCTCGAGATGGCGGGCGGCTGGATCTCAAGGAGGCAGGCGGCGCGGCGGCTAGATCTCGAGCAGCCAGGCGGCTCGGGCTGAGGAGACGCGGCGCCGGTGATTGAGGGTGGGGCGGCGGCCACGTGCATGGGAGACCGGCTTTTCTACCATGCACGGGAGGTACCGTGCATGTTTGAGCAATTAATGCTTTGTGTGGGATCCATTTCACCTTTTTCACTAAGATGATTGATATTATTTCTTTATCTCTATACTCTCATATTCATTGAGTGTTGTATCAGAAATGCTACAAATATATGCGTCATCATCAAACTTGTACAGTGCACTATTCATCTGCTCTCTCCTTCTACAAACACATGCATTACAATATAAAGGTGCTAAAAACTCAAATGCTTTATTATGTTTCAGAAGGAAAAACAATCATACTATTTCAGTATTTCACTGTGGCTCATCTGTTCAGATCATCTCATAATGTTTCATTCAGTGTCAATACAGTTAGAACTTATTGGGTTTCATTAGGTTTTTTGTGTTCTAGATTGCGTTGTTATATTTCATAGAGTTTTATCATGTTTTGAAATATGAACTTGAAAGCCTCTCAAAATATATTCGAAAGTGGTCTTAATTCAAAGTCCTAACTGCAAGGAACTCAAATATGTAAACGGATTCTAAATTGGAATTGTGATTCAAAAAATAATATAGATTGAAGCTTTGAAATTATATGGGAAAATATGCATGGCTGGGGTATTAATGTGTGTCAGGGATATAAAAGCTTGAGTGGAGGCCAACATGCATGTAGCCTAATCTCCAAGAGAATGGACGGCTGAGCCATCCCGTGCATGGTAGAATCTCTTTTCTCGCTGGTCCGCTTGTGGATGCGTGAGACAATGAATCAGTATTTCTCTCTTCAGTTTGCCATCGTGTGTTTTGCGCTTTGTGTAGTTTTCCTGCTACTGTACTTTCTGCTGCTGTATGCACGGTTGTGGTGCCTGCTATTGAAGCATGCTTGATGTGTGGTGCGCGTGCATTGATGCTCAATCAAAAAGATGATGATTCTGACGAACCAAACACATCCCAACTTAGAGGACGGGAGAAATCCCCGATCCCAACGAAGTTTCTGCAAAGTTTCATGGCGGAGCGGCTCACCCTCCAGCTCTTCAACTTGCGCAAGAAGATGATGGACAGCTGGATAGCTTCTTTGGTCGGTACTGTTTCTTCGCCAGAAAGCAGTCGCCCCGCGCTATGTCTGTCAGTTTGGCTCTTGTCCCCATTGTAGTATTGCGTGCAGTGTTTATTTTTTCTTGATGGACGAGAAACATCGGTGCACTTTTTCAGATGAGTGAATGGAGCGATGAACACACAACACATAATAAGGGCGCGGACAAAGGAAAACTCTGAAATAAATCAGTAGCAAGCTTCCGTTGAAACCCTGCCGTTCACATGATGCCATGTACTGCAGTGTAGTGTAAATAATTAACTGAATTGGTGTAGTGCAAAGGAGGGATTGAGACAGAATTAATTCAAGTGCCATGTACAGTGGGTTGATTAGATAAAACGGCAGAGTGTTTTCTGCAAAAGCATGCGATGACCGTTCCAGCCACTTGGCTGCCATTTGTCATGCTGTGATAGACCGGGGACCAAATCGTCACATCCGATGCAAGTTGGGGTATGGTGAAGTTGCATTTTTACAAGTTTGGGACTAAATTATCATATCTCATGCAAGTTAGGGTACCTGAGGTGCTTTTACCTCATCCCTAGAATACAATCTGGAGGAACAGCAAGCCAAATCTTACACAGTTCATCACTTAAACCTACTTTAGCTAATTTATCTGCAACGGTAGCTGGTGGTACACTACACCCGTACCCCGTGCAGAAGGGTGGGGATGGAACTTGTAAATCATTCGATAGGTCGTAGGCGCGCCAGCTAGCATAGCTTGATCGGCACAGCCAAGGAGATCTAGAGAGAAAGGAAGCCGGTGTAGCGAATTCATGTGGAGCTAAATGGTGACGCGTACAACTGCTCTTTAGATCGCCATTAAACATGCCCGGCGTTGGGGACATAGACCCCTGCCGGCGCATGGGATGCGCTTCGCCGCATGCCTGCAATGGTACGCGTTCGGCTCCAGCCGGGGCCATGTAATGCATTATGGTGCATTATGCATGTACGTGGGTGGGTGCGTGCGTGCGTGCACCGGCGACGTTCATTCATTCGTGGGCCGTGTTAATCATCAGCAGCCGTAATCGCTGTTAATCATCAGCGGCCGTATGATGTACTGGCTGCCAAATTATATGGACACAACAACCTTGGTTGAGGTGAACGCCAGTAAAAGTAATGTGGCAGATCTGCACAAGGAAAGAAGCGGCAACGTACACAATGAAATAGTATATAATCTAAGGAAGGTGGACATTTTATGATTAGATAATCATGGCTTTGTGAGGAGGAAAAAAGCGCAGAGTACCTCTGATGAGGAGGAAAGAAGCGCAGAGTGGGAATCGATATATACAGCTTGCCTACTCCCTTCTTATTATGCTCCTATCTGTGTTCCCATTTCATCCTATGGCTGTTGTTTTTTTTCTTTTTCCTTACTAATCTAATCACCCCTTGATTTTAATAGGATGGGCCTGGGTCTTATTTTGTTTCAATCAAATCAAGCCACGTAGGCGGGAGCACGGATGGGAGCATGAGGAGGGAGCAGGCAAGTCTCGTCCATATACAATATGTCGCCAAGTTCAACACGCATTTTTTCTAAGAAAATGATGAATTTTAGTAATGCATTTGCATTTTTTTATTATTTCATGGCAACGCATAGGCATTCGACTAGTAAATATAATTTGAAAATATATTTCATGATGAATCTAAAGATATTGATATTGATTTTGTATTATGAATGCTAATATTTAAAAAAAACTCGGTCAAACTTTAGAGTTTGACTTCAAAGAAGTCTAATACGCGGAGTAAAAAGAAATGGAGGAAGTTATGTTTAGTACTCCCCCGGTCTTTTTTACTCTGCATATTAGAATTCTCTGGAGTCAAACTTCACAAAGTTTGACCTATTTATATGAAAAAATATCAACATCTGCCATGCTAAAATTATATAATATAAAACTTTAAGTCATGACACATCTAGTGGTATTAATTTTAGAATGTGAATGTTGGCACTTTTTTCTACAAAGTTGGTCAAATTTTACGAGGCTTGACTTTAATTAAATCTTATATGCGAACTAAAAAGGACCGGATGGAGTACTACTAGGTGGGGCGGGATTGTGTTTTTATTTTAAAACTGGGCAGGATTGTGTATAGAATTACAGTTCAGTCCAGCAAGGCCTGCATGCCACACAAGCAAACTGATCACCGACTGTGTTCATCTGAAAAAGCGATACTCCAAAAAAAATTACGAATGAAATTTCATTGCAAAATGTGGCACACGGGTGAATCATTCAACAATGGTTCTTGACAAAAATGTAAGATTTTTTTTTTAAGATTTTACTATTCAGTGGAGTGCATGTAGACCCGAGAACAGAGAATCCATGTCTATCATCATCAACAATCACCCCAATGCACACAAACCACATGTACTCAAAGTAGCATACTCAGATTTGATTATGCAGCACCTCTACAGCTCTGTTCCTGCAAACAGGCGTGAGTCTTCTTTGTCAAGTTCCACTTGGACTCCGCCGCTGTCAGGTTCGATTGTTATCAGTTCAGATGCTGCTGTTTTTTCAGAGACTAACATGTCAGGTGCTGGACTGGTTGCTTTGGACCATCAGGGTACCTGCATAGCGGCTTGTAGCGAACCCATTCAAGGTGCCTTGGAGCCGAATTGGCAGAGGCCCTTGCTCTACGGAGGGCAGTGTACCTGGCCAGAGATGAAGGTTTCTCCAAGGTTATCTTTGCCTCTGACTGCCAATCGCTGGTGCATAGGATCAACTACTCCGAAATTGATCGGTCGGTCATTGGGTCAGTTGTTAAAGAAATCAAACTCGCTTCTCGTGGCTTTGTTTCGGTAGTGTTCAAGCATGTTCGTCGGCAACTTAATATAGCGGCTCATATGTTTGAGAACTGGGCAGGATTGTGTATAGAATTACCGTTCAGTCCAGCAAGGCCTGCAGGCCACACAAGCAAACTGATCACCGACTGTGTTCATCTGAAAAAGTGGTACTCCAAAAAAAATTTACGAATGAAATTTCATTGCAAAATGTGGCACACGGGTGAATCACTCAACAATGGTTCTTGACAAAAATGTAACAAATTATATATATATATATATATATATATATATATATATATATATATATATATATTAAGATTTTACTGTTCAGTGGAGTGCATGTAGACCCGAGAACAGAGAATCCATGTCTATCATCATCAACAATCACCCCAATGCACACAAACCACATGTACTCAAAGTAGCTTTAGCCTTCCTAATCTAAACAGCCACGCTCTGGAGCTAGATGAGATGATGCTCGTACATTTGTACACCCGTCATCTGTTCATTTCCACTCCATCTACTCCGTGCAAACTCAAGACGTGGAACAAACTGCATTGCCCGGCCAGTCCCACCCCACGGACACCCATGCAAAAGGGTGGGGTTGGAACTTGGAAATCATTTGATCGGTCGTACGCTCGCCAGCTAGCTCGAGCACAGCCAGGGAGATCTAGAGAGATGGAAGCCAGTGGCCAATTGCGAGTTGGAGCATGGAATGGATGGATCGATCGAGCCGGTGTATCGCATTCAAGTGGAGCTAAAAGGTGACGCGTACGGTTGCTCTTCAGATCGCCATTAAACATGCCCGGCGTTGGGGATATAATAGACCCCTGCCGGCGCATGGGATGCGCTCCGCCGCGCACCTTCAATTGTACGCGTCCGGCTCCAGCCGGGGCCATGCAATGCATTATGCATGTACGTGCGTGCTCCGGCTAGGTTCATTCATTCGTGGGCCGTGTTAATCATCAGCAGCTGTAATTGCTGTCAATCATCAGCGCCCGTATATATGATTGTACTGCTACCAAAATTATATGGACGCAACGACCTTCGTCCTCTGAGGTGAACGCCTGCAAAAGTGATGTGGCAGATCTGCACAAGATCGAACCGGCTAGACATTCATCGGTCAAAACCGTGATAACCCAAACAAGTCGACCGTTTCGGTGTCACATTGTAGCAGTTTCCACAAGAGACCGCCAAACCGACATGCGCCGCCCATGCGCACGTAGGTGGCACCGGAGTAATGTTCCTGAGAAGATCCCCGCGGGCGAGTTTGCCTTCTAGGCGGCGCTGACCGGTCGATGATCGATCTTGTGACGGTGGGTGACCCGGCCACCAACATCTACATCCGGATTTGACAACTCCAACCTCTCAAATGCCCGCGGTTGTGTCCGGACGTGTTCGTGGATATTGATCGGTCATGCCTTAAATAATGCATTTCATATCCGGATACCTCAAATCTATATTATTACATGCGACGTAAAGAGATTTTTAAGTGGAGCTCGTTCGGCTCCGTTGTGTCCATGTCCGGTGGCCGGCTGTGCTCCCCAGAGTGTTAGTTCGGTCGCCGGCAAGGTAGAGTAGGGCATGGGACACGAGCCGTCTCACGGGACTTAAGGCACCGCCGTCTCCTATGTCCTACTTTTTCTCGTCGGAGCCTGAAACCCGAGCGATGCCGATGGACGTCAGATCAGTGAGGGATCCGTCTTGGAACGAGCCGGCGACATCCACCATGAGGCGGTTGCGACGCCCGGATTACTGCACCATACGGGACGCCAGAAAGTGCGAGGTGCCGGTTAGCCCGGGCGTTTGATACCCGTTTGAGGCGCCCGTCTGGGTAATTTTGTGATCGGGCCGTCCGTTCAAACGTTTGAGATGGGTTTGAGGCCCCCGCCCGTAGACGGGTTTGAGCGGGTGCTTGTGAATTGGTAGGCGGCAAACTTTCTTCGCCGATGAAAGTTCTTGTGAACTCTTGTTCAAAAGATGGCTCCTTTTTGCTCAGCACCTTTTATTGGATCTTGGCCAATTTCCTTCCAACTCTCGCAAATCAATGTGTCCTCAACTTGGCTATATGATCCTGTGCGGATGCGTTTCCGCCTCTTTTGTGCTTCGGCCTTCTGGGTGAGCTCGTCGATAAACAACAATGGCCCCGCGGACATGTCGACCTCTTCTTCTTCATCTTCACAATACAAGTCATCATCTACATGCAACGAGTTGCATGGTCGTCCTGAAGAAAATATGCCCTAGAGACAATAATAAAGTTGTTATTTTATATTTCCTAATTCATGCTAGAATTGTATTGATCAGAGACCTAAATACATGTGTGAATACATAAACAAATACCGTGTCCCTTGTAAGCCTCTACTAGACTAGCTCGTTGATCAAAGATGGTTAAGATTTCCTAACCATAGACATGTGTTATCATTTGATAACGGGATCACATCATTAGGAGAATGATGTGATGGACAAGACCCATCCGTTAGCTTAGCATATTGATCGTTCAGTTTATTGCTATTGCTTTCTTAATGTCAAATACATATTCCTTCGACTATGAGATTATGCAACTCCTGATACCGGAGGAATACCTTGTGTGCTATCAAACGTCACAACGTAACTGGGTAATCATAAAGATGCTCTATAGGTATCTCCGAAGGTGTTTGTTGGGTTGGCATAGATCGAGATTAGGATTTGCCACTTCGAGTATCGGAGAGGTATCTCCGGCCCTCTCGGTAATACACATCATAAGCTTGCAAGCAAACGACTAAGGAGTTAGTCACGAGGTGATGTATTACGGAACGAGTAAAGAGACTTGCCGGTAACGAGATTGAACTAGGTATGAAGATACCGACGGTCGAATCTCGGGCAAGTAACATACCGATGGACAAAGGGAATTACATATGTTGTCATAACGGTTCAACCGATAATGTAGGAGACAATATGGACATCTAGGTTCCACTATTGGTTATTGACTGGAGAGGTGTCTTGGTCATGTCTACATTGTTCTCGAACCCATAGGGTCCGCACGCTTAACGTTCGATGACGATATAGTATTATATGAGTTGTGTGATTTGGTGACCGAATGTTGTTCGGAGTCCCGGATGAGATCACGGTCATGACGAGGAGTCTCCAAATGGTCGAGAGGTAAAGATTTATATATAGGACGATGGTATTCGGACACTGGAAGTGTTTCGGGGTTACGAGGTATTTATCGGGTCAACAGAAGGGGTTCCGGGCACCCCCGGCAAAAGTTACGGGCCTTGTGGGCCAAGAGGGGAAATGCACCAGCCACAAGAGGCTGGTGCGCCCCCCATATGGGCCGGACTAAGGAGGGGAAGGAAAGGGGAGAAGGGAAAGAAAAGTGTGGATTAGGATTCCCACTTCCTTCCCTCTCCCCCTCTTTCCTTCTCCCTCGATTAAATATGGCAAGGGGGCGCCACTTGGGAGGACCCCAAGTAGGATTCAGCCTACTTGGGGCGTCTCCTGGTAGCCTTCCCTCTCCCTCCCACCTATATAAATGTGGGGGGTGGGGGTGCCCTAGCACACACCAGATCAATTGTTAGCCATGTGCGGCGCCCCCTCCACCGTTTACACCCCTGATCATATTTTCGTAGTGCTTAGGCGAAGCCCTGCGGAGATCACTTTACCATCACCGTCACCACACCCTCGTGCTGGCAGAACTCATCTACTACCTCAATGTCTTGCTAGATCAAGAAGGCGAGGGACGTCACCGAGCTGAACGTGGAGGTGCCGTACGTCGGTACTAGATCGGTTGGATCGCGTAGAAAGTTCGACCACATCAACCACGTTGTGAAATGCTTCCGCTTACGGTCTATGAGGGTACGTGGACATACTCTTTCCCTCGTTGCTGTGCATATCCATGAATAGATCATTGTGACGCCCGGATAATTAAGCTACAGTAATTCCCCACTGATGGTGCCATGTCATCACATTACTGTTGCTAATCCTCGCTTGATCCAAATCTTAGTTCAAACTCAAATTCGAATTAAAGCCCAAAATTCAAATTTCTCAAACATGCAAAATAAAATGTTCATGTGTGGAAAATATTCCATAACTAATTATGGTGGCTGCCCAACACTTTTGTAACATATTTAAATGCCCCTTTGTGAATATAGCAGTGGCTAAAAGGAATTATTAAATGCTTTTTAAATTATAAAAATACTAAACTATTTTATTTGAACCTCAAACTTAATGTGGCAGTGGTATAATTAGTAAAACCAATTTAGGTGGTGTTACTATATTTGATATACCTAATTTCGAATTCAAAATTAAAAGAAAACTAAAACAGGAAAAGAAAATGAAAAGGATAAACAGAAAAGGGACCCCCCCTCTGCCTGGGCCTTAGTCCACCCAACCGCCTGGCCCAACCAGGCCGTGCACCAGGCCGGCCCACCCCCTCCTACTAGCCTCCCCCACTGATCATCTTCTCCTCCCCACTGTTCGTGCGACCGAGGCACGCGCCGGAGCTGTCCCCCTCCGACCATCCTGTCGGAGACGTCCCAAGGGGATAAGGCCGACCCCTCGGGCTCCTCCCCCTGCTCCACTCATCTCGCCAACCACTCGCCCACGCCCTCTCAACCAGATCCCCCTTCTCCCCAGCGTGCATCCGAGCGCCACCGTCGCCATGTCCATGCCGTAGCCGCGGCGACCGCTTCCGAAGAGCCTCCGTGACGAGTTCACAGGCTCCGCCAAGACCCCCTCTCCCTCTACGCCAAGCCACGAGGACCCGAACGCCCCCACGGCGCCACCCCGAGCTCGACTCCTTCCCCCTACCGCCGCACGCAGCCGCCGTCTCCGGTCGCCTCGACTCTCCCTCGGGCCTCCCCTGCAACGGAGGTGAGCACCGCGTGCCCCCTCGTCATACCCCTCTATAGCCGGCACCGTAGGACTCGCCCTGCGCCGCAGCCCCGCTGCCGAGGTCGCCTTGCATCTCTCCCTTGCTGCTGCGCGCGCGAGCTCCGCCTAGCCGCACCTGCCGAGCAGCCACGCCTGCTGTTACTTGCCGCCGTAGCATCTGCCGCCACAGCCTTGCCCCGTCTGCCTTCGCCCGCGCTTGGCTGCGGCCGCCTTAGTCGCCCACACGCCCGTAGCCGCCCGCTACCGTGGCCCTCCTGCTGCCGAACCTGCATCGCCCCGCCCGCGCCGCTCGGTGCTGCGCTACTGCCGCTGCTGCTAGTCCCCTCCGCTGATTGCTGCTGCTTCTGCCTGCTGAAGCTCTGCTGCTCTCGACCGCTCCCTGCTCGCCAGCTTCCGCGCCCAACCTGCGACGCTGCGCCGCCCCGTGCTCACCCCCGCACCCACTGACGTCGCTCCCGCCGGCTCCCTCCGTCCCACCTCCGCCCGCTCCTCCCGTCGCCCACAGCCGCGCCCCACCGCTTGCGGCGACGTCCGCCTCCGGCAGGCGGAGCCCACCCGGGCCGCCGCCCTTCCCCGCCAAGCCCGGCCGCTTCCCCTCCGTTCCACGTGTCGCCGGTGTTGGGGAACGTTGCAGAAAACAAAAATTTTTCCTACTCGTTTCACCAAGATCCATCTATGAGTTCATCTAGCAACGAGTCATCGGATGCATCTACATACCTTTGTAGATCGCGAGCGGAAGCGTTCAAAGAACGGGGATGATGTAGTCGAACACGACGTGATCCAAATCACCGATGACCAAGTGCCGAACGGACGGCACCTCCGTGTTCAACACACGTACGGGACGGGAGACGTCTCCTCCTTCTTGATCCAGCAAGGGGGAGGAGAGGTTGATGATGATCCAGCAGCACGACGGCGTGGTGGTGGATGCAGGGCGTCACAGTAGCAGGGCTTCGCCTATACTACGAGAGAGAGAGACGTAACAGGGAGAGAGGGATGCGCCAAAGGCTGTGTTTCAAGTCCCTCCTCTCCCCCACTATATATAGGGGTGCTAGGGGGGGCCCTAGGAGATGGGATCTCCTAGGGTGGGGCGGCGGCCAAGGGGTGGGGGGCTTGCCCCCCAAGCAAGGGGGCGCCCCCCTTTAGGGTTTCCCCTAAACCCTAGGCGCATGGGCCCTTAGGGGTGGCGCCCCAGCCCACTATGGGCTGGGTCCCTTTCCACTTCAGCCCATGGGGCCCTCCGGGATAGGTGGCCCCACCCGGTGGACCCCCGGGACCCTTCCGGTGGTCCCGGTACAATACCGGTAACCCCGAAACTTGTCCCGATGGCCGAAACAGCACTTCCTATATATAATTCTTTACCTCCGGACCATTCCGGAACTCCTCGTGACGTCCGGGATCTCATCCGGGACTCCGAACAACATTCGGGTTACTGCATATACATATCTTCACAACCCTAGCGTCACCGAACCTTAAGTGTGTAGACCCTACGGGTTCGGGAGACATGTAGACATGACCGAGACGACTCTCCGGTCAATAACCAACAGCGGGATCTGGATACCCATGTTGGCTCCCACATGCTCCACGATGATCTCATCGGATGAACCACGATGTCGAGGATTCAATCAACCCCATATGCAATTCCCTTTGTCAATCGATATATTACATGCCCGAGATTCGATCGTCGGTATCCCAATACCTCGTTCAATCTCGTTACCGGCAACTCACTTTACTCGTACCGTAATGCATGATCCCGTGACCAGACACTTGGTCACTTTGAGCTCATTATGATGATGCATTACCGAGTGGGCCCAGTGATACCTCTCCGTCATACGGGGTGACAAATCCCAGTCTTGATCCGTGTCAACCCAACAGACACTTTCGGAGATACCCTAGTCTACCTTTATAGTCACCCAGTTACGTTGTGACGTTTGGTACACCCAAAGCACTCCTACGGTATCCGGGAGTTACACGATCTCATGGTCTAAGGAAAAGATACTTGACATTGCAAAACTCTAGCAAACGAACTACACGATCTTTATGCTATGTTTAGGATTGGGTCTTGTCCATCACATCATTCTCCTAATGATGTGATCCCGTTATCAATGACATCCAATGTCCATAGTCAGGAAACCATGACTATCTGTTGATCAACGAGCTAGTCAACTAGAGGCTTACTAGGGACATGTTAGTGTCTGTTATTCACACTTGTATTACGATTTCCGGATAACACAATTATAGCATGAATAAAGACAATTATCATGAACAAGGAAATATAATAATAATGCTTTTATTATTGCCTCTAGGGCATATTTCCAACAGTCTCCCACTTGCACTAGAGTCAATAATCTAGTTACATTGTGATGAATCGAACACCCATGGAATTCTGGTGTTGATCAGGTTTTGCCCTCGGGAGAGGTTTAGTCAACGGATCCGCTACATTCAGGTCCGTATGTACTTTACAAATCTCTATGTCTCCATCTTGAACATTTTCACAAATGGAGTTGAAGCGACGCTTGATGTGCCTTGTCTTCTTGTGAAACCTGGGCTCCTTGGCAAGTGCAATAGCTCCAGTGTTGTCACAGAAGAGCTTGATCGGCCCCGACGCATTGGGTATGACTCCGAGGTAGGTGATGAACTCCTTCACCCAAATTGCTTCATGTGCTGCCTCCGAGGCTGCCATGTACTCCGCTTCACATGTAGATCCCGCCACGACGCTCTGCTTGCAACTGCACCAGCTTACTGCCCCACCATTCAAACTATACACGTATCCGGTTTGTGACTTTGAGTCATCCAGATCTGTGTCGAAGCTAGCGTCGACGTAACCCTTTACGACGAGCTCTTCGTCACCTCCATAAATGAGAAACATTTCCTTAGTCCTTTTCAGGTACTTCAGGATATTCTTGACTGCTGTCCAGTGTTCCTTGCCGGGATTACTTTGGTACCTTCCTACCAAACTTACGGCAAGGTTTACATCAGGTCTGGTACACAGCATGGCATACATAATAGAACCTATGGCTGAGGCATAGGGGATGACACTCATCTCTTCTATTTCTTCTGCCGTGGTCGGACTTTGAGTCGAGCTCAATTTCATACCTTGCAACACAGGCAAGAACCCCTTCTTAGACTGATCCATATTGAACTTCTTCAATATCTTCTCAAGGTATGTGCTTTGTGAAAGACCTATGAGGCATCTTGATCTATCTCTATAGATCTTGATGCCTAATATATAAGCAGCTTCTCCAAGATCCTTCATTGAAAAACTCTTATTCAAGTAGGCCTTGATGCTGTCCAAGAGGTCTATATCATTTCCCATCAAAAGTATGTCATCTACATATAGTATGAGAAATGCTACAGAGCTCCCACTCACTTTCTTGTAAACGCAGGCTTCTCCATAAGTCTGCGTAAACCCTAACGCTTTGATCATCTCATCAAAGAAAATGTTCCAACTCCGAGATACTTGCACCAGCCCATAAATCGAGCGTTGGAGCTTGCACACCTTGTTAGCATTCTTAGGATCGACAAAACCTTTCGGCTGCATCATATACAATTCTTCCTTAAGGAAACCATTAAGGAATGCTATTTTGACGTCCATTTGCCATATTTCATAATCATAAAACGCGGCAATTGCTAACATGATTCGGACGGACTTTAGCTTCGCTACCGGTGAGAAAGTCTCATCGTAGTCAACCCCTTGAACTTGTCGATAACCCTTAGCGACAAGCCGAGCTTTATAGATGGTCACATTACCATCCGCGTCTGTCTTCTTCTTAAAGATCCATTTATTTTCTATGGCTCGCCGTTCAACGGGCAAGTCGGTCAAAGTCCATACTTCGTTTTCATACATGGATCCTATCTCGGATTTCATGGCTTCTAGCCATTTGTCGGAATCCGGGCCCGCCATCGCTTCTTCATAGTTCAAAGGTTCACCGTTGTCTAACAACATGATTTCCAAGACAGGGTTGCCGTACCACTCTGGTGCGGAACGTGTCCTTGTGGACCTTCGAAGTTCAGTAGCAACTTGATCAGAAGTTTCATGATCATCATCATTAACTTCCTCTCTAGTCGGTGCAGGCACCTCAGGAACATTTTCTTGAGTTGCGCCATTTTCCGGTTCAAGAGGTAATACTTCATCAAGTTCTACTTTCCTCCCACTTACTTCTTTCGAGAGAAACTCTTTCTCTAGAAAGGACCCATCCTTGGCAACAAAGATCTTGCCTTCGGATCTGAGGTAGAAGGTATACCCAATAGTTTCTTTTGGGTATCCTATGAAGACGCATTTTTCCGACTTGGGTTCGAGCTTTTCAGGTTGAAGTTTCTTGACATAAGCATCGCATCCCCAAACTTTTAGAAACGACAGCTTAGGTTTCTTTCCAAACCATAATTCATACGGTGTCGTCTCAACGGATTTCGACGGAGCCCTATTTAAAGTGAATGCGGCAGTCTCTAAAGCATAGCCCCAAAAAGATAGTGGTAAATCGGTAAGAGACATCATAGATCGCACCATATCTAATAGAGTACGATTACGATGTTCGGACACACCGTTACGCTGAGGTGTTCCAGGCGGCGTGAGTTGTGAAACTATTCCACATTTTCTTAAGTGTGTGCCAAATTCGTGACTCAAGTATTCTCCTCCACGATCTGATCGTAGAAACTTGATTTTCCTGTCACGTTGATTCTCAACCTCACTCTGAAATTCCTTGAACTTTTCAAAGGTTTCAGACTTGTGTTTCATTAAGTAAATATATCCATATCTACTCAAATCATCAGTGAGGGTGAGAACATAACGATAGCCACCGCGAGCCTCAACACTCATTGGACCGCACACATCAGTATGTATGATTTCCAATAAGTTGGTTGCTCGCTCCATTGTTCCTGAGAACGGAGTCTTGGTCATTTTACCCATAAGGCATGGTTCGCACGTGTCAAATGATTCATAATCAAGAGACTCTAAAAGTCCATCTGCATGGAGCTTCTTCATGCGTTTGACACCTATGTGACCAAGGCGGCAGTGCCACAAGTATGTGGGACTATCATTATCAACCTTGCATCTTTTGGTACTCATATTATGAACATGTGTAGCATTACGTTCGAGATTCATAAAGAATAAACCATTCACCATAGGAGCATGACCATAAAACATATCTCTCATATAAATAGAACAACCATTATTCTCGGATTTAAATGAGTAGCCATCTCGAATTAAACGAGATCCCGACACAATGTTCATGCTCAAAGCTGGTACTAAATAACAATTATTAAGGTTTAAAACTAATCCCGAAGGTAAATGTAGAGGCAGCGTGCCGACGGCGATCACATTGACCTTGGAACCATTCCCGACGCGCATCGTCACCTCGTCCTTTGCCAGTTTCCGCTTATTCCGCAGCCCCTGCTTTGAGTTACAAATGTGAGCAACTGCACCGGTATCAAATACCCAGGAGCTACTACGGACACTAGTAAGGTACACATCAATTACATGTATATCACATATACCTTTTGTTTTGCCATCCTTCTTGTCTGCTAAGTATTTGGGGCAGTTCCGCTTCCAGTGACCGCTTCCCTTGCAATAAAAGCACTCAGTCTCGGGCTTGGGTCCATTCTTTGGCTTCTTCCCGGCAGCTTGCTTGCCGGGCGCGGCAACTTCCTTGCCGTCCTTCTTGAAGTTCTTTTTACCCTTGCCTTTCTTGAACTTAGTGGTTTTATTGACCATCAACACTTGATGTTCCTTCTTGACTTCTACCTCTGCTGATTTCAGCATTGCAAACAACTCAGGAATGGTCTTTTGCATCCCCTGCATGTTGAAGTTCATCACAAAGCTCTTGTAGCTTGGTGGAAGCGACTGGAGGATTCTGTCAATGACCGCATCATCCGGGAGATTAACTCCCAGCTGAGACAAGCGGTTATGTAACCCAGACATAGTGAGTATGTGCTCACTGACAGAACTATTTTCCTCCATCTTACAGCTGAAGAACTTATCGGAGACTTCGTATCTCTCGATCCAGGCATGAGCTTGAAAAACCATTTTCAGCTCTTCGAACATCTCATATGCTCCATGTCTCTCAAAACGCTTTTGGAGCCCCGGCTCTAAACTGTAAAGCATGTCACACTGAACGAGGGAGTAGTCGTCAACACGTGTCTGCCAAGCGTTCATAACGTCTTGGTTCTGTGGGACGGGAGCTTCACCTAGCGGTGCTTGTAGGACGTAATCTTTCTTGGCAGCTATGAGGATGATCCTCAGGTTCCGGACCCAGTCCGTATAGTTGCTGCCATCGTCTTTCAGCTTGGTTTTCTCTAGGAACGCGTTGAAGTTGAGGACTATGTGGGCCATTTGATCTACAAGACATATTGTAAAATATTTTAGACTAAGTTCATGATAATTAAGTTCATCTAATCAAATTATATAATGAACTCCCACTTAGATAGACATCCCTCCAGTCATCTAAGTATAACATGATCCGAGTCAATTAGGCCGTGTCCGATCATCACGTGAGACGGACTAGTCAACGTCGGTGAACATTTTCATGTTGATCGTATCTTCTATACGACTCATGCTCGACCTTTCGGTCTTCTGTGTTCCGAGGCCATGTCTGTACATGCTAGGCTCGTCAAGTCAACCTAAGTGTTTGCATGTGTAAATCTGTCTTACACCCGTTGTATGTGAACGTCTGAATAAAACACCCGATCATCACGTGGTGTTTTGAAACAGCGAACTGTCGCAACGGTGCACAGTTAGGGGGAACACTTCTTGAAATTAATATGAGGGATCATCTTATTTACTACCGTCATTCTAAGTAAACAAGATGCAAAACATGATAAATATCACATGCAATCAAATAATAAACGTGACATGATATGGCCAATATCACATAGCTCCTTTGATCTCCATCTTGGGGCTCCATGATCATCTTGTCACCGGCTTGACACCATGATCTCCATCATCATGATCTCCATCATCGTGTCTCCATGAAGTTGCTCGCCAACTATTACTTCTACTACTATGGCTAACGTGTTTAGCAATAAAGTAAAGTAATTTACATGGCGTTTATCAATGACACGCAGGTCATACAAAAATAAAGACAACTCCTATGGCTCCTGCCGGTTGTCATACTCATCGACATGCAAGTCGTGATTCCTATTACAATAGCATGAACATCTCATACATCACATATAGATCATTCATCATTCATCACAACTTTGGCCATATCATATCACAAACCACTTGCTGCAAAAACAAGTTAGACGTCCTCTAATTGTTGTTGCAAGTTTTACGTGGATGAATTAGGGTTCTAGCAAGAACGTTTTCTTACCTACGTGAAAGCCACAACATGATTTGTCAACTTCTATTTACCCTTCATAAGGACCCTGTTCATCGAATCCGCTCCAACTAAAGTAGGAGAGACAGACACCCGCCAGCCACCTTATGCAACTAGTGCATGTTAGTCGGTGGAACCGGTCTCACGTAAGCGTACGTGTAAGGTTGGTCCGGGCCGCTTCATCCCACAATACCGCTGAAGCAAGAAAAGACTAGTAGCGGCAAGAAAGTTGACAAATCTACGCCCACAACAAATTGTGTTCTACTCGCGCAAGAAGAACTACGCATAGACCTAGCTCATGATGCCACTGTTGGGGAACGTTGCAGAAAACAAAAATTTTTCCTACTCGTTTCACCAAGATCCATCTATGAGTTCATCTAGCAACGAGTCATCGGATGCATCTACATACCTTTGTAGATCGCGAGCGGAAGCGTTCAAAGAACGGGGATGATGTAGTCGAACACGACGTGATCCAAATCACCGATGACCAAGTGCCGAACGGACGACACCTCCATGTTCAACACACGTACGGGACGGGAGACGTCTCCTCCTTCTTGATCCAGCAAGGGGGAGGAGAGGTTGATGATGATCCAGCAGCACGACGGCGTGGTGGTGGATGCAGGGCGTCACAGTAGCAGGGCTTCGCCTATACTACGAGAGAGAGAGAGAGAGACGTAACAGGGAGAGAGGGATGCGCCAAAGGCTGTGTTTCAAGTCCCTCCTCTCCCCCACTATATATAGGGGTGCTAGGGGGGGGTGCCGGCCCTAGGAGATGGGATCTCCTAGGGTGGGGCGGCGGCCAAGGGGTGGGGGGCTTGCCCCCCAAGCAAGGGGGCGCCCCCCTTTAGGGTTTCCCCTAAACCCTAGGCGCATGGGCCCTTAGGGGTGGCGCCCCAGCCCACTATGGGCTGGGTCCCTTTCCACTTCAGCCCATGGGGCCCTCCGGGATAGGTGGCCCCACCCGGTGGACCCTCGGGACCCTTCCGGTGGTCCCGGTACAATACCGGTAACCCCGAAACTTGTCCCGATGGCCGAAACAACACTTCCTATATATAATTCTTTACCTCTGGACCATTCCGGAACTCCTCGTGACGTCCGGGATCTCATCCGGGACTCCGAACAACATTTGGGTTACTGCATATACATATCTTCACAACCCTAGCATCACCGAACCTTAAGTGTGTAGACCCTACGGGTTCGGGAGACATGTAGACATGACCGAGACGACTCTCCGGTCAATAACCAACAACGGGATCTGGATACCCATGTTGGCTCCCACATGCTCCACGATGATCTCATCGGATGAACCACGATGTCGAGGATTCAATCAACCCCGTATGCAATTCCCTTTGTCAATCGATATATTACATGCCCGAGATTCGATCGTCGGTATCCCAATACCTCGTTCAATCTCGTTACCGGCAAGTCACTTTACTCGTACCGTAATGCATGATCCCGTGACCAGACACTTGGTCACTTTGAGCTCATTATGATGATGCATTACCGAGTGGGCCCAGTGATACCTCTTCGTCATACGGGGTGACAAATCCCAGTCTTGATCCGTGTCAACCCAACAGTCACTTTCGGAGATACCCGTAGTCTACCTTTATAGTCACCCAGTTACGTTGTGATGTTTGGTACACCCAAAGCACTCCTACGGTATCCGGGAGTTACACGATCTCATGGTCTAAGGAAAAGATACTTGACATTGCAAAACTCTAGCAAACGAACTACACGATCTTTATGCTATGTTTAGGATTGGGTCTTGTCCATCACATCATTATCCTAATGATGTGATCCCGTTATCAATGACATCCAATGTCCATAGTCAGGAAACCATGACTATCTGTTGATCAACGAGCTAGTCAACTAGAGGCTTACTAGGGACATGTTAGTGTCTGTTATTCACACTTGTATTACGATTTCGGGATAACACAATTATAGCATGAATAAGGACAATTATCATGAACAAGGAAATATAATAATAATGCTTTTATTATTGCCTCTAGGGCATATTTCCAACAGCCGGCACCCCCGGGGCGCCCTGTCGTGCGCCCACGACCCCTTTAACCCGAGCCCAGTGCCCGATCCAGTGGTCTATGGGCCACTGACGGGGGGGCCCGCCCCCAGGGCAAAAAAAACTAATTAATTAGTTAATTAGTAGAATAATTAATTAAATTAATTAATTTGCTTAATTAACTAATTAACAACCTAATTAGTCTAATTAATTCTGCTAATTAAGTAACGGTCAATGACAAGTGGGTCCCCCACGTCAATTTGACCCTGGTCAATACAGTTGACTACTGACATCATGATGACGTCAGGCCGACGTCATAATTTCTGTTTTTGGATTAATTTAAATAATAACAATTTCAGAAATTATTTTAAGCTTTGATAAATCATAGAAAATAAACCATAACTCGGATGAAAATACTTTGTACATGAAAGTTGCTCAAAACGACTAGACGAATCCGGATACGCAACCCGTTTGTTCGCCACACATCCCTAGCATAGCAAACATGCAACTTTCCCCCTCCGGTTCACCGGTCCGAAAAAGCGAAACACCGGGGGTACTTTCCCGGATGTTTTCCCCCTTCGCCGGTATCTCCTCCTACTGCGTTAGGTCACCCCTAGCACCGCGTATCACCATGATTATGCTTTGTGTTGCTTTGATTGCTCTGTTATTTATTATGTTCCCCGCCGTTACTTCTTTCAGGTAGACTCTGAGACTACTGCCGAAGTCCGTGTGTTCGACTACATTGAAGACGACCCCTCTCTCTTGCCAGAGCAACCAGGCAAGCCCCCCCTTTGATCACCAGATATCGCCTACTCTTCTCTCTACTGCTTGCATTAAAGTAGTGTAGCATGTTACTTCTTTCCGTTAATCCTATTTCTGCTGCATAGCTTGTCTTTGCCACTACTGTTGTTACCTTTACCTGCAATCCTAAATGCTTAGTATAGGATGCTAGTATTCCATTAGTGGCCCTACGCTCTTGTCCGTCTGCCATGCTATACTACTGGGCCGTGATCACTTCGGGAGGTGATCACGGGCATATGCTATATACTTGATACTGTTACATTACTTATGATACTGTTCGGAGATGTGGCCGGGTTGGACCGCGTAACGCAACTTCCTTTGTAATGGAGGTTGCTAGGTCTGCTCATCGGCCGCGTACGCAATGTGCAGGTGTGCAATGGGCAATGGGCCCAGACCCCTGCGCCATAGGATTTAGATCGGCGTGCTGACCTCTCTGTTGTGCCTAGGTAGGGCTGCGACGTGTTGATCTTCCGAGGCCGGGCATGACCCAGAAAAGTGTGTCCGGACAAAGGGGATCAAGCGTGTTGGGAAATGTGGTGCACCCCTGCAGGGAAGTTGATCTATTCGAATAGCCGTGTCCCTCGGTAAAAGGACGACCCGGAGTTGTACCTTGACCTTATGACAACTAGAACCGGATACTTAATAAAACACATCCTTCCAAGTGCCAGATACAACCGGTGATCGCTCTCTCACAGGGCGACGAAGGGAGGGTCATCGGTTAGGATTATGCTATGCGATGCTACTTGGTGAACTTAACCATCTACTCTCTTCTCTTGCTGCAAGATGGAGGTTACCAGAAGCGTAGTCTTCGATAGGACTAGCTATCCCCCTCTTATTTCGGCATTCTGCAGTTCAGTCCACATATGATACCCTTTTTCCATTTGATACCAATGCATACATATGTAGTGTAGCTCCTTGCTTGCGAGTACTTTGGGTGAGTACTCACGGTTGCTTTGCTCCCCCTTTTCCCCCTTTATGTACCCGGTTGTTACGACCAGATGATGGAGTCCAGGAGCCAGAGGATCCCGAGGATGATTCTATGTGGAGTTTGACTTCGAGGAGTAGTTAGGAGGTCCCAGGCAGGAGGCCTCGCCTTTTCGATCGTTCCTACTTTTGTGCTAGCCTTCTTAAGGCAAACTTGTTTAACTTATGTCTGTACTCAGATATTGTTGCATCCGCTGACTCTTGTGCCTTCGAGCATTTGTTTTCGAGCCTTCGAGGCCCCTGGCTTGTAATATAAAGCTTGTATTATTTTAATTTGTGTCTAGAGTTGTGTTGTGATATCTTCCCGTGAGTTCCTGATCTTGGTCGTACACATTTGCGTGCATGATTTCTGTACGATTGAATTAGGAGCGTCACAAGTTGGTATCAGAGCCGACTGCCTGTAGGAATCCCCCTTCCACACTCCTTGGCCGAAGTCGAATCTAGTCATTGCAAAACTTTTACTAACATGGCTGTGTGGCTTACGGGCCCACGTTGCCATTGGGTGGTATCAGGATCTTTTACTCCTCGATCTTTACTCTAGGACTCTAACCTCTCCCCTATTCGGGTTAAATAATTTTGCTAAAAAGACTAACTTTAGGTTCTCGAAAGACTTTCTCCCGGAGAGCCCCGCACTCCAGATGATCGCTTGCTGCACCAGAAGATTCCGAAGATACTCTCCGAGGTTTTCCCGAGACCCTTGTGCCCATCGACTTTACAATCCCCTACCACCGATATACCCTTATGGATAACTACCTACAATTGTTGTTCATACCTTTATCCTCAGTTGCTCTTGTTATTACAAGATGCCCTAAATTGCTCTCCGTTGTTCCGAAAATCCTTTAAGCTTACTGCCTTGTAGTTCTTTGCCACATGAATACCCCTATTGAAAATTCCTCGCACTTATTGAGTATCTGTTCATCCCCAGTTGTTCGTATGCTTCATAAGATACTCTGAAATACTATACGACCTTCTGAGCATCCTCTTCAAACTATTGCTCTGCAAATACTTGTATACTTACATTATGGATGCTCCCATATCACTAGCAATATTCACTAGTATCTTTTGACACCGTCATTTTGATCCTATTGATTCAACAAGTGTGTGAATGCACACAATCATCAGTTGTTCCCTGGAATTTATCCTTCCGATTCGAACGTCATTCCGGACCTGAGCTGGATCTCGACCACTCAAATTGCCATTGATTGTACCCCTAAGGCTATTCAACTTATCCATCCCTAATCAGAGCATTGCTTCTGATCCCTTGTCTTGGAATTCATAATTCCTTTGCATTTGAGCTTTGAGTTAGTCAGTTGTTTCTATAATCCGATGCACATGCATTCCTTCTTCCTTTGATAGAGTACCGATACTCACATCAGCTCCGTTGTAGACCACCAGACCTCTTGTTGGATTATTATCCGACAGTGTCCTTCATATTCAAGTAACCTTGTGAGCCTTTCCACGGATATATATAGCCTTTGGTAAATTGTATCCTCTGCTTTCTCAACCATTCTCTATTTTTGAGCTGGTGGTATTTACTATTGAAGCTTGTGGTATATGTTTCCACGATACCCTGACGGGTTGAACCAATGCCTTCCTTAAATCTGTGTGTGCCCGAAAGATTTCACGGGTTATACTTATCTGGTATTGCACCAGGTAAAACTTTCAACAACTAATGTCATTTTCAAAAAAAGCGAGAGGTGAATGGAAGGTTATACATAGAAGAAGTGGGAGTCGACCTTGAACTTTGTGTTCATGCCCATGGACATGATGTATATCCTATCATGAAAGCTTCTTGTAATAATAACTATTCCCTTGTTATATTATCATTTGGTATCTGTGAATTGATCCTTTGCCATCGCGGTTCCGATCATATTTTCTCCTTGATTCCATTTCTCGGACTAGTTAAGGCACTTGACTTTTGCAGATCAATAAACCTCCTCAACCCCGATTATGTTCTACCTTCGAGTATTACCCCGTGGTATCTCGATAAGATCACATAACCATATCAATTCTTATGCGTTCTTCTTCAAGTATTATTTCTCACCAATTCCAATTTTTCCCTGGGTTCTGAGTTGTTAGTTACTCAAGGACACCGATAGTGAATTGAGTCCGTATTCCGATTCATTAACTCTAAGTAATTTTCATTGTTTATGAAGGAAATATGCCCTAGAGGCAATAATAAAGATATTATTTATTTCCTTATATCATGATAAATTTTTATTATTCATGCTAGATTTGTATTAACCGGAAACATAATACATGTGTGAATATATAGACAAACAGAGTGTCACTAGTATGCCTCTACTTGACTAGCTCGTTAATCAAAGATTGTTATGTTTCCTAACCATGGACAAAGAGTTGTCATTTGATTAATGGGATCACATCATTAGTTGAATGATCTGATTGACATGACCCATTCCATTAGCTTAGCACCTGATCGTTTAGTATGTTGTTATTGCTTTCTTCATGACTTATACATGTTCCTATGACTATGAGATTATGTAACTCCCGTGTGCCGAAGGAACACTTTGTGTGCTACCAAACGTCACAACGTAACTGGGTGATTATAAAAGTGCTCTACAGGTGTCTCCAAAGGTACATGTTGGGTTGACGTATTTCAAGATTAGGATTTGTCACTCCGATCGTCGGAGAGGTATCTTTGGGCCCTCTCGGTAATGCACATCACTTAAGCCTTGCAAGCATTGCAACTAATGAGTTAGTTGCGGGATGATGTATTACGGAACGAGTAAAGAGACTTGCCGGTAATGAGATTGAACTAGGTATTGGATACCGACGATCGAATCTCGGGCAAGTAACATACCGATGACAAAGGGAACAACGTATGTTGTTATGCGGTCTGACCGATAAAGATCTTCGTAGAATATGTAGGAGCCAATATGGGCATCCAGGTCCCACTGTTGGTTATTGACCGGAGACGTGTCTCGGTCATGTCTACATTGTTCTCGAACCGTAGGGTCCGCACGCTTAAAGTTACGATGACCGTTTCATTATGAGTTTATGTATTTTGATGTACCGAAGGTTTTTCGGAGTCCCGAATATGATCACAGACATAACGAGGAGTCTCGAAATGGTCGAGACATAAATATTGATATATTGGACGGCTATATTCGGACACCGGAAGTGTTCCGAGGAAGTTTCTGATAAAACCGGAGAACCGGGGGGTTACCGGAACCCCCCGGGGGGTTAATGGGCCTCATGGGCCTAAAGTGGAGAAGAGGAAAGGCAGCCAGGGTAGGCCGCACGCCCCCTCTCCCCCTAGTCCGAATTGGACAAGGAGGGAGGGGCGGCGCCCCCCCTTTCCTTCCTCTCCTCTCTCCCTTCCTTCCCCCGTCTCCTACTTGGACAAGGAAAGGGAGGGGAGTCCTACTCCCGGTAGGAGTAGGACTCCTGCGCGCCTCCTACCTGTTGGGGAACGTAGTAATTTCAAAAATTTCCTACGCACATGCAAGATCATGGTGATGCATAGCAACGAGAGGGGAGAGTGTTGTCTACGTACCCTTGTACACCGGAAGCGGAAGCGTTATGACAACGCGGTTGATGTAGTCGTACGTCTTCACGGCCCGACCGATCAAGCACCGAAACTACGGCACCTTCGAGTTCTAGCACACGTTCAGCTCGATGATGATCCCCGGACTCCGATCCAGCAAAGTGTCGGGGAAGAGTTCCGTCAGCACGACGGCGTGGTGACGATCTTGATGTTCTACCGTCGCAGGGCTTTGCCTAAGCACTGCTAGAATATTATCGAGGAGTATGGTGGAAGGGGGCACCGCACACGGCTAAGAATATGATCACGTGGATCAACTTGTGTGTCTATGGGGTGCCCCCTGCCCCCGTATACAAAGGAGCAAGGGGGAGGCCGGCCGGCCCTTGTGGGCGCGCCAAGGAGGAGTAGGATTCCTACTCCTAGTTGGAGTAGGTTTCCACCTTTCCTAGTCCAACTAGGAGAAGGGGGGAAAGGGGGGAAGAGGGGAAGGAAGGGAGAGAGGGGCCGCGCCCCAAACCCCTTGTCCAATTCGGACTGGGCTTGGGAGGGGCGCGCGCCACCTCCTGGTCCTTCCCACTAAGGCCCATTAAGGCCCATTGGTTCTTCCTCATATTCCCATAACTCTCCGGTACCTCCGAAAATACCCGAATCACTCGGAACCTTTCCGATGTCCGAATATAGTCGTCCAATATATCGATTTTTACGTCTCAATCATTTCGAGACTCCCTGTCATGTCCCCGATCTCATCCGGGACTCCGAACTCCTTCGGTACATCAAAACTCATAAACTCATAATATAACTGTCATCGAAACCTTAAGCGTGCGGACCCTACGGGTTCGAGAACAATGTAGACATGACCGAGACACGTCTCCGGTCAATAACCAATAGCGGAACCTGGATGCTCATATTGGCTCCCACATATTCTACGAAGATCTTTATCGGTCAGACCGCATAACAACATACGTTGTTCCCTTTGTCATCGGTATGTTACTTGCCCGAGATTCGATCGTCGGTATCTCAATACCTAGTTCAATCTCGTTACCGGCAAGCCTCTTTAATCGTTCCGTAATACATCATCCCGCAACTAACTCATTAGTTGCAATGCTTGCAAGGCTTAAGTGATGTGCATTACCGAGAGGGCCCAGAGATACCTCTCCGACGATCGGAGTGACAAATCCTAATCTCGAAATACGCCAACCCAACATGTACCTTTGGAGACACCTGTAGAGCACCTTTATAATCACCCAGTTACGTTGTGATGTTTGGTAGCACACAAAGTGTTCCTCTGGCACACAGGAGTTACATAATCTCATAGTCATAGGAACATGTATAAGTCATGAAGAAAGCAATAGCAACATACTAAACGATCGGGTGCTAAGCTAATGGAATGGGTCATGTCAATCAGATCATTCAACTAATGATGTGATCCCGTTAATCAAATAACAACTCTTTGTCCATGGTTAGGAAACATAACCATCTTTGATTAACGAGCTAGTCAAGTAGAGGCATACTAGTGACACTCTGTTTGTCTATGTATTCACACATGTATTATGTTTCCGGTTAATACAATTCTAGCATGAATAATAAACATTTATCATGAAATAAGGAAATAAATAATAACTTTATTATTGCCTCTAGGGCATATTTCCTTCAGTCTCCCACTTGCACTAGAGTCAATAATCTAGATCACATCACCATGTGATTAACATCGATAGTTCACATCATCATGTGATTAACACCCATAGTTCACATCGCCATGTGACCAACACCCAAAGGGTTTACTAGATTCAGTAATCTAGTTCACATCGCTTATGTGATTAACACCCAAAGAGTACTAAGGTGTGATCATGTTTTGCTTGTGAGAGAAGTTTAGTCAACGAGTCTGCCATATTCAGATCCGTAAGTATTTTGCAAATGTCTATATCAACAATGCTCTGCACGGAGCTACTCTAGCTAATTGCTCCCACTTTCAATATGTATCTAGATCGAGACTTAGAGTCATCTCGATTAGTGTCAAAACTTGCATCGACGTAACCCTTTACGACGAACCTTTTTGTCACCTCCATAATCGAGAAACATATCCTTATTCCACTAAGGATAATTTTGACCGCAGTCCAGTGATCTACTCCTAGATCACTATTGTACCCCTTGCCAAAATCAGTGTAGGGTATACAATAGATCTGGTACACAGCATGGCATACTTTATAGAACCTATGGCCAAGGCATAGGGAATGACTTTCATTCTCTCTCTATGTTCTGTCGTGGTCGTGTTTTGAGTCTTACTCAATTTCACACCTTGTAACACATGCAAGAACTCTTTCTTTGACTGTTCCATTTTGAATTACTTCAAAATCTTGTCAAGGTATGTACTCATTGAAAAAAACTTATCAAGCGTTTTGATCTATCTCTATAGATCTTGATGCTCAATATGTAAGCAGCTTTACCAAGGTCTTTCTTTGAAAAACTCCTTTCAAACACTCCTTTATGCTTTGCAGAATAATTCTACATTATTTCCGATCAACAATATGTCATTCACATATACTTATACGAAATGTTACAGAGCTCCCACTCTGTTTCTTGTAAATACAGGCTTCTCCGAAAGTCTGTATAACACCAAATGCTTTGATCACACTATCAAAGCGTTTATTCCAACTCCGAGAGGCTTGCACCAGTCCATAAATGGATCGCTGGAGCTTGCATATTTTGTTAGCTCCCTTTGGATCGACAAAACCTTCCGGTTGCATCATATACAACTCTTCTTCTAGAAATCCAGTCAGGAATGTAGTTTTGACATCCATCTGCCAAATTTCATAATCATAAAATGCAGCAATTGCTAACATGATTCGGACAGACTTAAGCATCGCTACGGGTGAGAAGGTCTCATCATAGTCAACCCCTTGAACTTGTCGAAAACCTTTTGCGACAAGTCGAGCTTTGTAGACAGTAATATTAGCGTCAGCGTCAGTCTTCTTCTTGAAGATCCATTTATTCTCAATTGCTTGCCGATCATTGGGCAAGTCAACCAAATTCCATACTTTGTTCTCATACATGGATCCCATCTCAGATTTCATGGCTTCAAGCCATGTTGCGGAATCTGGGCTCACCATCGCTTCTTCATAATTCGTAGGTTCATCATGATCTAGCAGCATGATTTCCAGAACAGGATTACCATACCACTCTGGCGCGGTTCTCACTCTGGTTGATCTACGAGGTTCAGTAGTATCTTGTCCTGAAGTTTCATGATCATTATCATTAGCTTCCTCACTAATTTGTGTAGGTGTCATAGAAACAGTTTTCTGTGATTTACTACTTTCCAATAAGGGAGCATGTATAGTTACCTCATCAAGTTCTACTTTCTCCCACTCACATCTTTCGAGAGAAACTCCTTCTCCAGAAAGTTTCCGAATTTAGCAACAAATGTCTTGCCTTCGGATCTGTGATCGAAGGTGTGTCCAATAGTTTCCTTTGGATATCCTATGAAGACACATTTCTCCGATTTGGGTTCGAGCTTATCAGGTTGAAGCTTTTTCACATAAGCATCACAGCCCCAAACTTTCAGAAACGACAACTTTGGTTTCTTGCCAAACCATAGTTCATATTGTGTCGTCTCAACGGACTTAGATGGTGCCCCTTTTTAATGTGAATGCAGCTGTCTCTAATGCATGATCCCAAAACGATATTGGTAAATCCGTAAGAAACATCATAGATTGTACTATATCCTATAAAGTACGGTTATGATGTTCGGACACACCATTATGCTGTGGTGTTCCAGGTGGCATGAGTTTGTGAAACTATTCCACATTGTTTTAATTGAAGGCCAAACTTGTAACTCAAATATTCTCTTCCACGATCAGATCGTAGAAACTTTATTTTCTTGTTACGATGATTTTCCACTTCACTCTGAAATTCTTTGAACTTTTCAAATGTTTCAGACTTATGTTTCATCAAGTAGATATACCCATATCTGCTCAAATCATCTATGAAGTTCTAAAAATAATGATACTAGCCGCGAGCCTTAATACTCATCGGACCGCATACATTAGTATGTATAATTTCCAATAAGTTTGTTGCTCGCTCCATTGTTTCGGAGAACGGAGTCTCAGTCATCTTGCCCATGAGGCATGGTTCGCAAGCATCAAGTGATTCACAATCAAGTGATTCCAAAATTCCATCAACATGGAGTTTCTTCATGCGCTTTACACCAATATGACCTAAACGGCAGTGCCACAAATAAGTTGCACTATCATTATTAACTTCGCATCTTTTGGTTTCAATATTATGAATATGTGTATCACTACGATCGAGATCCAATGAACTATTTTCATTGGGTGTGTAACCGTATAAGGTTTTATTCATGTAAACAGAACAACAATTTATTCTTTTACTTAAATGAATAGCCGTATTACAATAAACATGATCAAATCATATTCATGCTCAACGCAAACACCAAATAACACTTATTTAGGTTCAACACTAATCCCGAAAGTATAGGGAGTGTGCGATGATGATCATATCAACCTTGGAACCACTTCCAACACACATCGTCACTTCACCCTTAACTAGTCTCTGTTCATTCTGCAACTCCCGTTTCGAGTTATTACTCTTAGCAACTGAACTAGCATCAAATACTGAGGGGTTGCTATAAACACTAGTAAAGTACACATCAATAACATGTATATCAAATATACTTATGTTCACTTTGCCATCCTTCTTATCCGCCAATCACTTGGGGTAGTTCCGCTTCCAGTGACCAGTCCCTTTGCTATAGAAGCACTTAGTCTCAGGCTTAGGACCAGACTTGGGATTCTTCACATGAGCAGCAACTTGCTTGCTGTTTTTCTTGAAGTTCCTGTCGGCATTCTGGGAACGGGGGTCCCCAGACTTGCCTGCCTGCGGCCTGCGGCGTGGCTTGAGTGGGGGCCCAACATGGCCCATCTTCATCAAGCACAAGACTCAAGACCCTCGCGAGGGGCCAAGCCTCGCGAGGCGGACGACACGGCGCATCCTCAGGCATAGCCTCCTCAGGCTGGCTCGCGAGGAGACGGAGATATCAAGGCGGGGTGCCTCGTGAGGTGCCCGTGACGTAAGCCATGACGATCGAGGGCACCAGGCGGGTGCCAGCGCGCGCAGCGTCCTTCTTTCCTCTTTGGTGCAAAGGGGACAAGCATATCCGCAGAGTACCGAGGCATCAGGCAAAGGTTGCCACTTCGGTGCAACGAGACCAAGACCAGGAGGACTACGAGACGGAGGTCACCATGGAGCCCAGCCCGGCGTCACCACCAGAGCCTTTGGCAGGCGAAGACTGCTTTTGTCAGGATAGACGTACTCGCTGTCCCCCTTCAAATTAGCCCGCCATTGTTGGATCCCTTCCCGCTCAATATTTGGGAAGAGGACCAGGGCCTCTATAAATAGGACTAGCCACCCACGTAGCAAGGGTTCGGGTCGGTTCGGTTCGGTTCGGTTCGGTTGGTCAGTTGGGATCTGGAAGAGAGGAAGAGAGAAAGAGAGAGATAGAGAGAGGTGGCTGAACTCCCCATAGCAGTTCATCACCCCAGCCAAGAGCAGACCCTCGCGAGGCTATTCTTCCTTGTATTGTTCATCCTCACCAGCCCCAGGGGGCAATCCATCCACCACACACTGGAGTAGGGTATTACACCACAATGGTGGCCCGAACCAGTATAAACCTTGTGTCCCTTGTGTGATTCCTTTAGTAGTTTAGATCTTTGCGAGACGGGGATGTTGAGGACTTGATTTCCGCGCGCACCCTAGTGTTCGAACCTTAAGGGTCTGCCGGAACCCAAAATCCGACATTTGGCGCGCCAGGTAGGGGTGCACCGGAATTCGTCTTCCACCGCTCCGCTCTCCTCCGACCGTCGCATCCATGTCTGACGCTCGTCGGGCCCGCGCCGAGCGCCGGGCCGCCATCGCTTCCCGCATCGCCCAGACGGCCCCCGTCGGTGGGCGTCCTCGTCGTTCCCCGTCGCCCGCCGTCAACACCGCCACCGGCCCGGCGGGGGCGAGCAGCAGCCATCGTCTCAGCACCCGTCCGTGCGGCAAGACGGCCGCACCACCACTCCATCACTCGCTCCAGCCGGTTCTTCGTCCCGCGCGCTCCGCGCACCCTTGGAGGCTCGGGCTGCGCTCCTCGCGGCAAACGAGCTCCCGCGCTACCGTCCCGTCGACGATGTCTACGAAGAATGGCTCGACCGCATCGCCGAGCTTGTCCGCGCCGCAGGGGGCTCTTCCGCGCCGTCCGTCCCTCTGCGCCGCACTCCGCCCCGCGCGGGCAACGGAGCTCCAGGGGCACACCAGCCGCCTCCCCTTCAGGAAGATGCCATGGCTCCAAGGCGCTTGGTCCCTGGGCGGAACCCGCTCCGTCAGGCGCCAGCGCAGCAAGAGCGAAGCTGCCAAGAAGTTCCTCGCCCGCAAGGGGCTGCCAGGGCGCTCCCTGCTCCGGCACGCCGCGACCCTGCTCCAGCTCCGGCGCGCCAAGACCCCGCTCTGCTCCTAGCTGCAGCGCGTGGGGACCCTCAAGACCAAGCTCTCCACCCACCGAGGCCTTTCGTGGCCACCGCGGGCTGCCACGCCTACACCACTGAGCTGCACAGCGTCGCGTGGCCCGGCAAGTTCAAGCCCGACCTGCCTCCTCGCTATGACGGCACAACCGATCCCGCAGAGTTCCTCCAGCTCTACGAGCTGGGCATCAAGGCCGCCGGCGGGGATGAAAAGGTCATGGCGAACTGGTTCCCCATGGCGCTCAAGGAAGGAGCTCGAACCTGGCTCCTGAATCTGGCTCCAGGCACAATCTCCTCCTGGGACCAGATGCGCGCCCACTTCATCGCCAACTTCGAAGGTACTCACGACCGGCCGCCCGCCGTGAGCAACATGCGCCGCATCAAGCAACAACCCGGAGAGACCTTGCAAAAGTACATACAGCGATTCAACAACGCGCGCCTCAAGATCCCCAAGGTGTCCGAGGAGGCCATTATCTCGGCCTTCACCGATGGCGTGCACGACGTCAAGATGAAGGAGGAGCTGGCGATGCATGAGGACCTCTGCACCTCCCTGGAGCTGTTCAACTTGGCGAACAGGTGCGCCAGGGCTGAGGAGGGACGCCTCACCCTCCTCGAGCTGCCTGCGGTGGACCCAGAAGAGAAGAAGCCCAAGGCCAAGGACGTGAAACGCAAGGGGGCTGCCGTGCTCGCAGCCGAATCGGACACCAAGCGGGGCAAGGATCTGCCCGAACCCTCCAGAGGCAGCCGGTACTGTGTGTACCACGACCTCCACACCCACAACACCAACGAATGTCAAGAGCTCCGCGCCGTGCAAGAAGGAAGGATCGGCCGTCACCCTGACCGTGCTGACCGGGGCTACGACCGAGGAGGAGGAAGAAACCCAGGGCGCTGGGAAGACCGCGGCCCGCGCCAGGGGTGGCGCGACCAGCCTCGCGAGGACCGCTGGCGGGACCTGCCTCGTGAGGGGGACTGGAGAGACCAGCCTCGTGAGGACCGCCCTCATGGCAATGCGGGCCTACCTCCGCTGCCGCCTCCACCAAGAAGGAACGAAGACCGCCATCAAGACGAGGGGGCTGGGGGCTTCCAGGAGCCACGCGTGATCGCCTGCATCCTGGGCGGAGCTCAAGCCCCAGCCTCCCAATGTATATTCAAGCAGTTTGCCCGCGAAGTGAATGCAGTTCTCCCCAAGCTCGAAGCAACGCGCCCCCTCAGGTGGTCGGCGTGCCCCATCACATTCAGCTCGGCAGACCAGCTCAAGTGCGCGGCCACTGCAGGAGTCCTCCCGATGCTCTGCTCCCCAGTCATCAGCAACGTGCTGGTCACCAAGACCTTCATCGATGGCGGGGCAGGGCTCAACGTCCTGTCCATGGAAACATTCAACAACCTCCAAGTGCCCTACGACCAGCTTCAGCCAACCAGGCCTTTCTCCGGGATCACCGACGGTTCCACAGTCCCGATCGGGCAGGTCCGTCTCCCTGTCACCTTCGGGGCTCGCAGCAACTACCGCACCGAGCTCATCGACTTCGACGTCGCCCACATCCGCCTGCTGTACAATGCCATCCTTGGGTACCCAGCGCTGGCCAAGTTTATGGCTGTGACTCACCACGGCTACAACGTCCTCAAGATGCCAGGAAGTGACGGCGTCATCACGGTGCCCTGTGAAGAGAAGGATGCAGTGTGTTCCCTGGAGAGAGCCTATCAGGCCGCGTCGCTAGAAGACCCAGATCGCGGAAGCAGGAGGCTTCCTGAGACCACCCCCAAGAAGAAGAAGACGTCGTCAGGCTCAACCCCCCAGGAGGCAGGCCCCTCAGGGCCCGTGCCTGCTCGGGAGGACCCTCCATCCATCGCATAGGAAAGCGCGCCCGACGCCCTCCTCAGGCAGGGCTCGAGGGCTCCCACCTGGAGGGCCACCGACCTAGCCAGAGTCACGAGGGAGGCGCTTGGGCACCACGTGGAGGCGTGCTTCGAAGCACGTTTCCCTAAAGGAAGAGCCAGGCGAGGAAGATCAGACCAGCAAGAGTTCGTTGACGAGGCCATTCAAGAGCTACAGGAGACAAGGATCATGAGAGGTTGCCGCCGCTTGCCAGCCATGGCCCCACATCCAGGCGAGGATGGTGGGCTGCGCGTCTGCGTCGACGTACCAGGGCTCAATCAGATCGCCACAACGGAGCGCCTCTGGCCCTTGCAGGTGGGGTGCTGCGGAGGTCCACCCCACAGCTATGTTCGCATGCCTTACGGCCTGCCGAGCATGGCTGCGGCGTACCAGCGCCTCATGAGGGGCATCGTGGAGGCTCAGGAAGACAGGCGTTCCGCGGCCTTGGCAGAGATGGAGGCAGCTCGCGAGGAGTCACCAGCGCCTCCGGAGCCTCCCGAGGCCCCGGGGCCTGGGGCCTCGTGAGGATCGGCTTCTGCAGCCCGTCAAGTCTGCTGCACCAATGCCACTACGCCGACGACATCCTCAGGTGACATCTTTCGAGTTCCGTTCTCAGCTGGGAGCACCCTCCCAGGGTTGCATCACTCCCAGGCCGCATGGGTCCGTCCCCGCGGCATGTATCTGCATTTACCTTTCCGTCGTTAGTTTGCCTTATTGGGGGCGCCCCTCGGGCTGCATCATCCCCAAGCCGTTCGGGCCAAACCCAGCGGCGTGTATCCCCCTAGCGTTTATTTCCAACTATGCATTGCCTATCACGCTTAGCTGCATGGTGCCCGTCCACGGCATCTTTTCTTCCCATGTCGGCCACTTGCACGTTAAAGGGGGGGGGGGTGCCTGAGCATTGCGACTCAGGGCTCTTACTGGCTCTCCAGCCCTCACCCTCTGGCCTTGTCCATGGCATCGCGACCTGGCATACCAGCGACGGCTGAGACAAGCTCGAGGGCCGGGACCCGAGGACGTAGAGTACCGGCATCTAACCAAATTTTGCAGGGACACATTCCAAGATACGGCCGAGTGCCGGGCGCAACCCGCCCGGAGGTAGGGCCTCGTGAGTCCCGCGCTGGCTCACGGGTGCCCAGATACACCTCACCTACTCCAACCAGCAAGCTCTTGAGTGACTAACGATCGACTAACGGCCGCCATGGCAACACCATCTTCTTTCTGTGATGACCCTGCAGGATCCCTGGAGGGAACCACGCAAGCCGAGGCCCTCACGAGGTTTCCTTCGCCCTCGCCCGCGTGAACCGCTTGAACGTTAAAGGGGGGCGCCTGAGCATCGCGACTCAGGGCTCTTACTGGCTCTCCAGCCCTCACCCTCTGGCCTTATCCACGGCATCGTGACCTGGTATACCAGCAACGGCTGAGACAAGCTCGAGGGCCGGGACCCGAGGACGTAGAGCAGAAAGGGGAGCAGAGGCGGGGAAGAGGGGGCCTCGCGAGGACCTTGCCGAGCGATTCCACTCTTGCCTACGCACGGACCCAACGGCACACCTGGAACGGCCCCTGATCCTCAAGATAAGTTACCACCCACGGCACTGGCTGCTGCAGCACTACCCCCGCACCTAAAGCAACTCCGTACTAGCGATGTTGCTTCCCTTTCTCACTAAGCGACGACTGCTTGGGCGCCAAAGGGGACCTCCTGAGCATCGCGACTCAGGGGCTCTTACCGGACCCCGGGTCACTCACCTCCTGGCCTTGACCACGGCATCGCGACCTGGCATACCAGCGACGACTGACGCTGCCTTGGGACTAGGACCTGTCGGCGTAGAGCACCAAGCCCTCATGAGGTGCGAAAGGGAAGGCTGAACTATAACGGAGTTGGCAACTTGCACGGATCCACGTCAAAAGGTTATACATATTAACAAACAGGACTACAGACACCTTACAAGCCCCCACGAGGCGCATTCTGATTCCTCGCAGGGAACGAATCCTAAGGGATGCTAACTACATGAGCTACTGCGGGAGACGCCATCATCAACAGTGGGCCATCAGGCACCGGCGCCAACTCCATCCAGATCAGGGTTGGCGACGGCCTGACGCGTCCGCCCTGCTCCTGGAGCGGCGACGACTCGGGGGCTCGTAGCTGTCGTCGCTCGTCTCCGGAGTCGCGAAGCCTTCGCTGGAGTCGCTGGACCCTCGGGCGCCTCTGCCCAGGGGGCGGTCGACGGGCCTAGCCCTCACCAGGGCGAGGTCCTGGCCACCTCTCCCACGACAGCACTCCAGCCGGCGCCCGATCGCATCGAAGACCTTGAAGAACATCACCGCCGTGCCGTCGTACTCCAGGCGGACCGCGAAGACGCCTCTTTCCCTGCAGACCCGGGCGATCTCCCTCCAGCCGCGGGACATGTAGACCGCGCCCGGGGCAGCGACGATGACCTCGGCCTCGGTCGCGGGGGCGCTGCAGTCGGCGTGCTGCAGCTGGAGCTCCAGGGGCCCTCCTAGAGGAACGATGGAGGCGAAGAAGGGAGGAAGACGGATCCAGGACTAAAGGGGAGTGACGACGTGGAGCACGAACTCACGGGAGGAGCCCTCGGCATGGACTCCAGGAGGAACCACCCACGCCTTCGTAACCCGACGGCGCCGACGACGGCGCTGACCGCGGAGATCAGCATCAACACCTCCGGGGCCCTCGACGTGGGCGTACAAGGGCAGCGGGAACCCCAGCGGAGCCTGCTCACCCCAGGGCCTCGCCGCTGCCGGATGGTCCTCTTCGTCCCGGCTGCAACAGGCGAGTCGCTTCTTCGGCGGGAGAGGGTCTGGCCCTTCTCGAGGAGCCTTTCCCTTCTCCGCTGCAGAGAACCGGCGAATCGGAGCCATCACACCAAGACGGAGCAAGAACTAAGGTGAAGGAGAGAGCAAGAAGAGATGGACTGGACGGGCACGCGTGGTGCCGTACTTATAGCCGGCGAAGGCCAACCGCCGGTCTCCACGATCACAGGTAATCATAACACGTTCTGCATGCAGGGACTTGTCCGACTCGCACGATCACCAAGGCGTCATGGGGAAGCGGAGACGCCACGTCCAATCAACCGCCACGCGGCGTCCAAGGCCGCAGGCTGTTAGTGCCCGTGGCGCTTCGCCCTTGCCCTTTCGCCTCTCGGTACGGCCAAGTCCATGCGCGCCTTGGGCCCGGGGGCTACTGTCGGTGTTCTAGGAACGGGGGTCCCCAGACTTGCCTGCCTGCGGCCTGCGGCGTGGCTCGAGTGGGGGCCCAACATGGCCCATCTTCATCAAGCACAAGACTCAAGACCCTCACGAGGGGCCAAGCCTCGCGAGGCAGACGACACGGCGCATCCTCAGGCGCAGCCTCCTCAGGCTGGCTCGCGAGGAGACAGAGATATCAAGGCGGGGTGCCTCGTGAGGTGCCCGTGACGTAAGCCATGACGATCGAGGGCACCAGGCGGGTGCCAGCGCGTGCAGCGTCCTTCTTTCCTCTTTGGTGCAAAGGGGACAAGCATATCCGCGGAGTACTGAGGCATCAGGCAAAGGTTGCCACTTCGGTGCAACGAGACCAAGACCAGGAGGACTACGAGACGGAGGTCACCATGGAGCCCAGCCCGGCGTCACCACTAGAGCCTTTGGCAGGCAAAGACTGCTTTTGTCAGGATAGATGTACTCGCTGTCCCCCTTCAAATTAGCCCGCCATTGTTGGATCCCTTCCCGCTCAATATTTGGGAAGAGGACCAGGGCCTCTATAAATAGGACTAGCCACCCACATAGCAAGGGTTTGGTTTGGGTTCGGTTCGGTTCGGGTCGGTTGGTCAGTTGGGATCTGGAAGAGAGGAAGAGAGAAAGAGAGAGATAGAGAGAGGTGGCTGAACTCCCCATAGCAGTTCATCACCCCAGCAAAGAGCAGACCCTCGCGAGGCTGTTCTTCCTTGTATTGTTCATCCTCACCAGCCCCAGGGGGCAATCCATCCACCACACACTGGAGTAGGGTATTACACCACAATGGTGGCCCGAACCAGTATAAACCTTGTGTCCCTTGTGTGATTCCTTTAGTAGTTTAGATCTTTGCGAGACGGGGAGGTTGAGGACGTGATTTCCGCACGCACCCCAGTGTTCGAACCTTAAGGGTCTGCCGGAACCCGAAATCCGACAGTTCCCCCTTTTCCCTTTGCCCTTTTCTTGAAACTAGTGATCTTTTCAACCATCAACACTTGATGCTCTTTCTTGATTTCTACCTTCATCGATTTCATCATCATGAAAAGCTCGGGATTCGTTTTCGTCATCCCTTGCATACTATAGTTCATCACGAAGTTCTACTAACTTGGTGATGGTGACTAGAGAATTCTGTCAATCACTATCTTATCTGGAAGATTAACTCCCACTTGATTCAAGCGATTGTAGTACCCAGACAATCTGAGCACATGCTCACTAGTTGAGCGATTCTCCTCCATCTTTTAGCTATAGAACTTGTTGGAGACTTCATATCTCTCAACTCAGGTATTTGCTTGAAATATTAACTTCAACTCTTGGAACATCTCATATGGTCCATGACGTTCAAAACGTCGTTGAAGTCTTGATTCTAAGCCGTTAAGCATGGTGCACTAAACTATCAAGTAGTCATCATATTTAGCTAGCCAAACGTTCATAACGTTAGCATCTGCTCCTGCAATAGGTCTATCACCTAGCGGTGCATCAAGGACATAATTCCTCTGTGCAGCAATGAGGATAAACCTTAGATCACGGATCCAATCCGCATCATTGCTACTAACATCTTTCAACACAATTTTCTCTAGGAACATATCAAAATAAACACAGGGAAGCAACAACGCGAGCTATTGATCTACAACATAATTTGCAAAATACTACCAGGACTAAGTTCATGATAAATTTAAGTTCAATTAATCATATTACATAAGAACTCCCACTTAGATAGACATCCCTCTAATCCTCTAAGTGATGACGTGATCCAAATCAACTAAACCATGTCCGATCATCACGTGAGATGGAGCAGTTTCATTGGTGAACATCACTATGTTGATCATATCTACTATATGATTCACGCTCGACCTTTCGGTCTCCGTGTTCCGAGGCCATATCTGTATATGCTTGACTCGTCAAGTATAACCTGAGTATTCCACGTGTGCAACTGTTTTGCACCCGTTGTATTTTAACGTAGAGCCTATCACACCCGATGATCACGTGGTGTCTCAGCACGAAGAACTTTCGCAACGGTGCATACTCAGGGAGAACACTTCTTGATAATTAGTGAGAGATCATCTTAAAATGCTACCGTCAAACTAAGCAAAAATAATATGTATAAAAGATAAACATCATATGCAATCAAAATATGTGACATGATATGGCCATCATCATCTTGCTTCTTTGATCTCCATCTCCAAAGTACTGTCATGATCTATATCGTCACCGGCATGACACCATGATCTCCATCATCTTGATCTATATCAATGTGTCGTCACGTGGTCGTCTCGCCAACAATTGCTCTTGCAACTATTGCTATCGCATAGCGATAAAGAAAAGCAATTATTGGACGCTTGCATCTTATGCAATAGAGAGACAACCATAAGGATTTTGCCAGTTGCTGATAACTTCAACAAAACATGATCATCTCATACAACAACTTATATCTCATCATGTCTTGACCATATCACATCACAACATGCCCTGCAAAAACAAGTTAGACGTCCTCTACTTTGTTGTTGCAAGTTTTATGTGGCTGCTACGGGCTTAGCAAGAACCGTTCTTACCTACGCATCAAAAACCACAACGATAGTTTGTCAAGTTGGTGCTGTTTTAACCTTCGCAAGGACCGGGCGTAGCCACACTCGGTTCAACTAAAGTTGGAGAAACTGACACCCGCCAGCCACCTGTGTGCAAAGCACGTCGGTAGAACCAGTGTCGCGTAAGCGTACACGTCATGTCGGTCCGGGCCGCTTCATCCAACAATACCACCGAACCAAAGTGTGAAATGCTGGTAAGCAGTATGACTTATATCGCCCACAACTCACTTGTGTTCTACTCGTGCATATTACATCAACGCATAAAACCTGGCTCGGATGCCACTGTTGGGGAACGTAGTAATTTCAAAAATTTCCTACGCACACGCAAGATCATGGTGATGCATAGCAACGAGAGGGGAGAGTGTTGTCTACATACCCTTGGAGACCGGAAGCAGAAGCGTTATGACAATGCGGTTGATGTAGTCGTATGTCTTCACGGCCCAACCGATCAAGCACCGAAACTACGGCACCTCCGAGTTCTAGCACACGTTCAGCTCGATGACGATCCCCGGACTCCGATCCAGCAAAGTGTCGGGGAAGAGTTTCGTCAGCACGATGGCGTGGTGACGATCTTGATGTTCTACCGTCGCAGGGCTTCGCCTAAGCACTGCTAGAATATTATCGAGGAGTATGGTGGAAGGGGGCACCGCACACGGCTAAGAATATGATCACGTGGATCAACTTGTGTGTCTATGGGGTGCCCCCTGCCCCCGTATATAAAGGAGCAAGGGGGAGGCCGGCCGGCCCTTGTGGGCACGCCAAAGAGGAGTAGGATTCCTACTCCTAGTTGGAGTAGGTTTCCACCTTTCCTAGTCCAACTAGGAGAAGGGGGGAAAGGGGGGAAGAGGGGAAAGAAGGGAGAGAGGGGCCGTGCCCCAAACCCCTTGTCCAATTCGGACTGGGCTTGGGAGGGGCGCGCGCCACCTCCTGGTCCTTCCCACTAAGGCCCATTAAGGCCCATTGCTTCTTCCTCGTATTCCCGTAACTCTCCGGTACCTCCGAAAATACCCGAATCACTCGGAACCTTTCCGATGTCCGAATATAGTCGTCCAATATATCGATTTTTACGTATCGATCATTTCGAGACTCCTCGTCATGTCCCCGATCTCATGCGGGACTCCGAACTCCTTCGGTACATCAAAACTCATAAACTCATAATATAACTGTCATCGAAACCTTAAGCGTGCGGACCCTACGGGTTCGAGAACAATGTAGACATGACCGAGACACGTCTCCGGTCAATAACCAATAGCGGAACCTGGATGCTCATATTGGCTCCCACATATTCTACGAAGATCTTTATCGGTCAGACCGCATAACAACATACGTTGTTCCCTTTGTCATCGGTATGTTACTTGCCCGAGAATCGATCGTCGGTATCTCAATACCTAGTTCAATCTCGTTACCGGCAAGTCTCTTTACTCGTTCCGTAATACATCATCCCGCAACTAACTCATTAGTTGCAATGCTTGCAAGGCTTAAGTGATGTGCATTACCGAGAGGGCCCAGAGATACCTCTCCGACGATCGGAGTGACAAATCCTAATCTCGAAATACGCCAACCCAACATGTACCTTTGGAGACACCTGTAGAGCACCTTTATAATCACCCAGTTACGTTGTGACGTTTGGTAGCACACAAAGTGTTCCTCTAGCACACGGGAGTTACATAATCTCATAGTCATAGGAACATGTATAAGTCATGAAGAAAGGAATAGAAACATACTAAATGATCGGGTGCTAAGCTAATGGAATGGGTCATGTCAATCAGATCATTCAACTAATGATGTGATCCCGTTAATCAAATAACAACTCTTTGTCCATGGTTAGGAAACATAACCATCTTTGATTAACGAGCTAGTCAAGTAGAGGCATACTAGTGACACTCTGTTTGCCTATGTATTCACACATGTATTACGTTTCCGGTTAATACAATTCTAGCATGAATAATAAACATTTATCATGAAATAAGGAAATAAATAATAACTTTATTATTGCCGCTAGGGCATATATCCTTCACTACTAGGGCCGGCCGCACCCCCCCCTTGGCTCCTTTATATACGGGGGCAAGGGGGCACCCTAGGAGACATAGAAGTTGATCTTCGTGATCGTTCCTTAGCCATGTGCAGTGCCCCCCTCCACGATATTACACCTCGATCATATTGTAGTGGTGCTTAGGCGAAGCCTTGCGACGGTTAAACATCAAGATCGTCACCACGCCGTCGTGCTGACGAAACTCCTCCTCGAAGCTTTGCTGGATCGGAGCCCGGGTTGCGTCATCGAGCTGTATGTGTGTCAAGAACTCGGAGGTGCCGGAGTAACGGTGCTTGGATCGGTTGGACCGGGAAGACGTACGACTACTTCCTCTACGTTGCGTCAACGCTTCTGCTTCGGTCTACGAGGGTACGTAGACAACACTCTCCTCTCTCGTTGCTATGCATCACCATGATCTTGCGTGTGCGTAGGATTTTTTTTGAAATTACTACGTTCCCCCACAGTGGCATCAGAGCCTAGGTTTTATGGTTTGATGTTATATGCACGAGTAGAACACAAGTGAGTTGTGGGCGATATAAGTCATACTACCTACCAGCATGTCATACTTTGGTTCGGCGGTATTGTTGGATGAAGCGGCCCGGACCGACATTACGCGTACGCTTACGCGAGACTGGTTCTACCGCCGTGCTTTGCACACAGGTGGCTAGCGGGTGTCGGTTTCTCCAACTTTAGTTGAATCTAGTGTGGCTACGCCCGGTCCTTGCGAAGGTTAAAACGACATCAACTTGACAAACTATCGTTGTGGTTTTGATGCGTAGGTAAGATTGGTTCTTGCTTAAGCCCGTAGCAGCCACGTAAAACTTGCAACAAACAAAGTAGAGGACGTCTAACTTGTTTTTGCAGGGCATGTTGTGATGTGATATGGTCAAGACATGATGCTAAATTTTATTGTATGAGATGATCATGTTTTGTAACTGAGTTATCGGCAACTGGCAGGAGCCATATGGTTGTCGCTTTATTGTATGCAATGCAATCGCCCTGTAATGCTTTACTTTATCACTAAGCGGTAGCGATAGTCATAGAAGCATAAGATTGGCGAGATGACAAGGATGCTACGATGGAGATCAAGGTGTCGCGCCGATGACGATGGTGATCATGACGGTGCTTCGGAGATGGAGATCACAAGCACAAGATGATGATGGCCATATCATATCACTTATATTGATTGCATGTGATGTTTATCTTTTATGCATCTTATCTTGCTTTGATTGACGGTAGCATTATAAGATGATGTCTCACTAAATTATCAAGAAGTGTTCTCCCTGAGTATGCACCGTTGCCAAAGTTCGTCGTGCCCAGACACCACGTGATGATCGGGTGTGATAAGCTCTACGTCCATCTACAACGGGTGCAAGCCAGTTTTGCACACACAGAATACTCAGGTTAAACTTGACGAGCCTAGCATATGCAGATATGGCCTCGGAACACGGAGACCGAAAGGTCGAGCGTGAATCATATAGTAGATATGATCAACATAATGATGTTCACCATTGAAAACTAATCCATTTCACGTGATGATCGGTTATGGTTTAGTTGATTTGGATCACGTGATCACTTAGAGGATTAGAGAGATGTCTATCTAAGTGGGAGTTCTTAAGTAATATGATTAATTGAACTTAAATTTATCATGAACTTAGTACCTGATAGTATCTTGCTTATGTATGTTTGATTGTAGATAAATGGCCCGTGCTATTGTTCCGTTGAATTTTAATGCGTTCCTTGAGAAAGCAAAGTTGAAAGATGATGGTAGCAATTACACGGACTGGGTCCGTAACTTGAGGATTATCCTCATTGCTGCACAGAAGAATTACGTCCTGGAAGCACCGCTGGGTGCCAGGCCTGCTGCTGGAGCAACACCAGATGTTATGAACGTCTGGCAGAGTAAAGCTGATGACTACTCGATAGTTCAATGTGCCATGCTTTACGGCTTAGAATCGGGACTTCAACGACGTTTTGAACGTCATGGAGCATATGAGATGTTCCAGGAGTTGAAGTTAATATTTCAAGCAAATGCCCGGATTAAGAGATATGAAGTCTCCAATAAGTTCTATAGCTGCAAGATGGAGGAGAACAGTTCTGTCAGTGAGCATATACTCAAAATGTCTGGGTATAATAATCACTTGATTCAGATGGGAGTTAATCTTCCAGATGATTGCGTCATGGATAGAATTCTCCAATCACTGCCACCAAGCTACAAGAGCTTCGTGATGAACTATAATATGCAAGGGATGAACAAGACTATTCCCGAGCTCTTCGCAATGCTGAAAGCTGCGGAGGTAGAAATCAAAAAGGAGCATCAAGTGTTGATGGTCAACAAGACCACTAGTTTCAAGAAAAAGGGCAAAGGGAAGAAGAAGGGGAACTTCAAGAAGAACATCAAGCAAGTTGCAGCTCAAGAGAAGAAACCCAAGTCTGGACCTAAGCCTGAAACTGAGTGCTTCTACTGCAAGCAGACTGGTCACTGGAAGCGGAACTGCCCCAAGTATTTGGCGGATAAGAAGGATGGCAAGGTGAACAAAGGTATATGCGATATACATGTTATTGATGTGTACCTTACTAGAGCTCGCAGTAGCACCTGGGTATTTGATATTGGTTTTGTTGCTAATATTTGCAACTCGAAACAGGGACTACGGATTAAGCGAACACTGGCAAAGGACGAGGTGATGATGCGCGTGGGAAATGGTTCCAAAGTCGATGTGATCGCGGTCGGCACGCTACCTCTACATCTACCTTCGGGATTAGTATTAGACCTAAATAATTGTTATTTGGTGCGAGCATTGAGCATGAACATTATATCTGGATCTTGTTTGATGCGAGACGGTTATTCATTTAAATCAGATAATAATGGTTGTTCTATTTATATGAGTAATATCTTTTATGGTCATGCACCCTTGAAGAGTGGTCTATTTCTGATGAATCTCGATAGTAGTGATACACATATTCATAATGTTGAAACCAAAAGATGCAGAGTCGATAATGATAGTGCAACTTATTTGTGGCACTGACGTTTAGGTCATATCGGTGTAAAGCGCATGAAGAAACTCCATATTGATGGACTTTTGGAACCACTTGATTATGAATCACTTGGTACTTGCGAACCGTGCCTCATGGGCAAGATGACTAAAACACCGTTCTCCGGTACTATGGAGAGAGCAACAGATTTGTTGGAAATCATACATACAGATGTATGTGGTATGATGAATATTGAGGCTCGTGGCGGATATCGTTATTTTCTCACCTTCACAGATGACTTAAGCACCCGATCGTTTAGTATGTTGCTATTGCTTTCTTCATGACTTATACATGTTCCTATGACTTTGAGATTATGTAACTCCCGTGTGCCGGAGGAACACTTTGTGTGCTACCAAACGTCACAACGTAACTGGGTGATTATAAAGGTGCCTATGGACACATGATGTATATCCTATCATGAAAGCTTCTTGTAATAATAACTATTCCCTTGTTATATTATCATTTGGTATCTGTGAATTGATCCTTTGCCATCGTGGTTCCGATCATATTTTCTCCTTGATTCCATTTCTCGGACTAGTTAAGGCACTTGACTTCTGCAGATCAATAAACCCCCTCAACCCCGATTATGTTCTACCTTCGAGTATTACTCCGTGGTATCTCGATAAGATCACATAACCATATCACTTCTTATGCGTTCTTCTTCAAGTATTATTTCTCACCAATTCCAATTTTTCCCTGGGTTCTGAGTTGTTAGTTACTCAAGGACACCGATAGTGAATCGAGTCCGTATTCCGATTCATTAACTCTAAGTAATTTTCGTTGTTTATGAAGGAAATATGCCCTAGAGGCAATAATAAAGATATTATTTATTTCCTTATATCATGATAAATTTTTATTATTGATGCTAGAATTGTATTAACCAGAAACATAATACATGTGTGAATATATAGACAAACAGAGTGTCACTAGTATGCCTCTACTTGACTAGCTCGTTAATCAAAGATGGTTATGTTTCCTAACCATGGACAAAGAGTTGTCATTTTATTAACGAGATCCCATCATTAGTTGAATGATCTGATTGACATGACCCATTCCATTAGCTTAGCACCCGATCGTTTAGTATGTTGCTATTGCTTTCTTCATGACTTATACATGTTCCTATGACTATGAGATTATGTAACTCCCGTGTGCCGGAGGAACACTTTGTGTGCTACCAAACGTCACAACGTAACTGGGTGATTATAAAAGTGCTCTACAGGTGTCTCCAAAGGTACATGTTGGGTTGACGTATTTCAAGATTAGGATTTGTCACTCCGATCGTCAGAGAGGTATCTCTGGGCCCTCTCGGTAATGCACATCACTTAAGCCTTGCAAGCATTGCAACTAATGAGTTAGTTGCGGGATGATGTATTACAGAACGAGTAAAGAGACTTGCCGGTAACGAGATTGAACTAGGTATTGGATACCGACGATCGAATCTCGGGCAAGTAACATACCGATGACAAAGGGAACAACGTATGTTGTTATGCGGTCTGACCGATAAAGATCTTCGTAGAATATGTAGGAGCCAATATGGGCATCCAGGTCCCGCTGTTGGTTATTGACCGGAGACGTGTCTCGGTCATGTCTACATTGTTCTTGAACCGTTGGGTCCACACGCTTAAAGTTACGATGACAGTTTCATTATGAGTTTATGTATTTTGATGTACCGAAGGTTGTTCGGAGTCCCGGATATGATTACGGACATAACGAGGAGTCTCGAAATGGTCGAGACATAAAGATTGATATATTGGACGGCTATATTCAGACACCGGAAGTGTTCCGGAGAAGTTTCGGATAAAACCGGAGAACCGGGGGGTTACCGGAACCCCCCGGGGGGTTAATGGGCCTCATGGGCCTAAAGTGGAGAAGAGGAAAGGCAGCCAGGGCAGGCCGCGCGCCCCCTCTCCCCCTAGTCCGAATTGGACAAGGAGGGAGGGGCGGCGCCCCCCTTTCCTTCCTCTCCTCTCTCCCTTCCTTCCCCCTCTCCTACTTGGACAAGGAAAGGGAGGGGAGTCCTACTCCCGGTAGGAGTAGGACTCCTCCTACGCGCCTCCTACTAGGGCCGGCCGCACCCCCCTTGGCTCCTTTATATACGGGGGCAAGGGGGCACCCTAGGAGACACAGAAGTTGATCTTCATGATCGTTCCTTAGCCGTGTGCGGTGCCCCCCTCCACGATATTACACCTTGATCATATTGTAGCGGTGCTTAGGCGAAGCCCTGCGACGGTTAAACATCAAGATCATCACCACATCGTCGTGCTGACAAAACTCCTCCCCGAAGCTTTGCTGGATCGGAGCCTGGGGTGCGTCATCGAGCTGTACGTGTGTCAAGAACTCGGAGGTGCCGGAGTAACGGTGCTTGGATCGGTTGGACCGGGAAGATGTACGACTACTTCCTCTACGTTGCGTCAACGCTTCCGCTTCGGTCTACGAGGGTACGTAGACAACACTCTCCCCTCTCGTTGCTATGCATCACCATGATCTTGCGTGTGCGTAGGAATTTTTTTGAAATTACTACGTTCCCCAACAGTTTATGAGTTTAATAATTCTTCAAGTCATTCCTCGCCCGATCGGCTATATCATTATCGTGCTAAATTTTAATTGTGCTACCTGGTCTTTCTTCTCGGGGCACAATTTTTGACGATGCACTAATCTTGCATCGAACTTCCTCATCATATCATTTCTCCCTGAACAGCAAACTTGATTTCGAGTTTGTGTCATACCCATGGTTCCAATAACCTTTCGCTTCATCATTCCTTTGACTTGATGTCATCGCCGATCGATTACATCTTCGTGGAGCCTCTCGACTAAATTTGTCATGGTCGTCAAACAACATTTTGATTCCTTCCAGAATATCAACCGAATGGATGATGATAGGTAACCATCCTTGTCCCTCGATGATTTGTGTTATCACCGACAACATTATTGCCTTCCCTCCAACACAAACTTGTTTGTGTTTTGTGTTATACCTGGAGACCCGTGCTATCCAGCAATTATTCTTCGATACCTTGGAGTATTACCATCTTTTATGTCAAGAATGTCGTCAGAATTTCACCACCTCCTAAGAATTCTTGATACATGTAATACTTATCACCATCACCATTCTTTCTTGGTCCCCGTGTTGGATCTAACCGGGATACCAATAGGTGAACGATGCTATTTGGATTCTGCCCTTCTAGCAACCCTATTGCTTTGAAGTTAATGGTCGAACGTTCATTCTTAGACCATTGATCACTGAATCACCATTGTAACATTTGATCATGCTACCTAAGGCCCTACTTTGGGCACCCTTTTCCACTAATGTTTAATTGTGTAGGTTTTTCCTTGAGCATACATCATTATATCATTTGATCCGACAAATGTTATCTCCTTGTTCACATAACTGTGGAAATCCATCTTTTTGGATACCTCGTTGTATTATCGCCGAGTCCATCAGCCACCACCTCATCCTCTCCTTCGCTTAATGATGAATCCCTTCGTGTATCCAGAGTCTGACCTTTGATTGAAGACCATGCAATGCTATCTCGAAGCATGTCTGTGGTACTCTGATTTTCAGCAAGAGCATTGGAAGCCCCGTGCTAAATGTTTCTTGCTCTATTAACCAAACACCGTTGTATGGTTAATGTCATGAAATTTCTCTCCCCTTACCTAAAGGGTTTTCTACATTATATCATGTCATTGATATCATACTCTGCTTGTCCTTGGGAAGGATATACCCTTGAAATATGTGTTTAAACACATTTTCCTTTCCATTGTTCTATTTAATCTGATAATCATATTTTCCTTTTCATTGGTTGGTTTAACGTTTCTTGTGATCTAAATGATCTAAGCAGTAATATTCTCCTGCTTATGTAAACACCTCGGTGTACAATTCTGTCAGCAAGACCCTGTTACTATTGTTGATGGCATTCCAGTAACCACCAATGGACGAGAACCTTGCCTATTGGTCTGCCTCATTTCAACGAGCAGGGAAATGGTTCTCTTCGTCCCTCGCCCTTGGTACCAACGTTGTTGCCAACATAACTGACAGGCTATCCTCTGACATACCTTGCTATCTTGACCATGCACCTGATAGCGCTTTCCTGCTTTCAACCCACATGGTGGGCCCATAACCCACAGGTCCCAGGATCGAAACATGACTCTGCTGTACACCCCTGCTTCAAAGTTATCCCTTATGCTTGGCTTCGTCGGTAATTCGCGAGCCACCTTCCTACTGCTCTATTCTGGTATCAGACCCAATGCATACTCTCGCCGCTCTGAACCCTTTTCTCACTCTAGTTCAGACTTTGAGCAGCTATCTATCCGCTTGGACCCTCTCATTGTACCCTCGTATTGTACTCTCGATGTACTTTATATGTTCAACTCGAGAGATAATCTTATGCTCATTCATGGTTAACCCCAGATTGTTTCCCTCGTAAGCATGTTGTCGTAGCTGAGCTGCCCCTTACCTATTCGTAAGTATGATGGAGATCCTGAAGGAAGGATGCCAGCTTCATCATGATGACCTGGATCAGAGGAATGAAGGCATCAATGTAATGGATCGACCTCTTGGAGAAGAGCAACCAAGACCGAGAAGACCCGTTAGAATTTCGTAACCAAATCCCTTCCCCCTTGCTCCCCTCCTAAATCTCGGGACGAGATTTCTTGTAGTGGAGGAGAATTGTGACGCCCGGATAATTAAGCTACAGTAATTCCCCACTGATGGTGCCATGTCATCACATTATTGTTGCTAATCCCCGCTTGATCCAAATCTTAGTTCAAACTCCAATTCGAATTAAAGCCCAAAATTCAAATTTCTCAAACATGCAAAATAAAATGTTCATGTGTGGAAAATATTCCCTAACTAATTATGGTGGCAACCCAACACTTTTGTAACATATTTAAATGCCCCTTTGTGAATATAGCAGTGGCTAAAAGGAATTATTAAATGCTTTTTAAATTATAAAAATACTAAACTATTTTATTTGAACCTCAAACTAAATGTGGCAGTGGTATAATTAGTAAAACCAATTTAGGTGGTGTTACTATATTTTATAGAGCTAATTTTGAATTCAAAAATAAAAGAAAACTAAAACAGGAAAAGAAAATGAAAAGGATAAACAGAAAAGGGACCCCCCTCTGCCTGGGCCTTAGTCCACCCAACCGCCTGGATCAACCAGGCCGCGCACCAGGCCGGCCCACCCCCTCCTACTAGCCTCCCCCACCGATCGTCTTCTCCTCCCCACTGTTCGTGCGACCAAGGCACGCGCCGGAGCTGTCCCCGTCCGACCATCCCCCCGGAGACGCCCCGAGGGGATAAGGCCGACCCCTCGGGCTCCTCCCCCCTGCTCCACTCATCTCACCAACCACTCGCCCACGCTCTCTGAACCAGATCCCCCTTCTCCCCAGCGTGCATCCGAGCGCCACATCGCCATGTCCATGCCGTAGCCGCGGCGACCGCTTCCGAAGAGCCTCCGCGACGAGTTCACGGGCTCCGCCACGACCCCCTCTCCCTCTACGCCAAGCCACGAGGACCCGAACGCCCCCACGGCGCCACCCCGAGCTTGGCTCCTTCCTCCGACCGCCGCACGCAGCCGCCGTCTTCGGTCGCCTCGACTCTCCCTCGGTCCTCCCCTGCAACTGAAGTGAGCACCGCGTGCCCCCTCATCATACCCCTCTGTAGCTGGCACCGTAGGACTCGCCCTGCGCCGCAGCCCCGCTGCCGAGGTCGCCTCGCATCTCTCCCTTGCCGCTACTTTGCTGCTGCGCGCGCGCGAGCTCCGCCTAGCCGCACCTGCCGAGCAGCCGCGCCTGCTGTTGCTTGCCGCCGTAGCATCTGCCGCCACAGCCTCGCCCCATCTGCCTCCGCCCGCGCTTGGCTGTGGCCACCTTAGTTGCCCACACGCCCATAGCCGCCCGCTACCATGGCCCTCCTACTGCCGAAGCTGCATCGCCCTGCCCGCGCCGCTCGGTGCTGCGCTACTGCCGCTGCTGCTAGTCCCCTCCGCCCCGTCGCTGATTGCTGCTGCTTCTGCCCGCTGAAGCTCTGCTGCTCTTGGCCGCTCCCTGCTCGCCCGCTTCTGCGCCCAACCTGCTGCGCTGCGCCGCCCCGTGCTCACCCCCGCACCCACTGACGTCGCTCCCGCTGGCTCCCTCCATCCCACCTCCGCCTGCTCCTCCTGTCGCCCACAGCCGCGCCCCACCGCTTGCGGCGGCGTTCGCCTCCGGCCGGCGGAGCCCACCCGGGCCGCCGCCCTTCCCCGCCAAGGCTGGCCACTTCCCCTCCGTTCCACGCGTCGCCGGCACCCCCGGGGCGCCCTGTCGGGCGCTCACGACCCCTTTAACCCGAGCCCAGCGCCCGATCCAGTGGCCTATGGGCCACTGACGGGGGGCCCGACCCCAGGGCAAAAAAACTAATTAATTAGTTAGTTAGTAGAATAATTAATTAGTAATTAATTTGCTTAATTAACTAATTAACAACCTAATTAGTCTAATTAATTCTGCTAATTAAGTAACGGTCAATGACAGGTGGGTCCCCCACGTTAATTTGACCCTGGTCAATACAGTTGACTACTGACATCACGATGACGTCAGGCCGACGTCATAATTTCTGTTTTTGGATGAATTTAAATAATAACAATTTCAAAAATTATTTTAAGCTTTGATAAATCATAGAAAATAAACCGTAACCCGGATGAAAATACTTTGTACATGAAAGTTGCTCAGAACGACGAGACGAATCCGGATACGCAACCCGTTCGTCCGCCACACATCCCTAGCATAGCAAACACGCAACTTTCCCCCTCCGGTTCACCGGTCCGAAAACGCAAAACACCGGGGGTACTTTCCCGGATGTTTTCCCCCTTTGCCGGTATCTCCTCCTACTGCGTTAGGTCACCCCTAGCACCGCGTATCACCATGATTATGCTTCGTGTTGCTTTGATTGCTCTGTTATTTATTATGTTCTCCCTCCTTTACTTCTTTCCGGTAGACTCTGAGACTACTGCTGAAGTCCGTGTGTTCGACTACATTGAAGACGACCCCTCTCTCTTGCCAGAGCAACCAGGCAAGCCCCCCCTTTGATCACCAGATATCGCCTACTCTTCTCTCTACTGCTTGCATTAAAGTAGTGTAGCATGTTACTGCTTTCCGTTAATCCTATTTCTGCTGCATAGCCTGTCTTTGCCACTACTGTTGTTACCTTTACCTGCAATCCTAAATGCTTAGTATAGGATGCTAGTATTCCATCAGTGGCCCTATGCTCTTGTCCGTCTGCCATGCTATACTACTGGGCCGTGATCACTCCGGGAGGTGATCACGGGCATATGCTATATACTTGATACTGTTACATTACTTATGATACTGTTCGGAGATGGGGGCTGAAGGGGCAGGTGGCTCCATCCCGGTAGAGGTGGGCCTGGGTTCCCGACGGCCCCCGGCTGTTACTTTGTGGCAGAGCAACATGGTAGGTTGAGACCACCTAGGAGAGAGGTGGGCCTGGCCCTAGTCGGCATTCGTAGATACTTAACACGTTTAACGAGATCTTGGTATTTGATCTAAGTCTGGCCACTGGCCTATACGCACTAACCATCTACGTGGGGACAGTTATGGGCACTCGACGTCGTGGTATCAGCCGAAGCCTTGATAGGCACTCGATTTTTTTTTGTTTTCCATGCATCGATTTCCATCAGTGATATCAGAGCCAGGTCTATGCGTAGATGATATGCACAAGTAGAACACAAAGAGTTGTGGGCGGTGATAGTCATACTGCTTACCACCAACATCTTATTTTGATTCAGTGGTATTGTGGGATGAAGCGGCCCGGACTAACCTTACATGTCCACGCAAATGAGACCGGTTCCACCGACTGACATGTAACTAGTTTTGCATAAAGGTGGCTGGCGGGTGTCTGTTTCTCCTAGTTTAGTTGAATCGAATTTGACTATGGCCGGTCCTTGAAGAATGTTAAAACAACAAACTTGATGAATCACCGTTGTTGTTTTATGCGTAGGTAAGAACGGTTCTTGCCAGGAGCCCGTAGGAGCCACGTTAAACTTGCAACAACAAAGTAGAGGATGTCTAACTTGTTTTTACAGGGCATGCTGTGATGTGATATGGACAAGATATGATGTGATATATGTTGATGTATGAGATGATCATGTTTTGTAATATCGACAACCAGCATGAGCCTTAGGGTTGTCTCTTTATTGTATGAAGTGCAAGTGACATGTAATTGCTTTACTTTATCACTATGCGTTAGCGATAGTTGTAGACGCAATAGTTGGCGTGACGTCCTCGACGCAACGATGCTACGATGGAGATCAAGGCGTCATGCCGGTGACGATGGAGATCATGACAATGCTTTGAGATGGAGATCAAAAGCACAAGATGATGGCCATATCATGTCACATATTTTGATTGCATGTGATGTTTATCTTTTATGCATCTTATTTTGCTTAGAACGGCGGTAGCATTATAAGATGATCCCTTCACTTAATTTCAAGATAAAAGTGTTCTTCCTGAGTATGCACCCGTGCTACAGTTCATCGTTTCGAGACACCATGTGATGATCGGGTGTGATAGACTCTACGTTCACTTACAACAGGTGTATCACAGTTTTACACATGCAAAATACTTGGGTTAAACTTGACGAGCCTAGCATGTACAGACATGGTCTCGAAACACTATAGACCGAAAGGTCGAACATGAGTCATATAGTAGATATGATCAACATAGAGATGTTGACCATTGATGACTACCCCATCTCATGTGATGATCGGACATGGGTTAGTTGATTTGGATCATGTATCACTTAAATAACTTGAGGCATATTACATTAAGTGGAAGTTCATTATTAGTTTGATTAATTGAACATAAATTGATCATGAACTTAGTCTTAATAAGTTTTTGCATATCTGTGTTGTAGATCAATAGCTCGCAATATAGCTCCCCTATTTTTGATATGTTTCATAGAGAAAAATAAGTTCAAAGATGATAGTAGCAATGATGTGGACTGAGTCCGTGCACTACAAGAAATATGTCAACTTGTGACCCTCACTATTGGTCTCTGAAAGGTCATAGTTTTTCATTTGCGACCTTTTTGTGACCAAAACCAGAAGGTCAAAACCTGGCGGTCGTAAACTGAAATTATTGACCTTCTTAAAAGGCCGTTGGTTCCACGACCAAATTTTTGGTCACTAGCAACCTCCCCAGGCCACGTAGGCATCCAGCGTGGCAAGCTGATGTGGCACAAGATTCAGCCCGGTCCAATTCGGTTTTCTACATGGGCCTAGCCCAACAATTCGTCCTTTTAATGTATTTTTTCTATCAATTTTTGATCGGCTTCATGGGCCAAGCCCAACATTGCAGCCTTTTTATTTTCTAGGCCTTCGGCCTTTTTGCTTCCATTTCTTATTTGGGCCTTTTTACAATCCATTTTGGACCAGGTGTGTTTTCTTTTGTTTTCTTTTGCTCATCCAATTAGGTCCCACTTATTAGTTTTCTTTTGTTTCTTTCCACTAGTGAAATGGGACCAGATGTGTTGTTTAGGTGCCACACGTCAGTTCTCTATTTGTGCAACAACCAATAACTTGATTCAAATAGAGCCAATAACACATAAATTTTCAAACAACAACGAAATCATGGCAGGTAGTTTACAATCATGGCAGTACAATCAGGTATTGAAATATAGAATACAGCTAAATATTAACATGTCCAACTCCAGAGAGCTAAAACACATTGTTGGGTGCGAGTTTTCTTTAGGATTCTACTCCAGTAGTTCCTTGTACAGCAACTTTTGACGAATTAAGGTCAAAATCTGCGAGTTATAATCAGAAAAGTTAGGAATATAATCAAGTGAAGCCATGCATATAACATTCTCCTAACAATGAAAAATAGCTGCAGAATTTGAGATCTAATAAGAAACCATGCATATAGCATTCTCGTAATAGCAAGACTGAGATATATTTGGGAAGGGAAAATGACAAGTATCAACCCAGTGCAAGATAACACAGCAACTATGTAAAAGTTATTCAGATTTCCCGATGTGTGTGTCACATTATACATGCATCAAGCATCAGGTGACCAAGCAAACTATTCTGGAATAGATACAAAACAAACATGTATTGACCATCCTACTGGTAGCAAGTACATAAAGGTAATCACTTAACAAGCAACGCAAACATGAACGAGTCACATAACTAAGTACAATCCAATATCCCAGCTGAGAGCGAACATGTATTTGACATTTCAGGATTTCAATACATGCACGACAGAGAGTGGCGCTCTGTTCTTACCATGGCACAAGCGAGAGATGTCCCCGACGATGCCCTGCTTCTCCAGTTCACACTAAGGCTCAACCAGCTCCGCGGTGTGGATGATGCCCCCTCCTTGCTCCATCCAGAAGGCATGCCATGGACTAGGAAGCCCTGCATATTACAATTTGCACAAGTTGGGAGAAATACAAGGAACTGGTATCAAGCAGAGCACAAGTTGAGAGAAAGTTATGGTCCAGGAGCCGACCTTCCAAGGGAGTAGCATGATGCGTCATCGCGGTGCCTTCATCTGGAGTTGCAGGCCGGAGTTGTGAGCTACTGCTTTGCTTCCCCATATAGCACGCCTAGGTTCTCCTAACATACCAACCTGAAAGACAAAAACATGATTAGGGAGCTGGTACATCAGGGAGCTGGTACATCAGAAAAGAAATCGATGCACGAATGACATACACAACTAAAAAAATAAAATCAGTATTTCACATATTATTAGAATTGCATATTAGATGTCTGCAAGATAAGTGTTGCTTCATATAAGATGTTTAGTGATTTAACAATCAGTATGCTGCAGGAAATTTTGTTTGCCATGTCACCCAATGTTTACTATCAAAAATATAAATTATTCACTGTTAATGCATTTGAGCTATAAGATAACCAACTAATGTTCTGTCCCATTGAGATGATTTTAGCCCTTCACATGATGGTTCATTGTTATCCATGTTAGCACATCAGGCTTGGAGCTTACATATATAACAAGAATAGTAGATTAAGCAATACATCCAGATAACACAAGGAGGCAAACACTAGTAAATCTTGACTCTCGTGCCACTACATGTACATAACAAATATTTGACACATTCATGGAAGCATGCAAATACAGGCAATATTATTTGTCTAATGAAATACATGACATATTCTCCTCGCGTATTCTCCAATTAAACACTTGACGGTGGCTAGAGCGAAACAAACTAAGGGAGAGACAAGTCTTCACCTTGCAACAAGGGGACTCATACCCAGCCAAATCGAAACAAATTGAACCCGCGACAGCAACTTCTATATAAAACATTTGCTCAAAACGATGCTCAAGAGGAAGACACACTTTCTCAACATTGCATTCCAATCATATAGACCAAATTGCAAAAATAAGATCAGTGGATAAAATCATAGTCTAGACCACGCCGCAAAAACATCAAAATCATAGAACATATAGGTTCCATCATGATTTTAAGAAACATTGCGCTAGAGAAGTAGGTTTGCAATGAAAACTTTCCGCAAATGGTTGCAAAACAAACCACCAACAATCAGAAGAATGAGCATGTTAGTCAGACTGTATGTGCCTACACACACAAAATTCAAAACTATAACTAAGGCGAGAGGGGAAAGATATGGGGGCAGTAAGTGTCGATGAAGGACTCGACCATCTCCCTCCGCTCCTCCTTAGTCTTCCTCACCCGTGGCTTATTATCCTGCGCCTGCATGCAACACTGCCCCATTCCTTCAGACAACCAGACAAGATGTGCACAATTGCCGTATTGCTGTTCAATGTATGAAAGATGCCTGCCAGGAAGACGAAATCAAATGAATAAGAACCCCACATAAACAAAGAGGCTGAACAATGATTCTACAAAGTATTACCTCCGGTCATAAATAAGTGAACTAAAACCAAATCACTTATTTATTAACAGAGGGAGTGATATTCAGCTTTTGTAGTCAAAAGAGACCTGTAAACTCATTGCACACAGTTGCAAAAGCACATTATGCAATAGCAATACAACGTCAGTGTGGATGTGTGTGTGTGTGCCGTGGTTACCTACAGATCCTACTAAGCGAAGCCAGCAGTCAGGTTGTTGGTTTGGTACTTGTCGAACTAACAATCTATGGATTTTGCAGTCTAAATGAGATGTTATTGTTGCTGAAGTGCGTGAAACAAGCAAAAAGCCTGACGAGGTAATACATCGACTTCACTGGTTCATATTAGCTGCTTTAGAACAAGTGATGCCTCTTTACTTGTTTCTGTGTAGTTAGATGACTTGCAATAGCTTTGCCAGATTGTTGTTTCTACCTAGAGATCCGTACACAGGTTTGGATCCCATATAGTAAAACATGCATGTACTAACTTGACATCTAATAGAACACCTACATTTTTTAATTTCTTTTGATAGTTTTCGTTTCAAAAGCGTTGCTTCAAGTATGTTTTGCTGTACAGATGTACGCCATGCTAGAGCGGATAAGCCCAAGGACAAGGAAGCTCGAACTGTTTGCTAGAATGCATAACACGCATACAGTCAGACCAAGAAGGAAAACAAGCATATGAGATGGGAGGGGGTGGTTACCATCTTGGCGAGCTCGCCCTTCTCCTGGATGGCATCATCCTTGAGCACCCTCTCCATCTGCCCAACCACAGAGATGGCGAGAAAAATATCAGGAAGGCGTCGCACTGATCCAGCCACGGAGAAGAGAACTGACTGGGGGCGGTCGGGTGGGGTACCTCAGGGACGGACGACGGGGCTGACGCAGGGGAGAGGGAGAGGGCGGGTGGATCTTGTTGGGGTCCACCACGCACTCTGTGAGGATCCGGCAGTGCAGCAGCACGTCGTCGGCCTTGTTCATGTCGAGGTCGAGGAGGTACACGTCGACGAGGACCACCACCCTAGCCTCCTCCGCCCCCCTCGCGACGCCATCGCTCGCCTGCCACTTGGCCAAGCCCCGTGGGTCGAGGCCCGCGCGCCCGCCCACGTTGTCGGGGAGCAGCGCGAGGGGCGCGGCCCCGTAGGAGGAGAGGGAGCAGGGGCACGAGCGGGCAGAGGGATCCGAAGGCGGGTGGCACACGGCCGTGACGTCGTGGCTGCGGCGGGGGAGGGAACTCCGGCAACAGAGGACGGGGCGGCAACGGAGGACGGGACGCTTGGGTTAGATCTGGATCAAGGAGAAGTGCGGAGCAGATTTTGAGAGCGTCGATGGGTGGGTGAGAGCGCCGGCGGAGCCCGGGAGCGAGGTTTGCCGGTGGGTGGGTAGGGGCGAGGTTTGCCGGTGGATGAGAGATACGTCGTCGTCGATCTGGATCGGAGAGAAAGGGAGAGAGAGGCGGCGGCGGGTGTGTTCTCAGGGAGAGGGGGGAGAGAGGCCGCCACGGGCTCCTAGGGTTTGGATTGGGCTGTTGAGAAGTGGACGGTTTAGATCGGCTACAACGGACGGTTCAGATCAGCTACAGTAGGGGTGATCCGTGGGAAGAGTCCTGATTGGCTGAGAAAATCTATGATTTAAAATAGTTTCCTAGTAATAAAAATAGAGGGGTTTTGTAAATCAGCTATCAAAAATATTTTGCAAAAGGGAACTCGCAAATTTTCACTCAAGTTAGACCAGATTTTATGGGTGATCACCAATTTGTATGCATTTATGATATTTTTAGCTATTTTTAATCATTTTTCGAGTGCCCGAAATGAGGTTTTTTTGTGAAGAACCTATGAAATAATTGTTGCAAAATTGAACCAAATCATTTTTCTAAGATACTAGGCCATATTTAATGCACAATTGATCAAATGGTTGGGTGTCAAAAGTTTTGAGCCACCTTTGGTGAAAAAGACAAATTTTCGCCGATTTAGTAGAAAACAGGTCAAATTTGAACTGCAGCTAACTCATAGTTTGCTCTTTATTTTTTCCAAAAATCACTTATAGGTCAAAAGTATCTATTTAATCACATAAACACCAAAAAAACTCCAATATTCAACCACTAGCTAGGAACGGTCATGCACGCCCTTTTGACCGCATTTTGAAACGGGCATAAAAAATCAAAAAATCAAAAAATTGGGAAAACCTTCGCATTGTGTCACTATATATGACCATGTTTTCAGGAAAAATAATAAACTTGTAATACGGCAATTATTTTTAAAAAGTGTTCTCAGAAATGAGCTATCACGCGTGAAGATTCAGGGCTTTCAAGCCAAATGATCAATCTTATGGCCACATTCATGGCATAGTTTGTTCAAATGATCTCATATTGTGCACAAGGGTGCATATTGGAATGGAAAACAATGTTGCCTAAGGAAGTTCTCATTTTCTTTGGACAAAAAAACCATTTTCCATTTTTCGAGTGCCCAAAAGGAGGTTTTTTTGTGAAGGACCTCCCAAATAATTGTTGCAAAATTGGACCGAATCATTTTTATAAAATACTAGGCCATATTTAATGCACAATTTACCAAATGGTTGGGTGTAAAAAGTTTTGATCCACCTCTCGTGAAAAAGACAAATTTTCGCCGATTTAATTGGAAATGGGTCAAATTTGAACTGTAGCTGCCTTGTAGTTTGCTCTTTATTTTTTACAAAAATCATTTGTAGGTACATAAGTATCTATTTAATCATAGAAACACCAAAAAATTTCCAAGATTCAACCACTAGCTAGTAACGGTCATTCCTGCCGTTTTGACCGCATTTTGAAACGGGCATAAAAAATTCAAAAAATTTCAAAAAATTGGAAAACCTTCGCATTGTGTCATTATATATGACCAAGTTACTAGGAAAAATAATAAACTTGTAATGCGGCAATTCTTTTAAAAAAGTGTTCTCAGATATGAGCTATTATGCGTGAAGATTCATGGCTTTAAAGCCAAATGATCAATCATATGGCCACATTCATGGCATAGTTTGTTCAAATGATCTCATATTGTGCACAAGGGTGCATTTTGGAATGGCAAACAATATTTCCTAAGGAACTTTTCATTTTCTTTGGACGAAAAAACCATTTTCCATTTTTCGAGTGCCCAAAAGGAGGTTTTTTTGTGAAGGACCTCCCAAATAATTGTTGCAAAATTGGACCAAATCAATTTTCTAAAATACTAGGACATATTTAATGCACAATTGACAAAATGGTTGGGTGTACAAGTTTTGATCCACCTCTCGTGAAAAAGACAAATTTCCGCCGATTTAGTTGGAAGCAGGTCAAATTTGAACTGCAGCTGCCTCATAGTTTGCTATTTAATTTTTCCAAAATCATTTCTAGTTACATAAGTACCTATTTAATCATAAATACATGGTTTGGTGGCGATACCTCGAGGTTTGGGCGGTGGCCGAGGGCCCCAACTCTAGAGCGCGTAAACTCGCATGCCCGCCGCGTGGTCACCGCGTGACCGTGGCGTTGCCATGTGTTCTGGGTGGCCTAGGCATGTCTAGTGGGTTGGGCACTCCCCAGGTAGGTGCTAGGAAGAAAATTACAACATAAGATTCTCACGAGGAGACCGATCGATGCTCAAACATGAATTAGCAGCCAAGTGTTTGATTAGCGGTACGGAAAATGTACATGGCTAATGGGCGTGAGTTTTGGCTGAGGATGATCAGTTACTAAGAAGACCGTCTTCACAAATTTTCAGCTCAAAAGGAGGAGCCTAGGTGGTACTTGCTTTGCAAAGTACCACACTGGACATAAATACGAATGTTGAAGCTAGGCTCAAAATAATGAATGGATTGAGCTGGCACTTGGTGTAGGATGGTTATTTGGGCATAGGAAAGCACTGTAGAAAATGGATACTATTTGGACATGCCAAAGTGTTACTTCCTTCACAAAGTGCTGCTCTGAACAGAATAGGAAAATGAATATTGTTGAATTATTTTTGAACTAGGCAAGGAAGGTTTTTCACATATTTGATGAAGATATGATCCAAACAATTTATGAGAATTTTTTGGGAATTTTTGGAATAACAGAAATATAGGTTGCTTCACAACCTAGGGCAAAAGTTGACACATGGACATGACACATAGGTAAAACTAATGAGATGACGCCTAGTCATCGCAACCCACCACAATTTACAAGGCTATGACCATCTATATTGGTTGGTAACAACTAGAAATAAGGTAGCGGACTAGCGCTGTTTGCTTTATGACCATTTCGTGTAAGGAACTTACGACCTTTCTGTACAAAATGGTCGCAATGGTTTAGGGTTTGGAGCCCCCCGAACAGCTTTTGACCAATTGGTCTCAAATGGTCATAGATGTATGGCCAATTCTTCGAGGGTCACTGACAGAAGGTCACTAGTTGACATATTTCTTGTAGTGGTGATCTGAGGATTATCCTCATTGCTGCACAAAAGAATTATGTCCTTGGTGCACCGCTAGGTGACAAACCTATTGCAAGAGTAGATGCAGAAGTTATGAATGATTGGCAAGCTTGATATGACGACTAGTTAATAGTTTAGTGTGCCATGCTTTACGGATTAGAACCAGGACTTAAAAAATGTTTTGAACGCCATGGAGCATATGAGATGTTCCAAGAGCTGAAATTGGTATTTCAGACTCATGCCCGTGTCAAGAGGTATGAGACCTCTGACAAGTACTTTGCCTACAAGATGGAGGAGAATAGCTCAACCAGTGAGCATGTGCTCAGAATGTCTGGTTACTACAATCGCTTGAATCAAGTGGATGTTAATCTTCCAGATAAGATAGTGATTGACAAACTTCTCTAGTCACTATCACCAAGCTACTAGAACTTCGTGATGAACTATAATATGAAAGGGATGACGAAAATGATTCCCGAGCTCTTCACGATGTTGAAATCGGCGATGGTAGAAATCAAGAAAGAGATCAAGTATTGATGGTTAACAAGACCACTAGTTTCAAGAAAAAGGGCAAGGGAAAGAGAGGGAACTTCAAGAAGAATGGCAAGCAAGTTGCCACTCCCATGAAGAAGCCCAAAGCTGGACCCAAGCCTGAAACTGAGTGCCTCTACTGCAAAGGAAATGGTCACTGGAAACGGAACTGCCCCAAATACTTGGCGGGTAAGAAGGATGACAAAGTGAACAAAGGTATATTTGATATACATGTTATTGATGTGTACCTTACTGGTATTACTAGTAGCCCCAGGGTATTTGATATCGGTTCAGTTGTTAAGATTAGTAACTCGAAACAGGAGTTGCAGAATAAACATAGACTAGTTAAGGGCGAGGTGACGATGTTTATTGGAAGTGATTCCAAGGTTGATACGATCACCATCGCACACTCCCTCTACCTTCAGGATTAGTGTTGAACCTAAATAAATGTTATTTGCTATTTTCGTTGAGCATGAATGTGATTTGATCTTGTTTATTGCAATAAGGTTATTCATTTAAGTCGAAGAATAATTATTATTCCATGTACATGAATAAAACTGATGTGGCTTGAACTACGTCAGTATTTCCCCAAAGTGGAAGGGATGATGCAGCACAACTACGGTAGGTATTTCCCTCGGTGATGAGACCAAAGTTATCGAACCAGTAGTGTAACGCCCCGTGACCAATGTGCCAGGTGTCCTCCAGTTATTCATTGCTGTTGTCTTGTCATTGCTTGCATGTCATGCATTGCATATCATGTCATCATGTGCATTTCATTTGCATACATATTCGTCTCATGCATCCGAGCATTTTCCGCATTGTCCGTTTTGCATTCCGGCGCTCCTATCTCCTCCGGTGGTCATTTCTAACTTCTTTTCTTGTGTGGGGGTTAAACATTTCCGGATTGGACCGAGACTTGCCAAGCGGCCTTGGTTTGCTACCGGTAGACCGCCTGTCAAGTTTCGTGCCATTTGGACTTCGTTTGATGCTCCAACGGTTAACCAAGGGACCGAAAAGGCCTCGTGTGTGTTGCAGCCCAACACCCCTCCATTTTGGCCCAAAACCCACCAAAACCTCCTCCATCATCTCGGTCGTTCAATCACAATCGTGTGGCCGAAAACCGCACCTCATTTGGACTCTCCTAGCTCCCTCTACCTATAAATATGTGATCCCCTCCCGAAATTCGCGGATGAACCCTAGCCTTCCCCTTCCTCGCGCCGCCAGACATGTCCGTCCGCGCCGGACGCGTCTGCCAACCACCTCACTCCGGCGATTCAGGAGATGCCACGTTGCCCCACCGCCGCTCTCCTCCAACAAAGCGCCGCCACGTCAGCCGACCTCCTCCCTCTCTCTCCTCTGCGCCCGCCGCCGGCCCGCGTGGCCCACAGCCGGCGCGTGTGGCCCGCGCGTCACGCGCGGCCGCCCGCGCGCCCGGCCGCCTCCGAGCGCCGCCGCCCCGTCGTGGTTTTCTGTCGGATCTCCGCCGCCGCCTCCGCCCTGCTCCGCCGCTCGCCGCCGCCGCTTCTCCGCCACCGACCGGCGCTGCCCTCCGCCGCGCAAGCTCGCCGCTGCCGCGCCTCCACATCCACAGCCGCAGCCTCGCCTCGCCTCCTTCCAGCGCCGCCCCGCTGCGACCTCGCCGGAGCTTCGCTCCCCACCGGCGTCGAGCTCGCCGGAGCCCCGCTCCGGTCGGATCCGAGGAGGGTGGATGAGATCCACCCATCCCTCCAACCAAACGGCGTACTCCGTCCCGGATCCGCGCCATCCCGTTTCTCTCCATCCCGGGTTGACTTTTGTGAGGTTGAAATTCTTCTAAGTCCCCGAGATTCCCAGATTCAAATGCTCATGTTCATCGCATCGCAACTTTGCATCCGTAGCTTCGTTTTGGACATATAGCATATCAAAATGTTCATCTCAGAGAGTACATCATTTCATCTCATTGCATCATTTTCATTTGAGTTCGTCTTGATGCCCGAAATGCTGTTGGAAGAGTGCTATTTGAGTTAATTGTCAGATCTGTTGCACCAAATAGCTATTTGTCATTTTTGCCATGATTATTGTGTGCATGATATGCCCCTGAGTTCTACATGTGTTTTGCTATATGTTTTGCCATCTATCCAGGGGTGCCACCCATGTATTTTTGTGATGTGTGTGGTGACTAGCACAAGTTTGCAAAGTAGTGCATTCGTTAATGCTGATTTCAGGGACTTAGCGTTTCCACTAAGTCCTTGGACTGTTTATCTCAATATGCCATATGTTCACATTGTTTCCTAGTGATCCGTGCCTCTTTTGAGAATGATTAGTAAGGATGATTTGTTAATCTTGTAGTGCTCTATCCATCCATGTCCTTGTTTGCAATTATGGATCACCCTAGCTTGAGCCAATCGAGCTCTACTTTTGCTATTTCGTGAATCTGGGCAGATTGTCTACTTGTTAGCAATTTTGCCGAGGATGTTGTAGTTGATCCGTGCATGCTATGTTATTGTTCTTACCATGTCTAGCTTGTATAATGTGTATTCTTGATGGGTGTATGCTTGGTTTGTCATGCCTTGCTCTGTAGTGAGTGCATCGAGCTCGTTAACATGCCTACTTGATATCTGATTTGCATGCTCCAGTTTTTCACTAAGTCTGTAACCTGATTATGTTTTTGCCATGTTCACATGCTTGCAAATGTATTTTCTGATCCCTTTTGGCTCAATGTCACTAAGGGACTTTTGTTAAGCTCTTTGAGTAGCTCCATCCCATGCTTTACTTTGCCATGTTCAGGTCCTGTAGCTTATAGTTTTCATGCTCCAAAGTGTGCTACCTGATCTGAAATTCCAGACAAGTGTTAATTTCACTAAGTCTGAAACCTGTTTACCAATTGCATTTTTGCCATGCTTGTTTGAACCTGTTAATGGATGAATTGGCCGTAGCTCAGTGTTCATCTTTTGTTAAGCATTATGAGTGGATCCCTGGCATGTATCTTGTTGCCATGTTTGAGTGCTGTAGCATATTTATCTTGTTGCATTTAGATGGCTACTTGCTGTATATCGCAGACCGGTGTCATATTTGAATTGCTTGCCATTTCCAAACCGTGCATCCGATTCCGGTGATCTTTATATCGATTTCAACCGAAATCACCTCACCTTTCTAGTGGCACACTTGGATTTCCAAGTTGAGGCTAGGTTCCATCATTCCTTTGCAAATCATGCATATGCATCGCATCCCGCATCCCGCATATCATACCATGTTCATGTGTTGGATGTTTACTATGTGGTGTGCTTCTTTCCGGTGTTTGCTTCTTCGGGTTGGTTCCAGTAACGTCGCGTTTGTGAGGACCCATTCATCTACGTCCATTTGTCTTCTTCATGGACTCGTTCTTCTTCCTTGCGGGATTTCAGGCAAGATGACCATACCCTCGAAATCACTTCTATCTTTGCTTGCTAGTTGCTCGCTCTTTTGCTATGCCTATGCTGCGATACCTACCACTTGCTTCTCATGCCTCCTATATTGTTGAACCAAGCCTCTAACCCACCTTGTCCTAGCAAACCGTTGTTTGGCTATGTTTCCGCTTTGCTCAGCCCCTCTTATAGCGTTGTTAGTTGTAGGTGAAGATTGAAGTTCGTTCCTTGTTGGAACATGGAGATGTTGTTCCTTGTTGGAACATGTTTACTTGTTGGGATATCACTATATATCTTATTTAATTAATGCAGCTATATACTTGGTAAAGGGTGGAAGGCTCGGCCTTATGCCTGGTGTTTTGTTCCACTCTTGTCGCCCTAGTTTCCGTCATATCGGTGTTATGTTCCCGGATTTTGCGTTCCTTACACGGTTGGGTAATAATGGGAACCCCTTGACAGTTCGTCTTGAATAAAACTCCTCCAGCAATGCCCAACCTTGGTTTTACCATTTGCACTAACAACCTACCACCTTCCCTTGGGTTCTGCAGACTCAAGGGTCATCTTTATTCTAACACCCCGGGCCAGTGCTCCTCTGAGTGTTGGTCCGACCGAGCTGCCTGCGGGGCCACCTCGGGGAAACTTGAGGGTTGGTTTTACTCGTAGCTAGTCTCATCTGAGTGTGCCCTGAGAACGAGATATGTGCAGCTCCTATCGGGATTTGTCGGCACATTCGGGCGATGTTGCTGGATTTGTTTTAACTTGTCGAAGTGTCTTGTAGAACCGGGATACCGAGTCTGATCGGAATGTCTCGGGAGGAGGTCTATTCCTTCGTTGACCATGAGAGCTTGTGATGGGCTAAGTTGGGACACCCCTGCAGGGATTTGAACTTTCGAAAGCCGTGCCCACGGTTATGGGCAGATGGGAATTTGTTAATGTCCGATTGTAGAAAACCTGAAGTTGACCTTAAGTAAAACACATGAACCGCGTGTGTAACCGTGATGGTCTCTTTCCGGCGGAGTCCGGGAAGTGAACACGGTGTTGGAGTTATGCTTGACGTAGGTTGTTTAGGATCACTTCTTGATCATACTTGTATCAACCATGCATTTGCCCTCTCTTCTCGCTCTCATTTGCGTATGTTTAGCCACCATATATGCTAGTCGCTTACTTCAGCTCCACCTGATACCTTTTACCCTTCCTATAAGCTTAAATAGTCTTGATCGCGAGGGTGTGAGATTGCTGAGTCCCCGTGACTCACAGATACTTCCAAAACCAGTTTGCAGGTGCCGATGAGTCTGTGCAGATGACGCAACCAAGCTCGGGAGGAGCTCGATGAAGATCTTGTCCTTTGTGTTGTTTCGTTCTAGTTGATCAGTAGTGAAGCCCAGTCGGGACGATCGGGGATATGTGTAGCATTTGGGGTAGTCTTCTTTTATTTTGGCTCCGTAGTCGGGCCTTGATTGTATCTGGTTGATGTAATGCTTTATTCATGTAATTGTGTGAAGTGGCAATTGTAAGCCAACTATGTATCTCTTTCCCTTATGTATTAAATGGGTTGTGTGAAGATTACCTCACTTGCGACATTGCTTTCAATGCGGTTATGCCTCTAAGTCGTGCTTCCACACGTGGGAGATATAACCGCATCGAGGGCGTTACAAGTTGGTATCAGAGCCTTCCCCGACCTTAGGAGCCCCCACTGCTTGATCGTTTTTAGCAGCCGTTGTTGAGTCTAGAAAAACTGTTTTGAGTCATTTAGGAATTATATGTCGAAGAGTTTAGGAATTCTTTTTACTCCTCAGTCCCTTCATCGCTCTGGTAAGGCATCCTGACGTAGAGTTTTGACTCTTCTCTTCTAAAATTTCACTAATTTTTTTAGGATCACGCGGGTATCTTGGAATCGTTCCGGTGGCTTTGTGACGAGAACATTGTTCTTGGTGCCTCCTGTCTTTAGGGGTTGTGGCAGTGTCCCGGCAAGTTGAGCTCCGAGGTGTTGTCGTCACAATTTTATTGTTGCAGTTCTGGAATGCCTGAGTTTAGTTTCGCCGACATCGAAAATCTCTTTTATGCAGTTGTTGGTGAGATAACCTCGACGCCACCCAGTACTAGGGCGGGAGTTCGGGAGTATTGCCATAACTCGTATAACGGATGCTTTTCGAAGGTTGAGGTAGATGATTTCCGAAGGTTTCTTGGTTATGTGTTGAAGGATGGATACAGCTGGATGTAGGATTTGCTAGTTTGGGTGAGATATTATGCTTCCCCTGTATCCCCAACACCTGATTGCATAACCGGAAAATTTCGGGATTTTGTAAGTGGGAATTCAAGTAGCTCTTAGGTTATCTTTCCGACAGATGTATGATATGAAATTGGGGTTCGACGTCTAGTGGTCCGCCTATTCACGGTTGGTTTTACAGTGGTCTCGTTGTGTCTTAAAGAGTCCTTGGCTATGCCGACTCGGGGACGCTTCATATGTCATGTGCACTGCCTTGTACATGATGGTGCTGTATGATCGAGCCCGTGTAGGCCCTACCACGAAAACTTCGGACGAAATATCTATCATATGTTTATTCTGGCTTATTCTGCAAGCCAATCCTTTGTTTTGTTTTGAGTTGTGGTATTCGAGTTGCTTCGAAGTCAAATGTTGATTCCATACCTTCCCCAAGCGGTGTTCTCATATTCCTATGTGGATACTAATACTTCATGATAATCGAGATTGTCATGTCAATCCTTTTTCAACCGGTGTGTTTCTCTTCTAGTGGGTCCGATCACTTCAACATTCGCACGATCAATTATCAGTTCTTCTCAATGTTGTTTCTTTCATCCATCTCCAAGTTGCCTTTGTTTTTCCCACCCTCCCTCCCTTTGTTTCTTCGAGGACCCAGATTTCTTCATCGGGTATCCATTTTATTCTTGTAAATTCTCTCCATTATTTTCCATCAATATTCTTATCCGGTGATTCTCATGAAGATCCTAACGGAGCTTCAAGTTATCATTCTTTGTTTCTTCTCTTCTCCGGTGGTTTCAATTCAAGCTGTGTTGATCATACCCTTTTCCTCGTTTCAAATATCTTCTCGTGCCGGTGCACCTCATTTGTCATTCCATTTCTCGCTATTCATTTGTTCCGGAGTGCTAAAGATATCTCAAGGCTCGTCTTGTCATTCAAGATCCGTTCAATGTATTTCGATGTTGTTATCTCATTCAGGCCGTTTAATTCAACCGGTGCATTCTCCTTTTCAAGTAATCTTTTCAACGGTGTTTCTCTTGAGTGGGCCCTAACCCACAGGTCCTTTCCCAGGATCTTACCTGACTCTTCTTATTTTCCCGGAGCTATCCTCAAATTTTCTTTTCAAAGTTTGACGTAAGAATGATTTATCATCAGTCAAATGCCTTTCTCCAAGATCGGTTAAATTCTTTTCATCGTTGGCTCAACCTCTTCGCTTTTGATACTTCCGGAGTATCTCAACATTACATGGTGGTGTTCTCGTTGTTATTCTCGGATTTTCAAGACCGAAGAAGATTTTTTTCCTCCATATCTTATCCGTTCTCTTAAAGATTCGTGATTCTAGCTTGTTGCCATCCTCTGATAATTATTTGCGATTGTGGCAATTCTTTTCACCCACCCGGAGCATTTCATGAGTTGTTTCCATTTATTTCCTCCGAAGGCCATCTTTTCAAATATTATTCATTCTCAGATTTCAGCTCTTATCGGTGCATCGTTCAAGTGTTCTCCAATCAGCTCGTCATCTCTTTGTTCTCATATATCTAAATTCTCCCAAGCATCTTCATTCATTTGCTAATTCTTCCCGGTGTTTACTTTATCTTCTCTTCATTCATTTTAATTCTTACGGTGGTTCGTTCAAGATTTCTCTTACTTATCAATTCATTCGTGTTTTCAATTCTACCGGTGTTTCGTTGAAGGCATTCTCAAGTTGACGATATATCTATCTAAATCCTTTCTACAAGAATAAGCCGTATGTGATCCGTTGCTTGTCATCAATTTAAATTGGTGAAGGATAAGCATAATATAATTCTTATTCTTGTTTCATTGAGTAAATTCAATTTCTTATTGCGGAGGATCATCAAGCTGTCGGTTTTCAATTGTTTCATCTCCTGTTTTTCCCGGAGTTCCAACTTTTTTTTTCAATTATTTAACCACGGAGATTCATCTAAATCGGTACAAGGATTCACCTTGTGTTTTTCATCTTCTCTTTCTTTCCATTTGATCATTCTTTTGTTTACTGGAGTTCTTCTTGAAGGTTCTAGATGATGGTTCATCAAGGATTAAATCCCTTCACCAAGTGTTCATCCAGATTCTTTTCTAAGAAGCTCAAGCATTCTTCATCTTGCTATCCGGAGTCCAATTCTTTCTTCCGTATTATTGGAGGTGGTATTATGTCATTCTTGATAATTTGAGTTCATGTTTCATGAATCACTTGTTGTTAAGAACGAGGTATTTTAAATCCATCAAACTGTTCGTTGGAGTTATCTTGGGTTATATTTTCACCTAAAGCTTCCCCTAAGGATTGTTGCTATCTATGGTGCTTATAAAAGTCCCAAGTTCTTCATCTATCCTCCTGCTGAACTAGTTTCTCGTTTCCTTGTTCTTACCAATCCAATTCTTTTTCCCATGAGTGGCAGGTTGTCACCTCATGATTTGAGATGTATTCCATAAGACCATATCAAACTTATTCCTTTCGTTGTTGGTTTTCCAACAACTCCGTTCTAGCTTTTGTTGTAAACATGCTCCCTCAAGATGTTGTTTCCCTTCGTTCACTTCATTCCATTCTTACTTTTTTTCCGGAGGCATTGTGAATTGTTCCGGAGTCCATGCTCATATTTTCAACCCATCATCTCGAATGTTTCAGGACAATGCTCTTGTCGTCCTTATCCATTTAACCGGAGTGTCGTGCCCTCTTTTCAAGTTCTATTACTTAATCAAGTTCTTATTCAATTCCTTTCTTTTCAAACTAAGTGCTTCAACTTTGTTCATCTCCGTTGTATCCTTTCTTTCATTGTGTTCAACCTCACAAGGTTCTTTGGTTTCACTCGTTTGTCAGAGAAGCAACATAGTTTTACCACACCTCTTCCTCTTCCTTTCCCCTCCAGTGCCATTCTAGATCTCGGGACGAGATCCTCTCGTAGTGGTGGAGTGTTGCAACGCCCCGTGACCGATGTGCCAGGTGTCCTCCAGTTATTCGTTGTTGTTGTCTTGTCATTGCTTGCGTGTCATGCATTGCATATCATGTCATCATGTGCATTTCATTTGTATACATGTTCGTCTCATGCATCCGAGCATTTTCCCCGTTGTCCGTTTTGCATTCCGGCGCTCCTATCTCCTCCGGTGGTCATTTCTACCTTCTTTTCTTGTGTAGGGGTTAAACATTTCCGGATTGGACCGAGACTTGCGAAGCAGCCTTGGTTTGCTACCGGTAGACCGCCTGTCAAGTTTCGTGCCATTTGAACTTCATTTGATGCTCCAACAGTTAACCGAGGGACCAAAAAGGTCTCGTGTGTGTTGCAGCCCAACACCCCTACATTTTGGCCCAAAACCCATGAAAACCTCATCCATCATCTCGGTCGTTCGATCACGATCGCGTGGCCGAAAACCGCACCTCATTTGGACTCTCCTAGCTCCCTCTACCTATAAATATGTGCTCCCCTCCCGAAATTCGTGGATGAACCCTAGCCTTCCCCTTCCTCGCACCGCCGGACATGTCCGTCCGCGCCGGACGCGCCCGCCGACTACCTCACTCCGGCGAATCAGGAGATGCCACGTCGCCCCACCGCCGCTCTCCTCCAACAACGCGCCGCCACGTCAGCCAACCTCCTCCCTCTCTCTCCTCTGCGCCCGCCGCCGGCTCGCAGGGCCCGCAGCCGGCCCGCGCGGCCCGCGCATCACCTGCAGCCGCCCGAGCCACCCGCGCGCCCGGCCGCCTCCGAGCGCCGCCGCCCCGCTGCGGTTTTCCGCCGGATCTCCGCCGCTGCCTCTGCCCTGCTCCGCCGCTCGCCGCCGCCGCTTCTCCGCCACCGACCGGCGCCGCCTCCGCCACGCAAGCTCGCCGCTGCCGCGCCTCCACATCCACAGCCGCAGCCTCGCCTCACCTCCTTCCGGTGCCGCCCCGCTGCGACCTCACGGGAGCTTCGCTCCCCGCCGGCGTCGAGCTCGCCGGAGCCCGGCTCCGGTCGGATCCGAGGAGGGTGGATGAGATCCACCCATCCCTCCAACCAAACAGCGTACTCCGTCCCGGATCCGCGCCGTCCCGTTTCTCTCCATCCCGGGTTGACTTTTGTGAGGTTGAAATTCTTCTAAGTCCTCGAGATTCCCAGATTCAAATGCTCATGTTCATCGCATCGCAGCTTTGCATCTGGAGCTCCGTTTTGGACATATAGCATATCAAAATGTTCATCTCAGAGAATACATCATTTCATCTCATTGCATCATTTTCATTGGAGTTCGTCTTGATGCCCGAAATGCTGTTGGAAGAGTGCTATTTGAGTTAATTGTCAGATCTGTTGCACCAAATAGCTATTTGTCATTTTTGCCATGATTATTGTGTGCATGATATGCCCCTGAGTTCTACATGTGTTTTGCTATATGTTTTTGCCATCTATCCAGGGGTGCCACCCATGTATTTTTGTGATGTGTGTGGTGACTAGTACAAGTTTGAAAATTAGTGCATTCGTTAATGCTGATTTCAGGGACTTAGCGTTTCCACAAAGTCCTTGGACTGTTTATCTCAATATGCCATATGTTCACGTTGTTTCCTAGTGATCCGTGCATCTTTTGAGGACGATCCGTAAGGATGATTTGTTAATCTTGTAGTGCTCTATCCATCCATGTCCTTGTTTGCAATTATGGAGCACCCTAGCTTGAGCCAATCGAGCTCTACTTTTGCTATTTCGTGAATCTGAGCAGATTGTCTACTTGTTAGCGATTTTGCCGAGGATGTTGTAGTTGATCCGTGCATGCGATGTTATTGTTCTTGCCATGTCTAGCTTGTATAATGTGTATTCTTGATGGGTGTATGCTTAGTTTGTCATGCCTTGCTCTATAGTGAGTGCATCGAGCTCGTTAACATGCCTACTTGATATCTGATTTGCATGCTCTAGTTTTTCACTAAGTCTGTAACCTGATTATGTTTTTGCCATGTTCACATGCTTGCAAATGTATTTTCTGATCCCTTTTGGCTCAAGGTCACTAAAGGGACTTTTGTTAAGCTCTTTGAGTAGCTCCATCCCATGCTTTACTTTGCCATGTTCAGGTCCTGTAGCTTATAGTTTTCATGCTCCAAAGTGTGCTACCTGATCTGAAATTCCAGACAAGTGTTAATTTCACTAAGTCTGAAACCTGTTTACCAATTGCATTTTTGCCATGCTTGTTTGAACCTGTTAATGGATGAATTGGCCGTAGATCAGTGTTCATCTTTTGTTAAGCATTATGAGTGGATCCCTGCCATGTATCTTGTTGCCATGTTTGAGTGCTGTAGCATATTTATATTGTTGCATTTAGATGGCTACTTGCTGTATATCGCAGACTGGTGTCATATTTGAATTGCTTGCCATTTCCAAACCGTGCATCCGATTCCGGTGATTTTATATCGATTTCAACCGAAATCACCTCACATTTCCAGTGGCACACTTGGATTTCCATGTTGAGGCCAGGTTCTATCATTCCTTTGCAAGTCATGCATATGCATCGCATCCCGCATCCCGCATATCATACCATGTTCATGTGTTGGATGTTTACTATGTGGTGTGCTTCTTTCCGGTGTTTGCTTCTTCGGGTTGGTTCCATTAACGTCGCATTTGTGAGGACCCGTTCGTCTACGTCTGTTTGTCTTCTTCATGGACTCGTTCTTCTTCCTTGCGGGATTTCAGGCAAGATGACCATACCCTCGAAATCACTTCTATCTTTGCTTGCTAGTTGCTCGCTCTTTTGCTATGCCTATGTTGCGATACCTACCACTTGCTTATCATGCCTCCTATATTGTTGAAACAAGCCTCTAACCCACCTTGTCCTAGCAAACCGGTTTTTGGCTATGTTACCGCTTTGCTCAGCCCCTCTTATAGCGTTGTTAGTTGTAGGTGAAGATTGAAGTTCGTTCCTTGTTGGAACATGGAGATGTTGTTCCTCCTTGGAACATGTTTACTTGTTGGGATATCACTATATATCTTATTTAATTAATGCATCTATATACTTGGTAAAGGGTGGAAGGCTCGGCCTTATGCCTGGTGTTTTGTTCCACTCTTGCCGCCCTAGTTTCCGTCATATCGGTGTTATGTTCCCGGATTTTGCGTTCCTTACGCGGTTGGGTAATAATGGCAATCCCTTGACAGTTCGTCTTGAATAAAACTCCTCCAGCATTGCCCAACCTTGGTTTTACCATTTGCACTAACAACCTACCACCTTCCCTTGGGTTCTGCAGACTCAAGGGTCATGTTTATTTTTACCCCCCGAGGCCAGTGCTCCTCTGAGTGTTGGTCCGACCGAGCTGCCTGCGGCGCCACCTCGGGGAAACTTGAGGGTTGGTTTTACTCATAGCGAGTCTCATCTGAGTGTGCCCTGAGAACGAGATATGTGCAGCTCCTATCAGGATTTGTCGGCACATTCAGGCGGTGTTGCTGGATTTGTTTTAACTTGTCGAAGTGTCTTGTAGAACCGGGATACCGAGTCTGATCGGAATGTCTCGGGAGGAGGTCTATTCCTTCGTTGACCGTGAGAGCTTGTGCTGGGCTAAGTTGGGACACCCCTGCAGGGATTTGATCTTTCGAAAGCCGTGCCCGCGGTTATGGGCAGATGGGAATTTGTTAATGTTTGGTTGTAGAAAACCTAAAGTTGACCTTAAGTAAAACACATCAACCGCGTGTGTAACCGTGATGGTCTCTTTCCGGCGGAGTCCGGGAAGTGAACACGGTGTTGGAGTTATGCTTGACGTAGGTTGTTTAGGATCACTTCTTGATCAAACTTGTATCGACCGTGCATTTGCCTTCTCTTCTCGCTCTCATTTGCGTATGTTTAGCCACCATATATGCTAGTCGCTTGCTGCAGCTCCACCTGATAACTTTTACCCTTCCTATAAGCTTAAATAGTCTTGATCGTGAGGGTGTGAGATTGCTGAGTCTCCATGACTCACAGATACTTCCAAAACCAGTTTGCAGGTGCCGATGAGTCTGTGCAGATGACGCAACCAAGCTCGGGAGGAGCTCGATGAAGATCTTGTCCTTTGTGTTGTTTCGTTCTAGTTGATCAGTAGTGAAGCCCAGTCGGGACGATCGGGGATCTGTGTAGCATTTGGGGTAGTCTTCTTTTATTTTGGCTCCGTAGTCGGGCCTTGATTGTATCTGGTTGATGTAATGCTTTATTCATGTAATTGTGTGAAGTGGCGATTGTAAGCCAACTATGTATCTCTTTCCCTTATGTATTACATGGGTTGTGTGAAGATTACCTCACTTGCGACATTGCTTTCAATGCGATTATGCCTCTAAGTCGTGCTTCGACACGTGGGACATATAGCCGCATCGAGGGCATTACAAGTAGGAGAACCACGCAACACTACATGAACGGTACCTGCACACAAAGAACAAATACTTGCAACCCAACGTAAAAGAGGGGTTGTCAATCCCTCCCGGGTAAAAGATAGGTAAAAAAGGTAGTAGACTGGATAAATAGATCTCGTGGGAACGCGAGACAAAATAAACGAATAAAAATTACAACAAGGTATTTTGGGGTTTTTTGGATTAATAGATCTTAAAATAAAAGCAAATAAAAATAGATCTTGAAGGCAAATATAATAAAGAAGAGACCTGGGGGCCGTAGATTGCACTAGTGGCTTCTCTCGAGAAAAATAGCATACGGTGGGTAAAAAAATTATTATTGGGTAATTGATAGAAATTCAAATAATCATAACGATATCCAGGAAATGATCATTATATAGGCATCACGTCCAAGATTAGTAGACTGACTCCTGCCTGCATCTACTAATATTACTCCACACATCGACCACTATCCAGCATGCATCTAGTGTATTAAGTTCATGGAGAAACGGAGTAATGCAATAATAATGATGACATTATGTAGACAAGATCTATTCATATAGAAATAGACCCTATCTTGTTATCCTTAATAGCAACGATACATACATGTCGTTTCCCCTTCTATCACTGGGATCGAGCGCCGTAAGATCTAACCTATCACAAAGCACCTTTTCCCAAGGCAAGAAAAATCGATCTAGTCGGCCTAACTAAACCAAATATTCGAAGAAGAAATATTAAGCTATAAGTAATCATGCATATAAGAGATCAAAAGACTCAACTAACTTTGATGGATAGAAAAATAGATCTGATCATAAACTCAAAGTTCATCGGATCCCAACAAACACACCGCAAAAAGAGTTGCATCAAATAGATGTCCAAGAGACCATTGTACTGATTATCAAGAGAGAGAGAGAGCGAGAGAGAGAGAGAGAGAGAGAGAGAGGAAGAGGAAGCCATCTAGCTACTAACTATGGACCCGTAGGTCTACAATGAACTACTCACGCATCATCGAAGAGGCACCAATGAGGATGATGAACCCCTCTGTGATGGTGTCTAGATTGGATCTGTGGTTTCTGGAACTTGTGGACGCTCCAATTGATTTCGTCGACTCATCTAAGGTTTCTAGAATATTGGGGTATTTATAGAGCAAAGGGGAGGCGCGGGAGGCCACCGAGGTGGGCACAACCCACCAGGGCGCGTGGGGCCCCCTTGTGGGTTGTGCCCCCCTCGGGGCACACCTCTAGTACTTCTTTGGCCCAACCTGTGTCTTCTGGCCTAGAAAAATTCTCCAAAAAGTTTCACTGCGTTTGGACACTGTTTGGTTTTCTACAAATAAAAAAGAATCCAAAACAGCAACTGACACTTGGCACTATGTCAATAGGTTAGTCCCAAAAAATAATATAAAGTTTGTGACGCCCCCGATTTGACCGTACACTAACCATACATGCAAATGTGTATGATCAAGATCAAGGACTCACGGGAAGATATCACAACACAACTCTAGAAACAAATTAAAATAATACAAGCTTTATATTACAAGCCAGGGGCCTCGAGGGCTCGAATACAAGAGCTCGATCATAGACGAGTCACCGGAAGCAACAATATCTGAGTACAGACATAAGTTAAACAAGTTTGCCTTAAGAAGGCTAGCACAAAAGTAGCAACGATCGAAAAGGCAAGGCCTCCGGCCTGGACCTCCTAACTACTCCTCGATGCCGAACTCCATGTAGAATCATCCACGGGATCCTCTGGCTGCTGGAGTCCATCATATGATCACAATAACCGGGAAAGGGGGGAAAAGAAGTAGCAAAGCAACCGTGAGTACTCATCCAAAGTACTCGCAAGCAAGGATCTACACTACATATGCATTGGTATCAATGAAAAGGGTAGTATCTGTGGACTGAACTACAGAATGCCAGAAAGAGGGGGATAGCTAGTCCTATCGAAGACTACGCTTCTGGCAGCCTCCATCTTGAAGCAGTAGAAGAGAGTAGATGGTAAGTTAACCAAGTATCATCGCATAGCATAATCCTACCCGGCGATCCTCTCCTTGTCGCCCTGTGAGAGAGCGATCACCGGGTTGTATCTGGCACTTGGAAGGGTGTATTTTATTAAGTATCCGGTTCTAGTTGTCATAAGGTCAAGGTACAACTTTGGGTCGTCCTTTTACCGAGGGAAACGGCTATTCGAATAGATAAACTTCCCTGCAGGCGTGCACCACATTTCCCAACATGCTCGACCCCCTTTGGCCAGACACACTTTCCTGGGTCATGCCCGGCCTCGGAAGATCAACACGTCGCAGCCCTACCTAGGCACAACAAAGAGGTCAGCACGTCGGTCTAAATCCTATGCGCGCAGGGGTGTAGGCCCATCGCCCATTGCACACCTGCACGTTGCGTACGCGACCGATGAGTAGACCTAGCAACCTCCATTACAAAGGAAGTTGCGTTACGCGGTCCAACCTGCACTGGTAGAAAAAGGGCCTACAGTCCCGGTTCGTAAGGGCCTTTAGTCCCGGTTCCTGAACCGGGACTAAAGTGTCGGTACTAATACCTCCCCCCTTTAGTCCCGGTTCAATCCAGAACCGGGACACCAACCGGTACTAAAGGAAATTTTATGATTTTTTTTTTGAAAATTTTTGTTGAAATTTTTTTTGGATTTTTTTATTTTCAAATTTCTGAATTATTTTAACCTCTAGTCTGTAATCACCACCCCTCATCACTTCTCAATTTATCCTTTAATCACCCCTCATCATTCCATGAGAAACTTATTTTCTTTTATTTTTTTGACATTTCCATTATTTTCATTTATTTTTTTTAAACTGAAAAGGCGATCCATGGGGGGGGGGGTAGAGTTTGAAAATGGGACCTTTAGTACCGGTTCGTGGCACGAACCGGGACTAAAGGTCTCAACCCCATTAGTTCCGGTTCGTGCCTCAAACCGGGACTAAAGGTCTAATCTTTAGTCCCGATTTGAGGCACGAACCGGGACTAAAGGTCATCGCACCCTTTAGTCCCGGTTCGTGGCTTAAACGGGGACTAAAGGGCCCGAGTGAACCGGGACTAATGCCTTAGCCGCACGAACCGGGACCAATGCTCACATTAGTCCCGGTTCTAGACTGAACCGGGACTAATAGGCTGAGCCGGCCTGGACCATAGCCCTGTTTTCTACTAGTGCTGGTGCGCGCCACTCAGTCGCTGATGTCAAGAAGGCTTCGGCTGATACCATGATGTCGAGTGCCCATAACTGTTCCCGCATAGTTGGTTAGTGCGTATAGGCCAGTGCTACCTCTTGAGCACTGCGTTGGTTTTCCCTTGAAGAGGAAAGAGTGATGCAGCAAAGTAGCACAAGTATTTCCCTCCGTTTTTGAGAACCAATGTATCAATCGAGTAGGAGATTACACGCAAGTCACCTCGCACCTAAACAAACAAATAAGAACCTCGCAACCAACGCGATAAATGGGTTGTCAATCCCTTCACGGTCACTTATGAGAGTGAGATCTGATAGAGATAATAAGATAACTATTTTTGGTATTTTTATGATATAGATTGAAAGTAAAGATTTAAAAATAAAATAAATGGGAAACTTATATGATAGAAGACAGACCCGGGGGCCATAGGTTTCACTAGTGGCTTCTCTCAAGATAGCATAAGTATTATCGTGGGTAAACAAATTACTATCGAGCAATTGATAGAAAAGTGCATAATTATGATAATATCTGGGCATGATCATGTATATAGGCATCACGTCCACGACAAATAGACCGAAACAATTCTGCATCTACTACTATTACTCCACACATCGACCGCTATCCAGCATGCATCTAGAGTATTAAGTTTATAAGAACATAGTAACACATTAGGCAAGATGACATGATGTAGAGGGATAAACTCAAGCAATATGATATAACCCCCATCTTTTTATCCTCGATGGCAACAATACAATACGTGCCTTGCTACCCCTGCTGTCACTGGGAAAGGACACCGCAAGATTGAACCCAAAGCTAAGCACTTTTCCCATTGCAACAAAGATCAATCTAGTAGGCCAAACCAAACTGATAATTTGAAGATACTTGCAAAGATAACAAATCATACACAAAAGATTTCAGAGAAGAATCAAATATTGTTCATAGATAAACTTGATCATAAACCCACAATTCATCGGATCTCGACAAACACACCGCAAAAAGGATTACATCGAATAGATCTCCAAGAAGATCGAGGAGAACTTTGTATTGAGATCCAAAGAGAGAGAAGAAGCCATCTAGCTAATAACTATGGACCCGAAGGTCTGTGGTAAAGTACTCACACATCATTGGAGAGGCTATGGTGTTGATGTAGAAGCCCTCCATGATCGATTCCCCCTCCGGTGGAGCTCTGGAAAAGGCCCCAAGATGGGATCTCTTGGGTACAGAAGGTTGCGGCGGTGGAAATAGGGTTTCGTGGTGCTCCTGGATGTTTTGGGGTATATGGATATATATATGAGGAAGAAGTAGGTCGGTGGAGCTGCGAGGGGCCCACGAGGGTGGGGGCGCGCCCAGGGGGGCAGGCGCGCCTCCCTGCCTCGTGGCCTCCTCGCTCCTTTCTTGACGTCTACTCCAAGTCCCCTGGATCACGTTTGTTCCAAAAATAACTCTCCCGAAGGTTTCATTCCGTTTGGATTCTGTTTGATATTCCTTTTCCGAGAAACACTGAGATAGGCAAAAAAACAGCAATTTGCACTGGGCCTTGGGTTAGTAGGTTAGTCCGAAAAATAATATAAAAGTGTATAATAAAGCCCATTAAACAGCCAAAACAGATAATTTAATAGCATGGAACAATCAAAAATTATATTTACGTTGGAGACGTATCAAGCATCCCCAAGCTTAATTCCTGCTCATACTCGAGTAGGTAAATGATAAAAATAAATTTTTTGATGTGGAATGCTACCTAGCATAATTCTAAATGTAAGTTTCTTTATTGTGGCATGTATATTCAGATCTGAGAGATTCAAGACAAAAGTTTAATAGTGACATAAAAATAATAATACTTCAAGCATACTAACTAAGCAATCATGTCTTCTCAAAATAACATGGCCAAAGAAAGTTCATCCCTACAAAATCATAAAGTTTGGTCATGCTCCATTTTCGTCACACAAGAATGCTCTCATCATGCATAACCCTGATGACAAGCCAAGCAATTGTTTCATACTTTAGTAATCTCAAACTTTTTCAGTTTTCACGCAATACATGAGCGTGAGCCATGGATATAGCAATGTGGGTGGAATAGAATATGATGATGGGGGTTATGTGGAGAAGACAAAAAAAGAGAAATTCTCACATCGACGCGGCTAATCAATGGGCTAGGGAGATGCCCATCAATTGATGTCAATGCAAGGAGTAGGGATTGCCATGCAACGGATGCACTAGAGCTATAAATGTATGAAGGCTCAACAAAAGAAATTAAGTGGGTGTGCATCCAACTTGCTTGCTCACGAAGACCAAGGAAATTTGAGGAAGCCCATTGTTGGAATATACAAGCCAAGTTCTATAATGAAAAATTCCCACTAGTATATGAAAGTGACAAAACAAGAGACTCTCTATCATAAAGATCATGGTGCTACTTTGAAGCACAAGTGTGAAAAAAGGATATTAGCATTGTCCCTTTTTATTTCTCTTTTTGGCCTTTTTTTATTTGGCCTTTCCCCTTTTTTATTTGGGACAATGCTCTATTAATGATGATCATCACACCTCTATTTATTTACAACTCAATGATTACAACTCGATACTAGAACAAAATATGACTCTATATGAATGCCTCCGGTGGTGTACCGGGAAGGGCAATGAATCAAGAATGACATGTATGATAAATTATGCACGGTGGCTTTGCCACAAATACGATGTCAACTACATGATCATTCAAGGCAATATGACAATGATGAAGCGTGTCATAAATGAAACAGTGGAAAGTTGCATGGCAATATATCTCGGAATGGCTATGGAAATGCCATAATAGGTAGGTATGGTGGTTGTTTTGAGGAAGATATAAGGAGGTTTATATGTGATAGAGCATATCATATCACGGGGTTTGGATGCACCGGTGAAGTTTGTACCAACTCTCAAGGTGAGAAAGGGCAATGCACGGTACCGAAGAGGCTAGCAATGATGGAAAGGTGAGAGTGCGTATAATCCATGAACTCAACATTAGTCATAAAGAACTCAGATACTTATTGTAAAAATCTACAAGTCATCAAAAACCAAGCATTACGCGCATGCTCCTAGGGGGATAGATTGGTAGGAAAAGACCAGCGCTCGTCCCTGACCGCCACTCATAAGGAAGACAATCAAAGAACACCTCATGTTTCAAATTTGTTACACAACGGTTACCATACGTGCATGCTATGGAACTTGCAATCTTGAATACAAGTATTTCTCAAATTCACAACTACTCAACTAGCACAACTCTAATATCACCATCCTTATATCTCAAAACAATTATCAAGTATCAAACTTCTCATAGTATTCAATGCACCTTTTTATGAAAGTTTTTATTATACCAATCTTGGATGCCTATCATATTAGGACCAATTTTATAGCCAAAGAAAATTACCATGTTGTTCCTAAAGGACTCTCAAAATAATATAAGTGAAGCATGAGAGATCAATAATTTCTATAAAATAAAACCACCACCGTGCTCTAAAAGATATAAGTGAAGTACTAGAGCAAAATTATCTAGCTCAAAAGATATAAGTGAAGCACATAGAGTATCCTAATAAATTCTGATTCATGTGTGTCTCTCCCAAAAGGTGTGTACAGCAAGGATTATTGTGGTAAAATAAAAATCAAAGACTCAAATCATACAAGACGCTCCAAGCAAAACACATATCATGTGGTGAATAAAAATATAGCCTCAAGTAAAGTTACCGATGGACGAAGACGAAAGAGGGGATGCCTTCCGGGGCATCCCCAATCTTAGGCTTTTGATTGTCCTTGAATTTTACCTTGGGGTGACTTTGGCATCCCCAAGCTTAGGCTCTTTCCACTCCTTATTCCATAATCCATCAAATCTTTACCCAAAACTTGAAAACTTCACAACATAAAACTCAACAGAAAATCTCATGAGCTCCGTCAGTATAAGAAAACAAACCACCAATTAAGGTACCATAATGAACTCATTCTTTATTTATATTGGTGTCAAACCTACTGTATTCCAACTTCTCTATGGTTCATACCCTCTGATACTAGCCATAGATTCATCAAAATAAGCAAACAACACACAAAAAACAGAATCTGTCAAAAACATAACAGTATGTAATAATCTGTAGGTTTCAAATACTTCTGTAACCTAAAAAATTCTGAAATAAATTGGTGGATGTGAATAATTTGTCTATTAATCATCTTCAAAAAGAATCAATCTAATCTCACTCTCCAGTAAAAAAATGGCAGCAAATCTCGTGAGCGCTAAAGTTTTTGTTTTTTACAGCAAGATCGCAAAAACTTCCCCCAAGTCTTCCGAAAGGTTCTACTTGGAAGAAACACTCATTAAAAGCATAAAACCACATTGAAACAGATTCTAGATGAATTATTTATTACTAAACAGAACCAAAAATCAAGAAAAAAAATAAAATTGGGTTTCCTCCCAACAAGCGCTATCGTTCAACGCCCCTAGCTAGGCATAAAAGCAAGAATAGATCTAGGTATTATCATCTTTGGTAGGCAATTCTTCAATAGAACACGTATAACCCTTGGGATTTTCCTTCTTTCTATTAATTATCAAACTCCTAGGCAATAAATGAAGAAATTCATTTGTAGCAAAGGGTTCCTTAATGATATTGAAGAAGTTGGGGTGAACACCTATTGATTTGAGATCCACATTTTCCTTACTAGAAGATTCACCGTTATTTTTAGGAACATACATTAATTTGGCAATCTTGGTAGTAGGAGGATTTGGAGTATTTTTAACGGATGAAAAGGCAGACCCTAAATTAGTAATAATATCCTCAATTTTACCAATTCTTGTGGAATCTTGATCTATTCTTTCGTTAACTATAGGTTCCTTTTCTTTAAAAAAATTCAAAGTAACCCCTACCTTAGATCCATATTGGGCGATTTGGTTGTGGATCTTTTTATCCAGATTATCAATCAACTCCATAGAGGCAACTTTACTTTCAATAATTTTAAGCCTTTGCATCACATGTTCCAAAGTTAAAATAGTTCCATTAACCAAAAGAGGTGGTGGGCCAAACAAATCTATCATAGCATTATAAGAATCAAAAGTATGGCTACCCAATAAATTCCCTCCGGTAATGGTATCAAGAATATATCTGTTCCAAGGAGTGATACCTACATAAAAATTGCAAAGAAGAACGGAAGTGTATTGCTTCCTAGTAGAGCTATTCTGAGCATTGCAAATTCTATGCCAAGCATCTTTTAGGTTTTCTCCCTCCCTTTGTTTAAAATTAAGAACTTCATGATCGGGAGTACTAACAATGATAGAAGAATTAGCCATGATGACACGCGGCGACACAAGAAGCAGGCGAAAAACATGCGAACGGAAAAAGAGGGCGAATAAAATGGCAAGGGTGAAGTGGGGGAGAGGAAAACGAGAGGCAAATGGCAAATAATGTAATGCGAGGGATAAGAGTTTGTGATAAGTACTTGGTATGTCTTGACTTGTGTGTAGATATCCCCGGCAACAGCGCTAGAAATCCTTCTTGCTACCTCTTGAGCACTGCATTGGTTTTCCCTTGAAGAGGAAAGGGTGATGCAGCAAAGTAGCGTAAGTATTTCCCCCAGTTTTGAGAACCAAGGTATCAATCCATTAGGAGACTACACACAAGTCACCTCGCACCTACACAAACAAATAAGAACCTCGCAACCAACGCGATAAAGGGTTGTCAATCCCTTCACGGTCACTTACGAGAGTGAGGTCTGATAGAGATAATAAGATCAATATTTTTGGTATTTTTATGATATAAATTGAAAGTAAAGATTGCAAAATAAAATAGATGGGAAACTTATATGATAGAAGATAGACTCGGTGGCCATAGGTTTCACTAGTGGCTTCTCTCTAGATAGCATAAGTATTACGGTGGGTAAACAAATTACTATCGAGCAATTGATAGAAAACTGCATAATTATGAGAATATCTAGGCATGATCATGTATATAGGCATCACGTCCGCGACAAGTAGACCGAAACAATTCTGCATCTACTACTATTACTCCACACATCGACCGCTATCCAACATGCATCTAGAGTATTAAGTTCATAAGAACAGAGTAACGCATTAGGCAAGATGACATGATGTAGAGGGATAAACTCAAGCAATATCATATAAACCCCATCTTTTTATCCTCGATAGCAACAATACAATACGTGCCTTGCTTCCCCTGCTGTCACTGGGAAAGGACACCGCAAGATTGAACCCAAAGCTAAGCACTTCTCCCATTGCAAGAAAGATCAATCTAGTAGGCCAAACCAAACTGATAATTCGAAGAGACTTGCAAAGATAACAAATCATACATAAAAGATTTCAGAGAAGAATCAAATATTTTTCATAGATAAACTTGATCATAAACCCACAATTCATCGGATCTCAACAAACACACCACAAAAAGAATTACATCAAATAGATCTCCAAGAAGATCGAGGAGAACTTTGTATTGAGATCCAAAGAGAGAGAAGAAGCCATCTAGCTAATAACTATGGACCCGAAGGTCTGTGGTAAACTACTCACACATTATCGGAGAGGCTAAGGTCTGTGGTAAACTACTCAAACCCCTAGATCACCTTTGTTCCAAAAATAACTCTCTTGAAGGTTTCATTCCGTTTGGATTCCGTTTGATATTCCTTTTCTGCGAAACAATGAAATAGGCAAAAAACATCAATTTGCACTGGGCCTTGGGTTAGTAGGTTAGTCCCAAAAAATAATATAAAAGTGTATAATAAGTCCCATTAAACATCCAAAATAAATAATATAGTAGCATGGAACAATAAAAAATTATAGATACGTTGGAGAGGTATCAGCCAGTGGCCAGACTCAGATGAAATACCAAGATCTCTTTAAGCGTGTTATTTTGAAGTAACCACGGACGCCGACCAGGGCCAGGCCCACCTCTCACCTAGGTGGTCTCAACCTACCCTATCGCTCCGCCACAAAGTAACAATCGAGGGCCGTCGGGAACCCAGACCCACCTCTCCCGGGATGGAACCACCTGTCCTTTCAGCCCCTTCATCGGAATAACTTGCGGGTACTCTACGATCTGACCTGACTTTAGTCACCACCTGTATCACATATTATGTATAAGTATATACCCGTGATCACCTCCCAAGTGATCACTTCCCGATAGTATAGCATGGCAGACGGACAAGAATGTAGGGCCACTAATGATAAACTAGCATCCTATACTAAGCATTTAGCATTGCAGGTAAGGTATCAACAACTGTAGCAACAATGACAGGCTATGCAATAGAATAGGATTAACCAGAAATAGTAACATGCTACACTACTCTAATGCAAGCAGTAGAGAGAAGAATAGGCGATACCGGGTTGATCAAGGGGGGGGGGGGTCTTGCCTGGAAGCTCCGCTGAAAGGGAAGAAGTGTCATCGTCGACGTAGTCGATCATAGGGGCATCAGCAACAGTCTTGGGGTCTACCAAAGAAAAGAGGGGGAAGAAACAATAAATACATAGCAAGCAAGTGCATAACACGACAACGGGCAGAGCTAGATGTGTTCTAACACGGTGCTACACGTTACCGGTGAAGGGGATAACATCCGAGAATGCTTTCCCGAAGTTTGGCATTTTTGGACAAACAAAATGGAGGGGGGAAATTCCATGTTCGCTATGATAGGGGCACCAGACAGATGAACGGAGAGCGTATTCGGATTCGTCTCGTCGTTCTGAGCAACTTTCATGTATAAAACTTTTTCATCCGAGTTACGGATTATTTTCTATGATTTTTCAAAGATTTAAAAAATTTCCAGAATTTATTATTAATTCAAAATAAATAGCTAAAATGCTATGTGCACCCAGATCTGTGTACACAGAGGTGTACCAGAGGGTGACAAGCGGGTTCAGGGGGTCCCAGTTGACCAGTCAACGTTTGACTGGTTAACACTGGTTGGGGCCCCCCTGTCAAACACGCATTTAGCTAATTACATATTAGTTTGGCTAACTAAGTAATTAGTGTAACTAAAACAATTTAATTAATCAATAAATTATTATTTTTATATCTTTTCTTAAACACATCTTTTTAAGAAAAAGGGTTGGGGGCCCCACTAGCAGTGGCTGATACGTCCATTTTGCATCATGCTTTTATATCAATATTTATTGCATTATGGGCTGTGATTACACATTATGTCACAATACTTATGCCTATTCTCTCATATTTTACAAGGTATGAAGCGGGAGAATGCCAGCTGCTGGGATTCTAGGCTGGAAAAGGAGCAAATATTGGAGACCTATTGTGCACAGCTCCAAAAGTCCCGAAACTTCACGAAAGTTATTTCCAGAATATATAAAAAATATTGAGCGAAGAAAGTTCCAGAGGGGGCCACACCCTGGCCATGAGGGCAGGGGCGCGCCCTACCCCCTGGACGCGCCCCCTGCCTCGTGGGCCCCCTCGTGGCCCTCCAATGCCCATCTTCTGCTCTATGATGTCTTTCATCAAGGAAAATATGGGAAGCAAGCTTTCGGGAAGAAACTCCGCCTCCACGAGGTGGAACCTTAGCGGAACCAATCTAGGGCTCCGGCAGAGCTGTTCTGCCGGGGAAACTTCCCTCCGGGGGGGGGGGGGGGGATCATCGCCATTGTCATCACCAATGATCCTCTCATCGGGAGGGGGTCAATCTCCATCAACATCTTCACCAGCACCATCTCATCTCAAACCCTAGTTCATCTCTTGTATCCAACGTTTGTCTCAAAGCCTCAGATTGGTACGTGTGGGTTGGTAGTAGTGTTGATTACTCCTTGTAGTTGATGCTAGTTGGTTTATTCGATGGAAGATCATATGTTCAGATCCATTATGCATATTAATACCCCTCTGATTATGAACATGAATATGCTTTGTGAGTAGTTACGTTTGTTCCTGAGGACATGGGAGAAATCTTGCTATTAGTAGTCATGTGAATTTGGAATTTGTTTGATATTTTGATGAGATGTATGTTGTCATCCCTCTAGTGGTGTCATGTTAACGTCGACTACATGACACTTCACCATTGTTTGGGCCTAGAGGGAGGCATTGGGAAGTAGTAAGTATATGATGGGTTGCTAGAGTGACAGAAGCTTAAACCCTAGTTTATGCGTTGCTTCGTAAGGGGCTGATTTGGATCCATATGTTTCATGCTATGGTTAGGTTTACCTTAATACTTCTGTTGTAGTTGCGGATGCTTGCAATATGGTTAATCATTAGTGGGATGCTTGTCCAAGTAAGGACAATACCCAAGCACCAGTCCACCCACATATCAAATTATCAAAGTACCGAACGCGAATCATATGAACGTGATGAAAACTAGCTTGACGATAATTCCCATGTGTCCTCGGGAGCGCTTTACTTCATATAAGAGTTTGTCCAGGCTTGTCCTTTGCTACAAAAAGGATTGGGACATCTTGCTCCACCTTATTTGCTTCTATTACTTGCTACTCGTTACAAATTACCTTAACAAAACTATCCGTTACCGATAATTTTAGTGCTTGCAGAGAATACCTTACCGAAAACTTTTTATCATTTCCTTCTGCTCCTCGTTGGGTTCAACACTCTTACTTATCGAAAAGGCTACGATAGATCCCCTACACTTGTGGGTCATCAAGATTCTTTTCTGGCGCCATTGCCGGGGAGTGATGCGCCTTTGGTAGGTGGAATTTGGTAAGAAAAATTTGGCTAACTAGTTTGCTAAAATTTACTCTCACTTGTTACTATGGAATAATCCTTTGAGGGGCTTGTTCGGGGTATCTTCACCCCGACCAGTAGAGCAAAGAGTTGCTCCTCAACCTATTGAACCTACTGAAAATGTTTACTTTGAAATTCCTTCGGGTATGATAGAGAAACTACTAGCTAATCCTTTTGCAGGAGATGGAACATTGCATCCCGATTTACACTTAATCTATGTGGATGAAGTTTGTGGATTATTTAAGCTTGCAGGTATGCCCGATAATGTTATCAAAAAGAAGGTCTTCCCTTTATCTTTGAAGGGAGATGCATTGACATGGTATAGGCTATGTGATGATATGGGATCATGGGACTATAAGCGATTGAAATTGGTATTTCACCAGAAGTTTTATCCTATGCATCTTGTTCATCGTGATCATAATTATATGTATAATTTTGGCCTCGCGAAAGAGAAAGCATCGCTCAAGCTTGGGGGAGGCTTAAGTCAATGTTATATTCATGCCCCAATCATGAGCTCTCAAGAGAAATGATTATTCAAAAATTTTATGCTCGACTTTCTCTCAGTAATCGCTCCATGCTCGATACTTCTTGTACTGGATCTTTTATGATGAAGACTATTGAATTCAAATGGGTTTTATTGGAAAGTATTAAAAGAAACTCTGATGATTGGGACCTCGACGAAGGTAAGGATTCAGGTATAACACCTAAGTTTGGTTGTGTTAAATCTTCTATGGATACTGATGCTTTCCGTGAATTTAGCACTAAATATGGACTTGACTCTGAGATAGTAGCTTCTTTCTATGAATCATTTGCTACTCATGTTGATCTCCCTAAGGAAAAGTGGTTTAAATGTAATCCTTCCATTGAAGTAAAAGTAGTTGCACCTATTAAGGTTGAAGAAAAGACTATCACTTATAATGATCCTGTTGTTCCTGCTGCTTATGTTGAGAAACCACCTTTCCCTGTTAGAATAAAGGATCATGCTAAAGTTCCAACTCTAGTCAACAAAAGTAATATAAGGACTCACAAACCCCCTGAGCAAGTTAAAGTTGAACCTAATATTGCTATGGTTAAAGATCTCTTGGCCGATAATATTGATGGGCATGTTATTTACTTCTATGACGAGACTTCTAGAATTGCTAGACCTGATACTAAAAATAAACATAGACCTATTGTAGGCATGCCTGTTATTTCTGTTAAAATAGGAGATCATTGCTATCATGGCTTATGTGATATGGGTTCTAGTGCAAGTGCAATACCTCATTCCTTATATAAAGAAATTATGCATGATATTGCACCTACTAAGATAGAAGACATCGATGTTACCACTAAGCTTGCCAATAGAGATACTATTTCACCGATTGGGATTGTTAGAGATGTTGAAGTCTTGTGTGGGAAAGTTAAATACCCTGCTGATTTTTTGTTCTTGGTTCCCCACAGGATAGCTTTTGTCCCATTATATTGGGTAGACCCTTCTTGAATACTGTTAATGCTAAGATAGACTACAATAAGGATATTGTTTCTGTTGGTCTAGGGGATATGTCTCATGAGTTTAATTTTGCTAATTTTCGTAGACAACCCCGTGATGTGGAATTGCCTAGTAAAGATGAAATTATTGGTCTTGCTTCTATTGCCGTGCCTCCTACTGATCCTTTAGAACAATATTTGCTAGACCATGAAAATGATATTTTCATGAATGAATGAAGGGAAATAGATGAAGTATTCTTTAAACAGAGACTTATTCTGAAACACAACTTTCCTGTTGAAATCCTAGGGGATCCTTCTCCACCCAAGGGCGATCCTGTGTTTGAGCTTAAACATGTACCTGATACTCTTAAATATGATTATCTTGATGAAAAGAAGATATATCATGTTATTATTAGTGCCAACCTTTCAGAGAAGGAGGAAGAAAAGTTATTGAAAACTCCAAGCACCGCGCTTCTACTGGATATACTCTTGATGATCTTAAGGGCATTAGTCCCACTCTATGTCAACACAAAATAAATTTGGAGAAAGATGCCAAACCAGTTATTGATCACCAACGACGGCTGAATCCTAAGATGAAAGAAGTGGTAAGAAAGGAAATATTAAAGCTCCTTGAGGCAAGTATAATTTATCCCATTGCTGATAGTCAGTGGGCAAGTCCTGTCCATTGTGTCCCTAAGAAGGGAGGTATTACTGTCGTTCCTAATGATAAAGATGAATTGATTCCACAAAGAATTATTACAGGTTATAGGATGGTAATTTTTGCAAATTAAATAAAGCTACTAAAAAATATCATTACCCTTTGCCTTTCATTGATCAAATGCTAGAAAGATTATCAAAACATACAGATTTTTGCTTTCTAGACGGTTACTCTGGCTTCTCTCAAATACATGTGTCAGCTGATGATCAAGCAAAGACCAATTTTACTTGCCCTTTCCGTACTTTTGCTTATAGATGTATGCCTTTTGGTTTATGTAATGCACCTGCTACCTTTCAAAGATGCATGATGGCTATATTCTCTTACTTTTGTGAAAAGATTTGTGAGGTTTTCATGGACGATTTCTCCGTTTATGGATCCTTTTTTGATGATTGCTTGAGCAACCATGATCGAGTTTTGCAGAGATGTGAAGAAACTAATCTTGTCTTGAACTGGGAGAAGTGCCACTTTATGGTTAATGAAGGTATTGTCTTGGGGCATAAAATTTATGAAAGAGGTATTGAAGTTGATAAAGCTAAGGTTGACGCTATTGAAAAGATGCCGTGTCCCAAGGACATCAAAGGTATAAGAAGTTTCCTTGGTCATGCTGGTTTTTATAGGAGGTTCATTAAGTACTTCTCAAAAATTTCTCGGCCTCTGACTAACCTATTACAAAAATATATTCCTTTTGTCTTTGATGATGACTGTGTAGAAGCATTTGAAATACTTAAGAAAGCTTTGGTTTCTGCACCTATTGTTCAACCACCTGATTGGAATTTACCATTTGAGATTATGTGTGATGCTAGTGACTCTGCTGTAGGGGATGTTCTAGGACAAAGAGTTGATAAGAAATTAAATGTTATCCAATATGCTAGTAAAAACCTAAACAGTGCCCAAAGAAATTATGCTACTACTGAAAAAGAATTTTTAGCAGTTGTATTTGCTTGTGATAAGTTCAGACCTTATATTGTTGATTCTAAAGTAACTATTCACTCTGATCATGCTGCTGTTAAATATCTTATGGAAAAGAAAGATGCTAAACCTAGACTTATTAGATGGGTTCTCCTACTACAAGAATTTGATTTGCATATTATTGATAGAAAGGGAGCTGAGAACCCCGTTGCAGACAACTTGTCTAGGTTAGAGAATGTTCTTGATGACCCACTACCTATTGATGATAGCTTTCTTGATGAACAACTAAATGTCATAAATGCTTCTCGTACTGCTCCATGGTATGCTGATTATGCTAATTATATTGTTGCTAAATTTATACCACCTAGTTTCACATACCAGCAAAAGAAAAAGTTCTTCTATGATTTGAGACATTACTTTTGGGATGACCCACATCTTTATAAAGAAGGAGTAGATGGTATTATTAGACGTTGTGTACCTGATCATGAAAAGGAACATATCTTACGCAAGTGTCACTCTGAGGCTTATGGAGGACACCACGCTGGAGATAGAACTGCACACAAGGTATTGCAATCCAGTTTTTATTGGCCTACTCTCTTCAAGGATGCCCGTAAGTTTGCCTTATCTTGTGATGAATGTCAAAGAATTGGTAACATTAGTAGACGTCAAGAAATGCCTATGAATTATTCGCTTGTTATTGAACCATTTGATGTTTGGGGCTTTGATTATATGGGACCGTTTCCTTCCTCTAATGGATACACACATATTTTAGTTGTTGTTGATTACGTTACTAAGTGGGTAGAAGCTAATCCAACTAGTAGTGTCGATCATAACACCTTTATTAAGATGCTTAAAGAAGTTATTTTTCCGAGGTTTGGAGTCCCTAGATACTTAATGACTGATGGTGGTTCACACTTTATTCATGGTGCCTTTCGTAAAATGCTTGCTAAGTATGATGTTAATCATAGAATTGCATCTCCTTATCATCCACAGTCTAGTGGTCAAGTAGAACTTAGAAATAGAGAGCTCAAATTAATTTTCCAAAGACCGTTAACAGATCTAGGAAGAATTGGTCCAAGTAGAACTGCATATAGAAATCCTATGGGTATGTCTCCGTATAAAATGGCTTATGGTAAAGCATGTCACTTACCTCTTGAATTAGAACATAAGGCATATTGGGCTATTAAAGATCTCAACTATGACTTTAAACTTCTCGATGAGAAGAGGTTATTTGACATTAGCTCACTTGATGAATGGAGAACCCAAGCCTATGAAAATGCCAAGTTGTTTAAAGAAAAAGTTAAAAGATGGCTTCACAAAAGGGTACAAAAGCATGAGTTTAATGTAGGTGATTATGTATTTCTATACAACTCTCGTTTAAGATTTTTTGTAGGGAAACTTATCTCTAAATGGGAAGGCCCTTATGTCATCGAGGAGGTCTATTGTTTCGATGCCATAAAAATCAACAACTTCGAAGGCACAAATCTGAGGGTGGTGAACGGTCAACGAATCAAACATTATATCTCAAGTAACCCTATAAATGTTGAAACTAATGTTATTGAAACCGTAACCCCGGAGGAATACATAAGATACACTTTACGGAATGTTTCAGACTCCGAAAAGGAATGGGTATGTGGTACGGTAAGTAAACTGACTCCAAAACAGTTCTAATGGCAATATTTCTCCATTTTGGATTATTTAAGAAAATAGGAAAATAAGAAGTAGACCGGAAAGGACACGAGGCTTCCACGAGGGTGGAGGGAACGCCCTACCCGCTGGGCGCGCCCCCTTCCTCGTGGGTAGTGAGGGAGTCCTGGATTAGGGGGTCCTCGGATAGCCGGACTATATACTTTTGCCGGACTATTGGATTATGAAGATACAAGATTGAAGACTTCGTATCGTGTCCGGGTGGGACTCTCCTTTGCTTGGAAGGCAAGCTTGGTAATTCGGATATGTAGATCTCCTCCCTTGTAACCGACTCTATGTAACCCTAGCCCCCCCGGTGTCTATATAAACCGAAGGGTTTTAGTCCGTAGGACAACAACAATCAGACCATAGTCTAGCTTATAGGGTTTAGCCTCTCCGATCTCGTGGTAGATCAACTCTTGTAATACTCATATCATCAAGATAAATCAAGCAGGAAGTAGGGTATTACCTCCATCGAGAGGGCCCGAACCTGGGTAAACATTGTGTCCCCCGCCTCCTGTTACCATCCGCCTTAGACACACAGTTCGGGACCCCCTACCCGAGATCCGCCGGTTTTGACACCAACATTGGTGCTTTCATTGAGAGTTCCAATGTGTCGTCACCATAAGGCCTGATGGCACCTTCGATCATCGGCAACAATGCGATCCAGGGTGAGGTTTTCCTCCCCGGACAGATCTTTGTATTCAGTGGCTTCGTACTACGGGCCAACTTGCTCGGGCATCTGGAGCAGATCGAGAGCTACGCACCTGGCCATCAGATCAGGTTTGGAAGCTTTTACTATACCGCCGACATCCGCGGAGACTTGATCTTCGACGGATTCGAACCCATGTCAGGTGCGCCACACAGTCACGATGAGCATGATTTAGCTCTACCATCGGACAGTGTTCGGGAGATCACACATGTAACTACTCCGGTCCTCAATCCGGAACAGATCGGGCCGTCCGAGGACGGGTTGATGGACCCCGCCAGGGAGGCCGCACAATCAGCGGCGATAGAGCCGAATAATGACTTCACCTCCCGTGAGACCTGTGTTGCCGTACACTCGGATTCGTCCCCGGCCACAGACTCCGAACCGCTCGCGTTCGTGCCCATCCAATCTGATTGGGCACCGATCATGGAGTTCACTCCGTAGATATCTTTCAGCACTCGCCCCTAGGGGACGTGCTAAACTCATTACGGTCTCTCTCCTTGTCAGGAGACCCTTGGCCGAACTATGTCCGGCTCGAGTGGGAAGCGGACGGCAAAGAAATTCATTCCCCACCCACCACCCACTTAGTAGCCATCGTCGACGACCTAACCGACATGCTCGACTTCGACTCCGAAGACATCGACGGTATGGACGACGATGCGGGAGACGAACAGGAACCACCGCCCACAGGGCGCTGGACTGCCACCCCATCGTATGATATATACATGGTGGACACCCCCAAAGAAAGCGATGGCAATAAGGCAACGAAGGATAATCCCTCCAAGAAGCAATCCAAGAACCGGCGTCATCGGGGCCGCTCTAAGCCCCGCCATAGCAAAAATAGTGATACCTGAAGGAAATATGCCATAGAGGCAATAATAAAGTTATTATTTATTTCCTAATTTCATGATAAATGTTTATTATTTATGCTAGAATTGTATTAACCGGGAACATAATACATGTGTGAATACATAGACAAACAGAGTGTCACTAGTATGCCTCTACTTGACTAGCTCGTTAATCAAAGATGGTTATGTTTCCTAACCATAGACAAAGAGTTGTTATTTGATTAACGGGATCACATCATTAGGAGAATGATGTCATTGACTGGACCCATTTCGTTAGCTTAGCACTTGAACGTTTAGTATGTTGCTATTGCTTTCTTCATGACTTATACATGTTCCTATGACTATGAGATCATGCAACTCCCGTTTACCGGAGGAACACTTTTTGTGCTACCAAACGTCACAACGTAACTGGGTGATTATAAAGGAGCTCTACATGTGTCTCCAAAGGTACATGTTGGGTTGGCGTATTTCGAGATTAGGATTTGTCACTTCGATTGTCGGAGAGGTATCTCTGGGCCCTCTCGGTAATGCACATCACATAAGCCTTGCAACCATTGCAACTAATGAGTTAGTTGCGAGATGATGTATTACGGAACGAGTAAAGAGACTTGCCGGTAACGAGATTGAACTAGGTATTGAGATACCGATGATCGAATCTCGGGCAAGTAACATACCGATGACAAAGGGAACAACATAAGTTGTTATGCGTTCTGACCGATAAAGATCTTCATAGAATATGTAGGAGCCAATATGAGCATCTAGGTTCCGCTATTGGTTATTGACCGGAGACGTGTCTCGGTCATGTCTACATTGTTCTTGAACCCGTAGGGTCCGCACGCTTAAGGTTTCGATGACAGTTATATTATGAGTTATTGAGTTTTGATGTACCGAAGGAGTTCGGAGTCCCGGATGAGATCGTGGACATGATGAGGAGTCTCGAAATGGTCGAGACGTAAAGATCGATATATTGGACGACTATATTCGGACATCGGAAAGGTTCCGAGTGATTCGGGTATTTTTCAGAGTACCGGGGAGTTACGGGAATACGGAGGAAGAAGTATATGGGCCTTATTGGGCTTTAGGAGAGAGGGAGAGGTAGGCCGCGCACCCCCCATTGACTAGTCCGAATTGGACTAGGGGAGGGGCGGCGCCCCCTCCTTCCTTCTCTTCCCTCTTCCCCTTCCTTGTCTCCTACTCCTACTACTTGGAAGCACTCCTAGTTGGACTAGGAAAGGGGGAATCCTACTCCCGGTGGGAGTAGGACTCCCCTAGGGCGCGCCATAGAGAGGGCCGGCCCTCCCCTCCTCCACTCCTTTATATACGGGGGCAGGGGGCACCCCATAGACACACAAGTTGATCCACGTGATCGTTTTCTTAGCCATGTGCGGTGCCCCCTTCCACCATAATCCTCGATAATATTGTAGTGGTGCTTAGGCGAAGCCCTGCGACAGTTGAACATCAAGATAGTCACCACGCCGTCATGCTGACGGAACTCTTCCCTGACACTTTGCTGGATCGGAGTCCGGGGATCGTCATCGAGCTGAACATGTGCTAGAACTCGGAGGTGCCGTACGTTCGGTATTTGGATCGGTCGGATCGGGAAGACGTACGACTACTTCCTCTACATTGTGTCAACACTTTCGTTGCCGGTCTACGAGGGTACGTAGACAACACTCTCCCCTCTCGTTGCTATGCATCACCATGATCTTGCGTGTGCGTAGGATTTTTTTTGAAATTACTACGTTCCCCAAACAGTGGCATCCGAGCCTAGGTTTTATGCGTTGATGTTATGCACGAGTAGAACACAAGTGAGTTGTGGGGGATATAAGTCATACTGCTTACCAGCATGTCATACTTTGGTTCGGCAGTATTGTTGGATGAAGCGGCCCGGACCGACATTACGCGTACGCTTACGCGAGACTGGTTCTACCGACGTGCTTTGCACACAGGTGGCTGGTGGGTGTCAGTTTCTCCAACTTTAGTTGAACCGAGTGTGGCTACGCCCGGTCCTTGCAAAGGTTAAAACAACACCAACTTGACAAACTATCGTTGTGGTTTTTGATGCGTAGGTAAGATTGGTTCTTGCTTAAGCCCGTAGCAGCCACGTAAAACTTGCAACAACAAAGTAGAGGACGTCTAACTTGTTTTTGCAGGGCATGTTGTGATGTGATATGGTCAAGACGTGATGAGATATAAGTTGTTGTATAAGATGATTATGTTTTGTTGAAGTTATCGGCAACTGGCAAAATCCTTATTGTTGTCTCTCTATTGCATAAGATGCAAGCACCCAATAATTGCTTTACTTTATCGCTTCGTGATAGCAATAGTTGCAAGAGCAATTGTTGGCGAGACAACCACGTGACGACACATTGATATAGATCAAGATGATGGAGATCATGGTGTCATGCTGGTGACGATAGAGATCATGACAGTACTTTGGAGATGGAAATCAAAGGCGCAAGATGATGATGGCCATATCATGTCATATAGTTTGATTGCATATAATGTGTATCTTTTATACATCTTATCTTGCTTTGATTGACGGTAGCATTTTAAGATGATCTCTCACTAATTATCAAGAAGTGTTCTCCCTGAGTATGCACCGTTGCGAAAGTTCTTCGTGCTGAGACACCACGTGATGATCGGGTGTGATAGGCTCTACGTTCAAATACAACGGGTGCAAAACAGTTGCACACCCGGAATACTCAGGTTATACTTGACGAGCCAAGCATATACAGATATGGCCTCGGAACACGGAGACCGAAAGGTCGAGCGTGAATCATATAGTAGATATGATCAGCATAGAGATGTTTACCATTGAAAACTACTCCATCTCACATGATGATCGGACATGGTTTAGTTGATTTGGATCACGTGATCACTTAGAGGATAAGAGGGATGTCTATCTAAGTGGGAGTTCTTTAGTAATATGATTAATTGAACTTAAATTTATCATGAACTTAGTCCTGGTAGTATTAGCATATCTATGTTGTAGATCAATAGCTCGCGTTGTTGCTTTCATATGTTTATTTTGATATGTTCCTAGAGAAAATTGTGTTGAAAGATATTAGTAGCAAAGATGCGGATTGGATCCGTGATCTAAGGTTTATCCTCATTGCTGCACAGAAGAATTATGTCCTTGATGCACCGCTAGGTGACAGACCTATTGCAGGAGCAGATGCAGACATTATGATTGTTTGGCTAGCTCAATATGATGACTGCTTGATAGTTTAGTGCACCATGCTTAACGGCTTAGAATCAGGACTTCAAAGACGTTTTGAACGTCATGGACCATATGAGATGTTCCAGGAGTTGAAGTTAATATTTCAAGAAAATACCCGAGTTGAGAGATATGAAGTCTCCAGCAAGTTCTATAGCTAAAAGATGGAGGAGAATCGCTCAACTAGTGAGCATGTGCTCAGATTGTCTGGGTACTACAATCGCTTGAACCAAGTGGGAGTTAATCTTCCAGATAAAATAGTGATTGACAGAATTTTCTAGTCACCATCACCAAGTTAGTAGAACTTCATGATGAACTATGATATGCAAGGGATAACGGAAATGATTCCCAAGCTCTTCGTAATGCTGAAATTGACGAAGGTAGAAATCGAGAAAAACATCAAGTGTTGATGGTAGACAAGACCACTAGTTTCAAGAAAAGGGCAAAGGAAAAAAGGGGAACTTCAAGAAGAAGAGCAAGCAAGTTGCTTCTCAAGTGAAGAAGCCCAAGTCTGGTCCTAAGCTTGAGACTAAGTGCTTCTACTGCAAAGGGACTGGTCACTGGAAGCGGAACTACCCCAAGTAATTGGTGGATAAGAAGGTTGGCAAAGTGAACATAGGTATATTTGATATACATGTTATTGATGTGTACTTTACTAGTGTTTATAGCAACACCTCAGTATTTGATACTAGTTTAGTTGGTAAGAGTAGTAACTTGAAACGGGAGTTGCAGAATGAACAAAAACTAGTTAAGGGTGAAGTGACGATGTGTGTTGGAAGTAGTTCCAAGATTGATATGATCATCATCGCACACTCCCTATACTTTCCGGATTAGTGTTGAACCTAAATAAGTGTTATTTGGTGTTTGCGTTGAGCATGAATATGATTTGATCATGTTTATTGCAATACGGTTATTCATTTAAGTTAGAGAATAATTGTTGTTCTGTTTACATGAATAAAACCTTATATGGTTACACACCCAATGAAAATGGTTCATTGGATCTCGATCGTAGTGATACACATATTCATAATATTGAAGACAAAAGATGCAAAGTTAATAATGATAGTGCAACTTATTTGTGGCACTGCCGTTTAGGTCATATTGGTGTAAAGCGCATGAAGAAACTCCATGCCGATGGGACTTTGGAATCACTTGATGCTTGCGAACCATGCCTTATGGGCAAGATGACTAAGACTCCGTTCTCCGGAACAATGGAGCGAGCAACTGACTTATTGGAAATAATACATACTGATGTATGTGATCCGATGAGTGTTGAGGCTCGCGGCGGGTATCATTATTTTCTGACCTTCACAGATGATTTACCGAAGGAGTTATATTATTTCCGATGAGTGTTGAGGCTCGCGGCGGGTTTCGATGATAGTTATATTATGAGTTTATGAGTTTTGATGTACCGAAGGAGTTCGGAGTCCCGGATGAGATCGGGGACATGACGAGGAGTCTCGAAATGGTCGTGACGTAAAGATCGATATATTGGACGACTATATTCAGACATCGGAAAGGTTCCAAGTGATTCAGGTATTTTTCGGAGTACCGGGGAGTTACGGGAATACAGAGGAAGAACTATATGGGCCTTATTGGGCTATAGGGGAGAGGGAGAGGCAGGCCGCGCCCCCCCCATTGACTAGTCCGAATTGGACTAGGGGGAGGGGCGGCGCCCCCTCCTTCCTTCTCTTCCCTCTTCCCCTTCCTTGTCTCCTACTCCTACTACTTGGAAGGACTCCTAGTTGGACTAGGAAAGGGGGAATCCTACTCCCGGTGGGAGTAGGAGTCCCCTAGGGCGTGCCATAGAGAGGGCCTGCCCTCCCCTCCTCCACTCCTTTATATACGGGGGCAGGGGGCACCCCATAGACACACAAGTTGATCCACGTGATCGTTTTCTTAGCCGTGTGCGGTGCCCCCTTCCACCATAATCCTCGATAATATTGTAGTGGTGCTTAGGCGAAGCCCTGCGACAGTTGAACATCAAGATCGTCACCACGCCGTCGTGCTGACGGAACTCTTCCCCGACACTTTGCTGGATCGGAGTCCGGGGATCGTCATCGAGCTGAACGTGTGCTAGAACTCGGAGGTGCTGTACGTTCGGTACTTGGATCGGTCGGATCGGGAAGACGTACGACTACTTCCTCTACGTTGTGTCAACACTTCCGTTGCCGGTCTACGAGGGTACATAGACAACACTCTCCCCTCTCGTTGCTATGCATCACCATGATTTTGTGTGTGCGTAGGAATTTTTTTGAAATTACTACGGTCCCCAACAATACTGGCATAGGAGAAAATAACGTGGCAAATAGTGCTGAAGACGAAGACAATCCCATCCAGCCAGGCTTTGAGCAGGAGGACGGGCAAGCCAGCCCTAAGAAACAGGCAGCAGACGGAGAATCAGAGGATGAAATTACATGCCTCTCTCCGAAGACGAGGTGAGCCTCGGCGACGAAGAGTTTATCGTGCCTGAGGATCCCGTTGAACAGGAACGCTTCAAGCGCCGGCATATTGCCACAGGAAAAAGCCTAAAGAAAAAAGCAACAACAGCTTCAAGCTGAGCAAGATCTGCTAGCGGATAGATGGACTGAGGTCCTGGCAGCCGAGGAACATGAACTCGAGCGCCGAATCAAAAGTTTCCCAAAGCGCAGGCTGCTACCCCAACTTGAAGAGGAAGCATTAAAGCCTGCGCTTCCAGCGTATGATGCGGCAGACCGACCACCTCGTGGCCGGGACAAAATGGCATACAAGCCCGAAGTCCAGCCCTCACCTCGTCGCCAGTCAAACAAAAATAGCAAGGCCCGGGGTAACACGCACGACCTGCGAGACGTATTGGAAACCAAAGCAGGACACAAAAGATCGATCTTCGGATCACGAGGGCGTGCCCCAACACATGACAACGACCATCATGCCGGATATACCAAAAGCAAATCCGGCCGGGCCGAACACAACAGACAAGACTCGTACAAAATGGCTCGTGACATAGCCCGCCACAGAGGTGCTGCACACCCCCTATGCTTCACTGATGAAGTAATTGATCATGAATTTCTAGATGGGTTTAAACCTGTGAATATTGAATCATACGATGGTACTACTGACCCCGCGGTATGGATAGAGGATTTCTTCCTCCACATTCACATGGCCCGCGGGGATGATCTACACTCCATCAAGTACCTCCCATTGAAACTCAAAGGACCAGCTCGGCATTGGCTAGATAGCTTGCCAGCAAACTCCATCAGAAGTTGGGAGAACCTGGCAAACACATTCCTGGACAACTTCCAGGGCACTTATGTGCGACCACCGGATGCTGATGATTTAAGTCACATAACCCAACAGCCCAAAGAGTCAGCCAGGAAATTTTGGACTCGGTTCCTAACCAAAAAGAACCAAACTATGGACTGTCCGGATGCCGAAGCCCTAGCGGCCTTTAAGCATAACATCCGTGACGAGTGGCTCGCCAGACATCTCGGCCAAGAGAAGCCAAAGTCCATGGCAGCCCTCACAACACTCATGACCCACTTCTACGTGGGCGAGGATAGCTGGTTGGCCCGTAGCAACAACACAGCAAGCAACCCTGGCACATCGGAGGCCAGAGACAGCAACAACAAGCCACGTCGCAACAGATACAAGCGCCACAACAACGACAATAACGCCGAAGACACATCTGTCAATGCCGGATTCAGTGGCTCTAAATCCGGTCAGCGGAAAAAGCCGTTCAAAAGAAACAATCTAGGCCCGTCCAGTTTGGACTGCATACGCGACCGCTCGTGTCAAATTCACGGCACCCCCGATAAGCCAGCCAACCACACCAACAGAGAATGCTGTGTGTTTAAACAGGCCGGCAAGTTGAATGCCGAAAGCAAGGAAAAGGGGCTGCATAGCAACAACGAGGAGGAGCCCCGGCCGCCGAACACAGGAAGACGGAAGAAATTTCCTCCCCAAGTGAAAATGGTGAACATGATGTACGCAACCCATATCCCCAAGCGGGAACGGAAGCGTGCACTCAGGGACGTCTACGCGATGGAGCCAGTCGCCCCAAAGTTCAACCCATGATCTTCTTGTCCGATCACTTTTGATCACAGGGACCACCCCACTAGTATCCGTCATGGCAGTTCTGCCGCATTGGTCCTTGATCCTATCATTGACGGATTCCACCTCACTTGAGTCCTTATGGACGGTGGCAGCAGCCTGAACCTGCTTTATCAGGATACGGTGCACAAAATGGGTATAGACCCCTTGAGGATCAAACCCACAAAAACCACCTTCAAAGGTGTCATACCAGGTGTAGAGGCCTGTTGCACGGGCTCAATCACACTGGAAGTGGTCTTCAGCTCTCCAGATAACTTCCGAAGCGAAGAGTTGATCTTCGATATCGTCCCCTTCTGCAGTGGCTATCACGCACTACTCAGACGAACCACATTCGCTAGATTCAATGTGGTACCGCATTATGCATACCTCAAGCTCAAAATGCCAGGACCTTGTGGGGTTATAACAGTTAATGGAAACACAGAACGCTCGCTCTGCACGGAGGATCACACTGCGACCCTTGCAGCAGAAGTGCAAAGCAGCCTTTTGAGGCAAACCGCCAATTCAGCGACAAGGTCCACATACACATTCAAGCGAGTCCAGAATAACCTACAATAGGATCACCAGGCGCGTTCAGAGCTCGCCTAGCAATTCGGCCTCCGTCCTAGTCCCAGTCAAGCGATGAAATTTGCACCACGCGTACATAACTACGCACTAAAGATACCATGGGTATAGGCGGAGGCATGGCTATGGCACGTCCCACTATTCGGTTCAACCGCCTCAGGACGAGTATATCTTTATCACTTTCTTCCTTTCAGGACCCTATTCTCTGGAGGCCCTCTCCGATAGCTAGATCGTCGGACCCATCACGGGAGGGAAGCACCAAGGGAGCAAGAAGCTTTGGCGTACAAGGGAATCCCCAGGTGGTCTCTCATAACGATCGTTATACCTGTTTTACATACCCACACGCAGCTGGCCCTTGGATCGGACATGTCAGATAGTCCCATTTTTGCTTATTGTACTACTTATGCACAGATGCTTCGACGTATCCTCTAAATAACAATGCACATCGTCAGCTTATTATTGCATTTCTTCATCCCCCTTTTTTATTTTTTTCCTTGTTTGTTTATTCACGACAAGTTGCTGCCGTACATTCTCGTACGTTCAGTACACCAGGGGCTTCGGTGTACCCCATAACACGACAAGAAAAGTCCGAACACTTTCGATAGTGTGGCACCCCGAACTTATAGCATTATATGCATCAACTCTGAATCATGTCTTGGGTCAATAGTTGGGTTTGCCTGCTCCCATGTTTTGGTGCCTTACGTTCCGCTATATCAGCTAAGGTAGCACTGGGAGAACTACTGCGATTGTGTCCCGGTTCTTCCGGACGAGCACCTCAGTAGAGAAAGCCGAAAACTGACTGTCATGATGCGGCGAGAGCTAGTCGTTGTTCGAGAGGTCCCAAATCCCTAAATATTTTTTCCGCTTCAGGCGAGGAGTCGGCCTTGTCCAATTTAGGCGTTCATAGCGCCCCAAGTTCGGCCTTCCGAATACAAGGGGCTTCGCCAAAATTTAAAATTGTAGACTTCTATGGCTAAGTGAGAGTGATAAAGCTTTATAGTCTGATTGCCTGGTTCGTTGTGCTGAACACCTCCTTCGAAGGACCCAAAACTAGGATAGAGAGTGATCATATTTATCCCGAACACCTCAGTACTAGCTACATGGGGGCAGAAGCCGACGACTAGCCAACTCTCAGATTTTATAAAACGACCGCACAAAAGGTAATATTTTAAATCAACAAGCGTTATATAGCGCACATGAACTCGTTTTCATGTCACAGGATCACATGAGTACATTCATTCAAATATTACATCCTTAGAACATTCCTCTGCCACAAGGCGGGCACCCTTCAGGACACTGTCATAATACTTTTAGGGGCGGCGATGCTCCTTGCCCTCCGGCGGCCCCTCCTTCACCAGCTTCTCGGCGTCCATCTTCGCTCAGTGCACTTTCGCTCGGGCAAAAGCCCTACGCGCACCCTCAATGTAGATGGACCGCTTTATGATTTCAAGCCGTGGGCAAGCATTCACAAGCTGCCTCACCAGGCTGAAGTAGCTTCCAGGCAGGGGCTCACCAGGCCACGTCCGGACTATGAGGCCCTTCATGGCCTATTAGGCCGCCTTGGGAAGCTCGGCCAATTGCTTCAACTGGTCGCTCAAGGGCACCGGATGTTCGGTCCCAGTATACTGAGACTAGCACAACTTCTCCGTCGAGCTCAATTCCTCGGCTCGGTAAAATCCCGCGGCATCGGACACACTGCGGGGAAGATCTACGAATGCCCCTAGAGAGCTCCGAACTCGGGTAAGTAAAAGGAAAGTTTCCTTCACATGCTTGCTTTGCATAATGAATTCCTTACCCGCCGCTATCGTCTGGACCGCCTTAAGCTCCTGGAGGGCCCTGTGGGCTTCGGCCTTGGCAGTTTTTGCATTCTCAAGGGCCTTCGCAAGCTCAAACCCTTGTGTCTTGATAACCCACAGGTATAGGGGATCGCACCAGTTTTCGATAAGTAAGAGTGTCAAACCCAACGAGGAGCTAAAGGTAGAACAAATATTCCCCCAAAGTTCTATCAACCACCGATACAACACTACGCACGCTTGACGTTCGCTTTACCTAGAACAAGTATGAAACTAGAAGTACTTTGTAGGTGTTGTTCGATAGGTTTGCAAGATAATAAAGAGCAAGTAAATAAAAGGTAGGGGCTGTTGTAAGTAAAGAAGCAATAAAGTAAATATAGCGAGTGTGGTAAAGTGGTGGTAGGAGTTGTGAAATTGCCCCTAAGCAATTGACTACTTTACTAGAAAAATAACAAGTATTATGTGGGAGTGGCCACTGCTAGCATGTCATCCCTGACATGGAATTCTATGCACTTATGATTGGAACTATTAGCAAGCATCCGCAACTACTAATGTTCATTAAGGTAAAACCCAACCATAGCATTAAGATATATTAGTTCCCCTTCAATCCCGTATGCATCAATTTCTATGCTAGGTTGAAGCTTCTGTCACTCTTGCCCTCCAATACATAGTCCTATCAACATACAGCTAACCCTAGGGTGTGATCCACGCGCGCAATCATATGATGGACACCAAAGGACAGCAACATAACCACAAGCAAATTAAATCAATCATAGAAATTCATCAACCACCGATAGGACAACGAAAATCTACTCAGACATCATAGGATGGCAACACATCATTGGATAATAATCTGAAGCATAAAGCACCATGTTCAAGTAGAGGGTACAGTGGGTTGCAGGAGAGTGGACCGCTGTAGATAGAGGGGGGAAGGTGATGGAGATGTTGGTGAAGATGGCGGAGGTGTTGGTGTAGATCTCGGTGATGATGATGGCCCCGGTGGCACTCCGGTGCCATCGGAAGCGAGGGGGAGAGAGCCCCCTCCTTCTTCTTCTTCCTTGACCTCCTCCCTAGATGGGAGAAGGGTTTCCCCTCTGGTCCATGGCCTCCATGGCACGGGAGGGGCGAGAGCCCCTCCGAGATTGGATCTGTCTCTCTCTGTTTCTGAGTTCTCAGATTCTTCCCTTTCACCGTTTCTTATATTCTCGGAGATCCGTAACTACGATTGGGCTCAAATTTTAACACAATCTCTATCCGGATATTAGCTTTCTTGCGGCGAAAGAAGGGCATCAACTACCTTACGGGTGGCCCGCGAGGGTCAGGGGCGCGCCCAGGGGGGAAGGCACGCCCCCTGCCTCGTGGCCACCTCGGGCACCGTCTCGCGTTGATTTTTCTTCCCAAAAATCATATATATTCCAAAAAAAATCTCCGTTAGTTTTTATCTTGTTTGGACTCCGTTTGATATGGATATTCTGCGAAACAAAAAACATGCAACAAACAGGAACTGGCACTGGGCACTGGATCAATATGTTAGTCCCCAAAATAGTATAAAAAGTTGCCAAAAGTATATGAAAGTTGAATAATATTGGCATGGAACAATCAAAAATTATAGATACGACGGAGACGTATCAGCATCCCCAAGCTTAATTCCTGCTCGTCCTCGAGTAGGTAAATGATAAAGAAAGTTAATTTTTGATGTGGAATGCTACCTAGCATAATCTTGATCATATGTCTAATCATGGCATGAATATTAAGGCACGAGTGATTCAAAGCAATAGTCTATCATTTGACATAAAAACAATAATACTTCAAGCCCACTAATAAAGCAATCATGTCTTTTCAAAATAACAAGGCCAAAGAAAGTTATCCCTACAAAATCATATAGTCTGGCTATGCTCCATCTTCACCACACAAAATACTCACACAATGCACAACCCCGATGACAAGCCAAGCAATTGGTTCACACTTTTGACGTTCTCAAACCTCTTCAGCTTTCACGCAATACATGAGCGTGAGCCATGGACATAGCACTATAGGTGGAATAGAATGGTGGTTGTGGAGAAGACAAAAGGAGAAGATAGTCTCACATCAACTAGGCGTATCAATGGGCTATGGAGATGCCCATCAATAGATATCAATGTGAGTGAGTAGGGATTGCCATGCAACGGATGCACTAGAGCTATAAGTGTATGAATGCTCCAACTAAAACTAAGTGGGTGCGCATCCAACTTGCTTGCATGAAGACCTCGGGTATTTGAGGAAGTCCATTATCGGAATATACAAGCCAAGTTCTATAATGAAAATTCCCACTAGTATATGAAAGTGATAACTCAAGAGACTCTCTATATGAAGAACATGGTGCTACTTTGCAGCACAAGTGTGGTAAAAGGATAGTAACATTGCCCCTTCTCTCATTTTTTTCTTTTTCTTTTTTTTCTCTCTTTTTCTTTTTTTTTGTAGGCTTATTTGGCCTCTCTCTTTTTTTGTGGGGCTTCTTTGGCCACTTTTATTTTGATAACCTCACATGGGATAATGTTCTAATAATGATAATCATCACATGGGACAATGTTCTAATAATGATAATCATCACACTTTTATTTACTTACAATACAACTCGATATCTAGAACAAGGACATGACTCTATATGAATGCCTCCGGCGGTGTACCGGGATGTGCAATGATCTAGCGTAGCAATGACATCAATAAAACGGGAAAGCCATGAAAACATCATGCTAGCTATCTTACGATCATGCAAAGCAATACGACAATGAATGCTCAAGTCATGTATATGATAATGATGAAAGTTTCATGGCAATATATCTCGGAATGGCTATGGAAATGCCATGATAGGTAGGTATGGTGGCTGTTTTGAGGAAGGTATATGGTGGGTTTATGGTACCAGCGAAAGTTGCGAGGTACTAGAGAGGCTAGCAATGATGGAAGGGTGATAGTGCGTATAATCCATGGACTCAACATTAGTCATAAAGAACTCACATACTTATTGCAAAAATCTATTAGTCATCAAAACAAAGTACTACGCGCATGCTCCTAGGGGGATAGATTGGTAGGAAAAGACCATCGCTCGTCCCCGACCGCCTCTCATAAGGAAGACAATCATTAAATACCTCATGCTCCAACTTCGTTACATAACGGTTCACCATACGTGCATGCTACGAGAATCACAAACCTCAACACAAGTATTTCTACAATCCACAACTACCAACTAGCATGACTCAAATATCACCATCTTTATATCGCAAAACTATTGCAAGGAATCAAACACATCATATTCAGTGATCTACAAGTTTTATGTAGGATTTTATGACTAACCATGTGAATGACCAATTCATGTCATCTCTCTAAATAGATATAAGTGAAGCAAGAGAGTTTAATTCTTTCTACAAAAGATATGCCCATGCTCTAACAAATATAAGTGAAGCAAAAGAGCATTCTACAAATGACGGTTTTCTATGTAAAGAGAAACAGGCAATCCCAACTTCAAATGATATATGTGAAGCACATGAAGCATTCTATAAAGCCATACTCAAAAGATATAAGTGAAGTGCAAAGAGCATTCTATAAATCAACCAAGGACTATCTCATACCGGCATCGTGCATAAAAGAAAAATGAAAACTAAATGAAAAAGACGCTCCAAGATTGCACATATCGCATGAATGAAACGAATCCGAAAACATACCGATACTTGTTGAAGAAAGAGGGGATGCCTTCCGGGGCATCCCCAAGCTTAGATGCTTGAGTCTCCTTGAATATTTACTTGGGGTGCCTCGGGCATACCCAATCTTGAGGTCTTGCCTCTTGTCAGTGTCAAAACCGGCGGATCTCGGGTAGGGGGTCCCGAACTATGCGTCTAGGCGGGATGGTAACAGGAGGCAAGGGACACGAAGTTTTACCCAGGTTCGGCCCCTCTTGACGGAGGTAAAACCCTACGTCCTCCTTGATTAATATTGATGATATGGGCAGTACAAGAGTAGATCTACCACGAGATCGGAGAGGCTAAACCTTAGAAGCTAGCCTATGGTATGATTGTTGTTCTGTATGTTGTATATCCTATCGACTAGCCTGGCCCTGGTTTATATAATGCACCAGAGGCCTAGGTTAACAAGAGTCCTAGCCGAGTACGCCGGTGGGGAGAAGTCCTTGTCTTGATCGCCAAGTCTTTGTGGAATCTTCCTTGTTTGCGGCAGCTGTCCGAACTGGCCCATGAGTATACAACCATGGGGGGCCTCGGCCCGATCTAATAGATCGGGAGACCACGTGGTGAGTACCCCTAGTCCAGGACACCGTTAGTAGCCCCCTGAACCAGTCTTCAAGTTAGGGACGCTCCTCGATTCTTCCGAAGTGTTCTTCATCTTTGGTCGTCGGTCTTGAAAACTGGTTCAACAAATCTTCTTTATCTTCGGTCTTGAGGATCGCCGAAATGCATTCGACGAGTTTACACGTCGGGTATCCGAGGAGCCCCTTTAAGTTTCCGGCCTTTACCAATGCCTTGTTATTTTTATGCCACACCTCGGGTTTGAAGTTATTCCCGGGCGGCAGCGTCCTCTTGCGTCCGAGCTCCAACGCCGGACTGTATTCGAGGTATCTTTTGCAACCGAGCACCAATGCCGGACCGCTTCCCAGCTCTAACGCCGGAATGTATCCGAGCTCCAACGCCGGACTATGTATCCGAGCTCCAACGCCGGACTATGTATCCGAGCTCCAACGCTGGACTGTATATCCGAGCTCCAACACCGGACTGTATCCGAGCTCCAACGCCGGACTATATCCGAGGTGTCGTAAATCACCTTGGTTCAAAGAAGTTTGAAGGAGTTTAGCCGAGTTTAATGCCGGAAATGCCCTCTATGGAGCCAGCCACTAGCGCCCGAGCTTTATGCCGGGCTGCTTCCGAGGTGGTGCACCACCCCGAATGTGGGCTGATTTTTGTGAATATTTTTTATTGGTGCAATTTATTCTCTGCCGAGATATATAGCCAGTAGCCCTCAAGGTGTGTATCGGTCTAAAACCCGAGATGCACCTGAAGGATGACGTAAGACCATTGATCCCAGTAGCCGCTGAGACTCAAGTTAATTTGCAAAATCGGCCTGAGGATCAAGTCCAAGCTCGTCAGAATACTTCGGAACACTAAAAGCGGCGTGCTCAGTCCTCGAGACTCAGGTTGGGTACGGCCGACCAACCTGAGGATCAAAATCTCCTTGGAAACTATATTGCACATAAAATTTTCTGCATTGGACAAGCAATGCAGTAGCCCTCGAGACACTGGTCGGGTGGTAACACCAGATCAGGGGATCAATGTGCCCCTTTAATATTTGTAAATAATAAGCCTGAAGCCCAGTAGCCCCCGAGCCTTAATGCGGGCACGGGTGGCCGAATTAAGGATCAATATCCCTAGTAAAATCACAAATTATGTGTAATGACTCTATGTATCCAAGTACTTTACGTCATTAATGCTCGGATCCGTATTGTACAAAACTTTGTTGACCGACCATCGGCTTCCACCTCCTCGGCCAGTAGCCGAGGAGTGTTTGCCCTACTTTATAAAGCCTTTATGAGGGCAAAGATTTACAACAAACAAGGCAATCTGGCCATACGGTTTTATAAACAAAGGTACATAGAGAGTTATATTACTGTTTAACAGAAGAAATGTCTTCCAAAGAAAATAGTCCTGATATGGTTCCTTTCTTTGGGTTGTCATGCTAAGCATGATCATTAAACCTCAGCTCTAATGTAAGAGCAAAATATTGAGGATTTAGTTTGGGAGGCCAGTTAATAGCCCCCGATAGTGTTCGGCGATAGTCGGGGTCAAGCCGTAAACACTTTGGCCAATGTTATGAACGGCCCATCATTTAACATAGTCATCAGATCGCTGACCAGTTTACGCTTATTGTGAAAGTCATTTTTCGGATTTCTCCACTGAGGTGCTTAACCATGTGAGATGGAAGCACAATCGCTGTGGTTCTCCCTTTGCACGCCTAGCCGAACAAAACGGAACGTAGGAAGCAAGTGTAGGAGCCGGGCAACCCAACTATTGACTGAAGACACAGTTCGAAACCGATGCATATATAGCAATATCTGAGAATGTTTTTGCCGAATCCCTAAAGGTGTCTGGCGTTTCACTGCGAGACTAATGCTGGAAAAGCACAAATAGTTTAAAAGTGCCAAAAAGCTTGGAAAACCAAGAAACGTCAGTAAAAACATGATGTCCGAACAATATCAAGTGTTCGGTGCCAATCCGAAAGTTGGTCTTAGAAAAAAGAAGTGCTTATGTTGTGCTTTAACATGATACATCCTATCTCAAGACTTCGAGCGGGTCAGCCTACGGCTTCAACCTCCTATCCCGAGGGCGGAGTACTTCTCATCAGGCCAGTTTAGCAAACTAAACTCTAGCGGCTTCGAGAGAGAAATTAGGCTCCCTGGCTAGTGACCGCACACTCGTGTCGAAAAAAGGAGTGATAAATAATAATAATAAAACTTTGCAATGACTAAGAAGAATAACACTTATTATAAAACGGCTCAAATAAACTTAAGAGCCCCCAAGTGACTTGGGTAGAAGAATGATTGCATGTACCGAAGTACTTATATCATATCTATGTTCAACCGAACTTTAAACGCGTCTTAACCGACCGTCAGCTTCTCCCTCTTCGATCAAGGACCGGAAAGTGTTATGTACTCCATCGGTCGAGAATATCGACGGTGTTTCCAATAACCAGGCAATTAGGCCATAAGGCTGTAACAGACAAACCGCGCTCAGGGAACTTATGCTATATTACCGTGAAGTGTAAGAAGCATCTTCGAAGAAAATAGTAGCCCCACCGATACCTTTCTTCGGTGCTCATTGTTATTATGAGAATTGTGCAATAGATTTTTTGTACTCATGAGTTCCGTTGTGTGCCGACCATCATTGAAAACTATAAGAGCGCTAGCTTTCAGCTTCACCCAGTCTGAGGTCCGGCTCGGGTGACCCGATCGTGACAATCGCAGAGGTGCTCCCTTTACTCCCTAGCCGAACAATCGGGAACGTAGGGGTAAACACAGGAGCGAGGCAACCCAGCTTGCAAATCGCTTAAGTCAATTGGTGGATATTGTGGCGTAATACACGAACAAGGAACGAAGCCGTACAAGTATAATCATATGCAAGTGGAAAAGCTTCATGAAGGAAGCCTCCAAATGAATTGGGTATTTGAATTTATGCATCACAAACAAAGTTTAGACAATGAAATTTTTTACAAGCAACTTTTTTCCAAAAAAGTATAATGCTTGGTCGAACCAAACATAAGTTAGAAATTAAAGCTTTGAGCATGAAAGCGACTTAGCTGGTTAATGTGTTCGGTATTGATGACGCAGTCCAAGCTTGATGCGGGGCAAGGTTCCATCCCCCAAGCTGGTCCCGAGGTGGCGGAGCGGAGAGCTCGACACGCCGAAGTGGTGACATAGCACGGTCAATGCAGATCAACAGAGTGACGCCGAAGTCCCCGGATCATTTTCCTGTGCACAAAAAATAGTGCAAACCGGAGATAATAGTAATAATGATAATAAAAAAATGTTGCATAATAAATAATTTATGCAAAGTGAGGAATAGAAGAAATATGGCCTGGCGCCGAAGTCAATGTTGATGCAGGGCGTCGGCGTGATGTAGTAAAGGCGTGGCAAAGCTTGAATTCACAGGTCGGTCCGAGCTCCGGATGCGGCGTTCGCCACACTATGTACGGAAACTGATCGAACCACCACGCGACCATCCTTAATGCGGTCACCATTTGATTGACCTGGTTTATTTTTTGTAGCAATCCGAAGGAAGGTGATTCCAAAAATTGGGACTCGCTCCGCACACCCATTGCCTGATGGGCGATAAAACGACGGCATGGCAATGCTGGTAAAGGTTGACTCACCGAGGCAAAGCCCTCGGCCCAGCTAATGTGACGGAGCTGGTCTGCTAGTGACGCCGAAGTGTTTGGAGTAGGTTGATGAAGAGATGGCGAAGCCCACGGTCCAGCCGAGATGTCGAAGCCTCGACGTCAGCCAATGAGTCGAAATAGGTTGGCTTGATGGACACCAGCTTGAAGAAGCAATAGTGCGGCCCTGTCGATGCAGGTCATGACGTGGTCGATGCCGGCTTGATGAAGCGACCGTGCGGCGATGCCGGTATGCCCGCTCCGTGTAATCCGTGGGGCGGCGATGTTGATGATGATTTATCCTTCACGATGCCGGACTCTTGTTCGGCTTGCCGAGATGATGATCCGAAGAAGTTGAGCTCGGCTAAAGTGACGACGTGTCTAGCGCAGGTCGGCAGCCGTGGAGTAATATTGCCGGACTGGTTTGACATCAGCATGGTGTTGAAGATCATGTTCAAAAGATCTTAAAGTTAGTGGGATGTGTTCGGGAACAAAACACAATACCCCATACAAAACTTCCTTCAAAAGGTATGTCCGAAATCCCGTTCATAAAAAAGATGAACTCGGGTCGGATTCGTTTTCGCGCAGAAAACAGATCCGAAAAGTGATGCACTAATCGGAAGGTTCCCGGAGTTTGGAAAGTCGGATCGAGCTGAAATTTTGAGAGGTGGTAGATATAGGAATTCCGCAGCCGATAAACGGTTGGATCTTCCAAAGGACGTCCGAGCTAGAAGCTGGACACCACGCCCTAAACTCATCCAAATTCCCCTCCAGATTTGACACGGCTTCGGTATATCGTGGATTGCCAGAGATTCCTCCATCGGAACTCGACGAAATTTTTCCAGGGTTGTTATACACTCAATTCCGCACAATTCCACCAAAGCGATCGTCAAAGAGATACTCGAGGAGGTGGTGGCAGCAGATACAAGTTTGCTGTCCAAAAAAAAAACAGCACGGTCGCCTGAGGGCAATGTTGACGTTGAGCCCTCGAGCTCCATAGATGATTCCTCCGTCATCTTGATAGAGATCGGAGTTGATGTTTGATGAAGGCCCTCGTCTGAACATGGTGATCCGAACACGGGGCGCAATTCTTGGTCGAACCAAGGTGACCAGTCGAACTGGTGACGAAGACGCCGAAGTCGCAGTTGATTTGCAGGCGAGCCATCGATCCTTTTGTCGATCACACATCGGAACTCTCAATGAAAGCACCAATGTCGGTGTAAAAAACGGCGTATCTCGGGTAGGGGTCCTGAACTGTGCGTCTAGGCCGGATGGTAACATGAGGCAAGGGACACGAAGTTTTACCCACGTTCGGGCCCTCTTGATGGAGGTAAAACCCTACGTCCTTCTTGATTAATATTGATGATATGGGTAGTACAAGAGTAGATCTACCATGAGATCGGAGAGGCTAAACCCTCGAAGCTAGCCTATGGTATGATTGTTATTTTGTATATTGTATATCCTATCAACTAGCCTGGCCCTGGTTTATATAATGCACCAGAGGCCTAGGTTAACAACAGTCCTAGCCGAATACGCCGGTGGGGAGAAGTCCTTGTCTTGATCGCCAAGTCTTTGTGGAATCTTCCTTGTATGCGGCAGCTGTCCGAACTGGCCCATGAGTATACGGCCATGGGGGGCCTCGGCCCAATCTAATAGATCGGGAGACGACGAGGTGAGTACCCCCTAGTCCAGGACACCGTCACCTCTCTTCCTTCTTCTCACAACGAGACCTTCTCGATCATCAAACACTTCATGCACACAAAACTTCAACAGAAAACTTGGTAAGATCCGTTAGTATAATAAAGCAAATCACTACTCTAAGTACTGTTGCAAACCAATTCATATTTTGTTTTTTCATTATGTCTACTGTAATATAATTTTTCCATGGCTTAATCCACTGATATAAATTGTTAGTTTCATCAAGACAAGCAAATTATGCATCAAAAACAGAATCTCTCTAAAACATAACAGTCTGTAATAATATGAACATTCCCCATACTTCTGATACCTGAAAAATTCTACCAAAATTAGAAAAACTAAAAAAATTATATAGGAAGACAGTTCAAAAATAATCAGAACCATGACATTCCAGCTAAAAATGTAAAATCGCTCACTACAGCCAAAGTTTCTGTCCTGCACCGTACAAACCATCAAGCAAATGTAAACATCCTAAAGGCAAACCTTGGCACATTATTTTTATTTCTAAACTTTATAAAAGCACACAACAGAAAAAAATGACTCTCTAAAACTTCCAGTTGTCTCCCTGGCAGCGCTTTCTTTAAAGCCATTAAGCTAGGCATATAGTGCTCAAGTAATGGATCCACCCGGATCCCAAGGTATATCAAAGCCAATTTTAATTAACAATGATTTGTAATTTAGTGGTGTTCACAAGGTAACATATTTCATGTAATGACGAAGTCTAACTCTCTTCATGTGCATCGGCATGTCATAAAAAAACAATTCATGCACACAAAGTAAAGGCCAATGCATAGTATAAACAGTTTCTTGCAATTTTATCATATTGGAAACATAGAGAGGTGGAGATATAGTTCCTCTCTCATAATAATTGCAAGTAGGAGCAGCAAGAAAATGCATATTATATTCATCAAAATCATCATGTGCAACAGTAAAAGGCAACCCATCAATATATTCCTTAATAAGAGCAAACTTCTCCGATATAGTGTAATTTGGAGAATTCAAAAAGATAATAGGACTATCATGTGTGGGTGAAATAGCAACAATTTCATGTTTAACATAAGGAACTATAGCAAGTTCATCTCCATAAGCATAATTCATATTGGCATCTTGGCCACAAGCATAACAAGCATCATCAAAAAGGGATATTTCAAAAGAATCAACGAGATCATAACAATCATCATAGCAATCATCCTCCGGTAAGCACGAAGGGAAATTAAACAATGTATGAGTTGAAGAGTTATTCTCATTAGAAGGTGGGCACGGGTAGCTAATCCGCTCTTCCTCCTTTTGTTCTTCGCTCTTCTCATCATGTTTTTCATCCAATGAGCTCACAGTTTCATCAATTTCTTCTTCCATAGACTCCTGCAAAATATTAGTCTCTTCTTGGACAGCGGAGCAGTCCTCAATATATGGTTCAACATAGGCATTAGAAGCATAATTATAATTGCAGTATTTAAGTATGTCAAAATTTTCAGATTTGTGAAGAGTAGCATCATACTTTTCAATCAAAGAAGCAATTTCATAAGCACCCTTAAAAGCAACAAATTCTTCAATTTATTGAAAATCATAGTAACTATAAACACCCTTAGGATAAGAAGATACGATTCCATTATCACTAAACAAACATTGGTAGGGAAGGTGTTTCTTAGGGTCTTCAAAACAACAAGTATAATCATATAGTTCACATAAATTCCAAGCATAGCATTGCAAACGATGAATTTGATCCAGTAAAGTTTTCCCTTTTTCAGATATTCGGTGTCGCACATAACAAGCATGCTCATCTAAAGATTTGCCCTCAACTAAGCTACCTGGGGTTTCAGCACGAGCACATGGGATCGAAAATGATCCAAGTAATAAGCTTCAGCAGTGTGATAGATTTTGAGTGGTTCTTCAACCATTGGTTCAGTAGGTACAACTAATTTTTTTGGTATTTTGCGTTTCCTACCCATAACTAAACATAGAAAACAACAAAGAACAGTAAATAAGATTACTTAGTGATAAAGCAAACAAGCACACACGGGAATATTCACCCCACGCTATTGCTCCCCGGCAACGGCGCCAGAAAAAGGTCTTGATAACCCACAAGTATAGGGGATTGCAACAGTTTTCGATAAGTAAGAGTGTCAAACCCAACGAGGAGCTAAAGGTATAACCAATATTCCCTCAAGTTCTATCGACCACCGATACAACTCTATGCATGCTTGATGTTCGCTTTACCTAGAACAAGTATGAAACTAGAAGTACTTTGTAGGTGTTGTTGGATAGGTTTGCAAGATAATAAAGAGCAAGTAAATGAAAGGTAGGGGCTGTTGTAAGTAAAGAAGCAATAAATTAAATATAGCGAGTGTGGTAAAGTGGTGGTAGGAGTTGTGAAATTTCCCCTAAGCAATTGACTACTTTACTAGACAAATAGCAAGTATTATGTGGGAGAGGCCACTGCTAGCATGTGATCCATGACTTGGAATTCTATGCACTTATGATTGGAACTATTAGCAAGCATCCACAACTACTAATATTCATTAAGGTAAAACCCAACCATAGCATTAAGATATATTAGCCCCCTTCAATCCCGTATGCATCAATTTCTATGCTAGGTTGAAGCTTCTGTCACTCTTGCCCTCCAATACATAGTCCTATCAACATACAGCTAACCCTAGGGTGTGATCCACGTGCGCAATAATATGATGGGCACCAAAGGACAGCAACATAACCACAAGCAAATTAAATCAACCATAGCAATTCATCAACCACCGATAGGACAACGAAAATCTACTCAGACATTATAGGATGGCAACACATCATTGGATAATAATCTGAAGCATAAAGCACCATGGTCAAGTAGAGCGTACAGTGGGTTGCGGGAGAGTGGACCGCTGTAGATAGAGGGGGGAAGGTGATGGAGATGTTGGTGAAGATGGCGGAGGTGTTGGTGTAGATCGCGGTGATGATGATGGCCCCCGGTGGCACTCCGGTGCCACCGGAAGCGAGGGGGAGAGAGCCCCCTCCTTCTTCTTCCTTGACCTCCTCCCTAGATGGGAGAAGGGTTTCCCCTCTGGTCCATGTCCTCCATGGCACGAGAGGGCGAGAGCCCCTCCGAGATTGGATCTGTCTCTCTCTGTTTTTGCGTTCTCACATTCTTCCCTTTCACCGTTTCTTATATTCCCGGAGATCCGTAACTCCGATTGGGCTGAAATTTTAACACGGTCTCTATCCAGATATTAACTTTCTTGTGGCGAAAGAAGGGCATAAACCGCCTTATGTGTGGCCCACGAGGGTCAGGGGCGCGCCTAGGGGGGCAGGCGCGCCCCCTGCCTCGTGGCCACCTCGGGCACCGTCTCACGTGGATTTTTCTTCCCAAAAATCATATATATTCCAAAAAAATCTCCATCAGTTTTTATCCCGTTTGATATGGATATTCAGCGAAACAAAAAACATGCAACAAACAGGAATTGGCACTGGGCACTGGATCAATATGTTAGTCCCAAAAATAGTATAAAATGTTGCCAAAAGTATATGAAAGTTGAATAATATTGGCATGGAACAATCAAAAATTATAGATACGACTGAGACGTATCATGTCTTAGAGTCACGCTCCAAGGACTCGTATTTTTTGACGAAATCCTGGAGCTCTTGCCGCACCTCGCCGACTCGAGCCTCTTGCTTCTTGCGCTCGGTGCGCTCCTTGGCCGCTTTGTCTTCGGCCTCGGACAGCGCCTCCTTCAAGGCCGCTACTTCGGTCGTGGCCCCTTGCAAAATTCATGATGATCCTGTGACTTAACAACCACATTCTTTTTTATTCCTTATCAATATACGGACGGGTATTACTTACCTTTGTTCTCTTCGAGCTTCCTCTTGGTAAGGCTGAGCTCTTTTTCGGACCGCTCAAGGTCCCGCTTCAGTGTGGAGACCTCCGCAGTGCGAGCGGCAACGGCCAGCACTGAAGCCTGCTTATTCACATAAGACATATTCTGATTAGACTCCTATGATTATTATTTGATCCTTTTTCGGCTTTTCTTTGCTAACGCCAAACAGAGCATCAAGGGCTACTGTCTATGGTATAACATTTTCTTATGAATTGATTACTTACCTCAAAGCCTATTAGGAGGCTGGCACAGGCTTTAGTGAGTCGGCTTTTAGCGGACTGAACCTTCTCTACCACCGCACTCATGACAGTGCAGTGCTCTTCGTCAATGGCAGCGCCGCAAAGCGCTTCCAGCAAGTTGTCTGGTGCCTCTGGATGGACAGAGGCCATCGACACAGACGGCTCGCCCCCCTTAGTGAGGGGTCGCCCGACAGAGTCCGGAACCACTGGATGTTCCAGTGCGGTATTCAGCTGGGGGATGGACTTGCTGCCCCCGCCATTAGGGCCCATGGGAGCCTTGCCTCCCATGCGCCCGGCGTCTGGGAGGTTGCCTTGGGGCGCCCCCAGAACTACCTTCCCTTGGCTTGGTGCCCTTCGGGACAACACCTCGGCATCGTCCGTAGGGCGGGGGGAGGAGACGGCCAGGAGCGAATCACTGTTCATCTCTGACAAGCCAAGAGACCCATCCGAAGAGGATACGTCGAGATGGTCCTTGTGTGGGCTGCATGATCATGTTCGACATGATAAGAAACAATAAAACGAAATATACTAGAACTGTTATGGTATCTGGATACTTACGACTTCGCCAGGGGCTTGTCCATGGGCAACCACTCCTCGTCGTTAAACGCGGTCGTGGTAGAGCGGTCCGGAAGGAGGGTTCTTCCCTTCTTGTACCCTTCGGCCTCCCCGGATGGGGCGCTCTTCCTTTTCTTATCTCCCCCGGCTAGATGGGGAGAATTTTCGTCCTCCTCCTCCTTGTCTTCGTGGGAGGAGGGCGTCTTGGAGTTATCGGACGACAATTCCGATACAACCTTGCGCCAGAGACCTTTCCTGGTCCCCGCGGCCTTCTTCTTGGCCTTCTTCTTCGGCGCCTCATAGGGTGCCAGAACCAGCATCTCCGCCAGGAGAGTACTTGCTAGATCTTCGGGCAGCGGGGCCGGCAGTCAATGCGCTCCGCTGTCGCAACCCATTCCTGTCAAATAATGAGGAGGCTCAGATCCCTCACATAATTATACTAGGGACAGAAACGCCTTATGAGATATAAGGAGCTTACCGAATTAGCAAGGCGCTTTGCGCTGAGTCCGCGGTCCTCGGTAAGAAGAGGAGGTACCTCAGCAGACTTGAACAACACCCTCCAGATGTCTTGGTGCGTCGTGTCGAAGAGCTCTCGCAGCGTCTGGTGCCTTGCCGGGTCGAACTCCCACATATTGAATGCCCGTCTTTGACACGGGAGGATCCGACGGAAGAGCATGACCTGGACCACGTTGACAAGCTTGATTTTCTTGCTTATCATGCTTTTAACACAGTTCTGGAGTCCGGTCAGCTCCACCGATGAACCCCGAGATAAGCCCTTTTCTTTACAGGAGGTGAGCCGCATGGGGATGCCAGATCGGAATTCGGGGGCCGCCGCCCAGTTGGTGTCATGCGGCTCGGTGATGTAGAACCACCCCGATTGCCACCCCTTCACGGTCTCCACATAGGAGCCTTCGTACCAGGTGACGTTGGGCATTTTGCCCACCATGGCGCCTCCGCGCCCTGCTTGCTGGTCGAGCACCACCTTCGGTTTAACATTGAAGGTCTTCAGCCACCGGCTGAAGTGGGGCTTGATGCGGAGGAAAGCCTCGCACACGACGATAAACACCGAGATGTTGAGGATGAAATTGGGGGCCAGATCATGGAAGTGCAGCCCGTAGTAGAACATGAGCCCGCGAACAAATGGGTGGAGGGGAAATCCCAGCCCACGGGCGAAATGGGTAAGGAATACAACCCTTTCGTGGAGCTCGGGGGTAGGAATGATCTGCCCCCGCACTTGGGAGCCGGTGCACAATATCTGCGGCCAGCTATCCGGCTTCCCGGAGCTTCGTGATGTTCTCCTCCGTAACGGAGGAGGCCATCCACTTGCCTCCCGCTCCGGACATGTTCGGAGTGTTTTTGCGGAGAAGATGCAAACTTGGGCGCTGGAGCTCGAGTGCATGAGAATGGATGGGCAGGGAAGAAGAAGGCATGGCTAAAAAAGAGAAGTCCTTATCCCGTTATAAGGTCAGTAGAAACTACGTGCCTCCCCACTTGCCTGCTAAAACTCGCTTATTCCCCAAGCATCATGATTGATGGTGCGGTTGGGTTACCCACGCCCGTATTGATGAGGATCCCGGGATAAGGGGACATGATCTCGTAATATGTGCAGTAGCTGCTTGAGAAAAACGGTTCGAATAATAACCGTGGCCATGGTGTGATGTCACGTTATGAAAAGTTGTCAGCAGATTAGATTTGTGGAAATATTATACTCTCTACGGTGGTGTGTGGAATTTGTTTTGCGGAGCCGGACACTATCCTTGCGTTCAAAATCTTCTATGGAGTATTCAGAGGAGGAACCCGCCTTGCAATGCCGAAGACAATCTGCGCGCCGGGCTCATCGTCATTGATGCCTGGTTCAGGTGCTACTGAGGGAGTCTTGGATTAGGGGGTCCTCGGACACTTTGACTATATACTTTGGCCGGACTGTTGGATTATGAAGATACAAGATTGAAGACTTTGTCTCGTGTCTGGGTGGGACTCTCCTTTGCGTGGAAGGCAAGCTTGGCAATTCGGATATGTAGATCTCCTCCCTTGTAACCGGCTCTGTGTAAACCTAGCCCCCCCCGGTGTCTATATAAACCGGAGGGTTTTAGTCCGTAGGACAACAACAATGAGACCATAGGCTAGCTTCTAGGGTTTAGCCTCTCCGATCTCGTGGTAGATCAACTCTTGTAATACTCATATCATCAAGATCAATCAAGCAGGAAGTAGGTGTTGGGGAACATAGCAGAAATTCAAAATTTTCTTACGTGTCACCAAGATCTATCTATGGAGAGACCAGCAACAAGGGGAAGAAGAGTGCATCTACATACCCTTGTAGATGGCTAAGCGGAAGCGTTCAAGTGAACGGGGCTGATGGAGTCGTACTCGTCGTGATCCAAATCACCGATGATCCTAGTGCCGAACGGACGACACCTCCGTGTTCAACACACGTACAGCCCGGTGACGTCTCCTACGCCTTGATCTAGCAAGGGGAGAAGGAGAGGTTGAGGAAGACTCCATCTAGCAGCAGCACAACGGCGTGGTGGTGGTGGAGGAGCGTGGCAATCCTGCAGAGCTTCGCCAAGCACCGCGGGAGAGGAGGAAGGAGAGATGCAGGGCTGCGCCATGGAGAGGTCCAAACTCGTATGTGTGCAGCCCCAAATACCTCAACTATATATAGGGGAGAAGGAGGAGGGTGCGCCCCCTCTAGGGTTCCCACCCCTAGAGGGACGGCAGCCCTAGATGGGTTGGGGGGGGGGGGCAAGAGGGGAGGAGAGGGAGGCGCAGGGAGCATGGGCCTTAGGGCCCATCTGCCCTTAGGGTTTGCCCCCTTCTTCCCTTAGGCACCTTGGGCCTTGTGTGAGGCACACCAGCCCACTCAGGGGCTGGTCCCTTACCACTCTTGGCCCATGCAAGCCTCCGGGGCTGGTGGCCCCACTTGGTGGACCCCGGGACCCTCCCGGTGGTCCCGGTACGTTACCGATAAACGCCGAAATTTTTCCGGTGACCAAAACAGGACTTACCATATATAAATCTTTACCTCCGGACCATTCCGGAGCTCCTCGTGACGTCCGGGATCTCATCCGGGACTCCGAACAACATTCGGTAACCACATACAAACTTCCTTTATAACCCTAGCATCATCGAACCTTAAGTGTGTAGACCCTACGGGTTCGGGAGACATGCAGACATGACCGAGACGTTCTCTGGTCAATAACCAACAGCGGGATCTGGATACCCATGTTGGCTCCCACATGCTCCACGATGATCTCATCGGATGAACCATGATGTCAAGGACTTAATCAATCCCGTATACAATTCCCTTTATCTATCGGTACGATACTTGCCCGAGATTCGATCGTCGGTATCCCGATACCTTGTTCAATCTCGTTACCGGCAAGTCTCTTTACTCGTTCTGTAACACATCATCCCGTGATCAACTCCTTGATCACATTGTGCACATTATGATGATGTCCTACCGAGTGGGCCCAGAGATACCTCTTCGTCACACGGAGTGACAAATCCCAGTCTCGATTCGTGCCAACCCAACAGACACTTTCGGAGATACCCGTAGTGCACCTTTATAGCCACCCAGTTACGTTGTGACGTTTGGCACACCCAAAGTATTCCTACGGTATCCGAGAGTTGCACAATCTCATGGTCTAAGGAAATGATACTTGACATTAGAAAAGCTTTAGCGAACGAACTACGCGATCTTTGTGCTAGGCTTACGATTGGGTCTTGTCCATCACATCATTCTCTAATGATGTGATCCCGTTATCAACGACATCCAATGTCCATGGTCAGGAAACCGTAACCATCTATTGATCAACGAGCTAGTCAACTAGAGGCTTACTAGGGACATGGTGTTGTCTATGTATCCACACATGTACCTGAGTTTCCTATCAATACAATTCTAGCATGGATAATAAATGATTATCATGAACAAGGAAATATAATAATAATCAATTTATTATTACCTCTAGGGCATATTTCCAACAGTAGGGTATTACCTCCATCGAGAGGGCCTGAACCTGGGTAAACATTGTGTCCCCCGCCTCCGGTTACCATCCGCCTTAGACATACAGTTCGGGACCCCCTGCCCGAGATCCGCCGGTTTTGACACCGACAGGCACCTCGTGCGCTCTCCGGACTCCATTTTCTTGCATGATACTTGTTTTGGTCGGTAAAAAATCATTATATAATCTCCCGAAGGTTTTGACCACCGTATCACGCAAATATCTCATGTTTTTGTTTCGAGCTATTTTTCTGATAGATCTAGATCTCCATGGCGTCTTCAAGTGCCCCCAAGGACAAGTTCTTCGATAAGGTCATCAACCCCTACCTCGCGGAAGTGCTGCAACACCCTTAAACCATTGAGATGCGTGACAGGTTCTTGCACATCTGCGATGTTGAGGGACCAAGGAGGACCGGAAGCGTGGAGACAAGGCTCGAGGTAATGGAGCAACAAGTTTTCAAGTGTCAGGATATGGTGGAGCGTGGACTCGACTCCAACAACCACAAGCTGGATGATAACCCACAAGTATAGGGTATCGCAACAGTTTTCGAGGGTAGACTATTCAACCCAAATTTATTGATTCGACACAAGGGGAGCCAAAGAATATTCTCAAGTATTAGCAGCTAAGTTGTCAATTCTACCACACCTGGAAACTTAATATCTGTAGCAAAGTATTTAGTAGCAAAGTAATATGATAGTAGTGGTAATGATAGCAAAAGGTAATAGTAGCAAATGTAATTTTTTTGGTGTTTTATAATGATGATAACAATAGCAACGGAAAAGTAAATAAGCGAAGAACATTATATGGAAAGCTCATAGGCAATGGATCGGTGATGGAGAATTATGCCGGATGCGGTTCATCATGTAACAGTCATAACATAGGGTGACACAGAATTAGCTCCAGTTCATCAATGTAATGTAGGCATGTATTCAGAATATAGTCATACATGCTTATGGAAAAGAACTTGCATGACATCTTTTGTCCTACCCTCCCGTGGCAGCGGGGTCTTATTGGAAACTGAGGGATATTAAGGCCTCATTTTAATAGAGTACCGGAACAAATCATTAACACATAGTGAATACATGAACTCCTCAAACTGCGGTCATCACCGGTAAGTATCCCGATTATTGTCACTTCGGGGTTAACGGCTCATAACACATAATAGGTGACTATATACTTGCAAGATAGGATCAAGAACTCTCATATATTGGTGAAAACATAATAGGTCTAGATCTAAAATCATGGCACTCGGGCCCTAGTGACAAGCATTAAGCATAGCAAAGTCATAGCAACATCAATCTCAGAAGATAGTGGATACTAGGGATCAAACCCTAACAAAACTAACTCGATTACATGATAAATCTCAACCAACCCATCAGCGTCCAGCAAGCCTATGATGGAATTACTCACGCACGGTGGTGAGCATCATGAAATTGGTGATGGAGGATGGTTGATGATGACGATGGCGACGGATTCCCCTCTCCGGAGCCCCGAACGGACTCCAGATCAGCCCTCCCGAAAGAGTTTAGGACTTGGCGGCAGCTCCATATCGTAAAACACGATGAATCCTTCTTTCTGGGTTTTTCCCCTGAAAATGAATATATGGAGTCAAGGTTGAGGTCGGTGGAGCGTCAGGAGGCCCATGAGGCAGGGGGCGCGCCAAGGGGGGCAGGCGCGCCCCCACCCTCGTGGACAGGTGGAGGCCCCCCTGACATGGATTCTTCTTCCAGTATTTATTATATATTCCAAAATAATTCTCCGTTGATTTTCAGGTCACTCCAAGAAGTTTCATTTTTGCACAAAAATAACACCGTGGCGATTCTGCTGAAAATAGCGTCAGTCCGGGTTAGTTCCATTCAAATCATGCAAGTTAGAGTCCAAAACAAGGGTAAAAGTGTTTGGAAAAGTAGATACGACGGAGACGTATCAACTCCCCCAAGCTTAAACCTTTGCTTATCCTCAAGCAATTCAGTTGATAAACTAAAAGTGATAAAGAAAAACTTTTACAAACTCTATTTGCTCTTGTTGTAAATATGTAAAGCCATCATTCAAGTTTTCAGCAAAGATTATGAACTTACCATATTCACAATAACATTTAGGACTCATATTTACTCATATCAATGACATAATCAACTAGCGAGCAATGATAATAAAGCTCGGATGATAACACTTTCTCAAAACAATCATGATATGATATAACAAGATGGTATCTCGCTAGCCCTTTCTGAGACCGCAAAACATAAATGCAGAGCACTTTAAATGATCAAGGACTGACTAGACATTGTAATTCATGGTAAAAGAGATCCAGTCAAGTCACACTCAATGTAAACTAACAGTAATGGATGCAAATGATAGCGGTGCTCTCTTACTGGTGCTTTTTAATAAGAGGATGATGACTCAACATAAAAGTAAATGGATAGGCCCTTCGCAGAGGGAAGCAGGGATTTGTAGAGGTGCCAGAGCTCGGTTTTGAAATAGATATGAATAATATTTTGAGCGGTATACTTTAATTTTCAACATAACAACCAAGAGATGGCGATATCTTCCATGCTACACACATTATAGGCGGTTCCCAAACAGAATGGTAAAGTTTATACCCCCCCCTCCACCAACAAGCATCAATCCATGGCTTGCTCGAAACAATGAGTGCCTCCAACTAACAACAATCCTAGGGGAGTTTTGTTTGCAATTATTTTGATTTGATTTGCATAGAGCATGGGACTGGGCATCCCAGTGACCAGCCATTTTCTCGTGAGTGAGGAGCGGAGTCCACTCCTCTTGAGAATAACCCGCCTAACATGGAAGATACAGACAACCCTAGTTGATACATGAGCTATTCAAGCATACAAAACATAATGTTTATTTGAAGGTTTAGAGTTTGGCACATACAAATTTACTTGGAATGGCAGGTAGATACCGTATATAGGTAGGTATGGTGGACTCATACGGAATAACTTTGGGGTTTATGGAATTGGATGCACAAGCAGTATTCCCGCTTAGTACAGGTGAAGGCTAGCAAAAGACTGGGAAGCGACCAGCTGGAGAGCGACAACAGCCATAGCATTGCATTAAAATTAATCAACACCGAATGCAAGCATGAGTAGGATATAATGCACCATGAACATAAATATCGTAGAGGCTAGGTTGATTCTGATTCAACTACATGCGTGAACATGTGCCAAGTCAAGCCACTCGAATCGTTCAAAAGAGGATACCACCCTATCATACCACATCACAAACATTTTAATAGCATGTTGGCACGCAAGGTAAATCATTATAAGCTCCTAACTGATTAAGCATGGCATAAGCAACTATAATCTCTAATTGTCATTGCAAACATGTTTATTCATAATAGGCTGAATCAGGAACGATGAACTAATCATATTTACAAAAAAAAAGAGATCGAGTTCATACCAGCTTTTCTCATCTCAATAAGTTCATCATATAATCACCATTATTGCATTTCACTTGCACGGCCGAATAGTGTGGATAATGATAATAGTGCACGTGTGTTGGACTAAGCTGGAATCTGCAAGCATTCAATTCAAGAGAGAAGACAAGGTAATATGGGCTCTTTGTCATATGAATCAATAATTCACATAAGAGCCACTTTAACATTATAATCATGGTCTTCTCCTCTTGACCCCCAAAGGAAAGAAAAGAAATAAAACTATTTACACGGGAAAGCTCCCAACAAGCAAAAGAAGAACAAGAAATCTTTTTCGGTTTTCTTTTTAATTACTACTACAAGCATGGAATGTAAATTAATTAAAGGCTACAACTAATTTTTTTTGTTTTTCTTAAGGTTTATCAAACACACAAGAAGAAAGCATAAAAGGAATATAAACTAGCATGGATGATACAATGAAAAACTATGAGCACCGACAACTAGCAATGAGTGTGTGAGCATGAATGTAATGTCGATGAGAAATATGTTGGGGAACGTAGTAATTTAAAAAAATTCCTACGCACATGCAAGATCATGGTGATGCGTAGCAACGAGAGGAGAGAGTGTTGTCCACGTACCCTCGAAGACCGAAAGCGGAAGCGTTAGCAGTAGCACAATGCAGTTGATGTAGTCGTACGTATTCACGATTCGACCGATCAAGTACCGAACGCACGGCACCTCCGAGTTCTGCACATGTTTAACTCGATGACGTCCCTCGAACTCTGATCCAGCCGAGGGTTGAGGCAGAGTTTCATCAGCACGACGGCGTGGTGACGATGATGATGTTCTACCGACGCAGGGCTTCGCCTAAGCACCGCTACGATATGATCGAGGTGGATTATGGTGGAGGGGGGCACCACACACGGCTAAAAGATCAAACAGATAAATTGTTGTGTCTCTGGGGTGCCCCTGCCCTCGTATATAAAGGAGTGGAGGAGGGGGAGGGACGGTCCTCTCTATGGCGTGCCCTAGGGGAGTCCTACTCCCACCGGGAGTAGGATTCCCCCTTTCCTAGTAGAACTAGGAGCCCTTCCAAGTAGTAGGAGTAGGAGGGAAGGAAAGGGAAGGGAAAAGGAGAAGGAAGGGGCGCCCCCCTCCCTAGTCCAATTTGGACCAGCCCATGGGGAGGGGTGCGGCCAACCTTTGAGGCCTTTCTCTCCTTTCCCGTATGGCCCATTAAGGCCCAATATGAATTCCCGTAACTCCCCGGTACTCCCGAAAATACCCGAATCACTCGGAACCTTTCCGATGTATGAATAGTCGTACAATATATCGATCTTTAAGTCTCGACCATTTTGAGACTCCTCGTCATGTCCCCGATCTCATCCGGGACTCTGAACTCCTTCGGTACATCAAAACACATAAACTCATAATATAACCGTCATCGAACTTTAAGCGTGCGGACCCTACGGGTTCGAGAACTATGTAGACATGACAGAGACACGTCTCCGGTCAAATAACCAATAGCGGAACCTGGATGCTCATATTGGCTCCTACATATTCTACAAAGATCTTTATCGGTCAAACCGCATAACAACATACGTTGTTCCCTTTGTCATTGGTATGTTACTTGTCCGAGATTCGATCGTCGGTATCTCAATACCTAGTTCCATCTCATTACCGGCAAGTCTCTTTACTCGTTCCGTAATACATCATCCCGCAACTAACTCATTAGTTGCAATGCTTGCAAGGCTTATAGTGATGTGCATTACCGAGTGGGCCCAGAGATACCTCTTCGACAATCGGTGTGACAAATTCTAATCTTGAAATACGCCAACCCAACAAGTTCCTTCGGAGACACCTGTAGAGCACCTTTATAATCACCCTGTTACGTTGTGACGTTTGGTGGCACACAAAGTGTTCCTCCGGTAAACAGGAGTTGCATAATCTCATAGTCATAGGAACATGTATAAGTCATGAAGAAAGCAATAGCAACAAACTAAACGATCAAGTGCTAAGCTAACGGAACGGGTCAAGTCAATCACATCATTCTCCTAATGATGTGATCCCGTTAATCAAATGACAACTCATGTCTATGGCCAGGAAACATAACCATCTTTGATCAACAAGCTAGTCAAGTAGAGGCATACTAGTGACACTCTGTTTGTCTATGTATTCACACATGTATTATGTTGCCGGTTAATACAATTCTAGCATGAATAATAAACATTTATAATGATCTAAGGAAATAAATAATAACTTTATTATTGCCTCTAGGGCATATTTCCTTCAGTCTCCCACTTGCACTAGAGTCAATAATCTAGTTCACATCGCCATGTGATTAACACCCGTATTTCACATCGACATGTGACCAACACCCGAAGGGTTTACTAGAGTCGATAATCTAGTTCACATTGCTATGTGATTAACACCGAAAGAGTACTAAGGCGTGGTCATGTTTTGCTTGTGAGAGAAGTTTAGTCAATGAGTCTGACACATTCAGATCCGTAAGTATTTTGCAAATTTCTATGTCAACAATGCTCTGCACGGAGCTACTCTAGATAATTGCTCCCACTTTCAATATGTATCCAAATTGAGATTTAGAGTCATCTGGATCAGTGTGAAAATTTGCATTGATGTAACCCTTTACGATGAACCTTTTTCTCACCTCCATAATCGAGAAACATATCCTTATTCCACTAAGGGTAATTTTGACTGTTGTCTAGTGATCTACTCCTAGATCACTATTGTACTCCCTTGCCAAAAACAGTGTAGGGTATACAATAGATTTTGTACACAACATGGCATACTTTATAGAACCTATGGCCAAGGCATAGGGAATAAGTTTCATTCTCTTTCTATCTTCTACCGTGGTCGGGCTTTGAGTCTTACTCAATTTTACACCTTGTAACACAGTAAAGAACTCTTTCTTTGACTGTTCCATTTTGAACTACTTCAAAAAATTGTCAAGGTATGTACTCACTGAAAAACTTATCAAGCGTCTTGATCTATCTCTATAGATCTTGATGCTCGATATGTAAGCAGCTTCACCGAGGTCTTTCTTTGAAAAACTCCTTTCAAACACTCCTTTATGCTTTGCAGAATAATTCTACATTGTTTCCGATCAACAATATGTCATTCACATATACTTATCAGAAATGTTGTAGTGCTCCCACTCACTTTCTTGTAAATACAGGCTTCACCGCAAGTCTGTATAAAACTATATGCTTTGATCAACTTATCAAAGCATATATTCCAACTCCGAGATGCTTGCACCAGTCCATAGATGGATCGCTGGAGCTTGTATATTTTGTTAGTACCTTTAGGATTGACAAAACCTTCTGGTTGCATCATATACAACTCTTCTTTAATAAATCCATTAAGGAATGCAGTTTTGTTTATCCATTTGCCAGATTTCGTACAATGCGGTAATTGCTAACATGATTCGGACATACTTAAGCATAGATACGAGTGAGAAACTCTCATCGTAGTCAACACCTTGAACTTGTCCAAAACCTTTTGCGACAATTCTAGCTTTGTAGATAGTAACACTACTATCAGCGTCCGTCTTCCTCTTGAAGATCCATTTATTTTCTATGGCTTGCCGATCATCAGGCAATTCAACCAAAGTCCACACTTTGTTCTCATACATGGATCCCATCTCAGATTTTATGGCCTCAAGCCATTTCGCGGAATCTGGGCTCATCATCGCTTCCTCATAGCTCGTAGTTTCATCATGGTCATGACCTGCAGAACAGGATTACCGTACCACTCTGGTACGGATCTCACTCTGGTTGACCTACGAGGTTTGATAGTAACTTGATTTGAAGTTACATGATCATCATCATTAGCTTCCTCACTAATTGGTGTAGTAGTCACAGGAACAGATTTCTGTGATGAACTACTTTCCAATAAGGGAGCAGGTACAGTTACCTCATCAAGTTCTACTTTCCTCCCACTCACTTCTTTCGAGAGAAACTCCTTCTCTAGAAAGGATCTATTCTCAGCAAAAATTTGCCTTCGGATCTGTGATAGAAGGTGTACCCAACAATTTTGTTTGGGTATCCTATGAAGATGCACTTCTCCGATTTGGGTTCAAGCTTATCAGTTTGAAACTTTTTCGCATAAGCATCGCCGCCCCAAACTTTAAGAAACGACAACTTTGGTTTCTTGCCAAACCATAATCCATAAGGCGTCATCTCAACAGATTTCGATAGTGCCCTATTTAACGTGTATGTAGCTGTCTCTAATGCATAACCCCAAAACGATAGTGGTAAATCGGTAAGAGACATCATAGATTGCACTATATCAAATAAAGTACGGTTATGACGTTCGGACACACCATAAGGCTGTGGTGTTCCAGGTGGCATGAGTTTGTGACACTATTCCACATTGCTTTAATTGAAGACCAAACTCGTAACTCCAATATTCGCCTCTGCGATCAGATCGTAGAAACTTTATTTTCTTGTTACGATGATTTTCCACTTCACTCTGAAATTCTTTGAACTTTTCAAATGTTTCAGACTTATGTTTCTTTAAGTAGATATACCCATATCTGCTCAAATCATCTGTGAAGGTCAGAAAATAACGATACCCGCCGCGAGCCTCAACACTCATCGGACCTCATACATCAGTATGTATTATATCCAGTAAGTCAGTTGCTCGCTCCATTGTTCTAGAGAACGGAGTCTTAGTCATCTATGCCCATGAGGCAAGGTTCGCAAGCATCAACTGATTCATAATTAAGTGATTCCAAAAGCCCATCAACATGGAATTTCTTCATGCGCTTTACACCAATATGACCTAAATGGCAATGCCACAAATATGTTGCACTATCATTATTAACGTTGCATCTTTTGGCTTCAATATTATGAATATGTGTATCACTATGATCGAGATTCAACAATCCATTTTCATTGGGTGTATAACCATATAAGGTTTTATTCATGTAAGCAGAATAACAATTATTCTTAACTTAAATGAATAACTGTATTGCAATAAACATGATCAAATCATATTCATGCTCAAGGCAAACACCAAATAACACTTATTTAGGTTCAACACTAATCCCGAAAGTATAGGGAATGTGCGATGATGATCATATCATTCTTGGAACTACTTCCAACACACATCGTCACTTCACCCTTAACTAGTCTCTGTTCATTCTACAACTCTTGTTTCAAGTCACTACTCTTAGCAACTAAACTAGTATCAAATATCAAGGGGTTGATATAAACACTAGTAAAGTACACATCAATAACATGTATATCCAATATACCTTTGTTCACCTCGCCATCCTTCTTATCCGCCAAATACTTGGGGCAATTCCGCTTCTAGTGACCAGTCCCTTTGCAGTAGAAGCACTCAGTCTCAGGCTTAGGTCCAGACTTGGGCTTCATCACTTGAGCAGCAACTTGCTTCTCGTTCTTCTTAAAGTTCCCTTTCTTCCCTTTGCCCTTTTTGAAACTAGTGGTCTTTGTCAACCATCAACACTTGATGCTTTTCTTGATTTCTACATTCGTCGATTTCAGCATCACGAAGAGCTTGGGAATTACTTTTGTCATCCCTAAGTTCATCACTAAGTTCTAGTAACTCGGTGATAGTGACTATAGAACTTTGTAAATTACTCTCTTATCTGGAAGATTAACTCCCACTTGATTCAAGAAATTGGAGTATTCAGACAATCTGAGCACATGCTCACTGGTGGAGCTATTCTCCTCCATCTTGTAGGCAAAGTACTATCAGAGGTGTCATACCTCTCGACACGGGCATGCGTATGAAATACCAATTTCAACTCTTGGAACATCTTATATGCTCCATGGCGTTCAAAACTTCTTTGAAGCCCCGATTCTAAGCCGTTAAGCATGGTGCACTAAACTATCAAGTAGTCATCATATTGAGCTAGCCAAACATTCATAACGTCTGCATCTGCTCCTGCAATAGGTCAGTCACCTAGCGGTGCATCAAGGACATAATTCTTTTGTGCAGCAATGAGGATAAACCTCAGATCATGGACCCAGTCCGCATCATCGCTACTATCATCTTTCAACTTAGTTTTCTCTAGGAACACATATAAAACATAGCGAAGCAATAACACGAGCTATTGAACTACAACATAGATATGCAAATACTATCAGGACTAAGTTCATGATAAATTAAAGTTCAATTAATCATATTACTTAAGAACTCCCACTTAGATAGACATCCCTCTAATCATCTAAGTGATCACGTGATCCATATCAACTAAACCATAACCGATCATCACGTGAAATGGAGTAGCTTTCAATGGTGAACATCATTATGTTGATCATATATACTATATGATTCACGCTCGACCTTTCGGTCTCCAGTGTTCCGAGGCCATATCTGCATATGCTAGGCTCATCAAGTTTAACCCAAGTATTTCTGCGTGTGCAAAACTGGCTTGCACCCGTTGTAGATGGACATAGAGCTTATCACACCCAATCATCACATGGTGTCTGGGCACGACGAACTTTGGCAAAGGTGCATACTCAGGGAGAACACCTTTATCTTGAAATTTAGTGAGAGATCATCTTATAATGCTACCGTCATAACTAAGCAAAGTAAGATGTATAAAAGATAAACATCACATGCAATCAAAATATGTGACATGATATGGCCATCATCCTCTTGTGCCTTTGATCTCTATCTCCAAAGCATCGCCATGATCTCCATCGTCACCAGCATGACACCGTCATCTCCATCATCTTGATCTATATCAATGTGTCGTCACATGGTTGTCTCACCAACTATTGCTCTTGCAACTATTGCCATCGCATAGCGATAAAGTAAAGCAATTATTTGGCACTTGCATCTTATGCCATAAAGAGACAACCATAAGGCTTCTGCCAATTGCCGATAACTTCAAAAGAAACATGATCATCTCATACAATAACTTATATCTCATCACGTCTTGACCATATCACATCACAAAATGCCCTTCAAAAACAAGTTAGACGTCCTCTACTTTGTTGTTGCAAGTTTTACGTGGCTGCTACAGGCTGAGCAAGAACCGTTCTTACCTACGCATCAAAACCACAACGATAGTTCGTCAAGTTAGTGTTGTTTTAACCTTCTGAAGGACCGGGTGTAGCCACACTCGGTTCAACTAAATTTGGAGAAACTGACACCCGCCAGCCACCTGTGTGCAAAGCACGTCGGCAGAACCAGTCTCGCGTAAGCGCACGTGTAATGTCAGTCCGGGCCGCTTCATCCAACAATACCGACGAACCAAAGTATGACATGCTGGTAAGCAGTATGACTTATATCGCCCACAACTCACTTGTGTTCTACTCGTGCATATGACATCTATTGTCACAGCCCTAGAGTTTGCTTATAACTAGTGGCATTGCATCCATGCATCATGCTTAAATTTCATGAAACCTGAAATGGGGATTGGTAAACCCTAGAACCAAATGAAATTCAAATAGGTTCAAATAAAATATTGTCACTGACCCAGAATGCCTTAGGAAATGTTCATGATTTCTGATAAAGGTGAAAACCTCTTCCAAAAATGATGAACATATTCATAGGTCATTCCTGGATTTTTGAATTAAATCTTAAACTATTTGACTTTGGGCAGTTAAACACTATAAATAATTTAAATGCTCAAATAATGTTGGAACTATTTGTGGGCCACTTGAATAATTCAGAAAGTGCTCATGATTATTTTAAGGATTTATAAAATTGATTTGGTTTTTAAAAACTGGATCAAAAACAAACTGCAAATTAGAAAACAGAAAGAAAAATAGAAAGGACAGAAACCTACCTAACTTACCTGCAGCCCATCTGGCGCACCAGCTGGCCCAGCACTATGCGGCCCACTGGCCCACAGTGCCAGTCATCACCAACCTCCCTCCAGAGCAGGCAGGCTGCTGCCTGTCGCCTGTGCGCCGCCCCTGACCACCTCCTGCTTGCCACTGAGGCACCCCGACGTGTCTGGAGACGCCTCGCAGCCCCCTCGCTCCTCTCCCTCACTCTCTGCTCTCTCCCTCGCCCTCTGCTCCCTCTCCCGAGCACACCCGAGTGGAGCTCGTCACGCCGCTCGCCGTTCCCGCGGCCACCGGCCACCCACGCCTCACAGATGCGCCCAGAAGCTCCGCCACTTCGTCCTCTACCTCCTCGACGAGCCACGAGGCCCCGGACGCGCTGCAACACCACCATCGCCGCCGCCCTCTTTGTTTGGCCACCAAGATCGCCGGCGACCTCTCGTCACCACCAGCCCCTCCCCGAGCTCGCCGAGGCCTCCGTTCAACTCTATGTGAGCTACCGCTTCGAACCCGTCTCTTCCCCGCCTCGATTGTGCCTGGTAGCCTTCGTTCTCACCGGAGCTGAAGCTCCCCGCCGCCGGCCATGTCACCATCGTAGCTACGGCCGCGCAAGCTCACGTTCGAGCTCACCATTGCACTCACCACACTACCGCGAGTCGAACATGACCGTCCACGGTTCCTCTCATACCCCGCACCGCCCACACCGTTGTACCCGAACCCTGGCCGCCGCCTAGCCGCTGTCACCGTCGACTCAGGCCGTCCCAGCTGCAGCCGCTGCCACCACTAGATGCGCAAGAGCGTCAGAAAGATGTAGCAGCAAGCCATGTACAAAACGGAGCCCCGTAGCATTTTTCCGAAACGCTCCGCCATCGTTTTGGTTGTCGCCGGCCGAACTCCGGCGAGGTGGACGTGGCCTGGCATTAGCCGCTAATGATGCCACTAACTAACCCCATAGCTCACTGACGGATGGGCCCCACGCCCATAAGTAAACTTAGTTTATTTCCTGTTATGTTTAACTAACCACAGGGGCCCCACAGGTCGGGTTGACCTGGCCACGTCACACGTTGACTGTCCCTACATGTCATGTTGACTTTGCTGACGTGGGCGTTGACCGGAGCCACCTGACAGTGTCACTAACCAGCCCCAGTCACTGACCAGTGGACCCCACTGGTCAGGTTTGACCTGGAGGCGCCCAGTTGACCAGCTGACATCAGGGTGATGTCATGCTCATGCAATAACTCTTTTTCTGGAATTATTCTTACTAGTCGCCAACCCGTGCAGTTGCACGGGCTAGTATAGTTAATGCCTATTTGGCATAATATTGGGAAAATAACGTATAGTTATTACCATCGATTTAGTTTGTGTTAGCTAGGTTGTCTATATATGCATGGTTTATATATCCATCAAGAATAAAATTCAGATTTATTGATAACATTCCGATTGTGCAGCAAACTTAGTGTGTCAATTTTTGCACATCTCTTGTTTAAATTTGACATACCATTCACTAATAATCGTATGTGCCAAATAATGGTCTACGACGCTTGTTTAGGACCATGTCTGTTTGTGAAATGTCATCTTTTTCAGAGCAGAGTGTGGCACTAATCAGCCATAAACTTGTTCCTCGGAATATAAGTTCAATTACTACATGATAATATGTGGGACTACATTATTCAATTGAAGTAATAATAAGTAACTAATTCAGATTCATATGCAATTCCAGTTACTTATTTTCTTATTGTAATGTTTTGCTTAAGATGTGCTCCACACTATTTTCTTCTCAAATATATCTTGAAAGAGATACTTGTTCGAAAGTACAAAAGATATTTTTTCCACTGAAAATTATATATATATATATATATATATATATATATATAAAGTTATTATGTGTCTCCAGTGATCTATTGTATCTTGGTGATTTGAATGAACTTTGCGGGGAGACAGCTATCATGTTACCGATATCAACCAATTTCTTTTAAGTAGCAAACAACAATAATCAAATGTGGAAGAAGATGCAAGGAAAATAGTAAACTCTTTATAAAGTGTATAACATGCCAAATGATAGCAACAACCGAAGTATATCACATGTTATTGCTTCCCATACAATTTCCACATAGAAGTAGAATTAGAGAAGTTTTAAAATATGGAAAAGGAAAAAATAAATACGGTCAACATTTCTCGCATAATCAAAAATAAACCTATGACGGGAAAAAACACACTGGAGTGCATATGAATCTGTAACATAATTTTTTGTTTTGTCTTCACCACAATGACATTGATTTATATGATCGCCATGGAAATAGAGATGTATCAATTAGATCTCATTCTAAGTGACCAAGCATATTTCTAGAGTATAACCTGTGAATAGTTTGCATCTGAATAAATGTACACAGAAGAAAATTGGAGAATCCAAAGCCACAAATCATAATTTTTTTTGGTTAGTTAAGCTCCAATTAAAACTAACAATGAGACTTTGGTTGTGAGAATACCACCATATTACCATATTTCTGGAAGTAAGCATTACCCTTTGGACGACATAGCCATGTACTTGCATGTGCACGTCAAGATTGAATCCCTTGTGCAGAATGGTTCCGACATGTACTTCCTTATTACTCTTGCCTTGTCCATGTCAACTATGACGGAAGAGAACTATGCATATACTTAATGTCATGGATCACTTTTAATTGAACTCCATATACCATGCCAAGTGTCACATTAAGTCGATGACTTGCACACGCATTCCGCATACCGATACCCAAACGATATAAATATTTACCAAAAACACATTTCTTGTCCAGTAATAATGTAGCTATGAAATCATCACCCTCTCACCAATGCGATTGGATAATACCGCAACATAAACATTGGTAATGCCATAAAAACGTAATCGCTTACGTAAAAAATCTGTATTTTGTCTATTTAATGTTGGATGCAATCTATAGTGGCAGATTAGTTTGTTCATATCTTTCCGAATTGGTGAAAATTTTGATCTCAGATATAAACAATTTGTTTGTTGTTCAATGCCTCTATAATGGAAGATATATAAATTTCTGATCTATCAGAATGAATTTCCACGTAGAAAGATAAGAACACAACAGAAAATATTACATGTGCCACATTTAAAAGAAGTTTCAACTGGAAAAACAAACCTTTTTGTACTTATAGTCTAACTTCATCAAGTCTCTGAATAACAAAATGATAATTAAAGCTATTATGCTCTGAAATTTATACATCTTACATTTTTTGCATGGTTATTCTTATGTAAACCTAAAGCAAGATCCTAACTAATTATGTCTCACGAAGATATCAAATGCAATAGTAGTTGCAAGTTCCAGGGATAGGAAATGATTAAAACCAAGGAATACATAAGAAAACAGAAGGGGACCACCCTGATAACATATTGAAATTAGCATGTGCAAGCAGGCAACCATGTCACGTGTTCCACAACATACCCTCGCTGACCATATGACCTGGTGATGAAAGCAGTATATGAAATCAATCGAGCATAATCTCTCCTCGAGAAGCCTTAGAAGATATGTAATCACCTGAGGCATACAACAGTTATTTAAATATGATTATGCGAAACTTAGCGGATCTTGTGTCTAATCACCTTCTGAAATATTAACAATAAAACGACATTAGATAAGGTATAGTAACTATTATCTATCAGTCCTTTACGAATAAGTCAATCTGCACCTAAAGGCTGAATAACAAATCTGTGGATCTACATTTACTTTATATGAATGTAAGTATGGGCATATATATATTCAACACTTCCCAGAATCATAAGAATATATTCTAGACTCATGCTAGTATAATAGAAAATGTAGTATATTGAAAACAAAAGAGAAGTTCATACAATTCAAGATTGTATGATAATAATTGGATCGTTCCTACTGCAACCAAGCAAGAGCCCACCCTGATCGGTTGCTATGTTTAAAAAAAGAGCTATTTCCCCCCTAGACGCATCTGTGAGAAGTATCTCAACCTGGTGCTATACGGTAACAAACTCAATTACTCTCCACACCCTGATGCTATGATTGTGCCTCTGAATGTATCTGTTGCCATTAGATTCTACCCTCCTTAGTTTTTCTGAAAGTGTAACACAAATACCATAACTATTAGCTAGCACTGAGTTAGTAGGTGATCTTAGGAATTAATATGCATGCCCCTTCTGTTGGTTCAAACAGGAATACAAAAGAATATTGACATATACTATTGCTGTTAAAGAGATGAAATTATTGGAGACATGCATGCAAGATAATGCATCAAGGTCGCTGAAGCCTTTGGCAGCAGCGCATCACCCTTGACCATCTTGCTTCATTAATTTGAACCGATCTTCAGGCCCTCCGCAACAGCAGGACGACCTCCGAAAACAACAACCTGTACAGGAAGTACAACAATGAATCTCTCCTATTTCAATCTGAGTGATGGTTGTTTTACCTCAAAATTCTGAGCAATGGCTGGGTATAATGTCGAGATCAGGGGCATGGGTTCCCATGTGCGTGTCTGCGCCTACAGCCGAGGAGAATAGATCAAGCCACCAAGATTGTGTACTTGCACATCTGTTGAGAGATACATAGAGTGCTAAGCATCGTGTACTTGTGCATCACACCTCAAAGTTATCAGCAAGAACAACGCAAGGGCGGCCGGCAGCGTGGGATTGACTGCTGGGTTACAGGGTATCCAGCGAATCAACCTGGAGTTTGAGTTGCCTTGTGCTCTTTTGTAGAGAAAAATCTCTAAGCACGTTTTTGTACCTTGCCGCCTCTTCCTCCGCTGTAGAATCCACATATACTTGTTCTTCCTTTTTTGCAAATCTGTCGGCCAGAGATGTTGATGGATCCATCTGTTTGGAATTGATACATCCACGTCCAAAGCAACGGATTAGCGATCTGGAAACATGGGTGCATGGCGAGGAGGAAGATTGCGGACAACGTCTCATGACTCATCAATTGGGCTGGAGACACGGCAAGGATTCTAGAGATCAGGGATACCTGAGAGATTGAGAGAGAGAGAGGATTAGCGATTCTAGAGATCAAGGAGATCTGAGGGATTGAGAGAGAGACGTGGGAGATTGGGCATGAGCTATGGCAAGGATTCTGGAGATGAAGTAGAATTGATAGATTGAGAAAGAGACATGAGACATTGAGAGAGAAAAAAAAGAACTGGGAGATTGAGAGAGAGACGTGAGAGATTGGGCCTCAAGCACCCTGCCAATATTGAACAGGGCACCGCGCGTGGAGATTTTCTTATGATAACTACGTGTAGGTTGTAGGCTGGGTCTCACGAGATAAACGTCTCCTAATTTCTAAATACGTGAGAGGTTTTAGATGATAAAAAAAGGAGACACGTGAGTTTTTTTCATCTATGAATATAAAGGAGACACGTGAGTTTTTTTTCATCTGTCCCACCAGATTAATAATTCGGTCCCAGCAGATTAACGGCTCGTAAAATCTAATTAATGTGGGAATTTTTAGGAAGTGCCTAATTAGTATAGGTATAGATTCAGGAAATTCCAGAAATTAATGCAAACTTCTAAAATTCATAGTAATTCAACCGTAACTCCAAATGAAATAAATTATATATGAAAAATGATTAGAAAAATCCAAGGAATCTGAATATGGCATTTTCATGCATGTTTCAACAACTTAACCTCACTATCTAGTCCAAAACATGATAATGCACTATTTGAATTCATAGTTTGAATTTGAATTTGAACCTAGTGTTCAAACAAACTCCATTTAACTTGTTGCTAGTTGCGTTAGCTCAATCAACAGCATATTGCCATGTCATGATCATGCATCATGTTGTTGCATCGCATTGATTGTGTTCTTCCTGGTTTGCCGGTAAATGTCCCCTCTCGGTAGATGCTGCTCCGACGCTGTGATCGTTGACACTGATGAAGACACAATGTTATCTTCAGAAGTGCCAGGCAAGCAAAACCGCCTTGTTCATTCCGATACAATCCCACTCTCTCGCTCCTGATCTCTTTTACTGCATTAGGACAACAACGATTCAACTGTTACACGTTGCGGTAGTTGAACCCCTTTCCTCTGCATGACCTATCATTGCCATAGTAAATAGATGAAACCCACTAGCACGAGTAGGAGTTATTTGAGCCCTGATGTGCCTACTCATTCATGTTTGCTTGTCATGCCTGTTATTGCTTAGAGTTGTGTCAGTTCTGATTCATCGGGGATGAATTGGGAAGTTGTGAACATATCCTACTGTGTGTGAACACGATTTGGTAAAGGTAGTGGTGAGAGGACATGTAGGAGTACATGGTGGGTTGTCTCATTGAAACCGTTCTCAGGAACTGAGTTTTGTGTTTGTGATCCATGAAACAGCTACTACCACGCATTGGGCCCTGAAATATGACCCCGCTCGACTTACTGACCCCTCTCGTCCTCTATCCAGGAGTTGCAACTAGTTTCTGGTGTTTATAGGATATCTGTTGGTGGCCGTGCGTAGCGCTGACGCTAAGTGGTGGAAACATGTGCGACGAACTACACCCCTGTAGGGTTATAAATGATCTATTCGAATAGCCGTGTCCGCGGTAAAGGACTTCTGGGTTGCCTATAACAGTTCACAGACAAGTGAAAGTGGATACTCTAAAACTCACAAGATAAGTGTGAGTGCTATGGATGGCGTTCTCGTTGGGAGACGGGAGCGGATCCTTAGTGGTGTATTGATATGGTGAATATGTGGACTCGTGTGTGCCACCTCAAAAGAGTTACTTGCAGTCGTAGTTTAAGATAGCCACCGAGTCAAAGCTGGCTTGCTACAGTTATACTCCGCCACCCCCCTTTGTTGATACCGATGAATATGTAGCTAGTTCTGATGTAAGTCTTGCTGAGTACTTTTGTACTCACGTTTGCTTAATTTATGTTTTGCAGAGAGACTCCAGTCTCGCTAGTAGTTTCGCGTGGACTTTGACGTTATCTTGATACCTCAGCTACGATCTTGTGCCCTCGGCAGGATCTGGTAGATAGTCAGGCTTCTTAGCCTTTTCCATTTGTAGATGTCTGTACTCAGACATGTTAAGCTTCCGCATGTGCTTGAATTGTATGCTATGATTGTTGGGTCATGAGACCCATGTTTGTAATATCTCGCTCCTCGAAGCCTAATGAATAAATACTTGAGTTGTAGAGTTATGTTGTGATGCCATGTTGTATTTACACATATCGAGCATATTGTGTGTATGATTGAAATGCTTGGTATGTGTGGGATCCGACAATTTAGTAGTTTATCCTTGGCAGCCTCTCTTATGGGGAAATGTAGTCTAGTGCTTCCATGAGCCACAGTAGTCCGCTACAGCCCTGTTCACCGAAGTCCCGTTAGCCCAGCACTACTGCTAAGGACACTTGACTGGCCGGCATGTGTTCCACTACGTTCATGTGTCTGTCCCTTCGGGGAAATGTCACACGGTGACATCCGGAGTCCTGCCTAGCCTGCTACAGCCCGGGTTCCCAGAGTCATGTTAGCCCAGTGCTACAGCCCGGATTCACACGCTGATGACCGACATGCTCGATGTGATTCATGTATGCCTGTCCCCATAGGTTAGTGCCGCTTTGGGTTCACGACTAGCCATGTCGGCCCGGGTTCTCTGTCATATGGATGCTAGCGACACTATCATATACGTGAGCCAAAAGGCGCAAACAGTCCCGGGCCATGGTAAGGTGACACCCGTGGAATACCGTGCGTGAGGCCGCAAATTGAAATGAGGCGTTACTGGCTAGATCGATGTGACTTGGAATCGGGGTCCTGACAGAGTGGCATTGCATCCATGCATCATGCTTAAATTTCATGAAACCTGAAATGGGGATTGGTAAACCCTAGCACCAAATGAAATTCAAATAGGTTCAAATAAAATATTTTCAATGACCCAAAATGCCTTAGGAAATGTTCATGATTTTTGATAAAGGTGAAAACCTCTTCCAAAAATGATGAACATATTTATAGGTCATTCCTGGATTTTTGAATTAAATCTTAAACTATTTGACTTTGGGCAGTTAAACACTATAAATAATTTAAATGCTCAAATAATGTTGGAACTATTTGTGGGCCACTGGAATAATTCAGAAAGTGCTCATGAATATTTTCAGGATTTATAAAATTGATTTGGTTTTTGAAAACTGGATCAAAAACAAACTACAAATTAGAAAATAGAAACAAAAATAGAAAGGACAGAAACCTACCTTACTTACCTGCAGCCATCTGGCGCCCCAGCTAGCCCAGCACTGTGCGTCCCACTGGCCCACAGTGCCAGTCATCACCAACCTCCCGCCAGAGCAGGCAGGCTGCTGCCTGTCGCCCGTGCGCCGCCCCTGGCCACCTCCGGCTTGCCACCGAGGCGCCCCGACGCGTCTGGAGACACCCCGCAGCCCCCTCGCTCCTCTCCCTCACTCTCTGCTCTCTTCCTCGCCCTCTGCTCCCTCTCCCGAGCACACCCGAGTGGAGCTCGTCGCGCCGCTTGCCATTCCCGCGGCCACCGGCCACCCCACGCCTCACCAACGCGCCCAGAAGCTCCGCCACTTCGTCCTCTACCTCCTCGACGAGCCACGAGGCCCCGAACGCGCTGCAACACCACCACCACCGCCGCCCTTTTCGTTCGGCCACCGAGATCGCCGGCGACCTCTCGTCACCACCAGCCCCTCCCCGAGCTCGCCGAGGCCTCCGTTCAACTCTATGTGAGCTATCGCTTCGAACCCCTCTCTTCCCCGCCTCGATTGCGCCTGGTAGCCCTCGTTCTCACCGGAGTTGAAGCTCCCCGCCGCCGGCCATGTCGCCATCGTAGCTACGGCCGTGCAAGCTTGCGTTCGAGCTCACCCTTGCACTCACCGCACTACCGCGAGTCGAACACGACCGACCATGGTTCCTCCCGTGCCCCGCACCGCCCACACCGTTGTGCCCGAACTCCGGCCGCCGCCTAGCCGCTGCCGCCATCAACTCAGGCCGTCCCAGCTGCAGCCGCTGCCACCACTTGATGCGCAAGAGCGTTAGAAAGCCGTCGCAACAAACCGCGTACAAAACGGAGCCCCGTAGCGTTTTTCCGAAATGCTCCGCCGTCGTTTTGGTTCTTGCCGGCCAAACTCTAGCGAGGGTGACGTGGCCTGTCATTAGCCGCTAATGACGCCACTAACTAACCCCATAGCTCAGTGACGGCTGGGCCCCACGCCCATAAGTAAACTTAGTTTATTTCATGTTATGTTTAACTAAACACAGGAGCCCCACAGGTCGGGTTGACCTGGCCACGTCACACGTTGACTGTCCCTACATGTCATGTTGACTTTGCTGACGTGAGCATTGACCGGACCCACCTGACAGTGTCACTAACCAGCCCCAGTCACTGACCAGTGGAGGTTTGACCTGGAGGCGCCCAGTTGACCTGCTGACATCAGGGTGATGTCATGCTGACGCAAGAAGTCTTTTTTTGGAATTATTCTTATTCAGGAAATTCCAGAAATTAATGCAAACTTCTAAAATTCATAGTAATTCAACCGTAACTCCAAACGAAATAAATTATATATGAAAAATGATCAGAAAAATCCAAGGAATCTGAATATGGCATTTTCATGCATGTTTGACCAACTTAACCTCACTGTCTAGTCCAAAACATGATAATGCACTATTTGAATTCATAGTTTGAATTTGAATTTGAACCTACTGTTCAAACCAACTCCATTTAACTTGTTGCTAGTTGCATTAGCTCAATCAGCACCATATTGCCATGTCATTATCATGCATCATATTTTTCCATCGCATTGATTGTGTTCTTCCTTGTTTGCCGGTAAATGTCCCCTCTCGGTAGACGCTGCTCCGATGCTGTGATCGTTGACACTGATGAAGACTCAATGTTATCTTCAGAAGTGCCAGGCACGCAAAACCCCCTTGTTCATTCCGATACAATCCCACTCTCTCGCTCCTGCTCTCTTTTACTGCATTAGGACAACAACAATTCAACTGTTACACGTTGCGGTAGTTGAACCCCTTTCCTCTGCATGACCTGTCATTGCCATAGTAAATAGATGAAACCCACTAGCATGAGTAGGAGTTATTTGAGCCCTGATGTGCCTACTCATTCGTGTTTGCTTGTCATGCCTGCTATTGCTTAGAGTTGTGTCAGGTCTGATTCATCGGGGATGAATTGGGAAGTTGTGAACATGTCCTACTGTGTGTGAGCTAAGTGTGTGAACACGATTTGGTAAAGGTAGCGGTGAGAGGCCATGTAGGAGTACATGGTGGGTTGTCTCATTGAAACCGTTCTCAAGAACTGAGTTCTGTGTTTGTGATCCATGAAACAGCTACTACCACACATTGGGCCCTGAAATATGACCCCGCTCGACTTACTGACCCCTCTCGTCCTCTGTCCAGGAGTTGCAACTAGTTTCTGGTGTTTATAGGATATGTGTTGGCGGCCGTGCGTAGCGCTGACCCTAGGGGTGGGCTATGATGCGGTAGATACACCGTGGCTCGGTGTATCGGGCGCCCGTTTGGTGCCTCAAGAACCCTGCACACATCGTTTGGGGCTGTGAGCGAAACTCCGGCCGGATCTCCTCGCGGATGGAACCCGAATAGGCGATAAACCTGGACTAGAGACTTGTGTGGTTAGTTAGGTCGTGGTCTACACCCACGTCGGCTTTCGCTTGAAGTCTGCCGAGCACATGTCGTGTGCATACGCTAAGTGGTGGAAACATGTGCGACGAACTACACCCCTGTAGGGTTATAAATGACCTATTCGAATAGCCGTGTCCGCGGTAAAGGACTTCTGGGTTGCCTATAACAGTTCATAGACAAGTGAAAGTGGATACTCTAAAACTCACAAGATAAGTGTGAGTGCTATGGATGGCGTTCTCGTTGGGAGACGGGAGCGGATCCTTAGTGGTGTATTGATATGGTGAATATGTGGACTCGTGTGCGCCACCTCAAAAGAGTTACTTGCAGTCGTAGTTTAAGATAGCCACCGAGTCAAAGCTGGCTTGCTGCAGTTATACTCCGCCACCCCCCCTTTGTTGATACCGATGAATATGTAGCTAGTTCTGATGTAAGTCTTGCTGAGTACTTTTGTACTCACGTTTGCGTAATTTATGTTTTGCAGAGAGACTCCAGTCTCGCTAGTAGTTTCGCGTGGACTTGACGTTATCTTGATACCTCAGCTACGATCTTGTGCCCTCGGCAGGATCTGGTAGATTGTCAGGCTTCTTAGCCTTTTCCATTTGTAGATGTCTGTACTCAGACATGTTAAGCTTCCGCATGTGCTTGAATTGTATGCTATGATTGTTGGGTCATGAGACCCATGTTTGTAATATCTCGCTCCTCGAAGCCTAATGAATAAATACTTGAGTTGTAGAGTTATGTTGTGATGCCATGTTGTATTTACACATATCGAGCATATTGTGTGTATGATTGAAATGCTTGGTATGTGTGGGATCCGACAATTTAGTTGTTTATCCTTGGCAGCCTCTCTTATGGGGAAATGTAGTCTAGTGCTTCCATGAGCCACAGTAGTCCGCTACAGCCCTGTTCACCGAAGTCCTGTTAGCCCAGCACTACTGCTAAGGACACTTGACTGGCCGGCATGTGTTCCACTACGTTCATGTGTCTGTCCCTTCGGGGAAATGTCACACGGTGACATCCGGAGTCCTGCCTAGCCTGCTACAGCCCGGGTTCCCAGAGTCATGTTAGCCCAGTGCTACAGCCCGGATTCACACGCTGATGACCGACATGCTCGATGTGATTCATGTATGCCTGTCCCCATAGGTTAGTGCCGCTTTGGGTTCACGACTAGCCATGTCGGCCCGGGTTCTCTGTCATATGGATGCTAGCGACACTATCATATACGTGAGCCAAAAGGCGCAAACAGTCCCGGGCCATGGTAAGGTGACACCCGTGGAATACCATGTGTGAGGCCGCAAATTGAAATGAGGCGTTACCGGCTAGATCGATGTGACTTGGAATCGGGGTCTTGACAGAGTGGCATTGCATCCATGCATCATGCTTAAATTTCATGAAACCTGAAATGGGGATTGGTAAACCCTAGCACCAAATGAAATTCAAATAGGTTCAAATAAAATATTTTCAATGACCCAAAATGCCTTAGGAAATGTTCATGATTTTTGATAAAGGTGAAAACCTCTTCCAAAAATGATGAACATATTTATAGGTCATTCCTGGATTTTTGAATTAAATCTTAAACTATTTGACTTTGGGCAGTTAAACACTATAAATAATTTAAATGCTCAAATAATGTTGGAACTATTTGTGGGCCACTGGAATAATTCAGAAAGTGCTCATGAATATTTTCAGGATTTATAAAATTGATTTGGTTTTTGAAAACTGGATCAAAAACAAACTACAAATTAGAAAATAGAAACAAAAAAAGAAAGGACAGAAACCTACCTTACTTACCTGCAGCCATCTGGCGCCCCAGCTGGCCCAGCACTGTGCGTCCCACTGGCCCACAGTGCCAGTCATCACCAACCTCCCGCCAGAGCAGGCAGGCTGCTGCCTGTCGCCCGTGCGCCGCCCCTGGCCACCTCCGGCTTGCCACCGAGGCGCCCCGACGTGTCTGGAGACACCCCGCAGCCGCCTCGCTCCTCTCCCTCACTCTCTGCTCTCTTCCTCGCCCTCTGCTCCCTCTCCCGAGCACACCCGAGTGGAGCTCGTCGCACCGCTCGCCGTTCCCGCGGCCACCGGCCACCCCACCCTCACCGACGCGCCCAGAAGCTCCGCCACTTCGTCCTCTACCTCCTCGACGAGCCACGAGGCCCCGAACGCGCTGCAACACCACCACCGCCGCCGCCCTTTTCGTTCGGCCACCGAGATCGCCGGCGACCTCTCGTCACCACCAGCCCCTCCCCGAGCTTGCCGAGGCCTCCGTTCAACTCTATGTGAGCTATCGCTTCGAACCCCTCTCTTCCCCGCCTCGGTTGCGCCTGGTAGCCCTCGTTCTCACCGGAGTTGAAGCTCCCCGCCGCCGGCCATGTCGCCATCGTAGCTACGGCCGCGCAAGCTTGCGTTCGAGCTCACCCTTGCACTCACCGCACTACCGCGAGTCGAACACGACCGACCATGGTTCCTCCCGTGCCCCGCACCGCCCACACCGTTGTGCCCGAACTCCGGCCGCCGCCTAGCCATTGCCGCCATCGACTCAGGCCGTCCCAGCTGCAGCCGCTGCCACCACTTGATGCGCAAGAGCGTTAGAAAGCCGTAGCAACAAACCGCGTACAAAATGGAGCCCCGTAGCGTTTTTCCGAAATGCTCCGCCGTCGTTTTGGTTCTTGCCGGCCGAACTCTAGCGAGGGTGACGTGGCCTGTCATTAGCCGCTAATGACGCCACTAACTAACCCCATAGCTCAGTGACGGCTGGGCCCCACGCCCATAAGTAAACTTAGTTTATTTCTTGTTATGTTTAACTAAACACAGGAGCGCCACAGGTCGGGTTGACCTGGCCACGTCACAAGTTGACTGTCCCTACATGTCATGTTGACTTTGCTGACGTGGGCGTTGACCGGACCCACCTGACAGTGTCACTAACCAGCCCCAGTCACTGACCAGTGGAGGTTTGACCTGGAGGCGCCCAGTTGACCTGCTGACATCAGGGTGATGTCATGCTGACGCGATAAGTCTTTTTTTGGAATTATTCTTATTCAGGAAATTCCAGAAATTAATGCAAACTTCTAAAATTCATAGTAATTCAACCGTAACTCCAAACGAAATAAATTATATATGAAAAATGATCAGAAAAATCCAAGGAATCTGAATATGGCATTTTCATGCATGTTTGACCAACTTAACCTCACTGTCTAGTCCAAAACATGATAATGCACTATTTGAATTCATAGTTTGAATTTGAATTTGAACCTACTGTTCAAACCAACTCCATTTAACTTGTTGCTAGTTGCATTAGCTCAATCAGCACCATATTGCCATGTCATTATCATGCATCATATTTTTCCATCGCATTGATTGTGTTCTTCCTTGTTTGCTGGTAAATGTCCCCTCTCGGTAGACGCTGCTCCGATGCTGTGATCGTTGACACTGATGAAGACTCAATGTTATCTTCAGAAGTGCCAGGCAAGCAAAACCCCCTTGTTCATTCCGATACAATCCCACTCTCTCGCTCCTGCTCTCTTTTACTGCATTAGGACAACAACAATTCAACTGTTACACGTTGCGGTAGTTGAACCCCTTTCCTCTGCATGACCTGTCATTGCCATAGTAAATAGATGAAACCCACTAGCATGAGTAGGAGTTATTTGAGCCCTGATGTGCCTACTCATTCGTGTTTGCTTGTCATGCCTGCTATTGCTTAGAGTTGTGTCAGGTCTGATTCATCGGGGATGAATTGGGAAGTTGTGAACATGTCCTACTGTGTGTGAGCTAAGTGTGTGAACACGATTTGGTAAAGGTAGCGGTGAGAGGCCATGTAGGAGTACATGGTGGGTTGTCTCATTGAAACCGTTCTCAGGAACTGAGTTCTGTGTTTGTGATCCATGAAACAGCTACTACCACACATTGGGCCCTGAAATATAACCCCGCTCGACTTACTGACCCCTCTCGTCCTCTGTCCAGGAGTTGCAACTAGTTTCTGGTGTTTATAGGATATGTGTTGGCGGCCGTGCGTAGCGCTGACCCTAGGGGTGGGCTATGATGCGGTAGATACACCGTGGCACGGTGTATCGGGCGCCCGTTTGGTGTCTCAGGAACCCTGCACACATCGTTTGGGGCTGTGAGCGAAACTCCGGCCGGATCTCCTCGCGGATGGAACCCGAATAGGCGATAAACCTGGACTAGAGACTTGTGTGGTTAGTCAGGTCGTGGTCTACACCCACGTCGGCTTTCGCTTGAAGTCTGCCGAGCACATGTCGTGTGCAGACGCTAAGTGGTGGAAACATGTGCGACGAACTACACCCCTGTAGGGTTATAAATGACCTATTCGAATAGCCGTGTCCGCGGTAAAGGACTTCTGGGTTGCCTATAACAGTTCATAGACAAGTGAAAGTGGATACTCTAAAACTCACCAGATAAGTGTGAGTGCTATGGATGGCGTTCTCGTAGGGAGACGGGAGCGGATCCTTAGTGGTGTACTGATATGGTGAATATGTGGACTCGTGTGTGCCACCTCAAAAGAGTTACTTGCAGTCGTAGTTTAAGATAGCCACCGAGTCAAAGCTGGCTTGCTGCAGTTATACTCCGCCACCCCCCCTTTGTTGATACCGATGAATATGTAGCTAGTTCTGATGTAAGTCTTGCTAAGTACTTTTGTACTCACGTTTGCTTAATTTATGTTTTGCAGAGAGACTCCAGTCTCGCTAGTAGTTTCGCGTGGACTTCGACGTTATATTAATACCTCAGCTACGATCTTGTGCCCTCGGCAGGATCTGGTAGATAGTCAGGCTTCTTAGCCTTTTCCATTTGTAGATGTCTGTACTCAGACATGTTAAGCTTCCGCATGTGCTTGAATTGTATGCTATGATTGTTGGGTCATGAGACCCATGTTTGTAATATCTCGCTCCTCGAAGCCTAATGAATAAATACTTGAATTGTAGAGTTATGTTGTGATGCCATGTTGTATTTACACATATCGAGCATATTGTGTGTATGATTGAAATGCTTGGTATGTGTGGGATCCAACAATTTAGTTGTTTATCCTTGGCAGCCTCTCTTATGGGGAAATGTAGTCTAGTGCTTCCATGAGCCACAGTAGTCCGCTACAGCCCTGTTCACCGGAGTCCTGTCAGCCCAGCACTACTGCTAAGGACACTTGACTGGCCGGCATGTGTTCCACTACGTTCATGTGTCTGTCCCTTCGGGGAAATGTCACACGGTGACATCCGGAGTCCTGCCTAGCCTGCTACAGCCCGGGTTCCCAGAGTCATGTTAGCCCAGTGCTACAGCCCGGATTCACACGCTGATGACCGACATGCTCGATGTGATTCATGTATGCCTGTCCCCATAGGTTAGTGCCGCTTTGGGTTCACGACTAGCCATGTCGGCCCGGGTTCTCTGTCATATGGATGCTAGCGACACTATCATATACGTGAGCCAAAAGACGCAAACAGTCCCGGGCCATGGTAAGGTGACACCTATGGAATACCGTGCGTGAGGCCGCAAATTGAAATGAGGTGTTACCGGCTAGATCGATGTGACTTGGAATCGGGGTCCTGACAGAGTGGCATTGCATCCATGCATCATGCTTAAATTTCATGAAACCTGAAATGGGGATTGGTAAACCCTAGTACCAAATGAAATTCAAATAAGTTCAAATAAAATATTTTCAATGACCCAAAATGCCTTAGGAAATGTTCATGATTTCTGATAAAGGTGAAAACCTCTTCCAAAAATGATGAACATATTTATAGGTCATTCCTGGATTTTTGAATTAAATCTTAAACTATTTGACTTTGGGCAGTTAAACACTATAAATAATTTAAATGCTCAAATAATGTTGGAACTATTTGTGGGCCACTGGAATAATTCAGAAAGTGCTCATGAATATTTTCAGGATTTATAAAATTGATTTGGTTTTTGAAAACTGGATCAAAAACAAACTACAAATTAGAAAACAGAAACAAAAATAGAAAGGACAGAAACCTACCTTACTTACCTGCAGCCATCTGGCGCCCCAGCTGGCCCAGCACTGTGCGTCCCACTGGCCCACAGTGCCAGTCATCACCAACCTCCTGCCAAAGCAGGCAGGCTGCTGCCTGTCGCCCGTGCGCCGCCCCTGGCCACCTCCTGCTTGCCACCGAGGCGCCCCGACGCGTCTGGAGACGCCCTGCAGCCCCCTCGCTCCTCTTCCTCACTCCCTGCTCTCTCCCTCGCCCTCTGCTCCCTCTCCCGAGCACACCCGAGTGGAGCTCGTCGCGCCGCTCGCCGTTCCCGCGGCCACCGGCCACCCCACGCCTCACCAATGCGCCTAGAAGCTCCGCCACTTCGTCCTCTACCTCCTCGACGAACCACGAGGCCCCGGACGCGCTACAACACCGCCACCGCCGCCGCCCTCTTCGTTCGGCCACCGAGATCGCCGGCGACCTCTCGTCACCACCAGCCCCTCCCCGAGCTCGCCGAGGCCTCCGTTCAACTCTATGTGAGCTACCGCTTCGAACCCCTCTCTTCCCCGCCTCGATTGCGCCTGGTAGCCCTTGTTCTCACCGGAGCTGAAGCTCCCCGCCGCTAGCCATGTCGCCATCGTAGCTACGGCCGTGCAAGCTCGCGTTCGATCTCACCGTTGCACTCACCGCACTACCGCGAATCGAACACGACCGTCCACGGTTCCTCCCGTGCCCCGCACCGCCCACACTGTTGTGCCCGAACTCCGGCCGCCGCCTAGCCGCTGCCGCCGTCGACTCAGGCCGTCCCAGCTGCAGCCGCAGCCACCACTAGATGCGCAAGAGCGTCAGAAAGCCGTAGCAACAAACCGCGTACAAAACGGAGCCCCGTAGCATTTTTCCGAAACGCTCCGCCGTCGTTTTGATCGTCGCCGGCCGAACTCCGGCGAGGTGGACGTGGCCTGTCATTAGCCCCTAATGACGCCACTAACTAACCCCATAGCTCACTGACGGATGGGCCCCACGCCCATAAGTAAACTTAGTTTATTTCTTGTTATGTTTAACTAACCACAGGGGCCCCACAGGTCGGGTTGACCTGGCCATGTCACACGTTGACCGTCCCCACATGTCATGTTGACTTTGCTGACGTGGCCGTTGACCGGACCCACCTGACAGTGTCACTAACCAGCCCCAGTCACTAACCAGTGGACCCCACTGGTCAGGTTTGACCTGGAGGCGCCCAGTTGACATGCTGACATCAGGGTGATGTCATGTTGACGCAATAACTCCTTTTCTGGAATTATTCTTATTCAAGAAATTCCAGAAATTAATGCAAACTTCTAAAATTCATAGTAGTTCAACCGTAACTCCAAATGAAATAAATTATATTTGAAAAATGATCAGAAAAATCCAAGTAATCTGAATATGGCATTTTCATGCATGTTTGAACAACTTAACCTCACTGTCTAGTCCAAAACATGATAATGCACTATTTGAATTCATAGTTTGAATTTGAATTTGAGCCTAGTGTTCAAACCAACTCCAGTTAACTTGTTGCTAGTTGCATTAGCTCAATCAACAACATATTGCCATGTCATGATCATGCATCATATTGTTGCATCGCATTGATTATGTTCTTCCTTGTTTGCCGGTAAATGTCCCCTCTCGGTAACGCTGCTCCGACGCTATAGTCGTTGACACTGATGAAGACTCAATGTTATCTTCAGAAGTGCCAGGCAAGCAAAACCCCCTTGTTCATTCCGATACAATCCCACTCTCTCACTCCAGCTCTCTTTTACTGCCTTAGGACAACAACGATTCAACTATTACACGTTGCGGTAGTTGAACCCCTTTCCTCTGCATGACCTGTCATTGCCACAGCAAATAGACGAAACCCACTAGCACGAGTAGCAGTTATTCGAGCCCTAATGTGCCCACTCATTCATGTTTGCTTGTCATGCCTGCTATTGCTTACAGTTGTGTCGGGTCTGATTCATCGGGGATGAATTGGGAAGTTGTGAACATGTCCTACTGTGTGTGAGCTAAGTGTGTGAACACGATTTGGTATAGGTAGCGGTTAGAGGCCATGTAGGAGTACATGGTGGGTTGTCTGATTGAAACCGTTCTCAGGAACTGAGTTCTGTGTTTGTGATCCATGAAACAGCTACTACCACACATTGGGCCCTGAAATATGACCCCGCTCGACTTACTGACCCCTCTCGTCCTCTGTCCAGGAGTTGCAACTAGTTTCTGGTGTTTATAGGATATGTGTTGGCGGCCGTGCGTAGCGCTGACCCTAGGGGTGGGCTATGATGCGGTAGATACACCGTGGCACGGTGTACCGGGTGCCCGTTTGGTGTCTCGGGAACCCTGCACACATCCTTTGGGGCTGTGAGCGAAACTTTGGCCGGATCTCCTCGCGGATGGAACCCGAATAGGCGATAAACCTGGACTAGAGACTTGTGTGGTTAGTTAGGTCATGGTCTACACCCACGTCAGCTTTCACTTGAAGTCTGCCGAGCACATGTTGTGTGCAGACGCTAACTGGTGGAAACATGAGTGATGAAGTACACCCCTGCATGGTTATAAATGATCTATTCGAATAGCCGTGTCCGCGGTAAAGGACTTCTGGGTTGCCTATAACAGTTCATAGACAAGTGAAAGTGGATACTCTAAAACTCGCAAGATAAGTGTGAGTGCTATGGATGGCGTTCTCGTAGGGAGATGGGAGCGGATCCTTAGTGGTGTATTGATATGGTGAATACGTGGACTCGTGTGCGCCACCTCAAAAGAGTTACTTGCAGTCATAGTTTAAGATAGCCACCGAGTCAAAGCTGGCTTGCTGCAGTTAAACTCCACCACCCCCCCTTTGTTGATACCGATGCATATGTAGCTAGTTCTGATGTAAGTCTTGCTGAGTACTTTTGTACTCACGTTTGCTTAATTTATGTTTTGCAGAGAGACTCCAGTCTCGCTAGTAGTTTCGCGTGGACTTCGACGTTAGCTTGATACCTCAGCTACGATCTTGTGCCCTCGGCAGGATCTGGTAGATACTCAGGCTTCTTAGCCTTTTCCATTTGTAGATGTATGTACTCAGACATGTTAAGCTTCCGCATGTGCTTGAATTGTATGCTATGATTGTTGGGTCATGAGACCCATGTTTGTAATCTCGCTCCTCGAAGCCTAATGAATAAATACTTGAGTTGTAGAGTTATGTTGTGATGCCATGTTGTATTTACACATATCGAGCATATTGTGTGTATGATTGAAATGCTTGGTATGTGTGGGATCCAACAATCTAGTTGTTTATCCTTGGCAGCCTCTCTTATGGGGAAATGTAGTCTAGTGCTTCCATGAGCCACAGTAGTCCGCTACAGCCCGGTTCACCGGAGTCCTATTAGCCCAGCACTACCGCTCAGGACATTTGACTGGCCGGCATGTGTTCCACTACGTTCCTGTGGCTGTCCCTTCGGGGAAATGTCACGCGGTGACATCCGGAGTCCTGCCTAGCCTGCTACAGCCTGGGTTCCCGGAGTCCTGTTAGCCCAGTGCTACAGCTCACTGTCTAGTCCAAAACATGATAATGCACTATTTGAATTCATAGTTTGAATTTGAATTTGAACCTAGTGTTCAAACCAACTCCATTTAACTTGTTGCTAGTTGCATTAGCTCAATCAACAACATATTGCCATGTCATGATCATGCATCATATTGTTGCATCGCATTGATTGTGTTCTTCCTTGTTTGCCGGTAAATGTCCCCTCTCGGTAGACGCTGCTCCGACGCTATGATCGTTGACACTGATGAAGACTCAATGTTATCTTCAAAAGTGCCAGGCAAGCAAAACCCCCTTGTTCATTCCGATACAATCCCACTCTCTCACTCCTGCTCTCTTTTACTGCCTTAGGACAACAACGATTCAACTATTACACGTTGCGGTAGTTGAACCCCTTTCCTCTGCATGACCTGTCATTGCCACAGTAAATAAACGAAACCCACTAGCACGAGTAGGAGTTATTCGATCCCTAATGTGCCCACTCATTCATGTTTGCTTGTCATGCCTGCTATTGCTTACAGTTGTGTCGGGTCTGATTCATCGGGGATGAATTGGGAAGTTGTGAACATGTCCTACTGTGTGTGAGCTAAGTGTGTGAACACGATTTGGTATAGGTAGCGGTTAGAGGCCATGTAGGAGTACATTGTGGGTTGTCTGATTGAAACCGTTCTCAGGAACTGAGTTCTGTGTTTGTGATCCATGAAACAGCTACTACCACACATTGGGCCCTGAAATATGACCCCGCTCGACTTACTGACCCCTCTCGTCCTCTGTCCAGGAGTTGCAACTAGTTTCTGGTGTTTATAGGATATGTGTTGGTGGCCGTGCGTAGCGCTGACCCTAGGGGTGGGCTATGATGCGGTAGATACACCGTGGCACGATGTATCGGGGGCCCGTTTGGTGTCTCGGGAACCCTGCACACATCCTTTGGGGCTGTGAGCGAAACTCCGGCCGGATCTCCTCGCGGATGGAACCCGAATAGGCGATAAACCTGGACTAGAGACTTGTGTGGTTAGTAAGGTCGTGGTCTAGACCCACGTCAGCTTTCACTTGAAGTCTGCCGAGCACATGTCGTGTGCAGACGCTAAGTGGTGGAAACATGTGTGATGAAGTACACCCCTGCAGGGTTATAAATGATCTATTCGAATAGCCGTGTCCGCGGTAAAGGACTTCTGGGTTGCCTATAACAGTTCATAGACAAGTGAAAGTGGATACTCTAAAACTCGCAAGATAAGTGTGAGTGCTATGGATGGCGTTCTCGTAGGGCGACGGGAGCGGATCCTTAGTGGTGTATTGATATGGTGAATATGTGGACTGGTGTGCGCCACCTCAAAAGAGTTACTTGCAGTCGTAGTTTATGATAGCCACCGAGTCAAAGCTGGCTTCCTGCAGTTAAACTCCACCACCCCCCCCCTTTGTTGATAACGATGCATATGTAGCTAGTTCTGATGTAAGTCTTGCTGAGTACTTTTGTACTCACGTTTGCTTAATTTATGTTTTGCAGAGAGACTCCAGTCTCGCTAGTAGTTTCACGTGGACTTCGACGTTAGCTTGATACCTCAGCTACGATCTTGTGCCCTCGGCAGGATCTGGTAGATAGTCAGGCTTCTTAGCCTTTTCCATTTGTAGATGTCTGTACTCAGACATGTTAAGCTACTGCATGTGCTTGAATTGTATGCTATGTTTGTTGGGTCATGAGACCCATGTTTGTAATATCTCGCTCCTTGGAGCCTAATGAATAAATACTTGAGTTGTAGAGTTATGTTCTGATGCCATGTTGTATTTACACATATCGAGCATATTGTGTGTATGATTGAAATGCTTGGTATTTGTGGGATCCGACAATCTAGTTGTTTATCCTTGGCAGCCTCTCTTATGGGGAAATGAAGTCTAGTGCTTCGATGAGCCACAGTAGTCCGCTACAGCCCGGTTCACCGGATAGAGCATAAAACCTGGCTCTTATACCACTTTTGGGGAACGTAGTAATTTGAAAAATTTCCTACGCATATGCAAGATCATGGTGACGCATAGCAACGAGAGGAGAGAGTGTTGTCCACGTACCCTCGTAGACCGAAAGTGGAAGCGTTAGCACAACACGGTTGATGTAGTCGTACGTCTTCACAATCCGACCGATCAAGTACCGAACGCATGGCACCTCCGAGTTCTGCACACGTTCAACTCGATGACGTCCCTCGAACTCCGATCCAGGCGAGTGTTGAGGGAGAGTTTCGTCAGCACAACGGCGTGGTGACGATGATGATGTTCTACCGACGCAGGGCTTCACCTAAGCACCGCTACGATATGATCGAGGTGGATTATGGTGGAGGGGGGCACCACACACGGCTAAAAGATCAAACAGATAAATTGTTGTGTCTCTGGGGTGCCCCTGCCCTCGTATATAAATGAGTGGAGGAGGGGGAGGGCCGGCCCTCTCTATGGCGTGCCCTAGGGGAGTCCTACTCCCACCGGGAGTAGGATTCCCCCTTTCCTAGTAGAACTAGGAGCCCTTCCAAGTAGTAGGAGTAGGAGGGAAGGAAAGGGAAGGGAAAAGGAGAAGGAAGGAAGGGGGCGCCCCCCTCCCTAGTCCAATTCGGACCAGCCCATGGGGAGGGGTGCGGCCAACCTTTGAGGCCTTTCTCTCCTTTCTCGTATGGCCCATTAAGGCCCAATACGAATTCCCTTAACTCCCCGGTACTCCCGAAAAATACCCGAATCACTCGGAACCTTTACGATGTTCGAATATAGTCGTCCAATATATCAATCTTTGCATCTCGACCATTTCGAGACTCCTCGTCATGTCCCTGATCTCATCCGGGACTCCTAACTCCTTTCGTACATCAAAACACATAAACTCATAATATAACCGTCACCGAACTTTAAGCGTGCGGACCCTACGGGTTCGAGAACTATGTAGACATGACCGAGACACGTCTCCGGTCAATAATCAATAGCGGAACCTGGATGCTCATATTGGCTCCTACATATTCTACGAAGATCTTTATCGGTCAAACCGCATAACAACATACGTTGTTCCTTTGCCATCGGTATGTTACTTGCCCGAGATTCGATCGTCGGTATCTCAATACCTAGTTCAATCTCATTACCGGCAAGTCTCTTTACTCATTCCGTAATACATCATTCTGCAACTAACTCATTAGTTGCAATGCTTGCAAGGCTTATAGTGATGTGCATTACCGAGTGGGCCCAGAGATACCTCTCCGACAATCGAGTGACAAATCCTAATCTCGAAATACGCCAACCCAACAAGTACCTTCGGAGACAACTTTAGAGCATCTTTATAATCACCCAGTTACGTTGTGACATTTGGTGGCACACAAAGTGTTCCTCCGGTAAACGGGAGTTGCATAATCTCATAGTCATAGGAACATGTATAAGTCATGAAGAAAGCAATAGCAACAAACTAAACGATCAAGCGCTAAGCTAACGGAATGGGTCAAGTCAATCACATCATTCTCCTAATGATGTGATCCCGTTAATCAAATGACAACTCATGTCTATGGTTAGGAAACATAACCATCTTTGATCAACAAGCTAGTCAAGTAGAGGCATACTAGTGACACTCTGTTTGTCTATGTATTCACACATGTATTATGTTTCCGGTTAATACAATTCTAGCATGAATAATAAACATTTATCATGATATAAGAAAATAAATAATAACTTTATTATTGCCTCTAGGGCATATTTCCTTCAAAATACGTACTCCCCCAAGTTTAGGCTTTTGGCCTAAGTTGTTCTATGGCCACGGCTGGCCTGGCGGATATCCAAAGTTGTAGCTGGGGTCGTACTGAGATGCAGCAGCTATTGCTTCATGAGCTGCCGCTTGGAGACGGGCCATCTCCGTCCTCCGCTTATACTCGTCCGCCTCCTCCCTGGTTATAACATATCTCCCTTTTGCCTGAGAGTCAAAGAAAGCAGGAACATGGAAAGCGACGTGATAGGTGCGTCGTCGATCAAAGATTAGTCGGTACTAGAGGAACTGATCATTCCTCTCAACAAACTGATGACGAACCATGGCCTCATAATCTAAATTAACAGGAGGCAACTCAATATCATACCCACGTATGGGTATATCAAGAAAATTAGCTAGACGAGTTGCATAAATTCCACCAATGAAATCTCCATGAATACGATTATTATGCACCCTACATGCAACAACGGCCCCCAAGTTGTATTGTTTATCTCCTAAAACAGCGCTTCTGAGAACGCTAAGATCAGGCACACACATGTGACATGCTTCATCTTTACCATTAATGCATCTACCTATGAAGAGAGCAAAATAATGTGTAGCAGGAAAATGAATGCTCCCTGTGGTAGCTTGTGTTATGTCTCTAGATCCCCCCACAGTTATACTGGCAAGAAAATCTCTAAATTCAGATCTGCGAGATTCATTAGGACTACCCCATTGTGGAATTTTGCAACCAGTGTTAAAATCCTCTTAGTCCATAGTATAAGAATTTTCATAAAGATCAAATAGGACAGTTTGAGAATTACATGATGATGAAAATTCAAACCTTCTCACAAAGGAATCAGTGAGATAGTGGTATTGGCGGCACTTATCCGCCTCAAAGCTCTCAAGATCAGCATTACGCACATATGCGTTAAATTCTTCCTTGATTCCTGCTCGATCCATATAGCCCTCTGAAGGCCATTCACAAGCCTGCACTTGAGCTTCCCTCGATGGTTCTTCGTCGGCATCGCGTATTGCGAGCCTGGGTCCTTGCTTCCTTGAAGGATCACCTTGGTACAATTTTCTAAACATATTTCTTCCGAGAGGCAATATCATGCATTAAAACTACTTTTGACCATATGAATTTGACATGCAAGCTCAAGAACAGGGTCACCTAAGAAGCAAAAATATGCAATGAATAAAGCACTAGAACAAAAACTAATTGGACCATTGAAGGAGTCACATACCAAGGAACAATCCCCCAAAGCAGTTTTGCAAGAGGTGCTTTGAGCAAGGAGATCGAAAATGGCAGCAAAATGAGCTTGGACTCGGGTTTGAGCTGGTTAGTGATGTTTGTGGGAGGAAGAAGGAGTGTGTGGTAGCTGGAATAAGTGGAGGGGAGCCACCGTGGGCCCATGAGGCAGGGGCGCGCCCTCCACTCTCGTGGCCAGCTGCTTGCTCCCCTTGCTGTGCTCTCAGTGCCAGATATTCTAGAAAAAATAATACTTAATTTTCAGGGCATTTGGAGAAGTTTTATTTTCGGGGTATTTTTTATTGCATGGATAATTCAAAAAATAAAACTGAAATTATTATTTTTGCTTTATTTAATATAAATAACAGAAAGTAAAAAGAGGATAGAGAGAGTTGTGTTTTCTAAATTCATCCATCTCATGCTCATTAAAAGGAATCCACTAACAAGGTTGATTACGTCTTGTTAACAAACTCATTTCGAATAACATGGAACCGGAGAATTTTCGAATAACACTAGGTTACCTCAATGGGATATGCACATCCCCAACAATAAGAATATCATATTTCTTCTTGACAGTAGGAAGAGGAAATTCAAAACCTCAAAAAATAATCAATGGAATTTTTCCAATAGAGTTTATACAATGAACTTGAGGTTGTTTCCTCGAAAAGTGTACCGTATGCTCATTACCATTAACATGAAAAGTGACATAGCCTTTGGTGCAATCAATAACAGCCCCTGCAGTATTCAAAAAGGGTCTTCCAAGAATAATAGACATACTATCGTCGTCGGGAATATTAAGAACAACAAAGTCCGTTAAAATAGTAACATTTGCAACCACAACAGACATATCCTCACAAATACCGACAGGCATAGCAGTTGATTTATCAGCCATTTGCAAAGATATTTCAGTAGGTGTCAACTTATTCAAATCAAGTCTACGATATAAAGAGAGTGGCATAACACTAACACCAGCTCCAAGATCACATAAAGCAGTTTTAACATAGTTTCTTTTAATGGAGCATGGTATAGTTTGTACTCTGGGATCTCCTAGTTTCTTAGGTATTCCACCTTTAAAAGTATAATTAGCAAGCATGGTGGAAATTTCAGCTTCCGGTATCTTTCTTTTATTTGTAACAATTTCTTTCGTATACTTAGCATAAGGATTCATTTTGAGCATATTAGTCAAACGCATACGCAAGAAGATAGGTCTAATCATTTCAGCAAAGCGCTCAAAATCCTCATCATCCTTTTTCTTGGATGGTTTAGGAGGCAAGGGCATGGGTTTCTGAACCCATGGTTCTCTTTCCTTACCATGCTTCCTAGCAACAAATTCTCTCTTATCATAACATTGATTCTTTGATTGTGGGTTATCAAGATCAACAACAGGTTCAATCTCTACATCATTAGTATTGCTAGGTTGAGCATCAACATGAACATCATGATTAACATTATCACTAGGTTCATGCTCATTACCGGATTGTGTTTCAGCATCAGAAATAGAAATATCATTGGGATTCTCAGGTGTGTCAACAACAGGTTCACTAGAAGCATGCAAAGTCCTATCATTTTTCTTTTTCTTCATTTTAAAAGGACTAGGTGCATCAATATTATCTCTCTGGGAATCTTGCTCATTTATCTTAGGATGGCCCTTAGGATACAAAGGTTCCTGAGTCATTTTACCACCTCTAGTCATAACTCTAACAGCATTATCATTCTTATTACTTAATTCATTGAGCAAATCATTCTAAGCTTTAATTACTTGTTCTACTTGAGTGGTAACCATAGAAGCATGTTTACTAATAAGTTTAAGTTCACCTTTAACATTAGCCATATAATCACCCAAGAGTTCAAGCATATCAGCATCGCGTTTTAATTCTCTACCAAAATAAGCATTGAAGTTTTCTTGTTTAACCATAAAGTCATCAAACTCATCCAAGCGTGGGCTAGCAAACTTAGCAAATGGGATTTTAGCTTTATCATATCTATAGAGAGATTTTACCTTTACTACCTGTGTCGTGTTATCAAGACCATGTATTTCTTCAATAGGTGATGGATTAAGACCATGTATTTCTTCAACAGGCGGTAAATTAAAACCATGTATTTCTTCAATAGGAGGTAAAAACTTAACATCTTCAGCTTTAATACCTTTTTCCTTCATAGATTTCTTTGCCTCTTACATATCTTCAGGACTGAGAAACAGAATACCCTTTTCTTCAGAGTTGGCTTAGGTGTTGGTTCAGGAATTGGGTCAGGGATTGGATCAGGACATGTCCAATTATTTTCATTAGTCAACATATTATTCAATAGAATTTCAGCTTCATCTGGTGTTCTTTCCCTGAAAACACAACCAGCACAACTATCCAGGTGGTCTCTGGAAGCATCGGTTAGTCCATTATAAAAGATATGAAGTATTTCGTTTTTCTTAAGAGGATGATCAAGAAAAGCATTAAGTAATTGGAGAATCCTCCCCCAAGCTTGTGGGAGACTCTCTTCTTAAATTTGCACAAAATTATATATTTCCCTTAAAGCAGCTTGTTTCTTATGAGCAAGGAAATATTTAGCAGAGAAGTAATAAATCATATCCTGGGGACTATGCACACAACCAGGATCAAGAGAATTAAACCATATATTAGCATCACCCTTTAATGAGAACGGAAATAATTTAAGGATATAATAATAGCGAGTTTTCTCATCATTAGTGAACAGGGTGGCTATATCATTTAATTTAGTAAGATGTGCCACAACAGTTTCAGATTCATAGTCATAGAAAGGATCAGATTCAACTAAAGTAATTATCTCAGGATAAACAGAGAAATCATAATCCTTACACTAGAAAAAAATACATTTCTGTGATGATACGTGTTTGTCACCATAGGTCGCTTTTTTTGTCATGCATGTACATCCATGACAAATTTATGACAGAATCAAGATAGTCATACCTGTGCTGTCGTAGAAGTGTTCCATGACATTACCAAAATTATCACCACGGAAGTGTCCACTTCCATGACGATAAATCGCGCGTCACAGAAGTGCTTTCGTCAAGGGTGACCGACACATGGCATCCACCGTAACGGAACGCCGTTAAGCTATCGGGTCGGGTTTTGGATCCGATAACCCGTTAACAGCCCGACCAATGGGAAATTTCCACGTGTAAAATTATTATTGGTCGGACGAAACACATGTCAACTCGTCAGCGGGTCAGATAGGCGCCTATGATACATCGAGACGTGGCACGGCCCAACAGTGGCCCATTCCTGTGAAAAGGCCGGCCCGTTTGACTTGGTCAAAAGCTGGCGGGCCGGCCCGTTTGACTAGGTCAAAAGCTGGCGACCCATTTGACTTGGTCAAAAGCTGGCGGGCCGGCCCATGGAAAGCCTATTAACGGCCTGTTCGCATATAGCCCATTTACAGCCCGCTAACCCAAGGCCCGTTACGCCCTATCCGAATTAGGCCCGGTAGCGTCATCCGGGCCGTCCAATATGATTCCAGCCCGTTTTCACTTCTGGCCCATGTATAGCCCATGACGTCTTTCGGCCCATATGAGGCCCTTTGTAACTCTTGGCCCATTAGCGGCCCGTGCTGAAACTGGCCCGTAATGAACAGTGTATTACTTTACACCCATTAACGGCCCGTGGTGAAACTGGCCCGTATGAACAGTGTATCACTTTATACCCATTAACGGCCCGTTATTCCGTTGGGCCGTTTCCAGCCCAAGTTAACTTTCGGCCTTCTGAGGGCCCATTTATTCTTGGGCTCATTTGCAGCATTCGGTTATTTATGGCCCGTTACTGTCATTTTCTGCTTGTGGGCCAAATTCAGCCTGTCGTTACAGTCGGCCCGTTTGTGGACCGTTAGTCTGTTGGGCCATTTTCATAGCATCACCAAATACGACCTATTAACGGCCCGTTATGGTCAGCCCATAAAACGTACGATTTCTATTAAAGGCCCGTCTACGGCCCATTAAAGGCCCGTACAAGACCCATAAATGTGCCGGCGGCCCATGGATCCTACGAGACGTAGAAGGCCCATGGATCCTATGAGACGTAGAAGGCCCATGGAACCTACGAGACGTAGAAGGCCCATGGATCCTACGAGACGTAGAAGGCCCATGGATCCGACGGCCCGTGAAGGGCCATGGTCGGGCGAATTGGCCCCCGTTTGAATGATATAGCATATTCAAAGAATTATCCTACTCAATACTATCACCTCTAAAAAGACTACACTATTACAACAAAGAGATCAATAGAAAGGTAGAATAATCCTACACTATAAAATAAAGAAATTACAGCCGATTATACCCACTGGGCATTATGGTTCGGCACAGGTGATAATAAAGATACACAAACAGCAAATTACATACACTGGGCAAATACAGCTCATACATCATGGACGTGCATCAACTAAACTCCATTTGAACTATAATCTCTTCAGAAAATAGGATTGGCCGGATTCAGATAGCACAAATGTCAGTCTGCAAAATCTCCAATTCCTTCATGGTTACCTCAGTGTCTTGTTTCATTTTTTGACTCCTGCATCTAATACTTGCATGTCCAGTCTCAACTTGTTGATTATACATTGACAATCATGTACACGTTGTCTTGCCACCTCTAGTTGATGCTCGAGAACATCAGCACATTCCAATTCCAATCCATAATCATTCGGTAACGGCCATGCTGCACTGCTCGCAGATCTTTGTGTTGATGTCACTTCACCCTGAAATGTTTCTGTAAGTACACATGACTAGGGAAAATATATAGTTACAACAGTGAAGCGAACAAGAACTATTTTGTACTGCATGGCAAAACAGGACTAATGATAATGTTACATGTCACTTTAAAAAAATGTTACACGTCATGAAGCATAAGCAGGTGATATTTTAAAAAATATAAAAAAGATAGTCTGTGCAACCTGCATACAGAAATCCATCTTAGCTCACAAGAGGAGCATGATGTTGGGGCCCAATCGAAAACACAGACAAGTTACAAATTTAGACAGCACGTTGCGTATAAGTAAGCAAGCAGTTGGTCATTCTGTGCCTCAATTAAAGTCTTAGGGAGCATAATGAACAGCAGAGGGTTTCATACAAACATACTACAGCAGGCAAAACTATGCAATCATTAGCGTAGTATAAACTAGATTGTGAGCCTCATGCAATAATAGTTGGTTAATAGACTTCAAAGCTTCAGGCACACTTCGGCAGAGTAATTAAATGGTAAGGCCTTTAATTATGTCAACTAATAGTGATACAAGTACCGAACATCAGGCATGATTATTTGGGCATCTCATTAACTGAGGACAAATAAAGCAATTGAAAAGAGAAAATTAACTATGCCTGAAACAAACAAGGAATTGAACTATTGAGTTGCATATAGTGACTTACCTTAGCAGGTTGAAGAGGCTCAGCGCAGCTCCTACTTCTCTTGCAAGGCTCCTTCCTAACATCTTGTACTTGGAAATCCTCAATCTTATCTTCATTGCACCCCCTCTACAAGGTGACACAAACTAGTTACTCGTCTCCTTGGAAGATAAATATGCATACTTTCCAGTCTGTGAACACAAAAGGATGAGATTATAACAAAACAACACCACATAATGAAACATGCCGCATCTCTTGCACTTGCACACAATGAAATGAGCATTTACTATGTAAAAACTAGGCATACCTTCGAACTAGATCTCCAAGTACTCTTGGAGAGCCTAATGTAGTGTACAGCCAAACCTTTATGTCACCTATGAGTTAGACAAGGCCCCACTACAGCAGCCCTTAGTTTTTAAATCATTGACAAGCTCTGTTAGAGTGTTAGGTCAAGAACAGCAAGTAATCAAAGCAAATAGTACTAGTATGGCTGGCTGATGCAAAAACGCAATTGAACAGAAGTGTGAGCAAATCTTACATATCAACAAAAGAAGCAAAGAAGAAGGCTTAAAGACCATCACTTGCCTGAGCAGATTTAAGGGGCATTTAAACATCATGTGCAACGTATGAACTAACATAAACATTGCATATTCCAGATCTACAATAGAATGCACATGTATTAGGTTATGCCATGTATGATGATGCCTAAATGTACAGATAGCAGGCATGAGTGATTCATCATTGCACGCACAATTGAATTGCTGGTTAAGGGCCAGTTCGATTCCGCATTTTCAGGGCATATTGTCAAAATAAGCCATAAAAGATGTAAAGAAGTCATTTTTGAGTTATGGGCTTGGGCTTAACTAATTTCGCTTTGGAGGGGGGGTGTTTCGGGTAGAACCTCACTAAAAATTGAAGGGAAGGGGAATAGTGAAATGACTTTGTTGTCTGCCTATATTACACTCAAAATGCAACTGCTGACGCCCGTGTCACACCTGACCCTCAAGTAAAAACAAACACGCAAGCATTCATTGCCCTGTCCGCTTGCATCTCCTCTCCCCTTTCCCTCTACCTCGATCCCCTGCCTGCAGCACTAGGGTTCCTCCAGCGAGCCGTCGCCACTGGTCCCATCTGGCCTTGTCCTCGACGATGCTATGTCCAGCTAGGCTACATGGCCAGCGGGTAGGGGCAAATCTCCCTGGCTTATCCTCCCTCTGGCGCCGCCCCTCATTCTGATGGTCTCCAGCAGCTGCTCCACTGTGGTTCGTCCAACGCACTGCTCCAGCGGGCGCTGCACAACTATGGCTGATGCCACACTGCGGCAGAAGGCACCTTATTCCCCCTCCCCTCCTCCCAGGCCATGGCCTTGATGTGCTGTTGAAGGATGAGCTCATCCAACAAGGTGAGGATGTCCTCTGATTTTTTGCCAAATTTTCATTCTGATCCACTATATGATGAATTGCCATGAGCTGCTTCTGCTGCTGCTATATGATGCATTGCTATGAGCTGCTCCTCCTGCTGCTATATGATGAATTGCTATGAGCTGTTGCTACTGTATGATGAGTTGCTATGAGGAGCTGCTGCTGCTATATGATGAATTGCTATGAGCTGCTGCTGCTGCTATATGATGAGTTGCTACAAGCTGCTCCTGCTGCTGCTATATGATAAGTTGCTACAAGCTGCTCCTGCTGCTGCTATATGATGAACTGCTATGACCTGCTCCTGCTGCTGTTATATGATGAATTGCTATGAGCTGCTCCTGCTGCTGCTATATGATGAATTGCTATGAGCTACTGCTGGTATATGATGAATTGCAGACTGCTGCTGCTGTATGATGAGTTGCTATGAGCTGTTGCTGCTATATGATGCTTTCAGGTGGTACTGCTATACGATAATAACCAGCCAGTTGTACCATCGAATTTCAATAAATAATTGTTCTTCATTTAAATGTGGGTCATGCGTTCTTCGTTTAAATTAGGCAATGGGATCCCTATGGAAAACATTGACCAAAGTAGATTGTGCCAAGTAGATGGTATCTTTGTATTTGCATTTTGAGCAAATAGTGATGGTCTGTTTTCCTCTCATATTAATTACTGCACTGGGTTCAATTTGTGATGTTTTCAAGTCAAATTAATTTCCATATGGGCAGCAAAATGAAAAAAATATAATGCAATCTAGACTTTCCACTGATCATACCAAAGATAAGCTGAAAACGCAATGAAAAGAACTGGTTGGCTTATTACATGGAACTTATATTCACAGGTACTTATTTTCTTAGGATAACACATAATAACTATCCCTAAGAAACTTGGCTAATAGAACTGGTATACAAATAACATGTCATGATGATTGCAATGGAGGAGTGACGTATCATAGCACACTGTATAGGCTCACTGCTGCCTCTCCTTTTTTTGCAATGTTCCATGAAATTGCCACATACATCTTGTACTTTTTCATTGTGTAACCCTATCTGCAAGTTGACACAGCTAATTTGAGACATCTCTACATGATACTACATTGCATATCCCTTGCACATATTTAAACCACCAATTAACAATTGTGTGCGTACCATAAACTAGCCATGACTCTGTATGCTGGACTAGCAGGCACTCTAAGGGAGCCTAATGTAGTGCACTGGAATTCCTACATGCCACCTACGATTTTGTGTAATGTACTGCCCCTGTTCCTAAATATATGTCTTTGTAGAGATTCCAGTATGGATCACATACAGATGTATATAGATGCACACTCGAGTGTAGATTCACTCATTTTGCTCCGTATGTAGCCTATAGTGGAATATCTAGTAAGACTTATATTTAGGAACGGAGGTACGAGGTAGTATCATGTATGACATCTACATATCTAATTTAGCAGCCAGTAGTAGAAATCATTGTCTGCACAAAGGGATTACTGGTCGAAAATCCTAGCAAAGCACGCTGGCAGGCACAGAACAATACAAGAGAGAGAGAGAGAGAGATGCGCTTACAAGATCTTAGCAATGCCTCAGTCTAGGATCTTGGTTGGCCAAGCTGTTAGATCCAGAAGAAACATCATCCTTGTAGTTTTTGCCAGCTGCATAACAGGTAACACCGACCGGTTAGTATATTTGAAGTACATCGGGCAGGTGATGCTGGACGGGTTTAAAGGTGACAAGTACCTAGGTCGTGCCGGGTGCTTGGCATCTCTCCAGACTGTGGGAATCAGGTTAGAAACATCGAGGGTGATGACGCTACACTGGCTGTCGGGGTCCGGTAAGGAGATCTAGAACTGTCGAGAAGGGTGTTTATGGAGCGGCTCCGGTAGGGTGGACTACGGTGTGGGCGAAGCGGATCTATGGCCATGGACAAGGGCGTAGGTGAAGCTGCTCTGGTGGTTGGGATAAGGATGGCGTCGACGATGCGGATCTGCAACCGTGGATGGGGCGTCAGAAGCTACTCCGGTGGTTGGGTTAAGGGTGGTGTCGACGATGCGGATCTGCGGCCGTGGATGGGGCGTCAGAAGCTGCTCTGGTAGGTTGGATGAGGGTGCGAGGAAGCGGATCTGAGGCCGTGGACTTGTGAGTTGGCAAAGCGGCCCCGGTAGGGTTGAGAATGGTATAGGCGAAGCTACTCTGGTAGTGTTGAGGAAGGTGTCGGTGAAGCGGCTCCGGGAGGGTTGAGGAAGGTGTCGGCGAAGAGGATCAGAGGCCGTCGACGGGGGCGTCAGTGGGGCGGCTCCGGGGGATGTGGACGAAGCGTCTCCGGTGGGGAGTACGAATGAGCCGCTGCCGATGCGCGGCGGTTGACGAGAGTACCGGCGAAGCAGGTCCGGCGCCGTGGACAAGGCCGACACTGAATGGGCTGTGGTACAGTGGTGGATGAGCAGTCTACTTGTTTCTAGGGGAGGTGGGAGGGGTAGATGTGGCCGCAGAAGCAGATCCGGCGAGGTGGACGCCGCTGGCAGTGAATGGGCTATGGTACGCTGGTGGATGAGCAGTCTACGGTTTTGAGAGGGGAGGGGAGAAAGGGGGATGAAGTACGAACGGCGTGCCATGTAGTTAGTCATTTTTGCGGGAGGGGGAGAGGAAATGGGGGTGCCGTGTAGTGGGGGAACCATAAGTTACCAAAGCAGCCCCGACCTATCATGTAGATGAGGGTGGTATTGTAACTATTGGTCTCTGTGCACCAAGGACAAAAGGGGGATTTCGCATGCTAAAGACTAAGGTGGCGGAAATTTTAGAACGAGGCGGGAGATTTTGCCGCCCGCGGGATCGTTCGTATCAAGTTTCAACTAATTTTGGACCGTGCTAGCAGGAAGTTCATGCTAGACTGTGTACACGGGGCACGCGTCAGCAGTTAATAACTGGTGTGAAGTCCACCCCAGAAAAAAGACAATAACTCGGGATGATGCACCGATAACTTGGACGTTCACATGGGTACGGCCAATCGTACGGGTGTAGTGGCGCGTTCACAAAACAAGGGATCAAACACTCAGCCTATGTATTTCTCGTGTAAATAGATAGTTTAGTGCCATTGGTTATTTACTTTAAACGTAATGCATTGACATGTTAGTGTAGAGGCGCACAAAAAGAAATGGATATTGTAGTCAGCTACTTAAAAGTGTTACATCATATGATTACATAGCCTCCATTTCATAAATTGTGTACCCGTTGAATTCATATATGAATATTACATATATTACTTCAAAATAGAAACTTAAATCATCCAAGACTAATGAATTTGAATGCAAGAGTAACAATGGTGCATGTTCATGATAGCTACATTGGTTGTTTGAAGAAACATCACTGTAACTTTGGCATGCACAACTAAAAAGGCTTATTTAAATAGAAAAATATATGATATGTGAGAGCGTTGAATCGATATTGTACCTTTGGCCATTATACGAAGTAGATATTGACTTATGTTCAAGCGATGCACGTCCACGATCGCTAGATAGTGATACGTCAATGAATTGTGCAATCTCTCTCACACGCATACATATCTCATTTCCTTGTGGTCATCGGAATCACACACGTGCACTTCGTGTATTTCTCTTCCTCCGTCCGGGTTAAATTCGTCTTTCTACCCCGTCCTACAAGTCTCTCACACAGAAACACACACGCTCTCTATGTATAACATGCCCACTCCTTTAATTCCGCCCACCCACAGCCACTAATGTGTCTCACACATATGCTATCTACCTATCCCTTAATATAGCTAGATATGTGTCACACAAACTCCTTCTCCCTACTAGCAAGATGCCCATGCGTTGCACGGAACATCAAGATGCATTTGTATGAGAAGTTTATCTTGTGGGAGAAAAGGATGAACGAGGGAATGCCTTATTTGCAAATGTGGAGAGGGGTGTGGGTATCTTTTTGCAAAATTTCCATAGTTTCCTTCCTGTCTATCGGATATAAATAGGATGGCCTATATTGCAGGATGGCAGGAACACCATCATCACCAACTCTGTTTTTTATAAGAGTTGAGATATGTGAGTGTCACTGCCCCCGCCCCCCCCCCCCCACACACCCACACTTCCCAACACCGAAGGAGTAGGGTGACACCTCGATCTTGATACTAATCTACGAATGGCTTCTCTCTCAAACATACACACACACACACTACCCGGCACCGAAGAAGTAGGGTGGCACATCGATCTTCATAATAATCTATCTACTCCTCTTTCAAACACACATACACACACACACACACACTCGCTAGTTGTGCCTCTGTGTCTACCGCACACACTCTCAATACGTCTTTCTATCCCTCCCCCCAACAATGACAGCAGAAGGGTGACAACTCGATCTGATCATAATCTGTCAATTGGTTTCTCTCTCAAAGATTGTGTCTCGGTGCCTCGCTCGGTAGCCCCCTCGATATGTAGACTTCTCGCGCGCGCACAACTGTAGTGACGATGACGCTGAACCCATTGTGCCTTGTTTTTACCGGCCTCATGTGATAGTTTTCACCCTGTTTTCTGTTAATTAACAAGGCAACCTTTTCTTTGTTACTACTAGTGAATCTGAAGTCATTCGGGGCAGACATAAAATATATCACTTCAACCCAATTATCGCAGCAACTATTTTAAAAAAATTAGCTAGCTGCCCGTGCGTTGCACGGAACATCAAGATGCATTTGTATGAGTAGTTTATCTTGTGAGAGAAAAGGTTGAACAAGGGAAGGCCTTATTTGCGAATGTGGAAAGACGTGTGGGTATATTTTTGCAAAATTGCCATAGTTTCTTTCCTATCCGTTAGATATAAATCCGACGGCCTATATTGCAGGATGGCATGCACACCATCATCACCAACTCTTTTTCTACTCCCGACGTCCGAAAATACTAGTCATCAAAATGGATAAAAAGATATGTATCTAAAACTAAAATACATCTAGATACATTTCCTTTTATCCATTTTGATGACAAGTATTTCCGGACGGAGGGAGTATTTGTCTTTTTAGAGATTTCAACAAGTGACTATGACCGGACCTAACCAACATACTCAAAAAAGTAGTCCATAATTTTGATGTTACCCTCTTTTCTTGGCAGTGCAGTGTCATCTGGATACCTCATAAATAAATCAAGGACAAATCTAACCCCTTCCTGAAAAGACATACGGAGCAAAATGAGTGAATCTACACTCTAAAATATGTCTACATACACATCCGTATGTGGTAGTCCATTTGAAATCTGAAAAAGACAAATATTTAGGAACAATTGGAGTATATATAAGAGTAGACATGGAGATATATCTCCAGCATGGTCTATAATAAAAATGTGCTGGGCTGGTTAACGCCGGATGCTCGCAACGCGATGACATGAGTTCGTATTCTGTCTTTTAACTTTATATTTTTATATTATATATTACTCTACTTATTTGATATATACTTATTTCGCCACTGTACTGACAGTGGAACCCACAGAATACTTAGAATACAAGATTAAGGATGGATTTGTTTCTTTTTAACTTTTTGTATGAAGCTGTAGCCACCCTGCAAGTCACGTGTACACTGTGCATGCAATTAACTTTTTATAGAGGGACAATCATACAGGCAATTAGCTCAAATGGATTGGATGTCACTCTATTATTTCCCAGCATAAAGAGCATCTCCAACGGCAGCCGTCAAATTTCCTTCCGCTTCCTTAAGCGGAGGACGACATCAAATGCCAGCGGCATACATTTTTACAACTCTAACCAACCAGATGAAATTCGTGCAAACACGGACTGATTTCATATAAGCATGAAGGATTTCGTATAAAAAGCCGGATCTTCATATAAACATCATGGATTTCATTACATTTACATGAACTAAGAGGTGCCAATTCGGCTCTCTTGCATAATTAATAATCCCTCCGTCCGGAAAAACTTGTCCTAGAAATGGATGTATCTAGACTTAATTTTAGTTGTAGATACATACAATTTATCCATTCTTAGAACAAAAATTCCCCGCCAGCTGGAGAGGGAGTACATAATCTAAATGGCTACCTGCGGATCCCTTTGTCTTCCTCATGTCCGTCAGACACTTGCGGGGTCGATGAAGGTCCTCGAAAGAGACGAAGCAGCAAAGAAACCACCTGAATCCGCGGTCGTCGCCTTGACGGTGGCCTTCATGGGTCCCAAGTGGCGGCGGCCTCTCATGTTCTACTTCTCCTTGATGATGGCGGCGGACGCGGAGAAGCTGGCCACCAACTCGTCGCTCTCCACGCACCCGGCTTTTGTCTCTGCATGCATGGTGCTACCGCAGGCACGGGAGGCGCGCCCACAGACACGGGAGGCATGGCCACCGCAGACACTGGTGGCGCGGTACGACGCGGCAGCAACGGCGCCTGTACCGGCATGCTCGCCGCCGTGCTAGCGTGGAGCAACCCGCCACTCCTCATTGAGCTGAACTGGAGCGGCGAGTTGCTGAACCACGTGCCTGCTTGGGGCGGCAACTGGCTCCGTCAGGCCAAGCAAGGTTGGTGAAGCACGAAGCAGCCTCGCCCGTATCCGGAGGGCTCGGCGGGCCACCCAGCCGGGTAATATGCCGGAGAACGGCTCATCGGAAGCCATCAGAGGAGTGGAGAAAATGGTGAAGGAGGAGATGGGGGAGCGGCGGAGGGGTGCGATTCTTGCCCGCTGTCTGTCTGGCCTCGTGTAAATAGAGGGCGGATGGTAGGAGCTTGGCCGGCGTCTAGCCTTGTTTAAACTGAGGGCGGACGGGAGGAGCTCAGCCGGTGTTGCGTTTAATTCCGGCCCGCTCATCATCAGACGTGTGGCCGGAGTAGGATTCTCAGTTTGCATGCGGGTTTAATGGAGGGGTTTAATGGAGGCGCCGGGCGTGCAGTGGGCGGCGCAGTACTATTCGATTTGACAGCAGTAATGAGCCGTCAAATAACAAAGGCCCTCGCCTATCGTGAAATCGACCGAGCTAGACTGCCCCGCCCTCTAGCCTTTTAAAAAATGTATATACTCCACTTTTGTACAGTAGTAGTATCGATGGATTGCGCCATGGAGCAAAACTTGAAATTAGAAAAAAGGTGGTACATATAGAGAGTGCTCGTCGCCAAATTATGCATATAGTACTATTAAAAAGGCTTGTCACAATAATGGTGTCCAGCACAAGTGCACAACCCACCCCTCAAATAAAACTAAGCACCATGGAATTATTTGACAAAACTAAGCACCCTAGAATTCTTTGACAACTAAACTATTGGCTATATGATGTTGGCCATATATATTGTACGTATATAATGTGAAGAAACAAGTGGTGGTACTGTACCAACAAAAAGATGATATGTAAGATATACTTGTGTCAGTGTACAAAAAGAGGGATACACTTTTTGTACCCCTATAACTGTGCACGAGCAGTCTGAGCCATGGGCACCACCACACCAAGCAAGGCAAGGGAGGTGAGCCAGGGTAAGACCAAAGCTCAAGAGAACTAGAACGACGCCAAGGCCAAGACCACGAAGAGCAAAGGGGACAAAACGGACTCCCCTGGCAAGATCCTTGCCGGGAGACAGTTTTAGCAAACCCGGCAAGACCCTTGCCACGGCAACTCGCCCCGCGCCTACGGAGCAAATCACCCTTGAGTCCACTGCCCCCAAAGGGCAAGGATTCGGGAGACATCCCCGTGGCGACATGCAGATCTTTGTGAAGACATTCAAGATCAGATACACACTAAGGAGACAACAACCCTTGGCGGGATCCCAGCCGAGGAAGACCACAAGGCCCCGGGCAAGTGCCTTGCCGGGGATGACAGCAGGCGCCTCGGCAAGACCCTTGCCGGGGCCCCGGCAAGGCCCTTGCCGAGGACACCCGCAAGGCCACCATCAGGCCCACGCCGACTAAACCTCCACCACCGCATGCATGCAGCTGCCGACCCAACCAGCTGGGCAGGCACCTGCGTGGCGGCATGCAGATCTTCGTGAAGACCCACCACTACGCCACCTCAGCTGCCTGCCTACCTATGTGGCATCGCAGGCGTTGCTGGCCCGGGCGCGTGTCGACACAAGAAGGAGCGGCGACGGACGAGACAGGTTTCTCCCCCGTCCCCGATAAAGCAAGGACACCTAAGAAAGACGCATTAAATGCGCCTTGTCATGTAATGCGAGCGATAACCTCGCATCACTGTACCCTTTCCACCTCCTGTGTGCCACTATGGCAACCCCTTTTTTATAAAAGGAGGCCCGAGGCGACCAGGAGAGGGATTCAGCTTTTTGGAGCTCCTCACGCCCCATAGCTAGCTCAAGAACAGATATACAATCCACCAAAGCAGGGTTAGGGTTTTACGCATCCTCGCGGCCCGAACCTGGATAAACAAACAGCGTGCTACCTGTTCGATCCGCTCTTCTCACGACCCCGCGCCCCGCTAACCACAATAGGGATTCTTGTGATCCCATAGGTGTCGTTCCCACCGACATCTTTGGCGTGCCAGGTAGGGGGCGCAATTGTGAGAATCGGCTTTAGCAGTTAGTTCGGCGCTTCTTCATCATCATGGCGCCCAAGAAGAAGACGACGGTGGCGGTTGGCCAGTCGGAAGCCGGACAACCCGTCCCGACGCGGGCGAGCAGCGGACTGGTCGCAGAGAGGACCCAGGGCCCTGCTCGCGAACACCAACACCATCCCAGCAGCCGGAGTTTGGGAGGCGGCGAAGTTTGTGCGCTTGGTAATGGGCCACACGTCGCCAAATCCAAAGGCGGAGCCAAGTCCTTCGCGGGTGGGGCGGGGCCTTCCAAGGTCATCGCCGCCCTGCCCGAGGGCGACGCAAGGGCCTCCAAGACTCCCACGCCGGCATCAACAGCACGCTCCTCCCAGGCAGCGCGTGACGAACGGCGTAATCACGCCGAAGATCCCGGGCATCGCCGCGGGAAGAGCCCCGAGCGCCACTCCCGGGACGTAGAAGACCTGCCCACTCGTTGAGGCGCTGGTGAAAACAGCATGCGGCCGCAGGGTCGTGATTGAGCTCCTTCTGACATGGTCAGAAGTCGAAGCGCATCGCGATCCATGCAGGTTTTGCTGCCACCGACGCCAGCAGAGTCCCTGGCGCGCGCGAGTTGCTCCTCGACTTTCCTCCCACTACGGGGAAACACGACGAATGGAGAGCCACTATCCGAAGCCTTGGTGCGGTGGCCAACAAAGACGAACCAAGTCCGGTGGGGCCCCCAGGTCGATGCTCCGATGGAGTCCTGCGCACCAATGGCGGAAAAGCCGGAGGCGCCGCGACCACGGTGCATTCACCTCTTCCCCATCCGGTACCGTGGACGCCGGCTCTTCGCGACATCGCGGGCGACGGCATCTCCATAGCATCGTCTGACCCGCGGACCCACTGTGACCAGCGCCAAGTTCTTCGGGAACGAGCCCATGAAGACGCTCGAACCACTATCGAGCGCCGGCGCGGAGCGCGCCACCAGTCAGACAGGCGAGCAGGGCCTGCTGTGAACCACCCGGCCCTGGAGAGCCCTGGAGGCCTACCTTACGAGGTAGGTTGTCCTCCTTTTACCCGTGAGCTGCGACAGTTCCAGTGGCCCACTCACCACACCTTCAAACCTGATGTTGGCGAAAAGTACAATGGCAAGACTCACCCGTCTGAGTTCCTCAGCATCTACACCATCGCGATGCAAGCCGCCGGAGCCCGCGACGATAAGGTGCTTGCGAATTACTTTCCATTGGCTCTTAAACCCAACGCCATGTCGTGGTTGATGCACTTGCCGGTAGACTCCATTTCCTCCTGGTCGGATTTGTGCCATGAGTTTGTGGGCGCCTTTACTAGAGGTCACCAAGCCCATGGCCAAGCAAGCGACCTGCATGTCATTCCCCGGAAGGGAGGCGAGAGTCTGCGCAAGTATATACAGAGGTTCAGCCGGGTACAGTACAATATCCCTGATGTTCACCCTGCCGCCATCATCAGCGCGTTCCATCAGAACATGCATAACCACAAGATGCACGAAGAACTGGCAATGAACAAGGTGAAAGATGTGGCAGAACTCTATGTTCTTGCTGACAGATGTGCCCGAGCTGAAGAGGGAAGGAAGTACCCCGGCGAAGATGTCGGCATGGAAACCGACTCCTTAGATGAGGATACTGCCGCCCCGGCGAAGAAAGGCCGGCGCCGCAACAGGAAGCGCAAAGGTAAAGCTGTGCTTGCCGTCGAAGGATCTGACGACACCGGCTCTGCCAAGAAAACCAAGGCAGATGACCCCGGCAAGGAAATTGCCGGATGTTTCGCCTGCCGGACCTTGGCGGCTGCCAAGAAGCCAGGAAACTCCGACAAGCCGTACTGCAAGATCCATCGCACCAAAGGCCATGATCTCCAGAACTGCCGACAGTTTTAGCTCCTTGCTGAGAAGCAGAGGGCTGAATATGAGAGGCGGGACAAGGAGAAAGGCCAGGGCGGTGCTGAGGGGTCCGGCAAGAAGAGTGACGGCCAGGCGGGCCGTCGCGGCAAAGATAAACAGCAGGAGAGGCCCACTCGGGGCCGTAACAAAAAGCCAGAAGGCGATGATCACGAAGAGGACGATGAGTCTGGTGACCAAGAATTTCAGAAAGCTACAGAGGCCATGTGCGTCGATGGCGGCGCCTCGCTGCATACCTCTCACTGCCAGCTTAAACAGTGGGCGTGTGAGATTACAGCAGCGGAACCGATGTTTGATGCCCGAAGGCCGCTGAAGTGGTCCAGCACACCTATCATTTTTGACACTGAGGATCACCCTGATCACACTACTGCAGTCGGGTGCTTGCCATTGTTGGTTTCACCAACAATACGCAACCTCAAGGTGAAAAAGATGCTAGTCGATGGCGAGGCCGGTCTGAACTTAATCTCGCCTGCCGTGATCGAGAAAGTGCAGATTCCTGATGAAGACCTCGAAGAGACGGGCACGTTTCAGGGGTCAACCCGGGAAGAAGTCAACCAAAGGGAAAGGTCACGTTGCCCGTGACTTTTGGGAGTGATCTGAACTACAAGACAGAAAGGATTGTGTTCGACGTTGCCAAGATCCCCTTGCCTTACAACAGGATCCTTGGCCGCCCAGCGCTGGCCAAGTTCATGGGGGCGTCACATTACGCCTACAACACCCTGAAGATGCCGGTGCCTGTGACGATCATCACCGTCCCATCAGACAAGAAGGATGCGCTAATTTGCTGACCAACTCTACCAACAAGCAGTTGCAGCAGCCGCCACTGCTAAGGCGCTTGCTCCTGCCGCTGGAGCCCCAGGAAGGCAAAAGAAGAAGACCGGTGAGACCTCAAGCACCCACTCTGGCAAGCGCACCTCTTCGGAGTGTAGCGCTCCCGTTGAGGACGTGCCAGAGAGCTCCGCCGACAGAAACAAGAAGTCCAGGGCCACACCGCCGGGAACCAAGAAGGTTTCTGTCAAGGAGGACGGCACGAGAGGAGCTTTTACCATAAGCTCCACCCTTGACGACAAATAGGAAGGCGCGCTCGTTACCTTCCTGTGGGCGAATGTCGATGTGTTTGCATGGCAAGCATCCGACATCCCCGGCGTTCCCAGGGAGGTGATTGAGCACCACCTTGCTGTCTGTCCTCATGCGCGACCCATCAAGCGAAAGGTCATGAAGCAAGCTTTGGAACGACAAGAGTTCATCACAGAGGAGATCCGGAAACTGGAAGCAGCGGGTTTGTTAAGAGTGCTCCATCCAACGTGGTTGGCCAATCCGGCGATAGTGCGCAAGGCAAATGGGAAGTGGAGGCTGTGTATTGATTACACAGATATTAATAAGGCTTGTCCCAAAGATCCCATCATGTTGCCGAGCATCGACCAGATTGTTGACTCCACAGCTGGGTGTGATCTGTTGTCATTCCTCGATGCCTACTCTGGCTACCACCAGATCTTCATGACAAGGGAAGATGAAGAGAAAACGGCATTCATCACCCCATGTGGTATGTATTGCTTTATATGGATGCCTTTCGGGTTGAAGAGTGCTGGTTCAACGTTTGCAAGGGCGGTCTAGATTGGTTTTGAACCCCAGCTCCATAGAAATATGGAAGCTTATATGGATGATATAGTGGTCAAAACCAAGGACAGGGCAACCCTCATATCAGATTTACAAGAAACATTGGCAAACCTACGCAAGATCAATCTCAAGCTGAACCCTGAGAAGTGCGTCTTCGACGTCCCGACTGGCAAGCTTCTCGGGTTCTTTGTGTCACAGCATGGGATAGAGGCCAATCCGGACAAGATCAAAGCTATAGAGCAGATTGAAGCGCCCAAGCGAGTCAAGGATGTGCATCGGCTTGCTGGTTGCATTGCCGCCATGAGCAGGTTCATTTCCAAATCCGCCGAGCGCGCCCTTCCCTTTTTCAAGATTTTGAAAAAGGTGGGCCCGATGGAGTGGACGCCAGAAGCCGAAGCAGCATTGTAGGATTTGAAGAGGTACCTCTCCTCCGCGCCAATACTAGTTGCGCTTAGGCCGCAGGAACCGTTGCTGCAGTACATGGCGGCAACGAACCAGGTGGTCAGCGCCGCACTAGTGGCACAGAGAGAAATTGATGACGAGGTAATAGCAGCGACGGAGCCCGATGCCACCGATACCGAGACGACGCAGCCAGTTGAAGTGCCGCCGAAGAAGAAAATGATGCAGCACCCGGTCTACTTTGTTAGTTCCCTGCTGCAGGGGGCTAGATCGAGGTACTACGGTGTGCAGAAACTGCTCTTCGGCCTTCTTATGGCCTCGAGGAAGCTGCGTCACTACTTCCAGGCGCACGAAATCACTGTCGTCCCTCGCCTCCCTCTGCAACGGATATTGCACAATCCAGACGCAACGGGAAGGATCGTAGAGTGGGCACTGGAACTGTCCAGCTTTGGCCTCAAATTTGAGAGTACCTCAACAATTCAAAGCCAAGTCCTGGCGGAGTTCGTTGCAGAATGGACCGCGACGCCTGACGAAGATACCCAAGAGACTGCTCTCCCCGGCAAGGAGGCAAGTTGTGACTGGATCATGTACTTTGATGGAGCTTTCTCCTTATAGGGCGCCGGGGCTGGCATACTGCTTGTCGCGCCCACCGGAGAGCACCTCAAGTACGTGATCCAGATGCACTTCCCCAGGGAGGTGTCAACAAACAATACTGCTAAATACGAGGGGCTGCTTGCTCGTCTTAGGATCGCGGCAGACCTCGGAATCAAGAAACTCATCGTCAGGGGCGACTCGCAACTTGTCGTCAAACAAGTCAACAAAGATTACCAGAGCCCGTTGATGAAGGCCTACGTTGATGAAGTGAGAAAGCTTTAAGAGCATTTTGATGGTATACAGGTGGAGCACATCCCCCGAGCAGAGAACGACATCGCTGATTACCTGTCAAAGCGCACTGTCCTCAAGCTACCTGTGGAACCAGGTACCTTTGTGCTTCAGCTAACTCAACCATCCGTTGATCCATCAACAGAGCAAAAAAAGAGGAGGAAATCAGGGCCCGGCAAGTACTTTCCCGCCGAGCTCCCCGGAGCCACCGGCAAGGATGTTGCCGGAGATACTGAGCCTGCCACGGGACGGCTAGCTCCGGCGGAGCATCAAGCTCTTGCCGTCGAGACAGCCGCTCCTGTAGCGGAGGAAACGCCTTTAGTCCTCGCCGTCGAGCCCCAGGATCCAGCATGAGCACAGCATACCATCCGATTCCTCCAAACAGGGGAACTTCCTGAGGAGCTGGAAGAAGCGGAAAAAGTAGCCCGTCACTCTACTATGTACCAGTTCGTCGACGACGTCCTGTACAGAAAGAGGCCGAACGGCGTGAAATTGTAGTGTATCCCTCGAGAGGAAGGATTGGGGCTGTTGGGGGAGATACATGGAGGCATATGTGAATCCCACATCGGGTCAAGGGCCCTTGCTGGAAAATCGTTTCGGCAAGGCTTCTTCTAGCCCACCGCCCTCCAGGATGCGACGACACTAGTCACCAGGTGTGAAGCGTGTCAGTTCCATTCAAAGAAGCCTCATCAGCCAGCTCAAGCCCTTCAAACCATTCCTCTCTCCTGGCCTTTCTCGGTCTGGGGGCTCGACATACTGGGCCCTATCCCCCGCGCTGTCGGGGGCTTTGAGTACTTGTACGTTGCAATCGACAAGTTCACAAAGTGGCCAGAAGTGGAAGCAGTGAGGAAGGTCACAGCACAGTCAGCCGTCAAGTTCTTCAAAGGACTGGTGTGTCGTTTTGGTGTACCCAATAGGGTTATCACCGACAACGGCACGCAGTTCACAAGCCACACCTTCATGCAATATATTCGAGACCTCGGCAGCAAGGTCTGTTTCGCTTCCGTTACTCACCCACGAAGCAATGGTCAAGCTGAGAGGGCAAATGCTGAAGTACTGCAAGGCCTGAGGACAAAGACCTTTGACAGACTGCGCAAGAGTGGAAGGCACTGGATTGATGAATTGCCGGCGGTTCTTTGGTCAATCAGAACGACACCAAATCGAGCCACCGGCCAGACACCCTTTGCCCTGGTATACGATGCAGAAGCAGTTCTCCCCATGGAACTCATATACGGGCCACCTCGAGTACTCGCTTATGATGAGCTTGAGCAAGAGCAATTGCGGCAAGATGACGCAACGCTCCTTGAGGAAGATCGTCTTCGGGCGGCTGTGAGAGCAGCGCGCTACCAGCAAGCCTTGCGCCGCTACCATAGCCGCAAGGTTCATGCCCGAAGCTTTGAGGAAGGCGACCTTGTTCTTGGGCGCGTTCAATCGGCCAAGAATTCCAACAAGTTGATGCCAAAGTGGGAAGGCCCTTATCGGGTAATACGAGTCACCAGGCCCGGCACAGTCCGCCTGGAGACCGAAGATGCCGTTCCGGTGAGTAACTCCTGGAACATTGAGCATCTTCGCAAGTTTTACCCGTGAGGCGCGGCTTGACGGGCCCCCCGGCAAGCCACCTTTTGTACAAGCCTTGCCGATGACGCATGTAACCCTTTGTACAAAGCCAGGCGCAGACCCTGAGCATAAGTAAATGAAGCGCTGGCGCCCTAAGTTATAGCATGCATGCTAGGTCGGGTCTCGTCCTTGGTTAGGGTTGATAGTGCTTAGCGGCGACTAACCCCTAGCTTAGAGGTCGAGTGTGCGTCTCTCTGTCTTTCTTTTCTCTTCTTTGGTTCACATGACACACAGATATACGTGCCGAACCACTTGGGGAGAAACAAAAGAGGAACATACCAGCATCTAGCCCCCGGCAAGCCAGTATTGTCGGGGGCTGCAAGAGCAAAGATTCACCCACGGCGAACCAGGGTTGCCGGGGACTGCAGCTTCAGATAAGTTCTTCATCCCTTATCATGCATTGCATTATGGACTGAGGTATGTGAAACCTCGTTTTCCCCTAAGCTACCGTGCTCCCATAACTCTAGGCCCTAAGGCTCGTTCCTGGGGCCAAGTTTGGTCGTAGTCGCGGCAGCGAAAGGATGAAACAAGGAGCCTGAACCCGCCTCATCCCTGCCTCCGCCGAAGGCGTGAGGAAGGTCGAGCGAAGTGGGGAGACGGCAAGGCCTATTGCCGGGCAAGGAAATGTTTATCTTGAAGATATCAAGGATTTACTCCTGATCGTGGGTTCCACCCACAAACAAATGACCCGGCAAGCATCCATTTTTCATTAATAAAACATTCCACTTAGGTACAGTCCTTAGGGAATGAAAAACATGAATCATGGGATTACAAGTTTTAAATTCAACAAAGGCCCGAAGGCTTACAAACTAAAAAGAGATAAGGTGCCCGTAATCCCTTTCTTGTCCCTCTCCTCAGTAGGCGGGTCAAGGAGGCGAAAGGGACAAAAGGAGCGCCTAGGCGAGCTACGGGTGGCAGAAGACACCAAGAGAACATCTTGGTGGTCGTCCAAAGGCTGGATGGTGATGGCGGCGCCGGAAGCAGAGCTCGAAGACGAGGCGGCAGGACGTCAGCACGCGTCGAAGGCGTCGGTGCCAGAGTACTCCGACTTGACGGCCTTGCCGCCCGCCGTCTTCCTCTTCCGCAGCCTCCCAACGCCAGCCGCCCAAGGAGACGGCCCCGAGAAGTTCAGGGAGCCGGCGACATGGATGATGGGGTCACCGGTGCCGCACGGAGCGACACCCGACACCTAGTCGGACCCGTCATCGTGCCGCCTACTACCCTCGTCGTTGCTGCCGTTGTCCTCCTCGTCACTCCCGCCCGAGGAGGAGTCTTCACTATCAGAAGAGCTCTCCACGCAGCACCTTGCACGGGTCCCAAAGCACCCGAAGACCTTGACGGAGAGAAGGCCACCCTCCATCAGCTTAAAATGGAGAGTGAGCCCCTCCGTCAAGCGGTGGATATGAGCAAACGTCTTCCATCCCCGACAAAGATACATCACGTGAGGGGCGGGGAAGTCGACGCGGACCCACGTGCCACTGATCCCGCAGCCCCTCATGTGCAGCCGCAACGACTCTGGCGGATCCAGCTCCATCTCCCGCGCAAATGGAGTCGGGAGATGAAGGCGACGGCGCGGCAGCCGGCGCAGCATGACGAAGAACTCAGAAGGGTCATCCCCAACATGGCCCTCCATTGGAGGAGGAGTTGCTGGCGGAGGCGAGGCCGGCGCGCCACCCCGTCCTCCTCTTCCCCGAGCGCCCCAGCCTCGCCCACGGCCTCGCCCCCTCCCCCTTCCCCTCGTGGCTGGCTCTGCCACCACAGGCGCAGGAGAAGGAGGGACACGTTGTCGAGCGGCGACCCTCGCCGCCACTGTTGAAGGACCGGGATTCCCTCTCTCCCTGGCGGATGGAAGGGAGGAGCAAAAGCTGAAGGAAGAAGAAGATGAAAGAATGCGGGACGCCATCCCCCCTCCCGCTCTTTATAAAGGGTCGGGGTTGGGGCTCGGCCGCCCCGCTAGGCGAATCAAGATACGGAAGGCGCAGGGAGCCAGGACCGACCCGCCACCCCAACCAACGACGGCCCGGTTTCCCGCCTCCACCGTTTGCCACCCCAGGCGCATGGGAGACACGTGGCGGACGTGCAGAACTGAGGGGACGGGTGAGACGACCACTCCCCACGCCGTGACCGTGAGGAGTGCATGCCTTGAAGACCGCGCATCAGCCCCATTCAGTAAATGGGCCACGCCTCCACGCCTCCCTCCGTTTATGGGGAAGGCGCGAACCGCCCCTTTACTACGATGTGACGCATCTCTGCAGGAACCAACCCCACGCATGCTGCCCATGTCACACGCACCTCCCCATGCCACGCCACGCGCGGGACTCGTGGGAAGCGCAGCGTGCGAAGAATCTTACTGCGGTAAAAACCGCCCCGCCTGCCCGCGCACCGTTTTTGGGCCTAGCCCAACCACATCTTGTGCTTATGTGTGGCCCAGGCCCGGGGGCTCCTGTCGGTGTACAAAAAGAGGGGTACACTTTTTGTACCCCTATAACTGTGCACGGGCAGTCTGAGCCACGGGCAACACCACACCAAGCAAGGCAAGGGAGGTGAGCCAGGGTAAGACCGAAGCTCAAGATAACTAGAATGACGCCAAGGCCAAGACCACGAAGAGCAAAGGGGACGAAACGGACTCCCCCGGCAAGATCCTTGCCGGGAGACAGTTTTAGCAACCCCGGCAAGACCCTTGCCGCGGCAACTCGCCCCGCGCCTACAGAGCAAATCACCCTTGAGTCCACTGCCCCCAAAGGGCAAGGATTCGGGAGACATCCCCGTGGCGACATGCAGATCTTTGTGAAGACATTCAAGATCAGATACGCACTAAGGAGACAACAACCCTTGGCGGGATCCCAGCCGAGGAAGACCACAAGGCCCCCGGCAAGCGCCTTGCCGGGGATGACAGCAGGCGCCTCGGCAAGACCCTTGCTGGGGCCCCGGCAAGGCCCTTGCCGAGGACACCCGCAGGGCCACCATCAGGCCCACACCGACTAAACCTCCACCACCGCATGCATGCAGCTGCCAACCCAACTAGCTGGGCAGGCACCTGCGTGGCGGCATGCAGATCTTCGTGAAGACCCACCACTGTGCCACCTCAATTGCCTGCCTACCTACGTGGCATCGCAGGCATCGCTGGCCAGGGCGCGTGTCGACACAAGAAGGAGCGGCGACGGACGAGACAGGTTTCTCCCCCGTCCCTGATAAAGCAAGGACACCTAAGCAAGACGCATTAAATGCGCCTTGTCATGTAATGCGAGGGATAACCTCGCATCACCGTACCCTTTCCACCTCCTGTGTGCCACTGTGGCAACCCCTTTTTCTATAAAAGGAGGCCCGAGGCGACCAGGAGAGGGATTCGGCTTTATGGAGCTCCTCACGCCCCATAGCTAGCTCAAGAACACAGATATACAATCCAGCAAAGCAGGAGTAGGGTTTTACGCATCCTCGCGGCCTGAACCTGGATAAACGAACCGCGTGCTACCTGTGAGATCCACTCTTCTCACGACCCCGCGCCCCGCTAACCACGGTAGGGATTCTTGTGATCCCATAGGTGTCGTTCCCACCGACAACTTGTATGTACGTACTGAAGAGTTAAAGTAACAAGAAGAAACATAACATAGTTCTGCAGGGGCTCAGCACAACACACACCTCAAATTAAATTAAGCACACCTGAAATTAAACTTTGCAACTATTCCGATAGACACTGCATTAGAACCACCATGAGCAACGACCCTGCCGCCTTTCTCGGAGTCCTTGTCCACATCCTCGACTTCGTCCTTGTCCCTCTTCCTCTTGGCCGATACTTCTTTGCTTGAACCGCACACTTGGCTATTCCTCTTCATCCAACCCTTGTAGATATTGAAGCAAAGGTAGCCATCCATTATAGCGTACTGGATGTGGTCTATATCTAGTACATTCCGCTGCCATGCATGACGATGAAACGTGTATGGAGGTTTCTCCAGTTTACCGTATGAAGGATGAACCATGGCTCCTGCCAGGGTCAGCATTGAAGGCTGAAGAGAGGACACCAGCCGATTCTTTTGTAGGTCGAAGGTGTTGCCTACAACGAGGCCTACCCAACGCAGGACTTCTTTGTCGTTACCAAAGTCTACAGTAATGAATTTGACTAGGTTGCTCCCGAGGAAGTCCTTAAAATCCTGGCACTCAACGTTGGCATGGCATATGTGGTAGACCAAGCATAAGTCATGCACGCAAACCTGGATCACGGCGGGCTTCTTCCTCTCTTCGTCCTTTAGATCCTTCTCTCGTCCTAGGACTGTGGTGTACTCAACATCTAGCCCAGCGACCCACTCATCATCTGAGTTTTTGAACATGCGTCTGAAGCGAGAAAGGCATCCTTTCACCGTCGTGGAAGAACGGGTGTAGATGACGTGGAACTCATCACCGGTGATGGTTCTAACCTTGCACTCACCGCCGATCCTGGAGATTTGGGACGCCATGGATTTGGGAGGAGGGTTAGGATGAGTGGAACTGCCGTAGTGTGAATGGACGGGACGACTAGGAGCGAACCGCCGTAGTATTTAAGGACGTGCGGGGACGAGTAGGAGCAAACTGCCAGCGTGCAAACGGCAGGGTAGTGGCTCTCCATTCTCCCATGATACGGGCTTCGGAGAGCCCTTGGATCTGAGATCGAACGGTTGCATGGCGTGATTCTAGACCTATGGGTGAATATCCTATCCTGGAGGGTTATTCTACAAATTTCCAGCAACTTAGCATGTGACCGTTTGATCTCAGATCCAAGGGCTGCCAGCAGCCTGTATCGTGGTCGCGCCTACCATGACCGTCGCGTCGCTCGTCCGGTCGCGCCCTTGGAGATTTAACACGGTGCGTTAGGCTATCTGATGTTTGGCATGTTATACATAGTCATCACTTAGTCACTCATACTACAACAAGGTTGGCTATAAGTGTATTTTTTACTCTTCTCTATCTCTTTCTTCGTGCTCCCACCGTCCCATAATATAAGAACGTTTTTGACACTAGTGTAGTGCCAAAAATGTTCTTATATTATGGGACACATGGAGTACTAGTATTTATTGCATTTGCCAAGGAGTGACCTCTTCCAATGAAATGTGTTGCTAAGTTTGCTTCATTTAATTAGCTATAGACTCAAAATTGTCTTTTCACCTAGGTACACGCACTCAGCACCGTTTCTTCCTTGGGTCACCAAACTAGTCTCTCTCTTCTTGAATAACTTGCCACATCAGACTTTATGCCTATGTGGCAAGCTTAAGCACTTGTAGGAGCAAGTAAAGTAAGTACAATAGTGTGCTTTACGTGGCATTTTTGCATATGTGGAGGAAATAGAGGCAAGGAAAAAGTGGAGAAGTGGGCTCTCATGCAAGAGCCAGCCTCTACAACATGCTGGAGCATTGGGAGAGGCACCTGTATGGAGGTGGTCAGGAATCTGGGAGACTCATGCCGGTCGTAGCGCCGCAGTTAAAATGAAAATGGCAAGTCAAATCATGGGGCCCCACCTGTCTAGCAGTAACTCGCTGTCAAATCACACAACCCTACGTTTGCAACAGCCTACTCCCTCGTCTTCTTGAGTCTCTGTCGAAGCGACTAAAGCGCTATGTTACAGTAACATATTATGTTACCACAAGCACCTCTTTCCTCACTAAATAGTTGCCACATAAGCAAAATTGTCTTGGGATGTGTTAAGTTACTACCTAAGTTACTCCCACTATGGCTAGCCTAAGAAACAACGTGAGAGTTAATGCACCACGCCTATGTGTTTACTATTTGGTTTTCATAAGATGACTTAATACTCACCTAGACGGAGGGAGTATTTGATTTGAAAGCGGGCAGCGCAGTTCCCGATACGGCTTTAATACAGACGAGGGACGGAGTAGCGGTTCCCGATATGTTGAACGGCCAATGCATCCTCCTCAATTAATGCATGAGGGAAGTAATGGGAGGAGGTCCGGGAAAAGAGGCTGCACTATGTGAATGCAACGCAGTTTGCCCTCATTGCCCTCATATAAAGGCGCCCCTCCATTCCAATGCATCTACCACATCGTATGCACCTAAGCATTTGCCTAAGCACCTACACCAAGCGCAAAAGAGCTCACTCCAGACCCATGCCGGCGATGCGCGTAAGCGGCCAGCGGCTGCGCCAGATGGTCCATGACGCCGGCCTGCGGCATGGCGCCGAGGATCATCTCCAGACGGTGTTGGAGACCGGCTGGTGGATGGCCGCCGTCGACGCCAACTACGACTCTCAGTTGGACCAGATGATCGTTGACACCAGCAACAAGTTCACCGTCATCAAGAAGCTCGCGGACGACATCGTCGTACTCCTCCAGCCTGCGCGCCCAGGCTCCTCATTGCCTAGCACCCTAATCGGGCTCCATGGCCGGAACCTCTTTCAAGCACTGGTGGCCCTGCGACTGCCCGCCGACGCCACGAAGAATGTCCACCTGGAGGTCGCGCTCGCCGCGAGGCGCCTCGCCCTGCGAGAATTCGTCGACCTACACATCCACGTGTACGAGCAAATCATGTACATAGGTATCTACAATGCCAGTGAGGACGCTACGAGGTTGGCCTTCCTCAACTGGCTGGAAGCCTTGGATGCCTTTGCTGAGAAGCACCTCAACCTCGCCACAAAAGCCACCGCTCCTTAGCCACCGGTCGGTGGCCCGGCGCACTAAGTTGAGGTGGAGGAGGTCGTACGTTCGTGGATCCATCTTTCTTCCTGCCTTCTGTAACCACCACTGTGATCGCATCATCGTGGCCTTAATTCTTATTGTGTTGTTGCATTCTCGTTCCAGTCAATACCGACATGTGCGATCCCTTTGCTTAATTATATGCATCACTGTAACTAGTACTCGACCCGTCAATTTATAAGTTGTGCTTACCTTTTCCATCAACTTCGTGCAACGCGCGGGCATCTTGCTAGAAACACTAGAATATGTCTATATAATCCATATGTGATAGTCCATTTGAAATCTCAAAAAGACAAATATTTAGGTACGGAGGGAGTAATATATTAGGAGTATATCTTGCAGACAAAGGCAGAGGAGTGGTGGGGCCGAGAGGGATGAGGGGCACGTCGGGGGGATGAGGATCCCCTGACGCGAACAATCCTACCATTCTGTCACTGACATGTGGGACCCATAAGCGTGGGTCCCACCTGTCGGCGAAGGAAAGGCAGGGCAAGGCAGTGATAGCCACGTCAGAGGATACATGTCCACATCGGGGGACGTCGTGTCGTGGGTTGGAGCGGCGTCATGGGAATCGCGTGCGGGTGTGGCAGTGGTAGAAACAAGAAACGTGATGGTCGACGTGGTTCAACCTCCATGGGCAAGCTGTCATGTCTACTGAGACATGTATATCAAAACTAAAGTGTTTATATTTCAAGCACATGAACAAGTATTATTCTACTACTTTGGATCCATTGCAACGCACGGGCCAACACATTGGTAGTAGTAGTGTCCATCTCTATCTCTAGAGGCCTTCCCTCGTTCATCCTTTTCTCTCACAAGATAAACTACTCATACAAATGCATCTTGATGTTCTGTGGAATGCACGAGGATGTTTCCTTGGGGGTCTCTCCAGCGCGGCATGGCCGTAGTTGCAAGTTGACGCCCCTTGAGATGCCGACATTGAGGGGCACTCGGATTTCCTCCGGTGAGCAGGTAAGATGAGTTTGATCACATAGTAAATGCATTCTAAAGACTACTTCCGTGTCCATTTCCTAATTCTCCCCCTGCCCACTGTTTCACAGGTTAGGATCGGTGCGAGTGGAGATTGGCTTGCATATGTACGGGAGGGTACCAACATCAATTTGCACAACATTTACAACGGTGACACCGTTCCCGTAGAACCTTTGTCCAACATTGGGATCAGCCATGCAACGGGCCACCGCATGAATTGGTACGATGGAACCACGGTGAGATTGAATAAGAAAGCACGAACCTTGCACATGGCAGTTAAAGGCGTACCATGCTGTCTGCGGCCGATTTGTTGTCGTACGAGTAGGAAGACGCTGTGCTCCTTTCTAACTGCATCTTTGCGGTGACAAACCAGGGGACTTATTTTGTATGGGACACATCCTACGATATACTCCCTCTCTCCCAGTTTATTTGTTTTGAATCTTTTTGTTTTGTAAGTTTCAAATTCAAATTTAGAGCTCTCCATCACATGTTGAGATTACAATGTCCATTAAATTGTTGCGTGCATGTATAGTAAAGAAACAAATCTCGAGTTTGGCACGAGTTCGTGCTGCGGGAGCACCACAAGCCCTGGCGCAGGACTTACATTTCCCTCTCAGGGCCGTTGGGACTGAGCTTCAGTGCCTTACTACACCTACCTTTGAGTCAATAACATGTGGACCCGATAGGTGACTAGTCCACATGTAATGCTCCCGTAGGCAGAGGGGTAGTGGGGCCAAGAGGGGTGAGCCGCGGGTCGGGGGACGTGTGGTTTCATGGGTTCGAGCGGCGTCGTGGGCATCGCGGTTGGCTGTGGTAGAAACTTGATTGTCGTCGCATTTTAGGTGGCCCACATGTCATGCACACAAAGGCAGAGGGGCGGTGCGGCCGAGAGGGGTGAGGCGCACGTCGGGGGGCGTGGTGCCGTGGGTTGGAGAGGCGTCGTGGGAATCGCGAGATGAAACGTGATGGTCGCCGTAGTTGAACATCCATGGACAAGTTGTCATGTCTACGGACACATGCACTGCATACTGATCACTGTAAGGAGTAGCTGAGAAAGCTATATATGCGGATAAATAGTTCCTTATAGTCAAGAGGACCCACGCTACTACTCTGTTCCAAAGACATGCACACCATCGAAATAGTCCATCTATATCAATATACACCGAGAGGGAATAATTTTTTTTACAAGAGAGGAAATAGTTCATCCATCCATAATGCCCTCCTACTGGTGCAGCCTTTTCTTCTTCTTCTTCTTCTTCTTCTTCTTCTTCTTCTTCTTCTTCTTCTTCTTATTCTTCTTCTTGTTCTCGTTCTCTGTGGGAGACGGCTTCGCAACAAGCTCTTTGGACCTTGCAGCTATCTCGAAACTCACACGGGCATCGAGGGCAGCATATTTTATCCACTCGTACGTCAAGGGATAATTCTCCCATCCAGACGACCTTAATGCCACCGTCTCGTCACCCTTCTAAAGATTTGTACCGAGCACAAAATTTGCTACGTCGAATAGGGATGGTGTCTGTTTATCACAAACTTCTACAGGAATTTTGATTCTGGTTTGTAGGTCAGCGATGCTTTTCAAATCAAGGTTGTACGGCTCCAGCTTCTGTTTGTCCCCTCGATGGCTGCCCCACAGAAGTATACGTCCTCCCGAGACAAGAAATCGTGAAGCTCACCTGGTATGGAGGGCGAGTGTATGATGTGGTACACCAAAACATCATCTTCGAGGCACAAGTGAAGGACGGCGACGCGCTGTATCTTCCCAGGGGCACGCTCCGTGTACTCTGCATCGAGACCGATGACCCTTGTCTCTACCTTTTCGAGGGAGTTGGATACATTGTTGATCCACTGCCGAATAACCCTTGGGTGGACGGTGACGGTGGCAACTATGCGCATCGAGCCATTGACGAGGACATGTTGGATGCTAAAAACCTGCATCTCAATCTCTTTCGCCATTTGGAACCGCTGGAACGGAGGGCTATGGTTTGGAGAATTAGGATTAGATGGCTAGTCTAACTGAAGTAGTAGATGATTATTTAAAGAGGTTAAAACAATGTGAACGCAGTGGGGTTTGGATGCAAATGAAGACGAAGGGGAGGTGAAGAAGCCGAGGAGAATCGGTTCCCGATGGAGAAGGATTAAATGGGAGAAGTGGCGTGCAGGAAGTTGATTAGATGGCTAGGTAGACTAAAGGAAAAGGCTATGCGGGTAGACTGATGAGTCGTACCTGTTCGTGTACGTGCCTATCCTTCCTGATAGGTGGGACCTATGCAAACAGATAATAAAATGTGTCGTAGTTTTTTTTTTGAGCGCGTGAGTGGGAGACACAACATTCTCTGGTTAAGGAATACTCCCTCCGTTTAGGTGAGTATAAGTCACCTCATGAAAATCAGGTTTTCCCAAAACCTTTAGACCTCCTTTGGTTTGGATGAATTTTGTAGGATTTTCATAGGATAGGATTTTTATAGGAAAAATTCCTTCAGAGCTCTTTGGTTTGTAGGAATGAAATCCTATTCCTATGGAGGAATTCTTCCTATCCTCCACATTTCATAGGAAAATAAACACTAGGCTAGACTCAATGGGAAAAATCCTATGGTGTGAATCAAAGGGCATCTCCTTTTCTATTCCTATGCATAGGATTTGAGATGCATGTCATCTCATTTCCTATGACTTTTCTATTCCTATGATTTTTCAATCCTATGAACCAAAGGAGGCCAGGCGTGGAGCATTAACTTCCTGCTCGATCCCCTCCCAGCCTCGTTAGCCAGCGTTCTCTTCCTCTGCTGCCGCGTTCTACCTTTCCATTTTTCCTCTTCTCAAGTGTGGAACGATCTGCATGCCGTCCTTGATGCACCAGAACAACCACTGCATGCATCGCGGCAGAGCGTTGATTGGGCATGCACGAAAATTTGGTTCTGCTTGCAATATGGATGATACCTGAATGATGAAGTGAACAGGCATGCTAGCACGGGAGACCTATTTACGCTATACAATACTGGAGTACTCATGTACCTACTAGTAGTAGTAGTAGTAGTAGTACAACTGTGGTACACTTGATGGTCAAAATACTATTCATCCGGTCCTCACAGTGAAGTGACAACACCCTGCGCCTGACACTAGTCCAGGCGGCGTGTTCGGGTTACCAAAGTCAGCCTCACCCTGTGCACAATGCAGTCTGTCACCGCCGCTATACAGCACATTGGCGCCTCGCCTCGTCTCTCTCTCCGCTCCCATAGCACCAATCCATCTCCATCTCCTTCTCCGTCTCCATCTCACTGTGCCCCCGTGTACCGTCGCCTCACTCGCCTCCCCAGTACCACTATTCCCTCGCTAGCCGCTCCAGCACCGACATCCTTCTCCCCCGTACATCAAGCCCCCTTCCAAACTCCACCATGGCCGAACGCGAACCGCGCAGCATCCATATGAGCCGCGATTGGAGCAATCTCCCCAGTGACATCCTTGACCTCTGTTGTTCGTGTATGGATATGTTGAGCGCCCTGCGGCTGGCTGCATGCTCGAGGGACATGCACACGGCCATCGTCGAAGCAAGGCCAAAGCTTTTCAAGACACCATGCTTACTGCTATCTGGTCTTGCGAGATTCGCTCACCATGATACAGAGGCGTGCATGATGCCCCTCGACTTCAATCCGATCTCCATTAGCCGAAACTTCTTTGCAGGTATGTAGTGGGTCGCCGTACATCATTTCCCGCGACATCGATCCGATCACCATCACCCGAAACTTCTTGGCAGGTATGTACTGGGTCAGCATGAACTCCCACTGAATGGCTGCCTTCAGAGAAGGCGGTAAAAAGTTGGGGCTCGTGAACTTCCAGACCTTCCATGAGATTATCCTTCCTCCATTGGATTATATAGAGTATTACCATCGCAGTCCAAGTCATCTAGATTACTACGTCAGTTGGACGGACCTTGTTTTGCAGAAGATTGTAATCTGCCAAGTGCCCACACGACATGCGAATTACGCAGACTTCAAGCTAATTGCCTTGTTCGGCCATGGACTCGCCTATCTTTACGCTAGTGCCTTCTTTAGCTGGAGACAACTCGGCTCGCAGTGGATCATCGTCAAAGCTGATACACACTTCTGTGATGCTATTGAACACAATGGCATCATCTACGCGATCGACAAAGCAGATGGCACCACGTATTGCTGGGATGGCGCGTGTAAGTTGTTTCCTCTCATGTTAGTTTCCTCATTTTCATGATGTAGAAACATGCACCACACTGTTGGTTTCATCTAACCACACATTAGGGAAGTAATTGTGCATATGGAGAACTCTATATTTGGAAGTAGTGAAATCCTGCAATGCTTACCATGTGTACATACCTATATTCGCCCTTCAGCAATCAATGGCTAGAATAATATCCTCACAAAAATTTTGCCCACAGAACACGAGTATATAACAATGCATGGTATGTTAGTTACCTTGAAGAATTTTTTTGTGAGGACAGAACATGATTACATAACATGCATGACATGGTAGTTTCCTGTGAAGAATCGATTGCGAGATAACATGAGTATAACCATGCATGGCACTTCTATATTTTCGAACCCAGTATACATTTCCCTGTATTTTCCTCCCAGTTCCAACAGGGAAATATCAATGTTGTTTCTTGCATTATCCTACTCATACTCTGAACAATGCTGATCTTACATTAACAATGCCTGTCCTTTTTGATATGATGCAGTGTCCCTATAGTTACTGCCCTTTGTAATCACACCACCTTTGCCAAAAACAAGGAAGCACAACTGGTTCCTCGCTCGATCAGACGACGGCAAAAGACTGATGATCATTCGGACACATGAGCCGGAAAAGTTATATTGCAAAAACCCCACTGTATACAAGCACCGTGTAATACGTGAGTATCCGGACAATGGTTGTTACATCTATGAGCAGGATACCAGCTTGTTGGGGCCTTTAGGATTTTTTTTAGTTGGAGGCGGGTAAACAGCCTTGGTTCACACTCTCTGTTTCTTGGACTCAATTATCCGATTAACCAGGAGATCACCGTTGGCAAGGACCTTGATGGCAGAGAGGCTCTGTTTGCTATGGAAAATTGTGTCTACATGGCGAGCCCTAGGAGTTCGGGAGCAAATTCCCCTGATTGTCAACGATACAGCCTGCAGCCAAAAGAAGGTGAGAATGACAACGGCATCCGGATTAACTTTGATCCTGGGATGTCTCAATTACGACACGTAGTGATGTGGTTCGAGCCTTCAGGTTGATAGGTAATTGGGATGTTGCATCGAAAGGGTGGAGTACTGGTGCCTCCGGATCACTGGTCGCTGAAGAGGGGCTGCAAATTATGATGGTGTTGGATCATCTCTTCGAATGACTTTGTTGTCTTTGCTGCTGGTTCTGGATGGGTAGTTCTTTCTTTTGTTATGCATATTCCTTGTCATTTGGTCATCCTCGTCTATGTCACTCTTACTATGTAATAGTTGCTTCTGTTTAGAATGTCATTCTCATATGGATCACGAGAGTCTGAGTGCTGCAGATGGGTGCGTTTTCGTGGTGTAGCAAGACTTCTTATGAACTATCATGTCTTGTTGTTTATGTCAGTAGTAGTCACTAGTCAGTGTTTGAATGTTGTATATATCGTTGTTTCAAACTGTTTATTGTCTCGAACAACTGGTGGGCTAAATTAGGGCATCACCATTCTCCAGTGTTCAGAGTATATCTCCTTCTTTTCAAGTTATATAATTTGAGCTCAGTGTCTTTTCGATGATGTACACTTGTTTGGGCCAGTGAGGTGTCGTTGAATATGGGCCGAGTAGTAACACAATGCCAAACATGTCAATTATGACTCTCAGGCCGGGCTCTCAAAAAATCCTGAAAAAAAAGGTCGGGATCTCCAAAAAAGAAAGAAAAAGGACTCTTAGGCCGACATGTGGGCGCCACCGGTGTTTTTGTGTGCTTGCGCGCTGAGAGAATATTGGTGTGTGCTCGAAATCCATGCTACCTTTTCATCCCCAGTCTCCCGCCCCTCCCCCACCTCTGGAATCTCGATTCCTACTCCAGTTCCCCCAAATCCCCCTCCTATACTCCCTATACTCAAGCGCACTATCATGTCGCCGGTCAACGCGGATCTCCGAGCCGGAGATCCTGAGGTCTGTCCTGCCTTCGCTCGCTGCATGCTGTCGCTCAACAGTGGCATGGTGGTGCTTGACGACCAGTTTGCCGGCAAAGTGCTGATGGTAACCATCAATGGTGACCGGCCTCCCGTCTCGCCGGATGACCTGGTCAAAGCTCTTGGCATTGCGTACGGCATCCAAATATGTGACTTGCTCGTCAAAGTCTGTCTGCCACCGGTTGATTTCTTCGTCAGGTTCCGGACACCTTTCGACTGCAGTCGTGTGTTCAAATCTTCCCGGCGTTTGTTCTGCGATGGCGCGCTGGTGAGCTTTGATCGGTGACACCCAGGATGGGGCTCGGTGCCCTCTGAGCTTGAGTTTTTAATAAAGCTTACCTTCCACGGCATGCCTCGACATGCTTGGAACAGTGAGTGCATGAACGAGCTTATCAACGACCTTGGAGGTGAGCTCGTAAGTATATTTGTTCCTCCAGGCAGCTGGGCTCTGACGGTTATGGCATGGATGAAGAAGCCGTCCACCATACCAAAGGTGATTGGTGTTGAGATACCGGTGCAGGAACCGGGGTTATACTATTCGTCGCCACCAAGGCCGCCGCGGACCACGTTAGGGATGTACCTGTATCGAGTGTTCGTGCATGTCGAAGAAGTCCTGCCACCGCCGCTGGTGCCAGGGTCCGTCGACGACGTCCATTACAGGAGTCAACTTCAGACTTTCCCAGTGTTGCTCGGAACGATGGATGGCACAGGGCCTACTCCATCGCGCGGCGGAGGCCACTGCTTCTTTGGGAGAAGAGGCAGGGTTGGCTGCCTGGATGTGCTCTAATTTGAGGTAACAACTGAATCTTGTCAGATACTAGTTAAATCCGAGCTATGGGTGTGAAGCACTGATATGCCAGTACATTTGATTGTGACCTGTTCTAGGTTTGTACCTGAACTTTTTTTAGAAAGGGTTGTACGTCAACTTAAAGTGCTAGCACAACTTATTGTGTTGTCTGTCTGTTTTCTTTGCACAACATTCAAGATATTTCTCCGTCATTGATGAAGACGATGAACCGTTATGTACGACTTCATTGGTTTCAACATAGCCCTTCCCGTAGCGATCCACTGCTTCCATCCAGATTGTGTCGCCTGCGTGAAATTTATGTATGCAAGTTCAGTGTGCTATGATGTTCTATATGATTGTGTCAACTATATAAGTTTTTACTGAGCATCAGCAATGCATATGGCTGAAAGATGTATTTACGAGCATCGGCCGATGGGTCTCTCTCTCTCTCTCTCTCTCTCTCACACACACACACACACGCACACGCATAAGAGGGACCCGTTGGATTATTTATTTGCTCGTGACAAGTTTTAATTAGGTTCCACTGTAATCTAACTTTTTCTTAAGTTATTAATTGAGCTCAGTGACTTCAAAAAGTTGTACAGAAGCGTTGTTTGGGCCTTTCCGGCGTCGCTGAATGTGGGCTGAGTAACCATGTTAGGTTGTACTGTACTACACAGGCCTTTTCGCTATTTTTTTAAATAATACATTTTTTATTAATTTTCATAAATATTACGTTGGGTAAATTTTTTTCAAAAATAATACACCGTCGGCCCGCTGCAGGCCGACTGGGCCTAGTCGGCCCACAGCCGGCCGATTGTATTCCAGTCGGCCTACAGCTGGCCGACTGGCCCCTGTCGGCCCACTATGGGCTGATTGGGTCCTGTCGGCCCACTGTGGGCCGACTAGAGCTAATTGGCTCGCTATGTGCTAATTATTTTTGCAAAAGTATTAATCATGTATTTAAAAAATATGTGTATTGTGACCTCCTCCGCTCGCTGTGTGCCAACTGTTGACTAAAAATATGTTTTAAAAAGTGTTAATCATGTATTTAAAAATTGTTAAATGTGTGTATAAAAATGTTCCTTATCTATACAATTTTTTTAAAATGTGTGTATAAAAAATAGCTTTTTTCAACTCAGCAATGCAACTGGGCCGACAGTTGTACACAATATCCGGGTCAACTTGTTATTCTCTGCCCCGCTGGGCTGCAAACTTTCCTAGGAGGTATGCATTAGGCTTAACAAGAAAATGGAATTTAAGAAATAATAAATGGGATGTAATTATAATAACTGGACAATTACTATGCACCAAACACGTAATTAGTTCGAAAAATATATTATTTTTGGAATTTGAAAATTTTAATTTCATTACTTGTTGCGCGCACAATATTTCATTGGATTTTAACGTAATACAACTTTATTTTGAAATTATATTTAACCTGACTAGAAATTTCGGATAAAAATATTTCGGATCCCATCAAAATGTGGGAATTTTTTTTAATTCTGTTTTGAGCGGTTGTTTGAAATTATTAATCGTTGTCCTAGCTAGAAGTTCGGTTGTACTTTTAACAAACTGTAAATGGGCTGTAGTAAATTCCATTAGAATTAAAATGGGCTATATGTTCTCTGCCAAATCCGAGGTGTGGGCCTACTAACTTGATGCGTACCAAGGGCTTTGTCAACTTAGTCAATATAAACGATTCTAGCTGCAGTGATCGTACGATGTCCATCCAACGGCCGTAGTGCTTCTTCAACCTCTGGTCTTCTTGCTCTAGGTGCCCAAAGCAGCGCCGGTCGTGTCGCGTGCTCCTGTCTCCCGTGGCCGGCTGTGATGCCGCGGAGGCCTCACCGCCCCATACTACTCCCACCGCTGGCCAGGCCATCCCTCTACTCACCCACACCCCATGTTATTCTGCGGCGACGGCAGCCTCACACCGCAGTTGAACCAGTGAACTCTCGTACTCCTCTCTGCGCGGGCTTCCACTGTTGCGTCTTCCCCAGCTCCGCGTCATCCCCTTCCTAGGCCTCGCCGTCATCCACTGCCCTGGTGCTCACGGTGCGGCGTGGTCAACGTGGTCAAGGGACGAGTTCCATCAGACATGGACTGTACGTGGACAGGCTGACAGCTGGGTCCACGGCCGCAGCAAGGAAGTGCCTCCTTATTACACGGAAAATAATGTTTCCTCCACCTGACAGCAGGGACCCACCGGACGGGCCACCGTATTTCGCAAAAAAAACGTTTCCCCCCTGACTGCTGGGACACACCAGCTACACCTTCGCATGCAAGGAAGTGCGTCCGGGCAAAAAAACGATTCGCCCCCCTGACTGCTAGGACCCATCAGCTACATCTTCGCACGCAAGGAAGTGCGTCCGGGCAAAAAAAAACTAAAATGATTAGCCCCCCTGACTGCTGGGACCCACCAGCTACATCTTCGCACGCAAGGAAGTGCGTCCGGGTAAAAAAAATGATTCGCCCCCTGACTGCTGGGACCCACCAGCTACATCTTCGCAGGCAAAGAAGTGCCTGACAGTCGGGACCCACCTGCTCGAAGCGTATGTAGCGTTGTCATTCTGGTCGCGAACGTGTACGTACATATATACTGGTGGATGTAGAGGCGCGCATGTGTCGTAGTAGAGGCGCGCACGTAGCATGTACACGTACGTACAGCGGCCAGGGTGCAAGAAAGAAAATACGACCACGTATGTGTACATATGGACGGGGTCTCGAATGCCTACTCGTGCGTACGTACGGCGAGGGCTCGTGTACATGGCTGGGTCGGAACGGAGAAACAGCGTCGTCGTCGTGTTCATGGGTCGGAACAGAATGCATGGTCGTGTTCATCGGGAGGGCTTGGATGGAAGAGGCGGTGGAAACGAGGCCTGGAGTACCGCACAACAGAGGAAACGGACCTCCTACGGTCGAAACGGGGGTCCTGTTGATCGGGAGGGGTGTGGCGTACCGCAAAACGGAGGAAACGGACCTCCTACGGTCGAAACAGGGGTCCTGTTGATCGGGGGGTGTGGCGTGCCGCAAAACGAAGGAAACGGACCTCCTACGGTCGAAACCGGGGTCCTGTTGATCGGGAGGGGTGTGGTGTACCGCAAAGCGGAGGAAACGGACTTGTGTTGGAGCGCTACGGTCGAAACGGGGGTCCTGTTCATCGGGAGGGATGTGGCATACCGCAAAACGGGACTCCACGGGATACTGTTCATCTCCACCGTCGACCCCCTCCAGCCTCCACGAGCTACTGTTCATCCACCGTCGACCTCCTCCAGCCTCCACGGGCTCCTGTTCATCCAGCGTCCACCACGCGCTACTCCACCAGCTATTGTTCAACCACCCCTCCACCGTCTACTGTTCATCCAGCCCTCCACACCACGGGGTCCTGTTCAACCACCCCTCCACGGGCACCCCTCCACCGTCTACTGTTCATCCTACCCTCCACACCACGGGGTCGTGTTCATCCACCCCTCCACGTGCACCCCTCCACCGTCTACTGTTCATCCAGCCCTCCACCACACCACGGGGTCCTGTTCATCTAGAGGCAACGCCACCACTCACTGTTCATCCAACCCCCCCCCCCCCCCCCCGCAACACTCACTATTCATCCCATCGATCGGCTTCAGTTAGCAGCAGTAGCCAAGGAATTGCTCGATCGGGTTCAGTTAACAGCCATCGATCGATCGCTCGGGTTCAGTAACGTGTAGCCTGCAGTGCAATCGCTCGGGTTCAGTTAGAGCCCAACACCTCACTCGGGTTCAGTTAGAGCCAATGCCTCACAAACACGCGTGTACGTGTACGAGAGAAACACGCATCGCTCAGCCCCCGACCTCCCACCGTAACCGGGAACTCCCCAAAACTTTCCTCCCCCTCGCTTCTACCACGGTTTTTTCCGTCATGGACGGCCCAAAGAATGTCATGCAGCTGCGTCTCCGGCCCGTCCAGGACGAAAAGCCCATTTTCTGTCATGATTTTTTGTCATAGAAGTAGGAGCCCACCACATCTATGATGATACCGGGTTTTGTCACAATTATCGTCATAGAAGTGTCATATGTATGACAAAAAAATCGTTCGGCCCAAAATGTCACGGATGTGTCTTTTTTTGTACTGTTATCAGTAACAAAGATAGGTGAAGTAGCATAAGCAGGATCATATTTCATTCTAGCATTCAAAGTTTTTTGATTCAGCTTAGCTAATAATTTCTTAAGATCACTCCTATCATTGCAAGCAAGAAAATCTCTAGCAGTTTCTTCATCCATAACATAGCCCTCAGGCACAACAGGTAATTTATATCTAGGGGGAGAGTCTTCATCATCACTTTCATCAATATTATCAGTTTCAATAATTTCATTCTCTCTAGCCCTAGCAAGTTATTCATCAAGAAATTCACCAAGTGGCACAATAGTATCAAGCATAGAAGTAGTTTCATCATAAGTATCATGAATAGTAGAAGTGGCATCATCAATAACATGCGACATATCAGAATTAATAGCGGGTGTAGGTGTCGCAAGCTTACTCAAAACAGAAGGTGAATCAAGTGCAGAGCTAGATGGGAGTTCCTTACCTCCCCTCGTAGTTGAGGGATAAATCTTGGTTCTTGGATCTTTCAAGTTCTTCATAATGATAATCAGATATAAATCCCAAGTAACTCAAAGAATAAAGATATGCTCCCCAGCAACGGCGCCAGAAAATAGTCTTGATAACCCACAAGTATAGGGGATCGCAACAGTTTTTGTGGGTAGAGTATTCAACCCAAATTTATTGATTCAACACAAGGGGGGCCGAAGAATATTCTCAAGTATTAGCAGCTGAGTTGTCAATTCAACCACACCTAGAAACTTAATATCTGCAGCAAAGTATTTAGTGGCAAAGTAATATGATAGTAGTGGTAATGATAGAAAAAGGTAGCAGTAGCAAAAGTAATATTTTTGGTGTTTTATAATGATGATAACAATAGCGACGGAAAAGTAAATAAGCGAAGAAAAATATATGGAAAGCTCGTAGGCAATGGATCGGTGATGGAGAATTATGCCGGATGCGGTTCATCATGTAACAGTCATAACATAGGGTGACACAGAACTAGCTCGAGTTCATCAATGTAATGTAGGCATGTATTCCGAATATAGTCATACGTGCTTATGGAAAAGAACATGCATGACATCTTTTGTCCTACCCTTCCGTGGCAGCAGGGTCCTATTGGAAACTAAGGGATATTGAGGCCTCCTTTTAATAGAGTACCGGAACAAAGCATTAACACATAGTGAATACATGAACTCCTCAAACTACGGTCATCACCGGTAAGTATCCCGATTATTGTCACTTCGGGGTTAACGGCTCATAACACATAATAGGTGACTATAGACTTGCAAGATAGGATCAAGAACTCTCATGTATTGGTGAAAACATAATAGGTTCAGATCTGAAATCATGGCACTCGGGCCATAGTGACAAGTATTAAGCATAGCAAAGTCATAGCAACATCAATCTTAGAACATAGTGGATACTAGGTATTAAACCCTAACAACACTAACTCGATTACATGATAAATCTCATCCAACCCATCACCGTCCAGCAAGCCTACGATAGAATTACTCATGCACGGCGGTGAGCATCATGAAATTGGTGATGGAGGATGGTTGATGATGACGATGATGACGGATTCCCCTCTCCGGAGACCCGAACGGACTCCAGATCAGTCCTCCCGAGAGAGTTTAGGGCTTGGCGGCGGCTCCGTATCGTAAAACATGATGAATCCTTCTCTCTGGTTTTTTCTCCCCGAAAGTGAATATATGGAGTCAAGGTTGAGGTTGGTGGAGCATTAGGGGGCCCACGAGGCAGGGGGCGCCCCCACCCTCGTGGACATGTGGAGGCCCCCCTGATGTGGACTCTTATTCCAGTATTTATTATATATTCCAAAATAATTCTCCATTGATTTTCAGGTCATTCCAAGAACTTTTATTTCTGCACAAAAATAACGCCATGGCAATTCTGCTGAAAACAGCGTCATTCTGGGTTAGTTCCATTCAAATCATGCAAGTTAGAGTCCAAAACAAGGGCAAAAGTGTTTGGAAAATTAGATACGCTGGAGACGTATCACTGGATGTCAAGGACATCGGGGAGGCCATCTTCAAGCTTCATGAGAAAATCAAGAACCTCCAAGCCCAGATCTATGACCTGTAAAATCAAAACTGTGAGTATGAATATAGATTCAAGAGGATGAGTTTGGCTGCAGATTTAAGGATCCCGGAGACTCGATCGTCCTTCTATGATGGCGAGGCTATGCCTTGGAAGAGGGACGACAAGCCTACATCATCAACAACTCCTTCATCACCACCTCCGAGGAAGGAAACATAAACGCATGGGTATGGGCACTCCCCTTGGCAACTGCCAAGCTTGGGGGAGTGCCCCGGTATCATATCACCATCACTTTTACCTTTACCGTTTTTCTTAGTTCGATCCTTTTGATAATATCTTGATCTAGCAGAATAAATTTCTAGTATGATCTAGTTGTGAGTTTTGCTTTATGATCTTCCTATGTAATCGAGTCCGTGAGCTATATATAATAAAGATTAGTGTTGAGTCAAGGGCTTGATTATTTTGCTATGATCTTGAGGGGATAAAATAAAAAAGAGAAGAAATAAAAAGAAATAAAGAGATCATATGGATCTTATGGAGAGTAATGAGCTCACATATAAAGAGTGCGATGAATAAAAGTTGTTGAGAGTTGACAAACATAGTTTTGGTCATCGTTGCAATTAATAGGAAGTAATAAAGAAAGAGAGATTCACATATAAATATACTATCTTGGACATCTTTTATGATTGTGAGCACTCTTTAAAATATGACATGCTAAAGAGTTGATGTTGGACAAGGAAGACAACGTAATGGGTTATGTTTTCTTACATCTGATATAAATTATATTGTCATGGATCATCCAACATGTTGAGCTTGCCTTTCCCTCTCATGCTAGCCAGTTTCTTTGCACCAAGTAGAGACACTACTTGTGCTTCCAAACATCCCTAAACCCAATTTTGCCATGAGAGTCCACCATATCTACCTATGGATTGAGTAAGATCCTTCAAGTAAGTTGTCATCAGTGAAAGCAATACGAATTGCTCTCTAAATATGTATGACTTATTAGTGCGGAGAAAATAAGCTTTATACGATCCTGTGATATGGAAGACATAAAAGCGACAGACTGCATAATAAAGGTCCATGTCGGTGTCAAAACCGGCGGATCTCGGGTAGGGGATCCCGAACTGTGCGTCTAGGCCGGATGGTAACAGGAGGCAAGGGACACGAAGTTTTACCCAGGTTCGGGCCCTCTCGATGGAGGTAAAACCCTACGTCCTGCTTGATTAATATTGATGATATGGGTAGTACAAGAGTAGGTCTACCACGAGATCAGAGAGGCTAAACCCTAGAAGCTAGCCTATGGTATGATTGTTGATGTGTATGTTGTCCTACGGACTAAAACCCTCCGGTTTATATAGACACCGGATAGGGTTAGGGTTACATAGAGTCAGTTACAATGGTAGGAGATCTGAATATCCGTATCGCCAAGCTTGCCTTCCAGGCCAAGGAAAGTCCCTTCCGGACACGGGACGAAGTCTTCAATCTTGTATCTTCATAGTCTAGCAGTCCGGCTGAAGGTATAGTTCGGCTATTCGAACACCCCCTAATCCAGGACTCCCTCAGTAGCCCCTGAACCAGGCTTTAATGGCGACGAGTCCGGCGCGCAAATTGTCTTCGGCATTTTGCAAGGCGGGTTCCTCCTCCAAGTACTTCATAGATGATTTTGAACACAAAGGTAGTGTCCGGCTCTGCAAAATAAGTTTCCATATATTGCCACAGAGCGAATAATATTTACACAAATCTAATCTGCTGACGTAATTTGTAGTGTGACATCACACCACGGCCAAGCTTTTATTCGAACCGTTTTACTGTCCCATCTCAGCGCGTTATCCGAGGCGGTTTCCTTGGCATGTCTTGTTAAAGCAGAGATCGTGTCCCCTTATTCCGGGATTCTCATCAATACGGGCGTGGGTAACCCAACCGCGCCTTTGATTATGGCGCTTGGGAGATAATCGAGTTTTTCCAGGCTGGTGGGGACATGTAGTTGCGTCCACCCATATAAGGGGATAAGGATCCACCTTTCTACCTACGCCTTCTTCCTCCTTCGCCTATCCATTCTTGCGCACTCGAGCTCCAGCACGCAAGTCCGCACTCCTCACCTCGACCATCTCCAGCCATGTTCAAAGCGGGAGGCAAGTGGATGGTCTCCTCCCTTACGGAGGGACACATCAAAAAGCTGAGGAAGGCCGGATATCTGGCTAGCGACATCGCGCACCGGCTTCCCGAAACGGGGCAGCTCATCCCCACTCCTAGGCCCCATGAGAGGGTGGTATTCCTCCCCCATTTCCACCGCGGACTGGGCTTCCCTCTGCATCCATTTGTCCGAGGGCTCATGTTCTACTACGGCCTGGATTTCCCCGATCTGGCCCCGAACTTTGTCCTCAACATCTCGGCGTTTATCGTCGTGTGCGAGGCTTTCCTCCGCATCCGCCCCCATTTCGGCCTATGGCTCAAGACCTTCAGCGTCAAGCCGAAGGTGGTGCGCGGCAACCAAGCGGAGTGCGGAGGAGCCATGGTGGGCAAGATGGCCAACGTCCTATGGCTCGAGGGCTCCTTCATGGAGAGCCTGAAGGGGTGGCAATCAGGGTGGTTTTACATCACCGAGCCGTGCGACCCTAAGTGGGTCGCAGCCCCCGAGTTCCGGTCCGGACCCCCAATGCGGCTCATGTCCTGGAAAGAGACGAGCCTGTCATGGGGCAGCCAAAAGGAGGTGACCGGACTACAAACATGCATCCAATCCCTAGTGAACAAGCAGCTCAGGCTTGTCAACGTAGTCCAGGTTATGCTCATCTGCTTGATCCTCCTGTGTCAACAACGGGCTTTCAACCTGTGGGAGTTCGATCCGGCGCGGTACCAAACTCTGAGTAGGCTCTTCGACACGACGTATGAAGATGCTTGGAGGGTGCTTTTCAAAGGCGCCGAGGCTCCCGCATCCGCTACCGAGGATCGCGGATTCAGCGTGCAGCGTCACGCTAGCGCGGTAAGCTTTTTATATTTTTTACAGGGCCCTAATTTTTCTTAGTTTAACTCTGTGCGGGATCTACGCTCCCTTACCTTTGATAGGATTGACAGGCGAAGTCCGGACGGATCGACTGTCTGGCACCTTTGCCCGAAGACCCAGCCGATGCCCACTTGGCGAAGCTGCTGGTTCTGGCACCCTATGTGGTGCCGGACAAGAAGGCCGCGAAAAAGGCCGCGGGGGATCGAAAGAGTGCCTGGTGCCAGGAGGCGTCGGATCCATCATCCGACGGTTCCGAGGTGCATTCCTCTCGTGTAGATGAGGAGGAGGAGGAAGAAGAAACCCCTCCCCCTCCAGCGGGGGAAGGGAAGAAAAGGAAGGCCGCCCCAACTGGGGAGGCCGAAGGGTCCAAGAAGGCGAGAACCCCTCCTCCGGACTACTCCACGAACGCCGACGATGGTGAAGAGGAGTGGCCGCCCAGGGCCAAGCCCCTGGCGAAATCGTAAGTATCCAGATACCGGAGTGATTTCATAGTATTCGTTTATTGCACAGCTTTCCCTTATGTCGAATATGTTTATGCAGCCCACCCAAAGACCGGCTCGATGCGTCGTCGAGCGGCTCACTGGACTCGTCGGACGTGAACTCGCTGCCGACGGCTTCCTCCCCCCGCCCTACGAACGACAGCGAAGTGTTGTCCCAACAGGTTCTAATCCGGGAGGAGGTGGTCCTGGAGGCACCGCAAGGCGACCTCCCGGACTCCAGGAGTAAAGGGGACGAAACCCCCCAGGGCTTCCAGTCCGGCCCTAGGCCGGACACCGCTCCGGAACCTTCAAAGGTTCCAGAGTCTGGCGGGCGACCACCTTCCAAGAGGAGCAGGCCTGCCGTGCCGGTGACCTTTGTCCAACCGGAGGCGCCGGGCAATATGTTGGAGGCTCTCCAAGGTGCCTCCATCGATGAGGGGCACCGCACTATTATAAGTGCGGTGATCCAGAAGGTTCAGTCCGCCAAAAGCGGACTGACTGAAGCTTGTACAAGCCTTTTAACAGGCTTTGAGGTAAGTAAAGAATGTGTAAATAACATTACCGCATAGACAGTAGCCCCTGATGCTCTTTTTTGCATTCGGGAAGAAAAGCCGAATAGAGGATCAAATAAAATTTGCAGGAGTCTAAAAAAGAAGTCGATATGCGTGTGCAGGCTTCCCTGCTGGCGTCCGCCGCACTGGCTGCGGAAGTGGACGTGCTAAAGCAGAACCTCGAGCGGTCCAAGCAAGAGCTCGGACGTGCCAAGAAAGCAGCTCGAGGACAATGAAGGTAAGAAATACCTTGTTTAAATTAGATATATATATATTAAAAGGTGCAATTGCAAAAAATGACAGGATTATCGTGGCTATTGTAGGGGCCATGTCTGAGGTGGTGACCCTGAAGCAAGCGCTGCTCGAGGCCGAGAAGAGGTCGGCCGCGGAGCGCACTGAGCGAGAAAAGTATGAGGCCAAGGTTGGCAAGGTGTGGCAAGAGCTCCAGGCTCTCATGGAAAAACATGAGAGTTTGGAGCGTGACTCAAGGACGCAAGCGTCCGAGCTCGCGGCAGCTACTGAAAGTGCCAAGTCTGCCAAGGCCGAATCCTAGAAGACCCTCCAGGAGTTGGATGAGGTGAAGAAGATAGCGGCGGGTAAGGCATTCTTTATGCAAAGTAAACACATAAGCATGAGTTACTTGTTACTTACCCGAATCCGGAGTTCTCCAGGCGTGTTCGCAGATCTTCCCCGGAGTATATCTGATGCCGCCGCATTCTATCGAGCCGAGGAGGGCAGCTCGACGGAGAAGGTGTTCTGGTCTCAGTACGCTGAGGCCAGACACCCCCTGCCCCTGAGCGACCAGTTGAAGCAACTGGTCGAGCTCCACAAGGCGGCCGAACAGGCCATGAAGGGCCTCATAGTTCGGCTGTGGCCTGGAGAGGCTCAACCTGGGAGCTATTTCAGGCTGGTGCGGCGGCTGGTGGAGGCCTGTCCAAGGCTCGAATTCATCAAGCGCTCCGTCTGCATTGAAGGTGCCCGTAGGGCCCTTGCCCGTGCGAAGGTGCACTGGGGCAAGCTGGATGCTGAGAAGCTTGTGAAGGACGGGCCACCGCCGGGGAAAGAGCATCGCAAGCCCGAAAATTATTATAAGGATGTTCTGAAGGGTGCCCGCCTTGTGGCGGATGAATGTTCTATGGATGTAATCTTTGAGTAAAACTTGCTCGTTTTGTCCTGTGCGCTGAAAACTTGTTCATACGCGCTTAAGCAATGCTGTTTGAATTTAAAATATTACCTTCTGTGTGACTATTTATTAATTCTGAGAGATGGCGAGTCGTCGGCTTCTGCCCCCGTGCCGCTAGTGCTGGGGTGTTCGGGGATAAACCTGAGGGCTCTTTTTCCCATGTTTGGGTCCTTTGAGGGAGGCGCTCAGCCCAACGAACAAGGCAATCGGACTATAATGCGTGAACACTCTCACTAAGCCATAGAATTCTATAATTTTAAATTTCGGCGAAGCCCCTGGTATTCGGAAGACCGAGTTCGGGGCGCTATCCACGCCTTGGCCGGACAGAGCTGGCTCCTCGCCCTAAGTGGCATAAGTCTTTAAGGACTCAAAAAGATCTCTCGAACAGCGACCAGCTCTCGCCTCATCATGACGGTCACTTTTAGCTTTCTCCACTGAGGTGCTCGACCCAGCTCAACCAGGGCACAATCGCAGTGGTTCTCCTAGTGCTGCCTTAGCCGATATAGCGGAATGTAAGGCACCAAAACATAGGAGCCGGGCAAACCCAACTATTGACCCAAGACATGATTCGGAGCCGATGCATATAATGCTATAAGTTCGGGGTGCCGCACTTGTTAAAGTGTTCGGACTTCTCACACCAAGTTGAGGGGTACTGAAGCCCCTGGCGTATTTTGGCCGTACCAAAGTGTACGGGTGCAACATGTCGTTTAAGGAACATATATAAATATAAAAAAAGAGTAATGCAAAAATAGACAAAAGCTATGCATTGTTTATTAAAAAGAGCTGCGATCAAAGCAGAACGATACAAATAATGCGATAAGCAAAAGGTTGGACTATGTAGCATGTCCGCTCCAGGGGCAAGCTGCGGAATAATATGCGAAACAGGTATACTGCTCGTGATAGAGACCACCTAGGAGTTCCGTAATGCGGCGTGGCTTGTCTGCTTCCCTGGTTCTTGCATCGTTTGTGCGGCAATTGAACTGCCGAACGGGCCTTCCAAAGAGTGGAGTCCTGAAAGTAAGAGAAAATTAAAAAAACGGCAGCCCCTGGTACGGTTGAAGCCGTGTTTTGGGCGTGCCGTGATGGTGCCCCTCCCCCTGAGCCCATGGTATGTCTAGAGTGTAATTATGTACGCGAAGTACTGGCGTCGCCTTTTTGCGAGGGTTGGGGTTGGGGCTGCATTGTTACGCTTGCTCGGACCGTGCCAGGCGGTCTTGTTGTAGGTTGCTCCGAGCGCGCTTAACGGTGTTCGGTCGTTTACTGGCCGGACTGGAGAACTGCCTCGAGAGGCTGCTTTGTACTTCCGCTGCAAGGGCCGCCATGTGCTTCTCCGTTCGGAGGGAGCGTTCGGTGTTTCCATTGACTGTAATTACTCCTCGAGGGCCTGGCATCTTGAGCTTAAGGTATGTGTAATGCGGTACCGCATTGAACTTAGCGAATGTGGTTCGCCCGAGCAGTGCATGATAACCACTGCGAAACGGGACTATGTCGAAGATTAACTCCTCGCTTCAGAAATTATCCGGAGATCCTAAGACCACTTCAAGTGTGACTGAGCCTATACAGTTGGCCTCTACACCTGGTATTACACCTTTAAAGGTCGTTTTGGTGGGCTTAATCCTCGAGGGATCTATGCCCATTTTCCGCACTGTATCTTGATAAAGCAAGTTCAGGCTGCTGCCGCCGTCCATAAGGACTCTAGTGAGATGAAATCCGTCAATAATTGGGTCTAGAACCAATGCGGCGAAGCCGCCGTGATGGGTGCTAGTGGGGTGGTCCCTTCGATCAAAGGTGATCGGGCGGGAGGACCATGGGTTGAACTTTGGGGCGACTGGCTCTATCGCGTATACGTCCCTTAACGCGCGCTTCCGCTCCCTCTTGGGGATGTGGGTTGCATATATCATGTTCACCGTCCGCACTTGTGGGGGAAAACTCTTCTGTCCCCTGTTGTTCGGCGGCCGGGGCTCCTCATCATTATCGCTATGCAGCCCCTTGCCTTCGTTTTCGGCGTTTAACTTCCCTGCCTACTTGAACACCCAACAATCCTTGTTGGTGTGATTGGTCGGCTTTTCGGGGGTGCCATGTATCTGGCATAAGCGGTCGAGTATTCGGTCCAAACTGGACAGGCCGCTAGGATTCCTTTTGAATGGCTTCTTCCGCTGACCGGATTTAGAGCCTGTGAATCCGGCATTAACTGCTCTGTCCTCAGCATTGTTGCCGTTAATGCGGCGCTTCTGCTTGGTTCGACGCGACCTGCCACTACTGTCCCTGGTGTCCGAATTACCAGGGTTCTTGGTTATATTGTTGCTACAAGCAAGCCAGCTGTCTTCTCCCGCGCAAAAGCGGGTCATGAGTGTCGTGAGTGCTGCCATAGATTTCGGCTTTTCCTGTTCAAGGTGCCGGGCTAGCCACTTGTCACGGATATTGTGCTTGAAGGCTGCTAGGGCCTCAGCGTCCGGACAGTCGACTATTTGATTTTTCTTTGTTAGGAACCGTGTCCGGAATTTCCTGGTCGATTCATCTGGCGGCTGAATTACGTGACTTAGGTCATCGGCGTCTAGGGGTCACACATAAGTGCCCTGGAAATTGTCGAGGAATGTGTCTTCCAGGTCCTCCCAATAACTGATTGATCCTGTTGGCAAGCTGTTAAGCCAATGCCGAGCTGGTCCTTTAAGCTTGAGTGGGAGGTATTTGATGGCGTGGAAATCATCGCCGCGGGCCATGTGGATATGAAGGAGATAATCCTCAATCCATACCACAGGATCTGTTGTGCCATCATATGATTCGATGTTTACGGGTTTGAAACCCTCGGGGATTTGATGATCCATTATTTCGTCTATGAAGCAGAGTGGGTGTCCGGCGCCTCTGTACTGGGCTATATCATGACGTAGCTCTAGTGAGCCTTGTCTACTGTGTTCGGCCCTGCCAAATTTGTGGCCGGCGTGACGGATTCCGTCTCGAGCCATGGGGCGCTCACGCGATCTGTAGATCGATCTTGTTTGTTTAGCCTTGTCCTCCAACATATCTCGTAAGTCCGGCGCATAGTCCCGTACCTTGGTACGGGGTGCGGCTTGAGTGGAGGGCCGAGAGGCCTCTCTGTCACGGCCACGAGGTGGCCGGTCGGTCGCATCAAGTGCTTCCTCCTCTAATTGGGGTAGCAACCTGCGCTTTGGGTAGATCTTGGAGGTGCGTTCGATTTTATGCTCTTCGGCCGCAAGGACTTCAGTCCATCTGTCAACTAGCAAATCTTGATCAGCTCTCAGCTGTTGCTGTTTTTCTTGAGGCTTCTTGCCGTGGCCATAAGCCTGCGTTGAAAACGCTCTTGCTCGACGGGATCCTCTGGCACGACGAATTCGTTGTCGTCGAGGCTTGCCTCGTCTTCGGAGGGAGGCATATAATTATCGTCCTCGACCTCTCTGTCTGTCGCTCTCTCATAAGGGCTAGTTTCTCCATCCTCCTGTGCTAAATCTTGCTGGAGGGGGTTTTCTTTGGTGCTTTCCGGAGTATTATTATCTCCCGTGCTGGAATCACCGTGTTTGTTTTAGCGGGATTTTGAGCGGCGTCGCTGACGTTGGCGCTTAGGCTGTTTCTTGGAGGGGTCATCCTCCGCTGTTCCATTGCCATCTCCCTCTTTTGGGGTGTCCACCATGTATATGTCATATGACGAGGTGGCTTTCTAGGGCCTAGTAGGCACTGGTTCTTCATCATCTCCTTCATCGGCGTCCATACCGTCGATGTCTTCGTAGTCAAAGTCGAGCATGTCGGTTAAGTCGTCGACAGTGGCTACAAAGTGGGTGGTGGGTGGGCTTTGAATTTCTTCATCATCTGAATCCCAACCTCGCTGGCCGCAGTTCGGCCAGGGCTCTCTTGATAAAGAGAGAGACTTCAGTGACTTCAGAATATCGCCAAAAGGCGAGTGCAGAAAGATGTCCGTGGCAGTAAACTCCATGATCGGCGCCCAATCGGATTCGATAGGCCGGGGCGCGGAGGGTTCGGAGTCCGGAAAGGAGTCCGGCTCCTTGGAGTCATGAGTCTCGCAGAGTGCGGGGCTGGTGTTTGGCTCAATCGCCGTTGGGATTGCAGCCCCCGAGGTGGCGTCCAACCACCCATCCTCGATCGGCGCAGTTGGCTCCGAATTAGGGACCGGAGCCGATGCGGGTGCGGCCTCCAGGGCACTGTTCGGTGGCAGAGCTAGATCATGCTTGTCGGGACAGTGCGGCGCGCTCGGCAGTGGCTCGAATCCGTCGAAGATCAAGTCCCCGCAGATGTCAGCCGTGTAGTTTAAACTTCCGAATCTGACCTGATGGCCAGGGGCGTAGCTTTAGATCTGCTCCAGATGGCCAAGTGACTTGGCCTGCAGTGCGCAGCCGCCAAAGACAAAGATCTGTCCGCGGAGGAAGATCTCACCCTGGACTGCATCGCTATTGAAGATCGTAGGAGCCATTGGGCCTGACGGCGATGGCATAGAGGAACTCTCAATGAAAGCACCAATGTCGGTGTCAGAACTAGCGGATCTCGGGTAGGGGGTCCCGAACTATGCGTCTAGGCCGTATGGTAACAGGAGGCAAGGGACACGAAGTTTTACCCAGGTTCGGGCCCTCTCGATGGAGGTAAAACCCTACGTCCTGCTTGATTAATATTGATGATATGGGTAGTACAAGAGTAGGTCTACCACGAGATCAGAGAGGCTAAACCCTAGAAGCTAGCCTATGGTATGATTGTTGATGTGTATGTTGTCCTACGGACTAAAACCCTCCGGTTTATATAGACACCGGATAGGGTTAGGGTTACATAGAGTCGGTTACAATGGTAGGAGATCTGAATATCCGTATCGCCAAGCTTGCCTTCCACGCCAAGGAAAGTCCCTTCCGGACACGGGACGAAGTCTTCAATCTTGTATCTTCATAGTCCAGGAGTCCGGCTGAAGGTATAGTTCGGCTATCCGAACACCCCCTAATCCAGGACTCCCTCAGTCCATATCACAAGTGGCAATATAAAGTGACGTTCTTTTGCATTAAGATTCCGTGCATCCAACCATAAAAGTGCATGACAACCTCTGCTTCCCTCTGCGAAGGGCCTATCGTTTATTCTTGTCTTATACTTCATGCAACGAGTCATGGTGATATTCACCTTTCCTTTTTTACATTTTATCCTTTGGCAAGCACAATGTGTTGGAAAGATCAAGATATATATATATATATAGCTAATTGGATGTGAGTTTTCATGAACTATTATTGTTGACATTAGCCTTGAGCTAAAACGTTGGGAGGCAAAACTATAAGCCCCTATCTTTCTCTGTGTCCGATTAAGACTTCATACCCGTAAATATTGCGTGAGTGTTAGAAATTGTGAAAGACTAAAAGATGGTTGAGTATGTGGACTTGCTGAAATGCTCTTATATTGACTCTTTCCTATGTTATGACAAATTGCAATTGCCTCAATGACCGAGATTAGAGTTTGTTAGCTTTCAATGAAGTTTATGATTCATACTTGAAATTGTGATTGAATTGTTACTTTAGCATAAGAGATCATATGACAATATATATATATATATATATATATATATATACATATATATATATGTGTGTGTGTGTGTGTGTTTCTGTTCTAAGAATGATCATGATGCCCTCATGTCCGTATTTATTTTTATCGACACCTCTATCTCTAAACATGTGGACATATTTTTTGATTTCGGCTTTCGCTTGAGGACAAGCGAGGTCTAAGTGTGGGGGAGTTGATACGTCCATTTTGCATCATGCTTTTATATCGATATTTATTGCATTATGGGTTGTTATTACACATTATGTCAAAATACTTATGCCTATTCTCTCTTATTTACAAGGTTTATATGAAGAGGGAGAATGCCGGCAGCTGGGATTTTGGGCTGGAAAAGGAGCAAATATTAGAGACCTATTCTTCACAGCTCCAAAAGTCCTGAAACTTCACGAAAGTTATTTCCAGAATATATAAAAAATATTGAGCGAAGAAAGTTCCAGAGGGGGGCCACACCCTCGCCACAAGGGTGGGGGCGCGCCCTACCCCCCTGGGCGCGCCCCCTGCCTCGTGGGCCCCCAGGTGGCCCTCCGATGCCCATCTTCTGCTATATGAGGTCTTTTGTCGAGGAAAAAATGAGAAGCAAGCTTTCGGGAAGAAACTCCGCCGCCACGAGGCGGAACCTTGGAGGAACCAATCTAGGGCTCCGGCAGAGCTGTTCTGCCGGGGAAACTTCCCTCCGGGAGGGGGAAATCATCGCCATCGTCATCACCAACGATCCTCTCATCGGGAGGGGGAAAATCTCCATCAACGTCTTCACCAGCACCATCTCATCTCAAACCCTAGTTCATCTCTTGTATTCAATGTTTGTCTCAAAGCCTCAGATTGGTACCTGTGGGTGGCTAGTAGTGTTGATTACTCCTTGTAGTTGATGCTAGTTGGTTTATTCAGTGGAAGATCATATGTTCATATCCATTATGCATATTAATACCCCTCTGATTATGAATAGGAATATGCTTTGTGAGTTGTTACGTTTGTTACTGAGGACATGGGAGAAGTCTTGCTATTAGTAGTAATGTGAATTTGGTAGTCATTCGATATTTTTATGAGATTATGTTGTCATCCCTCTAGTGGTGTGATACGTCCATTTTGCATCATGCTTTTATATCAATATTTATTGCATTATGGGCTATTATTACACATTATGTCACGATACTTATGCTTGTTCTCTCTTATTTTACAAGGTTTACATAAAGAGGGAGAATGCCGGCAGCTGGGATTCTGGCTGGAAAAGGAGCAAATATTAGAGACCTATTCTGCACAGCTCCAAAATTCCCAAAACTTCATGGATGATGTTATCTAAATATATAAAAACCATTGAGCGCAAGAACTTCGCCAGGGGGCCACACCCTGCCCACGAGGATGGGGGGTGCGCCCTACCCCCCTGGGCGCGCCCCTACCTCGTGGGCCCCTGCTGGCCCTTCGGTGACCATCTTCTACTATATGGACTCTTTCGATGGGAAAAAATCATAAGCCATCTTCTCGGACGAAACTCCGCCGCACCGAGGCGGAACCTTGGTGGAACCAATCTAGGGTTCTGGCGGGGCTGTTCTGCCGGGGAAACTTCCCTCCCGAAGGGGGAAATCATCGCCATCATAATCACCAACGCTCCTCTCATCGGGAGAGGGCAATCTCCATCAACATCTTCATCAGCACCATCTCATCTCACAACCCTAGTTCATATCTTTTATCCAATTCTTGTCTCCAAGTCAGGGATTGGTGCTAGTAGGTTGCTAGTAGTGTTAATTACTCCTTGTAGTTGATGCTAGTTGGTTTAATTGGTGGAAGATTATATGTTCAAATCATATATGCATATTAATACCCCTCTGATTATGAACATGTTTATGCTTTGTGAGTAGTTACATTTGTCCCTGAGGGCATGGGAGACGTCTTGCTATTAGTAGTCATGTGAATTTGGTATTCGGTTGATATTTTGATGAGATGTATGTTGTCTCTCCTCTAATGGTGTTGTGTGAACGTCGACTACATGACACTTCACCATTGTTTGGGCCTAGAGGAAGGCATTCGGAAGTAATAAGTAGATGATGGGCTGCTAGAGTGACAGAAGCTTAAACCCTAGTTTATGTGTTGCTTCGTAAGGGGCTGATTTGGATCCATATGTTTCATGTTATGGTTAGGTTTACCTTAATACTTTTGTTGTATTTGCGGATGCTTGCAATAGAGGTTAATCATAAGTGGGATGTTTGTCCAAGTAAGGGCAGCACCCAAGCACCGGTCCACCCACATACCAAATTATCAAAGTACCGAACGCGAATCATATGAGCGTGATGAAAACTAGCTTGACGATATTCCCATGTGTCTCGGGAGTGCTTTACATCATATAAGAGTTTGTCCAGGCTTGTCCTTTGCTACAAAAAGGATTGGGCCACCTTGCTGCACCTTATTTACTTTTGTCACTTGTTGCTCATTACAAATTATCTTATCACAAAACTATCTGTTACCACTTATTTCAGCACTTGCAGAGAATACCTTGCTGGAAACCGCTTATCATTTCCTTCTGCTCCTCGTTGGGTTCAACACTCTTACTTATCAAAAGGACTACGATAGATCACCTATACTTGTGGGTCATCGAGACTCTTTTCTAGCGCCGTTTCCGGGGAGTGAAGCGCCTTTGGTAGGTGGAATTTTGTAAGGAAAAATTTATATAGTGTGCTAAAATTTACTGTCACTTCTTACTATGGAAAGTGACCCTCTGAGGGGCTTGTTCGGGGTATCTTCACCCCGACCAGTAGAGCAAAGAGTTGCTCCTCAACTTACTGAACCTACTGAAAATGAAAATGCTTGCTTCAAAATTCCTTTGAGTATGGTAGAAAAACTGCTAGCTAATCCTTTTTCGGGAGATGGAACAAAACATCCTGATGAACATCTAATATATGTGGATGAAGTTTGTGGATTATTTAAGTTTGCAGGTGTACCCGGAGATGTTGTTAAGAAGAAGGTCTTCCCTTTATCTTTCAGGGGAGATGCATCGACATGGTATAGGCTATGTGATCATATGGAGTCATGGAACTACAAACGATTGAAACTAGAATTTCATCAAAAGTTTTATCCTATGCATCTTGTTCATCGTGATCGCAATTATATATATAATTTTTGGCCTCGCGAAGGAGAAAGCATCGCTCAAGCTTGGGGGAGGCTTAAATCAATGTTATATTCATGCCCCAATCATGAGCTCTCAAGAGAAATGATTATTCAAAAAATTTATGCTCGGCTTTCTGATAACAATCGCACCATGCTTGATACTTCTTGTGTTGGCTCTTTTATGATGAAGATTATTGAATTCAAATGGGATTTATTAGAAATAATTAAATGCAACTCCAAAGATTTGGGACCTCGACAATGGTAAGGAGTCAGGTATGACACCTAGTTTTGATTGTGTTAAATCTTTTGTAGATACCGATATTTTTCGTAAATTTAGCACTAAATATGGACTTGACTCTGAGATAGTAGCTTCTTTCTGTGAATCTTTTGCTGCTTATGTTGATCTCCCCAAGGAGAAGTGGTTTAAATATCATCCTCCCATAGAAGTAAAAGTAGCTGCACCTATTAAAGTTGAAGAAAAGAATATCACTTATAATGATCCTATTGTTCCTGCTTCTTCTGTTGAGAAACCTCCTTTCCCTGTTAGGATCAAGGATCATGCTAAAGCTTCAACAGCGGTTCGTAAAAGCAATATTAAAACATATACACCTCCTGAGCAAGTTAAAGTTGAACCTAATATTGCTATTGTTAAAGATCTCTTGGCTGATAATATAGATGGGCATGTTATTTATTTCTATGATGAAACTGCTAGAATTGCTAAACCCTGTGATACAGATAAACCTAGACATGTGGTAGGTATGCCTGTTATTTCTGTTAAAATACGAGATTATTGTTATCATGGCTTATGTGATATGGGTGCTAGTGCTAGTGCAATACCTATTGACTTATACAAAGAAAGTATGCGTGACATTGCACTTGTTGAGTTAGAAGATATTGATGTCACAATTAAACTTGTTAATAGAGATACTATTTCACCAATGGGAATTTTTAGAGATGTTGAAGTCTTGTGTGGGAAAACTAAATGTCCTGCTGATTTTCTTGTTCTTGGTTCCCCACAAGATAGCTTCTGTCCCATTATATTTGGTAGACCCTTCTTAAATACTATTAATGCTACCATAGATTGCAAAAGAGATGTTGTTACTATCGTTTTAGATGATATGACTCATGAATTTAATTTTTCTAAATTTAGTAGACAACACCGTGAAGAAGAATTACCTAGTAAAGATGAAACTATTGGTCTTGCTTCTATTGCCGTACCTCCTAGTGATCCTTTAGAACAATATTTGCTAGACCATGAAAATGACATGTTTATGAATGAAAGAAGGGAATTAGATGAAGTATTCTTTAAACAGGAACCTATTCTGAAACACAATTTACCTGTTGAAATCCTAGGAGATCCTCCTCCACCCAAGGGTGATCCCGTGTTTGAGCTTAAACCGTTACCGGATACTCTTAAATATGCTTATCTTGATGAGAAAAAGATATATCATGTTATTATTAGTGCTAACCTTTCAGAACATGAAGAAAAGAGATTACTGAAAATTCTGAAGAAGCATCGTGCTGCTATTGGGTATACTCTTGATGATCTTAAGGGCATTAGTCCCACTCTATGTCAACATAAAATTAATTTGGAAGAAGATGCTAAACCAGTTCATGATCATCAACGCCGACTGAATCCTAAAATGAAAGAAGTGGTAAGAAAGGAGATACTAAAGCTCCTTGAGGCAGGTATAATTTACCCCGTTGCTGATAGTCAGTGGGTAAGCCATGTCCATTGTGTCCCTAAGAAGGGAGGTATTACTGTTGTTCCTAATGACAAAAATGAATTGATTCCTCAAAGAATTATTACTGGTTATAGGATGGTAATTGATTTCCGCAAATTAAATAAGGCTACTAAAAAGGATCATTGCCCCTTACCTTTCATTGATCAAATGCTAGAAAGATTATCCAAACGTACACATTTTTGCTTTCTAGATGGTTATTCTGGTTTCTCTCAAATATCTGTGTCAGCCAAAGATCAATCAAAGACTACTTTTACGTGCCCTTTTGGTACTTTTGCTTATAGACGTATGCCTTGGTTTATGTACTGCACCTGCTACCTTTCAAAGATGCATGATGGCTATATTCTCTAACTTTTGTGAAAAGATTTGTGAGGTTTTCATGGATGACTTTTCCATCTACAGATCTTCTTTTGATGATTGCTTGAGCAACCTTAATCGAGTTTTGCAGAGATGTGAAGAAACTAATCTTGTCCTGAATTGGGAAAAGTGCCACTTTATGGTTAATGAAGGTATTGTCTTGGGGCATAGAGTTTCTGAAATAGGTATTGAAGTTGATAAAGCCAAGGTTGATGCTATTGAAAAGATGCCATGTCCCAAGGACATCAAAGGTATAAGAAGTTTCCTTGGTCATGCCGGTTTTTATAGGAGGTTCATTAAGGACTTCTCAAATATCTCTCGGCATCTGACTAATTTATTACAAAAAGATATACTATTTGTCTTTGATGATGACTGTGTAGAAGCATTTGAAATACTTAAGAAAGCATTGATCTCTGCACCTATTGTTCAGCCACCTGATTGGAATTTACCCTTTGAAATTATGTGTGATGCTAGTGATTATGCTATAGGTGTTGTTCTAGGACAAAGAGTTGATAAGAAACTAAATGTTATTCAATATGCTAGTAAAACTCTAGACAATGCTCAAACAAATTATGCTACTATTGAAAAAGAATTCTTAGTAGTTGTATTTGCCTGTGATAAGTTTAGACCTTATATTGTTGATTCTAAAGTAACTATTCACACTGATCATGCTGCTATTAAATATCTTATGAAAAAGAAAGATGCTAAACCTAGACTTAGTAGATGGGTTCTCTTGCTTCAAGAATTTGATTTACATATTGTTGATAGAAAAAAAAAGTCGAGAACCCCGTTGCAGACAACTTGTCTAGGTTAGAAAATGTGCTTGATGACCCACTACCTATTGATGATAGCTTTCCTGATGAGCAATTAAATGTCAAAAATGCTTCTCATACTGCTCCATGGTATGCTGATTATGCTAAAAATTGTTGCTAAGTTTATACCACCTAGTTTCACATACCAGCAAAAAAAAGTTCTTCTATGATTTGAGGCATTACTTTTGGGATGACCCACATCTTTATAAAGAAGGAGTAGATGGTGTTATTAGACGTTGTGTACCTGAGCATGAACAGGAACAGATCCTACGCAAGTGTCACTCCGTAGCTTATGGAGGGCACCATGCTGGAGATAGAACTGCACATAAGGGACTACAATCTGGTTTTTATTGGCCTACTCTCTTCAAGGATGCCCGTAAGTTTGTCTTATCTTGTGATGAATGTCAAAGAATTGGTAATATTAGTAGACGTCAAGAAATTCCTATGAATTATTCACTTGGTATTGAACCATTTGATGTTTGGGGCTTTGACTATATGGGACCTTTTCCTTCCTCTAATGGTTATACACATATTTTAGTTGCTGTTGATTACGTTACTAAGTGGGTAGAAGCTATTCCAACTAGTAGTGCTGATCATAACACTTCTATTAAAATGCTTAAAGAAGTTATCTTTCCAAGGTTTGGAGTCCCTAGATATTTAATGACTGATGGTGGTTCACATTTTATTCATGGTGCTTTCCGTAAAATGCTTGCTAAATATGATGTTAATCATAGAATTGCATCTCCTTATCACCCTTAGTCTAGTGGTCAAGTAGAATTGAGTAATAGAGAACTCAAATTAATTTTGCAAAAGACTGTTAATAGGTCCAGAAAGAATTGGTGCAAGAAACTTGATGATGCATTATGGGCCTACAGAACTGCATATAAAAATCCTATGGGTATGTCTCCGTATAAAATGGTCTATGGAAAAGCATGTCACTTACATCTCGACCTAGAGCACAAGGCTTATTGGGCTATTAAAGAACTAAATTATTATTTTAAACTTCCCGGTGAGAAGAGGTCATTTGATATTAGCTCACTTGATGAATGGAGAACCCAAGCCTACGAAAATGCCAAGTTGTTTAAAGAAAAAGTTAAAAAGTGGCATGATAAAAGAATACAGAAGCGTGAGTTTAATGTAGGTGATTATGTATTGCTATACAACTCTTGTTTAAGATTTTTTTTTTGCAGGAAAACTTCTCTCTAAATGGGAAGGTCCTTACGTTATCGAAGAGGTCTACCGTTCCGGTGCCATAAAAATCAGCAACTTCGAAGGCACAAATCCGAAGGTGGTAAATGGTCAAAGAATCAAACATTATATCTCAGGTAATCCCATAAATGTTGAAACCAATGTTATTGAAACCGTTACCCCGGAGGAATACATAAAGGACACCTTCCGGAACGTTTCAGACTCCGAAAAGGAATAGGTATGTGGTATGGTAAGTAAATCGACTCCAAAACAGCTTTTAACGCAATATTTCTCCGTTTTGGAATACTTAGAAAAATAGAAAAATAAGCAGCAATCCGAAAAAGGACATGAGGGCTCCACGAGGGTGGAGGGCGCACCCTCCTACCTCGTGGGCACATCGTGTGCTATATGGGCTCCGTTTTCTTACAGGACACGTATTCTGGTCGGTAAAAATTCATTATATAACCTCCCGGGGGTTTTGACTCCCGTATCACGCAAACATTTCTTGTCTTTATTTTGAGACATCCTATTGCAGACAGAGCAACATGTCGTCCCAGGATTCGGAAGGAGAAAGCTATGTGGCTGATTACATTGCAGACCCTAAGGTCTATGGAGAGGTGGAGCATTATGGTTGGACCACGGAAGAAGAAGAAGACTATGAACCCAAGGGAAAGGAGGAGACGAGCTCAGATGAAGATGAAGTCCCACTACCTCAACCTGGGGACATACATGTGGAGTTCAAAAAGTCAAGCCTCCTGGATAGGGTAAAGAAACCTAAGATCGAGTTTATCCCTTTTCGACTGTTGCAGGAAAACAAGCAGGAACTGTGCAAAATGATACTGAGCCTGGAACAAGAGATCGAGGACCTAAGGGACCAAAATTCTGTCCTCAAATGCAAATTAAGTAAGAAGCCTAAGCCATCAACAAAATCACCACCGTCTCCTCCAACAAAGAAGAATTGAGTATCTGGTATGGGCACTCCACTTGGCAACTGCCAAGCTTGGGGGAGTACCCCGGTATCGTATCACCATCACTTTTATCTTTACCGTTTTTCTTAGTTCGATCCTTTTGGTAATATTTTGATCTAGTAGAATAAAAGTTCTTAGTATGATCTAGTCATGAGTTTTGCTTTATTATCCTTCTATGTAATTGAGTCCTTGAGCTATATAGTAAAGGTTGGTGATTGAGTCAAGGGCTTGCTTATTTTTGCCATGATCCCAAATAAAAGAAAAGAAAAGAGAACGAAATAAAAAGAAACAAATAGATCATGTGAGTCTTATGGAGAGTAATGAGCTCACATAGAAAGAGTATGATGAATAAAAGTTATTGAGGGTTGACAAACAAAGTTTTGGTCATCATTGCAATTAATAGGAAGTAATAAAGAAAGAGAGGTCTTCATGTATAAATATACTATCTTGGACATCTTTTATGATTGTGAGCACTCATTAAAATATGACATGCTAAAGAGTTGACATTGGACAAGGAAGACAACATAATGGGTTATGTTTTCTTACATCTGAGATAAATTATATTGTCTTGGATCCTCCAACATGTCGAGCTTGCCTTTCTCCCTCATGCTAGCCAAATTCATTGCACCGAGTAGAGATACTACTTGTGCTTCAAAATAGACTTAAACCAGTTTTGCCATGAGAGTCCACCATACCTACCTATGGATTGAGTAAGACCCATCAAGTAAGTTGTCATCGGTGCAAGCAATAAAAATTACTCTCTAAATATGTATGATTGATCGGTGTGGTAGAAATAAGCTTTATACAATCGTGTGATATGGAAGTAATAAAAGTGACAGACTGCATAATAAAGGTCCATATCACAAGTGGCAATATAAAGTGACGTTCTTTCGCATTAGGATTTTGTGCATTTACCCACAAAAGCGCATGACAACCTCTGCTTCCCTCTGCGAAGGGCCTATCTTTTACTTTTATCTCCTACATTGCATAAGAGTCATGGTGATCTTCACCCTTCCTTTCTACATTTTATCCTTTGGCAAGCACAATATTTTGGAAAGATCCTGGTATATATGGCTAATTGGATGTGGGTTTTCATGAACTATTACAGTTGACATTACCCTTGAGGTAAAACGTTGGGAGGCAAAAACTATAAGCCCCTATCTTTCTCTGTGTCTGATTAAAACCCCACACCCATAAGTATTGTGTGAGTGTTAGCAATTGTGAAAGATTATATGATAGTTGAGTATGTGGAATTGCTGAAAAGCTCTTATACATTGACTCTTTCCTATGTTATGATAAATTGCAATTGCTTCATTGACTGAGATTATAGTTTGTTAGTTTTCAATGAAGTTTACGATTCATACTTGATATTGTGATTGAATTATTACTCTAGCATAAGAAATCATATGACGTGAATTATAGAAGTTGTTGTTCTAAGAATGATCATGATGCCCTCATGTCCGTATTTTATTTTTATCGACACCTTCATCTCTAAACATGTGGACATATTTTTCAATTTCAGCTTTTCGCTTGAGGACAAGCGAGGTCTAAGCTTGGGGGAGTTGATACGTCCATTTTGCATCATGCTTTTATATCAATATTTATTGCATTATGGGCTGTTATTACACATTATGTCACAATACTTATGCCTGTTCTCTCTTATTTTACAATGTTTAAATAAAGAGGGAGAATGCCGGCGGCTGGGATTCTGGCTGGAAAAGGAGCAAATATTAGAGACCTATTCCGCACAGCTCCAAAAGTCCTGAAACTTCACGGATGATGTTTTCCAAATATATAAAAAACATTGAGCGCAAGAACTTCACCAGGGGGCCACACCCTGCCCACGAGGGTGGGGGTGCGCCCTACCCCCTGGGCGCGCCCCCTACCTCGTGGGCCCCCTGGTGGCCCTCCGGTGACCATCTTCTGCTATATGGACTCTTTCGATGGGAAAAAATCATAAGCCATCTTCTCAGACGATACTCCATTGCACCGAGGCGGAACCTTGGCAGAACCAATTTAGGGTTCTGGCGGGGCTGTTCTGCCGGGGAAACTTCCCACTCGGAGGGGGAAATCATCGCCATCGTCATCACCAACGCTCCTCTCATCGGGAGAGGGCAATCTCCATCAAAATCTTCATCAGCACCATCTCATCTCAAAACCCTAGTTCATCTCTTGTATCCAATTCTTGTCTCCAAGTCCGGGATTTGTGCTAGTAGGTTGCTAGTAGTTAATTACTCCTTGTAGTTGATGCTAGTTGGTTTAATTGGTGGAAGATCATATGTTCAGATCCTATATGCATATTAATACCCCTCTGATTATGAACATGTTTATGCTTTGTGAGTAGTTACTTTTGTTCCTGAGGACATGGGAGAAGTCTTGCTATTAGTAGTCATGTGACTTTGGTATTCCTTCGATATTTTGATGAGATGTATGGTGTTTCTCCTCTAGTGGTGTTATGTGAACGTTGACTACATGACACTTCACCATTGTTTGGGCCAGAGGAAGGCATTGGGAAGTGATAAGTAGATGATGGGTTGCTAGAGTGACAGAAGCTTAAACCCTAGTTTATGCGTTGCTTCGTAAGGGGCTGATTTGGATCCATATGTTTCATGCTATGGTTAGGTTTACCTTAATACTTTTGTTGTATTTGCGGATGCTTGCAATAGAGGTTAATCATAAGTGGGATGTTTGTCCAAGTAAGGGCAGCACCCAAGCACCGGTCCACCCACATACCAAATTATCAAAGTACCAAACGCGAATCATATGAGCGTGATGAAAACTAGCTTGACGATATTCCCATGTGTCCTCGGGAGAGCTTTACATCATATAAGTGTTTGTCCAGGCTTGTCCTTTGCTAAAAAAGGGTTGGGCCACCTTGCTGCACCTTATTTACTTTTGTCACTTGTTGCTCATTACAAATTATCTTATCACAAAACTATCTGTTACCACTTATTTCAGTACTTGCAGAGAATACCTTGCTGGAAACCACTTATCATTTCCTTCTGCTCCTCGTTGGGTTCGACACTCTTACTTATCAAAAGGACTACGATATATCCCCTATACTTGTGGGTCATCATGGTGTCATGTGAACGTCGACTACATGACACTTCACCATTGTTTGGGCCTAGAGGGAGGCATTGGGAAGTCATAAGTAGATGATGGGGCTTTAGAGTGACAGAAGCTTAAACCCTAGTTAATGTGTTGCTTCGTAAGGGGCTGATTTGGATCCATATATTTCATGCTATGGTTAGGTTTACCTTAATACTTATGTTGTTAATCATAAGTGGGATGCTTGTCCAAGTAAGGACAGTACCCAAGAACCGGTCCATCCACATATCAAATTATCAAAGTACTAAACGTGAATCATATGAACATGACGAAAACTAGCTTGACGATAATTCCCATGTGTCCTCGGGAGCGCTACAAAAAGGATTGGGCCATCTTGCTGCACCATATTTACTTCTATTACTTGCTACTCGTTACAAATTACCTTATCACAAAACTATCTGTTATCGATAATTTCAGTGCTTGCAAAGAATACCTTACTGAAAAGTGCTTATCATTTCCTTTTGCTCCTCGTTGGGTTCAACACTCTAACTTATCGAAAAGGCTATGATAGATCCCCCACACTTGTGGGTCATCAGTGGCCCATCCGGCCACTTGAGCGGGTTAGCGAGCATCGGGCGTTGGGGCGTGGGAGTGGGTGATGGCGCCCATTGGGGTGGAGGGCGAGGCCAGCCCGGGCATGGCGGACATAGCCCCGGGGCGCCGGACCGGGCACCGGCGGTCCGGGGCCGCGGTTGACGGCGGCGGCGAGTGGATGAAGGTGGGGCGCGGAGCGCTGGTGCGCGCGGTGCGGGGCAGGGCTCGGTGCAGCCGTGGCGGGTCTTCGGCCACAGTGGGGTCGAGCAGGGAGGCGCGGATGACGAGGGGCTGGGTGGTAGCAGGGCCAGTAGCGGAGCGGTGCGTAGCAGCGGGGCTGGCCGGCGCGGTCAGCGAGCAGGGGCGTGCGGGCACGGACGGACTAGGAGTGCACGGGGTACGGGGCAGGGGCGTGCTCGACCGCAAGGCAGAGATGGGGCGGAGCTGAGCGGCGGCTGACCGCAGCGGTCACGGCAAGCGGTGGCGGGAGTGCGCTGGACAAGGCAAGCACGTGTGCGGGGGGAATCAGCAGTAGCTAGCGGGGTGACCCGACGTCTAGTCTGAGGGGAAGAGGAGAAGGATGGGGGCTCATGTTCGTCGATGGGGAGAGGGTCATTGAGGCTTGGTGTAGGCGAGTTGAGGCGGTGGTCGGCGATGACGGCGAGGACGACGGCGACGGGGCGGCATCGTGGCGAGGTCGCGGTGGCCGTGACGGCGCGCACCAGCGATGGTGACGTAGCGGTGTGGATCTGATCGAATAATGGGTCGCCTTTGATGAAGCGAAGTGAGGCGGACCTCCTTGACATATCTGAGTGGCGTGGGGTGGTTGGTAGCCACGACATCGGCGGTGACGTGTAGACGGGTGCACTCGGGCGTAGCAGAATAGCGAGGGAGAGCGAGGGGGAAGGGGAGTGTGGAGCTAGGGTTCATCGTGGGGGTCAAAGGGGATCTTATCCAGTGCGGGGAGCCAGCGGATGGACGGCGCGTGGCCATCCGCGGCCACGGACGCGGTGCACGCGGCCAGCGCGCCCTTTGTGAACAGAGGTGGAAGGAGGCATTGGGGTGGGTTGGGCTGGCTCCTGTAGCGGGCAGGCCTAAGTGCACAGTGCACTTAGGCCTTTTCTCCTTTTCTTTTATATTCTTTTATGTTTTTTCTTTTGTGTTGTTGTTTTGCATTTAGTTAGGCAACCAAATGACTTTTGTATAATATGGAAATTGTCTACATATTTACACTGTAATTATTGGCACTGCCACAAAAAGTTTGAGAGATATTTGAACTCCTTTGTATTTTGCATAAATGAAATTGGATTAATGGGGTTGTTTTGGTCACTGTAGTAATTGTTTTAGGGCCATTAAACATTTTGTTAAATGTCGGATGATGTTTGTTAATTAGTTAGTGAATATTTGTAACCCTCTGAACATTTTTAATTTATTGTTTCAAGAAACTATAATTTGACTCGTTATTTGAATTTGTATTTGAGCTAAGTTTGAAACAAGTGAGGTTTAGCAAAATTTTAATTATGATGACTTGGCATCATTAATAGGGGTTTACTGTAGCTTAAATATCCGGGCGTCACAATTCTCCTCCAATACAAGAAATCTTGTCCCGAGATTTAAGAGGTAGAGTAAGTGGGAAAAGTATGGTTACGAAATCCTAACAGATGTTCTCGGCTTGGCTTCTCTTCTCGAAGAAGTTAATCCATTTCGTTGATGTCTTCAATTCTCTGCTTCAGGTCATCATGAGAGATTCGTCATCATTTTTTCCTTTTTTTGGATAATCCCGTTGTACTTACGAATGGCTAAGGGCAGCTCAGAAATGATAGAATGCTATAAAGGGTAATCATTTGGGGCTATCCCAGGAATGAACGCATGAGTATCTCTCGAGTTGAATGAATGAAACATATCGAGAGCCAAGTAAGATGGTACCATAAGAAGTTTCAAGCGGATAGACAATTCGTTCAATGTCTGAACATAGTATGTGAAAGGGTTCATAGCAATGGGAATAAGTATTCTGTCTGATACTCCCTCTCTCTCAGTTTACAGGGCGTGCACGTACCCCTAGGTCGTCAATTTGACCAACCTAATTTAAGTCATATATTATAAAAAAATATACGAACATAAACTTCAGATGTTCTATTTTCAAACTGTATAATTTTTGTGTTATATAGTTTATATTAGGGTGATAAATTCGACAACCTAGGTATACACGCAGGACTTGTAAACTGAAATGGAGGGAGTACCAGAATTGATGATCTCTCACAAGGTGGCCCGTGAATTACGTACGAGGTCACGCGCGAGGAATAACTTTGGAAACAGGGGGTGTACAGGAGAATCAGGTGTTGATCCTGTGGAACTGTGGGTTATGGACACACCATGTGGGATAAAAGTAGAAGGAGCGATGACATCATGCACGGTCATGATAGCAAGGCATGTCAGAGGGTAAACTGTCAGTTATGGCGGTGCTACCTCTTGAGCACTGCATTGGTTTTCCCCGAAGAGGAAGGGATGATGCAGCAAAGTAGTGTAAGTATTTCCCTCTGTTTTTGAGAACCAAGGTATCAATCCAGTAGGAGGCTACGCGTGAGTCCCTCGTACCTGCACAAAACAAATAAATCCTCGCAACCAACGCAATAAGGGGTTGTCAATCCCTACACGGCCACTTACGAGAGTGAGATCTGATAGATATGATAAGATAATATTTTTGGTTTTTATGATAAAGATGCAAAGTAAAATAAAAGCAAAGTAAAAGGCAAAGGAAACTAAGTATTGGTAGATTAATATGATGAATATAGACCCGGGGGCCATAGGTTTCACTAGTGGCTTCTCTCAAGAGCATAAGTATTCTATGGTGGGTGAACGAATTACTGTTGAGCAATTGACAGAATTGAGCATAGTTATGAGAATATCTAGGTATGATCATGTATATAGGCATCACGTCCGAGAAAAGTAGACCGAGTCCTGCCTGCATCTACTACTATTACTCCACTCATCGACCGCTATCCAGCATGCATCTAGAGTATTAAGTTCATGAAAACAGAGTAACGCCTTAAGCAAGATGACATGATGTAGAGGGATAAACTCATGCAATATGATGAAAACCCCATCTTGTTATCCTCGATGGCAACAATACAATGCGTGCCTTGCTACCCCTACTGTCATTGGGAAAGGACACTGCAAGATTGAACCCAAAGCTAAGAACTTCTCCCATTGCAAGAAAGGTCAATCTAGTAGGCCAAACCAAACTGATAATTCGAAGAGACTTGCAAAGATAACCAGTCATACATAAAAGAATTCAGAGAAGATTCAAATATTGTTCATAGATAGACTTGATCATAAACCCACAATTCATCGGTCTCAACAAACACACCGCAAAAAGAAGATTACATCGAATAGATCTCCACAAGAGAGGGGGAGAACATTGTATTGAGATCCAAAAAGAGAGAAGAAGCCATCTAGCTAATAACTATGGACCCATAGGTCTAAGGTGAACTACTCACACTTCATCGGAGGGGCTATGGTGTTGATGTAGAAGCCCTCCATGATCGATGCCCCCTTCGGCGGAGCTCCGGAACAGGCCCCAAGATGGGATCTCGTGGATACAGAAAGTTGCGGTGGTGGAATTAGGGTTTTGGCTCCGTATCTGATCTTTTGGGGGTACGTAGGTATATATAAGAGGAAGGAGTACGTCGCTGGAGCAACAGGGGGCCCACGAGGGTGGAGGGCGCGCCTAGGGGGGTAAGCGCGCCCCCCTACCTCGTGGCCTCCTTTATTTCTTGACATAGGGTCCAAGTCCCCTGGATCATGTTCGGTGAGAAAATCACGTTCCCGAAGGTTTATTCCATTTGGACTCCGTTTGATATTACTTTTCTTCGAAACCCTGAAAGAGGCAAAAAAAACATCAATTCTGGGTTGGGCCTCCGGTTAATAGGTTAGTCCCGGCCTTCTCCATGGCTGTCCATGCATCCATCTCCCTGGGGTTGGATTTTTCTCCTGGGATGGGTTTTGCGCAGGAGATCAAGCGCACCCTTCACAGATCGGTGCACCCTTCGGATGAATCTGGCCACTTCACTATGGTGGTTTCGTTTGCACGTCACTCTTTCCGGTTATCTGAGGAGAATGTGGGCCTTGCTTTGGAATTGGTGATCGGAGGTTATTGTTCTCACCTCAAGGTATCGCTCCTTAGTGATCGTGTGTTTTCTTTCAATGTTTCATGCAAGGAGGTGGGGTTTTTCATTCTTCATCAGCGTAGTTTTGTCTACACCCATTTTAAATGCTTCTTCCATCTTTGGGGCCATGGTGGTCCGGATTGGGAGAAGGAGTTCAAGTTGTGGCAGTCTGAGTGTCAACAAGAATGGATCCTGGTTAGTCCTTCTAAGAACAGGGTACGTTTACGCCTCCAAGCCTTGCGTCAGATTCCTAGTAAATCTACATTACGGATGCATGGATCTAAACCTGCCTCTAAGAAGAAGCTGAGCTTTGCTACATGTCTCAATTACCCTGCTTGCAAGGGTTATAGTTTTGCACCATCTGCTGTGGATGTTTTAACAGTTCGTGAGGCTGGGTATCATGTTAGTCCTTCTGAGGCTTTGGGAGACTCTACCCCCATCTTGTCTTCGTCAGTTTCTCCGGTGACTTCTCCGGTGTCTCCATCGACCGCAGCACCGGTTTCTCCGATCTCCTCGCCGCCGATCCATTTTGGATCGCTGCCTTCAACAGAAAGTCCACCTTTCTTGGGCGGCAAGCACAGATTTGCTGGGGTTTGTTTTGATTCGGGGGATCCCAAGCCCACGATTATTTTGGATAGCCCACAGTCGGCCCAGCCCACTCCGAATGTCTTGGGCCGTTTCTCTTCGGTCTCTCTGGGCTCCTCTGACACCCTAATTGATATCTCTGACGATGAGTTGCCGGATAATTCTCCACCAATTCCTTCTCCAAGTAAAATTATCGAGCAAGTTCAAAGTTTTGATGAGATGATTGAGGAGATGGCAGCCAAATATTGGGATTGTCACAATTTCCTTGGTATGAAACATCGGACCGATACGTGCACCAACAGGATTCGGTGCAGGCTGTGTTTTCGTTCTGGCCATAAAAATAAAAACTGCCCTGGTAATAATGACTCGTTGGACGTCTGGGTGCCTAAAGTCCCATCACCAGGTTTCGAACCTTGCGCCATCTCAGAATCCTTGCCCGCCTCTTCGAGTTCGCTGCCTTCTCCCCTGCTAGTCCAACTACACCAAGAAAACCCCAATCTCCACCGCCGCCTGAGCCCGCTCCCTCACCATTGCCATTGACCTCCGCTGATATGGCAGTCTTTGCTATCAATCCTCGTCGCTTCCTGCCGGCGGGTCATGACATTGTAGACGGTGGAGAGGACCGCCTTCCGAGGACGTACTACTCGCCCTCCCAAGCTCCACCGCGGCTGCATGAGGAGTTCATGGTGCCCATCGTCGAGCCTGTGCCTCCACCGCACTTGGTGGCTGTGAGGCGGGAGCAAGTGCTCAACATCCTCACCGTCAATCATCAGGTTATTGTTTGATCTGCTCAAACTTGGTTTCAAGGGGTTGGTTTGTTTGAGATGGAGAACCCTATAGTCAAATCTTCCTACACTCAGCATCCACCGTTTGTCTTGGGAGTAGATGATGATGGAGAGGAGTTTTTTTTAGATTTATCCCACACAATCAAGGAGAAGGATTTAGGGCCCTTCATGGTCATAGAATAGGCTGGCTTATGTTCATTGGTGTGCCTTTGGATTATCGCAATACCAAATATCTCTCTGAGGTTGCTGGCACCTTCGGTCAGTTTCATTACTGGGAGCACACTGATCGTCGCAAGGTCCGATCTTTAGTTTATGAATCTTTCCCTGAAGATATCTTGGTTCCTCGGAGTGTGGTTTTTCCTGAGTTTTTAAATTGGGGTGGTACAATTGTTTCTTGGACAGCTGCAGTTTATATCCTCACTGGTGGCCACTTCGCCAATGCTCTATTGGGGGCTGATGAAGATCCAATGCCACTGGATGGCAACCCACACCCCATGCCCGGTCAGGTGCCTCCCCAACCTTTTTGGGCTATGCCGCCGTATCCGGCCCTTGGATGGAATGTTGTCCCATCAGGACAGCACCAACAGGCTAACGCTGCTGCTGATAATTGGGGAAACTTTCAGCAGCCACCAGATAATCAGGATGATGATGGATGGGGGCCTTGGGAAGATGCAGCTGCAAATAATGCTCATGTTGACAAACATGTGGTTCAACCTGCTCAGGATCAACAGTCTATGGTTCTTAATCCTTCTATGGAGTCCTCAGAGTCGTCTGATGCCAACAATGCAGAGGTGGACCAACAGAACCTGGCGATTGTTCCCTACAACCCCAACTTCATCCAGCTTGAACCTGTGCACTTGGGTATTGTCAGAGTGTTTTATGGCCCAGTTCTGCCTCTGGCTATGCTTTGGGAGAGGACTTTCAGAGATTTACTACCTGAACTGTCAGTCAGATCTTTACCTACAATTCTGAAGTTTGCCACCCTTCCTCCTGGCATCTTTCCAACAAGACTCGGGGCTGATGACACTGAGAGTTTGTTTTCTATTGTTGTTGGCCTTTACCCCTCCCCTATGGTTCCACTGTTGGATGATGTTGGCTGCTGGGGGACGGGGGTTTTTGAGCAGGAGGATTTCTCAGTCCATGAGGAGTTAACTTCTGCTTCTGGCAACACCTCCGACCGCACTGTTGCTGCAGATTCTGCTATTAGCTTTCACTTTGGTTCCACTGGCGACAACATGGAGTTTTCTTCTATGAGGTCGTCTAGGCTTGGAAAGCACGGTCGTGGTAAGAAGACCGTCACGGTGATCCAGCCTGATGATGACTTCTCCACCCGACGGATGACACGAAGCTCTACGAAAAGGACTGGCTTTAAGCCCACCTCTGCTATCCCAGTCAAGCCTACCTCACTGAGAAGGCCCTGTTCCAAGTTTGCTAAGCTTGACGACCCAACTCCCCACTCTTCTTAGGCGGTGCCTCCCCCTGATTCTGCTGAAGATATTTCACCTCCTACACCGATCCGCATGATGCAAGACCTTGGAGCTTCATTGGGCATCTCCCCTAAGAAGGTGACCTTGGATAAGCTTATGGCTTCTTCCTCCGATGACGAGTAGAAGACTAGTTCCAATGAATAGATCTCCTAATGATATGTTGCTTTCTTTGGTGTCTTTGTATGCCAAGGAGTTTACTTTTTCAATTCTTTTGCTGTTAGCTTTCTCTGAACTTTGTGGGTGTGGCCCTTGTCTGAACTGCTCGGTCTGCTGTCAGTCCTTTTGCGATGCTATGGTACTTCTCTGTTACGCAGTGAAGTTATTTTGCTACTTAGGTTATGGTCTCTACAAATAGTACAACTTATCGTAATTGGCATGCGTTGTGCTGGAATGTTCGAGGATTGATTTCTGATAGTCATCAAAGAGACGTGCGAGCCAAAATCGAGGAAAGCAATTGTGCTATCGCCTGCCTACAAGAAACCAAATGTGATGAGTTTGATACTAGAGCGATCCGCCAATTTTGTCCTTGATGTTTTGATAATTATGCTTTTTCTCCGTCAGTTGGTGCATCAGGAGGCATTCTGGTGGTTTGGAACTCTGCTTTTTTCTCTAGGCAACTGATAGAGGTTAAATCTTATGGGCTCGTTATACGGTTTACTTCTGTCCACAACTCTGAATCATGGACACTTGTTAATGTTTATGGACCAAGTCAGGGGCAGTTGAGAGATGGGTTTGTGCACTAGCTTTATCATCTGCAGATCCCCATTGATGACAAGTGGTTGCTTCTAGGTGATTTTAATTTCATCAGATCGCTTGATAACAGAAATCGGCCGGGGTTGATATCAATGATATCTTTTTGTTTAATGAAATAATTGGTCATCTGGGACTGTTGGAGTTACCTCTCAAGGGACGTGCTTTCACTTGGTCTAACATGCAAGAACAACCTTTGCTTGAGCAGCTTGACTGGTTTTTTACTTCTAGCACTTGGATTACCATGTATCTGAATACGTTGGTTTTCCCTTTGGCCCGCACTTCCTCAGATCATTTGCCCTGTGTGGTATCTATTGATACTACCATTCCTAAGTCAAAAAATTGCAGGTTTGAGAACTATTGGGTTCATATGTCGGGCTTCATGGATTCTGCTGCTAAGTCCTGGTCTGCACCTTTAGGTATGTTGGGCGTCTCTGCTACTGTAGTAATTTCAAAAAAGTTTAAACTTTTTAGGTATGACCTAAAGAGGTGGCGGGTAAACTTGTCTTCTATCAAAAAACTTATTCAACAGTGCTCAGTGGTGATTCTGGGGTTTGATTCTCTTGAGGAGTTACGTCCTCTAACTACTCTGGAGTTTAATTTTAGAAAGATCGTGAAGCTGCACTATGAGGATCTTCTTAAGTTGCAATTCATCTACTCGAAGTAGAGGTGCACTATCAGATATATAAAGGTCAGTGAGGAAAATTCAAAAAAATTCATGCTATGGCAACAGAGCGGTTGAGGAGGAATTCTATAGCCAGCCTCCGATCTTCTGATGATGTAGTGGTCACTAACCATGACCAAATGGCAGGAATGCTTTGGGCCTCGTTCAAAAATAGAATGGGCCAGGCTCAGGGAGTGCACATGGGCTTTAATCTTGAGGAGTTGATTGACAAAGTGGATGGTCTGGATGATTTGACACAACCTTTCACTGCTGAGGAAATTGCTGATGTTCTTAAGGATCTTCCAACTGACCACGCTCCCGGGCCGGATGGCTTTAATGGCCTTTTGTGAAAAAATGCTGGAGCATTATTGAGAAGGATTTTTTGCAATTAATTGATGAGTTTGTTCATGGTAACATTAGCCTGCAGGGAATCAATTCCTCCTTTATCACACTCATCCCTAAAATCTTAAACCCTGAAAGTCCTAACGATTTTAGGCCAATATCTTTGACTAATATCTGCTTGAAGTTCTTAACCAAATTATTGGCTAATAGGCTGCAAAAGGTGCTCCTCAAATGCATTCATAAAAATCAGTATGGGTTTCTGTGCTCTAGATCAATTCATGATTGTTTAGCCTGGGCTTTTGAATATCTCCATCAGTGCAAGCACTCTAAAAGGCCTATCCTTATCTTGAAGCTTGATTTTGCAAAAGCTTTTGATACTCTTGAGCATGAGGCCATCCTGCAAATTCTCAAAGCCAAGGGTTTTAGTGATCACTGGATTAGGTGGGTTAAGGAGATTTTGTCATCTGGATCCTCCTCTATTTTGCTTAATGGCGTGCCTGGGAAACAGTTCCAATGCAAGAGAGGAGTCAGGCAGGGAGATCCTTTTTCTCCTTTGCTTTTTGTTATGGCAGCTGATCTGTTACAGTCTATGGTTAATAAAATGCTACAAGATGGGTTGATTTCTCTTCCTATACCATCTAGTGATCCCAACTTTTCAATCATCCAATATGCTGATGATACAATTTTGTTGCTACCTGCTGATGAGTCTCAACTGCTTGCTGCCAAGAACATGCTACATGTTTTCCATGCTTCAACTGGGTTGAAGGTTAATTTCCATAAGTCCATGATGGTCCCCCTCAATGTTAGTGATGATGAGGCTGCCAGACTTGCTACAGTTTTTGGTTGTTCAATTGGTACTCTCCCTTTCACTTATCTGGGGCTGCCAATGGGGACAACAAAACCAAGAATTCAGGATCTCATGCCTCTGGTTGACCAATTGGAACGGCGCCTCACTGCTAGCTCTGCTATGCTCAATCAAGGATTCAAACTACAGCTTCTAACTTCTGTGCTCTCCTCCATGCCAGTATATTTTTTATGCTCTTTCGATATTCCCCTGGGTATTATCAAGCAGCTGGAAAGGATTGAGAGGCAATGCCTTTGGAGAGGGAATTCAGACACACCTAGGCAATCTCTAGCTGCATGGGACATGGTCTATAGACCTAAGCAGAATGGGGGTCTCGGGGTAATTAACCTCCATTTACAGAACCAGGCTCTCTTGATCAAGCACCTCCATAAATTTTTTAACAAAGAGGATATTCCTTGGGCGGCCTTGATTTGGGATTCTTATTATTATGGGGTTGTGCCACAAGCTACAGTGTTGTGTGGATTTTTCTGGTGGAAAGATGTCTTCAGGTTGGCTGATAATTACAGAGTAGTAGCCATAGTTTCTGTCAACTCTGGGGATTCGGTGTTGTTCTGGTCGGATGGTAGGTTTGTGGGTGATTCTGCTCGCCCCTTCGGGATAGACTGCCACAATTATTCTCTTTTGTTCTTGACAATAAACTTTCTGTGGCAGATTTCCTCGCTACTCCTGAGCTGTCTTCGTTGTTTAACCTGCCCATCTCCCAAATTGCTGCTGCACAACTGGATTGTTTGCATAGGTGGATTTCTGAATTGCAACGTGATCCTTTGGGAAATGATGTTTGGTCTTGGATGGACAAGGGGGCATACACTGCAAAGAGTTATTACACTCTCATGCATTCTCATTTGCCAGTTATTCCTCCCTGTAAATGGATATGGAAGAGTAAATGTACAATGAAGATCAAATGTTTTGCTTGGTTGTTATTTTTTGATAGACTAAACACAAAGGATTTACTGGTTAGGCGACACTGGAGGAATAATAAAGAGGATAGTTTATGTGTCATGTGCCCGGCCAGGAGTTATGAGGATAGAATCCACCTATTTTTCACATGCAACTTCAGTCTCAGAGTTTGGAACTATGTGCAAATTGATTGGTCTCATCAAGGGGAGATTGGAGACTGCCTGCTTCATGCTCAGACTAGTTTTGGGCAGCCTTTCTTTTTTGAGGTTTTTCTCACTGCTGCATGGTGCATTTGGATCACACGCAATGGAAGGACTTTCAGGCACATTAGGCCCTCCTTTAGCTCTTGGAGATGTTTATTTATTCATGACATCTCTTTGTTGGTCCATAGGGTTAAGGATAGCATCAAGCCAAAACTTCTTGGTTGGATTCAGAGCCTTCCATAGTCTTTTTCCTGTTTTTTGTTGTATATAGGTAAGCTCCTTAGATGTCCCTTAGGCTAGTCTTACTTTTGTTCCTTTGTATATATTTGTAACTCTTGTTTGGGTACTGTGTGAGATGAATAAAGGACTGTGGGGCTGTTGCCTCACAGTAAATAGCTATATATATATATATAAGTGGATAATAAAGCCCAATAATGTCCAAAACAGTAGATAATATAGCATGGAGCAATCAAAAATTATAGATACGTTGGAGACGTATCAAGCATCCCCAAGCTTAATTCCTGCTCGTCCTCGAGTAGGTAAATGATAAAAATAAAATTTTTGATGCGGAGTGCTACTTGGCATAATTTTAATGTAATTCTTCTTAATCGTGGTATGAATATTCAGATCCGAAAGATTCAAAAAAAATTCATATTGACATAAAAATAATAATACTTCAATCATACTAACTAAGCAATTATGTCTTCTCAAAATAACATGGCCAAAGAAAGTCCGTCCCTACAAAATCATATAGTTTAGTCATGCTCCATTTTCGTCACACAAGAATGCTCTCATCATGCACAACCCCGATGACAAGCCAAGCAATTGTTTCATACTTTAGTAATCTCAAACCTATAAACTTTCACGCAATATATGAGCGCGAGCCATGGACATAGCACTATGGGTGAAATAGAATATAATGAGGGGGTTGTGTGGAGAAGACAAAAAGGAGAAAGTCTCACATGAACTAGGCTAATCAATGGGCTATGGAGATCCCACCGATTGATGTTAATGCAAGGAGTAGGGATTGCCATGCAATGGATGCACTAGAGCTATAAATGTATGAAAGCTCAACAAAAGAAACTAAGTGGGTGTGCATCCAACTTGCTTGCTCACGAAGACCTAGGGCACTTGAGGAGGCCCATTGTTGGAATATACAAGCCATGTTCTATAATGAAAAATTCCCACTAGTATATGAAAGTGACAACACAAGAGACTCTTTATCATGAAGATTACGGTGCTACTTTGAAGCACAAGTGTGGCAAAGGATAGTAACATTGTCCCTTCTCTCTTTTTCTCTCATTTCTTTATTATTTATTTGGCCTTTCTCTTTTTTTTATGGCCTTTCTCTTTTTTTATAATTCCTCACTTGGGATAATGCTCTAGAAAATGATGATCATCACACTTCTATTTATTTACAACTCAACGATTACAACTCGATGCTAGAACAAAAGATGACTCTATATGAATGCCTCCGGCGGTGTACCAGGATATGCAATGGACCAAGAGTGACATGTATGAAATAATTATGAACGGTGGATTTTCCACAAATACTATGTCAACTACATGATCATGCTAAGCAATATGACAATGATGAATGTGTCATGATAAACGGAATGGTGGAAAGTTCCATGGCAATATATCTCGGAATGGCTATGGAAATGCCATAATAGGTAGGTATGGTGGCTGTTTTGAGGAAGATATAAGGAGGTTTATGTGTGAAAGAGTGTATCATATCACGGGGTTTGGATGCACCGGCGAAGTTTGCACCAACTCTCAATATGAGAAAGGGCAATGCACGGTATCAAAGAGGCTAGAAAGGATGGAAGGGTGAGAGTGCGTATAATCCATGGACTCAACATTAGTCATAAAGAACTCACATACTTATTGCAAAAATCTACAAGTCATCAAAAACCTCGGCACTACGCGCGTTCTCCTAGGGGGATCACTACTAGGGAAAACCCTAGCATTAGCGATGGTTTTGTACTCACTAGTAGCACGGGTAGGCGCGCTACTAATATGGCGCTACAGCTATTGCTTAGCAGTAATGCGTGCCCACACGCGCTACTGCTAGGACAAATAGCTGCAGCGTTTGTTCACTCCCACGCTACTGCTATTGTAACTACTGGCAGTGTGTTTTCTCTCCATCGCTACTAGTATTCTTTTTTTATTTTTTTATTTTTAGTGTATTTATGCGCGATCGTACAAATATTGGTACAATACCAGTTATGAGGTTTACATCATTATGTCCATAACAGTGTGTCAAATGAAGGTGGATTAGGTTCAAGTGGAGGCAATATGTGGTGCATGTCAAAAGTATACTACTAATCCAAACTTGATCAGTTTGGACTAGTAGTACTTTCGATGTGCACCACATGTTGCCTCCACTTGAATCTAATCCGCCAGCACAAGCTATTTAATCATCATCATAGTCATTACCACCAACAGTATTTATTTAATCACCACTAACACTAGCTAATAATAATCATCATAGTCATTACCACCAACACTAGCTATTTTATCATCATAGTAATGGTGTAGCACATCATCGTCCTCAAACTCATTTCTAGCTAGCTAATCATTCATGCTGCTCTCTCTTAGGTAAAATAACATAAAACATGTGTAGCTCTCCTCCTTGATCAAGTTGGAGCATGCAGATGAACCTGTCTCCTAATCGTGGGTAGCACATCTGTTTGCTGCCCCTAGTACTTCTCTGCGCTTCTCCATCACACATTTGGTCTAGTCTTGCACTATTAAGCATCCGTCGCTAATCTTGAATGCACTAAAGTAATCTGTAGGATATCTTGGCTGTAAGCTAATAATACTCATGGTACCTTTAGTCTCGATCCCATAAGGCACAACATTCATCGGGAGTCCCTATTGAAGAACATCGTATGGTAACATACTTAGCAATGAAGTTTAGCTTCAAAAATAATGTATGGAAAAGATGCACTGAGGACAAATAGTAAAAATCTTACCATGCTTCCTAAATAGATGTGACCGTAATTCATTACGAACACTACTGGTCGCACGTTTTCAGTACTAACATTTCTAAATGCAGGAAGAAAATTTGTCTTGACAGTATCAAGATCCTCAAGCCATGAAACATAATGACTTAGCTCCTCGCAGTTTAGTTCAGCCTCGGGACAGTAGTAGGTCCTTTCTACCAAGCGCTGGACATGTTTGCTTGCACCGAAATAAGCTGACAATAGAAATTAGTTGTCAACTATTTTTGAATAAACAATATCAAAGACATAAATATGGTTGAGAAACTTACATAATGGTATAACTGGAGGTGTCTGCACATCGACCCAGATGTCGGTATTACCTTCAATATCATCTTCCGGACGAATATCAAAGGTGATAACCATATCAGGCTGAAATGCATAAGTATTGCATAGTGCTCACCATGTTTTGCATCCAAAATAGGTGTAGTCGTCTGAATTGTATAATTTTGCGTGGAAAATATAACCATGCTCGGTCTTCAAGTAAACTTTCTTTTCCTCCATAGTACGACTGAAACCTATCTTATCCAATACAAAAACTCTTGCATGGCAAGGGATACGCTAGTAGAATAGTAAAAAAAAGACTTGTCATGCTTAATGTCATGCTTAAATTATAAGTTGAAGCAAATGAAGCAAATGGCATGCTTAATTACGAAAAAAGACTTGTCGTTGTGACTTACTATATCCACTTCGAAGTTCTCGTCCAGCTTGATGCTGAAGCGCCTATCATCATCTAGGAAGATTCCGTCGCACAGGCCGCGCTCGTCTTCGCAGTATTTGCAAATGCCGAAATCCTTTTCGTCGTCAGAAATTTCCTATGTTCATAGTTAAAACATTAATTGAAAATCGATCGAAGACAACTACCAGGATACTCAACACACAAATGTGGGGCACTAGATATTTCCTACATCTTCTGGCACAAGTCATGCCAAAATTCACAGAAAAATCCGGCATGACCTTTGCTAAAATAGGACATATCGAGCGCCTGAAATTTGCCGGAACGGAAATGAATCGACACTCCGGCAAAACATAGGCCACTCGGAGGTGTAACCTGCAAACATGACCGGCCACTTGGGCAAGCACATATCCTATTTGAGCAACACAAGATATACATTTCAAAATATCTTATAGGACTCAAATTAGCATGCATTCAATAAGCAAAAGTAAATCATCTCATGCATCCATACATCATCGAATAATATCACTAATACATCCTGAATAGTGTCATACAAATAACATCACTAATACAACTAAAACCCTAGCACATGACGGGTATTGGCGCGGGCGGTGGACACCCACACAGAAGGAACCATCACGGGATCATAGCTCCAGTGAGGTCCCTAGAGAACCTACCAGGTATTGGAGAACCTGTGCTCCAACGCAAACAAGTAGCGACGGACGTGCGCGTCCTCCTCACTGACACGGTGACGCACCACCTCCGCGGGGTCCTCGAGCCTCTGGACCATCACTGGCCCACGCGACCGCCACCAAAGAAGGTTCGGGTCAACGACAGGCTGGCTCCTCACCAACCTGCGTCCCCCGGTAGGTAGCGCCTCCCTGTACCACCCCGGCGGAGCCCAGTCCCGGACATGGCCCATCTGGTCAAGCAGGTGTCGTCCTCCGCCGACTCGACGACGAGGATGCGGGATAGGCATCGTCCACGTCGATGCGGGAAAATTTGCTTTAAATAAAAAATAGCAACAAGTTCTTATTAACTAGTTCTACTAATTCAACTATTTCTTATTAAAAATAAACTTACTATAAATAAAAATAAACTAGTACCTAATTAGTACCTAGTTCTTACTAACTAATTAGTACCTAGGAACTACTGCCCTAATTACCATCTAATTTGATGAAGCTAGGGGTGGAAAGTGGTAGCGGATATTCCAATTATCCAACTATAAAGTGAAATAAGTGGTCAAATTTTACTCGTTTAATGATTCATCTTAGAAATTTGATTCGTTTCCACCTTTAGATGAACCCTAACTCATTTGAGCCGCATCCGCATCCGATTCGTTTCCACCCTTACATGAACCCTAACTAATTTAATGCAACTAAAATATAAAGAAACCCTAGGCAGAGGTAGGGGAGAGGGAGGAGCAGGCATGCTCACCTCGGGTGCCTGCGACGAGGGAGGGGCAGGCGGCGTCGAGGTCGGGCTCGTGGCTCGGGCGCGCGGCGGATGGCGGCGTTGAGGTCGGGCTCGGGGCTCGGGCGCGCAGCGGATGGCGGCGTTGAGGTCGGGGGCGGGGGCGACGTTGAATCTGGGGTCGGGGCGGCGTAGAGGGTGTGCGGAGAGCGCGCGGCGGCGAGAGTGGAGAGCTGGATTTGGGGGAAGTGGCCGTGGGAAAGGACGAACCCCGTGGTTAAGTCAGAAGTAGCAGTAGCGCATTCCAGAAAGAGCGCTACTGCTACGTTAGCTACAGCGCGTTCTGGGATACACGCTACTGCTACTCCTTTCTCTTTTCCCCTTTTTCATTTAGTTTTCTTCACATTTTGTTTTTTTCCTTTCACTTTATTCTATTTCTTTCATTTTCAATTACCTTTCTATGTGCTTTCCATTTAATTTTATATCCTTTAGCAGTAGCGAGTTTAGATTAAAACGCGCTGCTACAAAGAAAGTAGTGGTAGTGCGGTTTGATATAGGTCGCTACTACTATGTGTAGCCTATCGGCTAAGCCGTGGGAATTTTAGTAGTAACGTGTTTAGAACAAGACGCGCTACTGCTAAAACTTTATCTACAGCGCGGTTTGCACAGGCGTGCTACTGCTACTTAGCACCACCGTGCTTCTTTGACCCGCACTACTGCTAAAGTTCTGTGTATAAGGTTTTCCCTAGTAGTGGATAGATTGGTAGGAAAATACCATCACTCGTCCCCGACCGCCACTCATAAGAAAGACAATCAAATAACACCGCATGTTTCAAATTTGTTACATAACGTTTACCATACGTGCATGCTACGGGACTTGCAAACTTCAACACAAGCATTTCTCAATTTCACAACTACTCAACTAGCACGACTTTGATATTATTACCTCCATATCTCAAAACAATCATCAAGCATCAAACTTCTCTTAGTATTCAAAACACTCATAAGATTTTTTTACTAATCTTGAATACGTACCATATTAGGATTTTAAGCAAATTACCATGCTATTTAAGACTCTCAAAAGAATCTAAGTGAAGCATGAGAGATCAATAATTTCTATAAAACAAATCCACCACCATGCTCTAAAAGATATAAGTGAAGTACTAGAGCAAAACTATATAGCTCAAAAGATATAAGCGAAGCACATAGAGTATTCTAACAAATTCCAAATCATGTATGGCTCTCTCAAAAGGTGTGTACAGCAAGGATGATTGTGGTAAACTAAAAAGCAAATACTTAAATCATACAAGATGCTCCCAGCAAAACACATATCATGTGGTGAATAAAAATATAGCTCCAAGTAAAGTTACCGATGGAAGTAGACGAAAGAGGGGATGCCTTCCGGGGCATCCCCAAGCTTTGGCTTTTAGGTGTCCTTAGATTATCTTGGGGTGCCATGGTCATCCCCAAGCTTAGGCTCTTGCCACTCATTGTTCCATAATCCATGAAATCTTTACCCAAAACTTGAAAACTTCACAACACAAAACTCAAAGTAGAAAATCTCGTGAGCCCCGTTAGCGAAAGAAAACAAAAGACCACTTCAAGCTACTGTAATGAACTCATTCTTTATTTATATTTGTGTTAAACCTACTGTATTCCAACTTATCTATGGTTTATAAACTATTTTACTAGCCATAGATTCATCAAAATAAGCAAACAACACACGAAAAACAGAATCTGTCAAAAACAGAACAGTCTGTAGTAATCTGTAGCTAGCGCAAGATCTGGAACCCCAAAAATTCTAAAATAAATTTATGGACGTGAGGAATTTATCTATTAATCATCTTCAAAAAGAATTAACTAAATATCACTTTCCAAATAAAAATGGCGGCAGTTCTCGTGAGCGCTAAAGTTTCTGTTTTTTACAGCAAGTTTAACAAGACTTTCCCCAAGTCTTCCCAACGGTTCTACTTGGCACAAACACTAATTAAACACAAAAAACACAACCAAAAACAGAGGCTAGATAAATTATTTATTACTAAACAGGAGCAAAAAGCAAGGAATAAAAATTAAAACTGGGTTGCCTCCCAACAAGCGCTATCGTTTAACGCCCCTAGCTAGGTATAACAAGCAAGGATAGATCTTGGCATTGCCATCTTTGGTAGGCAATCCATAAGTGGCTCTCATAATAGATTCATAAGGTAATTTAATTTTCTTTCTAGGAAAGTGTTTCATGTCTTTCCTTAACGGAAATTGGAATCTAATATTTTCTTCCTTCATATCAATAATTGCACCAATCATTCTAAGGAAAGGTCTACCAAGAATAATAGGACATGAAGGATTGCAATCTATGTCAAGAACAATAAAATCTACGGTACATAATTCCTATTTGCAACAATAAGAACATTATTAATTCTTCCCATAGGTTTCTTAATAGTGTAATCCGCAAGGTGCAAGTTTAGGGAGCAATCATCAAAATCACAGAAACCTAACAAATCACACAAAGTCTTTGGAATCGTGGAAACACTAGCACCCAAATCACATAAAGCATAGCATTCAGGATCTTTAATTCTAATTTTAATAGTTGGTTCCCACTCATCATAAAGTTTTCTAAGGATAGAAACTTCCAATTCAAGTTTTTCTTCAAAAGATTGCATCAAGGCATCAACGATATGTTTAGTGAACGCTTTATTTTGACTATAAGCGAGAGGAGAATTTAACATAGATTGCAACAAGGAAATACAATCAATCAAAGAGCAATTTTCATAATTAAATTCCTTGAAATCCAAAATAGTGGGTTTAGCAACATCTAGTGTTTTAATTTCTTCAATCCCACTTTTATCAATTTTAGCATCAAGATCTAAAAACTCCGAATTCTTGGAACGCCTTCTAGGTAAAGGTGGATCATATTCAGTCCCATCATTATCAAGATTCATATTGCAAAACAAATATTTAATAGGGGACACATCAATAATTTTCAGATCTTCATCTTTATGTTCATAGGAGCTAGAAGAACACGCTCTTATAAAGGCATATTTCTTAGCACGCATCCTAGTGGTTCTTTCTTTGCACTCATCAATGGAAATTCTCATGGCTTTGAGAGACTCATTGATATCATGCTTAGGTGGAATAGATCTAAGTTTCAAAGAATCAACATCAAGAGCAATTCTATCAATGTTCCTAGCCAACTCATCAATCTTAAGCAATTTTTCTTCAATCATGGCATTGAAATTATTTTGCGAAGTAATAAATTCTTTAATATTAGATTCAAAATCAGAGGGCATCTTATTATAATTTACATAAGAATTGTTGTAGGAATTACCATAATTATTAGAGGGATTACTAGGATAAGGCCTAGGATTAAAATTTCCTCTATACGCGTTATTACCAAAATTGTTCCTACCAACAAAATTCACATCCATAGATTCATTATTATTTTCAATCAAAGTAGACAAGGGCATATCATTAGGATCAGAAGAAACACTCTTACTAGCAAATAATTTCATAAGTTCATCCATCTTTCCACTCAAAACATTAATTTCTTCTATCGCATGCACCTTTTTATTAGTAGATCTTTCAGTATGCCATTGAGAATAATTAACCATAATATTATCTAGGAGTTTAGTAGCTTCTCCTAAAGTGATTTCCATAAAAGTGCCTCCCGCGGCCGAATCTAAAAGATTTCTAGAAGCAAAATTCAATCCGGCAAAAAAAATTGGTATAATCATCCACAAATTCAAACCATGAGTAGGGCAATTACGTATCATTAATTTCATTCTCTCCCAAGCTTGTGCAACATGTTCATGATCAAGTTGCTTAAAATTCATAATATCATTTCTAAGAGAGATGATCTTAGTGGGAGGAAAATACTTAGAGATAAAAGGATCTTTGCACTTATTCCATGAATCAATACTATTTTTAGGAAAAGACGAAAACCAAGCTTTAGCACGATCTCTAAGCGAAAAAGGAAATAGCTTCAATTTAACAATATCGTTATCCACATCTTCCTTCTTTTGCATATCAAACAAATCAACGAAGCTATTTAGATGGGTAGCGGCATCTTCACAAGGAAGGCCGGAAAACGGATCTTTCATAACAAGATTCAGCTAAGCAGCATTAATTTCACAAGATTCAGCATCGTTAAGAGGAGCAATCGGAGTACTAATAAAATCATTGTTGTTGGTATTGGTGAAGTCACACAATTTAGTATTATCTTGAGCCATCGTGACAAGCAAGCAACTAACACACAAGCAAACAAAAAGCAAGCGGATAAAAAGAGGCAAACAGGAAAGAGAGGGAGGATAGAGAGAGAAGGCGAATAAAATGGCAAGGGTGAAGTGGGGGAGAGGAAAACGATAGGCAAATGGCAAATAATGTAATGCAGGAGATAAGGGTATGTGATGGGTACTTGGTATATTGACTTTTGCATAGACCTCCCCGGCAACGGCGCCAGAAATCCTTCTTGCTACCTCTTGAGCACTGCGTTGGGTTTCCCCAAAGAGGAAGGGATGATGCAGCAAAGTAGCGTAAGTATTTCCCTCAGTTTTTGAGAACCAAGGTATCAATCCAGTAGGAGGCTACGCGCGAGTCCCTCATACCTGCACAAAACAAATAAATCCTCGCAACCAACGCGATAAGGGGTTGTCAATCCCTACACGGCCACTTACGAGAGTGAGATCTGATAGATATGATAAGATAATATTTTTGGTATTTTTAAGATAAAGATGCAAAGTAAAATAAAAGCAAAGGAAATAACTAAGTATTGGTAGATTAATATGATGAAGATAGACCCGGGGGCCATAGGTTTCACTAGTGGCTTCTCTCAAGAGCATAAGTATTCTACGGTGGGTGAACGAATTACTATTGAGCAATTGATAGAATTGAGCATAGTTATGAGAATATCTAGGTATGATCATGTATATAGGCTTCACGTCCGAGACAAGTAGACCGACTCCTGCTTGCATCTACTACTATTACTCCACTCATCGACCGCTATCCAGCATGCATCTAGAGTACTAAGTTCATGAAACAGAGTAACGCCTTAAGCAAGATGACATGATGTAGAGGGATAAACTCATGCAATATGATGAAAACCCCATCTTGTTATCCTCGATGGCAACAATACAATACGTGCCTTGCTGCCCCTACTGTCACTGGGAAAGGACACCGCAAGATTGAACCCAAAGCTAAGCACTTCTCCCATTGCAAGAAAGATCAATCTAGTAGGCCAAACCAAACTGATAATTCAAAGATACTTGCAAAGATAACAAATCATACATAAAAGAATTCAGAGAAGATTCAAATATTGTTCATAGATAGACTTGATCATAAACCCACAATTCATCGGTCTCAACAAACACACCGCAAAAAGAAGATTACATCGAATAGATATCCACAAGAGAGGGAGAGAACATTGTATTGAGATCCAAAAAGAGAGAAGAAGCCATCTAGCTAATAACTATGGACCCGTAGGTCTGAGGTGAACTACTCACACTTCATTGGAGGGGCTATGGTGTTGATGTAGAAGCCCTCCATGATCGATGCCCCCTCCGGCGGAGCTCCGGAACAGGCCCCAAGATGGGATCTCGTGGATACAGAAAGTTGCGGCAGTGGAATTAGGGTTTGGCTCCGTATCTGATCGTTTGGGGGTACGTAGGTATATATAGGAGGAAGGAGTACGTCGGTGGAGCAACAGGGGGCCCACGAGGGTGGAGGGTGCGCCTGGGGTAGGCGTGCCCCCTACCTCGTGGCCTCCTCCTTTATTTCTTGACGTAGGGTCCAAGTCCCCTGGATCATGTTCGGTGAGAAAATCACGTTCCCGAAGGTTTTATTCCGTTTGGACTCCGTTTGATATTCCTTTTCTTGGAAACCCTGAAATAGGCAAAAAACAGCAATTCTGGGTTGGGCCTCCGGTTAATAGGTTAGTCCCAAAAAATAATATAAAAGTGGATAATAAAGCCCAATAATGTCCAAAACGGTAGATAATATAGCATGGAGCAATCAAAAATTATAGATACGTTGGAGACGTATCAGGCGGCAACAAAGTCGGTACCAAGGGCGAGGGACGAATAGAACCATTTTCCTGCTCGCTGAACGAGGCGGACCAATAGGCAAAGTTCTTGTCCATCGGTGGCTGCCGGGATGTTATCAACATTAGTAACAGGGTCTTGCTGATAGAATTGTACACCGAGGTGTTTACATAAGGAGGAGAATATTCCTGCTGAGATCATATAGATCTCAAGAAATGTTACACCAACCAATGGAAAGTAAAATATGATTATCAGATTAAACAGGACAATGGAAAGGAAAATGTGTTTAAACACATATTTCAATGGTATATCCTTCCCAAGGACAAGTAGAGCATGATATCTGTAACAGGATATAATGTAGAAAACCCTTTAGGTAAGGGGAAAGAAATTTCATGACATTACCCATACAACAGTGTTTGGATAACTGAGCAAGAAACATTTAGCATTGGGCTTCAAATGTTCTTGTTGAAAATCGGAGTACCACAGACATGCTTCAAGATAGCATTGACATGGTCTTCAAGCAAAGGTTGGACTTGGATATACAAAGGATTCATCAGGAAAAACTTATAGAATAAGTCTTACAATTTCCTCATGGAAGAATGGTTAACCTTGCAAAAAAAAGAGAACTATAACAATAGGGCCTCCAGCCAGGTGTGCTAGGCATGACATCACCTTACCGAGTCATATAAAGACCAATGTTATAACTCTTGGAAATATGTTCCAACTATCATATTTGACCGAGATTCAGTTCTGCTTGGTGTCAGGATACCTCAGACTCAGGATGCCTGAGAAAAAAGATGCAACACAAATTGACGAGATGACATTGTAAGATTCTCGGGAAATGAACTATGGAAGCGAGTTCCGAAACATGAGTTCATCATTAATCCAAGGAGAGGATGAGGAGGTGGTTGATGAACTTAGCGACAATTCATCGAGATTTCCAAAAAGATGTATTTCCACAATTATGTGAACAAAGAGATAATATTGGTCAGATCAAATGATATAATGATGTATGCTCGATTAAATCATACACCATTAAACATTGGTTGAAAGGTGCACCCAGAATATGGGCTTAGGTAGCATGATCAATGTTAGAATGGTGATTCAATAATCAATAGTTTAAGAATGAACGGTTGACCGTTAACTTCAAAGCAATAGGGTTGCTAGAAGGGCCGAATCCAAACAACACCGTTCACCTGTTGGTATCCCGGTTAAAACCAACATGGGGGCCAAGAAAGAATGGTGATGGTGAGAAGTATTACTATATCAGGAATTAATAGTTGAATTAATTCCCTCAACATTCTTGACATAATAGATGGTAGTAGTCCAAGGTAGAATCATAATATAAGTTGGATAGAAAGGAAACTACACAAAACATGAGCAAGTTTTGTGTCGGAGGGAATGTGAGAATGTTGTCGATGTTAAAACAAATCATCGAGGGGGCAAGGATGGTATTACTCATCTTGAATTCGACACACAACTTGGAAGAAGTCAAATTGTTGACGACGATCACGACAAATTTGTCGAGAGGTTTCAAGAAGATATAATCGATCGGCGATGACATCAAGTCAAATGAATGATGAAGCGAAAGGTTATCGGAACCAAGGGCATGACACAAACTCAAACTCAAGCTTGTTGTTCAAGTTGAATGATATGACAAGGAAGATCGACGTAAGCTTACCTCATTGTCGAAAGTTGTGCTCTGGGAATAAGGACCAGGAAGTACAGTTAAAATCATCATGATAACGATATAGCCAAATAGGCAAGGAATGGTGTGATCGGGTACAAACTCATAAGTAAAGAAGATTACTAAGAGTTTTGAATTATAGTATAGAAACGATTCAGTTATCGGTGTCCTCGACTGTTTAACCACTCAGAACCCGTGGAAAATCTAGAATCGGTGGGAAGTAATACTAGAGGAAAACTCATAGGAAGGAACATAGTTCTTTGATATTCTCGAGATACCATAGGGTAATACTCAAAGGAGGAATGAAATAGGGGTTGCGGAGATGTATTGATCTGCAAAAGGCAAGTTCTTTGACTTGTCTAAGAAATGGAATCGAAGGAGAACAAAATGGTCGAAACCACATATGTAAATTATCAAACCACAGATACAAGATGAACTTATAACAAGGGGTAACTATATTTTTTTACGAGAAGCTTCCATGATAAGATCTGCATTGTGTCCATGGGCATGAACAAAAATTTCAAGGTCGACTCCCACTTCTCCAATGCATGACCTTTCATTCACTTCTCGTCCTCGAAGAAGTTGTATGGTAGAAAATTATCTGGTAAAAACACCAGAAGGGAATCACTTGTGAAATCCTTTGGGTTAATAAGGTTTTTAGGGAAGGTATAGGTTCAACCCATCGGGGCATCTTAGAAACATATACCTCAAGCTTCAAGAGTAAATATCACCAGCTCGAAAGCATAGCATGGTTGGCCTAATCAGAGAATAGGATTTACCAATGGCATTATGTATCAAGGAAAGAGCTCCAGGTTTTGAGAATATGAAAGAACAATCAGTTAATAATCCACCAAAGGATCTAGCGGACCGCAAAGGATCTAATGTGAGTAATGGTACTCATCTAGAAGAAGAACGAATGCAAGGGATCGGATTATAGAAACAACTAACTAATTCAAAGCTCAAATGTAAAGGAATTATGATTTCCAAATCCAGGGGATCAGAAGCAAACGCTCTGATTAAGGATGGATAGGTTGAGTAAGCTTAGGGGTACACTCGACAACAATTTGATTTGCCGAGATCAAGGTCACGTTTAATGTGACATCTGAGCCGGAAGGATGAATTATAGGATCTGATTGAGGATTGCGAGCATTCGCAAAATATTGAATCAATGGACTCAAAGTGAGTGACAAAGGATGCCAAAAGATTTACTAGACTTACGGGATTTAACCATAATGCAAGAAAGCAAGAATTTCAAGAGCAAAAGCTGCTGAGGATTTTCGAAAGATCAAATAGTATTTTGAAGACCCTTCCGAAACACATGAACAACTGTAGATGGGCGATACTCGGTAAGTGAGAGGAATTATCCGTAGGGGTATTCATGTGGCAAGAACTGCAAGGCGGTAGGCACAAATTATTCTCAGAACAATAGTGAAAATTCTGGGGTATCTTGTAATAACAAGATCAACGGGGAATGATTGTATGAATGGCAAGTGCACTTGGTTATCCATAGGGGTTTATCGATGGAAGGGAATTGCAATAGCAATGGCACAAAGTCTCGAGAGAACATCGGAGGGTATCTTCGGAATCCTTCAATGCACCAAACAATCATCTAGAGTGAGGGTCTCTTCGGGAGGAAGTAACTACAAGAACCTAAAGTCGGAGTTAGTAAATTCATTTTAACCCGAATAGAAGAGAGATCAGAGTCCCAGAGTATAGACGAGGAATAAAATATCCTAATACCACCCAAATGGTGGCGTGGCCTCGTAAGACACACAACCATGTTAGTAAAAAGTTATGCAATGTCTAGACTCGACTTCGGCCAAGGAGTGTGGAAGGAGGATTCCTACAGGCAGTCGCCTCTGATACCAACTTGTGATGCCACCGATTTGACCGTACACTAATCATACACGCAAATGTGTATGGTCAAGATTAAGTACTCACGGCAAGATATCACAACACAACTCTAGACACAAATTAAAATAATACAAGCTTTATATTACAAGCCAGGGGCCTCGAGGGCTCGAATACAATAGCTCAATCATAGACGAGTCAGCGGAAGCAACAATATCCGAGTACAGACATAACTTAAACAAGTTTGCCTTAAGAAGGCTAGCACAAAAACTAGCAATGATCGAAAAGGCAAGGCCTCCTGCCTGGGACCTCCTAACTACTCCTCGAAGCCGAACTCCGTGTAGAATCATCCTCGGGATCCTCTTGCTCCTGGACTCCATCATATGATCGCAATAACCGGGAAAGGGGGGAAAAGAAGCAGCAAAGCAACCGTGAGTACTTATCCAAAGTACTCGCAAGCAAGGATCTACACTACATATGCATTGGTATCAATGAAAAGGGTAGTATATGTGGACTAAACTACAGAATGCCAGAAAGAGGGGGATAGCTCGTCCTATCAAAGAATATGCTTCTGGCAAGATCCATCTTGAAGCGGTAGAAGAGAGTAGATGGTAAGTTAACCAAGTATCATCGCATAGCATAATCCTACCCGGCGATCCTCTCCTCGTCGCCATGTGAGAGAGAGATCACCGGGTTGTATCTGACACTTGGAAGGGTGTATTTGATTAAGTATCCAGTTCTAGTTGTCATAAGGTCAATGCACAACTCCGGGTCGTCCTTTTACCGAGGGACACCGCTATTCGAATAGATAAACTTCCCTGCAGGGGTGCACCACATTTCCCAACACGCTCGATCCCCTTTGGTCGGACACACTTTCCTGGGTCATGCCCGGCCTCGGAAGATCAACACGTCGCAGCCCTACCTAGGCACAACAGAGAGGTCAGCACGCCGGTCTAAATCCTATGTGTGTAGGGGTCTGGGCCCATCGCCCATTGCACACCTGCATGTTGCGTACGCGACCAGTGAGCAGACCTAGCAACCTCCATTATAAAGGAAGTTGCGTTACGCGGTCTAACCCGGCGCGCGCCGCTCAGTCGCTAACGTCAAGAAGGCTTCAGCTGATACCACGACTTCGAGTGCCCATAACTGTTCCCGTGTAGTTGGTTAGTGTGTATAGGCCAGTGGCCAGACTCAGATCAAATACCAAGATCTCGTTAAGCATGTTATTTTGAAGTAACCACGAACACCGACCAGGGCCAGGCCCACCTCTCACCTAGGTGATCTCAACCTGCCCTGTCGCTCCGCCACAAAGTAACAGTCGGGGCCGTCAGAAACCCATGCCCACCTCTTCCGGGATGGAACCACCTGTCCTTTCAGCCCCCTCATCGGAATCACTTGAGGGTACTCTACAAGCCGACCCGACTTTAGTCACCACCTGTATCACATATTATGTATAAGTATATACATGTGATCACCTCCCAAGTGATCACGGCCCGATAGTAAAGTATGGCAGACGGACAAGAATGTAGGACCACTGATGATAAACTAGCATCCAATACTAAGCATTTAGGATTGCAGGTAAGGTATCAATAATTGTAGTAATAATGACAGGCTATGCACCATAATAGGATTAATCGGAAACAGTAACATGCTACACTACTCTAATGCAAGCAGTAGAGAGAAGAATAGGCGATATCGGGTTGATCAAGGGGGGGCTTACCTGGAAGCTCTGCTGAAAGGGAAGAAGTGTCGTCGTCGATGTAGTCGACCATAGGAGCATTAGCAGCGGTCTCGTGGTCTACCGAAGAGAAGAGGGGGAGAAACAGTAAATACATAGCAAGCAAGTACATAACAGGACAACAGGCAGAGCTAGACGTGTTCTAATGCGGTGCTACACGTTACCGGTGAAGGGGATGACATCCAATAATGCTTTCCCAAATTTTGGCATTTTCGGACAAACGAAACGGAGGGGGAAAGTTCCATGTTAGCTATGATAGGGGCACATGACAGATGAACGTAGAGCGTATTCGGATTCGTCTCATCGTTCTGAGCAACTTTCATGTATAAAACTTTTTCATCCGAGTTACAGATTATTTTCTATAATTTTTCAAAGATTTAAACAATTTCCTGAATTTATTATTAATTCGAAATAAATATCTAAAATGCTATGTGCACCCAGATCTGTGTACACAGAGGTGTAGCAGAGGGTGACAAGCGGGTCCAGGGGCCCTAGTTGACCAGTCAACATTTGACTGGTTAATAGTGGGTGGGGCCCCTGTCAAACACGCATTTAGCTAATTACATATTAGTTTGGCTAACTAAGTAATTAGTGTAACTAAAACAATTTGATTGAGTTAATTAATCAATTAATTATTTTTTATATCTTTCTTAAACACATTTTTAAGAAAAAGGGCTGGGGGCCTCGCTGGCAGTGGCCCATCTGGCCACTGGAGCGGGTTAGCGGGCATCGGGCGCTGGGGCATGGGAGTGGGCGATTTTGCCCATCGTGGTGGAGGGCGAGGCCAGCCCTGGCACGGCGAACAAAGCCCCGGGGCGCCGGACCCGGGCACCGGCCGGTCGGGAACGCGGTTGACGGCGGCGACGAGTGGATGAAGGCGGGGCACGGAGCGTCGGTGCGCGTGGTGCGGGGCGGGGTTCCGGCCACAGTAGGGTCGACCAACGAGGCGCGGATGACGAGGGGCTGGGCGGCAGCGGGGGAAGGGCGCAACAAGGCAGCAGAGCCAGCGGCAGAGCAGCGTGCTGCAGCAGCGGGGCTGGCCGGCGCGGTCAGCAAGTAGGGGCGTGCAGGCACGGACGAACCGGGAGCGCACGGGGTACGGGCGGGGGCGTTCTCGACCGCAAGGCAGAGACAGGGCGGAGGCGAGCGGCGGCTGGCCGCAGCGGTCGCGGCAAGCGGTTGTGGGAGTGCGCTGGGCGAGGCAAGCGCGTGTGCGGGGGAAAGCAGCAGCAGCTAGCAGGGCGACCCGACGTCTAGTCAGACGGGAAGAAGAGAGAGGGGGCTCACATTCGTTGATGGGGAGAGGGTCGTCGAGGCTTGGTGTAGCTGAGTCGAGGCGGTGGTCGGCGAGGACGACGGCGACGGGGCGGCATCGTGGCGAGGTCGCGGTGGCCGTGACAGCGCGCACCGGCGATGTGGCCAGCGATGGTGATGAAGCGGTGTGGATCCGATCGAACAATGGATCGCCGTTGACTAAGCGAAGCGAGGCGGACCTCCTTGACATATCCGAGTGGCGTAGGGTGGCTGGTGGCCACGACATTGGCGGTGATGCTCAGACGGTTGCACTCGGGCGCAGCAGAATAGTGAGGGAGAGCGAGGGGGAAGGGGAGTGTGGAGCTAGGGTTCGTCGTGGGGGTCGAAGGGGATCTTATCCGGTGCGGGGAGCCAGCGGATGGATGGTGTGTGGCCATCCGCAGCCATGGACGCAACGCACGCAGCCAACGCGCCCTCTGTGAACAGAGGTGGAAGGAGGCGTTGGGGTGGGCTCGGGTGGCTCCTGTAGCAAGCAGGGCTAAGTGCATAGTGCACTTAGGCCTTTTCTCCTTTTCTTTTATATTCTTTTCTATTTTTTCTTTATGTTGTTGTTTTGCATTTAGTTTGGCAACCAAATGACTTTTGTAGAATATGGAAATTGTCTACATATTTACACTGTAATTATTGGCACTGCCACAAAAAGTCTGAGAGATATTTGAAGTCCTTTGAATTTTGCATAAATGAAATTGGATTAATGGGGCTATTTTGGTCACTGTTGTAATTGTTTTAGGGACATTAAACATTTTATTAAATGTTGGATGATGTTTGTTAATTAGTTAGTGAATATTTTTAACCCTCTAAACATTTTTAACATTGTTTCAAGAAACTATAGTTTGACTCGTTATTTGAATTTGTATTTGAGCTAAGTTTGAAACAAGTGAGGTTTAGCAAATTTTTAATTATGATGACTTGGCATCATTAATAGCGGATTAGTGTAGCTTAAATATCCGGGCGTCACAAAGTTGTTGTAAAATGATTGTAAAACATCCAGGAATGATAATATAACAACATGGAACAATAAAAAATTGTAGATACGTTGGAGACGTATCAAAAACCTTCTATGGTCATACACCTAACGTGAATGGTTTATTGATTCTCGATCGTAGTGATACAGATATTCATTATATTGATGCCAAAACATGCAAAGTTAATAATGATAGTGCAACATACTTGTGGCACTGCCATTTAGGTCATATTGGTGTAAAGCACATGAAGAAACTCCATGCAGATGGGATTTTGGAATCACTTGATTATGAATCATTTGATACTTGCGAACCATACCTCATGGGCAAGATGACTAAATCTCCGTTCTTCGGAACAATGGAGCGAGCTAATGATTTATTGGAAATAATACATATCGACGTATGTGGTCTGATGAGTGTTGAAGCACGCGGAAGGTATCATTATTTCTAACCTTCGCAGATGATTTGAGTAGGTATGGGTATATCTACTTGATGAAACACAAGTCTGAAAATTTTGAAAAGTTCAAAGAATTTCTGAGTGAAGTGGAGAATCATCGTAACAAGAAAATAAAGTTTCTATGATCTGATCGTGGAGGAAAATATTTGAGTTACGAGTTTGGCCTTCATTTAATATAATGTGGAATAGTTTCACAACTCACGCCACTTGGAACACCACAACTTAATGGTGTGTCCGAATGTCGTAACCGTACTTTATTAGATATGGTGCGATCTATGATGCCTCTTACCGATTTACCACTATCATTTTGGGGTTATGCATTAGACATCCGCATTCACGTTAAATAGGGCACCGTCTTAATCCATTGAGACGACACCGTGTGAACTATGGTTTTGCAAGAAACCTAACCTATCGTTTCTTAAAGTTTGGGGTTGCAACACTTATGTCAAAAGGCTTCAGCTTGATAAGCTCGAACCCAAATCGGAGAAGTGCATCTTCATAGGATACCCTAAGAAAACTATGGGGTACACCTTCTACCACAGATCCGAAGGCAAGATTTTTGTTGGCAGGAATGGAACCTTTCTAGAGAAGGAGTTTCTCTCGAAAGAAGTGAGTGGGAGGAAAGTAGAACTTCATGAGGTAATTGTACCTTCCCTCAAATTGTAAAGTAGCTCATCAGAGAAAACTGTTCCCATGATGCCTACACAAACTAGAGAAGAAGCTAATGATGATGATCATGAAACTTCATATCAAGTTACTACTGAACCTCGAAGGCCGACCAGAACACGTACTGCACTAGAATGGTATAGTAATCTTGTCCTAGAAGTCATGTTGTTAGACAACGGTGAACCTACGAAACTATGAAGAAGCTACGATTATCCCAGATTCCGATCAATGGATTGAGGCCACAAAATCTGAGATAGGGTCCATGTATGAGAAAATAGTGTGGACTTTGGTGGACTTGCCCGATGACCAGCAAGCCATTGAGAATAAATCGATCTTCAAGAAGAATACAAACGCTGATGGTAATGTCAACATCTACAAAGCTCAGCATGTCGCGAAAGGTTTTTGAAAAATTCAAGGGGTTGACTACAATCAGGCCTTCTCACCCGTAGCGATGCTTAAGTTAGTCCGAATCATGTTAGAAATTGCCGCATTTTATAATTATGAAATTTGGAAAATCAACGTCAAAACTGCATTCCTTAATGGATTTCTTAAAGAAGAGTTTTATATGATGCAACCAGAAGGTTTTGTCGATCATAAAGGTGCCAAAAAAGTGTGCAAGCTCCAGCGATCCATCTATGGACTCGTGCAAGCATCTCGGAGTTGGAATATACGCTTTGATGTGATCATAGCATATGGTTTTATACAGACTTATGGTGAAGCATGTATTTACAAGAAAGTGAGAGGGGGCTCTGTAGCATTTCTGATATTATATGTGGATGACATATTGTTGATCGGAAATGATATATAAATTCTGGATAGCATAAAAGGATAATTGAATAAGAATTTTTCAATGAAAGACCTCGGTGAAGCTGCTTACTGATGTCGCTTGAAGCTACGTCGGTATTTCTCCAAAGAGGAAGGGATGATACAGCACAACGGCGGTAGGTATTTCCCTCAGATGTGAAACCAAGGTTATCGAACCAGTAGGAGAACCAAGCAACACAACGTAAATAGCACCTGCAAACAAATAACAACTTCTCGCAACCCGACGTGTTAAAGGGGTTGTCAATCCCTTCCGGGGTACGGCGCCTCAAGATAGGCAAACGGACGTGAGGTAAATTTGTAGTAGATTGATAGATCGAACGCCAAATAAATAAATAATAATAAATTGTAGCAAGGTATTTTTGGGTTTTTGGATTAATAGATCTAAAAATAAATGCAAAGGAAAATAGATCGCAAAGGCAAATAATATGAGAAAGAGACCCGGGAGTCGTAGTTTTCACTAGTGGCTTCTCTCGAGAAAAATAGCAAACGGTGGGTGAACAAATTACTGTTGGGCAATTGATAGAACTTCAAATACTCATGGCATATCCAGGCAATGATCATTACATAGGCATCACGTCCAAGATTAGTAGACCGACTCCTGCTTGCATCTACTACTATTACTCCACACATCGACCGCTATCCAGCATGCATCTAGTGTATTAAGTTCATGGAGAAACGGGGTAATACAATAAGAACGATGGCATGATGTAGGCAAGATCTATCTATGTAGAGATAGACCCCATCGTTTTATCCTTAGTAGCAACGATACATACGTGTCGGTTCCCCTTCTGTCACTAGGATCAAGCACTGTAAGATTGAACCCATTACAAAGCACCTCTTCCCATTGCAAAATAAGTAGATCAAGTTGGCCAAACAAAACCCAAATATCGGAGAAGAAATACGAGGCTATAAGCAAGCATGCATAAAAGAAATCAAAGAAACTCAAATACTTTCATGGATATAAAAAGATAGATCTGATCATAAACTCAAAGTTCATCGATCCCAACAAACACACCGCAAAAGCGTTACATCATATAGATCTCCAAGAGACCATTGTATTGAGAATCAAGAGAGAGAGAGAGAGGAAGCCGTCTAGCTACTAACTACGGACCCGAAGGTCTACAAAGAACAACCCACGCATCATCGGAGAAGCACCAATGGAGGTGGTGAACCCCATCCGAGATGGTGTCTAGATTAGATCTACTGGTTCCAGACTCTGTGGCGGCTGGATCGATATTTCGTCGACTCCCCTAGGGTTTTGGGAATATTGGGGTATTTATAGAGCAAAGAGGCGGTTCGGGGGGCACCCGAGGTGGTCACAACCCACCAGGGCGTGCCTGGGCCCCCTGGCGCGCCCTGGTGGGTTGTGCCCCCCTCGGGGCACCCCACAGGCGCAGCCAGGGCCTGTTGTGTTCCTTTCGGACCATAAAAATTCTCCGTAAAGTTTTGTGGCATTTGGACTCCGTTTGATATTGATTTTCTGCGATGTAAAAAACATGGAAAAAACAGCAAGTGGCACTTGGCACTATCTCAATAGGTTAGTACCAAAAAATGATATAAAATGACTACAAAATGACTATAAAGCATCCAAGATTGATAATATAACAGCATGGAACAATCAAAAATTATAGATACGTTGGAGACGTATCAACATCCCCAAGCTTAACTCCTACTCGACCTCGAGTAGGGAAGTGATAAAAACAGAACTTTTGATGTGGAATGTTGCCTAACATGTCATATCATATTTGTTTCTTTATAGCATGGACATTTGTACTTTTATATTGTTCAAAGCAATAGTCTAGTTTTGACATGACAGTTTAAATGCTCAAGCATATCAACAAGCAACCATGTCTTTCAAAATATCAACGCTAAAATAAGTTATCTCTAGCCCATCATGCTCAACCATTGATCCATTCGTGAACCACACTCACATATTAGCTACACCACATACTCAATTACGATCATATTGCCTCATAGTTGGTGCTTTTATAAGAGAAGATGGAGACTCAAATTCGAAATAAAAATTGCATAAAGTAAAAGAAAGGCCCTTCGCAGAGGGAAGTAGGGATTTGTAGAGGTGCCAGAGCTCAAAGCAAAAAACTTAGAGATAAAAACATTTTGGGAGGTGTATCCATCCCACCAACGACAACGACTTAGAGTTCCCAATACTTTCAATGCTTAGATATATCATAGGCGGTTCCCAAACAAAAAATAAAGTTTATTCTTTTTCCACCATACTTTCACTTTCCATGGCTAACAGTATCCACGGGTGCCCTCCATACCAACACTTTCCAAGGAATTTATTATTTGACAACACAAAGTAAATTCATTTTTTCATTTCGGGACTGGGCATCCCTAATACCTTTGTCTTACTCTCTTGCAATTACAAGTGAATAAACACTCATCGTGAGAATAACACATCTAGCATGGAAAATATTAGCCACCCCTCACCACTCCGCGAGCGAAACGAACACACAAAAGAGAAGTTTATTTTTGAAAATTAGAGATGGCACATGCAAATTTTCTTAGAACGGCAAAAGAATATCGCATATAGGTAGATATAGTGGACTCATCTGGTAAAACTGGTTTAAAGGTTTTTGGATGCACAAGTAGTGATCATACTTAGTGCAAAATGAAGGCTAGCAAAAGATTGAGAAGCAACCAACCAAGAAACGAATAATCTCATAAGAGAGCATTAAGCATAACTAACACCGAATAATGCACGACAAGTAGGATATAATTTCATTGCATAACTATTGACTTTCGTGCTTGCATAGGGAATCACAAACCTTAACACCAATATTCTTGCTAAAGCATAATTACTCATCAAGATGACTCACATATCACATCATCATATCTCAAAACTATTACTAAGAATCAAGTTTATTTTGTCCAATGATCTTTATGAAATTTTTATTATCTATTTCTTGGATATCTATCACTTTGGGACTAATTTTCATGTGTTGCTTTTGACAAGCTCAAACAAATATAAGTGAAGATCATGAGCATAATATTTTCTATCTCTCAAATTAATTTATGTGAAGCAAGAGATAATTTCTTGAAAATTTTACTTACTCTAAAATAAATCTAAGTGAAGCAAGAGAGCATTTCTACAAAAATACTAAGCATACCATGCTCAAAAAGATATAAGTGAAGCACTAGGGAAGGTCCATAGCTCATAAAAAATTTAAGTAAAGCATAGAGAGCAACTCTAACAAGTCATGACATAATTTTGGCTCTCTCAAATAGGTGTGTCCATGAAGGGATCAAGACATAAAACACAAAAGAAATCAAGCAAAGACTCATATCATACAAGACGCTCCAAGCAAAACACATAGTATGTGACGAATAAAAATATAGGTTTGAGTAAAATACCGATGGTCGTTAGAAGAAAGAGGGGATACCACTCGGGGGCATCCCCAAGCTTAGTTGGTTGCCCATTTTTAGATAATTTCTTGGGATGCCGGGGCATCCCCAAGCTTAGGCTCTTCTACTCCTTATTCCTTCATCCATCGTAAGATAACCCAAAACTTGAAAACTTCAATCACACAAAACTCAACAAAACCTTCGTGAGATCCGTTTGTATAAGAAAATAATAAATCACTACTATAAGCGCTGTATCAAACCAATTCATATTTTGTTCTTGCATTATATCTACTATATTACAACTTTTATATGGCAGAAACTCATCAAAGAAAACCATAGAGCCATCAAAATAAGCACACAACACAAAGAAAACAGAATCTGTCAAAACAGAATAATTTGTAGCAATCTTCCTATTTAGAACACTTCTGTAACTCCAAAAATTCTGAAAAACTAGGACGACCTGAGAAATTTGTATATTGATCTACTTCAACTGGAATGGGTATTTTATCGCTCTCTGGTAAGAAATGAGAATTTTTTTTGTCGGCGCAAAAGTTTATGTTTTTTCAGCAAGATCAAACAACTATCATCAAAGAAGATCATTAAGGGTTTACTTGGCACAAACACTAATTAAAACCTAAAAACACAATGATAATTGTAGCATAATTTTGCTAACACTCAAAAACAGGAAGAAAAAAGCAAAAATAAATTTTATTCATTGGGTTGCCTCCCAACAAGCGCTATAGTTTTTCGCCCTTAGCTAGGCATAAAGCAAGGATCTAATTTTGTCATATTTGGTTCGAGATCCATAAGATGCCCTCATGATTGATTCATATGGTGGCCTAATTCTTGTTCTAGGAAAGTGTTCCATACCCTTCCTCAAAGGAAATTGGAACTTAATATTGCCTTATTTCATATCAATCACGGCACCGATAGTGCGTAAAAACGGTCTACCAAGAATAATTGGACGAGATGGATTGCAATCAATATCAAGAACAATAAAATCTATGGGCACATAATTCCTATTTGCAAGAATAAGAACATCATTAATTCTTCCCATAGGCTTTTTAATTGTAGAATCTGCCAAGTGCAAATTCAAAGAACACGATTCAAGATCGGTAAGACCAAGCACATCACATAAAGATTTTGAAATAGTAGAAACACTAGCATCCAAGTCACACAAGGAAAAACTCCCATAATTTTTAGTTTTGACTTTGATAGTAGGTTCCCATTCATCATGCAATTTCCTAGGAACTGAAACCTCTAATTCCAATTTTTCTTCAAAAGCTTTCATCATAGCATCAACAATATGTTTAGTAAAAGCTTTATTTTGTTCATAAGCACGGGGTGAATTTATCATGGATTGCAACAAAGAAATACAATCAATCAAAGAGAAACTATCATAATTAAAGTCATTGTAATCCAAAAGATTGGGTACATCACTAGCTAAAGTTTTGACCTCTTCAAACCCACTTTTATCAATTTTCTCAATAAGATTTTGACCCTCCAAATCATTGGGATGCCTTCTACCTAAAGTTGACTCTTCTCCAGTACCTTTTTCGTCAACTTTACTAAACAAGGAATCAATATAAGAAACACCAATCATTTTAAGATCTTCATCACTTTTACGAAAGAAATCACTAGAAAACGCTTTTTCTAAAAATTCTCTTTTAGCTCTAAGCATAGCGGTTCTTTTCTTACTTTCATCCATAGAAACATAAAGAGCTTTAATTGATTCATCAACCTTAGGCACAAAAAATTTCATCTTGAGATTTTCCACATCATGAGCAATTCTATCAACACTTCTAGACAAATCATCAATCTTACTCAACTTTTCTTCCATGGAAGTATTGAAAACTTTTTGCGTGTTGATAAATTATTTAATATTGTTCTCAAGTTCAGAGGTGTTCCTATTATTATTATATGGATTTCCATAGGAATTACCATAATTATTAGAGGAATTACTAGGAAAAGGCCTAGGATTAAAATTAGCTCTATAAGCATTGTTATTGAAATTATTTCGAGAAATAAAATTCACATCTATGGCATCACTATTTTTCTCAATCGAAGTAGACAAAGGCATCATTAAAATAAATAGGAGCACTTCTACTAGCAACCAATTTCACAAGAGCCTCAACTTTTTCACTCAAAGAATAAAAATTTTCAACATAATTAACTTTTTACTAGTAGGAGCTCTTTCGGTATGCCATTGCGAATAATTTACCATAATATTATCAAGCAATTTGGTGGCTTCACCCAAAGTAATTTGCATAAAACTGCCACCCGCGGTGGAATCTAAAAGATTACGATAAACAAAATTCAACCCCGCATAAAAAAATTGTGTGATCATCCAAAGATTTAACCAATGAGTCGGGCAATTCCTTAGCATCATTTTCATCCTTTCCCAAGATTGTGAAACATGCTCATGTTCAAGTTGCTTGAAATTAATGATCTGGGTTCTAAGGAAAATAATTTTTGTGGGCGGAAAATACTTAGTGATAAAAGCATCTTTGCACTTATTCCAAGAATCGATACTATTGCACGACAAAGAAGAGAACTAATTTTTTTGCATAATCATGCAAAGAAAACGGAAATAATTTCATCTCGACCACGTCATTGTCCACATATTTTTTTCTTTTGCATATCACATAATTCCACGAAGGAATTAAGATGGGATGCGGCATCCTCATTAGGAGTATTGGAAAATTGGTTTTTCATAACAAGATTCGACAAAGCAGTATTGATATCACAAGTCTCCGCACTAGTGGCGGGAGGAGCAAGAGGAGTGCCGATAAAATCATTGTTGTTGGTATTTGAGAAATCACATAACTTGGTGTTTTCTTGAGTCACGATGACCACACAACAAGATTGCACTCAAAAACAGATCCGGCAAGAAAACGATGAACGGAAAAAGAGAGGCGAATAAAACGGCAAATTTTGTGAAGTGGGGGAGAGGAAAACGAGGGGAAAATGGCCAATAATGTAAATTGTGAGGAGATGAGATTTGTGATTAGGAACCTGGTATATGTTGAAGATCCTCCGCGGCAACAGTGCCGGAAATTCCTTTTGATGTTGCTTGAAACTACGTCAGTATTTCCCCAAAGGAAGGGATGATGCAACACAGCGACGGTAGGTATTTCCCTCATATGTGAAACCAAGGTCATCGATCAAGTAGGAGAACCAAGCAACAAAACGTGAACAACAAATGCACACAAACAACAACTTCTCGCAACCCGACGTGTTAAAGGGGTTGTCAATCCCTTCCGGGGTACGGTGCCTCAAGATAGGCAAACTGACGTGAGGTAAATTTGTAGTAGATTGATAGATCGAACGCCAAATAAATAAATAAGAATAAATTGCAGCAAGGTATTTTTGGGTTTTTGGATTAATAGATCTGAAAATAAAGGCAAAGGAAAATAGATCGCAAAGGCAAATAATATGAGAGAGAGATCCGGGGGCTGTTGGCTTCACTAGTGGCTTCTCTCAAGAAAAATAGCAAACGGTGGGTGAACAAATTACTGTTGGGCAATTGATAGAACTTCAAATACTCATGACGATATCCAAGCAATGATCATTACATAGGCATCACGTCCAAGATTAGTAGACCGACTCCTGCCTGCATCTACTACTATTACTCCACACATCGACCACTATCCAGCATGCATCTAGTGTATTAAGTTCATGGAGAAACGGAGTAATGCAATAAGAATGATGACATGTTGTAGACAAGATCTATCTATGTAGAGATAAACCCCATCGTTAGTAGCAATGATACATACGTGTCGGTTCCCCTTCTGTCACTAGGATCAAGTAGCGTAAGATCAAACCCACCACAAAGCACCTCTTCCCATTGCAAGATAAATAGATCAAGTTGTCCAAACAAAACCCAAATATAAAAGAATAAATACGAGGCTATAAACAATCATGCATAAAATAGATCAAAGAAACTCAAATACTTTCATGGATATAAAAAGATAGATCTGATCATAAACTCAAAGTTCATCGAGCCCAACAAACACACCGCAAAAGAGTTATATCATATGGATCTCCAAGAGACCATTGTATTGAGAATCAAGCGAGAGGAAGCCATCTATCTACTAACTATGGACCCGAAGGTCTACAAAGAACTACTCACGCATCATCGGAGAGGCACCAATGGAGGTGGTTAGCCCCATCCGAGATGGTGTCTAGATTGGATCTGGTGGCTCTGGACTCTGCGGCGGCTGGATCAATATTTTGTCGACTCCCCTAGGGTTTTGGGAATATTGGGGTATTTATAGAGCAAAGAGGCGGTCTGGGGGCACCCGAGGTGGGCACAACCCACCAGGGCGCGCCTGGGCCTCCTGACACTCCCTGGTGGGTTGTGCCCCCCTCGGCGCACCCCCTAGGCGTAGCCAGGGCCCGTTGTGTTCCTTCTGGCCCATAAAAATTCTTTGTAAAGTTTCGTGGCATTTGGACTCCATTTGATATTGATTTTCTGTGATGTAAAAAACATGGAAAAACAACAACTGGCACTTGGCACTATGTCAATAGGTTAGTACCAAAAAATGATATAACATGACTATAAAACATCCAAGATTGATAATATAACAGCATGGAACAATCAAAACTTATAGATATGTTGGAGATGTATCACTTACATATTAGGTATGAAGATCTATAGAGATAGATCAAGACGCTTGATAAGATTTTCAATGAGTACATACATTGACAAGATTTTGAAGGAGTTCAAAATAGATCGGTTAAAGAAGGAGTTCTAGCCTGTATTGCAAGGTGTGAAGTTGAGTAAGACTCAAAGCCCGACCACAATAGAAGATAGAGAGAGAATGGAAGTCATTCCCTATGCTTCAGCCATAGGTTCTATAAAGTATGCCATGTTGTGTACCAGACCTACCGTGTGCCTTGCCATGAGTTTGGCAAGGGGGTACAATGGTGATCCAGGAGTGTATCACTAGACAACGGTCAAAATTTGAAGGAAATATGCCCTAGATGCAATAATAAAGTTGTTATTTATATTTCGTTATATCATGATAAATGTTTATTATTCATGCTAGAATTGTATTAACCGGAAACTTGATACATGTGTGAATACATAGACAAACAGAGTGTCCCTAGTATGCCTCTACTTGACTAGCTCGTTAATCAAAGATGGTTAAGTTTCCTAGCCATAGACATGTGTTGTCATTTGATGAACGAGATCACATCATTAGAGAATGATGTGATGGACAAGACACATTTGTTAGCTTAGCACTATGATCGTTTAGTTTGTTGCTATTGCTTTCTTCATGACTTATACATGTTCCTATGACTATGAGATTATGCAACTCCTGAATACTGGAGGAACACTTAGTGTGCTATTAAACATCACAACATAACTGGGTGATTATAAAGATGCTCTACAGGTGTCTCCTATGGTGTTTGTTAAGCTGGCATAGATCGAGATTAGGATTTGTCACTCCGATTGTCGGAGAGGTATCTCTGGGCCCTCTCGGTAATGTTCATCACTATAAGCCTTGCCGGCAATGTGACTAAAGAGTTAGTTCCGGGATGATGCATTACAGAACGAGTAAAGAGACTTGAAGGTAACGAGATTGAACTAGGTATGATGATACCGACAATCGAATCTCGGGCAAGTAACATACCAATGACAAAGGGAACAACGTATGTTGTTATGCGGTTTGACCGATAAAGATCTTCGTAGAATATGTAGGAACCAATATGAGCATCCAGGTTCCGCTATTGGTTATTGACCAGAGATGCGTCTCGGTCATGTCTACATAATTCTCGAACCCGTAGGGTCCGCACACTTAACGTTCGATGACGACTTGTATTATGAGTTATGTGATTTGATGACCGAAGTTTGTTCGGAGTCCCGGATGAGATCACAGACATGATGAGGAGTCTCGAAATGGTCGAGACGTAAAGGTCAATATATTGGAAGGCTATATTCGGATATTAGGAAGGTTCTGAGTGGTTCGGGTATTTTTCGGAGTACCGGAGAGTTACGGGAATTTGCCGAGGGAAGTATTGGGCCTTGTTCGGCTTTAGTGCAAAGGAGAGAAGGGCCACAAGGGGAGGAAGCACGCCTCCCATGGGTTGGTCTGAATTGGACTAGAAAGGGGGCAGCGCCCCCTCTTTCCTTCTCCCTCTCCCTCTCCTTCCTTCTTCTCCTACTTGGACTAGGAAAGGGGGAAACCTACTCCAACTAGGAGTAGGAATCCCCCCTTTGTGCGCGCCCCTTGAGGACGGCCCTCCTCCTCCTCCCCTCCTTTATATATGGCGGAGGGGGCACCCCATAGACACACAAGTTGATCTCTTAGCTGTGTGCGGTGCCCCCTCCATAGATTTCCACCTCGGTCATATTGTCATAGTTCTTAGGCGAAGCCCTACGCCGATTACTTCATCATCACCGTCAACACACCATCATGCTGACAAAAATCTCCCTCGGCCTCAGATGGATCTAGAGTTCGAGGGACGTCACCGAGCTGAACGTGTGAAGATCGAGGAGGTGTCGTGCGTTCGGTACTTGATCGGTTGGATCGCGAAGACGTTCGACTACATCAACCGCGTTACTCAACGCTTCCGCTTTCGGTCTACGAGAGTACGTAGACACACTCTCCCCTCTCGTTGCTATGCATCTCCTAGATAGATCTTGCGTGATCGTAGGAAAATTTTGAAATACTGCGTTCCCCAACAAAATTATCCTTAGGTACCTTAAAGAGGACTAAGGAAATGTTTCTTGGTTATGGAGGTAACAAAGAGTTCATCATAAAGGGTTACATCAATGCAAGGTTTTACACCGATCTAGATGACTCTAAGTCTCAGTCTTGATACATATTGAAAGTGGGAGCAATTAGCTAGAGTAGCTCCATGCAGAGCATTGTAGACATAGAAATTTGCAAAATATATACGGATCTGAATATGACAAACCCGTTGACTAAACCTCTCTCACAAGGAAAACATGATCACACCTTAGTACTCTTTGGGTGTTAATCACATGGCGATGTGAACTATGGGTGTTAATCACATGGCGATGCGAACTAGATTATTAACTCTAGTACAAGTGGGAGACTGAAGGAAATATGCCCTAGAGGCAATAATAAACTTGTTATTTTATATTTCCTTATTCATGATAAAGGTTTATTATTCATGGTAGAATTGTATTGATCGGAAACCTAAATACATGTGTGAATACATAAACAAATACCGTGTCCCTAGTAAGCCTCTACTAGACTAGCTCGTTGATCAAAGATGGTTAAGGTTTCCTAACCATAGACATGTGTTGTCATTTGATGACAGGATAACATCATTAGGAGCATGATGTGATGGACAAGACCCATCCGTTAGCTTAGCATATTGATCGTTTAGTTTATTGCTATTGCTTTCTTAATGTCAAATACATATTCCTTCGACTATGAGATTATGCAACTCCCGGATACCAGAGGAATACCTTTTGTGCTACCAAACGTCACAATGTAAATGGGTGATCATAAAGATGCTCTACAGGTATCTCCGAAGGTGTTTGTTGTGCTGGCATAGATCGAGATTAAGATTTGTCACTCCGAGTATCGGAGAGGTATCTCTGGGCCCTCTCGGTAATACACATCATAAGCTTGCAAGCAAACGACTAAGGGGTTAGTCATGAGGTGATGTATTAAAACGAGTAAAGAGACTTGCCGGTAACGAGATTGAACTAGGTATGAAGATACCAATGATCGAATCTGGGGCAAGTAGCATACCGATGGACTAAGGGAATTACATATGTTGTCATAACGGTTCGACCGATAAAGATAGTTGTAGAATATGTAGGCGCCAATATGGGCATCCTGGTTCCGCTATTGGTTATTGACCGGAGAGGTGTCTCGGTCATGTCTACATAGTTCTCGAACCCGTAGTGAAAGGATCGATATAGTTGACTAGAGGGGGGTGAATAGGCAACTAACAATTTTTAGCTTTTCTTTACCAAATTAAACTTTGCATCAAAGTAGGTTGTCTAGATATGCAACTAGGTGAGCAACCTATATGATGCAACACATACAAGCACACAAGCAAGCAAGGAAAGTAACACAAGTAAGCTTGCAAAAGTAAGGGGAGGAGAAGACCAAAAGTGGAGCCGGTGAAGACGAGGATGAGTTACCGAAGTTCCTTCCTTTTGAAGGGAAGTACGTCTCCATTGGAGTGGTGTGGAGGCACAATGCTCCCCAAGAAGCCACTAGGGCCATCGTATTCTCCTCACGCCCTCACAAAAATGCGAGATGCCGTGATTCCACTATTGGTGCCCTTGAAGATGGCGACCGAACCTTTACAAACAAGGTTGGGGCTCTCTCCACAACTTAATTGGAGGCTCCCAATGAAACCACGAAGCTTCACCACAATGGAATATGGCTCCGAGGTGACCTCAACTGTCTAGGGTGCTCAAACACCCAAGAGTAACAAAATCCACACAAGAAAGTATGGGGGAAGCAAATATCCTTTGGTGGAAGTGTAGATCTAGGTCTCCTCCTTCAATCCCTAGAAAATCAACAAGTTTGAGTGGCTAGAGACAGAGATCGGGCAAGAGAGCTTGAGTTGCATTAATGGTGGAGTGAGAGAGGTCAAAGGTGGGAGTGGTAGGTGGGAGAAACACCCTTATATAGCAACCCTAAAATTTCAGCCGTTACTACGTTTTTTGCACTGCAGCGGTACAACCGGGACTCACGGTGTATCTGCAGAACCCTACCAGGCAGTACAACCGGGCCAGTTGGTGGTAGTACCAGTTAAGAAAATAACCGGACTAACCACCTAGCCACCGCACAACTACCGCATCAAAATAGAAGCTTCACCGGTACTAGAGCGGTGCATGGCCAGAAGAACCGCATGGCCTTGAGCTCTTGGGCGCCTATTCAGAGCGGAAGAACCGCTCGGACCACCGGTGGTACCGGTCATCGAGGAACGACCGGACCAACCGGGCCACTGTCGCCCGAGAACCGCATCAAAACAGAAGCTCGAGCAGTACTTGAGCGGTGCATGGCCAGACCACCGCCCTAGCTTTTGCAGAGCAAGGTGGCGGTACCACCGCCCGGAGGCAGCGGTACAACCGCTCGATCAAAGCTGGTGAGCGTCAAGACCCAGTGGTACAACCACTCCAAAGAGAGGTACAACCGCTGGGCAGAAACAGTGATCAGAAGTATATAAGGGAAGAGATAAGGGAAACTCTCTCTCTCACACACCTGAGAAAGACAAAGGAGGGGTGATGAAGGTGTACGTGAATAGATTCCCCCAGTTCTTTCTAATGAGGGTTCCCTCTTGATAGTCCGGGTTCCCTACGACCAAAGAGATAAAAAGCATAGAGGACTCTGTCTTTGATCTTTTCCTACGAGAGAGAATAGCTTTCCGATGTAGGCCTAAGCGTCAAAAACCTGAAATATTTAGCACAAGATTAGACCAACAACGGGTTGTCATCATCATCCAAAACATAAAGTAGGGAAATGCCCTTTCAATCTCCCCCTTTTTGGTGGATGATGACAACAACACGATTTGCAAGAGAGAAGTCTATGAAATCTAGTCAGAACTCCCCCTAGATGTGTGCCCCAATATGAACAAGCTGTTAGAAAGCATGGGCACACTTTCAGGGCTAGACTCCCCCTAGATTTTATAGACTCACCACTCTAAGCACATAATATGATAGATAGCAATAATACTAATAATAACCGACGAACTTAAAGCAATAATAAGTAGCATAAGTCTCACACACAGCAAGAACCACGAACAAAGTTCAACACTAAAGAGAAACACGAGGAAACGAGAAACCCATGCAAATCCCGAGACCTATAGGACCCTCTCCCCCTTTGGCATCAAGACACCAAAAAGGAAAAGAGCGAAGCTAGCGTCCCAAAGCTTAGTAGCCCTCCTCTGACTCCTCGGTCGCATCTGGATCCTCATCAGCAGAGTCATCATCGTCGTTGTGATTGGATTCCTCCAAGGCATCATCAGCAGCAGCAAAAGAGGTGGATGGCTGGGGAGGGGCCTCATCATCAGTCCAGGTGCTGTGGGTTGGAATACAACGCTCCTCTGGGGTGATGCTCTTCTCAGAGCCACTCTGAACCGGCATATTGAGGTGCTTCATCATTGCAATTTGGCGACGCCGTGCAAGCTTCTCATTGACATGTGCCTCATACATCTTCTTCTGGATGTCAGTCTGGAGACAAAAGGTCTTCTTCACCTTGGCAGTGAGCTTGGCCACCCAAGAGGGCTTGGCCCCTGGCTCCATCTCAAAGTCCTCATCGTCAGAAGTGGCATAGACATCCTCAGGAGCATTGGCAGGGAAGCGAGGCTCGGCGTGCTTCTTATTCTTAAGAAGCTTGACCTCATGAACAGTGAGATTGTCTGGAGAAGTGAGGAGCTCTCCGGGACGACGAACAGCCCACACAGAGTTCAGAAAGCACATGACAAACGGAGCATAGATTGGGAACTTACGGTAGATGACCATGTTGTACATCTCATGCCACAGCCAATTGGACACATCAAACGTTGGACCAGTCCCCACCATGGTCTTCATAGCAACCATCAAGTCAACTAGATAGCCATGAATCTCATCTTGATTGCCCACCTTGGGCAAGAGCACATTACGGAACACTCGGTGCATAATGTCATAGACCTTCTCCAAATCCTTGGATTCTCCTATAATCCCACGGCCCCGAATGTACAAAGGGGCAAGCTTCTCCTTAGGCATGGACTCGGGATGGTCATGAGGACGGATGCCACCCCTTCCTTCCAGACCGGTATCATCATACCCAATAGCATTGCAAAAAGCCCTCCAGGGAACTTGAAAGAGCTCATCACGACACATGAAAGTGAGAGTGTGTGCGTCATCTTCTCCAAAGTGAACCGTGGCATAGAACTGATGGATGAGTTGAACATCAAGGTCACAGTTGACTGACATGAGCTTGACAAGATCAAATTCCTCGCAGAGAGCCAATGCCTCACCAAAATACTCCAAGTTGCTCCTCCAATGGTCAAGATCGATGGTCCACTGCTTGGCATACCTGTTCTTGTTGTGCTCAAAGAGTTCATGTACAATACGTACTTGCATCTCATTCCAGAACTGAATGGTGGTCCAACGAGGAGCAATGGGAACCTCATAAGGATTCTTCGAGCGGAAGGCTTCCCAATCCTTGGCTTTCCAACAGTGCAACGGCATTACCACACGTTGCTTTGCAGCGGCAGACTTTTCACGGTGAGTGGGCTTGGTAGGAATCACAACCTCTTCTTCGTCATCTGACACAATCGGACGCAAGGTCCGTCGTGCCCTCTTCTTGGTCTTGCGAGGAGCAGAGCGAGAACTAGAGCCACTTGAACACACGCACAAGGAGAACACAAGAGATCCAGCAAGGATGAGAGGATTGCACACACAAATGGAAGAAAAGAAATATTGCACGAACTTAGAAAATGAAACAGGGCTAGATGGTGCAGATATCCCGGTTGAACCGGTTCTCCTACCGGTAGTACCGCTCCAGTGGTTGTACCAGCCACAGAGGCGGTAGAACCGCTTGAGCAGTGGTACTACAGTAGAGACTAGATTTAATCGTGAAATATGAATCATACTAGCCATATTCTACTCTCAAAGACTTGCAATCTAAGCATGAGGCAAAAAGTGATCTCTTCCACCCAATAGTTTAATCAATAAACGCGGAATGTCAAGTAATGCCCTAGAACAAAGGGAACAAACCCTAGAACGAAGAACGAAAGACAATGGGGCATTACCGTCATCCATGGGAAGAGATCGAGAAGGAGGAGGCCTCGTTGGAGAGGATCCACGGAGACCCCACGGATCCAAAGCGCGAGAAGCACTCCGGGGCAGAGGCAATGGCGGCCGGCGGCTAGGGCACAAGATGGGAAGGGCTGGGGAAGGAAGAAAAGAAACCCCCCACCAGCCCGAGGGGAATATATAGGCCCAAAGTCGCGCGGCGGTTGTACCGCTCAAGGGAGCGGTTGTACCGCTGCCTGGTACGAGCCAGTGGGTACGGGCGGTACTTCCGTCGCCAAGAGGCAGCGGTAGTACCGCCAAAACCAACTGGTAGAACCGGCCAGACGCCCCCCCCCCCCCCCGCCCCAGTGGTTGAGCGGTGGAACCGCTAAGCCACCGATGGGAGACCGCCTGGAGAGCACCAGCGGTTGAACCGCCTACCGCCCGGACACCATCACCAACGCCATGAACAAGAGTGTGCAATTTAGACTAGATGGCTTGAGGAAGGAAAGGCTTGGGATAGAGAAGGCATGAGAAAAAGGTGGGACTCCAAGAAAGACAAAAAGAAAAATAAAAAGAACCACACTAGGAGACCCCTACACCTAGCGCCTAAGAAAACAAACTAAGGCACGAACAAGAAGGACTAACACAAGCCACAACACGAACAAGGTGGTCGGAGGCCATAGCCCCCTATGTATGAGTCAATTGGTATGGCACCGCAAAGAATTATCCTTGGGCCCATGACCAAAACTCGTCTTTGAGGCACAAGTACCATGACAAATGGCTAATCTGGAAGAGTTGTTCAATTTATGCATAATGGGGGGAGGGAGAGTTCATTGAGAGAACAACACTCCCCCTATGTCTATGCCTGCATCTAAACAAGATAACAATTTGAGTATGGTGGGGTGTGCAAGAGTTCAAGCAACATTGCTCGAATCAATGATATTTAGCTCATGCCTTAACTCGCGAAATCTTGCTTCATCCAACGGCTTCGTGAAAATATCTGCAAGGTTATCATGAGTGTTGACATAGTTGAGCTCGATCTCCCCTCACCTAATGTGATCCCAGATGAAGTGATACCGAATCTCAATATGCTTCGTCTTGAAGTGTTGCACCGGGTTGAGAGAAATCTTGATTGCACTTTCATTGTCACACCAAAGAGGCACTTTGTCACAAAGGACACTGTAATCCTTTAAAGTTTGCCTCATCCATAAGAGTTGTGCACAACAACTACCGGCCGCTACATACTCCGCTTCGGTGGACGAGAGAGACACACAACTTTGCTTTTTGGAAGACCAACTTACCAAAGAGCAACCAAGGAATTGGCACCCTCCGGAAGTGGACTTCCTATCCACTTTGTCTCCCGCCCAATCGGAATCCGAATACCCCACAAGCTTGAAGTTTGCTCCTCTTGGGTACCATAAGCCAAAGTTTGGGGTATGAGCCAAATATCAAAAGATTTGTTTGACCGCCACATAGTGACTTTCCTTAGGTGCATCTTGAAACCGTGCACAAATTCCCACACTCAACATGATATCCGGTCTAGATGCACAAAGGTAAAGCAAGGAGCCAATCATGGAGCGATATACCTTTTGATCCACCGCTTTACCATTGGGATCTATGTCAAGTTGGCACTTGGTGGGCATTAGAGTGGAAGCCAGCTTGACATCACTTAGCTTGAATCTCTTGAGCATTTCTTGGGTGTATTTGGCTTGGTTGATGAAGGTTCCTTCTCTTCTTTGCTTCACTTCGAACCCTAGAAAGAACTTCAACTCTCCCATGGAAGACATCTCGAACTTTGAGGTCATGAGAGCGGCAAATTCCTCATTGAAAGCTTTGTTAGGGGAACCAAAGATAATATCATCAACATATAATTGGCATACAAACAACTCCCCTTTGACCTTCTTAGTAAAAAGAGTGGGGTCGATTAGCCCAACTTGAAAACCACAGTCTTGTAACAACTCGGTAAGGTGGTCATACCACGCACGTGGGGCTTGTTTAAGGCCATAGAGTGCCTTATCGAGTTGATACACATGATCGGGAAAGTAGGGATCCTCGAACCCGGGGGATTGCTTGACATAAACCAATTCATTAATAGGAGCATTAAGAAAAGCACTCTTGACATCCATTTATTGCAACTTAAAGTTATGATGAGAAGCATATGCAATCAACATGTGAATGGATTAAAGACGAGCAACGGGAGCAAAGGTTTCACCGTAGTCGATACCCTCGACTTGGGAGTAGCCTTGTGCTACCAAGCGAGCCTTGTTGTGAATGATAATCCCATGGGCATCTTTCTTGTTCTTAAATATCCACTTGGTTCCAATGACATTGTGGTTCCCCGGCGGTCTTGGCACCAATCTCCATACTTTGTTGCGCTCGAAGTTGTTGAGTTCTTCATGCATGGCATTGAGCCAATCCGGATCTTTGAGCGCCTCATAGACCTTGTGGGGTTCGACACAAGAGACAAACGCGTGATGCTCACAATAGTTTGCTAATTGTCTACGAGTGCTTACCCCCTTTCTTAAGCTTCCAAGCACATTCATCATGAGATGATCCTTGGTGGAGAGCTTGGAAGCAACCTTAGCGGCACGACGCTCCAATTCCTCCTCGGGGGTGAGACGAGGAGTGGTCGCTTGATCATCTTGAGCGCCATCTTGAGCTTGTTCTTGTTCTTGAACTTGCTCGGAGGAGAGAACTTGACCTTGGGCATCACTTGGTGTGTCAACACCGTCTTGAGCATGATCTTTCCCTTGGTCGTGTTCTTGAGGATGAGGGCCTTCATGTTGTTCTTCGGAAGCGTGTGGGCCTTGGGTTGGTGATGGCTCCACTTGAGTGGAGCATTGTCCTTCTCCTTCGGCCACAAGGGGTTCCTTAATGGGTAGGATAAAACCAACACCCATTCTTCTTATGGCTTGAGGAGGAATTTCATCACCTACATCACAAGTGCCACTTTGCTCCACTTGGGAGCCGTTATTCTCATCATACTCCACGTTACACGTCTCCTCAATAAGTCACGTGGATTTATTGAGGACACGGCAAGCATGAGAGTTTGTAGCATAACCAACAAATATGCCCTCATAAGCTCGAGCCTCAAACTTAGACAATCGAACACCTTTCTTGAGAATGAAACACTTATACCCGAACACCCGAAAGTACTTGAGGTTGGGCTTGTTACCGGTGAGTATCTCATATGGAGTCTTGTTCAAGCCCTTGCGGAGGTAGAGCCGATTGGATGCATGACACACGGTGTTGATGGCTTCGGCCCAAAAGTTGTATGGAGACTTGAACTCCACCATCATGGTCCTTGCCGCATCCATCAACGTCCGGTTCTTCCTCTCCGCAACACCGTTTTGTTGAGGGGTGTAAGGTGCGGAATATTGATGCTTGATCCCCTCATCACTAAGAAACTCGTCCAAGGTGTAGTTCTTGAACTCGGTGCCATTGTCACTTCTTATTGTCAAGATCTTTGCATTGTGTTGACGTTGTGCTTCATTTGCAAAGTCAATGACAGTTTGTTGGGTCTCGCTCTTCCTCTTGAAGAAATACACCCAAGTGTATCTTGAGTAGTCATCCACAATCACCAAGCAATACTTCCTACCCCCAAGACTATCGAAGGATGGAGGCCCAAAGAGATCCAAGTGAGGGAGCTCCAAAGGCCTCTTTGAGTAAATGATAGTCGTGGGAGGGTGAGCCTTCTCATGTAGCTTTCCTTCGATACAAGCACTGCAAGCATGATCTTTAGCAAAACTAACATTCGTTAGTCCACGGACATGGTCCCCCTTGAGAAGACTTTGCAAAGATCTCATATTGACATGGGCTAGATGGCGATGCCAAAGCCAACCCACATTAACTTTAGCCATTAGGCATGTCGCAGTCTTAGTGGGTCACTCTGAAAAGTTAATCACATATAGACCGTTCTCGACATGCCCAACAAAGGCTACTTTAAGAGTCTTGCTCCACAAGAGGGCCACGGTATCGATATCAAAGAAAGTGGCAAAGCCCATGATTGCAAGTTGACAAACGGAAAGTAAATTGTATGCAAGGGACTCAACAAGCATGACCTTCTCGATCGTGAGATCATGAGAGATGACTACCTTGCCAAGTCCCAATACCTTAGAAGATGAGGCATCACCCCGCTCGACATTGGTGGGCATAGATGGAATCTTGTGCACGTCCACCACCAAGTCCTTGCTTCCGGTCATACGATTTGTAGCTCCGCTATCGAGCAACCATGATCCCCCACCGGAAGTAAACACCTACAAGAGATCAATGCTTGGTTTTAGGTACCCATTTTGTAATGGGTCCTTTGATGTTAGTAACAAGGGTCTTTGGAACCCAAATAGACCATTCAATGTACTCATGAGGAGAACCAACGAATTTGGCATAGACATGCCCATCACTAGCACGACATAACATATAAGAAGGATTAAAGTCTCCGGCTTTGATGGGAGGAGTGGCATTGCCCTTTTTGACACCGCCACACTTCACATTGTTCTTCTTCTCCTTGGAAGCACTCTCTCCCTCCTTCACAAAGGTTTGCATGAGAGGTGGAGGTCGTTTGGTCTTGTCATTCTTCTTCTTGTTCTTGGACTCGGGCACATACCCAACCCCTTCCTTGGCCACAACTCCCTTTTGGTTGATCAAGAGGTCGTTGAGGTTCTTCTTGCCTTGTACGCAAGTCACAAGACCTCTCTCAAGTTGCACCTTTAGCTTAGCATTCTCCTCAACAAGACACACATGCTCACAACACGGGTTAATAGCATTTGCATTATCAATTAACATCATACGAGGAAAAGTGGCTTTTTCCTTGGTTAGCTTTACTTGAAGTTGATCATGAGACTCTTTGAGGCTAGAATGAGCACCCTTCAAGACTTTGTGAGCCTTGTCAAGTAGATCAAACTCCTCTTTGAGTCTAGCAAGATCAACCTCAAGTTCGGCCTTCTCGGAGTTTAGCACATGAGAAACAATGAGAACATGATCATAATCTTTCTTTAACTTAGCATGATCAACATTGTGTGACTCCTCAAAAGCCAAATGAAGACCGCGCTCTTCCTCAAGAGCATTGGAAAGATACGAGATCTCATCGGCATAGTCATGACTATGTCCTTCCATCTTAGTGATGGTATCTTCGTGAGCCTCGATCATGTCATTGGCTTCACCAAGTTGTTCCAAGAGAGCAACAAAGTGCTTCTTGGATTTACCCTTAAGTTTGCCCATAAAGGCCTCAAACTCATTCGCCTCCACATTAGCTCCCCCATGTTCATCAATGCTATCCGTCGAAGAAGGATGATTAATGATGGTAGTTTTGATGTTGGGGGTTACCTTGTTGGTAGCTTTAGCCATGAGGCACTTGGCGGTGATGCTCTCATTGGGTGAGTCGAATAGAGACACCCATGAAGTCGTCGCAATGGCAACTGAGGCCATGGCCGCCGATGCACCATCTTCATCATCGTCATCATCCTCATTGTACTCTTCTTGTACCACCAATGCCTTGGGAGGAGTCTTCTTGGTGAAGTTGCTCTTGTTGGGGAACGACTTGGCCTTGTCCTTTCGAATGAGCTTGCCACCATTGTCTTCCCTCTTCTCATACTGGCACTCCGCAACAAAATGACGCACATTGCCACAATTGTAGCAAGTCCTTACACGTTGCTTGCTCTTCGTGCCACTTGAGTTGTTTTTGTTAAAGTTTGGCCTTGAGTTTTTCTTGCTCCAAAATTTCCTTGAAGCGAGTTCCATGTGTTCATGATATGCATACTTTGTATCTTCGGGGTTGCTCTCCTCTTCTTCCTCTTCTTCTTCTTCAACGCAGAGCTTGGCCTTCAATGCAAGGTTGGGCTTCTTTGCCCTTTGAGAACGAAGTACTGCATTGTCGGCGGTCTTGTCCAAAATGTTCATGGCCAAAAACTCATCCAACACTTTGCTTGAGGTCAAAGTGTGCAAGTCCGGCCTTTGACGAATGACGGAGGACATGGCCTTGTGGTAGGGCATCATTGCCTTGAGGAATTTGCGCTTGATCCAATTGTCATCCGTGTCCTTGCTCCCGTTATCTCAGAGTGAGACCGCGAGTTTGGTTACTCTCCGATAAAGCTCACGAGGTTCTTCATCTTCTTTCATTGAAAACTCATCTGCCTCATCTTGCACCACTTCATAGTTGGAGCGTTGAATGCTTGCGCTTCCCCGATAGAGAGAGACAACACAGAGCCATGCGTCTTTGGCCAAGGCGAAGGGCCGAATATGAGGTAGATCTTCGGGTGGAATTGCATATTGAATGATTAAGAGAGCATTCTCATTGAATTGATTATCCGCGGCTTCTCGAGGAGTGAAGTTGCTTGGATCATGCGGATAGAAACCTTCTTCAATGATTCTCCAAAGATTAGTGTTCACATGATTTAAATGATGTTTAAAGCGGTAAACCCAAGAATCAAAGTCCTCATTTTTCACAATCTTAGGGGGAGGACCGGCATGGTTCAAATGAGTGGAAGGAACCGGTCCACCATAAACAAGTGGTGGTTCCACATGAGCAAAGATGCCGGTGCTATTCTTACCACTAGAAGAAGGAGCATTTTCACTACTAGCTTCCCCCTTATTGGAGGTAGCATCCGTCACCTTGTCGGTGGGATTACCCATTTTCAACGGTGCGGTGGATAGTTTAAGCCCTTCAAGGAATTTAGTAAACATGCTTTCAACCTCGGTCGTCATGGAGGTTTTCAATGTCTCCAAGGCCACATTGAACTCCTCACGAGAGACCGAGGTTCCCCCATCTCCCATAGATGAGATCGGATTCACACCGGAGTGTTCCTCCACACCGTCTACGGTATCAACCATACTCTTCGGACGTAAAGTCCTTAATAAAGATACAAGGCTCTGATACCAATTGAAAGGATCGATATAGTTGACTAGAGGGGGGTGAATAGGCAACTAACAATTTTTAGCTTTTCTTTACCAAATTAAACTTTGCATCAAAGTAGGTTGTCTAGATATGCAACTAGGTGAGCAACCTATATGATGCAACACATACAAGCACACAAGCAAGCAAGGAAAGTAACACAAGTAAGCTTGCAAAAGTAAGGGGAGGAGAAGACCAAAAGTGGAGCCGGTGAAGACGAGGATGTGTTACCGAAGTTCCTTCCTTTTGAAGGGAAGTACGTCTCCGTTGGAGCGGTGTGGAGGCACAATGCTCCCCAAGAAGCCACTAGGGCCACCGTATTCTCCTCACGCCCTCACACAATGCGAGATGCCGTGATTCCACTATTGGTGCCCTTGAAGGCGGCGACCGAACCTTTACAAACAAGGTTGGGGCTCTCTCCACAACTTAATTGGAGGCTCCCAACGAAATCACGAAGCTTCACCACAATGGAATATGGCTCCAAGGTGACCTCAACCATCTAGGGTGCTCAAACACCCAAGAGTAACAAAATCCACACAAGCAAGTATGGGGGAAGCAAATATCCTTTGGTGGAAATGTAGATCTAGGTCTCCTGCTTCAATCCCTAGCAAATCAACAAGTTTGAGTGGCTAGAGAGAGAGATCAGGCAAGAGAGCTTGGGTTGCATTAATGGTGGAGTGAGAGAGGTCAAAGTTGGGAGTGGTAGGTGGGAGAAGCACCCTTATATTGCAACCCTAAAATTTCAGTCGTTACTGCGTTTTTTGCACTGCAGCGGTACAACCGGTCCTTGTCCCGGTAGAACCGGGACTCACGGTGTATCTGCAGAACCCTACCAGGCGGTACAACCGGGCCAGTTGGCGGTAGTACTGGTTAAGAAAATAACCGGACTAACCACCTAGCCACCGCACAACTACCGCATCAAAACAGAAGCTTGACCGGTACTAGAGCGGTGCATGGCCGGAACAACCGCATGGCCTTGAGCTCTTGGGCGCCTATTCAGAGCAGAAGAACCGCTCGGACCACCGGTGGTACCGGTCATCGAGGAACGACCGGACCAACCGGGCCACTGTCGCCCGAGAACCGCATCAAAACAGAAGCTCGAGCGGTACTTGAGCGGTGCATGGCCGGAACCACTGCCCTAGCTTTTGCAGAGAAAGGTGGCAGTACCACCGCCCGGAGGCGGCGGTACAACCGCTCGATCAAAGCTGGTGAGCATCAAGACCCAGCGGTACAACCGCTCCAAAGAGCGGTACAACCGTTGGGCAGAAATAGTGAGCAGAAGTATATAAGGGAAGAGATAAGGGAAACTCTCTCTCTCTCACCTGAGAAAGACAAAGGAGGGGTGATGAAGGTGTACGTGAATAGATTCCCCCAGTTCTTTCTAATGAGGATTCCCTCTTGATAGTACGGGTTCCCTACGACCAAAGAGATAAAAAGCATAGGGGACTCCGTCTTCGATCTTTTCCTACGAGAGAGAATAGCTTTCCGATGTAGGCCTAAGCGTCAAGAACCTGAAACATTTAGCACAAGATTAGACCAACAACGGGTTGTCATCATCATCCCAAACATAAAGTAGGGAAATGCCCTTTCACGTAGGGTCCGCACGCTTAACGTTCGATGACGGTATAGTATTATATGAGTTATGTGATTTGGTGACCAAATGTTGTTCGGAGTCCCGGATGAGATCACGGATATGACGAGCAGTCTCGAAATGGTCGGGAGGTAAAGATTTATATATAGAGCGATGGTATTCGGACACTGGAAGTGTTTCGGGGGGTACATGGTACTTATCGGGCCACCAGAAGGGGTTCCGGGCACCTCCAACAAAAAATATGGGCCTTATGGGCCAAGAGGGGAAACGCACCAGCCACAAGGGGCTGGTGCGCCCCCATATGGGCCGGCCTAAGGAGGGGAGGGAAAGGGGAGAAGGGAAAGGAAAGTGTGGATTATGATTCCCACTTCCTTCCCTCCCCCCCCCCCTCTTTCCTTCTCCCTTGGTTAAATATGGCAGGGGGCGCCACTTGGGAGGACCCCAAGTAGGGTTCGGCCTACTCGGGGCGCCACCTGGCAGCCTCCCCTCTCCCTCCCACCTATATATATATATATATATATATATATATATATATATATATATATATATATATATATATATATATATGTGTGTGTGTGTGTGTGTGTGTGTGTGGGGGGGGGGGGGGCTAGCACACACCAGATCAATTGTTCGACTACATCAACCGCGTTGTGAAACGCTTTCGCTGATGGTCTACGAGGGTACGTGGACACACTCTTCCCCTCGTTGCTATGCATCTCCATGGATAGATCATTGAGTGTGCGTATAATTTTTTTGTTTTCCATGCATCGATTCCCAGCACGTCCTCATCACCATCATCATGGATGGCAAACTGAGTGTCATCATAGGTACCACGGGCGTCCTGGCTTTGGGTCGCGCCGGTATCAAAAGCTTGCTCTTGGCTGTCTGCATGAACGAGGCGTAGTAAGTGTCGTTGACCGTCGTCGTCTGCGTTGGCGGTGGCATTTCGTTGAACAGCTTGCATGCGTTGGTCAAGTGTGCCGACGCGAACGACCGAGGTTGCTTCCTTCGTGCGCCGTCTTCACAATGGCCAGCACCACTGTACCCCGGCGTGATGTTGAGGTCGATGCGCCCGCGGGTGTGGTCGGATCGACCACCACACAGTCCAGCGTCGTAGAGAACCGCGTCTGCCCATGACTGTGTGGCGGCGGAGCACAAACATCCGGCGTCTCGTGTATGACGGACGAGCTCGAGGAATGATGTTATGGTGGACGATGGGCCGAGGAGCATGTGCTGGCCGCGGACATGGCTTCGGCCGAGAGATTGGCCGGCGTGGGGCGGCCCATACCCAACATGAGGAGAGTGTGCGCCTTGGATACGATTGACTCCTTGTCGTCGAGGTCGGCCTAGTGTTGCAATGCATGCCACATGGCACACTCGGCAGCGTACTCGGCGGCGGCCTTCTTCTCTGCCATGGCAGTTCATTGGTTCCTCCTCTTGGCCGATTCTGGCATCGAGCTTGGCGGCCTCTGCCGGCGTGAGCTCTGAATGAGACTTCTTCACAGGCTTCTTTTTCTTCACCACAGGGTGGGCGGGCGGTGGTGCGTCGTCGGGATTCGCCTCGTCGGCCACGGTAGATGGAGGAAGGGGGAAGGCCTGGGCGCAAGAGCGTTTTGGAGGAAAGGGAGGAAAAGTGGCCACTTGTGCCACCGACGAGTGGGCCAGGGGAGGACAAGGGCGCGTGTCCCGCCCGTCCGTGCTGTTCGTTCGGCCGCAAACTCGGCTCAAACTTGGGCCAGAAATGGGTCAAAACGGACAGAAAACGAACAACGCTCCGTTTGTGGCCACGCGTTTGAGGGCCTGCTTTGTCCGTTTACCCCCAAACGGACCCGGGCGAATCATTTGGGGCCATGCGTTAGAGTTGGCCTGAGTGTCATCGTCGTCTAGGCGGCTGTGGCATGCAAGACAGGAATTTGTAGGCCACCCCCAATTTTACTTCTAATTATGATCATTTGCAATCACAGGGTAGTTAAGAGAATATGGTGAACAGCTGTGTAAGATCAGCATGAGTTAGTGACAACAATCATGATGTTTCTCCCTTCACGGTTTGAGCAAAGCAACATGTGCCGCACAAAATACAGTACCACTGATTATGGATCTGTTTTAGCCTCGAGGGGAACAACTATACCTGGCCAAATGTTGGGACGGGCCGGGCCAAACAAAGCCCAAAAAACATGGGGCCGGGCCAAACAAAGCCCAAAAAACATGGGCCCGGGCCCGCTCGGCCCAGGCATCGGGCCTAAATATCAGGCCCAAGCCTGGCCCATCAGAGCAAAAGTCCGCCAAGCCTCGGGTCGTCGGGTCGGGCCCTTCCTTAAATTACAATCTTGTTAGGCCCGAACCCGGCCCGGCCGGGCCGGGTATCCCATGGCCAGGTCTAGGAACAACCATGACATGCAAGTGTGCAAGTGTACTAGGAAACAATAATGAAGTTGCCTAGAAAAAAGAGGAACAATAGTGGAGCAGTGTAGTTTAATTGTGATTCGTTCTTGCAAAATTGGTGCTCCGCTTCTTCAATACAAATTGCCCGCTTTTGTGTAAGTTGGTCAATTGATGCGTGAAACTCTATATGGTATCCGAACTACTATCTTCGTCTAGGTTTATTAAGGCATCTCCAAAGGAGACCCTTAAAACTCCGGTATATGTTCGGGTTGTGGTCTTCGGACTGTTTGTGGCAACTTTTAACATCCAATGGAGAGCCCCATCGGTCTGTGATGTAATCCGGACGTTCCGTTTTCCGGCAAAACCAACACAAACATGAGGGAGCTATACCGGTGACTGGACATCCACTTGACCAACAAAAAGCCACCACGTGGCCTTTTTCCTTTTCTCTCCCCGCACATGCATGGTCGCCTCTTCTCTCTCCCCCCTACCAACCGAAAAAATAAGGATTAATTTGTGAAAATGGTTGGATGGCTCTCTCCTGCATCATGTCCGTGCACCACGTCCGAACATAAAACGGACATATACCGAAGCTATTTGCCGGTCTCCCTTGGAGATGCCCTTAGGCCCCATAATATTTTGAACCAGACTTTGACCGTCCATATGACTATTAAAATATAAAATATATACTAGCAAAAGGTTCACAGATATATTTGTATTTGAAAGAGCTTTTGACAATCTAATTTTGATGACATATTGTTTACATTTTATTAGTTAAATTTGTTGGTCAAACTTTAGCGCAAAATGAGAGAGGGGTCTTATAAACCCGGACGGAGGAAGTAATGACTTGTTGATATAATCAGTATTTTCTAGTTAATTTTATCTTGACAAACTTCGTGGAGGCAGTGTTATAAATATCACGTAAAGTAAACTAGTCATGCAAGTGCGAGTGCATAAGAAAGCTAGAACCACCATATCTATTAACTTCACATGTACTCTTTGCAGCATCATTATCCAAACATGGTTCAAACGGAGAAGTATTGAACGAAGATGAGCAATCACACTAAGACACTTACAAAAAATCTTATCTTCCTTCAAACGGTGCATGTTTACAAAGTGTGTGGTTATGGAGGCATGCGCTTCCATACAATCGTGCAGGTTGTGGCTGAAAGGACGTCTATTGGTTTAGGGGTCTTTTGAAACAAAGGAATTAATTTAGACTAAAGTGAAAGATTCTACCGTATATGAATTTGGATCTGAAATTTTTAGGGGTCGTAGATATATGTGTTGTGAATATTCTTTAAAAAATTGGAATTTTTTGAAACATTTAAGCTTGCTTTTTTTTGAGCATCTAAGTGATGGTATCGCCATGTATTTCCCAACTATAGAGATGCAAGACTGCAACCTGATCAATTTCGAACGTACACGCATTTCACCATCGGCCAGTGTAGCAGTGAAGACGACGTACGTACGTAGGGTTCACCATCGACCGTATCACTTGATATTTTCCCAGGGTTTGCAGCTGCAGCTGGCTGGGACCTGACGGATCATTACGAATGGAGGCCATCGTCCTTTCCTCTGTCGCGCTTAGTGTCGCCTTGCGGTCAGCGGCCGTGCGCCCATGCCCTGCACTGACCGACCTCCCTTCACCTTACACGTACCGTGCGGTGTACCCAATGGACGAACAGAATAAATGATTCTGCTTGTGCCAATCCATTCGTGGATAAGGTCTTTTCATCGGACAATCACCCCGATCGTGAACGAAAATATAGCAGAGAGCAGCATACAGGTGATGAACGTACGAGGAGGCAATAGATTACACATGAAATGATCGTGATCACGATTACAACAACTGGGAGTTAAATGACAGAGAAGAATCTACCACCGGCTACTTTACACAGTTTCCCATTTCCAATCCTTATTGACATCGGTTTATACGGACACCTCATCTTCCCTATCTCCGGCCGTCTTCCTCCGGCGATCGACAGGCATGGATTACATGGAGCACTCAGCAGGGACGCCCTGGGCGAAGCGCTTGGGGTCGGTGCAGTAGTTGTAGATCATGTAGTTGCTCTGCACCCACCGCATCCGCTGCTGCCGCGTCAGGTCCAGCTCCTGGTTGTACCACTCGCCGGCCGCGCCGGTGCCGGGGGCGACCTCCGTGCCGACGCTGACGCCGCAGTGAGGCCGGCCGCCGGCGGTCACCACGCACGCGTCTGCCTTGAAACCGCGGTAGGAGGCGGAGAACGGCGCGTGGGACCAGTCCGTCTTGACGCGACCGCCCTGCGTGGCCCAGTCGTCGGCGTTCCAGAGGCTGGAGTAGAGCCGCATCGGCTGGTTCTTGGGGAAGGCGATCCCCTTTCCCTCCAGGTTCTTGAAGTCCCTGATCGGCATGTCGTCCACCATGAAGCTGCATTATTTAGAACAGAATCATCAGTACATGATGTGCTGGATAGATAGATGGCCGGCGTTCTTGAAGGCAAAAAGGTTGGCGATCAACACACATACATGATGTGCTTGGGGTTCCAGAGGATGGAGTAGGTGTGGAAGTCGTTGGTGGGATCGAACCAGAGGCGGAACTGCTGCTCCCGCTGGCCCTGCCCCTGCGTGAACACGTTGGTGTGCAGAGTGTACGGCTCGCCGGTGACGTTGCCCAGAAACTCGAAGTCGATCTCGTCGTGCGTCGGACCCTGCGACGACAGCTGCACATTCACAAACACCAAACCAATCGAGTTATGTTAGGCACGCACATCAATCAAGCAAACAAGCGTGTCATCCTCATCCGACCGAGACCTCGAAGCAGAGGAATGAATGGATGTCGGGTTAATTACGTAGTAGGCGGTGACGGTGCCGGCGGAGTTGCCGGGGACGAGCTTGAGCTGCATGTCGATCTTGCCGAAGAGGTACTCGTGCTTGGACTGAAACCCGGAGCCGGAGACCTTGTCCAGCCCCAGCGTCAGGAGCTGGCCGTTGTTCATGATCTTCCCTCGCCCGTCACCCCAGGTGATGTCGAACTCCTTGTCGAAGCTCGCCGCCGCCATTGCACAAGAGGCCGCGAGCAGGATCGTCACCACCGACGACACCGCCATGAGAGCCATGCGTTTGGTGCTCCCAAAACTAAGCTCACTCAACCAGCTAGCTAGCTACTAGGAACAACCTCTAGAAGAAGGTTGATGAGGAGGAGAAAGCTGGATGGAAGGAAGCTTGTGTTTGTGTGAGTGGAACGAGCAGGGCGTGAGAGGTTTATATAGGGGTTTGGAGATGAGCGTGGCGTGTCCGAACTTTGGCAGCCTGGTGAGTGTAATGCGTGTGAGTTGGCGCCAGAGGAGAGGAGAGGAGAGGAGACGGGGCGGGCAGGACGGCCCTGTACGTAGCGCGTGATGGACAATGAGAAGGTTGGCGCGGCGATGCCACAGGCAGACAGCCTCGCGTACGTACAGTAACACATTAAAATCGATCGAGACGTGTAGCAGATTTCTGGATCCAACGGCTCCTAATTTCTAGCCATGGCGTTTGAGATGGCCCTGTGTTTTTGCAGGCAAGTGGCATGGCACTCGAGCACTTAGCACAGCAGGGGATGGATGATCAGCCTTTTCTTCTTCCTCCGGTATATGTGAAGTTTTAAGAACTTTGGAGGACGAGCTGGTTCTGTCATTCTGTGTGTGGCGATACTTTGTTACTCCCTTCAGTAATTGTCTAAACCTTAATATAACTTTGTATTAAAGTTTGTATAAAATTACATTATTTTGAAACAAAGGGAATAATTTTTAGTTACCAACATGTGGTGGTTTCATTTTTCTTTTACGTGAATTTTTCGACTAGAAGCATTTAGATTCGTAGACCACCTAAAGACAACTAGAAGCATTGAAGTAAGCCGAAGGTGCGCCGCCGTTATCGTCTCTTCCTCGCTAGAGCCGGACAAAACTTATTGTAATAGTCAATCAGAAAGTCGTCATGCTACGTTCCCATAGGACCAGCGCTCCAGAACAACAACCGCCGCCGTTGAAGAGTAACGTAGATCGGAAGAATGCAACCTGAAGACACACAAACGTAGATGAACTACGATCAGAACCGAGCAAATCCATCAAGGACAGATCCGCCAGAGACACACTTCCGCACGCCCATCGACGATGCTAGACACACCACCAGGACGGGGGCTAGGAGGAGAGAATCTTATTCCATCTTTTGAGAGCCACCGCCATCGTCTTCCTGAACATGACATAAACCTTAACAAAACTCGAAGGAACATGTAAAAATGGAGCCTTCCCGTCGGCAAGGGCCGGAATCCACCACGCCGCAATGGCCATAAGGCCATCGGAGACGAGGCGGACCGTCGATGATGCCGACGGGAGGCACGGAAGCCCTAGTCGTTTTTAGTGGAGGAGGCAGCTGCGTAGTACTGTGCGCTTCCACTCCTTACACTAGCTTAAATTTTTTTGCCTTATTTAACACTGCAAAATGGTTCTTTCTTATGTAACACCAATGCTAAAAAGTGTTTCCTTTGTAACATTTCCATCCATTTTGACCTCTAACGGTGTGAAATGACACCTGAAAAGACAATTTTACCCTTGATGAACTTGTGACCAAAATTCTTCCCATAGTAAAAAGCAACAATTTTTTCACAATTTAGTTCAAAATTTGGGCAGAACCTCCCATGTAATTTGATGCACATCCAGATCACACAATTCACATATACATATATTTCAACAAATAGTATTCATATTTGCACATAAACATCCAGGCCCCCATCCAAGTATACATATATCGCTTCCAACATATACATGATCACATATATGAGTCTAGTCCCACATATAGATTATACTCTACATCATCTGAGCAACACAAAAGGATTGTCATCTTGTCCAGGTTTGCATACATAGTTCAAGTCCATACATACATGATATGGACTGCACAAAAGTGACCTACGGTTCACATACGTGAGTCCAAGTGTAACATCCCAAAATTCTAAATTTTGAAATGTTATAATAAATAGATAGATTTGATTGATTGTCTGAAAGTGAGTGAATTCGAAACTTTTGAAAGTTAAATAAGAGGGAATAAAAGGACTTTCCCAAACTTTCATATTTGCTTTCTGCTCTCCGCGAATTCAAATTCTTTTCAAACACAAAACCCTGGAGAGAAGATGACATGACTTCTTCCATTTATTTAAATGACAAGGGGTGTCGAAAATATTTGAATTTCATTTGGAAAATAGCTCCAATTCAGAAACTTTAAGCAACTCAACGATTTTCAAGAGCGAAGATAAAATGACTTCTTCAAAATATATGAAATATGAGTTGGGAGTTTCAAAGAATTAAATTCAAAGTTCTTTTGAATTTATTTTTAATTTGGAGTTATTTGAGTTTTATTCAAATTATTTTTCTCCAAAAATAAAATATATGGAAAATAGGGTAACATGATTCCCTACATCAGAAAATTGGAGAAAAAATAATTTGAAATCATTTTGGTATTTTTAAAATGATTTTATTAGAGCAGGAGCACTGTTTGAATTATTAGAATTTATGTGTATTTTATTAAATACAAGAAAAATGTTCATCGTGTAGAAAATCTTTTTTTGAAAATTTAATATGCCTATATCTTATTTTTGCTTATTTAGTTTATTTATTATGTCTGACTGGAAAATTATGTTTTAAAAAAAATCCTTCCCCGACTGGGCCGGCCCAGCCAGCGCCAGGCCAGCCCAGCCCAGCCCGCTCCGCGTCATCTCCCACCTCGCGGAGGAGACCGCTGGCCGCACGCCTCCCGAGCGCCGACCTCGGCGTTCGTGTCCGCTCCGGCCTCCTCTACCCCCTCCTCCACGCCACCTCCTCCCCTCCCTATAAATCCGGAGCCCCGGGCCCCGTTCCTCTCTTCGTCGCCGCCCTTGCGCCGCGTTCCGCCGCCGCCGCCCCGCTCCGTCCCGTCACCGTTGACCGCCGTCGACGCCGCCATTCGCCTCGCCTCGCCGTGCCGCCCCTCCCCGACCCCTTCGCCGCCCTCCTGGACGACCGGAGCCGCCGCCCCGGCCGGACTCGAGCCGCCGCCGCCGTCCTGTCTCGCCGGAGAACGCTAGTGCCGCCACCGGTTTTCTCTCCGAAAACCGCCAACCCGTCGTAAACCGGTAAACCCCGCAAAACAAAAAAAAACGATCCGGTTTTTCTTCGGTTTTTCTTTTAGATCATTTTTTTGTTAGTCCTATGCAGAGAACGTTCGCTGTCTATGCCTTCGGAGCGAACGAAGCCATCCGTTAGCGTTCGGTAACGAACGTTTGCAATTTAGTCTTTTTCTTTTTCTATTTTAATTTCGGCCAGGGACATATATGTGAGGATTTTTCTTTATAGTTTAGTCCCTGAACTTCAAACACTCATAACTTTTTACTCGTTAGTCCAAATCCAACGAAACCAACGCCCACGTCTTCGTTATGATCTCCTCTATCCAGATAAACAACTTAAACATGTTTTTGAAAAGTTTAAAATTTGAATTAGATCAGATTTGAATTCAAACTTCGTTTGATCATAACTTGAGTTCCGTAGCTCCGTTTGAGTTGATTCTTTTTGCAAATCGAAGCTCTTGACCTAAACATTATAATAAGGCCAAATTCACATAATTTTGGTCTGTTAGAAATTGATTTATGTTGCAAGAGCTATTTGCTTGGTTTTGATGTTTTCCGAATCGACTTCTTCGTTCTTTCTGATCTTTTGAGTGATTGCTTATGTGTGGTTACTATTGCTTGCTTACGTTAGATTGACCGGAGTGTGACGAGTAGATCTATCAAGAATTTTGAGTGCGAATCATCTTCATCAACATTGCAGGCAAGTTCACACTTTGATCATATTCCTTTCATACCCAGTTTTTATGCATTAGTTTCACCCTCAAACATTGCATGAGTAGGATTGATAACATGTGGGTATTGGGAAGTAGTTGATGAGGTAGAACCTATTACCCTGTTACATTCAAACCCTTGGGAGTTACTATTACGTTATGCTTATATGGCCCTCGTAGACGTGGATTGGGTTTTGAGAGTATTCATGACAGATGTGAGATTGTTAATTAATGGTTTACTTAAGGTGGCAACTTAAACACACATCTGGGTGGATTGAGGCACCTGGTTATTCTAGGATTGCCTGTCTAGGCACCTGGGTAGACCAGGATTGCCTGTTTTTTTATGGACCGCCACCCAGGCTCAAAGGGATCATAAGATTATTCATGCTAGAAACTTCCGTGTGCAGCCACAAGCTATTATGGGCTCTAGCATAGTTGATTAAGTCGTGTGAACTCTTATAGTGGTAGACTAGCAGATGTGGGGGTTGTAGGTGGTACGGTCTACCCATCGTAAGGTGCAAACGCTTCTGAAAGACTATATCTCGGTCATCTGTTTCTCAAACACCATGTAGTGGGAGAAATCCAACGGAGGAGATCGCGTCTTGTGGAGAAAAGTGCACAAACCTCTGCAGAGTGTACAAACTAATCATGATTAGCCGTGTCCCCGGTTATGGACGTCTTGAGTATCTAGTACTTGGATTATCATGTGAATCTCATCATGTTACTTTAAATTAATTTTGTTGGGTTTAATGATGTTACTTAATTGGGATTGAGAATGCTGTCAACCATTCTCAATGTTCAACAACCACCAAGATAGTTAAATAAAAATGTATTCCTTTGTAGTAGGGAAAAATTGGCTTTACGCAAAACTATAACCATAGAGCTTTTCCACCAGCCAAATATGCATGTAGTGATAGCTTTTATTCATCATTCTCTATGGTGTGAATTTGCAAGTACATTCAATGTACTGACCCTTTGTGGCTGCAACGTCTCATGTTGCAGGATTATCTTACGATGAGTAAGTGATATGTTAGGGTTACGATTTCTACACTCAACTTTGCCGTTGGTGTTGATGGGAATCCACAACCTTGTTACTTCCGCTATTTTGGATTGAGGTAATAATATTTACGTTACTTTTACATGTGATTTACCTCTGTTATAAATCCTCGAGTACTGTGTGTGTCAGCATACCGATCCAGGGATGACACTTAAGCACAGAGACTTGACCCATTCGGATTGGGTCGCTACAAGATGGTATCAGAGCACATGTTGACTGTAGGACGTGACCCTAAAAACTGGCAAGCCCATAGCAAAGATTTTTCTCTACAACTTTCCCTTTCAAAAAGATCTGTTACCTCTCTTCTCTTCTGAGCTTATTCAAAAATTCCCTTTAGTGAAACCATACCCCTTTCCCCTTTTGACCACACGAAGATTCGACTGATGAGACCACTCCAAGAAGTACAAGATATCGGACAACTAAAGCCACTTTGGAATTAAGAGTATTTTTCGTGCATCTGAAAAATGGAAACTACAACGGTTGAGGACCGAAGACTAGGAGAATTTGAAGGCTCTGAAGAATCCCTAGATTTGTATGACCTAGGAAGTCTGCCCTTATGGAACTTGGCAGACTATGGAAGTTGTCAATGCCCGAGAACATGGTGTATCGGAGAAAGACCGGAGCATGGAGAGTTAAAAACTTAAAGTTTTGTCAAGAAAACCCTAAGGCAGGAGATATCAACTATGGAGAGATAGCTCATGGAAATGACAAGAGCAGAAACCCAGCTATCCATGATGTTATGGCCCGCTTATGCCATTGTCACCGTGCTAAGTTAAGCATGCATATGCATGGAAGGATTGGATGGTAGAAGGCGGATGGAGCACCTATCAGCAAGATGAAGTTTTAACCTTAGCTAGTGTATCACCAGGATCTGGAGTGTTACATTAAGAAGTTAAGATGGACCAACAAGAAGCAGTATTTGAATAGGAAGCATTTCATGAGGAACTCAGGAACCGGAAGCTGAAAGTAGCCAAACTGGAGGAGCAGAACCTCGAGAAAACTGGAGATTCGTCGGGAACTAGACCATGGTTCATGCCAAGGATGTTGAAACCTAGAAGTTTGAAATGCAACTCCAGAAATATTAAAGGACATCACAATAGACTTTGCGACAACAGAAATGATCTGGCAAAAGGATTTGAGAAAGACAAGTATGATCGGAAGAAGCCATTGGAGGCATGAACAAGACTTGAAGAGTTAGACGACGTTGAAGATTTATTGACCTTTAGAAGACCAAACCCCTGTTATATACCTACGTTAGATGCAATGTTTATGAGCTTCATTTGTTTGATGTTTTTCCCGACAACCACAAATAAAATCTGTCTTTTCAAAACTTTTGTTTGTATTGTGTGTATCCCTCTCTATCTCTCTTATCTCACCCCAAACCCATGGACCCAATAGAGGATGAATGAAGATGAGCTTGTATTTTATGGACCGATGAGTCAGTTGGAGACGGACCGATGGATTCAGAACATGGAGGATCACATGACGAATAATCCTGTAGTCGGAAAGGATATGACCCAGCATGCTCTTCCGTGCTTTGAAAGAGGTGCTGCTTCTTGGTAGAGGATGTACCAAACCATCAATGGATGGCAAGGAGTAACCACTTGGAAAGAATTTAAGTTGACTCTGCCAAAGTCTCGGCTTGTGTCCCAGAAGTTGAAGCCTTATGAAAAGGATATGAAGAAACCTTGTGCATGAAAGATTTGTGGAGAAATAGGACACACCCATAAAGAACACAAGGATGAATTCCCTAATTGTGAAGGAAGTCACCCGGTTGAAGAATGTCCAACTAGGCAGATTACTTGTTTCTTGTGTGAAGGGACTACCCACTATCCTGCTAAGTGTCGCATTTACCCGATGGTACAACGAACCATCCAGCAGAAGAAAGAAGTAAAGAAAGGAGCCCTTATGGGAATTTTAGAAGAAACTGTGATGAAGGAAGAGGTGGAGGACACACCTAAAGAAGACCCGAGTAAACCCTGCACTAAGTCTTGCTATTCATGTGGAGAAGAAGGACACATCTCCCAAAATTGTTTGGATGGGGATCTAGTAGAATTCCCGACAGAGGAAGTAGAATATGACCCACAGAAAATAGAAGCCCTGATTGGAATGGAAAAGTCCAGGAAGAGAAACCGATTAGAGCCCAGGAGGGACCTGGGTCATATCATCTGTTACAGGTGCAAGGAGTCAGGGAACTACCTCAACAGTTGGCCAAAAAAAGGGAAACCTCGATACTTGTCAGAAGTAATATGTTTTAGTTGTAATGGAGCAGGGCACTTTGCCAGAGAATGCCCCAAGGAGAAGGAGACTTATGATAAATAGTTGAGTCTGTGAGAAGTATAGTAGTAGATGTTGGGGAATGTAGTAATTTCAAAAAAATTCCTACGCACACGCAAGATCATGGTGATGCATAGCAACGAGAGGGGAGAGTGTTGTCTACGTACCCTCGTAGACCGAAGCGGAAGCGTTGACGCAACGTAGAGGAAGTAGTCATACATCTTCCCGATCCGACCGATCCAAGCACCGTTACTCCGGCACCTCCGAGTTCTTAGCACAGGTACAGCTCGATGACGCTCCCCGGGCTCCGATCCAGCAAAGCTTCGGGGATGAGTTCCGTCAGCACAACGGCGTGGTGACGATCTTGATGTTCTACCGTCGTAGGGCTTCACCTAAGCACTACAACAATATGATCGATGTGGAATATGGTGGAAGGGGGCACCGCACACGGCTAAGGAACGATCACGATGATCAACTTGTGTGTTCTAAGGTGCCCCCCTGCCCCCGTATATAAAGGAGGGAGGGGGAGGTGCGGCCGGCCCCAAGGGGTGCGCCTGGGGGAGTCCTACTCCCAGTCCTACTCCTACTGGGAGTAGGACTCCCCCCTCTCTTGCCTTGTTGGAGAAGGAAAGGGGGAAGGAGAAGAGGAAAGGGGGGCGCCGCCCCCCCCCCCCCTTCCTTGTCCTATTCAGACTAGGGGGGAGGGGGCGCGCGGCCTGCCCTGGCTGGCCCCTCTCTTCTCCCTTATGGCCCATGAAGGCCCATTAACCCCCCGGGGGGTTCCGGTAACCCCCCGGTACTCCTGTAAAATGCCGATTTCACCCGGAACGATTCCGATGTCCAAATATAGGCTTCCAATATATATCTTTATGTCTCGACCATTTCGAGACTTCTCGTCATGTCCGTGATCACATCCAGGACTCCGAACTACCTTCGGTACATCAAAACGTATAAACTCATAATAACTGTCATCGTAACTTTAAGCGTGCGGACCCTACGGTTCGAGAACAATGTAGACATGACCGAGACACGTCTCCGGTCAATAACCAATAGCGGGACCTGGATGCCCATATTGGCTCCTACATATTCTACAAAGATCTTTATCGGTCAGACCGCATAACAACATATGTTGTTCCCTTTGTCATCGGCATGTTACTTGCCCGAGATTCGATCGTCGGTATCCAATACCTAGTTCAATCTCATTACCGCAAGTCTCTTTACTCGTTCCGTAATACATCATCTCGCAACTAACTCATTAGTTGCAATGCTTGCAAGGCTTAAGTGATGTGCATTACCGAGAGGGCCCAGAGATACCTCTCCGACGATCGGAGTGACAAATCCTAATCTCGAAATACGTCAACCCAACATGTACCTTTGGAGACACCTGTAGAGCACCTATATAATCACCCAGTTACGTTGTGACGTTTGGTAGCACACAAAGTGTTCCTCGGGCACACGGGAGTTACATAATCTCATAGTCATGGGAACATGTATAAGTCATGAAGAAAGCAATAGCAACATACTAAACGATCGGGTGCTAAGCTAGTGGAATGGGTCATGTCAATCAGATCATTCAACTAATGATGTGATCCCCTTAATCAAATGACAACTCTTTGTCCATGGTTAGGAAACATAACCATCTTTGATTAACGAGCTAGTCAAGTTGAGGCATACTAGTGACACTCTGTTTGTCTATGTATTCACACATGTATCATGTTTCCGGTTAATACAATTCTAGCTTGAATAAAAAGATTTATCATGATATAAGGAAATAAATAATATCTTTATTATTGCCTCTAGGGCATATATCTTTCAGTCTCCCACTTGCACTAGAGTCAATAATCTAGATTACACAGTAATGATTCTAACACCCATGGAGCCTTGGTGCTGATCATGTTTTGCTCGTGGAAGAGGCTTAGTCAACGAGTCTGCCACATTCAGATCTATATGTATCTTGCAAATCTCTATGTCTCCCACCTGGACTAGATCCCGGATGGAATTGAAGCGTCTCTTGATGTGTTTGGTCCTCTTGTGAAATCTGGATTCCTTTGCCAAGGCAATTGCACCAGTATTGTCACAAAAGATTTTCATTGGACCCGATGCACTAGGTATGACACCTAGATCGGTTATGAACTCCTTCATCCAGACTCCTTCGTTTGCTGCTTCTGAAGCAGCTATGTACTCCGCTTCACATGTAGATCCCGCCACGACGCTTTGTTTAGAACTGCACCAACTGACAGCTCCGCCGTTTAATGTAAATACGTATCCGGTTTGCGATTTAGAATCGTCCGGATCAGTGTCAAAGCTTGCATCAACATAACCGTTTATGATAAGCTCTTTGTCACCTTCATATACGAGAAACATATCCTTAGTCCTTTTCAGGTATGTCAGGATGTTCTTGACCGCTGTCTAGTGATCCACTCCTGGATTACTTTGGTACCTCCCTGCTAAACTTATAGCAAGGCACACATCAGGTCTGGTACACAGCATTGCATACATGATAGAGCCTATGGCTGAAGCATAGGGAACACCTTTCATTTTCTCTCTATCTTCTGAAGTGGTCAGGCATTGAGTCTGACTCAACTTCACACCTTGTAACACAGGCAAGAACCCTTTCTTTGCTTGATCCATTTTGAACTTCTTCAAAATCTTGTCAAGGTATGTGCTTTGTGAAAGTCCAATTAAGCGTCTTGATCTATCTCTATAGATCTTTATTCCTAATATGTAAGCAGCTTCACCGAGGTCTTTCATTGAAAAACTCTTATTCAAGTATCCATTTATGCTATCCAGAAATTTTATATCATTTCCAATCAGTAATATGTCATCCACATATAATATCAGAAATGCTACAGAGCTCCCACTCACTTTCTTGTAAATACAGGCTTCTCCCAAAGTCTGTATAAAACCAAATGCTTTGATCACACTATCGAAGCGTTTATTCCAACTCCGAGAGGCTTGCACCAGTCCATAAATGGATCGCTGGAGCTTGCAAACTTTGTTAGCACCCTTTGGATCGACAAAACCTTCCGGTTGCATCATATACAACTCTTCTTCCAGAAATCCATTCAGGAATGCAGTTTTGACATCCATCTGCCAAATTTCATAATCATAAAATGCGGCAATTGCTAACATGATTCGGACAGACTTAAGCATCGCTACGGGTGAGAAGGTCTCATCGTAGTCAACCCCTTGATCTTGTCGAAAACCTTTTGCGACAAGTCGAGCTTTGTAGACAGTAATATTACCGTCAGCGTCAGTCTTCTTCTTGAAGATCCATTTATTCTCAATTGCTTTCCGATCATCGGGCAAGTCAACCAAAGTCCATACTTTGTTTTCATACATGGATCCCATCTCAGATTTCATGGCTTCAAGCCATTTCGCGGAATCTGGGCTCACCATCGCTTCTTCATAGTTCGTAGGTTCATCATGATCTAGTAGCATGATTTCCAGAACAGGATTACCGTACCACTCTGGTGCGGATCTTACTCTGGTTGACCTACGAGGCTCGGTAGCAACTTGATCTGAAATTTCATGATCATCATCATTAAATTCCACACCAATTGGTGTAGGTGTCGCAGAAACCGATTTCTGTGATGAACTACTTTCCAATAAGGGAGCAGGTACAGTTACCTCATCAAGTTCTACTTTCCTCCCACTCACTTCTTTCGAGAGAAACTCCTTCTCTAGAAAGGATCCATTCTTAGCAACGAATGTCTTGCCTTCGGATCTGTGATAGAAGGTGTGCCCAACAGTCTCCTTTGGGTATCCTATGAAGACACATTTCTCCGATTTGGGTTCGAGCTTATCAGGTTGAAGCTTTTTCACATAAGCATCGCAGCCCCAAACTTTAAGAAACGACAACTTTGGTTTCTTGCCAAACCATAGTTCATAAGGCGTAGTCTCAACGGATTTTGATGGTGCCCTATTTAACGTGAATGCGGCCGTCTCTAAAGCATAACCCCAAAACGATAGCGGTAAATCAGTAAGAGACATCATAGATCGCACCATATCTAGTAAAGTACGATTACGACGTTCGGACACACCATTACGTTGTGGTGTTCCGGGTGGCGTGAGTTGCGAAACTATTCCGCATTGTTTCAAATGTACACCAAACTCATAACTCAAATATTCTCCTCCACGATCAGATTGTACAAACTTTATTTTCTTGTTACGATGATTTTCAACTTCACTCTGAAATTCTTTGAACTTTTCAAATGTTTCAGACTTATGTTTCATTAAGTAGATATACCCATATCTGCTTAAGTCATCTGTGAAGGTGAGAAAATAACGATATCCGCCACGAGCCTCAATATTCATCGGACCACATACATATGTATGTATGATTTCCAACAAATCTGTTGCTCTCTCCATAGTACCGGAGAACGGTGTTTTAGTGATCTTGCCCATGAGGCACGGTTCGCAAGTACCAAGTGATTCATAATCAAGTGGTTCCAAAAGTCCATCAGTATGGAGTTTCTTCATGCGCTTTACACCGATATGACCTAAACGGCAGTGCCACAAATAAGTTGCACTATCATTATCAACTCTGCATCTTTTGGTTTCAACATTATGAATATGTGTATTACTGAAGGAAATATGCCCTAGAGGCAATAATAAAGTTATTATTTATTTCCTTATATCATGATAAATGTTTATTATTCATGCTAGAATTGTATTAACCGGAAACATAATACATGTGTGAATACATAGACAAACTTAGTGTCACTAGTATGCCTCTACTTGACTAGCTCGTTAATCAAAGATGGTTATGTTTCCTAACCATGAACAAGGTGTTGTTATTTGATTCACAAGGTCACATCATTAGTTGAATGATCTGATTGACATGACCCATTTCATTAGCTTAGCGCCCGATCGTTTAGTATGTTGCTATTGCTTTCTTCATGACTTATACATGTTCCTATGACTATGAGATTATGCAACTCCCGTTTCCCGGAGGAACACTTTGTGTGCTACCAAACGTCACAACGTAACTGGGTGATTATAAAGGAGCTCTACAGGTGTCTCCAAAGGTAGATGTTGGGTTGGCGTATTTTGAGATTAGGATTTGTCACTCCGATTGTCGGAGGGGTATCTCTGGGCCCTCTCGGTAATGCACATCACATAAGCCTTGCAAGCATTGCAACTAATGAGTTAGTTGCGGGATGATGTATTACAGAACGAGTAAAGAGACTTGCCAGTAACGAGATTGAACTAGGTATTGGATACCGACGATCGAATCTCGGGCAAGTAACATACCGATGACAAAGGGAACAACGTATGTTGTTATGCGGTCTGACCGATAAAGATCTTCGTAGAATATGTAGGAGCCAATATGGGCATCCAGGTCCCGCTATTGGTTATTGACAGGAGATGTGTCTCAGTCATGTCTGCATTATTCTCGAACCGTAGGGTCCGCACGCTTAACGTTACGATGACAGTTATTATGAGTTTATGCATTTTGATGTACCGAAGTTAGTTCGGAGTCCCGGATGTGATCATGGACATGACGAGGAGTCTCGAAATGGTCGAGACATAAAGATTGATATATTGGAAGCCTATATTTGGACATCGGAAGTGTTCCGGGTGAAATCGGGATTTTACCGGAGTACCGGGAGGTTACCGGAACCCCCCGGGAGCCATATGGGCCTTAATGGGCTTTAGTGGAAAGGAGAAAGGGGCATCCCAAGGTGGCCGCGCGCCTCCCCCCTCCCCTAGTCCTATTAGGACTAGGAGAGGTGGCCGGCCCCCCTCTCTCTCTTTCCCCCTCGGGGAATTCTAGTCCAACTAGGATTGGGGGGAATCCTACTCCCGGTAGAAGTAGGACTCCTCCTGCGCCCTCCTCCTAGTCGGCGGCCCACTCCCCATTGGCTCCTTTATATACAGAGGCAGCGGACACCTCTAGACACACAAGTTGATCATTGAGATCGTTCCTTAGCCGTGTGCGGTGCCCCCTGCCACCATATTCCACCTCGATCATATTGTAGCAGTGCTTAGGCGAAGCCCTGCGACAGTAGAACATCAAGATCGTCACCACGCCGTCGTGCTGACGGAACTCCTCCCCGACGCTTTGCTGGATCGGAGCCCGGGGATCGTCATCGAGCTGTACGTGTGCTAAGAACTCGGAGGTGCCGGAGTAACGGTGCTTGGATCGGTCGGATCAGGAAGACGTACGACTACTTCCTCTACGTTGTGTCAACGCTTCCGCAGTCGGTCTGCGTGGGTACGTAGACAACACTCTCCCCTCTCGTTGCTGTGCATCACCATGATCTTGCGTGTGCGTAGGAAAATTTTGAAATTACTACGTTCCCCAACAGTGGCATCCGAGCCTAGGTTTCATGGTTTGATGTTATATGCACGAGTAGAACACAAGTGAGTTGTGGGTGATACAAGTCATACTGCCTACCAGCATGTCATACTTTGGTTCGGCGGTATTGTTAGACGAGATGACCCGGACCAACATTACGCGTACGCTTACGCGAGACCGGTTCCCCCGACGTGCTTTGCACACAGGTGGCTTGCGGGCAACTGTCTCTCCAACTTTAGTTGAACCAAGTGTGGCTACGCCCGGTCCTTGCGAAGGTTAAAACGGAGTCTATTCGACAAACTATCGTTGTGGTTTTGATGCGTAGGTGAGATTGGTTCTTGCTTAAGCCCGTAGCAGCCACATAAAACATGCAACAACAAAGTAGAGGACGTCTAACTTGTTTTTGCAGGGCATGTTGTGATGTGATGTGGTCAAGACATGATGCTAAATTTTATTGTATGAGATGATCATGTTTTGTAACCAAGTTATCGGCAACTGGCAGGAGCCATATGGTTGTCGCTTTATTGTATGCAATGCAATCGCGATGTAATGCTTTACTTTATCACTAAGCGGTAGCGATAGTCGTGGAAGCATAAGATTGGCGAGATGACAACGATGCTACGATGGAGATCAAGGTGTCGCGCCGGTGACGATGGTGATCATGATGGTGCTTCGGAGATGGAGATCACAAGCACAAGATGATGATGGCCATATCATATCACTTATATTGATTGCATGTGATGTTTATCTTTTATGCATCTTATCTTGCTTTGATTGACGGTAGCATTATAAGATGATCTCTCACTAAATTATCAAGAAGTGTTCTCCCTGAGTATGCACCGTTGCCAAAGTTCGTCGTGCCCAGACACCACGTGATGATCGGGTGTGATAAGCTCTACGTCCATCTACAACGGGTGCAAGCCAGTTTTTGCACACGCAGAATACTCAGGTTAAACTTGACGAGCCTAGCATATGCAGATATGGCCTCGGAACACAGAGACCGAAAGGTCGAGCGTGAATCATATAGTAGATATGATCAACATAACGATGTTCACCATTGAAAACTACTCCATCTCACGTGATGATCGGTTATGGTTTAGTTGATTTGGATCACGTGATCACTTAGAAGATTAGAGGGATGTCTATCTAAGTGGGAGTTCTTAAGTAATTTGATTAATTGAACTTAAACTTATCATGAACTTAGTACCTGATAGTATCTTGCTTGTTTATGTTGATTGTAGATAGATGGCTCGATGTTGTTCCATTGAATTTTAATGCGTTCCTTGAGAAAGCAAAGCTGAAAGATGATGGTAGCAATTACACGGACTGGGTCCGTAACTTGAGGATTATCCTCATTGTTGCTCAGAAGAATTACGTCCTGGAAGCACCGCTGGGTGTCAGGCCTGCTGCTGGAGCAACACCAGATGTTATGAACGTCTGGCAGAGCAAAGCTGATGACTACTCGATAGTTCAGTGTGCCATGCTTTACGGCTTAGAATCGGGACTTCAACAACGTTTTGAACGTCATGGAGCATATGAGATGTTCCAGGAGTTGAAGTTAATATTTCAAGCAAATGCCCGGATTAAGAGATATGAAGTCTCCAATAAGTTCTATAGCTGCAAAATGGAGGAGAATAGTTCTGTCAGTGAGCATATACTCAAAATGTCTGGGTATAATAATCACTTGATTCAGATGGGAGTTAATCTTCCAGATGATTGCGTCATTGACAGAATTCTCCAATCACTGCCACCAAGCTACAAGAGCTTCGTGATGAACTATAATATGGAAGGGATGAACAAGACTATTCCCGAGCTCTTCGCAATGCTGAAAGCTGCGGGGCTAGAAATCAAGAAGGAGCATCAAGTGTTGATGGTCAGCAAGACCACTAGTTTCAAGAAAAAGGGCAAAGGGAAGAAGAAGGGGAACTTCAAGAAGAACGGCAAGCAAGTTGCTGCTCAAGAGAAGAAACCCAAGTCTGGACCTAAGCCTGAAACTGAGTGCTTCTACTGCAAGCAGACTGGTCACTGGAAGCAGAACTGCCCCAAGTATTTGGCGGATAAGAAGGATGGCAAGGTGAACAAAGGTATATGTGATATACATGTTATTGATGTGTACCTTGCTAGAGCTCGCAGTAGCACCTGGGTATTTGATATCGGTTCTGTTGCCAATATTTGCAACTCGAAACAGGGACTACGGATTAAGCGAACACTGGCGAAGGACGAGGTGACAATGCGCGTGGGAAACGGTTCCAAAGTCGATGTGATCGCGGTCGGCACGCTACCTCTACAGCTACCTTCGGGATTAATATTAGACCTAAATAATTGTTATTTAGTGCCAGCGTTGAGCATGAACATTATATCTGGATCTTGTTTGATGCGAGACGGTTATTCATTTAAATCAGAGAATAATGGTTGTTCTATTTATATGAGTAATATCTTTTATGGTCATGCACCTTTGAGGAGTGGTCTATTTTTGATGAATCTCGATAGTAGTAACACACATATTCATAATGTTGAAGCCAAAAGATGCAGAGTTGATAATGACAGTGCAACTTATTTGTGGCACTGCCGTTTAGGTCATATCGGTATAAAGCGCATGAAGAAACTCCATACTGATGGACTTTTGGAACCACTTGATTATGAATCACTTGGTACTTGCGAACCGTGCCTCATGGGCAAGATGACTAAAACACCGTTCTCCGGTACTATGGAGAGAGCAACAGATTTGTTGGAAATCATACATACCGATGTATGTGGTCCGATGAATATTCAGGCTCGTGGCGGATATCGTTATTTTCTCACCTTCACAGATGACTTAAGCAGATATGGGTATATCTACTTAATGAAACATAAGTCTGAAACATTTGAAAAGTTCAAAGAATTTCAGAGTGAAGTTGAAAATCATCGTAACAAGAAAATAAAGTTTCTACGATCTGATCGTGGAGGAGAATATTTGAGTTACGAGTTTGGTGTACATCTGAAAAATTGTGGAATAGGATCGCAACTCACGCCACCCGGAACACCACAGCGTAATGGTGTGTCCGAACGTCATAATCGTACTTTACTAGATATGGTGCGATCTATGATGTCTCTTACTGATTTACCACTATCGTTTTGGGGTTATGCTTTAGAGACGGCCGCATTCACGTTAAATAGGGCACCATCAAAATCCGTTGAGACGACGCCTTATGAACTATGGTTTGGCAAGAAACCAAAGTTGTCGTTTCTTGAAAGTTTGAGGCTGCGATGCTTATGTGAAAAAACTTCAACCTGATAAGCTCGAACCCAAATCGGAGAAATGTGTCTTCATAGGATACCCAAAGGAGACTGTTGGGTACACCTTCTATCACAGATCCGAAGGCAAGACATTCGTTGCTAAGAATGGATCCTTTCTAGAGAAGGAGTTTCTCTCGAAAGAAGTGAGTGGGAGGAAAGTAGAACTTGACGAGGTAACTGTACCTGCTCCCTTATTGGAAAGTAGTTCATCACAGAAATCTGTTCTTGTGACTACTACACCAATTAGTGAGGAAGCTAATGATGATGATCATGTAACTTCAGATCAAGTTACTACCGAATCTCGTAGGTAAACCAGAGTGAGATCCGAACCAGAGTGGTACGGTAATCCTGTTCTGGAAATCATGCTGCTAGATCATGATGAACCTGCGAACTATGAAGAAGCAATGGTGAGCCCAGATTCCGCAAAGTGGCTTGAAGCCATGAAATCTGAGATGGGATCCATGTATGAGAACAAAGTATGGACTTTGGTTGACTTGCCCGTTGATCGGCAAGCAATTGAGAATAAATGGATCTTCAAGAAGAAGACTGACGCTGATGGTAATGTCACTGTCTACAAAGCTCGACTTGTCGCAAAAGGTTTTCGACAAGTTCAAGGGGTTGACTACGATGAGACCTTCCCACCAGTAGCGATGCTTAAGTCTATCCGAATCATGTTAGCAATTGCCGCATTTTATGATTATGAAATTTGGCTGATGGATGTCAAAACTGCATTCCTGAATGGATTTCTGGAAGAAGAGTTGTATATGATGCAACCGGAAGGTTTTGTCGATCCAAAGGGAGCTAACAAAGTGTGCAAGCTCCAGCGATCCATTTATAGACTGGTGCAAGCATCTCGGAGTTGGAATAAACGCTTTGATAGTGTGATCAAAGCATTTGGTTTTATACAGACTTTCGGTGAAGCCTGTATTTACAAGAAAGTGAGTGGGAGCTCTGTAGCATTTCTGATATTATATGTGGATGACATATTGCTGATTGGAAATGATATAGAATTTCTGGATAGCATAAAGGGATACTTGAATAAGAGTTTTTCAATGAAAAACCTCGGTGAAGCTGCTTACATATTAGGCATAAAGATCTATAGAGATAGATCAAGACGCTTAATTGGACTTTCACAAAGCACATACCTTGACAAGATTTTGAAGAAGTTCAAAATGGATCAAGCAAAGAAAGGGTTCTTGCCTGTGTTACAAGGTGTGAAGTTGAGTCAGACTCAATGCCCGACCACTGCAAAAGATAGAGAGAAAATGAAAGATGTTCCCTATGCTTCAGCCATAGGCTCTATCATGTATGCAATGCTGTGTACCAGACCTGATGTGTGCCTTGCTATAAGTTTAGCAGGGAGGTACCAAAGTAATCCAGGAGTGGATCACTGGACAGCGGTCAAGAACATCCTGAAATACCTGAAAAGGACTAAGGATATGTTTCTCGTATATGGAGGTGACAAAGAGCTCACCGTAAAAGGTTACGTTGATGCAAGCTTTGACACTGATCTGGACGATTCTAAATCGCAAACCGGATACGTGTTTACATTAAACGGTGGAGCTGTCAGTTGGTGCAGTTGTAAACAAAGCGTCGTAGCGGGATCTACATGTGAAGCGGAGTACATAGCTGCTTCGGAAGCAGCGAACGAAGGAGTCTAGATGAAGGAGTTCATATCCGATCTAGGTGTCATACCTAGTGCATCGGGTCCAATGAAAATCTTTTGTGACAATACGGGTGCAATTGCCTTAGCAAAAGGAATCCAGATTTCACAAGAGGACCAAGCACATAAAGAGACGCTTCAATTCCATCCGGGATCTAGTCCAGGTGGGAGACATAGAGATTTGCAAGATACATACGGATCTGAATATAGCAGACCCGTTGACTAAGCCTCTTCCACGTGCAAAACATGATCAGCACCAAGACTCCATGGGTGTTAGAATCATTACTGTGTAATCTAGATTATTGACTCTAGTGCAAGTGGGAGACTGAAGGAAATATGCCCTAGAGGCAATAATAAAGTTATTATTTATTTCCTTATATGATGATAAATGTTTATTATTCATGCTAGAATTGTATTAACCGGAAACATAATACATGTGTGAATACATAGACAAACTTAGTGTCACTAGTATGCCTCTACTTGACTAGCTCGTTAATCAAAGATGGTTATGTTTCCTAACCATGAACAAGGTGTTGTTATTTGATTAACGAGGTCACATCATTAGTTGAATGATCTGATTGACATGACCCATTTCATTAGCTTAGCACCCGATCATTTAGTATGTTGCTATTGCTTTCTTCATGACTTATACATGTTCCTATGACTATGAGATTATGCAACTCCCATTTCCCAGAGGAACACTTTGTGTGCTACCAAACGTCACAACGTAACTGGGTGATTATAAAGGAGCTCTACAGGTGTCTCCAAAGGTAGATGTTGGGTTGGCGTATTTCGAGATTAGGATTTGTCACTCCGATTGTCGGAGAGGTATCTATGGGCCCTCTCGGTAATGCACATCACATAAGCCTTGCAAGCATTGCAACTAATAAGTTAGTTGCGGGATGATGTATTACAGAACTAGTAAAGAGACTTGCCAGTAACGAGATTGAACTAGGTATTGGATACCGACGATCGAATCTCGGGCAAGTAACATACTGATGACAAAGGGAACAACGTATGTTGTTATGCGGTCTGACCGATAAAGATCTTCGTAGAATATGTAGGAGCCAATATGGGCATCCAGGTCCCGCTATTGGTTATTGACCGTAGATGTGTCTCAGTCATGTCTGCATTATTCTCGAACCGTAGGGTCCGCACGCTTAACGTTACGATGACAGTTATTATGAGTTTATGCATTTTGATGTACCGAAGTTAGTTCGGAGTCCCGGATGTGATCACGGACATGACGAGGAGTCTCGAAATGGTCGAGACATAAAGATTGATATATTGGAAGCCTATATTTGGACATCGGAAGTGTTCCGGGTGAAATCGGGATTTTACCGGAGTACCGTGAGGTTACCGGAACCCCCCGGGAGCCATATGGGCCTTAATGGGCTTTAGTGGAAAGGAGAAAGGGGCAGCCCAAGGTGGTCGCGCGCCTCCCCCCCTCCCCTAGTCCTATTAGGACTAGGAGAGGTGGCCGGCCCCCCTCTCTCTCTTTCCTCCTCGGGGAATCCTAGTCCAACTAGGATTGGGGGGGAGTCCTACTCCCGGTAGGAGTAGGACTCCTCCTGCGCCCTCCTCCTGGCCGGCGGCCCCCTCCCCCTTGGCTCCTTTATATACGGAGGCAGGGGACACCTCTAGACACACAAGTTGATCATTGAGATCGTTCCTTAGCCGTGTGCGGTGCCCCCTGCCACCATATTCCACCTCGATCATATTGTAGCAGTGCTTAGGCGTAGCCCTGCGACGGTAGAACATCAAGATCGTCACCACGCCTTCATGCTGACGGAACTCCTCCCTGACGCTTTGCTGGATCGGAGCCCGGGGATCGTCATCGAGCTGTACGTGTGCTAAGAACTCGGAGGTGCCGGAGTAACGGTGCTTGGATCGGTCGGATCGGGAAGACGTACGACTACTTCCTCTACGTTGTGTCAACACTTCTGCAGTCGGTCTACGTGGGTACGTAGACAACACTCTCCCCTCTCGTTGCTGTGCATCACCATGATCTTGCGTGTGTGTAGGAAAATTTTGAATTTACTACGTTCCCCAACAATTACTACTATCGAGATTCATCAGAAATAGACCTCTCTTCAAGGGTGCATGACCATAAAAGATATTACTCATATAAATAGAACAACCATTATTCTCTGATTTAAATGAATAACTGTCTTGCATCAAACAAGATCCAGATATAATGTTCATGCTCAACGCTGGCACCAAATAAAAATTATTTAGGTCTAATACTAATCCCGATGGTAGATGTAGACGTAGTGTGCCGACCGCGATCACATCGACTTTGGAACCATTTCCCACGCGCATCGTCACCTCGTCCTTTGCCAGTGTTCGCTTAATCCGTAGTCCCTGTTTCGAGTTGCAAATATTAGCAACAGAACCAGTATCAAATACCCAGGTGCTACTGTGAGCTCTAGTAAGGTACACATCAATAACATGTATATCACATATACCTTTGTTCACCTTGCCATCCTTCTTATCCGCCAAATACTTGGGGCAGTTCCGCTTCCAGTGACCAGTCTGCTTGCAGTAAAAGCACTCAGTTTCAGGCTTAGGTCCAGACTTGGGTTTCTTCTCCTGAGCAGCAACTTGCTTGTTGTTCTTTTTGAAGTTCCCCTTCTTCTTCCCTTTGCCCTTTTTCTTGAAACTAGTGGTCTTGTTGACCATCAACACTTGATGCTCCTTTTTGATTTCTACCTCCGCAGCTTTCAGCATTGCGAAGAGCTCAGGAATAGTCTTATTTATCCCTTGCATATTATAGTTCATCACGAAGCTCTTGTAGCTTGGTGGCAGTGATTGGAGAATTCTGTCAATGACGCAATTATCTGGAATATTAACTCCCATCTGAATCAAGTGATTATTATACCCAGACATTCTGAGTATATGCTCACTGACAGAACTATTCTCCTCCATCTTGCAGCTATAGAACTTATTGGAGACTTCATATCTCTCAATTCGGGCATTTCCTTGAAATATTAACTTCAACTCCTGGAACATCTCATATGCTCCATGACGTTCAAAACGTCGTTGAAGTCCCGATTCTTAGCCGTAAAGCATGGCACACTGAACTATCGAGTAGTCATCAGCTTTGCTCTGCCAGACGTTCATAACATCTGGTGTTGCTCCAGCAGCAGGTCTGGCACCCAGTGGTGCTTCCAGGACGTAATTCTTCTGTGCAGCAATGAGGATAATCCTCAAGTTACGGACCCAGTCCGTGTAATTGCTACCATCATCTTTCAACTTTGCTTTCTCAAGGAACGCATTAAAATTCAACGGAACAACAGCACGGGCCATCTATCTACAATCAAACATACATAAGCAAGATACTATCAGGTACTAAGTTCATGATAAATTCAAGTTCAATTAATCATATTACTTAAGAACTCCCACTTAGATAGACATCCCTCTAATCTTCTAAGTGATCACGTGATCCAAATCAACTAAACCATAACCGATCATCACGTGAAATGGATTAGTTTTCAATGGTGAACATCATTATGTTGATCATATCTACTATATGATTCACGCTCGACCTTTCGGTCTCCGTGTTCCGAGGCCATATCTGCATATGCTAGGCTCGTCAAGTTTAACCTGAGTATTCTGCGTGCGCAAAACTGGCTTGCACCCATTGTAGATGGACGTAGAGCTTATCACACCCGATCATCACGTGGTGTCTGGGCACGACGAACTTTGGCAACGGTGCATACTCACGGAGAACACTTCTTGATAATTTAGTGAGAGATCATCTTATAATGCTACCGTCAATCAAAGCAAGATAAGATGCATAAAAGATAAACATCACATGCAATCAATATAAGTGATATGATATGGCCATCATCATCTTGTGCTTGTGATCTCCATCTCCGAAGCACCGTCATGATCACCATCGTCACCGGCGTGACACCTTGATCTCCATCGTAGCATCGTTGTCGTCTCGCCAATCTTATGCTTCCACGACTATCGCTACCGCTTAGTGATAAAGTAAAGCATTACATCGCGATTGCATTGCATACAATAAAGCGACAACCATATGGCTCCTGCCAGTTGCCGATAACTCAGTTACAAAACATGATCATCTCATACAATAAAATTCAGCATCATGTCTTGAACATATCACATCACAACATGCCCTGCAAAAACAAGTTAGACGTCCTCTACTTTGTTGTTGCAAGTTTTACGTGGCTGCTACGGGCTTAAGCAAGAACCAATCTTACCTACACATCAAAACCACAACGATAGTTTGTCAAGTTGATGCCGTTTTAACCTTCGCAAGGACCGGGCGTAGCCATACTCGGTTCAACTAAAGTTGGAGAAAAAGTCACCCGCAAGCCACCTATGTGCAAAGCACGTCGGGAGAACCGGTCTCGTGTAAGCGTACGCGTAATGTCGGTCCGGGCCGCTTCATCCAACAATACCGCCGAACCAAAGTATGACATGCTGGTAGGCAGTATGACTTATATCGCCCACAACTCACTTGTGTTCTACTGGTGCATATAACATCAAACCATAAAAACCTAGGCTCGGATGCCACTGTTGGGGAACGTAGTAATTTCACAAAATTTCCTATGCACACGCAAGATCATGGTGATGCATAGCAATGAGAGGGGAGAGTGTTGTCTACGTACCCTCGTAGACCGAAGCGGAAGCGTTGACGCAACGTAGAGAAAGTAGACGCACGTCTTCCCGATCCGACCGATCCAAGCACCATTACTCCGGCACCTCCGAGTTCTTAGCACACGTACAACTCGATGACGCTCCCCGGGCTCCGATCCAGCAAAGCTTCGGGGATGAGTTCTGTCAGCACAACGGCGTGGTGACGATCTTGATGTTCTATCATCGCAGGGCTTCGCCTAAGCACTACAACAATATGATTGATGTGGAATATGGTGGAAGGGGGCACCGCACACGGCTAAGGAACGATCACGATGATCAACTTGTGTGTTCTAAGGTGCCCCCCTTCCCCCGTATATAAAGGAGGGAGGAGGAGGTGCGGCCGGCCCCAAGGGGTGCGCCTGGAGGAGTCCTACTCCTACTGGGAGTAGGACTCCCCCCTCTCTTGCCTTGTTGGAGAAGGAAAGGGGGGAGGAGAGGAGGAAAGGGGGGCGCCGCCCCCCTTCCTTGTCCTATTCGGACTAGGGGGGAGGGGGCGCGCGGCCTGCCCTGGCCGGCCCCTCTCTTCTCCCTTATGGCCCATGAAGGCCCATTAACCCCCCGGGGGGTTCCGGTAACCCCCCGGTACTCCTATAAAATGCCGATTTCACCCGGAACGATTCCGATGTCCAAATATAGGCTTCCAATATATCGAACTTTATGTCTCGACCATTTCGAGACTCCTCGTCATGTCCGTGATCACATCCGGGACTCCGAACTACCTTCGGTACATCAAAACGTATAAACTCATAATAACTGTCATCGTAACTTTAAGCGTGCGGACCCTACGGTTCGAGAACAATGTAGACATGACCGAGACACGTCTCCGGTCAATAACCAATAGCAGCACCTGGATGCCCATATTGGCTCCTACATATTCTACGAAGATCTTTATCGGTCAGACCGCATAACAACATACGTTGTTCTCTTTGTCATCGGCATGTTACTTGCCCGAGATTCGATCGTCGGTATCCAATACCTAGTTCAATCTCATTACCGGCAAGTCTCTTTACTCGTTCCGTAATACATCATCTCGCAACTAACTCATTAGTTGCAATGCTTGCAAGGCTTAAGTGATGTGCATTACCGAGAGGGCCCAGAGATACCTCTTCGACGATCGGAGTGACAAATCCTAATCTCGAAATACGTCAACCCAACATGTACCTTTAGAGACACCTGTAGAGAACCTTTATAATCACCCAGTTACGTTGTGATGTTTGGTAGCACACAAAGTGTTCCTCCGACACACGGGAGTTACATAATCTCATAGTCATGGGAACATGTATAAGTCATGAAGAAAGCAATAGCAACATACTAAACGATCGGGTGCTAAGCTAGTGGAATGGGTCATGTCAATCAGATCATTCAACTAATGATGTGATCCCGTTAATCAAATGACAACTCCTTTTCCATAGTTAGGAAACATAACCATCTTTGATTAAGGAGCTAGTCAAGTAGAGGCATACTAGTGACACTCTGTTTGTCTATGTATTCACACATGTATCATGTTTCCGGTTAATACAATTCTAGCATGAATAATAAACATTTATCATGATATAAGGAAATAAATAATATCTTTATTATTGCCTCTAGGGCATATTTCCTTCAGTAGAAGGGAGAACAACTCTTTTGTATCAAGGTGATTGAGTTGAGACATGTAATGGAAAAGCGAGAGATTGTAATCACTTGAGAATGAATAAAGTTAGCATCGTTGGTACTGATATGGATTTTATGAGTTGTTACTCTATGAAGAAGAATTTTGGCCATTTTGAGGATATGAGAAATATGGTCTATGGAAGATTTGTGCATTTTAAGGGTGGTAGTACCCTGTAAGAACCGTTGGCCCCTGGAAAAGATAAGGATACTCCACGGAGTGGATTTCGGACAAAATGAATACGAGTTTTGTCTCGATATGTGTGATACCCCAAGAGTGTGTGGGATGAAGTTGGAGACTGCCAGTTGTTTGGACCAAATGTGATCAAGGAGTCAGAAGAGAATGTTAAGTTGATTCAAGATAGACTGAAGGTAGCTCAGTCCAGGCAGAAGAGTTATGCAGACTAAAAACGCAAGGAGGTAGTCTATGAAATTGGAGACAGAGCATGTCTTCGTGTGCTCCCTCTGCGAGGATTTAAACGAATTGGAGTTAAGGGAAAATTAGCCCCGAGATTTGTAGGACATACCGAGTTTTGGGAGCGTATGGGAGAAGTGTCCAACAAGTTGGAGTCATCCAAAGGACTGTCAGGAGTTCATGATGTGTTTCATGTTTCCCAGTTGAAGAAGTGCCATGCAGAGATGTCCAATATTCCCTTGTAAGGACGCTTGACCCTGGAAAGGAGAATGATATACCACGAAGTGGATTTTTTACAAAATAAGAATGAGTCTTGTTTCGGTATGTGAGATATCCCACGAGGATAAAGAGATGAATTACTATTGGATATAAAGGAGGTATGATGTCGGAAATATGGATCAAGGGAAACTCCATGATGAGTCTGAGTAATCATGTCTTAGTTTGGTGCCAATAGAAGGAAGTAAGACAGTACAATTGGATGGATTTAAGAATACTAGGAAGTTGGAATAATGATCAGTTGCCCGATGATAAGTTCAAGGACTACAAGTGATGAGATGGGCCATAACACACAGGCCCCAGGACCTGCCAAGAAGCAAGAACACTCTTGCTGAAGGAAAAACCCTGGAAGAGGATATGCCCTTATCGATAGACGATCTTATAGGAGTAACACAAAACCTGAGAGTTGTGAAGGAACGATAGATGGTTGTTTGGCTTGCAGAATCTATGGATTATTCCGAACACAGTTCGTGGACAAGAGAAATTCTGCAATGCTTGTGAGGATGACCGAGTGTTAGAACGCCAGATTCGCTAAACCATATACAAGGTAATGATTTGGGTGCGAGATGGATTGATCACCATACTGACTTACTCTTATTATTCGCCTTGCTATGTGGGATGGTAAATCTGAGTGACTTATCTATAGTAAAGAGACGACGATCAAAACACTGTTTAAACTTAGAATGGTATAAGTATTTTTCCCTTGTACACGGCAGTTGTTGCCAACCGTAGGTTATACGGTGAGGTTCAACCCAGACCCATTTCCTGCAGGAGAAACCATAAATTGTTGACCACCATGAGATATCGATAGTCGTTTAGTTTTGGCGCCAGACCCGTCAGCTAAGAAGACCCAGTCACAGAATAACCGTACCAAAATTGAGGAAAAAAGGTTATGCCGCTACCGAAAGAGCCAGAGAAGGAATTATATTGGAGATTTGAGAAGACCGACCCGGTCAAGAATACGGATGGAGTATATGAGTATTGATGGGACCGTAACAATGTTTTTAAGGGTGGTAGCACCCGAGACCCCGGAGACGATTGATGAAATTTTGAGGAGACCCCCAAACCCTAACCCTTTTCTTGCTAGCTTCTCCGAATCTCGAGGACGAGATTCATTTTAAGGGTGGTAGGTTTGTAACATCCCAAAATTTTAAATTTTGGAATGTTATAATAAATAGATAGATTTGATTGATTGTCTGAAAGTGAGTGAATTCGAAACTTTTGAAAGTTAAATGAGAGGGAATAAAAGGACTTTCCCAAACTTTCATATTTGCTTTCTGCTCTCCACGAATTCAAATTCTTTTCAAACACAAAACCCTGGAGAGAAGATGACATGACTTCTTCCATTTATTTAAATGACAAGGGGTGTTGAAAATATTTGAATTTCATTTGGAAAATAACTCCAATTCAGAAACTTTAAGCACCTCAACGATTTTCAAGAGAGAAGATAAAATGACTTCTTCAAAATATATGAAATATGAGTTGGGAGTTTCAAAGAATTAAATTCAAAGTTCTTTTGAATTTATTTTCAATTTGGAGTTATTTGAGTTTTATTCAAATTATTTTTCTCCAAAAATAGAATATATGGAAAATAGGGTAACATGATTCCCTACATCAGAAAATTGGAGAAAAATTAATTTGAAATCATTTTGGTATTTTTAAAATGATTTTTATTGGATTTTATTAGAGCAGGAGCACTGTTTGAATTATTAGAATTTATGTGTATTTTATTAAATACAAGAAAAATGTTCATCGTGTAGAAAATCTTTTTTTGAAAATTTTGATATATAATATGCCTATATCTTATTTTTTTTCTTATTTAGTTTATTTATTTTGTCTGACTAGAAAATTATTTTTAAAAAAAATCCTTCCCCGACTGGGCCGGCCCAGCCAGCGCCAGGCCAGCCCAGCCCAGCCCGCTCCGCGTCGTCTCCCACCTCGCGGAGGAGACCGCCGGCCGCATGCCTCCCGAGCGCCGACCTCGGCGTTCGTGTCCGCTCCGGCCTCTTCTACCCCCTCCTCCACGCCACCTCCTCCCCTCCCTATAAGTCCAGAGCCCCGGGCCCCGTTCCTCTCTTCGCCGCCGCCGTCGGCGAGATCCGCCGCCGCCGCCCCGCTCCGTCCCGTCACCGTTGACTGCCGTCGACGCCGCCATTCGCCTCGCCTCGCTGCGCGCCCCTCCCCGACCCCTTCGCCGCCCTCCTGGACGACCGGAGCCGCCGCCCCGGCCGGACCCGAGCCGCCGCCGCCGTCGGTTTTCTCTCCGAAAACCGCCAACCCGTCACGAACCGGTAAAACCCGCAAAACAAAAAAACCGATCCGGTTTTCTTCGGTTTTTCTTTTAGATCGTTTTTTTGGTTAGTCCTATGCAGAGAACGTTCGCTGTCTATCCCTTTGGAGCGAACGAATCCATCCGTTAGCGTTCGGTAACGAACGTTTGCAATTTAGTCTTTTTCTTTTTCTATTTTAATTTCGGCCAGGGACATATATGTGAGGATTTTTTCTTTATAGTTTAGTCCCTGAACTTCAAACACTCATAACTTTTTACTCGTTAGTCCAAATCCAACGAAACCAACGTCCACGTCTTCGTTATGATCTCCTCTATCCAGATAAACAACTTAAACATGTTTTTGAAAAGTTTAAAATTTGAATTAGATCAGATTTGAATTCAAACTTCGTTTGATCATAACTTGAGTTCCGTAGCTCCGTTTGAGTTGATTGTTTTTGCAAATCGAAGCTCTTGACCTAAGCATTCTAATAAGGCCAAATTCACATAATTTTGGTACTGTTAGAAATTAATTTATGTTGCAAGAGCTATTTGCTTGGTTTTGATGTTTTCCGAATTGACTTCTTCATTCTTTCTGATCGTTTGAGTGATTGCTTATGTGTGGTTACTATTGCTTGCTTACGTTAGATTGACCGGAGTGTGACGAGTAGATCTATCAAGAGTTTTGAGTGCGAATCATCTTCATCAACATTGCAGGCAAGTTCACACTTTGATCATATTCCTTTCATACCCAGTTTTTATGTATTAGTTTCACCCTCAAACATTGCATGAGTAGGATTGATAACATGTGGGTATTGGGAAGTAGTTGATGAGGTAGAACCTATTACCCTGTTACATTCAAACCCTTGGGAGTTACTATTACGTTATGCTTATATGGCCATGCTATGCTCATAGACGTGGATTGGGTTTTGAGAGTATTCATGACAGATGTGAGATTGTTAGTTAATGGTTTAGTTAAGGTGGGAACTTAAACACACATCTGGGTGGATTGAGGCACCTGGTTATTCTAGGATTGCCTGTCTAGGCACCTGGGTAGACCAGGATTGCCTGTTTTTTTATGGACCGCCACCCAGGCTCAAAGGGATCATAAGATTATTCATACTAGAAACTTCCGTGTGCAGCCACAAGCTATTATGGGCTCTAGCATAGTTGATTAAGTCGTGTGAACTCTTACAGTGGTAGACTAGCAGATGTAGGGGTTGTAGGTGGTACGGTCTACCCATTGTAAGGTGCAAACGCTTCTGAAAGACTATGTCTCGGTCATCCGTTTCTCAAACACCATGTAGTGCGAGAAATCCAATGGAGGAGATCGAGTCTTGTGGGGAAAAGTGCACAAACCTCTGCAGAGTGTACAAACTAATCATGATTAGCCGTGTCCCCGGTTATGGACGTCTTGAGTATCTAGTACTTGGATTATCATGTGAATCTCATCATGTTACTTTAAATTAATTTTGTTGGCTTTAATGATGTTACTTAATTGGGATTGAGAATGCTGTCAACCATTCTCAATGTTCAACAACCACCAAGATAGTTAAATAAAAATTTATTCCTCTGTAGTAGGGAAAATTGGCTTTATGCAAAACTATAACCATAGAGCTTTTCCACCAACCAAATATGCATGTAGTGATAGCTTTTATTCATCATTCTCTATGGTGTGAATTTGCCAGTACATTCAATGTATTGACCCTTTGTGGCTGCAACGTCTCATGTTGCAGGATTATCTTACGACGAGTAAGTGATACGTTAGGGTTACGATTTCTACACTTAACTTTGCCGTTGGTGTTGATGGGAATCCACAACCTTGTTACTTCCGCTATTTTGGATTGAGGTAATAATATTTACGTTACTTTTACATGTGATTTACCTCTGTTATAAATCCTCGAGTACTGTGTGTGTCATCATACCGATCCAGGGATGACACTTAAGCACAGAGACTTGACCCATTCGGGTCGGGTCGCTACACCAAGTCCACACAACATGACATGAGAAGCAACGAAAGTGACTCTAACTAAAAGAAATTAAATTTAGTTCACAACCTAAGTCTTCTTTTGCTTCTTGTGCTCATTGCGGGCTGGCTCGGTTAGTTTTGCTTCTTGTGCTCATTGCGGGGCTGTCAAATGGCACCATAGGACAACTTTCACCCTTTTTAGCAAGCTCCATCTTCTTCCCCTTCCCTGATCTGCACTTATACATGTATGGCAACAGTAATTTTAGAGCAAATAACAATATGAGCTATGCATAATATGTGACATTAAAATTTAGAATTAGCAAAGGTAACCTTTTACACCCTTTTCCATTTTCTTGTTTGTAGTCTCCAATGTTTGGCTATGTTTTCCCTTCTTCTTGGTTGTAATTTCTAAGCTTTGGCTATGGATTAGATGAATGCACACAAATCAAACTCAGTTTTCATTTGGCACTAATCAAACTCACTTTTCATTTGGCACAAATCAAATTCAGATTTGCTAACCTTTGTGGAAAATACATAGCGGCTGCCGATGCTTCATCACCTCTTGGCACAATGAATGACTCAGCTGATTTGGTAGTCTTCCTCCTCTTCTTTGATGGTTCTCTACACGAGCATAGTTGATTACCTCAACTCCATCAAAATGTCATCTTTGTTCCCCTTCTTGCACTTGTGCCAATGGTGCCTGTATTCCTTACAAATAGGGCATAATTGCTAGCAGTTTTTCCTCTTTTTCTTACTACAACCCTTATGCCTCTCTATTTGGGGCCGACCAGCTACACCTTTTAACAAGGGTGGATGCATGAAGAATCCATGGTTACATTTAGGCCACTGGGTCTTCTCACACATAGCAGGGATAAGTTGGCCATAAGCTTCTCTAAACTTGTCAATGGAGTAATACGAGTCCACATAATTTTGTATATGTGCATTGACAAGCGATGTGATGAATGCTAGAGCATGTTTGCACGGAAGGCCAGAGACTTGCCATTGTCTACAAGAACATATGTTGTCATGCAAGTTGACGACAAACCTAAACCCACTGCCTCCCAATTGAGTAACTTCAGCAACTTCTTCCGAGCTTTCTACCACCTCCAAGTTTAACTCTCTACTCTTTGCATTCAACTTCTTAATTATGTGGGGCAAAATTAAGCCAACTAACTTTGTTGCTGTTTTTCTTTGGCGATTCCACATGATTCCACCTCCAAGTTATACTCAAGTTCACCTTTGATTGCATGCTGAGAAAGTGCCAACTTGAACTCTTTCATGCTGGGATATGTAAAGCCTTTTGTCATTGGAGGGTCTAATTTGTCATACTCTACATGTGGAGTATGCTCTGGCTCATGCAACTCCTCATCCTCCTCTACTTCAACCTCCTCTACTTCATCATCCTCTACTTCACTCTCAGCCTTGCTATCATCCTCAAAAATCTAGTCTTTGTCCTTTTCTTTATTAAGACAAAGAACCATATTTAAGGGCATAGGTTCATCCACTTCATACATATTCTCCTCGTCAACACCAACATGCTCATTCTCAGGTCTTGGGTTGCGAAGGTAAGTATCATCCTCTTGTTCTACATTGTTATTAGAGAGAATTCCTTATTTAACACTGGCTTAAACTTTTTTTTGAGCATCAGTACAGACACAAGCGCTCATATATACGCGCATACACTCACCCCTATGAACACACACACGCACACCCTACCCCTATGAGCACCTCTGAGAGACTGAGCCGGCATATCATCTTGAGATTTACGAAGCCACCGTAGGCGCCTCGTCATCGACAGGAATGTCTCCTCCCACTGAAAGTGCATCGCCGGAAATCCTGAAATAAATCCTGGAATAATGCAAGCACCAGGATTTGAACCCTGGTGGGTTGGGGATACCACTGTCCACCTAACCATCTCAACCACAGGTTGGTTCGCCTGGCTTAAACTTTTATTCCCTATTTAACACTGGAAAAATATTTCTTCCCTATCTAACACAGCCTTTAAATTTTGTTCCCAATATAACACTTTCATCTTTTTTTTGTGCAAACAATGTTAAATGACATGTGAAATGATAATTCTACCCTCATACATCTATTCAGTTCTTTTATTTATTCCGGTGTCCTATTTAAGGGTGGAATCCATGGTTACTGTAACAGAATGGTGTCATATTCCTGGAGATCACACGTACGCTAACTCCCTACTGGATGGATTTCTTAAGCTAGCATGCACACAGCACAAACAACATGGCCCTCGGCTTGCTTGATTGACGGAGTAAATTGCAAAAAAACGACCACAATTGAGGACCCTAATTCATAAAACTGCCACCATTCAGTTTTTTTTTCAAAAAACCACCAACATTGTGGTGACAGTTTTTAGAAAACGCTGATCGCTCAGATAAGCACTTGCTGATGGTAAAACTGACAGACAGGTCCCACCATAAACGACGATGTGGCAACCAAACTAACAACGTTTGACTGATGTTTGGTAGACCGTCAAAATAGACTGGGGGCCACATGTCAGTGTGATATCTCTCCTCCTCCCGATCCACTGTGCCAGCAGCCGCCGTCCCGACCCACTGTGCCAGTCGCCGCCGCCCTGCCGGACCGCAGGGAGCTGGACGGGCGACCTGGCCGTTCAAGGGCGGGTCCCCTTCCCGCGCAGGGAGCGCGTCACCGCGCCAGACCCGGCGGCGATGCACACGGCGTGGCGTGTCCGGTGTGCCGCTCGGCGACGGATCCAAGGGGCACCCCCCCTCGCAGCCCTGACGACAGATCTGACCCGACCTCCCCCTCTGCTAGCCTCCCTCCACTTCGCCACCCGCCACCCTGCCGGATCCAGCTCCTCCACTTCGCAACCTCGCCGGTGTCGTTGGGCGGCTCCTGGGCATGGCCACCCCGTGCTGGCTGCGGCCATCCACCTCCTGCTCCTCCCGCACACTTCCCCTCGTCCTTTCGTATCTGCTCTACGATGTGCTTGTTGGCGGCTGCTGACGGAGCCGCGTGCGCGGCCTGGCTCGGCCACGGCCAGCCACCTCGCCGACTGCAGTCGTGGCTGTGCCGCCACCTCGCGCCGAGTCCAACACCATGAGCTGGCGCTGCCTTTGCCCGGACCCCTGGATGAGCAGCTCCAGCTCCGTGATGGAGACGTCGACGGCGGCGCATGGGAGGTGTTCGTACAAATGTTCGAGAAAGAGAGAGGACATCTGTTTAACATGGAGTCAAACTTTTTAACGGCATGTGATGAGCACCGTCCTTACCTAAGCCACGTGGCTCTTGACAGTGGGCTCCACCGGTCAGAAATCCACTCAAACGACTCAAATCACTCTATCAGCGTTTTATGAAAACTGTCACCACATTGTTGGTGGTTTTTTGAAAAAAAACTGAATGGTGGCGGTTTTATGAATTAGGGTCCGCAATTGTGGTGGTTTTTTGCAATTTACTCTGATTGACGGCTCGACTAGACGAAACACGCACACGACACACGCGAACAATACGAGGACACGCCGACTTGATTACAAAAGGACTGTGTCGTGCCTTTGGATTATTTTTTCTTACCGTGTCGTGCCTTGGGATTTTTAATTGCTAGTATTTTTGATTGGGGTCACGGTTCAGTGTACCTATATATCAGCTGCCAACACAAGCTAGCCTTTTCAGAGTATCAAACTCTAGTTGTATACGAAATCAATGCATACACATGTATGCGTACAAGACACGGACAGACGAGTTGCGTTTAATTCCAACATCGGTATTCTTGTGCAAGCGGATTGTGGGCCGGGTGAAGCCAATGAGAATGACTTTGACCTGACTTAGGTCCTTCGAGTGTCACGGGTAAACTTGTCATTTCACGTGTCATTTAACATCATTAGGTCAAAAAATGTACGGAAGTGTTATATTGGGAACAAAATTTAAAGTTGGTGTTTTATAAAGAAGAAATATTTCTTAGATGTTAAATAGGGAAACGAAATTTAAAACAGTGTCAAATAAGGAATTCTTTCTTGTTATTAGAGCTATGCACATCACTATGACACTCGGTGATAGGCTCATACGGTTCAGACGGATCACAATATGCAATGATCATACACAACACCTTTGTCTCCGAGTGTTTCTCAAACATAAGCATTAAATCTTGGTCACATTTTACTTCTGGACAGATTTTTAGAGCATCATCATAGTACTGCACATGTGCAACTTCCAAATAAAGCGGAGGGTACTGCTCTACAATTGATTCAAGGAAATCCTTATAGGTTTCCAAGTCAAAATCAACGATCTTCTCAAAACAGAAACATCAGATGTATTTTCGAGCTTTTTTATTGCCAAACAATCCGATTTTTATCAAATAACTTGAATTTTGATCCATCCTGTGAATTCAAGAGACAATTAAGTAAAGAAACTATGCATGAGTATTACTAGATAGTCCTGGTCATTGCTAGTGGTACAAACATCATACAAATCCACTAAGTGCCATGAACTTACCCATCTCAACACGCCCATGTAGCGAAGGCCAACCGAGCTGCACCCTGGCCTGACCCTGCAGTTGCTGCCGAGGCCGATTCAGCAGTGTATTGGCCTGAGCCTACAGATGCTGCCGAGGCCGACCCAGCCGTGCCTGAGCCTGAGCCTCCAGCAATGCCGACGGTCGAGCCCTCAGCCCATGCCCCGCCCTAGCCCATGGTTGCTGCAGTCGGGACACCACCTTTTGCTGAAGCCATGCGCTGACCCGGCCCCTCTGTAGCCCCGCCGTCACCAAGGCTCACCATCGCCGGATCCGCAGGAGCGCCAAGGTCGGACCCCTCCGCAGCCGCCCACTGGCCATCCTCCGCATCACCTTCCCCATCCTCAGCACCACCGCCATCCATAATGCCGAATCTCCGTCGCCGCCGCTAGCTGGTTCTCAGCCGCCGCCGCCCGCAACCGCTAGGGTTTGAGAAAGGGGAAGCCGGGACGGAGGGATGTGGATTGTGGAGAGGAGAGAGATGCCCAGTTCGGCCGGGTTCTGTTTTCTTTTTCCTCATGCTTATGGGCAGGGGCATTTTTGTCCAGCTAAAAAAACCCGACATCACGCCATGCCTGTTTTAATGGTGTGAGCTAACATTGACGGGTGTGTTAGATAGGGGAATTTTTTTTATACATGATGTTAGATAAGGAAGAAGAAAAACTCAAGTGTTGAATAAGGAACCGCGAACCAACCTGTGGTTGAATGGTTAGAGGAACTGTGGTATCCCCAGCCCATCAGGGTTTAAATTCTGGTGCTCGCATTTATTCCTGGATTTATTTCAGGATTTTCGGCGATGCGCGTTCAGTGAGAGGAGACGTTCCGACTTCATAAATTACAAGATGATATGTCGGCTCAGTCTTTCGAAGGTGCTCATAGGGATAGGGTATGCGTGTGTGCACTCATAGGGGTGAGTGTATGCGCGTGTATATGAGCGCTTGTGTCTGTAGTGATGTTCAAAAAAAATAAGGAACCAACATTTAAAATAGTGTTATATAAGAAATTTTCTCTTGCATTTATTGGCAAGTGCCACTTTCATGAGAAAATCTCAAGCGTACAAACTTAAATCACTTTAACTATATTATTTTTTTGCTAGGGAAATCACTTTAACTATATATAAGTACAGGAGGTCCTAAGCAGAACATCTGTCTTCATCTAGAGTTAGTTGTTGCTGAAATAAAAATATCTAAACATATTTTAGTGCTAAATATATATATGTTTGAACGACAAGTAGGAATTGACCACGCTTTCTATGTAGACGAGGCGAAGCTCGCACATTTGTACGCGGGTCATCTATTCATATCTCCTTGTCCGTGCAAAATCAGAAATAGAACAAATTGTGGTACCGGCCGGACGTCTGGGAGACGCAGTATTGTCCTCTAGATCACCACGGCGCCTACACAGAGCGAGAACATTTGCAAAATACAGACCCTTGTTTTCAAAACTCCCCTCCCATTCCTCGGGGTTACTACACAGCCTACTCCACAACATGCCTGCCGTGTGAGGCCAAGATATAGCCAGCGAGACTTGTGTGTGATCTCACATTACTCCCTCCTTCCATCTATATAGAGCCTAATTTGTTTTGAAAAAATATATAGAGCCTAATGCGTTTTTTAAAACCATATTTGACTATTGACAAGATTAATAATACATGACATGCATAATGTGAAAATTATATCATTGAAAGCTTTTTTCACACACGAATTTAATGGTGTGCTTTGTGTAAGTCCATGTCATATATTATTGCTCTAATATTTGGTCAAAGTTAGCCTCAAAAAACGCATTAAGCCCTATATAGATGGAAAGAGGGAGTAAGTGAGATCTATGAGATCGATTTTTTTTTTTAAAAAAACACACGTCCAAACATTCTCAAAAAAATTATAGGAACACATCAATATCTGATGTGCAGTCTCAAAAAATTTCAGCTCCTATTTCAACTTACATAAATAGGAACACAAAAGAGAAAATTGGATGTGAATAGTATCAAAATTCTATTCACACAAAGCTGCTACTATTCACATTCGAATTTGTCTTTTTTGAATCTCTGCACATACATCGAGTTTTGAGCTATTTTTTTGTAGCTGTATAGACATAACCCACATGGATGTTATCAAGTAATTTTAGATTTTTTTCAAAGGATCTGGCTAAGTTTCAGTCGATTAAGATTTAACAAAGTCTCAGTCAAGTGACATAAAATGCAAGAGAAAAAAAGAATAACTGAAAAGTAAATTTCGCACAAATCTTAATGTAAGATCTCATGGATATAGCATCAATCGAGACTTAACGAGGTCTGAGTCGATTGAGACTTAGCAAAACTATTTTTCAAAATGTCTAAATATGATTTATTTATTTTTGGCCGATCTGACCTCAGTGTGAGATCTCAAGTCTCCCTAGTAGCTCTCCATGAAAGAGGGTGGGGTGCAGACAGGCCCGGCCCTGAGGGGGGGGGGGGGGGGGGGGGGGGGGCAGGGGGGGCTGCTGCCCCGGGCCCCCAACATCTAGGGGCCCCCTCCAAGACATGCTGTACGCAGGTGGCCCATTGGCCCGTATCTTCTCCAGAACGAAATTGGCTCCATAAAGGAGAACCTAGGCTCACCTTAAAAAACAAAAGGAAAGCCTAGGCAAAAGTAGGGAAGGACGCAATCACATAAAATTAGCTCTAGTTAAACGAAATTAGGCCCATATTGTACGCACGCAATCACGTCGTATAATCAATACGATTTTAACTTGTCAGACGTGAGATCGGATCCCTAATTCACTTCCTATTCCCTTTTTCTTGGCCCTGAACTTCAGATCCCGCTACTAGAGAGTACTCCGGCGGCCTGGTCCCGAACATCATACAGGAGTACTATCTGCCGGCAGCGTGCGAGTGTGAGTCGTAGCTGGCATGGCCACGCAGGACTCACACGCACATCGTTAGGCCATGGCGATTGACAACGCCGAGCTCGTCAGTTATCCACTTTGCAGGCGCTGGGAGTACATCGCCGAGTGCCTCCGTCCACATCATGTTGTTGGTGAGCGCGTAATCATGAATGCCGATGTGATTGTTCTGAGGTATATCATCTTACTATTCCCTATTATTTATGTTGCTAACTAAGTAATATACCTTCACATACATATATGTACACATCTTCCACTCCTAAATGGATTGGCAATATTATTGATCTATAAATATTGTTGGATAAAATTGACACTGCCCTCATCATCTATTTATTTGCATTTAACTTTGTTCGGCGCTGCGTAGCTGTGTTTTTTCGATGTTTTCCGCGATCAATGGATGTCTAACATTTGGAGTATTTTTTTCTCTTCATGCATATGTCTATCCCCAATAGAAGAATGAGTGATTTCTTGCCATGCAATGATGCAAATCATGGCCTTACCGCTAGGACGTGGATGGCCAGCAGGATTTGCCGAAAAAGGCTTTTGCCCCGCTTTATATATAAAGCAAAGATTATCAACGAACCCGGTACAAACGCACGCCCACACAACACACACACCCAAGGCAGGATACAAAGATGCTGAGCGCAGCAACACCACCCCAAGCACTACACGAGCAACCGGAGATCTCGGCCGTGAACACGCCACCGCCAAGATGTGAAGCCGCATACGGCGAACCGTGTGCTCCAAGGCGGCGCCTTCAGGAAGGGAACGACACCGGAGCGCCGCCACCGCCCGACACAAGGGTCAGGGTTTCCCCTGGAGCAACACGGCGGGCAATGAAAGCCGCGACGACGCCTTCAAGAAGGGAACGAATCGCTGCCGCCGGTCCGTCCGAAGATAGAGCAGGTTTTCACCCCGGCCAATAATCACCACCACTGGACGCCACACCCCGGCAACCATGCCGCCCACACGGCCATGGTCACCAGGCAGCACCAAGCTACGGGCTCCGCCCACGAGCACCGCGCTCCCACCACCAGGGCCGCCGCCCTGGCATCCAAGACCTTGACACAACCTCACCCGAGACCAGCCGCTACTCCAACCAAAGAGACGAGTGGAAGGCCCCGTCTATCGCACCCCTGGGCGACCCCCAGCGCCGAGACCCAAGAGGCCGGCCGAAACTGGCCTCCATCGTCCTGTCCTGCTGCACCGGGCGCGAGACGGCCTCAGTCCTGCTGCCGGGCGCGAGACGAGGTCGGTCCTGCTGCCGGGCGCGAGACGAGCTCGGTCTTGCTGCCGGGCGCGAGACGAGCTCGGTCCTGCTGCCGGGCGCGAGACGAGCTCGGTCCTGCTGCCGAGCGCGAGACGAGATCAGTCCCGCAGCACCGGGCGCGAGACAGGCGATGGACCGCAGCTGGGAGAGGGCCAACCCTTTGATGAAGGTAGCATCCGAACGCCGAGGAGAGGAATCGAAGGCCAAAACAGGCCGCTTCCCGACGGACCAACGCCGGAGATGACTGGGCGCCGCCGTGAAACGACCCAAACCACCGCCATGAGCCACCACCACGCCGTGGCAGCCCACATCCATGCCGGGACCCCGAGGGACAGCCCCGAGCCGCCCTGCAGCGGCTGTGGAGCGCCGTCGAGGCCGCAGCCCGCCCCCGCGCCGCCCGTCTGCGCCAGATCCCAAACCGGGAGCCGCCGCCGCCGCGAGCACGCCAGCCACCGCGCAGCCTGCGCCCCAGCCCCGCCGCCACCTCCCGCACCGCGTCGGAGCAGGCCGGAGTCAGGTCCGGCCGGACCTGACCAAGGACACCCCACCGCGACCAATCGGAAGGGAGCCCACCTCCCGCGCCGCCTGGATCCCGCGAACGAAGGTCCGCCGCCAGCACCCGCACGCTCCACCGGCCCTGTGCAGCCCTCCGCGCCACCAGGAGACGCCCAGCACCGCCGCCAGTTGCCGCCATAGTGCCGCCGCGCCGTCCCGCACCACGACGCGCCCCGACCCAATTGGATCTGCCCGCGGCAGCCCCACCACGCGAGGGGGAGAAATCGCCCCGCCGCTGCGTAGGCCGGCCGGGCTTTGCCCTCCGGCGCGAGCAGGCGGTGGCGAGGAGGGAGGAGGAGAGGGAGGACTGCTGGTGGGGGGCGGCTAGGGTTCCTCCCCTGCCACCTGCGGGAGCGGCAGAGGAAGGACAGAGGGCCAGCAGGATTTTAGAAGAAACTTTTAGAATAATATGTAAAAAATATTAGTTGTAAATATCAAAGTTGGATGCATTTAAGTGTTTATTGGTAATTTATATATATATATATATATATATATATTCATTATTATTGTCCCTTTTTGGGGCCCCGAATTTTTGACTTGTCATGGGCCCCCAAAATCTTAGGACCGGCCCTGGGTGCAGATCAATTTAATCGGTCGTACATGCGCCAGCTAGCTCCATGGGCACAGCCAGGGAGATCTAGCTAGAGCCTAGAGGGCTAGAGGCCAATGGCGACTTCGAGCGTGTAGTAATATGAATCGACCGGGCTGGTGTAGCTAATTCAAGTGGAGCTGAAACGTGACGCGCGTGTACGACTGCTTCTTCAGTCGCCATTAAACAAGCCTGGCGTTTGGGCATCCCATGGGATGCGCTCCGGCTGGGGCCATGTACGTGTGTGTGCACAATGGCGACGTTCACTCATTCGTGGGCCTTGCACCGTGTTAATCATCCGCAGCAGCCGTATAATTGTACCAGCTCCCAAATTATATGGGCACAACAACCTTCCTCCTCTGTGCCCGTAGTGTCACAGATCTGCACAAGCTGGAAGTGGAACCGGCTACTCAATACCCATTCATTAGTCCAAACCGTGCTACTATAACCTAAGCATAGCGGTCTCCATCTGCAACAGCAACACCAACACAGCGGTCTCCAGTTACCATGAAACTTACATGCATTGTCCTGCGCCGGCCATGCGTGGTACCGGGGCAGGTTCGTGTAAAGAGCCACGCGGCCGAGCTGGCCGTCTAGGTGGCTGTGGCATGCACGACAAGGGAGAACATAATTTTCTATTTTTGTGTGTTCAAGTATACACACAAGTACTCACTCTTTTCCAAAATGTAAGGCACACATAACTTTTCATTGTCTTTGATGCATAACTTTTTATGGGTTGAATATGTATAACTGGTAACGTTGTATTTGTCCTGTAAAACAATTTTAATTAATGTATATTTATAATAATTTAGTGGACATACAATAACTAAAAAATATAGTCAAAGTTGCACACTAAAGACCAGAAAAACTCAAAGTGCGGCTCATATTTTGGAAAGGAGGGAGTACCACACAATATGTGTCATGTGTGTAAATTATACTAATTATATGTATTTATTTCATTTTATTTCTTCTTTAAGGGTAATACACTTTCCACTAGTTCATTCTTTTTTTTTGCGGGTGACACTGCTATGATCAGTAGCTAGTCCGAGTGGATGATCAGCCACACTGGAACTGAGACACGGCCCAGACTCCTACGGGAGGCAGCAGTGGGGAATTTTCCGCAATGGGCGAAAGCCTGACGGAGCAATGCCGGTTCATTCCTTATTTGTGAATATTCTCACAAATTAAAAAGTACCAATTACATTAATTCACTCTCACTTAGAAAACTTACTACATTGATTTTATTTTATTTTTTATTCCAATTTCTTTCTTCTATAAGAGTAAAATAACCAATTCCACTAATTCATTACTTATTCGAAATTGTTTTTTGCACAAAAAGAAGTCCACCATTGTAAGCTTATTGTTGCATATCATAAAAGAAGGTATAATTTCCATGTAAATAGTGTGCAAATTTTAATCTTCCATATATTATAAAAAGCGTAAATTAGGAGTAAATTGTGTGCAAATTTTGTCATTTTTTCTTTCTTCTGAAAGGGTAATACCAAAGCCACTAATTCATTCTTTTTTTAGAAAACTTAATTATTTTGAGTTGTTTTTGTTTTTATTTCATTTCCTTTCTTTGTAAGGGTAGCACTAATGCCACCAATTCATTTCTTCTTAGAAATTTGTTCCTTGAAAAAAATCCATTATCTTATGCTTATTCTTGCATATTATAAAAGATGCAGTTTATGGGTGAATTGTGTGCAGATTTTGTCTTATTTTTATTTTTTTCCTTATTTTTTTGGTAATACCAATGCCACTAATTTATTATTTCTGTTTTTTATTTTAGTATATTACTATTGAAGGTTTTATGTTAGACATAGTTGCATAATATTATTTTCCGTTCCAAATTTCTGTTTTTTTATTTAGCGTTAATCCACTCTCATGATTCATTTTTCCTAACAAAAACATCTTATTTTTTATTTTATTTTTTAGTATATTACTATTGAAGGTTTTATGTTATGTTATGTTACACATAGTTGCATAATATTATTTCCCTTTCCAAATTTCTATTTTTTTTCATTTAGCGTTGATCCACTCTCATGATTCATTTTTCCATACAAAAACATCATTTTATCTTTGTTTTTCCTTTGCTCTCATTGTCATGTGCTAGCTCCACTAATGTGAAGAATCATTAGTCTAGAGAAGCACACAAATTCATCACGTACAAGCAAGGTACGTGAACCAATTCACTGTCTGTGTGCATCCAATCGAGCTGCACCTACATGAACGCGTCCTTTTCTTCCTTTGTTTCTCACCGTGCAGCTGAGCTATCTCTGTTGGACACGGCAAAAACAGTGACTGGCCCAATTAGAACTTTAGGGGACTCCTTATTAGTCGGTTCCAAACCTAATTGCATGACATAGATTTTTCAGAGGAAACTGCATGCAAGTAAAAAAAAATGCACCAAAAACTAGACGTAATTTAGTATTAGATACATCTGTTTGAGCGATATGTAAATCCGCATATTAGGTTTTCTTAAGTCAAACGTTGTTAACTTTGGCCAAGTTTTTAGCAAAAAAAAATGCAAACATGTATAATACCAAATAAAAACAATATGAAAATATATTCTATGATGATTCAAATGATATTGATTTGGTACTGCGAGTGTCGATGTTTTTTGGTATAAACTCGGTCAATCTTTAAAAAGTTTGACATAAGACAAAACTAAAATGTGAAGTAGGGACGGAGGAGTACTCCCAGGAATTGGACGCGCTTTCGAGCTAGACGGGGTGACGCTGGCACATTTGTAGGCGGGTCATCTATTCATATCTCCTCATCCGTGCAAAATCAGACACATGGAACAAATTGCAGTACCGGCCGGACGTGTGGGAGACGCAGTATTGTCCTCTAGATCACCACGGCGCCTACACAGAGCGAGAACATTTACAAAATCCAGGCCCTTGTCGAACATTCAAAACTCCCCTCCCGTTCCTCGGCGACGCGTTACCACAGTACACCCTTGTCCACACCGTGTGAGGCCAAAATATTTGTGGCCCGCGCACGCAGTGGCTGGTAGCTCTCTCATGAAGAGGGTGTGGGGTTGAAGATCAACTTGATCGACTGTCCGTGCGCCAGCTAGCTCGATCGGCACAGCCATAGCTACTAGCTAGAGCCTAGAGGGCTAGAGGCCAATGGCGACTTGGAGCATGGCTTGGAGTAGATCGATCGGGCGGGCCGGTGCAGCGAATTCAAGTGGAGTAGAAAGGCAACGCGTACGACTGCTTCCTCAGCCTGGCGTTGGGGACTTTTGATCTCCGATCTAGACTAGACCCCTGCCGGGCGCATGGGATGCGCTCCGCCGCACGCCTTAACTGAGCGCGTCCGGCTCCGGGCGGGGCCATGCTATGGGATGCATGTACGTGTGTGCGAAATGGCGACGTTCATTCATTCGTGGGCCTGGCGCTATGGTGCACCGTGTTAAATGTTAATCATCAGCAGCAGCCGTAATTGCTGTTAATCATCAGCAGCCGTATAACTGTACCAACTCCCAAATTGCCGTGTCACGTACTCGCTCAGTATAGCGGTCTCCAGTTACCATGAACCTTACGTAGTACAGCTGCTCTGCTCCCCCCACACCCCCACTCTTACTTTCAATTATGACCATTTGCAATCACAGGGTAGTTAAGAAACTATGGTGAACAGCTGTGGAAGATCTTGCATGAGTTAGTGACAACAATCATGATGTTTTTTTTTCCTTCACGGTTTGAGCAAACCAACTTGTGTTGCACAAAATACAGGACCACTGATTATGGATCTTTTCGAGCCTCGAGGGGACAACCATGCCATGCAAGTGTGCAAGTGTACTAGGGAACAATAATGGAGTTTCCTAGAAAAAAAGAGGAACAATACTAGAGCAGTGTAGTTTAATTGTTATTCGTTCTTGCAAAATTGGTGCTCCGCTTCTCCAATACACATTGCCCGCTTTTGGGTAAATTGTTCAATCGATGCGTGAAATTCTGTACGGTATTAGAAATAATGACTTGTTGAAATAATTAGTATTTTCTAATTAAGTTTATCTAGCCTAACTTCATGAAAGTAGTGTTCCCCAAATCACGTAAAAGTAAACTAGTCATGCGAGTGCGAGTGCATACGAAACATAGAACCATCATATCTATTAACTTCACATGTATAACAAATTCAAGAATCGATAAATCGTACTCCTTGTAGCATTGTTATCCAAACATGGCGCGATCGGAGAAGTATTGAACGAAGATGAGCAGTCACACTAAGACGCTTACAAAAAATATTATCTCCCGTCAAACGATGCATGTTTACAAAGTGTGTGGTTTTCAGGGCATGTGCTTCCATACAATCGCGCATGTAGTTAATGAAAGGAGGTCTAATGGTTTAGGGATCGTCTGAAACAAAGGTATGAATTTAGACCAAAGTAAAAGATTGTACCGTAAAGAAAATTTCTTATCCATATATAGTACCATTTGGGCCATAGGATCGGGCAGATGCGACCTTTGCCACCCCTACCGCACAAGGGAGGTAGGAAATACCCATAGCCGCCCACGTCGACCGGGCAAGCGCAAGGGAGGGAGGAATTACCAACAACCGCCCACGTCGACCGGGCTTTGCCCGACAGCACGACCAAGTGACGGTGATTGAAAAGTAGAGGAGAGGCACGGGGGAGGAGCGCAGCTGAGGAGGGGGAGACCTGCATGACCACCATTCGGGTGGCGGTGTGGACTAGTGAGAAGAGGGACATAAGCGGTTGCATACATATGTGTTGTGAACATTCACAATCATGTCTAAATTCAAAGTACACAAAAGAGAAACAAAAAGGACAAGAGCAGATGTGAATAGTGCAGTTTTTGACACTATTCATGTCTTGTCGTTATTCACACTATTGGTGTTGAATTTTTCTTTATTCTTTCTCAATGCATAGTATGATGCATCTGAAATTTTTAGAGGTTGTAGATATATGTGTTGTGAAATTCTTAAATTTTTGAATTTTTTTGAAACACTTGAGGTTGATTTTTTTTAAAAAAAATTGACATCATGGAAGCATCGAAGTGATGGTATCATCATATATTTCCCAACTGTAGAGCTGCAAGACTGCAACCTGATTAATTTCGAACGTGCACGCATTTCACCATTGGCCAGTTTGGCAGCGAAGACGACGTACGTAGGGTTCGCAGATGCAGCTGGCTGGGACCTGCTGGGACCTGACGGATCATTACGAAGGGAGGCCATTGTCCTTTCCTCTGTCGCGCTTCGTGTCGCCTTGCGGTCAGTGGCCGTGCGCCCTTCACCTTACAGGTACCGCGCGGCGTTTAGGTGTGGCTACGCATGCATAGTGACCAAGCAGAACAAAATGATTTTGCGTGTTTCAGTTTCAGTTTTGTAAGGTGAGCAGAGAACAGCATACAGGTGATGAATCGTACGAGGAGGCAATATATTAGTACACACGAGTAAGGCGTCAGCACAATTACATGAACTGGGCGTAAATGACAAAGAAGAATTTACCACCGGCTACTTTACACATCTCCGGTCGTCTTCCTCCGGCGATCCACGCATACAAGGTGCAATGTGAGCAGACATGGGGACTACATGGAGCACTCGGCGGGGACGCCCTTGGCGAAGCGTTTGGGGTCGGTGCAGTAGTTGTAGATCATGTAGTTGCTCTGCACCCACCGCATCCGCTGCTGCCGCGTCAGGTCCAGCTCCTGGTTGTACCACTCGCCGGCCGCGCCTGTGCCGGGGGCGACCTCTGTGCCGACGCTGGAGCCGCAGCGCGGGCGGCCGCCTGCGGTCACCACGCACGCGTCGGCCTTGAAGCCGCGGTAGGAGGCGGAGAACGGCGCGTGGGACCAGTCCGTCTTGACGCGGCCGCCCTGCGTGGCCCAGTCGTCGGCGTTCCAGAGGCTGGAGTAGAGCCGCATGGGCTGGTTCTTGGGGAAGGCGATCCCCTTGCCCTCCAGGTTCCTGAAGTCCCTGATCGGCATGTCGTCCACCATGAAGCTGCATTTACAACTAAATCAGTCACTGAACTTCTTGTTGAGCCCCAGCTGAATAGATGGCAATGGCGATTAACCAACTTACATGATGTGCTTTGGGTTCCAGAGGATGGAATAGGTGTGGAAGTCGTTGGTGGGATCGAACCAGAGGCGGAACTGCTGCTCCCGCTGGCCCTGCCCCTGCGTGAACACGTTGGTGTGCAGAGTGTATGGCTCGCCGGTGACGTTGCCCAGGAACTCGAAGTCGATCTCGTCGTGCGTCGGCCCCTGCGACGACAGCTGCACATTCACAAACACCAAACCGAACCAAGTTAGGCAACCGTGTCATCCGATCAAGACCGAGAAGCAGAGGAAAGAATGAATGTCGGCGTACGTAGTAGGCGGTGACGGTGCCGGCGGAGTTGCCGGGGACGAGCTTGAGCTGCATGTCGATCTTGCCGTAGAGGTACTCGTGCTTGGACTGGAACCCGGAGCCGGAGACCTTATCGAGCCCCAGCGTGAGGAGCTGGCCGTTGTCGAGGATCTTGCCGCGCCCGTCACCCCAGGTGACGTCGAACTCTTGGTCAAAGCTCGCCGCCGCCAGGGCACAGCAGGCGAGCAGGATCGCCAGCACCGACACCGCCATGCGAGCCATGCCTTGTGGGCTCGATGCTCCCAAAAGTAAGCTCACTCAACTAGAAGATGAAGATGAGGAAAAAGCTTGATGAAAGCTTGTGTTGTGTGAGTGGAATGAGCAGGGCGTGAGGGCGTTTATATAGTGGTTTGGAGATAAGCGTGGCGTGCCGGATGGATGGATGGTTCGGCGAATCGGAGAGGAGTTCGCCAGCTCGGGTGTATTGCGTGTGAGTTGGCGCCAGAGGAGAGGAGAGGAGACACAGGGCAGGACGGTACTGTGGCGAGTGAGTAGCGAACAATTTTCTGATGGAAAATGAGACGCCCGAATGCGCCGACATGGCCACGCCAGGGGCTCTCTCACGTACAGCAAGACGACATTAAGCATCGATCGAGACGTATAGCAAATTTCAGGAGGCAAGGCAACAGCTTTTGGTTTTATTATATGATTGTTTGGGTTGGATCTGTAGGTAGCTGCAGCCTTTGAGATGATTTTGCGTTTTGTACCCAAATGGCAGTACAAAACATACATGATGCATGAACAAGAATTATTCAGGGATGGATGGACGACCTATTCTTTGCGACAATCTTTTTTATCTCGAAGCGTGTGATGATTCCTGGTATGTTAGATTCACAAATAAAAAAGTCATGTTGTCTTCGGGGGCTGCTCTGGTTGAGACAACTCAAAATGCAGAAGTCTCTCAGGTCTCAGAGCTATTGTTGCTACTATTTGGGCTTGGCAATCGATGCCGCATAGCTAGTAATGTATTGCCTCCGACTTAAATTATGTGTTAGATGCATTCGTATTTAGATAAATATAAAACAGGTAATTCCGGACGGAAGGAGTACTTTCGTGTTGAGGCTGTTCTGCTCACTAATCCTCTAATGCTATATAATTATAAGTTGGTTATTTCACTAACCTATTTATCTTACAATGCAAGTATGTCACCTTGACATGTAATCATGCATAGGAAAAAGGGTCACATACAACCATGTATGACAAAATGGTTTGTATGGTACTTACATTCAATAAATCTTTTATGACTATATACAATAAATAATATGTATATTCAATTCCACTTTTCATTTTTTATCAAAATATTAATGTTTCGTACAAACAAATCTCATTGAATTGTAAGGCAACCAATTTATGTAACACTGCATGAGGTATCATCTAGTTTTAGCAGCCTTGATTTTTCTCCTCAACGATCTAAACAATGAGAAAATTGCTTGACATCAAGTCTAGCAAAGGCCATGTCTCAGTGTCTCTGGTCAGGACGCGTTCAATTACTTTAAGTTCTTACCTATTGGAATAATGGAACTGATTACTCATGCATCCATTTGAAACCAGCAAATTTATTTTTACTTCAAAGGTGCGGAGGCATTGACTCTGATAGTTTGATACTGAAGTAACTTTATTTATTTATTTTGCTTACTCGATTGTGCTTCGTTATGTAAGGAAAAATCACTAAAATCAGTTTTCTTACTACAAAAAATGTGAAGAGCCATACATGTAGACCACGTGTAAGATAATTATTTCATAATCCTTAAAATTATTAGAAATGATTATTCCATTACTAGATAGGGATCTATGTATATCCATGTTTAGTAAACTAGATGATGCCCCAAGAGTTCACGCAAGAACTGTGTTAAAACAAATGAATAAATAAGTGTTTAGAAACAACTAAAACTAATACAAAAACAATGTTAAAAAATTATGTGTACAAGGAGAAAAAAATTAAATTGAACCTAATATGACGCCATCTTTAACAAAGATGTGAAGCATGAACTATATTTTTTCCCGTAGCATCCAACACATATACAACCCATAAGATGCTAATTTCTTTTTCATAACTTCTTAAGATTGCCATATTTTCACACACAAATTTGCCATATTTTCTATATAACAAACTTATTTAATTTGCCAGTTGTAGATTTTATTTCTAGGAGCATGGAAATTTAATTATGTTGATCATGATAACTTTATTATTTTCTAACATGGCAATTTTATGTGTTTGATTTGATGTTATGACAAAGAAAATGTAAAATTTGGCCATTTTATTATTAAGCGCTCACCAATTTTATTTTTAATGTCATTGAAATTTTACCATTTCCATAATGGGCACTTTTTTCTTTGTATTTTATAAAAAAACAATTTTTGCATCATTATAATTTAATAAACGAAAAACTTTGTTGCCATGGCAACACAGTTTTTTTGTCCTAGCAAATTAATTATACAACCACGGCAAAGTTAAAATACATTTGTGTAATGTGATGGTAAGTCATGGTAAAAAAATTACATAGTTGTAAATTACTTGAACATACCATGGCAATTTTCTGGAACATACCATGAAAAGTACTTTTCATAATTTTATTATTTGAATATTTTTGCAATGGTGAATTATTTTTAACATTTTTTGGCATGCTAAAACTGCCATGTGTTCATTAGATACAAATTTTGCCATGGTAACTTCATTTATAAGTTTTTCCATGGTATGTTCAAATAAATTTGGTAAAACAAACATGTGACCTTGAGATGGATTTTTCATATTTGCCATGTTTCTACAGGACATTTTTAATTAAATTTTGCCATGCAACTACTTTTTTCTAAGCCCCCTCGGCTTTGATTATGTTAGGACCTGAAAATTATCTTATTTTTTGACATGTAGTGTGAACCTTTTTTAAATGTTACCGTGTTTCCTGGAGGTGGAAATTTGTTGTCTATAAGATTGAATTTTTTTAATCCTGTCTATTTTACCTACATCATGGCAAAACCTTTCTTTTTTATATCGCCCATTTTTTCGCGGGAGGGGCTTTCTCGTAGCGAACCATTCGTTTGCTCTAGTCCCCTCTATTGGTATGGCTTCTCTTTTTTAGGTCAGGTCATGCCCATAGTTGAATCTTTATGGTGTGGGGGGAGACTAGTATAGAATCTCACATTAGGTGAGATCAACTTTTTTTTTTCATATTGTGACATTTTGAAAAATTCTGAAATTATTTAGCAACATACTTGAGGGTATGTCTACAACTCCGGAAAAAATCATCTCAAGACTTGATGCACATTTAGAAATTCAAAAAGGAAAAATTCGAATGTGAACAGTGCTTGATTTGGGAATGTGAATAGCGGTTGCTTTGGGTGAATGTTAATTTGGCACTATTCACATCCAATTTTGTATTTTTTGTTTCTATTACTATAGGTCGAATTAGAAGATGTAACTTTTTAAGGTTGTATGAAACATTGATGTGTCTGTAATTTTTTGCTATGAAACATTGATCTCACCTAATGTGAGATCCTATACTATTCTTCCCCGCATGGTGCTTAAACATAACATAACTGGACGATCATATCAGCTTTCAGATAAAATGAGACAGAGATTTCGCAATATAAGGGCATCTCCAACGCTGACCCCACCCACATACATCCGACCCCAATTTTTTTATAGGTGTGCATGTTCAAATCGTCGCATATATAGACTAAAGTAGCTTTTAAATGTTTAAATGCAGCGGTAATTCAAATTTAAAAAAAATCAAGTATTATACTTCAACATTGTTATCCCCTTAACTGCCCACAGATGCTCAATCGGATCCTCCTACAATTCCTCGTGAGTTGCTCGATGCTGAATTTGTTGATGCATCTGAACAAACCTAACCATGGCATTTCCGCATGTGCTCTCGGACATCCGTAGGTACTCATCCCATGAATTAGCGGTCGTGCCATATGCAAGCATCCGTAGTGCGGCCATGCACTTCTGATAACCAAGAAACCCAATCCTTCCAAGTCATCAATGGACCGTGTGCCAGGTAGAGACGATAGAAGATATTTTGGCGCACTCGAATGCGCAATAAAAATTGTCAGTGAAGATGGCATCAAGGGCAAAGTAGTCATCCATTAGCGTCCAATGTCACGCGTCTAGTTGTGATTGAACACTCGATGACCACTGATCGATCCCTTGAAATTCAGAACATGCTCCTCCGCATGCCCCGCTTCTGCAAGCACCGCATGCATCATCGTTGTCTCATCTGTGTAGTCCTCCTCGTCGGACGACTCAACATAGTACTCGTATATGTACTTCGTATTTGAATTCATTGCTTCAAAGAAGAAGGGACAAAAATATTTAGCTTGAGCAATTCACCGAACAGTTGTCGGGCATGGTGAGCATCGTAGGAGCGGGTACCTGTGTGGCGGTCGGAGTAGAGGTGTGGAATGCCGACAGAGGAGAAGTTGCGTGGAGCCCAGGTGTACTGTTGGAGGTGAGACGTACCCGTCAAGTTCAGACAGGGTGCGGCGTGATGGCCGGGGTGGTGGAGCGGCAACGAACACAAGAGAGAAAGACTAAAGGACAGAAAATGGGAGGATGGACGTGCAGGGCCCAGGAGAGGTTTTGGTTGGGCCGGGTTTGTTAGAGTCCTACATGGCTGCTTCCCGGACTTCCGCAAAGCCCCCTCCCTATTTGTCTCGTGTTTGCCGAAAAAAATATGTCCAGACCGCTCAACGGACATATATAGGCCCGTGTTGGATGGCTCAACACATCTGGACTGTGCAGTCCGGATGATTGTGGGTGGTTTAAGAGTCCGCTTTGAAGATGACCTAAACACACAACGAAATGCAATGATTAGACTGGACTACAATCTGAAGCAAAGGGAAAAGCCCTCTGTCTAGAAATACTTGTTGGATAAAAGAAATTATCAAGACATATTTTAGTTCAAGACACCACTTTTCAAAATTTGAAATAGGTTTGTCTTCCGCACTGCTACCGCTCCGCAGCAGTTATAATCTTGCAGTAGTCGCACACTGATTTACCCACAGTCAATCCACCCCTCTGTGTCAAACATGCACACCTGATAACGACGGTGGATGCGGTTAATACTAACATTGTCCGAGAGGAGCGAAAAACGTGTGGTAAGAGCAACTTTAATGGGCCGACCTAAATGGATGGTGTTTTTGTCCGCTTTTTATTTGTTTGAGTCAGCCGCCCGCCCGCCGTCCGCCCTTTTTTAGATTTGGGTCGGCAGTGCGTCCAACGGGCCGACCCATTTCATGATCGCGCGCGGTTTAGATCATGTCAGCGGCCATGCCGTCGTCCTGGTTTTGGCACTCCAGCGCGTGGGGAAAAACGGCCTAGCGCGCTGGTTTTGGCGCTGCAGCGCGCGGGAGTGGTTCGCGCGCGCGCCGCGACCGCGCTCGTTATAAGAAGACGCTCCTAAAAGGATCGATATGGTTGACTAGAGGGGGGGGGGTGAATAGGCAACTACCAATTTTTAGCTTTTCTTTACCAAATTAAACTTTGCATCAAAGTAGGTTGTCTAGATGTGCAACTAGGTGAGCAACCTATATGATGCAATAACCACAAGCATACAAGCAAGCAAGGGAAGAAACACTAAAGAGCTTGCACAAGTAAAGGTAAGAGATAACCAAGAGTGGATCCGGTGAAGACGAGGATATGTTACCGAAGTTCCTTCCTTTTGAGGGGAAGTACGTCTCCGTTGGAGCGGTGTGGAGGCACAATGCTCCCCAAGAAGCCACTAGGGCCACCGTATTCTCCTCACGCCCTCACACAATGCGAGATGTCGTGATTCCACTATTGGTGCCCTTGAAGGCGGCGACCGAACCTTTACAAACAAGGTTGGGGCAATCTCCACAACTTAATCGGAGGCTCCCAACAAGACCACAAAGCTTCACCACAATAGAATATGGCTCCGAGGTGACCTCAACCGTCTAGGGTGCTCAAACACCCAAGAGTAACAAGATCCGCTAGGGATGAGTGGGGGAATCGAAAATCTCTTGGTGGAAGTGTAGATCGGGGCCTTCTCAACCACTCCCGAGCCAATTAACAAGTTTGATTGGCTAGAGAGATGGATCGGGCAAAAATGAAGCTTGAAGTATTTAATGGAGCTTGAGCAATAAATGGAACTTGGGGGAGGAAGAGGTAGGTGAGAAGGAAGAAGGGGACTCCCTTTTATAGTGGGGGCAACAATCCCGTTGCCCCCCACCAACCAGCCCCGCACAGGGCGGTACTACCACTGAGAGGGGGCGGTACTACCGCCAGGACAACGGTACTGCCGCGCCAGCCAGCGGTACTGCCGCGCTGAGGAGACTAGTAGGGAACGGACCCAATGCGGTACTACCGCAGTGGTAGGGTGGTACTACCGCTCCTGGAATGGTACTACCGCCACTACAACCGTGACTAGTGCCGCAAAACCCGACACGAGAAAAAGACCTCTCGAATCGAGGCGGTAGGAGCCAAACTGCCCAACGGTACTATGGCAGTGGGGTCAAGGGCGGTAGTACCGCTGTGGAGCGGTACTGCCGCTTGTGACCCTTCGGCCGTAGTACCGCAGTCAATGCGGTACTACCGCTGAGACGCACGAGAGAGAGAAGGAATCTCTCATAGATGCCGAGGACAAGGCGGAGGTGCCAGGCCCTAGCGGTACTACTGCTGTGAAGCCACGGGTGGTACTACCGCTGCAGACCGGTACTGCCGCTTGGCTCCTCAGCGGTACTACCGCTGGGTGCGCGGTACTACCACTTTGACCCAGACAGGACAAGGAAGAGAGGAGAGATCTCTTCAATGGAAAGGAGAAGCTCGGAGGGTGAGAAGCTGATGTGTACGTGATGATTCCACCCATGCAAAACCCCAGCAGACCCCCTCTTGATAGTACGGTGCCCTCTATGCAACTAGTCCACCGAGAAAGAAACGAAAGAGTTACACCGTCTTGAAATACACTCCGAAGGGAAGAAGTCGTCTTGTGCCAGGGGAGAATCGTGAATTATTGAAAGCACAAGATTAGTCCGCAAACATGTTGTCATCAATCACCAAAACTACCTTGAGAGAGATATGCCGTAACAGCTCCCTCCACACTCTGTCCGCTGCCCACTCGTCCCGCCCCCTCTCACTAGCATCGCCGCCTCTGCGCCATCATGTCGATGCGCCGCCTGGGCGCTTCGGATTTTTGCGGAGTCCGCGATCGCCGCTCCGGCGCCTTCTCCTTCGAGATCTGGTCTGGCGAGAAACGCCTCATCCTCGATACCTTCGACACCGCAGACGAGGCGGCCCGCGCGCACGACGCTGCGGCGTGGCGCCTCTTGAGGCCTCGTCGGGATATGAATTTTTCCGACGTGTCGAGCCATCGGGCGCAGGATCTCGCGCCTCTCCCGCGGCTTTTCACCGATAAGGATCGTCGTATCCACCGGAGGCGGCCGCGTCGCCTCGCCATCGCCGAGATGGACGTGGAAGCCATGGTGGTGTGGCGCGAACGCTTTCCGCAGGACATCATCGACGAATCCCAGTTCTACAAGCAAAGGAGGACGAAGAGGGACGCGAGGAGGACGGAGCGAGCCGTCTATCGGGAGGACAAACGTTCGCGGAAGCAGGCCGCTCAATTGAAACTAAAGCTACGAGAAATGTCGGGTTGGCACTTCGAAGACGAGCAGCATGCTGACGCCTACATTTAGTCGTCGGAGAAGGACATTACCGAGTCCGAGTTGGAAAGCGACAAGTAGTTGTTTTTTTATCTGTGTACGCTAAAACTATCTATGTATCCATTTTTATCGGAAAAAAATGGCCGCCGTCGTCAGCGACGAAGTAGGCGGGCGAGGGTGTGTTGTTTGATGTTGATGTGGAGAGGCCAATGTGCTACCGACCAGCAGGCCCGATAAGGAAACAAGACGAGCGTGCGTTTGTATTGTGTCCGCGCCGACGCAAATCCGGCTTAAAAATGAGTCGGCAATGAGTTGGCAGGTGGACAAGAGCGGACGCGCGTCCATTCGGACTGACTTTTCTGTCCGCACTGATCCAAACGAACGGCGACGGACGAAATGATTCGCCCCATTGAAGTTGCTCTAATTGAGATTTTTTCGAACCAAACGATTAGACAAGTCGAAAATGCAAAGATGCAGGAGTACGATCGAAGGAGCAAGCCGAGATGAGCGTCGCAGAGTCAAAGAACCGAGCAGTGAAGAGGAAACAGACGTTGACGCTTGTTTTTTTGCACTCGCCATGATTACGTACAGCTGGTTGCCATTCGCCAACCGGGTGCACGCACATCGCCGTATGCCGACGCGCGTCGCCTTCCGCCTGCTCCCCGGCCCACGGCCGTGCGCAGACGCAGGGCAAATCACACGATTCCCGTGCGTGCTCCGCGCCACCGAGCAGGTAACCTAGCCATGGTCACCGCTGCTCCGCTGAAAATACAGTACGTACACGCGCGCTTACGGGCTCCACAGCACTGGACCGTGTTGCATTATGCATGACCTCTGCGTAGTGTGTGTAGGTCCGTCTGGTCGACGATAGGGCCATGAACGCCACGCATGAATGTCGCACCTGCCAAATAACAATCATATCGATGCCACGCATGACTGGGTACAGCTGGTGTGAGGGACATGATATGAATTTCTTATGGCAGATACCAGACGGGGGACGATATTTTTAAGACCCTTGTCCCCGGATCCATGGAATTTGGCTTTGGATCGAAAGCTCCTTCTCATTGTCCTATAGGCTATAGTGCGTGTGCATGCATACGAGACGGTCGCCGGTCCAGCTGGAGGCTCCCGCAAGCCGCCACCGGAGACGAGACGGACCTCGCGTCGACGGGGCACCCCTTGACCAGACGAGATAAGCCGGCCTAGCCCGGGCACTGCGACGGTCTGCACTGTGCTGTGCGTGGCTGGCATGCGCCGGCCAGCCTCCGAGAGGTGCAGGCGCGCCCCCGGTCACGGGGACACATGGCGGGGGCGATAAGCATTGCAGGGAGCCGTACCCCGCGTGTGGCGACGCACCGGCATAGCTGGAGAGCAGCGCGCGCACGGCTGGTCCCAGGAGCAAAGGGAGATTGATTTTCGTGAGAGGACGGAGCGCCAGCGCACCTCCCCTCGGCCAGCCGTGCCGGTTCGAACCTGAGTAAATAGTAACATAGCGCATTTTAATTTTTTTTCTTCTCATGTGGCATGTAGTTAAATGAATAGAGATGTGTTTAAAGTAACATAAGACTAGTCACAATATGGAGTAACTTAGACTAGTAACATTACATTTTACTAGACTATGTTACTATTTCCACAGTGGGTAGTAACATATGTGTGTTGTCTTGGTATGTGTGATGTTACAGTAAGGCTAGTCATAGTGGGAGTAACTTAGCTAGTAACATAACACATCCCAAAACAAATTTGCTTATTTGGCACCTAGTTAATGAGGAGGGAGGTGTTTGGAGTAACATATTATATGAGGCTGTTTGGTTTTAGGACTAGCATTGCCATACTTTGCCACACATTTTGGTCAAACTTGCCTAAGGTTAGTTCATTAAAATGAGAGCCACAAGTTGGCAAGCCTAAGGAAATCTTGCCACACTTTTTGTGTGTATGCCATGTGGGGCTCAAGTGTGGCTTGCCTAAGGTGTGGCTTGAACCAAACACTCATCTAAGTTGGTCAAACTTGCCTAACCTTAGGTGTGGCAACTTTTGGCAATGTTAGTCACAAACCAAACAGCCCCATGTTACCATCACATAGCGCTTCTCAAAAAATGTTGAGTCTATAAGCTAATAAATGCAACCATATATGATACTACTTCTATGACACTTTGCACTATGAAGGTAGTAACATAAACTAGTGTCATATGCATGACACTAGTCTAAGTTACTCCCCACTATGACCAGCCTAAGTAGCTAAGTTACCACCATCACCTCTCTCATTATTAAATATGTGTCACATAAGCAAAATTATCTTGAAAAATGTGATGTTACTACTGATGTTACTCCCACCGTGGCCAGCCTAATATGTTAATGTAACATAGCGCTTCACGAGAAATGATGAGTCTACAAACTAATAAATAAAGTCATTTGTGACACTATTACTATGTTACTTTCTAATATAGATATAGCAATTTAGACTAATGTTATATGCATGACACTAATATGAGTTACTCCCCATTATGATCAGGCTAAATCATGTATGGAGGGTTCGGAGGGTTGTAATACTACACTACCACTGTGTCCATATACTAATTCTGGAGTCACACTTACGCATACTGGTGATTTGCGCAGCGCGCAGGTCCAGAGCGAATTTATCGTCGCCATTGCATCACGCGCGCACGTACACTGCATTGCACAGCATGGCCCTGGCCTGAGTCGGCCGGACGCGTTGAAGATCAATCAAGGCGCATCCCATGCGCCGACAGGGGTCTAAATCCCAACACCAGGCTTGCTTAATGGCGATCCAAGGAGCAGTCCTACGCGTCACCTTTCAAGTCCGCTTGAATTAGCTACACCGGCTCCATCCGATCCGTTGCATGCTGTACCTTGTTACACCGTGTTTCTTTATTTCATTTCGTAATTTTTCAACATGCCTAAATGATCATCTTTACACTTTATTACACATACATACTTGTCTCCATTCTCAATATGCAGGATTTTTTATGTAGGTGTATAATATATTTAAGCTATAATAGTGCGTGTTTTCACCAAATTCCCTGTCGGGATCAAAAGTACCCGGATTCGGAAACTCCGTACTGACAGTTTTTAGTCGCACGCAAGGGTGACACATAAAATCATGAATCCAGCGAGGCGATCCATTTCGTCCGCAGCCATCTGTTTGAGTTGACGCAGCCAAAAATGAATTGCCGTGCGTACGTGCTCCGCGCCACCAGGCCATGGTCACCGCTGCTCCGGCGAAATATGTACAATGTGCGTAGTTCCGGCCGGTCGACGGTAGGCTGCAGCCGGCGCGCCCGTGAATGCCACACATGAATGTCGCACCTGCCAAATAATAATGGAATAAACAATCATTTCAGTGCCCTCACTGTGCATCGCGAGAATTGTTGAATGGGTAGAGCTGGTGGAGAGACATTATTTGAATTTCGTACGGTGGATATCAGATGTGGGGCGATATTTTATAGACCCTGTCCAGGATCCATCGAATTTGGCTCTGAGTCGAGAGGGCCACGTTGTCCTGTAGTACGTGCGGCTGCGTGTGCATGCAGAAGGTCAGAGACGTCACCGGTGCGGGAGGATAGCTACATGCAGCAAGGTGCCAACGGAGACGCGACGAACCTCGCGTCGGTGTGGGGACTGACCTCGGCGGCTCGGCCCCGTCTCCGGCGTCCGTACCACGAATGAGATAAGGTGTGGACCCAGAATGAGATAAGCGAAAGCCGGCCTAGGCCGCACTGCGAAGGTCTGCACGCGCCGGCCGGGCTGCCGGAGGTACACGCGCGCGCCCGATCACGAGGCCACGCGGCGGGCGATGCGCATGCACGGAGGCGTACCGGCACAGCTGTCTGGGCAGGGCCGGCTGCCGTCAAGAGATCGGCCGTGCGAAGATTGATATTTGTGCGCGGACGGAGCGCCCCTCCAGCCAGCCAGCCAGCTCGATCGAAAACGCGAACGTATCCGGTAGACCAGTACCGCGCGCGCGCGTGGCCAAAGCGGAACCAGCGTGCATGCATATGGCCGATGCATGTCGGTTTCGTCGTCCACATGTGCTGGTCCGCGTGCATGGTCACCGCAGAGAGCACGCGTGAGTACGTACGTGACCCATCTCGACTTGTATCACGGCCTGCCCGCTAAGACCTGCCGCTAGCCGGTTCGACTTGTTCATAAATCACAATTCACAATGCAGGTCGCACTGGTAAAAAAGGGCCTATAGTCCCGGTTCGTAAGGGCCTTTAGTCCCGGTTCCTGAACCGGGACTAAAGTATCGGTACTAATACCTCCCACCTTTAGTCCCGGTTCTAAAGCCCATCCACGTGGGCAGTGCGCACAGCCCAGTCAGGAGACCCTTTGGTCCCGGTTGGTGGCACCAACCGGGACCAATAGACATCCACGCGTCAGCATTTCTGTGGTTAGGGTTTTTGTTTTTTTAAAGGGGGGGGGGGGGGGGTTGAGGGTTTTGGGGGGTTAATTTAGGTGTTTCATATATTGTGTTAGCTAGCTATAATTAATATAGAGAAGTGTCCTCTCTTATGTCCGTGCTTGGTCGACGCTACGTACTATACATACGTATAGAGAGGACTAGACACGCTGGCTAGCTAGTAAAGCAAACGAAGGAAACAGAAGATCGTCATGAACATATATGCATACAGAGAGAAGTGATATCGACCACCTCCCCTTCTCCGAGAGATTGGTCGAACAACAAGTTCTCGTATATCTATCTGACAGTACCGGCTACATATACACAGTAATTATCTCTTACAATATAATCATACGGGCTCAGGTTTAACATAGAATTCTCCGTCTTCAGGGATCACGTGGTCAAGAAAGAATGCCGCCAATTCCTCTTGAATTGCTCGCATGCGAGCTGGTGCTAGGAGTTCATCCCGCTTCCGAAACATCTAATTTGAAGAAGGGGGTCAATACATATATATATATATATATATATATATATATATATATATATATATATATATATATATGAATGAATGAAACTCAACACAAATGATGGTAATAAAATAAAATTGTGAATATTGTTATTTACGTACTTCATATTGTTCGTTAGAGTACCCGCCCCGCTCACACGTCGTGTGGCGGATGGACTCGCAGATGTAGTATCCACAGAAATCATTCCCTTGTTCCTGCCACAACCACTTTACAAGAAATAGAGGTCAATCAAACTGATAAGCAAGAATGCTAAATGGTATTGATGAAACTAGCGCTTGAATCACTAGGAGATGCGCGGAACATGCTACTATAGTACTTACTTTCGGGTGTCTAAATTCCAGCTCCTTCGGCAGTCCCGGAACTTTTTTGGTGAATTTTCTCCAAACCCTGCCGGACAAAGAAAACAATTACTTGATATCAGGAAATGAACAAAGTTGCTGATATGGTGGATAATGATCGATTTAACTTACTTCTTGAGGATTTCAGTCATGTCTGCATAGTCCTGGGGATCTTTTCGTCTTGAGTCTAAGACGGTTACTAGTCCCCGCTCAAGCTTAATCTCTAGGAGAATATAGTGGTAACTGCACACGCATGCATAACTCATGAATTACATTACTATAACCTTGAGTAATATATAATTAAGGGAAACCGAATACGCACAAGACAGTAACACTCACTTGAAGTTGTAAGGAAAGAGTATTATATCTTTGTTTTGATTTATTACGAACGATTGTAGCATGTTGGCCTCGGTAGCTGCGGCATAAAGTTTAACCTCAGTTGCATCTATGAGATATGTGTTAATGAACCCAATATCACCGACTTGTCTTTTCTTCAATTCGACGATCTTCAATCTGCATAATATAGTGAGGATGATTATAAATACATGCAATGAAAGAGCTAAGCTATATAGAGAAACTTAATGACAGAAGTAGTACTACTTACAGACAGTAGCAGGCGATCATTGTTTTATCGAGGGCCAATTGATTGAAAAACTGATAGAACTTCTCAAATGGAACAGGCAACAGATCAATTCCAACAAGGTCATGCTCCTTTTTAACTCTCACATACAAAGTACTCCTCCCCCCAGAGTCTCTGCAGATTTTCAAGTACCAATCATGCAATCTTCGCATCATCATTGATAGAGATCTTTCATCTTTGACGAGAGGCTTCCCGTACTCGTATCTTTGCATCCGCATGTCCATGGGTTCATAATATACTTCGTCGGGCAGGTAATCTGCAAGATTATTATAACCGGGCACCATCCTCGGGTCATTAGCGATGTTGTGGCTAGGCACCTTGAGCGGGGGGCATGATTGCTTCGCATGTTTGCCGAGCTGGGCAATTTGTTTCCCAGCTCGTCGTTTTTTCAGCCTTTCATCACTGACAGTAGTTCCCGACCGCTCCGCTTCGGCAAATTCCTTTCCAATAATGCGGTCATAGTTTCCTTTCGGCGGATCAGACTTTGGTGGTTTTGTCAGGGCAGCCAGAGTGCGCTTCACTTTCACCCCATCTACCTTCTCCTCCGGAGGTGGATGTTGCTTTGCTTTCACCCCTTCAAAGAATTTCCTCACTTCTTCTCGCGCGATCTCGGCGTTCTCCTCCTGGGTCCTCTCGTATGGTAACTTCTCTGGAGTCTTCAGAGAAGGACCGAATCTGTATGTCCTCCCGCCTCTGGTTGTACTGCTAGACGCCGACCGAGCAGACGAAGCGGTTGTCTTCTTTACTTGCTTAAGAGGCGGAGGAGAAGGACTACGACCCGTCGGAGCAGCTGGAGCGGCGGCAGGTCTCTTTTGCCCTTGCTGACGAGGCGGAGAAGGAGGAGGTTGGCTGCTCGGGCGCGTCGGCGCAGGCGGAGACGGAGGCGGAGTGCCGCCACGCGCCGGAGAAGGAGCCGGCCGAGGGCCCTGATCGTCACTCGCCGGAGGAGGAGGCGGTGGAGGAGGCGGAGTGCCCTGACTCGCCGGAGGAGGAGGAGGAGGCGGAGGCGTCCAGTTCGGAAGGTTGATGAGGTCCTTCCGCCATAGGCATGGAGTCTTCAGAGCAGACCCCAGCCGAGTCTCCCCTTCACCGGTAGGGTGGTCAAGCTGGAGGTCCTCAAATCCCTCCGTTATCTCATCCACCATCACCCTAGCATATCCTTCTGGAATCGGCATGCAGTGAAAAGTTGCGCCGGGTTCAGTAGGATAAACAGAGCCAACAGCCGCCTTGACCTTCAAATTCATCCATTGCATCATAAGGTGGCAATTTTGAGACTCCGTTATAGCATCCACAGGATAGCTGGTAGGAGCCGTCAAGGCATGCTGCAGCTGAAGCTGCTCGGTGGAAGCCACGCTGCTTCTGCGCTGAGATGGCGGGGTAGCTTCGGGGGAGGCTTCGGCAGTACGTTTGCTGCGATTTGCTTCTCGTTCCTCTATCGCTTGTACCCTTGCGTGCAGCGCCTGCAGTTCGGTCTGCTGCACTTTTTTCCTCCTCTCATGGGATTTGTAACCGCCTGTGTCCGGAAACCCAACATTCCATGGAACGGAGCCTGGCGTGGCTCGTGTCCGTCCAGGGTGCTCAGGATTCCCGAGGGCCATTGTGAGCTCGTCGTGCTCTCTGTCTAGAAAGAACGTCCCTTCCTGCGCTGCGTCGATATAGTGCTTAAGCCTACTGACTGGTATGTCCATTTGTTCGTTCGTCCAAATGCATCCCCCTGTTTCAGGGTCCAAGGTTCCGCCAGCCCCGTAGAACCAAGTCCGGCAATGGTCTGGCCAGTTATATGTCTCTGGTCTGATCCCTTTATGAAGCAGATCATTCTCAACCTTGGACCACTTAGGCCGGGCTACGAGGTAGCCACCTGACCCCGTGCGATGGTGAAGCTTCTTCTTCGCGGCATTCTGCTTGTTTGTCGCCGACATCTTCTTACTCTTTTCCGATGTCTTGTAGGCCACAAATGCGGGCCAGTGATCTCTGATCTTCTCATATCTGCCCTTAAATTCTGGTGTCTCTTTTTTATCGACAAACCTATTGAGCTCTTTCTTCCACCTCCTGAATAGATCTGCCATCCTCTTCAGAGCAAAAGACTTGATTAATTTCTCTTTAATTGGGTTCTCTGGATTATCCTCTGGCGGTAGGGTGAAATTTGACTTCAGCTCAGTCCAAAGATCATTTTTCTGCATATCATTGACATAAGACACCTCAGGGTCTTCTTTAGCCGGCTTAAACCATTGCTGGATGCTTATCGGGATCTTGTCCCTAACCAGAACCCCGCACTGAGCAACAAATGCCCTCTTTGTCCGGAGGGGTTCAATAGGTTGGCCGTCGGGCGCGATTGCTGTGATCTCAAGCTTTTCATCCGAGCTCAACTTTTTCTTCGGGCCTCGTCTCTTTACCGAAGTTGTGCTCGATCCGGAGGGCTAGAAAAAAGAACAAAGACTTAATTAATATGTGTACATACCAAAACAATGAATGCATCAATCAGCTAGTCAGCATAGGCTTAACTAATATATATACCTGGCCGGACTCGGTTCGGTCACCGGAGCCGTCATCACTTTCTCCTTCTTGCACCGGCATTGGGTCACCGGCGCCGTCCTCATGTTCTTCTTCTTGCACCGGCATTAGGTCACCGTAGCCAGCTTGTTCACCCTCTCCTTCCGGACCATCGAAGATATCGTTGAGATAGTACGAGACGGCATCACTTCCTTCTGCGATTATCTCCCTCAACAACGCTTCTTTTCTTGCTTCGTCTAGGGCGGTGTCCATAGTTTCTACAAATATTTACAACATGGCAATTATTATTCAAACATGACAGATGGATATATTAGTGCCAAACGTAGAACTAGCTACCTAATCATAGTAAGCTATCGGGAGGGGGTATATATCGACAACGACGACACTACATCTATATATGTCCCTCGATGACCCTCGTTCCCGATAAAAAAAGAGGAAGAAGAAGAAAAAAAGAGGAGAAGAAAGAATAGAGGACTTCTCCTCTATTCTTTCTTCTCCTCTTTTTTTCTTCTTCTTCCTCTTCTTTTTTTATCCTCTTCTTTCTCTCATGTTCGAGAGGATCGCCTTGGGGTCGGGAGGTTGCCTAGTGTCAAAGGATTCAACAAAACCATGTCTTCATCATTAGGCGAAAGTAACATGTGCATGATGGTAGGAAGCTCTTCAAAGTTGTTCTGGAACGGAGTCCCAGATAGGATAATTCGCCTTTTGGTACAAAGTTCAGCAAGAGCCTTCCGAATATCGCTATTTGGAAGGCCTTTGCTGAATTCGTACCAAAAGGCAGATTATTCTATCCGGGACTCCATTCCAGAACAACTTTGCAGAACTTCGTACCAACATGCCCTGGTTACTTCCGGCTAATGATGAAGGCATGGATTTCTTCAATACTTTGACACTAGGAAACCTCTCTCGACCCCTCGGCGATTCTTGACCCCTCGAACCCTCAACAACCCTGAAACCCTCGACCCTTGACCCCTTAACGACCCTCGACCCTCTACCCTAGTTCCCGACCCTCGACCAATAGAGGAGAAGAAGAAAGGAATAGCTAGAGGAGAAGATCGAAGAAAAAAAAGAAGAAACAAAAGAGGAGAAGAAGAAAGGAATAGTGGAGAAGAAGAGAAAACTATTCCTTTCTTCTTCTCCTCTTCTTTTTCTTCTGTTTTCTTCTTCTTATTTATTTCTCCTCTTCTTTTCGGTAGAGGAAACCCTAAATAGCTAGCAAGTATCGTGGGTGTGAGATACATGTGGCCTTCGGTGTCGGACACTACATCCACGTCCCACAAGTGACGTGGGCGTCGAAACCCGCGCCACTTGTGGGCTGTGGATTTAGTGTCCGACACCGACGGTACATGTATCTCACACCGACGATACTTTCTATTTAGGGTTTCTCCTCTACCACTCGGCGGCCCTCTCGACGACCCTCGTTCCCGATAAAAAAAAGAGGAAGAAGAAGAAGAAAAAAAAGAGAAGAAAGAATAGAGGAGAAGAACCCTCGAACCCTAGACCACCCTCTTCTTCCTCTCATGTTCGAGAGGATCGCCGAGGGGTCGGGAGGTTGCCTAGTGTCAAAGGAAACCCTAAATAGCTAGCAAGTATCGTGGGTGTGAGATACATGTGGCCTTCGGTGTCGGACACTACATCCACGTCCCACAAGTGACGTGGGCGTCGAAACCCGCGCCACTTGTGGGATGTGGATTTAGTGTCCGACACCGACGATACATGTATCTCACACCGACGATACTTTCTATTTAGGTTTTCTCCTCTACCACTCGGCGGCCCTCTCGACGACCCTCGTTCCCGATAAAATAAAGAGGAAGAAGAAGAAGAAAAAAAAGAGAAGAAAGAATAGAGGAGAAGAACCCTCGAACCCTAGACGACCCTCTTCTTCCTCTCATGTTCGAGAGGATCGCCGAGGGGTCGGGAGGTTGCCTAGTGTCAAAGGAAACCCTAAATAGCTAGCAAGTATCGTGGGTGTGAGATACATGTGGCCTTCGGTGTCGGACACTACATCCACGTCCCACAAGTGACGTGGGCGTCGAAACCCGCGCCACTTGTGGGATGTGGATTTAGTGTCCGACACCGATGGTACATGTATCTCACACCGACGATACTTTCTATTTAGGGTTTCTCCTCTACCACTCGGCAGCCCTCTCGACGACCCTCGTTCCTGATAAAATAAAGAGGAAGAAGAAGAAGAAAAAAAAGAGAAGAAAGAATAGAGGAGAAGAACCCTCGAACCCTAGACGACCCTCTTCTTCCTCTCATGTTCGAGAGGATCGCCGAGGGGTCGGGAGGTTGCCTAGTGTCAAAGGAAACCCTAAATAGCTAGCAAGTATCGTGGGTGTGCAGATACATGTGGCCTTCGGTGTCGGACACTACATCCACGTCCCACAAGTGACGTGGGCGTCGAAACCCGCGCCACTTGTGGGATGTGGATTTAGTGTCCGACACCGACGGTACATGTATCTCACACCGACGATACTTTCTATTTAGGGTTTCTCCTCTACCACTCGGCGGCCCTCTCGACGACCCTCGTTCCCGATAAAATAAAGAGGAAGAAGAAGAAGAAAAAAAAAAAGAGAAGAAAGAATAGAGGAGAAGAACCCTCGAACCCTAGACGACCCTCTTCTTCCTCTCATGTTCGAGAGGATCGCCGAGGGGTCGGGAGGTTGCCTAGTGTCAAAGGAAACCCTAAATAGCTAGCAAGTATCGTGGGTGTGAGATACATGTGGCCTTCGGTGTCGGACACTACATCCACGTCCCACAAGTGACGTGGGCGTCGAAACCCACGCCACTTGTGGGATGTGGATTTAGTGTCCGACACCGACGGTACATGTATCTCACACCGACGATACTTTCTATTTAGGGTTTCTCCTCTACCACTCGGCGGCCCTCTCGACGACCCTCGTTCCCGATAAAATAAAGAGGAAGAAGAAGAAGAAAAAAAAAGAGAAGAAAGAATAGAGGAGAAGAACCCTCGAACCCTAGACGACCCTCTTCTTCCTCTCATGTTCGAGAGGATCGCCGAGGGGTCGGGAGGTTGCCTAGTGTCAAAGGAAACCCTAAATAGCTAGCAAGTATCGTGGGTGTGAGATACATGTGGCCTTCGGTGTCGGACACTACATCCACGTCCCACAAGTGACGTGGGCGTCGAAACCCGCGCCACTTGTGGGATGTGGATTTAGTGTCCGACACCGACGGTACATGTATCTCACATCGATGATACTTTCTATTTAGGGTTTCTCCTCTACCACTCGGCGGCCCTCTCGACGACCCTCGTTCCCGATAAAATAAAGAGGAAGAAGAAGAAGAAAAAAAGAGAAGAAAGAATAGAGGAGAGGAACCCTCGAACCCTAGACGACCCTCTTCTTCCTCTCATGTTCGAGAGGATCGCCGAGGGGTCGGGAGGTTGCCTAGTGTCAAAGGAAACCCTAAATAGCTAGCAAGTATCGTGGGTGTGAGATACATGTGGCCTTCGGTGTCGGACACTACATCCACGTCCCACAAGTGACGTGGGCATCGAAACCCGCGCCACTTGTGGGATGTGGATTTAGTGTTCGACACCGATGGTACATGTATCTCACACCGACGATACTTTCTATTTAGGGTTTCTCCTCTACCACTCGGCGGCCCTCTCGACGACCCTCGTTCCCGATAAAATAAAGAGGAAGAAGAAGAAGAAAAAAAAAGAGAAGAAAGAATAGAGGAGAAGAACCCTCAAACCCTAGACGACCCTCTTCTTCCTCTCATGTTCGAGAGGATCGCCGAGGGGTCGGGAGGTTGCCTAGTGTCAAAGGAAACCCTAAATAGCTAGCAAGTATCGTGGGTGTGCAGATACATGTGGCCTTTGGTGTCGGACACTACATCCACGTCCCACAAGTGACGTGGGCGTCGAAACCCGCGCCACTTGTGGGATGTGGATTTAGTGTCCGACACCGACGGTACATGTATCTCACACCGACGATACTTTCTATTTAGGGTTTCTCCTCTACCACTCGGCGGCCCTCTCGACGACCCTCGTTCCCGATAAAATAAAGAGGAAGAAGAAGAAGAAAAAAAAAGAGAAGAAAGAATAGAGGAGAAGAACCCTCGAACCCTAGACGACCCTCTTCTTCCTCTCATGTTCGAGAGGATCGCCGAGGGGTCGGGAGGTTGCCTAGTGTCAAAGGAAACCCTAAATAGCTAGCAAGTATCGTGGGTGTGAGATACATGTGGCCTTCGGTGTCGGACACTACATCCACGTCCCACAAGTGACGTGGGCGTCGAAACCCGTGCCACTTGTGGGATGTATATTTAGTGTCCGACATCGACGGTACATGTATCTCACACCGACGATACTTTCTATTTAGGGTTTCTCCTCTACCACTCGGCGGCCCTCTCGACGACCCTCATTCCCGATAAAATAAAGAGGAAGAAGAAGAAGAAAAAAAAAGAGAAGAAAGAATAGAGGAGAAGAACCCTCGAACACTCGAACCCTAGACGACCCTCTTCTTCCTCTCATGTTCGAGAGGATCGCCGAGGGGTCGGGAGGTTGCCTAGTGTCAAAGGAAACCCTAAATAGCTAGCAAGTATCGTGGGTGTGAGATACATGTGGCCTTCGGTGTCGGACACTACATCCACGTCCCACAAGTGATGTGGGCGTCGAAACCCGCGCCACTTGTGGGATGTGGATTTAGTGTCCGACACCGACGGTACATGTATCTCACACCGACGATACTTTCTATTTAGGGTTTCTCCTCTACCACTCGGCGGCCCTCTCGACGACCCTCGTTCCCGATAAAATAAAGAGGAAGAAGAAGAAGAAAAAAAAAGAGAAGAAAGAATAGAGGAGAAGAACCCTCGAACCCTAGACGACCCTCTTCTTCCTCTCATGTTCGAGAGGATCGCCGAGGGGTCGGGAGGTTGCCTAGTGTCAAAGGAAACCCTAAATAGCTAGCAAGTATCGTGGGTGTGAGATACATGTGGCCTTCGGTGTCGGACACTACATCCACGTCCCACAAGTGACGTGGGCGTCGAAACCCGCGCCACTTGTGGGATGTGGATTTAGTGTCCGACACCGACGGTACATGTATCTCACACCGACGATAGTTTCTATTTAGGGTTTCTCCTCTACCACTCGGCGGCCCTCTCGACAACCCTCGTTCCCGATAAAATAAAGAGGAAGAAGAATAAGAAAAAAAAGAGAAGAAAGAATAGAGGAGAAGAACCCTCGAACCCTAGACGACCCTCTTCTTCCTCTCATGTTCGAGAGGATCGCCGAGGGGTCGGGAGGTTGCCTAGTGTCAAAGGAAACCCTAAATAGCTAGCAAGTATCGTGGGTGTGAGATACATGTGGCCTTCGGTGTCGGACACTACATCCACGTCCCACAAGTGACGTGGGCGTCGAAACCCGCGCCACTTGTGGGATGTGGATTTAGTGTCCGACACCGACGGTACATGTATCTCACACCGACGATACTTTCTATTTAGGGTTTCTCCTCTACCACTCGACGGCCCTCTCGACGACCCTCGTTCCCGATAAAATAAAGAGGAAGAAGAAGAAGAAAAAAAAGATAAGAAAGAATAGAGGAGAAGAACCCTCGAACCCTAGACGACCCTCTTCTTCCTCTCGTGTTCGAGAGGATCGCCGAGGGGTTGGGAGGTTGCCTAGTGTCAAAGGAAACCCTAAATAGCTAGCAAGTATCGTGGGTGTGCAGATACATGTGGCCTTCGGTGTCGGACACTACATCCACGTCCCACAAGTGACGTGGGCGTCGAAACCCGCGCCACTTGTGGGATGTGGATTTAGTGTCCGACACCGACGGTACATGTATCTCACACCGATGATACTTTCTATTTAGGGTTTCTCCTCTACCACTCGGCGGCCCTCTCGACGACCCTCGTTCCCGATAAAATAAAGAGGAAGAAGAAGAAGAAAAAAAAGGAGAAGAAAGAATAGAGGAGAAGAACCCTCGAACCCTAGACGACCCTCTTTTTCCTCTCATGTTCGAGAGGATCTCCGAGGGGTCGGGAGGTTGCCTAGTTTCAAAGGAAACCCTAAATAGCTAGCAAGTATCGTGGGTGTGCAGATACATGTGGCCTTCGGTGTCGGACACTACATCCACGTCCCACAAGTGACGTGGGCGTCGAAACCCGCGCCACTTGTGGGATGTGGATTTAGTGTCCGACACCGACGGTACATGTATCTCACACCGACGATACTTTCTATTTAGGGTTTCTCCCCTACCACTCGGCGGCCCTCTCGACGACCCTCGTTCCCGATAAAATAAAGAGGAAGAAGAAGAAGAAAAAAAAGAGAAGAAAGAATAGAGGAGAAGAACCCTCGAACCCTAGACGACCCTCTTCTTCCTCTCATGTTCGAGAGGATCGCCGAGGGGTCGGGAGGTTGCCTAGTGTCAAAGGAAACCCTAAATAGCTAGCAAGTATCGTGGGTGTGAGATACATGTGGCCTTCGGTGTCGGACACTACATCCACGTCCCACAAGTGACGTGGGCGTCGAAACCCGCGCCACTTGTGGGATGTGGATTTAGTGTCCGACACCGACGGTACATGTATCTCACACCGACGATACTTTCTATTTAGGGTTTCTCCTCTACCACTCGGCGGCCCTCTCGACGACCCTCGTTCCCGATAAAATAAAGAGGAAGAAGAAGAAAAAAAAGAGAGAAGAAAGAATAGAGGAGAAGAACCCTCGAACCCTAGACGACCCTCTTCTTCCTCTCATGTTCGAGAGGATCGCCGAGGGGTCGGGATGTTGCCTAGTGTCAAAGGAAACCCTAAATAGCTAGCAAGTATCGTGGGTGTGAGATACATGTGGCCTTCGGTGTCGGACACTACATCCACGTCCCACAAGTGACGTGGGCGTCGAAACCCGCGCCACTTGTGGGATGTGGATTTAGTGTCCGACACCGACGGTACATGTATCTCACACCGACGATACTTTCTATTTAGGGTTTCTCCTCTACCACTCGGCGGCCCTCTCGACGACCCTCGTTCCCGATAAAATAAAGAGGAAGAAGAAGAAAAAAAAAGAGAAGAAAGAATAGAGGAGAAGAACCCTCGAACCCTAGACGACCCTCTTCTTCCTCTCATGTTCGAGAGGATCGCCGAGGGGTCGGGAGGTTGCCTAGTGTCAAAGGAAACCCAAAATAGCTAGCAAGTATTGTGGGTGTGAGATACATGTGGCCTTCGGTGTCGGACACTACATCCACGTCCCACAAGTGACGTGGGCGTCGAAACCCGCGCCACTTGTGGGATGTGGATTTAGTGTCCGACACCGACGGTACATGTATCTCACACCGACGATACTTTCTATTTAGGGTTTCTCCTCTACCACTCGGCGGCCCTCTCGACGACCCTCGTTCCCGGTAAAATAAAGAGGAAGAAGAAGAAGAAAAAAAAGAGAAGAAAGAATAGAGGAGAAGAACCCTCAAACCCTAGACGACCCTCTTCTTCCTCTCATGTTCGAGAGGATCGCCGAGGGGTCGGGAGGTTGCCTAGTGTCAAAGGAAACCCTAAATAGCTAGCAAGTATCGTGGGTGTGCAGATACATGTGGCCTTCGGTGTCGGACACTACATCCACGTCCCACAAGTGACGTGGGCGTCGAAACCCGCGCCACTTGTGGGATGTGGATTTAGTGTCCGACACCGACGGTACATGTATCTCACACCGACGATACTTTCTATTTAGGGTTTCTCCTCTACCACTCGGCGGCCCTCTCGACGACCCTCGTTCCCGATAAAATAAAGAGGAAGAAGAAGAAGAAAAAAAAGGAGAAGAAAGAATAGAGGAGAAGAACCCTCGAACCCTAGACGACCCTCTTCTTCCTCTCATGTTCGAGAGGATCGCCGAGGGGTCGGGAGGTTGCCTAGTGTCAAAGGAAACCCTAAATAGCTAGGAAGTATCGTGGGTGTGCAGATACATGTGGCCTTCGGTGTCGGACACTACATCCACGTCCCACAAGTGACGTGGGCGTCGAAACCCGCGCCACTTGTGGGATGTGGATTTAGTGTCCGACACCGACGGTACATGTATCTCACACCGACGATACTTTCTATTTAGGGTTTCTCCTCTACCACTCGGCGGCCCTCTCAACAACCCTCGTTCCTGATAAAATGAAGAGGAAGAAGAAGAAGAAAAAAAAGAGAAGAAAGAATAGAGGAGAAGAACCCTCGAACCCTAGACGACCCTCTTCTTCCTCTCATGTTCGAGAGGATCGCCGAGGGGTCGGGAGGTTGCCTAGTGTCAAAGGAAACCCTAAATAGCTAGCAAGTATCGTGGGTGTGAGATACATGTGGCCTTCGGTGTCGGACACTACATCCACGTCCCACAAGTGACGTGGGCGTCGAAACCCGCGCCACTTGTGGGATGTGGATTTAGTGTCCGACACCGACGGTACATGTATCTCACACCGACGATACTTTCTATTTAGGGTTTCTCCTCTACCACTCGGCGGCCCTCTCGACGACCCTCGTTCCCGATAAAATAAAGAGGAAGAAGAAGAAGAAAAAAAAAGAGAAGAAAGAATAGAGGAGAAGAACCCTCGAACCCTAGACGACCCTCTTCTTCCGCTCATGTTCGAGAGGATCGCCGAGGGGTCGGGAGGTTGCCTAGTGTCAAAGGAAACCCTAAATAGCTAGCAAGTATCGTGGGTGTGAGATACATGTGGCCTTCGGTGTCGGACACTACATCCACGTCCCACAAGTGACGTGGGCGTCGAAACCCGCGCCACTTGTGGGATGTGGATTTAGTGTCCGACCCCGACGGTACATGTATCTCACACCGACGATACTTTCTATTTAGGGTTTCTCCTCTACCACTCGGCGGCCCTCTCGACGACCCTCGTTCCCGATAAAATAAAGAGGAAGAAGAAGAAGAAAAAAAAAGAGAAGAAAGAATAGAGGAGAAGAACCCTCGAACCCTAGACGACCCTCTTCTTCCTCTCATGTTCGAGAGGATCGCCGAGGGGTCGGGAGGTTGCCTAGTGTCAAAGGAAACCCTAAATAGCTAGCAAGTATCGTGGGTGTGAGATACATGTGGCCTTCGGTGTCGGACACTACATCCACGTCCCACAAGTGACGTGGGCGTCGAAACCCGCACCACTTGTGGGATGTGGATTTAGTGTCCGACACCGACGGTACATGTATCTCACAACGACGATACTTTCTATTTAGGGTTTCTCCTCTACCACTCGGCGGCCCTCTCGACGACCCTCGTTCCCGATAAAATAAAGAGGAAGAAGAAGAAGAAAAAAAAGAGAAGAAAGAATAGAGGAGAAGAACCCTCGAACCCTAGACGACCCTCTTCTTCCTCTCATGTTCGAGAGGATCGCCGAGGGGTCGGGAGGTTGCCTAGTGTCAAAGGAAACCCTAAATAGCTAGCAAGTATCGTGGGTGTGAGATACATGTGGCCTTCGGTGTCGGACACTACATCCACGTCCCACAAGTGACGTGGGCGTCGAAACACGCGCCACTTGTGGGATGTGGATTTAGTGTCCGACACTGACGGTACATGTATCTCACACCGACGATACTTTCTATTTAGGGGTTCTCCTCTACCACTCGGCGGCCCTCTCGACGACCCTCGTTCCCGATAAAATAAAGAGGAAGAAGAAGAAAAAAAAAAGAGAATAAAGAATAGAGGAGAAGAACCCTCGAACCCTAGACGACCCTCTTCTTCCTCTCATGTTCGAGAGGATCGCCGGGGGGTCGGGAGGTTGCCTAGTGTCAAAGGAAACCCTAAATAGCTAGCAAGTATCGTGGGTGTGCAGATACATGTGGCCTTCGGTGTCGGACACTACATCCACGTCCCACAAGTGACGTGGGCATCGAAACCCGCGCCACTTGTGGGATGTGGATTTAGTGTCCGACACCGACGGTACATGTATCTCACACCGACGATACTTTCTATTTAGGGTTTCTCCTCTACCACTCGGCGGCCCTCTCGACGACCCTCGTTCCCGATAAAATAAAGAGGAAGAAGAAGAAAAAAAAAGAGAAGAAAGAATAGAGGAGAAGAACCCTCGAACCCTAGACGACCCTCTTCTTCCTCTCATGTTCGAGAGGATCGCCGAGGGGTCGGGAGGTTGCCTAATGTCAAAGGAAACCCTAAATAGCTAGCAAGTATCGTGGGTGTGAGATACATGTGGCCTTCGGTGTCGGACACTACATCCACGTCCCACAAGTGACGTGGGCGTCGAAACCCGCGCCACTTGTGGGATGTGGATTTAGTGTCCGACACCGACGGTACATGTATCTCACACCGACGATACTTTCTATTTAGGGTTTCTCCTCTACCACTCGGCGGCCCTCTCGACGACCCTCGTTCCCGATAAAATAAAGAGGAAGAAGAAGAAGAAAAAAAAAAAGAGAAGAAAGAATAGAGGAGAAGAACCCTCGAACCCTAGATGACCCTCTTCTTCCTCTCATGTTCGAGAGGATCGCCGAGGGGTCGGGAGGTTGCCTAATGTCAAAGGAAACCCTAAATAGCTAGCAAGTATCGTGGGTGTGAGATACATGTGGCCTTCGGTGTCGGACACTACATCCACGTCCCACAAGTGACGTGGGCGTCGAAACCCGCGCCACTTGTGGGATGTGGATTTAGTGTCCGACACCGACGGTACATGTATCTCACACCGACGATACTTTCTATTTAGGGTTTCTCCTCTACCACTCGGCGGCCCTCTCGACGACCCTCGTTCCCGATAAAATAAAGAGGAAGAAGAAGAAAAAAAAAGAGAAGAAAGAATAGAGGAGAAGAACCCTCGAACCCTAGACGACCCTCTTCTTCCTCTCATGTTCGAGAGGATCGCCGAGGGGTCGGGAGGTTGCCTAGTGTCAAAGGAAACCCTAAATAGCTAGCAAGTATCGTGGGTGTGAGATACATGTGGCCTTCGGTGTCGGACACTACATCCACGTCCCACAAGTGACGTGGGCGTCGAAACCCGCGCCACTTGTGGGATGTGGATTTAGTGTCCGACACCGACGGTACATGTATCTCACACCGACGATACTTTCTATTTAGGGTTTCTCCTCTACCACTCGGTGGCCCTCTCGACGACCCTCGTTCCCGATAAAATAAAGAGGAAGAAGAAGAAGAAAAAAAGAGAGAAGAAAGAATAGAGGAGAAGAACCCTCGAACCCTAGACGACCCTCTTCTTCCTCTCATGTTCGAGAGGATCGCCGAGGGGTCGGGAGGTTGCCTAGTGTCAAAGGAAACCCTAAATAGCTAGCAAGTATCGTGGGTGTGAGATACATGTGGCCTTCGGTGTCGGACACTACATCCACATCCCACAAGTGACGTGGGCGTCGAAACCCGCGCCACTTGTGGGATGTGGATTTAGTGTCCGACACCGACGGTACATGTATCTCACAACGACGATACTTTCTATTTAGGGTTTCTCCTCTACCACTCGGCGGCCCTCTCGACGACCCTCGTTCCCGATAAAATAAAGAGGAAGAAGAAGAAGAAAAAAAGAGAGAAGAAAGAATAGAGGAGAAGAACCCTCGAACCCTAGACGACCCTCTTCTTCCTCTCATGTTCGAGAGGATCGCCGAGGGGTCGGGAGGTTGCCTAGTGTCAAAGGAAACCCTAAATAGCTAGCAAGTATCGTGGGTGTGAGATACATGTGGCCTTCGGTGTCGGACACTACATCCACGTCCAACAAGTGACGTGGGCGTCGAAACACGCGCCACTTGTGGGATGTAGATTTAGTGTCCGACACTGACGGTACATGTATCTCACACCGACGATACTTTCTATTTAGGGGTTCTCCTCTACCACTCGGCGGCCCTCTCGACGACCCTCGTTCCCGATAAAATAAAGAGGAAGAAGAAGAAGAAAAAAAAAGAGAAGAAAGAATAGAGGAGAAGAACCCTCGAACCCTAGACGACCCTCTTCTTCCTCTCATGTTCGAGAGGATCGCCGGGGGGTCGGGAGGTTGCCTAGTGTCAAAGGAAACCCTAAATAGCTAGCAAGTATCGTGGGTGTGCAGATACATGTGGCCTTCGGTGTCGGACACTACATCCACGTCCCACAAGTGACGTGGGCGTCGAAACCCGCGCCACTTGTGGGATGTGGATTTAGTGTCCGACACCGACGGTACATGTATCTCACACCGACGATACTTTCTATTTAGGGTTTCTCCTCTACCACTCGGCGGCCCTCTCGACGACCCTCGTTCCCGATAAAATAAAGAGGAAGAAGAAGAAGAAAAAAAAGAGAAGAAAGAATAGAGGAGAAGAACCCTCGAACCCTAGACGACCCTCTTCTTCCTCTCATGTTCGAGAGGATCGCCGAGGGGTCGGGAGGTTGCCTAGTGTCAAAGGAAACCCTAAATAGCTAGCAAGTATCGTGGGTGTGAGATACATGTGGCCTTCGGTGTCGGACACTACATCCACGTCCCACAAGTGACGTGGGCGTCGAAACCCGCGCCACTTGTGGGATGTGGATGTAGTGTCCGACACCGACGGTACATGTATCTCACATCAACGATACTTTCTATTTAGGGTTTCTCCTCTACCACTCGGTGGCCCTCTCGACGACCCTCGTTCCCGATAAAAGAAAGAGGAAGAAGAATAAAAAAAAGAGAAGAAAGAATAGAGGAGAAGAACCCTCGAACCCTAGATGACCCTCTTCTTCCTCTCATGTTCGAGAGGATTGCCGAGGGGTCGGGAGGTTGCCTAGTGTCAAAGGAAACCCTAAATAGCTAGCAAGTATCGTGGGTGTGAGATACATGTGGCCTTCGGTGTCGGACACTACATCCACGTCCCACAAGTGACGTGGGCGTCGAAACCCGCGCCACTTGTGGGATGTGGATTTAGTGTCCGACACCGATGGTACATGTATCTCACACTGACGATACTTTCTATTTAGGGTTTCTCCTCTACCACTCGGCGGCCCTCTCGACGACCCTCATTCCCGATAAAATAAAGAGGAAGAAGAAGAAGAAAAAAAAGAGAAGAAAGAATAGAGGAGAAGAACCCTCGAACCCTAGACGACCCTCTTCTTCCTCTCATGTTCGAGAGGATCGCCGGGGGGTCGGGAGGTTGCCTAGTGTCAAAGGAAACCCTAAATAGCTAGCAAGTATCATGGGTGTGCAGATACATGTGGCCTTCGGTGTCGGACACTACATCCACGTCCCACAAGTGACGTGGGCGTCGAAACCCGCGCCACTTGTGGGATGTGGATTTAGTGTCCGACACCGACGGTACATGTATCTCACACCGACGATACTTTCTATTTAGGGTTTCTCCTCTACCACTCGGCGGCCCTCTCGACGACCCTTGTTCCCGATAAAATAAAGAGGAAGAAGAAGAAGAAAAAAAAGAGAAGAAAGAATAGAGGAGAAGAACCCTCGAACCCTAGACGACCCTCTTCTTCCTCTCATGTTCGAGAGGATCGCCGAGGGGTCGGGAGGTTGCCTAGTGTCAAAGGAAACCCTAAATAGCTAGCAAGTATCATGGGTGTGAGATACATGTGGCCTTCGGTGTCGGACACTACATCCACGTCCCACAAGTGACGTGGGCGTCGAAACCCGCGCCACTTGTGGGATGTGGATTTAGTGTCCGACACCGACGGTACATGTATCTCACACTGACAATACTTTCTATTTAGGGTTTCTCCTCTACCACTCGGCGGCCCTCTCGACGACCCTCGCTCCCGATAAAATAAAGAGGAAGAAGAAGAAGAAAAAAAGAGAGAAGAATGAATAGGGGAGAAGAACCCTCGAACCCTAGATGACCCTCTTCTTCCTCTCATGTTCGAGAGGATTGCCGAGGGGTCGGGAGGTTGCCTAGTGTCAAAGGAAACCCTAAATAGCTAGCAAGTATCGTGGGTGTGAGATACATGTGGCCTTCGGTGTCGGACACTACATCCACGTCCCACAAGTGACGTGGGCGTCGAAACCCGCGCCACTTGTGGGATGTGGATTTAGTGTCCGACACCGATGGTACATGTATCTCACACTGACGATACTTTCTATTTAGGGTTTCTCCTCTACCACTCGGCGGCCCTCTCGACGACCCTCATTCCCGATAAAATAAAGAGGAAGAAGAAGAAGAAAAAAAAGAGAAGAAAGAATAGAGGAGAAGAACCCTCGAACCCTAGACGACCCTCTTCTTCCTCTCATGTTCGAGAGGATCGTCGAGGGGTCGGGAGGTTGCCTAGTGTCAAAGGAAACCCTAAATAGCTAGCAAGTATCATGGGTGTGCAGATACATGTGGCCTTCGGTGTCGGACACTACATCCACGTCCCACAAGTGACGTGAGCGTTGAAACCCGCGCCACTTGTGGGATGTGGATTTAGTGTCCGACACCGACGGTACATGTATCTCACACCGACGATACTTTCTATTTAGGGTTTCTCCTCTACCACTCGGCGGCCCTCTCGACGACCCTTGTTCCCGATAAAATAAAGAGGAAGAAGAAGAAAAAAAAAAGAGAAGAAAGAATAGAGGAGAAGAACCCTCGAACCCTAGACGACCCTCTTCTTCCTCTCATGTTCGAGAGGATCGCCGAGGGGTTGGGAGGTTGCCTAGTGTCAAAGGAAACCCTAAATAGCTAGCAAGTATCATGGGTGTGAGATACATGTGGCCTTCGGTGTCGGACACTACATCCACGTCCCACAAGTGACGTGGGCGTCGAAACCCGCGCCACTTGTGGGATGTGGATTTAGTGTCCGACACCGACGGTACATGTATCTCACACTGACAATACTTTCTATTTAGGGTTTCTCCTCTACCACTCGGCGGCCCTCTCGACGACCCTCGCTCCCGATAAAATAAAGAGGAAGAAGAAGAAGAAAAAAAGAGAGAAGAATGAATAGGGGAGAAGAACCCTCCAACCCTCGAACCCTAGACGACCCTCTTCTTCCTCTCATGTTCGAGAGGATCGCCGAGGGGTCGGGAGGTTGCCTAGTGTCAAAGGAAACCCTAAATAGCTAGCAAGTATCGTGGGTGTGAGATACATGTGGCCTTCGTGTCGGACACTACATCCACGTCCCACAAGTGACGTGGGCGTCGAAACCCGCGCCACTTGTGGGATGTGGATTTAGTGTCTAACACCGACGGCACATGTATCTCACACCGACGATACTTTCTATTTAGGGTTTCTCCTCTACCACTCGGCGGACCTCTCGACGACCCTCGTTCCCGGTAAAATAAAGAGGAAGAAGAAGAAGAAAAAAAAGAGAAGAAAGAATAGAGGAGAAGAACCCTCGAACCCTAGACGACCCTCTTCTTCCTCTCATGTTCGAGAGGATCGCCGAGGGGTCGGGAGGTTGCCTAGTGTCAAAGGAAACCCTAAATAGCTAGCAAGTATCATGGGTGTGCAGATACATGTGGCCTTCGGTGTCAGACACTACATCCACGTCCCACAAGTGACGTGGGCGTCGAAACCCGCGCCACTTGTGGGATGTGGATTTATTGTCCGACACTGACGGTACATGTGTCTCACACCGACGATACTTTCTATTTAGGGTTTCTCCTCTACCACTCGGCGGCCCTCTCGACGACCCTCGTTCCCGATAAAATAAAGAGGAAGAAGAAGAAGAAGAAAAAAGAGAAGAAAGAATAGAGGAGAAGAACCCTCGAACCCTAGACGACCCTCTTCTTCCTCTCATGTTCGAGAGGATCGCCGAGGGGTCGGGAGGTTGCCTAGTGTCAAAGGAAACCCTAAATAGCTAGCAAGTATCGTGGGTGTGAGATACATGTGGCCTTCGGTGTCGGACACTACATCCACGTCCCACAAGTGACGTGGGCGTCGAAACCCGCGCCACTTGTGGGATGTGGATTTAGTGTCCGACACCGACGGTACATGTATCTCACACCGACAATACTTTCTATTTAGGGTTTCTCCTCTACCACTCGGCGGCCCTCTCGACGACCCTCGCTCCCGATAAAATAAAGAGGAAGAAGAAGAAGAAAAAAAGAGAGAAGAAAGAATAGGGGAGAAGAACCCTCGAACCCTCGAACCCTAGACGACCCTCTTCTTCCTCTCATGTTCGAGAGGATCGCCGAGGGGTCGGGAGGTTGCCTAGTGTCAAAGGAAACCCTAAATAGCTAGCAAGTATCGTGGGTGTGAGATACATGTGGCCTTCGTGTCGGACACTACATCCACGTCCCACAAGTGACGTGGGCGTCGAAACCCGCGCCACTTGTGGGATGTGGATTTAGTGTCTAACACCGACGGCACATGTATCTCACACCAACGATACTTTCTATTTAGGGTTTCTCCTCTACCACTCAGCGGCCCTCTCGACGACCCTCGTTCCCGGTAAAATAAAGAGGAAGAAGAAGAAGAAAAAAAAGAGAAGAAAGAATAGAGGAGAAGAACCCTCGAACCCTAGACGACCCTCTTCTTCCTCTCATGTTCGAGAGGATCGCCGAGGGTCGGGAGGTTGCCTAGTGTCAAAGGAAACCCTAAATAGCTAGCAAGTATCGTGGGTGTGCAGATACATGTGGCCTTCGTTGTCGGACACTACATCCACGTCCCACAAATGACGTGGGCGTCGAAACCCGCGCCACTTATGGGATGTGGATTTATTGTCCGACACCGACGGTACATGTGTCTCACACCGACGATACTTTCTATTTAGGGTTTCTCCTCTACCACTCGGCGGCCCTCTCGACGACCCTCGTTCCCGATAAAATAAAGAGGAAGAAGAAGAAGAAGAAAAAAGAGAAGAAAGAATAGAGGAGAAGAACCCTCGAACCCTAGACGACCCTCTTCTTCCTCTCATGTTCGAGAGGATCGCCGAGGGGTCGGGAGGTTGCCTAGTGTCAAAGGAAACCCTAAATAGCTAGCAAGTATCGTGGGTGTGAGATACATGTGGCCTTCGGTGTCGGACACTACATCCACGTCCCACAAGTGACGTGGGCGTCGAAACCCGCGCCACTTGTGGGATGTGGATTTAGTCTCCGACATCGACGGTACATGTATCTCACACCGACGATACTTTCTATTTAGGGTTTCTCCTCTACCACTCGGCGGCCCTCCCGACGACCCTCGTTCCCGATAAAATAAAGAGGAAGAAGTAGAAGAAAAAAAAAGAGAAGAAAGAATAGAGGAGAAGAACCCTCGAACCCTAGACGACCCTCTTCTTCCTCTCATGTTCGAGAGGATCGCCGAGGGGTCGGGAGGTTGCCTAGTGTCAAAGGAAACCCTAAATAGCTAGCAAGTATCGTGGGTGTGAGATACATGTGGCCTTCGGTGTCGGACACTACATCCACGTCCCACAAGTGACGTGGGCGTCGAAGCCCGCGCCACTTGTGAGATGTGGATGTAATGTCCGACACCGACGGTACATGTATCTCACACCGACGATACTTTCTATTTAGGGTTTCTCCTCTACCACTCGGCGGCCCTCTCGACGACCCTCGTTCCCGATAAAATAAAGAGGAAGAAGAAGAAGAAAAAAGAAGAGAAGAAAGAATAGAGGAGAAGTCTCCTCTATTCTTTCCTCGCCTCTCTCATGAATGTCCGGCGTTCTCGACCCCCCCTCCCCACGTGTCGAAGAAAAAAAAGAAGAAAAAAAAAGAGGAGAAGAAGAAAGGAATAGAGGAGACCTTTCTTCTTCTCCTCTTTTTTTCTTCTTTGTTCTTCTTCTTATTTATTTCTCCTCGTCTTCCTCTCCCCTCTCGGCGACCCTAGACCCCCTCTCGATCCTCGACCCCTAGGCGACCGTCGACCCCTCTTTTTTTTTCTTCCTCTTCTATTTTATCCTCTTCTTCCTCTACCGCTCGGCGACCCTCGACGACCCTCGTTCCCGATAAAAAAAGAGGAAGAAGAAGAAAAAAAAGAGGAGAAGAAAGAATAGAGGAGAAGTCTCCTCTATTCTTTCTTCTCCTCTTTTTTCTTTTCTTATTCCTCTTCTTTTTTATCCTCTTCTTCCTCTCATTATATTTTCTACGAATGTTCTATATACATACATCCATCGATATCATTCCATACATACATATACATCTACATTATATATGAACAAAAAAAGATCAAAATTCATCATACATACATCTACAATATATATGAACAGTATATATGAACAAAAAAATATCAAAATTCATCATACATACATCTACAGTATATATGAACAGTATATATGAACAAAAAATATCAAAATTCATCATACATACATACATCTACAGTATATATATATGAACAAATATCAAAATTCATCATACATACATACATACATCTGCAAATTCAGGAGCAGGGAAGGAAGGAAGGGGGTAGGAGGCGGTAGCTACCTCTCCCGGAGGGGTCGGGGAGGAGACGCGGGCGGCCGGCGTCGGGGGCGACGGCGACGAGGACGGGCTCGGGGTCGGCGAGGGCAGGGCGACGGCGGGGCGCGCTCGGCAGCGGCGGACAGGCTCGGGGGCGCAGGGGGTGCTCGGGGGCGGCCGGCGTCGGGGGCGACGGCGATGAGGACGGGCTCGGGGTCGGCGAGGGCGAGGGCGACGGCGGGGCGCGCTCGGCGGCGGTGGACGGGCTCGGGGGCGCAGTGGGTGCTCGGCGGCGGTGGACGGGCGGCCGGCGACGACGAGGCGAGCAGAGGGGCAACGGCGGCGACGGCGAGGCGAGTAGAGGGGCAGCCTGGCGGCGGCGTCGGGGCGGGTTGAAGAACTGATCCAATATTTTCACAAGTGTAGGCTTATATAGCCAGAGCAATGGTCCCGGTTCGCGGCACGACCCGTGACTAATGCTCCCTTTAGTCCCGGTTGGTGCCACGAATCGGGACCAAAGGCCAATTTTCGGCAGCCCAAAGGGCGGGAAGCGGCGGCCTTTGGTCCCGGTTGGTGGCACCAACCGGGACTAAAGGGGGGCATTGGTCACGGTTGGAGCCACGAACCGTGACCAATGCCACCTTTAGTCCCGGTTGGTGCCACCAACCGGGACCAATGCCCTTGTGCGCCCCGGGTCCAAAAGTTTAGTCCCACATCGCTAGTTGAGAGCGCCCGAGACCAGTTTATAAGGTCTGCTGCCTCCTCCCTCCTGAACTCCTCCGAACTGAAGGCCTATGGGCCTAATTTGACACTGCTTTGCCTGTGGGCCTATTGGGCCTTCTGCGGGCCTGAACCCTGGCCCATGTAGGGTTTCTAGTCGTATTCACGCCGTGGAGGCCCAGTAGGTGGCATTTTTTTTCTTTTTTCTTTTTTATTTCTACATTTTTTTGGTTTTTTGGTTTTTGCTTTTAGGTCAAAAAAATTATAAACTTTCTATTAGTGCCATTAGTTTTAAATTTTAAATAGTTTAAATTTGAATTTTTAAAAATTTGTGTGAATCACTAGTTTATGAATAACTTTACTATAAAATTAGAATTTTTTTCTATTTATTTTTTATTTCTACTTAAAACTAAATACTTACAGTTTTTTAGTGATTTCTTTTTTCTTTTAGGTCACAAAAATTATAAACTTTCTGTTAGTGCCATTAGTTTTAAATTTTAAATAGTTTAAATTTGAATTTTTAAAAATTTGAAGAATATTATAGTTTTATTTTAGTTTAATTACTTACAGTTTTTTAGTGATACTTATAGTTTTATTTTACTTATAATTTAATTTTTTTTGTTTTCTTTTGTTTTATTTTTTGCTTTTTATTTTTTTATTTGTACTAAATACTTATAGTTTTAAAATGTATGTGAATCGCTAGTTTATGAATAACTTTACTATAAAGTTAGATCATCAGTTACAAAGGGATTTCATTTTCTTGAACTTATTTGAACTCCATATTTTTTCCTGTGTTCAAAATGCACCATTCAAAGACACATCATCAATTTTCAACCCTTTCTGACTTCATTTGTTATTTTTCATGCATTTATTGATTTTTTTGAGCTATAAGACCCTGAAATTGAAAAGCATTTCAAATGAACTCCGAAAAGGTTGAAAGTTGGCATGGTATCATCATTTCACCCACATAGCATGTGCAACAAAGTTGAGATGGTTACGGCAAAAACTGGATGCACTTCGTGTACAAAACGGACAATCTCTTTCGAAGTATCAGGGTTTCGGACGAAAGATCATCTGTTACAAAGGGATTTCATTTTCTTGAACTTATTTGAACTCCATATTTTTTCTGTGTTCAAAATGCACCATTCAAAGACACATCATCAATTTTCAACCCTTTCTGACTTCATTTGTTATTTTTCATGCATTTATTGATTTTTTTGAGCTACAAGACCCTGAAATTGAAAAGCATTTCAAATGGACTCCGAAAAGGTTGAAAGTTGGCATGGTATTATCATTTCACCCACATAGAATGTGCAACAAAGTTGAGATGGTTACGGCAAAAACTGGATGCATTTCGTGTACAAAACGGACAATCTCTTTCGAAGTATCAGGGTTTCGGACGAAAGATCATCTGTTACAAAGGGATTTCATTTTCTTGAACTTATTTGAACTCCATATTTTTTCTGTGTTCAAAATGCACCATTCAAAGACACATCATCAATTTTCAACCCTTTCTGACTTCATTTGTTATTTTTCATGCATTTATTGATTTTTTGAGCTATAAGACCCTGAAATTGAAAAGCATTTCAAATGAACTCCGAAAAGGTTGAAAGTTGGCATGGTATCATCATTTCACCCACATAGCATGTGCAACAAAGTTGAGATGGTTACGGAAAAAACTGGATGCACTTCGTGTACAAAACGAACAATCTCTTTCGAAGTATCAGAGTTTCGGATGAAAGATCATCTGTTACAAAGTTGGCATGGTATCATCATAATAGTTGCGGGAGAAAGTCTTCACTTTTTCTTCGCTTGTGTCATTTGCTTATTGCGCCGTAACCATGGATAATCTTCATTGTTTATCAGGATGCTTGGGTCAGCCTTGACATTGAAGGGAGGAATTTCATGAAACTTTTCATAATCTTCAGACATGTCTGTCTTGTCGTCCACTCCCAGGATGTCCCTTTTTCCTGAAAGAACTATGTGGCGCTTTGGCTCATCGTATGATGTATTCGCTTCCTTATCTTTTCTTTTTCTCGGTTTGGTAGACATGTCCTTCACATAGATAACCTGTGCCACATCATTGGCTAGGACGAACGGTTCGTCAGTGTACCCAAGATTTTTCAGATTCACTGTTGTCATTCCGTACTGTGGGTCTACCTGTACGCCGCCGCCAAACAGAATGATCCATTTGCACTTAAACAAAGGGACCTTAAAATCAGGTCCGTAGTCAAGTTCCCATATGTCCACTATGTAACCATAATATGTGTCCTTTCCGCTCTCGGTTGCTGCATCAAAGCGGACACCGCTGTTTTGGTTGGTGCTCTTTTGATCTTGGGCGATCGTGTAAAATGTATTCCCATTTATCTCGTATCCTTTGTAAGTCAATACAGTCAAAGATGGTCCCCTGGACAACAAGTACAACTCATCACAAACAGTGTTGTCACCTCTGAGACGTGTTTCCAACCAACTGCTGAAAGTCCTGATGTGTTCACATGTAATCCAATCGTCGCATTGCTCCGGGTGTTTGGAGCGCAGACTGTTCTTGTGTTCATCGACATACGGGGTCACCAAGGTAGAGTTCTGTAGAACTGTGTAGTGTGCTTGAGACCAAGAATATCCGTCCCTGCATATTATTGAGTCTCTTCCAAGAGTGCCTTTTCCAGTCAGTCTCCCCTCATACCGCGATTTAGGGAGACCTATCTTGTTAAGGCCAGGAATGAAGTCAACACAAAACCCGATAACATCCTCTGTTTGATGGCCCATGGAGATGCTTCCTTCTGGCCTAGCACGGTTACGGACATATTACTTTAGGACTCCCATGAACCTCTCAAAGGGGAACATATTGTGTAGAAATACGGGCCCCAGGATGACAATCTTGTCGACTAGATGAACTAGGATGTGCGTCATGATATTGAAGAAGGATGGTGGGAACACCAGCTCGAAACTGACAAGACATTGCGCCACATCACTCCTTAGCCTTGGTACCATTTCTGGATCGATCACCTTCTGAGAGATTGCATTGAGGAATGCACATAGCTTCACAATGGCTAATCGGACGTTTTCCGGTAAAAGCCCCCTCAATGCAACCGGAAGCAGTTGCGTCATAATCACGTGGCAGTCATGAGACTTTAGGTTCTGAAACTTTTTCTCTAGCATATTTATTATTCCCTTTATATTCGATAAGAAGCCAGTCGTGACCTTCATACTAAGCAGGCATTCAAAGAAGATTTCTTTCTCTTCTTTCGTAAGAGCGTAGCTGGCAGGACCTTTATACTGCTTCGGAGGCATGTCGTCTTTTTCGTGCAAACGTTGCAGGTCCTCCCGTGCCTCCGGCGTATCTTTTGTCTTTCCATACACGCCCAAGAAGCCTAGCAGGTTCACGCAAAGGTTCTTCGTCACGTGCATCACGTCGATTGAGGAGCGGACCTCTAGGTCTTTCCAGTAGGGTAGGTCCCAAAATATAGATTTCTTCTTCCACATGGGTGCGTGTCCCTCAGCGTCATTCGGAACAGCTAGTCCACCGGGACCCTTTCCAAAGATGACGTAGGGTAAATCATTGACCATAGCAAGCACGTGATCACCGGTGCGCATGGCAGGCTTCTTCCGGTGATCTGCCTCGCCTTTGAAATGCTTGCCTTTCTTTCGACATTGATGGTTGGTCGGAAGAAATCGACGATGGCCCAGGTACACATTCTTCCTGCATTTGTCCAGCTATATACTTTCAGTGTCATCTAAACAGTGCGTGCATGCGTGGTATCCTTTGTTTGTCTGTCCTGAAAGGTTACTGAGAGCGGGCCAATCGTTGATGGTCACGAACAGCAACGCCTTAAGGTTAAATTCCTCCTGTCTGTGCTCATCCCACGTACGTACACCGTCTCCATTCCACAGCTGTAAAAGTTCTTCAACTAATGGCCTTAGGTACACATCAATTTCGTTGCCGGGTTGCTTAGGGCCTTGGATGAGAACTGGCATCATAATGAACTTCCGCTTCATGCACATCCAAGGAGGAAGGTTATACATACATAGAGTCACGGGCCAGGTGCTGTGATTACTGCTCTGCTCCCCGAAAGGATTAATGCCATCCGCGCTTAAAGCAAACCATACATTCCTTGGGTCCTTTGCAAACTCATCCCAGTACTTTCTCTCAATTTTTCTCCACTGCGACCCGTCAGCGGGTGCTCTCAGCTTCCCATCTTTCTTTCGGTTCTCACTGTGCCATCGCATCAACTTGGCATGCTCTTCGTTTCTGAACAGACGTTTCAACCGTGGTATTATAGGAGCATACCACATCACCTTTGCAGGGACCCTCTTCCTGAGGGGCTCGCCGTCAACATCACCTGGGTCATCTCGTCTGATCTTATACCGCAGCGCACCGCATACCGGGCATGCGTTCAGATCCTTGTATGCACCGCGGTAGAGGATGCAGTCATTAGGTCATGCATGTATCTTCTCCACCTCCAATCCTAGAGGGCATACGACCTTCTTTGCTGCGTATGTACTGTCGGGCAATTCGTTATCCTTTGGAAGCTTCTTCTTCAATATTTTCAGTAGCTTCTCAAATCCTTTGTCAGCCACAGCATTTTCTGCCTTCCACTGCAGCAATTCCAGTACGGTACCGAGCTTTGTGTTGCCATCTTCGCAATTGGGGTATAACCCTTTTTTGTGATCCTCTAACATGCGATCGAACTTCAGCTTCTCCTTTTGACTAATGCATTGCGTCCTTGCATCGACAATGACCCGGTGGAGATCATCATCATCGGGCACATCGTCTGGTTCCTCTTGATCTTCAGCAGCTTCACCCGCAGCAGCATCATTGGGCACATCGTCCGGTTCCTCTTGATCTTCACCAGCTCCCCCCATTGCAGCATCACCGTATTCAGGGGGCACATAGTTGTCATCGTACTCTTCTTCGCCGTCTTCCATCATAACCCCTATTTCTCTGTGCCTCGTCCAAACATTATAGTGTGGCATGAAACCCTTGTAAAGCAGGTGGGAGTGAAGGATTTTCCGGTTAGAGTAAGACCTCGTATTCCCACATTCAGTGCATGGACAACACATAAAACCATTCTGCTTGTTTGCCTCAGCCGCATCGAGAAACTCATGCACGCCCTTAATGTACTCGCGGGTGTGTCTGTCACCGTACATCCATTGCCGGTTCATCTGCGTGCATTATATATAATTAAGTGTCCAAATTAATAGAAGTTCATCATCACATTAAAACCAAAGTACATACATAGTTCTCATCTAACAACATATAGCTCTCCAGAGCATCTAATTAATTAAACCATACATTGAAACTATGTAAAACATTTCAATGCGAAAACAAATGCGATCATAATCGCAACCAAGGTAACAATTGATCCAACGGCATAATGATACCAAGCCTCGGTATGAATGGCATATTTTCTAATCTTTCTAATCTTCAAGCGCATTGCATCCATCTTGATCTTGTGATCATCGACGACATCCGCAACATGCAACTCCAATATCATCTTCTCCTCCTCAATTTTTTTTATTTTTTCCTTCAACAAATTGTTTTCTTCTTCAACTAAATTTAACCTCTCGACAATAGGGTCGATTGGCATTTCCGATTCACATACATCCTAGATAAATAAAATCTATGTCACGTTGGTCGGCATAATTTTCATAAACAATAAATGAACCAATAGTTATAAAGATAATATACATACCACATCCGAATCATAGACTGGACGAGGGCCGACGGGGGCGGATACCAAAACCATCGCACTATATAAGATGCAATAATAAATGTAAGAAAATGATACAAGTATCTATCTAAACATACAAATAAGAATATTTTTCCTTTCAGAAAGAAGATAAGAACAAGAGGCTCACCACGGTGGTGTCGGTGATGAGATCGGCGCGGGTGATCGACGGCGGTGAAGACGGGGACGGGGCGTGACGGACCGCTAAATCTAGACAAATCTCGAGGAAAATGGAGCTTGGAGGTCGAGCTTCGAGAGGAGAAAGCTTAAGTAGTGTGGCTCGGGCATTCCATCGAACACCTCATGTGCATAGAAGGTGAGCTAGAGCACCACAAAGGCCTCTCCCCCTCGGCCAGAAAAAACAGAGCACTGTACTCTGCCCTTGCGTGAGGGGGCATATATAGGCAATTCATTGGTCCCGGTTTGTGGCATGAACCGGGACTAAAGGGGAGCCTTTGGTCCCGGTTCATGCCACCAACCGGGACAACCGGGACCAATGGTGGTGGGCCAGGAGGGAGGCCCTTTGGTCCCGGTTCAGCCCACCAACCGGGACCAAAAGGTCCATACAAACCGGGACCAATGGCCCACGTGGCCCGGCCGCCCCCCTGGGCTCACGAACCGGGACCAATGCGCACATTGGTCCCGGTTCAAGACTGAACCGGGACTAATGGGCTGAGGCGGCCTGGACCATAGCCCCTTTTTCTACTAGTGTCGGCTAAGGAGGGTTGTACTACTGTACTGTGTACATATAATTCTGGTCTTCTGGAGTCACACTTACGCATACTGATGTGATGATTAACGCAGCCGCGCAGGGGACACGAACGAATTGACGCCGGCCGGCCTGAACCGGCCGGACGCGTTGAAAATCAATCAAGGCGTGCGGCGGAGCGCATCCCATGCGCCGACACGGGTCTAAATCCCCAACGCCAGCCTTTCTTAATGGCGCCACCTTTCAACTCCACTTGAATTCGCTACACCGGCTCCATCCATCCATGCTCGAATTTGCCATTGTTTCTGCCTCTGGCTGTGCCCATCGAGTGAGCTGGCGAAGGACGATCCATCAAGTGGCCTCCGATCTCATTATATTGACCCCACCCTTCCAAGTTCCAACCATTCCATGGAATCATCATGGGTATTGGGGTCGTAGTACCACCGTATCAGCTGGGCCACAAAATACCAAGAAATATCTTGGGCTCATACGTCAGAGATGTTAATCTGTACGCTGTAGCTACTCATTTTCCTAATCGTTGTTTATATACAGTCATGCATTGGTACGTGAATATGATTTGCATCATCACACTACAATTTTTTTAAATGAAATCATCATACTATATCATTTTAGCTCAGTAAAAGATCATACTACTCCCTCCGATCCTTTTTGTCACTCTCACTACTGGAAAAGCTGTGTTTTGCCAAGTGTTGGGTCATTTGCCAACTGCATTTTATCGAGCACTCCGCAAATCAGGTCTTTGCCAAGTACTAGGAGCAAAACACTTGGTAAAAACAAGGAACTCGGCAGAAAAAGAGCTTCGCCGAGTGTTACACTAGGCAAAGCAAGGTGTTCGCGAGTGTTTCTTGTAAAATACTTTGTAAAATAAATCCTTTTATTTTCTTCTTTCTTTCTTTTGTTTCATTTCTTTTGTACAATATTTCTTTTGTTTTATCCTTTATGCTTTTTCTTATTACCAATAGTACTTTTTTCTCTTTTTTCTCTTCTTTTATCTTTCCCACTCTCTATTTTCTTTTGTAGGATTTAGTGTAGTTTCTAGGCATTTAGTGCATATCAGTCAAACTTGAATTGCAATTGCATGAAAAAGTTTTCAAAATTGGATTGTGATCTTTGGTCTATGTTTAAGCCTTATCCAACAGAAGGAAATGAATTCCAAACATGAGGCTGCCAAGACTAGACACCTAACATGGAGGTTATTGGTATTTTAATTTCAAAAGATGCAAATGAAGTCAGAACAAGATCAAAATAGGCATGGTACCATCATATGACACCTGTTGTGGTATAACTTTGAAAGGGTTCCGCAAAAGTTGTGGCATAGACTGCTTAATGTTCTCCTTCCCTACAAAAAATTGTGAATAAATAACATTCGACGTGCTCATGACAAAAATACATGCTGGGATGTTTGTCATGGTTCTTTACCCAAAGCATCAAGAATGTGATCTCTTCATGAAAATTTATACGCGGGGAGAAAAATCAAGAATGTTTGTCTACATGAAAATTTGATTTTTTGGAATTTGTTTCATTGGGGAAAAGCTGGATGGAAGGAAGCTTGTGTTTGTGTGAGTGGGACGAGTAGGGCATGAGGGGTTTATATGGTGGTCAGGAGATAACCGTGGCGTGCCGGATGGATCACTGGTAGAAAAAGGGCCTATAGTCCCGGTTCGTAAGGGCCTTTAGTCCCGGTTCCTGAACCGGGACTAAAGTGTCGGTATTAATACCTCCCACCTTTAGTCCCGGTTCAATCCAGAACCGGGACTAAAGCCCCTCCACGTGGGCAGTGTGCAGAGCCCAGTCAGGAGACTCTTTGGTCCCGGTTGGTGGCACCAACCGGGACCAATAGGCATCCACGCGTCAGCATTTCTGTGGCTAGGGTTTTTGTTTTTTTTTGAAAGGGGGGGGGGGGGGGGTTGGGGGTTTTGGGGGGTTAATTTAGGTGTTTCATATATTGTGTTAGCTAGCTATAATTAATATAGAGAAGTGTCCTCTCTTATGTCCGTGCTTGGTCGACGCTACGTACTATACATACGTATAGAAAGGACTAGACACGCTGGCTAGCTAGTAAAGCAAACGAAGGAAACAGAAGATCGTCATGAACATATATGCATACAGAGAGAAGTGATATCGACCACCTCCCCTTCTCCGAGAGATTGGTCGAACAACAAGTTCTCGTATATCTATCTGACAGTACCGGCTACATATACACAGTAATTATCTCTTACAAATATAATCATACGGACTCAGGTTTAACATAGAATTCTCCGTCTTCAGGGATCACGTGGTCAAGAAAGAATGCCGCCAATTCCTTTTGAATTGCTCGCATGCGAGCTGGTGCTAGGAGTTCATCCCGCTTCCGAAACATCTAATTTGAAGAAGGGGGTCAATACATATATATATATATATATATATATATATATATATATATATATATATATATATATATATATATGAATGAATGAAACTCAACACAAATGATGGTAATAAAATAAAATTGTGAATATTGTTATTTACGTACTTCATATTGTTCGTTAGAGTACCCGCCCCGCTCACACGTCGTGTGGCGGATGGACTCGCAGATGTAGTATCCACAGAAATCATTCCCTTGTTCCTGCCACAACCACTTTACAAGAAATAGAGGTCAATCAAACTGATAAGCAAGAATGCTAAATGGTATTGATGAAACTAGCGCTTGAATCACTAGGAGATGCGCGGAACATGCTACTATAGTACTTACTTTCGGGTGTCTAAATTCCAGCTCCTTCGGCAGTCCCGGAACTTTTTTGGTGAATTTTCTCCAAACCCTGCCGGACAAAGAAAACAATTACTTGATATCAGGAAATGAACAAAGTTGCTGATATGGTGGATAATGATCGATTTAACTTACTTCTTGAGGATTTCAGTCATGTCTGCATAGTCCTGGGGATCTTTTCGTCTTGAGTCTAAGACGGTTACTAGTCCCCGCTCAAGCTTAATCTCTAGGAGAATATAGTGGTAACTGCACACGCATGCATAACTCATGAATTACATTACTATAACCTTGAGTAATATATAATTAAGGGAAACCGAATACGCACAAGACAGTAACACTCACTTGAAGTTGTAAGGAAAGAGTATTATATCTTTGTTTTGATTTATTACGAACGATTGTAGCATGTTGGCCTCGGTAGCTGCGGCATGAAGTTTAACCTCAGTTGCATCTATGAGATATGTGTTAATGAACCCAATATCACCGACTTGTCTTTTCTTCAATTCGACGATCTTCAATCTGCATAATATAGTGAGGATGATTATAAATACATGCAATGAAAGAGCTAAGCTATATAGAGAAACTTAATGACAGAAGTAGTACTACTTACAGACAGTAGCAGGCGATCATTGTTTTATCGAGGGCCAATTGATTGAAAAACTGATAGAACTTCTCAAATGGAACAAGCAACAGATCAATTCCAACGAGGTCATGCTCCTTTTTAACTCTCACATACAAAGTACTCCTCCCCCCAGAGTCTCTGCAGATTTTCAAGTACCAATCATGCAATCTTCGCATCATCGTTGATAGAGATCTTTCATCTTTGACGAGAGGCTTCCCGTACTCGTATCTTTGCATCCGCATGTCCATGGGTTCATAATGTACTTCGTCGGGCAGGTAATCTGCAAGATTATTATAACCGGGCACCATCCTCGGGTCATTAGCGACGTTGTGGCTAGGCACCTTGAGCGGGGGGCATGATTGCTTCGCTTGTTTGCCGAGCTGGGCAATTTGTTTCCCAGCTCGTTGTTTTTTCAGCCTTTCATCACTGACAGTAGTTCCCGACCGCTCCGCTTCGGCAAATTCCTTTCCAATAATGCGGTCATAGTTTTCTTTCGGCGGATCAGACTTTGGTGGTTTTGTCAGGGCAGCCAGAGTGCGCTTCACTTTCACCCCATCTACCTTCTCCTCCGGAGGTGGATGTTGCTTTGCTTTCACCCCTTCAAAGAATTTCCTCACTTCTTCTCGCGCGATCTCGGCGTTCTCCTCCTGGGTCCTCTCGTATGGTAACTTCTCCGGAGTCTTCAGAGAAGGACCGAATCTGTATGTCCTCCCGCCTCTGGTTGTACTGCTAGACGCCGACCGAGCAGACGAAGCGGTTGTCTTCTTTACTTGCTTAAGAGGCGGAGGAGAAGGACTACGACCCGTCGGAGCAGCTGGAGCGGCGGCAGGTCTCTTCTGCCCTTGCTGACGAGGCGGAGAAGGAGGAGGTTGGCTGCTCGGGCGCGTCGGCGCAGGCGGAGACGGAGACGGAGTGCCGCCACGCGCCGGAGAAGGAGCCGGCCGAGGGCCCTGATCGTCACTCGCCGAAGGAGGAGGCGGTGGAGGAGGCGGAGTGCCCTGACTCGCCGGAGGAGGAGGAGGAGGCGGAGGCGTCCAGTTTGGAAGGTTGATGAGGTCCTTCCGCCATAGGCATGGAGTCTTCAGAGCAGACCCCAGCCGAGTCTCCCCTTCACCGGTAGGGTGGTCAAGCTGGAGGTCCTCAAATCCCTCCGTTATCTCATCCACCATCACCCTAGCATATCCTTCTGGAATCGGCATGCAGTGAAAAGTTGCGCCGGGTTCAGTAGGATAAACAGAGCCAACAGCCGCCTTGACCTTCAAATTCATCCATTGCGTCATAAGGTGGCAATTTTGAGACTCCGTTATAGCATCCACAGGATAGCTGGCAGGAGCCGTCAAGGCATGCTGTAGCTGAAGCTGCTCGGTGGAAGCCACGCTGCTTCTGCGCTGAGATGGCGGGGTAGCTTCGGGGGAGGCTTCGGCAGTACGTTTGCTGCGATTTGCTTCTCGTTCCTCTATCGCTTGTACCCTTGCGTGCAGCGCCTGCAGTTCGGTCTGCTGCACTTTTTTCCTCCTCTCATGGGATTTGTAACCGCCTGCGTCCGGAAACCCAACATTCCATGGAACGGAGCCTGGCGTGGCTCGTGTCCGTCCAGGGTGCTCAGGATTCCCGAGGGCCATTGTGAGCTCGTCGTGCTCTCTGTCTAGAAAGAACGTCCCTTCCTGCGCTGCGTCGATATAGTGCTTAAGCCTACTGACTGGTATGTCCATTTGTTCGTTCGTCCAAATGCATCCCCCTGTTTCAGGGTCCAAGGTTCCGCCAGCCCCGAAGAACCAAGTCCGGCAACGGTCTGGCCAGTTATATGTCTCTGGTCTGATCCCTTTATGAAGCAGATCATTCTCAACCTTGGACCACTTAGGCCGGGCTACGAGGTAGCCACCTGACCCCGTGCGATGGTGAAGCTTCTTCTTCGCGGCATTCTGCTTGTTTGTCGCCGACATCTTCTTACTCTTTTCCGATGTCTTGTAGGCCACAAATGCGGGCCAGTGATCTCTGATCTTCTCATATCTGCCCTTAAATTCTGGTGTCTCTTTTTTATCGACAAACCTATTGAGCTCTTTCTTCCACCTCCTGAATAGATCTGCCATCCTCTTCAGAGCAAAAGACTTGATTAATTTCTCTTTAATTGGGTTCTCTGGATTATCCTCTGGCGGTAGGGTGAAATTTGACTTCAGCTCAGTCCAAAGATCATTTTTCTGCATATCATTGACATAAGACACCTCAGGGTCTTCTTTAGCCGGCTTAAACCATTGCTGGATGCTTATCGGGATCTTGTCCCTAACCAGAACCCCGCACTGAGCAACAAATGCCCTCTTTGTCCGGAGGGGTTCAATAGGTTGGCCGTCGGGCGCGATTGCTGTGATCTCAAGCTTTTCATCCGACCTCAACTTTTTCTTCGGGCCTCGTCTCTTTACCGAAGTTGTGCTCGATCCGGAGGGCTAGAAAAAAGAACAAAGACTTAATTAATATGTGTACATACCAAAACAATGAATGCATCAATCAGCTAGTCAGCATAGGCTTAACTAATATATATACCTGGCCGGACTCGGTTCGGTCACCGGAGCCGTCATCACTTTCTCCTTCTTGCACCGGCATTGGGTCACCGGCGCCGTCCTCATGTTCTTCTTCTTGCACCGGCATTAGGTCACCGTAGCCAGCTTGTTCACCCTCTCCTTCCGGACCATCGAAGATATCGTTGAGATAGTACGAGACGGCATCACTTCCTTCTGCGATTATCTCCCTCAACAACGCTTCTTTTCTTGCTTCGTCTAGGGCGGTGTCCATAGTTTCTACAAATATTTACAACATGGCAATTATTATTCAAACATGACAGATGGATATATTAGTGCCAAACGTAGAACTAGCTACCTAATCATAGTAAGCTATCGGGAGGGGGTATATATCGACAACGACGACACTACATCTATATATGTCCCTCGATGACCCTCGTTCCCGATAAAAAAAGAGGAAGAAGAAGAAAAAAAGAGGAGAAGAAAGAATAGAGGAGAAGAACTCCTCTATTCTTTCTTCTCCTCTTTTTTCTTCTTCTTCCTCTTCTTTTTTTATCCTCTTCTTCCTCTCATGTTCGAGAGGATCGCCTTGGGGTCGGGAGGTTGCCTAGTGTCAAAGGATTCAACAAAACCATGTCTTCATCATTAGGCGAAAGTAACATGTGCATGATGGTAGGAAGCTCTTCAAAGTTGTTCTGGAACGGAGTCCCAGATAGGATAATTCGCCTTTTGGTACAAAGTTCAGCAAGAGCCTTCCGAATATCGCTATTTGGAAGGCCTTTGCTAAATTCGTACCAAAAGGCAGATTATTCTATCCGGGACTCCATTCCAGAACAACTTTGCAGAACTTCGTACCAACATGCCCTGGTTACTTCCGGCTAATGATGAAGGCATGGATTTCTTCAATACTTTGACACTAGGAAACCTCTCTCGACCCCTCGGCGATTCTTGACCCCTCGAACCCTCAACGACCCTGAAACCCTCGACCCTTGACCCCTTAACGACCCTCGACCCTCTACCCTAGTTCCCGACCCTCGACCAATAGAGGAGAAGAAGAAAGGAATAGCTAGAGGAGAAGATCGAAGAAAAAAAAGAAGAAACAAAAGAGGAGAAGAAGAAAGGAATAGTGGAGAAGAAGAGAAAACTATTCCTTTCTTCTTCTCCTCTTCTTTTTCTTCTGTTTTCTTCTTCTTATTTATTTCTCCTCTTCTTTTCGGTAGAGGAAACCCTAAATAGCTAGCAAGTATCGTGGGTGTGAGATACATGTGGCCTTCGGTGTCGGACACTACATCCACGTCCCACAAGTGACGTGGGCGTCGAAACCCGCGCCACTTGTGGGATGTGGATTTAGTGTCCGACACCGACGGTACATGTATCTCACACCGACGATACTTTATATTTAGGGTTTCTCCTCTACCACTCGGCGGCCCTCTCGACGACCCTCGTTCCCGATAAAATAAAGAGGAAGAAGAAAAAAAAGAGAAGAAAGAATAGAGGAGAAGAACCCTCGAACCCTCGAACCCTAGACGACCCTCTTCTTCCTCTCATGTTCGAGAGGATCGCCGGGGGGTCGGGAGGTTGCCTAGTGTCAAAGGAAACCCTAAATAGCTAGCAAGTATCGTGGGTGTGAGATACATGTGGCCTTCGGTGTCGGACACTACATCCACGTCCCACAAGTGACGTGGGCGTCGAAGCCCGCGCCACTTGTGGGATGTGGATGTAATGTTCGACATCGACGGTACATGTATCTCACACCGACGATACTTTCTATTTAGGGTTTCTCCTCTACCACTCGGCGGCCCTCTCGACGACCCTCGTTCCCGATAAAATAAAGAGGAAGAAGAAGAAGAAAAAAAAAGAAGAGAAGAAAGAATAGAGGAGAACTCTCCTCTATTCTTTCCTCGCCTCTCTCATGAATGTCCGGCGTTCTCGACCCCCCCTCCCCACGTGTCGAAGAAAAAAAAGAAGAAAAAAAAGAGGAGAAGAAGAAAGGAATAGAGGAGAAAAGAGAAAAATAGAATAATTCTATTTTTCTCTTTTCTCCTCTATTCCTTTCTTCTTCTCCTCTTTTTTTTTCTTCTTTTTTCTTCTTCTTATTTATTTCTCCTCGTCTTCCTCTCCCCTCTCGGCGACCCTAGACCCCCTCTCGACCCTCGACCCCTAGGCGACCGTCGACCCCTCTTTTTTTTCTTCCTCTTCTATTTTATCCTCTTCTTCCTCTACCGCTCGGCGACCCTCGACGACCCTCGTTCCCGATAAAAAAAGAGGAAGAAGAAGAAAAAAAAGAGGAGAAGAAAGAATAGAGGAGAAGTCTCCTCTATTCTTTCTTCTCCTCTTTTTTCTTTTCTTATTCCTCTTCTTTTTTATCCTCTTCTTCCTCTCATTATATTTTCTACGAATATTCTATATACATACATCCATCTATATCATTCCATACATACATATACATCTACATTATATATGAACAAAAAAGATCAAAATTCATCATACATACATCTACAGTATATATGAACAGTATATATGAACAAAAAAATATCAAAATTCATCATACATACATCTACAGTATATATGAACAAAAAATATCAAAATTCATCATACATACATACATCTATAGTATATATATATATGAACAAATATAAAATTCATCATACATACATACATACATCTGCAAATTCAGGAGCAGGGAAGGAAGGAAGGGGGTAGGAGGCGGTAGCTACCTCTCCCGGAGGGGTCGGGGAGGAGACGCGGGCGGCCGGCGTCGGGGGCGACGGCGACGAGGACGGGCTCGGGGTCGGCGAGGGCAGGGCGACGACGGGGCGCGCTCGGCGGCGGCGGACAGGCTCGGGGGCGCAGGGGGTGCTCGGGGGCGCAGGGGGTGCTCGGGGCGGCCGGCGTCGGGGGCGACGGCGATGAGGACGGGCTCGGGGTCGGCGAGGGCGAGGGCGACGGCGGGGCGCGCTCGGCGGCGGCGGACGGGCTCGGGGGCGCAGTGGGTGCTCGGGGGCGGTGGACGGGCGGCCGGCGACGAGGACGGCGCGGGCTCACGGAGGGCTCGGCGGCGACGAGCCTGGCGGCGTCGTTGGAGGAGAGGACGAGGAGATCGATCGAACTGAATCGAGAATTTCACAAGTCCAGCTTATATACCAAAAGCATTGGTCCCGGTTGGTGCTACGACCCGGGACTAATGCACCCTTTAGTCCCGGTTGGTGCCACGAACCGGGACCAAAGGCCAATTTTCGGCAGCCCAAAGGGCGGGAAGCGGCGGCCTTTGGTCCCGGTTGGTGGCACCAACCGGGACTAAAGGGGGGCATTGGTCACGGTTGGTGCCACGAACCGTGACCAATGCCACCTTTAGTCCCGGTTGGTGCCACCAACCGGAACCAATGCCCTTGTGCGCCCCGGGTCCAAAATTTTAGTCCCACATCGCTAGTTGAGAGGGCTCTGGAGTGGTTTATAAGCGCTGCTGCGCCCACCCTCCTGAGCTCCTCTCAACTGCAGGCTTTCGGGCCTAACTTGTCATTGCAATGCCTGTGGGCCTACTGCGCCTGCTGCGGGCCTGAATCCTGGCCCATGTAGGGTTTCTAGTCGTATTCAGGCCGTGGAGGCCCAGTAGGTGGCATTTTTTTTCTTTTTTTTTCTACATTTTTTTTGGTTTTTTATTTTTTGCTTTTAGGTCACAAAAATTATAAACTTTCTATTAGTGCCATTAGTTTTAAATTTTAAATAGTTTAAATTTGGATTTTTAAAAATTTGTGTGAATCACTAGTTTATGAATAACTTTACTATAAAATTAGAATTTTTTTCTATTTATTTTTTATTTCTACTTAAAACTAAATACTTACAGTTTTTTAGTGATTTCTTTTTGCTTTTAGGTCACAAAAATTATAAACTTTCTGTTAGTGCCATTAGTTTTAAATTTTAAATAGTTTAAATTTGAATTTTTAAAAATTTGAAGAATATTATAGTTTTATTTTAGTTTAATTACTTACAGTTTTTTAGTGATACTTATAGTTTTATTTTACTTATAATTTAATTTTTTTATTTGTACTAAATACTTATAGTTTTAAAATGCACCATATTTTTTTACTATGAAGTTAGATCATCTGTTACAAAGGGATTTCATTTTCTTGAACTTATTTGAACTCCATATTTTTTCTGTGTTCAAAATGCACCATTCAAAGACACATCATCAATTTTCAACCCTTTCTGACTTCATTTGTTATTTTTCATGCATTTATTGATTTTTTTGAGCTATAAGACCTTGAAATTGAAAAGCATTTCAAATGAACTCCGAAAAGGTTGAAAGTTGGCATGGTATCATCATTTCACCCACATAGCATGTGCAACAAAGTTGAGATGGTTACGGCAAAAACTGGATGCACTTCGTGTACAAAACGGACAATCTCTTTCGAAGTATCAGGGTTTCGGACGAAAGATCATCTGTTACAAAGGGATTTCATTTTCTAGAACTTATTTGAACTCCATATTTTTTCTGTGTTCAAAATGCACCATTCAAAGACACATCATCAATTTTCAACCCTTTCTGACTTCATTTGTTATTTTTCATGGATTTATTGATTTTTTTGAGCTACAAGACCCTGAAATTGAAAAGCATTTCAAATGGACTCCGAAAAGGTTGAAAGTTGGCATGGTATTATCATTTCACCCACATAGCATGTGCAACAAAGTTGAGATGGTTACGGCAAAAACTGGATGCACTTCGTGTACAAAACGGACAATCTCTTTCGAAGTATCAGGGTTTCGGACGAAAGATCATTTGTTACAAAGGGATTTCATTTTCTTGAACTTATTTGAACTCCATATTTTTTCTGTGTTCAAAATGCACCATTCAAAGACACATCATCAATTTTCAACCCTTTCTGACTTCATTTGTTATTTTTCATGGATTTATTGATTTTTTGAGCTATAAGACCCTGAAATTGAAAAGCATTTCAAATGAACTCCGAAAAGGTTGAAAGTTGGCATGGTATTATCATTTCACCCACATAGCATGTGCAACAAGGTTGAGATGGTTACGGCAAAAACTGGATGCACTTCGTGTACAAAATGGACAATCTCTTTCGAAGTATCAGGGTTTCGGACGAAAGATCATTTGTTACAAAGGGATTTCATTTTCTTGAACTTATTTGAACTCCATATTTTTCTATGTTCAAAATGCACCATTCAAAGACACATCATCAATTTTCAACCCTTTCTGACTTCATTTGTTATTTTTCATGGATTTATTGATTTTTTTGAGCTATAAGACCCTGAAATTGAAAAGCATTTCAAATGAACTCCGAAAAGGTTGAAAGTTGGCATGGTATCATCATATCACCCACATAGCATGTGCAACAAAGTTGAGATGGTTACGGAAAAAACTGGATGCACTTCGTGTACAAAACGAACAATCTCTTTCGAAGTATCAGAGTTTCGGACGAAAGATCATCTGTTACAAAGTTGGCATGGTATCATCATAATAGTTGCAGGAGAAAGTCTTCACTTTTTCTTCGCTTGTGTCATTTTCTTATTGCGCCGTAACCATGGATAATCTTCATTGTTTATCAGGATGCTTGGGTCAGCCTTGACATTGAAGGGAGGAATTTCATGAAACTTTTCATAATCTTCAGACATGTCTGTCTTGCCGTCCACTCCCAGGATGTCCCTTTTTCCTGAAAGAACTATGTGGCGCTTTGGCTCATCGTATGATGTATTCGCTTCCTTATCTTTTCTTTTTCTCGGTTTGGTAGACATGTCCTTCACATAGATAACCTGTGCCACATCATTGGCTAGGACGAAAGGTTCGTCAGTGTACCCAAGATTTTTCAGATCCACTGTTGTCATTCCGTACTGTGGGTCTACCTGTACGCCGCCGCCAAAAAGAATGACCCATTTGCACTTAAACAAAGGGACCTTAAAATCAGGTCCGTAGTCAAGTTCCCATATGTCCACTATGTAACCATAATATGTGTCCTTTCCGCTCTCGGTTGCTGCATCAAAGCGGACACCGCTGTTTTGGTTGGTGCTCTTTTGATCTTGGGCGATCGTGTAAAATGTATTCCCATTTATCTCGTATCCTTTGTAAGTCAATACAGTCAAAGATGGTCCCCTGGACAACAAGTACAACTCATCACAAACAGTGTTGTCACCTCTGAGACGTGTTTCCAACCAACTGCTGAAAGTCCTGATGTGTTCACATGTAATCCAGTCGTCGCATTGCTCCGGGTGTTTGGAGCGCAGACTGTTCTTGTGTTCATCGACATACGGGGTCACCAAGGTAGAGTTCTGTAGAACTGTGTAGTGTGCTTGAGACCAAGAATATCCGTCCCTGCATATTATTGAGTCTCTTCCAAGAGTGCCTTTTCCAGTCAGTCTCCCCTCATACCGCGATTTAGGGAGACCTATCTTGTTAAGGCCAGGAATGAAGTCAACACAAAATCCGATAACATCCTTTGTTTGATGGCCCATGGAGATGCTTCCTTCTGGCCTAGCACGGTTACGGACATATTTCTTTAGGACTCCCATGAACCTCTCAAAGGGGAACATATTGTGTAGAAATACGGGCCCCAGGATGACAATCTCGTCGACTAGATGAACTAGGACGTGCGTCATGATATTGAAGAAGGATGGTGGGAACACCAGCTCGAAACTGACAAGACATTGCGCCACATCACTCCTTAGCCTTGGTACCATTTCTGGATCGATCACCTTCTGAGAGATTGCATTGAGGAATGCACATAGCTTCACAATGGCTAATCGGACGTTTTCCGGTAAAAGCCCCCTCAATGCAACCGGAAGCAGTTGCGTCATAATCACGTGGCAGTCATGAGACTTTAGGTTCTGAAACTTTTTCTCTAGCATATTTATTATTCCCTTTATATTCGATGAGAAGCCAGTCGTGACCTTCATACTAAGCAGGCATTCAAAGAAGATTTCTTTCTCTTCTTTCGTAAGAGCGTAGCTGGCAGGACCTTTATACTGCTTCGGAGGCATGTCGTCTTTTTCGTGCAAACGTTGCAGGTCCTCCCGTGCCTCCGGTGTATCTTTTGTCTTCCCATACACGCCCAAGAAGCCTAGCAGGTTCACGCAAAGGTTCTTCGTCACGTGCATCACGTCGATTGAGGAGCGGACCTCTAGGTCTTTCCAGTAGGGTAGGTCCCAAAATATAGATTTCTTCTTCCACATGGGTGCGTGTCCCTCAGCGTCATTCGGAACAGCTAGTCCACCGGGACCCTTTCCAAAGATGACGTAGGGTAAATCATTGACCATAGCAAGCACGTGATCACCGGTGCGCATGGCAGGCTTCTTCCGGTGATCTGCCTCGCCTTTGAAATGCTTGCCTTTCTTTCGACATTGATGGTTGGTCGGAAGAAATCGACGATGGCCCAGGTACACATTCTTCCTGCATTTGTCCAGCTATATACTTTCAGTGTCATCTAAACAGTGCGTGCATGCGTGGTATCCTTTGTTTGTCTGTCCTGAAAGGTTACTGAGAGCGGGCCAATCGTTGATGGTCACGAACAGCAACGCCTTAAGGTTAAATTCCTCCTGTCTGTGCTCATCCCACGTACGTACACCGTCTCCATTCCACAGCTGTAAAAGTTCTTCAACTAATGGCCTTAGGTACACATCAATTTCGTTGCCGGGTTGCTTAGGGCCTTGGATGAGAACTGGCATCATAATGAACTTCCGCTTCATGCACATCCAAGGAGGAAGGTTATACATACATAGAGTCACGGGCCAGGTGCTGTGATTACTGCTCTGCCCCCCGAAAGGATTAATGCCATCCGCGCTTAAAGCAAACCATACATTCCTTGGGTCCTTTGCAAACTCATCCCAGTACTTTCTCTCGATTTTTCTCCACTGCGACCCGTCAGCGGGTGCTCTCAACTTCCCATCTTTCTTTCGGTTCTCACTGTGCCATCGCATCAACTTGGCATGCTCTTTGTTTCTGAACAGACGTTTCAACCGTGGTATTATAGGAGCATACCACATCACCTTTGCAGGGACCCTCTTCCTGAGGGGCTCGCTGTCAACATCACCGGGGTCATCTCGTCTGATCTTATACCGCAGCGCACCGCATACCGGGCATGCGTTCAGATCCTTGTATGCACCGCGGTAGAGGATGCAGTCATTAGGGCATGCATGTATCTTCTCCACCTCCAATCCTAGAGGGCATATGACCTTCTTTGCTGCGTATGTACTGTCGGGCAATTCGTTATCCTTTGGAAGCTTCTTCTTCAATATTTTCAGTAGCTTCTCAAATCCTTTGTCAGCCACAGCATTCTCTGCCTTCCACTGCAGCAATTCCAGTACGGTACCGAGCTTTGTGTTGCCATCTTCGCAATTGGGGTATAACCCTTTTTTGTGATCCTCTAACATGCGATCGAACTTCAGCTTCTCCTTTTGACTAATGCATTGCGTCCTTGCATCGACAATGACCCGACGGAGATCATCATCATCGGGCACATCGTCTGGTTCCTCTTGATCTTCAGCAGCTTCACCCGTGGCAGCATCATTGGGCACATCGTCTGGTTCCTCTTGATCTTCACCAGCTCCCCCCGTTGCAGCATCACCGTATTCAGGGGGCACATAGTTGTCATCGTACTCTTCTTCTTCGCCGTCTTCCATCATAACCCCTATTTCTCCGTGCCTCGTCCAAACATTATAGTGTGGCATGAAACCCTTGTAAAGCAGGTGGGAGTGAAGGATTTTCCGGTTAGAGTAAGACCTCGTATTCCCACATTCAGTGCATGGACAACACATAAAACCATTCTGCTTGTTTGCCTCAGCCGCATCGAGAAACTCATGCACGCCCTTAATGTACTCGCGGGTGTGTCTGTCACCGTACATCCATTGCCGGTTCATCTGCGTGCATTATATATAATTAAGTGTCCAAATTAATAGAAGTTCATCATCACATTAAAACCAAAGTACATACATAGTTCTCATCTAACAACATATAGCTCTCCAGAGCATATAATTAATTAAACCATACATTGAAACTATGTAAAACATTTCAATGCGAAAACAAATGCGATCATAATCGCAACCAAGGTAACAATTGATCCAACGGCATAATGATACCAAGCCTCGGTATGAATGGCATATTTTCTAAGCTTTCTAATCTTCAAGCGCATTGCATCCATCTTGATCTTGTGATCATCGACGACATCCGCAACATGCAACTCCAATATCATCTTCTCCTCCTCAATTTTTTTTATTTTTTCCTTCAACAAATTGTTTTCTTCTTCAACTAAATTTAACCTCTCGACAAGGTCGGTTGGCATTTCCGATTCACATACATCCTAGATAAATAAAATCTATGTCACGTTGGTCGGCATAATTTTCATAAACAATAAATGAACCAATAGTTATAAAGATAATATACATACCAAATCCGAATCATAGACAGGACGAGGGCCGGCGGGGGCGGATACCAAAACCATCGCACTATATAAGATGCAATAATAAATGTAAGAAAATGATACAAGTATCTATCTAAACATACAAGTAAGAATATTTTTCCTTTCAGAAAGAAGATAAGAATAAGAGGCTCACCACGGTGGTGTCGGTGATGAGATCCGCGCGGGTGATCGACGGCGGTGAAGACGGGGACGGGGCGTGACGGACCGCTAAATCTAGACAAATCTCGAGGAAAATGGAGCTTGGAGGTCGAGCTTCGAGAGGAGAAAGCTTAAGTAGTGTGGCTCGGGCATTCCATCGAACACCTCATGTGCATAGGAGGTGAGCTAGAGCACCACAAAGGCCTCTCCCCCTCGGCCAGAAAAAACAGAGCACTGTGCTCTGCTCTTGCGCGAGGGGGTATATATAGGCAATTCATTGGTCCCGGTTCGTGGCATGAACCGGGACTAAAGGGGAGCCTTTGGTCCCGGTTCATGCCACCAACCGGGACCAATGGTGGTGGGCCAGGAGGGAGGCCCTTTGGTCCCGGTTCGTCCCACCAACCGGGACCAAAAGGTCCAGACGAACCGGGACCAATGGCCCACGTGGCCCGGCCGCCCCCCTGGGCTCACGAACCGGGACCAATGCCCACATTGGTCCCGGTTCAAGACTGAACCGGGACTAATGGGCTGAGGTGGCCTGGACCATAGCCCCTTTTTCTACTAGTGGATGGATGAGTGTTGCTGCGAAATGCAGAGGAGTTTGCCGGTGAGTTGGCGCCAGAGGAGAGGAGACAGGGCAGGCAGGCCGGCCGGCACTGTATGTAGCTTGTGATGGACAATGAGGGCATCTACAACGCCGGCGCTTAGGCCAGGCGCCAGGCTTCTTTTCCCAGCCGTTATGGCTGAATCCCGTTCGCTCAGGGGATTTTGGCTAGCATCGATGCAAAGCCTGGCGCCGGATGCTTCCTCCTTTTTTTTCTTTTGCATGAGCTTGTTTAGCGACTGCTACCGTATCTTTTGCGGAAAAAACCAATCACGTTATCGCTCAAATAGGCGCCGCGTGTGGAAGAGACGGACTCCTACCCTGATGTTATTTCCTTAATTAGTTCTTTTTATTGTCTAAGCGCCCACGCAAGCACCTTTGCATTGTAGTAAATGCCCTGAGAGGGTTGGCACAGCGATGCCACAGGCAGACAGGCTCGCGTACGTACACAGTGGCGTAGCCAGTCCAATACACCAGGGTGATCCATTAATAGGAATATTAACATAAGTTATTTATTTTTCAAAAAAATGTTTAATTTACTACATTATATACAAGCTATGCGGAAATTCCAGGATGGTTTATGGACCACCCTGGCCACCCCCTAGCTACGCCACTGTACGTACGTACAGTAGCACATTAAAACCGATCGAGACGTGCAGCAGATTTCTGGATGCAACGGCTCCTAATCTGTAGCTATGGCCCTGCGTTTTTTCTTCTTCCTCCTGTATGGCGGTATGTGTAGAACCAGTTGGCGATATATATGTGGCCTACGCACGCACGCGGTAGCTGGTGTGGTACACCCTAACACCCATACGCACCCCATGAAAAGGCTGGGGTTGGAACTTGGGAATCATTTGATCGGTCGTACGCGTGCCAGCTAGCTCCGTCGGCGCGGCACGGCACGATCAAGGACTACGAGCTCATTCATTGTACGCGTCCGGCTCCAGCCGGGGCCATGCAATGTACGTGCACCGGCGACGTTCATTCATTCGTGGACCGTGTTGATCATCAGCGGCCGTAATTGCTGTCAATCATCAGCAGCCGTATGATTGTCCCGGCTCACAAGTTATGTGGACACAACAACTTTCGTCCTTCTGGGTGCATGTTAGTAAAAGTATAGCAATATCACAGATCTGCACAAGATTTTCTTTTTTAAATGGTCACGGAGAAAGACTCATCATCTGAATATATTTCAAAGTGGCCATAATGACATGAGATTGATCTGGCTTATAAGAAAAACTAGATCAAAAGAAGTCTAAAATAAACCCTGAGAGAGTAGAGACCGACACAAATGAACCATGAGAGTGTGACCCTCAAGGTTGTATATATAGTAGAGATAACAAGATTAAATAACAGGAGGAATGATATACCCACTTCTTGACACGTCAAAAGGCTAAACAAAAAGCTACAGTGCACACAATCCTTGTTGAGTTAATTACACGTGCAGTATACAAATTTATGTGGTTACTGTGGTGGGTTCATTTTGGTGCAACTAGTTGAAAAATATGATCATCCGTCCAAAGACTTTCGTGCAGGATTAAATTGGTCCAAAAACACCATACATGGCGCTGTTTTTCTTTAAAAAAGTTAAAACTAGAAGAAATAGTACAAATTCAGTACTCTTTAGCATCACCACATTGCCCATGCCTTTAGACGATGAGAAATTAGATGATCTGTATAGTCGAATGATTGGTTCTCATTCGACTAAGAGTTAGACCAGTAAAAATGTTTATTTTTATAGATGAGAGGCCCAACCCGGCTTTCCATTGACAAAGCTATCAACTGGGCAAGAGTACAAGAGCGAAAGATTACAAAGAAGAAAAAGGATGCAGTTGATACATGGTGCACAGGAAGAACAACTCAAAGGCAGCGGCAAGAACAAGCGTCAAGGGAGGACGCCACTATCGAGCATGCATCCTTTCGCTTAGAGCATCTACAGTGGCATACACCTAATTTTGCCCCTCAAACGTCCGAGGACACGTCTGGTGCGTCCGCGGAAAGTGACTGCTCACCTCCTAATTTTTTTTGTTTCTACAGTCATGTCCCTCAGTTTTTTCTTATATGCCCGGCCACATATGTGTGATTGATGGAGATGAAGAGAGAGAAAGAATAAAAAAAATGCTATATGATGGTTTCAGATCCTATGTGATGGACGAAGGACCACTGGTCGGACACGCCTGAACACTCCAAGTATTGCCCCACACATCGGGGCAATATGAGGAATGCCGGATAGCCCAGGCGATTAAGGTGCCTTCGAGGGGTCCGATTGGGTCAATTCAGGGAGTCCGGTTGTAGATGCTCTTACTGCACCCAAAGGACCATACATGGGCCAAATCATGATCTATTTCTGCCACTGCAAAGGGCTCCAACCCTCTCACTTTGGCGCAAAGGATGCCGTACCGGCGATCGGCAGAGCATTTCACAAAAACCCAGATCAACGGAGCCCAAGTTTCCAAAGGAGAAGCAGTACGAGCAAACCCACAAGAATGAGTAGTCGTCCACACGGACACTATCGCCCGCTGTGGCTAAGACATATTGCCACACTAGAGTTGTTAGATGAAGGCGCTGAAGCACGAATAATGGTGAAAATGGACAACACCAAGCACCTGCAAAGGATAGGATTTGCCAGAGCACAAGGCTCGGCAAGATACCATACCGCCGCCAATGTAGACAGAATCTTATCCCCTTTTGGCTAGAAGATGTGAAAGGCGTGCGGGTTAGAACAGACACGGCAGAAGCTATTACCATGCCAATCACCGCGCCAACTCCTGAACCTTATTGTTTCCTTGCCGGAGGACGAGAAACTACATACTATCTGCCTGCTGTGGATGTGGTGGACGGAGCGAAACAAGGCAAACCACAACGACCGGAGGGCTACGATCCAGGAGTTCACCTTCACGTTGTCAAAGCACATTGCAGAATGGCGCCTATATTGTGGAGAGCTGGGTCAGAGCAATCCTAAACCAAAACCCAGCTGGATCCGCCCGACCACCGACGTAGTCAAGATCAATTTGGATGGATCTTTTGATCCGGGGACTGGACTCGCGGGTTGGGGATGCATCGCTCGGGATCACAATGGTGAGGTGATCCTTGCCGCGGCAGGAAGCCTTTCACATATGGACGAGGCCCTACATGCGGATGCATGTGCCCTGCTTCATGCAATTAAGCTAGCTGAAAGTCAGGGTATGGGACGAGTCGTTTTTGAGACGGACTATATCGAGATCCAGCAAGCTGCAACGATGACTGCTCTCGACCGATCTAACCTGGGCACCCTGTTCCGTGAGATCAAATACCTTCTTTAGATTGGTTTTATTGATTGGAATGTTTCCTACTGTCCTCGTGTGTGTAATGTTCCTACCCATGAGTTTGCGGCTATTGGTAGGCGGAATGTCAATGCCGACTACCAAGTGTGGCCGGTAGACCTCCCTAGAGTTGTATTCGATGCGGTGATCACCGATTTGGCTGGTCCACGGTGATTTATAAAATGCAAGGTGTTCCATTTAAAAAAAAGGAACAAGAGCAACGATCTGATGACGGCGGTGGCAGATCGAGGCGGAGAAGGAGCTTCATCGAAGGAACGACGGCAGACCTGCAAGGCACGAAGCCACCGAATCGGCATCACCACCTTCATCAGTGTCGCACACGCGAGCCGAAGGGCACCTCGGGCGGCAGCAAAGGCGAGGAAAGGGGGAGGAGGAGGGTGGCAGCGTTAGGGTTGGCTCCCTCGATGCGGAGGGCGGTCTCCGCGATAAAATGTTACTAATAATTTATGAACGTATTTTACACGTGCTAGGTTAACAGAGTTGGCTCTTGCAGGTGGGGTATACACGTACATGTGTGTTTTTGCTTCATTTAAAAGCGGAAGCGTTGGAGAATCTAACCGCTACGGCCACCTGGAGCGGCAACTGCGGCGGTCTGCGGGGATGACGGTGCCGTTACCGGGGAAGAAGAAGCGTAGACGGCACGAGAAGCGCGTCCAGAACTGGGTGTTCTGGAAGATGCCCGTGTTCCCGCGCGTGCGCACCTTGCCGTGGAGGTCGAACGGCACGACGCCGGCGTTGAGCGACTTGTCCATGGAGCGCATCCCAGCCTTGTCCAGCCTGCGCCCCGTGGACACCACGTCGTTGTACTGCAGCGGCATGGAGCTATCCGGTGGCACCACGAACGGCGGCGCACGGAAGAGAAGCATGTCGACTCCTTGGAGCTTGAGGGCGAGGTTGACGCGGGAGAAAGAGGCGTCCGCCCTGGAGTCCTTGTTGATGGCCAGGAAGGCGATGGAGAGCTGAAGGTTCTGGACGGTGCCGTCCTGGCCCGCGTACTGGAGCGCTCCCAGCTGCGCGTCGGCGACCGCCAGGTACGGCATCTTGTGGTTGTAGACGGCGAACAGCAGGATGCCGAGGACGATGGCGCCGATGACGAGCAGCACGCACAGGATGCACAGCACCCACGCGCACGCGGACGTGGACCTGGCGGAGCTCCTGTGCCGCTTGTCGTCGTCCCCCCACCAGGTCTTCCAGGGCCTATTGTTCCTCGCCTCCACCGCAACCGGCCTCTCCATGCGCGTGCGGCCCTCTTCTCTTTGTCTGAGTCTATTCGTGTCGTCCTCCTCGTTGAAGTTGGAGCCGTGGTGGGCCGGCGGCCGCTGCCCCATGGTGGCCTGCTTCTCGAACCGCTTGGCCTGCCCCCGGAACGCGCTCGTGTGCCGCGTCTCGAAGAGCCTGACGCCCTTGACGTCGCCCGTGGCCGCGACGCGCTCGCGGTCATGCGACGTCCTGAGCGACCGCAGGTAGGCGCGGAAGCCGGCGTGTTGACCCGGCGACGTGATGAGCGCCATGAGCTTGTCCAGCGTGGCCCTGAGGAAGTCGATCATGGGGTTGGACTGCTCATGTGCAATATCGTTCCTGGCCTCGACCAGCTTCCCTTGGGCGCCGTGGAGGTCACCGCCGTCCGCCATCGTACGCACCTCGTCTAGGAAGGTTACGTGCTGCCGGCGGGCCCGCTCGGTCCTCAGGGCCCCCGGCATCGTGCGGCTCGGGTCAGCCGATCCGGTTGGGGTGCGGCGCATAGGGACCGGCAGTCTACGGGAGTAGAAAGGTTGTCCCCGAACACTGCACGTGTGCAAATCTTAGTTAATAATGGAGATGTATGGACGTACATTGGGAATATATATATATATGTATATAGACACACATGTATGGTACCTATAGGAGCACTGGGCGACGATGGCAGTGGCGTTCTTCTTCTGGCCGACGACAGGGAGGCGGATGTGGGCGATAACCCTGCGTATTTCTCCGGCGAAGAGATCGCCGAAATGGACGATTACCGCGCCGGAGTTGTCGTCCCGTGTTTGCTGGTAGAGACGGGAGTCCACGTCCTCTAGTATGGAGTCGCCTGGCTGTGGGGACACGATGAGCTTGAGGTCCTGGACAACGATGCTGAGGAGGCCACCCAGGATCTGCGAGAAGGGCTCGGTCATGTTCTCCCCGTCATCTACGAAGTTGAATGTTCCTCCTTTGCTCCTCCTTGCAATCTCGTCCAGCACCTTCGTTCAGAAATATATGCACAGTGAATACTTAATTATCAAAATACTACTATCTCTCCGTTCTTAAATATAAGTCTTTCTAACGATTTCAATATAAACTACATACAGATGTATGTAGACATAGTTTAGTATACAGATTCACTCATTTTACTCTGTATGTAATCTCTAAAAAGACTTATATTTAGGAACAGAAGGAATAGTATGCATGCATGCATGTAAAAAATCAGGATGCACCTTATCTTTTTATCAAGGTTTTGATCAAACATTGGTTGTGGATTGAGTATGTACATGTAAAATTTCGATTGGAAACTATGACAATTTGCCACCTCTGCAAAAAGAAAGTAAAGAATGTGTACAATAGGAAGTTTGCAAAGTTCTACTAGTCTGAGGTCAGGTGAGTCGATCAAATGCGGGAAGGTTATGTGGGACAATTGCAGATGTATGTATGTATGTATTTTTTTTTCCAACTCCAGCAGTACATGTCGTTATTTTGTACCATGCGCGTTAGGGCATCTCCAACACTATCCCTTAAAACGAAAACACTATCTATTTGCGGACTGTGTCTAGACAGTTCACAGACACGATATGGAAGCTGATCATCCAATCATGTCTTTTAAATACACATCAAATCTGAACAATAGAGGTGCGTCCGGCAGACCTAAAGGACAAAGCATATGGGCTGTAAGGACACTACAACATAGTGTTCGAACTGCCGGAAAGTTCCTTCAAGTTTGCTTCCAGTTTACGGGAAATCAGACATGCCAATTCGACACGGACGTTTAGCGGACTGCATTGGATAACAAAAAGTGTTCGGACCGCGTGGTTCAAACATTTACAGGTACGTTGAGGTACCCCAGAGTGTCTATTTACATGTGCATGCGGACTTTGTGCTATAACTTTAATCATCATTTTGACCAACGAACCTTAAGCTATTTGTCACAAAAATAATATCATTTTAGTGTACATTCCAACAAATTAAATTTGTGCTAACTAACATGTGGTTGGATGGTTAGAGGGACTGTGGTATCTCCAGCCCATCAGGGTTCAAATCCCGGTGCTCGTATTACTGGATTTATTTCAGGATTATCGGTGATGCATATTCAGTGAGAGGAGACGTTCTCATCGACGACGAGGTGCCTACAATGACTTCATAAATTTCAAGATGATATGCCGGCTCAGTCTTTTGGAGGTGCTCATAGGGGTAGGATGTGCGTGTGTGCGTTCATAGGGGTAAGTGTATGCGCATGTAAATGAGCGCTTGTGTCTGTACTGATGTTAAAAAAACAAATTAAATTTGTATAACATATAATTAATATAGTATCATGATTATCAAAGTTTAATCAAGAAAAATTAGTGCTTCCACAAAGCGAGCTACGGGTACCCGATCAAGGGACTAATGAAACACGAGTACCCTATGTAAGTATGGGCGCATGGAGTAGGATCCACCATCTTTTGCCACCATGGAGATATGTGCCATGATTTCTACTACTTTTATGGAGGGTTTTCAGTGTATAACATGATGTTTTCTTGAGTTTTTTTTTCTTATTTCGGAGCATGTCATAACATTTTCTTCGTGACTAGCATGCACCGTTACCTAGTTTCGTCGAATTTTTGTAAGGTGTGTCATAATGTTTTGTCATTCGTGGGTATGAGTAAAGGTTCATAGGATGAATTTTCAACACAAGGAATGATAAATTCTTTACCCCGGCGGAAAAAAAGGAAACGATATGATGGAAAAACATTTCTCAGAACAATTCAGCATGTACCTTGGGATCGAAGTCAGTACCAAAACCAAACGTGTAGACCGGCACATCACTGACATCAACGTTGGTCGCATGCCCTATGTTCTCGTCCCCGTCGGACAAGAGAAAGATGCTGGCCACGCGGCCGCCGGTGATGCGTCGGCGGGCGAGGACGCCGAGGGCGGTCTCGAGGCCGTCTCTTATGTTGGTGGGGTCGATGACTTGCAGGCTGTCGACGATGTGCATGAGGTGTGGCTTGTTAGCGGGGGTGACGGAGAGGAGCGAGCACAGCCTCTCAGCCTCCTCGGAGAACTTGACAATGGAGAGGCGGTCCTTGGGCCCGAGCTTGTTGATGACGAAGTGCATGGCGGTCTTCATCTTGCCCAGCCGGTCCTTCTTCCTCATGCTCTTGCTGACGTCCAGGACGGCCACGAGGTCCAGCCCGAGGCGGTCGCCGGCGGCGGCGGCGGACGCGTCGTGGACCTCCAGCAGCACCTGCTGCCGGTTGTCGTGCAGTGGCGCCCGGTCGCTGGCGTGCCATCTGAGCCGCACGATGTCCGCTCTGTCCAGCAGAGGCGGGCCTGCATCACCATTCATCATTTTGTTCAGTGATCAATAGAGTATGATTTATGAATGAATGAGATGCAATGATGCTTTGATTAATGAATGAAATAAAATTACGGAACCACCTGGTGGATGTGCATAAGGGACGTTCTGGTCTTCTTCGTCGAAATCGGACGACATTGCGAGCGAGCGGATGGACTGCTCTGCTCTCTCCACTCACAATCTACCTATCCAAACAATGGCGGCGCGGTCACTTGCGTACTGGGTAATTTAATGAGATGCCCATGTACATATCCGACCGTTATAGGAGACGATGGAGTGGCATCAAGGAAATGAATGGAGTGGCAGGAGTATCTAGGTTTCGGCAGAGGTTTTGGTATCTTCTTTTCTCTCTGCCGCAGCTTTCATTTTGGAGTTTTAGGTATCATATGCTGGTTGTGTCGAAGAAGTCTCATCGGATTCATTCAGTGCCCATAGTGGCGCTTGTTTTTTATTTCGTCCAAGGACTAATTACCCACATGAAGTAGGTCACGACACAACGCGAATTGAGCACAATACCAAAGGCACCTCGTGTGTGCCTTTTGTTTTACGTATTTCTGACTCTAAACTCATGGATCATGGCACAAGAGGTATGGGTCATTTCTGCTTCCCCAACACACTCATTCTACAGCTATATTCTATTTCTATGTATTAAGTTCTTAAAAGTTTAACTCCCTCCGTTCTAAAATATTTGATGGTATAGGTTTGTCCTAATTAAGTCAAATTTTTGTAGGTTTGACCAAATCTATAGAAAAATATACCAACATCTACAATATCAAATTAGTTTTATTAGATTTATATAAAGTATACTTTTATGGACACAGATTTGGCGAACATGGTTCCACGCGCACCCCTTATGAATACTAAATTAAAAAATACTAAAAATTAAAAAATCTGAATATTTCTTGTGATATGCATAGTCAACCGGCACACTCGTGTATGAAGTTTCATGAAGAAATGGCATCCTTGGTATTTGGGCAAAAATGACAAAATGGAAGCTATATTAAAAAAACATTGTTTGATGAATAGTAAGGTCCAAATTCTATTTTCTTCACTAAGAATACCACGGATGTCAATAATTCACGAAACTTCACACGTGACTGGAATGGTCGACCAAGTTTGATACCCAAAATTTTAGAATTTTTCAAAATTTCCTAGCAATTTTTTAATTTACTATTCACATGGGTGCGTGTCGAACCATGTTCATCTTGTTTTTTTATATTTTCATAATATATGTTTGATGTTGTGGATATTGATATTCTATAAACATGGTTAGTTTGACATATGACTAATAGTGATCTTCAAATATTTTGGAAGGGGCGAACTATAGAATAGGGATTAGTTGTTAATTACAAGTCAAATTAGGAAAACAATAAAAAGGTAAAACTTTTGCCTTTCTAATATAATCAAATCATACTCACCAGCTGCATGATGGTGCTTGTAGGTAGACCTGGGCATGGACAGCCTGACCCGAAAGCCCGGCATTCAGGCCAGGCCGGGCTCGGGAAAGCCTGAATAAAAGCCCAAACAGAGCATAAATCATTATTTTATTACAAATATAGGTATAATATTTCAGTTAAATACCCCCAAAATGATTATTTTTATAAAAAGAGCAACGTTCATGGGTTTCGGGCTGGTCCGGACTGAGCTCGGGCTCAGGCTTGAGATTTTGAGCTGGGGCTTTGCAAAGCCCGGCCCGAAGGATACCCAGGTTTACTTCTAGAGTACAGTTGTACGTTCGCCTCATTGTCATCTATTCATATCTAGTCATCGTCTACTCCATGCAAAATTAGAGGATATGAGTACTCTCTCCGTTTTCAATTTATTTGCAGTTCTAGGTTTATCCTAAGTCAGACAAGTTTGACCAAGTTTGTAGAAGAATATATAAACATCTACACGACCAAATTAGCTTCATTACATCCATTATAATAGATATGTTCATACTATATATTTGATGCTGAAGATATTAACAATTTTATTATAAAATTAGTCCAACTTTACTTTGGTTGGCTTAAGACAAATCTAGAATTTGAAATATTCGGCCAGCCCCACCGGCCGTGGGATAGCAGCGACTATCCTTGAACGGCAATCCTTTCTGTGGTGCACCCCGCAAGCCTTTTGTCAAGTGTAAAAATCTGATACTTGATACAGATTTGTAGTTTCTTCATAAAAAAAAGCGTTTAGATCATTATTTTACGAATGAATTGCAAAAACCACCACATTACAATGTAGGGTTGCAGAAAAGACACTTCTACGAATTTGGGCCGAAAACCACTGATTCTTGGCTTAATATTTTGCAGAAAACACTGACAGGTCTCTTTGGCATTTTAACCACGATTATGACATGTGGGTCCTGCAAAAGCTGATGTGGCATAATTGTTGGTCATTGGTATTTTTGCATAGGGACCCTTGTTGGGGCGGGGGGGGGGGGGGGGGGGGGGGTTGAATTCAAAACGCAATCAGCTCCTGGGTCACGCGCGCGGCTGCTGCTTTGCTCCGCTGCTACTGCTTGCGGCTCCGTTGTTGCTGCTTGTACGCCGCCGCGCCGCCGGTGCTGCTTTCGCGGCGCCGTGTCCCTGCTGCTTCCTCTGCTGCTGCTGCTGTTTGCGCGCCGCCTCATCGCTGCTGCTTCCGGGGCGCCGCGTCCCTGCTGCTTGCTCTGCTGCTGCTGATGTTTGTGCGCTGCCCCGTCGCTGCTGCTGCCGCTGCTTGTGCGCCGCCGCACCGGTGCTGCTTGCTCCGCTGCTTACTCCGGTGCTCCGCGCCGTTGCTCGCGCCCGTGCTGCACACCGCTGCCGCTGCTTGCTCTGGTGCAGGCCCTCGATCCCGACGACCACGACGGCGAGGACTTGCGGCGGCGGCTGGAGCTCGCCAGCGTCCAGGCCACACCTCCTCTTCTCTGGCGTGGGGACCGGGAAGGGAAAGTTTTTTCTGGAAGGGAGGTTTTTTTTTTGGTAAAAGACCAGTCATCAAATGTAGGATCCATATATCATAATTGTCATTAAAATGGTCTAAATCAGTGTTTTCTGCAGAAGATTAGGCCAATAATTAGTGGTTTTCGGTCTAAATTCATAGAAGAGTCTTTACCACAACCCTACGCTGTAATGTGGTGATTTTTTGCAAACATTAGGAGTACTTGATTAACAAACATTGTAGTGGAACTAAAGAAAAAGATGTCATTCACGTGGGTGGCGGCACGGTTGGGCGACCTGTTGCTACTCGCCTACGAACATGCACCACCGGTCCACTCCGCCGGTGCAAGAGCACGCACGTCAGGCAGGTCGAGCATAGTGTAGAGCATGCGTTGTGCGGCCACAAAGGATGCTGCCGTCGTTCAACCTTACTGCACTCACACACGAGGCGCTACCACTTGGAGGGGGGCACCGTTGTCAGGCCTTCTGCGCCGATGACTGGATTTTCTCGCACTTTTTAGCGTATCTTAGCGTAAAAATCTTTCATATCACATCCATCTAGCATATTTTCACGTCCATAAAGAACAATTTTCGATTTCTACCCTTTTTACCCAGTTTGTTCCACAACTTTCAATTTTGATTACTTTGTACTTCCTCCATTCCTAAATGTAAGATTTTTTTAGAGATTCTAATGCGGACTACATACGTAGCAAAATGAATGAATCTACACTCTAAAATACGTCTATATACGGGAACGTATCCGGTGCACCAACACTTGTGGTGCTACCGGTGCACCGGATGCCGTACAACATTTTTTTAAATCTGAAAAATTTTGAGCACATTGACATAACATCAATGTGTGTCGTCACAAAATTTTATATCAAAATTTGAAATATTTTTTGAGATACAAAAATGACAAAATTGACATCAGTGTGATAATGGGTCAAATCTAAAGCCCAACTTACGTTATGTACTATTTAGTGTTGAATTTGCCATTTTTGTTTTAGGAGCTGTGTTTCGATTTTCGACTTGAAATTTTGTGACAATCTACATTAATGTTGTGTCAATGTGCTACATTTTTTTTTGAAATTTTCAAACATTTAAAATTTGCGACTTGAGTTCGGTGCACCGGTAGCACCACAAGCACCGGTGCACCAGATATTTCCCCGTCTATATACATCCGTATATAGCCCATACTGAAATATCTAAAAGGTCTTATATTTAGAAACAAAGGGAGTATTAGTTTTTCTTTGTTTTATGGTCTTAATAGGTGTATTAAAATGTTCATAGACTTAGCACGTAAAAAGGACAAAGTTGGGGTCAAACCGGAAAGGTTCCATGCATCAATTTTGGGCCCTATGGAGCATTTGATGTTTGGTCACTTTCAAAGTGTCAAAATTGAACATCCAACACCATAGGTGCATCAGTGTCATTCATATGAATCCAACAAGTCTAAGAACATCAAAATCAGAGTTCTTATGAAAAATGACGGTCAAAATACAAAACCGCTCCCGCAACTCCAGAACAAATGACGGACTCCGATACAAGTGGGCCCGGTCCTACCACCGTTCTTACCAGACTCGGTCATAACTCTCGCGATTTTCATTGATTTTGTCCCAATTTCTTCCTACACGATCCTTATTAAACAAGGAATGTTATGGGAGAGGATTTGGCTCCCCTGGAGCCTTTGGATGAAGGTGGAGGTGTCACATCAACAAAGGAGGTCATCAGCCATCATAAACACCTCCTACCCTAGCCACCGGTTATCACCATCCTCAATCGATCACAACTACACGCATCCGCGGAGGTCTCTCCCCTCTCATCTCCCTCCATAGATCCATCCCCATCGCCACCACCACGAAGGTCATGCAAGAGAAGGAGAAGGAGGCACCGCCACCACCCCTGGTGCCCGCCACCATGTACATCTCCCTCCTTGCTCCTGTAATTTGTAAGATTGAACATGTTGATGATATCAATGATTCATTCATCTTTGTGTTTATATTCATCTATGTTTGAGTGCTTGTGACACCATCTAGTATTTACTCTCTTTGTATTATACATAATGCTATGTTGGGAGACGTACTTTCATATGATCTTGTGAGCACTTGCATGTATATGGAGTAGCCGAGTAGATAGATGGAATTATGTCATCCTTGGGTCTATTGTGTATTATTGACACCTGCGTGTTGATGTCGCTTGAAGTTATATCGGTATTTCCCCAAAGAGGAAGGGATGATGCGGCACAACGGCGGTATGTATTTTCCTTAGATATTAAATCAAGGTTATCGAACCAGTAGGAGAACCAAGCAACACAACATAAATAGCCCTGCACACAGATAACAAATTCTCGCAACCCGACGTGTTAAAGGGGTTGTCAATCCCTTTCGGGTACGGTGCCAGAAATTGGTGTGTGATGATAAAAGGGTTGTAATAGATTAGATAAATAGATTGTAAATAAAATAAAGTGCAGCAAAGTATTTTTGGATTAATAGATCTGAAAATAAAAGCAAATAAAAGTATATCGCAAAGGCAAATAATATGATAAAGAGACCCAGAGGCCGTAGGTTTCACTAGTGCCTTCTCTCGAGAAAAATAGCAAAGCAGTGGGTGAACAAATTATTGTTGGGCAATTGATAGAATTTCAAATACTCATGACGATATCCAGGCAATGATCATTATATAGGCATCACGTCCAAGATTAGTAGACCGACTCCTGCCTGCATCTACTACTATTACTCCACACATCGACCGCTATCCAGCATGCATCTAGTGTATTAAGTTCATGGAGAAATTGAGTAATGCAATAAGAACGATGACATGATGTAGACAAGATCTATCTATGTAGAGATAGACCCCATCATTTTATCCTTACTAGCAACGATACATACGTGTCAGTTCCCTTTCTGTCACTGGGATCAAGCACCGTAAGATCGAACCCACTACAAAGCACATCCTCCCATTGCAAGATAAATAGATCAAGTTGCCAAACAAAACTCAAATATTGAATAAGAAATACGATGCTATAAGAGATCATGCATAAAAGAGATCAAAGAAACTCAAATACTTTCATGGATATAAAAAGATAGATCTGATCATAAACTCAAAGTTCATTGGTCCCAACAAACACACCGCAAAAAGAGTTACATCATATGGATATCCAAGAGACCATTGCATTGAGAATCAAGAGAGAGAGAGAGAGAGAGAGAGAGAGAGAGAGAGAGAGAGAGAGATGAAGCCATCTAGCTACTAAGTACGAACCCGAAGGTCAACAAAGAACTACTCACGCATCATTGAAGAGGCACCAATGGAGGTGGTGAACCCCATCCGAGATGGTGTCTAGATTGGATCTGGTGGTTCTAGACTCTGCAGCGGCTGGATGAATATTTCGTCGACTCCCCTAGGGTTTTGGGAATATTTGGATATTTATAGAGCAAAGAGGCGGTCCGGGGGCACCCGAGGTGGGCACAACCCACCAGGGCACGCCTGGGCCTCCTGGCGCGCCCTGGTGGGTTGTGCCTCCCTCGGGGCACCCCCCCAGGCGCAGCCAGGGCCCGTTGTGTTCCTTCTGGCCCATAAAAGTTCTCCGTAAAGTTTCATGGCATTTGGACTCCGTTTAATATTGATTTTCTGTGATGTAAAAAACATGGAAAGACAACAACTGGCACTTGTCACTCTATCAATAGGTTAGTACCCAAAAATGATATAAAATGACTATAAAATGATTATAAAACATCCAAGATTGATAATATAGCAACATGGAACAATCAAAAATTATAGATACGTTGGAGACTGAAGGAAATATGCCCTAGAGGCAATAATAAAGTTGTTATTTATATTTCCTTATATCATGATAAATGTTTATTATTCATGCTAGAATTGTATTAACCAGAAACTTAGTACATGTGTGAATACATAGACAAACAGAGTGTCACTAGTTTGCCTCTACTTGACTAGCTCGTTGAATCAATGATGGTTATGTTTCCTAACCATAGACATGAGTTGTCATTTGATTAACAGGATCACATCATTAGAGAATGATGTGATTGACTTGACCCATCCGTTAGCTTAGCACGATGATCGTTTAGTTTGTTGCTATTGCTTTCTCCATAACTATACATGTTCCTATGGCTATGAGATCATGCAACTCCCGAATACCGGAGGAACACTTTGTGTGCTACCAAACGTCACAACGCAACTGGGTGATTATAAAGGTGCTCTACAGGTGTCTCCGATGGTGTTTTTGGAGTTGGCATGGATCAAGATTAGGATTTGTCACTCCGATTGTCGGAGAGGTATCTCTGGGCCCTCTCGGTAATGTACTTCACAATAAGCCTTGCAAGCAATGTAGCTAATGAGTTAGTTACGGGATGTAGCATTACAAAACGAGTAAAGAGACTTGACGGTAATGAGATTGAACTAGGTATTGAGATACCGACGAGCGAATCTCGGGCAAGTAACATACCGATGACAAAGGGAACAACGTATACCGTTATGCGATTTGACCGATAAAGATCTTCGTAGAATATGTAGGAGCCAATATGATCATATAGGTTCCGCTATTGGTTATTGACCGGAGATGAGTCTCGGTCATGTCTACATAGTTCTCGAACCCGTAGGGTCCGCACGCTTAACGTTCGGTGACGATCGGTATTACGAGTTTATGTGTTTTGATGTATCGAAGGTTGTTTGGAGTCCCGGATGATATCAGGGACATGATGAGGAGTCTTGAAATGTTCGAGACGTCAAGATCGATATATTGGAAGGCTATATTTAGACATCGGAAAGGTTCTGAGTGGTTCGGGTATTTATCGGAGTACCGGAGAGTTACGGGAATTCGCCGGGGAGTATATGAGCCTTATTGGGCTTTAGGGGAAAGAGAGAGGGGAGGATGCACGCCCCCAAGGCCTAGTCCGAATTTGACTAGGGGGAGGGGCGGCGCCCCCTCCTTCCTTCTTTTCTCTTTTCCCTTTCCTTCTCTCCTACTCCTACTACATGGAAGGGGGGGGGAATCCTACTCCTGGTGGGAGTAGGACTCCCCAGGGCGCGCCATAGTAGAGGGCCGGCCCTCCCCTCCAATCCTTTATATACGGGGGAGGGGGCACCCCATGGACACACAAGTTGATCAGTTGATCTTTTAGCCGTGTGTGGTGCCCCCCTCCACCATAATCCACCTCGGTCATATCGTAGCGGTGCTTAGGCGAAGCCCTGCGTCGGTAGCATCATCATTACCGTCATCACGCCGTCGTGCTGACGGAACTCTCCCTCGAAGCTCTGCTAGATCGGAATTCGTGGGACGTCACCGAACTGAACGTGTGCTGAACTCGGAGGTGTCGTACGTTCGATACTTGGATCAGTCGGATCGTGAAGACGTACGAATACATCAACCGCATTCTCATAACGCTTCCGCTAACGGTCTACAAGGGTACGTAGACAATACTCTCCCCTCTCGTTGCTATGCATCACCATGATCTTGCATGTGCGTAGGAAAATTTTGAAATTACTGCGTTCCCCAACAGTGGCATCCGAGCCAGGTTTATGCGTAGATGTTATATGCATGAGTAGAACACAAAGGAGTTGTGGGCGTGGGTATATACTGTTGGGGAACGTAGCAATAATTAAAAAAAATTCCTACGTGTCACCAAGATCAATCTAGGAGATACTAGCAACAAGAGAGAGGGAGTGCATCTTCATACCTTGAAGATCGCGATGCAGAAGTGTTACAAGAACGCGGTTGGAGGAGTCGTACACGTAGCGATTCAGATCGCTGTCAATTTTGATCTAAGCGCCGAACAACGGCGCCTCCGCGTTCAACACACGTGCAGCCCGGTGACGTCTCCCGTGCCTTGATCCAGCAAGGAGAAGGGAGAGGTTGGGGAAGACAACTCTAGCAGTAGCACGACGGCGTGGTGGTGTTGGAGCAGCGTGGTTTCCAGCAGGGCTTCGCCAAGCACTATTAAGGATGATGATGTGGAGAGGTAGGGCTGCGCTGAGGGAGAGAAAGACTCGTGTCCTTGGCAGCCCCAAAATCCCCACTATATATAGGAGGAGGGGAGGTGGCTGCGCCCCCTCTAGGGTTCCCACCCTAGGGGGTGCGGCAGCCCTAGATGGGACTGGAGGGGCGGCCTAGAGGGGGAGAGAGGAGGGCGCCCTAGGGTGGGCCTTTAGGCCCATCCGCGCCTAGGGTTTCCCCTTCCTCCTCCTAGCTGCGCCTTGGGCCTTGGTGGGAGGCGCACCAGCCCACTCAAGGGCTGGTCCCTTCCCACTCTTGGCCCATGCACGCCTCCGGGGCAGGTGGCCCCTCCCGGTGGACCCCGGAACCCTTCCGGTGGTCCCGGTACATTACCGGTGACGCCCGAAACACTTCCGGTGACCAAAACCTCACTTCCTATATATTATTCTTTACATCCGGACCATTCCGGAACTCCTCGTGACGTCCGGGATCTCATCCGAGACTCCGAACAACATTCAGTTACCACGTACAAACTTTCCCTATAACCCTAGCGTCATCGAACCTTAAGTGTGTAGACCCTACGGGTTCGGGAGGCATGTAGACATGACCGAGACATCTCTCCGGCCAATAATCAACAGCAGGATCTGGATACCCATGTTGGCTCCCACATGTTCCATGATGATCTCATCGGATGAACCACGATGTCGGGGATTCAATCAATCCCGTATACAATTCCCTTTGTCCATCGTTATGTTACTTGCCCAAGATTCGATCGTCGGTATCCCAATACCTCGTTCAATCTTGTTACTGGCAAGTCACTTTACTCATTCCGTAATGCATGATCCCGTGACCAACTCCTTAGTCACATTCAGCTCATTATGATGATGCATTACCGAGTGGGCCCAAAGATACATCTCCGTCATACGAGTGAGAAATCCTAGTCTCGATTCGTGCCAACCCAACAGACACTTTCGGAGATACCTGTAGTGCACCTTTATAGCCACCCAGTTATGTTGTGATGTTTGGTACATCGAAAGCATTCCTACGGTGTCCGGGAGTTGCACAATCTCATGGTCTAAGGAAATGATACTTGACATTAGAAAAGCTTTAGCAAACAAACTACACGATCTTGTGCTACGCTTAAGATTGGGTCTTGTCCATCACATCATTCTCCCAATGATGTGATCCCGTTATCAACGACATCCAATGTCCATGGTCAGGAAAACACGACCATCTATTGATCAACGAGCTAGTCAACTAGAGGCTTACTAGGGACATATTACGATCTATGTATTCACACATGTATTACGGTTTCCGGTTAATACAATTATAGCATGAACAATAGACAATTATCATGAACAAGGAAATATAATACTTCCTCTGTTCACTTTTATAAGACGTTTTACACAATTCAGACAGTGCCCCAAACAGTTCAAAGCTAGCTGTCCAAAACGTCTTATAATAATGAACGGAGGGAGTAATAATAACCATTTTATTATTGCCTCTAGGGCATATTTCCAACAGTCTCCCACTTGCACTAGAGTCAATAATCTAGTTCACATCATTATGTGATTAACACTCATAGTTCACATCGCCATGTGTCTAACACCCGAAGAGTCTACTAGAGTCAATAATCTAGTTCACATCGTTATGTGATTAACACTCATAGTTCTAGGGTTTGATCATGTTATGCTTACGAGAGAAGTGTCAATCAACGGGTCTGCAACATTTAGATCCGTGTGTTCTTCGCAAATATCGATTTCATATTGTAGATGTTGCTACTATACTCCACTTGGAGCTATTCCAAATGGTTGCTCCACTATACGTATCCGGTTTTCTACTCAGAGTAATCTGGATAGGTGTTAAAGCTTGCATCGACATAACCCTTTATGCCGAACTCTTTATCACCTCCATAACCGAGAAACATTTCCTTATTCCTAAGGACAATTTTGACTGCTGTCCAATGATCCACTCCTGGATCACTCTTGTACCCCCTTGCCAGACACGTGGCAAGGCACATCGCGGTACACAGCATGGCATATCGTATAGAGCCTATGGCTAAGGCATAGGGGACGACTTTTGTCCTTTCTCTTTCTTATACCGTGGTTGAGCTTCAAGTCTTAACTTCACACCTCACAACTCAGGCAAGAACTCCTTCTTTGACTGATCCATCTTGAACTCCTTCAACATCATGTCAAGGTATGTGCTCTGTGAAAGTCTTATCAGACGTCTTGATCTATCTCTATAGATCTTGATACCCAACATGCAAGCAGTTTTACACAGGTCTTCCTTTGAAAAAACTCCATTCAAACAACCCTTTCTAGGTATTCTACATCATTTCCGATCAACAATATGTCATCCACATATACCTATCAGAAATGTCGTAGTGCTCCCACACTCACTTTCTTGCAAATACAAGTTTCTTGCAAACTTTCTATAAACCCAAATGCTTTGATCGCCTCATCAAAGCGTATGTTCCAACTCCGAGATGCTTGCTCCAGTCCATAGAAGGATCGCTGGAGTCCGCATACCTCTTAGCATCCTTAGGATTGACAAAAACCTTTTGGTTGTATCACATGCAACCTTTCCTCATGGAAACCGTCAAGGAAACTTTGTTTTGACATCCATCTGCCAGATTTCGTAAATGAAAATGCAGCAACTGCTAACATAATTCTAACAGACTTTAGCATCATTATGATTGAGAGAGTCTCATCATAGCCAACTCCTTGAACTTGTCGGAAACTTCTTTGAGACAAGTCGAGCCTCACAAATGGTGACATTACCATCAGTGTCTGTCTTCTTCTTAAAGATCCATTTATTCTCAATGGCTTGCCGTTCATCGGGCAAGTCCACCAAAATCCATACATGGATCCTATCTCGGATTTCATGGCTTCTAGCCATTTGTTGGAATCCGGGCCCACCATCGCTTCTTCATAGCTCATAGGTTCATCGCTGTCCAACAAGTTGACCTTTAAGACAGGGTTACCACTGAGAAGTTGTACACACCCTCGTTGACCTACGAGGTTCGATATTAATTTGATCTGAAGCTTCATGATCATCATCATTAGCTTTCTCTTCAACTGACGTAGTTGCCACAGAAACATCTTTCTATGCTGCGCTACTCTATGATTGAAGTGAAGGTTCAACAACCTCATCAAGTTCTATCTTCCTCCCACTCAATTCTTTCGAGATCAACTCTTTCTCGAGAAAGGACCTGTTCTTAGCGACAAGCACTTTATCCTCAGATCTGAGATAGAAGGTATACCCAATCGTTTTGTTTGGGTATTCTATGAAGATACAATTTTCCGCTTTGGGTTCGAGCTTTTCTGACCGAAGCCTATCGACATAAGCATCGTAGCCCCAAACCTTAAGAAACAACAACTTTGGTTTCTTGCCAAACCATAGTTCATGCGGTGTCGTCTCCACGGACTTAGATGGTGCCTTATTTAAAGTGAATGTAATTGTCTTTAATGCATAACCCCCAAAAATAGCGGTAGATTTGTAAGAGACATCATACACCATATCTAATAAGGTTTGATTACGATGTTCGGACACACCATCATGCTATGGTGTTCCAGGCGGCGTCAACTGTGAAACGATTCCACCTTGTCTTTAGTGATTGCCAAACTCATAACTCAGATACTTTCCCTTTGATCAGATCGAAGGAACTTGATCTTCTTGTTACGATGATTCTCAACTTCACTTTGAAATTGCTTGAACTTTTCAAACATTTCAGACTTATGCTTCATTAAGTAAATATACCCATATCTATTCAATTCACCGGTGAAGGTGAGAAAATAACGATATCCACCGCGCGCGTCAACACTCATCGGACCACACACATCAGCATGTATGATTTCCAACAAGTCACTTGCCCATTCCATTGTTCCAAAGAACGGGGTTTTAGTCATCTTGCCAAAGAGGCATGGTTCGCATGTGTCAAGTGATTCAAAATCAAGCGACTTCAAAAGTCCATTAGCATGGAGGTTCTTTCACGCGCTTTACACCAACATGACCTAAGCGGCAGTGCCATATGAAAGTGGTACTATCATTATCAACTCTACATCTTTTGGCATCAATGTTATGAACATGTGTATAACTACGACCGTGATTCAATAAACCATTCACATTGGGTGCATGACCATAGAAGGTATTATTCATGTAAATAGAATAACCATTATTCTGTGACTTAAATGAATAACCGTATTGCAATAAACATGATCTAATCATGTTCATGCTCAATGCAGAGACCAATGCAAACAAAAATTATCTAGGTTCAACACTAATCCTGAAGGTAGAGGGAGCATGCGATGGCAAAGACATCAACCTTGGAAACACTTCCAACACACATCGTCACCTCGCCCTTAGCTAGTCTCCGTTAATTCTGTAGCTTTTGTTTCGAGTTACCAATATTAGCAACTGAACCGGTATCTAATACCCAGGTGCTACTAGGAGTACTAGTAAGGTACACATCAATAACACACATATATCAAATATACTTTTGTTGAAGTTGACAGCCTTCTTACCTACCAAATATTTGAGGCAATTCCGCTACCGGTGACCGTTCCCCTAATAGAAGCACTTTGTCTCGAGTTTGGGTTCTTGGGTTTCTTCACTGGAGTGGCAACTGGCTTGCCATTCAAGAAGTTTCCCTTTTTGCCCTTGCTCTTCTTTGAAACCAGTGCTCTTGTTAACCAGTAACACTTGATGCTCCTTCTTGATTTCTACCTTTACGGCCTTAAGCACGATGAACAGCTCTGGGATTATCTTCCCTTGCATGTTATAGTTCATCACGAAACTCTGGTAGCTTGGTGATAGCGACTGGAGAACTTTTGTCAATCACTCTCTTATTTGGAAGATTAACTCCCACTTGATTCAAGTGATTTAAGTACCCAGACATTCTGAGCACATGCTCACTGGCTGAGCTATTCTCCTCCATCTTGTAGGCAAAGGTCTTGTCAGAGGTCTCAACATCTCAACACGGGCATGAGCCTGAAATACCAATTTCAGCCTTCGGACATCTCATATGTTCTATGGCATTCAAAACGCTTTTGGAGCCCCGACTCTAAGCCGTAAAGCATGGCACACTAAACTATCAGGTAGTCATCAGAACGTGTCTACAAGATGTTCACAACATCCACAGACGACGCCAGAGGGGTTGGCACACCGAGCGGTGCATCAAGTACAGAAGCTTTCTGTGTAGCAATGAGGACAATCCTCAGACTACGGCCCTAGTCTGCACAATTGCTTACAATATCTTTCAACTTAGTCTTTCTCTAGGAACGTATTAAAACAAATAGCTAAAACGCGAGCTATTAATCCACAACATAATTTGCAAAGACAATTTAGAATATGTTCATGATAATTAAGTTCATCTAATCAAATTATTCAATGAACTCCCACTTAGATAGACATCCCTCTAGTCATCTAAGTGATACATGATCCGAATCGACTAGGCCGTATCTGATCATCACGTGAGACGGACTAGTCATCAACGGCGAACATCTCCATGTTGATCGTATCTACTATACGACTCATGTTCAACCTTTCGATCTCTCGTGTTCCTAGGCCATGTCTGTACATGCTAGGCTCGTCAAGTCAACCTAAGTGTTTTGCATGTGTAAATCTGGCTTACACCCGTTGTATTCGAACGTTAGAATCTATCACACCCAATCATCACGTGGTGCTTCGAAACAACGAACCTTCGCAACGGTGCACAGTTAGGGGGACACTTTCTTGAAATTTTAGTGAGGGGTCATCTTATTTATGCTACCGTCATTCTAAGCAAATAAGATGTAAACATGACAAACATCACATGCAAATCATAAAGTGACATGATATGGCCAATATCATCTTGCGCCATTGATCTCCATCTTCGAGGCGCGGCATGAACACCATCGTCACCGGCATGACACCATGATCTCCATCATCGTTTCTTCATGAAGTTGCCTCGCCAACTATTACTTCTACCACTATGGATAACGGTTAGCAATAAAGTAAAGTAATTACATGGCGTTTTCATTGACACGTAGGTCATAAATTAAGACAACTCCTATGGCTCCTGCTGGTTGTCATACTCATCGACATGCAAGTCGTGATTCCTATTACAAGAACATGATCAATCTCATACTCCCTCCGTTTCTTTTTAGTCCGCATATAAGATTTGGTCAAAGTCAAACTACACAAAGTTTGACCAAATTTATATAAAAAAATATGGACATCTACAATATTAAAACTATATAGTATGAAAATACATTTCATGGTGCATCTGATAATGTTGATTTCATATTGTGAATGTTTATATTTTTTAATATAAAGTTAGTCAAACTCTACAAAGCTTGACTTTGACCAAACCTTATATGCGGACTAAAAAGAAACGGAGGGAGTACATCACATATATCATTCATCACATCCTTTTGGCCATATCACATCACAAAGCATACCCTGCAAAAACAAGTTCTAATTGTTGTTGCATGTTTTACGTGGCTACTACGGGTTTCTAGCAAGAACGTTTCTTACCTACGCAAAACCATAACGATGATATGACAATTGCTATTTACCATTCATAAGGACCCTTTTCATCGAATCCAATCTGACTAAAGTGGGAGAGACAGACACCCGCCATCCACCTTATGCATCAAGTGCATGTCAGTCCGTGGAACCAGTCTCACGTAAGCGTACATGTAAGGTTGGTCCGGGCCGCTTCATCCCACAATGCCGCCCGATCAAGATAAGACTAGTAACGGTAAGCAAATTGAACAAATCATCGCCCACAACTGCTTTGTGTTCTACTCGTGCATTGAATCTACGCATAGACCTAGCTCATCATGCCATTGTTGGGGAACGTAGCAATAATTCAAAAAAATTCCTATGTGTCACCAAGATCAATCTAGGAGATACTAGCAACGAGAGAGAGGGAGTGCATCTTCATACCCTTGAAGATCGCGATGCGGAAGTGTTACAAGAACGAGGTTGGAGGAGTCGTACATGCAGCGATTCAGATCACGATCGATTCCGATCTAAGCGTCGAACAACGGCGCCTCCGCGTTCAACACACGTGCAGCCCGGTGACGTCTCCCGTGCCTTGATCCAGCAAGGAGAAGGGAGAGGTTGGGGAAGACAACTCCAGTAGCAGCATGACGGCATGGTGGTGTTGGATCAGCGTGGTTTCCAGCAGGGCTTCACCAAGCACTACGAAGGATGAGGATGTGGAGAGGTAGGGCTGCGCCGAGGGAGAGAAAGACACGTGTCATTGACAACCCCCAAACCCCCACTATATATAGGAGGAGGGGAGGTGGCTGATGACCCACAAGTATAGGGGATCTATCGTAGTCCTTTTGATAAGTAAGAGTGTTGAACCCAACGAGGATCAGAAGGAAATGATAAGCGGTTTCCAGCAGGGTATTCTCTACAAGTACGGAAATAAGTGGTAACAGATAGTTTTGTGATAGGATAATTTGTAACAAGCAACAAGTAACAAAATTAAATAAAGTGCAGCAAGGTGGCCCAATCCTTTTTGTAGCAAAGGACACGCCTGGACAAACTCTTATATAGAGAAAAGCGCTCCCGAGGACACATGGGAATATCGTCAAGCTAGTTTTCATTACGTTCATATGATTCACGTTCGATACTTTGATAATTTGGTATGTGGGTGGACCGGTGCTTGGGTACTACCCTTACTTGGACAAGCATCCCACCTATGATTAACCTCTATTGCAAGCATCCGCAACTACAACAAAAGTATTAAGGTAAACCTAACCATAGCATGAAACATATGGATCCAAATCAGCCCCTTACGAAGCAACGCATAAACTAGGGTTTAAGCTTCTGTCACTCTAGCAACCCATCATCTACTTATTACTTCCCAATTCCTTCCTATAGGCCCAAATAATGGTGAAGTGTCATGTAGTCGACGTTCACATAACACCACTAGAGGAGAGACAACACACATCTCATCAAAATATCGAACGAATACCAAATTCACATGACTACTAATAGCAAGACTTCTCCCATGTCCTCAGGAACAAACGTAACTACTCACAAAGCATAAACATGTTCATAATCAGAGGGGTATTAATATGCATATAGGATCTGAACATATGATCTTCCACCAATTAAACCAACTAGCATCAACTACAAGGAGTAATTGATACTACTAGCAACCTACTAGCACCAATCCCGGACTTGGAGACAAGAATTGGATACAAGAGATGAACTACGGTTTTGAGAGGAGATGGTGCTGATGATGATGTTGATGGAGATTGCCCTCTCCCGGTGAGAGGAGCGTTGGTGATGACGATGTCGATGATTTCCCCCTTCGGGAGGGAAGTTTCCTCGGCAGAACAGCTCCGCCAGAGCCCTAGATTGGTTCCGCCAAGGTTCCGCCTCGTGGTGGCGGAGTTTCGTCCGAGAAGATGGCTTGTTATTTTTTCCCATCAAAAGACTTCGTATAGCAGAAGATGGCCATCGGAGGGCCACCAGGGGGCCCACGAGGTAGGGGCACGCCCCCACCCTCGTGGGCAGGGTGTGGCCCCCCTGGTTAATCTCTTCTGCTGAGTATTTTTTATATATTCTGAAAATGTCTTCCGTGAAGTTTTAGGACTTTTGGAGCTGTGCAGAATAGGTCTCTAATATTTGCTCCTTTTCCAGCCCAGAATCCCAGCTGCCGACATTCTCCCTCTTTATGTAAACCTTGTCAAATATGAGAGAATAGGCATAAGTATTGTGACATAATGTGTAATAACAGCCCATAATGCAATAAATATCAATATAAAATCATGATGCAAAATGGACGTATCAACTCCCCCAAGCTTAGACCTCGCTTGTCCTCAAGCGAAAGCCGAAATCGAAAAATATGTCCACATGTTTTGAGATAGAGGTGTCGATAAAAATAAAATACGGACATGAGGGCATCATGATCATTCTTAGAACAGCAACTTATATAATTCTTGTCATATAATCTCTTATGCTAGAGTAATAATTCACTCACAATTTCAAGTATGAATCGTAAACTTCATTGAAAACTAACAAACTATAATCTCAGTCATTGGAGCAATTGCAATTTATCATAACATAGGAAAGAGTCAATGTATAAGAGCTTTTCAGCAAGTCCACATACTCAACTATCATATAATCTTTCACAATTGCTGACACTCACGCAATACTTATGGGTATGGAGTTTTAATCGGACACAGAGAAAGATAGGGGCTTATAGTTTTGCCTCCCAACGTTTTACCTCAAGGGTAATGTCAACAATAATAGTTCATGAAAACTCATATCCAATTAGCCATATATACCAGGATCTTTCCAACATACCGTGCTTGCCAAAGGATAAAATGTAAAAAGGAAGGGTGAAGATCACCATGACTCTTATGCAAGGTAGGAAGTGAAAGTAAAAGAGAGGCCCTTCGCAGAGGGAAGCAGAGGTTGTCATGCGCTTTTATGGTTGGATGTACAAAATCTTAGTGCGAAAGAACGTCACTTTATATTGCCACTTGTGATATGGACCTTTATTATGCAGTTTGTCGCTTTTATTTCTTCCACATCACATGATCGTATAAAGTTTATTTTCTCCCAGACTAATAAGTCAAACATATTTAGGGAGCAATTTTTATTGCTTGCACCGATGACAACTTACTTAGAGGATCTTACTCAATCCATAGGTAGGTATGGTGGACTCTGATGGCAAAACTGGTTTAAGGGTATTTGGAAGCACAAGTAGTATCTCTACTTGGTGCGATGAATTTGGCTAGCACGAGGGGAAAGGCAAGCTCAACCATGTTGGATGATCCATGCCAATATAATTTATCTCAGATGTAAGAAAACATAACCCATTACATTGTCTTCCTTGTCCAACGTCAACTCTTTTAGCATGTCATATTTTAATGAGTGCTCACGATCATAAAAGATGTCCAAGATAGTATATCTATATGTGAAGACATCTCTTTCTTTATTACTTCCTGTTAATTGCAACGATGACCAAAACTATGCTTGTCAACCCTCAACAACTTTTATTCATCATACTTTTTCTATGTGAGCTCATTACTCTCCATAAGACTCACATGATCTCTTTGTTTCTTTTTATTTCTTTCTCTTTTCTTTTATTCCCTTAGGATCATGGCAAAATGATCAAGCCCTTGACTCAACACTAATCTTCATTATATAGCTCACAGACTCGATTACATAGAAGGATTATAAAGCAAAACTCACAACTAGATCATACTAATAACTTTTATTCTACTAGATCAAGATATTACCAAAAGGATCGAACTAAGAAAAATGGTAAAGATAAAAGTGATGGTGATACGATACCGGGGCACTCCCCCAAGCTTGGCAGTTGCCAAGGGGAGTGCCCATATGTAGCGACCAGACCTCAAACAGTCTGATCTCTGTGCTCAGGTGTCATCCCTGGATCAGTAGTGCTGACACCACACAGTACTTGAAGGATTTATAACAGAGTAGCAATCACACACTTATTACATCGAGTGTCTCAATAGAGAACGTATTACAATAAATATGGCTTAAGGCCATCTAATAACGATAACAGCGGAAGGCTTGGAAGATAAGTGAGTCCATCAACACCAACAGCATCACTGAGTATAGAACCACGACCTAAAAACTCCTTAATCATCGTCTGAAAAGTCTGCAACATTAACGTTGCAGCCCGAAACGGGTCAGTACATGGAATATGCTGGCAAGGTAACACATAGAGAGTAATGGAATGAAACAGCTATTCTATATGCATATTTGGCTGGTGGAAAGCTCTATGGTTACAGTTTTGCGTAAAGCCAATTTTTCCCTACTGCAAAGGAATAAATTTTATTTAACTATCATGGTAGTTGTTAAACATTGAAAATGGTTGACAGCATCCTCAATCCCAATTAAGCATCATCATTAAACAAAACCCAACAAAATTAAATCTTAGGGTAACATGTTGAGATTCACATGATAATCCAGGTACTAGATACTCAAGTTGTCCATAACCGGGGACACGGCTAACCATGACTAGTTTATACACTCTGCAGAGGTTTGCGCACTTTTCCCCACAAGACTCGATCGCCTCCGTTTGGTTTCTCGCACTACATGGTGTTTGAGAAGACGGATGACTGAGACATAGTCTTTCAGAAGCGTTAGCACCTTCGATGGATAGACCGTTACACCTACTTTCCCCTACATCTGCTAGTCTACACTGTAAGAATTCGCACGACTTAATCAACTATGCTAGAGCCCATAATAGCTTGTGGCTGCACACGGAAGTTTCTAGTATGAAAAATCTCATGATCCCTTTGGGCCTGGGTGGCGGTCCATAAAGAAAAATAGGCAATCCTGGAATACCCAGGTACCTCAATCCACGCAGATGTGTGTTTAAGTTGCCATCTTAGATAAACCATTAATTTAACAAACTCGCATCTGTCATGGATATCACTCACCCAATCCACGTCTACTAGCATAGCATAGCAATAGTAAGCAAACGTAGAAGTGACTCCCAAAGGTTTGATAATACAACAGGTAATAGGTACTACCTCAACTACTTCCCAAACCCACAATTTAATTAGATCCTAACCATGCAATGTTTGAGGATTGATCTAATGCAATAGATCTAGGTAGTAGGAGGTATGATCAAAGTGATACTTGCCTTGCTGATGATCCGCGAAACCTAGATATTCGAAGTAACAGGCGACGCACTCCGGGTATTCTATCGTAGACAAACAAACAAGCATACAATAAGTATTCATCTAATGCACAGGTAAAACTCAAATAAGAGATATAACCAGAAAGTTCAATTTAAGAACTCCGGTTGGCAAGAAGAAATCAAATCAAACGAAGCAACGAAAGTCGAACGGTAAAAGAAACAGGCTTCGTTTACTATTCTGGATCTAGGGCAATTTTTACAGTGGCAAAAACTTGTTTAAGTTGGTTAAACGGATAGAGGGTTTCGAGACGAAACTCCAGGCGCTTGAATTGCCTGATTCCGATAAACGAGCGAAAAGTTATACTAAAACGAAAATCGAATCAGAAATCACGATCAGAAAAATCGCAGATTTAATCCGAGAAAAGAAAAAAAACGACAAACGCTCGCTAGAACGAACGAACGAACGCTCGCTATTTAAATAAATCGGAAAAACTGATCTATTTAAAAAACCGAAACTAAAAAAACGAACAAAACCGTCAGAAAAACCGAACGGTTTTTCAAAAAAAAACCGGCGTAAAAAAAAACTACCCGGCAATTCCGGCGGTGGCGGCGGGGCTCCGGTGCGGGGTGGCCGGGCGGTGGGGCGGAGCGGCATTGGCGGGCGGCGGCGGGATCCGGCGGCGAGGCAGCGGGGCGCGGGCGGAGGCGCGGCGCGGGCGGCGCTGGGGTTCGGGGCGGCGGGGCGGCTCGGTCGGCTGCGGGGTCGGGCGCCCCGGCTTTAAAAGCCGGCTCCGGAGGAGTCCGGGCCTAACACGGCCGTAGGTCGGTTTCGTTTTTTTAAATTATTCCGTGCAGAAAAACAAATAAAAGAAATACTAAACGGACACCAAAAATCACGAAATAAATTTTCCCGGGCTTCTAAAATCAAGCCGCACAAGGTGAACATTTATTTAGGGCCTAAATTAAATTTTGAAAAACGCACATTTTTCCTAAATTCAAATAAAATAACGAAAAACTCCGAAATAAAATCTTATTTGATTTTATTATTAAATCCTCAATATTTCTTTATTTTGGGAAAGTCATTTTATTCCCTCTCTCATATTTTTGTAATAGAAATAATTGATGATAAAATAATTAAAATCAAATGATCCTATTCTCAAAATTTGAGAAAACTCAAATATGAAAATAACGAAATCCCCAACTCTCTCCGTGGGTCCTTGAGTTGCGTAGAATTTCTAGGATCAAAACCAAAAGCAAATAAAATATGATATGCAATGATGATCTAATGTATAACATTCCAAATTGAAAATTTGGGATGTTACAAACCTACCCCCCTTAAGATGAATCTCGCCCTCGAGATTCGGGTTGGCTTGAAAATAGGTGAGGGTGGTCCTTGAGCAAATCTTCCTCTCGCTCCCAGGTGGCTTCATCCTCCGTGTGGTGGCTCCACTGAACCTTACAAAACTTGATAACCTTGCTGCGGGTGACTCGGCTGGCATATTCTAGGATCTTAACTGGTTTCTCCTCATAGGTCAAATCACTGTTCAACTGAATTGCTTCCAATGGCACTGTGTCTCTCAAGGGTATGTCAGCCATCTCCGCGTGGCACTTCTTCAGCTGAGAAACGTGGAACACATCATGAACTCTCGACAATCCCGCGGGCAATTCCAACTTGTAGGCCACTTCTCCCGTACGTTCCAATACTCGGTATGGTCCTACAAATCATGGCGCTAACTTTCCCTTAACACCAAAACGCTTTATTCCCCGAAGTGGGGATACTCGAAGATAAACTCTATCTCCGGTTTCGTAAACTGTCTCCTTGCGTTTAGAATCTGCGTAGCTCTTCTGCCTGGACTGGGCTACCTTGAGCCTATCGCAAATCAATTTCACTTTTTGTTCAGACTCCTTAATCAGATCCGGTCCAAACAACTGGCGGTCTCCAACTTCATCCCATGACAACGGTGTCCTGCACCTCCTTCCGTACAAGGCTTCGAAAGGGGCCATCTTTAAACTGGATTGATAGCTGTTGTTGTAAGAGAATTCTGCATATGGCAAATTGTTGTCCCAACTAGATCCATAATCTAGCGCACAAGCTCTCAGCATGTCCTCCAAAATCTGATTGACTCTCTCGGTTTGTCCATCTGTCTGTGGATGAAAAGCTGTGCTGAACTCTAGCCTGGTACCCAAAATTTCGTGCAACTGATTCCAGAACTTTGAGTTAAACTGGGTTCCTCTATCTGATACTATACTCCTCGGAACTCCATGTAAGCATACAATCCTGGTCATGTATATCTTTGCCAACTTAGCATTTGTGTAAGTGGTCTTTACCGGGATGAAATGAACTACCTTCGTCAACCGATCGACTACAACCCAAATCGAGTCATAGCCTGAACGAGTCCTGGATAATCCCGTGATAAAATCCATGCCTAACTTATCCCACTTCCATTCGGGTATCGACAATGGCTGTAGCAATCCTGCTGGCTTCTAATGCTCTGCCTGTACTCTCTGACATACATCACAAACTGCTACATACTCCGCAATATCTTTCTTCATTCCGGTCCACCAGAAAGTATCCTTCAAATCCAAATACATCTTGGTATTTCCTGCGTGAATCGAATATGGTGAGTCGTGTGCCTCTTGCAGAATCAACTTCCTGATCTCCGGGTCATTGGGCACATAAACACGGTCTTCAAACCATAGGGTGGTGTGCTCATCCTCACGAAATCCTTTAGCCTTTCCTTCGCTCATTTTCTCCTTTATAGAGGCAATCTCTTTGTCAGTCTTCTGAGCTTCTCTGATTCTATCCATCAAAGTTGACTGAATCTCTAATGCTGCTACATAGCCTCTCGGAACTATTTCCAAACATAGCTCACGAAGATCCTCAGCTAACTCCTTTGGTATTTCGCCCGTCATTAGTGTATTGACATGGCTCTTACAGCTCAATGCGTCAGCTACTACATTAGCCTTCCCGGGATGGTAATGCAATCTCATATCATAATCCTTGATGAGCTCCAACCATCTCCTTTGTCTTAGGTTTAACTCCTTCTGCGTTAAAATATATTTCAAACTCTTGTGGTCCGTGTACACCTCACAATAATTTCCAATGAGGAAATGTCTCCATGTTTTCAATGCATGCACTACGGCTTCTAACTCCAAATCATGCGTGGCATAATTCAATTCGTGGGGTTTTAGTTGTCGTGAGGCATATGAAACAACTCTCCCTTCCTGCATAAGCACTGCTCCAAGTCCTCGTCGTGAAGCGTCGCAATACACCTCATAATCCTTGGTCTGGTTTGGCAAAATCAACACTGGTGAAGTAACCAAGCGTTTCTTCAACTCCTGGAAACTAGCCTCACACTCCCCAGTCCATATGAACTTGGTATCCTTCTTTAATAACTCTGTCATAGGTTTTGCAATCTTGGAGAAATTCTCAATAAATCTCCGGTAGTATCCTGCGAGTCCAAGGAAACTCCGGATCTCTCCAACCGTGGTTGGTGCTTCCCACTTGGTCGCGGTATCAACTTTAGTGGGATCTACTGATATACCTTCTCTGGATATAACGTGTCCGAGGAATCCTACTTCCTTTAACCAAAACTCACATTTGCTGAACTTGGCATACAACTGAGGTTCTTTGAGCTTCTCAAGTACCAAACACAAATGTTCCTTATGCTCCTCTTCATTCTTCGAGTAAACCAGGATATCATCAATGAACACCACGACGAACTTATCCAAGAACTCCATAAACACTTTGTTCATCATGTTCATAAAATAAGCAGGTGCGTTAGTCACACCAAATGACATAACGGTATACTCGTACAACCCATACCTGGTAGTAAAAGTTGTCTTAGGTATATCCTGTTCTCGAATCTTCAACTGGTGGTATCCTGATCGCAGATCGATCTTGGAAAACACTTTAGCTCCTTGCAATCGATCAAACAGATCATTGGTCATTGGTAGTGGGTACCTGTTCTTGATTGTTACTTCATTCAACCCACGATAATCAACAACCATGCTTAACGATCCATCCTTTTTCTCCACTAGAAGTACTGGTGATCCCCAAGGCGACGAACTTGGGCGAATGTAACCTTTATCCAGTAACTCCTTAATCTGCTTCTTAATCTCCACCAAATCCTTTGCGGGCATCCTGTATGGTCTCTTTGATATTGGCCCTGTGCCTGGCAATAGCTCAATCAAAAACTCAATATCTCTATCCGGTGGCATGCCTGGCAACTCTTCTGGAAATACTTCAGGGAAATCCCTTACCACTGGTACTTCCTCCTGCACAACTCATGTTAAACAATTTACTTGAGTCCCTTTTGGCACATGCCGGGATACATACTTGATCCTTCTCCCTTCTGGGGTGGTAAGCAAGATCGACTTACTTGCGTAATCGATGTTTCCTCCATACATCGACAGCCAATCCATACCCAGAATTACATCCAATCCTTGTGATTCCAAAATGATTAAATCCGAGGGAAACACATGCCTACCTATACTCAATGGCACTTGAAAACATACTTGACTGGCCATATACTCCGCTCCTGGTGAGCTTACTAGCATAGGTGTTCTAAGAACCTTAGTGGGCAGGTTATACTTATCCACAAATCCCCTTGATATGTATGAATGCGATGCACCAGTATCAAAAAGAACGAGTGCAGTAAATGACTTAACCAAAAACTTACCGATTACTGCATCCGGCTGCTCTTCAACCTCCTCCACGTTAACGTGGTTCACTTGTCCCCTGTTGAAAGGGTTCGGCTTCTTTCCATTGCCATTCTGGCCTTCAGGACATTCATTGGCATAATGTCCGGTCTTTTGACACTTAAAGCAAGTGACTTGGCTCAGGTCTTTCTTGGCTGGAGTTGATGGGTTGGTACGGTTCTGGCCGTTGCTTCCTCCATTACCATTACCATTCTTGGTGTCATTGTGATTGTGCGAGCTACCTCCTCCATGGGTATGCTGAAAATGTCCTCCCGATCTAGGGGTAAATCGTGTCTTCTCTTGAGCTCCTGAATTGTACTTTCCTTGTGCATACTTCCTCTTGCGATTTTCAATTTGCTGCTGCTTGCCTTCAATCATAAGAGCACGATCTACCAACTCCTGGTTGTTGTTGAAGGTTGCTATCATCAACTGCATGCTCAACTCATCATTTAGTCCTTCCAGAAACTTCTCCTGCTTAGCTGCATCCGTAGCAACGTCATCTAGGGCATAACGTGCTAATTTACTAAAGTCCTCCACATACTGGCGAACTGTCCGTCCTCCTTGGCGCAAGTTGCGAAACTCACGCTTCTTCATGGCCATAGCTCCTGCTGAAACATGGGCAGTTCAAAAAACCTGCTGAAACTGGTCCCATGTGACAGTGTCGACAGGGAAAGGGGCTGTGAAATTCTCCCACCATGATGCTGTGGGTCCTTCAAGGTGATATGCGGCAAACTTCACCTTCTCCGCATCTGTGCATCCTGCTATGGTCAACTCTCTAGCTGTCTTGCGGAGCCAATCATCTGCTACTATCAGCTCGGTGCTACTGGAAAACACCGGCGGATTCAGCCTAAGAAAACGGGCTAAGTGATCAACAGGTGGTGGTGGTGGTGGTGGGTTGTTGTTGTTGTTCCCCTGATTCTGATTCTGGACTAGCAACTGCATCAATGTGTTCTGCTGCTGGATCAACTGGGTGAGCTCCGGTGGAAAGGTAAATCCGGGGTCACGTCTTGGAGGCATCTGAGGGTTTAGAAAAGATGAGATTTAAGAATAGAGGGGGTCTAAAGAGAAAACACTACCCATATGCACATGAGGCAAAAGCAAACAATTCACTTCATTCAATCAAACAAGGGCATACGATCGATCTAAGTATCGCAAAAGTGCTTCGGACTACTGTATTTACATGGTGGACTACTACTACTGATGAGGTGGTCTACTAGAAATATTCTTCGGTTGCAGACTCCATGATATCTGCTCCGGCTTCATCAATATAGTCATCATCGCTATCATTTGGGTCCGAGTCAGTGTTGTCGATGATGACGTAGTCTTCCGGGTGAATGTCATTGGGTTCTTCGTCTTCATCTACTGGTGTAGGGCCTCCCATAAATATCCCGATCTTCTTGATCAGATCGTCATTCTTCTCCACCAATACTTCGATTTCCTCTTTGTAATCTTCACGTGTAGCCTTGAGTTCTTCCTCCAGTTCTTTGATTCTTGTCCTAGCCTTCTTTAGGTCTATCATGTCGGCGCACATCTAGTTCTCCTGACATCGAATGTGCTGGTTTAACTCCTGGATAAAAGCTGCAATTGATCTATCCTTTCTGGTGCTGATCATCTCCCAGTGCTCATCTCGGCGCCCACAAATCTGGTAGATAGTATCCTTGAGATCATTGCGGTAGACTTCTCCAATGCGTCCCATGGCGATGTGAGCTGCCATGCTCTTTCGTAGACTCCAAGTTGGTGCATCAAAAGAAAACTCTATGGGCTCAGTGACTGGCATGAACATCCTTCCTGGAACTTGAACTTGAATCATCCAGCGCTCTTCTTCAGGTAAAGTGGCGTTGTAGGTTCCGGTGAAGCTTGGTACTCCTATGTTCAGGTATCTAGTGACTTCCTTCAGGTGACGTCCGAAGGGTGTATCTTCATCTGGTTGCGTGAACTTGTTCCTTGCATCCGCCATCCTAAAGAGTAGAAAAGATGAGAGGTCATAAGAGAAGAGTGAATAGTGTTCTAGGTCTTTAGCTTAGTGGTCGTGTCCTATAGTCAGCGTGTGCTCTGATACCATCTTTGAAGCGACCAGACCTCAAACAGTCTGATCTCTATGCTCAGGTGTCATCCCTGGATCAGTAATGCTGACACCACACAATACTTGAAGGATTTATAACAGAGTAGCAATCACACACTTATTACATCGAGTGTCTCAATAGAGAACTTATTACAATAAAAATGGCTTAAGGCCATCTAATAACGATAACAGCGGAAGGCTTGGAAGATAAGTGAATCCATCAACACCAATGGCATCACCGAGTATAGAACCACGACCTAAAAACTCCTTAATCGTCGTCTGAAAAGTCTGCAACATTAACGTTGCAGCCCGAAACGGGTCAGCACATGGAATATGCTGGCAAGGTAACACATAGAGAGTAATGGAATGAAACAACTATTCTATATGCATATTTGGCTGGTGGAAAGCTCTATGGTTACAGTTTTGCGTAAAGCCAATTTTTCCCTACTTCAAAGGAATAAATTTTATTTAACTATCATGGTAGCTGTTAAACATTGAGAATGGTTGACAACATCCTCAATCCCAATTAAGCATCATCATTAAACAAAACCCAACAAAATTAAATCTTAGGGTAACATGTTGAGATTCACATGATAATCCAGGTACTAGATACTCAAGTTGTCCATAACCGGGGACACGGCTAACCATGATTAGTTTATACACTCTGCAGAGGTTTGCGCACTTTTCCCCACAAGACTCGATCGCCTCCGTTTGGTTTCTGGCACTACATGGTGTTTGAGAAGATGGATGACCGAGACGTAGTCTTTCAGAAGCGCTAGCACCTTATGATGGATAGACCGTTACACCTACTTTCCCCTACATCTGCTAGTCTACCCTGTAAGAGTTCGCACGAATTAATCAACTATGCTAGAGCCCATAATATCTTGTGGCTGCACACGGAAGTTTCTAGTATGAAAAATCTCATGATCCCTTTGGGCCTGGGTGGCGTTCCATAAAGAAAAATAGGCAATCCTGGAATACCCAGGTACCTCAATCCACCCAGATGTGTGTTTAAGTTGCCACCTTAGATAAACCATTAATTTAACAAACTCGCATCTGTCATGGATATCACTCACCCAATCCACGTCTACTAGCATAGCATAGCAATAGTAAGCAAACGTAGAAGTAACTCCCAAAGGTTTGATAATACAACAGGTAATAGGTACTACCTCAACTACTTCCCAAACCCACAATTTAATTAGATCCTAATCATGTAATGTTTGAGGATTGATCTAATGCAATAAAACTGGGTAGTAGGAGGTATGATCAAAGTGTTACTTGCCTTCCTGATGATCCGCGAAACCTAGAGACTCGAAGTAACAGGCGGCGCACTCCGGGTATTCTATCGCAGACAAACAAACAAGCATACAATAAGTATTCATCTAATGCACAGGTAAAACTCAAATAAGAGATCTAACCAGAAAGTTCAATTTAAGAACTCCGGTTGGCAAGAAGTAATCAAATCAAACGAAGCAACGAAAGTCGAACGGCAAAAGAAACAGGCTTCCTTTACTATTCTGGATCTAGGACAATTTTAAAGTGGCAAAAACTTGTTTAAGTTGGTTAAACGGATAGAGGGTTTCGAGACAAAACTCCAGGCGCTTGAATTGCCTGATTCCGATAAATGAGCGAGAAGTTATACTAAAACGAAAATCAGATCAGAAATCGCGATCAGAAAAATCGCGGATTTAATCTGAGAAAAGAAAAAAAACGATGAACGCTCGCCAGAATGAACGAACGCTCGCTATTTAAATAAATCGGAAAAACTGATCTATTTAAAAAAAAACCGAAACTAAAAAAACGAACAAAACCGTTGGAAAAACTGAACGGTTTTTCGAAAAAAAACCGGCGTAAAAAAAAACTACCCGGCAATTCCCGCGAGGTTCCGGCGGCGGCGACGGGGCTCCGGTGCAGGGTGGTCGGGCGACGGGGCGGCGCGGGCGGCGCTAGGGTTCGGGGCGGCTGGGCGGCTCGGTGGGCTGTGGGGTCGGGCGCCCCAGCTTTAAAGGCCGGCCCCGGAGGAGTCCGGGCCTGACACAGCCCGTAGGTCGGTTTTGTTTTTTTAAATTATTCCGCGCAGAAAAACAAATAAAAGAAATACTAAACGGACTCCAAAAATCCCGAAATAAATTTTCTCGGGCTTCTAAAATCAAGCCGCACAAGGTGAACATTTATTTGGGGCCTAAATGCAACTTTGAAAAACGCACATTTTTCCTAAATTCAAATAAAATAATGAAAAACTCCGAAATAAAATCTTATTTGATTTTTTATTAAATCCTCAATATTTATTTATTTGGGAAAGTCACTTTATTCCCTCTCTCATATTTTTGTAATAGGAATTATTGATGATAAAATAATTAAAATCAAATGATCATATTCTCAAAATTTGGGAAAACTCAAATATGAAAATAACGAAATCCCCAACTCTCTCCGTGGGTCCTTGAGTTGCGTAGAATTTCTAGGATCAAAACCAAAAGCAAATAAAATATGATATGCAATGATGATCTAATGTATAACATTCCGAATTGAAAATTTGGGATGTTACACCGTACCAGATACTCAATTCTTCTTTGTTGATGGAGACAGTGGTGATTTTGTTGATGGCGTAGGCTTGTCGTCCTTCTTCCAAGGCATAGGCTCACCATCGTAGAAGGATGACCGAGTCTCCTGGAACCTCAAATCTGCAGCCAAACTCATCCTCTTGAATCTATATTCATACTCATAGTTTTGATTTTGCAGGTCATAGATCTAGGCTTGGAGGTGCTCGTTTTTCTCATGAAGCTTGAAGATCGCCTCCCCAATGCCCTTGACGTCCAACTTGTGGTTGCTGGTGAACTTCGTGATCATGATGTGATTGGAATCGAGTCCATGCTCCATCATCTCGTGACACTTGAAAACTTCTTGCTCCATGATAACCCACAAGTATAGGGGATCACAACAGCTTTCGAGGGTAGAGTATTGAACCCAAATTTATTGATTCGACACAAGGGGAGCCGAAGAATATTCTCAAGTATTAGCAGCTGAGTTGTCAATTCAACCACACCTGGAAACTTAGTATCTGCAGCAAAGTATTTAGTAGCAAAGTAATATGATAGTGGTGGTAGCAGCAACAAAAGTAAAGACAGCAAAAGTAATGTTTTTGGTATTTTGTAGTGATTGTAACAGTAGCAACGGAAAAGTAAATAAGCGTAAATCAGTATATGGAAAACTCGTAGGCACTGGATCAGTAATGGATAATTATGCCGGATACGGTTCATCATGTAACAGTCATAACATAGGGTGACACAGAACTAGCTCCAATTCATCAATGTAATCTAGGCATGTATTCCCTATATAGTCATACATGCTTATGGAAAAGAACTTGCATGACATCTTTTGTCCTACCCTCCCGTGGCAGCGGGGTCCTATTGGAAACTAAGGGATATTAAGGCCTCCTTTTAATAGAGAACCAGAACAAAGCATTAGCACATAGTGAATAAATGAACTCCTCAAACAATGGTCATCACCGGGAGTGGTCCCGATTATTGTCACTCCGGGGTTGCCAGATCATAACACATAGTAGGTGACTATAGACTTGCAAGATAGGATCTATAACTCACATATATTCATGAAAACATAATAGGTTCAGATCTGAAATCATGGCACTCGGGCCCTAGTGACAAGCATTAAGCATAGCAAAGTCATAGCAACATCAATCTCAGAACATAGTGGATACTAGGGATCAAACCCTAACAAAACTAACTCGATTACATGATAAATCTCATCCAACCCATCACCGTCCAGCAAGCCTACGATGGAATTACCCACGCACGGCGGTGAGCATCATGAAATTGGTGATGGAGGATGGTTGATGATGACGACGGCGACAAATCCCCCTCTCCGGAGCCCCGAACAGACTCCAGATCAGCCCTCCCGAGAGGTTTTAGGGCTTGGCGGTGGCTCCGTATCGTAAAATGTGATGATTTCTTCTCTCTGATTTTTTTCTCATCGAAACTCAATATATGGAGGTGCAGTTGTAGTCGGAGACGCAACAGGGGGCCCACGAGGTAGGGGGCGCGCCCTAGGGGGGGGCACCCTCGTGAGAAGGGTGTGGGCCCCCTGGTCTTCATATTTGGCAAGGATTTTTTATTATTTTTTCTAAGACCTCTCGTGGAGTTTCAGGTCATTCCGAGAATATTTGTTTTTTGCACATAAAACAACACCATGGTAATTCTGCTGAAAACAACGTTAGTGGGGTTTAGTTCCATTCAAATCATACAAGATAGAGTGCAAAACAAGGGCAAAAGTGTTTGGAAAAGTAGATACGACGGAGACGTATCACTCCAAGGCCTCGAGCCTTGCCTTCGTGCTTCCGGTCTTCCTTGGTCCCTCAGCATCGCGGATGTGCAACAACCCCTCACGCATCTCAATGGTTTGAGGGTGTTGCAACACTTCTGTGAGGTAGGGGTTGATGACCTTCTCGAAGAACTGGTCCTTGGGGGCGCTTAAAGACGACATGACAACCTGGATCTGTCAGGAAAACAGCTCAAAACAAAAACAAGAGATTTTTGCATGATACGGGAGTCAAAGCCTTCGGGAGATTATATAATGAATTTTTGCCGACCAAAATACGTGTCGTGTACGAAAACGGAGTATGAAGAGCACACGAGGTGCCCACGTGGTAGGGGGGCGCGCCCACTAGGGTAGGGCGCGCCCTCCACCCTCGTGTCCTTCCTAGACTGCTACTTATGTTTCTATTTTTCTAAATATTCCAAAACAGAGAAATATTTCCTTAAAAACTGTTTTGGAGTCGGTTTACTTACCGTACCACATACCTATTCCTTTTCGGAGTCTGAAACATTCCGGAAAATGCCCCTTATGTATTCCTCCGGGGTTACGATTTCAATAACATTGGTTTCAACATTTATGGATTACCTGAGATATAATGTTTGATTCTTTGGCCGTTCACCACCTTCGGATTTGTGCCTTCAGGGTTGTTGATTTTTATGGCACCAGAACGGTATACCTCTTCGATAACGTAAGGACCTTCCCATTTAGAGAGAAGTTTTCCTGCAAAAAATCTTAAACACGAGTTGTATAGCAATACATAATCACCTACATTAAACTCACGCTTTTGTATTCTTTTGTCATGCCATCTTTTAACTTTTTCTTTAAATAATTTGGCATTCTCATAGGTTTGGGTTCTCCATTCATCAAGTTTGCTAATATCAAATAACCTCTTCTCTCCGGCAAGTTTGAAATCATAATTGAGCTCTTTAATAGCCCAATAAGCCTTGTGTTCTAGTTCGAGAGGTAAGTGACATGCTTTTCCATAAACCATTTTATACGGAGACATACCCATAGGATTTTTATATGCAGTTCTATAGGCCCATAATGCATCATCAAGTTTCTTGGACCAATTCTTTCTAGACCTATTAACAATCTTTTGCAAAATTAATTTGAGTTCTCTATTACTCAATTCTACTTGACCACTAGACTGAGGGTGATAAGGGGATGCAATTCTATGATTAACATCATACTTAGCAAGCATTTTACGGAAAACACCATGAATCAAATGTGATCCACCATCAGTCATTAAATATCTAGGGACTCCAAACCTTGGAAAAATAACTTCTTTAAGCATTTTAATAGAAGTGTTATGATCAACACTACTAGTTGGAATAGCTTCTACCCACTTAGTAACGTAATCAAGAGCAACTAAAATATGTGTATATCCATTAGAGGCAGGAAAAGGTCCCATATAGTTAAAGCCCCAAACATCAAATGGTTCAATAACGAGTGAATAATTCATAGGCATTTCTTGACGTCTACTAATATTACCAATTCTTTGACATTCATCACAAGATAGGACAAACTTACGGGCATCCTTGAAGAGAGTAGGTTAATAAAAACCAGATTGCAATACCTTATGTGTAGTTCTATCTCCAGCATGGTGTCATCCATAAGCTTCGGAGTGACACTTGCGTAGGATCTGTTCCTGTTCATGCTCAGGTACACAACGTCTAATAACACCATCTACTCCTTCTTTATAAATATGTGGGTCATCCCAAAAGTAATGCCTCAAATCATAGATGAACTTTTTCTTTTGCTGGTATGTGAAACTAGGTGGTATAAACTTAGCAACAATGTAATTAGCATAATCAACATACCATGGAGCAGTATGAGAAGCATTTATGATATTTAATTGCTCATCAGGAAAGCTATCATCAATAGGAAGTGGGTAATCAAGCACATTTTCTAACCTAGACAAGTTGTCTGCAACGGGGTTCTCAGCTCCCTTTCTATCAACAATATGCAAATCAAATTCTTGTAGCAAGAGAACCCATCTAATAAGTCTAGGTTTAGCATCTTTCTTTTCCATAAGATATTTAATAGCAGCATGATCAGTGTGAATAGTTACTTTAGAGTCAACAATATAAGGTCTGAACTTATCATAAGCAAATACAACTGCTAAGAATTCTTTTTCAGTGGTAGCATAATTTCTTTGAGCATTGTCTAGGGTTTTACTAGCATATTGAATAACATTTAATTTCTTATCAACTCTTTGCCCTAGAACATCACCTAGAGCATAATCACTACCATCACACATAATTTCAAAGGGTAAATTCCAATCAGGTGGCTGAACAATAGGTGTAGAGATCAATGCTTTCTTAAGTATTTCAAATGCTTCTACACAATCATCATCAAAAACAAATGGTATATCTTTTTGTAATAAATTAGTCAGAGGCCGAGAAATTTTTGAGAAGTCCTTAATGAACCTCCTATAAAATATGGCGTGACCAAGGAAACTTCTTATACCTCTGATATCCTTGGGACATGGCATCTTTTCAATAGCATCAACCTTAGCTTTATCAACCTCAATACCTCTTTCAGAAACTTTATGCCCCAAGACAATACCTTCATTAACCATAAAGTGGCACTTTTCCCAATTCAAGACAAGATTTGCTTCTTCACATCTCTGCAAAACTCGATCAAGGTTGCTCAAGCACTCATCAAAAGAAGATCCATAGATAGAGAAATCGTCCATGAAAGCCTCACAAATCTTTTCACAAAAGTCAGAGAATATAGCCATCATGCATCTTTGGAAGGTAGCAGGTGCATTACATAAACCAAAAGGCATATGTCTATAAGAAAAAGTACCAAAAGGGCAAGTAAAAGTAGTCTTTGATTGATCTTTGGCTGACACAGGTATTTGAGAGAAACCAGAATAACCATCTAGAAAGCAAAAATGTGTATGTTTGGATAATCTTTCTAGCATTTGGTCGATAAAAGGTAAGGGGTAATGATCCTTTTTAGTTGCCTTATTTAATTTGAGGAAATCAATTACCATCCTATAACCTGTAATAATTCTTTGAGGAATCAATTCATCTTTACCATTAGGAACGACAGTAATACCTCCCTTCTTAGGGACACAATGGACATGACTTACCCACTGACTATCAGCAACGGGATAGATTATACCTGCCTCAAGGAGCTTTAGTATTTCCTTTCTTACCACTTCTTTCATTTTAGGATTCAGCCGTCATTGATGATCACGAACTGGTTTAGCATCTTCTTCCAAATTAATTTTATGTTGACATAGAGTGGGACTAATGCCCTTAAGATCATTAAGAGTATACCCAATAGCAGCACAGTGCTTCTTCAGAGTTTTCAATAATCTCTCTTCCTCATGCTCTGAAAGGTTAGCACTAATAATAACAGGATATATCTTTTTCTCATCAAGATAAGCATATTTAAGAGTATCCGGTAACAGTTTAAGCTCAAACACGGGATCACCCTTGGGCGCAGGAGGATCCCCTAGGATTTCAACAGGAAAATTGTTTTTCAAAATAGGTTCATGTTTAAAGAATACTTCATCTATTTCCCTTCTTTCATTCATAAACATATCATTTTCATGGTCTAGCAAATATTGTTCTAAAGGATTACTAGGAGGTACGGCAATAGAAGCAAGACTAATAATTTCATCCTTACTAGGTAATTCTTCTTCACGGTGTTGTCTACTAAATTTAGAAAAGTTAAATTCATGAGACATATCATCTAAACCGATAGTAACAACATCCCTTTTGCAATCTATGGTAGCATTAACAGTGTTCAGGAAGGGTCTACCAAATATAATGGGGACAAAAGCTATCTTGTGGGGAACCAAGAACAAGAAAATCAGCAGGATATTTAGTTTTCCCACACAAGACTTCAACATTTCAAACAATTCCCATTGGTGAAATAGTATCTCTGTTGGCAAGTTTAATTGTGACATCAATATCCTCTAACTCAACAGGTGCAATATCATGCATGATTTCTCTATATAGGCTAATAGATATTACACTAGCACTAGCACCCATATCACATAAGCCATGATAACAATGATCTCCTATTTTAACAGAAATAACAGGCATGCCTACCACAGGTCTAGGTTTATCTTTAGCACAAGGTTTAGCAATTCTAGCAGTTTCATCACAGAAATAAATAACATGCTCATCAATATTATCAGACAAGAGATCTTTAACAATAGCAATATCAGGTTCAACTTTAATTTGCTCATGAGGTGTATAAGTTTTAATATTGCTTTTACGAACCACAGTTGAAGCTTTAGCATGATCCTTTATCCTAACAGGAAAAGGTGGTTTCTCAACATAAGAAGTAGGAACAATTGGATCATTATAAGTGACAATCTTTTCTTCAACTTTAATAGGTGCAACTACTTTTGCTTCTATGGGAGGATGATATTTAAACCATTTCTCCTTGGGAGATCAACATAAGTAGCAAAAGATTCACAGAAAGAAGCTACTATCTCACAGTCAAGTCCATATTTAGTGCTAAATTTACGGCAAACATCGGTATCCATAAAAGATTTAACACAATCAAAACTAGGTGTCATACATGAATCCTTACCTTTGTCGAGGTCCCATTCTTCAGAGTTGCATTTAATTCTTTCCAATAAATCCCATTTGAATTCAATAGTCTTTATCATAAAAGAGCCAGCACAAGAAGTATCAAGCATGGTGCGATTGCTATTAGAAAGCCGAGCATAAAAAATTTGAATAATCATTTCTCTTGAGAGCTCATGATTGGGGCATGCATATAACATTGATTTAAGCCTCCCCAAGCTTGAGCGATGCTTTCTCCTTCGCGAGGCCAAAAATTATATATATAATTGCAATCACGATGAACAAGATGCATAGGATAAAACTTCTGATGAAATTCCAATTTCAATCGTTTGTAATTCCAAGACCCCATATCATCACATAGCCTATACCATGTCGATGCATCCCCCTTCAAAGATAAAGGGAAGACCTTCTACTTAACAACATCTCCGGGTACACCTGCAAGCTTAAATAATCCACAAACTTTATCCACATATATTAGATGCTCATCAGGATGTTTTGTTCCATCTCGTAAAAAAAGATTAGCTAGCAGTTTTTCTATCATACCCGAAGGAATTTCAAAGCAGACATTTTCATTTTCAGTAGGTTGAGGAGCAACTCTTTGCTCTACTGGTCGGGGTGAAGATACCCCGAACAAGCCCCTCAGCGGATTACTTTCCATAGTAACAAGTGACAGTAAATTTCAGCACACTATATAAATTTTTCCTTACCAAATTCCACCTACCAAAGGCGCTTCACTCCCCGGCAACGACGCCAGAAAAGAGTATTGATGACCCACAAGTATAGGGGATCTATCGTAGTCCTTTCGATAAGTAAGAGTGTCGAACCCAACGAGGAGCAGAAGGAAATGATAAGCTGTTTCCAGCAAGGTATTCTCTTCAAGTACTAAAATAAGTGGTATCAGATAGTTTTGTGATAGGATAATTTGTAACGAGAAACAAGTAACAAAATTAAATAAAGTGCAGCAAGGTGGCCCAATCCTTTTTGTAGCAAAGGACAAGCCCGGACAAACTCTTATATAGAGAAAAGCGCTCCCGAGGACACATGGGAATATCGTCAAGCTAGTTTTCATTACATTCATATGATTCGCGTTCGGTACTTTGATAATTTGGTATGTGGGTGGACCGGTGCTTGGGTACTGCCCTTACTTGGACAAGAATCCCACTTATGATTAACCTCTATTGCAAGCATCCGCAACTACAACAAAAGTATTAAGGTAAACCTAACCATGGCATGAAACATATGGATCCAAATCAGCCCCTTACGAAGCAATGCATAAACTAGGGTTTAAGCTTCTGTCACTCTAGCAACCCATCATCTACTTATTACTTCCCAATGCCTTCCTATAGGCCCAAATAATGGTGAAGTGTCATGTAGTCGACGTTCACATAACACCACTAGAGGAGAGACAACATACATCTCATCAAAATATTGAACGAATACCAAATTCACATGACTACTAATATCAAGACTTCTCCCATGTCCTCAGGAACAAACGTAACTACTCACAAAGCATAAACATGTTCATAATCAGAGGGGTATTAATATGCATATAGGATCTGAACATATGATCTTCCACCAATTAAACCAACTAGCATCAACTAAAAGGAGTAAGTAACACTACTAGCAACCTACTAGCACCAATCCCGGACTTGGAGACAAGAATTGGATACAGGAGATGAACTAGGGTTTTGAGAGGATATGGTGCTGATGATGATGTTGATGGAGATTGTTGATAACCCACAAGTATAGGGGATCACAACAGTTTTCGAGGGTAAAGTATTCAACCCAAATTTATTGATTCGAAATAAGGGGAGCCAAAGAATACTCTCAAGTATTAGCAGCTGAGTTGGCAATTCAACCACACCTAGAAACTTAGTATCTACAGCAAAGTATTTAGTAGCAAAGTAATATGATAGTAGTGGTAATGGTAACAAAAGGTAACAGTAGTAAAAGTAATGTTTTTGGTATTTTGTAGTGATGATAGCAATAGCAACAGGAAAGTAAATAAGCGAAGAACAATATATGGAAAGCTCGTAGGCAATGGATCGGTGATGGAGAATTATGCCAGATGCGGTTCATCATGTAACAGTCATAACCTAGGGTGACACAGAACTAGCTCCAGTTCACTGATATAATGTAGGCATGTATTCCGAACATAGTCATACGTGCTTATGGAAAAGAACTTGCCTGGCATCTTTTGTCCTACCCTCCCGTGGCAGCAGGGTCCTTACGGAAACTAAAGGATATTAAGGCCTCCTTTTAATAGAGAACCAGAACAAAGCATTAACACATAGTGAAGACATGAACTCCTCAAACTACGGTCATCACCGGTAAGTATCCCGATTATTGTCACTTCGGGGTTAACGGATCATAACACATACTAGGTGACTATAGACTTGCAAGATAGGATCAAGAACACTCATATATTGATGAAAACATAATAGGTTCAGATCTGAAATCATGGCACTCGGGCCCTAGTGACAAGCATTAAGAATAGCAAAGTCATAGCAACATCAATCTTAGAACATAGTGGATACTAGGGATCAAACCCTAAAAAAACTAACTCTATTACATGATAGATCTCATCCAACCCGTCACCGTCCAGCAAGCCTATGATGGAATTACTCACGCACGACAGTGAGCATCATGAAATTGGTGATGGAGGATGGTTGATGATGACGATGGCGATGGATTCCCCTCTCCGGAGCCCCGAACAGACTCCAGATCAGCCCTCCTGTGGGTGTCAAAACCGGCGGATCTCGGGTAGGGGGTCCCGAACTGTGCGTCAAGGCCGGATGGTAATAGGAGACACGGGACACGATGTTTTTACCCAGGTTCGGGCCCTCTCGATGGAGGTAATACCCTACTCCTGCTTGATTAATATTGATGATATGGGTAGTACAAGAGTAGATCTACCACGAGATCAAGGAGGCTAAACCCTAGAAGCTAGCCTATGGTATGATTGTTGTATATGGAATTGATGTCCTACGGACTACAACCCTCCGGTTTATATAGACACCGGATAGGGTTAGGGTTACACAGAGTCGGTTACAATGGTAGGAGATCTTGAATATCCGCATCGCCAAGCTTGCCTTCCACGCCAAGGAAAGTCCCATCCGGACACGGGAGGAAGTCTTCAATCTTGTATCTTCATAGTCCTGGAGTCCGGCTACCCGAACACCCCCTAATCCAGGACTCCCTCAGTAGCCCCTGAACCAGGCTTCAACGACGACGAGTCCGGCGCGCAGATTGTCTTCGGCATTGCAAGGCGGGTTCCTCCTCCAAGTCCTTCATAGAAGATTGTAAACACCAAGAGTAGTGTCCGGCTCTGCAAAATAAGTTTCCACATATTGCCATAGAGAGAATAATATTAACACAAGTCAAATCTGCTGACGTATTCCGCAGTGCGTCATCACACTACGGCCAAGTCCTTCACTCAAATCGTTTTTACTTTTCCACCTCAGCATGTTTTGCGAGGCGGTTTCCTTGGCACGTCTTGCCAAAGCAGAGACCGTGTACCCCCTTTTACGAGATTCTCATCAATACGGACGTGGGTAACCCAACCGCGCCATTTATCACGGCGCTTGGGAGGCAAGTGAGTTTTACTAGGCTGGTGGGGACGCACAACCGCATCCGCCCATATAAGGGGATAAGGATCCACCTTTTTACCTACGCCTTCTTTCTCCTTCGCCTATCCATCTCCTGCGCACTCGAGCTCCTGCGCCCAAGCCTGCACTTCCCACCTCAACCTTCCCCAGCAATGTCCGGAGCGGGAGGCAAGTGGATGGTCTCCTCCGCCACGGAGGGCCAAGTCAAGAAGCTAAGGAAGGCCGGATGCCTGTCTAAGGACATCGCACACTGGCTTCCCGAAAAGGGGCAGCTTCTCCCCACCCCAAGGCCCCATGAGAGGGTAGTATTTCTTCCCCACTTCCTTCGCGGATTGGGTTTTCCACTCCACCCATTTGTCCTGGGGCTCATGTTCTACTACGGCTTGGATTTCCATGATCTGGCCCCGAACTTCATCCTCAACATCTCGGCGTTTATCATCGTGTGCGAGGCTTTCCTCCGCGTCCGCCCTCATTTCGGCCTGTGGCTCAAGACTTTCAACTTCAAGCCCAAGGTGGTGCGCGGCAGCCAGGCGGAGTGCGGAGGCGCCATGGCGGTCAAGATGGCCAACGTCCTATGGTTCGAGGGCTCTTTTGTGGAGACCCTAAAGGGGTGGCAATCCGGGTGGTTTTACATCACCGAGCCACGCAATCCGAAATGGATCGCAGCCCCCGAGTTCCGATCCGGACCCCCACGCGGCTTATGTCCTGGAAAGAGACGGGCCTATTGTGGGGTGACGAAAAAGAGGTGACCGGATTGCAAACATGCATCCAGTCCCTGGTGAACAAGCCAATCCGGCTTGTTAATGTAATCCAGGTTATGCTCGTCCGCCGGATCCTCCCGTGCCAGCAACGGGATTTTAATCTATGGGAGTTCGACCCGGCGCAGCACCAAACCCTTAGCAGGCTCTTCAACATGACGTACGAAGATGCCTGGAAGGTGCTATTCAAGGGCGCCGAGGCTCCCGCATCCGCTTCCGAGGACCGCGGATACAGTTCGCAGCGTCACGCTAGCGAGGTAAGCTATCTTCACCTTTTACAGGATGTTAAGCTTTTTTCATAGTTTGACTCTATGTGGGATCTAAACTCCCTTACCTTTGACAGGCTTGGCGGGCGATACCCGAACCGATTAGCTGTCCGGCTCCGCTGCCCGAAGACCCAGCCCCAGCTCTACTAGTGAAGCTGCTGGTTCCGACGCCTTATGTGGTGCCAGAGAAGAAGGCCAAGAAGAAGAAGACCACGGGGACTCGAAAGAGTGCCCATAACATGGTGGTGTCGGACTCGTCATCCGACGAGTCCGAGACGCCCTCTTCCCATGAAAACGAGGAGGAGGAAGAAGAAAACTCTCCCCCCCAGTGGAGGGAGGAGAGAAGAGGAAGGCCGCCCCGACGGGGGAGGCCGAGGGGTCTAGGAAAAGGAAGACCCCTCCGCCGGACTACTCCCCCGATGCCGAAGAGGGCGAAGAGGAGTGGCCAAACAGGGCCAAGCGTCCGGCGAAATCGTAAGTTCGGAAATCAGAGTAAGTCATGATGTTCCTTTGTTGCACAGCTTTCCCTAATGTCGAACGTAATTATGCAGCCCGCCCGGGCCGAATTCAACGAATCGTCGGGCGGCTCCCTGGACTCATCGGACATGAACTCAGTTCCGCCCGCTGTCTCCCCCCGCATAGCAGACGACGCCGAAGTGGCGTCGCGACAAGCTCTAGGGCAGGAGGAGGTGGTCCCGGAGGAGCCGCAAGGCAACCTCCCAGACTCCAGGAGTGAAGGGGATAAGGCCCCCCAGGGCTCCAAGTCCGGCTTTGTGCCGGACACCGCGCCGGAATCTTCCACAGTTCCGGACCGCCGTAGGTGAACTCCTTCCAAGAGGAGCAAGCCTTCTGAGCCAGCGGCCTCCGTCCAACCGGAGGTGCCGGACAATCTGCTGGAGGTGCTTGACGGCGCCTCCGTCGACGAGGGGCACCGTACTATTATGAGTACGGTGATCCAGAAGGTTCGGTCCGCCAAGAGCGGACTGACTGAAGCTTGCGCTAGCCTTCTAACAGGCTTCGAGGTAAGTAAAAATATGTAAAAATATTACCGCATAGACAGTAGCCCCTGATGCTCTATTTGGTGTTCGGAAAGAAAAGCCGAATAGAGGATCAATTAAATTTCGCAGGAGTCTAACAAAAAAGAGTCAATATGCATATGCAGGCTTCGCTGCTATCCACCGCTGCACTGACTGCGGAGGTGGGTGTCCTGAAGCAGGACCTTGAGCGGACCGAGCAAGAGCTCGGCCTTGCCAAGCAACGGCTCAAGGAGAAAGAAGGTAAGAAATACCTTACAGAAAAAGTGCCTATAAAAAGGCGTGATTCAAAAAAAAAATAGGATTGTACTGCTTATTGTAGGGGCCACGACTGAGGTGGCGACCCTTAAGCAGGCGCTGTCTGAGGCCGAAAAGAAAACGGCCGCGGAGCGCACCGAGCGAGACAGACTTGGAGCTCAGGTCGGCGAGGTGCAGCAAGAGCTTCAGGCTCTCATGAAAAAACATGAGAGTTTGGAGCTTGAGTCAAAGGCGCAAGCATCCGACCTCGCGACGGCCCTTGAGACTGCCAAGTCTGCCAAGGCCGAAGCCCAAAAGGCCCTCCAAGAGTTGGAGGAGATGAGGAAGATAGCAGTAGGTAAGGCATTCTTTATGCAAAGCAGAAATATAAACGTAAACTACTTGTTACTTACCCGAATCCGGAGCTCTCCAGGGGCATTCGCAGATCTTCCCCGCAGCGTATCCGACGCTGCCGCATTCTACCGAGCTGAAGAGGGCAGCTCGATGGAGAAGGTGTTCTGGTCTCAGTATTCTGAGGCCGGACACCCTGTGCCCTTGAGCGACCAGCTGAAACAGCTGGTCGAGCTCCACAAGGCGGCCGAACAGGCCATGAAGGGCTTCATAGTTCGGCTGTGGCCCAGAGAGGCCCTGCCTGGGAGCTATTTCGGGCTAGTGCGGCGGCTGGTGGAGGCCTGTCCAAGGCTCGAGGTCATCAAGCGCTCCGTCTGCATCAAAGGTGCCCGTCGGGCCCTTGCCCGTGCAAAGGTGCACCGGGGTAAGCTGGACGGTGAGAAGCTTGTGAAGGACGGGCCGCCGCCGGGGAAGGAGCATCGCAAGCCCGAGAAATACTACAAGGATGTTCTTGCAGGTGCCCGCCTTGTGGCGGATGAATGTACCAAGGATGTGATTTTTGAATGAACTCACTCGTGTTTATCCTGTGCGCTGAAAACTTGTTCATATGCGCTAAGCAATGCTTATTGTATTTAAAATATTACTTTCCGTGCGGCCGTTTATCAAAAAATTGAGAGATGGCCAGTCGTCGGCTTCTGCCCCCATGCCACTAGTGCTGGGGTGTTTGGGATAAACCTGAGCGCTCTTTTTCCCATAGTTGGGTCCTTCGAGGGAGGCGCTCAGCACAACGAACCAGGCAATCGGACTATAATGCTTGAACACTCTCACTTAGCCATAGAACTCTATAATTTTAAATTTCAGCGAAGCCCCTAGTTCGGAAGACTGAGTTCAGGGCGCTATCCACGCCTTGGCTGGACAAAGCCAGCTCCTCGCTCGAAGCGGCACAAGTCTTTAGGGACTCGAAAAACCTCTCGAACAGCGACCGGTCTCTCGCCTCATCATGACAGTCAGTTTTAGCTTCCTCCACTGAGGTGCTTAACCCAGCTGAACCGGGACACAATCCCAGTGGTTCTCCTAGTGCTACCTTAGCCGATATAGCGGAACGTAAGGCACCAAAACATAGGAGCCGGGCAAACCCAACTATTGACCCAAATCATGATTCGGAGCCGATGCATATAGTGCTATAAGTTCGGGGTGCCGCACTTGTGAAAATGTACGGACTTCTCACACCATAATAAGGGGTACTGAAGCCCCTGGCGTGTTTGCCGTACCATGGTGTACGGGTGCAATCATGTCATTTAATAAACATATATGTGAAAAGAGGATAATGCAAAAAATAGACAAAAAGCTATGCATTGTTTATAGAGAGGCCATTTATCAAAGCCGAATGATACAAATAGTGCGATAAGCAAAAAGATACTGGACTATTTAACATGTCCTGACCAGGGGCAGGCCGTGGAATTGTATTCAAAACAGGTATACTGCTCGCAACAGAGACCACCTGGGAGTTCCATAATGTGGCATGGCTTGTCTGCCTCCCTGGATCTTGCATCGTTTGTGCGGCAGTCGAATTGCCGAATAGGTCGTCCGAAGTATGGAGTCCTGAAAGTAAGAAAAATTTAAAGAAAGAATCCGGCAGCCCCTAGTACGTTTTAAGTCATATTTTGGGCGTGCCGTTATTGTGCCCCTTCCCCTGTGCCCATGCTTTCAAGGGCGTAGTTATGTACGCGAGGCACTGGTTTCGCTATGTCGCGGGAGCTGGGGTTGGGGCCGCATTGCTACGCTTGCTCAGAGCGTGCCAGGCGGTCCTGTTGTGGGTTACTCCGGGCGCGCTTGGCAGTGTCTGGCTTTTTAATGGCCGGACTGGAGAATTGCCTAAGAAGGCTACTTTGTACTTCCGCTGCGAGAGCCGCCGTGTGCTCCTCCGTATGGAGGGAGCGTTCGGTGTTTCCGTTGACCGTGATTACTCCTCGAGGGCCTGGCATCTTGAGCTTGAGATATGTGTAGTGCGGCACCACATTGAACTTTGCGAATGCGGTTCGTCCGAGCAGGGCGTGATAGCCACTGCGAAACGGGACTATATCGAAGATTAACTCTTCGCTTCGGAAATTGTCCGGGGATCCGAAGACCACGTCAAGTGTTACTGAGCCTGTACAGTTGGCTTCTACACCTGGTATAACGCCTTTAAAGGTCGTTTTTGTGGGCTTAATCCTTGAGGGATCTATGCCCATTTTCTGCACTGTATCCTGATAAAGCAGGTTCAGGCTACTGCCGCCGTCCATGAGGACTCTTATGAGATGAAATCCGTCGATGATTGGGTCGAGAACCAATGCGGCAAAGCCGCCATGACGGATGCTAGTGGGATGGTCCCTTTGATCAAAAGTGATCGGGCAGGAGGACCATGGGTTGAACTTTGGGGCGACTGGCTCCATCGCGTATACGTCCCATAGCGCACGCTTCCGCTCCCTCTTGGGAATGTGGGTTGCGTATATCATGTTCACCGTCCGCACTTGTGGGGGAAAGCCCTTCTGTCCATTGTTGTTCGGCGGCCTGGGCTCCTCCTCGTCGTCGCTGTGCAGCCCCTTGTATTTGTTTTCGGCTCTTAACTTGTGTGCCTACTTGAACACCCAACAATCCCTGTTAGTGTGATTGGCTAGCCTTTCGGGGGTGCCATGTATCTGGCACAAGCGGTCGAGTATTCGGTCCAAACTGGACGGGCCCTGAGTATTCTTTTTGAATGCCTTTTTCCGCTGACTGGATTTATAGCCTCTGAATCCGGCAATGACTACCGTGTCTTCATTGCTGTCGCTGCTAACGTGGCGTTTTTGCTTATTCCGACATGTCCTGCCACTTTTGTCCTTGGTATCCGAATTACCAGGGTTCTTTGATAAGTTGTTACTGCGAGCTAGCCAGCTGTCTTCTCCCGCGCAAAAGCGGGTCATGAGTGTTGTGAGGGCTGCCATAGATTTCGGCTTTTCCTGTCCCAGGTGCCGGGCAAGCCACTCGTCGCGTGATGTTATGCATGAAGGCTGCTAGGGCCTCTGCGTCCGGACAGTCGACTATCTGGTTTTTCTTTGTTAGGAACCGTGTCCAGAATTGCCTGGCCGATTCCTCTGGCTGCTGAATTATGTGGCTTAAGTCATCGGCATCTGGTGGTCGCACGTAAGTGCCCTGGAAGTTGTAGAGGAATGCGGCTTCCAGGTCCTCCCAAGAACCGATTGAGTCTGTTGGCAAGCTGTTAAGCCAATGCCGGGCCGGTCCTTTAAGTTTGAGCGGGAGGTATTTGATGGTGTGTAGATCGTCGCCGCGTGCCATGTGGATGTGAAGGAGATAATCCTCGATCCATACCGCCGGATCTGTTGTGCCATCATATGATTCGATGTTTACGGGTTTGAAACCCTCTGGGATTTTATGATCCATTACTTCATCCGTGAAGCATAGCGGGTGTGCGGCGCCTCTATACTGGGCTATATCACGACGCAGCTCGGAAGAGCTATGTCTGTTGTGTTCGGCCCGGCCGGATTTGTTGTATCCGGAGTGAAGATCATCGTCACGTGCCGTAGGGCGCCTGCACGATCCATAGATCGATCGTGTTTGTCTTGCCTTATCCTCCAATACGTCTCGCAGGTCTGGCGCATTTTCCCGTGCCTTAGTTGAGCGGCGTCGGGGCATGGCTTGGGTGGAGGGCCGAGAGGCCTCTCTGTCGCGGCCGTGAGGTGGCCGGTCTGCCATGTCGTGCGCTGGTGATGTAGGTGCTTCCTCCTCTGATCGGGGTAGCGGCCTGCGCTTTGGGTAACTCTTGGAGGGGCGTTCGAGTTCATACTCTTCGGCCGCAAGGACTTCAGTCCATCTGTCAGCTAGCAAATCTTGGTCAGCTCTAAGCTGTTGCTGCTTTTTCTTGAGGCTGCTTGCCGTGGCTAAAAGCCTGCGTTTGAAATGCTCTTGTTCGGCGGGGTCTGATGGTACGACGAATTCGTCGTCATCGAGGCTTGCCTCGTCTTCAGAGGGAGGCATATAGTTATCATCATCGACCTCTCGGTCTGCCGCTCTCTCATGAGGGCTGGCTTCTCCATCTTCCTGTGCCGAATCTTGCTGGGGTGGGTGTTCTTCGACGCTATCCGGGGTAGTATTATCTCCCATGCCGGAATCACCGTTTTTGCTTTGGCGGGATTTAGAGCGGCGCCGCTGACGCCAGCGCTTTGGCTGTTTCTTGGAGGTGTCATCCCCGGCTGTTCCATCGCCATCTCATTCTTTTGGAGTATCCACCATATATATGTCATATGACGAGGTGGCCTTCCAGCGCCCTACAGGTGCTGGTTCCTGTTCGTCTGCTACATCGTCATCCATACCGTCGATGTCTTCGGAGCCGAAGTCAAGCATGTCGGTTAAATCGTCGACAGTGACTACAAAGTGGGTGGTGGGTGGGCTTTGAACTTCTTCATCGTCCGTATCCCATCCTCGCTGACCGTAATCCGGCCAGGGCTCTCCTGATAAAGAGAGAGACTTGAGAGAATTCAGGATGTCGCCAAAAGGCGAGTGCTGAAAGATGTTCGCGACGGTGAACTCCATTATCGGCGCCCAATCGGATTCGATTGGCAGGGGCGCGGGGGTTCGGAGTCCGGGGAGGAGTACGAATCCTCGGAGTCACGGGTCATGTAGAGTGCGGGGCTGGCGTTCGGCTCGATCGCCTTTGAGATCGCAGCCCCCGAGGTGACGTCCAACCGCTCATCCTCGATTGGCGCAATAGGCTCCGAGTTAGGGGTCGGAACCGGTGCGTGGCGGCCTCCAGGACACTATCCGGAGGCAGAGCTAGATCATGCCCCTCGAGATAGTGCGGCACACTTGGCCGTGGCTCGAACCCGTCGAAGATCAAGTCTCCGCGGATGTCAGCCATGTAGTTTAAGCTTCCGAACCTGACTTGATGGCCAGGGGCGTAGCTTTCGATCTGCTCCAGGTGGCCAAGCGAATTGGCCCGCAGTGCGAAGCCGCCGAAGACGAAGATCTGTCCGGGGAGAAAAGTCTCACCCTAGACCTCATCATTGTTGATGATCAAGGGAGCCATCGGGCCTAAAGGCGACGACACAGAGGAACTCTCAATGAAAGCACCAATGTCGGTGTCAAAACCGGCGGATCTCGGGTAGGGGGTCCCGAACTGTGCGTCAAGGCCGGATGGTAACAGGAGACAAGGGACACGATGTTTTTACCAGGTTCGGGACCTCTTGATGGAGGTAATACCCTACTCCTGCTTGATTAATCTTGATGATATGGGTAGTACAAGAGTAGAACTACCACGAGATCAAGGAGGCTAAACCCTAGAAGCTAGCCTATGGTATGATTGTTGTATATGGAGTTGATGTCCTATGGACTACAACCCTCCGGTTTATATAGACACCGGATAGGGTTAGGGTTACACAGAGTTGGTTACTATGGTAGGAGATCTTGAATATCCGCATCGCCAAGCTTGCCTTCCACGCCAAGGAAAGTCCCATCCGGACACGGGATGAAGTCTTCAATCTTGTATCTTCATAGTCCTGGAGTCTGGCTGAAGGTATAGTCCGGCTACCCGAACACCCCCTAATCTAGGACTCCCTCACCCCCCGAGAGGTTTTAGGGCTTGGCGGCGGCTCCGTATCATAAACATGACGAATTATTTTCTCTGATTTTTTTCTCCCCGAAACACAATATATAGAGTTAGAATTGGAGTCGAAGAGGCACCAGGGGGCCCACGAGGTAGGGGGCGCGCCCTAGGGGGGAGGCGTGCCCCCACCCTCGTGGACAGGTGGTGGGCCCCCTGGCCTTCATCTTTTGTAGGTATTTTTTATATTTTCCAAAAAGTTGCTCCGTGAAGTTTCAGGTCATTCCGAGAATGTTTGTTTCTGCACATAAATAACACGATGGTAATTCTGCTGAAAACAGCGTCAGTCCGGGTTAGTTCCATTCAAATCATGCAAGTTAGAGTCCAAAACAAGGGCAAAAGTGTTTGGAAAAGTAGATACGACGGAGACGTATCAACTCCCCCAAGCTTAAACCTTTGCTTGTCCTCAAGCAATTCAATTGACAAACTGAAAGTGATAAAGAAAAACTTTTACAAACTCTGTTTGCTCTTGTTGTTGTAAATATGTAAAGCCAGCATTCAAGTTTTCAGGAAAGATTATAACTAACCACATTCGCAATAATGCTTAGGTCTCAAGTTTTACTCATATCAATGGCATAATCAACTAGCGAGCAATAATAATAAATCTCGGATGACGACACTTTCTCAAAACAATCATAATATGATATAACAAGATGGTATCTCGCTAGCCCTTTCTGAGACCGCAAAACATAAATGCAGAGCACCTTTAAAGACCAAGGACCGACTAGACCTTATAATTCATGGTAAAAGAGATCCAGTCAAGTCATACTCAATGTAAATTAACAGTAATGAATGCAAATGACAGCGGTGCTCTCCAACTGGTGCTTTTTAATAAGAGGATGACGACTCAACATGAAAGTAAATAGATAGGCCCTTCGCAGAGGGAAGCATGGATTTGTAGAGGTGCCAGAGCTCGGTTTTAAAATAGAGGTGAATAATATTTTGAGCAGTATACTTTCATTGTCAACATAACAACCAAGAGATGGCAATATCTTCCATGCTACACACATTATAGGCGGTTCCCAAACAGAATGGTAAAGTTTATACTCCCCCTTCCACCAACAAGCATCAATCCATGGCTTGCTCAAAACAACGAGTGCCTCCAACTAACAAGAGTCCTAGGGGGAGTTTTGTTTGCAATTATTTTGATTTAGTTTGCATAAAGCATGGGACTGGGCATCCCGGTGACCAGCCATTTATCTCACAAGTGAGGAGCGGAGTCCACTCCTCTTGAGAATAACCCGCCTAACATGGAAGATACAGACAGCCCTAGTTGATACTTGAGCTATTCTAGCGTACAAAACAAGATATTTATTTGAAGGTTTAGAGTTTGGCACATACAAATTTACATGGAACGACAGGTAGATACTGTATATAGGTAGGTATAGTGGACTCATGTGTAATAACTTTGGGGTTTAAGGGATTGGATGCACAAGCAGTATTCCCGCTTAGTACAGGTGAAGGCTGGCAAAAGACTGGGAAGCGACCAGCTAGAGAGCGACAACAGTCATGAACATGCATTAAAATTAATCAACACCGAATGCAAGCATGAGTAGGATATAATCCACCATGAACATAAATATCGTGAAGGCTATGTTGATTTTGTTTCAACTACATGCGTGAACACGCGCCAAGTCAAGTCACTTAAATCATTCAGAGGAGGATACCACCCTATCATACCACATCATAACCATCTCAATAGCATGTTGGCACGCAAGGTAAACCATTATGACTCATAGCTAATCAAGCATGGCACAAGGAACTATGATCTCTAATTGTCATTGCAAACATGTTTATTCATAATATGCTGAATCAGGAACGATGAACTAATCATATTTACAAAAACAAAAGAGGTCGAGTTCATACCAGCTTTTCTCATCTCAGTCAGTCCATCATATATCATCATAATTGCCTTTCACTTGCACGACCGAACGATGTGAATAATAATAATAGTGCGCGTGCATTGGACTAAGCTGGAATCTGCAAGCATTCAATATGGGATCTTTTGTCAGATCAATAAGTATGCATACAAGAGCCACTTCAACAATTTAATTATGGGCTTCTCCTGTCGACCCCCAAAGAAAACAAAAGAAATAAAACTATTTACACGGGAGAGCTCCCAACAAGTAAAAGAGGAACATGAAATATTTTTGGGTTTTCTTTTTAATTAGTACTACAAGCATGAAAAGTAAACTAATTAAACGCTACAACTAAATTTTTTTGGTTTTTCTTAAGGTTTATTGAACACACAAGAAGAAAGCATAAAAAGGAAAATAAACTAGCATGGATGATACAATGAAAAAGTATGAGCACCGACATCTAGCAATGAGTGTGTGAACATAAATGTAATGTCAGTGAGAAATACGTACTCCCCCAAGCTTAGGCTTTTGGCCTAAGTTGGTCTATTGCCACGGCTGGCCTGGCGGATATCCATAATAGTAGTTGGGGTCGTATTGAGAGGAAGAAGAAGACTCTGATCGCCACTGGCTGGCAATCATCTCCGGATCCTACTGGTAATTAGACTGTCATGAAGGATCAACTTGTGGTTCCGACTCTGGCTCCATGGCTGGTGCAGGGTTCCGGTAGACGTGAATAGCCTTTAACTGAACAAGGTACTGGCCTGCAGACAAATCAAACAAAGAAGGAGCAGGCAAGGTAATAGTCTCAGGATGATGTTTATCAAAGAACAATTTAAATTTAAGCTCTCCTTCCCTATTCTTAATAATAAAATCATGTGCCACCATACTTTTATAATCTAAATAAACACGAGGCAGCACTTTTTCTTCCTTCTCATAATGCCTAATAGGTATGTTAAAATGTGCAGCTAGGCGTGAAGCACAGATGCCTCCAAAGATGGGGCCCTTGGTACGGTTCAGATTTAACCATTTAGCAACAATGCCGCCCATACTAACAGAGTTATCACCGTATAAACTGTGGAGCAAAATAATAATATCAGGGATACTAAGGTTTCCACAGTTCCCACGACCAATTAAGCAACGACTAGCAAATAATGGAAAATAGCGTAAAACAGGGAAATGTATGCTAGTGATTCGTGCATCGGAAACCTTCCTTGTTTCCCCTACAGTGGTAGTATCAATAAACCCGTCCATATCCTCGCGATGTGGTTCTTCTTTCTTGCCCTCGAAAGGGACCAACCAAACCCGACAAAAATCATAAAGTGACATCTCCTTGTGCTCATCATATAAATAAAACTTCACCGTAGGTGGTGAGCTCCTAGAATGGAAATGAAAGTTTTGCAAAAAGATATTTGTGAGTAAGAGATACTGATCGCATTGGTCGTAGAGGAAAGCGGTGAGGCTTGCATTCTTAGGCAATTCATGGAAATCTTCATAAATCCCGGTGTAACATCCCAAATTTTCAATTTGGAATGTTATACACTAGATCATCATTGCATATCATATTTTATTGCATTTTGGTTAATCCTAGAAATTCTACGCAACTCAAGGACCCTCGGAGAGAGTTGGGGATTTCGTTATTTTTCATATTTGGGTTTTCTCAAATTTTGAAAATAGGGTCATTTGATTTTATTTATTTTGTCTTCAATTATTTCTATTACAAAATTTTGAGAGAGGGAATAAAATGACTTTCCCAAAATAATGAAATATTGAGGATTTAATAAAAAATCAAATAAGATTTTATTTTGGTTTTATTTGCTATTTTATTTGAATTTAGGAAAAATTGCACGTTTTCAAAAATTGGATTTAGGGCCAAGAAAATGTTCATCATGTTCTAAATATTTTATTTAGACGGTGAAAATTTGTTTTGGCATTTTTAGTTTTTTTATTTATTTCTATACAATTTTTTTAGTCGCATCGATTTTTTTAAAAAAAGATCCCATGCCCGACTGGGCCAAGGGCCCAGCCGAGCAGGCCGGCCCAGTAGCCGCCGCCGCCTCCCGCCTGGGTCGGGACCGGAGTGCCGACCGCCGTCGCCGCTGAGACCTGGGAGGACACGCCTCCCGAGGCCGCCCCCTTCCCCAAGTTCGCCGCCTCCCTTTATAACCCCGCCGAGCCCCCTGGAGCCCCACACCGCCGCCGCCTCCCCACGCCACCCGCGCCGCCGCAGCCGCCGCCCCGCGCCGCTTGCCGCCGCTGCCGTCGCCCAGAGCTGCCGCCCCACACCGCCCGCCGCCGCCCGGAGCCCTGCCGGAGCATCGCCGGAGCCCCGAGCCGAGGTAGCCGCCGCCGCTGGTTTTCTGAGAAAAGCCGTTTCGGTTTTTTAGAAAACCCTAGTTTTTGTTTTTTTAATAGATCGGTTTTTCTCCGGTTTATTTATTTAGCGAGCGTTCACTCGTTCGTTCGTTTTACCAAATGCGTTCATCATTTAGTTCCAATTAACGGACGTTTGTTCGTTAATCTGTTCGTCGTTTTTCTTTTTCTCAGATTAAATCCGCGATTTTTCTGATCGCGATTTCTGATCTGCTGTTCGTTTCAGTTTAACTTTTCGCTCGTTTATCGGAATCAGGCGATTCAAGCGCCTGGAGTTTCATCTCGAAACCCTCTTTCCGTTTAACTAACTTAAACAAGTTTTTGCCTCAGTAAAATTTGACCTAGATTCAGATTCGTAAACGAAGCTTATTTCTTTTACCGTTTGTCTTTCATTGTTTCGTTCGATTTGGTTCTTTTTGCCAACCGGAGTTCTTAAGTTAAGCTTTCCGGTTAGATCTCTTATTCGAGTTTTACCTGTGCATTAGTTGAGTACTTATTGTATGCTTGTTTGTTTGCGATAGAGTATCCGGAGTGCGCCGCTTGCTACTTCGAATCGCTAGGTTTCACGGATCATCAGCAAGGCAAGTAACACTTTGATCATACCTCCTACTACCCAGTTTTTATTGCATTAGATCAACCCCTACACATTGCATGATTAGGAACTAATTAAATTGTGGGTTTGGGAAGTAGATGAGGTAGTACCTATGTAACACCCTCGATGCGACTATATCTCCCACGTGTCGAGGCACGACTTAGAGGCATAATCGCATTGAAGGCATATGTCGCAAGTGAGGTAATCTTCACACAACCCATGTAATATAATAAGGGAAAGAGGTACATAGTTGGCTTACAATCGCCACTTCACACAGATACATGAGAACAAAGGACTCACATCATACAAATACACTCAAGGTCCGACTACGGAATCAAAATAAAAGAAGAACCCCAAATGCGACAACGGTCCCCGATCGACCCCAACTGGGCTCCACTACTGATCAACTAGAACGAAACAACACAAAAGACAAGATCTTCATCGAGCTCCTCCTGAGCTTGGTTTCGTCATCTGCTCGGTCTCATCGGCACCTGCAAGCTGGTTTTGGAAGTATCTGTGAGCCACGGGGACCCAGCAATCTTGCACCCTCGCGATCAAGACTATTTAAGCTTATGGGTAAGGTAAAGGTATGAGGTGGAGCTGCAGCAAGCGACTAGCATATATGGTGGCTAACCTATTCGCAAATGAGAGCGAGAAGAGAAGGCAAAGCACTATCGATAAAAGTATGATCAAGAAGTGATCCTGGACTACCTACGTCAAGCATAACTCCAACAACCATGTTCACTTCCTGGACTCCGCCGGAAAGAGACCATCACGATTACACACGCGGTTGATTCATTTTAATTAGGTCAACTTCAGGTTATCTACAACCGGACGTTAACAAATTCCCATCTGCCCATAACCGCGGGCACGGCTTTCGAAAGTTCAAATCCCTGCAGGGGTGTCCCAACTTAGCCCGTCACAAGCTCTCACGGTCAACGAAGGAATAGACCTCCACCCGAGACGTTCCGATCAGACTCGGTATCCCAGTACAACAAGACATTTCGACAGGGTAAAACTAAACCAGCAACACCGCCCGAATGTGCCGACAAATCCCGATAGGAGCTGCACATATCTCTTTCTCAGGGCACACTCAGATGAGCCAGACGTCGGGTAAGCCAGCCCAGAGTTGCCCCTGGTAGCCTCGGACATCGCTCAGTTGGACCAACACTTAGAGAAGCACTAGCCCGGGGGGGTTAAAATAAGATGACCCTTGAGCCGGCCGACTCAAGGGAAAGAAAAGGCTAGGTGGCAAATGGTAAAACCAATGTTGGGCATTGCTGGAGAAGCTTTACTTAAGGCGAACTGTCAAGGGGTTCCCATTATAGCCCAACCGCGTAAGGGACGCAAAATCTGGGAACATAACACCGATATGACGGAAACTAGGGCCGCAAGAGTGGAACAAAACACCAGGCATAAGGCCGAGCCTTCCACCCTTTACCAAGTATATAGATGCATTAATTAAATACGATATATAGTGATATCCCAACAAGTAAATAAATGTTCCAACAAGGAACAACATCTCCATGTTCCAACACGGAACAAACTTCAATCTTCACCTGCAACTAACAATGCTATAAGAGGGGCTGAGCAAAGCAGTAACATAGCCAATCAACGGTTTGCTAGGACAATGGTGGGTTAGAGGCTGAACATGGCAATTGGGAGGCTGACAAGCAAGTGGTAGGCATCGTAGCATTGGCATAGCAAAGAGCGAGCAAACTAGCATAGCAAAGATAGTAGTGATTTCGAGGGTATGATCATCTTGCCTGAAATCCCGCAAGGAAGAAGAACGAGTCCATGAGGAAGATAAACGGACGTAGTCGAACGGATCCTCACAAACTCGACGTTATCGAAACCAACCCGAAGAAGCAAACACCGGAAAAGAGCAAACAACATAGTAAACAACCAACACATCAACATGGCATGATGCACAATCGAGTATGATGCATGTCCGGTTTAAAGAGGCATGGCATGGCAAAATGCACAAACAATCCTACAAATTAAGTGGAGCTCAATATGCAACGAGTTGCATATTGACGAAACACCACATCAATTATTTAGTTCTCTCTCGGTTATGTACCCAACAATATTAAATGTTGTTAAACATGGCAAGAGGGTGAAGCAAAATTAAACTACCTATCTAGTCAGGGTTAAATGAGGCCGGGAACAACAAACAACAAATCCGGAAACTCCTCATGTGCAAATATTAGGTTTGGTCCTGATCTGTCCTAAACACAATTTTAGAGTTGTTTAACATGCAAAGTGATGCCACCATGATAAACTAGGCAAAATTCTACCCCATCTACATATGAAGTTTATTTAATTCGGAGCCACGGTTATTTAGTTATGAATAAAATCATTTTAGCATGGCATTTAAGAAAAATTTAAACATACAACATTTTAAACATTTTAATTGTTGTAATCATGATGCGGATGACATGAACAAGTTTATGCAAGTATTAAGAAAATGTAGATAAGAGCATTATGAAGCATTTGTCACCGTGGTGGAAAGAAGAGGGGTGCCACGACAACGAATCCGAAAATGATGCCACGGCAACATATCGGTTCCGGTAACTCGCGGAGATACCGGCGCAAAAGGAAAAGTGACATGAGCGTGACACGCGATAGGAGGTGGGGTGATCCCGGATACCGGGTTCCCACAAGATGGTGGCAAGGCAAAAGAGGGGCAACGTGCACCGAACAACTCCGACACGGAGCAAACACGAGCATTTCATACATCACACATGCATTCATTCGCGGCGGTCGTCTCGGGGTTATACCTTCGAAGCGTGTCAACGGGACGGTTCGGGTTCGGTGGTAGGGGTACACTTGTCGAAGGGGAAGTAGTTGTTCACGGGGCGTCGTGGGAAGTAGAGGAAGTAGTCGTTCAAGCGTCCGATGGTAATGGTACTCGGTCGTTTCGAAGAGGTACTTGGGGTCATTCGAACTTGCCGATCTCGTCATCTCGAAGGGGTATTTGACGTTCTTAGCGATTCCGAAGACGAGGTAGAGGTACACTTGTTGTAGGGGTACTTGTCGGATCCACGGTGACGGTAGAGGTACAAATGTTTCTCGCGGTACTTGTCGGTCCAGTCTTGGTGTAGATGTACATCGCAAACGTAGTGGTACTCGCGGACTTCGGCGCCGGTAGTCGTACACGGTTCGCAGGGGTACTTGGCATTTTCGTGTAGCCGAACTTGAGGGGCACCGACATCGTGGTACTTGGCGTCCATGGGTACTTGACAGTCTGTCGTGGTACTTGGCGATGTTCCTGTTCAGAGAGTTGCGGGTCTTAGCGTCCATGCGACCGACAGCGAAGGCGCGCGAACCAGCGGCAGGGGGCTGCCGAGGTGGAGACCAAGTGGCTGTCACGGTCGCACGCAGTGCACCACAGGGAGATGACGAAGGCCTCGGGCATGGGAGGCTCCCTGGTGGCGGCGGTTCCCGGAGCTTGCCGGTGATGCGAGAGGACGAGCGGAGGTGCACGGGAGGAGAAGTGGAGGCCCGGCGTGGCAGAGGTACGGGAGGACCTCGGGAGGAGGCAAGACGACGGAGGGAGCTTGCGAGGGAGTCTTGGCCTGGCAGAGCCGGCCATCCATGGCGGGCCAAGGTCACCGGCTCGACGGAGGCGGTGGAACGTTGCGAGGCAGGGGGCGCCGGAGTTGACCTCCAGGCTGGGGCTCGATGGCGGCGGCGAAGACAAGGAACGTGCGGCGGCGAGGGTTCATGGCCACGGGGATTGGGATCCGCCCCTGGTCACGCTGAGAAGGAGAGGGAGGAAGTGAGAGGAGGGAGGCGTTCGATGTCGGGCGCGCGAGGAAGAGAGCGTGAGGAGGGATAGATGGGGATCGGGCGCAGCCCTGAGCATGTGGAGCTCTCCCTCCTTCTCTGATTGCAGGGCGGCGTAGGAGGAGGACGAAGGCCATGGGGATCGGGATCCCTCTCCCTGATGCGTGCGAGGGGAAGGGTCGATGGGGAGAGGTAAGATGCGATCGGGCTGCGGTTCCTGGCGGCGCGATGGGAACGAGGCAAAGAGGGAGCGAGGCTGCGAGGGAGATGGGGTAATCGGGCTAGGGTTAGGTTTTTGGTGGGCCGGCTGGGCCTTAGAGGCCAGCGCTGGGGTGGGCCGGCGCGGTGAGGTTGGGAGGCCCCTGGCTGCTGGGCTCCTTCCCTCTCTCTAATTCTCTTTCACTTCTTTATTTCCTGATTTAACAAATAAACCGAGGAATAAGAAATGTAGAGAGAGATAGGAGAAGAATTTGAGCAGGGCGCCAATTTTCTTGGACTCATAAAAATGAGCTTGATCCAAGAAAAATACATTGGACACCGTTTGGAAGGATTGCATTCGAACACATTTGAATGTGATTAAAATGAGTTTGAATTAGGAAAACATTTTTGGAGAGTCCAAAAATGTTCGGAATATTGGTGGAGCTCCGAAAAATGGAGAAAGGATAAAAGCAAAGTTTGGGGACCAAACTCGAAGCGAGAAAAGGCATTGGGATTTTTGCATGTGTGTTCCGGTTAATTCCAAAAGAATGGAATATTTATTATAGCTCCCTAATATTGGGAGGATATGTTATAAAGAGAATTTCACCGTGTGAATATCCCTCGATTTAAATGGATCAAAGATCCATGCCATTTATTTAATTGAGTTGCAACAATTAATGAAATGATGGCATGATGACATGATGCAATGCACATGATGCAGAGATGAATGCAACCGACAAAACCAATCAACAACGAATCTTGGAAACCCTGGAAGGCAACTGAAGCTCCGGTCTTGGGGCGTTACAACCTATTACCTGTTGAATTATCAAACCTTTGGGAGTTACTTCTATGTTTGCTTTTATGCCATGCTAAGCTAGTAGACATGGATTGGGTGAGTGAAATCCATGACAGATGTGAGATGGATATTTTAAATGGTTTATCTAAGGTGGCAACTTAAATACTCATCTGGATGGATTGAGGCAGTATTCCAGCGATTGCCTATTTTTCTTTGGACCGCCACCCAGGCTCAAAGGGATCATGAGATTATTCATACTAGAAACTTCCGTGTGTAGCCACAAGCTATTATGGGCTCTAGCATAGTTGACTAAGTCGTGCGAACTCTTACAGTGGTAGACTAGCAGATGTAGGGGATGAAGGTTGGTATGGTCTACCCGTTCGTAAGGTGCTAGCGCTTCTGAAAGACTATGTCTCGGTCATCCGTTTCCCAAACAGCAGGTAGTGCGAGAATCCTAATAGAGGAGATCGAGTCTTGTGGGGAAAAGTGCGCAAACCTCTGCAGAGTGTATAAACTAATCATGGTTAGACGTGTCCCCGGTTATGGACATCTTGAGTATCTAGTTATTGGATTATCATGTGAATCTCATCATGTTACTCTAAATTAATTTTATTCGGTTTTAATGATGATGCTTAATTGGGATTGAGAATGCTGTCGACCATTCTCAATGTTTAACAACTACCATGATAGTTAAATAAAATTTATTCCTTTGTAGTAGGGAAAAATTGGCTTTATGCAAAACTGTAACCATAGAGCTTTCCACCAGCCAAATATGCATGTAGTATAGTCTTATTCCTTTCATCGTTCTCTATGTGTTACCTTGCCAGCATATTCCATGTGCTGACCCGTTTCGGGTTGCAACGTTCATGTTGTAGACTTTTCAGACGACGAGTAAGAAGCCTTTTAGGTCGTGGTTCTATACTCAGTGATGCCGTTGGAGTTGATGGACTCACTTATCTTCCAAGCCTTCCACTATTATCGTTATTAGATGGCCTTAAGACATATTTACTGTAATAATTTCTCTTTTCAGACTCTCGATGTAATAAGTGTGTGATTGCTACTCTGTTATAAATCCTTCAAGTACTGTGTGGTCTCAGCATTACTGATCCAGGGATGACACCTGAGCACAGAGATTGGACCGTTTGAGGTCTGGTCGCTACAAGATGGTATCAGAGCACACGCTGACTGTAGGACACGACCACTAAGCTAAAGCCATATATTACTACTCTCTTCTCATTCTGACTCCTCATATTTTCTACTCTTTTAGGATGGCGGATGCAAGGAACAAGTTCACGCAACCGGATGAAAATACACCTTTCGGACGTCATTTGAAGGAAGTCACTGGATATCTAAACATCGGACTACCAAGCTTCACCAGGACCTACAACGCCACTTTACCTGAAGAAGAGCGCTGGATGATTCAAGTTGAAGTTCCAGGAAGGATGTTCATGCCAGTCACTGAACCTATAGAGTTTTCATTTGATGCACCAACATGGAGTCTAGGAAAGAGCATGGCAGCTCACATCACCATGGGACGCATTGGAGAAGTTTACCGCAATGATCTGAAGGATACTATCTACCAGATTTGTGGGCGCCGAGATGAGCACTGGGAGATGATCAGCACCAGGAAGGATAGGTCAATTGCAGCTTTTATCCAGGAGTTAAACCAGCACATTCGCCGTCAGGAGAACCAGATGTGCGCTGACATGATAGACCTGAAGAAGGAAAGGACAAGAATCAAGGAACTGGAGGAAGAACTCAAGGCTACACGTGAAGATTATGAAGAGGAAATCGAAGTATTAGTGTAGAAGAATGACGATTTGATCAAGATGATTGGAATATTTATGGGAGACCCTACACCAGTAGAGGAAGACAAAGAGCCCAATGAGATTCGCCCGGAATACTACATCATCATCGACGACACCGACTCGGATCCTGATGATAGCGATGATGACTATGTTGATGAAGCTGGAGCAGATATCATGGAGTCTTCAACCGAAGAATATTTCTAGTAGACCACCCCATCAGTAGTAGTAGTCCACCATGTAAATATAGTTGTCCGAGCACTTTTGTGATAGTTAGATCGATTGTATGCCCTTGTTTGATTGAATGAAGTGAATTGTTTGCTTTTGCCTCATGTGCATATGGGTAGTGTTTTCTCTCTAGACCCCTCTCTATTCTTAAATCTCATCTTTTCTAAACCCTCAGATGCCTCCGAGACATGACCCCGGATTTACCTTCGCACCGGAGCTCACCCAGTTGATCCAGTAGCAGAACACAATGATGCAATTGCTAGTCCAGAATCAGAATCAGGGGAACAACAATAACAACCCACCACCACCACCTGTTGATCACTTAGCCCGTTTTCTTAGGCTGAACCCGCCAGTGTTTTCCAGCAGCACCGATCCGATAGTAGCAGATGATTAGCTCCGCAAGACAGCAAGGGAATTGACCACGGCAGGATGCACAGATGCGGAAAAGGTGAAGTTTGCCACACACCAGCTTGAAGGACCCGCAGCATCATGGTGGGAGAATTTCACAGCCACTTTCCCTGTCGATACTATCACATGGGACCAGTTCCAACAAGCTTTCCGTACTGCCCATGTTTCAGCAGGAGCTATGGCTATGAAGAAGCGAGAGTTTCGCAACTTGCGCCAAGGAGGACGGACAGTTGGCCAGTATGTGGAGGACTTTAGTAAGCTAGCACGTTATGCCCCTGATGACGTTACTACAGATGCAGCTAAGCAGGAGAAGTTTCTGGAAGGACTGAATGATGAGCTGAGCATGCAGTTGATGGTAGCAACCTTCAACAACTACCAGGAGTTGGTAGATCGTGCCCTCATGATTGAATGGAAGCAACAACGAATTGAGAACCGCAAGAGGAAGTATGGACAAGGGAAGTACAATTCAGGAGCTCAGCAGAAGCCACGTTTTACCCCTAGCCCGGGAGGACATTTTCAGCATACCCATGGAGGAGGTAGCTCGCACAATCATAATGGCACCAAGAATGGTAATGGGAATGGAGGAAGCAATGGCCAAAACCGTACCAATCCATCAACCCCAGCCAAGAGAGACCTGAGCCAAGTCACTTGCTTTAAGTGCTAGAAGACCGGACATTATGCCAATGAATGTCCTAAAGCCCCGAATGGAAATGGCAATGGAAGCTCTGGGAAGAAGCCGAACCCTTTCAACAGGGGACAGGTGAACCACGTAAATGTGGAGGAGGTTGAAGCCCAGCCCGATGCAGTAATAGGTAAGTTTTTGGTTAAGTCATTTACTGCACTCGTTCTATTTGATACTGGCGCATCGCATTCATACATATCAAGGGGATTTGTGGATAAGTATCAACTGCCAACCCAAGCCCTTAGGTCACCCATGTTAGTAACCTCGCCGGGAGCAGAGTATATGGCTAGTCTATGGTGTGATCGGTTACCATTAAGGATTGGTAACTACGTATTTCCCTCAGACCTAATAGTATTGGAGTCTCAAGGATTGGATGTGATATTAGGCATGGATTGGTTATCAAAGTATGAAGGGAACATTGAATGTGCCAGTAAGTCAATTTTGCTTACCACCCCAGAAGGGAGAAGGATCAAGTATGTATCCCGGCATCTGCCGAAAATGACTCAAGTAAATTGCCTAACATGAGTTGTGCAGGAGGAAGTACCAATAGTGAAGGATTTCCCTGATGTATTTCCAAAAGAGTTGCCAGGCATGCCACCGGATAGAGATATTGAGTTTTTGATTGAGCTATTGCCAGGCACAGGGCCAATATCTAAGAGACCATATAGGATGCCCGCAAAGGATTTGGAAGAGATTAAGAAGCAGATTAAGGAGTTACTGGATAAGGGTTATATTCGCCCAAGTTCTTCACCTTAGGGTCGCCAGTACTTCTAGTGGAGAAGAAGGATGGATCGCTAAGGATGGTTGTTGATTATCGAGGATTGAATGAAGTAACCATCAAGAACAAGTACCCACTACCAATGATCAATGATCTGTTTGGTTGATTGCAAGGAGCTAAGGTATTTTCCAAGATCGATCCGCGATCAGGATACCTTTAGTTGAAGATTCGAGAACAGGGATATACCAAAGATGGCTTTTACCACCAGGTATGGGCTGTATGAGTATACCGTTATGTCATTTGGTTTGACTAACGCACCTGCATATTTTATGAACATGATGAACAAAGTGTTTATGGAATTTTTGGATAAGTTCGTCATAGTGTTCATTCATGATATCCTAGTTTACTCGAAGGATGAAGAGGAGCATAAGGAGCATTTGCGTGTGGTACTTGGTAAGCTCAAAGAACATCTGTTATATGCCAAGTTTAGCAAATGTGAGTTTTGTTTGAAGGAAGTTGGATTCCTCGGACACGTTATATCTGGAGAAGGTATAGCAGTAGATCCCACCAAGGTTGATACTGTGACCAATTGGGAAGCGCCAACCACAGTTGGAGAGATCCGGAGTTTTCTTGGACTCGTAGGATACTACCGGAGATTCAATGAAAATTTCTCGAAGATTGCAAAGCCTATGACGGAGTTATTGAAGAAGGATACCAAGTTCATATGGACTGAGGAATGTGAGGCTAGTTTCCAGGAGTTGAAGAAACGCTTGGTTACATCACCAGTATTGATTTTGCCAGATCAGACCAAGGATTATGAGGTGTATTGCGACGCTTCACGTCGAGGACTTGGAGCAGTGCTTATGCAAGAAGGAAGAGTTGTTTCATATGCCTCACGACAGCTTAAGCCTCATGAGTTGAATTATGCTACGCATGATTTGGAGTTAGCAGTCGTAGTGCATGAGTTGAAGACTTGGAGACATTTTCTCATTGGAAACCAATGTGAGGTGTACACGGATCACAAGAGCTTGAAGTACATTTTCACGCAGAAGGAGTTAAATATCAGGCAGAGGAGATGGTTGGGACTCATCAAGGATTATGATATGAGATTGCATTATCACCGTGGAAAGGCTAACGTAGTAGCTGACGTGCTGAGCCGTAAAAATCATGTCAACACCTTAATGACGGGAGGTTTACCAAGGGAGTTAGCCGAAAATCTTCGTGAGCTATGTTTGGAGATAGTTCCGAGAGGCTATGTAGCAGCATTGGAGATTTAGTCTACTTTGATGAATAAGATCAGAGAAGCTCAAAAGGCTGACAAGGAGATTGCTTCTATTAAAGAGAAAATGAGCAAAGGAAAAGCTAAAGGATTTCGTGAGGATGAGCACGATACCTTATGGTTTGAAGACCGTGTTTATGTGCCTAATGACCCAGAGATCAGGAAGTTAATTTTGCAAGAGGCCCATGATTCACCATATTCGATTCACCCAGGAAATACCAAGATGTATTTGGATTTGAAGGATATGTTCTGGTGGACCGGAATGAAAAAGGATATTGCGGAATATGTAGCAGTTTGTGATGTTTGTCAGAGAGTAAAGGCAGAGCATCAGAAGCCAGCAGGATTGCTACAACAATTGCCGATACCCAAATGGAAGTGGGATAAGCTAGGCATGGATTTTATTACAAGATTGCCCAGAACACGCTCAGGCTATGAATCGATTTGGGTTGTAGTCGATCGTTTGACAATGGTAGCTCATTTCATTCCAGTGAAGACTACCTATACTAGTGCCAAGTTAGCAAAGATATACATGACCAGAATCGTATGTCTGCATGGAGTTCCAAGGAGCATTGCATCAGATAGAGGAACCCAGTTTACCTCAAAGTTCTGGAATCAATTGCATGAAACTTTAGGTACCAGGCTAGAGTTCAGTACAGCTTTCCATCCGCAGACAGATGGACAGACCGAGAGAGTCAATCAGATTTTGGAGGATATGCTGAGAGCTTGTGCGCTAGATTACGGATCTAGTTGGGACGACAATTTGCCATACGCAGAGTTCTCCTATAACAACAATTATCAATCCAGTTTGAAGATGGTCCCTTTCAAAGCCTTGTACGGAAGGAGGTGCAGGACCCCGTTGTCGTGGGATGAAGTTGGAGACCGTCAGTTGTTTGGACCAGATCTGATTAAGGAGTCTGAACAGAAAGTAAAATTGATTCGCGATAGGATCAAGGTAGCCCAGTCCAGGCAGAAGAGCTATGCAGATTCTAAACACAAGGAGACAGTTTACGAAGTCGGAGACCGAGTTTATCTTCGAGTATCTCCACTTCGAGGAGTTAAGCATTTTGGAGTTAAGGGAAAGTTAGCGCCACGTTTTGTAGGACCATACAAAGTTTTGGAATGTATGGGAGAAGTAGCCTACAAGTTGGAATTGCCCGAAGGATTGTCAGGAGTTCACGACGTGTTCCATGTTTCCTAGTTGAAAAAGTGCCATGCGGATATGGCTGATATACCGCTGAGAGATATAGTGCCGCTGGAAGCGATTTAGTTGGATAGTGATTTGACCTACGAGGAGAAACCGGTCAAAATTCTTGAGTATGCCAGTCGAGTCACCCGCAGCAAGGTTATTAAGTTTTGCAAAGTTCAGTGGAGCCACCACACGAAGGATGAAGCCACCTGGGAACGAGAGGAAGATTTGCTGAAGGACCACCCTGACCTATTTTCTAGCCAACCTGAATCTCGAGGGCGAGATTCATCTTAAGGGGGGTAGGTTTGTAACATCCCAAATTTTCAATTTGGAATGTTATACACTAGATCATCATTGCATATCATATTTTATTGCATTTTGGTTGATCCTAGAAATTCAACGCAACTCAAGGACCCTCGGAGAGAGTTGGGGATTTCGTTATTTTCATATTTGGGTTTTCTCAAAATTTGAAAATAGGGTCATTTGATTTTATTTATTTTATCTTCAATAATTTCTATTATAAAATTTTGAGAGAGGGAATAAAATGACTTTCCCAAAATAATGAAATATTGAGGATTTAATAAAAAATCAAATAATATTTTATTTTGGTTTTATTTGCTATTTCATTTGAATTTAGGAAAAATTGCGCGTTTTCAAAAATTGCATTTAGGGCCAACAAAATGTTCATCCTATTCTAAATATTTTATTTAGATGGTGAAAATTTGTTTTGGCATTTTTAGATTTTTATTTATTTCTATAGATTTTTTTTAGTCGCAGTGATATTATTTAAAAAAAGACCCCGCGCCCGACTGGGCCAAGGCCCCAGCCGAGCAGGCCGGCCCAGCAGCCGCCGCCGCCGCCTCCCGCCCGGGTCGGGACCGGAGTGCCGACCGCCGCCACCGCCGAGTCCGAGGAGGACACGCCTCCCGAGGCCGCCCGCTTCCCCAAGTTCGCTGGCCCCCTTTATAGCCCCGCCGAGCCCCCTGGAGCCCCACACCGCCGCCACCTCCGCATGCCACCCGCACCGTCGCAGCCGCCGCCCTGCCCCGCGCCGCCTGCCGCCGCCGCAGCCGCCGCCCCGCGCCGCTTGCCGCCCCTGCCGCCGCCCGGAGCTGCCGCCCCACACCGCCCGCCGCCGCCCGGAGCCCTGCCGGAGCATCGCTGGAGCCCCGAGCTGAGGTAGCCACCGCCGCCGGTTTTCTGAGAAAAGCCGTTTCAGTTTTTTAGAAAACCCTAGTTTTCGTTTTTTAATAGATCGGGTTTTTCTCCGGTTTATTTATTTAGCGAGCATTCGCTCGTTCGTTTGTTTTACCGAACGCGTTCGTTCGTTAACCTGTTCGTCGTTTTTCTTTTTCTCGGATTAAATCCGCGATTTTTTTGATCGCGATTTCTGATCCGATGTTCATTTCAGTTTAACTTTTTGCTCGTTTATCGGAATCAGGCGATTCAAGCGCCTGGAGTTTCGTCTCGAAACCCTCTTTCCATTTAACCAACTTAAACAAGTTTTTGCCTTAGTAAAATTTGACCTAGATTCAGATTAGTAAACGGAGCTTATTTCTTTTGCCGTTTGTCTTTCGTTGTTTCGTTCGATTTGGTTCTTTTTGCCAACCCGAGTTCTTAAGTTGAGCTTTTTGGTTAGATCTCTTATTCGAGTTTTACCTGTGCATTAGTTGAGTACTTATTGTATGCTTGTTTGTTTGCGGTAGAGTATCCGGAGTGCGCCGCTTGCTACTTCGAATCGCTAGGTTTCACGGATCATCAGCAAGGCAAGTAACACTTTGATCATACCTCCTACTACCCAGTTTTTATGGCATTAGATCAACCCCTACACATTGCATGATTAGGATCTGATTAAATTGTGGGTTTGGAAAGTAGATGAGGTAGTACCTATTACCTGTTTTATTATCAAACCTTTGGGAGTTATTTCTACATTTGCTTTTATGCCATGCTAAGCTAGTAGACGTGGATTGGGTGATGAAATCCATGACAAATATGAGATGGATATTTTAAATGGTTTATCTAAGGTGGCAACTTAAATACACATTTGGGTGGATTGAGGCACCTCGGTATTCCAGCGATTGCCTGTTTTTCTTTGGACTGCCACCCAGGCTCAAAGGGATCATGAGATTATTCATACTAGAAACTTCCGTGTGCAGCCACAAGCTATTATGGGCTCTAGCATAGTTGACTAAGTCGTGCGAACTCTTACAGTGGTATACTAGCAGATGTAGGGGATGTAGGTTGGTACGGTCTACCGTTCGTAAGGTGCTAGCGCTTCTGAAAGACTATGTCTCGGTCATCCGTTTCTCAAACACCATGCAGTGCAAGAATCCTAACGGAGAAGATCGAGTCTTGTGGGAAAAGTGCGCAAACCTCTGCAGAGTGTATAAACTAATCATGGTTAGCCGTGTCCCTGGTTATGGACATCTTGAGTATCTAGTAATTGGATTATCATGTGAATCTCATCATGTTACTCTAAATTAATTTTATTGGGTTTTAATGATGATGCTTAATTGGGATTGAGAATGCTGTCAACCATTCTCAATGTTTAACAACTACCATGATAGTTAAATAAAATTTATTCCTTTGTAGTAGGGAAAAATTGGCTTTACGCAAAACTGTAACCATAAAGCTTTCCACCAGCAAAATATGCATGTAGGATAGTCTTATTCCTTTCATTGTTCTCTATGTGTTACCTTGCCAGCATATTCCATGTGCTGACCCGTTTCGGGCTGCAACGTTCATGTTGCAGACTTTTCAGACGACGAGTAAGAAGCCTTTTAGGTCGTGGTTCTATAATCAGTGATGTCGTTGGAGTTGATGGACTCACTTATCTTCTAAGCCTTCCGCTGTTATCATTATTAGATGGCCTTAATCCATATTTACTGTAATAAGTTCTCTTTTGAGACTCTCGATGTAATAAGTGTGTGATTGCTACTCTGTTATAAATCCTTCAAGTACTGTGTGGTGTCAGCATTACTGATCCAGGGATGACACCTGAGCACAGAGATTGGACCGTTTGAGGTCTGGTCGCTACACCCGGCTGCTCTCAAGAAATCATCGAAAGGCCATTCACACGACCGAACCTCCATGGTGCGAGGCAGATTAATACTTAGGCTTCGGTGCCTTTTCCTTCGAGCTTCAGCTCGATGAGCCCCTCAAAAGTCTCTTCATCATTTTCTGAAAAATTCTGAAATTTTTAGTAACTTCAAAATAAAAGTAAACCAAACTCAATAATATTGATAGCAACAATTCCTACATGTGCATAGGGCCTATATCATGCATCAAACTACTTTTGACCATATAAATTTGACATGCAAGCTCAAGAACAAGGCCTCCTAAGCAGCAAAAATTTGCAATGAATAAAGCACTAGAACAAAAACTAGTTGGACCAATGGAGGAGTCACATACCAAGGAACAATCTCCCCAAGCAGTTTTGTGAGAGGTGCTTTGAGCAAGGATATAAAAAATGGCAGCAAAACAAGCTTGGATTTGGGTTTGAGCTGGTTATTTGTGTTTGTGGGAGGAAGAAGGAGTGTGTGAGTGAAAGGATAAGTGGAGGAGGGCCACCGTGGGCCCACGAGGCAGGGGGCGCGCCTAGGGGGTAGGGCACGCCCTCCACCCTCGTGGGCAGGTGGTTGACCCCCTTGCTGTGTTCTCAATGCCAAATATTCTCAAATATTCTAGAAAAATCATATTTAAATTTCAGGGCATTTGGAGAAATTTTATTTTTGAGGTATTTTTATATTGCACGGATAATCAGATAACAGGCAGAAAAATATTTATTTTTATTTTATTTAATATAAATATCAGAAAGTAAAAGTGGGGTACAAAAGGTTGTGCCTTCTAGTTTCATCCATCTCATGATCTTCAAAAGGAATCCACTAACAAGGTTGATCAAGTCTTGTTAACAAACTCATTCCGAATAACATGGAACCGGAGAAATTTCGAATAACACTATGTTACCTCAACGGGGATATGCACATCCCCAATAATAAGAATATCATATTTCTTCTTGACAGTAGGAAGAGGAAATTCAAAACCTCCAAATATAATCGATGGAATTTTTCCAATAGAGTTGATACTATGAACTTGAGGTTGTTTCCTCGGAAAGTGTACCGTGTGCTTATTACCATTAACATGAAAAGTGACATTGCCTTTAGTGCAATCAATAACATCCCCTGCAGTATTCAAAAAGGGTCTTCCAAGAATAATAGACATACTATCGTCCTCGGGAATAGCAAGAATAACAAAGTCCGTTAAAATAGTAACGTTTGCAACTACAACAGGCACATCCTCACAAATACCGACAGGTATAGCAATTGATTTATCAGCCATTTGCAAAGATATTTCAGTAGGTGTCAACTTATTCAAATCAAGTCTATGATATAAAGAGAGAGGCATAACACTAACACCGGCTCCAAGATCACATAAAGCAGTTTTAACATAGTTTCTTTTAATGGAGCATGGTATAGTTGGTACATCGGGATCTCCAAGTTTCTTTGGTATTCCACCCTTAAAAGTATAATTAGCAAGCATGGTGGAAATTTCAGCTTCCAGTATCTTTCTTTTATTTGTAACAATATCTTTCATATACTTAGCATAAGGATTCATTTTGAGCATATCAGTTAATCGCATACGCAAAAAGATAGGTCTAATCATTTCAGCAAAGCGCTCAAAATCCTCATCATCCTTTTTCTTGGATGGTTTGGGAGGAAAAGGCATGGGTTTTTGAACCCATGGTTCTCTTTCTTTACCGTGTTTCCTAGCAACAAAGTCTTTCTTATCATAACGTTGATTCTTTGATTGTGGGTTATCAAGATCAACAGCAGGTTCAATTTCTATATCATTATCATTACTAGGTTGAGCATCATCATTAACATTATTACTAGTTTCAGGTTCATTACCAGATTGAGTTTCAGCATCATAAATAGAAATATCATTTGGATTCTCAGGTGTTTCAGTAATAGGTTCACTAGAAGCATGCAAAGTCCTATCATTTTTCTTTTTCTTCTTTTTAGAAGGACTAGGTGCATCCACATTATTTCTCTGAGAATCTTGCTCAATTCTCTTAGGATGGCCTTCAGGATACAAAGGTTCCTGAGTCATTCTACCACCTCTAGTCATAACACTAACAACATTATCATTATCTTCATTATTCAATTCATTGAGCAAATCATTTTGAGCTTTAAGTACTTGTTCTACTTGAGTGGTAACCATAGAAGCATGTTTACTAATAAGTTTAAGTTCACCTTTGACATTAGCCATATAATCACCCAAGTGTTCAAGCATATTTGAATTGCATTTCAATTGTCTACCAAAATAAGCATTAAAATCTTCTTGCTTAGCCATAAATTTATCAAACTCATCTGAGCATGGGCTAGCAAACTTAGTAAATGGGATTTCAGCTTTATCATATCTATAGAGAGAATTTACCTTTACTACCTGTGTCGGGTTATCAAGACCATGAGTTTCTTCAATAGGTAAAGGATTAAGATCATATGTTTCTTCAACAGGCGGTAAATTAAGACCGTGTATTTCTTCAATAGAAGGTAAATTCTTAACATCTTCAGCTTTAATACATTTTTATTTCATAGATTTCTTTGCCTCTTGCATATCTTGAGGACTGAGAAATAGAATACCCCTCTTCTTCGGAGTAGGTTTAGGAATAGGCTCAGGAATTGGCTCCAGAGGTGTCCAATTATTTTCATTTGTCAACATATTATTCAATTGAATTTCAGCTTCATCCGGCGTTCTTTCCCTGAAAACAGAACCAGCACAACTATCCAGGTAATCTCTGGAAGCATCGGTTAGTCCATTATAAAAGATATCAAGTATTTCATTTTTCTTAAGAGGATGATCAGGCAAAGCATTAAGTAATTGGAGAAGCCTCCCCCAAGCTTGTGGGAGACTCTCTTCTTCAATTTGCACAAAATTATAGATATCCCTTAAAGCAGCTTGTTTCTTATGAGCAGGGAAATATTTAGTAGAGAAGTAATAAATCATATCCTGGGGACTACGCACACAACCAGGATCAAGAGAATTAAACCATATCTTAGCATCACCCTTTAATAAGAACAGAAATATTTTAAGGATATAAAAGTAACGAGTTCCCTCATCAGTAGTGAACAGGGTGGCTATATCATTTAATTTAGTAAGATGTGCCACAATAGTTTCAGATTCATAGCCATGAAAAGGATCAGATTCAACCAAAGTAATTATATCAGGATCAATAGAGAATTCATAATCCTTATCGGTAACACAGATAGGTGAAGTAGCAAAAGCAGGGTCAGGTTTCATTCTAGCACTTAGAGATTGCTAATTCCATTTAGCTAATAACCTCTTAAGTTCATATCTATCTTTGCAAGCTAAAATAGCTAAAGAGGCTTCTTGATCAAAAACATAACCCTCAGGAATAACAAGTGATTCTTCATCATCACTTTCATCAGTATTATCAGATTCAATATTTTCAATCTCTCTAGCTCTAGCAAGTTGTTCATCAAGAAATTCACCAAGTGGCACCATAGTATCAAGCATAGAAGTAGTTTCATCATTGTAGCGACCAGACCTCAAACGGTCCAATCTCTGTGCTCAGGTGTCATCCCTGGATCAGTAATGCTGACACCACACAGTACTTGAAGGATTTATAACAAAGTAGCAATCACACACTTATTACATCGAGTGTCTCAAAAGAGAACTTATTACAATAAATATGGTGCAAGGCCATCTAATAACGATAACAGCGGAAGGCTTGGAAGATAAGTGAGTCCATCAACTCCAACGGCATCACTGAGTATAGAACCACGACCTAAAACTCCTTAATCGTCGACTGAAAAGTCTGCAACATTAATGTTGCAGCCCGAAACGGCTCAGCACATGGAATATGCTGGCAAAATAACACATGGAGAGTAATGGAATGAAACAACTATTCTATATGCATATTTGGCTGGTGGAAATCTCTATGGTTACAGCTTTGCGTAAAGCCAATTTTCCCTTCTGCAAAGGAATAAATTTTATTTAACTATCATGGTGGTTGTTAAACATTGAGAATGGTTGACAGCATTCTCAATCCCAATTAAACATCATCATTAAATCAAACCCAACAAAATTAATTTAGAGTAACATGTTGAGATACACATGATAATCCAGGTACTAGATACTCAAGATGTCCATAACCGGTGACACGGCTAACCATGATTAGTTTATACACTCTGCAGAGGTTTGCACACTTTTCCCCACAAGACTCGATCTCCTTCGTCGGATTTCTCGCACTACATGGTGTTTGAGAAACGGATGACCGAGACATAGTCTTTCAGAAGCGCTAGCACCTTACGAACGGGTAGACCGTACCAACCTACATCCCCTACATCTGCTAGTCTACCACTATAAGAGTTCGCACGACTTAATCAACTATGCTAGAGCCCATAATAGCTTGTGGTGCACACGAAAGTTTCTAGCATGAATAATCTCATGATCCCTTTGAGCCTGGGTGGCGGTCCATAAAGAAAAACAGGCAATCGCTGGAATACCTAGGTGCCTCAATCCACCCAGATGTGTATTTAAGTTGCCACCTTAAATAAACCATTAATTAACAATCTCACATCTATCATGGATACACTCACCCAATCCACGTCTACCAGCATAGCATGTCATAATAAGCAAACATAGAAGTAACTCCCAAAGGTTTGATAATAACAGGTAATAGGTACTGAGGGAGTCTTGGATTAGGGGGTGTTCGGGTAGCCGGACTATACCTTCAGCCAGACTCCTGGGCTATGAAGATACAAGATTGAAGACTTCGTCCCGTGTCCGGATGGGACTTTCCTTGGCGTGGAAGGCAAGCTTGGCGATGCGGATATTCAAGATCTCCTACCATTGTAACCGACTCTATGTAACCCTAACCCTATCCGGTGTCTATATAAACCGGAGGGTTGTAGTCCGTAGGACATCAACTCCATATACAACAATCATACCATAGGCTAGCTTCTAGGGTTTAGCCTCCTTGATCTCATGGTAGATCTACTCTTGTACTACCCATATCATCAATATTAATCAAGCAGGACGTAGGGTTTTACCTCCATCAAGAGGGCCCAAACCTAGGTAAAACATCGTGTTCCCTGCCTCCTGTTACCATCCGGCCTAGACGCATAGTTCGGGACCCCCTACCCGAGATCCGCCGGTTTTGAAACCGACATTGGTGCTTTCATTGAGAGTTCCTCTGTGCCGTCGCAGTCAGGAAGGATGCCTCCTCCCGTCTTTAAAGACGGCACCATTGTTAACGGAGCCTTGGCTGTCGGCCAAACTCTCCGGCTAGGTGGTTTCCTCATGACCGCCTGTTCGGCTGTTGCGCCGACGGTGACCTCTCGGGTCATCAAAAGCAACCTGCATGTCAGCTCGGAGCTCGTCGAGCAGTTAGACCCAATGGTGCTCTCTTCCATAAACGAGCTCTTGGATCGCATCGCCGCCCTGGGGGTCGCTACGGATTATGACCAGGTTGGTCTTAAACCCGATCTAAGAGAAATTAACTCTCCCCAAGTCACCCACCATGTTGCCATGGTAGAGGCGCGGTGCGGCAACCCTTCATCTATTTTAAGGACTAGCTACGTCTGAATTCCCGACCCTCCAAGCCGGATACCCGCGGAGGGGAGGATGTAACTCAAGACCTGACCTTAGGATCAGGCAACGGGCTACATTCATTGGACAACATCCAAGAATCCGAACTTTAGAGTTCGTAAACTCTTCGGCCTCCGAATCTTGGATTGGGTGAGGTTTCAGATTCAACGACACCCTCCCACCCGATCATAAGCGATCTCTCCCAAATCAGGCAGAGGCCCGAGGAAACAGTACATCATTACTGGGCCAGATTCCTCCTGGTTATGAACAGGATAAAGGATTGCCGCAAGGAAGACGCAATCTCAATTTTCTGCAGTAATTGCACGAATGAGGGAATCCTTAACGCCGTAAGTCATCGTGATATTACACGCTTCACTGACTTGGCGTCCATAGTACAAAAATACTGTGCGATGGAAAGCGCCTGGAAAACCGAAATAAAATTTTGGGATGATCTGGCCTTGAATAGTAATCCCGTCTGAACTAAGAGGGTGCATCATCATAGGACACCCGGGATAAATACCAAAAAGCCAAAACCCTCTACAGGGCATGGAACTGTACTGGAAAGGTGGCTTGATGGACCCTGTAGAATTCACAGTACAGAGGACGCCACACCAACTCACAGCCTTAGAGCATGTTGGATACTCCGGCAGGTGGCCAAAATCGGCGAGGATCTCTTAATTCTGGAGGCCGCAGAAAGCCAGCCCAAGGACACCAGTATCGTTCTCACAGTCTTCGAGACTTTCGCATCAAACAATGTGCGAAAAAGAACACTCCGCAGCCTCACCGAAGTCTATCAAGTTGCAACAATAAATCCATGGAGCGACACTGCCATTACCTTCAACGCAAGTGATGAACCTAGATTCCAAACAGCCCGAGCACCAGCCGCATTGGTCCTCAGTCCCATAGTGGACGGCTTTCGCAGGCTGGCCGAACACAGCTTAAATATCCTAAAAGGATTTAAACCTGTCAAACAAGCCCTTCGGCGTTTTTCCGAACCCAAGAGACAGGCTATGGGAGAGGAACTAGCCAAGCTATTGGAGGCCGGATTCATCAGAGGCATAAAACATCCGGACTGGCTAGCAAACCTGGTGATGGTACCAAAGAAGGACAAATCCTGGCGCCTGTGTGTCGATTTTAAAGACCTTAACAAGCCTTGCCCAAAGGATCCCTTCCCCCTCCCCCGTATCGATCAAATTATCGATGCCACCACAGGACACGATTCGTTGTGTTTCCTCGACGCATACTCCGGTTACCAGCAAATCAAGATGGCAGAATCAGACCAAGCCGCAACAACATTCATCACACCATACGGCCCATTCTTCTTCAACACAATGCCCTTCGGGCTAAAAAACGCCGGCGCAACATATCAGCGCATGATCCAGACATGTCTGGCAAACCAGATCGGCAAAACAGTGGAGGCGTATGTGGATGATGTGGTCGTCAAATCAAGACATGTCGAATCTCTAGTAGACGACTTGAGGCTTACATTCGATAACCTCCGAAAATATGACATCAAGTTCAACCCAGAAAAATGCCTCTTCGGCGTCCCAGCCGGAAAGCTCTTGGGCTTCATTGTATCCGGTAGAGGAATTGAAGCAAATCCAGCCAAGATCCGAGCTTTGTCACAATTGGATGCCCCAAAGGACCTTAAACAAATACAAAAATTAACCGGATGCGTGGCGGCTTTAAGCCGCTTGTCGGGGGTGCTGATCCCCACAGACACCTATGGGACCACGGCGGACCGAGCCCCTTGTGGTTTGGCAGGGGGCGGAGAGAGCACGAAGAGCAGATCGAGGCGATGCGCACGAGCGGCACGATCGGTTTACCCAGGTTCGGGCCGCACGGATGCGTAAAACCCTACTCCTGCTTTGTGTTTGTATTGATTTCTTGCTCGGGAGCGCGGTGTGCTACAGTACACTCCAGCAGCTAGCGAGACCGACCGTGAGTGTGTTCTGTCGGCCGTCCCCCTCTACGTTGCGCATGGGCCTCCTTTTATACGCTAAAGGGGTCACCGACAGGTGGCAACGTAGAGAAGGGCAAAAATGGAAAAGGCACTGCGGTTGGCACCGCCGCCTACAACAGTGTATCATACCTAACCCTGACGGCAGGGGACAAAGGCATTAAATGCCTGTCTGCGTCGCCTAGACGGTGCAGAAAGGGACCGCCAGGGACGCCACTGCTTGCCACGATGGCGATCTTGTCAGCGCCGCTTGCCACCGTGTACCTCTGGCTGCACAGCTTTCCGCCACGTACGCCTGGAAGGGTCCCAGAGCGACACGTAGGTGGATGTGCTGGAGCGCAGGTACGGAGTGGAAGCTTGCCGCGGCGAGTGCCTTGCCGCGGTTGTCGTCTTGTCGCATCCGGGAGCTTGTCGCTCACCGGTCCTTGGTTGGCCTTCCCGGCAAGCTCCTCTTGCCAGAGTCTTGGATACTTTGTTCTTGAATGGCTCCAAAGGAACCAGGAAGGATCTTGGCGGTCGCCCGGCAAGCCTTGCCGCAGGACGCTGCGACTGCCCGTGCACAAGTTCGGGATACTAAGGTACCCCTACTTTAGTACACCGACACCGCTTCATCTCCCGCTTGGGAGAAAAGGCACTACCCCTCTATCGCCTTCTTCGGCACACCGAACACTTTGAGTGGACGGATGCCGCCACGGCCGGACTTGATGAAATAAAAAGCCATATTGGCAACAAACCCAATCCTGGCCGCGCCAAACACCGGCGAACCAATGTTATTGTACATTGCAGCAACACATCAAGTTGTCAGCGCAGTGCTCGTTGTCGGGCGGGAAACGGGCGGATACAAATTCCCCCTTCAAAGGCCGGTCTACTACATGTCCACTGTCCTCACTCCATGCAAATCACGGTACCCGCATTATCAAAAGATTGCATACGCGGTATTCAAGGCATCCCGGAAGCTACGACACTACTTTCAAGAGTGTTCCATAATAGTAGCCTTGGAAGTACCTTTCGGTGTACTAAAGTAGGGGTACCTTAGTACCCCGAACTTGTGCACGGGCAGTCGCAGCGACCCGCGGCAAGGCTTGCCGGGCGACCGCCAAGACCCTCTATGGTTCCTTTAAGAGCCATTTAAGAACAAAGTATCCAAAGAGCAAAACAAGGCCCCGGCAAGAGGAGCCTGCCGGGAAGGAAACAAGGCCCCAGCAAGAGGAGCTTGCCGGGAAGGAAACAAGGCCCCGGCAAGAGGAGCTTGCCGGGAAGGAGACGAGACCCCGGCAAGAGGAGCTTGCCGGGAAGACCAACCAAAGCATCTCAAGAAGCTCGCTGCGGCACAGTGCACGCCCTGACAAGGCCCGGTGAGCGACAAGCTCTCGGACGCGACAAGACAACATTCGCGGCAAGGCACTTGCCACGGCAAGCTACTACCCCGCAGCCCTCGCTCCAGCTCACCCACCAACGTGTCGCCCTGGGACCATTCCTGGCGTACGTGGCGGGAGGCTGTGCAGCCGGGGGCATGCGGTGGCAAGCAGACGCTGACAAGGAACCATCATGGCAAACGGTGGCGTTCCTAGTGGTCCCTCTCTGGGCCGTCAAGGTGACATAGACGGGCATTTAATGCCCTTGTCCCCTGCCGTCAGAGTTAGGTAGGATACAACTGTAGCAGGCGGTGGATCCAACTACCACCCCTTTTACATTTTTACCCTCACATCTGTTGCCACGTGTCGGTGACCCCTTAGACATATAAAAGGAGGCCCATGCGCAATAGAGAGAGGGAGGACAGCCGTTCTCACGCTCGGTCTCGCTAGCTGCTTGAGTGTACTGTAGCACTCGCCGCTCCCGAAGCAAGAACTCAATACAACCACCAAAGCAGGAGTAGGGTTTTACGCATCCGTGCGGCCCGAACCTGGGTAAACCGATCGTCTCGCTCGTGCGTTCGCCTCGACCTGCTCTTTGTGCATCCACCGCCCCCTGCCGAACCAAAAGGGGCTCGGTCCGCCGATCCCCATAGGTGTGCGAGGGATCAGACACCCCCGACATCTTTGGCGCGCCAGGTAGGGGGTGCGTCGAGGTTGTGCGAACCTGATCCGGCGTTCGCGCGAGCCGAATCTTCATTGTCTTCATCAACATGCCGTCGAAGAAGAAGGCTTCGGAGGTAGCTGTTCCGTCTGCGCCAAGCCCACCGTCGCCAGAGCGAACGGCTGGTGGAGTAGGCGTCGGCGGAAGAACAGGCGCCGACGGGGAGACCCATGGTGCTGCCAGGTCCAAGGACCAGGCTGCGCCGCATGTCGGCGGCGCGGTCGCCTCCCACAACGACCGCGCGCACTCCAAGACCTCGGCGTCCGTACACGCACCGCGCCCGTCTCAGGAGGCGCGGGACCAGCAGTGTCATGGTACCCACGGTACCATACGTCTGCTGGGCCAAGATCAAGCTGGCGGATCCCGGAGTGCTCAAGATCAGCATGCGCGCCAACATGCTGGCGCGAGCGTGGCGCGGTCGCTCGGACGAGATGTTGCTCCTTCTAACGCAGTTGGGAGTCCGAGCATATCTCGTTCCCCGCACCATTTGCCGCCACCGCCCGCCTCTCCGGCAGAGGCTTTGGCGCGGAGCTGCCGGTGGTTCTTTGGTCGATCAGAATGACGCCAAATCGAGCCGCCGGCCAGACACCTTTTGCTCTAGTCAGCGGAGCAGAAGCAGTTATCCCCACGGAACTTGTATACGGGTCACCTCGAGTGCTCGCTTATGATGAGCTTGAGCAAGAGCAGCTGCGGCAAGGTGACGCGCTGCTCCTTGAGGAGGATCGTCTTCAGGCTGCTGTGCGAGCCGTTCGCTACCAGCAAGCTTTGCGCCGCTATCATAGCCGCAAAGCTAACGCCAGAAGTTTCGAGGAAGGCGACCTTGTTTCTTGGGCGTGATCAGACCGCCAAGATTTCTGACAAGTTGACACCGAAGTGGGAAGGCCCTTACCGGGTGAAGCGAGTCACCAGGCTTGGCGCAGTCCGCCTTGGGACCGAAGATGGCGTACCAGTGAGCCACTCCTGGAATATTGCGCATCTTCGCAAGCTTTGCCCATAAGGCGCGGTTGTCAGACCCCGTCCGGCAACCACACATTTGTACAATTCTTGCCGCCGTTGCATGTAATCCTTTGTTCAAAGCCGGGCGCAGACCCCGTGCATAAAGATTATGTGCTCAGCACATACCCCGGGAAAGCAAACAATAGAAAAAGATAAGTGCCAAAGTTTGAGCAATCAGATTTCCTTTAGATTTTTGAGTTATTTTCCTTGAACGCCCGTGCTTTGTATGGGAAACCTGGGCGCGGAGGAGCCGACTCGTAGCTAGTTGCGCCCTTACTGTTGTTTCGAGTCCGCACAACAACTTAAGTGAGCTGCAACTAGCTCCGCGACAAGGTTTCTTGTCTGCCGCAGCACCGCCCGCAGATCGCTGACGTTCCGCACTCAGCACTCGTGGCAAGCGTGCCAGCGCCGGCAAGTTCCCTACATGCGCAGGTAAAAACCATACAAAGGAGGGAGTCAAGTAAAGGAAATAACATAGCAATTAAATTTACAGAGTTATCTTCCTTCTTGCGATCGTCCCTTGTATGGAAAACCTGTGCGCGGAGGAACCAACTCATACCTAGTCGCCCCCTTACTGTTGTTTCGAGTCCGCTCTACAACTTAAGGGAGCTGCGACTAGCTCTGCGACAAGGTTTCTTGTCGGCTGCGGCACCGCCGACAGGGGACCAACTCGTAGCTAGTTGCCTTACTATCGTTTCGAGTCCGCTCAACGACTTAAGTAAGCCGCGACTAGCTCCGCGACGAGGTTTCCTGTCGGTTGCAGCACCGCCAGCAGGCTGCTGAAGTTCCACTGCTGATGTTCCGCACTCAGTGTTCGCGGCAAAGGTGTCCGCACCGGCAAGTTCCCTAAAAGCGTAGGGTAAAAACATACAAGGGGAGGAAGCAAGTAAAGGAAATAACATAGCAATTACTATCCAAGATAGAAGTATATTACAGAATAACTTGTCGCAGCTTTAACAGACTGTTTTTCATAACGTGATTGACAGCGACAAGGAAAGAAGAAGATAAACGGCCTAGTCTACACGGTCGCCTTCGACCCTCCTGATCCCGCTCACCTTGTCCACGATAGGTGCGACAAGGGCCTTGAGCTCCTCCTGATCAGCATCTGGCGGCAGGCTTCGGAGGACGTTGTTGAGACGAAGGCCTGGGTTGCGGAAGGCCACCTTCATCAGCACCTTCTAGAGAGCTCCCGCGCAGATCTTACACGACTCGTCGGCAAGCTGCTTTGGGAACTGCTCCCGGATTCGCTAGAGCGCCGTCGCCAAGCCTTTGAAGAACGGAGTGAGCTTGGCGCTGGGTTGGAGGTTCTCGTCGGAGGAGTACCCGAAATCCACCATCCCCAACGGAGCCAGCTCCTTGTCGACATCCGCGGCGACGTCCACCAGACCCTCCGTCCAGCGCTCCACATCCTCCGCCAACAGCACCTTGCCGGCCTTGACCTCCTCCTTCAGGGTCGTCTCCTGCTCCTTTGCGTCATCCAGAGATTTGGTCAGGGCCGCCAGCTTCACTTCGAGATCGGCGTTGGAGTTCTTGGCGGCATCCAGCTCCTTGCCCCCCTCGGCGAAAAGGGCCTGCAGCTCCAAGTAGCCGCTGGCGTCCTTCTCCCACTCGAGCTTGAGTGCGGCAAGCTCATCACCGCTCGCCTTGAGGTCCGCCTCCAGCTGCGTCACCTTCAGCTCCAGCTCAGCCTTGGCGGCCTCGGTAGCTGCGGCAACATCTTCGGCCTGCTTGACGGCTCCGCCAACTGCCCGCTCGCGCGCGGCAAGTTCCTCGTGGCCGTCGAGGTTGACCTTCCGCTGCGCCAAGTCACCCTCCTACGAAGACAACTTCTCTGCGACAAGTCGTTGGCGCTCTTCGATGTCGGCCTTCTCGAGGAGAAAGGCCTGCTGCGCCTCGGCGAGTTGCTACCGCTCCTTTGCCAGGGAGCGGAGAGCTTCCTGATGGGCGCCTCGGAGCTCTTCTGCGCGCTTCTCGATGTCAGCGCCAGCCTTCGCCACGAGTGCTTCGCGGGACTCCAGCTTGGCCTGCCGGGCGCGGTAGAGCGCCACTAACTTCCGCAGTAGGCGCTCCTCTTCAGGATCGCCGCTGCTGCTGCTTGGCGTGTCAACCAGCTTCAGCCCGGCAGAGGCAAGCACCTCCCCGTCCAGCATCTCCCCCTCGATCGGCGCCCTGGAGCTTGACGCCCAGGGGAGGCTGATGAAGATGTTCTCGCCGGCCTTCAGGTAGGTGCCAGGCTGGGGCTCTTCGGAGCCTGCCGCGGCGGCAGCGGCGGAGGGGCCAGTGGTCGGAGCAGCGCCTGGTGCTCTTGTGGCCTCCGGGTCGTCAGTACGACCGCCAGACTCACCGCCCGCCTCCGCGGCGGCAGCCCTGGCAGCCTCCTCGCCGGCACCAACTGCTTCCTCGGTGGCGACCTCCGTCTCCATCGGCTCTGCAGCAGATGGATCTAATGGCCGGAGGAGGGGAGAAGATTCAAGCAAAATCCAAGAAGAAGAAGAAGAGCCCAAGGGAAGTTGAAGAAGCAAGGAGGTTACCTGTGCCAAGGCCTGCCGCCGGGGTCTCCGTCGCCGGGGGATCGCTGGCGCGGTCCCTTGCCGGAGATCCTTGCCGTGCCGGGGGCTCCTCCCTTGCCGGAGTCTCCTCCCTCGCCGGGGGCTCCTCCCTTGCCGGAGTCCCTTCCCTTGCCGGGGGCTCCTCCCTTGTCGGAACCTCCTCCCTCGCCAGAGAGCTCTCCCTTGCCGGAGACCTCTCCCTCATCGGAGGACTCCCGCTTGGCGCTTCAGGGGCGGTCTCTGGGCTCCCTCTCTACTCGAGGGATAAAGAAATGGCAGAAGCGAGCTACACTAGGGTGGACCCCGACAAAGTTTTCGCAAAGATGTGCGAAAACTGCCATGGTGAGGACGGCGTAGGGGGTGAAGTCAAGGAGGTAGAAGCCATATGTGTTCATAATATCACAGAAGAATTCGGAAAAGGGCGGGCAGAGCCCGCAGTAGAAGAACACAGCAAAGAAAGGGTACCCGTCCGGAGCCTTCGTGTGGGCTTCAGCCGGGAGCACCCTGGTCCGCGGGTGAGCTCGCGTCTCCGCCGACCAGAACAGGTAATACCGCTCCCGCAACGCCTTCGCGCCAAGCTTGGAGGGGAAAATGGTTCGCTCCCTCCGCATCTTCGCGAGCCGCTGCGCCTCGGTCGACTTCACCGCTTTTCCCTTGTCGCCCTTCGGAGCCATGGCGAAGGTGGTGGAGGAGGCCGACGGTGGTGGTGGTGCGGGTGGTGATGGGGGAGCAGGGCGCTGCTCTCTTGTTGCCCTGAGAAGACGGGGAGCGGCGGAGGTTTTGAGATTGGAAGCAGCAACGGGCGGATGGCGCCGTACCTCTGTTCCCTTTGCTTATAAAGAGGAGAGGGGGAGGGGGCGGACGTTTCGCCATCTCGAATAAACAACTACCCACGTTTCCACCCACCACGCCTCCACGCCTCCCCTCCGTTTACGGGAGGGGCGCACAAACCGTCCCCTTTTACTACGACGTGACGCATGAGCGCGGGGCGCAGCCCCGCGCACGCCGCCCACATCACGCACGGCGCCGCGTCTGACGCGTGCCGTTTGGGGAGGGCGCGGTGGGTGCGGAGTCGGTTATGGCGTGACCTAGGCCGCGCGTGCCCGTGCACTGTTTTGGGCCTGGCCCAACAGCGCTCGCACCGTGTATGGTCCAGGCCCGGGGGCTCCTGTCGGTGTACTAAAGTAAGGGTACCTTAGTACTCCGAACTTGTGCACGGGCAGTCGCAGCGACCCACGGCAAGGCTTGCCGGGCGACCGCCAAGACCCTCTATGGTTCCTTTAGGAGCCATTCAAGAACAAAGTATCCAAAGAGCAAAACAAGGCCCCGGCAAGAGGAGCCTACCGGGAAGGAAACAAGGCCCCGGCAAGAGGAGCTTTCCGGGAAGGAAACAAGGCCCCGGCAAGAGGAGCTTGCCGGGAAGGAGACGAGACCCTGGCAAGAGGAGCTTGCCGGGAAGACCAACCAAAGCATCTCAAGAAGCTTGCTGCGGCACACTGCGCGCCCCGACAAGGCCCAGTGAGCGACAAGCTCCCGGACACGACAAGACAACATTCGCGGCAAGGCACTTGCCGCGGCAAGCTACTACCCCGCAGCCCTCGCTCCAGCTCACCCACCAACGTGTCGCCCTGGGACCATTCCTGGCGTACGTGGCGGGAGGCTGTGCAGCCGGGGGCATGCGGTGGCAAGCAGACACTGACAAGGAACCATCATGGCAAACGGTGGCGTTCCTAGCGGTCCCTCTCTGGGCCGTCAAGGTGACACAGACAGGCATTTAATGCCCTTGTCCCCTGCCGTCAGAGTTAGGTAGGATACAACTGTAGCAGGCGGTGGATCCAACTACCACCCCTTTTACATTTTTACCCTCACCTCTCTTGCCACGTGTCGGTGACCCCTTAGACATATAAAAGGAGGCCCATGCGCAATAGAGAGAGGGAGGACAGCCATTCTCACGCTCGGTCTTGCCAGCTGCTTGAGTAGGGAGGTCTTGCCGCTCCCGAAGCAAAAACTCAATACAACCACCAAAGCAGGAGTAGGGTTTTACGCATCCGTGCGGCCCGAACCTGGGTAAACCGATCGTCTCGCTCGTGCTTTCGCCTCGATCTGCTCTTTGTGCATCCACCGCCCCCTGCCGAACCAAAAGGGGCTCGGTCCGCCGATCCCCATAGGTGTGCGAGGGATCAGACATCCCCGATAGTACCACTCAACGATATTATCAACAACCGCGATGCAACGGGCCGGATTGCAAAATGGGCCATCGAGCTTCTCCCGTTCCATATAACCTATAAGCCATGGCGAGCTATTAAATCACAAGTTTTGGCCGACTTCGTCGCAGAATGGACGGAGGCGGAGCTCCCTAAAGAGTACGGCACATATTCAAACTGGATTATGCATTTCGACGGCTCCAAAATGTTGGCCGGACTGGGGGCCGGTGTCGTCCTGACATCCCCCATAGGAGACACAGTCCAATATGTGCTCCAGATCATGTACACGGATTCCAACAATGTAGCTAAATATGAGGCCCTCCTACATGGCCTCCGAATAGCTGTATCCATGGGTATCCAGCGCCGAGAGGTACGCGGGGATTCAAACCTCGCGATATCCCAAATAAATGGAGACTTCGACGCCAAGGACCCAAAAATGGCAGCTTACCGCAACGCCGTCCTAAAAATGTCAGCTCGGTTCGAAGGGCTGGAGTTTCACCATATAGCCCGAGAAAACAATCAAGCGACGGACGTCCTAGCACGCATCGGAGCAAAACGCGATGCAGTCCCCCAAAACATCTTTTTGGAAAGATTGTTCTAGCCATCTATACCATGGGAGGGGGAACCCGCAAATAACAGCCCGAACCCAGCCGCACCACTCGACGCCGAACAATCTGATACAATTGGAGGCTCTGCCAATGAAATTACACGTTCGGCCCACATAATAATGGCGGTTATCGCCCCGTGGACAGAACCATTCCTAGCCTACCTTACTAGGCAGGAACTCAAGGAGGACCAAAACAAGGCCCGCTACATAGTGCGGCGATCTAAAGCCTATAGAGTCCATGAGGGAGAGCTTTATAAGAAAAGCACTACCGGAGTCCTTCAAAGGTGCATCTCCGAAGAGGAAGGGCGGAACCTTCTGGCTGAAATTCATGCCGGACTCGGTGGTCACCACGCCCTGCTCGGTCCCTTGTCAGCAAGGCTTTCCGTACAGGCTTTTATTGGCCGACGGCCCGGGCAGACGCTCAGGACCTAGTCCAACGATGCATTGGTTGCCAACTTTTTGCCAACCAAAGCCATATGCCACCCACCGCACTCCAAACTATACCCATCACCTGGCCTTTCGCGGTCTGGGGGCTTGACATGGTCAGACCCCTTAAAGGTGGGACCCATAGGAAAAAATACTTACTGGTCATGGTGGATAAGTTCACCAAATGGATAGAAGCCAAGCCTGTTAAAACGGTTAAACCCGGACCTGTGATAGACTTCATATCCGGGGTTGTACACCGTTATGGCGTCCCCCACAGCATCATAACCGATAACGTTACAAACTTTACCGCCGACGAGGTAAAACTCTGGTGCAAAAACATGAGCATCAAGCTCGATTATGCTTCCGTCTATCACCCACAAACCAATGGCCAGGTCGAACGTGCAAATGGCCTTATCATGAGCGGCATTAAACCCAGACTGGTGCGGTCCCTCAAGGAATCTAACACGCACTGGGTAGAGGAGCTCGACTCCGTGCTATGGGGGCCGCGGACCACGCCAAATCGCACCACTGGATACACACCATATTTTATGGTGTACGGTGCAGAAGTAGTTCTGCCCTGCGACATAATTCATGACTCACCTAGAGTGCGCATGTACGAAGAAAGAGAAGCCGAGCTCGATCGGCAGGACAACTTGGATGCCTTGGAGGAGGAGCGTGACGTGGCAAAAGCCCGTTCCGCATTTTATCAACAGCAGGCCCGAAGATATCAAAGCAGAGAAGTACGGGCCAAAAATTACAATGTTGGCGAACTAGTTCTACGCCTGCCGGATAAGAAAAAGGACAAACTCAAGCCCAAGTGGGAAGGTCCATTCATAATCGACCAAGTCCTGACTGGTGGGGCGTACCGCCTGCGAGATGCGTCGAACAACCGACTCGAGCCGAACCCGTGGAACGCCACCCGTCTCTGAAGATTCTATGCCTAGCGTCGGACTCTGTGTTAGTCTCCTTTGTCTGTCCATTCTTTTTTGCATTTTTCTGTCTTACATTTCTCTCCTTCCCATTTTTTCTTTCATAGCCCTTAAAGGCTCATCTAGTGATGCGCCACTCGCGCTCATTAAACCTGGGGGCTTCTTTAACAGAAGCTTATTTATACGGGCTTCACGCCCAACACATGCATCAAACTTCCGCATGTACCTTTTTCTTCACCATTATATGCATCGATATGACTTAGGTTTTGGCCAAGCTGGGTTGCCTGGCTCCTGTGCTTACCCCTACGTTCCCGATTGTTCGGCTAGGCGGTAAAGGGAGCACCTATGCGATTGTTACTGCCAGGTCAGCCGGATGTGTACCTCAGACTGGGTGAAGCCGAAAGCTAGCATTCTTAAGGGAATATTCGGTCGGTGAAATAAAAGATGATCTTTTTACTCATTTTATGCGCCCCCAGATGCTTTTTTTCTGCGTCTTTTCCCGCAGTCCAGACATGCACCTTAGGGCATGCCTCCCAGCGAAAGGAACCCTTAACGGAACTATTCTCTCTGGAAGATGTTTCTTACTAACCATGTAATATAACATAACTAGTTGGGCACTTGTCTGATAAAGCACTAATGACCCCTACGCCTGGTCTCCATGCATACCCCGGTTCTTATATAACCGCTAGGGTATTCAGACACACTCCGGACCGTCAGGTCCCGAGGTTGAAGCGAAAAGGTCGGCAACGACAAACGATCTACAATCCGGCTAGAAGGCATTACACATGTCAATTCAAAATTACATAGTCATTCTGACTGATTGTATTCCTCTTCTATACCATCTAATAGGTTGTCTAATTTACAGTCCTGCTGGGGATACTTCGCGGCCAACTCTACTTGGCCGTATACTAAGCTTACAGGGATCTCCTTCCCGTCAGGCCCCACTGGTCCAACCTCGGCCATGTGGTTTGGGTCAGACTTCGTAAAACGGGTCTTCACCATGGCCCAGGCCTCCCTAGCGTCTTGTCGGCAGGCCGATATCTTCCACAACTGGAAGCACCGCCGAGCGCCCTTCAGCTTCTCCGCAAGCTCTCCAAGGCCCTCGGGCATGGAGTGGGTAGGCCATAAGGCTTGGGCAACGCCTTGCATTGCCTGACGAACTCGCTTGTGCAGTTGCAAGAGTTCGGGAAGAAGGTCACCCGTAGAACCGAGCATCTCCTCTGCAGGACGACCTGTGAGCATACCTACAAACATTACTCTGTTAGTCGACTTCCTCGCCGAACTCTTTTTTCAAAGTTCGTTCAAGAACTTACTAAATATGCCCCATCGAAGCCGCTAATCCTTCTTTGTGGAGTCCGACAGCTGGCCACGAACATCTTTAAGTTCGACGTCCAGCTTGGTGTTGGCATCCTGAAGATCATTCTTCTCTCGCCTCACCTTTGTCAACGTACTCTCACCGGCCTTTAGCCGGCGTAAGAGTTGTTGCTTTTCCGGATCGAGTCCGGCACCATCTGCAATATGATTTGTCAGATTTGCACCCACACCGCACAATACTAATCTTTCGAAGTGTATCTTACCTGAGGGGGTCTCTTTGGGCTCCCCTGCTGCGGCTAGTGCGGCCTCTAGTTGGGCCTTGCACTTTTCCAGCTCCTGGGACAGTACGGTATTCTTCTTTGTAAGAACCTGCGTATTAAATGATCCTTAAATCAGTTGCTCTAACTGCTTCAAGTCTCGGGGGATACTGGTATATATATATATATATATATATATATATTTGACCAAAATTTTCTTACCCGTATGTCTTTTACATACTGCTCCGTGGCTCTGGCTAAACCATTTTGAGCGGCGCGGAGGTACGCATCTCCCGAATTAAAGGCATCTAAAGCCTCTTGGGAGAAACAAGCGTCGCGTAGAACTATCCAGCGACGCATGTGGTTCATGGCACTCTCCACTTCAGAATTTGTGGCAGACAGCCTATCTGCATCCTCTGTCGGAGGAGCGTCCGGTGCGCGCCTTGTGCTCGCCTACGCTTCCTGGCCAGACGTTGGAGCCTGGCTGGTAGAGGCGCGATTGGCAACCTCTCCGGATGTAGTCCGGCGAGGTCTCTTCGTTCTGAAGATAGCACGAACGTTAATATGCCCTGATAGAATAACTCCAGGGAAACAGAGGGTGCGCTATACCTTTGCGCCGGCATCTCAGTCCGGCCTACATTCCTTTTCCCCCCACGGGGCCCTACGGCCCCTCGTTGGCTAGCCGCCGCAGGTTCGGCCTCCTGCCTCGGGAATCTCCTCTGCAAAACACTGTTGTCGTCAGAAACACTGGAATACGTGAGAGTGGAATCTCTTTAAAGGGAATGAGGCTCCGGTTTCTGTCACCTGGGAGGCCGGGATTAACCCTGGGTAATCAGCCGTAATGGCTACCAAGGTATTGTCCTTGCTTAGCTGATGGAACACCCCGTCTATAAGCTCCACCGATATGTCCGGATCCTCTTCGGAGTCCGGATTGACGGACCGTTCTGGGTCCTCAGGCTCTGGAGGGAGGCTATTTATATCCTTTACCTCCTGTCGCAGTTCCTGCATTGAAGTCGCTAGACTACCTATCTAACCGTGGGAGTATAAAACAAACGGGCAAGCGCAATTGTTCACTTACCCAACTTGGAGGATCGTACATACTGAATCCGGCCCGTGGGTTGACGCGGAGGAATTCTTCCTTTTCTCCCTTGTGCAAAGAGGATAAGATCTTTACTAGGGCGGCGGCTGAGGCCGGCCCCTTCCGACCGTAACGGGTGGCGTCATCCTCCCCGTTGAAATCCCACATGGGGTGGCCTCTATATTGAAGCGGCTGCACCCCCCGCATAATACATGCGGCCATGACTCCAATCATGGTTAGTCCGGAATGAGCCAACAGTCTTATCCGGCCCGTCAGGTAAAGGACGTCTCTGTCGCTTTCTCTCTGAGAGCTCCGCGAACGCCAGCTCAAGCGTTTCTTCAATGGGGCACTGTTGAACTCAGGGAGACCGACCCGGATAGGGTCCGGTAGCGGGACGTCATCTATGTAAAACCATTCCGAAGGCCAGTCCTCGGACGCCTTCTTCGGGGTTCCGGATAGGTATCCGGTCCCGGCGATGCGCCATACTTCGGCTCCGCCCACTTGGTAGATAGACCCCTCTTGAGAACGGGGCACCAGGCAGAATAACCTCTTCCACAGCGCGTAATGAGCCTCAACGCCTAAAAATGGCTCGCAAAGGACGACGAAACCCGCAATATGTAATACGGAGGCGGGCGTGAGATTGTGCAGCTGGAGGCCGTAGAACTCCAGAAGCCCGCGGAGAAATGGATGAATTGGAAATCCCAGTCCCCTTACTAGATAGGGGACGAGGCACACCCGCTCTCCTTTAGAAGGATTGGGGGTGCTCTCCACCTGTTTTCCGCAATTGTAGGTGGCGAGACCGGCTCGGACCGGGACCATGTATGCCTGGGGGAGAAATCCCTTGGCCTGAAGCGACACTAACTCGCTATGCGGGATGGTGCAACTCTCCGAGTCCCCGGGTTTGGGACCGGAGGGGCGAGGGGAGGAGCTGCGACGGCTGGTCATGTTGGAATGGACCTTTGCTGGAAGTGATCTGATGATAACTCACGGAGAGGAGAAGATGTGGTTTGGACCTGAATCCCCATCCCGTTAAATATGCGGCTCGTTTATATGGCTAGGGGTGTGGATGTAAAAACGCCCCGGCTTTTTGCATTCGTTTGACACGTGAAGGACGGCCATTATTGGGCGTGGAAGCCGAGGAGCACTACATTACAAAAATCGGACATTATTCCCACAGGTACACAGGATTTGGAGAAGAACCCGCCTTGCAATGCCGAACAATCTGCGCGCCGAACTTATCGTCATTGAAGCCTGGTTCGAGGGCTACTGAGGGAGTCCTGGATTAGGGGGTGTTCGGGTAGCCGGACTATACCTTCAGCCGGACTCCTGGGCTATGAAGATGCAAGATTGAAGACTTCGTCCCGTGTCCGGATGGGACTTTCCTTGGCGTGGAAGGCAAGCTTGGCGATGCGGATATTCAAGATCTCCTAGCATTGTAACCGACTCTATGTAACCCTAACCCTATCCGGTGTCTATATAAACCGGAGGGTTGTAGTCCGGAGGACATCAACTCCGTATACAACAATCATACCATAGGCTAGCTTCTAGGGTTTAGCCTCCTTGATCTCGTGGTAGATCTACTCTTGTACTACCCATATCATCAATATTAATCAAGCAGGACGTAGGGTTTTACCTCCATCAAGAGGGCCCGAACCTGGGTAAAACATCGTGTTCCCTGCCTCCTGTTACCATCCGGCCTAGACGCATAGTTCGGGACCCCCTACCCGAGATCCGCCGGTTTTGACACCGACATGTACTACCACATCTACTTTCCAAACCCACAATTTAATTAGATCCTAATCATGCAACCTCGGCGGCGGGTCAACCTCGGCGGCTCGGGCGGCGAGACGGGCGGCGACGGCTCCGGCGAGGCGGCGCGGAGCGTCGGTGGCGGCGGGCGGCGGCGTCGGCGGCGCGGGGCGGCGGCGAAAGCCGACGGCGGCGGGCGCGGCACGGCACGGCTAGGGTTTCGGCCCGGGGTGGGCCGGCGGCTTATAAAGGCTGGGGCTGGAGGAGTCCGGGCCTAGCACGGCCCGTAGGTCGGTTCAGTTTTTTTAATAGTTACGCTGAGAAGAAAAACAACAGGACTACTAAACGGACTCCAAAAATCCCGAAATAAATTTTCCCCGGCTTCTAAAATCAAGCCGCACAGGATGAATATTTATTTGGGGCCTAAATGCAATTTTGAAAAACGCACATTTTTCCTAAATTCAAATAAAATAGCAAATAAAACCAAAATAAACCTTATTTGATTTTTTTTATTAAATCCTCAATATTTCTTTATTTTGGGAAAGTCATTTTATTCCCTCTCTCATAATTTTTGTAATAGAAATAATTGAAGATAAAATAACTAAAATCAAATGATCCTATTTTCAAAATTCGAGACATCTCAAATATGAAAATAACGAAATCCCCAATTCTCTCCGAGGGTCCTTGAGTTGCGTGAAATTTCTAGGATCAACCAAAATGCAATAAATATGATATGCAATGATGATCTAGTGTATAACATTCCAAATTGAAAATTTGGGATGTTACCATCATAAGTATCATGCATAGCAGAAGTAGCATCATCCATAACATGCGACATATCAGAACGAATAGCAGAAGCGGTTTTAGGTGTCGCAAGCTTACTCAAAACAGAAGGTGAATCAAGCGCAGAGCTAGATGGTAGTTCCTTACCTCCCCTCGTAGTTGAGGGATAAATCTTGGTTCTTGGATCTTTCAAGTTCTTCATAATGATAAGCAGATATAAATCCCAAGTGACTCAAAGAATAGAACTATGTTCCCCGGCAATAGCGCCAGAAAATAGTCTTGATAACCGATAAGTATAGGGGATCACAACAGTTTTCGAGGGTAAAGTATTCAACCCAAATTTATCGATTCGACACAAGAGGAGCCAAAGAATACTCTCAAGTATTAGTAGCTGAGTTGTCAATTCGACCACACCTGGAAACTTAGTATCTGTAGCAAAGTATTTAGTAGCAAAGTAATATGATAGTAGTGGTAACGGTAACAAAAGGTAACAGTAGTAAAAGTAATGTTTTTGGTATTTTGTACTGATGATAGCAATAGCAACGGGAAAGTAAATAAGCGAAGAACAATATATGGAAAGCTCGTAGGCAATGGATCGGTGATGGAGAATTATGCCGGATGCGGTTCATCATGTAACAGTCATAACATAGGGTGACACAGAACTAGCTCCAATTCATTGATATAATGTAGGCATGTATTCCGAACATAGTCATACGTGCTTATGGAAAAGAACTTGCATGACATCTTTTGTCCTACACTCCCGTGGCAGCGGGGTCCTTACAGAAACTAAGGGATATTAAGGCCTCCTTTTAATAGAGAACCGGAACAAAGCATTAACACATAGTGAATACATGAACTCCTCAAACTACGGTCATCACTGGCAAGTATCCTGATTATTGTCACTTCGGGGTTAACGGATCATTACACATAATAGGTGACTAGATACTTGCAAGATAGGATCAAGAACACTCATATATTGATGAAAACATAATAGGTTCGGATCTGAAATCATGGCACTCGGGCCCTAGTGACAAGCATTACGCATAGCAAAGTCATAGCAACATCCATCTCAGAACATAGTGGATACTAGGGATCAAACCCTAAGAAAACTAACTCGATTACATGATAGATCTCATCCAACCCAGCACCGTCCAGCAAGCCTACGATGGAATTACTCACGCACGGCGGTGAGCATCATGCAATTGGTGATGGAGGATGATTGATGATGGCGATGGCGACGGATTCCCCTCTCTTGAGCCCCGAACGGACTCCAGATCAGCCCTCCCAAGAGGTTTTAGGGCTTGGCGGCAGCTCCTTATCGTAAAACGCGATGAATTCTTCTCTCTGATTTTTTCTCCCCGAAACACAATATATAGAGTTGGAGTTGGAGTCGGAGAGGCACCGGGGGGCCTACGAGGTAGGGGGCACGCCGTAGGTGGGCAGGCGCGCCCCCACCCTCGTGGACAGATGGTGGGCCCCCTGGCCTTCATCTTTTGCAGGTATTTTTTATATTTTCCAAAAAGTTACTCCGTGAAGTTTCAGGTCATTCCGAGAACGTTTGTTTCTGCACATAAATAACACCATGGTAATTCTGCTGAAAACAGCGTCAGTCCGGGTTAGTTCCATTCAAATCATGCAAGTTAGAGTCCAAAACAAGGGCAAAAGTGTTTGGAAAAGTAGATACGACGGAGATGTATCAATTGCCCTCTCCCGGTGAGAGGAGCATTGGTGACGACGATGGCGATGATTTCCCCCTCCGAGAGGGAAGTTTCCCCGGCAGAACAGCTCCGCCAGATCCCTAGATTGGTTCCGCCAAGGTTCCGCCTCGTGGCGGCGGAGTTTCGTCCGAGAAGATGGCTTGTTATTTTTTCCCATCGAAAGACTTCATATAGCAAAAGATGGCCACCGGAGGGCCACCGGGGGGCCCACGAGGTAGGGGGGCGCACCCAGGGGGTAGGGCGTGCCCCCACCCTCGTGGGCAGGGTGTGGCCCCCTGGTGAATCTCTTCCGCTGAGTATTTTTTATATATTCTGAAAATGTCTTTCGTGAAGTTTCAGGACTTTTGGAGCAATGCAGAATAGGTCTCTAATATTTGCTCCTTTTCCAGCCTAGAATCCCAGCTGCCGGCATTCTCCCTCTTTATGTAAACCTTGTAAAATAAGAGAGAATAGGCATAAGTATTGTGACATAATGTGTAATAATAGCCCATAATGCAATAAATATCAATATAAAAGCATGATGCAAAATGGACGTATCAGTGGCTGCGCCCCCTCTAGGGTTCCCACCCTAGGGGGTGCGGCAGCCCTAGATGGGACTGGAGGGGCGGCCAAGAGGGGGAGAGAGGAGGGCGCGCCCTAGGGTGGGCCTTTAGGCCCATCTGCGCCTAGGGTTTCCCCTTCCTCCTCCTAGCTGTGCCTTGGGCCTTGGTGGGAGGCACACCAGCCCACTCAGGGGCTGGTCCCTTCCCACTCTTGGCCCATGCACACCTCTGGGGCAGGTGGCCCCTCCCGGTGGACCCTCGGAACCCTTCCGGTGGTCCCCGTACATTACCGATGACGCCCGAAACACTTCCGGTGACCAAAACCTCACTTCCTATATATTATTCTTTACATCCGGACCATTCCGGAACTCCTCGTGATGTCTGGGATCTCATCCGAGACTCCGAACAACATTCGGTAACCACGTACAAACTTTCCCTATAACCCTAGCGTCATCGAACCTTAAGTGTGTAGACCCTACGGGTTCAGGAGGCATGTAGACATGACCGAGACATCTCTCCGGCCAATAACCAACAGCAGGATCTGGATACCCATGTTGGCTCCCACATGTTCCATGATGATCTCATCGGATGAACCACGATGTCGGGGATTCAATCAATCCCGTATACAATTCCTTTTGTCCATCGTTATGTTACTTGCCCGAGATTCGATCATCGGTATCCCAATTCCTCGTTCAATCTCGTTACTAGCAAGTCACTTTACTCATTTCGTAATGCATGATCCCGTGACCAACTCCTTAGTCACATTGAGCTCATTATGATGATGCATTACCGAGTGGGCCCAGAGATACCTCTCCGTCATACGAGTGAGAAATCCCAGTCTCGATTCGTGCCAACCCAACAGACACTTTCGGAGATACCTGTAGTGCACCTTTATAGCCACCCAGTTACGTTGTGATGTTTGGTACACCCAAAGCATTCCTATGGTGTTCGGGAGTTGCACAATCTCATGGTCTAAGGAAATGATACTTGACATTAGAAAAGCTTTAGCAAACGAACTACACGATCTTGTGCTACGCTTAAGGTTGGGTCTTGTCCATCATATCATTCTCCCAATGATGTGATCCCATTATCAACGACATCCAATGTCCATGGTCAGGAAAACACGACCATCTATTGATCAACGAGCTAGTCAACTAGAGGCTTACTAGGGACATATTACGATCTATGTATTCACACATGTATTACGGTTTCTTGTTAATACAATTATAGCATGAACAATAGACAATTATCATGAACAAGGAAATATAATAATAATAACCATTTTATTATTGCCTCTAGGGCATATTTCCAACATATACATATTGGTTGCCATCACTAGTTGATTCTTGATTCAGCGGCATTGTTGGATGAAGCGGCCCAGACCGACATGACACGTACGCTTACGCGAGACTGGTTGTACCGACGTGCTTCGCACATAGGTGGCTAGTGGGTGTCTGTTTCTCCAGCTTTAGTTGAATCGGATTCAATGAACAGGGTTCTTTCTGAAGATAAAAAAGCAATCACTATACCGCGTTGTGGTTTTTGATGCGTAGGTAAGAACAGTTCTTTCTTAGCCTGTAGCAGCCACGTAAAACTTGCAACAACAAAGTAGAGGACGTCTAACTTGTTTTTGCAGGGCATGTTGTGATGTGATATGGTCAAGACGTGATGAGATATAAATTGTTGTATGAGATGATCATGTTTTGTTGAAGTTATCGGCAACTGGTAGAAGCCTTATCGTTATCTCTTTATTGCATAAGATGCAAGTGCCATGTAATTGCTTTACTTTATCGCTATGCAATAGCAATAGTTGCAAAAGAAATAGTTGGCGAGATGACCATGTGATGACACATTGATAGAGATCAAGATGATGGAGATCATGGTGTCACGCCGATGATGATAGAGATCATGACGGTACTTTGGAGATGGAGATCAAAGGCGCAAGATGATCATGGCCATATCATGTCACATATTTTGATTGCATGTGATGTTTATCCTTTATGCATCTTATTTTGCTTAGTTCGGCGATAGCATTATAAGATGATCTCTCACTAAATTTCAAGGTATAAGTGTTCTCCCTAAGTATGCACCGTTGCGACAGTTCGTCGTGCCGAGACACCACGTGACGATCGGGTGTGATAAGCTCTACGTTCACATACAACGGCTGCAAGTCAGTTTTGCACACGTGGAATAGTCGGGTTAAACTTGACGAGCCTAGCATATGCAGATATGGCCTCAGAGCACCGGAGACCAAAAGGTCGAGCATGAATCATATAGTAGATATGATCAACATAGTGATGTTCACCATTGAAAACTACTCCATCTCACGTGATGATCGGACATGGTTTAGTTGATTTGGATCACGTGATCATTTAGATGACTAGAGGGATGTCTATCTAAGTGGGAGTTCTTAAGTAATATGATTAATTGAACTTTAATTTATCCTGAACTTAGTCCTGATAGTATTTGCATAACTATGTTGTAGATCACTAGCTCATGATGTAGCTCCTTGTTTATTTTGATATGTTCCTAGAGAAAAACTATGTTGAAAGATGATAGTAGAAATGATGCATACTAGGTTCGTGATCTGAGGATTATCCTCATTGGTGCATAGAAGAATTATGTCCTTGATGCACCGCTAGGTGACAGACCAATTGCAGGAGCAGATGCAGACGTTATGAACGTTTGGCGAGCTCGATATGATGACTACTTGATAGTTTACTGCACCATGCTTTACGGCTTAGAATCGGGGCTTCAAAGACGTTTTGAACGCCACGAAGCATATGAGATATTCCAAAAGTTGAAATTAGTATTTCAGACTCATGCCCATGTCGAAAGGTATGAGACCTTTGACAAGCACTTTGCCTACAAGATGGAGGAGAATAGCTCAGCTAAAGAGCATGTGCTCAGAATGTTTGAGTACTACAATCACTTGAATCAAGTGGGAGTTAATCTTCCAGATAAGATAGTGATTGACAGAGTTCTCTAGTCACTATCACCAAGTTACTGGAACTTCGTAATGAACTATAATATGCAAGGGATAATGGAAATGATTCCCAAGCTCTTCGTGATGCTGAAATCGACGAAGGTAGAAATGAAGAAAAGCATCAAGTGTTGATGGTTGAAAAGACCACTAGTTTAAAGAAAAGGGAAAAGGGAAGAAGGGGAACTTCAAGAAGAATGGCAAGCAAGTTTCTGCTCAAGTGAAGAAGCCCAAGTCTAGACCTAAGCCTAAGGCTAAGTGCTTCTACTGCAAAGGGACTGGTCACTGGAAGAAGAACTGCCCCAAGTATTTGGCAGATAAGAAGGATGGCAAAGTGAACAAAGGTATATTTGATATACATGTTATTGATGTGTACTTTACTAGTGTTTATAGCAACCCCTCAGTATTTGATACTAGTTCAGTTGCTGAGATTAGTAACTAGAAACGGGAGTTCCAGAATGAACAGAGACTAGTTAAGGGTGAAGTGACGATGTGTGTTGGAAGTGGTTCCAAGATTGATATGATCGTCATTGCACACTCCCTATACTTTTGGGGTTAGTGTTGAACCTAAATAAATGTTATTTGGTGTTTGCGTTAAGCATGAATATGATTTGATCATATTTATTGCAATGCGGTTATTCATTTAAAGTTAGAGAATAATTGTTGTTCTGTTTACATGAATAAAACCTTCAATGGTCATACACCCAAGGTGAATGGTTTATTGAATCTCGATCGTAGTGATACACATATCCATAATATTGAAGCCAAAAGATGCAAAGTAATAATGATAGTGCAACTTATTTGTGGCACTGCTGTTTAGTTATATTGGTGTAAAGCGCATGAAGAAACTCCATGCTGATGGGCTTTTGGAATCACTTGATTATGAATCATTTGATGCTTGCGAACCATGCCTCGTGGGCAAGATGACTAAAACTCCGTTCTCCGGAACAATGGAGCGAGAAACAGACTTGTTGGAAATAATACATACTGATGTATGCAGTCCGATGAGTGTTGAGGCTCGCGGCGGGTATCATTATTTTCTGACCTTCACATATGATTTGAGCAGATATGGGTATATCTACTTGATGAAACATAAGTCTGAAACATTTGAAAAGTTCAAAGAATTTCAGAGTGAAGTGGAAAATCATCATAACAAGAAAATAAAGTTTCTATGATCTAATCGTGGAGACGAATATTTGAGTTACGAGTTTGGTCTTCAACTAAAACAGCATGGAATAGTTTCACAAATTCATGCCACCTGGAACATCACAACATAATGGTGTGTACGAACGTCATAACCGTACTTTATTGGATATAGTGCAATCTATGATGTCTCTTACCAATTTGCCACTCTCGTTTTGGGGTTATGCATTAGAGACAGCTACATTCACATTAAATAGGGCACCGTCTAATCCGTTGAGACGACACCGTATGAACTATCAAAATGGAACAGTCAAAGAAGGAGTTCTTGCCTGTGTTGCAAGGTATGAAGTTGAGTAAAGACTCAAAACCCGACCACAACAGAAAATAGAAAGAGAATGAAAAGTCATTCCCTATGCCTCAGTCATAGGTTCTATAATGTATGCTATGCTGTGTACCAGTCCTATTGTATTCCTGAGCATGATTCTAACAAGGGAGTACAATAGTGATCTTGGAGTAGATCACTGGACATTAGTCAAAATTATCCTTAGAGGACTAAGGAAATATTTCTCGGTTATGGAGGTGATAAAAGAGTTCGTCATAAAGAGTTACGTCGATGCAAGCTTTTGACACCGATCTAGATGACTCTAAGTCTTGACCTAGATACATATTGAAAGTGGGAGCAATTAGCTAGAGTAGCTCTGAGCAAAGCATTGTAGAAATAGAAAATTTGCAAAAATACATACGGCTCTGAATGTGGCAGACTCGTTGACTAAATTTCTCTCACAAGCAAAACATGATCACTCTTTGGGTGATAATCACATAGCGATGTGAACTAGATTATTGATACTAGTAAAACCTTTTGGGTATTAGTCACATGACGATGTGAACTATTGGTGTTAAATCACATGATGTGAACTAGATTATTGACTCTAGTGCAAGTGGGAGACTGAAGGAAATATGCCCTAGAGGCAATAATAAAGTTGTTATTTATATTTCCTTATATCATGATAAATGTTTATTATTCATGCTAGAATTGTATTAACCGGAAACTTAGTACATGTGTGAATACATAGACAAATAGAGTGTCACTAGTTTGCCTCTACTTGACTAGCTCGTTGAATCAATGACGGTTATGTTTCCTAACCATAGACATGAGTTGTCATTTGATTAACGGGATCACATCATTAGAGATAGATGTGGTTGACTTGACCCATCTGTTAGCTTAGCACGATGATCGTTTAGTTTGTTGCTATTGCTTTCTCCATAACTATACATGTTCCTATTACTATGAGATCATGCAACTCCCGAATACCGGAGGACCACTTTGTGTGCTACCAAACGTCACAACATAACTGGGTGATTATAAAGGTGCTTTACAGGTGTCTCCGATGGTGTTTGTTGAGTTGGCATGGATCAATATTAGGATTTGTCACTCCGATTGTCGGAGAGGTATCTCTGGGCCCTCTCAGTAATGTACATCACAATAAGCCTTGCAAGCAATGTAGCTAATGAGTTAGTTATGGCATGTAGCATTACGGACCGAGTAAAGAGACTTGTCGGTAACGAGATTGAAGTAGGTATTGAGATACCCACGATAAAATCTTGGGCAAGTAACATACCGATGACAAAGGGAACAACGTATACCGTTATGTGGTTTGACCGATAAAGATCTTCGTAGAATATGTAGGAGCCAATATGAGCATCCAGGTTCCGCTATTGATTATTGACCGGAGATGAGTCTCGGTCATGTCTACCTAGTTCTCGAACCCGTAGGTTCCGCACGCTTAACGTACGGTGACGATCGCATTATGATTTTATGTGTTTTGATGAACCGAAGGTTGCTCGGAGTCCCGGATGAGATCAGGGAATGACGAGGAGTCTCGAAATGTTTGAGACGTAAAGATCGATATATTGGAAGGCTATATTCGGACATCGGAAAGGTTCTGAGTGGTTCGGGTATTTATCGGAGTACCAGAGAGTTACGGGAATTCGCCGGGGAGTATATGGGCCTTATTGGGCTTTAGGGGAAAGAGATAGAGGGGAGGCTGCGCCCCCCCCCAAGGCCTAGTCCGAATTTGACTAGGGGGGGGGGCGGTGCCCCCTCCTTCCTTCTCTTCTCTTTTCCCTTTCCTTCTCTCGTACTCCTACTACATGGAAGGGGGGATCCTACTCCCGATGGGAGTAGGACTCCCCAGGGCGCGCCATAGTAGAGGGCCGGCCCTCCCCCTCCCCCACTCCTTTATATACTGGGGAGGGGCACCCCATGGTCACACAAGTTGATCGGTTGATCTTTTAGCCGTGTGCGGTGCCCCCCTCCACCATAATCCACCTTGGTCATATCGTAACAGTGCTTAGGCGAAGCCCTACGTCGGTAGCATCATCATCACCGTCATCACGCCGTCGTGCTGACGGAACTCTCCCTCGAAGCTCTGCTGGATCGGAGTTCGTGGGACGTCACTGAGCTGAACGTGTGCTGAACTGGAGGTGCCGTACGTTCGGTACTTGGATCGGTCGGATCGTGAAGACGTACTACTACATCAACCGAGTTCTCATAACGCTTCCTCTTATGGTCTACGAGGGTACATAGACAATACTCTCCCCTCTCGTTGCTATGCATCACCATGATCTTGCGTGTGCGTAGGAAATTTTTGAAATTACCGTGTTCCCCAATAGAGACGTATAAACATCCCCAAGCTCAACTCCTACTCGTCCTCAAGTAGGGAAGTGATAAAAACATAATTTTTTATGTGGAATGCTGCCTAATATGTCATATCATATTTCTTTATAGCATGCACACTTGGACTTTTATATTGTTCAAAGCAACAGTCTAGTTTTGACATGATAATTTAAATACTCAAGCATATCAACAAGCAACCATGTCTTTAAAAATATCAACGCTAATATAAGCTATCCCTAGCCCATCATGCTCAACCATTGATCCATTCATGAAACACACTCGCATATTACCTACATCCAATACTCAAGTACGATCATATTGCCTCCTAGTGGGTTCTTTTGTAAGAGAAGATGGAGACTCAAATTCAAAAATAAAAATTGCATAAAGTAAAAGAAAGGCCCTTCGTAGAGGGAAGTAGGGATTTGTAGAGGTGTCAGAGCTCAAAGCGAAAAACTTAGAGATAAAAACATTTTGGGAGGTGTATCCATCCCACCAACGAAAACGACTTAGAGTTCCCAATACTTTCCATGCATAGATATATCATAGGCGGTTCCCAAACAGAAAATAAAGTTTATTCCTTTTTCCACCATACTTTCACTTTCCATGGCTAACCGTATCCACGGGTGCCCTCCATACCAACACTTTCCAAGGAATTTATTATTTGACAACATAAAGTAAATTCATTTTTTGCATTCGGGACTGGGCATCCCTAATACCTTTTCCTTACTCTCGTGCAATGACAAGTGAATAAACACTCATCTTGAGAATAACACATCTAGCATGGAAAATATTAACCACCCCTCACCGCTCCGCGAGCGAAACAAACACACAAAAGAGAAGTTTATTTTTGAAAATTAGAGATGGCACATGCAAATTTGCTTAGAACGGCAAAAGAATACAGCATATAGGTAGATATAGTGGACTCATGTGGCAAAATTGGGTTAAAGGTTTTTGGATGCACAAGTAGTGATCGTACTTAGTGCAAAATGAAGGCTAGCAAAAGATTGGGAAGCGACCAACCAAGAAACGAATGATCTCATAAGCAAGCATTAAGCATAACTAATACCGAATAATGCACCAGAAGTAGGATATAATTTCATTGCATAACTATTGACTTCCGTGCTTGCATAGGGAATCACAAACCTTAACTCCAATATTCTTACTAAAGCATAATTACTCATCAAGATGACTCACATATCACATCATCATACCTCAAAACTATTACTAAGAATCAATTTTATTTTGTCCAATGATCTTCAAGAAAGTTTTTATTATATCCTTCTTGGATATCTATCACTTTGGGACTATTTTTCATGTGTTGCTTTTGAGAAACTCAAACAAATATAAGTGAACATCAAGAGCATAATATTTCTTTCTCTCAAATTAATTTAAGTGAAGCAAGAGAGAATTTCTTGAAAATTTTACCAACTCTCAAATAAATCTAAGTGAAGCAATAGATCATTTCTTGAAAAATACTAAAGCACACCATGCTCAAAAAGATATAAGCGAAGCACTAGGGCATGTCCATTGCTCATAAAAAATTTAAGTGAAGCAAAGAGAGCAATTCTAATAAGTCATGGCATAATTTTGGCTCTCTCAAATAGGTGTGTCCAGCAAGGGATCAACACTTAAAACACAAAATAAAACAAGCAAAGACTCATATCATACAAGACGATCCAAGCAAAACACATAATATGTGACGAATAAAAATATAGTTTCGAGTAAAATACCGATGGTCGTTAGAAGAAAGAGGGGATGCCACTCGGGGGCATCCCCAAGCTTAGTTGGTTGCTCATTTTGAATAATAGCTTGGGATGCCGGGGAATCCCCAAGCTTAGGCTCTTCTACTCCTTATTCCTTCATTCATCGTAAGATAACCCAAAACTCGAAAACTTCAATCACACAAAACTCAACAAAACCTTCGTGAGATCCGTTAGTATAAGAATAATAAATCACTACTATAAGTGTTGTATCAAACCAATCCATATTTTGTTATTGTATTATATCTACTATATTCCAGCTTTTCTATGGCAAAAACTCATCAAAGAAAACCGTAGAGCCATCAAAATAAACACACAACACAAAGAAAACAGAATCTGTCAAAACAGAACAGTCTGTAGCAATCTGACTATTTAGAATACTTCTGTAACTCCGACTCCGAAAATTCTGAAAAAGTAGGACGATCTGTTTAATTTTTATATTGATCTACTACAAGTGGAATGGGTATTTTATCGCTCCCTGATAAAAAATGATAATTATTTTAGCGAGCGCAAAAGTTTCTGTTTTTTCAGTAAGATCACACAACTATCACCCAAGAAGATCCTAAAGGCTTTACTTGGCACAAACACTAATTAAAACATAAAAAGCACAATCATAACAGTATAATAATTATGCTAACACTAAAAAACAGGAAGAAAAAACAAAAATAAATTGTATTCATTGGGTTGCCTCCCAACAAGCGCTATAGTTTTACGCCCTTAGCTAGGCATGCTATTTCATTGATGCTCACATGAAAGATAGAAATTGAAACACGAAGAGAGCAGCATGTAGTATATGAAAAACAAGTTTAATTCTAACATACTTCCTATGCATAGGCATTTTATAGGGAAACATTTTATCAAGGCAAGCAAAAACTACCATATGCAAGGAAGAAGAAAGAAACAATAGCAATCTCAACATAACGAGAGGTAATTTAGTAACATAAGAATTTCTACAACCATATTTTCCTCTCTCATAATAATTATATGTAGGATCGCAATCAAATTCAACAATATAGCTATCATATAAAATTATCTCTTCATGATCCACCCACATAAAAGTTTTATAATCTTGTAAAATAGTGGGATTGACATCAACTAAAATCATGACCTCTCCAAACCCACTTTTATGAAAAAAAATCACAAGATTGAACACTCTCCAAATATGTGGGATTTATTTTTACCTAGAGTTGACACTCTTCCGAACCCACTTTCAATATTATTGCAAACACTATTATCAATATCATATTCATCATTAGGCTTAAATGAATTTTCAAGATCATAAGAAACATTATCACCCCAATCATGATCATTGCAATAAGTAGTAGGCATATCAAAATTAGCATCCCTAAGCTTGGGGTTTTGCATATTATTCAAAATTGACATTAATAGAATTTATAGTAAAATCATTGCAATCATGCTTTTCATTCAAGGAGCTATCATGAATTACTTCATAAATTTCTTCATCACAATTTTTAGATTCACGAATCGCAAGCAAAACTTCATAAAGATAATCTACTGCACTCAACTCACTAGCAATTGGTTATCATGATTGGATCTTTTAAAAAAGATTAGCAAGTGGATGGGGATCCAAATCTATAGATTTTCAGCAAGCAAAGATACAAGCATATAGAAGGCACATGGCAATACAAGCAAACAAAAGATCTGACGAGAAAAAGGCGAACAAAAAAGAGGGCGAATAAAACGGCAATTTTTTGTGAAGTGGTGGAGAGGAAAACGAGAGGCAAATGGAAAATAACGTAAATTGTGAGGAGATGAGATTTGTGATTAGGAACTTGGTATATGTTGAAGATCCTCCTCGGCAACGGCGCCAGAAATTCCTTTTGATGTCGCTTGAAGCTACGTCGGTATTTCCTCAAAGAGGAAGGGATGATGCAGCACAACCCCGGTAGGTAGTTCCCTCAGGTATCAAACCAAGGTTATCAAACCAGCAGGAGAACCAAGCAACATAATGTAAACAGCCCCTGCACATAGATAACAAATCCTCGCAACACGACATGTTAAAGGGGTTGTCAATCCCTTTCGGGCACGGTGCCAGAAATTGGTGCGTGACGGTAAAAAGGTTGTAATAGATTGGATAAATAGATCACAAATAAAATAAAGTGCAGCAAAGTATTTTTGGATTAATAGATCTGAAAAAAGCAAATAAAAGTAGATCACAAAGGCAAATGATATGAGAAAGAGACTTGGGGGCCGTAGGTTTCACTAGTGGCTTCTCTCGAGAAAAATAGCAAAGCGGTGGGTGAACAAATTACTGTTGGGCAATTGATAGAACTTCAAATACTCATGACGATATCCAGGAAATGATCATTATATAGGCATCACGTCCAAGATTAGTAGGCCGACTCCTGCCTACATCTACTACTATTACTCCACATATCGACCGCTATCCAGCATGCATCTAGTGTATTGAGTTCATGGAGAAATGGAGTAATGCAATAAGAACGATGACATGATGTAGACAAGATCTATCTATGTAGAGATAGACCCCGTCATTTTATCCTTAGTAGCAACGATACATACGTGTCGGTTCCCTTTATGTCACTGGGATCAAGCACCGTAAGATCGAACCCACTACAAAGCACCTCTTCCCATTGCAAGATAAATAAATCAAGTTGGCCAAACCAAACCCAAATATCATAGAAGAAATATGAGGCTATAAGAGATCATGCATAAAAGAGATCAAAGAAACTCAAATACTTTCATGGATATAAAAAGATAGATCTGATCATAAACTCAAAGTTCATCTATCCCAACAAACACACCGCAAAAAGAGTTACATCATATGGATCTCCAAGAGACCATTGCATTGAGAATCAAGAGAGAGAGAGAGAGAGATGAAGCCATCTAGCTACTAAGTACGGACCCGAAGGTCTACAAAGAACTACTCACGCATCATTGGAGAGGCACCAATGGAGGTGGTGAACCCCATCCGAGATAGTGTCTAGATTGGATCTGGTGGTTCTGGACTCTGCGGCGTCTGGATGAATATTTCATCGACTCCCGTAGGGTTTTGCGAATATTGGTGTATTTATAGAGCAAAGGGGCGGCCCGGGGGGCACCAGAGGTGGGCACAACCCACCAGGGCGCGCCTGGGCCTCCTGGCTTGCCCTGGTGGGTTGTGCCTCCCTCGGGGCAACCCCCAGGCGCAACCAGGGCCCGTTGTGTTCCTTATGGACCATAAAAATTCTTTGTAAAGTTTCGTAGCATTTGGACTCGGTTTGATATTGATTTTCTGCTATGTAAAAAACATGGAAAAAACAGCAACTGGCACTTGGCCCAATGTCAATAGGTTAGTATCAAAAATGATATAACATGATTATAAAACATCCAAGATTGATAATATAACAGCATGGAACAATCAAAAATTATAGATACGATGGAGACGTATCACATGTGACCATGTGCGTGATGTTATGTCCAGTACACCTAGGTGTGAGTGTCCATGGATGAAAACAAAGGAGATCGTTTAGTCATCTTAGGAGTACCGCTTGTGATACTAGTATTTCGCCGCCACTTAGTCGTTGTCGGTGTCAAAACCAGCTGATCTCGGGTAGGGGATCCCGATCTGTGCATCTGAGGATCGAAGGTAACGAGGGACATAGGGAACACGATGTTTTACCCAGGTTCGGGCCCTCTTAATGGAGGTAAAACCCGACGTCCTGCTTGATTGTATTTGATGAGTATAGGGGTTGCAAAAGTTGATCTACCTTGAGATCGTAATGGCTAAACCATATATGTCTAGCCTGTATGAATTCTGATAGCTTCTACGGACTAAATCCTCCGGTTTATATACACACCGGAGGGGCCTAGGGCTGTACAGAGTCGGTTTGCAGAGGAAGGAAATTACATATCTAGACACCAATCTTGCCATCCACGCATAGGAGAGTCCTACCCGGACACGGGAGAAAGCCTTCTGCTTTGTATCTTTACGGCCCATCAGTTAGGCCCATACAAAATAGCCCGGACACTCGAGGACCCCCTAATCCAGGACTCTCTCAGTAGCCCCCGAACTGACCTTCAAAACGATAATGCAGTATCTGGCTTACGTCTTCGACTTTTGCAAGGTTGGTTCTTGACTTTATACTGAGCGGATAATAGTTCGGCCCTGGCCTCTTCGTTCCGCCTTTATGACTCCTTACCTGTCGCCTTGATTTCCGTGCGCTAGGCAAATGTGAATGGCCCACATTTTTTATTAAAAAGAAAACACTCGGCCTCACAAGGATGACGCCTATATAAAGACGTTAAATCCTCCAAGTGCCATCCACATCATGTATAAAAACACCTAGATTAGCCATGAAAAAAGCTTCCAAACATGGCCAGGGCCCCAGGCTCCTCTTCGCGCCCCCACGGCCCTCAAGAGGGTGATTGGCAGAGCTGCTCAGTGCCCCATCTACAGTTGAACCGACTCCAGACGCAGGGATATCTTGAAGGAAGTATTCCCTAGAGGCAATAATAAAGTTATTATTTATTTCCTCATATCGTGATAAATGTTTATTATTCATGCTAGAATTATATTAACCGGAAACATAATATTTGTGTGAATACATAGACAAACATAGTGACACTAGTATGCCTCTACTTGACTAGCTCGTTAATCAAAGATGGTTGAGTATCCTAACCATAAACATGAGTTGTCATTTGATAAACGGGATCACATCATTAGGAGAATGATGTGATTGACTTGACCCATTTCGTTAGCTTAGCACTTGATCGTTTTAGTTTACTGCTATTGCTTTCTTCATGACTTATACATGTTCCTATGACTATGAGATTATGCAACTCTCGATTACCGAAGGAACACTTTGTGTGCTACCAAACATCACAACGTAACTGGGTGATTATAAAGGTGCTCTACAGGTGTCTCCGATGGTGTTCGTGGAGTTGGCATAGATCAAGAATAGGATTTGTCACTCCAATTACCGGAGAGGTATCTCTAGGCCCTCTCGGTAATGCACATCACTATAAGCCTTGCAAGCAATGTGACTAATGAGTTAGTTACGGGATGATGCATTACAGAACAAGTAAAGAGACTTGCCGGTAACGAGATTGAACTTGGTATTGAGATACCAACGATCGAATCTCGGGCAAGTAAAATACCGATGACAAAGGGAACAACGTATGTTGTTATGCGGTTTGACCGATAAAGATCTTCGTAGAATATGTAGGAACCAATATGAGCATCTAGGTTCCGCTATTGGTTATTGACCGGAGACGTGTCTCGGTCATGTCTACATAGTTCTCGAACCCGTAGGGTCCGCACGCTAAAAGTTGTGTGACGATCGGTATTATGAGTTTATATGTTTTGATGTACCGAAGGTGGTTCGGAGTCCCGGATATGATCACAGACATGACGAGGAGTCTCGAAATGGTCGAGACATCAAGATTGATATATTGGAAGCCTGCATTTGGACATCGGAAGAGTTTTGGGTGAAATCGGGATTTTACCGGAGTGCCGGAGGGGTTACTGGAACCCCCCAGGGGTTAATTGGTCTTGTTGGACCCAGGGTAGGCCGCACGCCCCCACCCCTCTGGTCCGAATTGGACTAGGAAGGGGGGGTGCCCCCTTTCCTTCTCCTTCTCCCCCTTCCTTTCCCCCTCCTAGTAGGAGTAGGAAAGAGGGGAGTCCTCCTCCTACTAGGAGGAGGACTCCTCCTGGCGCGCCCTACAGGGACGGTCGGCCTCCCCCTTGCTCCTTTATATATGGGGGCAAGGGGGCACCCTAGAACACACAAGTTGATCAGTGATCTCTCCCAGCCGTGTGCGGTGCCCCCCTCCACCATAATCCACCTCGGTCATACTGTAGCGGTGCTTAGGCGAAGCCCTGTGACGGTAGCTTCATCAACATCGTCACCACCCCGTCGTGCTGACGAAACTCTCCCTCGAGCTCTACTGGATCATGAGTTCGCGAAACGTCACCGAGCTGAACGTGTGCTTGCTACCTCTTGAGCACTGCGTTGGTTTTCCCTTGAAGAGGAAATGGTGATGCAGTAAAGCAGCGTAAGTATTTCCCTCCGTTTTTGAGAACCAAGGTATCAATCCAGTAGGAGATCACGCTCAAGTCCCACACACCTACACAAACAAATAAGAACCTCGCAACCAACGCGATAAAGGGGTTGTCAAGCTGTTCACGGTCACTTACGAGACTGAGATCCGGGAGCCATAGGTTTCACTAGTGGCTTCTCTCAAGAGCATAAGTATTACGGTGGGTAAACGAATTACTGTTGGGCAATTGATAGAATTGAGCATAGTTATGAGAATATCAAGGTATGATCATGTATATAGGCGTCACGTCCGAGACAAGTAGACCGACTCCTGCCTGCATCTACTACTATTACTCCACACATCGACCGCTATCCGGCATACATCTAGAGTCACTACAAAAAAAAAAGATAAATCCGTGACATTTTGGGCCGAACGAAATTTTTTTCTGTCATACATATGACACTTCTATGACAATAATTGTGACAAAACCCAGTATCATCATATATGTGGTGGGCTCCTACTTCTATGACAAAAAATCATGACAGAAAATGGGCTTTTCGTCCTGGGCAGGCCGGAGACACAGCTGCATGACATTCTTTGGGCCGTCCATGACGGAAAAAACCGTGGTAGAAGCGAGGGGGAGGAAAATTTCGGGGAGTTCCCGATTACGGTGGGAGGCCGGGGGCCGAGCGATGCGCGTTTCTCTCGTACACGTACACGCGTGTGTGCGAGGCGTTGGCTCTAACTGAACCCGAGCGAGGCGTTGGGCTCTAACTGAACCCGAGCGATTGCACTGCAGGCTACGCGTTACTGAACCTGAGCGATCGATCGATGGCTGTTAACTGAACCCGATCGAGCGATTCCTTCGCTACTGCTGCTAACTGAAGCCGATCGATGTTGCCTCTGGATGAACAATGAGCGTTGCGGGGGGTGGATGAACAGGACCCCGTGGTGTTGCCTATGGATGAACAGGACCCCGATCGATCGAGCCAGTTGGGGCTGGATGAACAGGACCCCGTGGAGGGCTGGATGAACAGGACCACCCCATGGTGGGCAGGATGAATAGTAGACGGTGGAGGGCAGGATGAACAGTAGCCCGTGGAGGGGTGGTTGAACAGGAGCCCGTGGAGAGGGCTGGTTGAACAGTAGCCGGTGGAGTAACGCGCGGTGGAGGCTGGATGAACAGGAGCCCGTGGATGAACAGTCGCAGGTGGAGGCTGGAGGAGGTCGACGGTGGATGAACAGTAGCTCGTGGAGGCTGGAGGGGGTCGATGGTGGAGATGAACAGTATCCCATGGAGTCCCGTTTTGCGGTACGCCATACCCCTCCCGATGAACAGGACCCCCGTTTCGACCGTAGCGCTCCAACACAAGTCGGTTTCGTCCGTTTTGCGGTACGCCACACCCCTCCCGATTAACAGGACCCCCGTTTTGACCATAGGAGGTCCGTTTCCTCCGTTTTGCGGTACGCCAAACCCCTCCCGATCAACAGGACCCTGTTCCGAACGTAGGAGGTCCGTTTCCTCCGTTGTGCGGTACGCCAGGCCTCGTTTCCATCGTCTATTCCATCCAAGCCTTCCCGATGAACACGACCACGCATTCCGTTCCGACCCAGCCGGTTGGCTCCCACGAGTTCCGTTGCCTCCCGATGAACACGACGCATTCCATTGCCTCCCATGAACACGACGCATTCCGTTGCCTCCCCATGAACATGACGCATTTCGTTGCCTCCCCATGAACACGACGCATTCCGTTGCCTCCCCATGAACACGACGACGACGCTGTTTCTCCGTTCCGACCCAGCCATGTACACGAGCCCTCGCCGTACGTATGCGCTAGTAGGCGTTCGAGACCATGCCCATATGTACACATACGTGGCCGTATTTTCTTTCTTGCACCCTGGCCGATGTACGTACGTGTACATGCTACGTGCGTGCCTCTACTACGACACGTGCACGCCTCTACATTGACGAGTATGTACGTACACGTTCGCGACCAGAATGACAACGCTAGGTACGCTTCGACTAGGTGGGTCCCGACTGTCAGGCACTTCCTTGATTGCGAAGATGTAGCTGGTGGGTCCCAGCAGTCAGGGGGCGAATCATTTTTTTTTGCCCAGACGCACTTCCTTGCGTGCGAAGATGTAGCTGGTGGGTCCCAGCAGTCAGGGGGAAACGTTTTTTTTCGCGAAATACAGTGGCCCGTCCGGTGGGTCCCAGCTGTCAGGTGGAGGAATCATTATTTTCCGTGTAATAAGGAGGCACTTCCTTACTGCAGCCGTGGACCCAGCGGTCAGCCTCTCCACGTACAGTCCACGTCTGATGGAAGTCGTTCCTTGACCACGTTGACCACGCCGCACCAAGAGCACCAGGGCGGTGGACGACAGCGAGGCCTAGGAAGGGGACGACACGGAGGCATGGAAGCCTCGGCAGTTGTTTCCCACGCAGAGGGAAGTATGACTATACGAGGGTTTATTGGTTCATCTCCGTCACCGGAGAATAACAGCAGGTGTGGGTGAGTAGAGGGATGGCTAGGCCAGCGATGGGAGTACGGTCGGGCGGGGAGGCCTGCGTGGCAGCATAGCCGGCCGCGACGAGGAGGGAGCAGGTAGTCCCGCCGGCGCTTGTTTGAGCGGCTGGAGCAGGAAGAGCAGAGATTGAAGAAGCATGACGGCCGTTGGATGGACATCCAACAGTCAGTGCTTGTGCGTCAACCTTTTTTTTAGGAAAGCATCAAATCTGTGGAAAACAGCATGCAGCCCATCTGCCATTATTTCTAATAATTTACAGCCCATTTGCTAATTTTAAGGTTTTTTTGGTGCACATATTCTTTTTGTTAGCATTACAGCCCATACTGTGGCAACGGTTAAAAAATGATACGAAATTTTGCATATTTTAGTGCGGTCCGAACTGTTTTTAATCCCGAAATTTCGACTCACATTCAAACTGATTTTAAAAATAAATGTATATCAATAAAAAATCCAAAAAATTCTCCATGCATAAAAATTAATGTAATTTAAAATCTTGAAATGAAAAAAAAAGATATTTGAAACTAATTGCCGGTTTGATGTGTTTTAAAAATGTACAACCCATTTCTCATTACTGATGGGCCATTTTCTCGGCCAGCCGAATGAAATCTCGCCTCGTCTTGAAAGATTTGCAGCCCAACAGGCCTGACAAAGCGACTTACTTGGCAAATCACAAAAAAACTAGGCTGTGGCCGTGGACCCAGCTGTCAGCCTCTCCACGTACAGTACTCTTCCGATGGAAGTCCTTCCTTGACCACGTTGACCACGCCGCGCAGAGAGCACCACGGCGGTGGACGACGGTGAGGCCTAGGAAGGGGACGACGCGGCAGTGGAAGCCCGCGTGGAGAGGACTACGAGGGTTCACTGGTTCGGCTACGGTGTGAGGCTGCCGTCGCCGCAGGGCCTGGCCAGCGGTGGGAATAGTAGGGGCGGTGAGGCTTCTGCGGCAGCACAGCCGACCACGGGAGGCAAAAGCATGCGGCATGACCGGCGCTGCTTTGGGTGGCTAGAGCAAGAAGACCAGAGGTTGAAGAAGCACTACGGCCATTGGATGGACATCATACGGTCACTGGAGCTAGAATCGTTCATATTGACTAAGTTGAAAAAGCCCTTCATCCCCATCAACTTAGTAGGCCCACAAGTCAGCCTCCCAGCAAGGTGGGTCCCAGCTAGCCGGGGGAGTATTCATTTTTTATGCGTAATAAGGAGGCACTTCCAGTGGGTCCGAGCTGACAGCGGGGAGGGGGGGTTCACGAAATACGGTGGCCCGTCCGGTGGGTCTTAGGGGGAAAATATTTTTTTTGCAAAATATTGGTGGCCCGTCCGGTGGGTCCCCGCTGTCAGGTGGAGGAATAATTATTTTGCACGTAATAAGGAGGCACTTCCTTGCTGCGGCCGTGGACCCAGCTGTCAGCCTCTCCACGTACAGTCCACGTCCGATGGAAGCCGTTCCTTGACCAAGAGCACCAGGGCGGTGGACGACGGCGAGGCCTAGGAAGGGGATGGTGAGACCTCCGCCGCATCGCAGCCGGCCACGGGAGGCAGGAGCACGAGGCACGACCGGCGCTGGTTTGGGCCGCTGGAGCAAGAAGACTATAGGTTGAAGAAGCATTACGGCCATTGGATGGACATCGTATGGTCACTGGAGCTAGAATCGTGCATATTGACTAAGTTGACAAAGCCCTCCGTCCCCGTCAACTTAGTAGGCCCACAAGTCAGCCTGCCACTATGGTGGGTCCCAGCTAGCAGGGGGTATTCTTTTTTTGTGCGTAATAAGGAGGCACTTCCGGTGGGTCCGAGCTGACAGCAGGGGGAACGTTTTTTTTCGTGAAATACGGTGGCCCTTCGGGTGGGTCCCAGCAGTCAGGGGCAAACGTTTTTTCGCGATATACTGGTGGGCGTCTGGTGGGTCCCTGCTGTGAGGTGGACGAATAATTATTTTCCACGTAATAAGGAGGCACTTCCTTGCGGCTGCCGTGGACCCAGCTGTCAGCCTCTCCACGTACAGTATTCTTCCGATGGAATTCGGTCGTTGACCACATTGACCACGCCGCGCCGACAGCACCATGGCGGTGGACGACGGCGAGGCCTAGGAAGGGGACGACGCAGGAGTGGATGCCCACGCGGAGAGGAGTACGAGGGTTCACTGGTTCGGCTACACTGCCGTCGCCGCAGAATAACAGGGGGTGTGGGGGAGTGGAGTGGAGGGATGGCCTGGCCAGCGGTGGGAGTAGTATGGGGGCTGTTAAGTTTTGTGTTGTGAAGTTTTCAAGTTTTGGGTAAAGATTCGATGCACTATGGAATAAGGAGTGACAAGAGCCTAAGCTTGGGGATGCCCAAGGAATCCCAAGGTAATATTCAAGGACAACCAAGAGCCTAAGCTTGGGGATGCCCCAAAAGGCATCCCCTCTTTCGTCTTTGTTCATCGGTAACTTTACTTGGAGCTATATTTTTATTCGCCACATGATATGTGTTTTGCTTGGAGCGTCATTTTATTTTATTTAGTTTTTCTTGATGTTTGAATAAAATACCAAGATCTGAAATTCTTAAATGTTAGAGAGCCTTCGCATAGTTGCATAATTATTCGACTACTCATTGAGCTTCACTTATATCTTTCGAAGTAGTTTGTCATTTGCTCTAGTGCTTCACTTATATCTTTCTAGAGCACGGTGGTGGTTTTATTTTTAAGAAATAGATGAACTCTCAGGCTTCACTTATATTATTTTGAGAGTCTTTTAGAATAGCATGGTAATTTTCTTTGGTTATGAATTTAGTCCTAATATGATGGGCATCCAAGAGGGATATAATAAAAACTTTCATATAAAGTGCATTGAATATGAGAAGTTTGATACTTGATGATTGTTGAGATATGAGGATGGTAATATTAGAGTCATGCTAGTGAGTAGTTGTGAATTTGAGAAATACTTGTGTTAAAGTTTGTGATTCCCGTAGCATGCACGTATGGTGAGCCGTTATGTGATGAAGTCGGAGCATGATTTATTTATTTATTGTCTTCCTTATGAGTGGCGGTCGGGGACGAGCGATGGTCTTTTCCTACCAATCTATCCCCCTAGGAGCATGCGCGTAGTGCTTCGTTTTGATAACTAATAGATTTTTGCAATAAGTATGTGAGTTCTTTATGACTAATGTTGAGTCCATGGATTATACGCACTCTCACCCTTCCACTATTGCTAGCCTCTCTAGTACCGCGCAACTTTCACCGGTACCATAAACCCACCATATATCTTCCTCAAAACAGCCACCATACCTACCTATCATGGTATTTCCATAGCCATTCCGAGATATATTGCCATGCAACTTTCCACCGTTTCGTTTATTATGACACGCTCCATCATTGTCATATTGCTATGCATGATCATGTAGTTGACATCGTATTTGTGGCAAAGCCACCGTTCATAATTCGTTCATACATGTCACTCATGAGTCATTGCACATCCCGGTACATCGCCGAAGGCATTCATATAGAGTCATATCTTGTTCTAAGTATCGAGTTGTAATTCTTGAGTTGTAAGTAAATAAAAGTGTGATGATCATCATTATTAGAGCATTGTCCCAGTGAGGAAATGATGATGGAGACTATGATTCCCCCACAAGTCGGGATGAGACTCCGGACGAAAATAAATAAATCAAAGAGGCCAAAGAAGCCCAAATAAAAAAAGAGAAAAAAGGCCATAAAAAAGATAAGGCCCAAATAAAAAATGAGAGAAAAAGAGATAAGGGGCAATGCTACTATCCTTTTACCACACTTGTGCTTCAAAGTAGCACCATGGTCTTAATGATAGAGAGTCTACTATGTTGTCACTTTCATATACTAGTGGCAATATTTCATTATAGAACTTGGCTTGTATATTCCAATGATGGGCTTCCTCAAAATTCCCTAGGTCTTCGTGAGCAAGCAAGTTGGATGCACACCCACTTAGTTTCTTTTTGAGCTTTCATACACTTATAACTCTAGTGCATCCGTTGCATGGCAATCCCTACTCACTCACATTGATATCTATTGATGGGCATCTCCATAGCCCGTTGGTATGCCTAGTTGATGTGAGACTATCTTCTCTCTTTTGTCTTATCCACAACCACCATTCTATTCCACCTAGAGTGCTATGTCCATGGCTCACACTCATGTATTGCGTGAAGATTCAAAAGGTTTGAGAACATCAAAAGTATGAAACAATAGCTTGGCTTGTCATCGGGGTTGTGCATGATTTAAATACTTTGTGTGGTGAAGATGGAGCATAGCCAGACTATATGATTTTGTAGGGATAGCTTTCTTTGGCCATGATATTTTGAGAAGACATGATTGCTTAGTTAGTATGCTTGAAGTATTATTGTTTTTATTTCAATATTAAACTTTTGTCTTGAATCGTATGGATCTGAATATTCTTGACACAATAAAGATAATTACATGGATAAATATGTTAGGTAGCATTCCACATCAAAAATTCTGTTTTTATCATTTACCTACTCGAGGACGAGCAGGAATTAAGCTTGGGGATGCTGATACATCTCCAACGTATCTATAATTTTTGATTGTTCCATGCTATTGTACTATCAACCTTGGATGTTTTATATGCTATTTTATATGATTTTTGGGACTAACCTAATAACCTAGAGCCCAGTGCTAGTTTCTGTTTTTTCCTTGTTTTAGAGTATCGCAGAAAGGGAAAATCAAACGGAGTCCAATTGACCTGAAACTTCACGGAACTTATTTTTGGAACGGAAGCAATCCAGAAGACTTGGAGTTACGTAAGGGAAGCAACGAGGAAGGCATGAGGCAGGGGGCGCGCCCTCCACCCTCATGAGCCCCTCGTGGCTCCCCTAATGTATTTCTTCCACCTATATATATCCATATACCCTAAAACTATCGAAGACAAGAATAGATCGGGAGTTCCGCTGCCAGAAGCCTCTGTAGCCACCGAAAACCAATCTAGACCCGTTCCGGCACCCTGCCGGAGGGGGAATCCCTCTCCGGTGGCCATCTTCATCATCCCGGTGCTCTCCATGACGAGGAGGGAGTAGTTCTCCCTCGGGGCTGTGGGTATGTACCAGTAGCTATGTGTTTGATCTCTCTCTCTCTCTCGTGTTCTTGAGGTGGCACGATCTTGATCTATCGCGAGCTTTGTTATTATAGTTGGTTCTTATAATGTTTCTCCCCCTCTGCTCTCTTGTAATGGATTGAGTTTTCCCTTTGAAGTTATCTTATCGGATTGAGTCTTTAAGGATTTGAGAACACTTGATGTACGTCTTGCGTGGGATACCCGTGGTGACAATGGGGTATTCTATTGATCCACTTGATGTATGTTTTGGTGATCAGCTTGCGGGTTCCGCCCATGAACCTATGCATAGGAGTTGGCACACGTTTTCATCTTGACTCTCCGGTAGAATCTTTGGGGCACTCTTTGAAGTACTTTGTGTTGGTTTGAATAGATGAATCTGAGATTGTGTGATGCATATCGTATAATCGTACCCACGGATACTTGAGGTGACAATGGAGTATCTAGGTGACATTAGGGTTTTGGTTGATTTGCGTCTTAAGGTGTTATTGTAGTACGAACTCTAGGGCTGTTTGTGACACTTATAGGAATAGCCCAACGGATTGATTGGAAAGAATCACTTTGAGGTGGTTTCGTACCCTACCATAATCTCTTTGTTTGTTCTCCGCTATTAGTGCCTTTGGAATGACTCTTTGTTGCATGTTGAGGGATGGTTATATGATCCAATTATTTTATTATTGTTGAGGGAACTTGCACTAGCGAAAGTATGAACCCTAGGCCTTGTTTCAACACATTGCAATACCGTTTGTGCTCACTTTTATCATTAGTTACCTTGCTGTTTTTATATTTTCAGATTACAAAAACCTTTATCTACCATCCATATACCACTTGTATCACCATCTCTTCGCCGAACTAGTGCACCTATACAATTTACCATTGTATTGGGTGTGTTGGGGACACAAGAGACTCTTTGTTATTTGGTTGCAGGGTTGCCTGAGAGAGACCATCTTCATCCTACGCCTCCTACAGATTGATAAACCTTAGGTCATCCACTTGAGGGAAATTTGCTATTATCCTACAAACATCTGCATTTGGAGGCCCAACAATGTCTACAAGAAGAAGGTTGTGTAGTAGACATCATCTCTTACTGATTTACGAGTATCATTTGGGGGTTATGCTTTAGAGACAGTTGCATTCACGTTAAATAGGGCGCCATCAAAATCCATTGAGACGACTCCTTATGAACTGTGGTTTGGCAAGAAACCAAAGTTGTCGTTTCTTAAAGTTTGGGGCTGCGATTCTTATGTGAAAAAGCTTCAACCTGATAAGCTCGAACCCAAATCAGAGAAATGTGTCTTCATAGGATACCCAAAGGAGACTGTTGGGTACACCTTCTATCATAGATCCGAAGGCAAGACATTCATTGCTAAGAATGGATCCTTTCTAGAGAAGGAGTTTCTCTCGAACTAAGTGAGTGGGAGGAAAGTAGAACTTGATGAGGTAACTGTACCTGCTCCCTTATTGGAAAGTAGTTCATCACAGAAACCGGTTCCTGTGACACCTACACCAATTAGTGAGGAAGCTAAACATAATGATCATGAAACTTCAGATTAAGTTACTACCGAACCTCGTAGGTTAACCAGAGTAAGATCTGCACCAGAGTGGTACGGTAATCCTGTTCTGGAAGTCATGTTACTTGACCATGATGAACCTACGAACTATGAAGAAGCGATGGTGAGCCTAGATTCCGCAAAATGGCTTGAGGCCATGAAATCTAAGATGGGATCCATGTATGAGAACAAAGTATGGACTTTGGTTGACTTGCCTGATGATTGGCAAGCCATAGAGAATAAATGGATCTTCAAGAAGAAGACTGACGCTGACGATAATGTTACTGTCTACAAAGCTCGACTTGTTGCGAAAGGTTTTCGACAAGTTCAAGGAGTTGACTATGATGAGACTTTCTCACCCATAGCGATGCATAAGTCTTTCCTAATCATGTTAGCAATTGCCGCATTTTATAATTATGAAATTTGGCAAATGGATGTCAAAACTGCATTCCTGAATGGATTTCTAGAAGAAGAGTTGTATATGATGCAACCAAAATGTTTTGTCGATCCAAAGGGAGCTAACAAAGTGTGCAAGCTCCAGCGATCCATTTATGGACTGGTGCAAGCCTCTCGGAGTTTGAATAAACATTTAGATAGTGTGATCAAAGCATATGGTTTTATACAGACTTTTGGAGAAGCCTGTATTTACAAGAAAGTGAGTGGGAGTTCTGTAGCATTTCTAATATTATATGTGGATGGCATATTGCTGATTGGAAATGACATAGAATTTCTGGATAGCATAAAAGGATACTTGAATAAGAGTTTTTCAATGAAAGACCTCGGAGAAGCTGCTTATATATTGGGCATCAAGATCTATAGAGATAGATCAGGACGCTTAATTGGACTTTCACAAAGCACATACCTTGATAAAATTTTGAAAAGGTTCAAAATAGATCAGGCAAAGAAAGGGTTCTTGCCTGTGTTTCAAGGTGTGAAGTTGAGTAAGACTCAATGCCCGACCATTGTAGAAGATAGAGAGAAAATGAAAAGTGTTCCCTATGCTTCAGCCATAGGCTCTATCATGTCTGCAATGTTGTGTACCAGACCTGATGTGTGCCTTGCTATTAGTTTAGCAGGGAGGTACCAAAGTAATCTAAGAGTGGATCACTGGACAGCGGTCAAGAACATCCTGAAATACCTGAAAAGGACTAAGGATATGTTTCTCGTTTATGGAGGTGACAAAGAGCTTGTCATAAATGGTTACGTCGATGCAAGCTTTGACACTGATCCGGACGATTCTAAATCGCAAACCAGATACGTGTTTATATTGAACGGTGGAGCTGTAAGTTGGAGCAGTTCTAAACAAAGTGTCGTGGCGGGATCTGCGTGTGAAGCAGAGTACATAGCTGCTTCGGAAGCAGCAAATGAAGGAGTCTGGATGAAGGAGTTCATATCCGATCTAGGTGTCATACCTAGTGCACCGGGTCCGATGAAAATATTTTGTGACAATACTGGTGCAATTGCCTTGGCAAAGGAATCCAGATTTCACAAGAGAACCAAGCACATCAAGAGACGCTTCAATTCCATCCGAGATCAAGTCTAGGTGGGAGACATAGAAATCTGCAAAATACATACGGATCTGAATGTTGCAGACCCGCTGACTAAGCCTCTTCCATGAGCAAAATATGTCAGCACCAAGACTCCATGGGTGTTAGAATCATTACTGTGTAATCTAGATTATTGAATCTAATGCAAGTGGGAGACTGAAGGAAATATGCCCTAGAGGCAATAGTAAAGTTATTATTTATTTCCTCATATCATGATAAATGTTTATTATTCATGCTAGAATTGTATTAACCGGAAACATAATACATGTGTGAATACATAGACAAACATAGTGTCACTAGTATGCCTCTACTTGACTAGCTCGTAATCAAAGATGGTTGAGTTTCCTAACCATAGACATGAATTGTCATTTGATAAACGGGATCACATCATTAGAAGAATGATGTGATTGACTTGACCCATTTCGTTACCTTAGCACTTGATCGTTTTAGTTTATTGCTATTGCTTTCTTCATGACTTATACATGTTCCTATGACTATGAGATTATGCAACTCCTGATTGCTGGAGGAACACTTTGTGTGCTACCAAACGTCACAACGTAACTGGGTGATTATAAAGGTGCTCTGCAGGTGTCTCCAATGGTGTTCGTGGAGTTGGCATAGATCAAGAATAGGATTTGTCACTCCAATTGTCGAAGAGGTATCTCTAGGCCCTCTTGGTAATGCACATCACTATAAGACTTGCAAGCAATGTGACTAATGAGTTAGTTACGGGATGATGCATTACAGAACGAGTAAAGAGACTTGTCGGTAACGAGATTGAACTAGGTATTGAGATATCAACGATCGAATCTCGGGCAAGTAAAATACCTATGACAAAGGGAACAACGTATGTTGTTATGCGGTTTGACCGATAAAGATCTTCGTAGAATATGTAGGAACCGATATGAGCATCTAGGTTCCGCTATTGGTTATTAACCGGAGACGTGTCTCGGTCATGTCTACATAGTTCTCGAACCCGTAGGGTTCGCACACTTAAAGTTCGGTGACGATCGGTATTATGAGCTTATATGTTTTGACGTACCGAAGGTGGTTTGTAGTCCCGGATATGATCACGGACATGACAAGGAGTCTCGAAATGGTCGAGACATGAAGATTGATATATTGGAAGCCTACATTTGGACATCGGAAGGGTTCCGGGTGAAATCGGGATTTTAACGGAGTGCCGGAGGGGTTACCGGAACCCCCCGGGGGTTAATGGGCCTTGTTGGGCCCTAGTGGAGAGAGAGAGGGGCCGGCCAGGGCAGGCCGCGCGCCCCCTCCCCTCTGGTCCGAATTGGACTAGGAAGGGGGGCGCCCTGATACGTCTCTAACATATCTATAATTTTTGATTGCTCCATGCTATATTATCTACTGTTTTGGACATTATTGGGCTTTATTATCCACTTTTATATTATATTTGGGACTAACCTATTAACCGGAGGCCCAGCCCAGAATTGTTGTTTTTTGCCTGTTTTAGGGTTTCGAAGAAAAGGAATATCAAACGGAGTCCAAACGGAATGAAACCTTCGGGAACGTGATTTTCTCACCGAACACAACTCAGGAGACTTGGACCCTACATCAAGGCACGTAACAGGAAGCCACGAGGTAGGGGGCGCGCCCTACCCTACCAGGCGCGCCCCCACCCTCGTGGGCCCCCTATTGCTCCACCGACGTACTTCTTCCTCCTATATATACCCACGTACCCCCAAACGATCAGATACGGAGCCAAAACCCTAATTCCACTGCCGCAACTTTCTGTATCCACGAGATCCCATCTTGGGGCCTGTTCCGGAGCTCCGCCGGAGGGGGCATCGATCACGGAGGGCTTCTACATCAACACCATAGCCTCTCCGATGAAGTGTGAGTAGTTTACTTCAGACCTACGGGTCCATAGTTAGTAGCTAGATGGCTTCTTCTCTCTTTTTGGATCTCAATACAATGTTCTCCCCCTCTCTTGTGGAGATCTATTCGATGTAATCGTCTTTTTGCGGTGTGTTTGTTGGGACCGATGAATTGTGGGTTTATGATCAAGTCTATCTATGAATAATATTTGAATCTTCTCTGAATTCTTTTATTTATGATTGGTTATCTTTACAAGTCTCTTCGAATTATCAATTTGGTTTGGCCTACTAGATTGATCTTTCTTGCAATGGGAGAAGTGCTTAGCTTTGGGTTCAATCTTGCGGTGTCCTTTCCCGGTGACAGTAAGGGCAGCAAGGCAGGTATTGTATTTTTGCCATCGAGGATAACAAGATGGGGTTTTCTTCATATTGCGTGAGTCCATCCCTCTACATCATGTCATCTTGCTTAAGGCGTTACTCTGTTTTTACTTCATACTCTAGATGCATGCTGGATAGCGGTCGATGAGTGGAGTAATAGTAGTAGATGCAGGCAGGAGTCGGTCTACTTGTCTCGGACATGATGCCTATATACATGATCATACCGATATATTCTCATAGCTATGCTCAATTCTGTCAATTGCTCAACAGTAATTTGTTCACCCACCGTAGAATACTTATGCTCTCGAGAGAAGCCACTAGTGAAACCTATGGCCCCGGGGTCTATCTTTATCATATCAATCTCCTAGTACTTAGTTATTTACTTTGCTATTTACTTTGCCTTTATTTTACTTTGCATCTTTATCATAAAAATACCAAAAATATTATCTTATCATATATATCAGATCTCACTCTCGTAAGTGGCCCTATAGGGATTGACAACCCCTATTTGCGTTGGTTGCAAGGATTTATTTGTTTTGTGTAGGTGCGAGGGACTCGCGCGTAGCCTCCTGCTGGATTGATACCTTGGTTCTCAAAACTGAGGGAAATACTTACGCTACTTTGCTGCATCATCCCTTCCTCTTCGGGGAAAACCAACGCAATGCTAAAAGAGGTAGCAAGAAGGATTTCTGGCGCCGTTGCCGGGGAGGTCTACGCAAAAGTCAACATACCAAGTTCCCATCACATACCCTTATCTCCCGCATTACATTATTTGCTATTTTCCTCTCGTTTTCCTCTCCCCCCACTTCACCCTTGCCGTTTTATTTGCCCTCTCTCTTTATCCTCCCTCTATTTGCCTCTTTTTTGCCCGCTTGATTTTTGTTTGCTTGTGTGTTAGTTTACTTGCTTGTCACGATGGCTCAAGATAATACTAAATTGTGTGACTTCACCAATACCAACAATAATGATTTTATTAGCACTCCGATTGCTCCTCTTACCGATGCTGAATCTTGTGAAATTAATGTTGCTTTGCTGAATCTTGTTATGAAAGATCCGTTCTTCGGCCTTCCTAGTGAAGATGACGCTACCCATCTAAATAGCTTCATTGATTTGTGTCACATGCAAAATAAGAAAGATGTGGATAATGATATTGTTAAATTGAAGCTATTTTCTTTTTTTCTTAGAGATCGTGCTAAAGCTTGGTTTTCGTCTTTGCCTAAAAATAGTATTGATTCATGGAACAAGTGCAAAGATGCCTTTATCTCTAAGTATTTTCCTCCCGCTAAGATCATCTCTCTTAGAAACGATATTATGAACTTTAAGCAACTTGATCATGAACATGTTGCACAAGCTTGGGAGAGAATGAAATTAATGATACGTAATTGCCCTACTCATGGTTTAGATTTGTGGATGATTATACAAAAAATTTTATGCCGGATTGAATTTTGCTTCTAGAAATCTTTTAGATTCGGCCGCGGGAGGCACTTTTATGGAAATCAATTTAGGAGAAGCTACTAAACTCCTAGATAATATTATGGTTAATTATTCTCAATGGCATACTGAAAGATCTACTAATAAAAAGGTGCATGCGATAGAAGAAATTAATGTTTTGAGTGGAAAGATGAACTTATGAAATTATTTGCTAATAAGAGTGTTTCTTCTGATCCTAATGATATGCCCTTGTCTACTTTGATTGAGAATAATAATGAATCTATGGATGTGATTTTTGTTGGTAGGAACAATTTTGGTAACAACGCGTATAGAGGAAATTTCAACCCTAGGCCTTATCCTAATAATCCCTCTAATAATTATGGTAATTCCTACAACAATTCTTATGGAAATTATAATAAGATGCCCTCTGATTTTGAATCTAATATTAAAGAATTGATTACTTCGCAAAATAATTTTAATGCTATGATTGAAGAAAATTGCTTAAGATTGATGATTTGGCTAGGAACGTTGATAGAATTGCTCTTGATGTTGATTCTTTGAAGCTTAGATTTATTCCACCTAAGCATGATATCAATGAGTCTCTCAAAGCCATGAGAATTTCCATTGATGAGTGCAAAGAAAGAACCGCTAGGATGCGTGCTAAGAAAGATGCCTTTATAAAAGTGTGTTCTTCTAGTTCCTATGAAAATAATGATGAAGATCTAAAAGTTATTGATGTGTCCCCTATTAAATCTTTGTTTTGCAATATGAATCATGATAATGATGGGACTGAATATGATCCACCTTTACCTAGAAGGCGTTCCAAGAATTCTGAATCTTTTGATCTTGATACTAAATTTGATAAAAGTGGGATTGAAGAAATTAAAACCCTAGATGTTGCTAAACCCACCATTATGGATTTCAAGGAATTTAACTATGAAAATTGCTCTTTGATTGATTGTATTTCCTTGTTGCAATCCGTGCTAAATTCTCCCCACGCTTATAGTCAAAATAAAGCATTTACTAAACATATCGTTGATGCCTTGATGCAATCTTATGAAGAAAAACCTAAATTGGAAGTTTCTATCCCTAGAAAACTTTATGATGAGTGGAAACCAACTATTAAAATTAAAATTAAAGATCATGAATGCTATGCTTTATGTGATTTGGGTGCTAGTGTTTCCATGATTCCAAAGACTTTGTGTGATTTGTTAGGTTTCCATGATTTTGATGATTGCTCTCTAAACTTGCACCTTGCGGATTCCACTATTAAAAAACCTATGGGAAGAATTAATGATGTTCTTATTGTTGAAAATAGGAATTATGTGCCCGTAGATTTTATTGTTCTTGACATAGATTGCAGTCCTTCATGTCCTATTATTCTTGGTAGACCTTTCCTTAGAACGATTGGTGCAATTATTGATATGAAGGAAGGAAATATTAGATTCCAATTTCCATTAAGGAAAGGCATGGAAAAATTTCATAGAAATAAAATTAAATTACCTTATGAATCTATTATGAGAGCCACTTATGGATTGCCTACCAAAGATGCCAATACCTAGATCTATTCTTGCTTGTTATGCCTAGCTAGGGGCGTTAAATGATACCGCTTGTTGGGAGGCAAGCCAATTTTATTTTTATTCCTTGCTTTTTGCTCCTGTTTAGTAATAAATAAATTATCTAGCCTCTGTTTTGGTTGTGTTTTTTGTGTTTAGTTAGTGTTTGTGCCAAGTAGAACCGTTGGGAAGACTTGGGGAAATTCTTATTGAACTTGCTGTAAAAAAACAGAAACTTTAGCACTCACGAGAACTGCTGTCATTTTTATTTGGAGAGTGCTATTTACTTAATTCTTTTTTAATATGATTAATATATAAATTCCTCACGTCCAGAAATTTATTTTAGAATTTTTGGGGTTCCATATCTTTCTCTAGCTACAGATTACTACAGACTGTTCTGTTTTTGACAGATTCTGTTTTTCGTGTGTTGTTTGCTTATTTTGATGAATCTATGGCTAGTAAAATAGTTTATAAACCATAGAGAAGTTGTAATACATTAGGTATAACACCCATATAAATAAATAATGAGTTTTTTACAGTACCTTGAAGTGGTCTTTTGTTTTCTTTCGCTAACGGAGCTCACGAGATTTTCTACTTTAAGTTTTGTGTTGTGAAGTTTTCAAGTTTTGGGTAAAGATTTGATGGATTATGGAACAAGGAGTGGCAAGAGCCTAAGCTTGGGGATGCCCATGTCACCCCCAAGATAATCTAAGGACACCTAAAAGCCAAAGCTTGGGGATGCCCCGGAAGGCGTCCCCTCTTTCGTCTACTTCTATCGGTAACTTTACTTGGAGCTATATTTTTATTTACCACATGATATGTGTTTTGCTTGGAGCGTCTTGTATTATTTGAGTCTTTATTTGTAAGTTTACCACAATCATCCTTGCTGTACATGTTGGGGAACGTAGTAATTTCGAAAAATTTCCTACGCACACGCAAGATCATGGTGATGCACAGCAACGAGAAGGGAGAGTGTTGTCTACGTACCAACGCAGACCGACTGCGGAAGCGATCACACAACGTAGAGGAAGTAGTCGTACGTCTTCTTTCTGATCCGACCGATCCAAGCACCGTTACTCCGGCACCTCCGAGTTCTTAGCACACGTTCAGCTCGATGACGATCCTCGGGCTCTGATCCAGCAAAGCGTTGAGGAAGAGTTCCGTCAGCACAACGGCGTGGTGACGATCTTGATGTACTACCGACGCAGGGCTTCGCCTAAGCACTACAACGGTATGATCGAGGTGGAATTTGGTGGCAGGGGGCACCGCACACGGCTAAGGAACGATCTCAAGGATCAACTTGTGTGTCTTGGGGTGTCCCCTGCCCCCGTATATAAAGGTTGGAGGGAGGGGGGCTGGCCGGCCAGAGAGAGGGAGGCGCAGGAGGAGTCCTACTCCTACCGGGAGTAGGACTCCCCCCTCCAATCCTAGTCCAACTAGGAATCCTTTAAAGGAGAGAGAGAGAGAGGTGGCCGGCCCCTCTCCTAGTCCTAATAGGACTAGGGAGAGGGGGGGAGGCGCAGCCCTATGTGGGCTGCCCTCTCACCTTTCCACTAAGGCCCATGTTGGCCCATTTGGCTCCCGGGGGGTTCCGGTAATCCGGTAATCCGGTAATCCGGTAATCCGGTAACCCTCCCGGTAATCCGGTAAAATCCCGATTTCACCTGGAACACTTCCGATGTCCAAACATAGGCTTCCAATATATCAATATTTACGTCTCGACCATTTCGAGACTCCTCGTCATGTCCGTGATCACATCCGGGACTCCGAACAACCTTCGGTACATCAAAATGCATAAACTCATAATAACTGTCATCGTAACGTTAAGCGTGCGGACCCTACGGTTCGAGAACAATGTAGACATGACCGAGACACGTCTCCGGTCAATAACCAATAGCGGGACCTGGATGCCCATATTGGCTCCCACATATTCTACGAAGATCTTTATCGGTCAGACCGCATAACAACATACGTTGTTCCCTTTGTCATCGGTATGTTACTTGCCCGAGATTCGATCGTCGGTATCCAATACCTAGTTCAATCTCGTTACTGGCAAGTCTCTTTACTCGTTCCGTAATACATCATCTCACAACTAACATATTAGTTGCAGTGCTTGCAAGGCTTATGTGATGTGCATTACCAAGAGGGCCCAGAGATACCTCTCCGACACTCGAAGTGACAAACCCTAATCTCGAAATACGCCAACCCAACATCTACCATTGGAGACACCTGTAGTACTCCTTTATAATCACCCAGTTACGTTGTGACGTTTGGTAGTACCCAAAGTATTCCTCCGGTAAACGGGAGTTGCATAATCTCATAGTTATAGGAACATGTATAAGTCATGAAGAAAGCAATAGCAACATACTAAACGATCGGGTGCTAAGCTAATGGAATGGGCATGTCAATCAGATCATTCAACTAATGATGTGACCTCGTTAATCAAATAACAACTCTTTGTTCATGGTTAGGAAACATAACCATCTTTGATTAACGAGCTAGTCAAGTAGAGGCATACTAGTGACACTCTGTTGGTCTATGTATTCACACATGTATTATGTTTCCGGTTAATACAATTCTAGCATGAATAATAAACATTTATCATGATATAAGGAAATAAATAATAACTTTATTATTGCCTCTAGGGCATATTTCCTTCAGTCTCCCACTTGCACTAGAGTCAATAATCTAGTTCACATCGCCATGTGATTTAACAGCAATAGTTCACATTACCATGTGATTAACACCCATAGTTCACATCGTTATGTGACCAACACTCAAAGGGTTTACTAGAGTCAGTAATCTAGTTCACATCTCTATGTGATTAATACCCAAAGAGTACTAAGGTGTGATCATGTTTTGCTTGTGAGATAATTTTAGTCAACGGGTCTGTCACATTCAGATCCGTAAGTATTTTGCAAAATTCTTTGTCTATAATGCTCTGCACGGAGCTACTCTAGCTAATTGCTCCCACTTTCAATATGTATCTAGACTGAGACTTAGAGTCATCTAGATTAGTGTCAAAACTTGCATCGGCGTAACCCTTTACGACGAACCTTTTTATCACGTCCATAATCGAGAAACATATCCTTATTTCACTAAGGATAATTCTGACCGCTGTCTAGTGATCTACTCCTAGATCACTATTGTACTCCCTTGCCAAATCAGTGCAGGGTATACAATAGATCTGGTATACAGCATGACATACTTTATAGAACCTATGGCCAAGGCATAGGGAATGACTTTCATTCTCTTTCTATCTTCTGCCGTGGTCGGGTTTTGAGTCTTTACTCAACTTCACACCTTGTAACACAGGCAAGAAACTTTTTCTTTGACTGTTCCGTTTTGAACTACTTCAAAATCTTGTCAAGGTATGTACTTATTGAAAAACTTATCAAGCGTCTTGATCTATCTCTATAGATCTTGAAGCTCATTATGTAAGCAGCTTTACCGAAGTCTTTCTTTGAAAAACTCCTTTCAAACACTCCTTTTATGCTTTACAGAATAATTCTACATTATTTCCGATCAACAATATGTCATTCACATATACTTATCAGAAATGTTGTAGTGCTCCCACTCACTTTCTCGTAAATACAGGCTTCACCGCAAGTCTGTATAAAACTATATGCTTTGATCAACTTATCAAAGCGTATATTCCAACTCTGAGATGCTTGCACCAGTCCACAGATGGATCGCTGGAGCTTGCACATTTTGTTAGCACCTTTCGGATTGACAAAACCTTCTAGTTGCATCACATACAACTCTTCTTTAATAAATCCATTAAGGAATGCAGTTTTGTTTATCCATTTGCCAGATTTCATAAAATGCGGCAATTGCTAACATGATTCGGACAGACTTAAGCATAGATACGAGTGAGAAAAACTCATCGTAGTCAACACCTTGAACTTGTTGAAAACCTTTTTCGACAATTCTAGCTTTGTAGATAGTAACACTACTATCAGCGTCCGTCTTCCTCTTGAAGATCCATTTATTTTCTATGGTTTGCCAATCATCGGGCAAATCCATCAAAGTCCATACTTTGTTCTCATACATGGATCCCATCTCAGATTTCATGGCCTCAAGCCACTTTGCGGAATCTGGGCTCACCATCGCTTCCTCATAGTTCGTAAGTTCGTCATGGTCTAGTAACATAACTTCCAGAACAGGATTACCGTACCACTCTGGTGCGGATCTCACTCTGGTTTACCTACGAGATTTGGTAGTAACTTGATCTGAAGTTACATGATCATCATCATTAGCTTCCTCACTAATTGGTGTAGTAGTCACAGGAACAGATTTCTGTGATGAACTACTTTCCAATAAGGGAGCAGGTACAGTTACCTCATCAAGTTCTACTTTCCTCCCACTCACTTCTTTCGAGAGAAACTCCTTCTCTAGAAAGTTTCCGAATTTAGCAACAAAAGTCTTGCCTTCGGATCTGTGATAGAAGGTGTATCCAATAGTTTCCTTTGGATATCCTATGAAGACGCACTTCTCCGATTTGAGTTTGAGCTTATCAGGATGAAACTTTTTCATATAAGCATCGCAACCCCAAACTTTAAGAAACGACAGCTTAGGTTTCTTGCCAAACCATAGTTCACACGGTGTCGTCTCAACGGATTTAGATGGTGCCCTATTTAACATGAATGCAGCTGTCTCTAATGCATAACCCCAAAACGATAGTGGTAGATCGGTAAGATACATCATAGATTGTACTATATCCAATAAAGTACACTTATGACGTTCGGACAAACCATTATGCTGTGGTGTTCCAGGTGGCGTACGTAGTGAAACTATTTCACATTGTTTTAACTGAAGACCAAACTCATAACTCAAATACTCTTTTCCACGATCAGATCGTAGAAACTTTATTTTCTTGTTACGATGATTTTCCACTTCACTCTGAAATTCTTTGAACTTTTCAAATGTTTCAGACTTATGTTTCATTAAGTAGATATACTCATATCTGCTCAAATCATCTGTGAAGATCAGAAAATAATGATACCTGTCGCGAGCCTCAATATTCATCGGACCACATACATCAGTATGTATGATTTCCAATAAATCTGTTGCTCGCTCCATTGTTCCGGAGAACGGCGTTTTAGTCATCTTGCCCAAAAGGCATGGTTCGCAAGCATCAAGTGATTCATAATCAAGTGATTCTGAAAGCCCATCAGCATGGAGTTTCTTCATGCGCTTTATACCAATATGACCTAAACAGCAGTGCCATAAATAAGTTGCACTACCATTATTAACTTTGCATCTTTTGGTTTCAATATTATGAATATGTGTATTATTAAGATCGAGATCCAATGAACTATTTTCATTGGGTGTGTAACCATATTAGGTTTTATTCATGTAAACAGAACAACAATTTATTCTCTTACTTAAATGAATAACCGTATTACAATAAACATGATCAAATCATATTCATGTTCAACGCAAACACCAAATAACACTTATTTAGGTTCAACACTAATCCGAAATTATAGGGAGTGTGCGATGATGATCATATCAATCTTGGAACCACTTCCAACACACATCGTCACTTCACCCTTAACTAGTCTCTGTTTATTCTGCAACTCCCGTTTCGAGTTACTAATCTTAGCAACTGAACTAGCATCAAATACTTGAGGGGTTGCTATAAACACTAGTAAAGTACACATCAATAACATGTATATCAAATATACTTATGTTCACTTTGCCATCCTTCTTATCCGCCAATCACTTGGGGCAGTTCCGCTTCCAGTGACCAGTCCCTTTGCAGTAGAAGCACTTTGTCTCAGGCTTAGGACCAGACTTGGGCTTCTTCACTTGAGCAGCAACTTGCTTGCCGTTCTTCTTGAAGTTCCCCTTCTTCCCTTTGCCCTTTTTTTGAAACTAGTGGTCTTGTCAACCATCAACACTTGATGTTTTTCTTGATTTCTACCTTCGTTGATTTCAGCATCACGAAGAGCTTGGGAGTTGTTTCCATTATCCCTTGCATATTATAGTTCATCACGAAGTTCTGCTAACTTAGTGATGGTGACTAGAGAATTCTGTCAATCACTATCTTATCTGGAAGATTAACTCCCACTTGATTCAAGCGATTGTAGTACTCAGACAATCTGGGCACATGCTCACTAGTTGAGCGATTCTCCTCCATCTTTTAGCTATAGAACTTGTTGGAGACTTCATATCTCTCAACTCGGGTATTTGCTTGAAATATTAACTTCAACTCCTGGAACATCTCATATGGTCCATGACGTTCAAAACGTCTTTGAAGTCCCGATTCTAAGCCGTTAAGCATGGTGCACTAAACTATCAAGTAGTTATCATATTGAGCTAGCCAAACGTTCATAACGTCTGCATCTGCTCCTGCAATAGGTCTGTCACCTAGCGGTGCATCAAGGACATAATTCTTCTGTGCAGCAATGAGGATAAACCTCAGATCACGGATCCAATCCGCATCATTGCTACTAACATCTTTCAACACAATTTTCTCTAGGAACATATCAAAAATAAACACAGGGAAGCAACAACGCGAGCTATTGATCTACAACATAATTTGCAAAATACTACCAGGACTAAGTTCATGATAAATTTAAGTTCAATTTAATCATATTACTTAAGAACTCCCACTTAGATAGACATCCCTCTAATCCTCTAAGTGATCACGTGATCCAAATCAACTAAACCATAACCGATCATCTCGTGAGATGGAGTAGTTTCCAATGGTGAACATCGTCATGTTGATCATATCTACTATATGATTCACGCTCGACCTTTCGGTCTCCGTGTTCCGAGGCCATATCTGTATATGCTTGGCTCGTCAAGTATAACCTGAGTATTCTGCGTGTGCAACTGTTTTGCACCCGTTGTATTTGGACGTAGAGCTTATCACACCCGATCATCACGTGGTGTCTGGGCACGACGAACTTTGGCAACGGTGCATACTCAGGGAGAACACTTCTTGATAATTTAGTGAGAGATCATCTTATAATGCTACCGTCAATCAAAGCAAGATAAGATGCATAAAAAGATAAACATCACATGCAATCAACATAAGTGATATGATATGGCCATCATCATCTTGTGCTTGTGATCTCCATCTCCGAAGCACCGTCATGATCACCATCGTCACCGGCGCGACACCTTGATCTCCATCGTAGCATCGTTGTCGTCTCGCCAATCTTATGCTTCCACGACTATCACTACCGCTTAGTAATAAAGTAAAGCATTACATCGTGATTGCATTGCATACAATAAAGCGACAACCATATGGCTCCTACCAGTTGCCGATAACTCGGTTACAAAACATGATCATCTCATACAATAAAATCAGCATCATGCCTTGACCATATCACATCACAACATGCCCTGCAAAAACAAGTTAGATGTCCTCTACTTTGTTGTTGCAAATTTTACGTGGCTGCTACGGGCTTAAGTAAGAACTCATCTCACCTACGCATCAAAACCACAACGATAGTTCGTCAAATAGACTCTGTTTTAACCTTCTCAAGGACCGGGCGTAGTCACACTTGGTTCAACTAAAGTTGGAGAGACAGTCTTCCGCAAGCCATCTATGTGCAAAGCACGTCGAGGGAACCGGTCTCGCGTAAGAGTACGCGTAAGGTTGGTCCGGATCGTCTCGTCCAACAATACCGCCGAACCAAAGTATGACATGCTGGTAGGCAGTATGACTTGTATCGCCCACAACTCACTTGTGTTCTACTCGTGCAAATAACATCAAACCATAAAACCTAGGCTCGGATGCCACTGTTGGGGAACGTAGTAATTTCGAAAATTTTCCTACGCACACGCAAGATCATGGTGATGCACAGCAACGAGAGGGGAGAGTGTTGTCTACGTACCAACGCAGACCGACTGCGGAAGCGATCACACAACGTAGAGGAAGTAGTCGTACGTCTTCTTTCCGATCCGACCGATCCAAGCACCGTTACTCCGGCACCTCCGAGTTCTTAGCACACATTCAGCTCGATGACGATCCTCGGGCTCCGATCCAGCAAAGCGTTGAGGAAGAGTTCCGTCAGCACAACGGCGTGGTGACGATCTTGATGTACTACCGACGCAGGGCTTCGCCTAAGCACTACAACGGTATGATCGAGGTGGAATTTGGTGGCAGGGGGCACCGCACACGGCTAAGGAACGATCTCAAGGATCAACTTGTGTGTCTTGGGGTGTCCCCTGCCCCCGTATATAAAGGTTGGAGGGAGGGGGGCTGGCCGGCCAGAGAGAGGGAGGCGCAGGAGGAGTCCTACTCCTACCGGGAGTAGGACTCCCCCCTCCAATCCTAGTCCAACTAGGAATCCTTTAAAGGAGAGAGAGAGAGGTGGCCGGTCCCTCTCCTAGTCCTAATAGGACTAGGGAGAGGGGGGAGGCGCAGCCCTATGTGGGCTGCCCTCTCACCTTTCCACTAAGGCCCATGTTGGCCCATTTGGCTCCCGGGGGGTTCCGGTAACCCTCCCGGTAATCCGGTAAAATCCCGATTTCACCCGGAACACTTCCGATGTCCAAACATAGGCTTCCAATATATCAATCTTTACGTCTCGACCATTTCGAGACTCCTCGTCATGTCCGTGATCACATCCGGGACTCCGAACAACCTTCGGTACATCAAAATGCATAAACTCATAATAACTGTCATCGTAACGTTAAGCGTGCGGACCCTACGGTTCGAGAACAATGTAGACATGACCGAGACACGTCTCCGGTCAATAACCAATAGCGGGACCTGGATGCCCATATTGGCTCCCACATATTCAACGAAGATCTTTATCGGTCAGACCGCATAACAACATACGTTGTTCCCTTTGTCATCGGTATGTTACTTGCCCGAGATTCGATCGTCGGTATCCAATACCTAGTTCAATCTCGTTACCGGCAAGTCTCTTTACTCGTTCCGTAATACATCATCTCACAACTAACATATTAGTTGCAGTGCTTGCAAGGCTTATGTGATGTGCATTACCGAGAGGGCCCAGAGATACCTCTCCGACACTCGGAGTGACAAACCCTAATCTCGAAATACGCCAACCCAACATCTACCATTGGAGACACCTGTAGTACTCCTTTATAATCACCCAGTTACGTTGTGACGTTTGGTAGTACCCAAAGTATTCCTCCGGTAAACGGGAGTTGCATAATCTCATAGTTATAGGAACATGTATAAGTCATGAAGAAAGCAATAGCAACATACTAAACGATCGGGTGCTAAGCTAATGGAATGGGTCATGTCAATCAGATCATTCAACTAATGATGTGACCTCGTTAATCAAATAACAACTCTTTGTTCATGGTTAGGAAACATAACCATCTTTGATTAACGAGCTAGTCAAGTAGAGGCATACTAGTGACACTCTGTTGGTCTATGTATTCACACATGTATTATGTTTCCGGTTAATACAATTCTAGCATGAATAATAAACATTTATCATGATATAAGGAAATAAATAATAACTTTATTATTGCCTCTAGGGCATATTTCCTTCAGTACACACCTTTTGAGAGAGCCATACATGATTTGGAATTTGTTAGAATACTCTATGTGCTTCGCTTATATTTTCTGAATTATATAATTTTGCTCTAGTGCTTCACTTATATCTTTTAGAGCATGGTGGTGGATTTGTTTTATAGAAACTATTGATCTCTTATGCTTCACTTATATTATTTTGAGAGTCTTAAATAGCATGGTAATTTGCTTAAAATCCTAATATGCTTGGTATGCAAGATTAATAATAAAACTTTCTTATGAGTGTGTTGAATACTATGATCAGTTTGATACTTGATAATTGTTTTGAGATATGGAGATGGTGATATTAAAGTCATGCTAGTTGAGTAGTTGTGAATTTGAGAAATACTTGTGTTGAAGTTTGTGATTCCCGTAGCATGCACGTATGGTGAACCGTTATGTGATGAAGTCGGAGCATGATTTATTTATTGATTGTCTTCCTTATGAGTGGCGGTCGGGGACGAGCGATGGTATTTTCCTACCAATCTATCCACCTAGGAGCATGCGCGTAATACTTTGCTTTGATAACTTGTACATTTTGCAATAAGTATATGAGTTCTTTATGACTAACGTTGAGTCCATGGATTATACGCACTCTCGCCCTTCCACCTTTGCTAGCCTCTCTAATACCGTGCACCCTTCGCCGGTATTATACACCCACCATATACCTTCCTCAAAACAGCCACCATACCTACCTATTATGGCATTTCCATAGCCATTCCGAGATATATTGCCATGCAACTTTCCACCGTTCTGTTTATTATGACACACTCCATCATTGTCATATTGCTTAGCATGATCATGTAGTTGACATGGTATTTGTGGCAAAGCCACCGTTCATAATTCTTTCATACTTGTCACTCATGCATCATTGCATATCCGGTACACCACCGGAGGCATTCACATAGAGTCATATTTTGTTCTAAGTATCGAGTTGTAATTGTTGAGTTGTAAGAAAAATAAAAGTGTGATGATCATCATTATTAGAGCATTGTCCCAGTGAGGAAAGGATGATGGAGACTATGATTCCCCCACAAGTCGGGATGAGACTCCGGACGAAAAATAAAAAAAAGGAGAAAGAAAAGAGGCCATAAAAAAGAAGGAGAAAAGGCCCAAATAAAAAAATGAGAGAAAAAGAGAGAAGGGACAATGTTATTATCCTTTTACCACACTTGTGCTTCAAAGTAGCACCATGATCTTCATAGTAGAGAGTCTCTCATGTTATCACTTTCATATACTAGTGGGAATCTTTCATTATAGAACTTGGCTTGTATATTCCAATGATGGGCTTCCTCAAAATGCCCTAGGTATTCATGAGCAAGCAAGTTGGATGCACACCTACTTAGTTTCTTTTTTGAGCTTTCATATACTTATAGCTCTAGTGCATCCGTTGCATGGCAATCCCTACTCACTCACATTGATATCTATTGATGGGCATCTCCATAGCCCGTTGATACGCCTAGTTGATGTGAGACTATCTTCTCCTTTTTGTCTTCTCCACAACCACCACTCTATTCCACCTATAGTGCTATATCCATGGCTCACGCTCATGTATTGCGTGAAAATTGAAAAAGTTTTGAGAATGTCAAAAGTATGTAACAATTGCTTGGCTTGTCATCGGGGTTGTGCATGATTTAAATATTTTGTGTGGTGAAGCTAGAGCATAGCCAGACTATATGATTTTGTAGGGATAACTTTCTTTAGCCATGTTATTTTGAGAAGACATAATTGCTTTGTTAGTATGCTTGAAGTATTATTATTTTCTATGTCAATATGAACTTTTGTCTTGAATCTTTCGGATCTGAATATTCATACCACAATTAAGAAGAAATACACTAAAATTATGCCAAGTAGCACTCCGCATCAAAAATTCTGTTTTTATCATTTACCTACTCGAGGACGAGCAGGAATTAAGCTTGGGGATGCTTGATATGTCTCCAACGTATCTATAATTTTTGATTGCTCCATGCTATATTATCTACTGTTTTGGACATTATTGGGCTTTATTATCCACTTTTATATTATATTTGGGACTAACCTATTAACCGGAGGCCTAGCCCAGAATTGCTGTTTTTTGCCTGTTTTAGGGTTTTGAAGAAAAGGAATATCAAACGGAGTCCAAACGGAATGAAACCTTCGGGAACGTGATTTTCTCACCGAACACAACTCATGAGACTTGGACCCTACGTCAATCCACATAACAGGAGGCCACAAGGTAGGGGGCGCGCCCTACCCTACCAGACGCGCCCCCCACCCTCATGGGCCCCCTGTTGCTCCACCGACATACTTCTTCCTCCTATATATACCCACGTACCCCCAAACGATCAGATACGGAGCCAAAACCCTAATTCCACCGCCGCAACTTTCTGTACCCACGAGATCCCATCTTGGGGCCTGTTCCGGAGCTTTGCCGGAGGGGGCATCGATCACGGAGGGCTTCTACATCAACACCATAGTCTCTCCGATGAAGTGTGAGTAGTTTACTTCAGACCTACGGGTCCATAGTTAGTAGGTAGATGGCTTCTTCTCTCTTTTTGGATCTCAATACAATGTTCTCCCCCTCTCTTGTGGAGATCTATTCGATGTAATCTTCTTTTTGCGGTGTGTTTGTTGAGATCGATTAATTGTGGGTTTATGATCAAGTCTATCTATGAATAATATTTGAATCTTCTTTGAATTCTTTTATGTATGATTGGTTATCTTTGCAAGTCTCTTCGAATTATCAGTTTGGTTTGGCCTACTAGATTGATCTTTCTTGCAATGGGAGAAGTGCTTAGCTTTGGGTTCAAACTTGTGGTGTCCTTTCCCAGTGACTGTAAGGGCAGCAAGGCACGTATTGTATTGTTGCCATCGAGGATAACAAGATGGGGTTTTCTTCATATTGCATGAGTATATCCCTCTACATCATGTCATCTTGCTTAAGGTGTTACTCTGTTTTTACTTAATACTCTAGATGCATGCTGGATAGCGGTCGATGAGTGGAGTAATAGTAGTAGATGCAGGCAGGAGTCGGTCTACTTGTCTCGGACGTGATGGCTATATACATGATCATACCTAGATATTCTCATAACTATGCTCAATTCTATTAATTGCTCAACAATAATTTGTTCACCCACCGTAGAATACTTATGCTCTCGAGAGAAGCCACTAGTGAAACCTATGGCCCCCGGGTCTATCTTTATCATATCAATCTCCTACTACTTAGTTATTTACTTTGCTATTTACTTTTCCTTTATTTTACCTTGCATATTTATCATAAAAATACCAAAAATATTATCTTATCATATCTATCAGATCTCACTCTCATAAGTGGCCCTGTAGGGATTGACAACCCCTATTTGCGTTGGTTGCGAGGATTTATTTGTTTTATGCAGGTGCGAGGGACTCGCGCGTAGCCTCCTTCTGGATGGATACCTTGGTTCTCAAAAACTGAGGGAAATACTTACGCTACTTTGTTGCATCATCCCTTCCTCTTCAGGGAAAACCAACACAGTGCTAAAAGAGGTAGCACGCCCCCTTTCCTTCTCCCCCTTCCTTTCCCCCTCCTAGTAGGAGTAGGAAAGAGGGGAGTCCTACTCCTACTAGGAGGAGGACTCCTCCTCCTGGCACGCCCTACAGGGCCGGCCGGCCTCCCCCCTTACTCCTTTATATACGGGGGCAGGGGCACCCTAGAATACACAAGTTGATCATTGATCTCTCCCAGCCGTGTGCGGTGCCCCCCTCCACCATAATCCACCTCGGTCATACTGTAGCGGTGCTTAGGCGAAGCCCTGCGATGGTAGCTTCATCAACATCGTCACCACGCCGTCGTGCTGACGAAACTCTCCCTCGAGCTCTGCTGGATCGTGAGTTCGCGGGACGTCACCGAGTTGAACATGTGCTTAACGCGGAGGTGCCGTATGTTCGGTACTGAGGATCAGTCGACCGTGAAGACGTACGACTACATCAACCGCGTTGTCATAACGCTTCCGCTTAACGGTCTATGAGGGTACGTGGACGACTCTCCCCTCTCGTTGCTATGCATCACCATGATCTTGCGTGTGCGTAGGAAAATTTTGAAATTACTGAATTCCCCAACATATCTTTCCCTCCCAGATCTAGTCGCTATTCGAGCAGGATTGGCCTCGATTGGCAACGACGCGCTGGCTGAAAATTTCCCCCACCCCAATAAGGAGGAGAGGGTGTGCTTCATTCCATTCCTTTTGTGGGGCTTAGAATTTCCGATCCACCCCTTTCTCAGGGGTCTATTGGAATTTTACGGCATCCAGCTACACAACCTTACCCCAGGTTCGATTCTGCACATCTCAGGTTCCATTGCCCTATGCAAACTATTCCTGAGCTGTGAGGCCCATTTCGAACTATGGAGAAAGTTCTTTTGTCTCGTCCCCCGCCATCGAGGAGGTTCTATATTTGAAGTGGGCGGTGCCGAAGTATGGCGTATAGCCGGATCCGGATACCCCGTTGGAACTCCCAAAGAGATATATCCATAGTGGTCTTCGGAGTGCTTTTATATAGATGACGTCGCACTGTCGGATCCAGTTTGGCGCGGCCTCCCTGAATTTTCCAGCGCTCCTCTAAGAAAATGCCTCAACTGGCATCCCCGAAGTCCCAAGGAGGAGGACAGTGCGGAAATAAAAAGGTTGGTCTGCAAGGTCAGATTATTAGCCCATACCGGGCTTTCAATAATCGAAGTTATGGCCATTGCAATAAAAAGATGCGTCGAGCCTCTCCAGTCCAGAGTAACTCCCTTATGGTACTACAACGGAGAAGACAACGCGTCCCATTACAGATGCAAGGGTCCGGATAACCCGGCCGAACTAGCCGTGATCTTGGTCGATCTGTACAAGGGCAAAAAGGAAGACTTCCTCCGCTTAAACTATCAGGAAGGTTACTCCATGTACAACCCCATTGAATGGGTAAGATTTTGATTACCCGTGTTGGTTTTATTGTTGTCACGGCATGCTAATCAAGTAGTTTTTTGTTGTCATAAAACAGTCATGGAGGAAAACGATCGAGGGCGTTCACTATCCTGCCCCATAGCAAGAGGATCACAACCGCGACAAAGATCCTGGCTTCTGTGAGGATCCGGATATATACATAGAGTTCGATGATGGGCTATTTTACCAGGCGAGCCTTGACGGCTCGGAAGTGGCTATTACAACCGACTACGCCCGCCTATATTCCTTCTCCATCATAAGCATTATTCAAAGGGCTTTCTCAAAAAGAAATCCCTACTTGCACCTTTATCCATTATACTAAATTGTACCTTATAGGATCGGCGCTCGGCAGGCCGCACCCGCTCAAGAGTGGCCCCTACGCAGGGTAATCGTTCAAAACGAAAGGAGGCCGGGAGCGCCATAGAGACATCACAGTCTTGAAAGATGTATGTCCGCTTAATACATGCCTTGGCTAGAGTTCAGATTGTTAACATCCCCTTCTATCCTCTATTCAAGAGGAGCACGTGGCAGACTATGGGAAAATGCCCAGCTAGCCGAATGTCAGCCAATCCGGTGCTGGACTCGTCAACTAGGACGAGGGCTGATGCAATGCCAGTTCCGCCGCCTCATCAGGATTCAGATGACGTGTCGGTCACAAATTCTGAGGTGGGGAGCGTAATGAATCACCGTCGACTGAAAGAGGCCATGCGCGCTCTAGCCTTCTCCCAACAGGAATATACCGCACTTAGTTTGGTGGATGCATATATCCGAGCCGCTCGAGACGGACTTGTTGGAGTTACCCAACTGTTCTCAAAGGATATACAGGTAAGTGTTTGTGCAGTTTTGATAGACATATGCCAGTAGTCCCTGAGACTTGAAGTGGTGAGGCCAATCGATTTAAGGATCGATATAACCTGCATGTTCTTAAAGAGAAGAATACTGCACTATCCTAGGAGTTGCAAACAAACCAGACGCAGCTGAATGCCATCACCGCCGAACTGGCAGAAATGAAAAAGGCCGCAATGAGCACTTCCAAGAAGAAGAAACATGAGGAGGAAAAAGACAAACAATCCAAGGAGATAGAGAGCTTAAAGGCTCAGTTATCAGCCGCTCAAAAAGAAAATGAGAAGTTGAAGGGCTCCATGTTTGGTATGACTTTTAAGACCACCATAGAGACTCATGCTTAGTCCACAATTCGGAATGTCATAACTCAGTTGCTGCAGGTCTATTAACAGGTCGGCCGGAAGAAGAAGTATCCGGATTTCAAGGTGATGTGTTGAAGGAGTTGTCCGTGGTACATGGGCGGGCCCGGAAAGCCATGAGGAGTATGGTCAAGGGTTTATGGCCAACCGGTACCCCTCCAGAAAGTATGGAGGGTTTAGCAAGCTTGTTCAAAGGTGCCCAACGCCGCTTTGAGCTATGGAAGACATCTGCCTGCTGTGAGGGCGCACGAGAAGCCTAGGCGATGGTGAAAACACGCTTCACCAAGCTAGATCCGAATCATATGGCCCGAGTCGGACCGCAGGGACCAGATGGGAAAGAAATTCCGTTGAACTTGGTGTATGACCAAGTAATGATAGCTATGGAATATTCGCGGGAAGACTGTAGGTTAGACAGTCTGATAGATGGGATAGATAAGGAATAGGCATTTGATTCAATGTATTAATGTACTCTATGATCATCCTCTATCTTCGGCCGAACATATGAAAAATTTGTCATCGTAGGCTTTCGGCTTTAACCTCCAAACCAAAAAGGTGGAGTGTTTTCGGATACTATTGTGGAATGAAAGAAACATTCATTATGTCTGGAAACCAGGCAACCTAGTCATTGTGCTCGAATAGGCAAAAATCTTAGTTCGGGAGGTATGTTATATTCAATATGTAAGAAACATCTTCCAAGGAGAATAGTTCCGTTAAGGGTTCCTTTCCCTTGGTTGGCATGCTTTGGTTGTGCGTGCCTGGGCTTTGGTCCGTATTATGGAAAAACTATCCCTCATTTTATTTGAAGAGTTACAAGAATGTAACTATCTGTCGTTTGATTGCCGACCAATTATTCTCTTAAGAATGCTAGCTTTCGGCTTCACCCGTTTGAGGTACAGGTCTGGATTACCCGGTTGTAACAATCGTAGATGTGCTCCCTTTACGCCCTAGCCAAACAATCGGGAACATAGGGCATAAACACAGGAGCGAGGCAACCCAGCTTGGCAAAAACTTAAGTCATAGAGGTGCATATAATGGCAAAAGAGTATATGAACAAATGACATATAAATTGTGAGCTCCAGGCACTAAATAATAATAAGCTTCAGTTAAAGAAGCCCCCGGTCATTGTGGGGTGTATACATTTTAAGATGTGTACCCCTTAAGAGTTCGGCCTATCAGAACATATCCTGGGGAATGTATAAAAATGAGAAAACAAAACCAAATGAAGAGGAGAAACAAAAAGGGGACGAAAAAGAAGCATGGCCGAACTTATGCGTAGAAACTTCGGAGCCGAGCAGCATTCCATGGATTCGACTCTACGCGATTATCTGATGCATTACTAAGGCGATAGGATCCTCCTGTGAGAACTTCATCTATAATGAAGGGGCCCTCCCATTTTGGTTTGAGCTTGTCCTTCTTCTTATCTAGGAGGCGTAAAACGAGTTCGCCCACATTATAAGTCTTGGCCCGCACTTCTCTGCTTTGGTATCTCCGAGCCTATTATTGATAAAATGCGGAACGGGCTCTTGCAGTATCACGCTCCTCCTCTAGGTCGTCTAGGTCGTCCTGTCGATCAAGCTTGGCTTCTCTCTCTTCATACATGCGCACTCGAGGTGAGTCATGAATAATGTCGCAGGGCAAGACAACCTCTGCGCGTACACCATGAAAAGGGTGTGTATCCGATCGTGCGATTGGGCGTAGTGTGCAATCCCCAGAGTACGGAATCGAGTTCCTTGACCCAGGTTTATCTGAATCCCATTGGGATCGCACTAGTCTGGGTTTGATGCCGTTCATTATCAGGCCATTAGCCGGTTCGACCTGACCGTTTGTTTGAGGGTGGTATACGAAGGCGTAATCGAGCTTAATGCCCAAGTTATCACACCAATTTTTCACCTCATCGGCTGTGAAATTGGAGCCATTATCAGTGATGATGCTGTGCGGGACACCATAACCGTGTACCACGCCGGATATAAAGTCGACCACTGGCCCAGCTTCAGCCGTTTTTACTGGTTTGGCCTCTATCCACTTAGTGAATTTATCCACCATAACCAGCAAATATTTCTTCTTGTGGCTTCCCCCTTTAAGGGGTCGGACCATATCTAGCCCCCAGACCACAAAGGGCCAAGTAATTGGGATCGTTCTTAAGGCAGTGGGCGGCATATGACTTTGATTGGCGAAAAGCTGACATCCCACACAGCGATGTATAAGGGCATGTGCGTCTGCTCGGGCCATTGGCCAAAAGAAGCATGTACGGAAGGCCTTACTTATGAGGGCCCGAGCTGCGGCGTGATGGCCACCAAGACCAGCATGTATTTCAGCTAAGAACTATCGTCCCTCCTCTTCAAGGATGTTGTCGTCCCTCCTCTTCGGAGATGCATCTTTGAAGGACTCCAGTAGGACTTTTCTTGTAGAGTTCACCTTCGTGAACTTTATATGCTTTAGAGCGTCGAACTATGTGATAGGCCTCATTCTGGTCATCAGGGAGCTCCTGCCTATTAAGGTAGGCCAGGAAGGGTTCGATCCATGGCGCGATGACGGCCATGATTACATGGGCGGAGGGTGTCATTTCGGTGTCCGAGTCCCCGATGATATAGGAATTGTGTTCGACTGCTGGGGGTATGATCGGCTCTGTACTAGTATTTCCGCTCTCGTCCTGCAATACTATGGATGGCTCGAAGAGCCTTTCCACAAAGGTGTTAGGCGGGACGGGATCGCGTTTAGCACCCATTCGGGCAAGGATGTCCACTGCCTGATTACTGTCTCGAGTGACGTGATGGAGCTCAAGCCCTTTGAACCGAGCCGATATTCTGAGTACGGTGTTTCAGTATGCCACCATTTTGGGGTCTTTTGCATCGAACTCTCCATTTATTTGGGATATTGCGAGGTTCGAATCCCCTCGCACCTCTAGGCGTTGTATGCCCATGGAGACAGCCATTCGAAGACCATGTAGTAATGCCTCGTATTCGGCTGCATTGTTGGAATCCGTATACATGATTTGTAACACACAATGGACTATGTCCCCCGTAGGAGATGTCAAGATGACTCCAGGCCCCAGTCCGGCTAACATTTTAGAGCCGTCAAAGTACATGATCTAGTTGGAGTACGTGTTGTACTCTTTAGGGAGCTTGGCTTCCGTCCATTCGGCAACAAAGTCGGCCAGCACCTGAGATTTAATAGCTCGGCGTGGCTTGTACGTTATTTCAAATGGTAAGAGTTCAATGGCCCATTTGGCTATGCAGCCGGTGGCATCCCGATTATTTATGATGTCGTTGAGTGGTACTTCGAATACCACCGTGATCGAACACTCTTGAAAGTAGTGTTGTAGCTTCCGGGATGCCATGAAGACCGCATAAGCTATCTTCTGATAGTGAGGGTATCGAGATTTGCATGGTGTAAGGACCGCCGATACATAGTACACCGGTTTGTCGATGGGGAATTTATGTCCCTCTTCCTCTCGTTCAACGATGAGTACGGTGCTCACTACCTGGTGAGTCGCAGATATATAGAGCAACATAGGCTTGCCAACACTTGGTGCGGCTAGGATTGGGTTGCCTACTAACAAGGTTTTTATTTCTTCCAATCTAGCTGTAGCCGCGTCCGTCCATTTGAAATGGTCAGTATGCCGGAGCAGTCGATAAAGTGGTAGCGCCTTTTCTTCCAATCTGGAGATGAAGCGGCTTAGGGCTGCCACGCACCCAGCTAGTTTTTGGACCTGCTTTAAGTATGCTGGCATTGCCAATTGTGACAGGGCTCGGATTTTGGCTGGGTTTGCTTCTATTCCTCTATTGGAAACAATGAACTCAAGTAGTTTCCCTGCTGGAACGCCGAAGACACATTTTCTGGATTGAGTCGTATGTCATATGTTCAGAGCTGGTCAAATGTGAGGCGCAGATCGTCCACCAATGATTCGACGTGTTTAGTCTTGATGACGATGTTGTCCACATATGCCTCCACAGTTTTGCCGATTTGTTTTTCCAGACATGTTTGAATCATGCGCTGGTAAGTGGCGCCAGTGTTTATGAGCCCGAAGGACATAGTGTTGAAGCAGAAAGGCCCGTATGGGGTAATAAATGTCGTTGCGGCCTGGTCGGACTCCTTCATCTTAATCTAATGGTATCTGGAGCAGGCGTCGAGGAAACACAATGACTCGTGTCTTGTAGTTGCGTCAATGATTTGGACAATGCGGGGCAACGGGAAGGGGTCCTTAGGGCAAGCCTTATTGAGGGCTTTGAAATCGATGCAAAGGCGCCATGAGTTGTCCTTCTTCGGCACCATGACCAGGTTGGCTAGCCAGTCTAGGTGCTTGATCTCTTTGATGAACCTGGCCTCAAGTAGTTTGGCTAGTTCCTCCCCCATAGCTTGTTGTTTGGGTTCGAAAAATCGCCGCAGCGTTTTCTTGACTTTTTGAACCCCCTTATTACGTTGAGGCTATGCTCGGCCAGTCTGCGTGGGATTCCTGGCATGTCCGAAGGATGCCGGGGAAAGATGTCCCAATTTTCATGTAGCAACGCTCGTAAGGAGGTGTCGACCGTAGGATCCGGTTGTGCTCTAATGGATGATGTTTTGTTAGGATCCGTCAGATGCACTTGAAATTTGACTATTTCATCTGCTGGTTTGAAAGGGGCGGATTTGGGCCTCTTGTCAAGGACTACATCGTCTTTGTCCACTGTGGAACACAGAGTAGTTAATTCTTAAGCCGCGAGGGCCTCGGATAGTGCCTCAAGGGCCAAGGATGTGGTTTTATTTTTGACACGGAGTGCTATATCCAGATCACTGGTGATGGTGATTACTCCGTTGGGCCCTGGCATTTTAAGCTTCATGTACCCGTAATGGGGTATGGCTTGGAAGCGTGCGAAGGCGTCCCACCCCAAAAGGGCGTGATATCCGCTATTGAAAGGGTCCACATGTAAGAGCAACTCTTCGGACCTGTAGTTATCAGGCATGCCGAATACTACATCAAGTTTAATTTTCCCCGAGCATCGTGCTTCTCGATTGGGGATAATGCCTTGAAAGGTGGTATTGCTTTGCTCGATGCGACTCTTGTCCATTTGCATTTTTTTTTAGCATATCTTCGTAGATGAGGTTAAGTCCGCTGCCGCCGTCCATGAGCACTTTGGTGAGTCGAAAGCCATCCACAATTGGGTCTAAGACCAAGGCGGCTGGTGCTCGGATTGGTCGGGCCCTTGGTTCGTCGTCGACGGCGAAAGTTATGGACGTAGTGTTCCAAGGATTTGTTGCGGTTACTTGGTTGACTTCGGGGAGGTCGCGGAGCGCCCTTTTGCGCCGATTATTTGAAGAAAAGGTCTCAAAGACCGTAAAGACGTTGGGATCGTCATCCTCCGAAGAGTGCTTCTCTAGGGTAGTACTAGTGAGGATAGCCTCACCGCTCTTAACCACTTGCCGGAGTACCCAGCATGCTCGAAGGCTATGCGTTGGTTCGATGTTCAGCGTTGTATGTATCTGACAGGGCTTGTCGAGCAATTCATCTAGGACGGGGGTTCCCACTGGACTTTCCATGCGCTTTCTATCGCGTAGTACTTCTATACTATGTGTGCCAATTCTGTAAAGTGTTGTATGCGGCGGCGGTTGAGGGCATTAAGAATTCCCTCGTCTGTACAGTTATGACAAAGAAACTGAAATCACGTCGTCGTTGTCGTGGCAATCTTTAATCTTGGTTTTAAGAAGGAGGAATCCAGCCCAGAAGTGATGGATTGTTTCCTAAGGTTGTTGCCATATATACATTAGGTCACATATGTCTGGAGGGCCTGAATTACTTGGGGAATATTGATTGTGGTGGGTAGGTGGGTTAAAATCCGAATCCTGACCACGATTGAATCCGGAGCTTGAAGGATCTCTGAGGTCACTAGTTCAGGATCAGGAAGGTCCTGGTGACTTCCAGGCTCAATGCCTGATCCTATGTTCGGAGGACATGAGGTATCTTCCCGAGGACGGGTATCCGGCTCGCAAGGCTCGGAAATCTGAACATAGCTGATTCTTAGCTTAGGGGAAGAAGCTTTCTCAGCTCATTCCACAACGACCGCTACCAGATGGGTGATCGGTGGGGACTTGATCTCCCTTTGATTGGGTTTAAGCCCAATCCGATCATAGTCTATTGCGACCCCCCAGGGTGGCGATGCGATCTAACAGCTCATTCAAGGACGAGATATCTGTCGGATCCATCTTTTCGGAGTGTTCGAGGCTGATGCGGAGATGATGTTTGGCGATTGTAGGGGCCGTCGTTGGGTTAACGGCCGAGCGAGCGTCCTTGGTAAAACCGCCGAGCTGGAGGACTTGACCTGGAGTTAGGGTCCTTCTAGAAGTTATATTGTCATTGATGACAAGGTGATCCATCGATCCTTCTGTCAACAACACAATGGAACTCTCAATGAAAGCACCAATGTCGGTGTCAAAACCGGCCGATCTCGGGTAGGGGGTCCCGAACTGTGCGTCTGAGGATCGAAGGTAACAAGGGACACAGGTAACATGATGTTTCACCCAGGTTCGGACCCTCTTAATGGAGGTAAAACCCTACGTCCTGCTTGATTGTATTTGATGAGTATAGGGGTTACAAGATTTGATCTACCTCGAGATCGTAATGGCTAAACCCTAGATGTCTACCCTGTATGAATTCTGATAGCCTCTACAGACTAAATCCTCCGGTTTATATGCACACCGGAGAGGCCTAGGGTTGTACAGAGTCGGTTTGCAGAGGAATGAAATTACATATATGGACAACAATCTTGCCATCCACGCATAGGAGAGTCCTACCCGGACACGGGGGAAAGCCTTCTGCTTTGTATCTTTACGGCCCATCAGTCCGGCCCATACCAAATAGCTCGGACACCCGAGGACCCCCTAATCTAGGACTCCCTCGGTCGCCAATAGTACTAGTGAGACAGAAAGCCTAGATAGCATTTTTTTTCTCTATTCAATCATATAGTTTGGCCATTTTTACTTTTTATTCTTGTTTACTTTATTTTATGTCCTAGTCTGTAGTCCCGTTAAAACCCACTTTTATTATCACTTTTATAGCAACCATAGAATAGACTATTTTCAAACTCTGGTTTGGGTGCGAACATAGCTAAGTTGTGGTTCGACACTTCCTCTAAAATGCAACTACCATGTGGACTCACAGGTCATCAGCGCCCACGGAGGAGGCCGCCGCCTTGAGGCCCCATTGCTCCCTTGGAGCAGTCGTGCAGCTTGGAGGAGATGCGCGGAAATGGTCATGCCTCCACCCGTGGGCAGGACGGCGAACTCATGGAGAGATAAGGATGTGTGGCAGGTCGGGCAGTGGTGGTTGTGATGGTCACGACCAACATGTTGTCGACAAAGAAGAGGAGATAAGGAGTGGGATAAGAGATAAATCATGGTGTGCTAGCCGTTAGATGGATAATCCAATGGCCATGAAGTGCGATCTGCGGGAGGCTTGTGCCGACCAATCAGATCTAAGCACACAGATTGTGTGTTACCTGTTTGTTGTGTGCCAACCTTTTGACACTCGGCAAAGATTTTATACCTTTTTATTTTCTTGTTTTCTTTTTTCTCTTCATCTAGCAGTGGGCTCCCCCTACTACCGGATCAAATTTGAATTATATCCATTAAACATATAAATTGCACGTAATGACTTAATTTAGCAAATGGACACTGAAATTGGCAAATTTGGACATGAAATATGTGATTGTATTTGAGTGGAGAAAAAGTTTCAAGGTCAAATGATGAAGCATTCGACACTTGGCATTCAAATCCCGCTCCTTCCTTATCAAAACCATGGAAAACACTCATAGATGGTTAGGTTTCTAAGCAGTGCACGTCACAAATGTTAGAATTGTGTTGAATATTATTGTACAAGTTAGGTTACAGTTGGACTTGGCTTTGGACTGTGTATAGACAGGGTAGGAGTTGTGTCCTAATAGGACACTTGTATCCTAGGCCTCTCATATATATCGGAGGTAGACACACGTTGTAACCTATGCCAACATAATAGCACAGGTACGCGGGGGAGCCGGCGGCGTGTGCCGGTGCCCGGGCGGCCGGGGTGCGGTATTGTGATGGTGTCATGGGGAGGAGCGCCCGTAGTCAGACCCCGGGGATGTAGTCATATCGGTGAACCTCGTTAACAAATCTCGGTGTCGTGCTGGTGTGATTGCTTGGTCCTTGGTAGATCAACGGTATGCCTCGAATTTATTCTAACAAGTGGTATCAGAGCAAGGTTTGAAGAGGTTGTGGATTGTTGATCTAGCGGAGGTCGTGATTGTGGGTAAGGTCGACGACAGGCGACGCGATCGGTCAGCAGCGGATGTTGCGTGCAGTTTTCATGTCGCGAAAAAGTCTCGGCCAGTGTAGCAACTCGATCGGACGTGCGGGGCATCGCAGCAAGGCGTGCAACGTGTGGTATATACGTGTCATGGACAGCAATGGAATACAAAAGAGCGATGGGACTTGTGGAGGCATGCATGGTGCAGCCACGGAAGACACCATGGAAGTAACTTTTTTTGGCGAGGTTGCATTGCTAATTGCACAGGTGGTTTTACCCGGAGGTTTGCAGGTTGGTGACACGTGCATAAGGTTTGGAGGAGTCTGGAGGTGTCATAGGGGATCATGCATATACAAGACGTCAAAGCAATGCACGGATGTGTGGGCGAACATGACGCAGGGTGAAGCATGGTTGCAGTCGGATAATTTCGGCTGGGTCGGACTGGACTGTCTGACGGATCGACGTGGATGTTGATCAAATCAAAAGACGGTGGTGATTTCAGTGACAATGACATAGGAGCGTGATGCTGATGATGGCCCACTTCTACGGCGTGGAAACACGTGGTGGAGGCCTGAGGGCTTGTGCGGCTTCGACAAACTATGGCGCAGGGTTGATTCAAGACGGTGCACATGAGAAAGCTTGAATTTGATGAGGCGCGGGGTGGCAGTACAACCACCATGGAGTCAAGTTGAAGGTGGAGTAGGAGTCTGATGGATGACTTCACTCTGAGCTGATGGAGGGGCTAAGGCATAAGTTAAAGGAGAGTCGAAGCCTATTTCAGCGGGATAGCGAGAGACATGTGGTTTCAGACTGGGTACCAGTGGTCTGATGGAGGCGTGATACTCGGCATCGGTCGGTGATGATCGATGGTTCTCTGCAGTGGGAGTTGAGATAGTGGGGGCTAGCTACCCAGGATACTCGACCAGGACAGTAGAGGCTCGACGCGGTGATAGCGGCGAGGCGTGCGGTAAGCACGGGACACAGCGACAGGCCAAGGCACTGTTGGTCAGACATGTGGTCAGACAAATTGTGCAGGGGGTACTGAAGCAGTGTTGACGAGTACCGGATTCAAGTTGGTGACTGGGTCTATCGGTGCTGGAAGATGGACAGGAGTTGACCATGGAGAATCTGTGAAAGTGGCGGAGAGTCTGAAATTGTCAAAAGCTGAGAGAGTACATGGCCATATATTCTGTGGTGTTCAGTGCACATGGCAAAGTGCGGATGACAAGTACAGAAGGAGGTTGAGTGCTATAGCTGTGGGACATGTCAGAGACTATCCGGGGAAAAGGGTGAGACAACTGTGAATTTGACTCAAAGTGACACAGGGCGACGATGAAATTCCTTCAAGTTTCAGACAGACGGTCATGAAAGAGCGGTGATGTTGAGTTCAAGTAACTCTTATATGTGACACCCAATATGTGAGTTGTTCATTTTCACGCAGATTAATGATCAGTGTGTGATGGCGTTGAGCGGGTACTCCGGAAGTTGGGAGCACAAAGTAGAGTAACGAGGAACTTAATTTTTGCTCGAGTGTTGACTGTGAAGAAGACGAGAAGGGACTACAGTTGCAGGTGGAGTCATATGGAGTCTGGGAGTAGCAGCGGTACTCATGGCGTACCTCAAGTCCAATGTACATGGAGGTTCGACACATGGATGAATTGAAGGTGGTGGAGAATATTCGCCAAGGTGGAGTTTGTTAAAATTGTGTCGAATATTATTATACAAGTTAGGTTACAGTTGGACTTGGCTTTGGACTGTGTGTAGACAGGATAGGAGTTGTGTCCTAATAGGACACTTGTATCCTAGGCCTCTCATATATATCGGAGGTAGACACACGATGTAACCTATGCCAACATAATAGCACAGGCACGCGGGGGAGCCGGCAGCGTGTGCCGGTGCCCGGGCGGCCGGGGTGCGGTATTGTGATGGTGTCATGGGGAGGAGCGCCCGTAGTCAGACCCCGGGGATGTAGCCATATCGGTGAACCTTGTTAACAAATCTTGGTGTCGTGCTGGTGTGATTGCTTGGTCCTCGGTAGATCAACTTGACCAATAATATTTGACACAATTCTAACAACCAATTTTGTGAAATCTTCTCAAATTCTTACCACAGTTCTAGGAATAATATAATAACATCATGCCAAGTTTCATCTTTTTCATACTTTGTTTTCAGTTTTGAAATTTAAAAACCAATAACCTCCTTGTGTGACGTCTGTGGCACCCTGATGAATTAAATATTGAAAAAGAACCCCAAAAATGCCAAAATCTCGCTTGTGTCAAGTAATGGTGTATCTTGAGCATAGAAATTTTTCAAGGTTAACCAATGAAACAACCATGACTTCCCCTTCAAAGCTGACCCATTCCCTCTCGAACGCATGATTTTTCCTCAGAGATGGTCCGATTTCCAAGCAATCTACATCAAAAAAAATTGCGAAACTTTTCAAAATTTTACCACAACATATAAGGATCATATGATGACACGATGCCTAGTTTGATCCTTTTTTACTTTGGTTGTATTTTTCATTCAAAATGCTAGTAATCTCCATGTTGGGGGTCAAGTCTTGGCATCCTCATGTTTGGAATTCCTTTCTTTCTCTTGTACATGTTCCAATTATAGTCTAAAGATCAAAAATATGTTTTTTCAAAACAATGTTGCAAAAAAATACGCATTTGTAGTTCAGATTTGACTTATATGCACTAAACGACTAAAAATGCACTTAATGACTTACATATAGGAAAATAACCTGAAAATGACAAAATATGGCATGAGTCAAGTAATGGTATATCTATAGCATAGAGAGAATTTCAAGGTCAACTGATGAAGCAAGAGTCACTTCGCCTTCAAACTTGACCCGTTTACTCTCGAAACCATGATTCTTCCTCGAAGGTGGTTTGATTTCTAATTAGTCTACATCACAACTTTTGCGAAATCTTCTAGATGTTATTTGCAGAGTGCTTGATAAAATGCAGTTGGCAAATGACCCAACACTTGGCAAAACACAGCTTTTCCAGTAGTGAGAGTGACAAAAAGGATTGGAGGGAGTAGTATGATCTTTTACTGAGCTAAAATGATATAGTATGATGATTTCATTAAAAAAAATTGTAGTGTGATGATGCAAATCATATTCACGTACCAATGCATGACTGTGTATAAACAATGATCAGGAAAATGAGTAGCTACAGCGTACAGATTCACATATCTGACGTATGAGCCCAAGATATTTCTTGGTATTTTGTGGCCTAGCTGGTACGGTGGTACTACGACCCCAATACCCATGATGATTCCATGGAATGGTTGGAACTTGGAAGGGTGGGGTCAATATAATGAGATCGGAGGCCACTTGATGGATCGTCCTTCGCCAGCTCACTCGATGGGCACAGCCAGAGGCAGAAACCGTGGCAGATTCGAGCATGGATCGATGGAGCCTGTGTAGCGAATTCAAGTGGAGTTGAAAGGTGGCGCCATTAAGTGGGTGTTTGGTTTCAGGAATTTTTTTGTGTTGGGACTAAAAAAATCCCTAACAAAACAAACAGGGTGTGACTTTTTTAAGATTTTTTGCTAAAAGTTCTTAGAAGCACCTTTTAAAAAGTCTTTTTCAAAAAGTTCTAGAGACTAGAAAAAATCATAGGACTAGAGAGCCAAACACCACCTAAGCAAGCCTGGCGTTGGGGATTTAGACCCGTGTCGGCGCATGGGATGCGCTCCGCCGCACGCCTTGATTGATCTTCAACGCGTCCGGTCGACTCAGACCGGGGCCATGCTGCGCAGACGGTCGCAGTGCACGGGCTAGGCCGGCTTTGCTTCTCTCGTCTGGGTCCGCACCGCCTTATCTCGTCTGGACCAGTGGTGCGCCCGCCGACGCGAGGTCCGTTTCGTCTCCGGTGGCAGCTTGCATGCACACACTGCAGGACAATGACAAGGAGCTCTCGACCCAGGCAGCTTGCATGCACACGCACTGCAGGACAATGAGAAGGAGCTTTCGACCCAAAGCCAAATTCGATGGATCCGGGGCCAAAGGTCTTTAAAATATCGTCCCCCATCTGATATCTGCCATAGCAAATGCATATCATGTCCCTCTACAAAAGCTGTACTGTAATGATTCGAACAATGGTTGCAATGTACACATACGATATGATTGTTTATTTGGCAGGCGTGACATTCATGGGTGGCATTCATGGCTCTATCGTCGACCAGCCTGACCTGCACACAATACGCACACGCCATGCATAATGCAATACAGTCCGATGATGGTCTTGTTTGAATCATGGGATTAGAGCTAGTTTGGGTTAATTGAGGCCTCAAATAACCTAAAAGAATTCAAACAGGAAGGGTTAGAATGGGTTAGTTCCATCTAACCCAACCATCTCAGTAAAGAGGTGTTTATTTGGGTTAGAGTGGGTTAGAAAATAACTCTAACTCTAACTCTGTTAGAGTATCCAAACAGAGCCAATGCTGTGCGCGCGTCTACTGCATTTTCACCGGAGCAGCTGTGACCATGGGTCCATCGCTAGCTGCTGCTCGGTGGCGCGGAGCACGCACGCACGCACGGGAATCGTGTGATCGGCCCTGCGTCTGCGCACGGCCGTGGGCCGGGGAGCAGGCAGAAGACGACGTTCGACGGCGTACGGCGATGTGCGTGCATCCGGTTGGCGAATGGCAACCAGCTGTGCGTAACCATGGCGAGGGCAAAAAGACACACGTCGACGTCTGTTTCCTCCCCCACTGCTCGGTTCTTGACTCTGCGACGCTCATGTCCGATTGCTCATTCCGACAACTGATGATTGACAGCAATTACGGCCGCTGATGATTAACACGGCCCACGAATGAATGAACGTCGCCGGTGCACGCACATACAGTACATTGCATGGCCCCGGCTGGAACCGGAGTGCCGGACGCGTACGATGAATGAACTCGTACTCGTCACCTTTCGAGTCCAATTGAATTCGCTACACCGGCCCGATCGATCTATTTCAATATTGCATGCTCGAATTCGCCATTGGCTCTAGCTTCCAACTCGCTAGATCTCCCTGGCCGTGCCGCGCCGATGGAGCTAGCTGGCACGCGTACGACCGATCAAATGATTTCCAAGCTCCAACCCCACCCTTTTCATGGGGCTACGTACGCCCAACACGTCCACAGTTCTTCACATACCGGAGGAAGAAGGAAAGGCTGATCATCCATCCCCTGTTTATATCGCTTGATCCTCCATACTCTCTCCCTCTATCTAGCTAGTGACACTCGCCTGCAAAACGCAGGGCCATTGCTACAAATTAGGAGCCGTTGCGTCCAGAAATCTGCTGCACGTCTCGATCGGTATTTTTTTTTAGCATCAGTACAGACACAAGCGCTCATATACACGCGCATACACTCATTCCTATGAACGCACACACGCACACCCTACCCTTATGAGCACCTCCGACAGACTGAGCCGGCATATCATCTTGAAATTTACGAAATCACCGTAGGCGCCTCGTCGTCGACGGGAACGTCTCCTCCTACTGAAAGTGTATCGCCGGAAATCCTGAAATAAATCCAGGAATAATGCAAGCATCAAGATTTAAACATTAATAGGTTAGGATACCACTGTGCATCTAACCAACTCAAATGTGTTACTACTGCACTACGCACGCGAGCCTGTCTACCTGTGTCACCGCCGCGCCAACCTTCTCATTGTCCATCAAGCGCTACGTACAGAGCCGACCTGCATGCCCTGTCTCCTCCCCTCCTCTCGTCTGGCGCCAACTCATACGCGCCGCATGGATGGATGGGTGCTTCTGCAAAATGTAGAGGAGTTTGCCAGCCCGGGACGTGTAATGCGCAAAAATGCTACACCTACGAATAACTGCATAAATTAGTTACGAAATCCTCCCCTCGTTCCACTAATCTCTCCCCCCACCCCCCAGCCCCAGATTTCCATGGTGCAATGCAATCAAACCAGCCGTCATTGGCTTTCGTACGAAAATTTTCGTAGGTCTAGCAAATCAAATTTTCATGTAGATAAACATTCTTGATTTTTCACCCAACATATAATTTTTTTCGTGAAGAGATCACATTCTTGAAGCTTTGGGTAAAAAAACCATGACAGACATCCCAAAAATGTATTTTTTTCCCTGAGCACATCGAATGTTATTTATTCACAATTTTTTTTGCACAGAAGGAGAATAGTAAAAAAAACCTGTGTTGTGAAAAAAATTCAGATTTTCTTGATTTGTTTTACTATTTTCCCCTCTGAATTGTTGTTCATCCGGGTGCATTTACACTCGGGAGTAGAAATTGTATGTTGGCGCTTTACGCATCATTAACTTTGAATATCTCTTGCTTAGTGTAGCTCACCATTGAGGCGTTGTCAAATAGCGTTGCGAGCCACTTGAATTGCAGTAAGTGACAAGAATGATCTCAAACAACATCCGCTCTGACCGAAAAAAATAACAGTTTTACCAAAGCATATCTAGACATACCCTAAATATTGCATATCTAAGTATTATGTCGTTGATTTTGGATGGAGATTCATACGGGTATATCTTTTTTTTCTTTTTCTTTTTTCTTTTTTTGTTTAATCGAGTCCTTTGAATATGTAATAACTATGAGGACGAGAATTGGTGGCACGCAAGTGCGGGGCACGCATGTCCCTAGTGCCCAGTTTTTATTCTGGCTTCCGAATTTCAAAGTTTTGTATCTTTTGAATGGAAATTCTAAATAAATTTATGTGTTCATATTCATGTTTCCCGTAACCAACACTTTCAAATAAGATCCATTTTAAATATATTTTGACAACTTAAAAAAATATATGTCAAGTTTTAGTGTTGAAACTTTGTACGAGCGACCAATAAAAATCAAATATTTTGTGTCTACAACCGACTGGAAGAATTGCTTGAAATTATATCTCTGAAACAGGTTGAATTTGGCAGGTTTAGATACATAAACCATACATTTCATCGTTGAAGCTTAAAACTTTTTGAGAGATTTCTTTTTTGCTATGTCCTAGTGCGGGATTGAACTATTTTGTGAATCATGAGACCAAACAAGTGGGTGGCAGGACTTAACAGACGAGTGCCTCCGCACTCGCATGCCTTTGCGCATTTCCGATAACTAAGACACATCTAGATGTGACCAAACAAATCCAAAAATGAACTACCCCACTTTGGTAAATCACGAGTCGCGTGGCCATCCCTTGGAGGCCCGAGTGCTGCTCGCATTACAATATCGTGAATTCATGATTTTTGTGTATCACCATTGCCTGCGTCTAAAATCAGTTAGTATGGGGTTTCAGAATCAGGGTACTTCTGATCCCTACAGGGAATTTGACGAAAAAACATACTATTGCTCCTACCAAATGATTCCTGCGTGTAGGAAATGAATCAGGCTTTGTGGTGACCACCTCCCCCCGTGCGGCGGCGCCGCGCCGCACCGGGGCCTCCCCGCCGGCCCCCCCTCTCCTCCCCGCCGAGCCTTCCTCTCCTTCCGCCGCCGTCGCCGAGGGCATCGCAGGCTAAGCCTGCGGGCCGCAGCAGCGGCGGCGGCAATCTTCCTCGGCCGGCGATCGGATCTGGGTGGCGGCGACCCACTACGGCCAATCCAAGGGCGATGGCGCAGGCCGGTGGCGACCAGGGTTGTCGTGCTGGTGGCGGCGATGAAGAGATCACGCCGGCGGCTAGGGTGTCCGATCTGGATCCCATTTAGATCAGGATGGTGGTTCCTCGAGCCGTCGTGCGCATCCTTTGTTCCGGCGCGGCAAGCGGCCTCTGGACTAGGCACGCGACACGAGGACGTCGGGGGCTCCGGCCCTTGGCGTGGAGGTGGTGGCCATCTTCTTCGCCGGAGGTGGTCGACAAGATGGTTGTGGATTCTCACATCCAGTCCCGGCGTATAGTGGGGAAACGGGGCTGCCGGTGAAAACCGTGCTATGACTCGGGTCATGGCGGGCGATGGCGGCGTTTTTTGCGTCGTTATCTTGTTGATGACATCGCCTTTGCAGCTTCTGTCGACTTGCTTGCGCTGCTCTGGGTGAAAACCTTAATCCGGAGTTTCCGGATCGAATGATGGCGGTGCTTTTGGGGTGTCGTTTTCCCTCATGGGGGCATCGTTTTTTGAGCAGCAGCTGGATGCAGGACCAGAGGACGGATTCTTTGGTGGAGCGGTGCGGCATCTCACTCATTGATGGCAGCGGGTCTCGGCGGCATGGCGCTGTGGTGACTCTGCGTCCGATGCGCGGAGATGGACTCGCGTAGGAGGGTGACGCGGTCTGGCGTCGTGGTGGCATCGACAGCAGCTAGACCGAGCAACGTACATGCAGCAGTACAGCTCTGAAGATGGATTAGTGGCAGGTGGCTGCGGCGGCCTCAGACCCGGCAGGCGTCCTAGTTGTGGAGTGCGTCGGACTAGTAGGTGACCCATACCCGGCTGGCGTCCTGGATGGGATCTCAGGTCTTAGATGTTAGATTTGGCTACGAGGTCTGTTTGGTACTAGGTCTAGACTATCAGCATCATTGGATAGGAGTAGCGATACTTTTGTTGACTAGACGGTGGCTTCAGTCTTACTATTGTACTATGACTTTGTAAGGTCTTTTGTAAATAATTAATAAAATAGCTGCATGCATCGTCCAGATGCAGAGGCCAAGAGCCTTCTCCATTTTCAAAAAAGAAAATGGATACAAATACGTGTGTAATAAAGTGTAAAGATGATCATTTTGGCATGTGGAAAATTTAGAAAATAAAAAAATAGTACAACTTAAGGCCAAAACAGCCAACCTGTGTTTCACTCTCGCACCAGAACAGAGCAAGGACGTTGCGAAATCCAAACCTGTATGACGTAACATGAAAACAGGAATCGTGCTATTTCATCAGGGTATGTACAATGATGGCATATGGATACAAATGCCTCATGACAAAAAGTAATTTAAGATATATGTGTTGATTTTTTCTCCCCAATGCAAGCTACTACTAATATGGATTCATCAAAAAATAAAAAGTGACTCTCACTACACATGCATTCCTCCTCTTCACTTCAACTTTTTTCAACTTTATGCACCGGACCACATTTTTCTCTCTAATCACCCGTCTCCTGAAGAGGATCCTGCTTCCCCATCCGAACCTATTTTTCTGCCATCCGATCCTACATGGCATGTGAGGCATGACCCTGAGGCTATGCATTGGTCATGCCCTCAGACGCGTCACACCGGCGTCAGGCTGGTGGCGTGACCAATAAGGCAATGACCATGGACTTTGACTGACAAAGGCGTCTTTGCGGGCGGCGTGGCAACGTGCAAATGAGACGACTATCAGTCAAGCGCGAATGGAAGAGTCAAACGGCAAAATAAGTTTTTCCGATGGTCGGTGCATGACATAAGACTAGCCATAATGGATAGTAACATACACTAGTAACATACATATATCCCTGGACTATGTTACTATCTTCATTGTGGGTAGTAATTTAAGTGTAGTAACATGCAAAGATTCATTTATTAGGTTATAGACTCATATTGCATTGGAATATATGATGTTACAGTAACTAGTTAAGTTACTACAACTATCTCTCTCTTCAGTAACTCATTGCCACATAATCAAATGGACTGTGATATTTGGCACACGTGTGCCACATAGCTAAAACTACAACACACACCTTATCCATTTCCTTCTAAGTACAAAACAACTTCCCCTCTCTTCGATCCCTCCTCCTCCCGAACAACCCCGCAGGCTCGTTCGAGAAACCTGCTTTTCTCGCACATCTCGCGCGCCCACCCCCAGGAAAACTGTCACTTCTTCTCGTCTCCCACGTGATAAAAAAATTGCGCATGTGGGATTCAAACCCACAACCCCCAGGCACCAAAGCGCACCATCACAACCAACTCACCCTTAGGGATTTGTTGCTCAACTAAAGAAAACTATTCCTTTTGACGCTTTTTTTACAATCGTGTTATTACAGAAAATTACCACGATTTTCCCTCGGGTCAAAGTTACCATGGTATTCGTATGCAAGTTATCAGGCCTGTGTTGCGTAACTTATCATGTTATTTATATAGAACTTATCAGGTACTATGTTTCAACAACTACACCCTCTTTCAAAGTTACCACTGTGTTTTATACACAAGTTATTCAGCTCCTCGATGCGTAATATACCGTGGTACTAACACATAAATTATCAAGGTATGTTTACATCAACCTTTTCCGGTCAAAGTTACCATGGGGGATTGTACATGAGTTACCGATTCTACGGTTCGTATATTATCATGGTACTTATACCTAAAAACCCGGGTGTGTTTCAGTAGCTTTTTCCATACGTAAAAAATTACAACGAAATTTTTGCGTAACTTAACTTATCATGCCTATAGCGGGTCAAAATGGACCTTTTTTTCCGGCCAACTCACAAGCACGTGTGCCCCTCATGACACTAAACATTATGTGACGTTCTCGTGGCACACCATGTGTTGTGTTCATCCAAGAGCCCCCGCGAGGCGAGTGTATGTTTTTAACAACTTTCTTTTCCTTTGGTAAAATGTTACCATGATGCTTATATGTAAGTTATCGGTTATGGCTGCTTGTATTATCATGTTATTTACACAAAAATATTTATCGGGAATGTTTTGAACAACTTTTCCCCGGGTCAAAAAGTTATCATGGTGATTCTAGGTAACCTATCAAGCCCGCCATGCTTAAAAAATCATGCTATTTAAACAAAATTTATCAGGGGTATATTTCAGCAAAAATTTCCCCCATGGGTCAAAATTAATCATGGTGTTTAGTTATCACAGTGCATATGTTTTCATGCTATTACACAGAAAAATACCAGGGGAGGGAGATATACTACCGTGCTATTTACACATAAGTTGCCGGAGTATCTTTTCAATAATTTTCTTCCCTATGGTCAAAGTTACCATGGTGTTTCTATCTCAGTTATCAGATGTGCGCTATGTATATTATCATCTATTTACACAGAAATTATCGGGTATATTTTCACGTTTTTCTTCTCCAATGTTTAAAGGTACGATGATGTTTGTATCTAAATTATCAGGTTTATGGCGTGAAAGTTATCATGCTATTTACTGAAATTACCGAAGGGTTGGCGGGGGGGGGGGGGGGGGGGGGTTGTTCAACAAATTTCTTCCCCAATGATCAAAGTTACCACGATGCTTTCACCAAAGTTATCACGCCTCCGGTGCTTATATGACCATGCTCTTACACATAATGTAATGTGTGGTATACAAAAGTTATCATGTTGGCGGTGCGTTAGTTATCATGGTGGTGATGGAGAATTTACCACGGAAAAAGTTTATGTGTCGGGTTTGACAGGTGAAACGAAAAGATTTTCTGTGCTAACATATTAAAGGCAAAACATGTCAAAACCGTATTTTTTCTTAGCTTGTTCAACAATGAGTTGTAGGTGAGATGGTCAGCTCCATTGATTACTTGCAGACCAGAGATCAAATCCCATTGCAAACACTATTTTTGCCCAAAAATCAAAAACTAAAGAAGGAAGGAAATCGGAAGAGCGAGGCGGGCGCGCGCGGTCGGATCTCCTAAAAATCGGGAGGCGCGAAAATTAGGGAGGTACATGCGGGTGCGGATGCGCGATAAAATCGGGAGGACGTGCGGGAAAGCTATAGAAGGAAGGAAATTGGAATGGCGGGGCAGATGCGCGCGATCGGATATGACGATGCTGGATGCGTGTGGTAGTTTTTGCAATCTGCCACACAGTTGCCACATACATATTTCGTAATCAAATTTGCTGAGTTGGACTTGTTGTTACTGCTGAAATTACTCCCACTGTGGCTAGTCTAAGATCCTCCCGGATCATTTAGTAAAGATACTAATACACATCGAGCCGGTCTAGGGAATTCAAGTGGAGTTGAAAGGTCGCCATTGAACAAGGCTGGCGTTGGGGACTTATCTCGCCTCTGAGGCTACTTCCAATGCATTGGTGCTTACGTGAGGTGCTAAGCACATTTAAAATCTTAGCAACTAGTCTCTCCATTGCATTGGTGCTTAGCTTTTGTAGCTAAGCCTCCCTCATTGAATTGTTTAACAATTAAACTTCATCATTCATTCGTTGATAGTCAAAAACTAAAGAAGGAAGGAAATCGGGAGGCGCGAAAATTAGGGAGGTACATGCGGGTGCGGATGCGCGATAAAATCGGGAGGACATGCGGGAAAGCTATAGAAGGAAGGAAATCGGAATGACGGGGCAGGTGCGCGCGATCGGATCTGACGATGCTAGATGCGTGTGATAGTTTTTGCAATCTGCCACACAGTTGCCACATACATATTTCGTAATCAAATTTGCTGAGTTGGACTTGTTGTTACTGCTGAAATTAGTCCCACTGTGGCTAGTCTAAGATCCTCCCGGATCATTTAGTAAAGATACTAATACTCATCGAGCCGGTCTAGGGAATTTAAGTGGAGTTGAAAGGTCGCCATTGAACAAGGCTGGCGTTGGGGACTTATCTCGCCTCTGAGGCTACTTCCAATGCATTGGTGCTTACGTGAGGTGCTAAGCACATTTAAAATCTTAGCAACTAGTCTCTCCATTGTATTGGTGCTTAGCTTTTGTAGCTAGGCCTCCCTCATTGAATTGTTTAACAATTAAACTTCATCATTCATTCGTTGATAGTCATTTTGCATATGCTCACGTGCTTATCACCGTTTCCTTCTAGGGTTATCATAATATTCTCTCTCCTCTTTAATTGCTTTGCCACATCATTTTCTTGCCTATGTAGCACTCTTAGCACCTGTACATCATGAAGATTGGGAAGGGCCTGAACGGATTTAGACCCCTGTCGGCGCATGGGAGGGATGCGCTCCGCCGCACGCCTTGATTGATCTTCAACGCGTCCGTCCGACTTCCGGCCAGGGCCATGCCGTGCAATCCAGTGTACGTGCGCGCGTGATGCTATGGCATGGCGACGATAAATTCGCTGTGGGGCCTGCGCGCTGTGCCAATCACCAGTAAGCGTAAGTGTGACTCCAGAATTATATGGACACACTAGTACTATGACCCTCCGAACCCTGTGCTCTACCGATCTGTATTGTGATTTAGAGCGTGCGCTATATAAGTGACGCGTGATATAAAAACTGTTTTTAGCGTGCGCATACCTGATTTCGAGTCTCCAACAACTGCATAAAAAACGCGCGCATGCTATAACTAATGCAGCGTGTGTATTAAAAAGACATTACGCGCAGCATATTTAGTGCGTTCGATCGCGCGCGTTGTAAACTCTGAGCTGCTGCAGATGGGACCGCTTGATTGGGACCGCTCGACTCGTGCGCGCGGCATATTTTACAGCGCTTGTTCGCCTTCTAGCGTTCTAAAAAAAACTACTTACGCGTTGTAAACTCGTTTTTTGGGCGGCTGTTAGAGATGCTCTTATGTATTCACGGGCGCGTCATCTTTCATCTCTGCGGTGACCATCCAACGGCTCAAATCCAAGACCAGTACGGGGTACTTCCAGAGACCGACGCCGAAACCGACATGCGTCGCCGTGCGCCGACCCTGCCGTATGTATGCACGCTGGTTACGCTCTCGCCACGCGCATGGCACTGGATATGCTCTTGGAGCTGGCTGGCCGAGGTGTGGTGCGCTGGCGGCTCCGTCCTCGCACGAAAATCAGTCTGGCCCAGGTCCTGGGGCCAGCCGTGCGCGTGCTGCTCTCCAGTTGTGCCGGTGCGTCGCCACACGCGCGGTACGGCTCCGTGCAATGCGTATCGCCCCCGGCCGTGTGTCCCCGTGACCAGGCGCGCGCGTGCACCTCCCGGTGACCGGCCGGCGCGTGCTGTCGTCTCCTCGCCAGCCAGTCACGCACACAGCGCAGACCGTCGCAGTGCCCGGGCTAGGCCGGCTTTGCTTCTCTCATCTGGGTCCGCAGCGAACCGCCTTATCTCGTCTGGTCCAGTGGTGCCCGCGCCGAGGCGAGGTCCGTCTCGTCTCCGGCGGCAGCTTGCGGGAGCCTCCAGCTGGACCGGCGACCGTCTCGTCTGCATGCACACGCACTATAGCCTATAGGACAATGAGAAGGAGCTTTCGATCCAAGGCCAAATTCCATGGATCCGGGGGCAAGGGTCTTTAAAATATCGTCCCCCATCTGATATCTGCCATAAGAAATTCATATCAAGTCCCTCCACCAGCTGTACTCATTTCATGCTCAAAAAAAAAAAGCTGTACTCATTTCAACAATTCTTGCGATGTACAGTAATGGCATCGATTGTTTATTTGGCAGGTGCGACATTCATGGCCCTATCGTCGACCAGCCTGACCTACACACATCACTACAACACGTACGTCATTAGAAGGCATTTTATTAGCGGCGATTTCCTAAAATGCCTTAAAATCATGGTACTAATGGCACTTTGAGAAAGTGCCTCCGATGCTCACATGCTTTGAAGGCGGATTTAGAAAATGCCTCCGATTGTTGCTGGCGTTTCGGTGGATAGCGCCTCCAATGCTTGGCTTATTATATAGATTTGACCCTTGATTTTAGACTATTTGCAAAATAACCCTCCCACCTCTGTCTTCTATAGATGACCATCGAAATAATAAAAAAACAAAAAACAAAAGATCGACTCGATCTGCTCGCATCGACCGCTTGGGGCGTCATCGCTGCCACCGGAGCCTCCGCCACCGGTGTCCCACACCGGAGCTGCCGCAGGCGTAGCGGCCGCCGCGGCACCGCGACCGGCAACGCCATCCCGCGCTGGACCTCTTCTTCTCTCCTTCCCAATCTCGCGGTGGGATTGCAGCGGCCGAGTGAAGGAGACCCAAAGGAGAGGGGATATCCAGGCACCGGAGAGGAGGGGACGGAGGAGGAGGAGGAGGAGGAGGAGGAGTTGGAAGAAGGTGGCCTCGCACGCATCAGCTTTGTCCTTCCCATGCCAGACTCGCCCACGTTCGGTTGCTGTTCTTGATCCAACGCACCGGTGCACACAAGGTGTTTGAGGTAATGCCCCTGAATTTTTCTACTTCATTTTACTTTCCTTTTGTGTTTGTGCTAGATGTTCTGTATGAACAATCATTTTGGCACGACATTGTGCAGTTTGACTATTGTTGGAGAAGCACTGAACTGATCAATACATGTAGATTAGTACTATATATAACACTAATTACTGGCACTTTCACAATAAGCTAGTTGTACTCCCAGAAGTAGTGTGCAACAACGACAAGGAACAACTGAAAGTTGATTTGGTATTTTTGCTAGTTAAACTGACACTGCTTCTAGAAATTCCTCTTTGCTTCTGCTCACATTCAAATATTTATTATAGAATTTTTATGTGGCCTCTGCTTTAGTATGTTACATAACTTCTTCTAAGCACCTCATGTTGAAGAACTTGGTTTTGTTCAGTTGAGAATGGATAGGAGTTGGATGCGAGCAGCAAGGTCTTCCGCCGAGTATTCTGAAGGAACTAGCAACTTCATAAAATTTGCTTTTCGTACGTCAGCAAAAAATAATAGGATTCTCTGCCCTTGCAAGATATGTGTAAACTCTCATTGGTTAGGTGAACTTGAAGTCTATGATCATTTGATTTATGATGGATTCATGGCTGGATATACGACATGGATTCATCATGGAGAAAGTATGCGGCCCTCCGAAACAACTTCAGGTCCTAGTTCACAGTTTGAAGAATATGCTGATAGTGATGAGATGGATGAGATGCTACTGGAAGGATTCGGGATGTATGATACCCGTACTTTAGGAGAGGATCAAGGGTCTGAAGATGACTTGGACGATGATGCTGAAGCATACTATAGATTAGTTAATGATGGGCGCCAAGAGCTGTACCCAGGTTGCAAAAGATTCTCGAAGCTGCAATTTTTGGTGAGGTTGTTTCACATCAAGAATATGAGGGGAATGAGCAATGTCTGCTTTGATGAGGTATTGACGCTAATTAAGGAGGCACTTCCAGAAGGTGAGGCCTTGCCCAAAAATTTTCATGGGGCCAAAAAGTTTGTGAGAGCCATTGGTATTGGATATAATAGTATAGATGCATGCAAAAACGATTGCATTCTATTTAGGAAGGAACATGCTGATGCCATATCATGTCCAGTGTGTGGCACAAGTAGATGGAAGAGCGTAAATACTGGAGTTGATGGAAGGCGTGTCCACAAGGTGCCTCAAAAGGTGGCTCGTCATTTCCCGCTAAAGAAGAGACTCCAAAGGTTGTTCGCTTCTACAAAGACGGCATCAGATATGAGGTGGCACAGCGAAGGCCGCACAAAGGACGGCTTGATACGACACCCACCTGGTTCACCTGCATGGAAACACTTTGATGCTATTCACAAAGACTTCAGTTCAGAAGTTTGCAATGTTAGATTTGGATTGGGAGCTGATGGTTTCAACCCTTTTGGAAATATGAATCTCTCATATAGCATATGGCCTATCATCTTGATCCCCTACAACCTTCCTCCATGGATTTGTATGAAGCAATCAAACTTTATCCTCTCTGTCATCATTCCTGGTAAAAAATCTCCAGGGAAAGACATGGATGTTTACATGCAGCTGACCATAGACGATCTTCTGGAGCTTTGGAATGATGGAGTCTGGACTTATGATGCCTCTCGATCTAAGAAGTTTCTCTTACGCGCCGCACTACTATGGACAATAAGTGATTGGCCTGGGCGTGGATCTTTGTCTGGAGAAAATATAGCAGTTTGCTCCCATTGTCTATCAGAGACATGCTCTCTTTGGTTAAGGAATGGACACAAGAAATGCTATATGGGACATCGCAGATTCTTGGAACCTAATCACGAGTTTCGATTTGATGCTGAGTCATTTGATGGTTTTGAGGAACATCGAGAGCCTCCCGTTCCCCTTTCATCACATGAAATTTCAATATTGACAAAGGACATGAAAACTACATACGGGAAACTGCAGCAGAAGAGCAGCAGGAAGCGACACCGTAATCAGGTAGATGAGAATGATACAAGCGTGCAGCAAGACACTTCAATATTCAGAAAGAGAAGTTGCTTCTTTCAGCTGCCATACTGGGAAACACTTCTATTGCGTCATAATCTGGATCCTATGCACATAGAGAAGAATGTGTTTGAGAATATTGCCCATACCCTTCTGAATGTTAGCAAAAGATCAAAGGACAATCTAAATGCACGTCTTGACCTACAACAGTTGAATATACGCCAAGACCAACATCCAGATTTAACTGGAAGTAAACCATACCTACCTCCGGCATTATACTACTTGGATTCACATGGTGCTAAGATGTTTTGCCAGGTTCTAAAGGATGCTAGGTTTCCTGAGGGCTATGCATCCAATTTGCACAACAAAGTGGATATGGTGAGAAAGAGATTAAATGGACTAAAGAGCCATGACTGTCATATTATAATGCGTGATCTGTTGCCCTTAGCCATTAGGAGAACTTTGCCTAAAGATATTTGTATTCCATTGATGCGTTTGTGCAACTACTTCAAGCAATTATACTCTAAGGTTATCACCGTGAGTGAGATACAAAAGTTGGAGGATGAGATTCCTGAAATCATGGGCCAATTGGAGAAAGTATTCCCTCCTTCCTTTTTTGACATCATGGAACACTTGACCATTCATCTTGCAACTGAAGTACGGATTGCTGGACCGGTGCATTACCGAAGCATGTGGGCTGTTGAGAGGTTTTTGGGCAAGTTGAAGAGTATGATCCATACGCTAAGTCACCCAGAGGGATCAATAGCAGAGGGATATGTTTTGGATGACACTCTTACATTTTGCTCACGATATTTGCATGGCTGTCCAACCATATTCACTCAAACAGGACGACATAATGATTTTATTGGCCCCAATGACTCGACAAACCATCAGCCATACTTGAGAATAGTCGGTCGTCCTTTATTTGGTCCTTGTGTTGAAGAACTAGACTACACATCATGGATCCAAGCTCAAAGATATGTGTTGGTCAATTACCCCCACATTGCTCCATATGTCCAGTAAGTTTCTCACCACTTGTTCCACACTCTCCATACTCTCTGAACTAGCAGTAACCCCCTCTCATGTTCATGTAGACAACATCATGATATTCTATCAGCGGGTCGACGCAAAAGAATACGTGATGTAGAACGCTCCCATCACAATAGTTTCCACACTTGGTTTGCTGACCATGTAAGTGTCTATGATCTCACGCTAAAATTCTTAAAGCGCTTCATGTGGAGATATTGCATTGACTATGTTACGTCTCTAGGTTCAATCATTGATTTCCAATAATGTTAAGATCCCTGAAGAAGTTAAAGTCTTAGCACAAAAGCCATATCGGATGGTGAGAAAGTACAACGCTTACTCTATAAATGGATGCACTTTCCACACAAGGGGATATGGTGACGGAAAAGAAGCGCAATGTGATGGAGTATCGATGATTGCAAAGACATCTAGTTTCTCAAGTGCTAAAGATAAGAATCCAGCTTTAGGAGATGTTCTTTATTATGGCCGAATCACTGAAATAGTTGAGCTCAATTATTCAAACAAAGGCAGCGTGGTTTTATTCAAGTGTGATTGGGTTGACAGTGTTCGCCCTGATGCTGGGGTTCGTAAGGACCCATATGGAATATCTGAGGTGAATTTTAACCATATGCTAAGCAGCGGCAATGACATATTTGATGAGCCATTTATCCGCGCAACTCAATCCACCAGCGTAATGCATTACGCACGCGCCATGCATAATGCAACACAGTCCAGTGCTGTGGAGCTCGTAAGAGCGCGTGTACTGCATTTTCACCGGAGCAGCGGTGACCATGGCTAGGACAGCTGCTCGGTGGCACGGGAATCATGTGATCGGCCTTTCGTCTGCGCACGGCCGTGGGCCGGGGAGCAGGCAGAAGACGACGTTCGACGGCGTACGGCGATGTGCGTGCACCCGGTTGGCAAATGGCAACCAGCTGTGCGTAATCATGGCGAGGGCAAAAACACACACGTCGACGTCTGTTTCCTGTGCACTGCTCGGTTCTTGACTCTTCGACGCTCATGTCGGCTTGCTCCTTCGATCGTACTCTTGCATCTTTGCATTTTCGACTCGTCTAATCGTTTGTTTCTAAAAACTATCATTTGACGCACGTTTTCGCTCCTCTCCGGCAGTGTTAGTGTTAACCGCATGCACCGTCGTTATCACGTGTGCATGTTTGATGCGGATTGACCGTGGGTAAATCAGTGTGCAGCTACTGCGAGATCATAACAGAGGAGCATCCTACTGCAGAAGTGCGGAAGACAAATCTATTTTGATTTTTGGAAACGTATCTAAAGATCCCTATATCAGCGACAAACGTAGTGGTTTTTTTATGTTATTAAGACGGGTTTTGTTTCCTTGTTTTAGGCCGCAGTCTAGTCTAATCACTGCATTTCGAAGTGCGCTTGTATTGCGAAATCTCTGTCTTATTTTATCTGTAAAAAGCTGATCTGACCATCCAGTTATGTTATAATTTAAGCACCATACATGTAGAATCAGCAACGGGCATGACCCGCCTCTAAAAAAAAGCCTATACAAATGTGGCATCAGATTTGGGAGAGGGTTTGGAACAAATAAATGGTTCACTACGAGAAAGCCCCTCGTGCGAACAAAAATGTTTGATACAGAAAAAGAAAGGATTTGCCATGATGTAGATAAAATAGACAGGATTAATTTTCTTTTCCATCTTATAGACAGCAAATTGCCACCTCTAGAAAACATGGTAACATTTTAGAAAGGTTTGTACTGATTACATGTCAAAAATAAGGTAATTTCAATTCCTAAGAAAAAACAAAAGGCGAGGGTTTATATAAAAAAGATAGTTGCATGGCAAATTTTAATGAAAAATGTTCTCTAGAAACATCGGAAAATTGAAAAATCCATCTCAAGATCACTGCCAGTTTTACCAAATTTATTTGAACATACCGTGGAAAAACTTATAAATGAAGTTTGCCATGGCAAAATTTGTATCTAATGAACACATGGAAATTTTAGTATGCCAAAAAATGTTAAAAATAATTCACCATGGCAAAAAATGAAAAGTGGAATTGAATATACTACATATTATTTATTGTATTTATTTCTTGTATATAGTTGTAAAAGATTTATTGAATGTAAGTACCATACAAAGCATTTTGTCATACATGATTGTATGTGACCCTTTTTCCTATGCATGATTACATGTCGAGGTGACATACTTTCATTGTAAGATAAATAGGTTAATGAAAATAACCTACTCGTAATTGTATAGCATTAGAGGATTAGTGACCAGAACAGTCTTAACATGAAAGTACTCCCTCCGTCTCAAATTACGTATCTTAAATTTATCTAAATACGGATGCATCTAACACGTAATCACTAGCTAAGGGCATCGATTGCCAATCCCAAATAATAGCAACGATAGCTCTGAGACGTGAGAGACTTCTATCCATTTTGAGTTGTCTCAACCAGAGCAGCCCCGAAGACAAAATGACTTTTTTATTTGTGTATCTAACATACCAGGAATCATCACACGCTTCGGAGATGAAAAAGATTGTCGCAAAGAATAGGTCATCCATCCATCCCTGACTAATTCTTCTTCATGCATCATGTATGTTTTGTACTGCCATTTGGGTACACAACACAAAATCATCTCAAAGGCTGCAGCTACCTACAGATCCAACCCAAATAATCATATAATAAAACCAAAAGCTGTTGCCTTGCCTCCCGAAATTTGCTATACGTCTCGATCGATGCTTAATGTGGTCTTGCTGTAGGTGAGAGCCTCTGGCGTGGCCATGTCGGGGCAGTCGGGCGTCTCATTTTCCATCAGAAAATTGTTCGCTACTCACTCGCCACAGTACCGTCCTGCCTTGCTCTGTCTCCTCTCCTCTGGCGCCAACTCACACGCAATACACCCGAGCTGGCGAACTCCTCTCCGATTCGCCGAACCATCCATCCATCCGGCACGCCACGCTTATCTCCAAACCACTATATAAACGCCCTCACGCCCTGCTCATTCCACTCACACAACACAAGCTTTCATCAAGCTTTTTCCTCATCTTCATCTTCTAGTTGAGTGAGCTTACTTTTGGGAGCATCGAGCCCACAAGGCATGGCTCGCATGGCGGTGTCGGTGCTGGCGATCCTGCTCGCCTGCTGTGCCCTGGCGGCGGCGAGCTTTGACCAAGAGTTCGACGTCACCTGGGGTGACGGGCGCGGCAAGATCCTCAACAACGGCCAGCTCCTGATGCTGGGGCTGGACAAGGTCTCCGGTTCCGGGTTCCAGTCCAAGCACGAGTACCTCTACGGCAAGATCGACATGCAGCTCAAGCTCGTCCCCGGCAACTCCGCCGGCACCGTCACCGCCTACTACGTACGCCGACATTCATTCTTTCCTCTGCTTCTCGGTCTGATCGGATGACACGGTTGCCTAACTTGATCGGTTTGCTGTGTATGAATGTGCAGCTGTCGTCGCAGGGGCCGACGCACGACGAGATCGACTTCGAGTTCCTGGGCAACGTCACCGGCGAGCCATACACTCTGCACACCAACGTGTTCACGCAGGGGCAGGGCCAGCGAGAGCAGCAGTTCCGCCTCTGGTTCGATCCCACCAACGACTTCCACACCTACTCCATTCTCTGGAACCCCAAGCACATCATGTATGTTTGTTGATCTCCATTGCTCAACCTTCGCTTTCCTTTCAAGAACGCCGGCCATCTAGGTACTGCAGCACATGGACTGATTGATTTGGTGGTGTAAATAATAATGCAGCTTCATGGTGGACGACATGCCGATCAGAGACTTCAGGAACTTGGAGGGCAAGGGGATCGCCTTCCCCAAGAACCAGCCGATGCGCCTCTACTCCAGCCTCTGGAACGCCGATGACTGGGCAACGCAGGGAGGCCGCGTCAAGACGGACTGGTCCCACGCGCCGTTCTCCGCCTCCTACCGCGGCTTCAAGGCCGACGCGTGCGTGGTGACCGCGGGTGGCCAGCCGCGCTGCGGTGCCAGCATCGGCACACACGCGGCCCCAGGCATTGGTGGCGCAGCCGCGGCCGGCGACTGGTACAACCAGGAGCTGGATCTGACGCGGCAGGAGCGCATGCGTTGGGTGCAGAGTAATTACATGATCTACAACTACTGCACTGACCCCAAGCGCGTCGCCACGGGCGTCCCCGCCGAGTGCTCCATGTAGTCCCCATGTCCATCGAGCTATATATCCGGCAGCTGCTAGCATTGGACTGCATATCCGAAAATGAAGTGGCGGTTGGGCGTTCGCGGACGGCGGCTAGTTTTGGACCAGATACATCTCGTGATGTATATTTGCATCACGAAGTGTTGCATTTTACATCACGAGCAGGCCGCGGTCCAATTTTTATTTTTTTTGCATATGGATCATCTGTTGGAGCAGTGTTTTTTGTCTCAGATAGTCTAAAAGTTAGATATTTTTAGATTTGGATCGTTTACTGGAGATGGTCTTAAGGCGAAAACAGCCAACTTGTGATTCACTCTGTTGGCATCCGACAGTGGCGGAGCTACATGCAATGTTGAGGGGGCCGTGGCCCCCCCAGCTGCAGCATATTTTCTAAAGGAAAAAAAATTAAAAGCCTTACATTAATTAATTGATGTCATTTGGCCCCTCCAAACATGCTTATTTTCTCTTTGGCCCCCCCTTTGGTTCTCCACTAGCTCCGCCACTGGCATCAGAGACAGAACAGAGCAAGGACGTTGCGAGATCCAAACCCTTGTCCGATATTCAAATGTCCTCCTTTCGTTCAAATTAACACCTGTGGGCTGTGCCTACGAGCCCAAGATTTTCTGCCTAGCTGCTGAATGCTGATGGGACGCTATGTTGGAATTTTGCTAGTAGGCCTTTGATTCAAAGTCCAATTAAAATTCTGAAATTCTCTTAGCTCATTCATGCACACATGTGAGTGAAATTAGTGAGGCTAAAGTTTAGTCCCCCTCATAAGTTGAGAGAGAGTTGCACCTCTTTATAAGGTGAGCTCTTTTACCACTTGTATGAGCATGAGAAGAGGAGACCTACACGCGCGCTCCTCCTCCTCGCTCGCCTCGCAAAAATTAATGAGTCATTAATTAATAATTAACGGATGCGCTAAAACTGAACCGTTTCCGATTCTTTTGGATCGTGACGACTCGGACGTGGGGTTTACTCTCACGACCTACCCGGTCCGCACTATATAGTCAGGCCGCTTCGTATGGTTTCTCACCACCATTCCAGATCATTGCGCCGGGGCGATCAGGTTTTTGGGAGCGTACTTGCGCGACTGCTGGCAGCGACGACTTCGCGAACGACGACTTCTTCCCCGACCTCGGCAACCTTATCCTTGACGACATGGGCGACAACGTCAACGCCGGCAGTGCTGCACCCGCTGCACCGTATGTGATTCTATCCTTTCTGTTCGAGATCGTGGTAGAATTCATGTTTGTAGTATGTGACTTAGATGTGATATGTTCATCTGCTATGCTAGTTTGCATGATTAGTTTAATCTTTGCTGATGTGGTTATGATTTATCTTTTGTTTATTCGGATTAAATATCGTAGTAATTTGCTCATATTTCCAACACCCTAATCTCTCATGATTGCATGAAAGGGATGGGGTCGATCACATCGGAGCCACTTGAGTGCCCGTACTTTGCCAGCTCACTCGATCGGCACAGCCAGAGAGCCCATGGCAAACTTCGAAGCAGGAGCATCAACGGATCGATGGAGCTGGTGTAGCGAATTCCAGTGGAGTTGAAAGGTGACGCCACTAAGCAAGCCTGGCGTTGGGATTTAGACCCCTGTCGGCGCATGGGAGGGATGCGCTCCGCCGCACGCCTTGATTGATCTTCAACGCGTCCGGCCGACTCGGGCCAGGGCCATTGCAATGCCAATGCAAAGCCGGCGTCAATTCGTCGGGACCCTGGGCGATGCGTTAATCATCTGCTACCCGGGTACGTTCGTCACGTCGGATCCGATCCATTTTATCTTACATATATTTCTCCGTATTTGCTGTCGGATCAAATCTAAGTCATTTCACACCACTCTACTCCCCTCCGTCCCTCAAACTCATCCCCGGCGCCGTCTGACTGTGGATCCAAGTCCTTTACCTTTAGATCCGTCGACCCTGAACTCATTCCACGTGGTCGTGGCCCCGAAGAGGAGATGACTGTTCTGCTTGCGCTTCGCCGCTTCCGGAAGGAGGCCCATGCACAACAGCGCTCGGACTCTTTTCATCGGGAATGCATTGCATTCGCCCAAATGGCGCACGAAGCCGATGCAAGGGTAGTCGTAGCTGCCTCACCAGAGACGGTGTGGTCCGCCTAACGTCCGAACGCGGCGATGGACGCGCAACGCCTCTGTTGACGCGCCGAGGCCATGGACGCACCGTGGGCGTCGTCCGACGCAAAAATGGCGCGGCGTGCCCGTCGTGCGCTGCAGCGGGACACGGTGGATGTTGGCGAGGCGGAGTCGCAATCTCCGGCGCCCCATATGGTGCACTAGTCTGGGTGCCGCAACTATGTCGTGGTGGATGTCGCTGGCTCGTCCCAGGACGAATTCATCATCGATCAGACGTCCACCGGCACCCAACGGGTTTCGGGCTTCGACGGGGAAGAACTGGGCATGGAAGACGGTGGCACATTGAGTGTCGTGAGCCGGCCCGTGTCCCGTGCCCTACTCTACCTTGCCAGTGATCGGACCAACACTATGAGGGGAGCAGCCAGCCACCGGACATGGCCACGGCGGAGCCAGACGAACAGAGCGCAACCGGACGAAGCTCCGTTCAAAATATGGATTTAAGGTTTCTAATTTTAGATATCCGGATGTGGAATGCATTTTTTAAGGCGTGACCGGTCACTATATGCTGACGCGTCCGGGCGCATCTGCTGGCGTTTGTGGGGTCGGAAGTTCGGCTATAGATGCTGTGACTCAAGAAGACTAATTTTTTTATGCCTCGTCAAAAAAAAAGACCAAAATTATATGGACAAAGTCGCACAAATCTCCTTTGCAGATCCGCGTTGTGAATTACGAACAAGCTCGGACCGGCTAGCGGCCAGTCTTAGCGTGATCTCTGCGGTGACCACGGGTTCATCTCCAGGACCAGTACGTACGTACAGGAAAAATTGCAGAGATGGACGACGAAACCGACATGCATCGCCCATATGCATGCATGCATCACCACGCGCGTGGTCACCCGGTTATGATCGCGTAAAGATCCGTCTCGATCGAGCTGGCTGGCTAGCAGAGGGGCGCCGGGCTGGCGCTCCGTCCTCGCACGGCAGCCGGCAGGCGGCCCTGCCCTGAGAGCCGTGCCCGTGCTGCTCACCAGCTGTGCCGGTACGGCTCCGTGCATGCGCATCACCCGCCGTGTGGTGTGGCCACGTGATCGGGCGCGCGCGTGTACCTCCCGGAGGCCGGCCGGCGCGTACTGTGGTCGCCTGCTCATCTCATTTGGGGTCCACGCTGCCTTATCTCGTTCGTGCTACGGAAGCCGAGCTCAGCCCCCCGCCGACGCCAGGTTCGTCGCGTCTCTGGTGGCAGCTAGCCGTAGCCTCCCGCGCTGGTGGAGTCTGCATGCGCACGTACGTGCAGCACAACGTGGGAGAGCTAGCTCTCGAGTCTCGACCCAAAGCCAAATTCCATGCATCTGGGCCCTGGTTCGAATAATTCTCCGCCAGCTGTAAACTCGTTGGAATAATCCTCGGGACGTAATGACACTCATATGATTGTTTATTTCATTATTACATTATTTTGCACACTGTCGACCGGCCGGACCTACGCACACTGTCGTATTTCACCGGAGCGGCGGTGACCATGGCCTGTGCCTGCTGCGCACGGCCGTGGGCCGGGGCACAGGCGGAAGGCGACGCGGGTGGACGTACGGCGGCGTGCCTGCATCTGCATGCGGTTGGCAAATGGCAACCAGCTCTAAGTTAATCATGGCGAGGGCAAAAAATCGCACGTCGACATCTGTTTCCTCTGCACTACTTGCTTCTTGGACTTCGCGACGCTCATGTCGGCTTGCACGTTCCATCCTGATAGATTGAGATATTGGAGAAATAATTGTTGTATTGATTGGGGCCTCAAAGGCTGTTTATATAGATTACAAAGCTTGGGCTCCAAGACTAGACTAATAGAGATAGAGTACAACACGAATAGACTTATACTCTAAGATCCCCCCGCAGTCTCAACGTCTGGTGAAACAATGTTGAGACTGGAGCGTATATCGGTGAACGATGCAGTCGGAAGTCCTTTGGTAAAAATGTCAGCAAATTGGGCACTTGTAGGAACATGAAGAACGCGAACCTCGCCAAGAGCCACCTTTTCACGAACAAAGTGAATGTCAATCTCAATGTGCTTTGTGCGACGATGTTGAACTGGATTGGAAGCCATGTAGACGGTAGAGATGTTATCACAGTAAACAATGGTAGCACGTGGTAGCGGATGATGAAGTTCAACGAGAAGCTGCCGTAGCCACACCACCTCGGCCACAGCGTGAGCAACCGCCCTATACTCAGCCTCAGCAGAAGACCTGGAAACTGTTACCTGCCTTTTAGAACACCAAGAAATAAGATTATCACCCAAATAAACGCAAAATCCGGATGTAGATCATCGAGTATCTGGACAACCTGCCCAGTCTGCATCAGAATAAACTGCCAAGCTTGTAGGTGAAGAAGAATTAATAAAGAGACCGTGATCAAGAGTGTCTTTTAAATAGCGGAGAATGCGTCTGACATGAGCCAGATGAGGAGCACGAGGATCATGCATAAAGAGACAGGCTTGCTGAACAGAATAGGAGATTTCAGGACGAGTAAGAGTGGCATATTGAAGAGCTCCGGTGATGCTACGATATAAAGTGGGATCAGAAAGAGGTTCACCATCAGCCGACCGTTTAGCACCAACGTCGGCTGGAGTACGAGAGGGTTGACAATCAGACATACCAGAACGAGAAAGCAAGTCCAAAATGTATGACCGTTGAGAAAGAAAGAGTGAAGATTTTGTGCGAGAAACATGAATACCTAGAAAATGATGAAGAGGACCAAGATCAGTCATGGAAAACTCCCGATTGAGAGAAGAGATGGTATGTTCAAGAAAAGAATCAGAACTAGCCGTGAGAATGATATCATCAACATAAAGCAAGAGGTAGGCAGTGTGAGTAGGAGACTGATAAACAAAAAGAGAAGAATCGTATTTGGAGGGAATAAAGCATATGGTTTGAATAAAAGTGGCAAAGCATTGAAACCATGCATGAGGAGCTTGCTTAAGGCCATAAAGAGATTTGTTGAGGAGACAAACAAAATTTGGAGAGGAGGGATTCTCAAAACCAGAGGGTTGCTGACAATAAACAGTTTCATTGAGAGTTCCATGAAGAAAAGCATTTTTAACATCAAGTTGATGAATAGGCCAAGAAGAGGAAACAACAAGACTAAGAACAACACGAATAGTGCTTGGTTTAACAACAGGAGAAAAAGTCTCATCAAAGTCAATACCATGCTGCTGCGAGAAACCACGACACACCCAACGAGCTTTGTAACGAGCGAGAGTGCCATCGGAATGAAATTTATGACGAAAAACCCATTTGCCAGAAACAATGTTTAACACCAGGAGGTTTGGGAACAAGAGTCCATGTATTATTTTGTTGAAGAGCTTCAAATTCATCGCGCATAGCGGAAAGCCAGAGAGGGTCAAGAAGAGCTCGCTTATAACTGGTTGGAATAGGAGAGATGGTTGGGGTGGCGGTAAGATTGAGACGTTTGGTGGGGAGAAGAAATCCTCGTTTTCCATGGGTGCACATGACATGGTCATTGGTGAGCGGTGGTATAAGAACGGCATTGGGTGGCAGTGGGTTTTCGGTTGAAGAAGATGGTGAGGAAGAAGAATCAGAGGTGGTGGGTGTCGAGGTGGTTGCCGTGGTAGGATGCGGTGAGGGAAAGACGGCTGGGGTAGAGGATGCAGTTGCGGGAGAGGTGGGGGCGGGGCAGGAGGGTGGCTGACGGTGGGCGATTCTGGCTGAGAGACGGAACAAGATTCCATGGCAGCGGAGATGACCGAAGGATGAACTAGGGAAGGGGTTTTGGTGGTGGCGGATTGTGGTGGAATTGATGTTGTGGTTGTAGTGACAGAAAAAGGGAAAAGTATTTTCATCGAATGTGACATGACGAGAGAGAATGATACGACCAGAAGATGGATCGAAACAACGATATCCTTTATGATCATCAGAAAGACCAAGGTGAATGCAAGATAGTGAGCGTGGTTCTAGTTTGTTGGAGGCGGTAGAGGCGATGTTGGGAAAGCATAGACAGCCAAAAACACGCAGAAAAGAATAGTCAGGGTGGGAGAGAAAAAGAGATTGGAAAGGCGAATAAAGAGTGCAAGTTTTAGTTGGTCGAATATTAAGAAGTAGTGTGGCGGTGCGAAGGGCTTCAACCCAAAAACAGGAAGGAAGAGAAGCTTGTAAAAGCAATGTGCGAAGAACATCATTAATAGAGCGAAGACAGCATTCAACTTTACCATTTTGAGAAGATGTATAAGGGCATGAAAAACGAAGAAGAATGCCTTGAGAGAGAAAGAAGGTGCGGTTTTGGGTGTTATCAAATTCACGACCGTTATCACATTGAATAAATCGAATTGGCAAGCCAAAGTGTGTGATTACATGTTGTCGAAAGTTGAGAAAGATTGCAGGTACTTCAGATTTAGTGCGAAGAGGAAAGGTCCAAGTATAGTGAGAATAATCATCCAAGATCACAAGATAATTTTTATAACCAGAAACACTAGGGACTGAAGAGGTCCATAAATCACAGCGAAGTAACTCAAAAGGAAAAGTACTAATGGTAGTAGAGGTCCATAAAGCAACGCCAGGATAACTTTGTTGTCAATGCAAAATTGTCTAACAGAAATAAGATTTCTGATGATGGAAGGAACCACAAGAATATTGTGTAGAAGAAAATTGGCATGAGAGGAAGGGATGTAAGAGTGACCGGTGCATGAAACTGGGATGGTGGAGCCATCGCCAATGGTGATAGTGGAAAAAGCAGAAGGAAAACAAGCTGACAATAAATTCATATTTGAAGACATATGCATTGATGCACCAGAATCGAAAGTCCAATCCATACCTGCGTCGTCGAGGACAAAATTGTTCATGGCGTTGGGAGGAGCAGAGGGGCCAGGAGCTTGCATGTTGTCGTAGGGGGGAGCGGATGGGTAGTATGCGATTGGGGCCTGCATGTTGCCGTAGAAGGCCGGCATGGTGTTGTAGGGCGACGGCGGTCCTGGCGTGCTGGTAGACGGAGTAGGAGTGGCGGTGTAGACGTGCGCCGGCGGCTGGGTCCAAGGAGTCCCGGAGAGCCGGTGGCTGGACGAAGACCGGGGCTCCACGTACCCGTGTACGCAGGAGGGGCACCATACGGCGAGGGGGCCGACCATGGCATCGACCAAGCCTGGACGAGGCCAGTCCAAGGATCATGCTGAGGAGGCCATGGCGACGGAGCTGGTGGCGCGGGAGCGGTGGATGACGAGGTTGGTACAGGTCCGGCAGGGCAAGATGCAGGAGGCCGGTAGACGGGATTCTTGCCCTTGTAGTTGGGGCTCGGGCGCCAGACTGGTGGTGGTGTTGAGGCCGCGGCGGCCACAACAGGAGTTATTGTAGAGGAGGAGGTAGGGGATGGGGCACCGGCGACGCGGAACTCGGCCATGGAGAAGAGGGACCGAGTCGGCTGGGGCGGCGGCGCGGGTGGCGGAGCCATACCAGGTGTGGAAAACCTAGGCATCGGATACCATGATAGATTGAGACATTAGAGAAATAATTGTTGTATTGATTGGGGCCTCAAGGGCTGTTTATATAGATTACAAAGCTTGGGCTCCAAGACTAGACTAATAGACATAGAGTACAACACGAATAGACTTATACTCTAAAACATCCTACTACTACTACTACCTCCGTCGTTGTTTATTTGCCCTCTTCGAATTTTATGTCAAAATTTAATCATAAATTTAATTGATAAAATATTAATGTATGTCACACATTGAATTCGTATCTGAACATAGTTTCTAATGATGCCATTTTTTGTGACATGCATTAATATATTTTTAGTGAAATTCATGGTCAAAATTTGACACAAAAATATTAAAAGGGCCGATAAACCAGGACGGATGTAGTACTCCTATTTGGATTTACTTCTTGTCTATAAATGTTATTCCCCCGTTTCATAATGTAGTAGTGCATATAGATTTTATGAAAAGTTAAATCTCACATACCTGGACCAAGTTTATGAAGAAACCATTTACATATAGAATGTCAAACACATACCATTGGATTCATCATAAGATGTAGTTTCATATTATATATTTTTGGTATCATAGATGTAAATATTTCTATAAACTTGATTAAAATTTACAAAGTTTGACTTTAAAAAAATTTAGATGTACAACATTATGAAAGAATGGAGTACTGAAAATGCTACTGTAGCACTATTGTACTAAATTGTTTTGCTATTTTTTCCCTCCGATCTTGTTGTTCCGGGTGCATTTACACCCGGGAGTAGAAACTCTATGTTGACGCTTTATGCATCATTAACTTCTTTGGATGTCTATTGTTTAGTGTAGCACGCCATTGAGGCATTGTAAAATAGCGTTGTGAGCCACTTAGATTGCAGTCAATGACAACAATGACCTCAAACACCATGCGCACTGACCCACAAAAAATATAATGATTTTGCTAAAGTTAAGATCTACCCTAAGTATGGAACATCTAAGTGATATGGCATTAATTTTAGGTAGAGACTTGTACCGGTATTTCCTTTTTTACATGTTTCGTTGATTCCTTTAGATGTACTAGTAAATACGCACGTGCAACGCACATTAATATTTAGGCAATATATTAATTGCACGTGGATATTAGAAATGTTATTATTCGTGTGTTAATCATGTGATTGGTGCAATATTTGGTATGATATTAATTGCACGTTAAACACGTTCAACGCTCACCATTGGAGCAGTCTAGGTCATTGGATTGACTTAGTTCAATGGCCGAGATCAGTTAGATCCGCCCCTTTGGGTCTTTTTTATTGGTATAGATATACTCCCTCCGTTCCGAATTACTTGTCCTAGGTATGGATGTATGTAGATGTATTTTAGTTATAGATACTTCCTCCTTTCATCTATATAGGGCCTAATGCGTTTTTCGAGACCAACTTTGACCAAATATTAGAGCAATAATATATGACATGCAACTTACACAAAGCACACCATTAAATTCGTGTGTGAAAGGAGCTTTCAATGATATAATTTTCACATTGTGCATGTCATGTACTATTAATCTTGTCAATAGTCAAAAGCGGTCCTAAAAAACGCATTAGGCCCTATATAGATGGAAGGAGGGAGTACATCCATTTCTGTGGCGAGTAATTTGAAACGGAGGGAGTAGATGATAACTAAGACACATTTAGATGCGGCCAGACAAACCCAAAAATTGAACCATGCCACTTTGTGAAATGAATAGTCGCGTCCTCATCCCTTGGAGGTCTGAGTGCTGGTCGCATTATGATAATGACCGGACCTCGATGGCGAGATTCGATCTGTTATTGCGGCTTGATCTTTCACGACACTCCACCTTCAGTAGCAGTAACCTCTCGTCCGCACACGCGATGTACACGGAGTAGAGGGTTTGAACCTTGCGGCTCAGCACGAGAGAAACAATCTGTATGACGGCACCTCACGCGCAAAACAATTTCCTTGCAGAAATCGCAACAAAGAGGTTTTCTAAAGTTACCTCAAAAACTTGATACGGGTTTCTACCCTCGAAAACACATCTCTATTTCATATAAAAATACCCCCCCCCCCCCCCCCCCCTATTACATCGTTCTGGCTTGGCCTTATATAATAGCTGCAAAAGCTAACTAGCTTGGGAAACAAGCATCGCATCCTACCATCCATCTCACGTACAAGATAGATAGATAAAAAAAAGGGTACCTTCTAAAACTAGGACTCTAAAATTATCTATTAGATTACTTGTCTTATAGTTTGATAAGTTAATCTCTATATTAACATGGACTGTTTGTTGATCCGTTTGTGGTGGACCCCATCCCAAAGCACACAAGGATAAAGTTCTCCACAACACAAGCCTCCTGCAAATTCTTTCTATCTCTTCAGGTGGGCGTGGCATGTCAAAGTAGTAACCTACAGCGACATCTCCTTTAATTCCAACTGAATAAAATTCCTGTACTTGCAACCTTGTACGAGCAGCCAGCAAATCCTCCATATTAACCATGCATGCTTCGTTTCTTCTATCTCCAAAAAAACTGGAATCTTTACATGCATTAGTAGCATGCAAACCACGCTCTCCAAAATATATGTACATGCATGCACTTTCTCCTAGAACTACGTAGAATTTCTTATCCTCTTTCATCCGTTCTGGCTTGACCCGTGTAGCATGCTTCATAGGAATAACAAGTAATTTTTGTTCATTATCGTAGCTTGGCCTTGGGCGCTCTAGTGTATGCGTAGTATATGTTTGGACAACACCGACTTCAAGCGAAACAACAACGACCTTAGTATTTATATTACACGGGGTCATATCACATTACAATATCGTGAATTCATGATTTTGTGTGTCCCATGATTGCACGATATTTCTGCCTAGCTGCTGATGGTATCCCATGATTGCACGAAAAGGGTGTGGTCAATATAATGAGACCGGAGGCCACCTGACCAATCGTCCTTTGCCAGCTCAATCAATCGGCCCGTAATCATTCTGTAACACTTCTCAGCCCGTAATTGTTTGTTGATGTAGCAAAGCTCCGCGCGCGGGGTACCGGTCTACCCAAAAAATGCTACACTTACGTAGAAATTCTACGTAATCTTGCTTAACTTTCCTAACTAATCCCTCCACCTCCTGATATTTCAACTGGGTGGGGCCCCTTCCCCTAATTTCCTTCTATTAAAAAAGGCCACCTAAGCTATCACGTTAGTTTACGTATGATTGCTAGGTAGGTGTAGCATGAAGGAGACTTGCCTACTTCCCCAGCGTGCTTTCATCTGTGCTCCCGCATACGTGTCATGATTTAATTGGAATAAAATAAGGCCCGGCCCCACCTCACCCCTTAAAATCAGGGGAAGATGATTAGATTAAAAAGAAAAAAAAGAAAAAAAAGCCCTAGGATGAAGTGGGAGCACGGATGGAAGCATGGCGAGGGAGCAGTCAAGCCGGATACGTGTAGCATTGCTCGGTCTACCGGATACGTTCGCGTTTTCAATGGAGCTGGCTGGCTGAGGGCGCGCCGTCCGCGCACAAATATCAATCTTCGCACGGCCGATCCCGTGACGGCAGCCGGCCGTGCCCAGACAGCTGTGCCGGCGTCGTGACACTCCCGGGACGGCTCCGTGCATGCGCATCGCCGGCCGCGTGGCCTCGTGATCGGGCGCGCGCCGGAAGCCGCCCGGCCGGCGCGTGCTGTGGTCGCCTCGCTACTCCGGGGTCCTCCGTGTTCGTGGTGCAGACCTTCGCAGTGCGGCCTAGGCCGGCTTCGCTTATCTCGTTCTGGGTCCACACCTTATCTCATTCGTGGCACGGAAGCCGGGGACGGGCCCGAGCTCAGTCCCACACCGATGCGTGGTCGGTGGTTCGTGGCGTCGCCGTTGGCACCTTGCTGCATGTAGCTAGCCTCCCGCACCGGTGGCGTCTCTGACCTTCTGCATGCATGCACAGCACACGCACGTACTACAGTCTACGGGACAACGTGGCCCTCTCGACAGAGAGCCAAATTCGTTGGGTCCTGGGCAGGGCCTTTAAAATATCGTCCCGCATCTGCTATCTGCCATAGGAAATTCAAAAATCATGTCTCTCCACCAGCTCTACTCATTCGATCAATTCTCGCGATGCACAGTGTCGACACTGAAATGATTGTTTATTCCATCATTTGGCAGGTGCGACGTTCATGCGTGGCATTCATGGCCGCCCCGGCCGCAGCCTGCCGTCGACCAGCCGGACCTACGCACACTGTACGTATTTCACGGGAGCAGCGGTGACCATGGCTTGGTGGTGCGGAACGGCCGTGGGCCGGGGCGCAAGCGGAAGGCGACGCGGGCGGACGGACGTACGGCGATGTGCATGCATGCGGTTGGCGAATGGCAACCAGCTGTACGTAATCATGGCGAGGGCAAAAGACACACGTCGACATCTGTTTCCTCTGCACTGCTTTGGCTCTTGGACTCTGCGACGCTCACGTCGGTTTGCTCGTTCCATCCTACTCCTGCCTGGTGCTTGTGCCTGCTGCCATTCATTTTCCATTTGTCTTGCATTGATAGGGGATAGGAAGTACAGGTTTATATCACGGTTGCGTGCACAAGAAAACGCTACCCCGATGCAAGCGAGCAGGGGAATGGGATGCTCAGCCCTACAAGATCAGTTACATTACAGGAATAATAGTGCTAAGCCTTTTGGCTCCCGCGCTGGTCCAGGAGCGTGCCTCTTCCTGAATTGCCGCTAGGAGAGAAGCGGTGGAGGGAACTATCTTGTCAAAGATCACAACATTACGATGGCGCCAAATGGACCAAGCCATAAGCACCGCATGCCCAGTCGTTATCACCTTGGGGTGATTGTGAATGTTTGATGCACATTTGCGAGTTAACCGTGGGTAAGGCCAACTCCACTGCGCGACCCCAAACGTACGTCCGAATTAGCCCGAATCTGTCCCTTTGGGGCGCCGATGGGTACGCCCGTGTCCGGCTGTGTCTATTGGGTCGTGTGTGCGCCCACCGCGCGGCCGCACCCCAAATCGTGTCCGGGGTGGGCGGGATTAAAAATAATAAATTAAATAACTAAAAAAAATCAAATAAACGCATTTTAAAAAAACATAAAACATATATATGGGTTGGTCACAAAACGGCCCAGTTTCAACGGCCACTTAAAAGGCCCAGATTCAAAATTAACATAATAAAAAAATAAAAAAAACTCCTCCCGCGCGCTCCTGCCGCGCCCGTTGGTGCCGTGGCCGTCGCCGTCTTCACTGGCCGCCGGTGTCGTCGTCGTCGCTGACGAGGTCGACGTAGTTCGGCGGCGTCCAGAGGTGGGCCGGAGATGCGTGGTGGACGGGGCCAGCTGGACGGCCGGAGGTGCCTGCACCACCTCCTCCCATGGCGAGGCCTCCCGCTTCGGTGACCGCGGCGGAGTGGGGTACCAGTTCACGCCCACGCCGGCGGCCATCTCCGGAGCAGTGCAGGACTAGCCCCACTCCTGGCCCAGCAGCTGCTGGAACGCGGCCGGCGGGTCGTCCCTCCTCTCCTCCTCGACGGGGAAGGCGACGTCCCCGGCGGCAGAGAGGGCCATGGCCTCCTCCAGGCCGTCCCACTGCCGCTCGTCGTGCGTGTACATGGAGTCATCCATGACACGCTGCAGGAGACGGGCCTCCTCCTCGTCTGTCATGCGAGGAGGTGGAGGGGGCGACGGAGACGGCGACGGTGTGGGCGTGACGCCGCGGACCCGCCTACGCCCGCGCTCCTGGGCGCGCTCCCGTGGCCGCCGCGGCCCCGTCGAGGTGCCGGCGAAGAAGGAGGCGCGCCTGGTGTCGTGCTCGTCATGAAACCAGGTGTCCCGTGGGGAGTCGGGGGCGTACCTGGCGTCATAGAAAAGGTCGTCGGGGAGGAGGCGGCAGCGGCGCTCGATCTCCTCGGCGCGCGCACGGCCGCTCTTCGGGACCGGCGGGATGGGGACCCGGTCGGCGGAGAGGTGCCAGTCATTGGGGAGATGGGCGTCGCTCCAGGGGAGCGGCGTCCTCGTCTCCCAATAACGGCGGCAGACCGATGCCCGGACGTAATGCCGGTCGCGCTCGCCGGCGGACGTGGGCGCGATGGAGAAGGCGGGCGGCGCGGGGGCCCGGCGTGGTGGCGATGGCGAGGCGGGCTCCTCCTTCTTCACCGAGCCGCGGTGGCGTCCCGACGAGGAGTCGGCCTTGCGGTCGTGCCTGCCTTTGCGGCCGTAGTTCCAGAGGCCCATGGCTGCGGGCGGCCGGCCGGCGAGGTCTAGGCTAGGGTTTTGGGACGTGGTCGCCGCTGTCGGTTTCGAGGAGGCCGCGGGGTGGTGTGGGACAGTGTGGACGATGACCCGTCCACGCTTCCCACTTAAAGAAGGACGGCGACCGCTCGACGTGCGGATGACAGGTGGGGCCGCCCGCTCGTGCGCATTGATGTGGGCGGGTGGGAGGTAGGTGGCCGCCTGCCACGCGGCCCCACGTGGACGAGCGCGCGTCCGTTTGGTGTCCGCCGCGATCCAAACCCGGCGCAAGTTTACGCTCGAAATGGGTCGGCCCGGACACAAAACGGACAAGATGGGTCCGGGCCGTCGCGCGCTGGACCGCCTCCTTTGTCCATTTTACCCTAAACAGACGGAGCCGGACAGGATAGAATCGCGCGGTGGAGTTGGTCTAAATACAGGAGATTATGACAGAATAGCGTGAGCGTGCCGAGCAGCAAAACTGCAGAGGACAAGCCTGCAGGCAGTCAGATCCAGAAAAGATTAGTAGATTTTGTGATGTCAAGAGCGTTGTTTTTCCTTGTTTTTGGCCGTAGTCTATTCATTGCAGTTTTGTATTTTCCTTGACAAATTCATCCAGCTTCCCTCATGATATATGTCGCATACTAATATGAAGTTTCACATGGTACAGAACTTTTCGAGAGAGCAGAAGGAATAAATATGCTACGGTTTTCTTTGCAGCTCAATTTTCACACCCTTCCCAGGTTAATCTTCGCTATTTTATTCTCTGTACACACCTCATCAAAACCGAACCAAGAGGCATCACATATGTTTAGGTGATTTGTGTGTGAAAATGGTTTAAACTATGATGTTTCTTGGAGAGAGCATACTAACCTTTTCTATTTGATGGTTTATTAACTAAAATATTGATCGACGACACTGATGCCTTTCTTACTTGTGATTAGCAAAATTAATAATGATCTCTAAAGACAAGTACCGAATTAAAGAAAACATATAGAGGTATAATCAACCAATTTTAAATTTGATTGTTTATAGGCGTACATGTTAAGAGAAAACTAGTACATTAATGTTGAAATTGCCGCTTTCATTGTCCTCTAAGATTGGAATTTCCGTTCATGCATGCACAATCAGTCTTTTTCTTCCGGGGCTTATTATCAGACAATTTTAGTTGCTTCCTCCTCCTATTAGGTTTTTATGAATTTACGTTTTGTTCATTTGTGAAGAAGCGTCTGTGATATTTTATACTCGGGAACAACTCCGTTGACATATAGTACGTCTAGGTTACTGTCCGCCAGATATTTTTGCGAGGTATAACGAGTTGCTTTATTAATTGTACAACTATCTATCCGGCTCAGTTTTGGAATTTTTCACATGGTCGAAAAGATCATGTAACCGAATTCACTGTCAACATGTTAACAAATACGAATGCTTGATTGATGAGCACAATCCCACTTCAAATACGATAGCTTAATTAATGCGCATGATCCCGCATCAAGAGGCATCACCCGGTGGCGCCCCATCAAAAAGTACAATAGCAAAAAATATTTTTTCAAAAAGAAGGATTACCTCGGCCTAGCTTGATGCACACAACCATCTTTATTAATTATTGACTAGTCTGACAAAATGAATATAAGAATCAATCAGAAATCTTCTTCTAGGCGAACAAAGTCGTTACACCTATAAGTATACGGATGTGCCCTGTGCACCCGAAAGACACAATCTAATCCAATAGCCTAAAGACCATATGGTCTAGCCGTCCCATAACGCGCATCGCCTACGCACACTCTAGGATCCGTTGCCGCCATCTTCTGCCATTACGTATCTAGGAAGAATCACTGCTTAGATCTTGCTAATCTCATATCCCATTGACGTCACCACGACACGAGACAACCCCACCAGCCTGCGTGTGTCGATCAATCCGCGTCCAACTCTAAGACTCCACTGCTCCACGCCGCGGAGACCCACCGTCATCAATGCAGTCGATGGAACACCGCTCCACCTGTTGGCCTCTCCAGTGAATCGGCGCTCCAAGACGATGCCCCAAAGAGGGAGAACGTCATCAAAGTCTCCGTCGTCATCCGATCTGGGAGACCCAGATCTTGGGTTTCCCCTGAAACAGCTACCACATGGAGGAACAGGGGCATGCCATCTGCAACTGCCGACGCACCTAAGCGGTGCCCACCGCCACATAGCTCTCATGACGACGCCCTCAAGAAGGACACGACGCCAAGAGCGTCGTCGCCGCTTTAGAGTTTTCATCCGAGAGACCATGAGGCGGGAAAAGGTAGGGCGGACCTAAACACCGTCTCTGCGAAGAAAAACCAGGACCCTTGGGTGTCGTCGCTGTCACGGCTGGCAGGAGCTGACCTGAAAATTACCCCAATCCGGATCCCCATCTCCCGCTCCGCCCCAACCTGGTAACCGGCTAGCAGCATGCACGGCCATGTCCGATAAGAAGTAGTGCACACAACATGAGTTGGAGAAAAGAGCAGCTTGGCGTCATTGGCCGCCGGGGCAGCAAGGCGCGGCACCAACCCGCAGGTGAATCGCTAGCCACCCGGTCTGATCCCCGACAGCCCACTTGCCCCGCAGCGCCACCGGACGGGAAAGGCTCACCAAAGGGACCGTTGTCCCTGGTCAATGGATCGTAGCCGCCGTACCAGCGCCGAGCAGCCGGAGAAGAGCGCGCTTATAATTTTATATCACTTAGGCCCTGTATGGTTCATAAGTCTTAGGACTTTTTTTAGTCCCAACTTATAAGTCTCAAGTCCCTAAAAAATCCCTACCTGTTTGGTTCTGGGACTTATAAATCTCCATAAGACCATATTACAACTATAAGTCCCTATAAGTCCTTCCTTGAGAGTCTTATTTCATAAGTCTCAAATGCCCACTTTAAGTCCCTATAAGTTCCTCCTGTTTGGTTTAGATGGGACTTATAGGGACTTATTTAAGTCCCTAGATCAATAAGTTTCTGGAAACAAACACCCTCTTAGTCGCCCGAAAGACAAACAAATGTAACATACGAGGAATCTTCACACTCTTCCAGAAGAAGAAAAAGGTGGAGAAGAATTGATCGTCCATCCATCCCTACTTATTCATTTGTTCACACATTATGTAGTTCCTTGTCTTTTATACTGCCATTTGTGTACAGAACACAAACCATCTCAAAGGCTGTAGATACAGATCCAAGCGACCAATTTTCCGTTTTTTTAAGAAAATAATATCAAGAGCTGTTGCATTGCCGCTAGAAATTTGCTATACGTCCCAATCGATTCTTAATGGCTTGTTGCTGTACGTGAGAGCCCATGGCGTCGCCATGTCGGGACAGTCGGGCGTCTCATTTTCCATCAGAAATTTGGCAGCTACAGTCTACAGAGCCGGCCTGCCTGCTCTGTCTCCTCTCCTCTCCTCTCCTCTGGCGCCAACTCACACGCATTACACTCCTCTCCGGCCAGTTCGCAGAACCATCCATCAGGCTTCAGGCACGCCACGCTCATCTCCAAACCCCTATATAAACCCCTCATGCCCTGCTCGTTTCACTCACACAAACACAAAGCTTCCATCCAGCTTTCTCCTCCTCCTCAACCTTCTTCTAGCTAGCTAGTCCCTAGTTGAGTGAGCGTACTTTTGGTAGCACGGAACGCATGGCTCGCATGGCGGTGTCGGTGCTGGCGATCCTGCTTGCCGCCTCTTGTGCCCTGGCGGCGGCGAGCTTCCACAAGGAGTTCGACGTCACCTGGGGTGACGGGCGAGGGAAGATCCTCAACAACGGCCAGCTCCTGACGCTGGGGCTGGACAAGGTCTCCGGCTCCGGGTTCCAGTCCAGGCACGAGTACCTCTTCGGCAAGATCGACATGCAGCTCAAGCTCGTCCCCGGCAACTCCGCCGGCACCGTCACCGCCTACTACGTAATTAAGCCAATACTCATTCATTCCTCTGCTTCTCCGTCTTGATCCAATGACAGGGTTGCCTAACTTGGTTTGGTTTGGTGTGTGTGAATGTGCAGCTGTCGTCGCAGGGTCCGACGCACGACGAGATTGACTTCGAGTTCCTGGGCAACGTCACCGGCGAGCCCTACACGCTGCACACCAACGTGTTCACGCAGGGGCAGGGCCAGCGGGAGCAGCAGTTCCGCCTCTGGTTCGATCCCACCAACGACTTCCACACCTACTCCATCCTCTGGAACCCCAAGCACATCATGTAAGTTGGTTCATCGCCATTGCTCAACGCCGGCCATGTAGGTACATGGACTGACCCATCGATTTGGTGGTGTGAATAATGCAGCTTCATGGTGGACGACATGCCGATCAGAGACTTCAAGAACCTTGAGGGAAAGGGGATCGCCTTCCCCAAGAACCAGCCGATGCGCCTCTACTCCAGCCTCTGGAACGCCGATGACTGGGCCACGCAGGGCGGCCGCGTCAAGACGGACTGGTCCCACGCACCGTTCTCCGCCTCCTACCGCGGCTTCAAGGCCGACGCGTGCGTGGTGACCGTAGACGGCAAGCCGCACTGCGGCGCCAGCGTGGGCACGGAGGTCGCCCCCGGCACCGGCGCGGCCGGCGAGTGGTACAACCAGGAGCTGGACCTGACGCGGCAGCAGCGGATGCGGTGGGTGCAGAGCAACTACATGATCTATAACTACTGCACCGACCCCAAGCGGGTCGCCAAGGGCGTCCCCGCCGAGTGCTCCATGTAGCCCCATATATCCACCCAGCAAGCTAGCATTGGTCCGTCCGTGTATACGTCGACCGCCGAAGAAAGGGAAGATGGGGGCGTCTGTATTGTATGATAAATAAGGACTGGTGTGGAGTATAATGTGAAATGTAGCCACGTCTTTGTCACGCTCACGCTCACGCTCACTTGGTGTGTAATATATGCCTCATCTTGTTCTTCTTCATGTTTTTTTTTTTGAATCATGTGTTTGTTCTTCATGTGTTTGTTGCTCTCTGTTCCACTTCTTTGCAACGGCTTGGGTAAATTGTTCATTCCCGGTACGCTTACTGTGTGCTCAACTTATCCTGAGGCTTGACAAGCGAAGCCAGCGCAAACCAACCTGTGGTTGGATGGTTAGACGGACAGCGGTATTCCGAGCCCATTAGGATTCAAGTCCTGATTCTTGCATTATTCCGGCGATGCCTTTTTAGTGGGAGGAGACGTTCCCGTCGACGACGAGGCACCTACGATGACTTCGTAAATCTCAAGATGATATGCCGGCTCAGTCTCTCAAGATGCTCATAGGGATAGGGTGTGCGTGTGTGCATTCATAGGGGTGGGTGTATACACGTATGTATGGGCGCTTGGGTCTGAACTGTGTTTTAAAAAAAAAGACAAGCGAAGCCAGCAGCTGTTACTCAGTGATATACCTTTGCCTTGTCAATCAGTCACTCGGGTGGAAACTGATAGTGATAGGACTACGCTGCTGTAGATGCATGCAACGTGACAAAGAAGTCACAGGGCACGGCCGCTGCCTAGAAGAGCACTAGCGCGACAAAGGAAAGGATAGGGGCTCGTAATAATCCGTCAGGTCCCATACTCGATCCTACACTGGCAAAAAGGTGGAAGGCGTTCGGATCAGGACTAGTTGTTACACAGGACGCTACACTGATGGCATTTGACAGGCCACTAGGGTTCGCTTCTCTTCTCGTCTCGGACGAGAAGGCCTTATCTTCTTTTCCATCGTCCAGGAACTGTGTCACTAACAGCAAGCTCGTGCTGACATGAGGCGGTCTGAATTTTCTTCTGTACCGTAGGCAAACAATTGCCATGATGCATTTCATTCTTCTGCTTCCTTTTCCAGAGCTACTGCACTGTATTTTTCTTACCTTTCTACTTGAGTGTCGCGTGCTTGTATGCCTCTGCGCCGATCTACCCATGACGGAGCTTAATTGTTGTACTACGTCGCGCAATGATAGACTCAAGAAGAGGAGACCTGCAATCTTGTCTGATTCATGAACTCTGGACAAGGAAGACATAATTGGGTTGGGTGTACCCGGCGTTTATTTAGGTGGGGTATATGCACCATGCTTCATCACGCTGTCTGCTTGCTCCCTGCCTTGGCGTATCCTGTAGTATTTCAGACCTGCACGACTTCCTTACCACCGCAGGACCTCCCTACCGTTTCACACTTGAACAAACCGTTAAAACCAACACAAACCGACCAGGAGATGATACAAACAATAAAAAAGAACTTATTCATCTGTTGGTAGTGCCTTAGGAGTATTACTTCTTAAAAAGGAGACCGTTTCACGGAATGTTCTCGAATAAGATCAATGTGTATAGTGTAGAGGAGGTCCTACACTTTTATAGTACTTGCATGACATGACATTATTGCTGGCCAGCCTCTCTAGAATCAAAAGATTGCTGGTCCTCTATTTCGTGCAACACATGTTGTTTTGCGCAAACGGTGAAGAGGAAAAACATCATGATTGCTATCACAAAGCCACCAATCCAAGATCTTGCATAGGTGTAGGCCATGTTTTCTTAAACATCACTATCTTGAAATTTACGAAGTCACCATAGGCACCTCGTCGTCGACAGGAACGTCTCCTCCCACTGAATGTGCATCGCCGGAAATCCTGAAATAAAGTCAGGAATAAATGCGAGCACCAGGATTTGAACCCTGATGAGCTGGGGATACCACAGTCCCTCTAACCATCCAACCACAGGTTGGTTCGCAGACCATGTATTCTTAACTATTGGAATGATTGTAAACTAGTATGCATTTGTACCAAAGTTAAATAAGTTGTGTACTAGTAAGGGTTCTGATTATTTATATCCCACGTAGTATTACTTTTTGAGTTGTTTTTTACTCCCTCCGTTCCAAATTACTTGTCGCAAAAATGGATGTATCTAAAACTAAAATACATCTAGATACATCCATTTCTGCGACGAGTAATTGGGAACAGAGGGAGTACTTGTTAGGTAGTTGCTCATTATGAGTTTGTGCAACCCTAGAAATTAAAATATGTAATTGGATCACTGCATTTTTAGAAATCTATATTTGTAGATACTTCTTTTGTAATAATGGGTTTGAAAAAATGCAGTTAAGTTGTTTGCACATTATGAAGCATTGCATCGTGCATAAATTTGCTAGATAATTTCTGGTTTTAGAATTATTCAGGATTTCTTCCGCATTTTGAAACATCAAGCGACACATTTAGGATTTCTTCCGGAATTGAGTTTGCCTGTACATTAAGAAGCACGTTCATGAGCGATCTTATTTGCTTCTTTATTAGAATGTTCATACCTAATAAGAGGAAAATCACACGCCATAATTGTTTTTCTATTACAATGTTCAAATCTAATAAGAGGAAAATCACATGAGTAGTGTGTTTGTTCGGCCATTTCAGTACATGTGTAGTCATATTGAAATATCTAAAACTTCTTATATTTGTGAAAGGAAGGAGTGCTTCAGTAATGTGAATCTACGGTAGGAGTACGTGGGTTGGACTTGCGTCCATCCAACCGGAGTCTCCCCACAATCAGTACACCAGGCGAGGTGAGTAGAGCAGGGACACGTGGACAGTGGGCCCACGAGGCCAAACTTGCCAATGATTTTCAGGGACTAGGGAGTACAGTACCATCTTTCAGGCACCGGTGGCATTGCATAGCGATTTTGGGCTAATTCAGGGACCAGGTCGTCCCCAGCCGTATGCTACCCCTATTCCGCATAGACACTAGCCGTGGAAGTTTGGCACTCGATGGCAGATCACGCCTTCAGATAGCCCTCGTGCATGGCCATCTCGAGCTCGTCAATGTGGGAGGATTCCGATCGTCGGACGCTTTACTGTCATGCTCGAGCTCTCATCAAGAGTTTCCATTTTTTATCTAGGAATGCAGTTTCTGGCTGCCAAGATGAGCTTGGCGTGTGCACGGACCGCATGTGGACACATGGCGCGAGATAATTGGCCAGGCATCCTGCACACATGCTAGCCATGATTAACTGAAACCCATCTGGAACGAGAACCACCCGGGTGGAACGAGATTGAGATCCACACTGGCAAACATAGAAGATCACTGACGATCACTGACGGGGTGATGAGAGCTTTCTGAGCGGACAATTATCGCATGGTTGCTGTAGCCTCAGTTACAGTTGAAGCTGGACGGCCATAGTCCGAGCTGTGTCCAACTAAACTAGCTACTGGAGTACCCTATAACTAGTGGCTAATGCTTTGTTTAAGTTGAAGGTTTACTTATACTACTTTCGGTACTGCTCCAGCTACGAAGTGGCTGAAACCCTGGACTGTCTTGGTGCTGTACCGTGAGTCCGAATCATTAGCTAGCTACTGTCCGCAGGCAGTACTCCCCACTAGTACTAGGAAGAAATAGTAGTACTACAGATGGGAGTTTCATTGCGATGTCAAACGGTGATAAATAGGGAGCAGAGGTAACATAAATAGCTGAACCGTGATCCAACCACCACTTGGCTTCGAAATAATTTGGCCACTTCATTAGCAGCTGTAGTAATAGTACACGGGACGAAGGTGGCGCATCAGCAGCTTGGGTCTCGGGTGTTTTGATCGGTCCTCGTATCGTCGGTGACAGGGAGACCTACGGACGCCACAGCTGCCTGGAAACGGTCATGAATCGGCACGGCCCGGGCGATGGGTGAGTGGACGTGGACGGGATGAGCTCGTGGCGACAACGCCTGCCTGAACAGCGCGCCGACGACTTGCGGCGACAGAGGCGAGGGCGGATGCAGCTATTCCGCCGGCACGATGGTGCTGCCGACAGATTCTCGTGGAGCATATTTCTCTGTCGTATGATTCCTTTGGTTCCGGTCTCGGGGGGACGTGGCCTTATGGTTCTACAGGCGCCAGATGGGTACGATAGGGTGGCTTCATAGCTGCAAGAGATGGATAGCGAGAGATAAAATGACCCTTGTTGCTAGATGGAAAATTGAAAATGACTTATTTTCTCTCCATCGATGCGCACACGTCGATCGCCGGAGTCCTCCATCTTGTCCTTGTATCGCCGGAGCAGCACGGCCGGGAATAGAGTATAACGTATTTCCGGATGCAAAGAGGCGTTGCGCGCAGCCAGTGGACAGTGGTGTCGCAACTCCGGTGCTCCACCGTACATGCAAGAACATTTTGTTCTGCTTTGTGACGTACGTGGGTCAGGGCAAGGCATGGGCGCAGCTCACTACTCGCAAGACGACGCGAAATGGCGACAGAGGAAAGGACGAGGGCTTCGTTCGTAACGATCACCTCAGGTCCCAGCTATCCCTACGTCGTCTTCTTCACTGCCACGCTTGCTAGACTGTGAAATGCATGCGTGTACGTTCAAGCTTCGAGGCCTTGTTACTTGTTACTCCCTCCGTTCCAAATTAATCATCGTAAAAATAAATGTATTTAGAATTAAAATACATCTAGATATATCCATTTCTACGACAAGTAATTCGAAACGGAAGAAGTACTTTAGGATTGGTCGAACCGATCAGGCTTCAGGCGCCTATCTTCTCGAGATCCGAGTGTACAGTACGTGAGTCACACGACGATCTAGCAATGCCGTGCAGCTGGCTACTTCTATCCCCAGTTTCAGGGGAGAGCTCACGTGCTCCCTTATTATTATTATTATTATTATTATTATTATTATTATTATTATTGTTACTAGCAAAAGGGCCCGTGCGTTGCAACGAGATAAAAGTATTACTCATTCTTGTCCTCATTGTTGACGGTGGCATGATATCCATCTAATCGCAATGGGTGTGAACATTGCTCAATCCAAGGCGATCAGCTCGGCCATCACACGACACACATGTCACAAAGCCACGCCGGAGCAATGGAATGCTTAAAAACTTTAAAATTCTAACCTCATCGAACTTGACATGGGGGCAGCCCTGCAAGGGATACTCCTTGCACCACCCCTCACATTTCTACTCATTTTTACTTCTAGTGTTGATAGTAGGCAATAGGAGGATATCTTCATTAAGTCCCGAATTGCGACATAAAATAGGATTGATTATAAAATTCAGCATACACACAATAGAGGGAAACTATCAATATACACAGGATACATATAAAAAACTGGAAGTATATGCAATGCAGAGGATCAAGCTAAATGAAAACATCATTATAGATGATACTGCCAGACGGGAGGTTAGAATATTGTATGACAATTGACAAAAGAAATTTACCTCCTTCCTATCACTTCAAAAAAAAAATCCTGTGAATATCATATATTCTGCCTAACAGATAACAAATTAAGTGTAGTTCCAGTAATCAATCACAACATGATAAAAAGTTCATTTCAGGACATATGCATTCATTTGAAGTCGTTCTTTTATCACGTGGCATTTTCTCCCAGTATATCCGGTACATGCTTTAGTGTACTACTTTTTCTGCCATAGTAACAACTTTGTTATAGCTCCCCAAAACATAGTGCACAAACAGAAAAAAATGGCATGCCTTTTGTGGGAGGTTGCCACTTCTCAGTCAGTAGTAACACCACAAAATCATCTTTTTTTTCAACTGTAGGACTGCCAACACCTTTGATGCAGAACATCTTGATGACCAATCTTAATACAAACTATGTAGACAATTATAGTAGTTACATGCTATAATTGGTCTCTAGTGATTTGACCCTTTCAGAGAGCTAGTAAACCAGCAAATTTCAGTTAAGCACTCAAGGGACCTATAACAGGAATTTAAATTAAAAATACCGTGACATCTCCTCAGAGAAGTACCATAATTTAGACAGAGCTTGTTGCTAACAGGTTTTGAAGAGAAGACTGGAAGGGAACCATTGGCATCACGGGGCTAGATAGTTGAGGAATTTAACCATGGGCAAGAGGGGATCCTGTACTCATTGTTAGAAAGCTCCAGAGTCTATTTCCTCTGAACACCCCTCACGCCTGTGGACGAGCGTTGACTAACTTAGAGAGAAATAACATACATCTAGACAGCGCGTCTGTTGTGTCGGAGTAACCAACCACGGATACCCCGAGGACGGCAAGACGATATTTCAAGACATCGGGGCTATTTCAAGACATCTAGACAGCGCGTCTGTTATGTCGGAGTAACCAACCACGGATACCCCGAAAACGGCAAGACGATATTTCAAGACATCGGGGCTAGCAAAGCCCCTCAATCCGACTGTCCGGCCGCTCCTGCCGGCTCCCCGTCCGACTGCTCTGCCCGGCCGGTTGCCGACTACGCCAACCAGTCGGCTATCGACTGCACCAACCAACCGGCTGCCGACTGCAGCCCGAAAAGACATCGACAAGACACCGACGAGACGGCCATACCTGGGACGAGACAACCGTACAGCGACGATATCATCTACAGTGTATCTGTCCCTGGGCACTATTTTATAAGATGCACCAGGGACAAAGAGGCATGCACATCATCTACCTGGGCATGGTGCCCCATGCCCACTTGCCCCCCACGCCACTACCTAGCTTAGTTAGTAAGCTACCACCATGCCTATATAAGGCACCCATCCATCCATTCACCAGGGAGGCCACGCCACTTGCACGAGGCCGGCCACAATGGCTCCCTGGGCATTCTCACACACTCCACACATGCATACTAGCTAGCAAGCAAGCTAGCGAGCACACACATATATCCATTCGGCCTAGCACCCACTTGTGCACATATGCATATACGAGATCAGATGCACCTGATATTGATCTCAGATATAGCTCCAGGAACACTTTGTACAGATATACCAGATATACTCAGACATGCAGGAGTAGGGGTGTTATCTCTCCGGAGAGCCCCGAACCTGGGTAAACTAGCGCGTGCTACTCGCATACCCGCTCCCGGTCCTATCAGCAGCAGTCTTACCCACACACTAAGCCCTTGTGGCATCTGTCGACTCGCAAGCCCCCCGTGAGAAATACCACGACAGTTGGCGTCCACCGTGGGGCGGTATTACTACTACGCTACCACACTGCTGCTGGTTTCGCAGTCCGGGCGGGACCCTTTTTTTCTTCATCGCCTCCGCCGCGGCATCGCGCCGTCTCTCCGGTAGCGCTCGGGGGCTCGACATCGACCCGCCCCCGGAGCGGCCACGAGGGGTGGCGCGTCCTCGCCGTCGGCCTCTTCGCCTCCGCCGCGGCGTCGCGCCGTCTCTCCGATAGCGGTCTGGGGCTCGACATCGACACGCCCCCGAAATGGCCGTGAGGGGCGGCGCGTCCTCGCCGTTGGCCGCGCCTTCGTCATCACCACCGTTGCGACGCCGGCCGTCCGTCCGCGCACGCGCCCCGCGCGCGGTGCCTCGCTTCGTCGGCCGCGTCCGTGCGCGCGTCGTGCCGCGTCGCTCGCGTCTGCTCCCCTCCACGTTGTGCCTTGCTCAGGCCGAGGCACGCGTTCGCTTCTCCATATATCGTCTATACAAGCTAGCTAGATGCAAGTCACACAAGCGTCGAACCATAGCCATGCACAAGCTAGATAACCCCGTACATTGGTCGGATGATGGCCAGAAACCAAACCACGTCTACGGTTCAGCTGGGCACGCCACCACGCCCGTGGGTCTTCGCCGATGCTACCCGAGCGGTAGCTCGCCTCGGCCGCGCCCATGTGCACGCCAGCCTGCTGCTCGAGCGCAGCCGCTTCCTCCGCCACCGCTGCCGCTGCTACTACCTCTGATGCGCTCCGGCCTCAGCCTGCGGTACCCTCGCCCGCTTGCTCCCGTCGTTGTTGCGCTGCTGCTCTTGCCGTTGCCCGCTACTTAGCTCCTGCTGCTGTTGCTATTTGCTGCGTTGCTGCACTTGCCGCTGCTTATTGAGGCACTTGCCGCCGTTAGCGTGTTTGCCGACGACCGCGCGCGCGCCGCGTTGACCCGCTCGCCATCCCGGCCCGGCCAGCTCCCGCGCTGCTCCTCTCGCTGACCGGCTCCCGCGCTGGCCAGCTCGCGCCCACTTGGCCCACGAGCGTTGCCTCTGCTCCACGCCGGCTCCGCGTCCCGTGCCGTCCGGCTTGCCGCTGCCGCCTCCTACGCGCCGGCTCCGCGTCCCAAGCCGTCCGGCTTGCCGCTGCCGCCTCCTACGCGCCGGCTCCGCGTCCCGCGCCGTCCGGCTTGCCGCTGCTGCACGCCGGCTCCACCTTGGCCGAGTCCCTTGTCCGCGCCCTTCGCGGGCGTCCGCCTGCCCGCGTGGCCGGCTCCCCAGCCAACCCGGCTCCGCCTCCACCAACCCGCGCCCGGCTCCTGCCGCCTGCCGTCTCCGCCCCAGGCCGGACGACCGGCCCCGCCACCAGCCGGCTCCAAGCACCTGCCGGGTCGCCTTTGCTCGCGGCCGTCCCGCTCGTCGCCAGCCGACCCGCGCTGCGCCCGGCCTCTGACCGTCTCCCCGCCTCGGCTCGCCGCCTGCGACCTCGCCCGCGGCCGAGAGCTCCGCGCCCCCTCGCGCCTGCCGTCCGACCACACTGCTGCACGCCGCCTTGCGCCGCACCTGCGACGTCGTGGTCCTCCTCTCTTCAACAGACCAGCGTCGAGAGCCTTCCGTTCCTCCTCGTGGCTGCTGCTCCGCGGCCCTGCTCCTCTCCGACTCCGCGTCATGTCGGTGCCCGCGTCGCCCCGCTGCTGTCGCGCGCTTCGCATCCGGTCGCGCCCGTGCTGCCGCGGTCCGCCTGGCGCCGCCCGTGCGCCAGCCTCCGCACCGCTCTGCTCGGCCGTGTGCGCCTCAACGTGCCTCCGCGCCGTCCTCGGGCCCGGCCTCCCGCGGCCGCTGCGCTCCACCGGCACCGTCCCACGCCGCTACTGGTCCTCTGCCGGGTTCGTGCGCGCCGGCCACTGCCGGGTCCGGCTCCTCCCGTCCTCGCAACCGCGCGGCCGCGGCCCCCGCGACCAGCTCCGCCTTCGCCCTCGTCGGCCCCGCCCCGTGTCGGGCCTCCTCCAGCCGGCCGCGGCTCCGGGCCGCCTCTCGCCCCGCGCGCCTCGCACGCCCGTCCGGCTCCCCGCCCCGCCTCCGCCAGCACCCGGCGCGCGCCGTCCGGCCCGCACTACTCGCTGCTGCCGCCTTCTGCGAGCGGAAAAAGAAAGAGAAAGAAAAGTCAGAGGCCGGCTGTAAAAAAAATGTGTGTGTGTGTCCGGCTGCCCAGAGTCGGGTGACGAAAGGGCCGGGTGCCCACTGCCGGCTTGCTGCAAAAAAGAAAAGAAAAAGGAGGATCTGACTTTGCAGACTGCAGTCCACCGACTGCTTCGGTCAACAGCATGCGCTGCCACTGGGTCGACTGTTTCGTCTGCCCGCTTTGCTGGCTGGCCGACCGACGAGTCGGTCCGTCTGAGCATAGCCGGTTGACAAGAAAAAGAGGAAGACAAGGTAGTTGCCGGAAGATCCGGCCCAACTGCTCAGCAGTCGGCCCGAATCTTGGGGGCTACACCCAGCGGGTGCGCTGACGCGCCCCCGCGAGAAAGAAGGCAAAGTAGTTGCCGAAAGAAGCAGTCGGCCCGAATCTCGGGGGCTACACCCAGCGGGTGCGCTGACGCGCCCCCACGAAGAAAGAGAAGACAAAGTAGTTGCCGGGAGATCCGGCCCGACTGCTCAGCAGTCGGCCCGAATCTCGGGGGCTACACCCAGCGGGTGCGCTGACGCGCCCCCGTGAAGAAGAAGACAAAGTAGTTATCGGGAGATCCGGCCCGACTGCTCCGCAGTCGGCCCGAATCTCGGGGGCTACACCCAGCGGGTGCACTGACGCGCCCCCGCGAAGATTGCAGATAAGGGGAGAATTTTGTCCGGCTCCGAACAGCCGGCGGAAGAGAAAAAGAAGAAGATAGGTGCTGCAAGACGCCTCGCCGCCTGGCCGGTCGAGCCTGACCGGCCGGGACCCCCCTTCGAGCACCCGAGGGCTCGAAGGCTACACCCAGCGGGTGCGCCGACGCACTCCGCGAGCGCCGAGTCGCGCTGGCTGTTTTTGACGACCGCAACTACACAAAAATCAATGTGAGCTCCTCGCCCGCATATTTTTGCATCACGCAAGCACGGATAACCCCGAGCAATGCTCGGGTGCTATCTCCACATTTTTTATGACAGTAGCATCACTGTTCGCCCCGGCGCCAGCCAGAGTTGGCCCGGGGGCTGGCCGCTTGGCCCGAGACGTTAGTTCCCGCAGACGGCTTAGTACCGTGCGCGGTACCAAAGGCCCACTCTTAGTCCCTGTTCAAGAATTCATCCGATTAACCAGTTAACTTGCCGATTAATCCCTACTCATAGGGTCACCGAGTAGCCGATAAACCAAAAAAGCATCTGATTAATTGATTAAATGGCCGATTAACTTGCCGATTAGCCGACTAATCCCCTACTTGCTAGCCAACCGAGCAGTTACCAGTTAACGATTTCCTCAACAATGCTCTCAGTCACAGACCGCAGAGCGGCCGTCCGACTAGCAAGAGTGAACGCTGGAGGTCACCCACGCGAAAAACGTCCGGGAAGAAAAAAGGATCAGGCGATCCTCCGTTTCCTTTACAAGTATCTACTCGGTTGAATCTGCTCCTAGACTCTGAGTACTGTACACTCCACTTCGCGGCCCACTCTTAGCCACAGACCGCAGAGCGGCTGTCTGGCAAGCAATAGCACAAGCCAAAAAGCGGAGGGAACATGAAAAAGATTAAGGGGGCTCGGACGAAACCGAGTCGGCACCCTCCGCATAAAACTTGCAATGCTAAAAGCAAACATTTGATATATCTGCATGGACTAACTTTGCCTTTTTTCATGATCATTTTCATGAACACTCGCCTAAAAAACCTCCGCCCAACTTTGCCAAGTTGCCCGGAGGCTTGGGGGCTACTGTCGGAGTAACCAACCACGGATACGCCGAGGACGGCAAGACGATATTTCAAGACATTGGGGCTAGCAAAGCCCCTCAGTCCGACTGTCCGGCCGCTCCTGCCGGCTCCCCGTCCGACTGCTCTGCCCAGCCGGCTGCCGACTACCGGCTGCCGACTGCAGCCCGAAGCGACATCGACAAGACACGGACGAGACGGCCATACCTTGGACGAGACAACCGTACATCAACGATATCATCTACAGTGTATCTGTCCCTGGGCACTGTTTTATAAGGTGCACCAGGGACAAAGAGGCATGCACATCATGTACCTGGGCATGGTGCCCCATGCCCACTTGCCCCCCCCACGCCACTACCTAGCTTAGGTAGTAAGCTACCACCATACCTATATAAGGCACCCATCCATCCATTCACCAGGGAGGCCACGCCACTTGCACGAGGCCACGCCACTTGCACGAGGCCGGCCACAATGGCTCCCTGGGCATTCTCAAGCACTCCACACATGCATACTAGCTAGCAAGCAAGCTAGCGAGCACACACATATATCCATTCGGCCTAGCACCCACTTGTGCACATATGCATATACAAGATCAGATGCACCTGACACTGATCTCAGATACAGCTCCAGGAGAACTCTGTACAGATATACCAGATATACTCAGACATGCAGGAGTAGGGGTGTTATCTCTCCGGAGAGCCCCGAACCTGGGTAAACTAGCGCGTGCTACTCGCATACTGGCTCCCGGTCCTATCAACAGCAGTCTTACCCACACACTAAGCCCTTGTGGCATCTGTCGACTCGCAAGCCCCCCCGTGAGAAATACCACGACATGTTGACAGGTTGTGCCAATACATTTTTGTAGCCCCAGTTTTAGATATTTTTCCTTCCAAATTTCTTCTCTCATTACCTCGTGTCCATTGCTCAACGAAGATGCTCAGCTGAGGATCTTTTCACCTTGTTGCTACCTGTTAAATTGGGATGAACATTTCAGATATGGTGTGGCATTTAATGTACTGGTTCGGATAAATAATTAGGAATTCAGTGGGCCAAACACACACAAACACAAATATCTTTAAAGTAATTTTCCTTGTAAATAGGCAGGAAGGAGAAACTTACTGTGGGCAGGTTGGGACGCTTCTCATTCACCATCTTTTCAAGAGCTAGAGCCAACTCCATTGGTAAAATCACAAGATGCGTGCAAGGTAGAACACATGAATATTTCACAAGCTATAGGTTTCCACAAAACGAAAGCAACAAATCAGATTAAACAACTTGCTACTTTCTTTCCGAGTCCTTGTATATTTGACTGATGACATGTTGAATTCAAAAGGTCATTGGAGAGCAGCTACATAACTGACCAACAACTAAAACTTCACATATGTTTGACGAAGCTACATAACTATACATACACCTACTAACTTTATTACCCTGTGATTAAGTGTTACTTTCCCTAGTTGATTAACTTGGCACAAATGACACCTCTTTTTCGAACAACCGAATATGCAATGAACAGACAGGGCAAACACATCAATAGAAACACACACAACCATAAATGAACTTACTACAGAGCATCACCTTTTTCAGAGTGGTCGAACTCTGTTAATGGAGTCACAATGAACTGAAGCCTGACCCTCCTCCATGTTTGTTCCGATTGACACAAAAGAATACACCAAGCATCACCCATCCGTTTAAAGCTAGCACACATGGGATAATGGTATTAATCTCTCATACAATCACGGGAATCTGCATATGATAGCAACAATAAATGCAATCAACACCAGTAGCAATAATCAGTACAAATAGCTAAAAAATATCACTTCAGCAGGAGCACCAAAAGCATGAAAGAACATCACATATAAGTATATAATTGATCCAAACCATAGCTCCCTGTACAACAAAATTGCCCCAAGTAGAGCAAAGAATAAAGAATGGAATACACAACACATGATATTATGGTACAAATCCCCAACCGAACCCCTCCATCTCTCTGTATAAAATTCCCCAACCGAACCCCTCAATCTCTCACATCTCTATGTCCCCCAATTATTTTGAACCAATAAGCAGTCCCCCTTCTTTTCATGATGTAATAGCATTCAGAAAACCAAGATGCAATAGTACCACGGGATTGGGTTTAGGGGAATGCTTGGTCTGTGTTAGGCGCGAAGGCGGCCTTGGTTTGTGTTAGGTACCAACTACTACTCTCTCAATTGATCAATGGCGAATTCGGTATAGTGGCGATTACAAGGGAATTCGAGGAAGGGGAATGGAGTACGGGATGAGACACACGTTACAGCCGCCGCCGGTCTGTTCTGATCCCAGCCAGGATAACCACTCACACACGCCACACTCGCATATATCAGTCACTCGTGGGTTCCTCTGGGCCAAACATGTAGGATACCCACTGAGGCCCAGTGAACCTGTGGCACGACCTTCTCTCTCTCTTGGGCCGCTCAGGCGTCGCGCACGTCCCCGTCAGCCCAGGTGTGGGAAGGTTGCTGACACTCCCCCGTTCTTCAGAAACGACTTGTCCCCAAGTCGGAGTAGAGGGAAATCGTCTGCGAAGATCTTCGATGTCTTCCCAGGTGTCTGGAGTAGCCTTGGAGTCCTGCCAGCGAACGAGTCCTTGCTCTCGCATCTTGTTCGAGCCGCGACGCCATCTTGTGTCCAAAATCTCCACTGGAACATTAACCACATCAGTGAGGGATGGCAGGGAAGATGAAGCACTCGCACCTGGGGTCAGCGCCTTGCGCAACTATGAAACATGGAATACTGGAAAGATTGATGATACCCCAGGCAGCTGCAGCTCGTATGTAACCTCATTCACTCGGCGGATCACTGTATAGGGTCTGAAGAACTTGAAACTCAGCTTATGGTTGGCTCTGCGTGCCACGGACGTCTGAATGTACGGTTGCAACTTGAGAAACACCTGGTCGCCCACCTGGAACTCTCTAGGAGTTCTTTTCTTGTCTGCTTGTTGTTTCATGACCTGCTTGGCACGCAGTAAGTGTTGTCTCAAGATATCTTGCATTTGCTGCCTCTCTTCCAACCACTCGTTAAGCTCTGGATTTGATGTTGCTTGTTCAGGAATCAGCCCCAGGTGCCGCGGTTCCTGGCCATAAACCACCTCGAATGGTGTCTTGTTGAGCGTGGAATGGTACGTTGAATTATACCAGAATTCAGCCAGCGCCAACCATCTGCTCCAGTTGTTGGGGGGACTGTGGACGAAACAACGCAAGTAGGTTTCTAGGCATTGGTTGACCCTTTCAGTCTGCCCGTCCGTCTGAGGGTGATGGGACGAACTCATCTTCAGGTCCACGCCCTGTAGCCTGAAGATCTCCTGTCAAACTTTGCTTGTGAAAACAGCGTCTCTGTCCGAGATAATGGCCTCTGGCATGCCGTGTAATCTGTATATCTGATCGATGTAGAGCTGTGCAATAGTTTGTGCCGTGTAGGGGTGCTTGACTGGCAGGAAATGTGCAAACTTGGAGAACGTGTCTACCACCACCAATATGCAGTTGTATTGCCGAGAGAGGGGTAATCCACTTATGAAATCCATGGAGATCAGGTCCCAACAGCGCTCGGCGACTGGTAATGGATGGAGTAGCCCTGGATATTGAGCTCGGTCTGGTTTAGCCTGCTGGCACACTTGACAGGACTGAACGTGCTCCTTAATGTGTTGCTTCATACCCGGCCACGCAAACAAGTGCCTGATTCTTCTGTAGGTAGCGGGAAACCCTGAATGGCCTCCGACAGCACTGTCATGCAAGGCGCGCATGATCTGTTGATGCAGCTGGGTGTTGTTGCCCAGCCAGACACGCCCTTTAAAACGCACAATTCCTTTGCTGAGAGTGAAATGACTGTCCTCCACGGGTGCCACTGCCAACCGTGCGATCAGTTGCTGGGTCTTTGGGTCGACATCGTAGCCTTTGACTATCTCCTGTAACCATGCTGGTTGGCAAACTGATATGGTCTGTACTCGTTCAATAATAGGCACTGGTCGCCTAGAAAGTGCATCGGCGGCACCGTTCTCCGACCCCTTGCAATAACAGATACGGTACTGCAGCCCCAAGAGCTTGGTGAAAGCTTTTTGTTGCCAGGGAGTGTGTAAACGCTGCTCTTCCAGGTGCACCAAACTTCGCTGGTCAGTTTTGATAACAAACTCTCCAAACTGTAGGTAGGGTCGCCACTGTTCGACCGCCAAAACAATTGCTAAGTATTCTTTTTCATACGTAGACATCCCTTTGGTCCTCGGGCCCAATGCCTTGCTGAGGTATGCAATCGGGTGGCCTTCTTGTTGGAGAACTGCGCCCACTCCGTACTCACAGGCATCTGTTTCGACCACGAAGGGTTTGGTGAAATCCGGTAAAGCCAGTGTAGGGGCTGACGTCAGTGCAGTTTTGAGAGCCTCAAAAGCGGTCTGGGTTGTTTCTGTCCACTGGAACGGAGTATGTTTGCGCAGGAGATTTGTTAGCAGTCGCGCTAGCATGCCAAACTGCCTGACAAAGCGCCTGTAATACCCTGCCAGACCGAGGAACGCCCGGACATCTTTGACACAGACTGGAACTGGCCAGTCGGTCACTTGTTGCACCTTGCTTTGGTCAGTGGCCACTCCTTTGCCCGAGATGGTGTGTCCAAGATAGCTGACCTCCTGCTGTGCAAACACACATTTGGACCGCTTGACATACCATTGATCTTTCCTGAGAAGCGACAGGACTTGACGTAAGTGTTGAATGTGCAGCGCGTAGGTGTGGCTGAAGATGCGAATGTCGTCGAAGAACGACATAACACACACACGCGATTAACTGGCTTCAGAGTAACATTTAATCCTCCCAAGAAAGTTGCAGGTGCTCCTCCCAGGCCAAACGGAACCACTTTGTATTCAAAATGGCCGCAATGTGTTTGAAAAGCTGTCTTGAACTCTTCGCCCTCGGCCAGACGAATTTGGTGGTACCCTGACCGCAGGTCCAGTGTAGAGAACCAACGGGCCCCTGCTAGCTCATCCAAGATATCCTCGATAACTGGTACTGGATATTTGCTGATGATGGTCATGGCATTTAGTCTCCGGTAGTCAACACAAATTCGCCAAGTTCCATCTTTCTTTTTCACCAGGATAATGGGTGAAGAGAAAGGACTGCTTCTTTTTTGAATAATGCCTGCTTTGAGCATCTCTGCTATCTGGCGTTCCACTTCTGTTTTTAGTTCAGGCTTGAGACGATATGCTCGTATATTAACAGGTTGTGCGCCCTGCATGAGTGGTATGTGATGATCGCAATCACGCTTCGGTGGCAGCCCTATAGGTTCCATGAATACATCCTCGTATTCTAGCAGTACCTCGGCGATCTCTGGTGGCAGCTCCTCGCATGTTATGTCAGTGATGTTCTCCGAATCCTGGGCATAACAGAGGTGAACGGAATAGGCGACTGCTGATTGTTTTTCCATGCTCGCGAGTTGAATGCTGTTCAATGTGTCACACTTGCTGACTGACGAGGTGATTCCTTGCAGGATGACTGTAAAACCTTCGTGTTCGATTTGCATGCGACACCTCGGCCAGTCAATGAGCATAGTGTTGGGGAACGCAGCAATTTCAAAATTTTCCTACGCACACGCAAGATCATGGTGATGCACAGCAACGAGAGGGGAGAGTGTTGTCTACGTACCAACGCAGACCGACTGCGGAAGCGATCACACAACGTAGAGGAAGTAGTCGTACGTCTTCTTCCCGATCCGACCAATCCAAGCACCGTTACTCCGGCACCTCCGAGTTCTTAGCACACGTTCAGCTCGATGACGTTCCTCGGGCTCCGATCCAGCAAAGCGTCGAGGGAGAGTTCCGTCAGCACGACGGCGTGATGACGATCTTGATGTACTACCGACGCAGGGCTTCGCCTAAGCACTACAACGGTACGATCGAGGTGGAATTTGGTGGCAGGGGGCACCGCATACGGCTAAGGAACGATCTCAAGGATCAAGATGTGTGTCTTGGGGTGCCCCCTGCCCCCGTATATAAAGGACCAGGGGCAAGGGGGTCGGCCGGCTAGGAGGGAGGCGCAGGGAGGAGTCCCACTCCTACCGGGAGTAGGACTCCTTCCCCCAAATCCTATTCCTAATAGGACTCTTCGGGAGAAAGAGAAGAGAGGGGGGCCGGCCCCTTCTCCTAGTCCTAATAGGACTAGGGAAGGGGGGTTCGGCCGGCTAGCCTGTGGGCTGCCCCTTCTTTCTTTTCCACTAAGGCCCAATAGGCCCATTTGCCTCCCGGGGGGTTCCGGTAACCCTCCCGGTAATCCGGTAAAATCCCGATTTCACCCGGAACACTTCCGGTGCCCAAACATAGGCTTCCAATATATCAATCTTTACGTCTCGACCATTTCGAGACTCCTCGTCATGTCCGTGATCTCATCCGGGACTCCGAACAACCTTCGGTACATCAAAATGCATAAACTCATAATAACTGTCATCGTAACGTTAAGCGTGCGGACCCTACGGTTCGAGAACAATGTAGACATGACCGAGACACGTCTCCGGTCAATAACCAATAGCGGGACCTGGATGCCCATATTGGCTCCTACACATTCTACGAAGATCTTTATCGGTCAGACCGCATAACAACATACGTTGTTCCCTTTGTCATCGGTATGTTACTTGCCCGAGATTCGATCGTCGGTATCCAATACCTAGTTCAATCTCGTTACTGGCAAGTCTCTTTACTCGTTCCGTAATACATCATCTCACAACTAACATATTAGTTGCAGTGCTTGCAAGGCTTATGTGATGTGCATTACCGAGAGGGCCCAGAGATACCTCTCCGACAATCGGAGTGACAATACCCTAATCTCGAAATACGCCAACCCAACATCTACCATTGGAGACACCTGTAATACTCCTTTATAATCACCCAGTTATGTTGTGACGTTTGGTAGTACCCAAAGTGTTCCTCCGGTAAACGGGAGTTGCATAATCTCATAGTTATAGGAACATGTATAAGTCATGAAGAAAGCAATAGCAACATACTAAACGATCGGGTGCTATGCTAATGGAATGGGTCATGTCAATCAGATCATTCTACTAATGATGTGACCTCGTTAATCAAATAACAACTCCTTGTTCATGGTTAGGAAACATAACCATCTTTGATTAACGAGCTAGTCAAGTAGAGGCATACTAGTGACACTCTGTTGGTCTATGTATTCACACATGTATTATGTTTCCGGTTAATACAATTCTAGCATGAATAATAAACATTTATCATGACGTAAGGAAATAAATAATAACTTTATTATTGCCTCTAGGGCATATTTCCTTCAGTCTCCCACTTGCACTAGAGTCAATAATCTAGATTACACAGTAATGATTCTAACACCCATGGAGCCTTGGTGCTGATCATGTTTTGCTCGTGGAAGAGGCTTAGTCAACGGGTCTGCAACATTCAGATCCGTATGTATCTTGCAAATCTCTATGTCTCCCACCTGGACTAAATGCCGGATGGAGTTGAAGCGTCTCTTGATGTGTTTGGTCCTCTTGTGAAATCTGGATTCCTTTGCCAAGGCAATTGCACCAGTATTGTCACAAAAGATTTTCATTGGACCCGATGCACTAGGTATGACACCTAGATCGGATATGAACTCCTTCATCCAGACTCCTTCGTTTGCTGCTTCCGAAGCAGCTATGTACTCCGCTTCACATGTAGATCCCGCTACGACGCTTTGTTTAGAACTGCACCAACTGACAGCTCCACCGTTTAAAGTAAACACGTATCCGGTTTGCGATTTAGAAACGTCCGGATCAGTGTCAAAGCTTGCATCAACGTAACCTCTTACGGTGAGCTCTTTGTCACCTCCATATACGAGAAACATATCCTTAGTCCTTTTCAGGTATTTCAGGATGTTCTTGACCGCTGTCCAGTGATCCATTCCTGGATTACTTTGGTACCTCCCTGCTAAACTTATAGCAAGGCACACATCAGGTCTGGTACACAGCATTGCATACATGATAGAGCCTATGGCTGAAGCATAGGGAACATCTTTCTTTTTCTCTCTATCTTCTGCAGTGGTCGGGCATTGAGTCTTACTCAACTTCACACCTTGTAGCACATGCAAGAACCCTTTCTTTGCTTGATCCATCTTGAACTTCTTCAAAATTTTGTCAAGGTATGTGCATTGTGAAAGTCCAATTAAGCGTTTTGATCTATCTCTATAGATCTTTATGCCTAATATGTATGCAGCTTCCCCGAGGTCTTTCATCGAAAAACTTTTATTCAAGTATCCCTTTATGCTATCCAGAAATTCTATATCATTTCCAATTAGCAATATGTCATCCACATATAATATCAGAAATGCTACAGAGCTCCCACTCACTTTCTTGTAAATACAGGCTTCTCCAAAAGTCTGTATAAAGCCAAATGCTTTGATCACACTATCAAAGCGTTTATTCCAACTCCGAGATGCTTGCACCAGTCCATAAATGGATCGCTGGAGTTTGCATACTTTGTTAGCTCCTTTTGGATCGACAAAACCTTCTGGTTGTACCATATACAACTCTTCTTCCAGAAATCCATTCAGGAATGCAGTTTTGACATCCATCTGCCATATTTCATAATCATAAAATGCGGCAATTGCTAACATAATTCTGACGGACTTAAGCATCGCTACGGGTGAGAAAGTCTCATCGTAGTCAACCCCTTGAACTTGTCGAAAACCTTTTGCGACAAGTCGAGCTTTATAGACAGTAACATTACCGTCAGCGTCAGTCTTTTTCTTGAAGATCCATTTATTCTCAATTGCTTGCCGATCATCGGGCAAGTCAACCAAAGTCCATACTTTGTTCTCATATATGGATCCCATCTCAGATTTCATGGCCTCAAGCCACTTTGCGGAATCTGGGCTCACCATCGCTTCTTCATAGTTCGTAGGTTCATCATGATCTAGCATCATGACTTCCAGAACTGGATTACCGTACCACTCTGGTGCGGATCTCATTCTTGTTGATCTACGTGGTTCAGTAGTATCTTGTTCTGAAGCTTCATGATCATCATCATTAGCTTCCTCACTGATTGGCATAGGTGTCGCAGAAACAGTTTTCTGTGATGTACTATTTTCCAATAAGGGAGCAGGTACAGTTACCTCGTCAAGTTCAACTTTCCTCCCACTCACTTCTTTCGAGAGAAACTCCTTCTCTAGAAATGATCCATTCTTAGCAACGAATGTCTTGCCTTCGGATCTGTGATAGAAGGTATACCCAACAGTTTCCTTTGGGTATCCTATGAAGACACATTTCTCCGCTTTGGGTTCGAGCTTATCAGGTTGAAGCTTTTTCACATAAGCATCGCAGCCCCAAACTTTAAGAAACGACAACTTTGGTTTCTTGCCAAACCATAGTTCATAAGGCGTCGTCTCAACGGATTTTGATGGTGCCCTATTTAACGTGAATGCGGCCGTCTCTAAAGCATAACCCCAAAACGATAGCGGTAAATCAGTAAGAGACATCATGGATCGCACCATATCTAGTAAAGTGCGATTACGACGTTCGGACACACCGTTACGCTGTGGTGTTCCGGGTGGCGTGAGTTGCGAAACTATTCCACAATTTCTCAAATGTGCACCAAACTCGTAACTCAAATATTCTCCTCCATGATCAGATCGTAGAAATTTTATTTTCTTGTTACGATGATTTTCAACTTCACTCTGAAATTCCTTGAACTTTTCAAATGTTTCAGACTTATGTTTCATTAAGTAGATATACCCATATCTGCTTAAATCATCTGTGAAGGTGAGAAAATAACGATATCCGCCACGAGCCTGAATATTCATCGGACCACATACATCGGTATGTATGATTTCCAACAAATCTGTTGCTCTCTCCATAGTACCGGAGAACGGTGTTTTAGTCATCTTGCCTATGAGGCACGGTTCGCAAGTACCAAGTGATTCATAATCAAGTGGTTCCAAAAGCCCATCAGTATGGAGTTTCTTCATGCGCTTTACACCGATATGACCTAAACGGCAGTGCCACAAATAAGTTGCACTATCATTATTAACTTTGCATCTTTTGGCTTCTACATTATGAATATGTGTGTTACTATCTTCGAGATTCAACAAGAATAGACCACTCTTCAAAGGTGCATGACCATAAAAGATATTATTCATATAAATAGAACAACCATTATTCTCTGATTTAAATGAATAACCGTCTCGCATTAAACAAGATCCAGATATAATGTTCATGCTCAACGCTGGCACCAAATAACAATTATTTAGGTCTAATATTAATCCCGAAGGTAGATGTAGAGGTAGCGTGCCGACCGCGATCACATCGACTTTGGAACCGTTTCCCACGCGCATCGTCACCTCGTCCTTTGCTAGTGTCCGCTTATTCTGTAGTCCCTGTTTCGAGTTGCAAATATTAGCAACAGAACCAGTATCAAATACCCAGGTGCTACTGCGAGCTCTAGTAAGGTACACATCAATAACATGTATATCACATATACCTTTGCTCACTTTGCCATCCTTCTTATTCGCCAAATACTTGGGGCAGTTCCGCTTCCAGTGACCAGTCTGCTTGCATTAGAAGCACTCAGTTTCAGGCTTAGGTCCAGACTTGGGTTTCTTCTCCTGAGCAGCAACTTGCTTGCTGTTCTTCTTGAAGTTTCCCTTCTTCTTCCCTTTGCCCTTTTTCTTGAAACTAGTGGTTTTGCTAACCATCAACACTTGATGCTCCTTCTTGATTTCTACCTCCGCAGCTTTTAGCATTGCGAAGAGCTCGGGAATAGTCTTGTTCATCCCTTGCATATTATAGTTCATCACGAAGCTCTTGTAGCTTGGTGGCAGTGATTGGAGAATTCTGTCAATGACGCAATCATCTGGAAGATTAACTCCCATCTGAATCAAGTGATTATTATACCCAGACATTTTGAGTATATGCTCACTGACAGAACTGTTCTCCTCCATCTTACAGCTATAGAACTTATTGGAGACTTCATATCTCTCAATTCGGGCATTTGCTTGAAATATTAACTTCAACTCCTGGAACATCTCATATGCTCCATGACGTTCAAAACGTCGTTGAAGTCCCGATTCTAAGCCGTAAAGCATGGCACACTGAACTATCGAGTAGTCATCAGCTTTGCTCTGCCAGACGTTCATAACATCTGGCGTTGCTCCAGCAGCAGGCCTGTCACCCAGCGGTGCTTCCAGGACGTAATTCTTCTGTGCAGCAATGAGGATAATCCTCAGGTTACGGACCCAGTCCGTGTAATTGCTACCATCATCTTTCAACTTTGCTTTCTCAAGGAACGCATTAAAATTCAACGGAACAATAGCACGAGCCATCTATCTACAAGCAACATAAACAAGCAAGATACTATCAGGTACTAAGTTCATGATAAGTTTAAGTTCAGTTAATCAAATTACTTAGGAACTCCCACTTAGATAGACATCCCTCTAATCCTCTAAGTGATCACGTGATCCAAATCAACTAAACCATAACCGATCATCACGTGAGATGGAGTAGTTTTCAATGGTGAACATCGTCATGTTGATCATATCTACTATATGATTCACGCTCGACCTTTCGGTCTCTGTGTTCCGAGGCCATATCTGCATATGCTAGGCTCGTCAAGTTTAACCTGAGTATTCTGCGTGTGCAAAACTGGCTTGCACCCGTTGTAGATGGACGTAGAGCTTATCACACCCGATCATCACGTGGTGTCTGGGCACGACGAACTTTGGCAACGGTGCATACTCAGGGAGAACACTTCTTGATAATTTAGTGAGAGATCATCTTATAATGCTACCGTCAATCAAAGCAAGATAAGATGCATAAAAGGATAAACATCACATGCAATCAATATAAGTGATATGATATGGCCATCATCATCTTGTGCTTGTGATCTCCATCTCCGAAGCACCGTCATGATCACCATCGTCACCGGCGCGACACCTTGATCTCCATCGTAGCATCATTGTCGTCTCGCCAATCTTATGCTTCCACGACTATCACTACCGCTTAGTAATAAAGTAAAGCATTACATCGCGATTGCATTGCATACAATAAAGCGACAACCATATGGCTCCTGCCAGTTGCTGATAACTCGGTTACAAAACATGATCATCTCATACAATAAAATCAGCATCATGTCTTGACCATATCACATCACAACATACCCTGCAAAAACAAGTTAGACGTCCTCTACTTTGTTGTTGCAAGTTTTACGTGGCTGCTACGGGCTTAAGTAAGAACACATCTCACCTACGCATCAAAACCACAACGATAGTTCGTCAAATAGACTCCGTTTTAACCTTCTCAAGGACCGGGCGTAGTCACACTTGGTTCAACTAAAGTTGGAGAGACAGTCTTCCGCAAGCCATCTATGTGCAAAGCACGTCGAGGGAACCGGTCTCGCGTAAGAGTACGCGTAAGGTTGGTCCGGATCGTCTCAACCAACAATACCGCCGAACCAAAGTATGACATGCTGGTAGGCAGTATGACTTGTATCGCCCACAACTCACTTGTGTTCTACTCGTGCAAATAACATCAAACCATAAAACCTGGGCTCGGATGCCACTGTTGGGGAACGCAGCAATTTCAAAATTTTCCTACGCACACGCAAGATCATGGTGATGCACAGCAACGAGAGGGGAGAGTGTTGTCTACGTACCAACGCAGACCGACTGTGGAAGCGATCACACAATGTAGAGGAAGTAGTCGTACGTCTTCTTCCCGATCCGACCGGTCCAAGCACCGTTACTCCGGCACCTCCGAGTTCTTAGCACACGTTCAGCTCGATGACGTTCCTCGGGCTCCGATCCAGCAAAGCGTCGAGGGAGAGTTCCGTCAGCACGACGGCGTGATGATGATCTTGATGTACTACCGACGCAGGGCTTCGCCTAAGCACTACAACGGTACGATCGAGGTGGAATTTGGTGGCAGGGGGCACCGCACACGGCTAAGGAACGATCTCAAGGATCAAGTTGTGTGTCTTGGGGTGCCCCTGCCCCCGTATATAAAGGACCAGGGGCAAGGGGGTCGGCCGGCTAGGAGGGAGGCGCAGGGAGGAGTCCCACTCCTACCGGGAGTAGGACTCCTTTCCCCAAATCCTATTCCTAATAGGACTCTTCGGGAGAAAGAGAAGAGAGGGGGGCCGGCCCCTTCTCCTAGTCCTAATAGGACTAGGGAAGGGGGGTTCGGCCGGCTAGCCTGTGGGCTGCCCCTTCTCTCTTTTCCACTAAGGCCCAATAGGCCCATTTGCCTCCCGGGGGGTTCCGGTAACCCTCCCGGTAATCCGGTAAAATCCCGATTTCACCCGGAACACTTCCGGTGCCCAAATATAGGCTTCCAATATATCAATCTTTACGTCTCGACCATTTCGAGACTCCTCGTCATGTCCGTGATCTCATCCGGGACTCCGAACAACCTTCGGTACATCAAAATGCATAAACTCATAATAACTGTCATCGTAACGTTAAGCGTGCGGACCCTACGATTCGAGAACAATGTAGACATGACCGAGACACGTCTCCGGTCAATAACCAATAGCGGGACCTGGATGCCCATATTGGCTCCTACACATTCTACGAAGATCTTTATCGGTCAGACCGCATAACAACATACGTTGTTCCCTTTGTCATCGGTATGTTACTTGCCCGAGATTCGATCGTCGGTATCCAATACCTAGTTCAATCTCGTTACTGGCAAGTCTCTTTACTCGTTCCGTAATACATCATCTCACAACTAACATATTAGTCGCAGTGCTTGCAAGGCTTATGTGATGTGCATTACCGAGAGGGCCCAGAGATACCTCTCCGACAATCGGAGTGACAATACCCTAATCTCGAAATACGCCAACCCAACATCCACCATTGGAGACACCTGTAATACTCCTTTATAATCACCCAGTTATGTTGTGACGTTTGGTAGTACCCAAAGTGTTCCTCCGGTAAACGGGAGTTGCATAATCTCATAGTTATAGGAACATGTATAAGTCATGAAGAAAGCAATAGCAACATACTAAACGATCGGGTGCTATGCTAATGGAATGGGTCATGTCAATCAGATCATTCTACTAATGATGTGACCTCGTTAATCAAATAACAACTCCTTGTTCATGGTTAGGAAACATAACCATCTTTGATTAACGAGCTAGTCAAGTAGAGGCATACTAGTGACACTCTGTTGGTCTATGTATTCACACATGTATTATGTTTCCGGTTAATACAATTCTAGCATGAATAATAAACATTTATCATGATGTAAGGAAATAAATAATAACTTTATTATTGCCTCTAGGGCATATTTCCTTCACATAGGGTTGTGATATTCAAGCCAGTCCATGCCCAAAATGACATCGTAACAGCCCAGTGGTAGTAACCTGAAATTGGTCGTAAACACCTTGCCTTGTGAATACCAGGAACACCCCAACACTTCCTGCCTGCACCACAGCTCGGATCCATTTGCTACTACCACTTTCACGCGACACGGCATATCCTGAATTCCTCTCAGCTTGGACTGCAATTGTTGGGACACGAATGACGCAGAGCTACCCAAGTCGACTAACATCAACACCTCTTGCCCCTGAAGCCACCCATGCAACTGAAGGCATGTGGGTGCATCTGTACCCGACACTGCTTGCAAAGATAGCTGTCAAACCTGCTCTTGTGCATCGTTGTGATCTTGATTTATTGGATGGGGAGCTGTATGTTCATCTGACGCCTCCAGGCTGAATAAACTGAGCATCTCCTCAATCACGTGCAGCTTGACTGTTGGGGGGCACACATGATCATGCCCCCACCGCTCTCCACACTTGAAACAGAGCCCCTTAGCACGGCGAAAGTTGCGAAGTGTAGTAAGTTTCGACGCGTCACTGTTGGCTCGGGCTGCATCCGTTCCCTGGCGATCCTCTGCTATAGGGTGTGCGGCTGGTGCCCGCGCTGGTGGTGGCGGCAACGGCAATGGCATCGGCTGCTGCGCGCGCCCAGGTAACCCAGGGCCTTCCGGTTGACTGAACCATGCCCCTTTGTGGCCCTCGGCCACTTCTTCTTGCAGGACAGCTAGCGCACAAGGTGTGTCTAGATCCTTGGGACGCTGAACCATTACCACGGCGCGGATATCTGCCCTCAGGCCCTCCACGAACCTCGTCAGAAAATACAAGGGGTGTACAGCATCAAAATACGAGATAAGATGATTCATCAAATTTTCATATTGCTCAATGTAATCGGAAACAGAGCTAGTCTGACAAAGTGCATAAAATTGTCTAATCAATAGCTGATGTCGATCTCGCCCAAAACGAGAACAGAGCAAGTTGCAAAACGCATCCCAATCGAGCTCGCCGATCTTTGGCTGAACTGACTGCAACCAAATCGCCGCGGGACCAGTGAAATGCAAGGTAGACATGGGTATGAAATATGATGGCTGGATTTGGAACATCGCGAAGTATTGCTCGCACATGGTTCTCCAGATTTTGGGATTCTCGCCGGAGAACTGGGGAAACGAGACTGAATGAGTTGTATGGCCTAGCCCCGCCATGAATTGTCCCTGAGGAAGGCAAGGGCCTAGCACTAATTCAAGTAGGCGTGCTTGGGGTAGGAATTGCGACGTACCATTGGTCGGAGAGGTCGCCGACGGGGTGCCACCCGCCGGCGAACCGCCCCGGTGCTGGTGAGGACTGCAGTGGCCATCGGGCCCGTGGATCTCGTCGCCGGGCGCCAGATTGGACAGATCCACCATGCGCGATCCACCCATGGATGTTGTCGCTGCCGGTGGCCGCTTGCCTTGCAGTGCCCCGACCGCTTCCTGGAGTTTGGAGATGCGGTCCTCCAGATCGGGATTCCACGCGGAAAGTTCTTCGACTTGCGCCGCTTGGGTGTCGATGCGGCCCGCAAGCTGCTTGATGTCGGCGCGGGTGTCGTCGCTCACCTTGGTCAAGCTTTCCACCATGTTGTCGAGGTAGGACTTGAGCGTCGGATCCATGGCGGCGAGGAGTCGCTGACGGTCGGCCGTCTGCTTGCGTGTCTCCAGCGCGGGGAAGAGGGGCGGGCTGGCGTCTGATACCACGTGTTAGGTACCAACTACTACTCTCTCAATTGATCAATGGCGAATTCGGTATAGTGGCGATTACAAGGGAATTCGAGGAAGGGGAATGGAGTACAGGACGAGACACACGTTACAGCCGCCGCCGGTCTGTTCTGATCCCAGCCAGGATAACCACTCACACACGCCACACTCGCATATATCAGTCACTCGTGGGTTCCTCTGGGCCGAACATGTAGGATACCCACTGAGGCCCAGTGAACCTGTGGCACGGCCTTCTCTCTCTCTCTTGGGCCGCTCAGGCGTCGCGCACATCCCCGTCAGCTCAGGTGTGGGAAGGTTGCTGACAGTTTGAGACTAACTTTGCCAAAGATTGCCACACCTAAGCTTAGGCAAGTTTGACCAACTTAGGTGAGTGTTTGGTTCAAGCCATACCTTTGGCAAGCCACACTTAGACCCCACAAGGCATACTCACAAAAAGTGTGGCAATATTCCTTTAGGCTTGCCAATTTGTGGCTTTCATTTTGATGAACTAACCTTAGGCAAGCTTGGCAAAAATGTGTGGCAAAGTGTGGCAATGCTAGTCCTAGAACCAAACAGCCCCTGTATTTTTTCCCATGGAAGGCAGCAGCTTCCCCGCCGGAGGCCGGAGGCCAACACTTCCTCTCCGGATCTCATGGGGACGGAAGTCGGGGGAGTGCTTTAGATCTCACGAGAAAGGGACTCCTCTTCCACGGCATGACCAGCCTCTTCTTTGCCGGTGGAAGGCAGCAGCTTCCCCGGCGGAGGCCGTCGCCAGCGCTTCCTCGCCGGATTTTGTGGTCGGCCTAGTCGGTGGAGTGCTTTCTCCGGGATCTCACACTTCCTCGCCGGATCTCGCGTGGAACTTCCTCGCCGGAGAAGATTAGGAGAGGATGGGGAGGGGAAGAAGAACAAGGCGACGGAGGGCGGAGAAGACCGAGGGAGGGCGGAGAGGGCCGACGGCGGCGGAGGCTAGAGAGGAACGGCGGCGGAGTCGGTGGATCCGCAGCGGCGAGCGGTGGTGGGGCGACGATGGGGCGAGGGCAGCGGCGGATCCGCTCGTGAGAAGGAGAGGCGCTCGGGCTATTGGGGACTCCGGGTTGATTCTTAAAGAGGTCAGGGACCTTTTTGCAACAATGAAGCGTTGTTCCCAGTTCCACTTAAAAAGGAGTGCGGGTTCAATTATCAAAAGGCACAGGGACTTTTTTATAAAAACGCAGCGACTGTGAACCCGGAGACTCGATCCGTACTTTATTATTAGTTATTAGGGAGAGATTATTTAAAAAAACTATTTTAAAATTTTCAAACAATTCTGAAAAAAATTGAATGTTCACAAGGAATATGTCAACAACCCCCAATGTTCATAAGAAATATGTCTACAACCCTTAAAAATTTTAGGCCCAAATATGAAATGCACATTGAAAAACAAAAAAATTTGACAAATTCATAGGTGAATAGTGTTAATTTTGTTTTTTCTCTCTCTTTTTTCACGTTCATGATAGATTTAACATTTTTGTTTCTCAATGTGTATTCGAATTGGATCCGATTTTTTAGGAGTTCTAGACACATACCTTGTGAGTATTCACAAAACAAGAATCAGAATTTTTTGAAACATTTAAACTAAAAAAATGGGTATCTTGAAAGCATTTGAGGGGTGGTATCACCTCATACTTTCCCACAGCTCCAGCTGCCGAGTGCCGATAACGTGGAGCAAAATCACAAAATGTTTTGGAGAACGGCTAAATGTACTACTTAGGAGCATGGATATGCAGTTGATTTTTTGGGGGTTATTGTATGTGCAATTGGTGTATACAAGAAATTATGAATCATGTAATTAAGCTTATTGGGGGTTGGCCTACCTAGCAGCGAACACGGCACCCCCAATAACGCCCAGCAGAAACACGTACTGTATATGCATTAGCCTGATGCATAACGCCCAACCGATAGAAACTGACAAAGAAATAAAAAAGAAAAGCAAAGAAAATCAAAAGAGAAATAAACAAAATAAAGTATAAAGAAGAAACGAAGAAAGAACAAAAACCCAGAGAAAAAAAATCGAACAGAGGTATAACAAAGGAAAAAAAGAAATTAAACCAAAAGACGAAACAAATAAACCGAAGAAAAAAGGAAAAAAAAGCGACCAAAAAAACCAACTGTGACTGAGTGTCTGCCTTAAACGGACGCTACTCTCACTATAAGCGAGATATAATTCTTCTAGATATTTTGGACAGAAAAAGGGGCAATGATTTGTCTCGCCTGCTGCACAACGGCGTGAGAACTATATCTCGCTTATAGAAAGATGGAAGGGTCTCTCGCTCGATTACTATTGTTAGTTCACTGGCTTTGTCGCTTGCTCGATCACTATTGATTGTTGGTTTAGTCCGTCTTTGTCAGTTTTTTCAATTTTCCTTTTTGTTTTTTTCTTTCTTCTGGATTTTCTTCAGTTTTTCTATTTTTTTGTATTCTCATCGAGTTTATTATTGTTTCTTTTATGATTTTTCATGGATTTTCCTCTCTTGTTATTTTTTTCTTTGTTTCTCTTGCGTCTTTCTCGGTATTCATTATTTTTTCTTTTCTTTCTTTGTTTCATTTCTTCATTTTCCTCGTCTTTGTTTCCTTCTCGGGTTTAAATATTTTCATTTTTACATTGATTTTCTTTGGGTTGTTATTCTTTCTTTTTCCATTTTTTGTTTTACTTTTGCATTTTCATTGAGTTTCTTCAGATTTGTGTTCTTTTTTTTAACACATGTTTATTGTGTTGGTGCAGAGTATACATTTTATTTAAGTGTATACGTGAAACATATTTTTACAGACATTGAACATTTTTTAAATCTACGATGCATATTTCTTTTTATTACATATTTCAAACATTTTTTGTTAAATGGTCAATATTTCTTGAAATACACGTTGAACATTTTTGTTATAGGAATATATTTTGTTTTTCAAAAACTATGTAAACATTTTTTTAAACATGATTAACCTTTTTGAAAGATGTTTTTATGTCTACTTTTTCAATAAACATTGTATATATTTTGTATATATCAGGAACAGTTTCTATATACACATTTATATTTTCCAAATACATGGTTAAATTATCTGCCAACATATTTTTTCTGATATCTACTTGTTTTATACACGCTGTACATTTTTCTAAACTACAGGAATATCTTTTATATATACATTTAATATTTTCCTATTACATGATTAACATTTTTGAAACTTATTTTTAATGTCTACATTTTCCACTACTTTTTTCATAGACATTGTACACTTTTCGTATACATCATGAACATTTTTTATACTAGATGATGCCCCACGCGTTGCTGCGGGAACCTTGGTAAAATATATGCATAAATTTATGCTTGAAAAATTTAAAGTATGTTGTCCACATGAGCTATTGATTATTCAGCTCAAATAGAAACTTGTGCAGACATAGACTGGACCATCAGGACTCGGGCACAAGATGGGCATGTTCGAAAAGTTTCCCATTGACCACCTATGCCCGCACAAAAATAAGTAAAACAAAGTAACATGCATGATTGCTGAGGTGTCATGATTGCATGACTATATTAACGCACAAATTATAACTTATGACCACATGCATGACTTGATGATGTTGCATAGTTGGGCCATTTCTTAACTGGACCATGGTTGGGCCAGAATTGCTAGAGGTGTAGAGCAGAGCCACTGAGCCGAGCATGTGTGATTCGAACCTCCGACCGCCCTGTACTGGGTAAACTGCAGTCACCACCCGCTCACAATGCCTCCTGTGATTAATTCTTCGTTTTCTTGTGATCATGAACATTTTTCAAGTCATTGATTTTTTTTTCAAAATCGATTATCTTTTTATTTTCAAATTTGTGAACTTTTCCCAGAATTAATGAATTTTTTTCAAATACATGAACTTTGCTTTCGAAAATGATGATTTTTTTCTGAATTTTGAGTTTTTTTTATAAATTGATTATTTTTTCGAAATCAGTTATATTTTAGAAAAACTCGATGAACATTTTTTTATAATTTGTGAATTTTTTCGAAAATTCCGATGAACTTTTTTTCAAAGTTAATGAACTTTTTTCAAAATCATGTTTTTATTAAATCTGTGAACTTTGAAAAAAAAATCACATTTTCTTCCCAAAAAGAGTCACATTTTTCAAAGTTAATGATTTTTTTTCAAAATCATGTTTTTTTAAAATAGTATGGCTACAATTGTTCTTAAACTGCTCGTGCTGAAACCTTTGACTAGTGCCGAGTAGTTCTAGTGGTTTGGTAACCTACATTCGAGCTGAAGAATTGGAGCTCGATTCCTTGTGGGAGTAACTTCTTTGGGGGACTTTTGACGCAATAATTTTTGCTAGAAATTTTGGCAGCATAACGCCTGAAAAAGAAGGATGTGTATCTATCAAAGTCTCATTTAAGACACCATCCCTCTCCCGTGGAGATCGACGATCAGTACTAGTATTAGTGCTTTCACTGGACATTCGTGTGTTGGTTCATACTAGAAAATAAGGTTTTCTATGAGTGTTAAGAATGAGAAAATAAGGTTATTTATTATAAGTGTGTTAGTTCATAGCAGAAAATAAAGTAATATATGTCGCCCATGGGAGCAAAGCATCATGTAACAAGAAAAGAATATATCTCTTATGATCTATGCATGACAAAAGTAACTATGTATTATACCAGAAACAATTCTTAAATGTTGGTCGAAAATAATGATAAAGATACTAACTAATGTGAAACAAGCTAGGCATAAAACTCCATATGGTTGCTTCATGACAGTTCATAAAAAGGTGTTGTTTTCCAGTACATACAGTCAGGGAAATTTCTGTTAGAAATTTCGGCAGCATAACGCCTGGGAAAGAAATGGACTCAAAGCCCTCAAAGTCTCATTTAAGACACCATCCATCCGCCGTAGAGATCAACAATTAGTATCAGTACTAGTGCTTTCACTAGACGTTCGTGTCTTGATTTATAGCAAAAAATAAGGTTATATATGGCTGTTAAGCATGAGACAATAAGGTTATTTATTACAAGTGTGTTAGTTCATAGAACAAAATAAGGTTATATATGCTGCCCATGGAAGCAAAGCATCATGTAACAAAAAATAAGAATATATCTCTTACGATCTACGCATGACATAAGTAATAATGTACTCCCTCCGTTCCTAAATATTTATCTTTCTAGAGATTTTAACAAGTGACTACATACGGAGCAAAATGAGTGAATCTATACTCTAAAATATGTCTATATACATCCATATGTGGTAGTTCATTTGAAACCTCTAAAAAGACAAATATTTAGGAACGGAGGGAGTACATACCAGAAGTTCATGGACATGTTTTTACAGAAACAATTCCTAATTGTTGGGCAAAAATAATGATAAAGATACCAACTAGTGTGAAACAAGCTAGACATAAAACTACATATGCTTGCCTCATGACAGTTCATAAAAATGTGTGTTTGCCGCTACATACACCCAATTACACCTGGCTACGTAGAGATTATCAGCAGCAAAGCATTATAGCCAAGACCCTAGCATTTTGCAGCCAAGACCCCTTAGTTCATAACAGAAAATAAGGTTATATGTGCAGCAGCAAAGCACAAGCCAGTGTAGTTTCAGCTATAAGCATGTGCATTAGGATGCAAAAATCACAGCAATTGAAGTGCCGAGTGGCTTATTAGAGGAACATGGTTATCCGGTTTCCGGTTTCCCTTTGTGGTTTATCATTAGGATGCAAAAATCACAGCAATTGAAAATCACAGCATAGTAACATCTTATTAGAGGAACATGGTTATCCGGTTTCCGGTTTCCCTTTGTGGTTTTTTCCTTTTTTCACTTTAGTCCTTATACTTTTAATGTTTCGTAATACTTTTGATCTGTTTTGAGATCTGTTTCTCTCTGGGGTGGGCGAACCGTCGTCACGCACTATTCTTTCTTTGCCGTCCGTCTCCGCCCGCCGCGGCCGCCGCTATTGTCGCATGGTTACGACGGCCCCTGTCCCGGCCGCCGCGCTTTGTTGCCTGCTCTTATGTCGGTCCTTCTTTAGCGTCGACCGCGCTTCCCCGTTCGCGATATCGTCGTTCCCTATCGGTTGCCTTCGTGTGTACTCAAGGTCGAGGCCGACAAACTTGTTCTTCTCCTCATTTAGCCATTCCTCGTACTTTTTGATGATCCGCTCCACGGTCCTTGGGTCATTGGTGTACACCACCTCCAGCACTGTTGTACCGTGGGTAGTGATGTGTTCGGGTGAGTGTTGTTAGTTTCCCGTCGTCCATGGCTGGAGGTGTGCGGTGATGAACTGTGGCCGGCGAGAAACTTTCGAGGAAGAGGATGCAAATGGAGTCGGAAAAGTGAAAGGGATCTTTTGTCGTGCAAAAAACGAAACCGCCAAATAGCAGTTGCTAGTCACCCGGCGGTTCCAGACGTAGATTTTCGGAAACAGGCGAGCGCTCCTCAATTAGTGATTTTGTCTGTTTTATCTGTTTTTGTTTTTAAAGATTTTCACTTATCTTGTTCATTTAATTTTTTTATTCGTTGTGTGCTACGTGCGTGATCCATATGTGCGTATTCCATATTTGGCTGTGAAAGTAGTCGCGTAAACGGTAGAACACTCAGCAGATGCATGGTTTGAATAAGTTTTTTTTAAAGATTTTTGGAATTGAAGTGAGTTCAGGCATGGTTGTGAGGAGGCACGGGTATACTGGGAGGTACATGTGTGCAGCGCCGAAGTTGTACGGGCGATCACGCGTGCCGAACACGTAGAGATACTATGGGTTTCATGCGAGAGGCACGTGTGTGTAGCACGTAGAGTTAATGTTGGTTTTATGTGAGGCACGTCGATTGAGCAAAACGGATGCATGGAATTATAGTCAGTACAGACACGGTTGTGTGGAGGCACGGGTATACTGAGAGACGTGTCTGTGCAGCACCAAAGTTGCACTGGCGATCACGTGTGCGGAGCTCGTAGAGTTACTGTGGGTTTCATGTGAGGCACGTTGATCAAGCAAACAGAGGCACGGAAGTGAAGTCAGTACAAGCACGGTTGTGTGGAGGCACTATTTTGAACCGTCTTGCTATGTCAAGTTTCTAGAGGCACGGATGTACGGCAGTAGAGGCATCAGTTCGAATATTTGGTTAGAGGGACTCCGTTGTGGATGCACATGTGTGAAGTCTCCAGGGTCACGGTTACGTGGCACCACAGGCATGGATTGAGGAGACACTTAGAGAGCCATGCTTGTACATAGGTCACTTGCACACGGTAGTGTAGTTTTGTGGCATCGTGCAGAACTGGTGTACGGAGAGGAGCCTGTGTGCAATAGCAAGGATGTTCTGAATGGACGGAGCGGTGTTTGATGTGAAATGTTTGTGTTGTTTGAATTTTTTTTTCAATGTGGTCAAAGTAACAAAGTTCTTGTCGCTTGTGTCTGTGTGCCGAATGTTCTTCTGCAATATTTATGAATTGTTCACGCCAATGTTTAATAAGCATTGTACTGAAAGTTTACAACGATATCATCACATATTCTTGTAAATGCACGATGCATCTTGTAAAGGTTGAGTATGAAAATTATAATACATTATCGTGCGACATATCTCTCGTTCTATAATCAATATATGCTTGCTCAATACTGAGACATAACTTACTAATTGCATTTAGACATGCAAAACGTAGTATGCATTTGTACATGAACACACCACTGTGTTCAAAGTTCAAACGTAAAATAGTAATACAATACACACAACATCTTTGAGCAACAACAAACATATTTACAACATAGGTTCATACAATCTAAATTATGATAATAGTAGTTCCTACTAGTTTAATGTAGACATCCATTTTCTCGTAATTCACCAACTACTGTTTCCCTTCCGGCGCTTCCAGCCGCTGGAAGATCCCTCGTCTTTGTTCTTACGTGGGCGGAGTCTTTCTTTCATTGGGTGTTGGTGGAGGTGACGTAGCCCGTTCTTGATGATTAGGATTCTACGGTACAACTCGTAGCTAACATACCCGTCCTTTGCCGCGTACTCAAGGTGTATCGGAAAAAGTGGCTTCCACTCCCAGAACTGGTGCTTCTCCTTTGGGAATGATTTCTTCATGTTCTTGTATGAGAGGGTCGATGATGGCCGCTGCAAGGTCACCCATGGAGTCCCTTTCTCCACCACCCTTGATGCAGAATAGCCTCTGGATGTCGACGTGGTGCTCGTCTGGAATTTTGATGCATGCACGGGCAAGCATGGTCTTGTCCTTCCTGGTGTCGACGCTAGTGAAAGTTACCGCTTTCCGTTTGATACGTCCATTTTGCATCATGCTTTTATATCGACAGTTATTGCATTATGGGCTGTTATTTCACATTATGTCACAATACTTATGGTTATTCTCTCTTATTTTACAAGGTTTACATAAGGAGGGAGAATGCCGGCAGCTGGAATTCTGGGCTGGAAAAGGAGCAAATATTAGAGACCTATTCTGCCCAACTCCAAAAGTCCTGAAACTCCACGGAACACCTTATAATAAATAATGAAAAATCCTCGCCGAAGAAGAAGACCAGGGGGCCCACACCCTACTCACGAGGGTGGGGGCGCCCCCCTAGGGTGCGCCCCCTACCTCGTGGGCCCCCTGGTGGCTCTCCGATGACCATCTTCTGCTATATGAAGTCTTTCGTCGAGAAAAAAATAAAGAGGCAACCTTTCGGGACGAAACTCCGCCGCCACGAGGCGGAACCTTGGCGGATCCAATCTAGAGCTCCGGCAGAGCTGTTCTGCCGGGGAAACTTCCCTCCCGGAGAGGGAAATCATCGCCATCGTCATCACCAACGCTCCTCTCATCGGGAGAGGGCAATCTCCATCAACATCTTCATCAGCACCATCTCATCTCAAAACCCTAGTTCATCTCATGTATCCAATTCTTGTCTCCAAGTCCGGGATTGGTGCTAGTAGGTTGCTAGTAGTGTTAATTACTCCTTGTATTTGATGCTAGTTGGTTTAATTGGTGGAAGATCATATGTTCAGATCCTATATGCATATTAATACCCCTCTGATTATGAACATGTTTATGCTTTGTGAGTAGTTACGTTTGTTCCTGGGGACAAGGGAGAAGTCTTGCTATTAGTAGTCATGTGAATTTGGTATTCGTTCGATATTTTGATGAGATGTATGTTGTCTAGCCTCTAGTGGTGTTATGTGAACGTCGACTACATAACACTTCACCATTATTTGGGCCTAGAGGAAGGCATTGGGAAGTAATAAGTAGATGATGGGTTGCTAGAGTGACAGAAGCTTTAACCCTAGTTTATGCATTGCTTCGTAAGGGGCTGATTTGGATCCATATGTTTCACGCTATGGTTAGGTTTACCTTAATACTTTTGTTGTAGTTGCGGATGCTTGTAGTAGAGGTTAATCATAAGTGGGATGCTTGTTCAAGTAAGAACATCACCCAAGCACCGGTCCACCCACATATCAAATTATCAAAGTACCGAATGCGAATCATATGAACGTGATGAAAATTAGCTTGACGATATTCCCATGTGTCCTCGGGAGCGCTTTTCCTTATATAAGAGTTTGTCCAGGCTTGTCCTTTGCTACAAAAAGGATTGGGACACCTTGCTGCACTTTATTTACTTTTGTTACTTGTTGCTCGTTACAACTTATCCTATCACAAAACTATTTGTTACCACTTATTTCAGTACTTGCAGAGAATACCTTGCTGAAAACCGCTTGTCATTTCCTTCTGCTCCTCGTTGGGTTCGACACTCTTACTTATCGAAAGGACTACGATAGATACCCTATACTTGTGGGTCATCAAGACTCTTTTCTGGTGCCGTTTCCGGGGAGTGAAGTGCCTTTGGTAAGGAAAAATTTACATAGTGTGCTGAAATTTACCGTCACTTGTTACTATGGAAAGTAATCCTCTGAGGGGCTTGTTCAGGGTATCTTCACCCTGACCAGTAGAGCAAAGAGTTGCTCCTCAACCTACTGAACCTACTTGAGGGAGTCCTGGATTAGGGGGTCTCCGGACAGCCGGACTATATCCTTTGGCCGGACTATTGGACTATGAAGATACGAGATTGAAGACTTCGTCCCGTGTCCGGATGGGACTCTACTTGGCGTGGAAGGCAAGCTAGGCAATACAGATATGTATATCTCCTCCTTTGTAACCGACCTTGTGTAACCCTAGCCTCCTCCGGTGTCTATATAAACCGGAGGGTTTTAGTCCGTAGGACAACATACAATCATACCATAGGCTAGCTTCTAGGGTTTAGCCTCTCTGATCTCGTGGTAGATCTACTCTTGTACTACTCATATTATCAAGAACAATCAAGCAGGACATAGGGTTTTACCTCCATCAAGAGGGCCCGAACCTGGGTAAAACATTGTGTCCCCTGCCTCCTGTTACCATCCGCCTAGACGCACAGTTCGGGACCCCCTACCCGAGATCCGCCGGTTTTGACACCGACATTGGTGCTTTCATTGAGAGTTCCTCTGTGTTGTCACCGTTAGGCTTGATGGCTCCTTCGATCATCGATAGTGACGCAGTCCAGGGTGAGACTTTTCTCCCCGGACAGATCTTTGTATTCGGCGGCTTCGCACTATGGGCCAACTCGCTTGGCCATTTGGAGCAGATCGAGAGTTACGCCCCTGGCCACCAGGTCAGGTTTGGAAGCTTAAACTACATGGCCGACATCTGCGGAGACTTGATCTTCGACGGATTCGAGCCCTTGCCGAGTGTGCCGCACGGTCACGACGAGCATGATTTAGCCCTACCATCGGACAGTGTTCAGGAGACCGCACCGGCAACCGCTCCGACCCTCAATTCGGAGCCAATTGCGCCATCCATGGACGGGTGGATAGACCCCGCCATGGAGGCCGCATTCTCAGCGGCGATCGATCTGAATATCGACCTTACCCTTCACGAGAGCCGTGACGCCAAATTGCCGGATTCCTTCCTAGCCACGGACTCCGAACCGCCTATGCCCGTGCCTATCGAATCCGACTGGGCGCCGATCATGGAGTTCACCTCCGCGGATATCTTTCAGCACTCGCCCTTTGGCGACATACTGAACTCATTAAGGTCTCTTTCCTTATCAAGAGAGTCTTGGCCGAACTATGTTCGGCAGGATTAGGATGCGGATGACGAATAAATTCGCCGCCCACCCACCACCCACTTAGTAGCCACTGTCGATGATTTGACCGACATGCTCGACTTCGACTCCGAAGACATCGATGGTATGGACGACGATGCAGGAGACAAACAGGAACCACTGCCCACAGGGCACTCGACGCCCACGTCATCACCTGATGTATACATGGTGGACACACCCAAAGAAAACGACAATGAGGAACGGAAGGACGCAGCGAATGATCGATCCCTCGAGAAGTAGTCAAAGCGGCGGCGTAAGCGCCGCTCCAAATCCCGCCTCGGCAGAAACATCGATCATAAAGACCCAGCGATAGAGCAGGGTGAGCCAGCGGACGACGAACACGGCATTGAGCCACCGTCTGATCAAGGCAACACGAAGAATCAAACCGAACAACCCGACTCCGTCGAAGATAACAGTCCGGACGACATCACACCGGACAGGCACCCGAAGCAACAGAATTCCCATCAAAGGCTTGTTGCTACTGCGAGGAGTCTGAAAAAGTAGAAGCAAGGGCTCAGGGCCGCACAAGACACACTCAGAACCAGACGGAGTGAAGTACTCAACACTGAAGTGAAGTACAGCGGTAATCGCCATACCAAGAGCTACCCGAAGCGAAAGCTGCTACCTGAATTCGATGAGGAGGCCTTAGATCCCCCACAATCAAAAAACAAAACGGCCATCCGTTCGGATAGACGACCTCGTGGCCAACATAGAGCGGCAAACGACGCCGCACATAAGCCCGTATGTGATCCGCGTGAGGGCTCGCATCAAAAGGACGGCGCAACCAGATCCATCTACGGGCCACGCAAGCGCTCTCCAGCATGCAATGCAACACAACAAACATCCCAACACCACGGTACACCCAATTACAGGGGTGCCGCACACCCCTTATGTTTCACCAATGAGGTGCTGGACCAGGAATTTCCAGAGGGATTCAAACCCATAAACATAGAGGCGTGCGACGGAACGACAGACCCTGGAGTCTGGGTTGAGGACTATATCCTCCATATCCATATGGCTCGAGGAGATGATCTCCATGCCATCAAGTACTTACCCCTCAAGCTCAAAGGGCCAGCTCGGCACTGGCTTAAAAGCCTCCTCGAAAACTCCATTGGAAGCTGGGAAGAGCTCGAAGACGCTTTTCGGGAAAATTTTCAAGGGACTTATGTCCGACCACCGGATGCAGACGATTTGAGTCATATAACTCAACAGCCCGGAGATTCAGCCTGAAAGCTTTGGAACAGGTTCCTCACTAAAAAGAACCAAATAGTCAACTGCCCGAACGCCGAAGCCTTAGCAGCTTTTAAGCACAGCGTTCGAGGCGAATGGCTTGCCAGACACCTTGGCCAAGAAAAGCCGAGAACAATGGCATCGTTAACAAGCCTCATGACCCGCTTTTCCGCGGGCAAGGATAGCTGGTTAGCCCGATGCAGCACCAGCGACCCAAGTACATCCGAAGTCAGGGACGAAAACGGGAAACCACGACACAGCAAAACAAGCGCTGGAATAAAGAAGACAACCCGAAGAGCAAGGCGGTGAACGCCGGATTTAGAAGCTCTCGGCCAGGTCAACAAAAGCTGGCCTCCAAAGGCAACAAAGACGAACGGTCCAGCCTAAACAAGATTCTGGATACAATATGTCAGATCCACAGCACCCCCGATAAACCTGCAAATCATACCCATAGAGAATGTTGGGTCTTCAAGCAGTCCGGCAAGCTCAACGCCGAACATAAGGGGCAGGATACACCAAGCGAAGACGAGGACGAGCCTCACAAGCAAAGCACTGGGGAACCAAAGAAATTCCCACCAGAAGTCAAAACAGTAAACGTGTTACACGTGACAAAGGGGAGAAACAAAGCGGCACTCCTAGAGACACATGCCCCAGGGCCTATCACCGCGGAGTTCTGCCACTGGTCGTCCCAACCGATCACCTTTGTCCATCAGGATTACTCGACAAGTATCCGACGTGCAGGATGGGATGCCTTGGTATTAGACCCAATAATTGACGGATACCACTTCACACGAGTCCTGATGGACGGCGGCAGCAGTTTAAACCTGATATATCAGGATACAGTCCACCAAATGGGGATAGACCCAACAAGAATCAGCCATAGCGATACTACCTTTAAAGGAGTAACGCCAGGCCTAGAAGCCCATTGCACGGGCTCCCTGCTACTAGAGGTTATATTCGGCTTTCCCGATAACTTCCACAGCGAAAAGTTAACCTTCCACATCGCTCCGTTCCAAAGTGGCTATCAAGCACTACTCGGACGCGGAGCTTTCGCTCGCTTTAATGCAATACCGCATTACGCTTCTCTCATACTTAAGATGCCCGGTACACACGACATCATTACAGTAAATGGAAATATTGAGTGCTCCTTGCGTGCGGAAGACCATGCGGCTGCCTTGGCATCCGCACACTAAACGGCCTCACCAACTAAAGCATCTGACAGGTCGTTAAGACCATGGACGCGGTTAGACGAGTCCGGTGCAGCTATATGTAATTAATATAGGTTTGATGGCTATACCCCTATTACAATACAAGGGGCTCAATGCGCGCAAACAAGTGACAATTAGGCACAACTTTACTCATGTTGAACTGTACATGGTTTCTTTAGTATAACCTACGTTTTTGCACGACAACTTTTCAACTAAGTTCCTCTCTTTTACAGATGACCATCGTGCTACACCCGTCCAGGATATGGCACGACGGAGACACATGCGCAGACATGCAACAGGGACCCGTTCCAAGGATTCTTTTTAGATTAAGACCCTACATAAACCTTTTTTACTGTCTCTTGTTGATACACATCCCCCGGATTCTCAGTACAATTGAGAAGGATACTGACGTATTGGCATGTGGCCACGTCAGAATATTGCACGTACTTGGACACTAGGGGCTTATTACAAAGGGCACTGATTAAGCCCGGTTTACACCATAAAGACCGAATACCTTAGGGAGTGTTCGGCGTCGCGAGTTTGGCCTTATATGCATCAGCTCCGAATCATGTCTTTGGTCAAATGTTGGGTTTGCCCGGCTCCTGTGTTTTGCTGCCTTACGTTCCGCTCTATCGGCTAAGGCGGCACCAGGAGAACTACTGTGATTGTGCCCTGGTTCATCTGGACGAGCACCTCAGTAGAGAAAGCCGAAAACTGACTGTCATGATATAGCGTGAGACTGGTCAACCACTCGATGACCTAGTGGAATCTTTGAGATTCCTCCACCTTAACGAAGGGCCGTTTCCCGGTCAGGCATGTACGCACCCCGAATTCGGATGAGTGCGGAGCCACCAGGGGCTATATAGTAGCCTCACTGTCAAACTCCTCTGGCTAAGTAAAAGTGTTAAAGCATTATAGTCCGGTTGCCTAGTTCGCTGCGCTATCACCTCCTTAATGGACCAAGACGTTGGATCAAGTGTGAACATGCGTCTTCTGCGAACACCCCCACATTATATGCGTGGGGGCTGAAGCCGATGACTGCCATCTTTCAGGTTATATACATATATACATAAACGGCCGCACAGGAGGCATCATAGTACTTTCGGGCAAAAGTATAAATACAGCCTTGATAAACTCAATAAAACATTGTTTTTACAATGGGAATACATGTCACTCAAACATAATATTCTTCGAGCACTGAGCCTCTATTGAACGAGCGCCTTCAAGAACTTCTTCAAAGTAGTGCTCGGCAGCCACTCGGCCTATGGCCGAACCCTGTGCCACAACAGTGGTGGCATCCATCTCCGCCCAGTATGTTTTGACACGGGCAAGGGCCATCCGCGAGCCTTCTATGCACGCCAACCTCTTCACAGCATCGATGCGTGGCACAACACCAAGGAACTGTTGCACTAAGCTAAAGTAGCTATTCGGCCTTGGCCCTCCCGGCCACAGATGATCCACAACGGACCTCATGGCAAGTCCGGATAATCTATGGAGCTCGGCCCACTCGGCCATCTGCTCATTCAACAGCAGCGGACGGGCTGGAGCATGAAACTGTGACCAAAACAGTTTTTCCACTTCGTGATCTTTCCGATCCTTGAAGTACTCGGCTGCATCAGCAGCACTGGCAGCCAAATCCACGTAGGCGTCCGCAGAACTCCATAGCCGGTCCAGAGGCGCATACTTCGGATCCCCGAACTTAGTCCGCAACAAGAAGGGCTTCCCAGAAACAATATCCACAGCTTGATGCAGCTCCTCCTTCGTCGCTCTAATTTTGGAGCGGGATTCCTTGGCAGCCACCCGGGCCTTTTCCAGGTCCGTCGCCTTCGCCCTGTTTTCTTCTTCAAGAAGCCGGTAACGGTTAGCAGCATCTTTTAATTCTATAGCCATCTTGGCTATTCTTTCTTTGCTCTCGCAATGAGCAGCCTGTTCGGCCCTTAACTCTTCGGCTGCCCGTAAAGCGGCCGCATTACTACTCCTTACTTGCTCCTTGGCTCGGGCAAGCTCCGCCCGAAGGGTCTCCATGGTGGCAGCTCCATCTGCAGTCACAACATATTAAAGATACTAGCATCATGCTGCTCTTATTATGTGACAATCACCAGAAAAATCACTCACCCTGTGCCTCGTCAAGCCGCTTGTTGACAAGCACGATGTCGGCATCTGCTGCATCCAATTGCCGCTTTAGTTTGGCAAACCCACCAGTCCGGCTAGCCACCGGAGCTTCAACCACCTGCACATAAAGACGATCTGGTTATTACCTGGGATTATGATCCTCTGCTTGCCGCCGTTTTCGACGACAACCAGAGTCTCAGGGGCTACTATCTGCATAGGCATACCTAATGTATGCGGTACTATTAAAGACATACATTACTTTACGTACCTCAAAGCCTTTCAGCAGACTCATAAAAGCTTCGTGCAAACCGCTTTCGACGGATGAAATCCTTTCAATTACCGTACCCATTAGCATACGATGCGCTTTCGAGACGACAGCTTTCCCCATAAGATCCTTCAGCGCGTCCGACCGCACACAGTACGGACCCTTGCTGTCGCTCTCCTCAGGAGCCGGATACTGGGGAAGCCGGGCAGCCAAAGGGTTGTCCTCTGGCGATATTGGATCCGGAGATACCCTTCGCGACGACACTTCAAGGTCGCCCACTTCTTGAGCTGGGGAGTCAGAGGGAGGCGTTTCGCTCTCCATCATCTCCGGAAGAAGATCCCCCGAAGATGAACTCTGTCGAGAAGGGCTGCGGTCCGGACTACAATTTACAAGCATCGGTTATTGTCTTCAAAAGTAAGGTAGGATATACCCACTATTAAGTACTTTTTGATTACTTACATCTCGGTAGAGGGCTGATCCCCGCGCGGACATTGTGCGACAAGAACACCCTCCGAGGTAGGACCTTCTGGCGGAGACTTCTTCTCCCGTTTGGAAACCTTAGTTTCCGGATCTTCAGAGGTAGTCCTCTTCCTTCCCCGGGGAGAGAGAATGTCAGATTGTTACCCTTGGTTATCCTCCCTCGCGGAGGCGCTCATTCCCTCGATTGGAATAGGTAGCGATGGAGGCCCGCTTTCACCCTGTTTATTCCCCCCTTCATCTTCCTTTGAGGGCACTAGACAAGGTGCTGGCTCGAGCATCTTTTCCAGCACCGGATTGTCCAAGCCTTCAGGAAGGGGGCCGAACACCGGATCATCTTCGCCTTTGTTATCCAGTTCTGGTCAAAGAGCGATTCTTCAGAATGATGTCATGATAAATAAAAGGACAATGTGTTCGGCCATGGGATTACTTACTTGGTCAGCGGGGCGGTTGAAGCTCAGGCCCACGTCCTCGATAGTGTCCGGACACTCTATTTGGGGTCCGAAGAACGATTTGTACATCTCCTCGTGCGTCATGCCGAGGAAATTCTGAATGGCGAGCGGTCCTTCCGGGTTGAATTCCCACATGCGGAGGGGTCGGCGTTTGCAAGGCTGGATTCGACGAACCAGCATAACTTACATTACCATGACCAGACTGAAATCTCCCTCGAAGAGATCTCGGATACGGCTCTGCAGTATTGGCACGTCCTTGGCTGGACCCCAGTTCAGCCCCCTGCCGATCCATGACATCAGTTGTGGTGGAAGGCCCGAGCGAAAGGTGGGGGCAGCTACCCACTTGGCACTTCGGGGAGCTGTGACGTAAAACCACTCCTGTTGCCACAATCCGCACACCTCTGGAAAGGAACCCTTTGGCCATGGAGCGTCAGCAATTTTGCTTATTAGAGCACCTCCGCACGCTGCGCACTGCCCCTCGACCATCTTCGGCTTCACATCGAAGGTCTTGAGCCACAAGCCGAAGTGAGGGGTAATGCGGAGGAAGGCCTCACAAACGACAATAAATAACGAGATGTGAAGAAGGGAATCCGGGGCCAGATCGTGAAAATCCAGCCCGTAATAGAACATAAGACCCCTAACAAAGGGATACAGAGCAAGGCCTAGTCCTCGGAGGAAGTGGGAGACGAACACAACGCTCTCATTGGGTTCGGGAGTAGGGACGACCTGCCCTCGGGCGGGCAGCCTATGTGAAATTTTGGCGGTCAGATATCTGGCCTCCCTCAACTTATTGATGTCCTCCTCTGTGACGGAGGAAGGAATCCACCGGCCTTGAAGGCTGGATCCTGACATGATTGAAGGTCCAAAGCACCTGACCTGGGCTTTGGGTGTTAGAACTCGAGGCGGGGAAAGGATTCGATTGAGCACGAGAGGGAAAAAAGAAAAAGCCTTGTCCCTTTATAAAGGGGACGAATATCAGGCGTCCTCCTCGTGGCCGTTTGAGACTTACCTAAGATCTAGGAGTCATATCAATAGGCATGTTTGGGTTACCCACGTTCGTATTGATGAGAATGTAACACCCTCGATGCGACTATATCTCCCACGTGTCGAGGCACGACTTAGAGGCATAATCGCATTGAAGGCATATGTCGCAAGTGAGGTAATCTTCACACAACCCATGTAATATAATAAGGGAAAGAGATACATAGTTGGCTTACACTCGCCATTTCACACAATTACATGAATAAAACATTACATCAACCAAGTACAATCAGGGCCCGACTACGGAGCCAAAATAAAGAAGAACCCCAAATGCGACAAAGGTCCCCGATCGACCCCAACTGGGCTCCACTATTGATCAACTAGAACGAAACAACACAAAGGACAAGATCTTCATCGAGCTCCTCCTGAGCTTGGTTGCGTCATCTGCTCGGACTCATCGGAACCTGCAAGCTGGTTTTGGAAGTATTTGTGAGCCACGGGGACTCAGCAATCTCGCACCCTCGCGATCAAGACTATTTAAGCTTATGGGTAAGGTAAGGTATGAAGTGGAGCTGCAGCAAGCGACTAGCATATATGGTGGCTAACATACGCAAATGAGAGCGAGAAGAGAAGGCAAGGCACGGTCGATAAAAGTATGATCAAGAAGTGATCCTGAACTACCTACGTCAAGCATAACTCCAACAACCGTGTTCACTTCCCGGACTCCGCCGGAAAGAGACCATCACGGTTACACACGCTGTTGATTCATTTTAATTAAGGTCAACTTCAGGTTTTCTACAACTGGACGTTAACAAATTCCCATCTGCCCATAACCACGGGCACGGCTTTCAAAAGATCAAATCCCTGCAGGGGTGTCCCAACTTAGCCCACGACAAGCTCTCACGGTCAACGAAGGAATAGACCTCCACCCGAGACATTCCGATCAGACTTGGTATCCCAGTACAACAAGACATTTCGACAGGGTAAAACTAAACCAGCAACACCACCCAGATGTGCCAACAAATCCCGATAGGAGCTGCACATATCTCTTTCTCAGGGCACACCGGATGAGCAAGACGTCGGGTAAGCCAGCCCAGAGTTGCCCCTGGTAGCCTCGGACATCGCTCAGTTGGACCAACACTTAGAGAAGCACTGGCCCGGGGGGGGGGGGGGGGGTTAAAATAAGATGACCCTTGGGCGCGCGACCCCCAAGGGAAAAGAAAAGGCTAGGTGGCAAATGGTAAAACCAATGTTGGGCATTGCTGGAAAAGCTATACTTAAGGCGAACTGTCAAGGGGTTCCCATTATAGCCCAACCGCGTAAGGGACGCAAAATCCGGGAACATAACACCGATATGTCGGAAACTAGGGCGGCAAGAGTGGAACAAAACACCAGGCATAAGGCCGAGCTTTCCACCCTTTACCAAGTATATAGATGCATTAATTAAATATGATATATAGTGATATCCCAACAAGTAAATAAATGTCCCAACAAGGAATGATCTCCATGTTCCAACAAGGAACAAACTTCAATCTTCACCTGCAACTAACAACGCTATAAGAGGGGCTGAGCAAAAGCGGTAACATGGCCAATCAATGGTTTGCTAGGACAATGGTGGGTTAGGGGCTGAACATGGCAATTTGGGAGGCTGACAAGCAAGTGGTAGGCATCGAAGCAATGGCATAGCAAAAGAGCGAGCAAACTAGCATAGCAAAGATAGTAGTGATTTCAAGGGTATGATCATCTTGCCTGAAATCCCGCAAGGAAGAAGAACGAGTCCATGAAGAAGACAAACGGGCGTAGACGAACGGATCCTCACAACACGACGTTACCGGAATCAACCCGAAGAAGCAATCACCGGAAAAGAAGCACACAACATAGTAAATGTGACGCCCCCGATTTGATCGTACACTAATCATACACGCAAATGTGTACGATCAAGATCAGGGACTCACAGGAAGATATCACAACACAACTCTACAAATAAAATAAGTCATACAAGCATCATATTACAAGCCAGGGGCCTCGAAGGCTCGAATACAAGAGCTCGATCATAGACGAGTCAGCGGAAGCAACAGTATCTGAGTACAGACATAAGTTAAACAAGTTTGCCTTAAGAAGGCTAGCACAAACTGGGATACAGATCGAAAGAGGCGCAGGCCTCCTGCCTGGGATCCTCCTAAACTACTCCTGGTCGTCATCAGCGGGCAGCACGTAGTAGTAGGCACCTCTGGTGTAGTAGGAGTCGTCGTCGACGGTGGCGTCTGGATCCTGGGCTCCAACATCTGGTTGCGACAACCAGGTAGAAGGGATAGAGGGAAAAGAGGGAGAAAGCAACCGTGAGTACTCATCCAAAGTACTCGCAAGCAAGGAGCTATACTACATATGCATGGGTATCAAATGGAATAAGGGTATCATGTGTGGACTGAACTGCAGAATGCCAGAATAAGAGGGGGATAACTAATCCTGTCGAAGACTACGCTTCTGGCAGCCTCCGTCTTGCAGCATGTAGAAGAGAGTAGACTGAAGTCCTCCAAGTAGCATCGCGTAGCATAATCCTAACCGATGATCCTCCCCTCGTCACCCTGTGAGAGAGCGATCACCGGTTGTATCTGGCACTTGGAAGGGTGTGTTTTATTAAGTATCCAGTTCTAGTTGTCATAAGGTCAAGGTACAACTCCGGGTCGTCCTTTTACCGAGGGACACGGCTATTCGAATAGATAAACTTCCCTGAAGGGGTGCACCACATACCCCAACACGCTCGATCCCATTTGGCCGGACACACTTTTCTGGGTCATGCCCGGCCTCGGAAGATCAACACGTCGCAGCCCTACCTAGGCACAACAGAGAGCTCAGCACGCCGGTCTAAATCCTATGGCGCAGGGGTCTGGGCCCATCGCCCTTTGCACACCTGCACGTTGCGTACGCGGCCGGAAGCAGACCTAGCCTAGTGGCTTTCCAGTCCAATCCGGTGCGCGCCACTCAGTCGCTGACGTCACGAAGGCTTCGGCTGATACCACGACGCCGGGATACCCATAACTGCTCCCACGTAGATGGTTAGTGCGTATAGACCAAATGGCCAGACTCAGATCAAATACCCAGATCTCGTTAAGCGTGTTAAGTGTCCGCGAACGCCGAACAGGGCCAGGCCCACCTCTCTCCTAGGTGGTCTTAACCTGCCCTGTCGCTCCGCCTCAAAGATCCACTCGCGGGTGCTCCTACGAGCCTACCCGTCTTTAGTCACCACATGTATCATGTATAAAGTATATAGTATATACCCGTGATCACCTCCTGAGTGATCACGACCCGATAGTATAGCATGGCAGACGGACAAGAATGTAGGGCCACTGATGATAAACTAGCATCCTATACTAAGCATTAGGATTGCAGGTAAAGGTAACAATAGTAGTAGCAAGGACAGGCTATGCATCAGGATAGGATGAACGGCAAACAGTAACATGCTACACTACTCAAATGCAAGCAGTATAGAGGAGAGTAGGCGATATCTGGTGATCAAGGGGGGGGGGGCTTGCCTGGTTGCTCTGGCAAGAGAGAGGGGTCGTCAACTCCGTAGTCGTACTGGGTAGCAGCGGCGTCGGTCTCGGTGTCTATCGAGAGAAGAGGGGGGGGGGGGGAAACAATAAATATTTAGGCAAGTAGATGCATAGTGAAGCATGACATGACAAGTAACGGCGTTAGAGGTGCCCTAACGCGGTACGTGATGATACCGGTGAAGGGGGGGAAACATCCGGGAAAGTATCCCCGGTGTTTCGCGTTTTCGGGCAGAGGAGCCGGAGGGGGAAAGTTGCGAGTTTGCTATGCTAGGGATGCGTGACGAACGAACAGGCCGCGTATCCAGATTCGTCTCGTCGTTCTGAGCAACTTTCATGTACAAAGTTTTTTCATCTGAGCTACGGTTTATTTTATATTAATTTAAAAAGGATTTAATCATTTTAAATTATTTTTAATTCGAAAATTAAATGTTAAATTGCTATGGGTACACAGAAGTGTACCCACAGATGGGCTTCTATGGCTGACCAGTAGGCCCAGTTGACTTGGTCAACTGCCCAGTCAACAGAGGCTGACTGATGGGGCCGATCAAAGTCAACGGCCCAGTCAGCATTGACCGTTGACTGGTCAAATTGACCAGTGGGTCCCCATGGTCATAGACTTAGGTTAATTAACAGTATTTAATTAGGGTAATCTATTATTAGGTTAATTTAAACATGATTAAATAAGTTAATTAAGTAATTAATTAATTAATTTATTTTATTTTAATTATATATATTTTTCTTTTTTTTTCTAAAACGTTTAGGGGCAGGGCTCCACTTGTCATTGGCCCCAGTGGCCATAGTGGGTTCGGTGTTAGCGGGCGCTGGGCACCCGCCCGAACTGGCGCAGCGGGCGCCCGTCCGCGGCCTCAGGCGCGGCCAACGGGGGAGGGGGGCACGGCGAGCCGGGGCGCATGCTCGCCGCCGGCGGCGACGGGGCAGACCGGTGCGGGACTGCGTCCGCAGGGCGGCGCGTGGCGGATTGGGAGCAGGGCGATGGAGGCGAGGCCCGGGAGGCGTGGCCACGGGCGCGGTGATGCGGGCGCGACTGGGGCCAAGCGGCGCGGCTAGGGGAGCTGCGGGGCCACGACAGGTGCGGGCACGGCGTGGTGAGCGCGTCTCGGACGCGGCCGGAGCGCGTCAACCGGGGGCGAGATCCGCGGGGACCGCGGCGACGAGCGCGAGCGCGCGAGGGAGAGGGAGGGAGCAAGGCGGGGCTCACAGGGGAGCAGTAGGGCACGGGCAATGGGGCTCGGGGAGGAAGACGTGGACGACGCGCGAGGGGGAGGCAGTCCGGCGAGGGGGCTCCGGCGTCGAGCAGCATCGAGGTGGCTCCAGGTTCGGCAAGCGATGGGCGGTGTCGAGGGCGCCGGCGACATCGGGGCGGCCCCCTCCCGATCCAGATCGGGATCGGGTAGAGAGGGCGAGGGAGAGCGGGGTCAGTGAGGAGGAGGCCGAGGACGGCCTGTCCGGCGAGGAGGCGGGGACGGCGATCGGCGTTGGGGGTGCGCGGCGGCGCTCGGTGCTGGCCGAACCAGATCGAGGGGAGAGGGGGAGGGGATCGTGGGGAGAGAGTGGGGGGTTCGTGCCGGGCAACGGGGATGATCCCGATCCAGATCTGGATCGATGGGGGAAGTGGGGGGGGGGGTTGCCCTAGGGTTCGATCGGGGTGGGGGGGAGGGGGAATATGGAGGAGGGAAGTGGGGCGCCGGCTGGGCCGGCCTGGCAAGCCCAATGGCCAGCTGGGCCGAGGCCCAGGGGGCAGGGGGGTTTCTCTCTTTTTTTCTTTGTAAGTTTTGTTTTCTGTTTTCTGTTTTATTTTTATTTATAGTTCCTGTTTTCATATTAGTTTTACTTTATTTTTAGTTTTATAAAATATACCACTAGCCCGTAAATTAGTATTTATAAATACTCTATTGCCACATTAATTTCTCATACCTAATAAAATAGTTTAATGTTTTAATATTTATAAAATGCATTTAATTATTTGTTTAAGCCACCGTTCTATTTAGTTTAGCGCTTTTAATTATTTTATAAAAATGTGATCCTCCACCATAATTACCTATGCAATATTTGCCGCCTCTAGAACATTTTAATTTTAATGTTTGAAAACTTTACCATTTGAGTTGATTTTGAATTTTGAATTCAAACGGGATTTGAGTCATCGTGAGATCAACAACAGTAATTGTGGTGATGTGGCATCCTTAGTAGAGGGTTACTGTAGCTTAAATATCCGGGCGTCACAATTCTCCTCCACTACAAGAAATCTCGTCCCGAGATTTAAGAGGGGGACTCAGGGGAAAATTCTGGTTACGAAATTCTAACGGGTCTTCTCGATCTTGGTTGCTCTTCTCGAAGAGGTCGATCCATTACGTAGAAGTCTTCATTTCTCTGTTTCAGGTCATCATGATGAAGTCGGCGCCCTTTCTTCAGGAACTCCATCGTACTTATGAAAGAATAAAGGGTAGGCATTCTGGGAGTATGGACCTCTGCAAGGTCGACTATCTGGTTGATAACATCGAGGAAGATGGCGGAAGTAACTCTCGAATTTAAACTTAAGAAAATGTCGAGAGCAAAGTAAGGAGGTATCATGTGAAGTTTCAAGCGAGCAGGCAATCGTTCGATGCCTGAAACAAAGTGTGAAAGGGGTCTAGAGCAACGAGAATAAGTATTGCGTCTAATACCAGAATAGATCACTTGGCAGGTGGCCTGTGAATTACATAATAAGTCAAGTGCGGGAATAACTTTGTCATCAGGGTGTACAAGAGAGTCAGGTTTCGATCCTGGGACCTATGGGTTATGGGCCCACATGTGGGTTAAAAGTAGGAAGGGTGGTGACATCTTGCACGATCATGTAAGCAAGGCATGTCAGAGGATTGCCTGTCATTTATGTTGGCAACAACATCGGTACCAAGGGCGAGGAACGAAGAGAACCATTTTCCCGCTCGTTGAACGAGGCGGACCATTAGGCGAAATTCTCATCCATCGGTGGCTACCGGAATGTCATCAACAATAGTAATAGGGTCATGCTAACAGAATTATACACCACGGTGTTTACATAAACAGGAGAATATTTCTGCTTGGATCATATAGATCACAAGAAAGGTTAAACAAAACAATGGAAAGGAAAAATGTGATTCTTAGATTAAACAGAAGAATGGAAAGGAAAATGTGATTAAACACATATTTCAGGGGTATATCCTTCCCAAGAACAAGCAGAGTATGATATCCAAGACCGGATAGAAGGTAGAAAACTCTTTTAGGTAGGAGAGACAAATTTCATGACATTACCCATTCAACGGTGTTTGGGTAATTTCAACAAGAAACATTTAGCATGGTGCTTCAAATGTTCTTATTGAAAATCGGAGTACCATAGACATGCTTCGAGATAGCGCTGACATGGTCAACAGGTGAAAATCAGACTTTGGAAACAAAAAGGATCCATTAGGAATAACTTGTAGAATAAGTCTTACAGTTTCCTCATGGAAGAATGGATAACATTGCTAAAAAGGAACTATAACAATAGGGCCTCCGGCCAGGTGGGCTAGGTATGATACCACCTTACCGGGTCATCTAAAGACCAATGTTATAACTCTTGGAAATATGTTCCAACCATCATATCTGACCGAGATTCAGATTTGATTGGTGTCAGGATACCTCAGACTCGGGATGCCTGAGAAGAAAAGGTGCAACACAATTTGACAAGATGACATTGTGAGATTCTCAGAAGTGATCTATGTAAGTGAGCTCTGAAACAAGAGGTCATCAGTAAACCAAGGAGAGGATGAGGAGGTGGCTGATAGGCTCAGCAACAAATCATCGAGATTTCCAAAGGATTGATTTCCACAATTATGTGAACAAGGAAATATCATTTGTCAGATCAAATGTCATAATGATGTATGCTCGAGGGAAACATACACAACTGAACAATGATAGAAGGGTGCACCCAGGAATCTGGACTAGGTAGAACGATCAATGTTTGAATGATGATTCAATAATCAATAGACTTAGAATGAAACTGTAGACCAATAACTTCAAGCAATAGGGTTGCTAGAAGTTTAGAATTTACACATCATAGACCATTTATCGGTATTCCGGTTAGAAACAACACGGAGACCAAGAAATGAAAGCAAAAGGCGAGAGATATTACTATATCAAGAATTCTCAAGAGGTGGTAAAATTACCACGACATTCTTGACATAAAAGGTGGTAACATTCGAAGGTAAAGAAGAACAAATGCTGGATAGCAAGGATCTCAAGGTATAACACAAAACACGAATAAGTTTGTGTTGAACGGAAGGCAATAAAGTGGTCGGTGATAATACAAACCATTGAGGGGCGAGGATGGTATTTCTCATCAAGAATTCGATATATATCTTGGAAGAGCTCAGGATGTTGATGATGACCACGACATATTTGTCGAGAAATTTCATGAAGATGTAATCGGTCGGCGATGACATCAAGTCAAATGATGATGCATCGGAAGTCAAATAATACTTGAAGAAGAACTCATAAGAAGTTATGCAGTTCCGTGATAATCTCGAGATACCAGGGGGTAATACTCGACGACAGATCAAAGTAGAGGTTGGACTGGGGTATTGTTCTATAGAAGACAAGTGCTTAAACTTGCACGGGAAATGGTATTTAAAGGAGAACATGGTCGGAACCACAATTGCAAAATGCCAGATCCCAAATATAAGATAAACTTATACCAAGGAGTATTTCATTGAAGAGAAGCTTTAATGATACGATCCACATCGTGTCCATGGGCATGAACACAAAGTTCAAGGTCGACTCCCGCTTCTTTAATGCATAACCTTTCATTCACTTCTCGCCTTCAACGAAGTTGTGGTGTCGAAATTTTATCCGACATATATAACACCAATAGAGTATGACCCGTAATAGTTTCAGGGTTCACACGGATTAGAAAAGGCATAGGTTAAACCTGTCAGGGTATCGTGGAAACATATACCACAAGCTTCAATAGTAAATACCACCAGCTCAAAAGCAGAGCATGGTTTGCCAAGCAGATGATACAAGTTACCAAGGGCATTATGTATCAGGTAGAGAACTCACAAGAATTTTGGTTGTGAAGGACATTATCGGATAATAACCCGACAATGGGTATGGCGGTCCATAACGGGGCTGATGTGAGTATCGGTACTCAATCAAAGGAACAAGGAATGCCAAGGCATCGGATTATAGAAACAACTGACTAATTCAAAGCTTAATGCAAAGAAATTTTATGATTCCCAAATCAAGGGATCAGAAGCAATCATTCTGATCGAAAATGAATAAGTTCAATAGACTTAGAAGCACAAACGATCAAGGCATTGATTGGTCAAGAACCAGCTCAAATCCAAATGACGTCTGAGCTGGAAGGATGAATTCTAGGATTCGAGTGAGGAATGCGAGCATCCTCAACATATTGAATCAACAAACTTAAAACGATAAAGACAAGGGAGGCCAATAAGATTACGAAACTTATGGGATTAATGATAATGTACGCAAGCGAGAATTTCAAGAGCAATAGGTTGCTCGGGATTTTCGGAAGATTGAATGATATTTTGAAGTCTTTGGCGAAAAACATGAACAACTAGGAATGAGCGGATACTCGATGAGTGCGAGAAATTATCCGTAAGGGTATTCAGGTGGCAAAGTATTCTCGAAACAATAGGGAGAATTTACGGTGTATCTTGTAATAACAAGAGCTGTTGGGAATAAAGGTAAGAACAACAAGTGTATGTATTTATCCATAGGGATATATCGATGATAGGGAATTGCAAAAGCGACGGGCACAAGGTCTCGAGAGAACATCGCAGAGTAACTTCGAAATCTTCTGGTGCAGCAGGCGATCATCTGTAATAAGTGGCTCTCCGGGAGAAATTTGTTACGAGAACCTAATGTTAGAGTTTTAGCAAATTCATTTAACCCGAAGAGGAGAGTGTTCAGGGTCCCAGAGTAAAGGCGAGGAATAAAAGATCCTAATACCACCCAAATGGTGACGTGGGCCCATGGGCCGCACAGCCATGTTAGTAAAAAAAATTTCATCGACTAGACTCAACTTCGGCCAAGGAGTGTGGAAGGGGGATTCCTACAGGCAGTCGGCTCTGATACCAACTTGTGACGCCCCCGATTTGATCGTACACTAATCATACACGCAAATGTGTACGATCAAGATCAGGGACTCACGGGAAGATATCACAACACAACTCTACAAATAAAATAAGTCATACAAGCATCATATTACAAGCCAGGGGCCTCGAAGGCTCGAATACAAGAGCTCGATCATAGACGAGTCAGCGGAAGCAACAGTATCTGAGTACAGAAATAAGTTAAACAAGTTTGCCTTAAGAAGGCTAGCACAAACTGGGATATAGATCGAAAGAGGCGCAGGCCTCCTGCCTGGGTTCCTCCTAAACTACTCCTGGTCGTCATCAGCGGGCAGCACGTAGTAGTAGGCACCTCTGGTGTAGTAGGAGTCGTCGTCGACGGTGGCGTCTGGATCCTGGGCTCCAACATCTGGTTGCGACAACCAGGTAGAAGGGATAGAGGGAAAAGAGGGAGAAAGCAACCGTGAGTACTCATCCAAAGTACTCGCAAGCAAGGAGCTATACTACATATGCATGGGTATCAAATGGAATAAGGGTATCATATGTGGACTGAACTGCAGAATGCTAGAATAAGAGGGGGATAACTAATCCTGTCGAAGACTACGCTTCTGGCAGCCTCCGTCTTGCAGCATGTAGAAGAGAGTAGACTGAAGTCCTCCAAGTAGCATCGCGTAGCATAATCCTAACCGATGATCCTCCCCTCGTCGCCCTGTGAGAGAGCGATCACCGGTTGTATCTGGCACTTGGAAGGGTGTGTTTTATTAAGTATCCGGTTCTAGTTGTCATAAGGTCAAGGTACAACTCTGGGTCATCCTTTTACCGAGGGACACGGCTATTCGAATAGATAAACTTCCCTGCAGGGGTGCACCACATACCCCAACACGCTCGATCCCATTTGGCCAGACACACTTTTCTGGGTCATGCCCGGCCTCGGAAGATCAACACGTCGCATCCCTACCTAGGCACAACAGAGAGGTCAGCACGCCGGTCTAAATCCTATGGCGCAGGGGTCTGGGCCCATCGCCCTTTGCACACCTGCACGTTGCATACGCGGCCGGAAGCAGACCTAGCCTAGTGGCTTTCCAGTCCAATCCGGCGCGCGCCACTCAGTCGCTGACGTCACGAAGGCTTCGGCTGATACCACGACGCCGGGATACCCATAACTGCTCCCACGTAGATGGTTAGCGCGTATAGACCAAATGGCCAGACTCAGATCAAATACCCAGATCTCGTTAAGCGTGTTAAGTGCCCGCGAACGCCGAATAGGGCCAGGCCCACCTCTCTCCTAGGTGGTCTTAACCTGCCCTGTCGCTCTGCCTCAAAGATCCACTCGCGGGTGCTCCTACGAGCCTACCCGTCTTTAGTCACCACATGTATCATGTATAAAGTATATAGTATATACCCGTGATCACCTCCCGAGTGATCACGGCCCGATAGTATAGCATGGCAGACGGACAAGAATGTAGGGCCACTGATGATAAACTAGCATCCTATACTAAGCATTAGGATTGCAGGTAAAGGTAACAACAGTAGTAGCAAAGACAGGCTATGCATCAGGATAGGATGAACGGCAAACAGTAACATGCTACACTACTCTAATGCAAGCAGTATAGAGGAGAGTAGGCGATATCTGGTGATCAAGGGGGGGCTTGCCTGGTTGCTCTGGCAAGAGAGAGGGGTCGTCAACTCCGTAGTCGTACTGGGTAGCAGCGGCGTCGGTCTCGGTGTCTATCGAGAGAAGAGGGGGGAGAAACAATGAATATTTAGGCAAGCAGATGCATAGTGAAGCATGACATGACAAGTAACGGCGTTAGAGGTGCCCTAACGCGGTACGTGATGATACCGGTGAAGGGGGGGAAACATCCGGGAAAGTATCCCCGGTGTTTCGCGTTTTCGGGCAGAGGAGCCGGAGGGGGAAAGTTGTGAGTTTGCTATGCTAGGGATGCGTGACGAACGAACAGGCTGCGTATCCAGATTCGTCTCGTCGTTCTGAGCAACTTTCATGTACAAAGTTTTTTCATCTGAGCTACGGTTTATTTTATATCAATTTAAAAAGGATTTAATCATTTTAAATTATTTTTAATTCGAAAATTAAATGTTAAATTGCTATGGGTACACAGAAGTGTACCCACAGATGGGCTTCTATGGCTGACCAGTAGGCCCAGTTGACTTGGTCAACTGCCCAGTCAGCAGAGGCTGACTGATGGGACCGGTCAAAGTCAACGGCCCAGTCAGCATTGACCGTTGACTGGTCAAATTGACCAGTGGGTCCCCATGGTCATAGACTTAGGTTAATTAACAGTATTTAATTAGGGTAATCTATTATTAGGTTAATTTAAACATGATTAAATAAGTTAATTAAGTAATTAATTAATTTATTTATTTTATTTTAATTATATATATATTTTTTCTAAAACGTTTAGGGGCAGGGCCCCACTTGTCATTGGCCCCAGTGGCCATAGTGGGTTCGGTGTTAGCGGGCGCTGGGCACCCGCCCGAACTGGCGCAGTGGGCGCCCGTCCGCGGCCTCAGGCGAGGCCAACGGGGGAGGGGGGGCACGGCGAGCCGGGGCGCATGCTCGCCGGCGGCGGCGACGGGGCAGACCGGTGCGGGACTGCGTCCGCAGGGCGGCGCGTGGCGGATTGGGAGCAGGGCGATGGAGGCGAGGCCCGGGAGGCGCGGCCACGGGCGCGGTGGTGCGGGCGCGACCGGGGCCAAGCGACGCGGCTAGGGGAGCTGTGGGGCCACGGCAGGTGCGGGCACGGCGTGGTGAGCGCGTCTCGGACGCGGCCGGAGCGCGTCAACCGGGGGCGAGATCCGCGGGGACCGCGGCGACGAGCGCGAGCGCGCGAGGGAGAGGGAGGGAGCAAGGCGGGGCTCACAGGGGAGCAGTAGGGCACGGGCAGTGGGGCTTGGGGAGGAAGACGTGGACGGCGCGCGAGGGGGAGGCAGTCCGGCGAGGAGGCTCCGGCGTCGAGCAGCATCGAGGTGGCTCCAGGTTCGGCGAGCGATGGGCGGTGTCGAGGGCGCCGACGACATCGGGGCGGCCCCCTCCCGAAACAGATCGGGATCGGGTAGAGAGGGCGAGGGAGAGTGGGGTCAGTGAGGAGGAGGCCGAGGACGGCCTGTCCGGCGAGGAGGCGGGGACGGCGATCGGCGTTGGGGGTGCACGGCAGCGCTCGGTGCTGGCCGAACCAGATCGAGGGGAGAGGGGGAGGGGATCGTGGGGAGAGAGTGGGGGGTTTGTGCGGGGCAACAGGGATGATCCCGATCCAGATCTCGATCGATGGGGGAAGTGGGGGGGTTGCCCTAGGGTTTGATCGGGGTGGGGGGGGGGGGGAATATGGAGGAGGGAAGTGGGGCGCCGGCTGGGCCGGCGTGGCAAGCCCAATGGCCAGCTGGGCCGAGGCCCAGGGGGCAGGGGGGTTTCTCTTTTTTTTCTTTGTAAGTTTTGTTTTCTGTTTTATTTTTTATTTTTATTTATAGTTCCTATTTTCATATTAGTTTTACTTTATTTTTAGTTTTATAAAATATACCACTAGCCCCTAAATTAGTATTTATAAATACTCTATTGCCACATTAATTTCTCATACCTAATAAAATAGTTTAATGTTTTAATATTTATAAAATGCATTTAATTATTTGTTTAAGCCACCGTTCTATTTAGTTTAGCGCTTTTAATTATTTTATAAAAATGTGTTCCTCCACCATAATTACCTATGCAATATTTGCCGCCTCTAGAACATTTTAATTTTAATGTTTGAAAACTTTACCATTTGACTTGATTTTGAATTTTGAATTCAAACGGGACTTGAATCATCATGAGATCAACAACAGTAATCGTGGTAATGTGGCATCCTTAGTAGAGGGTTACTGTAGCTTAAATATCCGGACGTCACAGTAAACAACCAACACATCAACATGGCATGATGCACAAACGAGTATGATGCATGTCCGGTTTAAATATGCATGGCATGGCAAAGAGCACAAACAATCCTACAAATTAAGTGGAGATCAATATGCAACGAGTTGCATATTGACGAAACACCACATGGCTTATTTAGTTCTCTCTCGGTTATGTACCCCAACAAAATTTAATGTTGATTAACATGGCAAGAGGTGAAACATGATGAAACTATCTAATCTAGGCATGTTTAAATGAGGCCGGAACAACAAAACAACAAGTCCGGAAAATCCCCATGTGCAAATATTAGGTTTGGTCCTGATCTGTCCTAAACACAATTTTAGAGTTGTTTAACATGCAAAGTGATGCCACCATGATAAACTAGGCAAAATTCTACCCCATTTACATATAAAGTTTATTTAAATCGGAGCTACGGTTATTTAGTTATGAATTAAACCGTTTTAGCATGGCATAGGGGCAAATTAATGCAAACAACGTATTAAACATTTTAATTGTTGTTATCATGATGCGGATGACATGAACAGGTTTATGCAAATTTTATTAAAAGTTGATAAGGGCATTAGGAAGCATTTTTCACCGTGGTGGAAGGAAAAGGGGTGCCACGGCAACGAATCCAAAAATGATGCCACGGCAACATATCGGTTCCGGTAACTCGATTGAGATACCGATGCAAAGAAGAAGTGTGCGGATGCGTGCAAAAGATGGTGGGGCGCTCCCGGATTCCGGGTGTCCCACGAGTTAGCGACAAGGAAACGGGTGACAATTTGGACACGGTGCAAAACCGAGCATCTCAAACATCGCAAACATTCATTCACGGACGTCGTCTCGAGGTTATACCTTCGGAGCATGCAAAGGAGACGGCTCGGGTTCGATGGGACGTAGGGGAACTAGGCGTTCTCGGACATCGAGGGAAGTAGTGGTTCACGTTCGTTTTCGGAGAGGTACTTGACGAATCCAAGGTTCCCGGGGGCGACGGTAGTTGTTCTCGTACCAACGTGGAAGTAGTCGTACTCGGCGATAGTGGTACTTGGCGTTTCGTTCGGTACTCGTTCAAGCATCCAAGGTCTTCGGCGCTACGGTCGTCGTACACTCATTTGGAGAGAAAACTCGGCGTATCCATGTACTTGGCGTTATCCGTGCGTAGAGGTACTTGACGTCGTGGTACTTGGCGATTTCGAAGACATCGAAAGACGAACTTGGCGATATCGTTGACCTGGTACTCGACATATTCCCTGTTCGGTGACAGTTGGGCTTGGCGTCAACAACAACAGGGGCACGACGAGGGACTTGGTGCGATGCAGGGCGACGGCCGCGGGACTTGGCCATGGTCCGGTGGCTCCACGAACACACCAGGGCCAGCACGGAGGCCTCCAAGGCGAGGCAGAGCCGCGAGGGCGCAGACGGGGGGCGACGGGAGCTGGTGGGGCTCCTGCTGGGCGCAAAGGACGACGGCGGCAGGCGCAGGTGCTCGAGGAGCTCCTCCTCGAGTGCTCGGCGACAGGGACTTCACGAGGAGGAGGCGCGCGGAGATGCTAGGCGGCGGCCCTGGCAGGTCGGGTTGCCGGCGCGGGAGCCATGGCCGGAGACGGGGAGGCAGCGGCGAGGATGACCGGCTGCGAGGAGGCAGCGGAGACGCAACGAGGTGCATCGGCAGGAGCTTCGAGCTCGGTCGGCTACGACCATGGAGGACGGTGGCGCGAAGGCGGGGCCCTTGAGGGCGCGGCGCTCGGGATCCGGCGTTCGACAGGGTCGCGGTAGCGGCCCCCTCTCTGCGCAGCGACGCCAGGAGGAAAGGGGAGAGAGGCGGCGCGAGGCCAGGAGAGGGCATCGGGGAGGAAGGGATCGAGGGAGAGGGGTTCGAGGGGAGATGAGGAATCGGGCGCAGGGCTCTTGGCGGCGAGCGGAGGGAGACGAGGGAAGATGGGATCGGGAGAAGGATATGGTCGGGGCTAGGGTTAGGAGGAAAGTTGGGCCGGCGCGGGAATTGGCCTAGGAAGGCCCAGTGGAGAGGGAGGCGCGATGGCGCAGATGGGCCTGCCTGGCTGGGCTCTCTTCTCCCCCATAACCTCTCTACTCAAAACAGAGGAGAGAAGAGAAAAAAAAGAAAAAAAAGGAAGGAAGCAAAAGAGAGAAAAGTAAGGATTAGGGAAGGAATTTGGGAAAGGGTTTAATTTTCCTGGACTCATGAAAAGGTGCTCGTTCCAAGCAAATTGGAGTGGCAAGATTGCAAGATTTAAATTCAAACTCATTTGAATTTAATTCAAATGGTTTGAACTGGGACTTGGGTTTTGAAGTGTCCAAAAATGTTGAAATTTTTGGAGGAACCTCGGCAAAAGGGAAGATAAAAGCGGGCAAGGTTTTGAAGTCAAACTTGAAGTAGAAAAGACATGGGGAAAATTGCAAGTGTGTTAATGGGTGATTCCAAATTATTGGAATAAGATTTTATTATAGCTCTCTAATAATATTGAGAGGCTTCAATATGTTATAAAGAGATATCACAAGTGAAATCCCTCGATTTAAATGGACCGAAGATCCATACGATTTATTTAGTTGAGATGCAAAAGATCTATGAGATGATGGCATGATGACATGATGCAATGTAGATGATGCAATGATAAGATGCAACACGCAAGAAAAAGACAAGGCAACAACAACGAATAACTGGCGGACACCTGGCACATCGGTCTCGGGGCGTTACAACACTCCACCACTACGAGAGGATCTCGTCCCGAGATCTAGAATGGCACCGGAGGGAAAACGGAAGAGAAAGAGAAGCGGTAAAACTAAGTTGCTTCATTAACAAACGAGTGAAGCCACGAACCTTGAGAGGTTGAACAAATTCGAGAAAAGAGTACAACGGAGGAGAACAAAGTCAAAAGCACTCCGTTAGAAAGGAGGGGGACAAGGAGCATTGCGAAAACCTTGAGGTTGAAGGGAAGATAGATATATATATATATATATATATATATATATATATATATATATATATATATAAAACACTCCCGGTTGAAAAGAAAAGGAGTTGAATAAGGTCTTGATAAGATGAGAAGATACTTGATGAAATCACAACACACTGCCACCAGAACTATTGAATGAATGGAACAAGGGGTAAGAAAGATCTCAGACAGCACTCCGGTTGAGAAGGGAGTCAAAATTTGATAAGATGAGAGAGCTCAAATGAAAACACGACACTCCAGTTGAGAAAAGGATGCAAGACTTGATAAGGCGAAAAGAACTTGAGCAGAATGGCACCACACTCCGGTTAAATGGATAGGCATGAAAAGAACATGATCTTGACAAAACGAGATGATGGGTTGAAGAGAGCAACATCACAAAGGCTCCGGAACAAAAATAAGAATGGAATGGAATGAACAAAGTGAAACCAGATCTCGGGGGAGCACACTTACGACAATTGCTAGAATGGAGTTGTTGGGAAAACCCACAATGAAAAAAAAATAAGCTTGATATGGTCTTATGGAATACAACTCAATTATGAGGTGACAACCTGCCACTCACTGGAAATAATTGGATTGATAAGAACAAAGATACGAGAAACTTATTTCACCGGGAGGATAGATGAAAAACTTGGATCATATATAAGCACCATAAATAGCAACAGCCCTTAGGGAAAGCTTTAGGTGAAATATAACCCAAGATAACTCCAATGGCAAGATTGATGGACTTAAATATCTCATTCTTAACAACATGTGAATCAGGAACATGAACTCAAATTATCAAAAATGACATAATACCACCTCTATTGATACGGTAGAAAGAATTGCACTCCGGATTACAATATGAAGAAAACTTGAGCTCCTCTGAAAAGAATCTCAATGAACACTTCGAGAAGAAATTGAATCCTTGATGAACCCATTATGTAGAACCTCCATGAAGAACTCCGGAAATACAAAGAAATGATCAATCGAAATGGAGGATGAAAAGAATAAGGTCGAAGCCTTGCAATGATTTAAATGGATCCCGCGATGAAATAATTGAGAGAACTTGGAACTCCGGGAAAGAAAGATGAGCACTTGAAACCAAGAATAAGTATGATGAGCCACTCCGGAAAACACGAATTGAATAAACTCGATGAAACAAGAATAATAATTAAGTTATGCTTATCCTTCACCAATTAAATTGATGACAATCAACGGATTTGGCATATTACTTATTCTCGTAGAAAAGATTAAGATAGGTATCGCGCCAACTTGAGAAGGTCTTCAACGATCCACCGGTAGGATTTGAAAGAACGGAAGTATGATAACGTAAGAAGAGGAAACTTGAACAAACCACTGTAAGAATTAAAATGAACAAAGAAAAGATAAAGAAACACCGGGAAGAATTATAAACTGAACAGAGATTGAGAGGATTTAGAAACATGAGAACGAAGAGATCACGAGCCGACTAAAGATCACTAGAACGAAGGACGGTTAAAATAGGAGAATGATAACTGACAACTGAGAATGAATAAACCTGAATTGATGGACTCCGGATAACAAATTGAGAAGACTCTTGCATTGCTCCGGATGGGTGAAAGGAATTCTCACAATCGAAAAAAATAATTATGAGAGGATGGCAACAAGCTAGCACCACGAATCTCTGAGAGAACGGATAAGATATGGAGGTAAAACTCTTCTGCGGTCTTCAAATCTGAGAATGACGACGAGAAACACCAACAATAATTGTAGAGGCACTCCGGAATGATTAAAAGAGGAGAGGTTGAGCCAACGATGAAAAGAATTTAACCGATCTTGGAGAAAGACATTTGACTGATGACAATTCATTCTTACATCAAACTTCAAAAAGAATTTAGGATAGCTCCGAGAAAATAAGAGAAGTCAGGTAAGATCCTGGGAAAAAACCTGTGGGTTAGGGCCCACTCAAAAGAAAACACCGTTGAAATGATTTAGAGGAGAGGTTGCACCGGTTGAATTAAGTGACTTGAATGAGGGAACATCCTCGAAAGAACTTGAACGAAAGCAGAGTGGAGACACGAATCTTCGAGATATCTTGAGCACTCCGGAACAATTGAATAGCGAGAAGTGAACGATAAAAAATTACACCGGCATGAGAAAACATTGTCATGAGGAATGGGTATGATCAACAAAACTTGACTTGGTTCCACCGGAGAAGAAAAGAATGGAGAAAGAAGAACGAGTAGAGCATCTTCATGAGAAACACCGGGTAAAAACATTGACGGAAAAAGAATGGCGAGACTTCGCAAGAATAAAATGATACTTGATAAAGAAATCTGGGTCCTCGAAGAAACAAAGGGAGGGAGGGTGGGAAAAACAAAGGCAACTAGAGATGGATGACCCGAACGCCGTTGAGAAGAAGTGATAATAGATCTTGCTGATATTGGAATGCTCGGATCCACTTGAGGAGAAAACACGCCGGTAAAAGAAATTGAAATGACACACTCAATGATCGAGGAGGATTAGTATTCACATAGGAATATGAGAACACCATTTGGGGAAAGGTATGGAATCCACATTTGACTTCGAAGCAACTCGAATACCACAACTCAAAACAAAACAAAGGATTGGCTTGCAGAATAAGCCGGAACAAACATATGATAGAGATTTCGTCCGAAGTTTTCGTGGTGGGACCTACACGGGCTCGATCGTACAACACCATCATGTACAAGGCAGTGCACATGACATACGAAGCGTCCCCGAGTCAGCATAGCCAAGGACTCTTTAAGACACAACGAGACCACTGTAAAATCGACCGTGAATAGGCGAACCACTAGACGTCGAACCCCAATTTCATATCATACATCTGTCGGAAAGATATCCTAAGAGCTACTTGAATTCCCACCTATGAAACTCCCGAAATTTTCCGGTTATGCAATTAGGTGTTGGGGATATAGGGGAAGCATAATATCTCACCCAAACTAGCAATACCTACATCCAGCTGTATCCATCCTTCAACACATAACCAAGAAACCTTCGGAAACCATCTACCTCAACCTTCGAAAAGCATCCGTTATACAAGTTATGGCGATACTCCCGAACTCCCGCCCCAGTACTGGGTGGCGTCGAGGTTATCTCACCAACGAACTGCATAAAGGAGATTTTCGATGTCGCGCACATATCTCAAGTATGCCAGAATTGCAACGATAGAATTCTGATGACAACACCTCAGAGCTCAACTCCCCGGGACACTTCCACTAAACCCCTGACAGGAGGCACCAAGACAGTATTCTCATCATAAGCCATCGGAACAAATCCAAGATACTCGCGTGATCCTAAATTTTTTTTTAGTGAAATTTGAGAAGAGAAGAGTCAAAACTCTACGTCAGGATGCCTCACCAGAGCGACGAAGGGACTGGGGAGTAAAAAGAATTCCTAAACTCTCCGATATATAATTCCTAATGACTCAAAACATTTTTCTAGACACAACTCGGCTGCTAAAAATGATCAAGCAATGGGGGCTCCTAAGGTCGGGGAAGGCTCTGATTACCAACTTGTAACACCCTCGATGCGACTATATCTCCCACGTGTCGAGGCACGACTTAGAGGCATAATCGCATTGAAGGCATATGTCGCAAGTGAGGTAATCTTCACACGACCCATGTAATATAATAAGGGAAAGAGATACATAGTTGGCTTACACTCGCCACCTCACACAATTACATGAATAAAACATTACATCAACCAAGTACAATCAGGGCCCGACTACGGAGCCAAAACAAAGAAGAACCCCAAATGCGACAAAGGTCCCCGATCGACCCCAACTGGGCTCCACTACTGATCAACTAGAACGAAACAACACAAAGGACAAGATCTTCATCGAGCTCCTCCTGAGCTTGGTTGCGTCATCTGCTCGGACTCATCGGCACCTGCAAGCTGGTTTTGGGAGTATCTGTGAGCCACGGGGACTCAGCAATCTCGCACCCTCGCGATCAAGACTATTTAAGCTTATGGGTAAGGTAAGGTATGAGGTGGAGCTGCAGCAAGCGACTAGCATATATGGTGGCTAACATACGCAAATGAGAGCGAGAAGAGAAGGCAAGGCACGGTCGATAAAAGTATGATGAAGAAGTGATCCTGAACTACCTACGTCAAGCATAACTCCAACAACCGTGTTCACTTCCCGGACTCCGCCGGAAAGAGACCATCACGGTTACACACGCTGTTGATTCATTTTAATTAAGGTCAACTTCAGGTTTTCTACAACCGGATGTTAACAAATTCCCATCTGCCCATAACCGCGGGCACGGCTTTTGAAAGATCAAATCCCTGCAGGGGTGTCCCAACTTAGCCCACGACAAGCTCTCACGGTCAACGAAGGAATAGACCTCCACCCGAGACATTCCGATCAGACTCGGTATCCCAGTACAACAAGACATTTCGACAGGGTAAAACTAAACCAGCAACACCACCCAGATGTGCCGACAAATCCCGATAGGAGCTGCACATATCTCTTTCTCAGGGCACACCGGATGAGCAAGACGTCGGGTAAGCCAGCCCAGAGTTGCCCCTGGTAGCCTCGGACATCGCTCAGTTGGACCAACACTTAGAGAAGCACTGGCCCGGGGGGGTTAAAATAAGATGACCCTTGGGCGCGCGACCCCCAAGGGAAAAGAAAAGGCTAGGTGGCAAATGGTTAAACCAATGTTGGGCATTGCTGGAAACGCTTTACTTAAGGCGAACTGTCAAGGGGTTCCCATTATAGCGCAACCGTGTAAGGGACGCAAAATCCAGGAACATAACACCGATATGACGGAAACTAGGGCGGCAAGAGTGGAACAAAACACCAGGCATAAGGCCGAGCCTTCCACCCTTTACCAAGTATATAGATGCATTAATTAAATACGATATATAGTGATATCCCAACAAGTAAATAAATGTCCCAACAAGGAACGATCTCCATGTTCCAACAAGGAACAAACTTCAATCTTCACCTGCAACTAACAACGCTATAAGAGGGGCTGAGCAAAAGCGGTAACATGGCCAATCAACGGTTTGCTAGGACAATGGTGGGTTAGGGGCTGAACATGGCAATTTGGGAGGCTGACAAGCAAGTGGTAGGCATCAAAGCAATGGCATAGCAAAAGAGCGAGCAAACTAGCATAGCAAAGATAGTAGTGATTTCAAGGGTATGATCATCTTGCCTGAAATCCCGCAAGGAAGAAGAACGAGTCCATGAAGAAGACAAACGGGCGTAGACGAACGGATCCTCACAACACGACGTTACCGGAATCAACCCGAAGAAGCAATCACTGGAAAAGAAGCTCACAACATAGTAAACAACCAACACATCAACATGGCATGATGCACAAATGAGTATGATGCATGTCCGGTTTAAATATGCATGGCATGGCAAAGAGCACAAACAATCCTACAAATTAAGTGGAGATCAATATGCAATTAGTTGCATATTGACGAAACACCACATGGCTTATTTAGTTCTCTCTCGGTTATGTACCCCAACAAAATTTAATGTTGATTAACATGGCAAGAGGTGAAACATGATGAAACTATCTAATCTAGGCATGTTTAAATGAGGCCGGAACAACAAAACAACAAGTCCAGAAAATCCCCATGTGCAAATATTAGGTTTGGTCCTGATCTGTCCTAAACACAATTTTAGAGTTGTTTAACATGCAAAGTGATGCCACCATGATAAACTAGGCAAAATTCTACCCCATTTACATATAAAGTTTATTTAAATCGGAGCTACGGTTATTTAGTTATGAATTAAACCATTTTAGCATGGCATAGGGGCAAATTAATGCAAACAACATATTAAACATTTTAATTGTTGTTATCATGATGCGGATGACATGAACAGGTTTATGCAAATTTTATTAAAAGTTGATAAGGGCATTAGGAAGCATTTGTCACCGTGGTGGAAGGAAAAGGGGTGCCACGGCAACGAATCCAAAAATGATGCCACGGCAGCATATCGGTTCCGGTAACTCGATTGAGATACCGATGCAAAGAAGAAGTGTGCGGATGCGTGCAAAAGATGGTGGGGTGCTCCCGGATTCCGGGTGTCCCACGAGTTAGCGACAAGGAAACGGGTGACAATTTGGACACGGTGCAAAACCGAGCATCTCAAACATCGCAAACATTCATTCACGGACGTCGTCTCGAGGTTATACCTTCGGAGCATGCAAAGGAGACGGCTCGGGTTCGATGGGACGTAGGGGAACTAGGCGTTCTCGGACATCGAGGGAAGTAGTGGTTCACGTTCGTTTTCGGAGAGGTACTTGACGAATCCAAGGTTCCCGGGGGCGACGGTAGTTGTTCTCGTACCAACGTGGAAGTAGTCGTACTCGGCGATAGTGGTACTTGGCGTTTCGTTCGGTACTCGTTCAAGCATCCAAGGTCTTCGGCGCTACGGTAGTCGTACACTCATTCGGAGAGAAAACTCGGCGTATCCATGTACTTGGCGTTATCCGTGCGTAGAGGTACTTGACGTCGTGGTACTTGGCGATTTCGAAGACATCGAAAGACGAACTTGGCGATATCGTTGACCTGGTACTCGACATATTCCCTGTTCGGTGACAGTTGGGCTTGGCGTCAACAACAACAGGGGCACGACGAGGGACTTGGTGCGATGCAGGGCGACGACCGCGGGACTTGGCCATGTTCCGGTGGCTCCACGAAGACACCAGGGCCAGCACGGAGGCCTCCAAGGCGAGGCAGAGCCGCGAGGGCGCAGACGGGGGGCGACGGGAGCTGGCGGGGCTCCTGCTGGGCGCAGAGGACGACGGCGGCAGGCGCAGGTGCTCGAGGAGCTCCTCCTCGAGTGCTCGGCGACAGGGACTTCACGAGGAGGAGGCGCGCGGAGATGCTGGGCGGCGGCCCTGGCAGGTCGGGTTGCCGGCGCGGGAGCCATGGCCGGAGACGGGGAGGCAGCGGCGAGGATGACCGGCTGCGAGGAGGCAGTGGAGACGCAACGAGGTGCATCGGCGGGAGCTTCGAGTCGGTCGGCTACGACCATGGAGGACGGTGGCGCGAAGGCGGGGCCCTTGAGGGCGCGGCGCTCGGGATCCGGCGTTCGACAGGGTCGCGGTAGCGGCCCCCTCTCTGCGCAGCGACGCCAGGAGGAAAGGGGAGAGAGGCGGCGCGAGGCCAGGAGAGGGCATCGGGGAGGAAGGGATCGAGGGAGAGGGGTTCGAGGGGAGATGAGGAATCGGGTGCAGGGCTCTTGGCGGCGAGCGGAGGGAGACGAGGGAAGATGGGATCGGGAGAAGGATATGGTCGGGGCTAGGGTTAGGAGGGAAGTTGGGCCGGCGCGGGAATTGGCCTAGGGAGGCCCAGTGGAAAGGGAGGCGCGATGGCGCAGATGGGCCTGCCTGGCTGGGCTCTCTTCTCCCCCATAACCTCTCTACTCAAAACAGAGGAGAGAAGAGAAAAAAAAGAAAAAAAAGGAAGGAAGCAAAAGAGAGAAAAGTAAGGATTAGGGAAGGAATTTGGGAAAGGGTTTAATTTTCCTGGACTCACGAAAAGGTGCTCGTTCCAAGCAAATTGGAGTGGCAAGATTGCAAGATTTAAATTCAAACTCATTTGAATTTAATTCAAATGGTTTGAACTGGGACTTGGGTTTTGAAGTGTCCAAAAATGTTGAAATTTTTGGAGGAACCTCGGCAAAAGGGAAGAGAAAAGCGGGCAAGGTTTTGAAGTCAAACTTGAAGTAGAAAAGACATGGGGAAAAATTGCAAGTGTGTTAATGGGTGATTCCAAATTATTGGAATAAGATTTTATTATAGCTCTCTAATAATATTGAGAGGCTTCAATATGTTATAAAGAGATATCACAAGTGAAATCCCTCGATTTAAATGGACCGAAGATCCATATGATTTATTTAGTTGAGATGCAAAAGATCTATGAGATGATGGCATGATGACATGATGCAATGCACGTGATGCAATGATAGGATGCAACACGCAAGCAAAAGACAAGGCAACAACAACGAATAACTGGCGGACACCTGGCACATCGGTCTCGGGGCATTACAGAGAATCCCGTGATAAGGGGAACACGATCTCTGCTTTGACAAGACGTGTCAAGAAACCGCCTCGCGTTATGTGCGGGGCTGGTTAAAGAAAACGGTTCAAATAATTACCGGGTCGTGGCGTGATGTCATGCTGCCAAAACGTGTCAGCAGATTAGATTTGTGGAAATATTATTCTCTCTACGGTGGTATGTGGAACTTATTTTGCAGGGTCGGACACTATCCTTGTATTCAAACTCTTCCGTGGTGTATTCGGAGGAGGAACCCGCCTTGCAATGCCGAAGACAACACTGCACGCCGGACTCATCGTCGTTGAAGCCTGGTTCAGGGGCTACTTAGGGAGTCCTGGATTAGGGGGTCTCCGGATAGCCGGACTATATCCTTTGGCCGGACTGTTGGACTATGAAGATACGAGATTGAAGACTTTGTCCCGTGTTCGGATGGGACTCTACTTGGCGTGGAAGGCAAGCTAGGCAGTACGGATATGTATATCTCCTCCTTTGTAACCGACCTCGTGTAACCCTAGCCTCCTCCGGTGTCTATATAAACCGGAGGGTTTTAGTCCGTAGGACAACATACAATCATACCATATGCTAACTTCTAGGGTTTAGCCTCTCTGATCTCGTGGTAGATCTACTCTTGTACTACTCATATTATCAAGAACAATCAAGCAGGACGTAGGGTTTTACCTCCATCAAGAGGGCCTGAACCTGGGTAAAGCATCATGTCCCCTGCCTCCTGTTACCATCCGCCTAGACGCACAATTCGGGACCCCCTACCCGAGATCCGCCAGTTTTGACACCGACACTACTGAAAATGAAAATGAAGATGAAAATGCTTGCTTTGAAGTTCCTTTGGGTATAATGGAAAAACTGCTAGCTAATCCTTTTTTAGGAGATGGAACAAAATATCCTGATGAACATCTAATATATGTGGATGAAGTTTGTGGATTATTTAAGCTTGCAGGTGTACCCGGAGATGTTTTTAAGAATAAGGTCTTCCCCTTATCTTTGAGGGGAGATGCATCGACATGGTATAGGCTATGTGATGATATGAGGTCTTGGAATTACAAACGATTGAAATTGGAATTTCATCAGAAGTTTTATCCTATGCATCTTGTTCATCGTGATCGCAATTATATATATATATATATATATATATATAATTTTTTGCCTCGAGAAGGAGAAAGCATCGCTCAAGCTTGGGGGAGGCTTAAGTCAATGTTATATTCATGCCCCAATCATGAGCTCTCAAGAGAAATGATTATTCAAAATTTTTATTCTCGGCTTTCTGGTAACAATCGCACCATGCTTGATACTTCTTGTGCTGGCTCTTTTATGATGAAGACTATTGAATTCAAATGGGATTTATTGGAAAGAATTAAACGCAACTCTGAAGATTGGGACCTCGACAATGGTAAGGAGTCAGGTATGACACCTAAGTTTGATTGTGTTAAATCTTTTATGGATACCGATATTTTCCGTAAGTTTAGCACTAAATATGGACTTCATTCTGAGATAGTAGCCTCTTTCTGTGAATCTTTTGCTACTTATGTTGATCTCCCCAACAAGAAGTGGTTTAAATATCATCCTCAAATAGAAGTAAAAGTAGCTGCACCTATTAAAGTTGAAGAAAAGACTATCACTTATAATGATCCTATTGTCCCTACTTCTTATGTTGAGAAACCACCTTTCCCTGTTAGAATAAAGGATCATGCTAAAGCTTCAATGGTGGTTCGTAAAAGCAATATTAAAACATATACACCTCTTGAGCAAGTTAAAGTTGAACCTAATATTTCTATTGTTAAAGATCTCTTGTCTGATAATATAGATGGGCATGTTATTTACTTCTGTAATGAAACTGCTAGAATTGCTAAACCCTGGGATTCAGATAAACCTAGATCCGTGGTAGGCATGCCTGTTATTTCTATTAAAATAGGAGATCATTGTTATCATGGCTTATGTGATATGGGTGCTAGTGCTAGTGCAATACCTATTGACTTATACAAAGAAATTATGCATGGCATTGCACCTGTTGAGTTAGAGGAAATTGATGTCACTATTAAACTTGCTAATAGAGATACTATAGCACCAATGGGAATTGTTAGAGATATTGAAGTCTTGTGTGGGAAAACTAAATATCCTGCTGGTTTTCTTGTTCTTGGTTCCCCACAAGATAGCTTTTGTCCCATTATATTTGGTAGACCCTTCTTGAATACTGTTAATGCTACCATAGATTGCACAAGGGATGTTGTTACTATCGGTTTAGATGATATGACTCATGAATTTAATTTCTCTAAATTTAGTAAACAACACCGTGAAGAAGAATTGCCTAGTAAGGATGAAATTATTGGTCTTGCTTCTATTGCCGTACCTCCTAGTGATCCTTTAGAACAATATTTTCTAGACCATGAGAATGGTATGTTTATGAATGAAAGAAGGGAAATAGATGAAGTATTCTTTAAACAGGAACCTATTCTGAAACACAATTTTCCTGTTGAAATCCTAGGGGATCCCCCTCCACCTAAGGTTGATCCCGTGTTTGAGCTTAAACCGTTGCCTGATAATCTTAAATATGCTTATCTTGATGAAAAGAAGATATATCCTGTTATTATTAGTGCTAACCTTTCAGAGCATGAAGAAGAAAGATTATTGAAAACTCTGAAGAAGCACCGTGCTGCTATTAGATATACTCTTGATGATCTTAAGGGCATTAGTACCACTCTATGTCAACATAAAATAAATTTGGAAGCAGATGCCAAACCAGTTCGTGATCCTCAATGATGTCTGAATCCTAAAATGAAAGAAGTGGTAAGAAAAGAAATACTAAAGCTTCTGGAGGCATGTATAATTTATCCCGTTGCTGATAGTCAGTGGGTAAGTCCTATTCATTATGTCCCTAAGAAGGGAGGTATTACTATTGTTCCTAATGATAAAGATGAATTGGTTCCACAAAGAATTATTATAGGTTATAGGATGGTAATTGATTTCCGCAAATGAAATAAGGCTACCAAGAAAGATCATTACCCTTACCTTTTATTAATCAAATGCTAGAAAGATTATGCAAACATACACATTACTGCTTTCTAGATGGTTATTCTGGCTTCTCTCAAATACCTGTGTCGGCTAAAGATCAATCAAAGACTACTTTTACATGCCCTTTTGGTACTTTTGCTTATAGACGTATGCCTTTTGGTTTATGTAATGCACCTGCTACCTTTCAAAGATGCACGATGGCTATATTCTCTGACTTTTGTGAAAAGATTTGTGAGGTTTTCATGGACGACTTTTCCGTCTATGGATCTTCTTTTGATGATTGCTTGAGCAATCTTGATCGAGTTTTGCAGAGATGTGAAGAAACTAATCTTGTCTTGAATTGGGAAAAGTGCCACTTTATGGTTAATGAAGGTATTGTCTTGGGGCATAAAGTTTCTGAAAGAGGTATTGAAGTTGATAAAGTCAAGGTTGATGCTATTGAAAAGATGCCATGTCCCAAGGACATCAAAGGTATAAGAAGTTTCCTTGGTCACGCCGGTTTTTACAGGAGGTTCATTAAGGACTTCTCAAAAATTTCTCGGCCTCTGACTAATTTATTACAAAAAGATATACCATTTGTCATTGATGATGATTGTGTAGAAGCATTTGAAATACTTAAGAAAGCATTAGTCTCTACACCTATTGTTCAGCCACCTGATTGGAATTTACCCTTTGAAATTATGTTTGATGCCAGCGATTATGCTGTAGGTGTTGTTCTAGGGCAAAGAGTTGATAAAAATTAAATGTTATCCATTATGCTAGTAAGAATCTAGACAATGCTCAAAGAAATTATGCTACTACTGAAAAAGAACTTTTAGCAGTTGTATTTGCTTGTGATAAGTTCAGATCTTATATTGTTGATTCTAAAGTAACTATCCACACTGATCATGTTGCTATTAAATATCTCATGGAGAAGAAAGATGCTAAACCTAGACTTATTAGATGGGTTCTCTTGCTACAAGAATTTGATTTACATATTGTTGATAGAAAAGGAGCTGAGAACCCCGTTACAGACAACTTATCTAGGTTAGAGAATGTTCTTGATGACCCACTACCTATTGATGATAGCTTTCCTGATGAACAATTAAATGTCATAAGTACTTCTCGTAGTACTCCTTGGTATGCTGATTATGCTAATTACATTGTTGCTAAATTCATACCACCTAGCTTCACATACCAACAAAAGAAAAAGTTTTTCTATGATTTGAGACATTACTTTTGGGATGACCCACATCTTTATAAAGAAGGAGTAGATGGTGTTATTAGACGTTGTGTACCTGAGCATGAACAGGAATAGATCCTACGCAAGTGCCACTCTGAAACTTATGGAGGACACCACGCGGGAGATAGAACTGCACATAAGGTATTGCAATCCGGTTTTTATTGGCCTACTCTCTTCAAGGATGCCCGTATGTTTGTCCTATCTTGTGATGAATGTCAAAGAATTGGTAATATTAGTAGACGTCAAGAAATTCCTATGAATTATTCACTTGTTATTGAACCATTTGATGTTTGGGGATTTGACTATATGGGACCTTTTCCTTCCTCTAATGGTTATACACATATTCTAGTTGCTGTTGATTACGTTACTAAGTGGGTAGAAGCTATTCCAACTAGTAGTGCTGATCATAACACTTCTATTAAAATGCTTAAAGAAGTTATCTTTCCAAGGTTTGGAGTTCCTAGATATTTAATAACTAATGGTGGTTCACATTTTATTCATGGTGCTTTCCGTAAAATCCTTGCTAAATATGAAGTCAATCATAGAATTGCATCTCCGTATCACCCACAGTCTAGTGGTCAAGTAGAATTGAGTAATAGAGAACTCAAATTAATTTTTCAAAAGACGGTCAATAGGTCTAGAAAGAATTGGTCCAAGAAACTTGATGATGCATTATGGGCCTATAGAACTGCATATAAAAATCCTATGGGTATGTCTTCGTATAAAATGGTCTGTGGAAAAGCATGTCACTTACCTCTCGAACTAGAACACAAGGCTTATTGGGCTATTAAAGAACTTAATTATGATTTTAAACTTGCTGGTGAGAAGAGGTTATTTGATATTATCTCACTTGATGAATGGAGAACCCAAGCTTATGAAAATGCCAAGTTGTTTAAAGAAAAAGTTAAAAGATGGCATGACAAAAGGATACAAAAGTGTGAGTTTAATGTAGGTGATTATGTATTGCTATAAAACTCTCGTTTAAGATTTTTTGTAGGAAAAATTCTCTCTAAATGGGAAGGCCCCTATGTTATCGAGGAGGTATATCGCTCCGGTGCCATAAAAATCAACAACTTCGAAGGCACAAATCCGAAGGTGGTAAACGGTCAAAGAATCAAACATTATATCTCAGGTAATCCCATAAATGTTGAAACCAATATTATTGAAACCGTAACCCCGAAGGAATACATAAGGGACACTTTCCAGAACGTTTCAGACTCCGAAAAGGAATAGGTATGTGGTACGGTAAGTAAACCGACTCCAAAACAATTTTTAAGGCAATATTTCTCTGTTTTGGAATATTTAGAAAAATAGAAAAATAAGTAGCAGTCCGGGAAGGACACGAGGGCCTCACGAGGGTGGAGGGCGTGCCCCCTACCTCGTGAGCACCTCGTGTGCCTTCCGGACTCTGTTTTCTTGCACGATACGTATTTTGGTCGGTAAAAATTCACTATATATTCTCCCGAAGGTTTTGACTCCCGTATCACGCAAATATTTTCTGTTCTTGTTTCGAGTTGTTTTTCTGACAGATCTAGATTATCATGACGTCCCCAAGTGCTTCCAAGGACAAGTTCTTCGAGAAGGTCATCAACCCTTACCTCGCGGAGGTGCTGCAACACCCTCAAACCATTGAGATGCGTGATGGGTTGCTGCACATCCGCGATGCTGAGGGACCAAAGGGAACCGTAAGTGTGGAGGCGAGGCTCGAAGCAATGGAGCAACAAGTTTTCAAGTGCCAGGGGATGGTGGAGCGTGGAATCGACGCTAGCCACACGATGCTCGCGGAGTTCACTAACAACTACAAGCCAGATGCCAAGAACATCGAGGAGGTCATCTTCAAGCTAAATGAGAAGATCGAGCACCTCCAAGCCCAAATCTATGACCTGCAAAACCAAAACTGTGAGTATGAATATAGATTCAAAAGGATGAGTTTGGCTGCAGATTCGAGGATTCCGGAGACTCGATCATCCTTCTATGATGGTGAACCTATGCCTTGAAAGATGGATGACAAGCCCACATCATCAACAACACCTCCACCTTCTTCACCAACCAAGGAGATATAATCACATGGGTATGGGCACTCCCCTTGGCAACTGCCAAGCTTGGGGGAGGTGCCCCGGTATCGTATCACAATCACAACTCCTATCTTTACCGTTTTCTTTAGTTCGATCCTATTAGTAGTATTTTGATCTAGTAGAATAAAGTTTATGGCATGATCTAGTTTTGAGTTTTGCCTTATGATTTCTCTATGTAATCAAGTCCGTGAGCTATATAATAAAGATTAGTGTTGAGTCAAGGGCTTGCTTATTTTTGCCATGATCCCAAATAAAAGAAAAGAAAAGAGAAAAAAAGAAATAAAAAGAAACAAAAGTTCATATTGATCTTATTGAGAGTAATGACTTCACATAGGAAGAGTATGATGATTTAAAAGTTGTTGGGAGTTGACAAACATAGTTTTGGTCATCATTGCAATTAATAGGAAGTAATAAAGAAAGAGAGGTCATCACATATAAATATATTATCATTGACATCTTTTATGATTGTGAGCACTCATTAAAATATGACATGCTAAAGAGTTGATATTGGACAAGGAAGACAACGTGATGAGTTATGTTTTCTTATATCTGAGATAAAGGATGTTGTCATGGATCCTCCAACATGTTGAGCTTGCCTTTCCCCCTCTTGCTAGCCAAATTCTCAGCACCAAGTAGAAATACTACTTGTGCTTCCAAATACCCTCAAACCAGTTTTGCCATGAGAGTCCACCATATCTACCTATGGATTGAGTAAGATCCTTCAAGTAAGTTGTCATCGATGCAAAGCAATAAAAATTTCTCTAAATATGTATGATTAGTGTGGGAGAAATAAGCTTTATACGATCTTGTGATGTGGAAGTAATAAAAGCAACGAACCGCATAATAAAGGTTCAGATCACAAGGGGCAATATAAAGTAACGTTCTTTCGCATTAAGATTTCGTGCATCCAACCATAAAAGTGCATGACAACCTCTGCTTCCATCTGCGAAGGGCCTATCTTTTATTATTATCTTCTACCTTATGCAAGAGTCATGGTGATCTTCACCTTTCCTTTTTACATTTTATCCTTTGGCAAGCATAGTGTGTTGGAAGATCCTGATAGATATATCTAATTGGATGTAGGGGGGCATGAGTTATTATTGTTGACATTACCCTCGAGGTAAAAGGTTGTGGGGCGAAACTATAAGCCCCTATCTTTCTCCGTGTCCGATTAAAACTCCGTAACCACAAGTATTGTGTCAGTGTTAGCAATTATGGAGGACTAGATGATAGTTGAGTATGTGGACTTGTTTTTTTAGCTCTAACATAGACTCTTTCTGATGTTATGATAAATTGCAATTGCTTCAATGACTGAGGTTATAGTTTGTTGGTTCTCAATAAGGTTTCTGATTCATACTTCCGCATTGTGAATAGATCATCACTTGAACATAAGTAATCATATGACAATATCTATATATGCTATTATGAGAATAATCATGATGCCTTCATGTCCGTATTTTATTTTTATCGACGCCTCTACCTCTAAACATGGGGACATATTTATTGTTATAGGCTTTCGCTTGAGGACAAGCGAGGTCTAAGCTTGGGGGAGTTGATACGTCCATTTTGCATCATGCTTTTATATCGATATTTATTGCATTATGGGCTGTTATTTCACATTATGTCACAATACTTATGGCTATTCTCTCTTATTTTACAAGGTTTACATAAGGAGGGAGAATGCCCGCAGCTGGAATTCCGGGCTGGAAAAAGAGCAAATATTAGAGACCTATTCTGCACAACTCCAAAAGTCCTGAAACTCCATAGAACACCTTATAATAAATAATGAAACATCCTCGCCAAAGATGAAGACCAGGGGGCCCACACCCTGCTCATGAGGGTGGGGGCGCCCCCTAGGGCGCACCCCCCTACCTCGTGGCCCCCCTGGTGGTTCTCCGATGACCATCTTCTGCTATATGAAGTCTTTCGTCGAGAAAAAAATAAAGAGGCAACCTTTCGGGAGAAACTCCGCCGCCACGAGGCGGAACCTTGGCGGATCCAATCTAGAGCTCGGGCAGAGCTGTTCTGCCGGGGGAACTTCCCTCCCGGAGGGGGAAATCATCGCCATCGTCATCACCAACGCTCCTCTCATCGGGAGAGGGCAATCTCCATCAACATCTTCATTAGCACCATCTCATCTCAAAACCCTAGTTCATCTCTTGTATCCAATTATTGTCTCCAAGTCCGGGATTGGTGCTAGTAGGTTGCTAGTAGTGTTAATTACTCCTTGTAGTTGATGCTAGTTGCTTTAATTGGTGGAAGATCATATGTTCAGATCCTATATGCATATTAATACCCCTCTGATTATGAACATGTTTATGCTTTGTGAGTAGTTACGTTTGTTCCTGAGGACAAGGGAGAAGTCTTGCTATTAGTAGTCATGTCAATTTGGTATTCGTTCGATATTTTGATGAGATGTATGTTGTCTAGCCTCTAGTGGTGTTATGTGAACGTCGACTACATAACACTTCACCATTATTTGGGCCTAGAGGAAGGCATTGGGAAGTAACAAGTAGATGATGGGTTGCTAGAGTGAGAGAAGCTTAAACCCTAGTTTATGCGTTGCTTCGTAAGGGGCTGATTTGGATCCATATGTTTCATGCTATGGTTAGGTTTACCTTAATACTTTTGTTGTAGTTGCGGATGCTTGCAATAGAGGTTAATCGTAAGTGGGATCCTTGTTCAAGTAAGAACAGCACCCAAGCACCGGTCCACCCACATATCAAATTATCAAAGTACCGAACGCGAATCATATGAACGTGATGAAAACTAGCTTGACGATATTCCCATGTGTCCTCGGGAGCGCTTTTCCTTATATAAGAGTTTGTCCAGGCTTGTCCTTTGCTACAAAAAGGATTGGGCCACCTTGCTGCACTTTATTTACTTTTGTTACTTGTTGCTCGTTACATCTTATCCTATCACAAAACTATCTGTTACCACTTATTTCAGTACTTGCAGAGAATACCTTGCTGAAAACCGCTTGTCATTTCCTTCTACTCCTCGTTTGGTTCGACACTCTTACTTATCGAAAGGACTACGATAGATCCCCTATACTTGTGGGTCATCACCGTTGCAGGAAGTCAACTAACGCCTGGGAGCGCTCGGATCTGCAGTAGTGGTACACAAGGACATGCTCGCACATGGCAAGTTGGACGACGGTGATCCCTTGTCGTATGTAACTGCTCTTACATGTGTACTCGAGGTCGAGGCCGACGAACTTATTCTTCTCCCCCTTTAGTTATTCGTCGTACTTTTTGATGATCCGCTCCACGGTCCTTGGGTCGTTGGTGTTCACCACCTACAGCACGGTTGTACCGTGGGTAGTGATGTGTTCGGTGAGTGTTGTTAGTTTCCCGTCATCCATGGTTGGAGGTGTGCGGTGGTGAACTACGGCCGGCGAGAAACTTTCGAGGAAGAGGATGCAAATGGAGTTAGAAAAGTGAAAGGGATCTTTTGTCGTGCAAAAAAGGAAACCGCAAAATAGCAGTTGCTAGTCACCCGGTGGTTACAGGCGTAGATTTTCGGAAACATGGGAGAACTCCTCAATTAGTGATTTTGTTTGTTTTATATGTTTTTGTTTTTAAAGATTTTCACTTATCTTGCTCATTGAATTTTTTTATTGGTTGCGTGCTGCGTGCGTGAGCCATATGTGCGTATTCCATCTTTGGCTGTGAAAGTAGTCGTGTAAACGGTAGAACACTCAGCAGATGCATGGTCGTGCCTTTGTTGTGAAAACGTTTTTTTTTCAATTAACAATCTTCCTTGGTTCGGGAGGCACTATTGTTATGTTATTCGGTGCATAAGTGTGTGTTTAGGAAAAGTTGAAGTAAATATAGTTTGGACTTGAAAACAGAGTCCTGTTTGGTTTTTAATTGAGATATGTTTCACTAGACACTTTGAATAAGTTTGATAACATGGCATTGCTATAGGTTTTGAATCAAAAACGGATTCTTGTTTCGTTTGATTTTCGAAAATGATTCTTTCTGTTTTTTGGTTTTTTGAATCATGATTTTTTCGCATGAATCATTCCGATAGTTCAAACATTATTTGTTGCAAAGGATCACTCCGATGGTTGAAACAGCAAGTTGAGTGTCCGTAAGAGCTACATAAGTTGCAAAAGATCATTCCGATAGTTCAAGCAAGCACATGGTCCATAATAGTTACATTACTCTATCATCCTAACTAGCAAACTTATAGTAACCAGTGTTTTGCTGCTGGAGGCATCATCATGAAATGAGCGCTGACATCCTAGGAGATACACTGCTTGCTTCCATTTTAGGTGCTAGTTCCGACGGAATCTACAGAACACGCTGAATGATGATGGACACAGAACGGTCATGGCGCTCTTTGAAAGTGATTAGAACAACGTTCTTTTCAACAAAGGATGCAGCTGATATGAAGTCTCTGAAAGAATACTTTTCTATTACCATCCTGCCGTCGTTTTTGGAGATGTAGTACGACGAAGGGGTGATGACATGGTGATACGTCTCCAACGTATCTATAATTTTTGATTGCTCCATGCTATATTATCTACTGTTTTGAATGTTTATGGGCTTTATTATACACTTTTATATCATTTTTGGGACTAACCTATTAACCCAGAGCCCAGTGCCAGTATCTGTTTTTTCACTGTTTTAGGGTTTCGAAGAAAAAGGAAAATCAAACGGAGTCCAATTGACCTGAAACTTCACGGAACTCTTTTTTGGAAGGAAAGACCCAGAAGACTTGGAGTGCACGTCGGGGACCCGCGAGGAGGCCACGAGGCAGGGGGCGCCCACCCCTGGGTGCGCCCTCCACCCTCGTGGCCCCCCTGACGTACTTCTTCCCCCTATATATCTCCATATACCCTAAAAACATTGCAGGGCATAATAGATCGGGAGTTTCGCTGCCAGAAGCCTTCATAGCCACCGAAAGCCAATCTAGACCCGTTCCGGCACCCTGCCGGAGGGGGGGAATCCTTCTCCGGTGGCCATCTTCATCATCCCGGTGCTCTCCATGACGAGGAGGGAGTAGTTCTCCCTCGGGGATGAGGGTATGTACCAGTAGCTATGTGTTTGATCTCTCTCTCTCTCTCGTGTTCTTGAGGTGGTACGATCTTGATGTATCGCGAGCTTTGCTATTATAGTTGGATCTTATGTTTCTCCTTCCCCTCTACTCTCTTGTAATGAATTGAGTTTCCCCTTTGGAGTTATCTTATCGGATTGAGTCTTTAAAGATTTGAGAACACTTGATGTATGTCTTGTCGTGGATATCTGTGGTGACAATGGGATATCACGTGATTCACTTCATGTATGTTTTGGTGATCAACTTGCGGGTTCCGCCCATGAACCTATGCATAGGGGTTGGCACATGTTTTCGTCGTGATTCTCCGGTAGAAACTTTGGGGCACTCTTTGAGGTTCTATGTGTTGGTTGAATAGATGAATCTGAGATTGTGTGACGCATATCGTATAATCATACCCACGGATACTTGAGGTGACATTGGAGTATCTAGGTGACATTAGGGTTTTGGTTGATTTGTGTCTTAAGGTGTTATTCTAGTACGAACTCTAGGGTTGTTTGTGACACTTATAGGAATAGCCCAACAGATTGATTGGAAAGAATAACTTTGAGGTGGTTTCGTACCCTACCATAATCTCTTCGTTCGTTCTCCGCTATTAGTGACTTTGGAGTGACTCTTTGTTGCATGTTGAGGGATAGTGATGTGATCCAATTATGTTATCATTGTTGAGAGGACTTGCACTAGTGAAAGTATGAACCCTAGGCCTTGCTTCAACGCATTGCAATACTGTTTACGCTCACTTTTATCATTAGTTACCTTGCTGTTTTTATAATTTCAGATTACAAATACCTTTATCTACTATCCACATACCACTTGTATCACCGTCTCTTCGCCGAACTAGTGCACCTATACAATTTACCATTGTATTGGGTGTGTTGGGGACACAAGAGACTCTTTGTTATTTGGTTGCAGGGTTGCTTGAGAGAGACCATCTTCATCCTATGCCTCCTACGGACTGATAAACCTTAGGTCATCCACTTAAGGGAAATTTGCTACCGTCCTACAAACCTCTGCACTTGGAGGCCCAACAACGTCTACAAGAAGAAGGTTGTGTAGTAGACATCAAGCTCTTTTCTGGCGTTGTTGCCGGGGAGGTGAGTGCTTGAAGGTATATCTTTAGGTCTTTCAATCGAGTCTTTTAGTTTCTTATTTTATCACTAGTTTAGTTTATAAAAGAAAACTAAGAAAAATGGAATTGAGTTTGTCTCATATGCTTCACCTTTTTAATATCCTTCGTGAGTATGATGGAAAGGATAATTGTGCTCAAGTGCTAGAAGAAGAAATCTATAAAATGTTTGGCACTAAATATTTGAATGATGAGCATGATTGCAATGTTGTTAGGATGAATTCCTTGAATATCCATGATGCTAATGATATGCAAAGCTACAAGCTTGGGGAAGCTATGTTTGATGAAGATGATGTTTTTTGTCCCCCAAGTTTTGATGAGCAAATTTATTATGATGGAAGCATGCCTCCTATATATGATGATTATTGTGATAACACATATGCTTTAAAGAATAATGATAACCATGAAACTTGTCATCTTTATCTTAATTTTCAATCACATGATAGTTATTTTGTTGAGTTTGCTCCCGCTATTATTCATGAGAAGAATTTTGCTTGTGTGGAGAGTAGTAAATTTTCTATGCTTGTAGATCATGAAAAGAATGCTTTAGGTGCTGGTTATATTGTTGAATTCATTCATGATGCTACTGAAAATTATTATGAGGGAGGAATATATGCTTGTAGGAATTGCAATAATATCAAGTTTCCTCTCTATGTGCTTAAAATTTTGAAGTTATGCTTGTTTTACCTTCCTATGCAAGTTGATCCTTGTTCCCATAAGTTGTTTGCTAACAAAATCCCTTTTCATAGGAAGTGGGTTAGACTTAAATGTGCTAGAGAGGAATTCATGTGAGCATCATTGAAATCTCTTTATGTTACAATTCTTATCCTTCATGTGAGCATCATTGAAATCATCATGCCTAGCTAGGGGCATTAAATGATAGCGCTTGTTGGGAGGCAACCCAATTTTATTTTTGTTCATTGCTTCTTGTTCCTGTTTAGTAATAAATAATTCATATAGCCTCTTTTTAGATGTGGTTTTATGCTTTTAATTAGTGTTTGTGCCAAGTAGAACCTTTGGGAAGACTTGGGGAAAGTCTTGTTGATCATGCTGTAAAAAACAGAAACTTTAGCGCTCACGAGAATTGCTTCCGTTTTTATTTGGAGAGTGATATTTAGTTAATTCCTTTTGCAGGTGCTTAATAGATAAATTCCTCAGGTCCAGCTATTTATTTGAGAATTTTATGAGTTCTAGAAGTATACGTTTGATCCATATTACTATAGACTGTTCTGTTTTTGACAGATTCTGTTTTTCATGTGTTGTTTACTTATTTTGATGAATCTATGGCTAGTAAAAGAGTTTATAAACCATAGAGAAGTTGGAATACAGTAGGTTTAACACCCATATAAATAAAGAATAAGTTCATTACAGTACCTTTAAGTGGTGATTTACTTTCTTATACTAATGGAGCTTATGAGTTCTGTTAAGTTTTGTGTTGTGAAGTTTTCAAGTTTTGGGTAAGGATTCGATGGACTATGGAATAAGGAGTGGCAAGAGACTAAGCTTGGGGATGCACAAGGCACCCCAAGTTAATATTCAAGGACAACCAAGAGCCTAAGCTTGGGGATGCCCCGGAAGGGATCCCCTCTTTCGTCTTCGTTCATCGGTAACTTTACTTGGAGCTATATTTTTATTCGCCACATGATATGTGTTTTGCTTGGAGCGTCAATTTATTTTGTTAGGATTTGCTTGCTGTTATTTAGAAAAATGTTTTGCATCTTTTATTTCAATAAAAGTGGCATTAATAGTCTTTACTATGCCTATGTTACAAGTATACATGTTGCTGTTTGAAAACAGAAAGTTTACTGCTGTTGCAATAATTCGCTAGAAAAGTCAGAATGTGATAAAATGTTGAAACCTTTTGCATATTAAGATATGATAAATTTACTACAGTGGGAATTTTCTTTCATAATTATTGGAGCTAGGGAAGTATGGATGTTGCAGCATTCTTTACAGACTATCCTGTTTAGGCAGATTGCTGCTATGTTTGCATTGTTTGCATATGTTTGCTTCTTTAATGATTCTATTTGAGGATAGGACTATTAAATATGCAGAGGCATTTATTATGAAATGTTGAATAATAATTTTAGTGATTTTCTACAGTAGAGTATGATAAGTTTTTTGCAATGGTTTATACTAACTTATCTCACGAGTCCTTGTTGAGTTTTGTGTGGATGAAGCTTTTGAGATTTAGGGAGACCGTGATATGAGAGGAATTAATGAGACACAAAAGCTCAAGCTTGGGGATGCCCAAGGAACCCCCATATAATATTTCAAGAAGTCTCAAGCATCTAAGCTTGGGGATGCCCCGGTTGGCATCCCACCTTTCTTCTTCAACAACTATCGGTTAGTTTCGGTTGATCCCAAGTTTTTGCTTCTTCACATGATGTTTGCCATTCTTAGAATGTCATTTTATTTTGCTTTGCTTGCTGTTTGAATAAAATACCAAGATCTGAAATTATTAAATGTTAGAGAGTCTTCACATGGTTGCATAATTATTCAACTACCCATTGATCTTCACTTATATCTTTCGGAGTAGTTTGTCGATGCTCTAGTGCTTCACTTATATCTTTTAGAGCATGGTGGTAGTTTTATTTTGAAGAAATAGATGAACTCTCATGCTTCACTTAGATTATTTTGAGAGTCTTAAATAGCATGGTAATTTGCTTAAAATCCTAATATGCTAGGTATACAAGAATAGTAAAAACTTTCATATAGAGTATTGAATACTAAGAGAAGTTTGATGCTTGATGATTGTTTTGAGATATGGAGGTAATAATATCAAAGTCATGCTAGTTGAGTAGTTGTGAAATTGAGAAATGCTTGTGTTGAAGTTTGCAAGTCCCGTAGCATGCACGTATGGTAAACATTATGTAACAAATTTGAAACATGAGGTGTTATTTGATTGTCCTCCTTATGAGTGGCGGTCGGGGATGAGCGATGGTCTTTTCCTACCAATCTGTCCCCCTAGGAGCATGCGCGTAGTGCCGAGTTTTTTGATGACTTGTAGATTTTTACAATAAGTATGTGAGTTCTTTATGACTAATGTTGAGTCCATGGATTATACGCACTCTCACCCTTCCATCCTTGCTAGCCTCTTCGGTACCGTGCATTGCCCTTTCTCACATTGAGAGTTGGCGCAAACTTCGCCGGTGCATCCAAACCCCGTGATACAATACACTCTGTCACATATAAACCTCCTTATATCTTCCTCAAAACAGCCACCATACCTACCTATTATGGCATTTCCATAGCCATTCCGAGATATATTGCCATGCAACTTTCCACCGTTCCGTTTATTATGACACGCATCATCATTGTCATATTGCTTTGCATGATCATGTAGTTGACATCGTATTTGTGGCAAAGCCACCTCTCATAATTCTTTCATACATGTCACTCATGCATCATCGCAATCCCAGTACACCGCCGGAGGCATTCATATAGAGTCATACTTTGTTCTAGTATCGACTTGTAATCATTGGGTTGTAAATAAATAGAAGTATGATGATCATCATTCAATAGAGCATTGTCCCAAAAAAAAGAGAAAGGCCAAAAAAAGAAGAAGCCCCCCCCCAAAAGAAAATAAATAAAAAGGGGCAATGCTGCTATCCTTTTTTCCACACTTGTGCTTCAAAGTAGCACCATGTTCTTCATATAGAGAGTCTCTTGAGTTATCACTTTCATATACTAGTGGGAAATTTTCATTATAGAACTTGGCTTGTATATTCCAATAATGGGCCTCCTCAAGTACCCTAGGTCTTCATGAGGAAGCAAGTTGGATGCACACCCACTTAGTTTCTTTTGTTGAGCTTTCATATATTTATAGCTCTAGTGCATCCGTTGCATGGCAATCCCTACTCCTTGCATTAACATCAATCGATGGGCATCTCCATAGCCCATTGATTAGCCTCGTTGATGTGAGACTTTCTCCTTTTTGTCTTCTCCACATAACCCCCTCATTATTCTATTCCACCCATAGTGCTATGTCCATGGCTCGCACTCACATATTGCGTGAAAGTTTATAGGTTTGAGATTACTAAAGTATGAAACAATTGCTTGGCTTGTCATCGGTATTTTGTGCATGATGATAGCATTCTTGTGTTACAAAAATGAAACATGACTAAACTATATGATTTTGTAGGGATGAACTTTCTTTGGCCATGTTATTTTGAGAAGACATAATTGCTTAATTAGTATGCTTGAAGTATTATCATTTTTATGTCAATATGAACTTTTGTCTTGAATCTTATGGATCTGAATATTCATACCACAATTAAGAAGAATCACATTGAAATTATGCCAAGTAGCACTCCGCATCAAAAATTCTGTTTTTATCATTTACCTACTCGAGGACGAGCATGAATTAAGCTTGGGGATGCTGATACGTCTCCAACGTATCTATAATTTTTGATTGCTCCATGCTATATTATCTACTATTTTGAATGTTTATGGGCTTTATTATACACTTTTATATCATTTTTGGGACTAACCTATTAACCAAGAGCCCAGTGCCAATTTTTGTTTTACCCTATTTTAGGGTTTTGAAGAAAAGGAAAATCTAACGGAGTCCAATTGACCTGAAACATCACGGAACTCATTTTTGGAAGGAAGGAAGCCCAGAAGACTTGGAGTGCACGTCGGGGGACCTGCGAGGAGGCCACGAGGCAGGGGGGCGCGCCCTCCACCCTCGTGGGCCCCTCGTGGCCCCCCTGGCATACTTCTTCCGCCTATATATCTCCATACACCCTAAAAACATCGGAGGACATAATAGATCGGGAGTTCCACCACCAGAAGCCTCCGTAGCCACCGAAAGCCAATCTAGACCCGTTCCGGCACCCTGCTGGAGGGGGGAATCCTTCTCCGGTGGCCATCTTCATCATCCCGGTGCTCTCCATGACGAGGAGGGAGTAGTTCTCCCTCGGGGCTGAGGGTATGTACCAGTAGCTATGTGTTTGATCTCTCTCTCTCTCTCTCTCGTGTTCTTGAGGTGATACGATCTTGATGTATCGCGAGCTTTGCTATTATAGTTGGATCTTATGTTTCTCCTCCCCCTCTACTCTCTTGTAATGAATTGAGTTTCCCCTTTGGAGTTATCTTATCGGATTGAGTCTTTAAAGATTTGAGAACACTTGATGTATGTCTTGCCATGGATATCTGTGGTGACAATGGGATATCACGTGATTCACTTGATGTATGTTTTGGTGATCAACTTGCGGGTTCCGCCCATGAACCTATGCATAGGGGTTGGCACATGTTTTCGTCGTGATTCTCTGGTAGAAACTTTGGGGCACTCTTTGAGGTTCTATGTGTTGGTTGAATAGATGAATCTGAGATTGTGTGACGCATATCATATAATCATACCCACGGATACTTTAGGTGACATTGGAGTATCTAGGTGACATTAGGGTTTTGGTTGATTTGTGTCTTAAGGTGTTATTCTAGTACGAAGTCTAGGGCTGTTTGTGACACTTATAGGAATAGCCCAACGGATTGATTGGAAAGAATAACTTCGAGGTGGTTTCGTACCCTACCATAATCTCTTCGTCCGTTCTCCGCTATTAGTGACTTTGGAGTGACTCTTTGTTGCATGTTGAGGGATAGTGATGTGATCCAATTATGTTATCATTGTTGAGAGGACTTGCACTAGTGAAAGTATGAACCCTAGGTCTTGTTTCAATGCATTGCAATACCGTTTATGCTCACTTTTATCATTAGTTACCTTGCTGTTTTTATAATTTTAGATTACAAATACCTTTATCTACTATCCATATACCACTTGTATCACCGTCTCTTCGCCGAACTAGTGCACCTATACAATTTACCATTGTATTGGGTGTGTTGGGGACACAAGAGACTCTTTGTTATTTGGTTGCAGGGTTGCTTGAGAGAGACCATCTTCATCCTACGCCTCCTACGGATTGATAAACCTTAGGTCATCCACTTGAGGGAAATTTGCTACTGTCCTACAAACCTCTGCACTTGGAGGCCCAACAACGTCTACAAGAAGAAGGTTGTGTAGTAGACATCACATGGGTAGGTTCATCAGGAGCTTCAAGGGTCACCCTGCCATTGGTTGGCATGTCCACCCATCTCTTCAGCGTCGAGGCAATGCTCCTCGGAATTTTCTAGAAGAAATCGAAATTAAATAGAAATTAAAACCGTTGATTTTTCACTTGGACAATAAATAAAAGAATGGCTGAATATGCTGAGTGCGCAAACATTGAGAAATTCCATATTGAAAGTAATATAATTCCTGGCATGTTCAGGTTTGTGTGTAAACAGATAAAACAACATATCAAGAGAACAACAAAAGTTTTGTTGTTTTAGGTTTGAATAAATAGGTTGTTCATAATTTTACATATGAGCAAAATACGTTTGGTATTTTAACAAGGATAGTTGTAACCAACCATGACGCAGTCTTTGGTGTTAGTGGGAGTCAATACGTGGACAAATGGACAGCAACGGATGAAAGTATCTCCGAAAAGGCGTTGTAGAAAGAATCGTGTCTCGTCCTAGGTAAGCTCAATATCCTTAGAGTAGACACAGCAGTGAACATGGTCGAAATCGTCAGAAGAAAGATCGTCGAGAGCTAGAAAAAGGAAAAGATTTTAAAGTTAGATAAAGTTATATCCAAGACGGGGTTAATATTATTCAATTTGATTCATGCATATAAAATTACAGTGAAAGAAGATAAGTTTGTAATATAAAATACCTACCAACGTGGGGTAATGGAAGCAACCTTTTGTCATCCCGATATGTTTGTAATTCGAGACTGAGACCCTCGTCTGGTAGTTCAAATTCTATGCGGTCTCCAGCATGAAGTTCATAATCCGCTGCAAAGATGTTCCACTCACCACCGCAGAACTTTGTGTAGTTCGCCCTATGCTTAAACAAATCATTGTAAGACCTTCCTTCATGTGTAAGAAGGGCTGGCTCTACCTGCTGTTTACGCAATTTTCTTGCTTCTTTCTTCCTCTCTTCAATGTATTCAACGAGAAAATCTCTGACATTACAAGGTACATACTGGAAAAATAGTGCAAATAACAACCTGTAAGTATAAATTCGAACTCATGTATTATTAATGTTAAAAGTTTTCTTAAATTGGATATGAATTTTTGATAAGAATTACAGATTTTTGGCATATGTTGACTAATTTTAATTAGAACTAAAGATGCACTATAGTAATCAAGGTATGGGCAGGCAAACTAATGGAAAATGAAAACACAAGACAGGTGCGAAGAAGTGACAGGAGGGGAACCTATTGTAGGTGCAAGGGGGTATGAGTAACAACGACGATTTCTACTGTGTTGTAAGCAACTAATATGTTAGTAATGCTTACTAACCATGCGGCTCTAGCAATTTTCATCAAGAATAACCTCAAAGTGTTGTAGAACTTCAGGGTGTGGTTCGCAAGGGCTGCCTGGTTGGCAGAAGATAGGGCAAATCATACCTAAATAATTCAGAACAGCTATGTTAAGAAAACAAGAATATCATAACAATTTAAAACGAGCTTCAACGTTGAAGGTAGACAATGACTAGCTTTAGCTACGTTAGTCGTATTAAAAATATCCATACGAAGGCAGACAACAACTAAAAATTTACCAGAAATATTCTCATCTAGTCCTTCCAGAAAAGCAGTATGGTAGAGTTTAGATTACTTGTTTAGATTTTCAAATGGTTTTTTTATTGCTTTAGAGAATGAAGTCGTTGTACCGGATCTGATGCTTCAATAACTATCAAATGAAAAACCTAAACATAAAATAGTAATAATTTAAATATCTTTTTCAAAACATAGATACGGAGCGGAGCATGCTGCTTACACATATGCTTTTTACCTGGGAGAGAAGAAGAACGGGTGTCGACGAACGGAGTTTGGGGTATGGGAAGCTTAGGGAAAGTTCCCACGGCCAGCAAATCTACGAGAGAAGCACGACTTAGAAGTTAATCGAGAGATCCAATAAAAACTCTACAATAACTTGTTTGAAATGAGACTGTGTGCGAGGAAGAAGCACGAACCCTAGAAGTAGGCAGACGGATAAGCTAGATGGGTTGTGATGGGAAGCTTATGGAAAGCACCCACGGCCAGCAATCTACGAGAGAAGCACGGCTTATAAATTAATCGAGAGACCCAATAAAAACTCTACAATAACTTGTTTGAAATCAGATTGTGTGCGGGGAAGAAGCACGAACCCTAGGCTAGAAGCAGGGGACGGAGAAGGCAAGTGAGTTGTGATGTGGCTGAGGGAGTCGGAGCTTATTTAAATATAAAGCAGTTTTGAGAGAGCAAGAGTAGTAATGAGTGCTTCTTGTTTTATTTTTTTATCCAGCGAAATGGAATGAATGCTGGTTTGTGGATGGTGTGCGTGCATTCCGAGGTGTTATGGGGACGCGAGATGTTTGACTCGTCCAGCTGCCTCTCATTGTAGTTGTACAGCTGTGCTGCTTCCCAGTGGAGTCTTCTACGTGCCTATCCTGCCTCACATACTTTTTGTGAGGCACGGTTATACATACTGAAAAGCATGCTCGTGCTTCTGTGTTTTTTTAATCACATGTTTAATCAGATATGGTTGGGTGTGTCTTTAGGAGAGGATCGGTGATGATGTTATTAGATGCACGATCGTTGTAACAAGAGAGGCATGGTCGATATGTCGGGGGATGCAAATTGACGGGAGGCATGATGGTTCCTAATGAGAGGCACGTTTGCATCTGAAATCGAGTCACGGTTCGTGACACTGGTATTGCTAATTTTTTCAGGCAGTCGTTGACCCAGGGGAGCCACTGTTTTTATGTACGCTGGCTTCAGGCGGGAATATGTATGATAGCCCACGGTTATATGTATGTCAGAAGCATGGACGTGCTTTTGTTTTGTCAATGTTTCTGGTGGTATGCAGACATGGTCCATTGATGTCACTGAGGTTTGTCTTTAACAAAGTGGAGGCACGCGTGTGGCTTTTGTTCTGGCCGAACCGTGCTTCTATTTTTGTTCACTCCCAGTGTAGTATTTGTACGACGGGGTCATCTCGTTTGCCTCTTCGCATTGTTATCTTGGTCAAAAGATGTGCTGGTGACTGATGGGATGGCTATTTATTGTTAGTATTTATTGTGCCAAATACCGTGCTAGAGTTAATGTAGAGGCTCCTCGATTACAGTGTGGCAGTCGTGACTTTTGAAGTGCATGGTTTGACGAGCTGCAGAAGCACAATCGTCCATTTACCGTTCCCGGTGCAATTAAATGGGCGCATGGTAACTGAGTCGTCTCTCCCCAAGGTTAAGTAGTGTCTATTCCTGGAGGTTATCGCGTCTTATTCTCTCCAGAGAAGTGCAGGTAGCTCCCGTCATCCTCGCCTCGTACGAGAAGCACAGTCAAACTCCATTGTCGTCTCACCCTAGGTTCCATGGACGACTTTAGGAACACTACTGAGCGTCTCTTTATAGATGCTGATGGTAATACCAAGCTCGAGGTGTTGTACACCAACGAGCCCTACAAGGTGGAGGAGATTCTTACTCTCTATGAGGAATGGTTGCGTGATAACCAACAAGTATAGGGGATCGCAACAGTTTTCGAGGGTAGAGTATTCAACCCAAATTTATTGATTCGACACAAGGGGAGCCAAAGAATATTCTCAAGTATTAGCAGCTGAGTTGTCAATTCAACCACACCTGGAAACTTAATATCTGCAGCAAAGTGTTTAGTAGCAAAGTAATATGATAGTAGTGGTAACGATAGCAAAGGGTAACGGTAGCAAAAGTAATGTTTTTGGTATTTTTTAGTGATGATAACAATAGCAACGGAAAAGTAAATAAGCGAAGAACAATATATGGAAAGCTCGTAGGCAATGGATCGGTGATTGAGAATTATGCCGGATGCGGTTCATCATGTAACAATCATAACATAGGGTGACACAGAACTAGCTCCAAGTCATCAATGTAATGTAGGCATGTATTCCGAATATAGTCATACGTGCTTATGGAAAAGAACTTGCATGACATCTTTTGTCCTACCCTCCCGTGGCAGCGGGGTCCTAGCGGAAAGTAAGGGATATTAAGGCCTCCTTTTAATAGAGTACCGGAACAAAGCATTAGCACATAGTGAATACATGAACTCCTCAAACTATGGTCATCACCGGTAAGTATCCCGATTATTGTCACTTCGGGGTTAACGGATCATAACACATAATAGGTGACTATAGACTTGCAAGATAGGATCAAGAACTCTCAAATTGATGAAAACATAATAGGTTCAGATCTGAAATCATGGCACTCGGGCCCTAGTGACAAGCATTAAGCATAGCAAAGTCATAGCAACATCAATCTCAGAACATAGTGGATACTAGGGATCAAACCCTAACAAAACTAACTCGATTACATGATAGATCTCATCCAACCCATCACCGTCCAGCAAGCCTATGATGGAATTACTCACGCATGGCGGTGAGTGCTACCTCTTTTAGCACTGCATTGGTTTTCCCTGAAGAGGAAGGGATGATGCAGCAAAGTAGCGTAAGTATTTCCCTCAGTTTTTGAGAACCAAGGTATCAATCCAGTAGGAGGCTACGCACGAGTCCCTCGCACCTGCACAAAACAAATAAATCCTCGCAACCAACACAAATAGGGGTTGTCAATCCCTATAAGGCCACTTACGAGAGTGAGATCTAATAGATATGATAAGATAATATTTTTGGTATTTTTATGATAAAGATGCAAAGTAAAATAAATAGCAAAGTAAATAACTAAGTAGTAGGAGATTGATATGATAAAGATAGACCCGAGGGCCATAGGTTTCACTAGTGGCTTCTCTCGAGAGCATAAGTATTCTACGGTGGGTGAACAAAGTACTGTTGAGCAATTGACAGAATTGAGCATAGTTATGAGAATATCTAGGTATGATCATGTATATAGGCATCACGTCCAAGACAAGTAGACCGACTCTTGCCTGCATCTACTACTATTACTCCACTCATCGACCACTATCTAGCATGCATCTAGAGTATTAAGTCAAAAACAGAGTAACGCCTTAAGCAAGATGACATGATGTAGAGGGATAGACTCATGCAATATGAAGAAAACCCCATCTTGTTATCCTCGATGGCAACAATACAATACGTGCCTTGCTGCCCTTACTATCACCGGGAAAGGACACCGCAAGATTGAACCCAAAGCTAAGCACTTCTCCCATTGCAAGAAAGATCAATCTAGTAGGCCAAACCAAACTGATAATTCGAAGAGACTTGCAAAGATAACCAATCATACATAAAAGAATTCAGAGAAGATTCAAATATTATTCATAGATAGACTTGATCATAAACCCACAATTCATCGATCTCAACAAACACACCGCAAAAAGAAGATTACATCGAATAGATCTCCACAAGAGAGGGGGGGAACATTGTATTGAGATCCAAAAAGAGAGAAGAAGCCATCTAGCTACTAACTATGGACCCTTAGGTCTGAGGTAAACTACTCACACTTCATCGGAGGGGCTATGGTGTTGATGTAGAAGCCCTCCGTGATCGATGCCCCCTCTGACGGAGCTCCGGAACAGGCCCCAAGATGGGATCTTGTGGATACAGAAAGTTACGACGGTGGAATTAGGGTTTTGGCTCCGTATCTGGTCGTTTGGGGGTACGTGGGTATATATAGGAGGAGGAAGTACGTCGGTGGAGCAACAGGGGGCCCACGAGGGCGGAGGGCGCGCCTGGGGGGGGGTAGGCGCCCCCCTACCTCGTGGCCTCCTGTTAATTGTCTTGACGTAGGGTCCAAGTCTCCTGAGTTGTATTCGGTGAGAAAATCACGTTCCCGAAGGTTTCATTCCATTTGGACTCCGTTTGATATTCCTTTTCTTCGAAACCCTAAAACAGGCAAAAATAGCAATTTTGGGCTGGGCCTCCGGTTAATAGGTTAGTCCCAAAAATAATATAAAAGGGGATAATAAAGCCCAATAATGTCCAAAACAGTAGATAATATAGCATGGAGCAATCAAAAATTATAGATACGTTGGAGATGTATCAGTGAGCATCATGAAATTGGTGATGGAGGATGGTTGATGATGATGATGGCAACGGATTCCCCTCTTCGGAGCCCCGAACGGACACCAAATCAGCCCTCCCGAGAGGTTTTAGGGCTTGGCGGCGGCTCCGTATCGTAAAACACGATGAATTCTTCTCTCTGGTTTTTTTCTCCCCGAAAGCAAATATATAGAGTTGGAGTTGAGGTCGGAGGAGCTCCAGGGGGCCCACGAGGTAGGGGGCGCACCGTAGGGGGGCAGGAGCGCCCCCACCCTCGTGGACAAGCGGTGGCCCCCTGGCCTTCATCTTTTGCAAGGATTTATTATTATTTCCGAATAGATGTTCCGTGAAGTTTCAGGTCATTCCGAGAACTTTTGTTTCTGCACATAAATAACACCATGGTAATTCTGCTGAAAACAGCGTCAGTCCGGGTTAGTTCCATTCAAATCACGCAAGTTAGAGTCCAAAACAAGGGCAAAAGTGTTTGGAAAAGTAGATACGGTGGAGACGTATCAACTCCCCCAAGCTTAAACCTCTGCTTGTCCTCAAGCAATTCAGTTGACAAACTGAAAGTGATAAAGAAAAACTTTTACAAACTCTGTTTGCTCTTGTTGTTGTAAATATGTAAAGCCAACACTCAAGTTTTCAACAAAGATTATGACTAACCATATTCATAATAACGCTTAGGTCTCAAGTTACTCATATCAATGGCATAATCAACTACCGAGCAATAATAATAAATCTCGGATGACAACACTTTCTCAAAACAAACATAATATGATATAACAAGATGGTATCTCGCTAGCCGTTTCTGAGATCGCAAAACATAAATGCAGAGCACCTTTAAAGATCAAGGACTGACTAGACATTATAATTCATGGTAAAAGAGATCCAGTCAAGTCATACTCAATGTAGACTAACAGTAATGAATACAAATGACAGCGGTGCTCTCCAACTGGTTCCTTTTAATAAGAATATGATGACTCAACATGAAAGTAAATAGATAGGCCCTTTGCATAGGGAAGCAGGGATTTGTAGATGTAACACCCCGGATGTAATTTACCTTATATGTATCCCAACTCTTGCCGTTTCCGGCACTAAGTTATTTCATTTCGTTGTTGTCGGGTTTCTGTCTTCGTGTGTTGTTGTCTTTTTCATGCATCTCATATCATGTCATCATCTGCATTGCATTTGCATACATGTTCGTCTCATGCATCCGAGCATTTTCCCCGTTGTCCGTTTTGCATTCCGACGCTCCTATGTCACCCGGTGTCCCTTTCTACCTCTTTTCGTGTGTGGGGGTTAAACGTTTTCGGATTGGACCGAGACTTGTCATGCGGCCTTGGTTTACTACCGGTAGACCGCCTGTCAAGTTTCGTACCATTTGGACTTCGTTTGATACTCCAACGGTTAACCGAGGGACCGAAAAGGCCTCGTGTGTGTGTGTGTGTGTGTTGCAGCCCAACACCCTTCCAATCTGGCCCAAAACCCACCAAAAACCCCTCCATCGTCTAGAGTGTTTGATCACGATCGCGTGGCCGAAAACCGCACTCCATTTGGAGCTTCCTAGCTCCCTCTACCTCTATATAAAGGGTACCCCCTCAAAAATTCGCGGATCATTCTACCCCTAGACCTAGACTTCTTCCACCTCCTGCCGCCGGACACGTCCGATCGGGCCGGACGTGTCCGCCCCATTTCCCTCCGCCAATCGCTGTCCGCCATGCATCCCGGGTCGGCCCCCACATCGCCACGCCGCCCGAGGCTCGCCGAGGCCCGCGGGAAGCCCTCGCGACCCGACTGCTATAGCGCGCCCGCGCCTCTCCCTCCTCCGCCCGCGCGCCGGCGACGCGCCCCGCCGCCACTGCGTCGGCCGCCGCGCGCCATTGCCTTCGTCTTCTCCGGAGGACGTCGCCACCAGCCGCCCGCGGCCACCTCGTCATTCCGGCGGCTCCGCCCGCACCGGAGTCCGCGCCCCCGCCGGTGACCCGCGTCGCCCCGGCCAGAACCGGCGCCCCCTCGGCCAGATCCGGCGTCTTCAACAACTCCGGCGATTCCGCGCGCTCTCCAGCAAGAGATCCGGCCGCCTCGGTTCACGCGCCGGACGAACCCTAGATCTGGGGTTGACCTTTTCCTTCCTCCCTCATATTATTTTTTTGCAATCTTTGCCATGCCATAACTCTGCATCTGTAGCTCCGATTCGTGCATGTAGCATATCAAAATGTTCGTCTCGACGAGTACATAATTTCAACTCATTGCATCATTTTCATTTGAGCTCATCTTGATGCCCGAAATGCTGTTGGAAGAGGGCTATGTGATGAATTTGTCAGATCTGTTTCAGCAAATGGCCTTTTGTCATTTTTGCCATGATTAATGTGTGCATGCTATGATCCTGAGCTCTACATGTGTTTTGTTATATGCCATGCCATCTTTACAGGGGTGCTTGCCATGTATTTTTGTGATCTATGTGGTGACTAGCACAAGCATGCAAAGTAGCTTACTCGTTGATGCTGATTTCAGGGACTTCGAATTTCACCAAACCTTGTCCTGATTTTGTTTTTATGCCATATGTTCATGTTGTTTCCTAGTGATCCGTGCCTCTTTTGAGGATGATCAATAAGGATGTTTTGTTAACATTGTGGTGCTCTATCCAGACATGTCTTTGTTTGCATTTATGGAGCAACCTAGCTTGAGTCAATCAAGCTCTACTTTTGCTATAAAATGATCCTGGCAGATTGTTGACATGTTTAGCGATTTTGCCGAGGATATTGCTATTGATCCGTGCATGCTATGTTATTGTTCTTGCCATTTCTAGCTTCTATGCCATGTCTTCTTGATGGTTGTAGTGAGTGCATCGAGCTCGTAAACATGCCTACTCGTTAACTGTTTTGCATGCTACAATTTTTCACTAAGTCTAAATCTGTTTGTGTTTTTGCCATGTTCACATGCTTGCAATTGTATTTTCCGATCCCTTTTGACTCAAGGTCACTAAGGGGATTTTCTTAAGTGCTTTGAGTAGGTTCATGCCGTGCGTTGCTTTGCCATGTTAAGTTCCTGTATCATGTAGTTTTCATGCTCTAAAGATTGCTTCCTGATGATAAATTCAAGACTTGTGTTAATTTCACAAAGTCAGAAACCTGTTATCATTTGCACTTTTGCCATGCTTGTTTGAATCTGTTAATGGATGAATTAGCCGTAGCTCAGTGTTCATCTTTTGTCAAGCATCATGAGTGGATCCCTGCCATGTATTTTTTTGCTATGTTTGAGTACTGTAGCATATTTATCTTGATGCATTTAGATGGCTACTTGCTGATTATCGCAGACCGGTGCCATATTTGTTTTGCTTGCCATTTCCAAACCGTGCATCCGATTCCAGTGATCTTTATATCGATTTCAACCGAAATCGACTCACCTTTCCAGTGGAACTCTTGGATTTCCAAGTTGAGGCCAGGTTCAATCATTCCTTTGCAAATCTTGCATATGCATCACATATCTCATCCCGCATATCATACCATGTTTGCATCATGTTGCTTGAGCATTGCACGTGGTTGATTGTGTTCCTTTTGCTTGTTGTTCTTGCTTGGGTAGAGCCGGGAGACGAGTTCGTGAATGAGGAGCCCGTTGAGTTTGCTTACGAGGATCAAGGCAACTCTGAAAACTTTGCAGGCAAGATGACCATACCCTCGAAATCACTTCTATCTTTGCTTGCTAGATGCCTGCTCTTTTGCTATGCCTATGCTACGATACCTACCACTTGCTTATCATGCCTCCCATATTGCCATGTCAAACCTCTAACCCACCATGTCCTAGCAAACCGTTGTTTGGCTATGTTACCGCTTTGCTCAGCCCCTCTTATAGCGTTGCTAGTTGCAGGTGAAGATTGGAGATCGTTCCTTGTTGGAACATTGTTTATTGTTGGGATATCACAATATTATATTGTTTATCTTAATGCACCTATATACTTGGTAAAGGGTGGAAGGCGCGGCCTTATGCCTAGTGTTTTGTTCCACTCTTGCCGCCCTAGTTTCCATCATATCGGTGTTATGTTCCTGGATTTTGCGTTCCTTACACGGTTGGGTTATAATGGGAACCCCTTGACAGTTCTCCTTGAATAAAACTCCTCCAGCAATGCCCAACCTTGGTTTTACCATTTGCCACCTAGCCTATTTTTCCCTTGGGTTTTCGGAGCCCAAGGGTCATCTTTATTTAAACCCCCCTGGGCCAGTGCTCCTCTGAGTGTTGGTCCGACTGAGCTGCCTGCGGGGCCACCTCAGGGAAACTTGAGGGTTGGTTTTACTCGTAGCTAGTCTCATCTGAGTGTGCCCTGAGAACAAGATATGTGCAGCTCCTATCGGGATTTGTCGGCACATTCGGGTGGTGTTGCTGGACTTGTTTTACCATTGTCGAGGATGTCTTGTAACCGGGATGCCGAGTCTGATCGGATTGTCTTGGGAGAAGGAATATCCTTCGTTGACCGTGAGAGCTTGTGATGGGCTAAGTTGGGACTCCCCTGCAGGGATTTGAACTTTCGAAAGCCATGCCCGCGGTTATGGGCAGATGGAAATTTGTTAATGTCCAGTTGTAGATAACATGAAACTTAACTTAATTAAAACGCACCAACCGCGTGTGTAACCGTGGTGGTCTCTTCTCGGCGGAGTCCGGGAAGTGAACACAGTGTTGGAGTAATGCTTGACGTAGGTTGTTCTAGGATCACTTCTTGATCATGGTTGTTCAACCGTGCTTTTGCCCTCTCTTCTCGCTCTCTTTTGCGAATAGGTTAGCCACCATATATGCTAGTCGCTTGCTGCAGCTCCACCTCATACCTTTGCCTTACCTATAATCTTAAATAGTCTTGATCGCGAGGGTGTGAGATTGCTGAGTCCCCGTGACTCACAGTTTACTTCCAAAACCAGTTGCAGGGACCGATGATACCGCTCTAGACGATGCGCTTGAGCTCAAGTGGGAGTTTGATGAAGACTCTCGTCGTTACTATGTGTCTTTCCCAGATGATCAGTAGTGGTGCCCAGTTGGGGCGATTGAGGACTTTGTCGCATTTGGGGGTTGATCTTTATTTTGGTACCGTAGGCGGACCCTGAGTGTATTGGATGATTGTAATGACTTATTTATGTATTTGTGTGACGTGGAGAGTGTAAGCCAACTATGTACCTTTCCCCTTTATTTATTTACATGGGTTGTTGTGAAGATTACCTCACTTGCGACATTGCTTTCAATGCGGTTATGCCTCTAAGTCGTGCTTCGACACGTAGGAGATATAGACGCATCGAGGGTGTTACAGTAGAGGTGCCAAAGCTCGGTTTTGAAATAGAGATAAATAATATTTTGAGCGGTATACTTTCATTGTCAACATAACAACCAAAAGATGGCAATATCTTCCATGCTACACACATTATAGGCGGTTCCCAAACAGAACGGTAAAGTTTATACTCCCCCTCCACCAACAAGCATCAATCCATGGCTTGCTCGAAACAACGAGTGCCTCCAACTAACAAGAGTCCCAGGGGGAGTTTTGTTTGCTGTTATTTTGATTTGATTTGCATAAAGCGTGGGACTGGGCATCCCGGTGACCAGCCACTTTCTCATCAGTGAGGAGCGGAGTCCACTCCTCTTGAGAATAACCCGCCTAACATGGAAGATACGGACAACCCTAGTTGATATATGAGCTATTCGAGCATACAAAACAGGATATTTATTTGAAGGTTTAGAGTTTGGCACATACAAATTTACTTGGAACGGCAGGTAGATACCGTATATAGGTAGGTATGGTGGACTCATATGGAATAACTTTGGGGTTTATGGAGTTGGATGCACAAGCAGTATTCCCGCTTAGTACAGGTGAAGGCTAGCAAAAGACTGGGAAGCGACCAGCTAGAGAGCGACAACAGTCATGAACATGCATTAAAATTAATCAACACCGAATGCAAGCATGGATATAATCCACCATGAACATAAACATCATGAAGGCTATGCTGATTTTGTTTCAACTACATGCGTGAACATGCACCAAGTCAAGTCACTTAAATCATTCAGAGGAGGATACCACCCTATCATACCACATCACAAACATTGTAATAGCATGTTGGCACGCAAGGTAAACCATTATAAGCTCCTAGCTAATCAAGCATGGCACAAGAAACTATGATCTCTAGTTGTCATTGCAAACATGTTTATTCATAATAGGCTGAATCAGGAATGATGAACTAATCATATTTACAAAAACAAGAGAGGTCGAGTTCATACCAGCTTTTCTCATCTTAGTCAGTCCATCATATATCGTCATAATTGCCTTTCACTTGCACGACCGAACGATGTGAATAATAATAATAGTGCACGTGCATTGGACTAAGCTGGAATCTGCAAGCATTCAATAAACAGGAGAAGACAAAGCAATATGGGCTCTTTTGTCAGATCAACAATAATGCATATAAGAGCTACTTCAACAATTTAATTATGGTCTTCTCCTATCGACCCCCAAAGAAAAGAAAAGAAATAAAACTATTTACACGGGAAAGCTCCCAACAAGCAAAAGAAGAACAAGAACTCTTTTTGGGTTTTCTTTTTAATTACTACTACAAGCATGGAAAGTAAGCTAATTAAAAGCTACAACTATTTTTTTGGTTTTTCTTAAGGTTTATTAAACACACAAGAAGAAAGCATAAAAAGGGAAATAAACTAGCACGGATGATACAATGACAAAGTATGAGCACCAACATCTAGCACTGAGTGTGTGAACATGAATATAATGTCGATGAGAAATACATACTCCCCCAAGCTTAGGCTTTTGGCCTAAGTTGGTCTATGGCCACAGCTGGCCTGGCGGATATCCATAATAATAGTTGGGGTCGTACTGAGATTTAGAAGACTCTGATTGCCACTGGTTGGCAATCATCTCCGGATCCCAATGGTAATTAGACTGTCGTGGAGGATCAACTTGTGGTTCCGGCTCTGGCTCTGTGGCTGATGTAGGGTTCCGGTAGGCGTGAATAGCCTCTAACGGAACAAGGTACTAGCCTGAAGATAAATCAAAGAAGGAAGGAGCATGCAGGGTAATAGTCTCAGGATGATGTTTATCAAAGAACAATTTGTATTTAAGCTCTCCTTCCCTATTCTTAACAATAAAATCATGTGCCACCATACTCTTATAATCTAAATAAACAGTGGGCAACAATTTTTCTTCCTTCTCACAATGCCTAATAGGTATGTTGAAATGTGCAGCTAGGCATGAAGCATAAATGCCTCCGAAGATGGGCCCCTTGGTATGGTTCAGACTTAACCGTTTAGCAATAATACCGCCCATACTAATAGAGTTATCACCGAATAAACCATGGAACAAAATAATAATATCAGGATTACTAAGGTTTCCACAGTTTCCGCGACCAATTAAGCAGCGACTAGCAAATATTGCAAAGTAGCGTAAAACAGGAAAATGTATACTAGTGATTCGTGCATCGGAAACCTTCCTCGTTTCCCCTACAGTGATGGTATCAATAAACCCATCCACATCGTCACGACATGGTTCCTCTACGCTGCCCTCGAAAGGGATCAAACAAACCCGACAAAAATCATAAAGTGACATCTCCTTATGCTCATCATATAAATAAAATTCCACCGCAGGTGGTGAGCTCCTAGCATGGAAATGAAAGTTTTGCACAAAAATATTGGTGAGTAAGAGATACTGTTCACGTCGGTCGTGGAGGAAGGCGGCGAGGCCTGCATTCTCAGCCAATTCATAAAAATCTTCATAAATCCCGGCCGCTCTCAAGAAATCATTGGAAGGCCATTCACACGACGGAACCTCCGCGGTGCAAGGTAGAGTATATTTGGGCTTCTGTGCCTTTTCCTTCGAGCTTCGGCTCGATGAGCCCCTCAAAAATCTCTTCATTATTTTCTGAAAAATTCTGTAATTTTTAGTATCTTCAAAATAAAAGTGAACAAAGCTCAATAATATTGATGGCAACTACTCCTACAAGTGCCTAGAGCCTATATCATGCATCAAAACTACTTGGAACCATATAAATTTGACATGCAAGCTCAAGAACAGGGTCACCTAAGCAGCACAAATTTGCAATGAATAAAGCACTAGAGCAAAAACTAATTGGACCAATGGAGGAGTCACATACCAAGGAATAATCTCCCCAAGCAGTTTTGTGAGAGGTGCTTTGAGCAAGGAGATCGAAAATTGCAGCAAAATTAGCTAGAACTCGTGCTTGAGCTGGATATTCGTGTTTGTGGGAGGAAGAAGAAATGTGTGGGTGTAGGAATAAGTGGAGGAGGGCCACTGCGGGCCCACGAGGCAGGGGGCGCGCCCAGGGGGGTAGAGTGCGCCCCTGACCCTCGTGTTCATGTGCCAGCTCCTCCTGCTGTGTTCTCAGTGCCAAATATTCTCAAATATTCCAGAAAAAATCATATTTAAATTTCAGGGCATTTGGAGAACTTTTACTTTCGGGGTATTTTTATATTGCACGGATAAATCAGATAACAGACAGAAAAATACTAATTTTATTTTATTTAATATAAATAACAGAAAGTAAGAGGAGGGTACAGAAGGTTGTGCCTTCTAGTTTCATCCATCTCATGCTCATCAAAAGGAATCCACTAACAAGGTTGATCAAGTCTTGTTAACGAACTCGTTCAGAATAACATGGAACCAGAGAAATTTCGAATAACACTATGTTACCTCAACAGGGATATGCACATCCCCAATAATAAGAATATCATATTTCTTCTTGACAGTAGGGAGAGGAAATTCAAAACCTCCAAATATAATCGATGGAATTTTTCCAATAGAGTTGATAATATGAACTTGAGGTTGTTTCCTCGGAAAGTGTACCATATGCTCATTACCATTAACATGAAAAAGTGACATTGCCTTTAGTGCAATCAATAACAGCCTCTGCAGTATTCAAAAAGGGACTTCCAAGAATAATAGACATACTATCGTCCTCGGGAATATCAAGAAGAACAAAGTCCGTTAAAATAGTAACGTTTGCAACTACAACAGGCACATCCTCACAAATACCGACAGGTATAGCAGTTGATTTATCAGCCATTTGCAAAGATATTTCAGTAGGTGTCAACTTATTCAAATCAAGTCTACGATATAAAGAGAGAGGCATAACACTAACACCGGCTCCAAGATCACATAAAGTAGTTTTAATATAGTTTCTTTTAATGGAGCATGGTATAGTTGGTACACCGGGATCTCCAAGTTTCTTTGGTATTCCACCCTTAAAAGTATAATTAGCAAGCATGGTGGAAATTTCAGCATTCGGTATCTTTCTTTTATTTGTAACAATATCTTTCATATACTTAGCATAAGGATTCATTTTGAGCATATCAGTTAATCGCATACGCAAAAAGATAGGTCTAATCATTTCAGCAAAGCGCTCAAAATCCTCATCATCCTTTTTCTTGGATGGTTTGGGAGGAAAAGGCATGGGTTTCTGAACCCATGGTTCTCTTTCTTTACCATGTTTCCTAGCAACAAAGTCTTTCTTATAATAACGTTGATTCTTTGATTGTGGGTTATCACAGCAGGTTCAATTTCTATATCATTATCATTACTAGGTTGAGCATCATCATGAACATTATCACTAGTTTCAGGTTCATTACCAGATTGTGTTTCAGCATTAGAAATAGAAATATCATTTGGATTCTCAGGTGGTTGAGCAATAGGTTCACTAGAAGCATGCAAAGTCCTATCATTTTTCTTTTTCTTCCTTTTAGAAGGACTAGGTGCATCTATATTATTTCTCTGAGAATCTTGCTCAATTATCTTAGGGTGGCCTTCAGGATACAAAGGTTCCTGAGTCATTCTACCAGTTCTAGTAGCCACTCTAACAGCATAATCATTATTCTTACTATTCAATTCATTGAGCAATCATTTTGAGCTTTAAGTACTTGTTCTACTTGAGTGGTAACCATAGAAGCATGTTTACTAATAAGTTTAAGTTCACCTTTGACATTAGCCATATAATCACCCAAGTGTTCAAGCATATTTGAATTGTATTTCAATTTTCTACCAAAATAAGCATTGAAGTCTTCTTGCTTAGCCATAAATTTATCAAACTCATCTAAGCATGGGCTAGCAAACTTAGTAAACGGGATTTCAGCTTTATCATATCTATAGAGAGAATTTACCTTTACTACCTGTGTCGGGTTATCAAGACCATGAGTTTCTTCAATAGGAGATGGATTAAGGTCATATGTTTCTTTGACGAGCGGTAAATTAAGACCACATATTTCTTCAATAGGAGGTAAATTCTTAACATCTTCAGCTTTAATACCTTTTTCTTCCATAGATTTCTTTGCCTCTTGCATATCTTCAGGACTGAGAAATAGAACACCCCTCTTCTTCGGAGTTGGTTTAGGAATAGGCTCAGGAGTTGGTTCAGGAAGTGTCCAATTATTTTCATTTGTCAACATATTATTCAATAGAATTTCAGCTTCATCCGGCGTTCTTTCCCTGAAAACAGAACCAGCACAACTATCCAGATAATCTCTGGAGGCATCGGTTTGTCCATTATAAAAGATATCAAGTATTTCATTTTTCTTAAGAGGATGATCAGGCAAAGCATTAAGAAATTGGAGAAGCCTCCCCAAGCTTGTGGGAGACTCTCTTCTTCAATTTGCACAAAATTATATATATCCCTTAAAGCAGCTTGTTTCTTATGAGCAGGGAAATATTTAGCAGAGAAGTAATAAATCATATCCTGGGGACTACGCACACAACCATGATCAAGAGAATTAAACCATATGCATCACCCTTTAATGAGAACGGAAATATTTTAAGGATAGAAAAGTAGTGAGTTCTCTCATCATTAGTGAACAGGGTGGCTATATCATTTAATTTAGTAAGATGCGCCACAACAGTTTCAGATTCATAGCCATGAAAAGTTTCAGATTCAACCAAGGTATTATATCAGGATCAACAGAGAATTCATAATCCTTATCAGTAACAAAGATAGGTGAAGTAGCAAAAGCAGGGTCAGGTTTCATCCTAGCATTTACAGATTGCTTATTCCATTTAGCTAATAACCTCTTAAGTTCATAACTATCTTTGCAAGCTAAAATATCTAAAGAAGCTTCTTTATCAAAAACATAACCCTTAGGAATAACGGGCAAGTATTCATCATCACTTTCATCAATATTATCAGATTCAATATTTTCTTTCTCTCTAACCCTAGCAAGTTGTTCATCAAGAAATTCACCAAGTGGCACAGTAGTATCAAGCATAGAAGTAGTTTCATCATAAGTATCATGCATAGCAGAAGTGGCATCATCAATAACATGTGACATATCAGAACGAATAGCAGAAGCAGGTTTAGGTGTCGCGAGCTTACTCAAAACAGAAGGTGAATCAAGTGCAGAGCTAGATGGCAGTTCCTTACCTCCCCTTGTAGTTGAGGGATAAATCTTGGTTTTTGGATCTCTCAAGTTCTTCATAATGATAAGCAGATATAAATCCCAAGTGACTCAAAGAATAGAGCTATGCTCCCCGGCAACGGCGCCAGAAAATAGTCTTGATAACCCACAAGTATAGGGGATCGCAACAGTTTTCGAGGGTAGAGTATTCAACCCAAATTTATTGATTCGACACAAGGGGATCCAAAGAATATTCTCAAGTATTAGCAGCTGAGTTGTCAATTCAACCACACCTGGAAACTTAATATCTGCAGCAAAGTGTTTAGTAGCAAAGTAATATGATAGTAGTAGTAACGATAGCAAAGGGTAACGGTAGCAAAAGTAATGTTTTTGGTATTTTGTAGTGATGATAACAATAGCAACGAAAAAGTAAATAAGCGAAGAACAATATATGGAAAGCTCGTAGGCAATGGATCGGTGATGGAGAATTATGCCGGATGTGGTTCATCATGTAACAATCATAACATAGGGTGACACAGAACTAGCTCCAATTCATCAATGTAATTTAGACATGTATTCCGAATATAGTCATACGTGCATATGGAAAAGAACTTGCATGACATCTTTTGTCCTACCCTCCCATGGCAGCGGGGTCCTAGCGGAAACTAAGGGATATTAAGGCCTCCTTTTAATAGAGTACCGGAACAAAGCATTGGCACATAGTGAATACATGAACTCCTCAAACTATGGTCATCACCGGTAAGTATCCCGATTATTGTCACTTCGGGGTTAACGGATCATAATACATAATAGGTGACTATAGACTTGCAAGATAGGATCAAGAACTCTCATATATTGATGAAAACATAATAGATTCAGATCTGAAATCATGGCATTCGGGCCCTAGTGACAAGCATTAAGCATAGCAAAGTCATAGCAACATCAATCTCAGAACATAGTGGATACTAGGGATCAAACCCTAACAAAACTAACTCGATTACATGATAGAGCTCATCCAACCGATCACCGTCCAGCAAGCCTATGATGGAATTACTCACGAGTCACGCACATCAATATCAAAAATTCTTCTATTTGTTCCACATCATAGTAATCATATATACCATTAGCATAAGAAGCTAAGGTTTCATTATCATTAAATTTGCATAAAAGGGGAGGTGTGGAGCCTTCATCCTAGAGCAACAAGTATAATCATAACTCAAGCATACTTGCCGAGCATACCACTTTAATATATAAATTTGATCCCATAATAGTTTCCCTTTTTGTGTCAAGCGATAATCCCTAAAGTATTCACGTTGATCCAACGTTACTCCCATTACCAAATTGAATGAGGTTTTCTCAGGATTATCAATGTGGTACATAACATTTTTCACATATTGAGCATCGAGGGTTTTAGGAGGTTCCCCATCTCCGTGAGCAGAAAGTACACCTAATTTTTTTGGTATTTCGTATTCCATATCCATAACTAAAGATAAAGAACAACTAAGAACAGCAAATAAAAATTACTTAGTGATAAAGCAAACAAGCACACATGAGAATATTCACCCCATGCTATAAGTCCCCGGCAACGGCGCCAGAAAAAGGTCTTGATAACCCACAAGTATAGGGGATCGCAATAGTTTTCGATAAGTAAGAGTGTCGAACCCAATGAGGAGCTAAAGTTAGAACAAATATTCCCTCAAGTTCTATCGACCACCGATACAACTCTACGCACGCTTGACGTTCGCTTTACCTAGAACAAGTATGAAACTAGAATTACTTTGTAGGTGTTGTTGGATAGGTTTGCAAGATAATAAAGATTACGTAAATAAAAAGTAGGGGCTGTTTAGATTAATAAACAATAAAGTAAATATAGAGAGTGTGGAAAAGTGGTGGTAGGAGTTGCGAAATTGTCCCTAAGCAATTGACTACTTTACTAGACCGATATCAAGTATTATGTGGGAGAGGCCACTGCTAGCATGTCATCCCTTACTTGGAATTCTATGCACTTATGATTGGAACTATTAGCAAGCATCCACAACTACTAACGTTCATTAAGGTAAAACCCAACCATAGCATTAAGATAAATTGGTCCCCCTTCAATCCCGTATGCATCAATTTCTATGCCAGGTTGAAGCTTCTATCACTCTTGCCCTCCAATACATAGTCCTATCAACATACAACTAATCCTATGGTGTGATCCACGCGCGCTCTCATATGATGGGCACCAAAGGACATCAACATAACCACAAGCAGATTAAATCAATCATAGCAATTCATCAACCACCGATAGGACAACGAAAATCTACTCAGACATCATAGGATGGCAACGCATCATTGGATAATAATATGAAGCATAAAGCACCATGTTCAAGTAGAGGGTACAGCGGGTTGCGGGAGAGTGGACCGCTGTAGATAGAGGGGGGAAGGTGATGAAGATGTTGGTGAAGATGGCGGAGGTGTTGGTGTAGATCGCGGTGATGAGGATGATGGCCACGGCAACGTTCCGGTGCCACCGGAGGAGAAGGGGAGAGGGGGGCCCTTCGTCTTCTTATTCCTTGACCTCCTCCCTAGATGGGAGAAGGATTTCCCCTCTGGTCCTTGGCCTCCATGGCATGGGAGGGGCGAGAGCCCCTCCGAGATTGGATTTGTCTCTCTGTCTCTCTCAGTTTCTGCGTTCTCAGATTCTACCCTTTCACCGTTTCTTATATTCTCGGAGATGCGTAACTCCGATTGGGCTGAAATTTGAACACGATCTCTATACGGATATTAGCTTTCTTGCGGCGAAAGAAGGGCATCAACCGCCTTACGGGGTGGCCACGAGGGTCAGGGGCACGCCTGCCCCCTGGGCGCGCCCCCTTCCTCGTGGGCCCCTCGAGCATTGTCTCGCGTTGATTTCACTTCCCAAAAATCACGTATATTCCAAAAAAAATCTCCGTACGTTTTTACCCCGTTTGGACTTCGTTTGATATGGATTTTCCACGAAACAAAAAACATGCAACAAACAGGAACTGGCACTGGGCACTGGATCAATATGTTAGTCCCAAAAATAGTATAAAAAGTTGCCAAAAGTATATGAAAGTTGTAGAATATTGGCATGGAACAATCAAAAATTATAGATACGACAGAGACGTATCAGTTCCCGACGGCCCCCGGCTGTTACTTTGTGGCGGAGCGATAGGGCAGGTGGAGACCACCTAGGAGAGAGGTGGGCCTGGCCCTGGTCGGCGTTCGCCATTACTTCAAGATAACACGCTTAACGAGATCTTGGTATTTGATCTGAGTCTGGTCACTGGCCTATACGCACTAACCAACTACGTGAGAATAGTTATGGGCACTCGATGTCGTGGTATCAGCCGAAGCCTTCGTGACGTTAGCGACTGAGCGGCGCACGCCGGGTTGGACCGCGTAACACAACTTCCTTTGTAATGGAGGTTTCCAGGTATGCTCACCGGCCACGTACGCAACGTGCATGTGTGCAATGGGCGATGGGCCCAGACCCCTCCGCGCAACGGATTTAGACCAACGTGCTGACCTCTCTATTGTGCCTAGGTGGGGCTATGATGTGTTGATCTTCCAAGGCCGGGCATGACCCAGGAAAGTGTGTCCGGCCAAAGGGGATCGAGCGTGTTGGGCAATGTGGTGCACCCCTGCAGGGAAGTTTATCTATTCAAATAGTCGTGTCCCTTGGTAAAAGGACGACCCGGAGTTGTACCTTGACCTTATGACAACTAGAACTGGATACTTAATAAAACACACCCTTCCAAGTGCCAGATACAACCGGTGATCGCTCTCTCACAGGGCGACGAGGGGAGGATCACCGGGTAGGATTATGCTGTGTGATGATACATTGGTGAACTCACATTCTACTCTCTTCTACATGATGCAAGATGGAGGCGGCCAGAAGCGTAGTCTTCGATAGGACTAGCTATCCCCCTCTTATTTTGGCATTATGCAGTTCAGTCCACATATGATACCCTTTTCCATTTGATACCAATGCATACATATGTAGTGTAGCTCCTTGCTTGCGACTACTTTGGATGAGTACTCACGGTTGCTTTGCTCCCCCTTTTCCCCTTTCTATACCCGATTGTTGCGACCAGACGTTGGAGTCCAGGAGCCAGACGCCACCATCGACGACGACTCCTACTACTCTGGAGGTGCCTACTACTACGTGCAGGCCGCTGACGACGACCAAGAGTAGTTTAGGAGGATCCCAGGCAGGAGGCTTGCGCCTCTTTCGATATGTATCCCAGTTTGTGCTAGTCATCTTATTGCAACTTGTTTAACTTATGTCTGTACTCAGATATTGTTGCTTCCGCTGACTCGTCTATGATCGAGCTCTTGTATTCGAGCCTTCGGAGGCCCTGGCTTGTAATATAAAGCTTGTATTATTTTAATTTGTGTCTAGAGTTGTGTTGTGATATCTTCCTATGAGTCCCTGATCTTGACCGTACACATTTGCGTGTATGATTAGTGTACGGTCAAATCGGGGGCGTCACAAGTTGGTATGAGAGTCGACTGCCTGTAGGAATCCCCTTCCACACTCCTTGGCCGAAGTCGAGTCTAGACATTGCAAAATTTTTACTAACATGGTTGTGTGTCTTACGGGCCCACGTTGCCATTGGGTGGTACTAGGATCTTTTACTCCTCGTCTATACTCTGGGACTCTCATCTCTCTTCTAATCGGGTTAAATGAATTTTGCCAACTCTAACATTAGAATCTCGTGATCACTTCCAACCGGAGAGCCCCTTATTACCGATGATCGTCTGGTGCACCAGAAGATTCCGGAGGCACTCTGCGATGTTCTTGTGAGACTTAGTGCAATCGCTTTTGCAATTCCCTTCCATTGGCAAACCTCTATGGATAACCACATGCACTTGCCGTTCTTACTATCATTCCCCGCTGATCTTGTTATTACAAGATACACTGATACTCTTTTTATTGTTTCGAGAATCCATTATGCCTGCTGCCTTGCAGCTCCATTTCCGCTTTAATACACCTAAGGATAATTCCTCACACTCCTCGGGGATTCGTTCATCCCCAGTTGATCATGTGTTTCACAAAATTCTTTGAAATGCTATTCGGTCTTCCACAAATCCTTAGCAGCCTATTGCTCTTGAAATTCTTGCCTGCTTGCATTATGGTTAATTCCATATGTCTAGTAGTCTTCGTTGACATCCCTTGTCCTTGACATTTTGAGCCTAATGAATTATTGTGTGTGAATGCACGCAATCATTAGCAGACCCTTATAAATAATCCTTCCAGCTCAGCCGTCAATTCAGATATGAACTGGTTCTTGGCAAATCAAACCATGATTGATTGCCAATCTATGTCTATTCAACTTACTTAACTCTTGATCAGAGCCTCTGCTTCTGATCTCTTGATTTGGAAATCATAAATTTCTTGGCATCTGAACTTTGAATTAATTAGTTGTTTCTATAATCACATGCCTTTGCATTGTTTCTTCCTCTGATTGTGTGTGGATGCTCACATCAGCTTCATTATGGACCGTCAGATCCCTTGTTGAAATTATGATCCGACAGTGTCCTTCGTATACTAAACTGAGTAGTTCTTTCCCCTGATACATAATGCCATTGGTAAATCCTCTTATCTAATTGGACAACCATGCTCTGTTGTTGAGCTGATGATAATTACTCTTGAAGCTTGCGGTATATGTTTCTATGATGCCCTGTGGGTTGAACCTATGCGTTCCTTAATCTGTGTGAACCCGAAAGTTTTCCAAGGTTCATACTCCTCTGGTAATTCGCCAGATAGATCTTCACACTCAAATCATTTTTAGTAGAGAAGTGAATGAAAGGTTATGCATTGAAGAAGTGGGATTCGACCTTGAACCTTGTGTTCATGCCCATGGACACGATGTAGATCTTATCATTAAAGCTTATCTTAAATTAATTATTCCCTTGGTATAAGTTCATCTTAGATCTAGGATCTGGCCTTTTGCAATCATGGTTCCGACCATATTGTCCTTCTTTTATCCCATTTCTCGATGAGTTAAAATACTTGTCTTGTCAGATCAGTATGCCTGCCCAACCTCTATTTTGATCTACCTTCGAGTATTACCCCCTGGTACCTCGAGGATATCACGCCATTGCACTACATCTTATAAATTTGTGATGAAGTAGTACCCTTCCTTGTCTTAGTCACTTCATGGGTTCTGGGTTGTCGTCAATCGAGAACACCGAATAGTGAATCGAATCCACACTGTAATTCAGTACTCCTGGTACTTTATTGTCGGAAAGTTTAATACTCCATCACGTCATTCCTAGCCTGATCGGCTACATCATTATCATGCTAATTTTAACTGTGCTACCCGGTCCTTCTTCCCGGAGCACAAATTTCGATGGTGAGCTAATCTTACATCGAACTTCCTCGTCGTATCATTTCGCCTTGAACGGCAAGCTTGATTTCAAGTTTGTGTCATACCCGTGGATCCAATACCCTTACGCTTCATCGTTCCATGGACTTGACGTCATCGTCGATCGATTACATCTTCATGAAATCTCTCGACAATTGTGTCGTGATCATCATCAACATTCTGAGCTCTTCCAAGATATCTATCAAATTCTTGATGAGAAATACCTCCTTACCCCTCGATGGTTTGTGTTATCATCGGCAACGTTATTGCCTCCCTCCAATTCAAACTTGATCATGTTATGGAGCTCCTTGCTATCTAGCCTATGTTATGTTCTACCTTGAAGTATTATTGTCTTTCATGTCAATGATGTTGTGAGGATTGCTCCACCTCTTAAGAATTCTTGATATAGTAATACTTCTCACCATCTCCATTCATTTCCAAGTTCCCGTGTTGATTCTATCCGGGATACCAACAGGTGAACTATGTTGTTTGGATTCTGCCCTTCTAGCAACCCTATTGCTTTGAAGTTAGTGGTCGACATTTCATTCTGAGACCATTGGTTATCGGATCACCATTCTAACATCGGTCGTGCTACCTAAGCCCATATTTCGGATGTACCTTTCAACCAATGTTTAAATTGGGTATGTTTTCCTCGAGCATACCTCATTATATCATTGATCTAACAAATGTTATCTCCTTGTTCACATAATTGTGGAAATCCATCTTTTTGGAAATCTCAATGAATTGTCGTTGAGTCCACCAGGCACCTCCTCACCCTCTCCTTGGTTTAATGATGAACTCTTATTTAGGAACTCGCTTCCATAGTCCAGTTCCCGAGAATCTTGCAATGTCATCTTGTCAATTTGCGTTGCACCCTTTTCTTCTTAGACAACCTGAGTCTGAGGTACCCTGACACAAATCAGATCTAAATCTTGGTCATATATGATGGTTGGAACATATTTCCAAGAGTAATAACATTGGTCTTTATATGACCCGGTAAGGTGATGTCATGCCTAGCACACCTGGCCGGAGGACCTATTGTTATGGTTCTTCCTTTTTTTAACAGGGTTAACCATTCTTCCATAAGGAAATTGTAAGACTTATTCTATAAGTTGTTCCTGATGGATCCTTTGTTTTTCCAAAGTCTGATCTTCACCTAATGACCATGTCAATGCTATCTTGAAGCATGTCTATGGTACCCCGATTTTCAACAAGAACATTTGAAGCCCAATGCTAAATGTTTCCTGCTCAATTATCCAAACACCGTTGTATGGGTAATGTCATGAAATTTCTCTCCCCTTACCTAAAGAGTTTTCTACATTATATCATGTCATGGATATCATGCTCTGCTTGTCCTTGGGAAGGATATACCCTTGAAATATGTGTTTAAACACATTTTCCATTCCATTGTTCTGTTTAATCTGATAATCATATTTTCCTTTCCATTGTTTGGTTTAACCTTTCTTGTGATCTATATGATCCAAGCAGTAATATTCTCCTGCTTATGTAAACACCTCGGTGTATGATACGTCTCCAACATATCTATAATTTTTGATTGCTCCATGCTATATTATCTACTGTTTTGGACATTATTGGGCTTTATTATCCACTTTTATATTACTTTTGGGACTAGCCTATTAACCGGAGGCCCGGCCCAGAATTGTTGTTTTTTGCCTATTTCAGAGTTTCGCGGAAAAGGAATATCAAACGGAGTCCAAATGGAATGAAACCTTCGGGAACGTGGTTTTCGTAACGAACATGATCCAGGAGACTTGGACCTACGTCAAGAAACAAAGGAGGAGGCCACGAGGTAGGGGGCGCGCCCTCCACCCTCGTGGGCCCCCTGTTGCTCCACTGACGTACTTCTTCCTCCTATATATACCTACGTACCCCCAAACGATCAGATACAGAGCTAAAAACCTAATTCCACCGCCGCAACCTTCTGTATCCACGAGATCCCATCTTGGAGCCTGTTCCGGAGCTCCGCCGGAGGGGGCATCCATCACGGAGGGCTTCTACATCAACACCATAGCCTCTCCGATGAAGCGTGAGTAGTTTACCTATGACCTTCGGGTCCATAGTTATTAGCTAGATGGCTTATTCTCTCTTTTTGGATCTCAATACAAAGTTCTCCCCCTCTCTTGTGGAGATCTATTCGATGTAATCTTCTTTTTGCGGTGTGTTTGTTGAGACTGATGAATTGTGGGTTTATGATCAAGATTATCTATGAACAATATTTGAATCTTCTCTGAATTCTTCTATATATGATTGGTTATCTTTGCAAGTCTCTTCGAATTATTAGTTTGGTTTGGCCTACTAGATTGATCTTTCTTGCAATGGGAGAAGTGCTTAGCTTTGGGTTCAATCTTGTGGTGTCCTTTCCTAGTGATAGTAGGGGCAGCAAGGCACATATTGTATTGTTGCCATCGAGGATAACAAGATGGGGTTTTTATCATATTGCATGAATTTATCCCTCTACATCATGTCATCTTGCTTAAGGCGTTACTCTATTTCCATGAACTTAACACTCTAGATGCATGCTAGATAGCGGTCGATGAGTGGACTAATAGTAGTAGATGCAGGCAGGAGTCGGTCTACTTGTCTCGGACGTGATGCCTATATACATGATCATACCTAGATACTCTCAGAACTATGCTCAATTCTGTCAATTGCTCAATAGCAATTCGTTCACCCACCGTAAAATACTTATGCTCTTGAGAAAAGCCACTAGTGAAACCTATGGCCCTGGGGTCTATCTTCATCATATTAATCTTCCAATACTTAGTTATTTACTTTGCTTTTATTTTACTATTTGCATCTTTATCACAAAAATACCAAAAATATTATCATATCATATCTATCAGATCTCACTCTCGTAAGTGACCGTGAAGGGATTGACAACCCCTTATCGCATTGGTTGCGAGGAGTTATTTGTTTTGTGCAGGTACGAGGGACTCGCGCGTAGCCTCCTGACACGTCTCCAACGTATCTATAATTTTTTATTGCTCCATGCTATATTATCTACTGTTTTGGACTATATTGGGCTTTATTTTCCACTTTTATATTATTTTTGGGACTAACCTATTAACCGGAGGCCCAGCCCAGAATTGCTGTTTTTTGCCTATTTCAGTGTTTTGGAGAAACAGAATATCAAACAGAGTCCAAACGGAATGAAACCTTCGGGAACGTGATTTTCTCATCAAATAAGACCCAGGAGACATGGACCCTCCGTCAAGAAAGCCACGAGGTGGTCACGAGGGTGGAGGGCGCCCCCCAAGGGCGCGCCCCCTGCCTCGTGGGCCCCTCGAAGCTCCACCGACGTACTCCTTCCTTCTATATATACCTACACACCCCCAAACGATCGGGGACGGAGCCAAAAAGCTAATTCCACCGGCGCAACTTTCTGTATCCACGAGATCCCATCTTGGGGCCTGTTCCGGAGCTCCGCCGGAAGGGGAATCGATCACGGAAGGCTTCTACATCATCATCCAAGCTTCTCCGATGAAGTGTGAGTAGTTTACCTCAGACCTTCGGGTCCATAGTTAGTAGCTAGATGGCTTCTTCTCTCTTTTTGGATCTCAATACAATTTTCTCCCCCTCTCTTGTGGAGATCTATTCGATGTAATCTTCCTTTTGCGGTGTGTTTGTTGAGACCGATGAATTGTGTGTTTATGATCCAGTTTATCTATGAATAATATTTGAATCTTCTCTAAATTCTTTTATGTATGATTTGTTATCTTTGCAAGTCTCTTCGAATTATCAGTTTGGTTTGGCCTACTAGATTGGTTTTTCTTGCCATGGGAGAAGTGCTTAGCTTTGTGTTCAATCTTGCGGTGTCCTTTCCCAGTGACAGAAGGGGCAGCAAGGCACGTATTGTATTGTTGCCATCGAGGATAACAAGATGGGGTTTTTATCATATTGCATGAAACTATCCCTTTACATCATGTCATCTTGCTTAAGGCGTTACTCTGTTTTTAACTTAATACACTAGATGCATGCTGGATAGCGGTCGATGAGTGGAGTAATAGTAGTAGATGCAGGCAGGAGTCGGTCTACTTGTCTCGGACGTGATGCCTATATACATGATCATACCTAGATATTCTCATAACTATGCTCAATCCTGTCAATTGCTCAATAGTAATTTGTTTACCCACCGTAGAATACTTATGCTCTTGAGAGAAGCCGCTAGTGAAACCTATGGCCCCCGGGTCTATTCTCATCATATCAATCTCCATCACTTTATTATTGCTTTGCGTTTTACTTTGCCTTTTACTTTTCACTTTGCATCTCTATACTAAAATACCAAAAATATTATCTATCATCTCTATCAGATCTCACTTTCGTAAGTGACCGTGAAGGGATTGACAACCCCTAAGCGCGTTGGTTGCGTTGAGCTATTGTTTTTGTGTAGGTACGAGTGACTCGCGCATAGCCTCCTACTGGATTGATACCTTGGTTCTCAAAAACTGAGGGAAATACTTACACTACTTTGCTGCATCATCCTCTCCTCTTCGGGGAAATCCAATGCAGTGCTCAAGAGGTAGCAAGAAGAATTTCTGGCGCCGTTGCCGGGGAGTCTGGGCAAAAGTCAACATACCAATTACCCATCACTATCTCTATCTCCCGCATTACATTATTTGCCATTTGCCTCTCGTTTCCCTCTCCTCAACTTCACCCTTGCTGTTTTATTCGCCCTCTCTCTCTATCCTCCCTCTCTTTCTCTTTTTGCCTCTTTTTCGCTTGCCTTTCGTTTGCTTGTGTGTTAGTTTGCTTGCTTGTCGCAATGGCTCTACCTTTATTTGGTGATCTTCACCTTAAAAGGTTAGAGGAGATCGAAAACAACGTCAGCAAGTTTATGGTTTTGCAATTTGAGCATAATAATTTCTTTAGAAACGAGCTTAAGGAACAAAAAAGTTTCATGAATTATATGAATAAAGAGCTCGATGATATGTCTGAAGAATTTGATGGTATAAGATCCCAAATTGCTCGTCTTGAAAAATTAACTGCTGAAATTTCGGATATGCAAGCTACCTTAGTCAATAAGATGGCCGCTAAAGCGGATTCCTATGAAAATCAAGATGAAGATCTAAAAGTTATTGATGTGTCTCCTATTAAATCTTTGTTTTGCAATATGAATCTTGATAATTATGGGACTGAATATGATCCACCTTTACCTAGAAGGCGTTCTAAAAATTCTGAGTATTTAGATCTTGATGATGAAATTGATAAAAGTGGGATTAAAAGAAATAAAACCCTAGATGTTGCTAAACCCACTATATTGGATTTCAAGGAATTTAATTATGAAAATTGCTCTTTAATTTATTGTATTTCCTTGTTGCAGTCCTTGCTAAATTCTCCTCATGCTTATAGTCAAAATAAAGCCTTTACCGAACATATCGTTGATATCTTGATGCAATCTTATGAAGAAAAACTTGAGTTGAAACTTTCTATCCCTAGAAAACTTTATGATGAGTGGGAACCTACTACTAAAATTAAAATTAAAGATTATGAGTTTTATGCTTTGTGTGATTTGGGTGCTAGTGTCTCTACTATTCCCAAAACTTTGTGTGATTTGCTAGATTTCCGTGATTTTGACGATTGCTCTCTAAATTTGCATCTTGTGGACTCCACTATTAAGAAACCGATGGGAAGAATTAATGATGTTCTTATTGTTGCAAATAGGAATTATGTGCCCGTAGATTTTATCGTTCTTGATATAGATTGCAATCCTTCTTGCCCTATTATTCTCGGTAGACCTTTCCTTAGAACGGTTGGTGCAATTATTGATATGAAGGAAGGGAATATTAGATTTCAATTTCCATTAAAAAAGGGAATGGAACACTTCCCTAGAAAGAAAATAAAATTTCCATATGAATCTATCATGAGAGCCACTTATGGATTACCTACCAAAGATGGCAATACCTAGATCTATCCTTGCTTGTTATGCCTAGCTAGGGGCGTTAAACGATAGCGCTTGTTGGGAGGCAACCCAATTTTATTTTTATTCCTTGATTTTTGCTCCTGTTTAGTAATAAATAGTTTGTCTAGCCTCTGTTTTGGTTGTGTTTTTTGTGTTTAATTAGTGTTTGTGCCAAGTAGAACCGTTGGGAAGACTTGGGGAAAGTCTTGTTGAACTTGCTGTAAAAAACAGAAACTTTAGCGCTCACGAGAACTGCTGTAATTTTTATTTGGAAAGTGATATTTAGTTAATTCTTTTTGCAGATGATTAATAGATAAATTCCTCACGTCCAGAAATTTATTTTAGAATTTTTGGGGTTCCATATATTGCGCTATCTACATATTACTACAGACTGTTCTGTTTTTGACAGATCCTGTTTTTCGTGTGTTGTTTGCTTATTTTGATGAATCTATGGCTAGTAAAATAGTTTATAATCCATAGAGAAGTTGGAATAAATTAGGTTTAAACCAATATAAATAAAGAATGAGTTCATTACAGTACCTTGAAGTGGTCTTTTGTTTTCTTTCGCTAACGGAGCTCACGAGATTTTGTACTTTAAGTTTTGTGTTGTGAAGTTTTCAAGTTTTGGGTAAAGATTTGATGGATTATGGAACAAGGAGTGGAAAGAGCCTAAGCTTGGGGATGCCCATGGCAACCCCAAGATAATCTAAGGACACATAAAAGCCAAAGCTTGGGGATGCCCCGGAAGGCATCCCCTCTTTCGCCTACTTCTATCGGTAACTTTACTTGGAGCTATATTTTTGTTCACCACATGATATGTGTTTTGCTTGGAGCGTCTTTTATGATTTGAGTCTTTGCTTGTTAGTCTAACACAATCATCCTTGCTGTACACACCTTTTGAGAGAGTCATACATGATTTGGAATTTGTTAGAATACTCTATGTGCTTCACTTATATCCTTTGAGCTTTATAGTTTTGCTCTAGTGCTTCACTTATATCTTTTAGAGCATGGTGGTGGATTTGTTTTATAGAAACTATTGATCTCTCATGCTTCACTTAGATTATTTTGAGAGTCTTAATACCATGGTAATTTTCTTAAAATCTTAATATGCTTGGTATGCAAGATTAATAATAAAACTTTCTTATGAGTGTGTTGAATACTAAGAAAAGTTTGATGCTTGATGATTGTTTTGAGATATGGAGGTAATAATATCAAAGTCTTGCTGGTTGAGTAGTTGTGAAATTGCGAAATGCTTGTGTTGAAGTTTGCAAGTCCCGTAGCATGCATGTATGGTAAACATGATGCAACAAATTTGAAACATGAGGTTTTATTTGATTGTCTTCCTTATGAGTGGCGATCGGGGACGAGCGATGGTCTTTTCCTACCAATCTATCCCCCTAGGAGCATGCGCGTAGTACCGAGGTATTTGATGACTTGTAGATTTTTGCAATAAGTATGTGAGTTATTTATGACTAATGTTGAGTCCATGGATTATACGCACTCTCACCCTTCCATCCTTGCTAGCCTTTGCGGTACTGTGCATTGCCCTTTCTCACATTGAGAGTTGGAGCAAACTTCGCCGGTGCATCCAAACCCCGTGATATGATACACTCTTTCAAACATAAACCTACTTATATCTTCCTTAAAACAGCCACCATACCTACCTATTATGGCATTTCCATAGCCATTCCGAGATATATTGCCATGCAACTTTCCATCATTCCGTTCATCTTGACACATTCATCGTTGTCATATTGCTTAGCATGATCATGTATTTGACATAGTATTTGTGGCAAAGCCACCGTTCATAATTATTTCATACATGTCACTCTTGGTTCATTGCATATCCCGGTACACCGCCGGAGGCATTCATATAGAGTCATCTTCGTTCTAGTATCGAGTTGTAATCATTGAGTTGTAAATAAATAGAAGTGTGATGATCATCATTATTAGAGCTTTGTCCCAAGTGAGTAATAAAAAAGAGAGAGAAAGGCCATAAAAAGAGAAGGCCCAAAAAAGGAAAGGCCATAAAAAAGGGAAAGGCCCAAAAAATGAGAGAAAAGGAGAGAAGGGACAATGTTACTATCCTTTTACCACACTTGTGCTTCAAAGTAGCACTATGATATTCATAGTAGAGAGTCTATCATGTTATCATTTTCATATACTAGTGGGAATTTTTCATTATAGAACTTGGCTTGTATATTCCAACAATAGGCCTCCTCAAGTGCCCTAGGTCTTCGTGAGCAAGCAAGTTGGACGCACACCCACTAGTTTCTTTTGTTGAGCTTTCATACATTTATAGCTCTAGTGCATCTGTTGCATGGCAATCCCTACTCCTTGCATTAACATCAATCGGTGGGCATCTCCATAGCCCATTGATTAGCCTCGTTGATGTGAGACTTTCTCCTTTTTGTCTTCTCCACATAACCCCCCTCATTATATTCTATTTCACCCATAGTGCTATGTCCATGGCTCGCGCTCATATATTGCGTGAAAGTTTATAGGTTTGAGATTACTAAAGTATGAAACAATTGCATGGCTTGTCATCGGGGTTGTGCATGATGAGAGCATTCTTGTGTGACGAGAATGAAACATGACTAAACCATATGATTTTGTAGGGATGAACTTTCTTTCGCCATGTTATTTTGAGAAGACATAATTGCTTAGTTAGTATGCTTGAACTATTATCATTTTTATGTCAATATGAACTTTTGTCTTGAATCTTTCGGATCTGAATATTCATACCACAATTAAGAAGAATTACATTAAAATTATGCCAAGTAGCACTCCGCATCAAAAATTCTGTTTTTATCATTTACCTACTCCAGGACGAGCAGGAATTAAGCTTGGGGATGCCTGATATGTCTCCAACATATCTATAATTTTTGATTGCTCCATGCTATATTATCTACTGTTTTGGACTATATTGAGCTTTCTTTTCCACTTTTATATTATTTTTGGGACTAACCTATTAACCGGAGGCCCAACCCAGAATTGCTGTTTTTTGCCTATTTCAGTGTTTCGGAGAAACATAATATCAAACGGAGTCCAAACGGAATGAAACCTTCGGGAACGTGATTTTCTCACCAGATAAGACCCAGGAGACTTGGACCCTCCGTCAAGAAAGCCACGAGGCGGTCACGAGGGTGGAGGGCGTGCCCCCCTGCCTCGTGGGCCCCTCGAAGCTCCACCGACGTACTCCTTCCTCCTATATATACCTACGTACCCCCCCAATGATCGGGGACGGAGCCAAAAACCTAATTCCACCGCCGCAACTTTCTGTATCCATGAGATCCCATCTTGGGGCCTGTTCCGGAGCTCCGCCGGAAGGGGAATCGATCACGGAGGGCTTCTACATCATCATCCAAGCCTCTCCGATGAAGTGTGAGTAGTTTACCTCAGACCTTCAGGTCCATAGGTAGTAGCTAGATGGCTTCTTCTCTCTTTTTGGATCTCAATACAATGTCCTCCCCCTCTCTTGTGGAGATCTATTCGATGTAATCTTCCTTTTGCGGTGTGTTTGTTGAGACCGACGAATTGTGGGTTTATGATCCAGTTTATCTATGAATAATATTGAATCTTCTCTGAATTCTTTTATGTATGATTGGTTATCTTTGCAAGTCTCTTCGAATTATCAGTTTGGTTTGGCCTACTAGATTGGTTTTTCTTGCCATGGGAGAAGTGCTTAGCTTTGGGTTCAATCTTGCGGTGTCCTTTCCCAGTGACAGAAGGGGCAGCAAGGCACGCATTGTATTGTTGCCATCGAGGATAACAAGATGGTTTTTTTATCATATTGCATGAAACTATCCCTCTACATCATGTCATCTTGCTTAAGGCGTTACTCTGTTTTTAACTTAATACTCTAGAAGCATGCTGGATAGCGGTCGATGAGTGGAGTAATAGTAGTTGATGCAGGCAGGAGTCGGTCTACTTGTCTCGGACGTGATGCCTATATACATGATCATACCTAGATATTCTCATAACTATGCTCAATTCTGTCAATTGCTCAACAGTAATTTGTTTACCCACCGTCGAATACTTATGCTCTTGAGAGAAGCCACTAGTGAAACCTATGGCCCCCGGGTCTATTCTCATCATATCAATTTCCATCACTTTATTATTGCTTTGCCTTTTACTTTGCCTTTTACTTTTCACTTTGCATCTCTATACTAAAAATACCAAAAATATTATCTATCATCTCTATCAGATCTCACTTTCATAAGTGACCGTGAAGGGATTGACAACCCCTAAGCGCGTTGGTTGCGTTGAGCTATTGTTTTTGTGTAGGTACGAGGGACTCGCGCGTAGCCTCCTACTGGATTGATACCTTGGTTCTCAAAAACTGAGGGAAATACTTATGCTAATTTGCTGCATCATCCTCTCCTCTTTGGGGAAATCCAACGCAATGCTCAAGAGGTAGCACCTCCTACTGGATTGATACCTTGGTTCTCAAAAACTGAGGGAAATACTTACGCTACTTTGCTGCATCATCCTTTCATCTTCAAGGAAATCCAACGCAGTGCTCAAGAGGTAGAAAGAAGATTTCTCGCGCCATTGCCGGGGAGTCTACACAAAAGTCAACATACCAAGTACCCATCACATACCCTTATCTCCCGCATTACATTATTTGCCATTTGCCTCTCGTTTTCCTCTCCCCCACTTCACCGTTGCCGTTTTATTCGCCCTCTCTCTCTATCCTCCCTCTCTTTCTCTATTTGCCTCTTTTTGCCTGTTTCTTGTTTGCTTGTGTGTTGGATTGCTTGTTTGTCCCAATGGCTCTACCTAGATTGGGTGATCTTCACCTTAAAAGGTTAGAAGAGATCGAAAGCAATGTCAGGAGTTTTATGGTTTTGCAATTTGAGCATAATAATTTCTTCAGAAACTAGCTTAATGAACAGAAAAGTGTTATGAGTTTTATGAATAAAGAGCTTGATGATATGTCTAAAGAATTTGATGGTTTAAGATCCAAAATTGCTCGTCTTGATAAATTGACTACTGAAATTTCAGATAAGCAGGCTACCTTAGTTAATAGGATGCCCGCTAAACCGGATTTCTATGAAAATAAAGATGAAGATCTAAAAGTTATTGATGTATCCCCTATTAAATCTTTGTTTTGCAATATGAATCTTGATAATAATGGGACTGAATATGATCCACCTTTACCTAGAAGGCGTTCCAAAAATTTGGAGTTTTTATATCTTGATGCTAAATTTGATGAAAGTGGGATTGAAGAAATCAAAACCCTAGATGTTGCTAAACCCACTATTATGGATTTAATGGAATTTAATTATGAAAATTGCTCTTTGATTGATTGTGTTTCCTTGTTGCAATCCGTGCTAAATTCTCCTCATGCTTATAGTCAAAATAAAGCATTTACTAAACATATCGTTGATGCCTTGATGCAATCTTATGAAGAAAAACTTGATTTGGAAGTTTCTATCCCTAGAAAACTTTATGATGAGTGGGAACCAACTATTAAAATTAAGATTAAAGATCATGAGTTCTATTCTTTGTGTGATTTGGGTGCTAGTGTTTTAACGATTCCAAAGACTTTGTGTGATTTGTTAGGTTTTCGTGATTTTGATGATTGCTCTTTAAACTTGCACCTTGCAGATTCCACTATTAAGAAACCTATGGGAAGAATAAATGATGATCTTATTGTTGAAAATAGGAATTATGTGCCCGTAGATTTTTATTGTTGTTGACATAGATTGCAATCCTTCATGTCCTATTATTCTTGGTAGACCTTTCCTTAGAACGATTCGTGCAATTATTGATATGAAGGAAGGAAATATTAGATTCCAATTTCCGTTAAGGAAATGCATGGAACACTTTCCTAGAAATAAAATTAAATTACCTTATGAATATATTATGAGAGCCACTTATGGATTGCCTACCAAAGATGGCAATACCTAGATCTATCCTTTCTTTTTATGCCTAGCTAGGGGCGTTAAACGATAGAGCTTGTTGGGAGGCAACCCAATTTATTTTTTCCTTAATTTTTGGTCCTGTTTAGTAATAAATAATTTATCTAGCCTCTTTTTGGGTTGTGTTTTTTGTGTTTAATTAGTTTTTGTGCCAAGTAGAACCGTTGGGAAGACTTGGGGAAAGTCTTGTTAATCTTGCTATAAAAAACAGAAACTTTAGTGCTCACGAGAACTGCTGCCATTTTTATTTGAAAAGTGATATTTAGTTCATTCTTTTTTCAGATGATTAATAGATAAATTCCTCACGTCCATAAATTTATTTTAGAATTTTTGGGGTTCCATATCTTGTGCTAGCTACAGATTACTACAGACTGTTCTGTTTTTGACAGATTCTGCTTTCCGTGTGTTGTTTGCTTATTTTGATGAATCTATGGCTAGTAAAATAGTTTATAAACCATAGAGAAGTTGGAATACAGTAGGTTTAACACAAATATAAATAAAGAATGAGTTCATTACAGTACCTTGAAGTGGCCTTTTGTTTTCTTTTGCTAACGGAGCTCACGAGAGTTTCTACTTTAAGTTTTGTGTTGTGAAGTTTTCAAGTTTTGGGTAAAGATTGATGGATTATGGAACAAGGAGTGAAAAGAGCCTAAGATTGGGGATTCCCATGGCACCCCCAAGATAATCTAAGTAAACCTAAAAGCCAAAGCTTGGGGATGCCCCGGAAGGCATCCCCTATTTCGTCTACTTCTACCGGTAACTTTACTTGGAGCTATATTTTTATTCGCCACATGATATGTGTTTTGCTTGGAGCGTCTTGTATGATTTGAGTCCTTGCTTTTTAGTTTACCACAATCATCCTTTCTGTACACACCTTTCGAGAGAGCCATACATTATTTGGAATTTTTTAGAATACTCTATGTGCTTCGCTTATATCTTTTGAGTTATATAGTTTTGCTCTAGTACTTCACCTATATATTTTTTAGAGCACGGTGGTGGATTTGTTTTATAGAAACTATTGATCTCTCATGCTTCACTTAGATTATTTTGAGATTCTTAAATAGCATGGTAATTTTCTTAAATAATCATAATATGCTTGGTATGCAAGAATAGTAAAAACTTTCTTATGAGTGTGTTGAATACTATGAGAAGTTTGATGCTTGATGATTGTTTTGAGATATGAAGATGGTGATATTAAAGTTGTGATAGTTGAGTAGTTGTGAATTTGAGAAATACTTGTGTTAAAGTTTGTGATTCCCGTAGCATGCACATTTGGTGAACCGTTATGTGATGAAGTCGGATGATGATTTATTTTTTGATTGTCTTCCTTATGAGTGGCGGTCGGGGACGAGTGATGGTCTTTTCCTACCAATCTATCCCCCAGGAGCATGCTCGTAATACTTTGCTTTGATAACTTGTAGATTCTTGCAATAGGTATATGAGTTCTTTATGACTAATGTTGAGTCCATGGATTATACGGGCTTTTCTTCCTTCCACCATTGCTAGCCTCTCTAATACCGCGCACCTTTCACCGGTATCATACACCCTCCATATACCTTCCTCAAAACAGCCACCATACCTACTTATTATGGCATTTCCATAGCCATTCCGAGATATATTTCCATGCAACTTTCCACCGTTCGGTTTATTATGACATGCTCCATCATTGTCATGTTACTTAGCATGATCATAAAGTTGACATCGTATTTATGGCAAAGCCACCATTCATAATTCTTTCATACATGTCACTCATGAGTTATTGCACATCCCGGTATACCGCCGGAGGCATTCATATAGAGTCATATCTTGTTCTAAGTATTGAGTTGTAATTCTTGAGTTGTAATTAAATAAAACTGTGATGATCATCATTATTAGAGCATTGTCCCAGTGAGGAAAGGATGATGGAGACTATGATTCCCCCATAAGTCGGGATGAGACTCCGGATGAAAATAAATAAATAAAAGTGGCCAAAGAAGCCCAAATAAAAATAAAAATAAATGAGAGAAAAAGAGAGAAGGGGCAATGCTACTATCCTTTTACCACACTTGTGCTTCAAAGTAGCACCATGATCTTCATGATAGAGAGTCTCCTATGTTGTCACTTTCATATACTAGTAGGAATTTTACATTATAGAACTTGCACTACAAAAAAAATACACTTCTATGATGATACGTGTTTGTCACAGTAGGTCGCATTTTTTGTCATGCATGTACATCCATGACAAATTTATGATAGAATCAAAATAGTCATACATGTGCTGTCGTAGAAGTGTTCCATGACATTACCAAAATTATCATCACGGAAGTGTCCGCTTCCATGACGATAAATCGCGCGTCACAGAACTGCTTTCGTCAAGGGTGATCGACACGTGGCATCCACCATAACGGAACGCCGTTAACCTATCGGGTCGGGTTTTGGATCCGATAACCCATTAACAGCCCCGACCAATGGGGATTTTCCACGTGTAAAATCATCATTGGCTGGAGGAGACACGTGTCAGGTCCGCGTTGGCACAGGTGTCACTCATCCAATGGGCGAGACACGCCTATGATATGTTGATATGTGGACCGGCCCATCAAGTTTAAATGGGCCGGCCCAACTAAAGGCCTACAAGATTTTGCGGACCATAATGGGCCGGCCCAACTAAAGGCCCACGAGATTTTGCAGACCATAATGGGATGGCCCAGCTAAAGGCCCACAAGATTTTGCGGGACATAATGGGCCGGCCCAGGTAAAGGCCCACAAGATTTTTGTGTGCCATAATGGGCCGGCCCAGGTAAAGGCCCACAAGATTCTTGCGGATCATAATGGGCCAGCCCAGCTAAAGGCCCACGAGATTTCGCCGACATTAATGGGCCAGCCCAGCTGTAGACCCACAAGATTTTGAGGACCCTAGTAGGCCGGCCCATTAACTGGCTCCCATGTTTTGGACCAAATGCCGGCCCATATTTGATCCGGTCCATTAATGGCCTGCCACGCTCTGGGCCTAATAGTAGCCCATATGAGATCCGGCCCATTAAAATCCTACCACGTTCTGGGCCAAATTACGGCCCAGATCAGGTCCGGCCCTTTAAGAGGCTTTGGGCTCAATTATGGCCCATATTAGATTCGGCCCGTCAACTAGACACTATGCTTTTGGGCCCACTTGCTAAAGGCCCACTTAGTAATTCGGCCTGATATTAGTTTTGGCCTGTTAAGGGCCCGTTTAACATTTCGGCCCTATATTAATTTCGGCCTGTTAAAATCCCGTCATATAGTTGGGCCTAACTACGGCCCGGTTTGCATCCGGCCTGCTCGCAGCCGATATCTAATTGGGCCAAACAAGGACCGAGACAATTTTGGCCTGTTAAAAGCCCGTGATTTGATTCGCAAAATCATGGGCCGGGGTTCATTTCGGGCTGCTGCCGACCCGTGAGCTATTCGACACGTTTCAGGCCCAACCTACATCGTGATTGCATGACGGCCCGATTATGTACCGTAATTTTACGGTTTGGCCGGTTTACTGTGAAGACAAGATATATATACAGTAAAATAACTGCAGCATTGTGAATAAGAAAAAACCTAGACTGTACAATAAAGAAATTACAGCATATTACATCCATTGGGTATCAAAGTTCGCCACTATGATAATAAAGCACAAGCAGACATCAGATTACATACACTGGTGAGGGAGTCCTGGATTAGGGGGTGTTCGGGTAGCCGGACTATACCTTCAGCCGGACTCCAGGACTATGAAGATACAAGATTGAAGACTACGTCCCGTGTCCGGATGGGACTTTCCTTGGCGTGGAAGGCAAGCTTGGCGATGCGGATATTCAAGATCTCCTACCATTGTAACCGACTCTATGTAACCCTAACCCTATCCGGTGTCTATATAAACCGGAGGGTTGTAGTCCGTAGGCAATCAACACAATCAACTCCATATACAACAGTCATACCATAGGCTAGTGAAAGTGCAACTATCCCTAGGTGGTTTTGGTAATTCATAACAACATATAGCTCATTGAGCTAATGCTATTCCAAGATGATTATTTCAGGAAAGCTCAATGATTGGCATGGCATGGATGTGAAAGTGGAACCCTCAAAATGCTAAGGACAAAGAATTGGCTCAAGCTCAAAAGTTCAAGACTCTTCATTTTATATTTTAGTGATCCAAGATCACATTGAGTCTTTAGGAAAAGCCAATACTATCAAGGAGGGATGAGGTGTTGCTTAATGAGCCTCTTGCTTTATGTGCTTAATGATATGCTCCAAAATCCTCAGCTACTTTCCCATATCCACAAATGACCTAAACCCTAAGCCAAACTCGGTCATACCGATTCTTTCAATCCGGCGCCACCGAGTTTCACTTGTCATTTGCCACTGCCAAACCCTAGCAATTCGGTCCTACCGATAAGGATCTCGGTCTCACCGAGATGGGCTTGCAAACTCTCTGTTTCCCTTTCGTAACTTTTCGGTCTCACCGAAAGAGCGAATCGGTCCCACCGAGAATGCAAGGTAAACTCTATGTTTCCTTCTTGTAACTTTTCGGTCTCACCGAAAGAGCAAGTCGGTCCCACCGAGTTTGCCTAACCAACTCTCTGGTTAGCTAATTGCTGAACTCGGTCTCACCGAGTTTGTGCGATCGGTCTCACCGAGATTACGTTATGCCCAAACCCTAACCGAATCGGTCCTACCGAGTTGCATCTCAGTCCCACCGAAATTCCTAATGGTCACTAGGTTTACCATTTTGGTCCGACCGAGTTTGATGATTCGGTCCCACCGAGATTGGAAAACTGTGTGTAACAGTTGGATTTTGTGTGGAGGCTATAAATACCCCTCCACCTCCTCTTCATTCGAAGAGAGAGCCATCAGAACACATACACCATTCCTACTCATATGTTCTGAGAAAGAACCACCTACTCATGTGTTGAGACCAAGATATTCCATTCCTACCATATGAATCTTGATCTCTAGCCTTCCCCAAGTTGCTTTCCACTCAAATCTTCTTTCCACCAGATCCAAATCCTATGAGAGAGAGTTGAGTGTTGGGGAGACTATCATTTGAAGCACAAGAGCAAGGAGTTCATCATCAACACACCATTTGTTACTTCTTGGAGAGTGGTGTCTCCTAGATTGGCTAGGTGTCACGTGGGAGCCTCCGACAAGATTGTGGAGTTGAACCAAGGAGTTTGTAAGGGCAACGAGATCGCCTACTTCGTGAAGATCTACCGCTAGTGAGGCAAGTCCTTCGTGGGCGATGGCCATGGTGGAATTGACAAGGTTGCTTCTTCGTGGACCCTTCGTGGGTGGAGCCCTCCGTGGTCTCGCGCAACCGTTACCCTCCGTGGGTTGAAGTCTCCATCAACGTGGATGTAGGATAGCATCACCTATCCGAACCACGGGAAAACATCCGTGTCTCCAATTGCGTTTGAATCCTCCAAACCCTTCCCTTTACATTCTTGCAAGTTGCATGCTTTACTTTCCGCTGCCAATAAACTCTTTGCATGCTTGCTTGAATTGTGTGATGATTGCTTGACTTGCTCTAAGATAGCTAAAATCTGCCAAGAACTAAAATTGGGAAAAGGCTAAGTTTTTAATCGGTCAAGTAGTCTAATCACCCCCCCCCTCTAGACATACTTTCGATCCTACAAGTGGTATCAGAGCTTTGGTCTCCATTTGCCTTGATCTCCATAGCTTTTGGTGGTCATAGCCTTGGTTTCACAACCTAGGAGAGTATGGCGTCTAGCGAGGGAAATTATCACCGTAGAGGTCCTTACTTTGATGGCACTAATTTTGCTAGTTGGAAGCATAAAATGAAAATGCATATTCTTGGACATAACCCCGCCGTATGGGCTATTGTTTTTGTTGGTTTGCAAGGTGAGTTCTTTGATGGGAGAGAACCAAACCGTGAAGCTACCGCGGATGAGTTGAAGATGTTGCAATACAATGCTCAAGCTTGTGATATTCTCTTCAACGGATTGTGCCCTGAAGAATTCAACAAAATCAGCCGCCTTGAGAATGCAAAAGAAATTTGGGATACTTTGATTGATATGCACGAAGGTACCGACTCCGTCAAGGAATCCAAGTTGGATGTGCTCCAAAGTCAACTTGACAAGTTCAAGATGAAGAATGGTGAAGGTGTCGCTGAAATGTACTCTAGGCTTGCTCTCATCACAAATGAGATTGCCGGCTTAGGAAGTGAAGAGATGACCGATAGATTCATCATCAAGAAGATCCTAAGAGCCTTGGATGGGAAATATGATACCGTGTGCACATTAATCCAAATGATGCCCAACTACAAAGATCTCAAGCCAACGGAAGTAATTGGAAGGATTGTTGCTCATGAGATGTCACTCAAGGATAAAGAGGAACTTCACAATAAATCAAGTGGTGCCTACAAAGCGTCATGTGAAGTCCCCACATCATCAAGTGAGAAACAAAACTTCAATGAAGAATTGAGCTTAATGGTGAAGAACTTCAACAAGTTCTACAAGAGTAGAAACAAAGATAGAAGCTTCAAGTCAAGGTCCTACAATGACAAAAGATCTTCTAGTCGAGAGCGAAACTGCTACAATTGTGGAAGACCCGGACACTATTCCAATGAGTGTACGGCTCCCTACAAGAGAAGAGAAGATTCTCCAAAAAGAAGAAGCAAAGAATCTCCACCAAGAGAGAGAAGGGGTAGAGATGATCGTTATGAACGAAGATACTCACGGAGAAGCAAGGACTCGGAAAGGAAGGAAGAATCATCAAGGAGCTATACAAAACGAAGACATCAAGCTCATGTTGGTGAATGGGTATCCGGCTCCGACTCCGACAGCCACTCCGAGAGAAGTTATCACTCCGACTCCGAAGATACTCAAGATGAAGGTGTTGCCGGCCTAGCACTTGTGTCAACCAACTCCTACGACATATTTGACTCACCAAATGAAGGAATTGGAAGATGCTTCATGGCCAAAGGTCCTAAGGTAACACACCCCGAGTATGTTGACTTTAATAGTGATGAAGATGACTTGTTAGGTGATGATGACTTGCTTGTTGACAACTCTAGTGAAGAATATTATGGTGAAATATCAATTAATCATGCTAAAACGAATGACAATGATAAGGAGAAGATTGAGGCTCTAACTAAAGAACTAAAAACTCTTAAGTTAGCCCATGAAACTATCTTCGAAGATCATCGAGAACTTTTAAGAGCTCATGAGAAACTACGCTTTGAAAAGCTCAATCTTGAGCAAGAGCATGAGTTCTTAAAAGCAATCAATGATGATCTCCGCAAGAAAAGTTCTTCTCACATTGCCAAGCGTTTACTTATCCACCTACATGCCTCAAGTCAAGACTAGTAACAAGAATAAGAAAGATTCTTCCTCTAATAGTAACAATGATCATGCTAAATCCAGTATTGTTGCTTCTAGTAGTTCTCTTGATTCCACTAATGATTCTCTTAGCCAAGTTACACTTGAGCAAGAAAATAGCTTATTGAAGGGAATTATAGAGAAAGGTGTTTACAAGAGCCTTGCCGGAAGTAAGCAATTCGAGGAAATTGTGCGCAAGCAAGGAATGCACCAGAAGAATCAAGGTGTTGGTTTTGAACAAAAGTTCAATGCCAATGGAGTTGAATGCGAAGAAGATCAATACCCCAAGACAAAGTTTGTTCCTCAACAAGAGAAGTATGACACTTCTTTCAAGGGGACACAAGCTCAAGATGATCTTCCACCACAAGACTACAAGCAAAAAGGCAAGGACAAGCTTCAAGAAGAGATTGATGCATTTGAAGAAGCTCCTAAGACCTTAGTCAAGTGGATCCCCAAGACTACTTCAAGTTCCACTACATCAAGTACGACTACAACTCCAAGGATTCCCATCAAGATGGTGTGGATCCAAAAGAAGAAGAACTAGAGAGTTCTTGAGGGTGACTCCGCCAACATACTTCACTCTTATCATTTTGGCAAGAACAAGTGCAATCAACTTCCACATCTTGCACTAGTTCAAGGAGTCACAAACCCTCTTGTTGGTAAGACAAGGGACAAGGTAACCTAAAGTTTTCATGGACATCATCTTGTGTGTGCATCACTCTATGTCTATGGATATCCTTGTTTGTTCCTTGTGGGACTAACCCATGTAGGTATTGAAAGTGCAATTCACTCAAATGGATAGCTCCAAGTGATCTACATCAACATTGAGCATCCACATCTTCAACATCTACATGAAGTCATCATCGACAAAACCCAAGGTTAGTTCATCCCTCTTAGGGGGGATATCACATCGAGGGGGAGCTTTACTCTAAGACTTGAGCTAAAGCAACTCTAAAGATGTGAATACAACAATGCTTTATGTAAAAGTGGTAACCCCACTTGAGCTTAAACGATGAGTATGACCTATGATCAAGTGTTCTCACTTGACTCCTAAGTCAATATACTCATATATAGATGACCTAGTCATCGCAAATTGCTTGATAGATGCTAGAATTGGTTGTGTATGATTTGCCACATATTTCATTTGCCATCTTATTGTGTGAGCATGTTGGTTGCATATTTTACTCATTCGAGGACATCCACTTGTTGTTTTGATTGTTTCGCTTTCTTCTTTTGCCAAGTGGATGGACAAGAATGCCTAAGAACCTCCTCTAGCTATCTATGCTTTTCTCGTCTCAAACTCTATTCATCCTGCATCACAAAACTTGATCAAGTCAGATTCGAACCACTCTGTGTGAGGAGCGCTCGGAGTCCCCGATTCGTCATAGACTTAAACTTCCAAAACCTCTTTATGAATCTCGGTCTGACCGATACTCCATTTTCGGTCCTAACGAATTCATTAAGTTGATCTAGGTTTTCGATCTCGGTGCAACCGATTTGAAATTTTCGGTCACACCGAGTTGCAATAACTGCACACAGTTTTGCATCTCGGTGCCACCGAGTTGTTCCACTCGGTCACACCGACAGGGTCGGGCTATATATAGTGATGGGCAAAATTTTGGAAATTTCTTCGAAACCTCTTCACCCGCGCGATAGCCTGCTCTGCCTTCGTGGTCTCCGGATCGTCTTCTCGCCGCCAGCAGCCTCCAGTCGCTGGTCTCCGCCGCCATCAACGGAATTCTGCCCCGCCGTTGCCGCCGTAGCGAGTCTCCACCGAACTAGGGTATGGACTCGATCTTTGTGCTATTCTCCACTCCGATTCCTAGCACATTGTGATCATCATGATTCTTGCCATGATTGAAACACTCCTATCCAGTCAATGAACTCGTAGATTAGGTTTAATTCGAAAATTTTAGGGTTAGGTTTCCACCGAAACCATCTCGGACCCACCGAGTTGAAAAACTCGGTCCCACCGATCTGGCTTTTGCCATTGCACAAGTGAAACTCGGTCTGACCGAGAATAACTTATCGGTGCGACCGATTTTGGAATTCTGTGAAACCCTAGCAGTCTCGGTGCCACCGAACTGTGACTCGGTCTAACCGAGTTCACCAGTTCTGGTGCCAAAACTGCTTCGGTGTCACCGAGTTTGAAAATCGGTAGATCCGAGATGCTTTCTGTGGAAAACTAAAACTAAGTTTTTGAATTATTCTTTTGCAAAAATCTCTGCTTTTTGTGATGCTCATCCACTCTATCTTATCCATAATCTATTCACAGGGTCAGCAGTCAGTTTGCAACATGTCTGATCAAAGTGACAGCCAGAATGTGTCTGAGCAGCAAGATTTCTATGAGACTGTTTTGCTTGACAAGAAGCCAATCGTTTGTGACATGAGATGGGTCGACTGGACCTACATAAAGGACAATGAAGAGTACTACCCCGGTGTATTTGACAGCTTTAGTGCATGTGGAGTTGCAGACTTTGTTGGGCAGAAGCTCACAAAGTGGAACGAGGAGCTGATCATGCAATTCTACTCCACAGCACACTTTTATCCGGATGGCAGGATCACATGGATGTCAGAGGGTACAAGGTACCAATCCACTGTTGAAGAATGGGCGAAGTTGATCAATGCCCCAGAGGAGCAAGCTGATGACTTGGACATTTATGCCAAGAAAAAGATGGATCACAACTCTATGTCCAACATGTACAAGGAGATCCCGAATGAAGTGCTCGACACGTTCAAGTTTGGCTCAGTGCACTATCTGCTCTCAGGATTGCCTACGATCAACTGGATCCTTAGGCACACCCTTCTGCCCAAATCTGGAGATCACAAGATGATCAGAGGTCACGTGATCAACTTGCTTCATGTCTTTGACGTGCCTCAGAAATTCAAGGTCATGAGTCTCATTGTGGAAACAATCAAGAGGGCAGCTGCAGACCAGAAGAGGAGTTGTGGGTATGCCCCACAGATTCAGGAACTTATCAACTCCAAGATGGGCACGGGCGTGTATTTATTGGATAAGGAACACCTGCCCATCCGTCCAGATTTTGAGGATAACCAAGTGGTTATGACTGAGAATGAACCCTCATCTGCCCATGCACAAGCTCAGAAGGAGAAGGCGAAGAAGGAGAAAGCTGCCAGGATGCCTACTCAAGCGGAGGCATCTGATTACTTCTTGAAGACCAAACAAGAGCAGCTCGGTTACCTGATTGCGTCCACCCTGCATATTGAGCAAGGACTTGCCACCCTGACTCAGAACCAGGCGAGCCTAGAGAGGATCATGGAACAGAGGTCCTATGACATGGACATCAAGGTGACAGAGATACAGATCGCCATGGAGCAGCTCCAGGACGACATGAATGAGAGGAGAGGCAGAACCACAACTGATGCTTTTGCCAGGGTGGCACGAGGTCCAAGGTCGTCTCCACTGCCAGTTGCTGACACTAGAGCTACAACGTCTGCACCAGCTACAGCCTCCATTCCACCAGCTCCAGCATCCACCACAGCCTCAACTCCTACCACATCTACTGAAGGCTTCGTCCTTGGCGTGCTCCGGACTCCACCACCACCTGAAGATCAAGCCTGAGCGTCGACTTAGCACTATGCATTTTCTAGGAACTTTTTGGTAACTTGTTGCCAAAGGGGGAGAAAATGTATAGATCATAGGCTTCGAGAGAGAGTGTTTCTTTTATTCTCTCTTGTTTTTATTTGGTGGTTTTTCGAACTTTGTTTGCTTGCGTGTGCAATACTATGTCATTATTCGTGAGACATCGATGATCATGTGTTTGATCATAAGCTACACTTAATGGTTGCTTAATGCTTGCTAAATATTATCATTCTATCTATTGTTTGTGATCATTCACTATTCTTGGTAATGAGTGCATGTATTTCAATCTTATCATTTTTGAGCGCTCCACCAAGATGTATGTGACATGGAAGAGTAACCCATGATTCTAACTCCTTGTGCATTTGCAGTCCAAAGAAAATTTTAAATATGCACAAATTTAGGGGGAGCTCTTACTTGTCACATACTTCTCAAAGCGACGATATATTTCATGCTTATTATCATTTGTCGAAGCTTTGATCTATATGTTGTCATCAATTACCAAAAAGGGGGAGATTGAAAGTGCAACTATCCCTAGGTGGTTTTGGTAATTCATAACAACATATAGCTCATTGAGCTAATGCTATTCCAAGATGATTATTTCAGGAAAGCTCAATGATTGGCATGGCATGGATGTGAAAGTGGAACCCTCAAAATGCTAAGGACAAAGAATTGGCTCAAGCTCAAAAGTTCAAGACTCTTCATTTTATATTTTAGTGATCCAAGATCACATTGAGTCTTTAGGAAAAGCCAATACTATCAAGGAGGGATGAGGTGTTGCTTAATGAGCCTCTTGCTTTATGTGCTTAGTGATATGCTCCAAAATCCTCAACCACCTTTCCATATCCACAAATTACCTAAACCCTAAGCCAAACTCGGTCATACCAATTCTGTCAATCCGGCGCCACCGAGTTTCACTTGTCATTTGCCACTGCCAAACCCTAGCAATTCGGTCCTACCGATAAGGATCTCGGTCACACCGAGATGGGGTTGCAAACTCTCTGTTTCCCTTTCGTAACTTTTCGGTCTCACCGAAAGAGCGAATCGGTCCCACCGAGAATGCAATGCAAACTCTCTGTTTCCTTCTTGTAACTTTTCGGTCTCACCGAAAGAGCAAGTCGGTCCCACCGAGTTTGCCTGACCAACTCTCTGGTTAGCTAATTGCCGAACTCGGTCTCACCGAGTTTGTGCGATCGGTCTCACCGAGATTACGTTATGCCCAAACCCTAACCGAATCGGTCCTACCGAGTTGCATCTCAATCCCACCGAAATTCCTAACGGTCACTAGGTTTACTATTTCAGTTAGACCGAGTTTTCTGATTCGGTCCCACCGAGATTGGTAGATTGTGTGTAACGGTTGGATTTTGTGTGGAGGCTATAAATACCCCTCCACCTCCTCTTCATTCAAGAGAGAGCCATCAGAACACATACACCATTCCTACTCATATGTTCTGAGAAAGAACCACCTACTCATGTGTTGAGACCAAGATATTCCATTCCTACCATATGAATCTTGATCTCTAGCCTTCCCCAAGTTGCTTTCCACTCAAATCTTCTTTCCACCAGATCCAAATCCTATGAGAGAGAGTTGAGTGTTGGGGAGACTATCATTTGAAGCACAAGAGCAAGGAGTTCATCATCAACACACCATTTGTTACTTCTTGGAGAGTGGTGTCTCCTAGATTGGCTAGGTGTCACGTGGGAGCCTCCGACAAGATTGTGGAGTTGAACCAAGGAGTTTGTAAGGGCAACGAGATCGCCTACTTCGTGAAGATCTACCGCTAGTGAGGCAAGTCCTTCGTGGGCGATGGCCATGGTGGAATTGACAAGGTTGCTTCTTCGTGGACCCTTCGTGGGTGGAGCCCTCCGTGGTCTCGCGCAACCGTTACCCTCCGTGGGTTGAAGTCTCCATCAACATGGATGTAGGATAGCACCACCTATCTGAACCACGGGAAAACATCCATGTCTCCAATTGCGTTTGAATCCTCCAAACCCTTCCCTTTACATTCTTGCAAGTTGCATGCTTTACTTTCCGCTGCCAATAAACTCTTTGCATGCTTGCTTGAATTGTGTGATGATTGCTTGACTTGCTCTAAGATAGCTAAAATCTGCCAAGAACTAAAATTGGGAAAAGGCTAAGTTTTTAATCGGTCAAGTAGTCTAATCACTCCCCCCTCTAGACATACTTTCGATCCTACAGCTAGCTTCTAGGGTTTAGCCTCCTCGATCTCGTGGTAGATCTACTCTTGTACTACCCATATCATCAATATTAATCAAGCAGGACGTAGGGTTTTACCTCCATCGAGAGGGCCCGAACCTGGGTAAAACATCGTGTTCCCTGCCTCCTGTTACCATCCGGCCTAGACGCACAGTTCGGGACCCCCTACCCGAGATCCGCCGGTTTTGACACTGACATTGGTGCTTTCATTGAGAGTTCCTTTGTGCCGTCGCCTTTAGGCCCGATGGCTCCTTTGATCATCAACAACGATGCGGTCCAGTGTGAGACTTTTCTCCCCGGACAGATCTTCATCTTTGGCAGCTCGGTCTGCGGGCCAATTCGCTTGGCCACTTGGAGCAGATCGAAAGCTACGCCCCTGGCCATCAATTCAGGTTTGGAAGCTTAAACTACATGGCTGACATCCGCGGAGACTTGATCTTCGACGGGTTCGAGCCACGGCCAGGCGCGTCGCACTATGTCGAGGGGCACGACTAGCTCTGCCTCCGGACAGTGTCCTGGAGGCCGCACACGCATCAGTTCCGACCCCTAACTCGGAGCCTATTGCGCCAATCGAGAACGAGCAGTTGGACGTCACCTCGGGGCTGCGATCTCAAAGGCGATCGAGCCGAACGCTAGCCCCGCACTTTGCATGACCCGTGACTCCAAGGATCCGGACTCCTCCCCGGACTCCGAACCCCCCGCGCCCCTGCCGATCGAATCCGATTGGGCGCCGATAATGGAGTTCACCGCCGCAGACATCTTTCAGCACTCGCCTTTTGGCAACATCCTGAATTCTCTCAAGTCTCTCTCTTTATCAGGAGAGCCCTGGCCGGATTACGGTCAGCGGGGGTGGGATACGGACGATGAAGAAATTCAAAGCCCACCCAGCACCCACTTGGTAGCCATGGTCGACAATTTAAACGACGTGCTCAACTTCGACTCCGGAGACATCGACTGCATGGATGATGATGCAGCAGATACCGATGAACCAACGCCCATAGGGCATTGGACAGCCACCTCATCTCACGATGTGTACATGGTGGATACCCCTAAAGGAAGCGACAACGAGGAAAAAGGGGATGGAACGGGAGTTCGACCCCCCGAAAAGCAATCAAAGCATCGGCGTAAACACCGACCCAAGCCCCGCCTCGATAAAAACCCAGCCATAGAGCAGGACGAGACGGTAGACGATGAGAAGGCCTTAGAGCAACCGTCCGAACAGGGAAACACAGATAGAGAAACCGAACATCCCTCCTCCGGCGAAAACGGCATTCCGGACGACCTCACGCCGGATAAACCTATGGAGCAGAAGAATCTCCACGAGAGGCCCGTTGCAACTGCACGCAGCCTAAAAAGCAGAAGCGGAAGCTAAAAATAGCGGAAGACGCACTCCGGATTAGATGGAGCAAAGTAATCAATACCGCAGATAAATACGGCGATAGTCGTCGCACTAAAAGCTATCCAAAAAGAAAGCTACTGCCTGAATTCGACGAAGAGGCCCTAGAGCCCTCGCATTCAAAAAATGAGAAAGCCACACGGTCGGATAGACGACCCATAAAGCGGCAAGCGGCGCCACACTTAAATCGGCATGCGACCCACTTAAGGATTCGCATCATGGCCCAGTCAGGTCCATTTATGGGCCAAGAAAGCAAGCTCTCGTAAGCAATGCTATGAAGCCATCATCAGAATCCGGCACACCCAAATACAGGGGCGCCGCACACCCTCTATGTTTCACCAATGAGGTCCTGGACCATGAATTTCTAGAGGGATTCAAACCCGTAAACATAGAGGCATATGATGGAACAACAGACCCTGGAGTCTGGATAGAGGATTATATCCTCCACATACACATGGCTAGAGGAGATGATCTCCACGCCATAAAATATTTACCCCTTAAGCTTAAAGGGCCAGGCCGGCATTGGCTTAAAAGCCTTCCCGAAAACACAATTGGAAGCTAGGAAGAGCTCGAGGATGCTTTCCAAGAAAACTTTCAAGGGACCTATGTCCGCCCTCCGGATGCAGACGATCTTAGTCACATAACTCAACAACCCGGAGAATCAGCTCGGCAGTTCTAGAATAGATTCCTCACTAAAAAGAATCAGATAGTCGACTGTCCGTACGCCGAAGCCTTAGCAGCTTTCAGGCATAACGTCCGAGACGAATGGCTCGCCAGACACCTCGGCCAAGAAAAGCCAAGAACAATGGCCGCACTAACAAACCTCATGACCCGCTTTTGTGCAGGGGAGGACAGCTGGTTGGCAAGGTGCAGCCCCTGCGACCCAAGTACATACGAAACTAGGGATTGAAACGGAAAACCACGACACAACAAGGACCGTCGCCGGACTAAGGACAAAAGTCCGAAGAGAACGGTAGTCAACGCCGGATTCAAAGGCTCACGACCAAATCAGGCAAAATCGCCCCCACAGGATAACAGGGACGATCCATCCAACCTAAATAAAATCCTGGACAGGATATGTCAGATACACAGTACTCCCGGGAAGCCTGCTAACCATACCCATAGAGACTGTTGGGTTTTCAAACAATCCGGCAGACTCAATGCCGAACACAAGGGGCTCGACATACCAAGCGAAGACGAGGTCGAACCCCAAAAGCAGAGTACCAGGAAACAAAAGAACTTCCTACAAGAAGTAAAAACAATGAACTCACTTCACATAACAAAACATGCGGCGCTCGTAAAGGTACGCACCACACGGCCCATCCCCAAAGGGTCCGGCCACTAGTTGTCAAAACCGATCATCTTCGATCAGCTAGATTATTCTAGAAATATCAAGAATGCAGGCTGGACTGCCTTGATACTCGATCCAATAATTGGCGGACTCCAGTTTTCAAATGTCCTTATGGACGGAGGCAGTGGACTAAACCTTATATATTAGGATACAATCCAGCACATGGGGATAAACCCAGCAAGAATCCGCCGCAGCAAAACCTCCTTTCAAGGGGTAATACCTGGTCCGGACACACATTGTATGGGTTTTCTCCGGCTCGAAGTCATATTCGGCTCTGCCGATAACTTCCGCCGTGAAAAGCTGACCTTCCATATCGTCCCGTTCTTAAGTCGCTATCAAGCACTACTGGGATGCGAAGCTTTCACTCGCTTTAACGCAATACCGCATTATGCATCTCTTACGCTTAAGATGCCCGGCCCACGAGGCATCATCTCTTTGAAGGGGAAGCACTAAAGTGCGCCTCCCCAAGCGGAGGACTGTGCGGCCGCTTTGACAGCCCCACAGCAAAATGGCCTCACCGGCCAAAAAACTTCGAAATAGGCCATTCAAGACCTCGAACGCGGATAGACGAGTTCGGTGCAGAATCATCATTGATGCAGGCTTAGTGGCCATATACCCCCGCACTAGGGGCTTCATGCATATACAATAAGAGACAATAAAGCTCAATTTTATATATTTTACTTTATACTTTGTTTATTTTAAACTTTTTCGGCACGACCCAATTTCAACTCAGTTCCTCTCTCTTACAGATGAACGTCGTGCGGCGCCCGTCCAGGATTCGGCACAACGGAGACACAGGCGCAGACATGCAGTAGGGACCCGTCCTAAAGGATTCTTTTTAGATTAAGACCCTGCGTAAACCTTTTTTACTGTCTCTTGTTGCTACACATCCCCTGGTTTTTTCTGATATAACCAAGGAGGAGGCTGGCGTCTTGGCATGTGGCCACGTCAGAATTTTTGCACGTACCTGGACACTAGGGGCTTTTTTAATAAAGAGTGTTGTTTCGCCCGCACTCATAAAGACCGAACACCTTAGGGAGTGTTCGGCGTCGCGAGTTTTGGCATTATATGTATCAGCTCCGAATCATGTCTTTGGTCAAATGTTGGGTTGCCCGACTCCTGAGTTCGGCTACCTTACGTTCCGCTCTATCGGCTAAGGTAGCACCAGGAGAACTACTGCGATTGTGCCCCGGTTTGGCCGGGCGAGCACCTCAGTAGAGAAAGCCGAAAACTGACTGTCATGATGTAGCGTGAGCCTGGTCAGCCACTCGATGACCTATCGGAATCTATCGGATTCCTCCGCTTTGACGAAGGGCTGCTTCCCGGTCAGGCACATACGCGCCCTGAACTCGGGCGAGCGCAGTCGCCACCAAGGGGCTACCTAAATAGTCTCACTATCAAGCTCCTATGGCTAAGTGAAAGTGTTAAAGCATTATAGTCCAGTTGCCTGGCCCGCTGTGCTATCACCTCCTTTGTAGGACCAAGACGTTGGGTTAAGTGTGAAAATGCGTCTTCTGTGAGCACCCCCGCACTATGTGCGTGGGGGCTGAAGCCAACGACTGCCATCTTTCAGATTTTGTATATACATATATTAAAACGGCCGCACAGGAGGTGTTCCCAATACTTGAAGGCACAAGTATAAAAAGGCCACTACAGTTTGTCAAAATATTACTTTATAATTACATATGCTATCATAACATAGCATCTTTTGAGCACTGCGTCTCTATTACACGAGCGCCTTCAAGGACTTCCTGAAAATAGTGCTCGGAGGGTACTCGGCTTTTGTCCGAATCTCGGGACGCAACAACGGTGGTCTCCATCTCTGCCCAGTAAGTCTTAACACGGGCAAGAGCCATCCTGGCGCCCTCTATGCATGTTGACATATTCATTGCATTTATACACGGCACCGCGTCAAGGAATTGCTGCACCAAGCTGAAATAACTCTTCGGCTCCGATCTCCCCGACCACAGATGACCCATGACGTACTTCATGGCAAGTCCGGACAACCTATTCAGTTCGGCCCATTGAGCCAAACGGTCGTCCACTGCCAGTGGATGCTCTAGATTGTGAAACTGCGATCAGAAAAGCTTTTCCACTTCGTGATCTTTCTGATCTCGAAAGTGCTCGGTCACATCAGCAGCACTCGCTGCCAAGTCCAGATAGGTATCCTCCACACTCCACATCCGGTCCAACGGAGCAAACTTCGGATCGCAAAATTTCCTTCGCAGCATAAACGGCTTTCCAGCCGCAATCTGTTCGGCCTGACGCAGCTCCTCCTTCGCAGCTCTCATCGCAGAGCGCGCATCCTTGGCATTGGCAGCGGCCTTCTCTAAGTTCGTCTATTTTGCCTGGTCTTCTTTTTCAAGAAGTCTGCAACGGTCTGTAGCGCTTTTAAACTTTTCGGCCATCTCGGCCATCTCTTCCTTGCTTCGGCAATGGGCAGCCTATTCGGCTCTCAGCTCTTCAAGGGCTTTCTTGGCGTCCACATCACTTTTTCTGGCTTGTTCTTTAGCTCAGGCAAGTTCTGCCCTAAGACTCTCCACGGCGGCCGCACCATCTGCGTCAAGCACACACATTGTAAGACACAAGCATCAAACTGTTCTTACCTCATGCCGCCCGGGGAATTGCATACCTTGAGCCTCCTCAAGCCGCTTGTTGACAAGCGTGATGTCGGCTTCTGCCACGTCCAGTTGCCGCTTTAGTTCGGCAAAATCGTCTATTCGACTCGATTCCAGACACCCTGCCGCCTACATTCAAAGGCGACATCTTAGACCTGGGATTATGATCCTCCGTGTGCCGTCATTTCTTGACGACGCACAGAGTCTCAGGGGCTACTATCTACAAAGGGCGCATCTTATTCATGCGCAACTGCCTAAAGTGTACATTATCTAATGTACCTCGAAACCCGTTAGTAAACTTTTGACGGCCTCATGCAATCCGCTCTCTGCGAATGAAATCCTTTCAATCACCGTGCCTATCAATGCAAGGTGCTCCTCTGAGATACAAGCTCGCCCCAGTAGAATCTTTAGCTCCTCCGACCAAGCACTAGACGGTGCCGGACTTGTCCCATGACCTCTTTCGAAGGCCGGACGCGGAGAACCTCGGGGGGGCACATAGCTATCTTCCGCCCCTGCCGGATTTGGAGAAACCCTCCGCGACGACACCTCAGGATCGCCCGCCTCGTTAGGCGGCACGACAAGGGGAGGCGTCCCGCTCTCCATCATCTCTGCAAGGAGATCCCCTGAAGACGAGCTCTGCTGAGAAGGGTTGAGATTCGAGCTACGAGGTAAAAGTTTGGTTAATCTTCTCAGATATAAATCAAGGATTTACCTCATCCCTCAAAAGGAAAATCTTTCTCACTTACGGCTCGCTGGAGGGCTGATCCCCTTGAGGGCGTAGTCCGGCCAAGGAACTCCCCGGCGTCGGACCCTCTGACGAGGATTTTCTCCCCCGCTTCGAGGCCATGGTTTCCGGGTCGTCAGAGGCGGCTCTCTTCTTCCCCTTAGGAGAGGAATTGTCGGTTCCTCCCTTCGGAGCAGCCTCCTTCGAGGAGGCCATAGCTTCCTTGTCCTCCCCCTCCAAAGGCATTATCTCCAGCATCCTGACCAGCACAAGATCCGGCCTGGTTTCAGGAAGGGGAGCCGGACACCTGATCAGCTTTGCCTTCGCAATCCACTCCTGTTTAAAAGGACGACTCTTTTAGGGGCAAGTTTATGACAATTATACAGATGGAAGGTCCGGGCACAAGGTTGCTTACTTGAGTATCCGGGCGATTGCGGCTTAGGCCTGCATCCTCGGTTAAATCCGGACACATCTCTTGTGATCCGAAGAACAGTTTATACATCTCCGCGGGCGTTGCGCCCATAAAGCTCTGAAGAGCTTGAGGTCCCTCTGGATTAAACTCCCACAAGCGAAGGGGGCGACGTTTGCCGGGCAATATTCGGCGAATCAGCATGACCTGCATCACCTTGACCAAGCTGAGGTCTCCTTCCAAGAGATCCTTAATTCGGCCCTGTAACAAGGGCACGTCTTTGGGCAAACCCCAATCCAACCCTCTGTTGACCCATGACGCTAGCCGTGGTGGGGGACCCGAGCTAAAGGTAGGAGGCGCCACCCATTTGGTGCTCCGGGGAGCGGTGATATAAAACCACTCTCGTTGCCACAAGCCCAGCTCCTCTTGAAAAGAGCCCTTGGGCCATGGAGCATCAGTAGTTTTGCTTATAACAGCGCCTCCGCACTCTGTGTGCCATCCCCTGATCATCTTCGGCTCCACTTTGAAGGTCTTGAGCCATAATCCAAAGTGAGGGGTAACACGGAGGAACACTTCACACACGACAATAAACGAGGAGATATGGAGGATGGACTCCGGAGCTAAGTCGTGGAATTCCAGCCCGTAATAAAATAACAGTCCCCTCACAAAGGGATCCATTGGGAAGCCCAACCCCTGAAGGAAGTGAGACATGAACACCACGCTCTCACCGGGCTGGGGACTGGGGATGACCTGCCCTTGAGCAGGCAACCTATGCCAAATTTCACCGGTCGGAACTTAGCCTCTCTCAACTTTAGCACGTCCTCCTCCGTGACAGAGGAGGGCATCCATCGGCCTTGAAGGTCGGAACCAGACATTATCGAAGGTCCGAGGCACCCGGAATCTGGAGCCTAGGGTGTTGGAACTCGAGGCGACGGGCGAACTTGTTTTGGATTGAGAAAAGATAAGGCCCTGGTCTCTTTATAAGAGGCTGGATACCAGGAGCCCTCCCCGTAACCGTTTGGAACTCGCCTTTAATCAAGAAAATATGCTAACGGGCATGATTGGGTTACCCACGTCCGTATTGATGAGAATCCCGTAAAAGGGGGGTACACGATCTCTACTTTGACAAGACGTGCCAAGGAAACCGCCTCGCAAAACACGCTGAGGTGAAAACGTAAAAACGATTCGAGTGAAGGACTTGGCCGTAGTGTGATGGCGCACTGCGGAATACGTCAGCAGATTTGATTTGTGTTAATATTATTCTCTCTATGGCAATATGTGGAAGCTTATTTTGCAGAGCTGGACACTACTCTTGGTGTTTACAATCTTCTATGAAGGACTTGGAGGAGGAACCTGCCTTGCAATGTTGAAGACAATTTCCGCGCCGGACTCATCATCATTGAAGCCTGGTTCAGGGGCTACTGAGGGAGTCCTGGATTAGGGGGTGTTCGGGTAGCCGGACTATACCTTTAGCCGGACTCCAGGACTATGAAGATACAAGATTGAAGACTACGTCCCGTGTCCGGATGGGCTTTCCTTGGCGTGGAAGGCAAGCTTGGCGATGCGGATATTCAAGATCTCCTACCATTGTAACCGACTCTATGTAACCCTAACTCTATCTGGTGTCTATATAAACCGGAGGGTTGTAGTCTGTAGGCAATCAACACAATCAACTCCATATACAACAATCATACCATAGGCTAGCTTCTAGGGTTTAGCCTCCTCGATCTCGTGGTAGATCTACTCTTGTACTACCCATATCATCAATATTAATCAAGCAGGACGTAGGGTTTTACCTCCATCAAGAGGGCCCGAACCTGGGTAAAACATCGTGTTCCCTGCCTCCTGTTACCATCCGGCCTAGACGCACAGTTCGGGACCCCCTACCGAGATCCACCGGTTTTGACACCGACAACTGGGCATCAAAGATCGCCACCAGTGCAAATAAACACGCCGAAAAAATAATATACAAAACCGACAACACTTCAATAGAGTTCAAGAAAGGTTAGCCCTGCTGGGGAGCTGCAGCGCAAGCAGCTGAGCAAGATGATGAGACTGCGCTTGTTCAATACTTATATCTTCCTCACTCTGAAAGATAAACAAGTAGACAGATGACAGGTTTTGCACATAAAAGTATCAGTGCTGACAATTCATCACATTTCTTACCGACGAATAAAGTGACACAGTTTAAAATTGCATTAACACAATATGGTATTGTTCGGGTCAAGACATGGCAGGAAATGACATTGTGAAGAAGTTGGCAGCTTCACGACACCACTGGATTGCAGATCAAGAACTCATAAGTATCAATGGTTAGTGTGCTGTCAATTTATACCATTTCAGATTGGCAAATAAAGAGACGGTTTAAATAATAGTAGAATGATATGACATTTTTCATAGTTAAGACATTGCAGAATATGACATTGTGTTGTAGTGGGTAGGTTCACCACACCACTGGATTACGGATGAAGAATAGAAGCATACATGCAGTGCAAAAGAAGATCACTTGCTCTGTATAGTTTAATTTACATGGTATGAAGAAGGAACTTGGTTGTACAACTGAAAACTTAAATTGAGAAAGGACAAACTTTTGTTTATGAACTACATAACAAACTTTAAACAAGCAATTTGATGCAAACACCAAAAATAAAAAGCGGTTGCAGTCATGCCTAACCAAATATATACAACAAAGTTTGAAGGCTTGAGATGGACAAACTTACATTATTGGTGAAGACAGGCTCTATAAAGGCCTTGTCCATGCTGATGGGGGGCAATTCAAGAAGTTTACCACAGAATCTTCTTCAAAAGCATTGCCTTTATTCTACATTTTGTTAAGAGTAAATATAGATGTGATAATATATGAAAAATGGGAGAATATTTAAGATAAGATGAAGAGTGATGCTACATAACCAAGTAGCTATAAATGTAAGTGCAGCGATACAGGCAAAAGGTACAGCCAAGAGCAATGCACAGCTAAACTTCTTCAGTACCAACCTTATGGTAAGAGTAAATATAGATCTGATGTGTAGAAAATGGAGGGCAAAGGAAAATAAGCTGCAGAGTGATGGTACATGAACAACTACCTGTCATTGTAAGTACACTGATAAAGGACAGCATGTACTTACAAGAACAATGCAGAGCTAAAAAACCATTGGCATTGGATATATTCTACACTAATATAACCATTGATACAGATCAGATAATTTGGAGCAAACAATTGATAAGCAAGCTATCATGCATATTGCTGTCATATAATGAACCAGGTATGTATGGAAGTACAGTGATACAGGACAACAGGTACTAACAAGAGCAAAGCAACGGGCAGCATATTTGCGATATCCTGTCGTTCTTGTCAAACCGGAATTCTTCTTCGAGCAGATTTCCTGCAAAAAAGATCCGTAAGGCACATGCAGAAAAGTAGAAGTTCAAATTATCATGTGATTTCATAGACAATACCTCATCCTAGGAACGAGACCAGTGCATAACAAGGTTTTTCCATTCAATGTCTTCTAAATTTAGCACAGGAGACTTCACTGGAAATTCATTTATAGACTTGCCATCAAAGTGTGATTTCCTCAGGTAACACCGATACTGCTGCAATGCTTCCTTGAAAAGCACAAGCAAGCTTTGCTCGTCATGACTATCCAGATTGACCCTCGCCTAGTTACAACAATGCAATGTAAATCATTGATGTGTTCAATCAGCAGAAAACAGGAAAATAATAACCATGAATAATAGCACTTACACGTAAGTTGGACAGGAAGATGTGAAAATGGTGTTTGTCTTCACAATAATCATCCCATGATGGGAATATATGCACGTAGTCCCTAACAACATTGAAAGCATTGTCTTTTAAACTGGGAATAAATAGAATGGGATTCCAATCTGTAGGAATTGGCCGTCTCTGTAGTTGGGATAGGTCTTCGCCCGGTGGACTTGCTGTACTTTTTGCTAGAGTGGGATTTTTCTGTGGTACAGCTGGTGCTATGGCAAATGAAATCGGTATACCTTTTGTTGGAGTGCAGGTCCTGTGTTGTGGGGCTAGTGGTGTGGCCAGTGAAGTATGGGTACAGTCTGCTAGAGTCGGTCCTACGTTTTGTGTCACTGGTTGTACAGCCAATATAAGTGGGGTGCTGTCTGATTTCTCCGGCACCACCACATTTTTCAAGGATTTTGCTGGTGCTCCTTCAGGTTCGGCAATCACCCTCTTCCTTTTTGATGTCTGATGCACAAGAATAGCATTTGAGTGGAAAAACATGGTATGATGACAAATGGAATATGTATTGATAATGGATGGGCATGGCATCTCGACATATATGATGAGTAAACTAAGAAGATGGAGGTGCAACAAAGTAGAAGAAATGCAAGACAACATATGCAAGATACCCGCAATCAATAAAACATTGCCAAATTAGAACAGGCACCTTGGTGGGTGAACAGGACAGGCCATCTGCCTTTGACTCCTCGAGGTTAAAATAGTCATTAGGATCATATTCTGAACAAGAATCAACAGGTGGGGAGCGTATGAGTTTCATTGCATCCAGAATGGCACTCAATGCCTTGGTGCCAATTTTGTAAGTCATTGCAGTGTTTAGCTTCAAGAGTGGACCGTTGCTAGTGCGACACAAAGCAGCTACACAGATCATAGTGTAGATATAATGGGAAAACCTTAAGCATTAAAGTAAAATCAGCAAAGTGGAACTTGTTGGGATATATGTGCTAGTATTGCCGGTACGGCTAGAAAGGCTTCGGATACCAGCTCTCTTCAAGTGAAGGTGTGGTACTATTAATATCAATGTAACTCTCAAAGGTGACACAGCTCCCCGCATTTCCTTGCTATTCTTATAGGATTCAAGTGGGCAGGCCACTACAAATCCTATTCCTATGTTTACAAGATCCTACGAATCAAAGAGGCTCAAAGTGTCCATCACAACCGACCGTATAGACCTCTACACTACAAATGTCCCTGCTCATCTTCAGTACAAGGAACATACTTTACTACTATCATACTCCCTCCGTTCCAAAATATAAGTCTTGGTAGAGATTTCCACTATGGATCACATACAGATGTATCCAGATACATTTTAGAGTGTAGATTCACTCATTTTGCTCCATATGTAGTCCATGGTGGAATCTATACAAAGACTTGTATTTAGGAACGGAGAGAGTACATATTAAAGAAGAACGGAAGAGGAACATGGTAAAGAAGAGCAAGCAGATTTTGGATAATAAAATGTTGGTTGCGCAGTGCCCACACATGATGAACCAGAGCGCATTAAGAATGCAACTCCCAGCTGTCTCTTGACCATTTCAGGCGGTTGGATGAAGATCCTACGTCTCCTAACCCTTCTTCTTCCTCGTCTCTGATTCTTCCCATACAGAACACCACACGCGCCACCGGCCGGACCACCGGCCCCTACCGCCTGTGTTCCTCCGCCACCCCCACCCCCACCCCGCCCCAACCCCCACCCACGTCGAGTTTTCTTCGTTCGGTGAGGCCCCACAACCACCCGAGCCCCTTCGATCGCATCGGCGAACTCCAGCGAGCTCTGAAAAATCGACTGACCCAATTTTGAAATTTAGTCTACTGTGATTTAACTAGTGTGGAATATAAAAGGGGAAAACCATAAGCATTGGGAGTATAGTGTTGAGCGTGCCATGGCGGATCTAAAGGTGCAAACTGGACAAAGGCAACTTCGCAACCAAGACAAGAAATCAGAGTAAAGCAGTGGCAATTTATTTTCTTGCTGCGATAAATAAGTTGAGCAGATACGAAAGAGTACCGCCTCTGGTGTGGCGCCGTGTACGAATCTGCTGAGAATTTGACGGTGCTGCGGTAGCGATGGCTGTCGGTGGTGTGGAAGCAGATCTAGGAGGGTAGACGGTGGCGGCAGGGCGCGGTGGACGAGACCATCGTAGGAGCGGCGCCGGCAAGGTGGACGATGGTGGGGATGAAGCGAGAGGATGGGATGCAAGGATCCCGGTACGAAGCCATGGATGAGAGAGGTTGATCTCTTGTAATGGACGGCAGTGTCGGGGTATCAACTCCGGCATGGTGGAGGAGGACGGCGGTGGATGGGGTGGCGGACGGCGGCGGGCGGAGGAGGGTGGGGTGGAGAGGGTGTTTTGGCGCCCATAGAGTACGAATGGGGAAAAAGGAGGTAGAGAGGAAGGGGGAACCATGTATTCAGGGCGCGCTTGTTTCAAATGCGAGGAAATTTACAAACTTAGCCCCCGTTTCAAATTTCTACTACATCACAGCAACATTAGTCGATTGGGGATAGGACGGTAATCTTGCATACACCGAATATTTGCCGACGAGAGTTTGTTTTTGGCGCCCATCGTGTATGAATATGAATTAGGGAGGGAGTCGATTTTGGCCGAGGACACAGTGTGTTTTGGCGCCCATCGTGTATGAATCCGGGTGAGAGGCTGTTACGTCACATTTGGGTGAAATTACAAACCTACCCCTATCGAAACCTATAGAAATCCAGCAGATAGGCTTTGCGTGGCAGGGATAGGCAGTAATGATTTCCATCTCGCAGATTTTGGTTTTGGGCGGTTACTGCGACATTCCCCGCTTCGTTCAAATTTTGTAGAGTGCATGTTTACCGTGCCAACTCAATTCGAATCTCGTTTGTATTCTATTTTTTCGGGCGGGATCCATTTTCAATTGGAATTACATTCTATATACATCATTTTTTTATATATACTTTCAAAAGCACAACAAAGAATTCTCCTCCTTTATATGTGTAATATGATTTACAAATACAACGATCTCGAAATCTTAAGGTTGAATTCGAAAAAATTTAACCAAATTATGTTCTACTAAAATGTATGGATCAGTAATATCTACATATTAAATAACATAGATGTGCGTGAATTCATATGAGTATGCATGTTTGATAGATCAATTTTGGTTCGAGTATGGATTACATGTATCATCATCTCAAATTCAAATATTTGAATCCCTTTTTTCTTCACTCCTTTCACGCCCATCTCTCTCGCATGCATGCTCCTTCAGGTAGCTATCACTCTCTTTTCTCCAGCTCACCCGCACGCTCACCTCGCAAACATGGTCTCTCGACGTCTCCCTTGAGAAGTGTCACACTCTCCCTATCATTATACATTACACGGTTTTCATTATCTCTCACGTCTCTACTGTTCTCTGGTATCACTCGGTACCTAAGCTTTCTTTTTCACCGCCACACACACAGTCTCCACTCGTCTTTCACTTTGTCTTTCTCTCTATGGGATTCTCTCACACACCCTATATGTCTCTACATATGACTCATACCACTAAAATTACTCTCTCTCTCTCTCTCTCTCCTGTAGACACAACATTTGTTGCGGTCTCCTTTTCGTCTCCATCCCAGACTGACATTATTTAATTGTTTACCAATCAGACAACCCCGACTACTGTCTCCTCTCTCTCCCTCTCTCACAGACACACACACACACACACACAACTCCTGCTGTCACTCCCCTTCCCGACTACCATCTCTCTCACACACACACAAAACTCTCGCTTTCGCACCCCGACTCGTATTTCTGTGACAAACATTTATCGACTAGCTAGCCTCTAGATAGGTTTATACACCCACACACTCGTGCTTCTAGCATCGCATACATGTCTCTCTCCCACTCCTTGTATCTATGTATATTTTTCTTCCCTTCTTGAGACACGCCCTCTCGATCATGCACACACACACTATCGCCTCATTTTAAGTTGATACCTATCGCACACATACTCCTTGTGTCTTTGTCACACATGCACTCCGTCCTCCTCCACTCTCCCTCTCTCTCACACACACATGGGCTTTTTGCAACAACTAGCAAAATGCCCATGCGTTGCACGGAACATCAAGATGCATTTGTATGAGTAGTTTATCTTGTGAGGGAAAAGGATGAACGAGGGAATGCCTTATTTGCAAATGTGGAGAGGGGTGTGGGTATCTTTTTGCAAAATTGCCATAGTTTCCTTCCTATCCGTCAGATATAGATCAGACGGCCTATATTGTAGGATGGCAGGCACATGATCATCACCGACAATGCTTTTTACAAGAGTAGGGATAAAAAATAGATTTGGTGATGATGGTGGGCCTGCCATCCTGCAATGTAGGTCGTCCGATTTATATCTGACGGATAGGAAGGAAAATATGGCAATTTACCCGCACTCTTCACCACATTTGCAGATAAGGCCTTCCCTCGTTCATCCTTTTCTCCCACAAGATCTTGATGTTCCGTGCAACGCACAGGCATCTTGCTAGTAAGAGTAGAAATTAGACATATACCACTTCTCGAATCTTGAAACCAACAACATTCCTCCCTTATCTCATCAAAACCGCCAAAGGAATATATTTTGAGTGAAACATAACATATTTTAAGTGATATACATATTTCAAAACTACACTTTTTTCTATCAAATTGGTGAATATGTATTAATCTACTTTGATTGTGTGGCAATGCACTGGCACATTGCTAGTAGTTATTATAATTTTTTGGACACCAGACAAACGGTGGAGTACATATACGAAGAGAAGAGGCACACGCACATAGTCGGCCTCTCACTGTCTCGCCCACATGAGTGTTACGTAAAGGCGGCGTTAACAAATAAACCCTAAAACCCTAGGTGCACGATTGCTGCATTCGCGGGTACCGGGTACGTGGTGGAGCACCTTTGTAGGAATAGTCAGCTCGCGTGATAATTTGATCCATAGGAGTTGATGGTCGGGACCACAGGTGAACGACTTGGAGTGTGGTGGCTCGCCAGTTGCCACAGATCGAGTAGCCACGTTTAAAATATCATTTTTTAGCGGGGTTAAGAGTTCTGATTTTCAATGGCGCGTTATAAGTAGTAAGTAGTTTTTAGAACGATTGGTATGGAGCGAAAATGGAATTCATAGTACTATGTACCTCCTTGGCGTATGGTTGTATGGTTTTTTTGTGATGGAGGTTGTATGGGTTTATGTGGCGAGATGTTGAACCTAGTAGTTCTAGGGCAAATACTATGGTTTAGATTTAGATGCTAGTTTTCAGTAATGAAAATTGGAAGGGGAAACCATTCTTTGATTAAAAAAACTACTACCTCCATTCTGGTTTACTAGTCCCCATCGTACTTTGGGTCAAAGTTTCTCCATGAATTTGACTTGTAAAATGTGAATGGAAAACGATATTTTGTTATACGCAAACAAAAAAGGACTAGAGGGAGTGATTGCTCTGACACGGACGCGACCTCTCATAGCGCAGGCATTGAACCGACGCGCCGGTCAAGAGGGACGCACTCGCTGCAGGTCCGGCTAAGCACGCCTCCTCGCCGCGTGCAACCAGCTTAAGACTGCCCCGCCTGCCTTCATTGAATCCATGCGTGTGCCAGCAACACGTCCTTCCGTGAGCCAGCAGGCATTTTAGAACACAAAGAATGACTAAAATATAATTAATTTACGCATGGTCTTGACTTGTTGTGCTCGCACTGGTAGCAGGAACTAGTAGAGGATTTTCTTTATTTATAACTCTCCTCACATTTTTTTGGCTTTGAAGTGAATCATGGTTGTGGACATTATGTATGAATGTGCAGATATCTATGAACATGAGTTTGATGTGGAAGTTGAACTTGGAATGTCGGGCTTGCGCGTGAACTATACCATGTCCAATGCTTCGTTTTTTTATTGTTTGGAAAGTAATTGTTGTTATTACATGACCCAAAAAAACATTTTGTGCCACATCAGTAGATGCACGGACATCACAACAGGCATGCTGACTAGATAAACATTTGAACCTAGCTATTATGAAGGAAATTTTGTATTGACAACAGTTTTAGATAGCAGGAGACGCCTAGCCTGCTCTGCCTCTGCTAGCTTATTTCTGGCTTCTTCCGTCTCTTCTTTGGCTTGGGTGAAGAGAGCATCTGATTGCTCTTTTCGCTTCTTTAGGAACTCAGCTACATTCTCAAGGGCTGCTGCACGCTTTCTTTCAGCCTTTACTAATGCCACGAGGACACGAACAACTGACGACTCCACCTGGCTTGTGTGTAATCCAGCATCATTAGGGAACTGGCACCTTATGTGTAATCCAGCCTCATTTTGGAAACATGATCTCGAGGTTGACCATACTTCCCTCCTCGCAGGAACTGCATCCTGACATGAAGTTGCTTCTTTTTTAGATCAATACTCAGATCAACCTAGATCCATTTAGTAGAAGCCAGATAAACAGAACTCGGAGAAGTGAATTCAAAAGGGAAAATAAAATAAAAACAGACTACAAGGTGAGAACACCCACTTCCTACATCAAGCTAAAAACGAAAGCATTAGGACGATTAAGACTCTTCTTATTACACATCGAAGAACACCACACTTAAGAGAAACAGAAACTACAACATATACACATCGAAGAACACGAGGCTACACGAAAGTAATTGAAAGGGTGTTACTTACCAAAGCTCGTTTTACAGGTTCGGTGCAGCTCCTCTTTAACTTGCCACGCTCCTTGAAGATGTCCCGAATATCCCGTGTTTGGTCTTCGTTGCTCATCTGCATGTTCGCACTCGTGGTTTTAAAATCTCAACATGGCAAGAAAAATATACTACTAGTAATACTCGTGCACCTTGTGGGCAACATTAAAGCACTCGTCTGCCATGTTAGAGCATCTCCAACAGAATCGCAACGCGCGGCGCTTTAAAAATCACAACATGCTATCTCTACTCTCTTCTCTACTATTATATTTATTTTATATTTAATATTTAATATTTATCTCTACTTCCTTTACCGTCTACTTTTTCTCAATACTTTTTTTTCTTGCAATATAGGCCGTCCAATTTATATCTGACAGATAGGAAGGAAACAAATGGGAATTTTGCAAAAATATACCCATACCCCTCTCCAGATTTGCAAATAAGGCCTTCCCTCGTTCATCCTTTTCTCCCACAAGATAAACTACTCATACAAATGCATCTTGATGCGTGCAATGCATGGGCATCTTGTTAGTTCTAAAAACCTTTCCATCATTTGCCACACTACTAGTTGCAGATGAAAAACCTACCCAAGCACAGCGTGATACAGGAGCGACGCACAATTACAAGCTGATATTCTGTTGGACAATGGAGGCTATAACCAATTACTTTTACGGGAACAATAGCACCCAGGAAATTTGAAGGGTAGGTATGAACAAAATTGGAACTTCACATGTACTACTAAGTGATTCAATACACACATTACCAATCAAGGAGGAGAACGATGGTCGCAGTGGCCTCTGTGAGTCATGGTCGGCAACGGGAGTCAGTTCATTGTCCACGACGATGGTACTTCTGCGCTTGGCGTCGGCTTCCGGGAAGCAGATTCGAGACCGTGGAAGACGATGTCGGGGAAGAGGCTCCGTGTACGACGACGACGGTGGACCGGCTCCAGTGCGGCGTACGAGGTCGTCGACGAGGCAGATGCGCTGTGGTGGACGAGTGCCGATGTAAAGGGGAGGAGCACGAAGGCTGCAGTGCCGTGGAGAAGTCTATTTTGTAGTGGGATAGAAAATGGGGAGTATTCAGGTGTACTACTTTGGGTGCCGGGGTGGGGTTGGCTGGGTAGGGTAAACCTGAAGTTACGAAAACAGCCCCCTACCAAGCGTCATCCATAGGCATGTTCCGAAGGCTATGATGGTAACTTCCCACTGCTCGAATCAGGGGGAGATTTTCCCGCCGACCTCAAAGTTTGTGACATTGGACTCCCCGTGTGGCGTGTTGAGTGATTCGGCTAAGCAACTAGCGAGTAGTAGTAGTAGTAAACTCTGCATATTAGGTTTGATCGAAGTCAAACTTCCTAAAGTTTGACCAAGTTTATAGAAAAATATAACCATTTACCATAACAAATATGTATGATGTGAAAGTACATTCAATAATGAATCTAATGGTATTTATTTGTTATTGTATATGTTAATATTTTTTTGTTATAAGCTTTCTGAGAGTTTACAAAACTTGACTTTGACCAATGCTAATACGCGGACTTAAATAAAAATGGAGGGAGAACACATTTGTTTTCTTAGTTTGTAGTGAACTAATCATTTGTTGAAATTGTGAAATAAATATATTAGGCTATTGACTTCGAATGTAATGGTCTATACAATTCAATAGTTACAATCATTGTCGAATACCAAGATGTATACAAGGTCTATAGTACTTCACAACATGCTCAAACTCACATAATCCCAGTCAAATGAGAATCTAAATGCATTTCATAGTTATTACTTTGTAGGATGCAACAAAAACAACCATAACTCTACATCGGCCATTATAGAAGCAACATTTTGACGTATCCCAATGTGTGAATGAAACGTGCAGAGAGAGCTTTTGAAGATGGAGCGGATAGGGCAGGAAAGATTGTATGTATGTGGATGAGAGAGTAGGAGACAAACCTAACGAGACAGAGAGAGAGAGATAGAGAGAGAAAGAGAGAGGAAGAAGTTAGGTCTGTGAGAAAGATGGATACATGTAATATACATGAGATGCGTGTGCATTTGGATTCTGTATACGTGGAAGGAGAAGAGACAACATGTTTGATGAGAGAGCTAGAAAAACATGGACAAGAGGGGAAGGATCTCGTGGGTTGAGGGATTGAAAATTTTGTGCGGGGGGAGAGGGATTGGTAATTTTGTGCAAGAGAGAGAGAGAGTGGGGGAGGAGTCAGGCAGCCGTCGTCACATCACCCTGCTTCCAAATGACCCCGCATTCTCTAGTGCGGTGTGGTCGCCGTCTTCGATCTGCTCGATGCCCTCTTTGAAGATTGAGGTGTTGTGCATGTTGGGGTGCAAAGAAGCACAAGCGAGAGTGGTCGTCGTATAACCTTGGATGGGGATGAATTGTGTGCTCGGGGGAGTGTGTGTGTGTGTGTTGTGCTGCGTGTCTCTCTCTTTCTCTCTCTGTGTGTGTGTCAGATATTGAGAGAAAACAAACCTAAGGAGAGAAATGGGTATTCATGAAGAGATTGTGCGGGCCTTGAGGTGGGCAGGGGCCGGGTGAGGGTGTCAAAATGTGCGCGTTGATGCATGTGTTGCATGCGACCGTGCGAGGGACGGACAAATCGAGAGAGATGGTTGTTGTGTTACGGATGCTCCTCTCTCTGTCTCTCTCTCTCTCCCTCTCTCTCTCCCTCTCTCTCTCCCTCACACACACACACAAGTAAGGCCCTATTTGGTTCCAAATAAGTCACCAACTTATAAGTCAAAAAGTTCAAAAAGTGACTTATTTTGCCAAACGGACCCAACTTATAAGTCACCCCAACTTATAAGTCATAAGTTGCTCCACCCCAACTTAAAACTTATAAGTCACCCCTTTTTACGTGGGTCCCATCACCTTTACATTAAAAACAAGGTGGGAAGGTGTGGTCAGGTGACTTATAAGTCAGATGACAACCAAACAGGCGTGACTTATAAGTCACTGATTTTAAGTCACCTGACTTATAAGTCAGGTGACTCATTGGAACCAAACAGGCCCTAAACTAGAAGAACGTTCTCTCATGTATACACAACGTATCGGCGTCTGTCTATGTCTCACTCATGCATGATCATTTGTACATTCACACCTCTCTATGTCTTTATCACACGCACACCATCTCCACATTGCCCTTCCGCCACAACACACATATGGACACATACACACGTTCTCTCTTAGTCACACACACAAAATTAGTATTAAAAAAAACTAGGGCGCACCTAAAACGTCCAAATCCAAATAAACACGAATAGGAGCTAAACTCAAATATATGGAAATATTGCAGCGTCAAGAACTTTCACAGGAAAAAAGTTGAGTAATATTCGAGGATTGTTTTCACGCACACAAAAAGGTTCGGTGGATGTCCTTCGAGCACGACACGGAGACACACCGTTCGATCGACCGCGCGGTCGCGGTTCACGCGCTTGCATAGGATTCCGTATCGTGGCTGTGGTACTAACTAATAAAAGCGCTGCCTAAGTATAATGTTTACGTGTACTAGTACGGTTTTCTTTTAAGTTTGACCAACCTTATATATATATAACTAAAGTAAGCTCCCACACGCGCACTCATCAATATGCCGCTGCCGCCGTTGCGCATGCCGGGGCCTGCATGCTCCGGCCAACAATTTCTCGCCCATCACCGCCGTGTCGCCGCCATCCCTGTGCCATGAAGCCGAAGGCTCGCCCGCTCACATCATCTCCAGTCCCTCCTCGCGATGCCGCCGCGCTGCCAAGAACACGAGCAGCTGGTGGAGCCGCGTCTATGCACGCAGCGTATGAAGAGGAGGACGAGTGCGTGCTCCAGCACGCCAGCGAGGAGGAACTACTGTGTCATTGTCGTTTCCGCCCGCGCGGAGGAGGCGCGCATGGTGGCTGTAGCAGCGGAAGCCAGTCGCGCGTGCGTCGAGCCCGCAAACCGGGTGCGAACGCGTAATCTACCTTCAAGACCTTGAATGCCACGTGGACCTGCAATCTGAAGGAGCAATTTGGGTCAGTCGACTCATGTGATCCATTTGATGCAACATGGATGGCTAGAAGGGTTTCTTCCACCTCTTCTGCCGTCTTCTTCCTTTGCTCCGTCGAACTTCTTTCACAAATCGACTGACCCAAATTATACTACTAGCACGAACATATTAAGTACAGTAGGAACACAAAGATACGAGCAGTAGTACCAACTGCAAGAAGAACAGTAGTAAGACATAGTACTAGTACTATTGTACGTACTAAAGAGTTCAAATAACGAGAAAGAACATAAACATAGTTCTGTTGGGGCCTCAGCACAACACACCCTTGAAAATAAACTGAGCAACTAGTCCGCTTGACACTGCAGTAGAATCAGCATGAGCGATGGCACTGCCACCTACTCGGAGTCCGAGTCCACATCCTCGACTTCGTCCTCGTCCCTCTTCCTCTTCCTCTTCGCCGACGCTTCTTTGCTTAAACCGGACACTGGGCTCTACTTCTTCATCCAACCCTTGTAGATATTTAAACAAAGGTAGGCATCCATTGCTGCGTACAGGATGCGATCTTCATCTAATGTCTTCGACTCCCATGCATGATGAAACTCGTGATGAGGTTTCTTCAGTTTAGCGTACGAAGGATCAATCATGGCTGCTGCCAGGGTCAGCATTGAAGGTTGAGAGGAGGACACCAGGCTTGCCTTCTAGAGATCGAAGGGCTGGCCTACAATGAGACCTATCCGACGCAGGACATCCCTGTCGTTCTTAAAGCCTACAATAACGAATTTCACTCTTTTGTCCTTGAGGAAGTTCTTAAAATCCTGGCACTCAGCGTTGGCATGGCATATGTGGTAGACCAAGCAAACATTATGTACGCAAACCTGGATCATGGCGGGCTTCTTCCTCTCTTCGTCCTTTAGATCCTTCTCTCGTCCCAGGACTGTAGTGTACTCAACATCTAGCCCAGCGACCCACTCATCCGTTGAACTGTTGAACATGTGTAGGAAGCGAGCAAGCCATGCTTTCACCGTCTCGGATCCACGTGTGTAGATGACAATGAAATGATCGCCGGTGATGGCTCTAACCTGGTACTCAGCGGCGACCATGGAGATTTGGGAGGCCATGGATTTTGGAGGAGGGTTAGGAGAAGTTGAACTGTTGTACCCCGCAAAAAAAACTAGGAGCGAACTAATGTGAAAGGACGGGATGACTGGGAGCGAACTGTTGTAAGGTAGAAGACGGGGACGAGTAGGACGTGCGAACGGCGTGGGGTTGCTGGCTTGCCCGGTGGATAAACGGCTGCAAGCCCCCAAAGAGTTCTCGGGAACTATGCGGGACCCACTAGATGTCATGTCTACTAGACCCATATCGTAGGCCTGATGGTATAGCTTCTGCCTGTTCACATGCCATGCCGGTGCGTGGATGTAACTTCACTTAATTCCGTCAAACGTCGCGCCTCCCACGACTTTCGCCTCCCTCGCGCGATCGCGCCCTTTGAGACTTCGACCGGCTATAAATGAGCAATTTTTTGCCTTTTTTTAGACAAGCAATTTTTTTGCCTACTCCGCATGCATGATACTCCCTCTGGTCCTTTTTACTCCCGTCAACCGTTTGCAAAGTGTTTGACCAAATTTATAATTTTTTTGAACACCACCTTATATTAATTAACCAGCCACACCAGTACACTCATTCGATACAATATTCACCACACAGGGCGGTACGTTATTTACAAGAATACCATCTAATCTATTGTCAAAGCTATACTTAGCGATTAAGTGTGCCACCTTATTGGCCGAACGGCTAATCTTTGACAATTGTGAATGTTGACACATTTTTCTATAAGTCTGGTGAAAGTAGAGGTACATTGACTTCAGACAAAACTTAAATGCACAATGCAGACTAGTTCCTCCGTCTAGGTGTGTGCCATGTCCTATCTTGTCATCGCAACAAGGTTAGATATTAGAGTACCACTACCTCCCTTCTAGTTTGAAGGGCTCGATTCAAAATTTTCACCTACTCTTAGCAAGATAGTAGAGGCGGTGGAATAGTTTTTGAAGTCTGCAAAAGTACTCAACTAGTGCTATCGTTCTTCACAAAAAAAATGTGTTTACCAGTGCATGCATGAACACTAATTACTCTAACCCCCCTCTCTTCTTTAATTCTTTGCCACATTAGCATGTTTGCTATTCCCGTGTGCATGATACCAGCTAAGATACCACCATTATGGCCAGCCTTAATCATCGCATGCAATAATTTAGTGCACCTTGAAATATGAACATGTGTGGGGCGTGTATGTTTTTAATGACTTGAGACTATACCTAGCCGGCATGCAAGATGACTTATTATGCACCGTTCACCATACCTATAGGAAGCCCGTTCATCTCCAAATCTTTTCCTCTCCATGTGTGGAAACAATATGCCTGCCAAACTCTCCTTCTCCCTCCGGCGGTCCCACCACTCCACCCCGTGTGAAAAAATCTGCATGCATGACTCTCCTCCCCCCATGCTCGTCCAATCTGTTGTGACAAGCAATATTTCCACCCCTTCGCTCCCCCATAATTTACTCCAACAAATATGCCCACGTAGTTGTTACTTAACTGCAAGTGCATTGGGTCACTGACGTATGGGCCCAACAGGGGTCTGGCCCACATGTCAGTGACCCAACTGGACCTGCAGTTAAGTCAGTGCAGCTCAGTCCATATCTTATGTAGGTGTGCCATTGCTCGCTATAAATACTGCGCCTCCCATGACATCACTATCTCCTCCCCCTCATGTTCATGTTCATTGCTATCTCCTCCCCCTCCCTCTCACGTCGATCCTCCAGCTGATGGGGAACGTAGTAATTTCAAAAAAAAATCCTACGCACACGCAAGATCATGGTGATGCATAGCAACGAGGGGGAGAGCATGATCTACGTACCCTTGTAGATCACAACGGAAGCATTGACACAACGTAGAGGAAGTAGTCGTACGTCTTCTTCCCGATCCGACCGATCCAAGCACCGTTACTTCGGCACCTCCGAGTTCTTAGCACACGTACAGCTCGATGACGGTCCCCGGGTTCCGATCCAGCAAAGCTTTGGGGAGGAGTTCCGTCAGCACGACGGCGTGGTGACGATCTTGATGTTCTACCAACGCAGAGCTTCGCCTAAGCACTACAACGATATGATCGAGGTGGAATAAGGTGGCAGGGGGCACCGCACACGGCTAAGGAACAATCTCAATGATCAACTTGTATGTCCTAGGGTGCCCCCCAGCCCCCGTATATAAAGGAGCAAGGGGGAGGCCGACCGGCCCTATGGGGCGCGCCAAGGGGAGGGGGAGTCCTCCTCCTAGTGGGAGTAGGACTCCCCTTTCCTAATCCAATTAGGAAACCCTAAGGGGGAAGAAAAGAGGGGGAGAGGGAGAGGGAAAGAGGGACTGCGCCCCCCTCCCTAGTCCAATTCGGACTCCCCATGTGGGGGGCGCGCCACCTCCTAGGCCGCAGCCCTCTCTCTCCCCTAAGGCCCAATAAGGCCCGTTACTTCCCCGGAGGGTTCCGGTAACCCTTCCGGTACTCCAGTTTTCTCCGAAATCACCCGGAACACTTCCGGTGTCCGAATATAGCCATCCAATATATCAATCTTATGTCTCGACCATTCCGAGACTCCTTGTCATGTCCGTGATCACATCCGGGACTCCAAACTAACTTCGGTACATCAAAATGCATAAACTCATAATAACTGTCATCGTAACGTTAAGCGTGCGGACCCTATGGTTCGAGAACAATGTAGACATGACCGAGACACATCTCCGGTCAATAACCAATAGCGGGACCTGGATGCCCATATTGGCTACTACATATTCTACGAAGATCTTTATCGGTCAGGCCGCATAACAACATACGTTGTTCCCTTTGTCATCGGTATGTTACTTGCCTGAGATTCGATCGTCGGTATCCAATAACTAGTTCAATCTCGTTACCGGCAAGTCTCTTTACTCGTTCTGTAATACATCATCCCGCAACTAACTCATTAGTTGCAATGCTTGCAAGGCTTATGTGGTGTGCATTACCGAGAGGGCCCAGAGATACCTCTCCGATAATCGGAGTGACAAATCCTAATCTCGAAATACGCCAACCCAACATCTACCTTTGGAGACACCTGTAGAGCTCCTTTATAATCACCCAGTTACGTTGTGACGTTTGGTAGCACACAAAGTGTTCCTCTGGTAAACGGGAGTTGCATAATCTCATAGTCATAGGAACATGTATAACTCATGAAGAAAGCAATAGCAACATACTAAACGATCGGGTGCTGAGCTAATGGAATGGGTCATGTCAATCAGATCATTCAACTAATGATGTGACCTCATTAATCAAATAACGACACTTTGTTCATGGTTAGGAAACATAACCATCTTTGATTAACGAGCTAGTCAAGTAGAGGCATACTAGTGACACTAAATTTGTCTATGTATTCACACATGTATTATGTTTCCGGTTAATACAATTCTAGCATGAATAATAAACATTTATCATGATATAAGGAAATAAATAATAACTTTATTATTGCCTCTAGGGCATATTTCCTTCAGTCTCCCACTTGCACTAGAGTCAATAATCTAGATCACATCACCATGTGATTAACATCGATAGTTCACATCATCATGTGATTAACACCCATAGTTCACATCGCCATGTGACCAACACCCAAAGGGTTTACTAGATTCAGTAATCTAGTTCACATCGCTATGTGATTAACACCCAAAGAGTACTAAGGTGTGCTCATGTTTTGCTTGTGAGAGAATCTTTGTAAATGGGTCTGCCACATTCAGATCCGCATGTATTTTGCAAATTTCTATGTCAGCAATGCTCTGCGTGGAGCTACTCTAGCTAATTGCTCCCACTTTCAATATGTATCTAGACTGAGACTTAAAGTCATCTAGATTAGTGTCAAAACTTGCATTGGCGTAACCCTTTACGACGAACCTTTTTTTTAGTTCCATAATCGAGAAACATATCCTTATTCCACTAAGGATAATTTTGACCGCTGTCCAGTGATCTACTCCTAGATCACTATTGTACTCCCTTGCCAAACTCAGTGGTAGGGTATACAATAGATCTGGTACACAGCCTGGCATACTTTATAGAACCTATGACGAAGGCATAGGGAATGACATTCATTCTCTTTCTATCTTCTGCCATGGTCGGGCTTTGAGTCTTACTCAATTTCACACCTTGTAACATAGGCAAGAAACTCTTTCTTTGAGTGTTCCATTTTGAACTACTTCAAAATCTTGTCAAGGTATGTATTTATTGAAAAAACTTATCAAGCGTCTTGATCTATCTCTATAGATCTTGATGCTCAATATGTAAGCAGCTTCACCGAAGTCTTTCTTTGAAAAACTCCTTTTAAACACTCCTTTATGCTTTACAGAATAATTCTACATTATTTCCGATCAACAATATGTCATTCACATATACTTATCAGAAATGATGTAGTGCTCCCACTCACTTTCTTGTAAATACAGGCTTCACCGCAAGTCTGTATAAAACTATATGCTTTGATCAACTCATCAAAGCGTATATTCCAACTCCGAGATGCTTGCACCAGTTCACAGATGGATCGCTGGAGCTTGCACATTTTGTTAGAATCTTTCGGATTGATAAAACCTTCTGGTTGCATCATATACAACTCTTCTTTAATAAATCCATTAAGGAATGCAGTTTTGTTTATCCATTTGCCAGATTTCATAAAATGCGGCAATTACTAACATGATTCGGACAGACTCAAGCATAGATACGAGTGAGAAGCTCTCGTCGTAGTCAACACCTTGAACTTGTCGAAAACTTTTTGCGACAATTCTAGCTTTGTAGATAGTAACACTACTATCAGCGTCCGTCTTCCTCTTGAAGATCCATTTATTCTCAATTGCTTGCTGATCATCGGGCAAGTCAACCAAAGTCCAAACTTTGTTCTCATACATGGATCATATCTCAGATTTCATGGTCTCAAACCATTTCGCAGAATCTGGGCTCATCATCGCTTCCTCATAGTTCGTAGGTTCGTCATGGTCAAGTAACATGACCTCCAAAACAGGATTACCGTACCACTCTGGTGCGGATCTCACTCTGGTTTACCTACGAGATTCGGTAGTAACTTGATCTGAAGTTGCATGATCATCATCATTAGCTTCCTCACTAATTGGTGTAGTAGTCACAAGAACAGAATTCTGTGATGAACTAATTTCCAATAAGGGAGATGGTACAATTACCTTATCAAGTTTTCTACTTTCCTCCCACTCACTTCTTTCGAGAGAAACTCCTTCTCTAGAAAGTATCCATTCTTAGCAACGAATGTCTTGCCTTCGGATATGTGATAGAAGGTGTACCCAACAGTCTCCTTTGGGTATCCTATGAAGACATATTTCTCCGATTTTGAGTTTGAGCTTATCGAGATGAAACTTTTTCACATAAGCATCGTAACTCCAAACTTTAAGAAACGACAGCTTAGGTTTCTTGCCAAATCATAGTTCGCACAGTGTCGTCTCAAAGGATTTAGGTGGTGCCCTATTTAACGTGAATGCAGCTGTCTCTAATGCATAACCCCAAAACGATAGTGGTAGATCGGTAAGAGACATCATAGATCGCATTATATCTAATAAAGTACGGTTATGACGTTCGGACACACCATTACATTGTGGTGTTCCAGGTGGCGTGAGTAGTGAAACTATTTCACATTGTTTTAATTGAAGACCAAACTCGCAACTCAAATATTTGTCTCTGTGATCAGATCGTAGAAACTTTATTTTCTTGTCACGATGATTTTCCACTTCACTCTGAAATTCTTTGAACTTTTCAAATGTTTCAGACTTATGTTTGATCAAGTAGATATACCCATATCTGCTCGAATCATCTGTGAAGGTCAGAAAATAATGATACCTGCTGCAAGCCTTAATATTCATCGTGAAGGAAATATGCCCTAGAGGCAATAATAAAGTTATTATTTATTTCCTTATATCATGATAAATGTTTATTATTCATGCTAGAATTGTATTAACTGGAAACATAATACATGTGTGAATACATAGACAAACAGAGTGTCACTAGTATGCCTCTACTTGACTAGCTCGTTAATCAAAGATGGTTATGTTTCCTAACCATGAACAAAGAGTTGTTATTTGATTAACGAGGTCACATCATTAGTTGAATGATCTGATTGACATGACCCATTTCATTAGCTTAGCACCCGATCGTTTAGTATGTTGCTATTGCTTTCTTCATGACTTATACATGTTCCTATAACTATAAGATTATGCAACTCCCGTTTGCCGGAGGAACACTTTGGGTACTACCAAACGTCACAACGTAACTGGGTGATTATAAAGGAGTACTACAAGTGTCTCCAATGGTAGATGTTGGGTTGGCGTATTTCGAGATTAGGGTTTGTCACTCCGATTGTCGGAGAGGTATCTCTGGGCCCTCTCGGTAATACACATCACATAAGCCTTGCAAGCATTATAACTAAGATGTTAGTTGTGAGATGATATATTACGGAACGAGTAAAGAGACTTGCCAGTAACGAGATTGAACTAGGTATTGGATACCGATGATCAAATCTCGGGCAAGTAACATACCGATGACAAAGGGAACAACGTATGTTGTTATGCGGTCTGACCGATAAAGATCCTCGTAGAATATGTAGGAGCCAATATGGGCATCCAGGTCCCGCTATTGGTTATTGACCGGAGACGTGTCTCGGTCATGTCTACATTGTTCTCGAACCGTAGGGTCCGCACGCTTAACGTTACGATGACAGTTATTATGAGTTTATGCATTTTGATGTACCGAAGGTTGTTAGGAGTCCCGGATGTGATCACGGACATGACGAGGAGTCTCGAAATGGTCGAGACATAAAGATTGATATATTGGAAGCCTATGTTTGGACACCGGAAGTGTTCCGGGTGAAATCGGGATTTTACCGGAATACCGGGAGGGTTACCGGAACCCCCCGGGAGCCAAATGGGCCTACATGGGCCTTAGTGGAAAGGCGAAAGGGGCTTCCATGGAGGGCTGCGCGCCTCCCCCCTTCCCTAGTCCTATTAGGACTAGGAGAGGTGGCCGGCCACCTCTCTCTCTCTTTCCCCCTTGGAGTCCTAGTTGGAATAGGATTGGAGGGGGGAGTCCTACTCCCGGTAGGAGTAGGACTCCTCCTGCGCCTCCCTCCTTGGCTGGCCAGCCCCTCCCCTTGGATCCTTTATATACGGGGGCAGGGGGCACCTCTAGACACACAAGTTGATCCTTGAGATCGTTCCTTAGCCGTGTGCGGTACCCCCTGCCACCAAATTCCACCTCGATCATACCGTTGTAGTGCTTAGGCGAAGCCCTGCGTCGGTAGTACATCAAGATCGTCACCACGCCGTCGTGCTGACGGAACTCTTCCTCGACGCTTTGCTGGATCGGAGCCCGAGGATCGTCATCGAGCTGAACGTGTGCTAAGAACTCGGAGGTGCCGGAGTAACGGTGCTTGGATCGGTCGGATCAGGAAGACGTACGACTACTTCCTCTACGTTGTGTGATCGCTTCCGCAGTCGGTCTGCGTTGGTACGTAGACAACACTCTCCCCTCTCGTTGCTATGCATCACCATGATCTTGCGTGTGCGTAGGAAATTTTTTGAAATTACTACATTCCCCAACAGTGGCATCCGATCCTAGGTTTTATGGTTTGATGTTATTTGCACGAGTAGAACACAAGTGAGTTGTGGGCAATACAAGTCATACTGCCTACCAGCATGTCATACTTTGGTTCGGCGGTATTGTTGGACGAGACGACCCGGACCAACCTTACGCGTACGCTTACGCGAGACCGGTTCCCTCGACGTGCTTTGCACATAGATGGCTTGCGGGCGACTGTCTCTCCAACTTTAGTTGAACCGAGTGTGGCTACGCCCGGTCCTTGAGAAGGTCAAAACGGAGTCTATTTGACAAACTATCGTTGTGGTTTTGATGCGTAGGTGAGATGAGTTCTTGCTTAAGCCCGTAGCAGCCACGTAAAACTTGCAACAACAAAGTAGAGGACGTCTAACTTGTTTTTGCAGGGCATGTTGTGATGTGATATGGTCAAGGCATGATGCTGATTTTATTGTATGAGATGATCATGTTTTGTAACCAAGTTATCGGCAACTGGCAGGAGCCATATGGTTGTCGCTTTATTGTATGCAATGCAATCGCGATGTAATGCTTTACTTTATTGCTAAGCGGTAGTGATAGTCGTGGAAGCATAAGATTGGCGAGACGACAACGATGCTACGATGGAGATCAAGGTGTCGCGCCGGTGACGATGGTGATCATGACGGTGCTTCGGAGATGGAGATCACAAGCACAAGATGATGATGGCGATATCATATCACTTATATTGATTGCATGTGATGTTTATCTTTTATGCATCTTATCTTGCTTTGATTGACGGTAGCATTATAAGATGATCTCTCACTAAATTATCAAGAAGTGTTCTCCCTGAGTATGCACCGTTGCCAAAGTTCGTCGTGCCCAGACACCACGTGATGATCGGGTGTGATAAGCTCTACGTCCATCTACAACAGGTGCAAGCCAGTTTTGCACACGCAGAATACTCAGGTTAAACTTGACGAGCCTAGCATATGCAGATATGGCCTCGGAACACAGAGACCGAAAGGTCGAGCGTGAATCATATAGTAGATATGATCAACATGACGATGTTCACCATTGAAAACTACTCCATCTCACGTGATGATCGGTTATGGTTTAGTTGATTTGGATCACGTGATCACTTAGAGGATTAGAGGGATGTCTATCTAAGTGGGAGTTCCTAAGTAATTTGATTAACTGAACTTAAACTTATCATGAACTTAGTACCTGATAGTATCTTGCTTGTTTATGTTGATTGTAGATAGATGGCTCGTGCTGTTGTTCCGTTGAATTTTAATGCGTTCCTTGAGAAAGCAAAGTTGAAAGATGATGGTAGCAATTACACGGACTGGGTCCGTAACCTGAGGATTATCCTCATTGCTGCACAGAAGAATTACGTCCTGGAAGCACCGCTGGGTGCCAGGCCTGCTGCTGGAGCAACACCAGATGTTATGAACGTCTGGCAGAGCAAAGCTGATGACTACTCGATAGTTCAGTGTGCCATGCTTTACGGCTTAGAATCGGGACTTCAACGACGTTTTGAACGTCATGGAGCATATGAGATGTTCCAGGAGTTGAAGTTAATATTTCAAGCAAATGCCCGAATTGAGAGATATGAAGTCTCCAGTAAGTTCTATAGCTGCAAGATGGAGGAGAACAGTTCTGTCAGTGAGCATATACTCAAAATGTCTGGGTATAATAATCACTTGATTCAGATGGGAGTTAATCTTCCAGATGATTGCGTCATTGACAGAATTCTCCAATCACTGCCACCAAGCTACAAGAGCTTCGTGATGAACTATAATATGCAAGGGATGAACAAGACTATTCCCGAGCTCTTCGCAATGCTGAAAGCTGCGGAGGTAGAAATCAAGAAGGAGCATCAAGTGTTGATGGTCAACAAGACCACTAGTTTCAAGAAAAAGGGCAAAGGGAAGAAGAAGGGGAACTTCAAGAAGAACAGCAAGCAAGTTGCTGCTCAGGAGAAGAAACCCAAGTCTGGACCTAAGCCTGAAACTGAGTGCTTCTACTGCAAGCAGACTGGTCACTGGAAGCAGAACTGCCCCAAGTATTTGGCGGATAAGAAGGATGGCAAGGTGAACAAAGGTATATGTGATATACATGTTATTGATGTGTACCTTACTAGAGCTCGCAGTAGCACCTGGGTATTTGATACTGGTTCTGTTGCTAATATTTGCAACTCGAAACAGGGACTACGGAATAAGCGGACACTAGCAAAGGACGAGGTGACGATGCGCGTGGGAAACGGTTCCAAAGTCGATGTGATCGCGGTTGGCACGATACCTCTACATCTACCTTCAGGATTAATATTAGACCTAAATAATTGTTATTTGGTGCCAGCGTTGAGCATGAACATTATATCTGGATCTTGTTTAATGCAAGACGGTTATTCATTTAAATCAGAGAATAATGGTTGTTCTATTTATATGAGTAATATCTTTTATGGTCATGCACCTTTGAAGAGTGGTCTATTCTTGTTAAATCTCGATAGTAGTGATACACATATTCATAATGTAGAAGCCAAAAGATGCAGAGTTGATAATGATAGTGCAACTTATTTGTGGCACTGCCGTTTAGGTCATATCGGTGTAAAGCGCATGAAGAAACTCCATACTGATGGGCTTTTGGAACCACTTGATTATAAATCACTTGGTACTTGCGAACCGTGCCTCATAGGCAAGATGACTAAAACACCGTTCTCCGGTACTATGGAGAGAGCAACAGATTTATTGGAAATCATACATACCGATGTATGTGGTCCGATGAATATTGAGGCTCGTGGCGGATATCGTTATTTTCTCACCTTCACAGATGATTTAAGCAGATATGGGCATATCTACTTAATGAAACATAAGTCTGAAACATTTGAAAAGTTCAAAGAATTTCAGAGTGAAGTTGAAAATCATCGTAACAAGAAAATAAAGTTTCTACGATCTGATCGTGGAGGAGAATATTTGAGTTACGAGTTTGGTGTACATTTGAAAAATTGTGGAATAGTTTCGCAACTCACGCCACCCGGAACACCACAGCGTAATGGTGTGTCCGAACGTCGTAATCGTACTTTACTAGATATGGTGCGATCTATGATGTCTCTTACTGATTTACCGCTATCGTTTTGGGGTTATGCTTTAGAGACGGCCGCATTCACGTTAAATAGGGCACCATCAAAATCCGTTGAGACGACGCCTTATGAACTATGGTTTGGCAAGAAACCAAGGTTGTCGTTTCTTAAAGTTTGGGGCTGCGATGCTTATGTGAAAAGGCTTCAACCTGATAAGCTCGAACCCAAAGCGGAGAAATGTGTCTTCATAGGATACCCAAAGGAGACTGTTGGGTACACCTTCTATCACAGATCCGAAGGCCAGACATTCGTTGCTAAGAATGGATCATTTCTAGAGAAGGAGTTTCTCTCGAAAGAAGTGAGTGGGAGGAAAGTAGAACTTGACAAGGTAACTGTACCTGCTCCCTTATTGGAAAATAGTACATCACAGAAAACTGTTTCTGCGACACCTATACCAATTAGTGAGGAAGCTAATGATGATGATCATAAAACTTCAGGACAAGATACTAATGAACCACGTAGATCAACCAGAGTGAGATCCGCACCAGAGTGGTACGGTAATCCAATTCTGGAAGTCATGCTACTAGATCATGATGAACCTACAAACTATGAAGAAGCGATGGTGAGCCCAGATTCTGCAAAGTGGCTTGAGGCCATGAAATCTGAGATGGGATCCATGTATGAGAACAAAGTATGGACTTTGGTTGACTTGCCCGATGATCGGCAAGCAATTGAGAATAAATGGATCTTCAAGAAAAAGACTGACGCTGACGGTAATATTACTGTCTATAAAGCTCGACTTGTCGCAAAAGGTTTTCGACAAGTTCAAGGGGTTGACTACGATGAGACCTTCTCTCCTGTAGCAATGCTTAAGTCCGTCAGAATCATGTTAGCAATTGCCGCATTTTATGATTATGAAATATGGCAGATGGATGTCAAAACTGCATTCCTGAATGGATTTCTGGAAGAAGAGTTGTATATGATGCAACCAGAAGGTTTTGTCGATCCAAAGGGAGGTTACAAAGTGTGCAAACTCCAGCGATCCATTTATGGACTGGTGCAAGCATCTCGGAGTTGGAATAAACGCTTTGATAGTGTGATCAAAGCATTTGGCTTTATACAGACTTTTGGAGAAGCCTGTATTTACAAGAAAGTGAGTGGGAGCTCTGTAGCATTTCTGACATTATATGTGGATGACATATTGCTGATTGGAAATGATATAGAATTTCTGGATAGCATAAAGGGATACTTGAATAAAAGTTTTTCGATGAAAGACCTCGGGGAAGCTGCTTACATATTAGGCATAAAGATCTATAGAGATAGATCAAGACGCTTAATTGGACTTTCACAAAGCACATACCTTGACAAGATTTTGAAGAAGTTCAAAATGGATCAAGCAAAGAAAGGGTTCTTGCCTGTGTTACAAGGTGTGAAGTTGAGTCAGACTCAATGCCCGACCACTGCAGAAGATAGAGAGAAAATGAAAGATGTTCCCTATGCTTCAGCCATAGGCTCTATCATGTATGCAATGCTGTGTACCAGACCTGATGTGTGCCTTGCTATAAGTTTAGCAGGGAGGTACCAAAGTAATCCAGGAGTGGATCACTGGACAGCGGTCAAGAACATCCTGAAATACCTGAAAAGGACTAAGGATATGTTTCTCGTATATGGAGGTGACAAAGAGCTCACCGTAAGAGGTTACGTTGATGCAAGCTTTGACACTGATCCGGACGATTCTAAATCGCAAACCGGATACGTGTTTACTTTAAACGGTGGAGCTGTCAGTTGGTGCAGTTCTAAACAAAGCGTCATAGCGGGATCTACATGTGAAGCGGAGTACATAGCTGCTTCGGAAGCAGCGAACGAAGGAGTCTGGATGAAGGAGTTCATATCCGATCTAGGTGTCATACCTAGTGCATCGGGTCCAATGAAAATCTTTTGTGACAATACTGGTGCAATTGCTTTGGCAAAGGAATCTAGATTTCACAAAAGGACCAAACACATCAAGAGACGCTTCAACTCCATCCGGGATCTAGTCCAGGTGGGAGACATAGAGATTTGCAAGATACATACGGATCTGAATGTTGCAGACCCATTGACTAAGCCTCTTCCACGAGCAAAACATGATCAGCACCAAGGCTCCATGGGTGTTAGAATCATTACTGTGTAATCTAGATTATTGACTCTAGTGCAAGTGGGAGACTGAAGGAAATATGCCCTAGAGGCAATAATAAAGTTATTATTTATTTCCTTATATCATGATAAATGTTTATTATTCATGCTAGAATTGTATTAACCGGAAACATAATACATGTGTGAATACATAGACAAACAGAGTGTCACTAGTATGCCTCTACTTGACTAGCTCGTTAATCAAAGATGGTTATGTTTCCTAACCATGAACAAAGAGTTGTTATTTGATTAACGAGGTCACATCATTAGTTGAATGATCTGATTGACATGACCCATTTCATTAGCTTAGCACCCGATCGTTTAGTATGTTGCTATTGCTTTCTTCATGACTTATACATGTTCCTATAACTATAAGATTATGCAACTCCCGTTTTCCGGAGGAACACTTTGGGTACTACCAAACGTCACAACGTAACTGGGTGATTATAAAGGAGTACTACAGGTGTCTCCAATGGTAGATGTTGGGTTGGCGTATTTCGAGATTAGCGTTTGTCACTCCGATTGTCGGAGAGGTATCTCTGGGCCCTCTCGATAATACACATCACATAAGCCTTGCAAGCATTATAACTAAGATGTTAGTTGTGAGATGATGTATTACGGAACGAGTAAAGAGACTTGCCAGTAACGAGATTGAACTAGGTATTGGATACCGACGATCGAATCTCGGGCAAGTAACATACCGATGACAAAGGGAACAACGTATGTTGTTATGCAGTCTGACCGATAAAGATCTTCGTAGAATATGTAGGAGCCAATATGGGCATCTAGGTCCCGCTATTGGTTATTGACCGGAGACGTGTCTCGGTCATGTCTACATTGTTCTCGAACCGTAGGGTCCGCACGCTTAACGTTACGATGACAGTTATTATGAGTTTATGCATTTTGATGTACCGAAGGTTGTTCGGAGTCCCGGATGTGATCACGGACATGACGAGGAGTCTCGAAATGGTCTAGACATAAAGATTGATATATTGGAAGCCTATGTTTGGACACCGGAAGTGTTCCGGGTGAAATCGGGATTTTACCGGAATACCGGGAGGGTTACCAGAACCCCCCGGGAGCCAAATGGGCCTACATGGGCCTTAGTGGAAAGGTGAAAGGGGCTGCCATGGAGAGCTGCACGCCTCCCCCCTCCCCTAGTCCTATTAGGACTAGGAGAGGTGGCCGGCCACCTCTCTCTCTCTTTCCCCCTTGGAGTCCTAGTTGGAATTGGATTGGAGGAGGGAGTCCTACTCCCGGTAGGAGTAGGACTCCTCATGCGCCTCCCTCCTTGGCCGGCCAGCCCCTCCCCTTGGATCCTTTATATACGGGGGCAGGGGGCACCTCTAGACACACAAGTTGATCCTTGAGATTGTTCCTTAGCCGTGTGCGGTGCCCCCTGCCACCAAATTCCACCTCGATCATACCGTTGTAGTGCTTAGGCGAAGCCCTGCGTTGGTAGTACATCAAGATCGTCACCACGCCGTCATGCTGACGGAACTCTTCCTCAACGCTTTGCTGGATCGGAGCCCGAGGATCGTCATCGAGCTGAACGTGTGCTAAGAACTCGGAGGTGCCGGAGTAACGGTGCTTGGATCGGTCGGATCGGGAAGACGTACGACTACTTCCTCTACATTGTGTGATCGCTTCCGCAGTCGGTCTACGTTAGTACGTAGACAACACTCTCCCCTCTCGTTGCTATGCATCACCATGATCTTGCGTGTGCGTAGGAATTTTTTTGAAATTACTACGTTCCCCAACACATCGGACCACATACATCAGTATGTATGATTTCCAACAAATATGTTGCTTGCTTCATTGTTCCGGAGAATGGCGTTTTAGTCATCTTGCCCATAAGGCATGGTTCGTAAGCATCAAGTGATTCATAATCAAGTGATTCCAAAAGCCCATCAGCATGGAGTTTCTTCATGCGCTTTACACCAATATGACCCAAACGGCAGTGCCACAAATAAGTTGCACTATCATTATTAACTTTGCATCTTTTGGTTTCAATATTATGAATATGTGTATCACTATGATCGAGATCCAATGAACCATTTTCATTGGTGTGTATGACCATAGAAGGTGTTATTCATGTAAACAGAACAACAATTGTTCTCTAACTTAAATGAATAACCGTATTGCAATAAACATGATCAAAATCATATTCATGCTCAACACCAAATAATACTTATTTAGGTTCCACACTAATCCCGAAAGTATAGGGAGTGTGCGATGATGATCATATCAATCTTGGAACCACTTCCAACACACATCGTCACTTCACCCTTAACTAGTCTCTGTTTATTCTGCAACTCCCGTTTCGAGTTACTAGTCTTAGCAACTGAACTAGTATCAAATACTGAGGGGTGGCTATAAACACTAGTAAAGTACACATCAATAACATGTATATCAAATATACTTATGTTCACCTTGCCATCCTTCTTATCTGCCAATCACTTGGGGTAGTTCCGCTTCCAGTGACCAGTCCCTTTGCAGTAGAAGCACTCAGTCTCCGGCTTAGGTCCAGACTTGGGCTTCTTCACTTGAGCAGCAACTTGCTTGCTGTTCTTTTTGAAGTTCCCCTTCTTCCCTCTGCCCTTTTCTTGAAACTAGTGGTCTTGTCTACCATCAACACTTGATGTTATTCTTGATTTCTACCTTCATCGATTTCATCATCATGAAAAACTCGGGAGTTGTTTTCTTCATCCCTTGCATACTATAGTTCATCACGAAGTTCTACTAACTTGGTCATGGTGACTAGAGAATTCTGTCAATCACTATCTTATCTGGAAGATTAACTCCCACTTGATTCAAGCGATTGTAGTACCCAGACAATCTGAGCACATGCTCACTAGTTGAGTGATTCTCCTCCATCTTTTAGCTATAGAACTTGTTGGAGACTTCATATCTCTCAACTCGGGTATTTGCTTGAATATTAACTTCAACTCCTGGAACATCTCATATGGTCCATGACGTTCAAAACGTCTTTGAAGTCCCGATTCTAAGCCGTTAAGCATGGTGCACTAAACTATCAAGTAGTCATCATATTGAGCTAGCCAAAAGTTCATAACGTCTGCATCTGCTCCTGCAATAGGTCTGTCACCTAGCGGTGCATCAAGGACATAATTTTTCTGTGCAGCAATGAGGATAAACCTCATATCACGGATCCAATCCGCATCATTGCTACTAACATCTTTCAACATAGTTTTTCTCTAGGAACATATCAAAATAAACACAGGGAAGCAACAACGCGAGCTATTGATCTACAACATGATTTGCAAAATACTACCAGGACTAAGTTCATGATAAATTCAAGTTCAATTAATCATATTACTTAAGAACTCCCACTTAGATAGACATCCCTCTAATCCTCTAAGTGATCACGTGATCCAAATCAACTAAACCATAACCGATCATCACGTGAGATGGAGTAGTTTTCAATGGTGAACATCGTTATGTTGATCATATCTACTATATGATTCACGCTCGACCTTTCGGTCTCCGTGTTCCGAGGCCATATCTGCATATGCTAGGCTCGTCAAGTTTAACCTGAGTATTCTGCGTGTGCAAAAACTGGCTTGCACCCGTTGTAGATGGACGTAGAGCTTATCACAACCGATCATCACGTGGTGTCTGGGCACGACGAACTTTGGCAACGGTGCATACTCAGGGAGACCACTTCTTGATAATTTAGTGAGAGATCATCTTATAATGCTACCGTCAATCAAAGCAAGATAAGATGCATAAAAAGATAAACATCACATGCAATCAATATAAGTGATATGATATGGCCATCATCATCTTGTGCTTGTGATCTCCATCTCTGAAGCACTGTCATGATCACCATCGTCACCGGCGCGATACCTTGATCTCCATCGTAGCATCGTTGTCGTCTCGCCAATCTTATGCTTCCACGACTATCGCTACTGCTTAGTGATAAAGTAAAGCATTACATCGTGATTGCATTGCATACAATAAAGCGACAACCATATGGCTCCTGCCAGTTGCCGATAACTCGGTTACAAAACATGATCATCTCATACAATAAAATTTAGCATCATGTCTTGGCCATATCACATCACAACATGCCCTGCAAAAACAAGTTAGGCATCCTCTACTTTGTTGTTGCAAGTTTGACGTGGCTGCTACGGGCTTAAGTAAGAACCAATCTCACCTACGCATCAAAACCACAATGATAGTTTGTCAAATAGACTCTGTTTTAACCTTCGCAAGGACCGGGCGTAGCCACACTCAGTTCAACTAAAGTTGGAGAAACTGACACCCGCCAGCCACCTGTGTGCAAAGCACGGCGGTAGAACCAGTCTCGCGTAAGCGTACGCGTAATGTCGGTCCGGGCCGCTTCATCCAACAATACCGCCGAACCAAAGTATGACATGCTGGTATCTACTCGTGCAAATAACATCAAACCATAAAACCTGGCTTGGATGCCACTGATGGGGAACATAGTAATTTCAAAAAATTTCCTACGCACACGCAAGATCATGGTGATGCATAGCAACGAGGGGGAGAGCATGATCTACGTACCCTTGTAGATCGCAACGGAAGCATTGACACAACGTAGAGGAAGTAGTCGTACGTCTTCTTCCCGATCCGACCAATCCAAGCACCGTTACTCCGGCACCTCCGAGTTCTTAGCACACGTACAGCTCGATGACGATCCCCGGGTTCCGATCCAGCAAAGCTTCGGGGAGGAGTTCCGTCAGCACGACGGCGTGGTGACGATCTTGATATTCTACCGACGCAGAGCTTCGCCTAAGCACTACAACGATATGATCGAGGTGGAATATGGTGGCAGGGGGCACCGCACACGGCTAAGGAACAATCTCAATGATCAACTTGTATGTCCTAGGGTGCCCCCCTGCCCCCGTATATAAAGGAGCAAGGGGGAGGCCGGCCGGCCCTATGGGGCGCGCCAAGGGGAGGGGGAGTCCTCCTTCTAGTGGGAGTAGGACTCCCCTTTCCTAATCCAATTAGGAAACCCTAAGGGGGAAGAAAAGAGGGGGAGAGGGAGAGGGAAAGAGGGGCCGCCCCCCTCCCTAGTCCAATTCGGACTCCCCATGTGGGGGGGGCACCTCCTAGGCCGCAGCCCTCTCTCTCCCCTAAGGCCCAATAAGGCCCATTACTTCCCCGGAGGGTTCCGGTAACCCTTCCGGTACTCCGGTTTTCTCCGAAATCACCCGGAACACTTCCGGTGTCCGAATATAGCCGTCCAATATATCAATCTTTATGTCTCGACCATTCGGAGACTCCTCGTCATGTCCGTGATCACATCCGGGACTCCGAACTAACTTCGGTACATCAAAATGCATAAACTCATAATAACTGTCATCGTAACGTTAAGCGTGCGGACCCTACGGTTCGAGAACAATGTAGACATGACCGAGACACGTCTCCGGTCAATAACCAATAGCGGGACCTGGATGCCCATATTGGCTCCTACATATTCTACGAAGATCTTTATCGGTCAGACCGCATAACAACATACGTTGTTCCCTTTGTCATCGGTATGTTACTTGCCCGAGATTCGATCGTCGGTATCCAATACCTAGTTCAATCTCGTTACCGGCAAGTCTCTTTACTCGTTCTGTAATACATCATCCCGCAACTAACTCATTAGTTGCAATGCTTGCAAGGCTTATGTGATGTGCATTACCGAGAGGGTCCAGAGATACCTCTCCGACAATCGGAGTGACAAATCCTAATCTCGAAATACGCCAACCCAACATCTACCTTTGGAGACACCTGTAGAGCTCCTTTATAATCACCCAGTTACATTGTGACGTTTGGTAGCACACAAAGTGTTCCTCTGGTAAACGGGAGTTGCATAATCTCATAGTCATAGGAACATGTATAAGTCATGAAGAAAGCAATAGCAATACTAAATGATCGGGTGCTAAGCTAATGGAATGGGTCATGTCAATCAGATCATTCAACTAATGATGTGACCTCATTAATCAAATAGCAACACTTTGTTTATGGTTAGGAAACATAACCATCTTTGATTAACGAGCTAGTCAAGTAGAGGCATACTAGTGACACTAAATTTGTCTATGTATTCACACATGTATTATATTTCCGGTTAATACAATTCTAGCATGAATAATAAACATTTATCATGATATAAGGAAATAAATAATAACTTTATTATTGCCTCTAGGGCATATTTCCTTCACCAGCGACTCCGGCATGGTGAACGCACGTCTCGTACTTGATGTTCTCCGCCAAGGGCCAGTAGTGACCGTTGCACGCATCCGTGAGGTGATGCACCATGTCCGCCGGCGAGCCACAAAATGGCATCGGGCACTCATAGCAGTGGATGAAGGGATCCTTGGAGGCATCGACCAGGCCGTCCATGAAACGGGAGTGGTTGTAGGGGACATTGTGCCAGTTGAATATATGAGCAAGTTACTACGAGATTTAATCTGAATAAGCACAAAATAAATCATGAATTCTACCATGATTTCAAACAGGAAGGACAGAAACACATACGGTGCAACGGGAGCAGCACCGTTGGCGTTGAGGTTGTCGCCCATGTCCAAACACCATGTAGACATGGTCTTTGAGCATGGTTCGTAATCGTTCCACGCTCGGGCATTGAAGTTTGTAACTATTTTAGATTAGAATATACTACTCCTCCGGTGCTAGTAGTAGAGCAGAGTCCTACTCTACTCTACTACTCTACTCAAACTTGGCAAGTTAGGACATAGCACTGTAGGGAGTACCAGTACTGTGATCACTCAAGCAAGTTGTCTGGCATCGACATGACCCTACGTTGCTGGTATGTGTCTCGTAAGTCAAGCGGCGTGCTGTAGTCATCATCACCTGTCCACTTCCCGCAGCACATATTCACTTCTCCATCTTTATCCGCACATAATCTCGTCCAATCTTCCATCCCCGCTAAGGCGCCTCCCCCCCTCGTCCGAAACCCAAGCACGAACAATGGCAGAACCGAGCAGCGTCCGCCAAAAGAGTGGCTGGAATTCGCTCCCCACAGAGGCAATCAAGCTCATTGTTTAGCGTGTGGACAATCTCAGTACCATGCCGCTCGCCGCGTGCTCGTCGGGGCTTTACCGTTTACTCAAAGCCCTCAGGCCGGAGCTTTTTAAGCCAGCTCCTTGCTTGCTGATGCCGCCTGATCTTCAGAAACGGCGTGTCACACAGCATAACGATCGTAGGGTGGCGAGCATCAACCCCCTTGACTGCGATCCGATCCCCGTCAGCCTCAACTACATTAATGGTATGTACTGGGTCAGCATGAACACGTCCTGGATGGTGCTCGTCGACGGTTGCGGTAGCTGGATGCTCGTGGAGGTCTACACCCGGCGATTGATCCCCCTTCCTTCGATTAACACTTCACTGCTTTGGCACCGCGGCCCAGAATTCTCGGAATCTTACAGTAGCCAACATGATACCAAGTTTGATTTGCTCAAGGTTGTAATCTGCCAAGTGCCCACAAGATCTGCGAATTGTAAAGACTTCAGGCTAATTGCGTTCTTCAACCGCGGTCTCGCCTATCTGACAGGTCACTGCGGTAAGTGGATAAATCTGCACGTCCAGCGCAGGATCATACATCCTCCATGGTTCTCTGATGCTATTGAACACAAGGGCTTCATTTACGTTGTCGACTCCTTCTATGGCTGGACGTATTGCTGGCCTACTCTAGTCATCGCTACAAACGGCTATTACATCAGTATGTTACTTTCCTATGATATCATGATGGCTTGCTTATATTACTGTCAACATTTGCTGAAAAAATATTCATGCTCATAACATGCTGTTTTTAAGATTGACTAAATCAAGAGTCCTTTTTTATTTGACTCCAACTTGATATGATGTTGTAGGCCGCCTGGTGTCACTACCCTTCCTAATCCCAGAACCTTTCAAAGAAAAGCGGCATGGCAGTTGCAGGTGGTTCCTGGCTCGATCAGATGATGGCGAAAGATTGATGATCGTGTGCACGTACCGGACGTGTTGTTTCGCGGAATACAATCAAAGTCATTGCAAGGTCTTTGAGCAGGATCCCAGCTTCTCTGGGCCTTCAGGAATTTTTGACTGGAGGCTGGTAAGTAGCCTTGGTACACGCTCTCTGTTTGTCGGACTGAATTATCTGATTAACCAGGAGATAACCAACGGCAAGGATCATGATGGCAGCGCGGTTTCGTTCATCAGGCAAAACTGTGTGTACACATTGTACCATGCGTCTCTGCATGCACCATACCCTAATATGTGCCGCCATGCTCTACAGCCCAAAGTAGGAGAGAGGGTCGCAAGTATCATACTTCGACCTGCTGGCTGGAGTTTCCCCTGTCAGGCACCCATCTGGTTCAAGCTGTTAGCCAATCTCCACAACTTAATAAATAGTAACGTCTAACTGAGCCAGTTAGTTAGATGTGTACACTTGGTGTAGTAGGATCTTTATTTAGTTTGATGCATACACTTGTTCTTTTTTGGTAGACCTTTTGTAATGATGGCTGATGTTTGGTTTGGAAGAGAGAGTTGTGCCTTCACTCTTCTGGCCTGCTTACTGCTTCTGTTGCACCCCCAGCCCTGGTTGCTGCTGTTGTTTTCAATGTACAATCAGTAGTATATTTCGTCTGTTGGTTGAATAAATGTGTTGTTAGAACGACAAACACAATGTTTTGGAAGGCGTTGCATGGTTCAATCCTTTAGTGCCCCGTACCGTACGTAGCGCATACTATTTTTTGTACGGAACACATTTTCCACTTATTGATAACATGCAGCCCACTGATGAAGGCCCAATAGAGAAGCCCATAATTAACTGGAAGGGAGGATCTCACATGAATCCGGCCCAGGTACATGCTCATGGTCCTCTAAACATAAATAAGTAAATAAATAAATAAAGCTAAATGCTCATGCACCAGTTCTTTGGGAAAATAGGTAGCCCAGTATTTCTTTTTGAAGAATACCCAAGCTAGGCCTATTTATTTTCTCTGAATTACTGGGCTGCAAATCTTTCAAGACGAGGAGGGATGCATTCCGGCATGGCTTAAGAGTATGGTCAATGTCTGTTAAAAGTAATATCAAAAGGGGTTGAAAATTCCAAAAAAAATTATAGCAAATGGGATATAAGTTTCTTTTTTTTGTTTTTGTTCTTCACTGATATCTTATACATATTTCATTGGATTTAACATGGCATAGTACTAATTTATTTTTAAATTTGTTTTAGCATGGCTATTAATTTTTGGATTAAGAATATTTCGTTCACCAGCAAAAATTTGCGAATTTTCAAAATTTCCCACATATTTATTTAATTTTTTGACCCTGGTACTGACCAGAAAATGGCCAGCAATTCTAAAAATGGAAAATGGGCTGCAATAAATTCAATATGAATTAGAAAATGAGTAAAAATTGTAAGAATAATAGGAAATGGGATGTACACGCCACAGATTTCGAGGCTGACTTGTTTACGCAAGGCTTTGTCAGTGAACACATGATTCTAGCAGTAGTGATTGTTGGATGTCCATCCAACGACCGACGTGCTTCTTCAATCTCTAATCTTCCTGCTTCAGCCGCCTAAACTAGCGCCGGCGGGACTGTCTGCTCGCTCCTCTTGTGGCCCGCTTTGATGTTGCGCACGCTTCCCCGACCCACCCTACTCCCTCCGTTGGCCTGGCCGCACGCAATCAACTGCCTCCTTATTACGCGAAAAAAATGATTCCTCTCACTGACATCTGGGGCGCACCGGTTGGGAGGCTGACCTGTGGGCCTACTAAGTTGATGCGTACGCAGGGCTTGTCAACTTAGTCAACAAACAATTCTAGCAGCAGTAACTGTTGGATTTGAATCGAACGGTCCTGCTGCTTCTTCAATCATTGCTCTTCTTGCACCAGCCGCCCAAACCAGCGCCAGGGAGACCGCCTGCTCCTGCCTCCAGTGGCCGGCTGTGCTGCCGTTGAGGCCTCATCGCCCCCTACTACTCCCACCGCTAGCCAGGCCCTGCGGCGATGGTAGCCTCACACCGCAGTCGAACCAGCGAACCCTCGTACTCCTCTCTGTGTGGGCATCCACTGCCGCGTCTTCCCCGGCTCCGCGTCGTCCCCTTCCTAGGCCTCACCGTCGTCCACCGCCTTGGTGCTCTCGGCGCGGCGTGGTCAACATGGTCAACGACATTCCATCGGAAGAGTATTATACGTGGAGAGGCTGACAGCTGGGTCCACAGCCACAGCCCAGTTTTTTTGTGATTTGCCAAGTAAGTCGCTTTGTCAGGCCTGTTGGGCTGCAAATCTTTCAAGACGAGGAGAGCTTTCATTCGGCTGGCCGAGAAAATGGCCCGTCAGTAATGAGAAATGGATTGTACATTTTTAAAACACATCAAACCGGCAATTAGTTTCAAATATCTTTTTTTTCATTTCGAGATTTTAAATTACATTAATTTTTATGCGTGGAGAATTTGTTGGATTTTATATTGATATACATTTATTTTTAAAATCCGTTTGAATGTGAGTCAAAATTTTGGGATTAAAAACAGTTCGGACCGCACCGAAATATGCAAAATTTCGTATAATTTTTTAACCATGGCCACAATATGGGTTGTAATGCTAACAAAAAGAATATGGCTCCAAAAAAACATTAATAATTAGCAAATGGGCTGTAAATTATTAGAAATAATGGCAGATGGGTTTTATGCTGTTTTCCGCAGATTTGGGGCTTTCCTAAAAAAAAGGTTGACGCACAAGCAGTGACTGTTGGATGGCCATCCGACGGTCGTCGTGCTTCTTCAATCTCTACTCTTCCTGCTCCAGCCGCTCAAACAAGCGCCGGCGGGACTGCCTGCTCCCACCTCCCCGCGGCCGGCTCTGCTGCCGCTCAGGCCTCACCGCCCCACCGTACTCCCATCACTGGCCTAGCCATCCCTCTACTCACCCACACCTGTTGTTATTCTCCGGCGATGGCGGACAAACCAGTAAACCCTCGTACAGTCGTACTCCCCTCCGCGTGGGAAACAACTGCCGAGTCTTCCCTGCCTCCCTGTCATTCCCTTCCTAGGCCTCGCCGTCGTCCACCGCCCTGGTGCTCTCGGCGCGGCCTGGTCAACGTGGTCAACGACCGACATGCATATGAAGTGGACTATACGTGGAGAGGCCGACAGCTGGGTCCACGGCCGCATGCAAGGAAATGCCTCCTTATTACGCGCAAAATAATGATTCCTCCACCTGACATCAGGGACCCACCGAAAGGGCCTTTGTATTTCGTGAAAAAAAACGTTACCCCGTTGACAGCTCGGACCCGCCAGCTATATCTTCGCACGCAAGGAAGTGCCTCCTTATTACGCACAAAAAAATGAATACTCCCCTGTTAGCTGGGACCCAGTATAGTGGCAGGCTGACTTGTGGGCCTACTAAGTTGACGGGGACGGAGGGCTTTGTCAACTTAGTCAATATGCACGATTCTAGCTCTAGTGACCGTACGATGTCCATCCAATGGCCGTAGTGCTTCTTCAACCTCTGGTCTTCTTGCTCCAGCCGCCCAAACCAGCGTCGGTCGTGCCTCGTGCTCCTGCCTCCCATGGTCGGCTGCGATGCGGTGGAGGCCTCACCGCCCCCTACTACTCCCACCGCTGGCCAGACCATCCCTTTACTCACCAACAACCCCTGTTATTCTGTGGCGACGGCAGCCTCACACCATAGCGAACCAGTGAACCCTCGTACTCCTCTTTGCGTGGGCATCCACTGCCGTGTCTTCCCCGGCTCTGCGTCGTCCCCTTCATAGGCCTCGCCGTCGTCCACCGCCCTGGTGCTCTTGGCGCGGCGTGGTCAACATGGTCAAGGAACGGCTTCCATCGGACGTGGACTGTACATGGAGAGGCTGACAGCTGGGTCCACGGCCGCAGCAAGGAAGTGCCTCCTTATTACGTGCAAAATAATTATTCCTCCACCTGACGGCGGGGACCCACCAGACGGGCCACCGTATTTCGTGAAAAAAATGTTTCCCCCCTGATTGTTGGACCCACCAGCTACATCTTCGCACGCAAGGAAGTGCGTCCGGGCAAAAAAAAAACGATTCACCCCCTGACTGCTGGGACCCACCAGCTACATCTTCGCAGGAAAGGGAGTGCCTGATAGTCGGGACCCACCTGGTCGAAGCGTACGTAGCGTTGTCATTCTGGTCGCGAACGTGTACATACATATATACTGGTGGATGTAGAGGCGCGCACGTGTTGTAGTAGAGGCACGTATGTGTCGTAGTAGAGGCGCGCACGTAGCATGTACACGTATGTACAGCGGCCAGGGTGCAAGAAAGAAAATACGGCCACGTATGTGTACATACGGGCGGGGTCTCCAACGCCTACTCGTGCATACGTACGGCCAGGGCTCGTGTACATGGCTGGGTCGGAACGGAGAAACAGCGTCGTCGTCGTGTTCATGGGGAGGCAACGGAATGCGTCGTGTTCATGGGGAGGCAATGGAATGCGTCGTGTTCATCGGGAGGCAACGGAACGCGTGGGAGCCAACCGCCTGGGTCGGAACGGAACGCGTGGGAGCCAACCGGCTGGGTCAGAACGGAATGCGTGGTCGTGTTCATCGGGAGGGCTTGGACGGAACAGGCGATGGAAACGAGGCCTGGCGTACCGCACAATGGAGGAAACGGCCTTGTGTTCGACCGGCCACGTTCGAAACGGGATCCTGTTCATCGGGAGGGGTCTGGCGTACCGCAAAACGGAGGAAATGGACCTCCTACGGTCAAAACGGGGGTCCTGTTGATCGGGAGGGGTGTGGCGTACCGCAAAACGGACGAAACTGACCTCCTGCGGTCGAAACGGGGATCATGTTGATCGAGAGGGGTGTGGCGTACCGCAAAACGGACGAAACGGACTTGTGTTGGAGCGCTACGGTCGAAATGGGGGTCCTATTCATCGGGAGGGGCGTGGCGTACCCCAAAACGGGACTCCACGGGATACTGTTCATCTCCACCGTCGACCTCCTCCAGCCTCCATGGGCTCCTGTTCATCCAGCCTCCACCGCGCGCTACTCCACCGGCTACTGTTCAACCACCCCTCCACCGTCTACTGTTCATCCAACCCTCCACACCACGGGGTCCTGTTCAACCACCCCTCCACGGGCACCCCTCCACCGTCTACGGTTCATCCAGCCCTCCACACCACGGGGTCTTGTTCAACCACCCCTCCACGGGCACCCCTCCACCGTCTACTGTTCATCCAGCCGTCCACCACACCACGGGGTCCTGTTCATCCAGAGGCAACGCCACCGCTCACTGTTCATCCCAACCCCCCCCCCCCCCCCCGCAACGCTCACTGTTCATCCCAGAGGCAACATCGATCGGCTTTAGTTAGCAGCACTAGCGAAGGAATCGCTCGATCGGGTTCAGCTAACAGCCATCGATCGATCGCTCGGGTTCAGTAACGCGTAGCCTGCAGTGCAATCGCTCGGATTCAGTTAGAGCCCAACACCTCGCTCGGGTTCAGTTAGAGCCAACGCCTCGCACACACGCGCGTACGTGTACGAGAGAAACGCGCATCGCTCGGCCCCTGACCTCCCACTGTAACCGGGAACTCCCCGAAATATTCCTTGCCCTCGCTTCTACCACAGTTTTTTCCATCATGGACGGCCCAAAGAATGTCATGCAGCTGCGTCTCCGGCCCGCCCAGGAGGAAAAGCCCATTTTCTGTCATGATTTTTTGTCATAGAAGTAGGAGCCCACCACATCTATGATGATACTGGGTTTTGTCACAATTATCATCATAGAAGTGTGTCGGTGTCAAAACCGACGGATCTCGGGTAGGGGGTCCCGAACTGTGCGTCTAGGCCGGATGGTAACAGGAGGCAGGGAACACGATGTTTTACCCAGGTTCGGGCCCTCTCGATGGAGGTAAAACCCTACGTCCTGCTTGATTAATATTGATGATATAGGTAGTACAAGAGTAGATCTACCACGAGATCAAGGAGGCTAAACCCTATTAGCTAGCCTATGGTATGATTGTTGTATATGGAGTTGATGTTGTTGTCCTACGGACTAAAACCCTCCGGTTTATATAGACACCGGATAGGGTTAGGGTTACATAGAGTCGGTTACAATGGTAGGAGATCTTGAATATCCGCATTGACAAGCTTGCCTCCCACGCCAAGGAAAGTCCCATCCGGACACGGGACGTAGTCTTCAATCTTGTATCTTCATAGTCCTGGAGTCCGGCTGAAGGTATAGTCCGCCTACCCGAACACCCCCTAATCCAGGACTCCCTCACTAGCCCCTAAACCAGGCTTCAATGACGACGAGTCCGGTGCGCAAATTGTCTTCGGCATTGCAAGGCGGGTTCCTCCTCCAAATCCTTCGTAGAAGATTGTAAACACCAAGAGTTGTGTCCGGCTCTGCAAAATAAGCTTCCACATATTGCCATAGAGAGAATAATATTAACACAAATCAAATCTGCTGACATATTCCGCAGTGCGTCATCACACTATGGCCAAGTCTTTTACTCGAATCGTTTTCACTTTTCCACCTCGGCGTGTTTTTGCAAGGCGGTTTCCTTGGCACGTCCTGTCGAAGCAGAGATCGTGTACCCCCCTTTTACGGGATTCTCGTCAATACGGACGTGGGTAACCCAACTGCGCCACTTATCATGGCGCTTGGGAGGCAAGCGAGTTTTACTAGGCAGGTGGGGACGCACAACTGCATCCGCCCATATAAGGGGATAAGGATCCACCTTTTTAACTATGCCTTCTTCCTCCTTTGCCTATCCATCTCCTGCGCACCCGAGCTCCAGCGCCCAAGCCCGCACTTCCCACCTCAACCTTCTCCAGCAATGTTTGGAGCGGGAGGCAAGTGGATGGTCTCCTCCGTCACGGAGGGACAAGTCAAGAAGCTAAGGAAGGCCGGATACCTGTCCAAGGACATCGCGCACCGGCTTCCCGAAAAGGGGCACCTTCTCCCCACCCCAAGGCCCCATGAGAGGGTAGTATTTCTTCCCCACTTCCTCCGCGGACTGGGTTTTCCACTTCACCCATTTGTCCGGGGGCTCATGTTCTACTACGGCCTGGATTTCCACGATCTGGCCCCGAACTTCATCCTCAACATCTTGGCGTTTATCGTCGTGTGCAAGGCTTTTCTCCGCGTCCGCCCCCATTTCGGCCTCTGGCTCAAGACCTTCAACGTCAAGCCCAAGGTGGTGCGCGGCAGCCAGGCGGAGTGCGGAGGCGCCATGGCGGGCAAGATGGCCAACGTCCTATGGTTCGAGGGCTCTTTTGTGGAGACCCTGAAGGGATGGCAATCCGGGTGGTTTTACATCACCGAGCCGCGCGATCCGAAATGGACCGCAGCCCCCGAGTTCCGATCCGGACCCCCCACGCGGCTTGTGTCCTGGAAAGAGACGGGCCTGTCATGGGGTGACGAAAAAGAGGTGACCGGATTGCAAACATGCATCCAGTCCCTGGTGAACAAGCCAGTCCGGCTTGTTAATGTAATCCAGGTTATGCTCGTCCACCGGATCCTCCTGTGCCAACAACAGGATTTTAATCTGTGGGAGTTCGACCCGGCGCAGCATCAAACCCTCAATAGGCTCTTCGACACGACATACGAAGATGCCTGGAAGATGCTATTCAAGGACGCCGAGGCTCCCGCATCCGCTTCTGAGGACCGTGGATACAGCTCGCAGCGTCACGCTAGCGAGGTAAGCCATCTACACCTTTAACAGGATGTTAAGCTTTTTTTCATAGTTTGACTCTATGCGGGATCTAAACTCCCTTACCTTTAACAGGCTTGGCGGGCGATATCCGGACCGATTAACTGTCCGGCTCCTCTACCCGAAGACCCAGCTCCAGCTCTACTAGTGAAGCTGCTGGCTCCGACGCCTTATGTGGTGCCGGAGAAGAAGGCCAAGAAGAAGAAGGCCACGGGGACTCGAAAGAGTTCCCGTAATATGGTGGTGTCGGAATCATCATCCGACGAGTCCGAGACACTCTCCTCCCGTGAAAATGAAGAGGAGGAAGAAGAAACCTCTCCCCCTCCAGCAGGGGAAGGAAAGAAAAGGAAGGCCGCCCCAACGGGGGAGGCCGGAGGGTCCAGGAAGAGAGGACCCCTCCGCCGGACTACTCCCCTGGCGCCGAAGAGGACGAAGAGGAGTGGCCAGACAGGGCCAAGCGTCCGGCAAAATCGTAAGTTCGGATATCAAAGTAACTCATGATGTTCCTTTGTTGCACAGCTTTCCCTAATGTCGAATATAATTATGCAGCCCGCCCCGGGCCGGACTTGACGAGTCGTCGAGCGGCTCCCTGAATTCATCGGACGTGAACTCGGTTCCGCCCGCTGTCTCCCCCCGCACCGTGGACGACGCCGAGGTGGCGTCGCGACGAGCTCCGGGGCAGGAGGAGGTGGTCCCGGAGGAGCCGCAAGGCAACCTCCCGGACTCCAGGAGTGAAGGGGATAAGGCCCCCCAGGGCTCCAAGTCCGGCTTTGAGCCGGACACCGCACCAGAATCTACAACAGTTCCGGACCGCGGTAGGCGAACTCCTTCCAAGAGGAGTAAGCCTTCTGAGCCGGCAGTCTTCGTCCAACTGGAGGTGCCGGACAATCTGCTGGAGGTGCTTGACGGCGCCTCCATCGACGAGGAGCACCGTGCTATTATGAGTACGGTGATACGGAAGGTTCAGTCCGCCAAGAGCGGACTGAGTGAAGCTTGCGCTGGCCTTCTAACAGGCTTCGAGGTAAGTAAAAAATATGTAAAAATATAACCGCATAGACAGTAGCCCCTGATGCTCTGTTTGGCGTTCGGAAAGAAAAGCCGAATAGAGGATCAATTAAATTTTGCAGGAGTCTAGCAACAAAGAGTCAATATGCGTATGCAGGCTTCGCTGCTAGCCACCGCCGCACTGACTACGGAGGTGGGTGCCCTGAAACAGGGCCTCCAGCGGACCGAGCAAGAGCTCGGCCTTGCCAAACGGCAGCTCGAGGAGAAAGAAGGTAAGAAATACCTTACAGAAAAAGTGCCTATAGAAAGGCTTGATTGTGAAAAGAATAACAGGATTGTACTGCTTATTGTAGGGGCCATGACTGAGGTGGCGACCCTTAAGCAGGCGCTGTCCGAGGTCGAAAAGAAAACGGCCGCGGAGTGCACCAAGCGATAGAAACTTGAGGCCCAGGTCGGCGAGGTGCGGCAGGAGCTTCAGGCTCTCATGAAAAAACATGAGAGTTTGGAGCTTGAGTCCAAGACGCAAGCGTCCGAGCTCGCGGCGGCCCTTGAGACTGCCAAGTCTGCCAAGGCCGAAGCCCAAAAGGCCCTCCAAAAGTTGGAGGAGATGAAAAAGATAGCGGCGGGTAAGGCTTTCTTTATGCAAAGCAGAAGTATAAAAGTAAAGTACTTGTTACTTACCCGAATCCAGAGCTCTCCGGGGGCATTCGCAGATCTTCCCCGCAGCGTATCCGATGCCGCCGCATTCTACCGAGCTGAAGAGGGTATCTTGATGGAGAAGGTGTTCTGGTCTCAGTATTCTGAGGCCGGACACCCTGTGCCCTTGAGCGACCAGCTGAAACAGCTGGTCGAGCTCCACAAGGCGGCCGAACAGGCCATGAAGGGCTTCATAGTTCGGCTGTGGCCCGGAGAGGCCCTGCCTGGGAGCTATTTCGGGCTGGTGCGGCGGCTGGTGGAGGCCTGTCCGAGGCTCGAGGTCATCAAGCGCTCCGTCTGCATCGAAGGTGCCCGTCGGGCCCTTGCCCGTGCAAAGGTGCACTGGGGTAAGCTGGACGGTGAGAAGCTTGTGAGGGACGGGCCACCGCCGGGGAAGGAGTATCGCAAGCCCGAGAACTACTATAAGGATGTTCTTGCGGGTGCCCGCCTTGTGGCGGATGAATGTACCAAGGATGTAATTTTTGAATGAACTCGCTCGTGTTTATCCTGTGCGCTGAAAACTTGTTCATATGCGCTAAGCAATGCTTGTTGAATTTAAAATATTACTTTCTGTGCGGTCGTTTATCAAAAAATTGAGAGATGGCCAGTCGTCGGCTTCTGCCCCCATGCCACTAGTGCCGGGGTGTTCGGGATAAACCTGAGCACTCTTTTTCCCATAGTTGGGTCCTTCGAGGGAGGCGCTCAGCATAACGAACCAGGCAATCGGACTATAATGCTTGAACACTCTCACTTAGCCATAGAACTCTATAATTTTTAATTTCGGCGAAGCCCCTAGTTCGGAAGACCGAGTTCGGGGCGCTATCCACGCCTTGGCCGGACAAAGCCAGCTCCTCGCTCGAAGTGGCATAAGCCTTTAGGGACTCGAAAAACCTCTCGAACAGTGACCGGTCTCTGGCCACATCATGACAGTCAGCTTTAGCTTTCTCCACTGAGGTGCTTAACCCAGCTGAACCAGGGCACAATCGCAGTGGTTCTCCTAGTGCTACCTTAGCCGATAGAGCGGAACGTAAGGCACCAAAACATAGGAGCCGGGCAAACCCAGCTATTGACCCAAATCATGATTCGGAGCCGATGCATATAGTGCTATAAGTTCGGGGTGCCGCACTTGTGAAAGTGTATGGACTTCTCATGCTATATTTATGGGTACTAAAGCCCCTAGCGTATTTTGCCGTACCATAGTGTACGGGTGCAACATGTCATAAACATATATATATGAAAAGATGATAATGCAAAAAATAGACAGAAAGCTATGCATTGTTTATAGAGAGGCTATTTATCAAAGCCGAACGATACAAATAGTGCGGTAAGCAAAAGATATTGGACTATTTAGTATGTCCTGACCAGGGGCAGGCCGCGGAATTGTATTTAAAACAGGTATACCGCTCGTAACAGAGACCACCTGGGAGTTCCATAATGCGGCATGGCTTGTCTGCCTCCTTGGAGCTTGCATCGTTTGTGCGGCAGTCGAATTGCCGAACAGGTCGTCCAAAGTATGGAGTCCTGAAAGTAAGAAAAAAATTAAAAAAAAGAATCCGGCAGCCCCTGGTGCATTTTAAGCCGTATTTTGGGCGTGCCATTATTGTGCCCCTTCCCCTGTGTCCATGGAATTTCAAGGGCGTAGTTATGTACGCGAGGTACTGGTTTCGCTATGTCACGAGAGCTGGGGTTGGGGCCGCATTGCTACGCTTGTTCAGAGTGTGCCAGGCGGTCCTGTTGTCGGTTACTCCGGGTGCGCTTGGCAGTGTCTGGCTTTTTAACGGCCGGACTGGAGAATTGCCTAAGAAGGCTACTTTGTACTTCCACTGCGAGAGCCGCCGTGTGCTCCTCCGTACAGAGGGAGCGTTCGGTGTTTCCGTTGACCGTAATTACTCCTCAAGGGCCTGGCATCTTGAGCTTGAGATATGCGTAGTGCGGCACCGCATTGAACTTTGCGAATGCGGTTCGTCCGAGCAGGGCGTGATAGCCACTGAGAAACGGGACTATATCGAAGATTAACTCTTCGCTTCGGAAATTGTCCGGGGATCCGAAGACCACGTCAAGTGTTACTGAGCCTGTACAGTTGGCTTCTACACCTGGTATAACGCCTTTAAAGGTCGTTTTTGTGGGCTTAATCCTTGAGGGATCTATGCCCATTTTCCGCACTGTATCCTGATAAAGCAGGTTCAGGCTACTGTCGCCGTCCATGAGGACTCTTGTGAGATGAAATCCGTCGATGATTGGGTCGAGAACCAATGCGGCGAAGCCGCCATGACGGATGCTAGTGGGGTGGTCCCTTCGATCAAAAGTGATCGGGCAGGAGGACCATGGGTTGAACTTTGGGGCGACTGGCTCCATCGCGTATACGTCCCGTAGCGCACGCTTCCGCTCCCTCTTGGGAATGTGGGTTGCGTATATCATGTTCACCGTCCGCACTTGTGGGGGAAAGCCCTTCTGTCCATTGTTGTTCGGCGGCTTGGGCTCCTCCTCGTCGTCGCTGTGCAGCCCCTTGTCTTTGTTTTCGGCTCTTAACTTGCCTGCCTGCTTGAACACCCAACAATCCCTGTTAGTGTGATTGGCCGGCCTTCCGGGGGTGCCATGTATCTGGCACAAGCGGTCGAGTATTCGGTCCAAACTGGACGGGCCCTGAGTATTCTTTGTGAATGGCTTTTCCCGCTGACCGGATTTGTAGCCTTTGAATCCGGCATTGACTGCCGTGTCTTCATTGCTGTCGCTGCTAACGCGGCATTTTTGCTTATTCCGACGTGTCCTGCCACTTTTGTCCTTGGTATCCGAATTACCAAGGTTCTTTGATAAGTTGTTACTGCGAGCTAGCCAGCTGTCTTCTCCCACGCAAAAGCGGGTCATGAGTGTCGTGAGGGCTGCCATAGATTTCGGCTTTTCCTATCCCAGGTGCCGGGTAAGCCATTCGTCGCGGATGTTATGCTTGAAGGCTGCTAGGGCCTCTGCATCCGGACAGTCGACTATCTGGTTTTTCTTTGTTAGGAACCGTGTCTAGAATTGTCTGGCCGATTCCTCTGGCTGCTGAATTATGTGGCTTAAGTCGTCGGCATCCGGTGGTCGCACGTAAGTGCCCTGGAAGTTGTCGAGGAATGCGGCTTCCAGGTCCTCCCAAGAACCGATTGAGCTTGCTGGCAAGCTGTTAAGCCAATGTCGGGCCAGTCCTTTAAGTTTGAGCGGGAGGTATTTGATGGCGTGTAGATCATCACCGCGTGCCATGTGGATGTGAAGGAGATAATCCTCGATCCATACCGCCGGGTCTGTTGTGCCATCGTATGATTCGATGTTTACGGGTTTGAAACCCTCTGGGATTTTATGATCCATTACTTCATTCATGAAGCATAGCAGGTGTGCGGCTCCTCTATACTGGGCTATGTCACGACGCAGCTCGGAAGAGCTATGTCTGTTGTGTTCGGCCCGTCCGGATTTGTTGTATCCGGAGTGAAGGTCATCGTCACGTGTCGTAGGGCGCCTGCGCGATCCGTAGATCGATCTTGTTTGTCTTGCCTTATCCTCCAGTACGTCTCGCAGGTCTGGCGCATTTTCCCGTGCCTCAGTTGAGCGGCGTCGGGGCATGGCTTGGGTGGAGGGCCGAGAGGCCTCTCTGTCACGGCCGCGAGGTGGCCGGTCTGCCATGTCATGCGCTGGTGATGTAGGTGCTTCCTCCTCTGATCGGGGTAGCGGCCTGCGCTTTGGGTAACTCTTGGAGGGGCGTTCGAGTTCATACTCTTCGGCCGCATGGACTTCAGTCCATCTATCAGCTAGCAAATCTTGGGCAGCTCTAAGCTGCTGCTGCTTTTTCTTGAGGCTGCTTGCCGTGGCTAAAAGCCTGCGTTTAAAACGCTCTTGTTCGGCGGGGTCTGATGTATGACGAATACGTCGTCATCGAGGCTTGCCTCGTCTTCGGAGGGAGGCATATAGTTATCATCCTCGACCTCTTGGTCTGCCGCTCTCTCATGAGGGCTGGCTTCTCCATCTTCCTGTGCCGAATCTTGCTGAGGTGGGTATTCTTCGGCGCTATCCGGGGTAGTATTATCTCCCGTGCCGGAATCACCGTTTTTGCTTTGGCGGGATTTAGAGCGGCGCCGCTGACGCCGGCGCTTTGGCTGTTTCTTGGGGGTGTCATCCCCCACTGTTCCATCGCCATCTCCATCTTTTGGAGTATCCACCATATATATGTCATATGACGAGGTGGCCTTCCAGCGCCCTACAGGTGTTGATTCCTGCTCGTCTCCTACATCGTCGTCCATACCGTCGATGTCTTCGGAGCCGAAGTCAACCATGTCGGTTAATGAAGGAAATATGCCCTAGAGGCAATAATAAAGTTATTATTTATTTCCTTATATCATGATAAATGTTTATTATTCATGCTAGAATTGTATTAACCGGAAACATAATACATGTGTGAATACATAGACAAACTTAGTGTCACTAGTATGCCTCTACTTGACTAGCTCGTTAATCAAAGATGGTTATGTTTCCTAACCATAAACAAAGTGTTGTTATTTGATTAACGAGGTCACATCATTAGTTGAATGATCTGATTGACATGACCCATTCCATTAGCTTAGCACCCGATCGTTTAGTATGTTGCTATTGCTTTCTTCATGACTTATACATGTTCCTATGACTATGAGATTATGCAACTCCCGTTTACCAGAGGAACACTTTGTGTGCTACCAAACGTCACAACGTAACTGGGTGATTATAAAGGAGCTCTACAGGTGTCTCCAAAAGTAGATGTTGGGTTGGCGTATTTCGAGATTAGGATTTGTCACTCCGATTGTCGGAGAGGTATCTCTGGGCCCTCTGGGTAATGCACATCACATAAGCCTTGCAAGCATTGCAATTAATGAGTTAGTTGCGGGATGATGTATTACAGAACGAGTAAAGAGACTTGCCGGTAACGAGATTGAACTAGGTATTGGATACCGACGATCGAATCTCGGGCAAGTAACATACCGATGACAAAGGGAACAACGTATGTTGTTATGCGGTCTGACCGATAAAGATCTTCGTAGAATATGTAGGAGCCAATATAGGCATCCAGGTCCTGCTATTGGTTATTGACCGGAGACGTGTCTCGGTCATGTCCACATTGTTCTCGAACCGTAGGGTCCGCACGCTTAACGTTACGATGACAGTTATTATGAGTTTATGCATTTTGATGTACCGAAGTTAGTTCGGAGTCCCGGATGTGATCACGGACATGACGAGGAGTCTCGAAATGGTCGAGACATAAAGATTGATATATTGGACGGCTATATTTGGACACCGGAAGTGTTCCGGGTGATTTCAGAGAAAACCGGAGTACCGGAAGGGTTACCGGAACCCTCCGGGGAAGTAATGGGCCTTATTGGGCCTTAGGGGAGAGAGAGGGCTGCGGCCTAGGAGGTGCCCCCCCACATGGGGAGTCCGAATTGGACTAGGGAGGGGGGCGCGGTCCCTCTTTCCCTCTCCCTCTCCCCCTCTTTCCTTCCCCCTTAAGGTTTCCTAATTGGATTAGGAAAGAGGAGTCCTACTCCCACTAGGAGGAGGACTCCCCCTCCCCTTGGCGCGCCCCATAGGGCCGGCCGTCCACCCCCTTGCTCCTTTATATACGGGGGCAGGGGCACCCTAGAACACACAAGTTGATCTTTGAGATCGTTCCTTAGCCATGTGCGGTGCCCCCTGCCACCATATTCCACCTCGATCATATAGTTGTAGTGCTTAGGCGAAGCCCTGCGTCGGTAGAACATCAAGATCGTCACCACGCCGTCGTGCTGACGGAACTCCTCCCCGAAGCTTTGCAGGATCGGAGCCCGGGGATCGTCATCGAGCTGTACATGTGCTAAGAACTCGGAGGTGCCGGAGTAATGGTGCTTGGATCGGTCGGATCGGGAAGAAGACGTACGACTACTTCCTCTATGTTGTGTCAATGCTTCCGTTGCGATCTACAAGGGTACGTAGATCATGCTCTCCCCCTCGTTGCTATGCATCACCATGATCTTGCGTGTGCGTAGGAAATTTTTTGAAATTACTACGTTCCCAATAGTGGCATCCGAGCCAGGTTTTATGGTTTGATGTTATTTGCACGAGTAGAACACAAGTGAGTTGTGGACGATATAAGTCATACTGCCTACCAGCATGTCATACTTTGGTTCGGCGGTATTGTTGGATGAAGCGGCCCGGACCGACATTACGCGTACGCTTACGCGAGACTGGTTCTACCGTCGTGCTTTGCACACAGGTGGCTGGCGGGTGTCAGTTTCTCCAACTTTAGTTGAACCGAGTGTGGCTACGCCCGGTCCTTGCGAAGGTTAAAACGGAGTCTATTTGACGAACTATCGTTGTGGTTTTGATGCGTAGGTGATATTGGTTCTTACTTAAGCCCGTAGCAGCCACGTAAAACTTGCAACAACAAAGTAGAGGACGTCTAACTTGTTTTTGCAGGGCATGTTGTGATGTGATATGGCCAAGACATGATGCTAAATTTTATTGTATGAGATGATCATGTTTTTTAATCGAGTTATCGGCAACTGGCAGGAGCCATATGGTTGTCGCTTTATTGTATGCAATGCAATCGCGATGTAATGCTTTACTTTATCACTAAGCGGTAGCGATAGTCGTGGAAGCATAATATTGGCGAGACGACAACGATGCTACGATGGAGATCAAGGTGTCGCGCCGGTGACGATGGTGATCATGACGGTGCTTCGGAGATGGAGATCACAAGCACAAGATGATGATGGCCATATCATATCACTTATATTGATTGCATGTGATGTTTATCTTTTTATGCATCTTATCTTGCTTTGATTGACGGTAGCATTATAAGATGATCTCTCACTAAATTATCAAGGAGTGTTCTCCCTGAGTATGCACCGTTGCCAAAGTTCGTCGTGCCCAGACACCACGTGATGATCGGGTGTGATAAGCTCTACGTCCATCTACAATGGGTGCAAGCCAGTTTTTGCACACGCAGAATACTCAGGTTAAACTTGACGAGCCTAGCATATGCAGATATGGCCTCGGAACACGGAGACCGAAAGGTCGAGCGTGAATCATATAGTAGATATGATCAACATAGCGATGTTCACCATTGAAAACTACTCCATCTCACGTGATGATCGGTTATGGTTTAGTTGATTTGGATCACGTAATCACTTAGAGGATTAGAGGGATGTCTATCTAAGTGGGAGTTCTTAAGTAATTTGATTAATTGAACTTAAACTTATCATGAACTTAGTACCTGATAGTATCTTGCTAGTTTATGTTGATTGTAGATAGATGGCTCGTGTTGTTGTTCCATTGAATTTTAATGCGTTCCTTGAGAAAGCAAAGTTGAAAGATGATGGTAGCAATTACACGGACTGGGTCCGTAACTTGAGGATTATCCTCATTGCTGCTCAGAAGAATTACGTCCTGGAAGCACCGCTGGGTGCCAGGCCTGCTGCTGGAGCAACACCAGATGTTATGAACGTCTGGCAGAGCAAAGCTGATGACTACTCAATAGTTCAGTGTGCCATGCTTTACGGCTTAGAATCGGGACTTCAACGACATTTTGAACGTCATGGAGCATATGAGATGTTCCAGGAGTTGAAGTTGATATTTCAAGCAAATGCCCGAATTGAGAGATATGAAGTCTCCAATAAATTCTATAGCTGCAAGATGGAGGAGAACAGTTCTGTCAGTGAGCATATACTCAAAATGTCTGGGTATAATAATCACTTGATTCAGATGGGAGTTAATCTTCCAGATGATTGCGTCATTGACAAAATTCTCCAATCACTGCCACCAAGCTACAAGAGCTTCGTGATGAACTATAATATGCAAGGGATGAACAAGACTATTCCCGAGCTCTTCGCAATGCTGAAAGCTGCGGAGGTAGAAATCAAAAAGGAGTATCAAGTGTTGATGGTCAGCAAGACCACTAGTTTCAAGAAAAAGGGCAAAGGGAAGAAGAAGGGGAACTTCAAGAAGAACGGCAAGCAAGTTGCTGCTCAAGAGAAGAAACCCAAGTCTGGACCTAAGCCTGAAACTGAGTGCTTCTACTGCAAGCAGACTGGTCACTAGAAGCGGAACTGCCCCAAGTATTTGGCGAATAAGAAGGATGGCAAGGTGAACGAAGGTATATGTGATATACATGTTATTGATGTGTACCTTACTAGAGCTCGCAGTAGCACCTGGGTATTTGATACTGGTTATGTTGCTAATATTTGCAACTCGAAACAGGGACTACGGATTAAGTGAACACTGGCAAAGGACGAGGTGACGATGCGCGTGGGAAACGGTTCCAAAGTCGATGTGATCGCGGTCGGCACGCTACCTCTACATCTACCTTCGGGATTAATATTAGACCTAAATAATTGTTATTTGGTGCCAGTGTTGAGCATGAACATTATACCTGGATCTTGTTTGATGCGAGACGGTTATTCATTTAAATCAGAGAATAATGGTTGTTCTATTTATATGAGTAATATCTTTTATGGTCATGTACCTTTGAGTAGTGGTCTATTTTTGATGAATCTCGATAGTAGTAACACACATATTCATAATGTTGAAACCAAAAGATGCAGAGTTGATAATGACAGTGCAACTTATTTGTGGCACTGCCGTTTAGGTCATATCGGTATAAAGCGCATGAAGAAACTCCATACTGATGGACTTTTGGAACCACTTGATTATGAATCACTTGGTACTTGCGAACCGTGCCTCATGGGCAAGATGACTAAAACACCGTTCTCCGGTACTATGGAGAGAGCAACAGATTTATTGGAAATCATACATACCGATGTATGTGGTCCGATGAATATTGAGGCTCGTGGCGGATATCATTATTTTCTCACCTTCACAGCTGACTTAAGCAGATATGGGTATATCTACTTAATGAAACATAAGTCTGAAACATTTGAAAAGTTCAAAGAATTTCATAGTGAAGTTGAAAATCATCGTAACAAGAAAATAAAGTTTCTACGATCTGATCGTGGAGGAGAATATTTGAGTTACGAGTTTGGTGTACATTTGAAAAATTGTGGAATAGTTTCGCAACTCACGCCACCCGGAACACCACAGCGTAATGGTGTGTCCGAACGTCGTAATCATACTTTACTAGATATGGTACGATCTATGATGTCTCTTACTGATTTACCGCTATCGTTTTGGGGTTATGCTTTAGAGATGGCCGCATTCACGTTAAATAGGGAACCATCAAAATCCGTTGAAACACCGCCTTATGAACTATGGTTTGGCAAGAAACCAAAGTTGTCGTTTCTTAAAGTTTGGGGCTGCGATGCTTATGTGAAAAAGCTTCAACCTGATAAGCTCGAACCCAAATCGGAGAAATGTGTCTTCATAGGATACCCAAAGGAGACTATTGGGTACACCTTCTATCACAGATCCGAAGGCAAGATATTTGTTGCTAAGAATGGATCCTTTCTAGAGAAGGAGTTTCTCTCGAAAGAAGTGAGTGGGAGGAAAGTAGAACTTGACGAGGTAACTGTACCTGCTCCCTTGTTGGAAAATAGTACATCACAGAAAACTATTTCTGCGACATCTATACCAATTAGTGAAGAAGCTAATGATGATGATCATGAAACTTCAGGACAAGATATTACTGAACCTCGTAGATCGACCAGAGTGAGATCCGCACCAGAGTGGTACGGTAATCCAGTTCTAGAAATCATGCTACTAGATCATGATGAACCTACGAACTATGAAGAAGCGATGGTGAGCCCAGATTCCGCAAAGTGGCTTGAAGCCATGAAATCTGAGATGGGATCCATGTATGAGAACAAAGTATGGACTTTGGTTGACTTGCCCGATGATCGGCAAGCAATTGAGAATAAATGGATCTTCAAGAAGAAGACTGACGCTGACGGTAATGTTACTGTCTACAAAGCTCGACTTGTCACAAAAGGTTTTTGACAAGTTCAAGGGGTTGACTACGATGAGACCTTCCACCCGTAGCGATGCTTAAGTCTGTCTGAATCATGTTAGCAATTGCCGCGTTTTATGATTATGAAATTTGGCAAATGGATGTCAAAACTGCATTCCTGAATGGATTTCTGGAAGAAGAGTTGTATATGATGCAACCGGAAGGTTTTGTCGATCCAAAGGGAGCTAACAAAGTGTGCAAGCTCCAGCGATCCATTTATGGACTGGTGCAAGCCTCTCGGAGTTGGAATAAACGCTTTAATAGTGTGATTAAAACATTTGGTTTTATATAGACTTTCGGAGAAGCCTGTATTTACAAGAAAGTGAGTGGGAGCCCTGTAGCATTTCTGATATTATATGTGGATGACATATTACTGATTGGAAATGATATAGAATTTCTGGATAGCATAAAGGGATACTTGAATAAGAGTTTTTCAATGAAAGACCTTGGTGAAGCTGCTTACATATTAGGCATAAAGATCTATAGAGATAGATCAAGACGCTTAATTGGACTTTCACAAAGCACATACCTTGACAAGATTTTGAAGAAGTTCAAAATGGATCAAGCAAAGAAAGGGTTCTTGCTTGTGTTACAAGGTGTGAAGTTGAGTCAGACTCAATGCCCGACCACTGCAGAAGATAGAGAGAAAATGAAAGATGTTCCCTATGCTTCAGCCATAGGCTCTATCATGTATGCAATGCTATGTACCAGACCTGATGTGTGACTTGCTATAAGTTTAGCAGGGAGGTACCAAAGTAATCCAGGAGTAGATCACTGGACAGCGGTCAAGAACATCCTGAAATACCTGAAAAGGACTAAGGATATGTTTCTCGTATATGGAGGTGACAAAGAGCTCACCATAAGAGGTTACGTTGATGCAAGCTTTGACACTGATCCAGATGATTCTAAATCGCAAACCGGATACGTGTTTATATTAAATGGTGGAGCTGTCAGGTGGTGCAGTTCTAAACAAAGCGTCATAGCGGGATCTACATGTGAAGCCGAATACATAGCTGCTTCGGAAGCAGCGAACGAAGGAGTCTGGATGAAGGAGTTCATATCCGATCTAGGTGTTATACCTAGTGCATCGGGTCCAATGAAAATCTTTTGTGACAATACTGGTGCAATTGCCTTGGCAAAGGAATCCAGATTTCACAAGAGGACCAAGCACATCAAGAGACGCTTCAATTCCATCCGGGATCTAGTCCAGGTGGGAGACATAGAGATTTGCAAGATACTTACGGATCTGAATGTTGCAGACCCATTGACTAAGCCTCTTCCACGAGCAAAACATGATCAGCACCAAGACTCCATGGGTGTTAGAATCATTACAGTGTAATCTAGATTATTGACTCTAGTGCAAGTGGGAGACTGAAGGAAATATGCCCTAGAGGCAATAATAAAGTTATTATTTATTTCCTTATATCATGATAAATGTTTATTATTCATGCTAGAATTGTATTAACCGGAAACATAATACATGTGTGATTACATAGACAAACTTAGTGTCACTAGTATGCCTCTACTTGACTAGCTCGTTAATCAAAGATGGTTATGTTTCCTAACCATAAACAAAGTGTTGTTATTTGATTAATGAGGTCACATCATTAGTTGAATGATCTGATTGACATGACCCATTCCATTAGCTTAGCACCCGATCATTTAGTATGTTGCTATTGCTTTCTTCATGACTTATACATGTTCCTATGACTATGAGATTATGCAACTCCCGTTTACCAGAGGAACACTTTGTGTGCTACCAAACGTCACAACATAACTGGGTGATTATAAAGGAGCTCTACAGGTGTCTCCAAAGGTAGATGTTGGGTTGGCGTATTTCGAGATTAGGATTTGTCACTCCGATTGTCGGAGAGGTATCTCTAGGCCCTCTCGGTAATGCACATCACATAAGCCTTGCAAGCATTGCAACTAATGAGTTAGTTGCGGGATGATGTATTACAGAACGAGTAAAGAGACTTGCCAGTAACGAGATTGAACTAGGTATTGGATACCGACGATCGAATCTCGGGCAAGTAACATACCGATGACAAAGGGAACAACGTATGTTGTTATGCGGTCTGACCGATAAAGATCTTCGTAGAATATGTAGGAGCCAATATGGGCATCCAGGTCCCGCTATTGGTTATTGACCGGAGACGTGTCTCGGTCATGTCTACATTGTTCTTGAACCGTAGGGTCCGCACGCTTAACGTTACGATGACAGTTATTATGAGTTTATGCATTTTGATGTACCGAAGTTAGTTCGGAGTCCCGGATGTGATCACGGACATGACGAGGAGTCTCGAAATGGTCGAGACATAAAGATTGATATATTGGACAGCTATATTCGGACACCGGAAGTGTTCAGGGTGATTTCGGAGAAAACCGGAGTACCGGAAGGGTTACCGGAACTCTCCGGGGAAGTAATGGGCCTTATTGGGCCTTAGGGGAGAGAGAGGGCTGCGGCCTAGGAGGTGGCGCCCCCCCCCCCCACACACACACATGGGGAGTCCGAATTGGACTAGGGAGGGGGGCGCGACCCCTCTTTCCCTCTCCCTCTCCCCCTCTTTCCTTCCCCCTTAGGGTTTCCTAATTGGATTAGGAAAGAGGAGTCCTTCTCCCACTAGGAGGAGGACTCCCCCTCCCCTTGGCGTGCCCCATAGGGCCGGCCGGCGTCCCCCTTGCTCCTTTATATACGGGGGCAGGGGCACCCTAGAACACACAAGTTGATCTTTGAGATCGTTCCTTAGCCGTGTGCGGTGCCCCCTGCCACCATATTCCACCTCGATCATATCGTTGTAGTGCTTAGGGGAAGCCCTGCGTCGGTAGAACATCAAGATCGTCACCACGCCATCGTGCTGACGGAACTCCTCCCCGAAGCTTTGCTGGATCGGAGCCCGGGGATCGTCATTGAGCTGTACGTGTGCTAAGAACTCGGAGGTGCCGGAGTAACGGTGCTTGGATCGGTCGGATCGGGAAGAAGACGTACGACTACTTCCTCTACGTTGTCTCAACGCTTCCGTTGCGATCTACAAGGGTACGTAGATCATGCTCTCCCCCTCGTTGCTATGCATCACCATGATCTTGCGTGTGCGTAGGAAATTTTTTGAAATTACTACGTTCCCAACAGTTAAATCGTCGATAGTGGCTACAAAGTGGGTGGTGGGTGGGCTTTGAATTTCTCCATCATCCGTATCCCATCCACGTTGACCGTAATCCGGCCAGGGCTCTCCTGATAAAGAGAGAGACTTAAGAGAATTCAGGATGACGCCAAAAGGCGAGTGCTGAAAGATGTCTGCGGCGGTGAACTCCATTATCGGCGCCCAATTAGATTCGGTTGGCAGGGGCGCGGGGGGTTCGGAGTCCGGGGAGGAGTCCGGATCCTCGGAGTCACGGGTCATGCAGAGTGCGGGGCTAGCATTCGGCTCGATCGCCTTTGAGATCGCAGCCCCCGAGGTGACGTCCAACCGTTCGTCCTTGATTGGCGCAATAGGCTCCGTGTTAGGGGTCGGAACCGATGCGTGTGCGGCCTCCAAGGCACTTTCCAGAGGCAGAGCTAGATCATGCCCCTCGAGATAGTGCGGCGCGCTTGGCCGTGGCTCGAACCCGTCGAAGATCAAGTCTCCGCGGATGTCAGCCGTGTAGTTTAAGCTTCCAAACCTGACTTGATGGCCAGGGGCGTAGCTTTCGATCTGCTCCAGGTGGCCAAGGGAATTGGCCCACAGAGCGAAGCCGCCGAAGACGAAGATCTGTCCGAGGAGAAAAGTCTCACCCTGGACCGCATCATTGTTGATGATCAAAGGAGCCATCGGACCTAAAGGCGACGACACAGAGGAACTCTCAATGAAAGCACCAATGTCAGTGTCAAAACTGGCGGATCTCGGGTAGGGGGTCCCGAACTGTGCGTCTAGGCCAGATGGTAACAGGAGGCAGGGAACACGATGTTTTACCCAGGTTCGGGCCCTCTCGATGGAGATAAAACCCTACGTCCTGCTTGATTAATATTGATGATATAGGTAGTACAAGAGTAGATCTACCACGAGATCAAGGAGGCTAAACCCTAGAAGCTAGCCTATGGTATGATTGTTGTATATGGAGTTGATGTTGTTGTCCTACGAACTAAAACCCTCCGGTTTATATAGACACCGGATAGGGTTAGGGTTACATAGAGTTGGTTACAACGGTAGGAGATCTTGAATATCCGCATCGCCAAGCTTGCCTCCCACGCCAAGGAAAGTCCCATCCGGACACGGGACGTAGTCTTCAATCTTGTATCTTCATAGTCCTGGAGTCCGGCTGAAGGTATAGTCCGGCTACCCGAACACCCCCTAATCTAGGACTCCCTCAAAGTGTCATATGTATGACAGAAAAAAAATTCGTTCGGCCCAAAATGTCACGGATGTGTCTTTTTTTGTAGTGTTGGCTTGTATATTCCAATGATGGGCTTCCTCAAAATGCCCTAGGTCTTCGTGAGCAAGCGAGTTGGATGCACACCCACTTAGTTTCTTTTGTTGAGCTTTCATACACTTATAGCTCTAGTGCATCTGTTGCATGACAAACCCTACTCACTCACATTGATATCTATTGATGGGCATCTCCATAGCCCGTTGATACGCCTAGTTGATGTGAGACTATCTTCTCCCTTTTTGTCTTCTCCACTACCACCATTCTATTCCACATATAGTGCTATATCCATGGCTCACGCTCATGTATTGCGTGAATATTGAAAAAGTTTGAGAATGTCAAAAGTATGAAACAATTGCTTGGCTTGTCATCGGGGTTGTGCATGATTTAAATACTTTGTGTGGTGAAGATAGAGCATAGCCAGACTATATAATTTTGTAGGGATAACTTCCTTTGGCCATGTTATTTTGAGAAGACATGATTGATTTGTTAGTATGCTTGAAGTATTATTATTTTTAAATCAATATTAAACTTTTATCTTGAATCTTTCGGATCTTAATATTCATACCACAATTAAGAAGAATTACATTGAAATTATGCCAAGTAGCACTCCACATCAAAAATTATCTTTTTTATCATTTACCTACTCAAGGACGAGCGGGAATTAAGCTTGGGGATGCTTGGTACGTCTCCAACGTATATATAATTTTTGATTGCTCCATGCTATATTATCTACTGTTTTGGAAATTATTGGGCTTTATTATCCACTTTTATATTACTTTTGGGACTAACCTATTAACCGGAGGCCCAGCCCAGAATTGATGTTTTTTGCCTATTTCAGAGTTTCGCAGAAAAGGAATATCAAACGGAGTCCAAACGGAATGAAACCTTCGGGAATGTGATTTCCGGAACGAACATGATCCAGGAGACTTGGACCCTACGTCAAGAAACAGAGGAGGGGGCCACGAGGTAGGGGGCGCCTACCCCCCCCAGGCACGCCCTCCACCCTCGTGGGCCCCCTGTTGCTCCACCGACGTACTTCTTCCTCCTATATATACCTATGTACCCCCAAACAATCAGATACGGAGCCAAAAACCTAATTCCACTGCCGCAACCTTCTGTATCCATGAGATCCCATCTTGGGGCCTGTTCCGGAGCTCCGCCGGAGGGGGCATCCATCACGGAGGGCTTCTACATCAACACCATAGCCTCTCCGATGAAGTGTGAGTAGTTTACCTCAGACCTTCGGGTCCATAGTTATTAGCTAGATGGCTTCTTCTCTCTATTTGGATCTCAATACAAAGTTCTCCCCCTCTCTTGTGGAGATCTATTCGATGTAATCTTCTTTTTGCGGTGTGTTTGTTGAGACCGATGAATTGTGGGTTTATGATCAAGATTATCTATGAACAATATTTGAATCTTCTCTGAATTCTTTTATGTATGATTGGTTATCTTTGCAAGTCTCTTTGAATTATCAGTTTGGTTTGGCCTACTAGATTGATCTTTCTTGCAATGGGAGGAGTGCTTAGCTTCGAGTTCAATCTTGTGGTGTCCTTTCCCAGTGACAGTAGGGGCAGCAAGGCACAATTGTATTGTTTCCATCGAGGATAACAAGATGTTTTTTTATCATATTGCATGAATTTATCCCTCTACATCATGTCATCTTGCTTAAGGCGTTACTCTGTTTCCATGAACTTAATACTCTAGATGCATGCTGGATAGCGGTCGATGAGTGGAGTAATAGTAGTAGATGCAGGCAGGAGTCGGTCTACTTGTCTCGGACGTGATGCCTATATACATGATCATACCTAGATACTCTCATAACTATGCTCAATTCTGTCAATTGCTCAACAGTAATTCGTTCACCCACCGTAAAATACTTATGCTCTTGAGAGAAGCCACTAGTGAAACCTATGCCCCCCAGGTCTATCTTCGTCATATTAATCTTCCAATACTTAGTTATTTACTTTGCTTTTATTTTACTATTTGCATCTTTATCACAAAAATACCAAAAATATTATCTTATCATATCTATCAGATCTCACTCTCGTAAGTGGCCGTGAAGGGATTGACAACCCCTTATCACGTTGGTTGCGAGGAGTTATTTGTTTTGTGCATGTACGAGGGACTCGTGCGTAGCCTCCTACTGGATTGAAACCTTGGTTCTCAAAAACTAAGGGAAATACTTACGCTACTTTGCTGCATCATCCTTTCCTCTTCAAGGAAATCCAACGCAGTGCTCAAGAGGTAGCAGTGTGCAATTCTGTCAGCAAGACCATGTTACTATTGTTGATGACATTCCGGTAGCCATCGATGGACGAGAACTTTGCCTGTTGGTCCGCCTCGTTTGACGAGCAGGAAAATGGTTCTCTTCGTCCCTCGCCCTTCGTACCGACATTGTTGCCGACCTAACTGACATGCTACCCTCTGACATGCCTTGCTATCATGACCATGCAAGATGTCACCGCTCCTCCTACTTTTAACCCACATGATGGGACCATAACCCACAGGTCCCAGGATCGAAACCTGACTCTCCTATACACCCCATGTTTGCAAAGTTATTCCTCACGCTTGGGTTCGTATGTAATTCACTAGCCACCTTCCGTGTGATCATCAATTTTGGTATTAAACACAATACTTATTCCCGTTGCTTTGAACCCCTTTCACACTCTATTTCAGGCAACGAACGATTGTCTATCCGCTTGAAACTTCTTATGGTACCTTCTTACTTGGCTCTCGATATGTTTCATTCATTCAACTCGAGAGATACTCATGTGTTCATTCCTGGGATAGCCCCAAATTATTACCCTTTATAGCATTCTATCATTGCCGAGTTGCCCTTACCTATTCGTAAGTGCGACGGGATACTAAAAAAATGATGACTTCATCATGATGACCTAAAGCAGAGAATTGAAGACATCAACGAAAGGGATTAACTTCTTTGAGAAGAGCAGCCAAGACTGAGAAGATCCGTTAGGATTTCGTAACCAGACTTTTCCCCCTTACTCTACCTCTTAAATCTCGGGACGAGATTCCTTGTAGTGGAGAAGAATTGTGACGCTCAGATAATTAAACTACAGTAAGCCTCTACTATTGTTACCACATCACCACGATTACTGTTGATAATCTCGTGATGATTCAAAACTCGTTCAAATTCAAAATTAAAATAAAGTCAAACTAGAAAAGTTTTCAAAAGTCAAAACTAAAGTTGTTCTAGATGTAGCAAGTAATTCATAATAAATATTGGTGGAGAAACCAACTTTTTATGAAATGGTTTAGTGCCCTTAAATAAATAAACAGTGGCCAAAATGATAAATTAAATGCCTTCTTGATTTACAAAAATGCTAATCTATTTTATTTAACTGCCAATCTTTTTGTGGCAGTGACCTAATTTGCAATGACAATATTGGTGTAAGTTTCATATTTTATAAACCTAAAATGATGTTGAAAATTAAAAGTAAACAAAAGGCAAAAGCTAAGAAAAGAACACAAAATAGAAAATAATAAGGGGACCTAAACCTACTAGACCCTTGGTCCTTTTAGCAAAACAGGTCCAGCCCACCCCTACCATCGCCAACCTCCTGCTACAGGGAGGCAGGGGGCACATGGGACCCATCGGTAGGCCATGGCCGCGCCGTGCCTTGCATGGAGGCCATCCATGGCCTCCCCCTTGCCTACAAGGGCCCCGCCTCCTTCTTGCAGGAAACTCTATGACACTTTCCCCCTCGCCCTCTCCCTCGCATCTTACTCTCGAGCCGAGCGCTGCCGTTGTCACCGCTCGCCACTGACACGGCCACCAGCCACCCCGAGCCACGAGAGGCGTCTGGGAGCTCCGTCGTGGTCGACTCCATCACCACGCCGAAGGGCTCGAGCCAGGAGACCCCATGCGCTCGCCATCAGTCGTCTTCCCCGCGTCTGGTCGTCGCTTCCCCGCCCTGGATCTCCTCCCTTGGCGCTTCCCCGTGATACGTCTCCAACGTATCTATAATTTTTGATTGCTCCATGCTATATTATCTACTGTTTTGAATGTTTATGGGCTTTATTATACACTTTTATATCATTTTGGGACTAACCTATTAACCTAGAGCCCAGCGCCAGTTTCTGTTTTTACCTTGTTTTAGGGTTTCGAAGAAAAGGAAAATTAAACGAAGTCCAATTGACCTAAAACTTCACGGAACTCATTTTTTGGAAGGAAAGAAGCCCAGAAGACTTGGAGTGCACGTCAGGGGATCTACGAGGAGGCCACGAGGCAGGGGGCGCGCCCACCCCCTCTGGCGCGCCCTCCACCCTCGTGGGCCCCTCATGGCCCCCCTGACGTATTTCTTCCACCTATATATCTCCATATACCCTAAAAACAACGGAGGGCACAATAGATCGGGAGTTCCGCCGTCAGAAGCCTCTGTGGCCACCAAAAGCCAATCTAGACCCGTTCTGGCACCCTACGGGAAGGGGAATCCCTCTCCAGTGGCTATCTTCATCATCTCGGCGCTCTCCATGGCGAGGAAGGAGTAGTTCACCCTTGGGGCTGAGGGTATGTACCAGTAGCTATGTGTTTGATCTCTCTCTCTCTCTCATGTTCTTGATTTGGCACGATCTTGATGTATCGCGAGCTTTGCTATTATAGTTGGATCTTATGTTTCTCCTCCCCCTCTACTCTCTTGTAATGGATTGAGTTTCCCCTTTGAAGTTATCTTATCGGATTGAGTCTTTAAAGATTTGAGAACACTTGATGTATGTCTTGTCATGCGTATCTGTGGTGACAATGGGATACCATGTGATTCACTTGATGTATGTTTTGGTGATCAACTTGCGGGTTCCACCCATGAACCTATGCATAGGGGTTGGCACACGTTTTCGTCATGATTCTTCGGTAGAACTTTGGGGCGCTCTTTGAGGTCCTTTGTGTTGGTTGAATAGATGAATCTGAGATTGTGTGATGCATATCGTATAATCATACCCATGAATACTTGAGGTGACATTGGAGTATCTAGGTGACATTAGGGTTTTGGTTGATTTGTGTCTTAAGGTGTTATTCTAGTACGAACTCTAGGGTTGTTTGTGACACTTATAGGAATAGCCCAACGGATTGATTGGAAAGAATAACTTTGAGGTGGTTTCGTACCCTACCATAATCTCTTCGTTTGTTCTCCGCTGGTAGTGACTCTTTGTTGCATGTTGAGGGATAGTTATGTGATCCAATTATGTTAGTATTGTTGAGGGAACTTACACTAGCGAAAGTATGAACCCTAGGCCTTGTTTACTATCATTGCAATACCGTTTATGCTCACTTTTATCACTTGCTACCTTGATGTTTTTATATTTTCAGATTACAAAAACTATTATCTACTATCCATATACCACTTGTATCACCATCTCTTCGCCGAACTAGTGCACCTATACAATTTACCATTGTATTGGGTGTGTTGGGGACACAAGAGACTCTTTATTATTTGGTTGCAGGGTTGCTTGAGTGAGACCATCTTCATCCTACGCCTCCCACGGATTGATAAACCTTAGGTCATCCACTTGAGGGAAATTTGCTACTGTCCTACAAACCTCTGCACTTGGAGGCCCAACAACGTCTACAAGAAGAAGGTTGTGTAGTAGACATCACCCCGGCCTCCCGAGCACGTCGTCGAGAACTGCTGTGAGGACCTCCGCCGATTCCCCCTTTTTACCTGCCTCAATTCGTCGTCCTGTAGTCGCCCCACAAGCTCGGCCACCATGGCCGGAGCTCCGCTCACCGCGCCCACTGTCCGTGCCCGCGAGCCCCTAGTCGCGTCCTATCTTACCCCATGCGTGCGCACCCACGCCTGCACGCCCTGACCATGCCGTCCGTGTGCGCCCCGCCGCTGCCGGTTGCTCCCTGGCATCGTCCGCGCACGTGCTCAGTTGATGCTGCTCCTTGTGCTACTACTGCTCTACTGCTGCTCCTCGCTACGCCGTGCCATGGCCTGTCTGCGCCGTTGCCGCCTCGCGCTCACTGCCCTAAGGTCGTCTTCCGTGCACGTCGTCCCTGTGTGTCCCGCGCCGGCCGCGTCGTCTCCGTTTGCACTTGTGAGCCACTGCTGCTCTGTAGCTGTCCGCTGCTACTCTCTGTTGCCGTGTATTGGTGCTGCTCTACGCTGCAGCTGCTCTTGCTGCTGCCACTGCATAGCCGATGCCGCTGTTGTTCCTTAGAGCATCTCTAGCCGTTCGGCCCCCTAGGGTGCTAAAAAGAGCGGTCTGGGGGTGAACCAATGCTAGTTAGGCCCCTGGGGGCGACCTAGCTCCCAGTCACGCCCGCAGGCGCCGGCTCCAGGATGCGGAAAAATCGAACTTGGTCGTTCCCGCTCACAAAAGACGCCACAAGTCCGGCGATCACAAGTCACAGTTCGGCGATCGGATATAGTCAGGCGTACAAAAAATAGAGCGGCACAAGTTCGCTTGTGTAACGCATCACTCGGCGGGGTCGGCCCCAGGCGTCGTCGGAGTCGGTGTGCGTGGGCTTGGCGGTGTCGGAGCTGCTTCTGCGCTGGGCAGTGTCGGCTCGGCTTTGGTGCTGTTGAGCGTCGTGGAGGCGTCATCACACGGGCTTGGCGGCGGTGGCGGCGTGGGCATCGGCGGCGTCATCGAGGGAAGCTGGTTCAGGATGAGGCCGCGCTCCACCAAGTACCACGCCTTGACCGCCTCATTGGTGCTCTGGAGCATGTCCGCCCCGCCCAGCAGGAAAGCCAGGTCGGTGTTTCTCTTCTTCGCGGCAATGTTGGTCCGGAGTAGGTCGAGCTTGATGGCGCTGCTCGACATCAATGCTGACCACCGCACCTCGGTATTCTCTTCGTGAAGGATGGCCCGGGCCTGCGCGTCGGCGAGGAAGTGCTCGATGGACTCCTACACTCGAGCGGTGGCCGCGTCGGCGTGTTTCCCCTTCTTGGCACCTTTGTTGCCGTCCGGCCGCCCTTCCGATGCGCCAGGAGTCGGCGCGTACGGCTTGTAGGTCTCCTTGGCCTTGTCGAGGGTGCGCCGGACTTCCGCCCACTTCTCGCACTTGTCAATGCGCTTGTAAACGTGGAGGTACTTGAATCCGGCGTCGCTGTTGCTCTGTCGGTACAGGGCGAACATGCGCAGCAACTGCGCGGAGGAACAAACAGTTGGCGGGCGTACACGGCGAAGAGAGGCGGGAGACCGGCGTGGCATACCTGATCCTCAACGCTGGCGCCGCTCTCAGGCGAGCCGCGACCTCCTCGACGAACCCATGCCATTTGTTGCATGCCCCCTGGATACACCCCCAATGGTTCGCCATCGCCTTCAAGCCGCACTGCATGTAGATGCCTTTGAAGTAGGGGTCGACAAGCTTGCACTCATTGAACTCGGCCTTGATGCGCTCCCAGTACGTCTCGATGCTCTGGTTCGTGCCGGTGGTCGGGTCGAGGCAGACGACTTTCCATGCTTCAGCGAGGCATTCCTCCTCCTTGGACGCCCACTTGATGCGCGGCTCGCCTGACCTGGCTGCCCTCTTATTCTTCTTGCGCCTCTTCGCCGGAACAGTCGCGGGCTCCTCTTCCTCCTCCTCCTCGTCCTCCTCCTCCGGCTCCAGCTCCTCCTGGTCCTCCTCGCCATAGACGTAGCCGAGCTCGTCGTCCATGCCGCCACTGAGATCCACCGTCTCGTCCAGGGTGTCGAACCCGGGAGACGCGGCGGCCGCGGCCGAACCTGCGGCGATGATGTCTTCCATGTCGCCCTCAGTCTCGTTGGTGTCGCCGAGGTGCGAGAAGGGTAGCGCACAACGGCAGAGATGGGGCGTCGGGGAGGACGCGTAGGCGGGTGGCGAGTAGTTGTATGGAGGGTACTGCACGCCGGCGAAGGCGGGCGAGGGCGTGCGCTAGGCTGGGTGTCCATGGGGGAAGGTGACGTTTGGGTTGAACCCACTGTGCGCATCCCCGTCGGCGTAGCTCGGCGAGGGCGATCCCCATGGCTGCCGCGACGGAGAGCCGGCGCTTTGCTGGCCCCAGGGAGCGTACTGGGCGTGGCTGCCGGGTGGATTCATCATCCCCGCGCGAGTCGCCTTGGCCTCGGCTTGGTCCACCGAAGCGGCAGCCGCAGCCACGCGCGCCGCGTTGTCACGGGCCTTCTTGGCGATGGCCCTGTTCTGCCGGTTGGCGGTGACAGCCTCCCGTCGCTGAACTTCCACCCTCCACTCGGCGTTTGTCATGCCCGGTGGCTTGGACGGCGGCGCCCTAGGCTTCCTCTGCTTCGGCTGGGCGACGGAGGCGGTCGCGGTTGCCGCCACGCGGGGGACGACATACTTCTTCGGTGGCATGGCGGCCGGCTGGGAGGCGGGCGGGAGGGAGATTGGCGGAAGGAAAGGAGAAAATGGGAGGAAAGTGGGGGAAAAGCGGGAAGAAACGGCGGGAATAGGCGCTGGACTCGCCGACAGGGCGGACCCACGCGTCCTTTTCGCTTGTGCCGGCGCCCAGGTGCCCCCAGGGAGCCGGGTTCTGCCTGGGTCCGCCGGCACCAGTTTCGGCCCGAGCCGGTGAAAAATGGGCTTCTGGGGGGATGACTGGGCCGTTTTTTCGGCGCCCGCACGGCAAAAACACATGGGGATGGCCTGTTGGGGATGCGGCTGGAGATGCTCTTAGCTGTTGCCGCTATTGTTTGCTGGTCACTCTAGCTCGTAGGTGCAAAGTTGTTTGCTGAAGAAATAACTGACCAAACTGAACTGACTACTGAAGAAACCCATCGGACTATCAGAGAGCTTGCCCCGTCCAAGCTTGGTCATGTGCGTTGTGTGCGTTCATTGTGTGTGAGAGAATTTGACCGGCCCTGTTGTAGTTAGCTATAATTAGTACTCCTACTAGCTAGACTAATTAGTGGTTAGGTATAATGCAAATGACATGTGGATCCCACTAGTAATAAAAAATAAATTAGATTTAAAATATCTAAGACCATGACATGTGGACCCTATCTTACCTTTTTACCGGTCAAAGTGAAATGGTTGACCAGCCCCCCGGGTCCCATTGTCATACACATAGGCTAGAGTAACACTAGGTAACAAAAGTTTTTGCTGTTTTATTCTCGAATTAAACAAATTCCAAAATGTTTAAATATTAGAAAATTAATATAAATTAATCTATAACTCGGATGAAAATGTTGTGTACATGAAAGTTGCTCAGAACGACGAGACGAATCCGAATACGCAGCCCGTTCGTTCGCCACACATCCCTAGCACAGCGAACACGCAACTTTCCCTCTCTGGTTCATCTGTCCGAAAACGTGAAACACCGGGGATACTTTCCCGGATGTTTCCCCCCTTCACCGGTATCACCTCCTACTGCATTAGGGCACTCCTAGCACTGTTACTTGTTGTGTCATGCATCAATATGCATCTGTTTGCATTGTATTCATTGTTTCTTCCCCCTCTTCTCTCGCTAGACACCGAGACCGACGCCGCTGCTACCCAGTACGACTACGGTGTTGACGACCCCTCCTTCTTGCCAGAGCAACAAGGCAAGCCCCCCTTGATCAACCTGATATCACCTATTCCTTCTCTCTACTGCTTGCATTAGAGTAGTGTAACATGTTACCGCTTTCCGTTAATCCTATTCTGCTGCATAGCCTGTCATTATTGCTACAATTGTTGATACCTTTACCTGCTATCCTAATGCTTTGTATAGGATGCTGGTATTCCATCAGTGGCCCTACACTCTTGTCCGTCTGCCATGCTATACTACTGGGACGTGATCACTTCGGGAGGTGATCACGGGTATATACTTATATACATAATATGCGATACATGTGGTGACTAAAGTTGGGTCGGCTCGTAGAGTACCCGCAAGTGATTCCGATGTGGGGGATGAAGGGGCAGGTGGTTCCATCCAGGTAGTGGTGGGCCTGGGTTCCCGACGGCCCCCGACTATTACTTTGTGGCGGAGCGACAGGGTAGGTGGAGACCACCTAGGAGAGAGGTGGGCCTGGCCCTGGTCGGCGTTCGCGGTTACTTCAAGATAACACACTTAACGAGATCTTAGTATTTGATCTGAGTCTTGCCACTGGCCTATACGCACTAACCAACTACACGGGAACAGTTATGGGCACTCGACGTCGTGGTATCAGCCGAAGCCTTCGTGACGTCAGCGACTGAGCGGCGCACGCCGGTTTGGACCACGTAATGCAACTTCCTTTGTAATGGAGGTTGCTAGGTCTGCTCACATGCCGCGTACGCAACGTGCATGTGTGCAATGGACGATGGGCCCAGACCCCTCCGCGCATAGGATTTAGAACGGCGTGCTGACCTCTCTGTTGTGCCTAGGTGGGGCTGTGATGTGTTGATCTTCCGAGGCCGGGCATGACACAGGAAAGTGTGTCCGGCCAAAGGGGATCGAGTGTGTTGGGAAATGTGGTACACCCCTGCAGGGAAGTTTATCTATTCAAATAGCCGTGTCCCTCGGTAAAAGGACGACCCGGAGTTGTACCTTGACCTTATGACAACTAGAACCAAATACTTAATAAAACACACCCTTCCAAGTGCCAGATACAACCGGTGATCGCTCTCTCACGGAGCGACGAGGGGAGGATCACCAGGTAGGATTATGCTGTGCGATGATACATTGGTGAACTCACCTTCTACTCTCTTCTACATGCTGCAAGATGGAGGCGGCCAGAAGCGTAGTCTTCGATAGGACTAGCTATCCCCCTCTTATTCTGGCATTCTGGAGTTCAGTCCACATATGCTACCATTTTCCATTTGATATCAATGCATACATATGTAGTGTAGCTCCTTGCTTGCGAGTACTTTGGATGAGTACTCACGGTTGCTTTGCTCCCCCTTTTCCCCTTTCTATACCCGATTGTTGCGACCAGACATTGGAGTCCAGGAGCCAGACGCCACCGTCGACCATGACTCCTACTACTCTGGAGGTGCCTACTACTACGTGCAAGCCGCTGACGACGACCAGGAGTAGTTTAGGAGGATCCCAGGCAGGAGGCCTGCGCCTCTTTCGATATGTACCCCAGTTTGTGCTAGCCATCTTATGGCAACTTGTTTAACTTATGTTTGTACTCAAATATTGTTGATTCCGCTGACTCGTCTATGATCGAGCTCTTGTATTCGAGACTTCGAGGCCCCTGGCTTGTAATATAAAGTTTTTTATTATTTGAATTTGTGTCTAGAGTTGTGTTGTGATATCTTCCAGTGAGTCCCTGATCTTGATCCTACACATTTGTGTGTATGATTAGTGTACGGTTAAATCGGGGGTGTCAAAAGAGCACTGGATCCAAATGCCTAAAGGAGGTGAAGGGGCTCCACGACGACGCCTCTAACGAGGGGAACGACGCCTCTAATGAGGGAAACGACATCCTAGGACACCGTCGTCGCCTGCAATGACCAAGGTCATTGCAAGGCATTCACCTGGAGTTCACCATGCCCAAAGACACTGCATCAAGGCCGTCCATCTGCCTGAATCGAGAAAGTCACATGCCCCAAGCAAATCGCCACCGCCAACCACCACCACCACACGCTGCTCAACGGAGCCACCACCACGAGACCGCCTCACCCCCGCAGCCAGGGTCAGGGAGCACAGCCCACCGCCACCACCTCCACTGCACCGGTGCACAGATCCGGCCCTCACGGCCCAGATCCAAACCTGCAGCGCAGCCATACGCTGCAACCTCAAACTGCCGAAGCAGACCGCCGCAGCCCTCCAAAACACGCATCCGAGCAGCCCCGACGCGGATCCGGGCGCGAGCCCCATGGATCTGGGCAGGACACGAGCAGCCGTGGCCACCCCAAGCGGCGGCGCATCTAGCTGCTACGGCGCCGACCCCGACCGAGGACGGCCAGATCCACCCCTTGCCGCCACGCCGCAGCCTCCCCGAGCAGCGCCACCAACGGCCGCTCGTCCCCGAGCAGGTCACACCGAAGACCGCCGCAACAAGATCCCCTGCTCGCGCGCGCCCGCCAGTCGGTGGAAGAACATGCCCCGCCGCCGCCGGCTCCGCACGGGCTTCGCCTGGCGGAGGACACCAGCGACGGCGAGGGAGGGAGGGGATGAGGGGAGAGAGGGGAGCCAGTGGTACGGTTGTGGTCGCCGCCCGTGTCGCTCCTGGGCAGGGAGTTTCAGAAAGAATAATAAAGTTCAAAAAGAGATAAGTGAATAACCAAAAAAGATGAAATTGTCATTGCTTTGCATAGGCATTGCACGCAGCGAATCAAATGGGCCAGCCCATTTTACGAATACCTAACTTCTAGAATGTTTCTGAGCCGGTTTTGTTACTTTTTTTATTTGTTGCTCAAAAAAATGTTAATGTTTTTTATTTGTATTTTGTATTTTTTGAAATATGTTTCAAAAATTCAAAAAAATTGCTTGTGGTTTTAAAATATAGATCGTAATTTATAAAATTGTTCCTATTTTTAAAATTGTGTCCACAAATAAAAAAGATGTTCAGGAATTTCAAAGAATATTCACATTTTAAAATTATGTTTCTAAACTAAAAAATGTTCTATTTTTCAAAATTTGTTTTCAAGTTTAAAAAATGTTCATGATTTTCAAAAAATCATGTTCCAAAAAGTCAGAATTTTTTAATTTGTTCGCTTTCTTTAAATGTTCCAAATTTTAATATTTTTTTCAAATTTGTTCTTGATTTTTCTAAAAATGTTCACGTTTTAAAAAAAGATTCACAATTTTTTGAAAATACTACTCTAATCATTCTGGTTCGCTATAGTATCCAGTCTGGTCTGCTGTAGTACCCGGTTCGGTCGCTGCAGTACCTTCTTTCGTGTCCTTATACAATTCGTGCTTTTTGTTACCACCAACGGGAGGTAGTCGAGTGGCAAGCACTATAATCACGAGGATGAAGTTATAAGTTTGATTCCTTGTGCAAACTCACTCCTTTTGTCAGGACTGTTAGGTCGCACTTTGAAAATAGCCAGTGGCCTCGCGCCCGGTGGCTCGGCCCAGTCATGCATGTTGCCCGTGCATCGTATCGGTGCTCTCGGCCGTACACAGATCGCGTATCAAAGGTCTCGGCATGGGCGGCGTACTTTAAAAAAAAGACAATCATACCCTGTATTATGAAGGAGTATGGGGTAATCTCAGACGTCGATGTGTTTAAAGGGTGTACCGAAGCAGAAGTAAACAGTTATTAGCATGCATAGCTCTAGCATAGTAGACGAACCAAACATCATCATCCCACATGTAACAACAAACATATAATTGTTGACACTCAATTTTGGCATGGTCAAGAATTTAATTAAGATGACCTCAAATGGAGAAGTGGTCTACATGAAGGATTTCCGTATTATCAACATGAACATCTTCGAAGTTTGGGCCATCGCTATCCGATCTCATCTCGAGGGCCGAAACTATACTCGAAGTACTCAGATTTGAATTCAGAGTATTATTCGGCCAATTAAGCCTCCAAGATGGCCTCGTATGAAAAATCTTTCTACACTAATTGTCTTCGCCTCGTCGAAACAGTTGATTTTGAGATAAAAATTGTCCCAATCTGAATTCGTATGCAAAAGTTAAAGCCATCTGAATACAGCCCTGTCAGGAGGCAAAAAGTGGCGCGCCCCACCAGACACCCTCTCTGATGGGTAGCGCGAATAATAGCCTGTTTTGTGCGACCGATTTGACCCTCAAGATGACCTCTGATCAAAAAACGTTCAACATGAAAGTTGCCGACTCGTCGAAAAGGTCAAGATTGCTTTCGGGCTCATTTCCATCCGAGATCATTTACCACCTCAAAAATTACCCGCAAGGTGCAGCCAGTTTAAACCGAACAGTTTTGGAAAGTTCAGACAAAACCAATCCGAATTTGACTAGGGTTTTGGATGGGAATCCAAGCCTTTTCCTTGCACGGGAAGTCCAACCACTTCATATATACCTAAGGGGTGACGGCCGATTGAACAACACACAATCAATCAAATCATCTACCACTTTTTATCTTTTATCTTTTCTTCTTAACCCTAGTTTTTCTTCTTCCTTGTTCTTCGTTCGTTCTTCTTGTTGCAGGGAGGAGAACCTCGAGGCCCTAGGGGCGATCAGATCGACTTAGGGAAGCCCATAGCCGTCGCGCGCCCTGACGGGGTCCCTCCCGGGCGTGTGGGGTTTCAGGTCCTCAAAAGCGCCCACCGGATTGCCTGCGTACCGCGCTTCCGGGCGGGCCTCCTTCTACGTGAGCTGCGGTGCATCAACCCCGGCATCGAGGGTACACTGTGATGTGTTCGTGTGCGAACACACTTTTTGGCGACTCCGCTGGGGACGAAGCTTTGAACGGTCTCCGTCCCGTTCTTGCTATGAAGAGATCGTCATCTAGGGTTTGCGATCTACAAAGGTAATATGAATAACCAATTCACTTATGTAGATGCAAATAATGCATATGTTGTTGCTAGATCGTCTAATGAGCATAATGCATTGGCTAGCCCTGGTTTTATCAATTATGCATCTAATTATGTGCAACGGCCGATTCGGAATAATCTTCATGCTTCAACTTCATATAATTTTAGCAACATGCAACATATGTATCCCAACTCCCATGCATCGGCAACTCCACAAATCTATATGCCGATGAACAACATGATGAGTTCGGTTAATCAAGTTGAAACACCCCATGTAGGAACTTTCAATGGCATGCAACATGGTGTTTCATCCTTTTATTCATCGGAAACTAATTTTCAACATGTTAATCCAAACATGCCGGTGGATAGGGGAATTAGCGATGCTACTATTAGTTATTTGGCCAATTACCCTCAAGCATCATATGCTACACCTCATGCTACTAATTTTTTGGCATCATACGCAACTGTTGATATCCATAATTCGGCTTCGCACCTTCACGGTCATGGCCGAATAAGTGAAACTTCTGTAGGAGCACAAATGCCTTCACCTACTACCGTGGCATGTCATGTCCCCCTGCCCAATTACAGAATTTTGGCAACATCTCATTATGGAAAGAATCTAAAAGCATCGGGGGGGAACCATATCCAGACTGGGTAATTGAGAACAAGCTTATATTCTCTTGGGATTTGTGCAACTCTATTCGCCAGGAGCTAATAGAAGGCGGGAAGCATCATGATTTTGCTGTTGTAAAAGCTAGAGTTGTGCAAATGATGCAGTCGCCTAGTGCTGTACCATCCAATGTACCACCTAAACAATTGCAGAGTTTCAGCACCTCGTTGCCGAAAGAGTCTCAAAGTATTGGGGGGCAATCTCACGAGGAGTGGATGGAAATTGAGATGAAAAGGTTCAAAGCTCGTCAAGCTTAGATGTGGGCTAAACTTAGACAAGAGCGAGAAGCCTTGCAAAGTCAAAAAGATAAAAGTATTGATTCAGGTAACAAAGAAAATTCGGTTATTGAAAAAGTCGAATCAAATAGTATGTGTACCGAATCTATCGAAGAAAAAGAGGATGTCAAGGCATTGGAGAGTTATTCAAAAGTGGAACATAGTATTATTCAAGTGATACAACCATCATTCTCTCCCAACGTGTATGAAAAGGTATGTCTACCAAGTGATTTACCTATTTTCAGATTTGGTCACAACTTTATTGTTGATTCATCTATTAGGAAAAATCTTATAAGTAATTTTGAAAGACCAATGATGAAGGGTAATTTACTTGTTAGCAACAAAATTGTTGTGCCATTCATAAAGACTGATAGTGACTTGTTATTGCAGCCAAAGGCTTCCCCATTGCTTTACTTAAAACTTATCTCTAAGTGGGTAGCTTTGCTTGTTTCAAACTTGGCTTGCACTTGGTCTCGGTTGAGACACGTGTGTTCTAACTATTTTCGTTTCAGAAATTTAAAGCCAATGTTAAATTCTTTTGAGAAATCCGATGCTAATATAATATCGTATCCAAAGACATCGGAGATATAGTGAAAAACACAATGCATAGCCGAATGGGGAGATTCCAAATCTGTACAATTCGTTTGCTTACCTCCAAAGCCGTTCGTTCATCTAGATCGGCTAGAAAACAAGAAGTATACCTTCAACTCAAGCATGTGTGATCAAATATTTGATCTGTTGCTGAAAAATAATTATATTAGAATTCTTGATCACCATGTCAAAGTCATCCATCCAGGGACGAATGTATTGTAAGTTGCATGATTCGTCCAAGCATAATTTCGAGGACTGCAACATGTTTCGTCAAATAGTTAAATCGGCCATTGATAAAGGACGATTGAAGTTTGTTGAAACACCAAGAGATGGGCATGCTTAGAATAAACTCCGTGCAAGTTATCTTTTGGCACAAAGTTTTGCCAAAAATAGGAGGGCATGTGTTGACACTCAATTTTGGCATGGTCAAGAATTTAATTAAGATGACCTCAAATGGAGAAGTGGTCTACATGAAGGATTTCCGTATTATCAACATGAACATCTTCGAAGTTTGGTCCATCGCTATCCGATCTCATCTCGAGGGCCGAAACTATACTCGAAGTACTCAGATTTGTATTCAGAGTATTATTCGGCCAATTAAGCCTCCAAGATGGCCTCGTATGAAAAATCTTTCTACACTAATTGTCTTCGCCTCGTTGAAATAGTTGATTTTGAGATAAAAATTGTCCCAATCTGAATTCGTATACAAAAGTTAAAGCCATCTAAATACAGCCCTGTCAGGAGGCAAAAAGTGGCGCGCCCCACCAGACACCCTCTCTGATGGGTAGCGCGAATAATAGCCTGTTTTGTGCGACCGATTTGACCCTCAAGATGACCTCTGATCAAAAAACGTTCAACATGAAAGTTGTCGACTCGTCGAAAAGGTCAAGATTGCTTTCGGGCTCATTTCCATCCGAGATCATTTACCACCTCAAAAATTACCCGCAAGGTGCAGCCAGTTTAAACCGAACAGTTTTGGAAAGTTCAGACAAAACCAATCCGAATTTGACTAGGGTTTTGGACGGGAATCCAAGCCTTTTCCTTGCACGGGAAGTCCAGCCGCTTCATATATACCTAAGGGGTGACGGCCGATTGAACAACACACAATCGATCAAATCATCTACCACTTTTTATCTTTTATCTTTTCTTCTTAACCGTAGTTCTTCTTCCTCGTTCTTCGTTCGTTCTTCTTGTTGCAGGGCGGCGAACCTCGAGGTCCTAGGGGCGATCAGATCGACTTAGGGCAGCCCATAGCCGCCGCGCGCCCTGACGGGGTCCCTCCTGGGCGTGTGGGGTTTCGGGTCCTCAAAAGTGTCTGCCGGATTGCCTACGTACCGCGCTTCCGGACGGGCCTCCTTCGACGTGAACTGTGGTGCATCACCCCCGGCGTCGAGGGTACACGGTGACGTATTCGTGTGCGAACAATAATCACATTGTAGATCGGAATACGTCGCATGGACTGATGTTTGTAGATGAAGTAGTCATAGTTGACGCAGAGGCGATGTTGTTGATGACGATGTTAGCGAAGAACAATTGGAGCAGACATTTGTGATGACGGCGTGCAGCAGCGCCAAACCTTGGAAGGTAGATGACCTGTGATGAAAATTGCAAGAAGTCACGTGATGCGCTTCCAAAAATCCTAATCCCCCCCCCCCCCCCCCCCCCCCCCCTCTCTCTCTCTTAGTTTTCGAGATCGAGTACTATGATAGCGACACAAATAATGAGAGGACAAAAAAATTCCAACTTGATTCTTGGTGTGTATTTGCCTGTGGCCGATAAGTCATATATACAAGAGAACACACACGGTCTTGTGTCGCGACCATGATGCAAATCCAAAACGACAAGGCTTCCAACTCAAAAACTTATTGGTCAAGGTTCCAACTCAGAAACTTACTAGTCAGGAAACCAAAAACAGGCAAAAGAAAACCGTGCTTCTGCAAAGCCACAAACCAAATTTCCGCGGACTATTCATGTCGCATGTCGCATGCTCACATCCAATGAGACGAACGTGCACGTATCGTGTTCTCTTTTTTTTTTCATACCCATCGCTTAGTGGAGTGGAGAGACTCCACATATAACTTGGTCTCGCACCACCTTTATTTCTGGGATGAGACTAAAATTGCACCTCTAATCTTGTCATTTGTTCACGAGCCTTTTATGATTTATTTGAATTTATCTATTGGACACGTTCAAACATTCTACCACGTTAGCTTTTCTAACAAAAAAGAACATTGTATAACACGCTCCATCATCTTTGTCCATAGTTTTCTGTAAGATGGTTAGATGGGTTGTATTTGAGTTGTGGGTTGGCTCTTTGGTGTTTTGTTTTCATGTATGCTACGAAGGAGGAAAAGAGTTTGATGTCCCCTCGAACAAAAATAGAGTTTGTCGCTAAAGGTCGGGTGAAGAAAACCGGCAACTCCTGTCATGCTAGTCCTCCAATTTATGTAGAAGTAACGAAAATAAGTCTCACCTTTCAGATAAAGAAGTATGATATGATATAAATAACATACATATGCAAGCATCCAACAAATAAAAGTTTGTGTGTGTGTGTGTGTGTGAAAGAGAGCACCTCAAAGCATGGTTGGGTAGAGGGTGTATTCACTCTTGGGGTGTGTGGGCAATTTGACATATTATAGTAAAAAAAAAACAATCCATTATCTCAAGCGGATATTAGTGCGCTTGCGCTTGATTAATCAAAGATGTATGTATAGATTATATATGCGTTTCGATAACATTATGCAGAAGAGAAGAATTTGAACAACTTTTTTGACAAAAAAAACTCGAGACCCGCTTTATAAATAAAACACAATCGCCAAGCATCCAAAATACAAACAGTTCAATACCGAAACGAGGAGAAACACATGAAAAGAAAAAAGTAAACGCGTTATGGGCAGCAGCACTTGAAGTCCCAACCCCAAAAGCAACAGAATTATAATCAGGAGCAGGAGCAGCTTCCACTACTGCATAAAACCACAGAGTTTGTAAATCGCATTATAACCATATATAATTTTACTTTTCTTATATACTGCATACATTGGTGTCCAAATTAACATATTCGGCCTCACGGCTATTGTCATCTACCAAAGATTGTACAAAACCAGAAAAGGACAAAAAAATCAAGTTTTTTTTAGGATTGACACTTTTTTTAGATATGGGCTGCCACATATGTACCGCCTTACCTTTTTTTTAGCGTATACCGCCTTACCGGGTATGACGGTGACAGTTCATCATTCTAGGCCCACGGCCTCCACTGGGCTGCAAGTTTGGGCCCGCTCTCCCGGGGTATATACCGAAACCGCGATCGCACTCTCCAGGTCCATCCAGCGCCCCTCCCTCCCTCCCTCCTCCCACCAAGCGAAATCTGAAAAAGCCCTAGCCCTTCCCTCCGCTCCCCCCGATCCGCCGCCGCCGCCATGGCCGCCCCCGCCGTCGCCGCCGCGCCGTCGGCCCGCAAGGGCGAGACCTACACCGACACCAAGCGCCGCGACGACGTCCGCGGCGCCAACATCGCGTCCGCGCGCTCGGTCGCCGACGCGGTGCGCACCTCCCTCGGCCCCCGCGGCATGGACAAGATGATCTCCTCGGGTGACCAGGAGGTCATCATCACCAACGACGGCGCCACCATCCTCTCGCGCATGTCGCTCCTCCAGCCCGCGGCCCGCATGCTCGCCGAGCTCTCCCGCTCGCAGGACGCGGCCGCCGGCGACGGCACCACCACCGTCGTCGTCATCGCCGGGGCCCTGCTCCGCCGCGCGCAGTCGCTCCTCGCGGCCGGCGCCCACCCCACCGCCGCCGCCGACTCCCTCCACCGCCTCGCGGCCCGCGCCGTCCAGGTCCTCGAGGGCATGGCCATCCCCATCGAGCTCACCGACCGGGACTCCCTCGTCAAGTCTGCCTCCACCGCGCTCAACTCCAAGGTCGTCTCCCAGTACTCCGGCCTCCTCGCCCCGCTCGCTGTTGACGCCGCCCTCTCCGTGGTCGATCCCGCCCACCCGGAGCTTCTTGATCTCCGCGACATCCGCATCATAAAGAAGCTCGGCGGCACTGTCGATGACACCGAGCTTGTCCGCGGCCTTATCTTTGACAAGAAGGCCAGCCATGCTGCAGGGGGCCCATCTAGGATCGAGAATGCCAGGATCGCTGTCATCCAGTTTCAGATCTCACCGCCCAAGACTGATATTGAGCAGAGCGTCATCGTGTCAGACTATGCGCAGATGGACCGCATCCTCCGCGAGGAGCGGAATTACATCCTAGGGATGGTCAAGAAGATCAAGGCTTCTGGGTGCAATGTCCTCCTCATCCAGAAGAGCATCTTGCGTGATGCCGTGACCGAGTTGTCGCTGCACTATCTCGCAAAGGCCAAGATTCTGGTGGTCAAGGATGTAGAGAGGGACGAGATTGAGTTTATCACCAAGACTCTCAACTGCCTGCCAATTGCCAACATTGAGCATTTCCGTGAGGATAAGCTTGGGTATGCTGATGTTGTCGAGGAAGTGTCTGCTGGAGATGGCAAGATTGTCAAGATCACCGGCATCAGGGACATGGGGAGGACTGCGACTGTGCTTGTCCGTGGGTCCAACCAGTTGGTTATTGATGAAGCTGATCGCAGTCTCCATGACGCCCTATGTGTCATCAGGTAATTTGACTTCCACTGAAACAATCTTCTGTGTGTTATACGAAAGGTTGTCTATCGTAGTCCTGCTTTTCTAGGTCATTGTGAATATAGTGACTTGGGTGAAGTCTTATTGGTAAATGATGTGAAGTAACTTTAAATATGCACAACATTGTTCAACAATTATTAATTATAATCGATTAAGATGATAGGATCATACTCCTAATTTTCTATTGAATCTGTTCATAGCAGTAAATTGTCAAGTGGTATAAACGAACATTTGTTCTGCTATAATATGTTTATTTACATGTTGAAAGCAACATTGTTTTAATTAGTTAAACACACAAATATTATAGGATCCCTTTGTTATTGTAGGTTGGTAGAGTAAATGCAATTTCCTATCACGTTGCTTGCACATATACTGTCATGTTCTATTTCTGCCATTATCAACATGGTCTCCTACTGTTATGTTGTTGCTTCCACATACGCCGTCGCAACAACTTCCGGAAAAAATAGCTATGTCACCTTTGACCACTATATATGCTGCGGTAGACACATAGGGAGCATAGGTTCACTCGGTGATTATGTGTGACACCGAGCCAAGTTTGATCAAGCTCAATTTACTTTCTTACATGCTATTTGAGTGACTCAGTGATCCAGTGATCACCAGGCTGGCATATTGCACATGGTGCTTTGTGTGGGCCATACACTTCCTCATTTGCTAAGTTGCATCTCATGCCTGTTCATGGTACTTTATGATGACCCTTTGTTATGTATACTTTTGAATCTGGAGATTTGGTGCTTTATGTTGGTAATAATAGATTATTCAAATTAAATTCACAAGAGTAAGTGGTGTGCTTAGGCTTTGACCTTTGAGCAAGGTGGAGACCTTTTAGGGTTAGCCTACTACTTACCGCCACAAGCAGCACTTCTGTATTTCATTCCTGGACATGGCTGCCCATTTTCACTCGAAAGAAATAGGGTTTTTGTGCAGAATTTACTCCATCCTTTCTTCTGACACTCAACACCTGCTTTGTGAACACAGTGAAGGCGACTCTCTCTCGCGCTCTTCACTTCACCCCTCTGTAACGCAGTGCTTGAATCTGATGGCTAGATCACCTCTTATGGTCTGCAGTAGGGCACCACGGAGTGGCTAAGCAGCAACTTTTGTTAGTTCTAATCTTGTTACAAGTAGTAGTTGTTAGTATCTGTGCATGCATACCGGCAGGTTAGGATGTTCCTAGTTCTAGCAAGATGGCAAGAAGTAGAATGTAATTAGGCTAGTAATATTAGCTAGCACTTAGTCAGCTAGTTGGACAATCTTGAGTTTCATGCAAGTGAGATATCAAAGTCAATTTGGCTAGTCATGCGAAGCAATAGTTAGCTGTTTGAGATTTAGCTGTAAAATGCCAGCTTGGTAAAGTTCGTAAGTGCAGTAGGTTTGTTGGTTAGTCCTAAAATTAAAGGACATTATGTCCTTGTAATACAAGCTTGTCGTAGTGTGTAAGCTTCAGACCACTAGTGTTCATGTTTATGTGAGAAACCAGGATAGTGACGAAGGGGTCTGTGTGCATCATGTCCTTTATAAAGGAAATTCTGGTGAGAGCTAGTAGTAGCTAGCTCCAATGCCTTTTTACTGCCTTTTGGATATTACGATGACAGTCTCATCTTATGCCTGTCAATTTTAACAATTCATGTTGTTGATTCATAATTAGATGATTGCTTCTGAATTTTATGAAGAAACAACTGCTTGGAGTAAAGCTCTTTTTCCAGGCCTTTTTTTTACCCAAATAGGGGGGGCTGGCCTCATGGTCTGGGACATATAACAATTTAAGACAAGTTACATACCAATGTATAGGCCTTGAGCATTAGTAGGCATGTGTCCTCGTGAAATTATTATTCTTGCTCATGGTGTGTGTTTGAAGCTTGTATCATTTTGTGGTATTTATGGTGTTGCATATTATATGAAGTCACTTAGCACTGTTTTTAGCTTAAAATGTATTATTTCTTCAGTGTTCTGATCCTGTGCGTGCTTACTTTTATGAAGGTGCTTGGTGAACAAGAGGTTTTTAATTGCTGGTGGCGGTGCTCCGGAAATAGAAATGTCAATGCAACTGGCTGCTTGGTCAAAGGAGCTCCATGGGATGGAGAGTTACTGCATCAAGGAGTTTGCCGACGCACTTGAGGTCATCCCTTACACACTGGCTGAGAATGCAGGGCTCAACCCAATCGCCATTGTTACCGAGCTAAGGAATCGCCATGCCAAGGGTGAGAAGAACACGGGCATCAACGTGAGGAAAGGCCAGATCACAAACATCCTGGAGGAGAATGTCGTGCAGCCGTTGCTTGTGAGCACGAGCGCCATCTCGCTGGCGTGCGAGTGCGTTAGAATGATCTTGAAGATTGATGATATAGTCACTGTAAGGTAAAGCCCGTAGGGCGGATGATCCTTTTTAGGGCTGTATTTTTCTGTATGGGGTGATGACCACTTTGGCCTGTCTGTGTGGGGTGCACTGAGTTACTTTTATTTGTGAACGTGGCTCTTTGATGTGTTATGATTTTGTGGCTTTGGTGTTTGCTCTAGATATTGGTATCTTGTATCAGTAAGAAGCATCCAACATTCTCCAGCAACAATATGCACAATTAACTCCAAAGCATAGGTATCTAGCAAGATTTGTTTGAGATGTTTGATGGAATGCCTGCCGGGGCCTCGTTCTCAACTTCGTGGGCTATTTGGGATCGGATCGGTCGTGTCGAGTTAGTTCTGTGCACAAATCTGATTATTTCTTATACTCTTATCTCACTGTCTCCCCTGCTGATTTCGGACCTCATATAATCAAGTAGGGTGATAAAGTTTTTGATTTGTTTGCTGAGAAGACAATGTCTGATGATAACTGATGCACATTTATTTAATCCACACTTTGGCCCTTCCATTTCTTACAATCACACGGTTGGTGGTGCTGTAGCTTAAATGCACAATTACTTGCTCCTTTTGTCATGTTTGGCAAATCTGTTGCCTCGCCTCAGAAACAAAAACGTCTGAAGTGCCAAGTGCTGATCTAAAGTAGGAGGAAGTGAAATCATTCAATGATTGTTGTTTGCTTGAAATCCAGATTTTTTTTCTTTCCTTGGTTGGGCATCCCGCCATTTCAACCGCCTTGTCAGAGCCCCTCGTCCGGCAAAGCATGCCTCACAGCATCGTCCTTGTCCTAGTTGATGCCGTCGCAGCAAGGCGCTCAAAGCACATCATGGCAGTACCGATGGCCACCCTCGGATGTCCATGGCAACACGAAGCACCGGCCAACGCCCTTAGGCCTTGTACAATGGAAAATGTTTAGGGGATGTATTTAGAGAAATAAACCAGACTTTCCTTAAGCACCAGTGCTTATTTGTACAGGATAGACGCTTAACTAAGCGTCTCTCCTGTAGAAATAGGCACCGGTGCTTTAGAAAAACCCGGTTTATTTTTTAAGCATCTGTCTAAGCACCTCCTATTGTATAAGGCCTTAGAGCCCTGTCGCTGAATCGCTTGTAGCATGGCGTCCGCCTCCGTCGCAACACAACTTGAGCACTGGAAGCATATTCTTCTAGTACCGATCGATGGTCCCCCTTGGAGCCCCATCGCAGCATGGCGTCGTCGCTTGTAGCATGACGTTGCAGAACCGGCTGCCGCCACCCTCGCTGCATCCGTGTGGCCTCCTGCAAAAGCTTGCCGCATTGCAGCACGTGCAGACTCACACGGAGAGGGCAAGGAAGGTGTGGACCGGAGAGAGGGAAGGAGGAGGTGATTTCGCGAGGAAGAAGATGCGTACGGGCGACAAGTTTCATGACTAGTGGGTAAGGCTCAAGGGAAGCCTAGTAAATGGGTCCAACCGGGACACATGGTTACAATCACCTCGCAACCGCTGGAGGGGGTTGAAGCGTGCCGCGGATGATCTTATCATGTGAAGATGATCCTACGAACCCAATGGCGTTTTTTTTTCTTTTTTGCGGGTGGCCGAAGGAACAACCGTGTACACCCGTCTCAAATAAAATCGTTTTCCTATGTTTATTCCAACTTCGTCGAGTACTTGTCATTTTTGTGTTCAATGCAATTGAATCCGAATTGTGGTGTTTAACAACATGGATTTGTATATGGCTGAATTTCGTGCATAGTGCCGCGGATGATCTTATCATGTGAAGATGAACTAAGATTCCAAAACTGAAACTCAGCAGGAGCTGTTTTGAAAAGTTTGAGAAAACAATCTTAAATATAGAGTTATGTCCATGTTTTTCTTTTTCTACCCACGACTAGTTGAGCGGGTTTGGGCATTCTCAAAAGAAAAAGTTGAGCCGATTTGGGCACTGAACACGAACACGAACACGAACACAAAGAAGTGGATGCCCACAAATGCCCATATCCATAGGCAGATCTACCCTTTTAAAAGAAAAAGATGAGCGGGCTTGGGCACTGCACACAAACACAAACACAAAGAAGTGGATGCCCACAAATGTCCATATCCATACGCAAATTTACCCTCCTTAGTCCTGAGTTTGACTACCTATAAGCCGACAACAAAAATTCAACAGGTGTGAAATTGCCCTAAGCTTATTAAGCCATATATAGACAAGTACTCAATTTGTATAGTTACAACACATCTTTAATTATTGTATATGTGGCATATGACATTAGTTACTTCTTATAAATATAGTCTTCACAAAAGAAGATGCAAATACATTAATTATAATATTTATCATGGAATTGGGAAAATCCCAGTCTTTGAAATACATGAAACTATCAAATACAACTAGAAGAATCGGGAAAATCCTAGTCTTTGAAATACATGAAACTATCAAATACAATCAGGAAGTTGTCATCATGGATACAAAGATCTACACAAATACATAAAGCCTAGCTACCTAGGCTTGATTTACAAACTCCCTCAAGGGTTTTTCCAACGGTTTCATGACAGCCTCCCATCCTGCATGGGTTGGGTGCATGTCATCCCAATAGAAAAATCTATTTGAATTGTCGCACACAGTGTACAAAAGCTCCGTGGATGACTCGCCTTGCTGTCCGCAGTAACCATCCGAATCCAAACTCTCGCGGCACGGCGATAGTTTGCGCTTGAATTGTTTAGACAGCTCTGAGCCTTTACCTACATTAATGCACATGAAATTAAGAATGTTCGGATAAAGTAGTTCAAGTACACAATCAAACCCCCATCGAATTAGATTAAGATAATTCTAAAATAATGAGACAGTTTTGAATGCATGTATATACATACCTGCCGCATGATCCACAATATTGGTAAAGGCGGTGTATACGTCCACGATGTAGACATTCTTCTTTGATGTCATAACTTGTTTCAGATTATCGTTATGGATTGATGCACCCAAGTTTTCAAAAATATCACACGTGGTGTAGTTGTTGGTTCGGGTGTGTGATCAGTGGCGGAGCTAGCACAGGATCATTGAGGAGGGGGGGGGGGGGGGGGGGGGGGGGCAATGGCAAAATATGGCTTTATGAAGGGGTAAAAATCCCTATTATTCTCAATCTATGCCATCCAAAAAAAAAATCTTCACAAAAGCTACCAGGCTTGGGGGGGCCACAGCCCCCTCAGCCATACACATAGCTCCACCAGTGTGTGTGATGGCGTGCAACCGATATGGTGCAAGTTATTAACAAGAACCTTTGTCACCCCGAGCTTCAACAATTGATCCACATTAGCCGCAGTCTCTTTTGTCACCTTCCCAATATAAGCATTAATCTACATCACATACATGAAAATCATAAGTTAGTAAGATGCACAAACAAATTAATTGTTCAAATTAGTGTACGCATATATACATTGTGTGTTGATATGTTACTCACATCATTGGGGCTACTTAGGCCAATGACGCCGGTGCCTGCATAGTCATTGCCAGAGAAAGTCACGAGCGCTACAGAGTGACTCAGTTGTTTCTCTGTGATGGTCCCGTCCTTGACCATCTTCCTGAAGGTGTCGACCTGTTTGGCGAGGGCGGGGACCTAGTGCGATGTACCATACAACACACCTGCACCACCAGTAGCGAAGGTCATGCCAGACGGGTCGCAGGTTTTCTTGGTCGCGAGGGCATGCGCCGGAGGGGCTTCCTCCAACCCCAACATGGTTGCTGCAAGTTATTAGTGAAGCAGCGAGTACGGTAGGGTCAATTACGATACACCAGGGATTACATAGTAATTACGATGCACCAGGGATTACAACTCAATTCATTTCCTGGTATTTTTTTCACGAAGTTTCGCACAGGAGTAGATCGAGAACCCGGGTTTGATATCCCAAAATCTTACTTTTTTTTCAATTTTCTCGATACTTTTTTGAATTAATGTTCGTATAGGGGTGTGGAGCACCCGGGTACTACAAATCCGCTTCCAGGTCCATTATTGTTGACTTATTGTTTCCTACACTTGCATACTTGCATGCCATGACATTATTGCTGGCCAGCCTCTCGAATCAAAAGACTGTTGTTCTCTATTTTGTGCAACACATGTTGTTTTGCGCAAACCATGAAGGGGAAAAACATCGTCATTGCTATCACAAAGCCACCGATCCAAGATCTTGCATAGGTGTAGGCCATGGTTTCTTAACTATTGGATTGATTGCAAACTAGTATGCATTTGTACCAAAGGTAAATAGGTTGTGTACTTGTAAAGGTTGTGATTATTTATATCCCACATATTACTTTTTGAGTTGTTTTTTTACTTGTTAGGTAGTTTCTCATTATAAGTTTGTGCAACGCTAGAATTTAAAATATGTAATTGGATCGTTGCACTTTTAGAAACCTATATTTGCAAATACTTCTTGTGTAATAATGGGTTTTAAAAATGCAATTGAGTTGTTTGCACATTATGAAGCATTGCATTGCGCATAAATTTGCTAGATAATTTCTGGTTTTAGAATTATTCAGGATTTCTTCCGCATTTTGAAACATCAAGCGACACATTCAGGATTTCTTCCGCAGTTGAGTTGTCTGCACATTAAGAAGCAAGTTCATGAGCAACCTTATTTGCTTCCCTATTACACTGTTCAAGCCTAATAAAAGGAAAATCACACGCCATAATTGGTAGTACATAATTGTTTCCCTATTACAATGTTCAAACCTAATAGTGCGTTTGTTTGCGGACGCGGATTTGGTGAACATGGGTGCACGCACACCCTTTATGAATAGTAAATTCAAAAAAATGCTAGAAAAAATCAAAAAAAATCTGATTTTTTTAATATAGATAGTCAACCGGTATACTCGCACATGAAGTTTCATGAAGAAATCACATCCATGGTAATTTAGAGAAAAATGACAAAATCAAAGCTATATTAAAAAACAGTGTTTAATGAGTAGTATGGTCGCATTTGTATTTTCTTCACTAAGAATACCATGGGTGTCAATGCATCATGAAACTTCACACTTGAGTAGAATGGTCGACTAAGGTTCATACCAAGAAATTTCAGAATTTTTTAATTTTTTCTAGTATTTACTATTCACATGGATGCGCACGCACCCATGTTTACTTTTGTATTTTTGGTTTGTTTGCTCATTTCAGTACATATATAGTCATATTGAAATATCTAAAACTTCTTGTACGTATTTGTGAAAGGAAGGAGTGCTTCAATAATGTGAATCTACGGTAGGAGTAGGAGTACGTGGGTTGGACCTGCGTCCATCCAACCGGAGTCTCCCCATAATCGGTACACCAGGTGAGATGAGTAGAGCAGGGACACATGGACAGTGGGCCCACCAGGCCAAACTTGCCAATGATTTTCAGGCACCAGTGGCATTGCATAGCGATTTTGGGCTAATTCAGGGACCAGGTCGTCCCCAGCCGTACGCTACCCCTATTCCGCGTAGACACTAGCCGTGGAAGTTTGGCGCTCGATTGCAGCTCACGCCTTCAGATAGCCCTCGTGCATGGCCATCTCGAGCTCGCCAATGTGGGAGAGGATGATGGGGCTCTCATCAAGAGTTCCCGTTTTTGCGTGGGGGTGCAGTTTTGGGGAAAACATGACGTGGATATGGATACTGACGGAGATGCGAGGATGCTAGAAATCTGCCTGCCTGCCTGCCTGCCTGCCAAGATCAGCTTGGCGTGTGCACGGACCGCAAGAGGGCACATGGCGTGAGATAATTGGTCAGGAATCATGCACACATGCTAGCCATGTGGTTAACTGAAACCCATCTGGAAAACATCTGAAACCCATCTGGAAGGCGGGTGGAACGAGAGCGAGAAACCACACCGGCAAACAGCAAAGATCACTAACGGGGTGATGAGAGCTTGCTGAGCGGCCAATTAACGCGTACCTTGAGTTACAGTTGAAGCTGCCCGGCCATCGTTCGAGCTGTGTCCAACTAAACTAGCTACGTACTGGAGTAGTACCCTATAACTAGCGGCTAATGCTTTCTTTAGGTTGATCCAACTAAACTAGCCACCGGAGCAGTACCCTATAACTACTGGAGTAAAGGTTTAATTATAACTTTCGCTACTGCTCCAGCTACGAAGTGGCTGAAACCCTGGACTGGCTTGGTGCTGTACCGTGAGTCCGAATCATTAGCTAGCTACTGTCCGCAGGCAGTACTCCTACTCCCTGCTAGTGCTAGGAATAGTAGTACTCTACCCAAAGCTTACCGCTAGGAGTTTCAACCAGTGATAAATAGGGAGCAGAGGTAACATAAATAGCTGACCGTGATCCAACCACCACTTGGCTTCCAAATGATTTCGCCACTTAATTAGCAACTGTAGTCCTAGTACACGGGACGAAGCTGGCGCATCAGCAGCTTGGGTCTCGGCTGTATTGAAACTGAAAATGGTCATGAATCGGCACGACCCGGGCGATGGGTGAGTGGACGTGGACGGGATGAGCTCGTGGCGACAACGCCTGCCTGAGCAGCGCGCCGACGACTTGCGGGGACAGAGGCGAGGGCGGATGCAGCTATTCCGCCGGCACGATGCTGCTGCCGACAGATTCTCCTGCAACATATTTCTCTGTCGTATGATTCGTTTGGTTCCGGTTTTGGGAAAACGCGACCTTAGACTACCCATAATAGGAGTAACATAGATGATAACATCAACTTATCTAGACAAAATAGATGATATGGCATGTAATTAATGAAGAAAAAAAGCATGTGATAACATAGCTAGTTACTGTAACATCATACATATCAAGAAAAGATAAGTCTGCAACCTAATAAATTAAAATAATACATGACATAACATATATGTTACAATCCACTGTGATTATGGTTGTACGGGTGCCGTATGGGTACGACAGCGCGGCTTCATAGCTGCAAGAGATAGAGAGCGAGAAGAAAAAAATGTCCCGTGCGTTGTTAGATGAAAATGACTTGTTTTCTCTCCATCGACGCGTACACGTCGATCGCCGGAGGGCTCCATCTCTTCCTTGTATCGCCGGAGCAGCACGACCGGAGATAGGCAGATGGGTGATATTATTGGTAACGTGAAAATATACAGCGTATTTCCGGATGCAAAGAGGCGTTGCGTCCAGCCACTGGTTGGTATCGCGACTCCAGTGCTCCACCATACATGCATGCAAGAACATTTTGTTCTGCTTTGTCCACCGGGTACGCTGCATGCCTGCACGGGCGTACGTGTGGTTATTACGGGAGGTCGGTCAGGGCAAGGCATGGGCGCAGCTCACTGCCCGCAAGACGACGCGAAATGGCGACAGAGGAAAGGACAAGGGCCTTTGTTCGTGCCCCTCGTCCGCGCGCTGTCCGTTTCATCTCTAACTCGTCTGTCGATGCCACAAAGCAAAATCCCATGTGCTCTATTTTAGCGCCATTTCCTCAAGTTGCACGCAGGAGGAGATCGCCAAGTTGGACGCGAAATTGACGAAGAGGGAGAAACCGAAGGACGGTCGTCAAGGTCAATGCCGCCGCGGCCAAGTTCACCGCCTAGCGCGATGCGATGAAGGCCGCGCGGTGCAAGGCCGCGGTCGACGAGAAGGAGGACATCGTCAACAAAGCGCACGCCCTCCTTATACTTGGCATGTGCCGTCCGGCCCCTTTCCCTGCAGCGGCCGTCGGCCCGGCGAGCACCGGCTTGTCGGTCGTCCGGCCTCCGCACTGCCAGTCACCAACGTCGCGGACCACGCCTATGTCGCCCGGCTTTCCCCCGCCAAGGCACGACGCCCAAACCCGTCTTTCGGGGTCGCCGGACGTTGTCGTGATCGCGCCGTCCACCTTGCGCCCCTCGGCCGTCATCAACCTCAATGTCACGCCTGGGTCCAGCAGCGGCCGGCCAGCCATCCGTCGAGATGCAAAGGAAGCAAGCACGGCCACCGTTTACGGGCACCATGCCGTCCCTCCGTGTCTTGTTCGATGGAATGCCAACCCCAACGCCACAGGTCGACGACCCCTTCTACAACTAGTTCATGGAGGATGTGATCTTCGAGGGTGGGCATGGCCATGCCTACGATCCCGAAGAGGCCCAAAGTCAGGATGGACACGCCCTGTACGTTGCCGATGAAGAGGCCAACGACCGTGTTGACCACAACCATGGTGACTCGTGGCATGAAGACGATGACATCTATTGCGAAAGTGATGGTGATGAGGAAGAAGTCAATGACATTGATATTGGTGGCGAGCCATTGTTCATCGACGAGCTGACCCAAAGAGCGGAAGCACAAAAGAGGAGGAAGAGCATTCACACGGGTTCATATACACAAGATGAGGACAAGTTGATTTGCCAATGTTGGATGGTGTAACACCCTCGATGCGACTATATCTCCCACGTGTCGAGGCACGACTTAGAGGCATAATCGCATTGAAGGCATAAGTCGCAAGTGAGGCAATCTTCACACAACCCATGTACATATAAATATGAAGGGGAATAATAATAATAGTTGGCTTACACTCGCCACGTCACATCAAGGTACAAAAATAGCATACATCATACAAACACTCATGGCCCGGCTACGGCGCCAAAATAGAAAAGAACCCCCAACATGCGACTAAACCCTGAATCGAACCCCGAGCAGGCACCACTACTGATCATCAGGAAAAGAAACATAATATCGCTCCGGCGAGGATTGACTTGCTCCGGCGAGGTCCAAATCCGACGGGGAGGAGAGGGAGAGCCGGACCCGGCCTGATCCGGGCCGGATTTGGCGGCGGCAGCCACCGGGGACGCGGGGCGGCGAGCCCGCGGCGGAGGCGGTGGTGGCCGCGGCGAGGCGGCGGCCGGCGTCGTCGGGCGAGGCGGAGGAGGCGGCGAGCGGCGGCGGGGCGGCAGCCGGCGTCGGGGAAGGAGGCGCGGGCGAGGCGCGCGGCCTCTGGCCCGGCTCGGCGGCGGGCGGGCCGGCCTCGGGCCCGAGTGGGCCTCGGCGGGAGGCGGCGGTGAAGTGGTCCCGGGGCCACGTGGCGCTCCCTGATAGGTCAGCGGCGGCGGGCGGACAACGTCCGGTCCGTCCGGACGTGTCCGGCGGCGGCGAGATCTGATTTCTAGGGTTTGGAGAGGGGGGATCCGGGATTTGGAGGAGGGGGTCTATATATAGACCTAGAGGGAGCTAGGAGAGTCCAAATGAGGTGCGGTTTTCGCCCACACGATCGTGATCGAACGACCGAGACGATGGAGCTGAGTTTGGTGGGTTTTGGGCCAAAATGGAGGGGTGTTGGGCTGCACACACACGAGGCCTTTTCGGTCCCTCGGTTAACCGTTGGAGTATCAAACGAAGTCCAAATGACCCGAAACTTGACAGGCGGTCTACCGGTAGTAAACCAAGGCCGCATGGCAAGTCTCGGCCCAATCCGGAAATGTTTAATCCCCACACACGAAAGAAAGCTAGAAATGGCCACCGGAGGAGAACGAAGCGCCGGAATGCAAAACGGACAACAGGGAAAATGCTCGGATGCATGAGATGAACATGTATGCGAATGCAATGCACGTGATGACATGATATGAGATGCACGAAAAACAAAACAACACACGGGGACAAGGACCCGAACCCGAGAATTAAATATAACTTAATGCCGGAAACGGCAAGAGTCGGAGTACGATTGGGGAAGGTTACATATGGGGCGTTACAACACTCCACCACTACGAAAAGATCTCATCCCGAGATCTAGGACTGAAAGAACTCCGGGTACTCGGAACGGAGGTGATCCTCGCGTTCCCAGGTAGCTTCACGGTCGGAATGGTGTGACCACTTGATTTTGAGAAACTTGATTGACTTGTTGCGAGTTTTGCGTTCAGTCTCTTCAAGGATTGCAATTGGGTGCTCACGGTAGGAGAGATCTTCTTGGAGCTCAATGTCCTCGAAGTTGACGGTGCGCTCAGGCGTCTTGAAGCACTTACGGAGTTGCGAGACGTGAAACACATCATGAACATTGGCAAAGGTTGCAGGAAGCTCGAGTTGATAGGCGAGGTCGCCTCTCTTGCTGACGATCTTGAAAGGCCCGACGTATCTTGGGGCAAGCTTCCCTTTGATACCGAAGCGACGAGTCCCTTTCATTGGAGAGACGCGGAGGTAGACATGATCTCCGATCTCGAAGGCCAAATCACGGTGCTTGCTGTCGTAGTAGCTCTTCTGACGAGACTGGGCTGCTTTGAGGTTATCACGGATGACCTTGCACATTTCTTCTGCTTCTGTGATCAGGTCATTACCCAGCAGCTGACGTTCACCGGTTTCAGACCAGTTGAGAGGTGTACGGCACTTCCTACCATACAGAATTTCAAACGGGGCCTTGCCGGAACTTGCTTGGAAACTGTTGTTGTACGAGAATTCAGCATAAGGAAGGCAATCCTCCCACTTCATGCCGAAGGAGATAACACAAGCTCTGAGCATATCTTCAAGAATCTGGTTGACACGCTCGACTTGACCGCTTGTTTGAGGATGGAAAGCAGTGCTGAAGCGAATGCTGGTGCCCATGGCCTTCTGAAAAGAATCCCAGAACTTGGAGGTAAAGATGCTGCCACGGTCTGAAGATATCACTTGAGGAATACCGTGCAGAGAGACAATGCGGGAGGTGTAGAGCTCCGCCAATTGAGCTGCAGTGATTGACTCTTTGATAGGCAAGAAATGAGCCACTTTGGTTAGCTTGTCGATGACAACGAATATAGCATCATTGCCACGCTTGGACTTAGGAAATCCAGTCACGAAGTCCATTTCAATGTGGTCAAACTTCCATTCTGGAATGGCGAGAGGTTGGAGGAGACCTGCTGGCCTTTGGTGTTCTGCTTTCACTCTTCTGCAGACATCACATTCATTCACGAATTGAGCGATCTCGCGCTTCATTCGAGTCCACCAATAAGTTTGCTTCAGGTCTTGATACATCTTCGTGCTCCCAGGGTGGATGGAGAGGAGAGAGTTGTGAGCCTCATTCATGATCACTTTACGAAGTTCACCTTTGGGCACAACAATTCGATCCTCGAAGAAGAGAGTGTCCTTGTCATCAAGCCGGTAGCACTTGTACTTGGACTGACTCTTTGCAATACCAATCTTCACCTTTTTCACCATAGCATCAAGAAGCTGGGCTTGGCGAATCTGGTCTTCCAAGGTAGGAGAAACTTGAAGGTTGGCAAGGAAACCTTGAGGAACAACTTGCAGATTAAGTTTGCGGAAGGCTTCACAAAGCTCGGGTTGATAAGGCTTGAGAATCAGACTGTTGCAATATGCTTTTCTGCTCAAAGCGTCAGCAATCACATTAGCCTTGCCTGGAGTATACTCGATACTCGGATTGTACTCTTGAATCATTTCGACCCATCGAGTCTGCCTGAGGTTGAGGTTAGGCTGAGTGAAGATGTACTTGAGACTCTTGTGATCAGTGAAAATGTCCACTTTCCTTCCCAAGAGAAGATGTCTCCAAGTCAACAATGCGTGCACAACTGCCGCCAACTCGAGATCATGAGTGGGGTAGTTCTTCTCATTTGGCTTCAACTGGCGAGAGGTATAAGCAACAACTTTCTTCTCTTGCATCAGTACTGCACCGAGACCTTGGAGAGAGGCATCACAAAAGACCTCGTACGGCTTGGTTTCATCAGGCGGAGTTAGAACTGGAGCAGTGATCAATTTTTCTTTCAAAGCGTTGAAAGCAACATCACACTCCGGAGACCAAACGTACTTGACGTGCTTCTGAAGAAGATTTGAGAGAGGCTTCGCGATCTTGGAGAAGTTTTCAACGAATCTTCGACAATAACTTGCAAGACCGAGGAAGCTACGGAGTTGCTTCACATTCTGAGGAGGTTCCCAATTAACAATTGCAGACACCTTCTCAGGATCCACGGAAATGCCCTTGGCAGAGATAATATGCCCAAGATAAAGAACTTCATCGAGCCAAAACTCACACTTAGAGAACTTGGCATAGAATTGATGTTCCCTTAGCTTGTCAAGAACCAAACGCAAGTGTTTGGCATGATCTTCCTTGTTTTTCGAGAAAACCAAGATATCATCGAGATAGACCAAAATGAAGTCGTTGGTGTAGGGGTTGAAGATGAAGTTCATCATGCGAGAGAACGTCGGAGGAGCATTAGCGAGGCCAAAAGACATAACAGTGTATTCATATGACCCATAGCTTGTTCTGAACGCCGTCTTCGGAATATCTTGTTCACGAATGCGAATTTGATGATAACCCATACGGAGATCAAGCTTGGAGAATACTTGGGCACCCTTGAGTTGTTCGAATAGCTCATTAATGTTGGGAAGTGGATACTTGTTCTTGATGGTCTTCTTGTTCAATGGGCGATAATCAACACAAAGTCGGTCCGTTCCATCCTTCTTCTTCACAAAAAGAACACCACAACCCCACGGAGAAGTACTAGGCCGAATAAGACCCATCCTTTCTTGCTTGTCGAGCTGTTTCTTCAACTCCTTCAACTCTTCGGGGCCGAGCTTGTAAGGCCGCTTACACACCGGTTCCGTACCGGGCTCAAGTTCAATAACGAATTCAACAGGCCGGTTTGGAGGCATGCCTGGGAGTTCTTCAGGGAAGACATCTTGATACTCACAAACAACCGGAATCTGCGAAATAGCATCCAATTCACCCTTCTCATTGAGAGAGAATAACCGGATGGTATTATCCCGAGCAGCAAAGACAATCACTTCCTCAGACGAATGAGTCAGTTGAATCTGCTTGGCTGCGCAATCCAGCTGAGCTTTATGTTTAGAGTGCCAGTCCATCCCAAGAATGAGGTCGATATCGGAATTGCCAAGAACCATAGGAGAAGCCAAGAACTTGAATTCACCCAACATGATGGAAATATCCGGAATCTCCTGATTGGCGAGCAAACATTTGGCCGGAGATACCACTGCTAACGGACTATGCATCGCTTGGGAAAAGAACTCATGCTTAGATGCAAAAGGCTTCGAGATGAAACAATGTGATGCACCTGTATCAAAAGTACTTTTGCAGGAACATCGTTAACAGGAAGGTTACCCATGATCACATCTGACGAATCCTCTGCTTGAGCTGCATTCACCATATTGACCTTGGCGTGCTTGGGATTGTGCTTGACCACAGCTGTACTTGCCGATCTGACAGGAGGAGGAGGAGGAAGACGCCTCTGGTTAAAACACTTGTTGGCGTAGTGGCCCTTCTGTTGGCACTTGTTGCACGTGACCTCTGAGAGCGGACGGTGATACGGAGCACTCGATCTTGGAGCTTGAGACGAAGTCTTGTTCTGAAAGCCTGGGTTGGGTGGGTGGGACGAACCACTGCCACCTTTGCTCTTCTGCTGATACGGCTGACGGAACGGAGGAGGAGGAAGCCAATACTTCTGCTGCTTGGTCACTTGAGTAGAGGACGAAGACGAAGTGTCTCTGACTCGCTTCTTGGAAGCATCACACCTGAGCTGAGCAGCCTCTTGCTTCAGTGCCATGTTGTAGAACTCATCGTATCTCAGCGGCTCGAAGAGGACAAGAGCGAGCTGAATTTCTTCACGAAGACCACCCCTGAACTGATAGATCATGCTCTTCTCATCAGGAACATCCTGCTTGGCAAAACGGGCGAGCTTCTGGAACAACTTGTTGTAGTCATAGACAGACAAAGAGCCTTGCTTCAGATTGCGAAATTCTTCACGTTTGCTTTCAGTCACACTTTGGGGAATGTGATGAGCGCGGAAATCACGATGGAAATCATCCCAAGTGATCAAACGTCCACCTCTGGAATCTCGGTACTGCTGAAACCACTCTGCGGCCTGATCCTTGAGCTGGAAAGACGCGAACTTGACGAAATCTTCAGGTCTGACGTTGCTACATTCAAAATGCTTGCCCAGATCGATTAACCAATCATCAGCATCGGTAGCCTCAACGCAGTTACTGAACGACTTTGGACCATTAGCGAGGAACTGATGCAGAGATGCAAACTGGTTCTGGTTGCTGCCTTGGTTCGCTTGACTACTTTGATTCCGCTCTTGGATGATTTGCATGATCAGCTGAGTATTTGCATTAGTAGCAGCCATCACAGCCTGCCATGCTTCCGGAGGAGGCGGAGGTGGCGGAGGATCTGGGTTCGGAGTCGTGCGCGTTGGAGGAGCCATCCTGAAGAGGTTGACCACCATTAGCACACAATTAGAGAAATATTGTGACGCCCCCGATTTAATCGTACACTAATCATACACGCAAATGTGTACGATCAAGATCAGGGACTCACGGGAAGATATCACAACACAACTCTACAAATAAAAAAATAGTCATACAAGCATCATATTACAAGCCAGGGGCCTCGAAGGCTCGAATACAAGAGCTCGATCATAGACGAGTCAGCGGAAGCAACAATATCTGAGTACAGACATAAGTTAAACAAGTTTGCCTTAAGAAGGCTAGCACAATCTGGGATACAGATCGAAAGAGGCGCAGGCCTCCTGCCTGGGATCCTCCTAAACTACTCCTGGTCGTCGTCAGTGGGCAGCACGTAGTAGTAGGCACCTCCGGTGTAGTAGGAGTCGTCATCAACGGTGGCGTCTGGCTCCTGGGCTCCAACATCTGGTTGCGACAACCAGGTAGAAGGAATAGAGGGAAAAGAAGGAGAAAGCAACCGTGAGTACTCATCCAAAGTACTCGCAAGCAAGGAGCTATACTACATATGTATGCATTGGTATCAACTGGAATAAGGCTATCATATGTGGACTGAACTGCAGAAAGCCAGAATAAGAGGGTGATAACTAATCCTTTCGAAGACTACGCTTCTGGCAGCCTCCGTCTTGCAACATGTAGAAGAGGGTAAACTGAAGTCCTCCAAGTAGCATCGCATAGCAATATCCTAACCGATGATCCTCCCCTCGTCGCCCTGTGAGAGAGCGATCACCGGTTGTATCTGGCACTTGGAAGGGTGTGTTTTATTAAGTATCCGGTTCTAGTTGTCATAAGGTCAAGGTACAACTCCGAGTCGTCCTTTTACCGAGGGACACGGCTATTCGAATAGATAAACTTCCCTGCAGGGGTGCACCACATACCCCAACACGCTCGATCCCATTTGGCCGGACACACTTTCCTGGGTCATGCCCGGCCTCGGAAGATCAACACGTCGTAGCCCCACCTAGACCAACAGAGAGGTCAGCACGCCGGTCTAAACCTAAGCGCCCAGGGGTCTGGGCCCATCGCCCTTAGCACACCTGCACGTTGCGAGGGCGGCCGAAAGCAGACCTAGCCTAGTGGCGTTCCAGTCCAATCCAGCGCGCGCCGCTCCGTCGCTGACGTCAAGAAGGCTTCGGCTGATACCACGATGCCGGGATACCCATAACTACTCCCACGTAGATGGTTAGTGCGTATAGACCAAATGGCCAGACTCAGATCAAATACCCAGATCTCGTTAAGCGTGTTAAGTATCCGCGAACGCCGACCAGGGCCAGGCCCACCCCTCTCCTAGGTGGTCTCAACCTGCCCTGTCGCTCCGCCTCAAGTAACAGTCGGGGGCCGTCGGGAACCCAGGCCCACCTCTACCGGGATGGAGCCACCTGCCCCTTCAGCCCCCATCTCCGAACAGTATCACAGGTAATGTAACTGTGTAAAGTATATAGTATATGCCCGTGATCACCTCCCGAAGTGATCACGGCCCAGTAGTATAGCATGGCAGACGGACAAGAATGTAGGGCCACTGATGATAAGCTAGCATCCTATACTAAGCATTAGGATTGCAGGTAAAGGTAACAACAGTAGTAGCAAGGACAGGCTATGCATCAAGATAGGATGAACGGAAAACAGTAACATGCTACACTACTCTAATGCAAGCAGTATAGAGGAGAGTAGGCGATATCTGGTGATCAAAGGGGGGGGGCTTGCCTGGTTGCTCTGGCAAGAGAGAGGGGTCGTCAACTCCGTAGTCGTACTGGGTAGCAGCGGCGTCGGTCTCGGTGTCTATCGAGAGAAGAGGGGGGAGAAACAATAAATATTTAAGCAAGCATATGCATAGTGATGCATGACATGACAAGTAACGGCGTTAGAGGTGCCCTAACGCGGTAATAGGTGATACCGGGGAAGGGGGATGACATCCGGGAAAGTATCCCCGGTGTTTTGCGTTTTCGGGCAGAGGACCGGAGGGGGAAAGTTGCGAGTTTGCTATGCTAGGGATGCGTGACGGACGAACGGGCTGCGTATCCGGGTTCGTCTCGTCGTTCTGAGCAACTTTCATGTTGAAAATATTTTAATCTGAGTTACGGATTAAAAGATATGATTTTCTAAAGATTTTATTAATTTCTGAAATTTAATTAATTGTTTAAATTAATTCGAAAAACAGATTAATGACATCAGCATGATGTCATGCTGACATCAGCAGTCAACAGGGTTGACTTGGTCAACCTGACCAGTGGGTCCAGTGGGGACCCACCTGTCATCCTCTAATTAGGTTAATTAGGGTTTAGGTTAATCTAATTACAGTTTAATTAAACTTAACTAATTAATTAGATTAATTAAATTAATTAATTCACTAATTAATTAATTTAATTAATTATTAAATTAATTAATTCATTTTATTTTATTTTATTTTTCATTTTCTTTTAAAACGTTCTGTGGGCTGGGCCCCTCTGGTCAGTGGCCCGAAGGGGCCTTAGCGGGCGTGTGGGCGTTGCGGGTGCGGGCGTCGGGTCACCTGGACGCAGCCGTAACGGGTGCGGCCCAGCGCCACGGGGCGCCGGCGGCCACGGCACCGGCAGGCGGCCGGAACGGCGCGGAGACGGAGGGGGCCGTGCGGCGGGCCGAGCGCGGCTTGCGGGGCCGGCGCGCGGGCATATGCGGGGGAGGGGAGGCGCGAGCGCGCACATGGCGCGCGCGTGGCGCGGAGCAGCCGCAAGCTGGGGAGGTTCGAGGCGCGGCCGACGCGAGTGGTGGGGCGGAGCGAAGCGGGAAAGCAAGCGCGGGCGCCTGCGGCTCAGGGGAGTAGGCGGCAACGAACGAGCGGGACGACGCACGCGCGGCGGAAGCAGAGGAGCGGAGGCGAGGCCAGCACGGGCCGGCCGGAGCCGCGAGCGGCAGCAAGCGCGGCCCCGCGTGGGCGGGCGCGCGGTAGGACGACAACAGGGGCACGAGGCGCTCACCGCGGCGAGGGGGTGCGATGCGCGGCACGGGTTCGAGCGCGTGCGCGGGGAGGAAGAGAGGAGGACCGGCGCGGGGATGCTCACGGGGCCGGTAGGGTCTGGGCAGCGGGGGGTTGAGGAGGAAGACGGCGACGACGGCGTTGGGGAGGCAGGCCGGCGGGGACGAGATGAGGTCGAGGCGGCGTCGATCCAGGCGGCGGGGTCGTCGGGCTGCAGCGCGTGGCGGCGCTGGGAGCGGAGCGCCGTCCAGATCGAGTCGAGCGAGGAGTCGAGGAAGGGGCTGCGGGGACGAGGCAGGGCGGCGGGGTCTGGCGATGGCGTGGAAGCAGACCAATGAGGGAGGTCCGGTGAGGCGAGCTCCGGGCGCGGGGCGGCGTCGGGCGACCTCCTCCTCTCGATCCCGATCCAATCGGGGGAAGAGGGAGGGGGAGATATTTTCGGGGGAGTGGTGTCGGTGGCGGAGTGGGTCTCACCGGGTGGAGGGATAAGGAGAGGGAGTGGGGGTGGCCTAAGTAGGCCAGGGGGTGGGCCGGCAGGCCACTCGGCCACACGACCAACTGGGCCAAGGCCCAGTCGGAAAGGGGATGGGTACTGTTTTCTTTTCCTTTTTTTTTCTTTGTTCTTTTTCTTTTACTGTTTTTATTTTATTCTAGTTTTATAAAACATAAAAGTTGTATCTTAAATAGTAACACTAATTATACCTCTGCCACAAAAAGGTTTAACACCCAAATAATATAGTTTAGTATTTTATAAAATACCAACACATCTATTTATTTGTTTTTCCTACAGTTTTAATTATTTAAATGCATTTAGAACTTTTATAAAAATGTGGTTTCTCCACCATAATTACCTACGCATTATTTGGTTCACTCCGAACATTTTAGTTTTAGTATTTGAAAACTTTTATTGTTTGCCTAATTTTGAATTTGAATATGAATCGGTTTCGAACTAACTGGAGATTAGCAACTATAAACGAGGTGACGTGGCATCATTAGCAGAGGATCATTGTAGCTTAATTACCCGGGCGTCACAATTCTCCTCCACTACAAGAAATCTCGTCCCGAGATTTAAGAGGTAGTGAAAGGGGGGAAGGTTTAGTTACGAAATTCTAACGGATCTTCTCGAAGAAGTTAATTCCCTTCGTTGATGTCTTCAGTTCTTTATTCCAATGCATCATGATGAAGTTGTCGTCCTTTCTTCGAGGAACTCCATCGTACTTACGAATAGGTAAGGGGCAGCTTTACAACAATTGAATGTTATAAGGGAAATTCATTTAGGGGGTATCCCACGAATGATCATAAGAGTATCTCTCGAGTTGAACAATTAAAACACATCGAGAGCAAAGTAAGAAGGTACCATAAGAAGTTTGAAACGGATAGACAATCTTCGTTGCCTGAAACAAGGCAACGGTATAGGTATTGTGCTTAATACCAGAATCGATGATTTCTCGGAAGGTGGCTCGTGAATCACAAACGAGGCCAAGTGCGAGGAATTAAATTTGGAAACCGGGGGTGTATAGGAGGGTCAGGTTTCGATCCTGTGTAATTGTGGGTTATGGGCCCACCATGTGGTTAAAAGTAGGTAAAGCGTTGATATCTTGCACGGTCGTGATAGCAAGACATGTCAGAGGGTAGCCTATCATTTATGTTGGCAACAATGTCGGTACCAAGGGCGAGGGACGAAGAGAACCATTTTCCTGCTCGTTGTAACGAGGCGGACCAATAGGCAAAGTTCTCGTTCATCGGTGGTTACCGGAATGTCATCAACAATGGTAACAGGGTCTTACTGACAGAGTTGTACGCTGAGGTGCTTATAAAAGCAGTGACGTATTACTGCTTAGATCATATAAACCTCAAGAAGGTAAACAGAACAATGGAAAGGAAAATGTGATTCTCAGATTTAACAGAAGAATGGAAAGGAAAATGTGTTTAAACACACATTTCAGGGGTATATCCTTCCCAAGGACAAACAGAGCATGATATCCGTGGCAGGATATCATGTAGAAAACCCTTTAAGTAAGGGGAGAGAAATTTCATGACTGTACCCATACAACGGTGTTTGGATAATGGTTAAAGAAAACTTAGCATTGCGCTTTCAATGCTCTTATTGAAAATCGGAGTACCACAAACATGCTTCAAGAAGCATTGACATGGTATTCAAGCAAAGGTCAGATTTTGGAAACACAAAGGATCCATCAGGAATAGCTTGTGAAATAAGTCTTACAATTTCCTCACGGAAGAATGGCTAAACTTGCTAAAAAAAAGATACTACAACGATAGGTCCTCAGGCCAGGTGTGCTAGGCCTGACATAACCTTACCGGGTCATATATAAAGACCAACATTATAACTCTTGGAAATAAGTTCCAACCATCATATCTGACCGAGATTCAGATCTGATTGGTGTCACGATACCTCAGACTTAGGATGCCTGAGCAGAAAAGGTGCAACACAATTTGACGAGATGACATTGTGAGATTCTCAGAAGTGATCTATGTAAGTGAGCTCTGAAACAAGAGGTCATCAGTAAACCAAGGAGAGGATGAGGAGGTGGCTGACAGGCTCAGCAACAAATCATCGCGATTTCCATAGGATTGATTTCCACAATTATGTGAACAAGGAAATATCATCTGTCGGATCAAATGTCATAATGATGTATGCTCGAGGGAAACATACACAACTGAACAATGATAGAAGGGTGCAACCAGGAATCTGGACTAGGTAGCACGATCAATGTTTGAATGATGATTCAATAATCAAAAGGCTTAGAATGAAACTGTAGAACAATAACTTCAAGCAATAGGGTTGCTAGAAGTTTAGAATTTGTACAACACAGACCATTAGTCGGTATTCCGGTTAGAAACAATACGGAGACCAAGAAATGATCGCATAAGGCGAGAGATATTACTATATCAAGAATTCTCAAGAGGTGGTAAAATTACCACGACATTCTTGACATAAAAGGTGATAACATGCCAAGGTAAAGAAGAACAAATGTTGTATAGCAAGGACCTCAAGGTATAACTCAAAACACGAATAAGTTTGTGTTGGAGGGGAGGCAATAAAGTGGCCGATGATAATACAATTCATCGGGGCAAGGATGGTATTTCTCATCATGAATTCAATTGATATCCAGGAAGACCTCATAAGGTTGATGATCTTCACGGCACATTGGTCGAGAGATTTCAAGATGTAATCAATCAGTGACAACATCAAATCAAAGGAATGATGAAGCGGAAGGTTATTGGAACCATGGGTAGGGCACAAACTTGAAATCAAGCTTGTTGTTCAAGGTGAATTGGTATGATGAGGAAGATCGACGTAAGCTTAGCTCATCATCGAAAGTTGTGCTCCGGGATTAAGGACCAGGTAGCACAGTTAAAATTTAGCACGATAATGATATAGCCGATCAGGCTAGGAATGACATGATCGAGTACAAACTCGAACTTAAAGAAGATTATCAAGAGTTGCTGAACCGTAGGGCAGACTCGGTTCAGTTATCGGTGTCTTTGAGTGTTTAATAACTCAGAGCCCATGAAAACTGTAATCAGTGAGAATGTAGTACTTGATGAAGAACTCATAAGAAGTTATGCAGTTTCAAGATAATCTCGAGATACCAGGGGGGTAATCCTCGAAGACGGATCAAAGTAGAGGTTGGACCGAGGTACTGATCCACAGGAGACAAGTGCTTACACTTGCATCGAAAATGGTATTTAAAAGAGAACATGGTCGGAACCACGATTGTAAAAGGCCGGATCCCAGATATAAGATGAACTTATACCAAGGGAACTAATATCATTTACAAGAAGCTTCGATGATAAGTTTCACATCGGGTCCATGGGCATGAACGCAAAGGCTCAAGGTCGACTCCCAATTCTTCCATGCATAACCTTTCATTTTACTTCTCGCTTTTGATGAAGTTGTAGTATAGAAATTTTATCTAGCAAAATACCAGAAGAGTATGACTCGTGAAAACTTTCGAGTTCACACAGTTTAGAGAAGGCATATGTTCAACCCATCAGGGCATCTTAGGAGTATATACCACAAATTTCAAGAATAAATAACACTAGCTCGATAGTAGAGCATGTTTGAGAAAGCAGAGGATACAATTTACCAAAGGTATTATGTATCCGAGAAAAGGCTCACAGACTTATAGAATATGACGGACGCTGTCGGATAAAATCCAGCAAATGATCTGGTGATCTGCAAGGGATCTGGTGCGAGCATCAGTACTCAACCAGAGGGAGAAACAATGCAAGGAGATCAGACTTTAGAAACAACCGACTAATTCAGGGCTCAAATGCAAAGGAATTATCAATTCCAAGACAAGGGATCAGAAGCAATGCTCTGATCAGGGATGGATAAGTTGAATAGCCTTAAGGGTACAATCGACAGCAATTTGATTGGTCGAGATCCAGCTCATGTTTTAAAATAACGTCTGAGCCGGAAAGATAATTTAAAAGGATCAACTGATGATTGCGTGCATTCGCACTCATGTTGAATCAATAGGATCAAAAGGACGATGCCTAAGGATACTAACGAATATTGCCAGACATATGGAAAGCATCCATAATGCAAGCAGGCAGGTATTGCAGAGCAATAAGCTACTAGGGATTTTTGAAAGATCGAATAGTATTTCAAAAACCATTGTGAAACACATGAACAACTGGGGATGAGTGGATACTCGACAAGTGCGAGGATTTAATTGAAGGGGTATTCATGTGGCAAGGAACTGCTAGGCAGTAGGCACAAAGTATTCTCGGAACAATAGAGAAGACTTCGGGGTATCTTGTAATAACAAGATCAATGGGGGATGATCGTATGAATGGCAAGTGTAAGTAGTTATCCCTAAGGATTTATCGGTGGTCGGGAATAGCAAAAGTGATGGGCACAAAGTCTCGAGAGGAAAAGAGTATCTTCGGAATCTTCAGGTGCAGCAGGCGATCATCTGAGGTGAGGGGCTCTCCGGGAGAAAGTACTTTCGAGAACCTAAAGTTAGTTTTGTTTTTAGTAAAATCATTTAACCCGAATAGAAGAGAGCTCAGAGTCCCAGAGTAAGGATCGAGGAGTAAAAGATCCTAATACCACCCGATGGCGACGTGGGCCCAAGGGCCGCACAGCCAAGTTAGTAAAACAATTTCCATCGACTAGACTCAACTTCGGCCAAGGAGTGTGGAAGGGGATTCCTACAGGCAGTCGGCTCTGATACCAACTTGTGACGCCCCCGATTTAATCGTACACTAATCATACACGCAAATGTGTACGATCAAGATCAGGGACTCACGGGAAGATATCACAACACAACTCTACAAATAAAAAAATAGTCATACAAGCATCATATTACAAGCCAGGGGCCTCGAAGGCTCGAATACAAGAGCTCGATCATAGACGAGTCAGCGGAAGCAACAATATCTGAGTACAGACATAAGTTAAACAAGTTTGCCTTAAGAAGGCTAGCACAATCTGGGATACAGATCGAAAGAGGCGCAAACCTCCTGCCTGGGATCCTCCTAAACTACTCCTGGTCGTCGTCAGTGGGCAGCACGTAGTAGTAGGCACCTCCGGTGTAGTAGGAGTCGTCATCAACGGTGGCGTCTGGCTCCTGGGCTCCAACATCTGGTTGCGACAACCAGGTAGAAGGAATAGAGGGAAAAGAAGGAGAAAGCAACCGTGAGTACTCATCCAAAGTACTCGCAAGCAAGGAGCTATACTACATATGTATGCATTGGTATCAACTGGAATAAGGCTATCATATGTGGACTGAACTGCAGAAAGCCAGAATAAGAGGGTGATAACTAATCCTTTCGAAGACTACGCTTCTGGCAGCCTCCGTCTTGCAACATGTAGAAGAGGGTAAACTGAAGTCCTCCAAGTAGCATCGCATAGCAATATCCTAACCGATGATCCTCCCCTCGTCGCCCTGTGAGAGAGCAATCACCGGTTGTATCTGGCACTTGGAAGGGTGTGTTTTATTAAGTATCCGGTTCTAGTTGTCATAAGGTCAAGGTACAACTCCGGGTCGTCCTTTTACCGAGGGACACGGCTATTCGAATAGATAAACTTCCCTGCAGGGGTGCACCACATACCCCAACACGCTCGATCCCATTTGGCCGGACACACTTTCCTGGGTCATGCCCGGCCTCGGAAGATCAACACGTCGTAGCCCCACCTAGACCAACAGAGAGGTCAACACGCCGGTCTAAACCTAAGCGCCCAGGGGTCTGGGCCCATCGCCCTTAGCACACCTGCACGTTGCGAGGGCGGCCGGAAGCAGACCTAGCCTAGTGGCGTTCCAGTCCAATCCAGCGCGCGCCGCTCCGTCGCTGACGTCAAGAAGGCTTCGGCTGATACCACGACGCCGGGATACCCATAACTACTCCCACGTAGATGGTTAGTGCGTATAGACCAAATGGCCAGACTCAGATCAAATACCCAGATCTCGTTAAGCGTGTTAAGTATCCGCGAACGCCGACCAGGGCCAGGCCCACCCCTCTCCTAGGTGGTCTCAACCTGCCCTGTCGCTCCGCCTCAAGTAACAGTCGGGGGCCGTCGGGAACCCAGGCCCACCTCTACCGGGATGGAGCCACCTGCCCCTTCAGCCCCCATCTCCGAACAGTATCACAGGTAATGTAACTGTGTAAAGTATATAGTATATGCCCGTGATCACCTCCCGAAGTGATCACGGCCCAGTAGTATAGCATGGCAGACGGACAAGAATGTAGGGCCACTGATGATAAGCTAGCATCCTATACTAAGCATTAGGATTGCAGGTAAAGGTAACAACAGTAGTAGCAAGGACAGGCTATGCATCAAGATAGGATGAACGGAAAACAGTAACATGCTACACTACTCTAATGCAAGCAGTATAGAGGAGAGTAGGCGATATCTGGTGATCAAAGGGGGGGGCTTGCCTGGTTGCTCTGGCAAGAGAGAGGGGTCGTCAACTCCGTAGTCGTACTGGGTAGCAGCGGCGTCGGTCTCGGTGTCTATCGAGAGAAGAGGGGGGAGAAACAATAAATATTTAAGCAAGCATATGCATAGTGATGCATGACATGACAAGTAACGGCGTTAGAGGTGCCCTAACGCGGTAATAGGTGATACCGGGGAAGGGGGATGACATCCGGGAAAGTATCCCCGGTGTTTTGCGTTTTCGGGCAGAGGACCGGAGGGGGAAAGTTGCGAGTTTGCTATGCTAGGGATGCGTGACGGACGAATGGGCTGCGTATCCGGGTTCGTCTCGTCGTTCTGAGCAACTTTCATGTTGAAAATATTTTAATCTGAGTTACGGATTAAAAGATATGATTTTCTAAAGATTTTATTAATTTCTGAAATTTAATTAATTGTTTAAATTAATTCGAAAAACAGATTAATGACATCAGCATGATGTCATGCTGACATCAGCAGTCAACAGGGTTGACTTGGTCAACCTGACCAGTGGGTCCAGTGGGGACCCACCTGTCATCCTCTAATTAGGTTAATTAGGGTTTAGGTTAATCTAATTACAGTTTAATTAAACTTAACTAATTAATTAGATTAATTAAATTAATTAATTCACTAATTAATTAATTTAATTAATTATTAAATTAATTAATTCATTTTATTTTATTTTATTTTTCATTTTCTTTTAAAACGTTCTGTGGGCTGGGCCCCTCTGGTCAGTGGCCCGAAGGGGCCTTAGCGGGCGTGTGGGCGTTGCGGGTGCGGGCGTCGGGTCACCTGGACGCAGCCGTAACGGGTGCGGCCCAGCGCCACGGGGCGCCGGCGGCCACGGCACCGGCAGGCGGCCGGAACGGCGCGGAGACGGAGGGGGCCGTGCGGCGGGCCGAGCGCGGCTTGTGGGGCCGGCGCGCGGGCATATGCGGGGGAGGGGAGGCGCGAGCGCGCACATGGCGCGCACGTGGCGCGGAGCAGCCGCAAGCTGGGGAGGTTCGAGGCGCGGCCGACGCGAGTGGTGGGGCGGAGCGAAGCGGGAAAGCAAGCGCGGGCGCCTGCGGCTCAGGGGAGTAGGCGGCAACGAACGAGCGGGACGACGCACGCGCGGCGGAAGCAGAGGAGCGGAGGCGAGGCCAGCACGGGCCGGCCGGAGCCACGAGCGGCAGCAAGCGCGGCCCCGCGTGGGCGGGCGCGCGGTAGGACGACAACAGGGGCACGAGGCGCTCACCGCGGCGAGGGGGTGCGATGCGCGGCACGGGTTCGAGCGCGTGCGCGGGGAGGAAGAGAGGAGGACCGGCGCGGGGATGCTCACGGGGCCGGTAGGGTCTGGGCAGCGGGGGGTTGAGGAGGAAGACGGCGACGACGGCGTTGGGGAGGCAGGCCGGCGGGGACGAGATGAGGTCGAGGCGGCGTCGATCCAGGCGGCGGGGTCGTCGGGCTGCAGCGCGTGGCGGCGCTGGGAGCGGAGCGCCGTCCAGATCGAGTCGAGCGAGGAGTCGAGGAAGGGGCTGCGGGGACGAGGCAGGGCGGCGGGGTCTGGCGATGGCGTGGAAGCAGACCAGTGAGGGAGGTCCGGCGAGGCGAGCTCCGGGCGCGGGGCGGCGTCGGGCGACCTCCTCCTCTCGATCCCGATCCAATCGGGGGAAGAGGGAGGGGGAGATATTTTCGGGGGAGTGGTGTCGGTGGCGGAGTGGGTCTCACCGGGTGGAGGGATAAGGAGAGGGAGTGGGGGTGGCCTAAGTAGGCCAGGGGGTGGGCCGGCAGGCCACTCGGCCACACGACCAACTGGGCCAAGGCCCAGTCGGAAAGGGGAGGGGTACTGTTTTCTTTTCCTTTTTTTTCTTTGTTCTTTTTCTTTTACTGTTTTTATTTTATTCTAGTTTTATAAAACATAAAAGTTGTATCTTAAATAGTAACACTAATTATACCTCTGCCACAAAAAGGTTTAACACCCAAATAATATAGTTTAGTATTTTATAAAATACCAACACATCTATTTATTTGTTTTTCCTACAGTTTTAATTATTTAAATGCATTTAGAACTTTTATAAAAATGTGGTTTCTCCACCATAATTACCTACGCATTATTTGGTTCACTCGGAACATTTTAGTTTTAGTATTTGAAAACTTTTATTGTTTGCCTAATTTTGAATTTGAATATGAATCGGTTTCGAACTAACTGGAGATTAGCAACTATAAACGAGGTGACGTGGCATCATTAGCAGAGGATCATTGTAGCTTAATTACCCGGGCGTCACAAATATTGAAGGTGAAACCAACGGAATGAAAAATTGCAACATAAGTCTTCACATCCGAACAAAATGAGCGAATGCACTTCTCTTGAAGTGGTCACATATTCCTAAATTGCGAAGCTACGAAGAGTCAGGTAGAAGAGGTACATCAACGAGGGATGGAATCAACATATGACGTCGGAGAAGAAGGAACACCACAACTCAAAATAAAACCAAGGGTTGGCTTGCGGAATAAGCCGGAACAAACACATGATAGAAATTTCGTCCGAAGTGTTCGTGGTAGGACCTACACGGGCTCGACCGTACAGCACCATCATGTACAAGGCAGTGCACATGACATACGAAGCGTCCCCGAGTCAGCATAGCCAAGGACTCTTTAAGACACAACGAGGCCACTGTAAAATCAACCGTGAATAGGCGAACCACTAGACGTCGAACCCCAATTTCATATCACACATCTGTTGAAAAGATATCCTAAGGCTACTTGAATTCCCACCTATGAAATTCCTGAAACTATCCGGTTATGCAATCAGGTGTTGAGGATACAGGGGAAGCATAATATCTCACCCAAGCTAGCAAATCCTACATCCAGCTGCATCCATCCTTCAACACATAACCAAGAAACCTTCGGAAACCATCTATCTCAACCTTCGAAAAGCATCCGTTATACAAGTTATGGCGATACTCCCGAACTCCCGCCCCAGTACTGGGTGGCGTCGAGGTTATCTCACCAACGAACTGCATAAAGGAGATTTTCGATGTCGCGCACATATCTCAAGTATGCCAGAATTGCAACGATAGAATTATGATGACAACACCTCAGAGCTCAACTCCCCGGGACACTTCCACTAAACCCCTGACAGGAGGCACCAAGACAGTATTCTCATCATAAGCCATCGGAACAAAACTAAGATACTCGCGTGATCCTAAAAATTTTTTTTAGTGAAATTTGAGAAGAGAAGAGACAAAACTCTACGTCAGGATGCCTTACCAGAGCGATGAGGAGACTGGGAAGTAAAAAGAATTCCTAAGCTCTCCGATATATAATTCCTAAGGACTCAAAACATTTTTCTAGACACAACTCGGCTGCTAAAAACGATCAAGCAATGGGGCTCCTAAGGTCGGGGAAGGCTCTGATTACCAACTTGTAACACCCTCGATGCGACTATATCTCCCACGTGTCGAGGCACGACTTAGAGGCATAATCGCATTGAAGGCATAAGTCGCAAGTGAGGCAATCTTCACACAACCCATGTACATATAAATATGAAGGGGAATAATAATAATAGTTGGCTTACACTCGCCACGTCACATCAAGGTACAAAAATAGCATACATCATACAAACACTCATGGCCCGGCTACGGCGCCAAAATAGAAAAGAACCCCCAACATGCGACTAAACCCTGAATCGAACCCCGAGCAGGCACCACTACTGATCATCAGGAAAAGAAACATAATATCGCTGAGAGTCCTCGTCGTACTCCCACTTCAGCTCGAACGCGCCATCCGGAGGAGTATCATCGGTCCCTGCATCTGGTATAATAGTAATCTGTGAGCCACAAGGACTCAGCAATCTCGCACCCTCGCGATCAAGACTATTTAAGCTTAATAGGTTAGGAAGGGGTAGTGTGAGTGGAGCTGCAGCAAGCGACTAGCAGATATGGTGGCTAACTTATACGCAAAGGAGAGCGAGAAGAGAAGGCAAAGCACGAGCGGTAACTAAGTAGAGCAGACTACGCAAGCATAACTCCAACGCCGTGTCCACTTCCCGGACTCCGCCGAGAAGAGGCCATCACGGCAACACACGCAGTTGATTCATTTTAATTAATTACGTTCAAGTTATCTACAACCGGACATTAACAAATTCCCATCTGCCCATAACCGCGGGCACGGCTTTCGAAAGATCAATCCCTGCAGGGGGGTCCCAACTTAGCCCACAACAAGCTCTCACGGTCAACGAAGGAATAGACCTCCACCCAGGACCCACCGATCAGACTCGGTATCCTGGTACAACAAGATGATTCGACAGGTCAAAACTAGTCCAGCAACACCGCCCGAATGCGCCGACAAATCCCGATAGGAGCTGCACATATCTCTTTCTCAGGGCACACTCAGATTGTCCAAACTTCCGGTAGACCAGCCCAGAGTTGCCCCTGGTGGCCACCGGCGGCTGACATTCCGGACCAACACTCAGAGGAGCACTGGCCCGTGGGGGGCTAAAAATAAAGATGACCCTCGGGCTCCGGAAACCCAAGGGAAAGAAAAGGGGAGGTGGCAAATGGTAAAACCAAAGTTGGGCATTGCTGGAAAAGCTTTAATCAAGGCGAACTATCAAGGGGTTCCCATTATAGCCCAACCGCGTAAGGGACGCAACAATCTGGGAACATAACACCGATATGACGGAAACTAGGGCGGCAAGAGTGGAACAAAACACTAGGCGAGAGGCCGAGCCTTCCACCCTTTACCAAGTATATAGATGAGTAAAGATAACATAGCAAAATAGTGATATCCCAACAAGTAAATAAATGTTCCAACAAGGAACGGCTCCAATCTCACCTGCAACTAACAATGCTATAAGAAGGGCTGAGCAAAGCGGTAACATAGCCAATCAATGGTTTGCTAGGACAAAGGTGGGTTAGAGGCTCAATCATGGCAATTGGGAGGCTGACAAGCAAGTGGTAGGCATCGTAGCATTGGCAAAGCAAAAGAGCGAGCAAACTAGCATAGCAAAGATAGTAGTGATTTCAAGGGTGTGATCATCTTGCCTGCGCAGTTGTCAGAATTGACTGGATCCTCAAAAGCAAACTCAACGGGCTCCTCGTTAGCGAACTCGTCTCCCGGCTCTACCCAACAACACAAACAAGCAACAAGGATACAATCAACCACGTGCAAGGGCAACCAATAAGATGCAAAGATGATATGCTATGCGGGATGCGATGCGGGATGCAAGAATGCAACATGTAACAGGAAATGCATGAACCTGGCCTCAACTTGGAAATCCAAGTGTGCCACTGGATAGAGGGGAAGAAATCCCCTGAAAACGATATAAAGATCATGGCAATCGGAGCTACGGTTAAGAAATGGCAAGCGTTTTACTAAACGAACCGATCTGCGATTTACAGCAACATGCCTCCTAAATGCAACAAAATGAACATGCTACAGCCACCCAACATGAAAACAAATTACATGGCAGTGATGTAATCATCAAGCTTATCAAATCATCATGACTGAGGCATGGGCAAATTCATCCATTAAGGGCTTCAAACAAGCATGGCAAAACTGAATAAGCAAAACAGATTTCAGACTTAGCGAAATTAACGCTAGTCTGGAATTTCAGACCACGATGCCCTCTTCGGAGCAGCAAAACAACATGAAGGAAAACCTGAACATGGCAAGTAAGAACATGGCATGGAGCTACTCAACAAGCTTAACAAATCACCAAAAATTACCTGGGGCCAAAAGGGTTCACAAAATACTCTACCGAGTACACGAACATCGATGAAACATAATCAGTTTTCAGACTTAGTGAAAACTGGGACATGCTGAAATAATAACTCACGGAGGCATATAAACGAGCTCGATGCTCTCACTACGGTGCAAGTCATGGCAAGGCAAGCATATATCCATTAAGAAGGCACAAAATGCTAGCTAGACATGGCAAGAACAATGGCATAGCATGCATGGATCACTAGCAATCACTCCGGCAAAATCGCAAAAGAGTTAACGATCTGCCCAAAACAGCAACTATCCAAAAGTTGAGCTTGATTGAGTCAACCTAGGGTGCTCCAACATAACAAGTAAAGACATGGATGGATTAAGCACAACAAGCATAACAAATCTCTCTTACTGATCATCCTCAAAAGAGGCACGGATCACTAGGAAACAAGCCGAACATATGGCATCGTGAACTAAAACGGCTCAGACTTAGTGAAAATCACTAAGTCCCTGAAATCTGAAATCTCAGGTAGCCCCCTTCGCAAGCTTGCACAAGACAACACACACCTCCTAAAAATACATGGAAGGCACCTCCGGAAAGAATGTGACATGCTTAACAATTCATCCCAAAGGGGCACGGGCATATCATGCACGGATTAAATATGGCAAAAATGACAAAAGTGCATGTTGGATTAACGGATCTGCAATTTAACTCAACATGCCTCCTTCCAACAGCATTTTGGGCACCAAGATGACCTCAAATGCAAATGATGCAATGGAATGAAATGATGTACTCGTCGAGACGAAGAATTTGACATATCATACACTCAAATCGGAGCTACGGATGCAAAGTTATGGCAGGTCAAACATGAGCATATGGAGTAAAAAAATCCCTGGGACTTAGAAGAATTTGACCTAGGGTTCGTTCCAGATCTGGATCGGCACGCGAACCGAGGAGCTCCGGCGAGGATTGACTTGCTCCGGCGAGGTCCAAATCCGACGGGGAGGAGAGGGAGAGCCGGACCCGGCCTGATCCGGGCCGGATTTGGCGGCGGCAGCCACCGGGGACGCGGGGCGGCGAGCCCGCGGCGGAGGCGGTGGTGGCCGCGGCGAGGCGGCGGCCGGCGTCGTCGGGCGAGGCGGAGGAGGCGGCGAGCGGCGGCGGGGCGGCAGCCGGCGTCGGGGAAGGAGGCGCGGGCGAGGCGCGCGGCCTCTGGCCCGGCTCGGCGGCGGGCGGGCCAGCCTCGGGCCCGAGTGGGCCTCGGCGGGAGGCGGCGGTGAAGTGGTCCCGGGGCCACGTGGCGCTCCCTGATAGGTCGGCGGCGGCGGGCGGACAACGTCCGGTCCGTCCGGACGTGTCCGGCGGCGGCGAGATCTGATTTCTAGGGTTTGGAGAGGGGGGATCCGGGATTTGGAGGAGGGGGTCTATATATAGACCTAGAGGGAGCTAGGAGAGTCCAAATGAGGTGCGGTTTTCGCCCACACGATCGTGATCGAACGACCGAGACGATGGAGCTGAGTTTGGTGGGTTTTGGGCCAAAATGGAGGGGTGTTGGGCTGCACACACACGAGGCCTTTTCGGTCCCTCGGTTAACCGTTGGAGTATCAAACGAAGTCCAAATGACCCGAAACTTGACAGGCGGTCTACCGGTAGTAAACCAAGGCCGCATGGCAAGTCTCGGCCCAATCCGGAAATGTTTAATCCCCACACACGAAAGAAAGCTAGAAATGGCCACCGGAGGAGAACGAAGCGCCGGAATGCAAAACGGACAACAGGGAAAATGCTCGGATGCATGAGATGAACATGTATGCGAATGCAATGCACGTGATGACATGATATGAGATGCACGAAAAACAAAACAACACACGGGGACAAGGACCCGAACCCGAGAATTAAATATAACTTAATGCCGGAAACGGCAAGAGTCGGAGTACGATTGGGGAAGGTTACATATGGGGCGTTACAGGTGGAGATTAGCCAATATCCAAGGATCGGCGCGCAAAAAAAGGGCCTTGTTTTTTGAACGAGAGTCCATAAAACATTCCATGAAAGAAAGATGTTTGAGCCCTACCAAATTACAAGCAATTGTGGCATCACCTCGATTCAAAAAAGGTGGTTGTTCATCCAACAAGAGTGTAACAAGTATTGCGCCGCATTTGAGAGCGTTGAAGCACGACCCGTGAGTGGTCTCGGCGTTGGGGACATGGTATGTTATCCTTATCCTAGTCCTTTCCTTGCTACGGCCATGAGACTTCGGCCTTGTATATGTTTGCATGTTCAATTGTTGTTGATCATGTGGTGTAGGCATTTCAATCTTTGGAAGCATTCAAGGCCCGGCACAATGACAAGCCATTCACTCTTACACATTGTTGGACGATCATCAACAATTGCCCTAAGTTCAAGGGTCAATACCGTGAACTTCAAAGGAAGAGAGGCAAGAAGACGGCCAAGTTCGCCGGAGGTGAAGATGGCGAGGCGTTGAAGAGGCCGAGGGGCAAGACCAACTCCAAGGTGGACGACATACGTGATGCCTCATCCATGGCCTTGCATGGGACTTTGCATGACATGATGTCTCAAAAGGATTTGAGGGACGAGAAGAAGCGGCAAAGCAAGGACGAGCAAATGAAGCAATATCTAGAGCTTCAAAGGAAGAAGCTTGAGATGGAGGAGGCGGCCAAGAGGAGGAAGATCGACATGGAGGAGGCGTTCCGGCAAAGGCAGCTCGACATCGAGGCCCCCAATGTCTCGGCCAGGCAGCGCCAACTTGACATCGAGGCCACCAATGCCGCAACCAAAACAAAGGAGGTGGCCCTTGCGATCATGAGCGTGGACTTGACCAAGATGAGCGAGAAGACAAGGAGCTGGTTCGAGGTCAGGCAGAAGGAGATGTTCGACGCTTACGGCCTCAACTAGGTCGTACGATCAGCCGTGGCCGTTCTTTTTGGAGGCTGGCATGGGTGCCGCCCGTCCACTGGGACGCTGGCTGTGTGCCGGCGAGAAACACATTCATTTTGGAGGCTGGCTATGTTGCCAGCGAACATAATTATTCATTTTGAAGGCTGGCTGTGTCGCCGGCGAACATAATTATTCATTTTGGAGGCTGGCTGTGTTGCCAGCCGCTGGCTCTGTTGTCGGCGAGGACGTGTAGGCCGCTGGATCTGTTGCCGGCATGAACTAGCCCACTGGCCTGATTAGGGCCGCTAGTATTTGAAACGCTGTTCTCTTTTTAATATGGAGACGGATAAGATGGAGCAAACGGATGCGGCCGTGCGCTGGACGCACGGTCACCGCATCCCACGACGCGCCCGGACACGGTCTTATCATCCTATCCAAACAGACAAAACCCAGTCAAACCGAATGTCCATTAGGGATCGAGCGATGAAGTTGGCCTCAGGTCCCAGCTATCCCTGCGTCTTCTTCACTGCCGCGCTTGCTAGACTGTGAAATGCATGCGTGTACGTTCGAGCTGATCAGGCCTTGTTGGGATTGGTCTGGATCAGCACGCACGGAACTGATCAGGCTGCAGACACTTATCTTCTCGAGCTTCGAGTGTACGTACACGACGATCCAGCAATGCCGTGCAGCTGGCTATTTTTACTTGCAGTTTCAGGGGATAGTTCACGTGCTCCCATTCCATCATTTTTTAAACAATTTAAATGTTTTAAACAATTCTGAAAGAACTTGAATGTTCATAAGGAATGTGTCAACAACCCCCGATGTTCATGAGGAATGTGTCTACAACACCTAAAAATTGCAGGTCCAAATATGAAATGCACATTAAAAATATAACAAATTGATTTTTTGTCTTCCATTGCTTCCTGCTAATGATATGAAAAGCCAGCGATTGCTGGATCTTAAAAAAGACAAATTCAGAGATGAATAGTGTTAATTTTGTTTTTTCTCTTCTCTTTTTTCATGTTCATGATAGATTTAACATTTTTGTTTCTCAATGTGTATTCAGAATTGGGTCCGATTTTGTAGGAGTTCTAGACACATACCTTGTGAGTATTCACAAAACAAGAATCATAATTTTTTTGAAATATTTAAATTATATATAAAAATTGGTATCTTGAAAGCATTTAAGGGAAGGTGTCACTTGGTACTTTCCCACAGCTCCAGCTCCAGCTCGGGCTATTGGGGACTCCGGGTTGATTCTTAAAGAGGTCAGGGACCTTTTTGCAACAATGAAGCGTTGTTCCCAGTTCCACTTAAAAATGAGTGCGGGTTCAATTATCAAAAGGCACAGGGACTTTTTTTATAAAAATGCCGCGACTGTGAACCCGGAGACTCGATCCGTACTTTATTATTAGGGAGAGATTATTTTAAAAAAACTATTTTAAAATTTTCAAACAATTCTGAAAAAATTGAATGTTCACAAGGAATATGTCAACAACCCCCAATGTTCATAAGAAATATGTCTACAACCCTTAAAAATTTTAGGCCCAAATATGAAATGCACATTGAAAAACAAAAAAATTTGACAAATTCATAGGTGAATAGTGTTAATTTTGTTTTTTTCTCTCTTTTTCACGTTCATGATAGATTTAACATTTTTGTTTCTCAATGTGTATTCGAATTGGATCCGATTTTTTAGGAGTTCTAGACACATACCTTGTGAGTATTCACAAAACAAGAATCAGAATTTTTTGAAACATTTAAACTAAAAAAGTGGGTATCTTGAAAGCATTTGAGGGGTGGTATCACCTCATACTTTCCCACAGCTCCAGCTGCCGAGTGCCGATAACGTGGAGCAAAATCACAAAATGTTTTGGAGAACGCCTAAGTGTAGTACTTAGGAGCATGGATATGCAGTTGATTTATTGGGGTTATTGCATATGCAATTGATGTATCCAAGAAATTATGAATCATGTAATTAAGCTTATTGGGGGCTGGCCTAGCAGCGAACACGGCACCCTCAATAACGCCCAGCAGAAACACGTAGCATTAGCCTAATGCATAACACCCAACTGATAGGAACCAACAAAGAAATAAAAAGAAAAGCGAAGAAAGCAAAGAAAATCAAGAGAGAAACAAACAAAATAAAAGTATAACGAAGAAACAAACAAAATCCAAAACCCAGAGAAAAAAAATTGAACAGAGGTATAACAAACAAAAAATAAACCCAAAGACGAAACAAATAAACCGAAGAAAAAAGGGGGAAAAGCGACCGAAAAAACCAACTTTGAGTGAGTGCCTGCCCAAAAACGGACGCTACTCTCACTATAAGCGAGATATAATTCTTGTAGATTTTTTGGACAGAAAAAGGGGCACTGCTTTGTCTCGCCTGCCGCACAACGGCGCGAGAACTATATCTCGCTTATAGAAAGATGGAAGGATCTCTCGCTCGATCGCTATTGTTAGTCCACTGGCTTTGTCGTTTGCTTGACCGCTATTGTTTGTTGGTTTAGTCCGTCTTTTTCAGATTTTGTTTCTTTTCGTTTTCTTTCTTTCTTCTGGATTTTCATCAGTTTTTCTACTTTTTTTTTATTTTCACCGAGTTTTTTATTTTTTCTTTTATCATATTTAATGGATTTTCCTCTCTCGTTATTTTTTCTTTGTTTCTCTTGCGTCTTTCTCGATATTCATTTTTTTCTTTCTTTGTTTCATTTCTTGGTTTTCTTCGTCTTTGTTTCCTTCTCGGGTTTAACTATTTTCATTTTTACATTGATTTTCTTTGGCTTGTTATTCTTTCTTTTTCCATCTTTTGTTGTACTTTTGCAAATTCATTGAGTTTCTTAAAAAAATCGTTTTTTTCAACACATGTTTATTGTTTTAGTGCGGAATATACATTTTATTTAAATGTATACATGAAACATATTTTTACACACACTGAACATTTTTTAAATGTACGATACACAATTTTATTTTTATTACATATTTCAAACATTTTTTATTAAATGGTTAATATTTCTTGAAGTATACTTTGAACATTCTTGTTATAGGAATAGATTTTGTTTTTCAAAAACTATGTAAACATTTTTTTAAACATGATTAACCTTTTTGAAAGATGTTTTTTATGTCTACTTTTTCAATAAACATTGTATACTTCTGTATATACATTCTCCAAATACATGGTTAATTATCTGCCAACATATTTTTTCTGATGTCTACTTTTGTTATACACACCGTACATTTTTACTAAACTACAGGAATATATTATATATACACGTTTAACATTTTCCTATTACATGATTGGCATTTTTGAAACTTATTTTTAATATCTACATTTTCCTCTATTTTTTTCATAGACATTGTACATTTTTTGTATACATCATGAACATATTTTATACTAGATGATGCCCCACGCATTGCTGCCGGAACCTTGGTAAAATAAATGCATAAATTGACGCTTGAAAATTTTAAAGTATGTTGTCCACAAGAGCTATTGATTATTCACCCCAAATAGAAACTTGTGCAGACATAGACTGGACCATCTGGACTCGGGCACAATATGGCCACGTTCGAAAAGTGTCCCATTGACCGTCTATGCCCGCACAAAAATAAGCGAAACAAAGTAACATGCATGGTTGCTGACGTGCCGTGATTGCATGAATATATTAATGCATAAATTATAACTTATGACCACATGTATGACTTGATGATGTGGCGTAGTTGCATGAAGAGAGAAAAAAGGTAGTGGATTGCAACTATATAAGAATAGAAGATACACATTTAACATATTTTTAAATACATGATTAATATTTTTATTTTGGATCCATGGATAATATTGCCGTCCCTACTCTCGGCGAGTCAAAATCGATGCAACAGGCAGGAGCGTCTGCAGAAATAGGTTCTCAAATGGGCCGGTTCTATATTTTATTTAGTTTTTAGACACTTTTAATTAGTAAGTAGCCACCTAACACACTCCATGCTGGTTAGGCCTTACTCCGTGACAGAATCCAGCACATCCATTTCTCTTACCTTCTCAATCGGACTATGGTTGGGCCAGAATTGCTAGAGGTGTAGAGCAGAGCCACTGAGCCAGCATAAACAACAACATATAGGCGTTACTGGCACTTCATATAGGCGTTTCCTATTTGGCGCCCGATGCGCCTGCTAATGTCTTCAATGTAAACCGGCGCACACAAACGCGCGGAGGACGTGTGTTCATGGTGATTCAAACCTGCAACCTCCTGTACTGGGTAAACTGCAGCAGCCACCCGCTCACAATGCCTCTTGTGATCAATTCTTCCTTTTCTTATTTATTTTATTTTTCCTTTTTTCCTTCATTTTATTTTTTATTTTATCTTAATTCATGAACATTTTTCAAGTCATTGATTTTTTCAAAATTGATGGTTATTTTCTTTTCAAATTTGTGAACTTTTCCTAGAGTTAATGATATTTTTTTTCAAATACATGAACTTTCTATTCGAAATTGTTGATTTGTTTCTGAATTTGTGAGCTTTTTAAAAAAATTGATGATTTTTTTCATAATCAATTATTTCAAAAAAATCGATGAACAATTTTTATAATTTGTGATCTATTTTTTGCAAATAAATGAACTTTGTTTAAGTGTGGATGATCTTTTTCCTATGTTGATGAACATTTTTTATAATTTGTGAAGTTTTTTGAAAATCTATGGACTTCTGTAAAAATTGATGAACTTTTTTAAAATTTGAGAACTTTTTCAAAAATTGATGAAATTTTTATTCAAAATCAATGAGATTTTTTCAAAATCATGTTTTTGTTAAAACTGTGAACTTAAAAAAATCAATTTTTTTTCCAAAAAGAGTCACATTTTTCTAATATATGGGCAATAAATAGTACGGCTACAATTGTTCTTAAACTGCTCGCGCTGAAACCTTTGACTAGCGCTTAGTAGTTCTAGTTTTTTTTTAGACAAACTGCAAAGCTTTATTACTCCATCACAATGTTTACAGGGACGAAATCAAGTTCATTGGGTTGGCCTAACCAAGCATGGCAGCCAACTCCGAGAGATAAAGTGTGCTTTGCTAGTTTGTGAGCCTCGATATTCGAGCTCCTAAATTCGTGAATAATATTACAAGTTTCAAAAGATAACCTATATTGCATGATCTCATGCACAATTGCACCGTAGCTCCCTTTATATAAATGGTGAATATCGTCAACGGCCACCTTGCAATCCGATGCAACATGAATCCTTCTGGCGTAGAGATCCTCTGCGAGTGCCAGGGCCTCCCTGATTGCGAGTGTCTCTAGGACACCGGGGTCTGACAGATTTGGAAATACCACTGCCGATGCTCCCATGAAAACACCATCTCGGTCTCTACAGACTGCTGCCACTGCTCCATTCAATCTTCCCACTGCTGCGTCTACATTGACTTTGGATAGTCCCTCCGGAGGTGCAAGCCAATGATTTGGCCTACGTTGGGCCGCCCCTCTGCCTACCCCTCCTGGCTGTTGTAGTGCCCTTAACTCTGCTATATAAGATGTAACAAAACTGTGAATAGCGAAAGGGGTTTGGAAGATATCCTCGTACACGGCCTTTCTTCGTGAATTCCACAACGCCCAGAGGGTAACCACAAACACAAGAAAATCATCCTGGTTGAGAGCTTCGTGCATGACAAACAGCTACTTCTTTGGATTTTCTTCTTTACATGTGCTCAGCCTGTCCAAAACAGCATCCGATGACAGTGCCCAGGTGCTTCTAGATACCGAGCAGTCCACAAAAGCGTGACGCCAAGTATCCACAGACCCGCATAAGCAACACGCCCTGGAAGATGACATGTTCCTGTGGTGGAGAAGTGCAGCTGTAGGGATCGAGTTTCGAGCTAGTCTCCACAGAAAAAACTTCAGCTTAGATGGGGCCCGGATCCGCCATAGATCAGTCCATCCTTACTCGGCAACTTGAGAGTCGGAGGAGCCGCCCTGCTCGTACAGCCATGCTTCCCGACTTAACTTCGTTCGTTGAATCATTCGGTATGCTGAACGGACTGAAAAGAAACCCTTTTGCTCCTCGGCCCAAGCCCAAAAGTCATCAACCTGTCTTGTACATAAGGGAATTTGTAGGATGGCCTCTGCATCTAACGGTATGAACACCGAGCGCACCAAGTTTTCGTTCCAGGTAGACGATGTGTGGTCAATCAGTTCAGCCACCAGCCTCGGTGGGTCATCAATTAAGCAAGCAATTGGCCTCCTTGCATGTGATCTCGGCAACCAGTTATCCTCCCAAATTTTGGTTGATTCTCCATCTCCAATTCTACGAACCAAACCTTGCACCATTATGTCCCGGCCATCGAGGACAGCTCGCCAAATCTGCGAGGGGTGTGATCCCAGGGATGCACCAAAGATGTCTGTATGAGGATAGTAGACTGCTTTCAGGATCCTCGCGCTTAAAGACAGTGGATTTTGCAACATACGCCATGACTGCCGAGCTAAAAGCGCCAAGTTAAACATCTCCATGTCTCGAAAACCAAGACCTCCTAGGTTCTTCGGTAAAGTCATCACGTCCCAAGCCACCCAGCTAGGCTTCCGTTTTCCTTGTTTGCTCCCCCACCAGAACTGTCTGATTAGCGAAGTAACACTTTCACATAGGCCCCGAGGAAGACGGAAACATGCCATAGAGTAAACTGGGATTGCCTGAGCAATCGCCTTGATCAGAACTTCTTTCCCTGCGGAGGATAAGAGTTTTTCCATCCACCCTCTCACCTTTTCCCATACACGATCCCGCAAGTACTTGAAGGTCCCGTTCTTCGAGTGACCGACCTCGGTTGGCATACCTAGGTACCTGTCACTGAGTGACTCATTTTGCACATTCAGGATGTTTTTCATGTCATCTCTGACCTGTTGTGGGCATCCTCTGCTGAAAAAGATTGATGATTTATCGTGATTTATCCTCTGTCCTGATGCCGAACAGTATGTATTCAGTAGGTTTGATACCGCTACTGCCCCCCTCATTCCCTGACTTAAAAAGCAGCAGGCTGTCATCTGCGAAAAGAAGATGGTTCACGGCCGGGGCCGTAGGTGCCACCTTTAATCCTACAATGTTTGATGACAAAGAACTGGTTTTCAGGAGGCACGAAAGGCCCTCCGCTGCAATTAAGAAAAGGTAAGGGGATATCGGATCTCCCTGCCATATACCTCTGCTTGGTACAAATTGATCAAGCTTTTCTCCATTAAAGAGAACTGAAAAGGAAACAGACCAGACCATGGCCATAACAGTTTTTATCTAGGGCGCAGCAAAGCCCAGTTTTCCCATTATTGCCTCCAAATAGTCCCACTCCAACCTGTCATATGCCTTCATCATATCCAGCTTAAGAGCACAATAACTGTTAGCCTTCGTTTTGCCGTGCTTCATAAAATGAAGACACTCATAAGCACTGATGATATTATCTGTTATAAGCCTGCCTGGGACGAAAGCTGATTGTTCCTCAGATATGATCTCCGGCAGAATTTGCTTCAGCCTGTTTGCAATGACCTTGGATGCAATTTTGTATAGGACATTGCAAAGGCTAATAGGCCTAAATTGTGACAAGATGGAAGGATTTGTTACCTTAGGGGTCAAAACTAGGATGGTGTCATTTATACTCTCCGGTGTTTCTTCCCCTCTCACAATCCTCAAAACAGCAGCTGTCACCTCTGTCCCACATAACTCCCAGTGTCTCTGATAGAAGTGTGCCGGAAAGCCGTCAGGACCGGGCGCCTTTGTTGGGAACATCTGGAATAAGGCTGCCTTAACCTCCTCGTTTGAGTAGGGGGCACACAGCATATCGTTCATCTCCGCCGAGACTTTGGTTGGGACACAGTTTAAAACTCTCTCCATGTTGCTAACCCTCTCCGAAGTGTACAGATTCTTATAGAAATCATTTACCATAGCCTTTAACTCCTCCGGATCATCAGTGCTAACCCCTAGCGCATTGTGCAACGCCTTGATCATATTCTTCTTACGTCGGATACTCGCACGTAAGTGAAAAAACTTGGTGTTCCTATCACCAGATGTAAGCCACTGCACCCGTGATATCTGCCTCCACATTATTTCCTCCCTGTGATACAGCTCGACAACCTTCTCATTGATTTTCATTTCAACATGCGTTGGCGCGGTACGGCTTGCGTCCGCCCTAAGCTTTCCAAGTTCGTCCTTGAGCTGTTTTATCTCTTTGCGGACGCTACCAAACGTGTCTCTGTTCCATCGACCCAAGTCACGTGAAACCGCAGCTAGCTTAGCTTTGATTTCTTCCACCCTGCCGGCAGCTCCATGCGCATCCCACGTATCAGCTATCATGTTGTTGAAGGAAATATGCCCTAGAGGCAATAATAATGTTATTATTTTATTTCCTTATATCATGATAAATGTTTATTATTCATGCTAGAATTGTATTATCCGAAAATATAATACTTATGTGAATACATAGACAAACCAAACGTCACTAGTATGCCTCTACTTGACTAGCTCGTTAATCGAAGATGGTTATGTTTCCTAACCATAGAAATGTGTTGTCATTTGATTAATGGGATCACATCATTAGGAGAATGATGTGATTGACATGACCCATTCCATTAGCTTAGCACCCGATCGTTTAGTATGTTGCTATTGCTTTCTTCATGACTTATACATGTTCCTATGACTATGAGATTATGCAACTCCCGTTTACCAGAGGAACACTTTGTGTGCTACCAAACGTCACAACGTAACTGGGTGATTATAAAGGAGCTCTACAGGTGTCTCCAAAGGTAGATGTTGGGTTGGCGTATTTCGAGATTAGGATTTGTCACTCCGATTGTCGGAGAGGTATCTCTGAGCCCTCTCGGTAATGCACACCACATAAGCCTTGCAAGCATTGCAACTAATGAGTTAGTTGCGGGATGATGTATTACAGAACGAGTAAAGAGACTTGCCGGTAACGAGATTGAACTAGTTATTGGATACCGACGATCGAATCTCAGGCAAGTAACATACCGATGACAAAGGGAACAACGTATGTTGTTATGCGGCCTGACCGATAAAGATCTTCGTAGAATATGTAGTAGCCAATATGGGCATCCAGGTCCCGCTATTGGTTATTGACCGGAGATGTGTCTCGGTCATGTCTACATTGTTCTCGAACCGTAGGGTCCGCACGCTTAACGTTACGATGACAGTTATTATGAGTTTATGCATTTTGATGTACCGAAGTTAGTTTGGAGTCCCGGATGTGATCACGGACATGACAAGGAGTCTCGGAATGGTCGAGACATAAGATTGATATATTGGATGGCTATATTCGGACACCGGAAGTGTTCCGGGTGATTTCGGAGAAAACTGGAGAATAAATGGATCTTCAAGAAAAAGACTGACGCAGATGGTAATATTACTGTCTACAAAGCTCGACTTGTCGCAAAAGGTTTTCGGCAAGTTCAAGGGATTGACTACGATGAGACCTTCTCACCCGTAGCGATGCTTAAGTCTGTCCGAATCATGTTAGCAATTGCCGCATTTTATGATTATGAAATTTGGCAAATGGATGTCAGAACTGCATTCCTGAATGGATTTCTGCAAGAAGAGTTGTATATGATGCAGCCGGAAGGTTTTGTCGATCCAAAGGGAGCTAACAAAGTGTGCAAGCTCCAGCGATCCATTTATGGACTGGTGCAAGCCTCTCGGAGTTGGAATAAACGCTTTGATAGTGTGATCAAAGCATTTGGTTTTATACAGACTTTTGGAGAAGCCTGTATTTACAAGAAAGTGAGTGGGAGCTCTGTAGCATTTCTGATATTATATGTAGATGACATATTACTAATCGGAAATGATATAGAATTTCTGGATAGCATAAAAGGATACTTGAATAAAAGTTTTTCAATGAAAGACCTCGGTGAAGCTGCTTACATATTGGGCATTAAGATCTATAGAGATAGATCAAGACGCTTAATTGGACTTTCACAAAGCACATACCTTGACATAATTTTGAAGAAGTTCAAAATGAATCAAGCAAAGAAAGGATTCTTGCTTGTGTTACAAGGTGTGAAATTGAGTAAGACTCAATCCCCGACCAATGCAGAAGATAGAGAGAAAATGAAAGATCTTCCCTATGCTTCAGCCATAGGCTCTATCATGTATGCAATACTGTGTACCAGACCTGATGTGTGTCTTGCTATAAGTCTAGCAGGGAGGTACCAAAGTAATCCAGGAGTGGATCACTGGACAGCGGTCAAGAACATCCTGAAATACCTGAAAAGGACTAAGGATATGTTTCTCATATATGGAGGTGACAAAGAGCTCATCGTAAATGGTTACGTTGATGCAAGCTTTGACACTGATCCGGACGATTCTAAATCGCAAACCGGATACGTGTTTACATTAAACGGTGGAGCTGTCAGTTGGTGCAGTTCTAAACAAAGCGTTGTGGCGGGATCTACATGTGAAGCGGAGTACATAGCTGCTTCGGAAGCAGCAAACGAAGGAGTCTGGATGAAGGACTTCATATCCGATCTAGGTGTCATACCTAGTGCATCGGGTCCAATGAAAATCTTTTGTGACAATACTGGTGCAATTGCCTTGGCAAAGGAATCCAGATTTCACAAGAGAACCAAGCACATCAAGAGACGCTTCAATTCCATCCGGGATCTAGTCCAGGTGGGAGACATAGAGATTTGCAAGATACATACGGATCTGAATATAGCAGACCCGTTGACTAAGCCTCTTCCACGAGCAAAACATGATCAGCACCAAAGCTCCATGGGTGTTAGAATCATTACTTTGTAATCTAGATTATTGACTCTAGTGCAAGTGGGAGACTGCAGGAAATATGCCCTAGAGGCAATAATAATGTTATTATTTTATTTCCTTATATCATGATAAGTGTTTATTATTCATGCTAGAATTGTATTATGCGGAAACATAATACTTGTGTGAATACATAGACAAACCAAACGTCACTAGTATGCCTCTACTTGACTAGCTCGTTAATCTAAGATGGTTATGTTTCCTAACCATAGACATGTGTTGTCATTTGATTAATGGGATCACATCATTAGGAGAATGATGTGATTGACATGACCCATTCCATTAGCTTAGCACCCGATCGTTTAGTATGTTGCTATTGCTTTCTTCATGACTTATACATGTTCCTATGACTATGAGATTATGCAACTCCCGTTTACCGGAGGAACACATTGTGTGCTACCAAACGTCACAACGTAACTGGGTGATTATAAAGGAGCTCTATAGGTGTCTCCAAAGGTGAATGTCGGGTTGGCGTATTTCAAGATTAGGATTTGTCACTCCGATAGTCGGAGAGGTATCTCTGGGCCCTCTCGGTAATGCACATCACATAAGCCTTGCAAGCATTACAACTAATGAGTTAGTTGCAAGATGATGTATTGCGAAACGAGTAAAGAGACTTGCCGGTAACGAGATTGAACTAGGTATTGAGATACCGACGATCGAATCTCGGGCAAGTAACATACCGATGACAAAGGGAACAACGTATGTTGTTATGCGGTCTTACCGATAAAGATCTTCGTAGAATATGTAGGAGCCAATATGAGCATCCAGGTTCCGCTATTGGTTATTGAACGGAGAAGTGTCTCCGTCATGTCTACATTGTTCTCGAACCCGTAGGGTCCGCATGCTTAAGGTTTCGATGACAGTTATATTATGAGTTTATGAGTTTTGATGTACCGAAGTTAGTTCGGAGTCCCGGATGTGATCACGGACATGCTGAGGAGTCTCGAAATGGTCGAGACATAAAGATTGATATATTGGAAGCCTATATTTGGATATCGGAAGTGTTCCGGGTGAAATCGGGATTTTACCAGAGTACCAGGAGGTTACCGGAACCCCCCGGGAGGTATATGGGCCTTAGTGGGCTTTAGTGGAAGAGAGGAGAGGTGGCCAGGGCTGGGCCACGCGCCCCTCCCCCCTAGTCCGAATAGGACAAGGAGAGGGGGCGGCTCCCCCCTTCCTTCTCTCTCTCCTCTTTCCCCCTCCCGAATCCTATTCCTACTAGGAAAGGGGGGGAATCCTACTCCCGGTGGGAGTAGGACTCCTCCTGGCGCGCCCTCCTCCTGGCCGGCTGCACCTCCCCTTGCTCCTTTATATACGGGGGTAGGGGGCACCCCTAGACACACAAGTTGATCCATGTGATCATATTCTTAGCCGTGTGCGGTGCCCCCTTCCACCATAATCCTCGATAATATTGTAGCGGTGCTTAGGCGAAGCCCTGCAACGGTAGTACATCAAGATCATCACCACGCCGTCGTGCTGACGGAACTCTTTCCCGACACTTTGCTGGATCGGAGTCCGGGGATCGTCATCGAGCTGAACGTGTGCTAGAACTCGGAGGTGCCGTAGTTTTGGTGCTTGATCGGTCGGGCCGTGAAGACGTACGACTACATCGACCGCGTTGTGCTAACGCTTCCGCTGTCGGTCTACAAGGGTACGTAGATCACACTCTCCCCTTTCGTTGCTATGCATCACCATGATCTTGCATGTGCGTAGGAATTTTTTTGAAATTACTACGTTCCCCAACAGTTATTCCACGATTCATGGCCCTCCCACATGACCTCATACTTGAAGGAAGCCGCACTCTGTCTACTTCTATGATCCGTATTCAACCTGGCCAAAATCGGGCTATGATCTGATGTTGTGGCTACAAGGTGTGTAAGATCAGCCAGCGGGAAGCGTGCTTGCCACTCAGCCGACACCAGGGCTCTGTCAAGGCGCACACTTGTAAAAGTTCCTCCCGTTACCTTCTTTTCAAAAGTCCATGGTATACCAGAATATCCAATGTCCAACAACATGCAAACGTCAACGGCATCTCGGAAAGCTTGTATTTGCGCGTTGCTACGCTGCCCAACACCCACATGCTCATCCGGACGTAGCACTTCATTGAAGTCCCCACCACAGAGCCACGGGAGACTGCTCAAAGAGCTGATATTTTTCAAAGTATCCCAAGTCTTGTATCTCAGGTGAGTTTGAGCTTCACCATAAACTACAGTTAACCTCCAAGGAGCATCACCCTGTTCAAGGACCGAGCAATCAAGGTGATAATCAGAATAACCCAAAATCTCTAAATTTATTGCATTGTTCCAGAACACACCGATTCCACCACTCCTACCACGACTACTAATAGCATAACCATTGTCATATCCAAGTGTTCCTGCTAAAGCTTCTACCCTAGAGCCTTCCAACTGGGTTTCTATGATACATAACAGGGTAGGGGCAAATTTCCTCGCGAAATCGCGAAGTTCACGAACCGTCACGGCTTTGCCCACGCCACGACAGTTCCAACAGAAAACACTCATTGGGCTCGGCGGTGCCCGTCACTCGGGCCCGCCAAACTTGAATCAAACTTGCTTAGCAACATGGACTTCACCGTTGAAACTTTCTTCGTCTCCGTCCCCACCTTTGCTCTCTTTGTTTCCTGTGTAGAACTTGGACTTGAAGGCACCGGTGGAGGGAGCAGTGCAAGCATATTTCCTTCTGATTCCGCCATAGGTTGAGTATCCTTTGGGGTTGTCACCGGTCCCACCTGCACCGATGGTTCGGACCCCCTCTTCCTAACTTTTTCAGCGTCCATCATCTCCAAATCTTGCTCGCTGTATTCCCCTGCGGCCCCATCATGCTGAGAGCTTGAGCCTCCATCTCTCCCGGATCGTCCTCCTCTGCGGCCCCCCTGCGTCCATGGCCGCCTCCTGGCCCACTGCCGTTCCTCATGAACCAATTTGCCCTGAGCTCCTTGAAGACAAGCGCTGATGGGGGGTGGATTCCTGTCCCATGTTCCTTATAGAGGTGGCCTAGCATGCCACATACCGCGCACCAATCCGGTAACTTCTCATACTTGACCTTGTAGATTTGCCTCTCACCTCCTCTGATCATGGATACTGCATTCTTAAGCGGCTTGGTGACGTTTATCCTGACCCACACACGGTAGAAGTTTCCCGTGAAGTCATGCGATTGGGCCTCGGTAAAGAGAACCTCACCCACCTTGGATGCAAGGGATGGAACCAGGTGGGCATAGAGTAACGGCACGTCGTGAATCTGGATCCATATCTCAATTGAGTCCAACCTGACCGTCGATGGCTTCATCACCCCATCATATTCCTTGAGAATTACTGCGTCACCCCGGAAGTGCCACGGTCCCTCATGCATGACCCTCTCCCAATCCCCTAGGCAGGAAAATTGGATGGTGTAGAGGTTCTCCTCTAAGGGCTTGAACTTGACTTCTTGTGCGATATCCCATGCCGCTCTCATGTTCTTGAAAAACCAAAACTGACTGTAGGGTTTATCGGAGTTGACCCTCGCGAGAGCAATCCAGCGCGCCGCCGCCTACGGTACGTCCTTCTCATCAAAGATCACGTCGTCCAAGTCTTCCTCCTTCAGCCCTAACTCTTCCATCATCCTTGCGACGTCGCTAATCCCCTCCGGAGGCTGGGATCCATCTGCCGCCATGTTTGAAACCCTAACCCGAGATTGAAGATCGGGTTTTCTGCAGGAGCCCTATGCCCCCGGTCCTCCGATCATAGCCCAGCCCCCCGGTCATAGGAGGAGAAGCTGCAGAGGAGTCGCGGGCGGGGAAGGACAAGACTCGATGGCGGCGAGAATCGCCTCCCGAGAAACCAAAACCCTAACTCGAGGGAAAACGAATGACTCGCGCCTAGTAGTTCTAGTGGTTTGGTAACCACATTCGAGCTGAACAGTTGGAGCCCGATTCCTTGCGGGAGTAACTTTTGTGGGGACTTTTGACGCAATAAATTCATTTTCGCTGCATTGCATGGTTGTGGGCCGGCCCATCGGGTTCGGTAGCGAGCGACAGTTCCCTGAACCAGCACATAAAGTGCCGTATCGAAGCTTCCCCTCCTATATGCTGCAAAACAGGGAGCTCCTATCTGCCGCTCTTTGCGGTAGATTGTCGACTGAACGCACAGGCTAGTACTTTAGCAATGCAAGGTAGAGCGAGCGAGGCTAGTACATTAGCGATGCAAAAAAATATTGCTCCACCGATAGATCAAACCTACGACGTCTCGCTAAAGATGACGACCTGCCGACAAGTTGAACTAGCGAGTGTTGTTGACCATACAATAGAGGAAAGCCTTAATGGCCAACTAAAATGCAGATCCATTTTTTTTATTTCGAAGGAAAACATTTTTGAGAACACGAACCTTTTTCTAAAATCAAACAATTTTTGTGGACAGGAACATTAAAGATCACGATTTTTTTCAAAACGTAACCTTTTTCTAATCCGTTAAACAATTCAGAGCACAAAGATTCTTTTCCAAAATAGTAACATTTGTGAAATTCTAAAACAAAATTTAGAAACACGGACAATTTTTGAAACGGTAACATCTTTTTATACCCAGAACAAAATTTGAAAACATGAACAAAAAATTTGCAAACATGTCTTGAAACTACCGAACAAGATTTGAAAACACGAACAGTTTTTAAGAAACAAACATTTTTCTAAAATTATGAACAAAATATGGAAAAACGAACATATTTTGAAATCTATAAATAAATTGGGAACACGAACATTCTTTTCGAAACGGGAACATTTTTTGAAAGTCGAAATCAAAATTTGGATACATGAACATTTTTTGATGTGAATATTTTCTGGAAATCCTGAACAAAATTCGAAAACACAAATAGAGATTTTAGAGAAAAAAATTAGAACTGCCTAAAAATTCTGAAACATGATTTTTAATGGTATTTTTCTTTAAATTTCCGAACATCTGTTGACAAACAAACTTGGAAAAAAACTAAAAAAAATAAAGAAATCAAAAAAGGAAAGAAAAAGAAACAAAAAATAGAAATCAAAAAATGAAACAAAGTAAAAGGAAAAGGTATCCAAAAATAAAAAGAAATATAAAAAGCAAAAACCGGTTCAGGAACCATCTAGCAGGTTCTCAAAACCAGAAAAATGGCTGGGAAAGTCTAGACGTTTCCAAAACCGGAAAACGCTACAACACGTTAACGGGCCATCCATGTCACCGCTCGATCGCCAGCTCATGCGCGAAAGATCGACAATTTGATGCAGAATGCATCAAATAGGATATTCTTGCAAAACATGTGTCATATTAGGAGCGTGACGCAAAACAGTTCACCCGACTGAGCCGGCCTACTAGGGTTCGAGCAACTTGTCTTTTCAGCTCCAGATGAAAAACCATAAAAAAAACCTTGGGCTAGCCCAATGGGCGCGAATGACTTGTTTTTTTTAGTGCAAAAGTACATTGTGCTTGCGAGGAATCGACCTAGCAACCTAATGCTCCCGAACACCTGCTGTTAACAACTAGGATTGATAGCTGTTGGTGATCAATAGGAAGCGCGAAATGTTTAAGAAATACTGCAGCTTCGAGATTTGAAAACATTTTTTAACATTGTGAACAATTTTGTAATGCTAATTCTTTCTGAGAAACGCAAACAATTTTTAAGTTAATTTTTTCTTGGAATTTATAACGTTTTATGAAAACGAAAACTAATTTTTAAAACTGAACAATTTTAGAAATCCCCAAAAGAAATTCAAAGTGCGGACACTTTTTGAAAAACAAGAACAATTTTTTGAGAACAAGAATAGTTTTGGAAAATGCAAACAATTTTCACGACGTGACTTTTTCTAAGATAAGAGAACAAATATTTGAAAATCCAAACATTATCCCTATAGGGATTTTGACCAAAAAGCACACTATTACTCCTTCCTCGCAAAAAATAAAACACACTATTACTCTTACCAAAAATTTCTTGTATGTATAGAATGGATCATTTTGGCATGTGGAAAAAATAGAAAATGAAAACAAAAGTACGTACAGCTTAAGGCAAAAACAGCCAAGTTGTGATTCACTCTCGCACCAGAAGAGAGCAAGGACGTTGCGAGATCCAAACCGCGCTTGTGTTGGAAATATGAGCAATTTACCATATGATTTTATTACTAGAAATACTAAATAAAACATGACTACTATAGCAGAGAAACTAGTCATGCAATCTGACAGGGAGAAGGTAAATAGCATCTACAAATATGAACTGTAACCAAACATGTCTAAAAGTAGACAGTAGAACAAGTTGCATATATGAAGTAAAATCTAATATATGTAGGACAGACACTAGAACAAAGAACTGCGACAGGACCTCTAACACAAAAAGCAAGAACACGTATCGGACAACAGCGGCAGTAGAAACACTGGACTTGAGCTCGACATCCTCGCCAGCCATGTCGTTGAAGATGTTGTCGACGTCGGGGAAGAAGTCGTCGTCGGAGTCTAGGGCTTCCGTGACGAAAAAGCCAGTAGTCGCGTGGAGCGCCCAAAAAACCTTATCACCCTTCTCCCGTACAGGACTCAAAGAGGTGCGGTTTCGAAGGCCTACTGTCCCGACCTGCGGTGCACGCCGCAAGACGGGATGGGGAAGATCGTGGCAGTAGCGCAGTGCTCAGGAACTCGGTGGCGAGAGGAAGAGAGTCTTCTGGTGCGTCTCTCTGAGAGGAGCGACCAATTTCGACATCGGCTCGGCTCATTGCCACAACCAGCGGCGCGTCATGACGAGGCGTGGCGTGGTGCTACTTCTTGAGCACTGAGTTGGTTTCCCTTGAAGAGAAAAGGGTGATGCAACAAAGTAGCGTAAGTATTTCCCTCAGTTTTTGAGAATTAAGGTATCAATTCAGTAGGAGCCCACGCACGAGTCCCTCGCACCTACACAAACAAATAAAATCCTCGCAACCAACGCAATAAAGGTGTTGTCAATCCCTTCACGGTCACTTACGAAAGTGAGATCTGATAGATATGATAAGATAATATTTTTGGTATTTTTATGATAAAGATGCAAAGTAAATAAAGCAAAATAAAAATGGTAAAATAAATAGCTTATTGATGGAAGATTAATATGATAGAAAATAGACCCGGGGCCATAGGTTTCACTAGTGGCTTCTCTCGAGAGCATAAGTATTACAGTGGGTAAACAAATTACTGTTGAGCGATTGACATAATTGAGCATAGTTATGAGAATATCTAGGTATGAGCATGTATATAGGCATCACGTCCGAGACAAGTAGACCGAATCCTGCCTGCATCTACTACTATTACTCCACACATCGACCGCTATCCAGCATGCATCTATAGTATTGAGTTCAAAAGAACATAATAACGCTTTAAGCAAGAAGACATGATGTAGAGGGATAAACTCATGCAATATGATATAAACCCCATCTTGTTATCCTCGATGGCAACAATACAATACGTGCCTTGCTGTCCCTACTGTCACTGGGAAAGGACACAACAAGATTGAACCCAAACTAAGCACTTCTCCCATTGCAAGAAAGATCAATCTAGTAGGCCAAATCAAACTGATAATTTGAAGAGACTTGCAAAGATAACCAATCATACATAAAAGAATTCAGGGAAGATTCAAATATTGTTCATAGATAAACTTGATCATAAACCCACAATTCATCGGTCTCAACAAACACACCGCAAAAAGAAGATTACATCGAATAGATCTCCACAAGAGAGGGGGAGAACATTGTATTGAGATCCAAAAAGAGAGAAGAAGCCATCTAGCTAATAACTATGGACCCGAAGGTCTGAAGTAAACTACTCACACATCATCGGAGAGGCTATGGTGTTGACGTAGAAGCCCTCTGTGATCGATGCCCCCTCTGGCGGAGCTCCGGAAAAGGGCCCAAGATGGGATCTCACGGGTACATAAGGTTGCGGCGGTGGAATTAGGGTTTTGGCTCCGTATCTGGTAGTTTGGGGATAGGCAAAAAAACGAAGATAGATCTAGGTATTGCCATCTTTGGTAGGCAATCCATAAGTGGCTCTCAAAATAGATTCATATGGTAATTCAATTTTCTTTCTAGGGAAGTGTTCCATACCTTTCCTTAACGGAAATTGGAATCTAATATTCCCTTCCTTCATATCAATAGTTGCACCAATCGTTCTAAGGAAAGGTCTACCAAGAATAATAGGACATGAATGATTGCAATCTATGTCAAGAACAATAAAATCTACGGACACATAATTACTATTTTCAACAATAAGAACATCATTAATTCTTCCCATAGGTTTCTTAATAGTGGAATCCGCAACGTGCAAGTTTAAAGAGCAATCATCAAAATCACGGAAACCTAGCAAATCACACAAAGTCTTTGGGATCGTGGAAACACTTGCACCCAAATCACACAAAGCATAGCATTCATGATCTTTAATTTTAATTTTAATAGTAGGTTCCCACTCATCATAAAGTTTTCTAGGGATAGAAACTTCCAACTCAAGTTTTTCTTCATAAGATTGCATCAAAGCATCAACGATATGTTTAGTAAAAGCTTTATTTTGACTATAAGCATGAGGAAAATTTAGCGCGGATTACAACAAGGAAATGCAATCTATCAAAGAGCAATTGTCATAATTAAATTCCTTGAAATCCAAAATAATTGGTTCATTGATATTTAAAATTTTGACCTCTTCAATCCCACTTTTAACAATTTTAGCATCAAGATCTAAAGACTCCGAATTTTTGGAACGCCTTCTAGGTAAAAATGGATCATATTCAGTCCCACCATTATCAAGATTCATATTGCAAAACAAAGATTTAATAGGGGACACATCAATAACTTTTAGATCTTCATCTTTATTTTCATGGAAACTAGAAGAACATGCTTTCACAAAACAATCTTTCTTAGCACGCATCCTAGCGGTTCTTTATTTGCACTCATTAATGGAAATTCTCATGGCTTTGAGAGACTCATTGATATCATGCTTAGGTGGAATATATCTAAGTTTCAAAGAATCAACATCAAGAGAAATTCTATCAACGTTCCTAGCCAATTCATCAACTTTAAGCAATTTTTCTTCAAGCAAAGCATTGAAATTCTTTTGCGAATTCATAAATTCCTTAATACTAGTCTCTAATTCAGAGGGCATCTTGTTAAAATTTCCATAAGAACTGTTGTAGGAATTACCATAATTATTAGAAGAATTACTAGGATACAACCTAGGATTAAAATTACCTCCATACGCGTTGTTACCAAAATTATTCCTACCAACAAAATTCACATCCATAGATTCATTATTATTCTCAATCAAAGTAGACAAAGGCATATCATTAGGATCAGAAGAAACACTTTTATTAGCAAATAATTTCATAAGTTCATCCATCTTTCCACTCAAAACATTAATTTCTTCTATCGCATGCACTTTCTTATTAGTAGATCTTTCAGTGTGCCATTGAGAATAATTAACCATAATATTATCTAGGAGTTTAGTAGCTTCTCCTAAAGTGATTTGCATAAAAGTGCCTCTCGCGGCTGAATCTAAAAGATTTCTAGAAGCAAAATTCAATCCGGCATCAAAATTTTGTATAATCATCCACAAATTCAAACCATGTGTAGGGCAATTACGTATCATTAATTTCATCCTCTCCCAAGCTTGTGCAACGTGTTCATGATCAAGTTGCTTAAAATTCATAATATCGTTTCTAAGAGAGATGATCTTAGTGGGAGGAAAATACTTAGAGATAAAAGCATCTTTGCACTTATTCCATGAATCAATACTATTTTTAGGCAAAGACGAAAACCAAGCTTTAGCACGACCTCTAAGCGAAAAAGGAAATAGCTTCAATTTAACAATATCATTGTCCACATCTTTCTTCTTTTGCATATCACACCAATAAATAAAGTTGTTTAGATGGGTAGAGGCATCTTCACTAGGAAGGCCCGAAAATGGATCTTTCATGACAAGATTCAGCAAAATAGCATTAATTTCACAAGATTCAACATCGGTAAGAGGAGCAATCGGAGTGCTAATAAAATCATTGTTGTTGGTATTAGTAAAGTCACATAATTTGGTATTATCTTGAGCCATCGTGACAGGCAAGCAATCCAACTGTCGGTGTACTAAATTAGGGGTACCTTAGTACCCCGAACTTGTGCACGGGCAGTCGCAGCGACCCGCGGCAAGGCTTGCCGGGCGACCGCCAAGACCCTCCGTGGCTCCTTCGGAGCCATTCAAGAACAAAGTATCCAAGAGCAAAACAAGGCCTCGGCAAGAGGAGCTTGCCGGGAAGGAGACAAGGCCCCGGCAAGAGGAGCTTGCCGGGAGGGAAACGAGACCCCGGCAAGAGGAGCTTGCCGGGAAGACCAACCAAAGCATCTCAAGAAGCTCGCTGCGGCGCACCGCGCACCCCGACAAAGACCGGTGAGCGACAAGCTCCCGGACGCGACAAGACAACATCCGCGGCAAGGCACTTGCCGCGGCAAGCTACTACCCCACAGCCCGCGCTCCAGCTCACCCACCAACGTGTTGCCCTAGGACCATTCCTGGCGTACGTGGCGGGAGGCTGGGCAGCCGGGGGCATGCGGTGGCAAGCAGACGCTGACAAGGAACCATCGTGGCAAACGGTGGCGTTCCTAGCGGTCCCTCTCTGGGCCGTCAAGGTGACACAGATGGGCATTTAATGCCCTTGTCCCCTGCCATCAGAGTTAGGTAGGATGCGACATGTAGGCGGTGGAGCCAACTACCACCCCTTTTACATTTTTACCCTCACCTCTGTTGCCACGTGTCGGTGACCCCTTAGACATATAAAAGGAGGCCCATGCGCAACAGAGAAGGGGGAGGACATCCATTCCCACGCTCGGTCTCGCCAGCTGCTTGAGTGTACTGTAGCACTCGCCGCTCTCGAGTAAGAACTCAATACAACCACCAAAGCAGGAGTAGGGTTTTACGCATCCGTGCGGCCCGAACCTGGGTAAATCGATCGTCTCGCTCGTGTGTTTCGCCTCGATCTGCTCTTTGTGCATCCACCGCCCCCCTGCCGAACCAAAAAGGGGCTCGGTCCGCCGATCCCCATAGGTGTGCGAGGGATCAGACACCCCCGACATCTTTGGCGCGCCAGGTAGGGGGCGCGTCGAGGTTGTGAGAACCTAATCCGGCGTTCGCACGAGCCAAATCTTCATCGTCTTCATCAACATGCCGCTGAAGAAGAAGATTTCGGAGGCAGCTGCTCCGTCTGCGCCGAGCCCGCCGTCGCCAGAGCGGACGGCTGGCGGAGCAGGCGCCGGCGGAAGAGCGGGCACCGACGGGGAGATTCGTGGCGCTGCCAGGTCCAAGGACCAGGCTGCGCCGCACGTCGGCGGCGCGGTCGCCTCCCACAACGACCGCGCCCACTCAAAGACCTCGGCGTCCGTACACGCACCGCGCCCGTCCCAGGAGGCGCGGGACCAGCAGCGTCATGGTACCCACGGTACCATACGTCTGCTGGGCCAAGACCAAGCTGGCGGGTCCCGGAGTGCTCAGGACCTGCATGCACGCCAACACGCTGGCACGAGCATGGCGTGGTCGCTCGGACGAGACGTTGCTCCTTCTAACGCAGTTAGAAGTCCGAGCATATCTCGCTCCTCGCACCGTTCGCTGCCGCCGCCCGCCACTCCGGCGGAAGCGTTGGCACGTGCCCAGCTGCTCCTAGACTACCCTCCAGCGCCGGAGAAGATCGATAACTGGAGGGCCACTATTAAGAGCCTCATCGGCTTCGCCAATGGTGACAACCCACGGCAGCCGAGCGCATCACTGCCGCGGCAAGTCAGCCAGGCGCGAGCCGGTGGCGACAAGACCGGCGAGGGTGCAACCATTGTGCACTCTCCGGCCCAAAGGCCAAGGTCGCCGACTCACCGGATCCACCTCGACAGCTACTCCACCGCGTCGTCAGATCCACGAGCTCGTCGCGATCAACGCCAAGTTCTCCATGAGAGACAGTAAGAAGACGCTCGAACACGCATCGAGCGCCGAAGGGAAGCGCGGCGTCAATCAGACCTGCGCGCTGGGCCCTCTGTTGACGTGCATGCACCCGGAGAGCCAGGTAACTTGCCGTATGCACCCGGAGAGCCAGGTAACTTGCCGTACGCGGTAGGTTGTCCTGCGTTCACCCGTGAGCTGCGGCAAGTCCAGTGGCCCAACCAGAAGCATTTCAAGCCAGACGTGCCGGAGAAGTATGACGGCAAGTCGCACCCGTCGGAATTCCTCAGCATCTACACCATTGCGGTGCAGGCTGCCGGGGGGCGAGACGACAAGGTCTTTGCCAACTACTTCCCGCTCGTGCTCAAGCCCAAAGTCAGATCCTGGCTCATGCACTTGCTGGACAACTCCATATCCTCTTGGGCAGACTTGTGCCATCAGTTTGTCGGCGCCTTTACGGGCGGCCACAAACCACATGGCCAGGAAAGTGATCTCCACCTGCTTGCCCAAAAGGAAGGAGAGCCCCTGCGCAAGTATATCCAGAGGTTCAGCCGCGTGCAGCGCAACATCCCAGACATCCACCCTACCGCGGTTATCAGCGCGTTCCATCAGAACGTGCATAATCGCAGGATGCGGGAGGAGATGGCGATGAGCAGGATCAGGGACGTCAGCGAGCTGTACGCCCTGACCGACAAGTGTGCGCGCGCTGAAGAAGGGAGGAAACTCCCCGGAGAGGATGCTGGAGCGGGGGGATCTGACAGCGAGGATGCCGCCCCGGCAAGGAAGAACCGGAGGCGCAACAGGAAGAAGAACGGCAAAGAGGTACTAGTCGTTGAGCAGTCCGGCGATGACGGCCCCGCCAAGCAAGCCAAAGTTGGCAGCTCCGGCAAGGAGGTTGCCGCGTGCACCAACTGCCAGGCTGTGGCGGCCGCCGACAAGCAGGGCAGCTCCGACAAGCAGTACTGCAAGATCCACCGCACCAAGGGCCACGATCTCCAAAACTGCAAGAGGGTCGAGCAGCTTGTCCAGCAACAAAAAGCTGAGTACGAGCGGCGCGACAAGGAGAGAGAGCCCAAGGAGGCGGTGGAGAAGCCGGCAAGAAGCGCGCTGGCCCGGGAGGAAGCCGCGGCAAGGATACAGACCTCCCTGCGGCCGCGACAAGGACGAAGACAAAGACGACGACGAAGACATGGATGATGTTGAGAACAGCGAGCAGGAATTTCAGAAGGCTACAGAAGTCTTGTGTGTTGACGGTGGCGCTTCTTTGCATACTTCCCACCGCCAACTCAAACAGTGGCTCCGGGAAGTTAATGCGGTAGAGCCACCTGTTGAATCACGCAAGCTTCTGAAGTGGTCCAGCACGCCCATCATCTTCGACATTGAGGACCACCCTGATCGCACAACTGCGGTCGGGTCCCTGCCATTGTTGGTTTCCCCAACAATCCGCAACCTCAAGGTCACCAAGATGCTAGTTGACGGCGGGGCCGGCCTGAATCTGATCTCCTCCGCTGTGCTCCAGAAAGTCCAGATCCCGGACAGCGAGCTCGAAGAAACCGGTACATTCCAAGGAATTAACCCGGGAAGGAGCAAGCCGAAGGGAAAAGTCGCGCTGCCGGTAACATTCGGCAGTGAGATGAACTTCAGGACTGAGAGGGTCACCTTCGACGTTGCCGATTTCCCATTGCCCTACAATGGGATACTTGGCCGTCCTGCACTCGCCAAGTTCATGGCGGCCTCTCACTATGCCTACAACATGCTCAAGATGCCAGGCCCAATAAGCGTCGTCTCTGTCCCTGGCGACAAGAAGGACGCCCTTATCTGCGCCGACAAGATCTACCGGGAAGCTGCGGCCGCGACAGACCGCGAGACACTCGCCGCTGAACCTCCCGGGGAGAAGAAGACCAAGTCCGGCAAGAGCTCTGGTGCCCACTCCGGCAAGCGCGCCTCTTCGGGGTGCTGCGCTGCCGTCGAGGACGCACCATCGAGCTCCACTGGAAAGAAGAAGACCAAGTCCGGCGGGTGCTCTGATGCCTACTCCGGCAAGCGCGCCTCTTCGGAGTGCTGCGCTGCTGTCGAGGATGCACCATCGAGCTCCACCGGCAAGAGTAAGAAGACGATGGCCGCTCCACCACTTACCAAGAAGGTACCCGCCAAGGAGGACGACACTGGTGGTACCTTCACCATCAGTGCCACGCTTGATCCTAAATAGGAAAGCGCGCTCGTTACTTTCTTGCGGGCGAATGTCGACGTGTTCGTATGGCAACCGTCTGACATCCCCGGTGTTCCCAGGAAGGTAATTGAGCACCACCTTGTCGTTTGTCCTCATGCGCGGCCCGTCAAACAGAAGGTCAGGAAACAGGCGGTGGAGCGCCAAGAATTCATAGCAGAAGAGATCAAGAAGTTGGAAGCAGCAGGCCTTGTCAGAGGAGTGCTCCATCCAACGTGGTTGGCCAATCCGGTTGTAGTGCGCAAGGCAAACGGGAAGTGGAGGCTTTGTATTGACTTCACTGATGTTAATAAAGCTTGTCCCAAAGATCCATTTCCCTTGCCGCGCATTGACCAGATTGTTGACTCCACAGCCGGATGTGATCTGCTTTCATTTCTTGATGCATATTCAGGATATCATCAGATCTTCATGGCAGAAGAGGATGAGGAGAAAACCGCATTCATTACTCCATGTGGCACGTACTGTTTCGTACGGATGCCTTTCGGATTAAAGAATGCTGGTTCAACATTTGCCAGAGTAGTCCATATTGCTTTGAAGCCACAGATACACAAAAATGTAGAAGCTTACATGGATGATATAGTGGTCAAAAGCAAAGACAGGGCAACTCTGATCCAAGACTTAGAAGAGACTTTTGCAAATCTGCGCAAGGTCAACCTCAAGCTCAACCCCGAGAAGTGTGTGTTTGGAGTCCCCTCCGGCAAACTTCTCGGGTTCTTTGTGTCTCAGCGGGGAATCGAAGCCAACCCCGACAAGATCAGGGCCATTGAGCAGATCGAAGCACCAAAGTGCGTCAAGAATGTACGAAGCTTGCCGGCTGCGTAGCTGCTCTTAGCAGGTTTATCTCTCGGTCTGCTGAGCGCGCCCTGCCCCTTTTTCAAAATTTTGAAAAGGGCAGGTCCAATGAGATGGACTCCGGAAGCGGAGGCTGCGCTGCAAGACCTGAAGAGATACCTGTCCTCCACTCCAACACTTGTCGCGCCTAAACCACAAGAGAAGTTGCTGCTGTACATAGCGGCAACCAATCAAGTGGTTAGTGCTGCATTAGTAGCGGAAAGGGAGGCCGACGACGAGCCAGCGGCCGCGGCAAGCACATCCAGCAACAAGCAGGGGGCTTCCCCGACAAGCTCTGGCCCCGATAAACAAGGATCTGCGCAGATGCAAGAGGAGTTACGGAAGAAAATGGTGCAGCGCCCAGTTTACTTTGTCAGCTCCCTTTTATAGGGGGCTAGATCAAGGTACTCTGGTGTGCAGAAGCTGCTTTTCGGCCTTCTCATGGCCTCGAGAAAGCTGCGCCATTACTTCCAAGCACACGAGATCACAGTTGTCACTCGCTTTCCGCTGAAGAGGATATTGCAAAATCCAGAAGCAACAGGCAGGATTGTCGAGTGGGCACTGGAACTGTCAAGCTTTGGCCTCAAGTTTGAAAGTACATCAACAATCCAGAGCAGAGCATTGGCAGTGTTCATAGCAGAGTGGACGCCAACTCTAGACGAAGAAATTCCGGAGACGAGCATCCCCGCCAAGGAAGCAAGCAAAGAGTGGCTCATGTACTTTGACGGTGCCTTCTCGCTGCAAGGCGCCGATGCTGGTGTACTGCTTGTCACGCCCACCGGAGAGCACCTCAAGTACATAGTCCAGATGCACTTTCCCAAGGAGCAAGCGACAAACAATACTGCAGAGTACGAAGGCTTGCTTGCCGGTCTCAGGATCGCGGCAGAACTTGGGATTAAGAAGCTCATTGTCAGGGGTGACTCGCAGCTTGTCGTCCGCCAAGTAAACAAAGATTACCAGAGTCCATTGATGGAAGCTTACGTTGATGAAGTGAGGAAGCTGGAAGAGCGCTTTGACGGCCTGCAAATGGAACATGTTCCAAGAGCTGAGAACGACATTGCCGATGGCCTGTCAAAGTGCGCAGCACTTAAGTTACCTGTGGAACTAGGGACCTTTGTGCTCAAGCTGACTCAGCCATCCGTAACACCATCAACTGGACAGAGCAAGAAGAGGAAGTTGGTCTCTGGTGACTATCTTCCGGCAGAGCTTCCCGAAGCCGCCGCCAAGAAGGTCCCCAAGATCGACGCCAAGAATGCTGAGGAGCAGTCTACTCCGGCAAACCCCAGGGTTTGTTCCGTTGAGGCAGATTCTCCCGGCAAGCTCTGCTCCGGCAAGCTTGTCGGGGAGCGTCAAGCTCCGGCAGAGTCGCAGCTCTCGCCGTAGAAGCAGACATTCCCGCAGCAGCAGATGTGCCTTTAGTCCTTCTCGTCGAGCCACAGGCTCCGACATGGGCGCAGCAGATTGTCCGTTTCCTTCAGACAGGAGAGCTTCCCGAGGAACCAGAAGAAGCGGAAAGAGTAGCCCGGCAGTCTAGTATGTACCAGTTTGTCGACAACACACTGTGCAGAAGCAGACTCAACGGTGTGAAATTGAAGTGCATTCCTCGGGAAGATGGACAGAAGCTGTTGGCAGAGACACACGGAGGCATATGTGGTCACCACAGTGGCGCGAGAGCTCTTGTCGGAAAAGCATTCCGGCAAGGCTTCTTCTGGCCGACAGCCCTCCAGGATGCAACTGCACAAGTAACCAAGTATGAAGCGTGCCAGTTCCATTCCAAGCAGATACACCAGCCAGCTCAAGCTCTCCAGACGATCCCTTTATCCTGGCCATTTTCGGTCTGGGGGCTCGATATCCTCGGTCCCTTCCCCCGAGCAGTCGGGGGCTTTGAGTACTTGTACGTCGCAATCGACAAGTTCACAAAGTGGCCGGAAGTGGAACCAGTGAGGAAGGTGACGGCGTAGTCCGCGATCAAATTCTTCAGGTCGATTGTTTGCCGTTTCGGAATCCCTAACAGGATAATCACCGACAACGGTACACAATTTACGAGCCGCGCCTTCATGCAGTATGTCCAAGATCTCGGCGCCAAGGTCTGCTTTGCTTCTGTCGCTCACCTGAGAAGCAACGGCCAAGCTGAGAGGGCAAATGCTGAAGTGCTGCGTGGGCTCAAGACCAGAACTTTTGACAGGCTGCACAAGCGCGGACGCAACTGGATCGAGGAGCTGCCGGTGGTTCTTTGGTCGATCAGGACGACGCCAAATCGAGCCACTGGACAGACACCCTTCGCTCTAGTCTAAGGAGCGGAGGCACTTATCCCCATGGAACTCGTATACGGGTCACCTCGAGTGCTCGCTTATGATGAGCTTGAGCAAGAGCAGCTGCGGCAAGATGACGCGCTGCTCCTTGAGGAAGATCGTCTCCAGGCTGCTGTGCGAGCCGCTCGCTACCAGCAAGCTTTGCGCCGCTATCATAGCCGCAAAGTTAACGCCAGGAGCCTCGAGGAAGGCGACCTTGTTCTTCGGCGCGTTCAGTCTGCCAAGAATTCCAACAAGTTGACGCCGAAGTGGGAAGGCCCTTACCGGGTGAAACGAGTCACCAGGCCCGGCGCTGTCCGCCTGGAGACCGAAGATGGCGTACCAGTGAGAAACTCCTGGAATATCGAGCTTCTTCGTAAGTTTTACCCGTAAGGCGCGGTTGTCGGACCCTGTCCGGCAACCACCCTTTTGTACAAGTCTTGCCGCTGTTGCATGTAATCCTTTGTACAAAGCCAGGCGCAGACCCTGAGCACAAGATAATGAAGCGCTGGCGCCCAGAGTTACAGCATGCATGCTAGGTTGAGTCAAGTCCTCGGTTAGGGTTGATAGTGCCTAACAGCAGCTAACCCCTAACTTAGAGGTCGAGTGTGCGTCCCTTTGCCTGTCTTTTGTTTCCTTTGATTCGCAGGGCTCGCATACCCTTGCCGGACCGCCTGAGGACGAAGAGGAGAGGAAGGACGCGCCGGCATCTAGACCCCGGCAAGCCAGTGTTGCCGGGGGCTGCAAGTGCCAAAGTTCACCCCACGGCAAGCCAGAGTTGCCGGGGGCTGCAGTCTCAGATAAGTCTTTCATCCCTCTTCATGCATTCTCTTTTGGACTGGGAATACGAAGCCTCGTTTCTTCCCGAAAGCCACCGTGCTCCCTTAGCTCTGGTCCCTGGGGCCCCAGGGCCAAGTTTTGGTCGTAGTCGCGGCAGGAAAGGGATGAAATGAGGGGCCGCACCCGCCTCGTCCCTGCCTCCGTCAAGAGCGTGAGAAAGGTCGAGCGACGTGGAAAGCCGGCAGGGCCTGTTGCCGGGGAAGGAGTGTCTATCTGAAAGATACCAAGGATTTGCTCCTTGGCGTGGGTTCTACCCGCGAGACAAATAACCCGGCAAACATCCCCTTTTCATTAAAACATTCCACGCAGGTACAGTCCATAGAGAATGAAAAACATGAAAAGAGAGGATTACAAGTTTTAAATGCAGCTAAGGCCCGAAGGCTTACAAATTAAAAAGATAAGATGCCCGTAATCCTTTTCCTGTCCCTCTTTTCAGGAGGTAGGTCAAGGAGGCGAAAAGGGCAAAAGGAGCGCCTAGGCGAACTACGAGTGCCAGAAGACACCAAGAGAACATCCCGGGGGCCGTCAAGGCTGGACGGTGATGGCAGCGCCGGAAGCAGGGCTCGAAGACGAGGCGGCAGGACGTCAGCACGCTGTCGAGGGCACCACGCCCTCGTACTCCGGCTTGACGGCCTTGCCGCCAGCCCTCTTCCTCTTCCGCAGCCTCCCTACGCCAGCCGCCCAAGGAGATGCCCCCGGGGAGTTCAAGGAGCCGGCGACCCGGATGATGGGGTTGCCGGTGCCGCACGGAGCGGCGCCCGACACCTAGTCGGACCCGCCATCCTGCCGCCCGCTCCCCTCGTCGCCGCTGTCGCTCCCCTCCTCGTCACTCTCGCTCGAGGAGGAGCCTTCGCTGTCGGAGGAGCTTTCCACGCAGCACCGGGCCCGGACGCCGAAGCACCCGAAGACCTTGACGGAGAGGAGATCGCTCTCCACCAACTTGAAGTGGAGGGTGAGCCCCGGCGTCAAGCTGTGGATGCGGGCGAACGTCTTCCACCCTCGGCCAAGATACATCACGCCGGGGGCTGGGAATTCGGCGCGGACCCGCGTGCCGCTGATCCCACAGCCCCTCATCTGCAGTCTCAGCGTCTCGGGCGGGTCCAACTCCACCACTTCCGTGAACGGATCTGGGAGTCGGAGGCGACGACGAGGCGCCCGGCGTAGCCTGACGAAGAACTCGCAAGGGTCGTCCCCGGCATGGGCCACCGCGGGAAGAGGAGCCGCCGGCGGAGGCGAAGCCGACGCTCCGCCTTGTCCACCTCTTCCCCGAGCGCCACGGCCTCGTCCACGACCTCGCCCCCTCCCTCTTCCCCTTATGGCTGGCTCCGCCACCACGGGTGCAGGAGAGGGAGGGATGCGCTGCTTGGCGGCAACCCTTGCCGCCACTGACGAAGGACCAGGGTTCCCTCTCTCCATGGCGAATGGGAGGAGGGGGAGCAGAAGCTGAAGGAAGGAGAAGATGGGAGGATGCGAGCTCACGTCCTCCCCTCCTGCTCTTTATAAAGGAGCGAGGTGGGGGCTCGGCCGCCCCGCTCAGCGAATCAAGACGCGGGGAGGTAGAGAGCTGGGGCCGGCCCACTGCCTCGACCCAAGACGGCCCCGATTCCCGCCTCCGCCGTCCGCGACCCCAAGTGCATGGGAGCCGCGTGGCAGGCGTGCAGAACCGAGGCGACGAATGGGGCGGCCACTCCCCACCCCGTGATCGTGGGGAGTGGGCACCTTGAAAACCGCCCACGATCTCTCCCACGAGGCCGCGTTTGACGCGTGCCGTTTGGGGAGGGCACGGTGGATGCGGAACGAGTTATGGCATGACCTAGGCCGCGCGTGCCCGTGCACTGTTTTGGGCCTGGCCCAACAGCGCTCGGCACCGTGTATGGCCCAGGCCCGGGGGCTCCTGTTGGTGTACTAAAGTAGGGGTACCTTAGTACCCTGAACTTGTGCACGGGCAGTCGCAACGACCCGCGGCAAGGCTTGCCGGGCGACCGCCAAGACCCTCCGTGGCTCCTTCGGAGCCATTCAAGAACAAAGTATCCAAGAGCAAAACAAGGCCTCGGCAAGAGGAGCTTGCCGGGAAGGAGACAAGGCCCCGGCAAGAGGAGCTTGCCGGGATGGAAACGAGACCCCGGCAAGAGGAGCTTGCCGAGAAGGCCAACCAAAGCATCTCAAGAAGCTCGCTGCGGCGCACCGCGCGCCCCGACAAGGCCCGGTGAGCGACAAGCTCCCGGACGCGACAAGACAACATCCGCGGCAAGGCACTTGCCGCGGCAAGCTACTACCCCACAGCCCGCGCTCCAGCTCACCCTCCAACGTGTCGCCCTGGGACCATTCCTGGCGTACGTGGCGGGAGGCTGGGCAGCCGGGGGCATGCGGTGGCAAGCAGACGCTGACAAGGAACCATCGTGGCAAACGGTGGCGTTCCTAGCGGTCCCTCTCTGGGCCGTCAAGGTGACACAGACGGGCATTTAATGCCCTTTTCCCATGCCGTCAGAGTTAGGTAGGATGCGACATGTAGGCGGTGGAGCCAACTACCACCCCTTTTACATTTTTACCCTCACCTCTGTTGCCATGTGTCGGTGACCCCTTAGACATATAAAAGGAGGCCCATGCGCAACAGAGAAGTGGGAGGACAGCCATTCCCAGCTGCTTGAGTGTATTGTAGCACTCGCCGCTCCCGAGCAAGAACTCAATACAACCACCAAAGCAGGAGTAGGGTTTTACGCATCTGTGCGGCCCGAACCTGGGTAAATCGATCGTCTCGCTCGTGTGTTTCACCTCGATCTACTCTTTGTGCATCCACCGCCCCCCTGCCGAACCAAAAAGGGGCTCAGTCCGCCGATCCCCATAGGTGTGCGAGGGATCAGACACCCCCGACACCAACACACAAGCAAACAAGAAACCGGAAAAAGAGGCAAATAGGGAAAGAGAAGGAGGACAGAGAGAGAGGACAAATAAAACGTCAAGGGTGAAGTGGGGGAGAGGAAAACGAGAGGCAAATGGCAAATAATGTAATGCGGGAGATAAGGGTTTGTGATGGGTACTTGGTATGTTGACTTTTGCGCAGACTTCCGGGCAACGGCGCCAGAAATCCTTCTTGCTACCTCTTCAGCACTGCGTTGGTTTTCCCTTGAAGAGGAAAGGGTGATGCAGCAAAGTAGTGTAAGTATTTTCCTTAGTTTTTGAGAACCAAGGTATCAATCCAGTGGGAGCCCACGCACGAGTCCCTCACACCTACACAAACAAATAAAATACTCGCAACAAACGCAATAAAGGGGTTGCCAATCCCTTCACGGTCACTTACAAAAGTGAGATCTGATAGATATGATAAGATAATATTTTTGGTATTTTTATGATAAAGATGCAAAGTAAATAAAGCAAAATTAAAAAGGTAAAAGAAATAGCTTGTTGATGGAAGATTAATATGATAGAAAATAGACCCGGGGGCCATAGGTTTCACTAGTGGCTTCTCTCGAGAGCATAAGTATTACAGTGGGTAAACAAATTACTGTTGAGCAATTGACATAATTGAGCATAGTTATGAGAATATCTAGGTATGAGCATGTATATAGGCATCACGTCCGAGACAAGTAGACCGACTCCTGCGTGCATCTACTACTATTACTCCACCCATCGAGCGCTATCCAGCATGCATCTAGAGTATTAAGTTCAAAAGAACAAAGTAACGCTTTAAGCAAGATGACATGATGTAGAGATATAAACTCATGCAATATGATATAAACCCCATCTTGTTATCCTCGATGGCAACAATACAATACGTACCTTGCTACCCCTACTGTCACTGGGAAAGGACACCGCAAGATTGAACCCAAAGCTAAGCACTTCTCCCATTGCAAGAAAGATCAATCTAGTAGGCCAAACCAAACTGATAATTCGAAGAGACTTGCAAAGATAACCAATCATACATAAAAGAATTCAGAGAAGATTCAAATATTATTCATAGATAAACTTGATTATAAACCCACAATTCATCGGTCTCAACAAACACACCGCAAAAAGAAGATTACATTGAATAGATCTCCACAAGAGAGGGAGAGAACATTGTATTGAGATCCAAAAAGAGAGAAGAAGCTATCTAGCTAATAACTATGGACCTGAAGGTCTGAAGTAAACTACTCACACATCATAGGAGAGGCTTTGGTGTTGATGTAGAAGCCATCCGTGATCGATGCCCCCTCCGGCGGAGCTCCGGAAAAGGCCCCAAGATGGGATCTCACGGGTACAGAAGGTTGCGGCGGTGGAATTAGGGTTTTGGCTCCGTATCTGGTAGTTTGGGGGTACGTAGGTATATATAGGAGGAAGAAGTACGTCGGTGCAGCAACATGGGCCCCACGAGGGTGGAAGGCGCGCCTAGGGGGGTAGGCGCGCCCCCTACCTCGTGCCTTCCTGGTTGTTTTCTTGACGTAGGGTCCAAGTGCTCTGGATCATGTTCGTTCCAAAAATCACGTTCCCGAAGGTTTCATTCTGTTTGGACTCTGTTAGACATTCTTTTTCTGCGAAACTCTGAAATAGGCAAAAAACAACAATTCTGGGCTGGGCCTCCGGTTAATAGGTTAGTCCCAAAAATAATATAAAAGTGTATAATAAAGCCCAATAATGTCCAAAATAGAATATAATATAGCATGGAACAATCAAAAATTATAGATACGTTGGAGACGTATCAAGCATCCCCTAGCTTAATTCCTGCTCGTCCTCGAGTAGGTAAATGATAAAAATAGAATTTTTTATGTCGAATGCTACTTGGCATAATTTCAATGTAATTCTCTTAATTGTGGTATGAATATTCAGATCTGAAAGATTCAAGACAAAATTTTAATATTGACATAAAAATAATAATACTTCAAGCATACTAACTAAGCAATTATGTCTTCTCAAAATAACATGGCCAAAGAAAGATATCCCTACAAAATCATATAGTCTGGTTATGCTCTATATTCACTGCACAAAGTATTTAAATCATGCACAACCCCGATGACAAGCCAAGCAATTGTTTCATACTTTTGGTGTTCTCAAACCTTTTCAATCTTCACGTAATACATGAGCGTGAGCCATGAACATAGCACTATATGTGAAATAGAATGGTGGTTGTGGAGAAGACAAAAAGGGAGAAGATAGTCTCACATCAACTAGGCGTATCAACGGGCTATGGAGATGCCCATTAATAGATATCAATGTGAGTGAGTAGGGATTGCCATGCAACGGATGCACTAGAGCTATAAGTATATGAAAGCTCAACAAAAGGAACTAAGTGGGTGTGCATCCAACTCGCTTGCTCACGAAGACCTAGAGCATTTTGAGGAAGCCCATCATTGGAATATACAAGCCAAGTTCTATAATGAAAGATTCCCACTAGTATATGAAAGTGATATCATAGGAGACTCTCTATCATGAAGATACTTTGAAGCACAAGTGTGGTAAAAAGATAGTAGCATTGTCCCTTCTCTCTTTTTCTCTCATTTTTTTATTTGGGCCTTTCTCTTTTTTTATGGCCTCTTTTTTTTAGTCCGGAGTCTCATCCCGACTTGTGGGGGAATCATATTCTCCATCATCCTTTCCTCACTTGGGACAATGCTCTAAAAATGATGATCATCACACTTTTATTTAACGGGTACAGAAGGTTGCGGCGGTGGAATTACGGTTTTGGCTCTGTATCTGGTAGTTTGGGGATAGGCATAAAAACGAAGATAGATCTAGGTATTGCCATCTTTGGTAGGCAATCCATAAGTGGCTCTTATAATAGATTCATATGGTAATTTAATTTTCTTTCTAGGGAAGTGTTCCATACCTTTCCTTAACGGAAATTGGAATCTAATATTCCCTTCCTTCATATCAATAATTGCACCAATCGTTCTAAGGAAAGGTCTACCAAGAATAATAGGACATGAATGATTGCAATCTATGTCAAGAACAATAAAATCTACGGGCACATAATTACTATTTTCAACAATAAGAACATCATTAATTCTTCCCATAGGTTTCTTAATAGTGGAATCCGCAACGTGCAAGTTTAAAGAGCAATCATCAAAATCACGGAAACCTAGCAAATCACACAAAGTCTTTGGGATCGTGGAAACACTAGCACCCAAATCACACAAAGCATAGCATTCATGATCTTTAATTTTAATTTTAATAGTAGGTTCCCACCCATCATAAAGTTTTCTAGGGATAGAAACTTCCAACTCAAGTTTTTCTTCATAAGATTGCATCAAAGCATCAACGATATGTTTAGTAAAAGCTTTATTTTGACTATAAGCATGAGGAGAGTTTAGCACGGATTGCAACAAGGAAATGCAATCTATCAAAGAGCAATTGTCATAATTAAATTCCTTGAAATCCAAAATAGTTGGTTCATTGATATTTAAAATTTTGACCTCTTCAAGCACACGTTTAACAATTTTAGCATCAAGATCTAAAGACTCCGAATTTTTGGAACGCCTTCTAGGTAAAGGTGGATCATATTCAGTCCCATCATTATCAAGATTCATATTGCAAAACAAAGATTTAATAGGGGACGCATCAATAACTTTTAGATCTTCATCTTTATTTTCATGGAAACTAGAAGAACACGCTTTCACAGAACAATCTTTCTTAGCACGCATCCTAGCGGTTCTTTCTTTGCACTCATAAATGGAAATTCTCATTGCTTTGAGAGACTCAATGATATCATGCTTAGGTGGAATAGATCTAAATTTCAAAGAATCAACATCAAGAGAAATTCTATCAACGTTCCTAGCCAATTCATCAACTTTAAGCAATTTTTCTTCAAGCAAAGCATTGAAATTCTTTTGCGAATTCATAAATTCCTTAACACTAGTCTCTAATTCAGAGGGCATCTTGTTAAAATTTACATAAGAATTGTTGTAGGAATTACCATAATTATTAGAGGAATTACTAGGATACGGCCTAGGATTAAAATTACCTCCATACTCGTTGTTACCAAAATTATTCCTACCAACAAAATTCACATCCATAGATTCATTATTATTCCCAATCAAAGTAGACAAAGGCATATCATTAGGATCAGAAGAAACACTTTTATTAGCAAATAATTTCATAAGTTCATCCATCTTTCCACTCAAAACATTAATTTCTTCTATCGCATGCACTTTCTTATTAGTAGACCTTTTAGTGTGCCACTGAGAATAATTAACCATAATATTATCTAGGACTTTTTGGAAGCTTCTCCTAAAGTGATTTCCATAAAAGTGCCTCTCGCGGCCGAATCTAAAAGATTTCTAAAAGCAAAATTCAATCCGGCATAAATTTTTTGTATAATCATCCACAAATTCAAACCATTTCAAATTCAAACCATTAATTTCTTCTATCGCATGCACTTTCTTATTAGTAGACCTTTTAGTGTGCCACTGAGAATAATTAACCATAATATTATCTAGGACTTTTTGGAAGCTTCTCCTAAAGTGATTTCCATAAAAGTGCCTCTCGCGGCCGAATCTAAAAGATTTCTAAAAGCAAAATTCAATCCGGCATAAATTTTTTGTATAATCATCCACAAATTCAAACCATGTGTAGGGCAATTATGTATCATTAATTTCATCCTCTCCCAAGCTTGTGCAACATGTTCATGATCAAGTTGCTTAAAATTCATAATATCGTTTCTAAGAGAGATGATCTTAGCGGGAGGAAAATACTTAGAGATAAAAGCATCTTTGCACTTATTCCATGAATCAATACTATTTTTAGGCAAAGACGAAAACAAAGCTTTTGCACGATCTCTAAGCGAAAACAGAAATAGCTTCAATTTAACAATATCATTGTCCACATCTTTCTTCTTTTGCATATCACACAAATCAACAAAGTTGTTTAGATGGGTAGCGGCATCTTCACTAGGAAGGCCGGAAAACGGATCTTTCGTGACAAGATTCAGCAAAGCAACATTAATTTCACAAGATTCAACATTGGTAAGAGGAGCAATCGGAGTGCTAATAAAATCATTGTTGTTGGTATTAGTAAAGTAACATAATTTGGTGTTATCTTGAGCCATCGTGACAGGCAAGCAATCCAACACACAAGCAAACAAGAAACGGGAAAAAGAGGCAAATAGGGAAAGAGAAGGAGGGCGGAGAGAGAGGGCAAATAAACGGTAAGGGTGAAGTGGGGGAGAGGAAAACAAGAGGCAAATGGTAAATAATGTAATGCGGGAGATAAGGGTTTGTGATGGATACTTGGTACGTTGATTTTTGCGTAGACTCCCCGGCAACGGCGCTAGAAATCCTTCTTGCTACCTCTTGAGCACTGCGTTGGTTTCCCTTGAAGAGGAAAGGGTGATGCAGCAAAGTAGCGTAAGTATTTCCCTCAGTTTTTGAGAACCAAGGTATCAATCCAGTAGGAGCCCACGCACGAGTCCCTCGCACCTACACAAACAAATAATATCCTCGCAACCAACGCATTAAGGGGGTTGTCAATCCCTTCACGGTCACTTACGAAAGTGAGGTCTGATAGATATGATAAGATAATATTTTTGATATTTCTATGATAAAGATGCAAAATAAATAAAGCAAAATAAAAATGGTAAAAGAAATAGCTTGTTGATGGAAGATTAATATGATAGAAAATAGAACCGGGGGCCATAGGTTTCACTAGAGGCTTCTCTCGAGAACATAATTATTACGGTGGGTAAACAAATTACTGTTGAGCAATTGACAGAATTGAGCATAGTTATGAGAATATCTAAGTATGAGCATGTATATAGGCATCACGTCCGAGACAAGTAGACCGACTCCTGCCTGCATCTACTACTATTACTCCATCCATCGACCGCTATCCAGCATGCATCTAGAGTATTAAGTTCAAAAGAACAGAGTAACGCTTTAAGCAAGATGACATGATGTAGAGGGATAAACTCATGCAATATGATATAAACCCCATCTTGTTATGCTCGATGGCAACAATACAATACGTGCCTTGCTACCCCTACTGTCACTGGGAAAGGACACCCCAAGATTGAACCAAAAGCTAAGCACTTCTCCCATTGCAAGAAAGATCAATCTAGTAGGCCAAACCAAACTGATAACTCGAAGAGACTTGCAAAGATAACCAATCATACATAAAAGAATTTAGAGAAGATTCAAATATTGTTCATAGATAAACTTGATCATAAACCCACAATTCATCGGTCTCAACAAACACACAACAAAAAGAAGATTACATCGAATAGATCTCCACAAGAGAGGGGCAGAACATTGTATTGAGATCCAAAAATAGAGAAAAATCCATCTAGCCAATAACTATGGACCCGAAGATCTGAAGTAAACTACTCACACATCATCAGAGAGGCTATGGTGTTGATGTAGAATCCCTCCGTGATCGATGCCCCCTCCGGCGGAGCTCCGGAAAAGGCCCCAAGATGGGATCTCACGGGTACAAAAGGTTGCGGCGGTGGAATTAGGGTTTTGGCTTCGTATCTGGTAGTTTGGGGGTACGTAGGTATATATAGGAGGAAGAAGTACGTCGGTGCAGCAACATGGGCCCCACGAGGGTGGAATGCGTGCCTAGGGGGGTAGGCGCGCCCCCTACCTCGTGCCTTCCTGGTTGTTTTCTTGACGTAGGGCCCAAGATTGAACCAAAAGCTAAGCACTTCTCCCATTGCAAGAAAGATCAATCTAGTAGGCCAAACCAAACTGATAACTCGAAGAGACTTGCAAAGATAACCAATCATACATAAAAGAATTCAGAGAAGATTCAAATATTGTTCATAGATAAACTTGATCATAAACCCACAATTCATCGGTCTCAACAAACACACAACAAAAAGAAGATTACATCGAATAGATCTCCACAAGAGAGGGGCAGAACATTGTATTGAGATCCAAAAATAGAGAAGAAGCCATCTAGCTAATAACTATGGACCCGAAGGTCTGAAGTAAACTACTCACACATCATCGGAGAGGCTATGGTGTTGATGTAGAAGCCCTCCGTGATCGATGCCCCCTCCGGCGGAGCTCCGGAAAAGGCCCCAAGATGGGATCTCACGGGTACAAAAGGTTGCAGCGGTGGAATTAGGGTTTTGGCTTCGTATCTAGTAGTTTAGGGGTACGTAGGTATATATAGGAGGAAGAAGTACGTCGGTGCAGCAACATGGGCCCCACGAGGGTGGAAGGCGTGCCTAGGGGGGTAGGCGCGCCCCCTACCTCGTGCCTTCCTGGTTGTTTTCTTGACGTAGGGTCCAAGTGCTCTGGATCACGTTCGTTCCAAAAATCACGTTCCCGAAGGTTTCATTCCGTTTGGACTCTGTTAGACATTCTTTTTCTGCGAAACTCTGAAATAGGCAAAAAACAGCAATTCTGTGCTGGGCCTCCGGTTAATAGGTTAGTCCCAAAAATAATATAAAAGTGTATAATAAAGCCCAATAATGTCCAAAACAGAATATAATATAGCATGGAACAATAAAAAATTATAGATACGTTGGAGACGTATCAAGCATCCCCAAGCTTAATTCCTGCTCGTCCTCGAGTAGGTAAATGATAAAAATAGAATTTTTTATGTCGAATGCTACTTGGCATAATTTCAATGTAATTCTCTTAATTGTGGTATGAATATTCAGATCCGAAAGATTCAAGACAAAATTTTAATATTGACATAAAAATAATAATACTTCAAGCATACTAACTAAGCAATTATGTCTTCTCAAAATAACATGGCCAAAGAAAGTTATCCCTACAAAATCATATAGTCTGGCTATGCTTTATATTCACTGCACAAAGTATTTAAATCATGCACAACCCCGATGACAAGCCAAGCAATTGTTTCATACTTTTGGTGTTCTCAAACCTTTTCAATCTTCACGCAATACATGAGCGTGAGCCATGAACATAGCACTATATGTGAAATAGAATGGTGGTTGTGAAGAAGACAAAAAGGGAGAAGATAGTCTCACATCAACTAGGCGTATCAACGGGCTATGGAGATGCCCATTAATAGATATCAATGTGAGTGAGTAGGGATTGCCATGCAACGGATGCACTAGAGCTATAAGTATATGAAAGCTCAACAAAAGGAACTAAGTGGGTGTGCATCCAACTCGCTTGCTCACGAAGACCTAGGGCATTTTGAGGAAGCCCATCATTGGAATATACAAGCCAAGTTCTATAATGAAAGATTCCCACTAGTATATGAAAGTGATATCATAGGAGACTCTCTATCATGAAGATCATGGTGCTACTTTGAAGCACAAGTGTGGTAAAAAGATAGTAGCATTGTCCCTTCTCTCTTTTTCTCTCATTTTTTTATTTGGGTCTTTTCTCTTTTTTATGGCCTCTTTTTTTAGTCCGGAGTCTCATCCCGACTTGTGGGGGAATCGTAGTCTCCATCATCCTTTCCTCACTTGGGACAATGCTCTAAAAATGATGATCATCACACTTTTATTTACTTACAACTCAACAATTACAACTCAATACTTAGAACAAAATATGACTCTATGTGAATGCGTCCGGCGGTGTACCGGGATGTGCAATGATGCATGAGCGACATGTATGAAAGAATTATGAACGGTGGCTTTGCCACAAATACAATGTCAACTACATGATCATGCAAAGCAATATGACAATGATGGAGCGTGTCATAGTAAACGGAACGGTGGAAAGTTGCATGGCAATATATCTCGGAATGGCTATGGAAATGCCATGATATGTAGGTATGGTGGCTGTTTTGAGGAAGGTATATGGTGGGTGTATGATACCGGCGAAAGGTGCACGGTATTAGAGAGGCTAGCAGTGGTGGAAGGGTGAGAGTGCGTATAATCCATGGAGTCAACATTAGTCATAAAGAACTCACATACTTATTTCAAAAATCTATTAGTTATCAAAACAATGTATTACGCGCATGCTCCTAGGGGGATAGATTGGTAGGAAAAGACCATCGCTCGTCCCCGACCGCCACTCATAAGGAAGACAATCAATAAATAAATCATGCTCTGACTTCATCACATAACGGTTCACCATACATGCATGCTACGGGAATCACAAACTTCAACACAAGTATTTCTCAAATTCACAACTACTCAACTATCATGACCTAATATCACCATCTCCATATCTCAAAACAATTATCAAGTATCAAACTTCTCTTAGTATTCAGCACACTCATAAGAATTTTTTACTAGTCTTGAATGCCTAGCATATTAGGATTAATTTCCCTGTTTAAGTAAATTACCATGCTGTTTAAGACTCTCAAAATAATATAAGTGAAGCATGAGAGGATAATAGTTTCTATAAAACAAATCCACCACCGTGCTCTAAAAGATATAAGTGAAGTACTAGAGCAAAAACTATATAACTCAAAAGAAATAAGTGAAGCACATAGAGTATTCTAATAATTATCAAATCATGTGAGTTTCTCTCAAAAGGTGTGTACAGCGAAGATGACTGTGGTAAACTAACAAATAAAGACTCAAATAATACAAGACGCTCCAAGCAAAACACATATCATGTGGTGAATAAAAATATAGCTCCAAGTAAAGTTACCGATGGAAGTAGACGAAAGAGGGGATGCCTTCCGGGGCATCCCCAAGCTTTGGCTTTTAGGTGTCCTTAGATTATCTTGGGGTGCCATGGTAATCTCCAAGCTTAGGCTCTTTCCACTCCTTGTTCCATAATCTATCAAATCTTTTACCCAAAACTTGAAAACTTCACAACACAAAACTCAAAATAGAAAATCTCGTGAGCTCCGTTAATGAAAGGCCCCAAGATGGGATCTCACAGGTACAGAAGGTTGCGGCGGTGGAATTAGGGTTTTGGCTCTGTATCTGGTAGTTTGGGGGTACGTAGGTATATATAGGAGGAAGAAGTACGTCGGTGGAGCAACATGGCCCCCACGAGGGTGGAGGGCGCGCCTGGGGGGCAGGCGCGCCCCCTACCTCCTGCCTTCCTGGTTGCTTTCTTGATGTAGGGTCCAAGTCCTCTGGATCACATTCGTTCCAAAAATCACGTCCCAGAGGTTTCATTCCGTTTGGACTCCCGTTTGATATTCTTTTTCTGCAAAACTCTAAAATAGGCAAAAAAACAGCAATTCTGGGCTGGGCCTCCGGTTAATAGGTTAGTCCCAAAAACAATATAAAAGTGTATAATAAAGCCCAATAATGTCCAAAACAGAATATAATATAGCATGGAACAATCAAAAATTATAGATACGTTGGAGACGTATCACGTGGCGAGGCGGGCCGTGGAGGAGGAGTGCGCGTGGATGTCCCTCTTGTTCTCATCCTCATACATGTGGGGAAAGAACTTCCCTTATAAAGAGGTCCAACTCACTCTAAACTAGCAATGTGGGACTAAACTTTAGCTCTACCTCTTGCCTTGCAGAATGGGCTGCGTGGGCCTCTAGGATTTATTAGGAATTTTTGAAACTGCTATTGGGTTGACCCATAAATAGATAAAATTCCAGCAATCCATAGAGTTTGCTTTTAGTGCCAAAACACTGTTTTATATACCGGTACTGCAGTGGAGGCTGTTAAGTTGAACTTTCAGCTAGAACTCTATGCTACACTAGTAAGCAACTTGAACAGTGGACTGGGCCTTGAACTGCAAGTTTTCTGCGAATCTAGCTTCACACAAAGCCTTGACCGATATGTGGCTACCGTGGGTCTTCCCCGCGGGTGGAGCTTATGCGTCATACTCCGAGACCTTTCATGAGTTTACTAGAGAGAACCCTACTCTCATAGATTGCGGCGTTTAACACTCAGACTCATATAGGTGCGTTCTTCAAAAGATGTTCTGCAGGACAACATCTCTGCTTCAATGAGCCACTTAGAACACATTAAGATATACATCAACCTGCCATGCAGATTTAGGAGAGTATTGCATCTTCATGGAGTGGTGTTGTTAATAGTAAGGATACTCTCCTCTCAGTTGACCAACAACTTGTCTTCCACATCTAATTCACGGGATCTCCGATCACATAGATTAGGTTACCAGCGTGAACAACTCATATTGTTGGTCTCATACCCATCTCCCTCGATGCATTATCTATCACATTACATGCCCTTAGTAAAAGGATCTGCCAGATTCTTAGATGTTTGGATATAATCCAATGCAATAACTCCGGAGTTTTTCATTTTTCTGACAGACTTTAACCTTCTTTGAACGTGTCTTGATGACTTCATGTTATCCTTTGAGCTGCTCACTTTTGTGATCACAATTTGATTATCCCAGTTCATAAGGATACCCGGTATAGGTTTCTCAACAATCGGCAAGTCATTCAAGAGCCGATGAAGCTAATCTGCTTCGACCATAGCTGTATCTAGTTTTGTTAGTTCTGTTTCCATTGTTGACCTCATTAATATGGTCTGCTTGCAACACCTCCAAGAAACAACGCCATCTCCATGAGTGAATACATATCCGCTCGTGGCCTTTATCTCATCAGCATCTGAGATCCAGTTTGAGTCACTATACCCTTCAAGTAGAGGTGATTCCCTAGGATAATAGTAGAAGTTTTGCACAAAAGTATTGGTGAGTAAGAGATACTGTTCGCGTTGGTTGTGGAGGAAGTCGGTGAGGCCTGCATTCTTAGCCAATTCATAAAAATCCTCATAAATCCTGGTGGCTCTCAAGAAATCGTCAGAGGGCCATTCACACGGCCTAACCTCCGCGGTGCGAGGCAAATTATATTTGGGCTTCTGTGCCTCTTCATTTTGCTTTTCCCTTGAGCTTCGGCTTGTTGAGCCCCTCAAAAATCTCTTCATCATTTTCTGAAAAATTCTGAAATTTTTAGTAACTTCAAAATAAAAGTAAGCCAAACTCAATAATATTGATAGCAACTACTCATACAAGTGCCTAGAGCCTATATCATGCATCAAAACTACTTGGAACCATATAAATTTGACATGCAAGCTCAAGAACATGGTCACCTAGGCAGCAAAAATTTGCAATGAATAAAGCACTAGAACAAAAACTAATTGGACCAATGGAGGAGTCACATACCAAGGAACAATCTCCCCAAGCAGTTTTGTGAGAGGTGCTTTGAGCAAGGAGATCGAAAATGGAAGCAAAACGAGCTTGCTGATTATTCGTGTTTGTGGGAGGAAGAAGGAATGTGTGGCTGAAAGGATAAGTGGAGGAGGGCCACCGTGGGCCCATGAGGCAGGGGGGCGCCCAGGGGGGTAGGGCGCGCCCTGACCCTCGTGGCCAGGTGCTTGCTCCTCCTGCTGTGTTCTCAGTGCCAAATATTCTCAAATATTTCAGAAAAAAATTATATTTAAATTTCAGGGCATTTGGAGAACTTTTATTTTCGGGGTATTTTTATATTGCGCGGATAATTCAGATAACAGACAGAAAATACTTATTTTTATTTTATTTAATATAAATAACAGAAAGTAAAAGGGGGGTACAGAAGGTTGTGCCTTCTAGTTTCATCCATCTCATGCTCATCAAAAGGAATCCAGTAACAAGGTTGATCAAGTCTTGTTAACGAACTCATTCCGAATAACATGGAACCGGAGAAATTTCAAATAACACTATGTTACCTCAACGGGGATATGCACATCCCCAATAATAAGAATATCATATTTCTTCTTGATAGTAGGAAGAGGAAATTCAAAACCTCCAAATATAATCGATGGAAATTTTCCAATAGAGTTGATACTATGAACTTGAGGTTGTTTCCTCGGAAAGTGTACCGTATGCTCATTACCATTAACATGAAAAGTGACATTGCCTTTAGTGCAGTCAATAACAGCCCCTGCAGTATTCAAAAAGGGTCTTCCAAGAATAATAGACATACTATCGTCCTCGGGAATATCAAGAATAACAAAGTTTGTTAAAATAGTAACGTTTGCAACTACAACAGGCACATCCTCACAAATACCGACAGGTATAGCAGTTGATTTATCAGCCATTTGCAAAGATATTTCAGTAGGTGTCAACTTATTCAAATCAAATCTATGATATAAAGAGAGAGGCATACCATTAACACCGGCTCCAAGATCACATAAAGCAGTTTTAACATAGTTTCTTTTAATGGAGCATGGTATAGTGGGTACTCCTGGATCTCCGAGTTTCTTTGGTATTCCACCCTCAAAAGTATAATTAGCAAGCATGGTGGAAATTTCAGCTTCCGGTATCTTTCTTTTATTAGTAACAATATCTTTCATATACTTAGCATAAGGATTCATTTTAAGCATATCAGTTAATCGCATACGCAAAAAGATAGGTAATCATTTCAGCAAAGCGCCCAAAATCCTCATCATCCTTTTTCTTGGATGGTTTGGGAGGAAAAGGCATGGGTTTCTGAACCCATGATTCTCTTTCTTTACCATGTTTCCTAGCAACAAAGTCTTTCTTATCATAACGTTGATTCTTTGATTGTGGGTTATCAAGATCAACAACAGGTTCAATTTCTATATCATTATCATTACTAGGTTGAGCATCATCATGAACATTATCATTAACATTATCACCGGTTTCAGGTTCATTACCAGATTGTGTTTCAGCATCAGAGATAGAAATATCATTTGGATTCTCAGGTGTTTCAGTAATAGGTTTACTAGAAGCATGCAAAGTCCTATCATTTTTCTTTTTCTTCCAATTAGAAGGACTAGGTGCATCTACATTATTTCTCTGAGAATCTTGCTCAATTCTCTTAGGGTGGCCTTCAGGATACAAAGGTTCCCGAGTCATTCTACCAGTTCTAGTAGCCACTCTAACAGCATAATTATTATTCTTACTATTCAATTCATTGAGCAAATCATTTTGAGCTTTAAGTACTTGTTCTACTTGAGTGGTAACCATAGAAGCATGTTTACTAATAAGTTTAAGTTCACCTTTAACATTAGCCATATAATCACCCAAGTGTTCAAGCATATTTGAATTGTATTTCAATTGTCTACCAAAATAAGCATTAAAGTCTTCTTGCTTAGCCATAAATTTATCAAACTCATCTAAGCATGGGCTAGCAAATTTAGTAAATGAGATTTCAGCTTTATCATATCTATAGAGAGAATTTATGTTTACTACCTGTGTTGGGTTATCAAGACCATGATTTTCTTCAATAGGTAATGGATTAAGATCATATGTTTCTGGTAAATTAAGACCATGTATTTCTTCAATAGGAGGTAAATTCTTAACATCTTCAGCTTTAATACCTTTTTCTTTCATAGATTCTTTGCCTCTTGCATATCTTCAGGACTGAGAAATAAAATACCCCTCTTCTTCGGAGTTGGTTTAGGAATAGGCTCGGGAACTGGCTCAGGAGGTGTCCAATTATTTTCATTTGTCAACATATTATTCAATAGAATTTCAGCTTCATCCGGTGTTCTTTCCATGAAAACAGAACCAGCACAACTATCCAGGTAATCTCTGGAAGCATCGGTTAGTCCATTATAAAAGATATCAACTATTTCATTTTTCTTAAGAGGATGATCAGGCAAAGCATTAAGTAATTTGAGAAGCCTCCCCCAAGCTTGTGGGAGACTCTCTTCTTCAATTTGCACAAAATTATATATATCCCTTAAAGCAGCTTGTTTCTTATGAGCAGGGAAATATTTAGCAGAGAAGTAATAAATCATATCCTAGGGACTACGCACACAACCAGGATCAAGAGAATTAAACCATATCTTAGCATTGCCCTTTAATGAGAACGGAAATATTTTAAGGATATAAAAGTAACGAGTTCTCTCATCATTAGTGAACAGGGTAGCTATATCATTTAATTTAGTAAGATGTGCCACAACAGTTTCAAATTCATAGCCATGAAAAGTATCAGATTCAACCAAAGTAATTATATCATGATCAACAGAGAATTCATAATCCTTATCGGTAACAGAGATAGGTGAAGTAGCAAAAGCGGGGCCAGGTTTCATTCTAGCATTTAGAGATTGCTGATTCCATTTAGCTAATAACCTCTTGAGTTCATATCTATCTTTGCAAGCTAAAATAGCTAAAGAAGCTTCTTTATCAAAAACATAACCCTAAGGAATAACAGGCAAGTATTCATCGTCACTTTCATCAGTATTATCAGATTCAATATTTTCACTCTCTCTAACCCTAGCAAGTTGTTCATCAAGAAATTCACCAAGTGGCAAAGTAGTATCAAGCACATAAGTAGTTTCATCATAAGTATCATGCATAGCAGAAGTGGCATCATCAATAACATGCGACATATCAGAACGAATAGTAGAAGCAGGTTTAGGTGTCGCAAGCTTACTCAAAACAGAAGGTGAATCAAGTGCAGAGCTAGATGGTAGTTCCTTACCTCCCCTCGTAGTTGAGGGATAAATCTTAGTTTTTGGATCTCTCAAGTTCTTCATAATGATAAGCAGGTATAAATCCCAAGTGACTCAAAGAATAGAGCTATGCTTCCCGGCAACGGCGCCAGAAAATAGTCTTGACAACCCACAAGTATAGGGGATCGCAACAGTTTTCGAGGGTAGAGTATTCAACCCAAATTTATTGATTCGACACAAGGGGAGCCAAAGAATATTCTCAAGTATTAGCAGCTGAGTTGTCAATTCAACCACACCTGGAAACTTAATATCTGCAGCAAAGTATTTAGTAGCAAAGTAATATGATAGTAGTGGTAACGATAGCAAAAGGTAATGATAGTAAAAGTAATGTTTTTGGTATTTTGTAGTGATGATAGCAATAACAACGGTAAAGTAAATAAGCGAAGAACAATATATGGAAAGCTCGTAGGCAATGGATCAGTGATGGAGAATTATGCCGGATGCGGTTCATCATGTAACAATCACAACATAGGGTGACACAGAACTAGCTCCAGTTCATCAATGTAATGTAGCATGTATTCCGAATATAGTCATACAGGCTTATGGAAAAGAACTTGCATGACATCTTTTGTCCTACCCTCCCGTGGCAGCGGGGTCCTTACGGAAACTAACGGATATTAAGGCATCCTTTTGATAGAGTACCGGAACAAAGCATTAACACATAGTGAATACATGAACTCCTCAAACTATGGTCATCACTGGTAAGTATCCCGATTATTGTCACTTCGGGGTTAACGTGTCATAACACATAATAGGTGACTATAGACTTACAAGATTGGATCAAGAACTCTCATATATTGATGAAAACATAATAGGTTCAGATCTGAAATCATGGCACTCGGGCCCTAGTGACAAGCATTAAGCATAGCAAAGTCATAGCAGCATCAATCTCAGAACATAGTGGATACTAGGGATCAAACCCTAACAAAACTAACTCAATTACATGATAGATCCCATCCAACTCATCACCGTCCAGCAAGCCTACGATGGAATTACTCAAGCACGACAGTGAGCATCATGAAATTGGTGATGGAGGATGGTTGATGATGACGATGGCGACGGGTTCCCCTCTCCAGAGCCCCGAATGGACTCCGGATCAGCCCTCCCGAGAGGTTTTAGGGCTTGTCGGCAGCTCCGTATCGGAAAACGTGATGATTTCTTCTCTCAGATTTTTTCTCCCCGAAACCAAATATATAGAGTTGGGGTTGTGGTCGGAGGAGCTCCAGGGGGCCCACGAGGTAGGGGGCATGCCCTAGGGGGGCAGGTGCGCCTCCCACCCTCGTGGACAGGTGGTGGGCCCCCTGGTCTTCATATTTTGTAGGTATTTTTATATTTTCCAAATAGATTTCCGTGAAGTTTTAGGTCATTCCGAGAACTTTTGTTTCTGCACATAAATAACACCATGGTAATTCTGCTGAAAACAGCGCCAGTCCGGGTTAGTTCCATTCAAATCATGCAAGTTAGAGTCCAAAACAAGGGCAAACATGTTTGGAAAAGTAGATACGACAGAGACGTATCAGTCACATGTCTCACAGTTATGGTGTGATAATCTTGAAGCAACTTATCTTTCTGCAAATCCTGTATTTCATGCAAGAACAAAGCATATAGAAATTGATTATCACTTTTTCGAGAAAGAGTTGCACAGAAATTGTTGGAAGTACGGTTCATTCCAACAGGTGATCAAGTTGCTGATGGTTTTACAAAACCCTTGCAAGCTCGACAACTTCAAGCCTTCAAGAACAATCTAAACCTTCACATGTTGAGATTGAGGGAGGATGTTAAATGATAGGCTTGCTAGTTTGTATAGACGTGACACATATGTCACGGTATTGTATGCGTGTAATGTGTGCATGTGTATCTTGTAACGAAGGCAGGTTGTTAGGTAGATTTGATCCTATCTCTTGTATAGCTTGGAGGATGGGTCTAGACTCCAACAACCTGCCGAATCATGTACTCCTTGTGCTATATAAACACGCACGCGTCCCTGCAACTAGGCATACACTTGCCGCAAACCATCTCGTCTTACACTCCTTCCTTCAACTCATGTTGCGTACATTCCTTACCGGACATGGCCGTGCTGCTAGTCGGTTACCGGGTTGGGACGAAGCAGGAGGTGGGGATCCGGATTGGGATAATTCCCAGGTCGGCTCCTGCCGGCCACAACGGCGACGACGACACCCGAGGGTACCATTTTTCTTCCTGGAGATGTCGTTCAGGTTCGACCTACCTTTTCCCACCTCACAGTCTCTCCCTAGGGCGGCAATGCCGCTCTTGGCGATGTGTCCTTCTTGAAGGCGTTGTCGTGAGAGCTATGTGGTGGTGTGCACCGCTTAGGTGCGTCGACTGGCAAGCCCCTCTTCCTTCAGGTGGCAGCTGTTCCGAGGGAAACCCTAGATCTGGGTCTCCTGGATCGGATGATGACCGAGACTTTGGTGACGTTCTCCCTCCTGGGGGCATCGTCTTGGAGGACTGGTTCACTAAAGAAGCCAAAGGTGGAGCGGTGTTACATCGACTGCATTGATGACGGTGGGTCTCGGCGGCGTGGAGCAGTGGAGTCTCAGAGTTGGACGCGGATTGATCGGCACGCGGAGGCTGGTGGTGCTGTCTGGTGTCATGGTGACGTCGATGGCAGATGAGATTGACAAGAACTATGCGGTGATTCCTTTTGAAGACGGGATGGTGGAAGATGGTGGCGGCGGATCCTAGAGGGTGCGCAGGCTGTGCATGTTATGGGACGCCTAGACCGGATGATCTCCAGGCCACTGGATTATATTGTCTCTATTATGCGGACAGGGCACATCCGTATACTTATAGGTGTAGTGACCTTGTTCGCCTTGAAAGGAGCTTCGGGTTGATCCTTGTATTCATTTTGACGGACTCTAGTTAATAATTAATAAATATGGTTGTGTGCATCATGATACGATGATGCATAGGCCAGGGATAATCCTCCTTTTCCAAAAAATGTTTGTTGCTATTGTACTTTTTGCTGGGGCGCCACCTGGTGATGCCTCTTGATATGGGATTGTGCGCACTAATCAAGCTATCGTATTTGAGATGGAACTGTGCACATCAATCAAGTTGTCGTATTTGTTAACGTGTTGACAGTGAATTTGGTTACATGATCTTCTCGACCATGTGAATAATTCCAAATCTGAACCGAATAGATAGTTATACAAGTAATAAAGCAACTCGCTATACCCTCGCAAAAATGTCTGGCTGATAGTAACCTAGACGTACTATATGTCAACGGAGTTGTTCCCGAGTATGAAATCTCACAGACTCTTTTTCATAAATGAACATGATGTAAATCCACAAAAAGCTAATAGGAGGAGGAAGTAATTAAAATTGTCTGATAATAAGCTCCAGAAACTGATCCTGCATGCATAGAAAGAAATTCCAATATTCGAGAACAATGAAAGCGGCAATTTCAACATTGATGTACCACTTTTATCTTAACACGCCTACAAACAATCAAATTTAAAATGGGCAGATTATACGTCTATATTTTTTTAATTCGGTACTTGTCTTCAGAAATCATTATTAATTTTGCTAATCATGAGTAAGCAGAGGCATGAGCGTTGTCGATCAATATTTTAGTTAACAAACCATCAAATGGAAAAGGTTAGTTTGCTCTCTCCAAGAAACATCATAGTTTAAACCATGTTCACACACACATTATCTAAACATATGTGATGCCTCTTGGTTCAATTTTGATGAGGTGTGTACAGAGAAGAAAATAGTGAAGATTAACCTGGGAAGGGTGTGAACATTGAGCTGCAAGGAAAACCGTAGCATATTTATTCCTTTTGCTCTCCTGACAAGTTTTGTACCATGAGAAACTTTAGATTAGCATGCGGCATATATCAAGAAGGGAGCTGCATGAATTAGTCAAGGAAAATGCAAAACTGTAGATCAGAACCTTGATCATCACATTCACGTCAAAATGAGCTAAAATGGACCATGGGCTATCAGTCGGTATAAATATCCACATTATATCATCGACCCTGCAACCAATAATATCATACTATCATAACCTTTGCAAGATGCACAATAACTTTATGAATCATGATTTGACAACTAAGAGTGGAGCAGGAAAATAACCTAGTTTAATATTAACTATTTGTTGATTTCAAGCTAAATTTTAATCATTCAAATGAAGACAAAAAGATGAGGAACATAACAAGACATTTCAGATTTTACTAGTGTGCATTTTCTGGAAGTAAAAGTCGCTCACATTATAGCCATTATCTTATCACGGACAGTCTACAAAAGCATATATTAAGATGCAGTTAGAAGAAAACGATCATAAATATATATCCAAATACAAAAATCAATGGAATATCTTTTTAACAAAACTACATCAAGACTATGGGATGCCCAATCTCACCATTATTTGGCATTTTCATCTATAGATTCTTATGGAGGCATTCAGTGTGTACTGCAACCTAATCAACTTCGCCTAACAGAAGCCTTATTTATTTCTTGCTACACTTGCCAGTGGCCATCAGGTTCATACAGAAAAGTAATGAAAGAAAAGAAATCAGTAATGAGGTCAACATAGCTTATGAATTGCAACTAATAGGTAGGTGTAATCCCAACCAGAATTAAATTCTTCTGCCCCCCCCCCCCCCCCCCCCCCCCCTATAGCAAGAAATAACAGTGAACATAGATGACCACCAAATAAACCACCACTAGATCCTGAGCAGGTTCAATCACGAGGTTACAAAAAATTGCAACACCAAATTACTTGCATAAAAACGAACAGATGAAAGACTACCTCAACTATACAGAGCCCGCAGAAAACATCCCCTCTTCACTGCCTTGCTGCTCACAGGACCACTCACCATTGATAGCATGAAAAAACAAAAAGAAAGAGGGCACAACATAAGAGGAAATAGAACATCAGCAGAGGCGAGCACTACAACAACATCAAACAAAGAGGAGTACCCAATGGTGGCAGGAAGGTGCCGGTTCGTTTGAGTTTGAATCAAATTTGTTCATTTTTGTTAAAATGTATTTAAAATATAACCGGACATATGTGCTAGCTTTGGATGACCGGCTCTCGCATCCGTGTACATGGATTAGTCTCTCCAATCGACGGACGGACATGGAAGAAAATTGGGTGTCAGCGTTGAAGATGCCCTAAGCGCACCACGAAACTGCAGTGAATAGACTACGGCCAAAAATAAGGGAAAACAACACTCTTGACATCACAAAATCTATTAGTCTTCTCTAAATCTCACTGCCTCAAGGCTTGTCCTCTGCAGTTTTGCTGCTCCGCACACTCATGCTACTCTGTCATAATCCCCTGTATTTCCCCACGGTTAACTCACAAATCTGCATCAAACATTCACAATCATACCCGATGAGGACTGGGCTCTCCGCCGCTGCCTGAGGTGTGCTCCGGCACGCGCGCTCGACACCGATGAAGGTGGCGGCGGGGATTTGGCGGCTACACAACTCGTGGAGGGCCTCGGCACGCGGGGCGACGGCCCCGACAGGTGAGGGTGGGGTGGCCCTGGCGGCGGGTCGCTGTGATGGCCTGGCTTATTAGGGATGATAGACTACTCATATCAATAAGGAATTCTTTCTTTTCCAGTAGCCCATTCGGACAGAACTCCAAAGTTAAGCGTGCTCAGCTTGGAGTAGTGTCAGGATGGGTGACCGACCGGGAAGTTGCTCCCGGGTGCGCATGAGTGAGGACGAAGTGCGTCGTTCCCCTCCTTGGAGGCTGTGGTGTGGATCCTCCCCCCTCCTTCTGTCCCCTGCTAGGTGAAAGCCTAGGTCCCCTGCTTCGGGCGGCGACGACACGTCCGCGTCGTGTTCCTTCTTGGAGGCACCGTGCGGGGATTGCAGGGGCGGCGAGAGAGTTTGTTTGTGGATGTGATGGTGGCAGGAGACAGTTTGGTTTGGTTTCTTCATTGTTTCTTCATAGGATGCTGGCTGGAGGGTCCCTGTCAAGGTCGCCGGAGGGTCGATGCCCACGAGCCTGGGCAAGAGGGGATCGGGTTCCCCTCTACGCGACAACGATATACCATTTGGTGGGAGCATTGTGCTCCGGCGAATCCAGCGCTGGCCTTTGATCTACTTATCGTTGTTTCCCTCGCTTCTGCGACTGTGGCCGGCAGCTCTTGCCTTTTGGTGTGGCTGAGCCGTAGACGACTTTTCGTTGTAAGCGATTGATCTTGTAATCCTGACCGGTTGATGGCTTTGTTAATTTAAAATCGGGCTCTTCTTAATCCTTCGTTCTAAAAAACGACTGGACATGCCGTTAAGAGTAGCTTTGTCAGATAGGAGTGAAAAACGTGTGATGGTATTACTATAGCACTGTAACATTTTTCAAAACAAAAAATAGACAAATGGAAAAATGGATGATAGAGCTAGGATGAGCAAACCAACATGAGCGTGGCAAAGTCCAAGAACCAAGCAGTGCAGAGGAAACAGATGTCGACGTGTGTCTTTTGCCTTCCCCATGATTACCTACAGCTGGTAGCCATTTGCCAACCGCATGCACGCACGTCGCCTTCCTTCTGCGCCCCGGCCGTGCGCAGACGCAGGCGCAGGCCAATCACAGGATTGCCGTGCGTGCGTGCTCCGCGACACCAGGCAATGGTCACCGCTGCTCTGGGGAAATACATACACTGTGTGTAGGTCCGGCTGGTCGAGGTAGGCTGAGGCCGGCGCGGGCATGAATGCGACGCATGAATGTCGCACCAGCCAAATGATGGAATAAACAATAATTTCAGTGCCATCACTGTGCATCGCGAGAATTGATGGAATGAGTGACATGATTTGAATTTTCTGGACGATATTTTAAAGACCCCTGCCCAGGATCCATCGAATTTGGCTTTGGGTCGAGAGGGCCACGTTGTCCTGTAGTACGTGCGGGTGCATGCAGAAGGTCGGAGACGCCACCGGTGCGAGAGGCTGGCTTCCCTATGTGCGTTCGGTTTATTCGGTTTATATAGTTCGGTTACGGTTTTTCGGTTTGTACGGTATTAATATTTCAGTAAATACGGTATGAAATTAAAATACGGTTCGGTTTTAATATATACCAAATTATTTCGATATGGTTTCGGTATATACCATAAAAAGCAAACCTAACGCGAATTTGAAAATGACGTAATAATAACTTACAAATTTATGAGTCAAAACACATACTATTTTACATAAATAGTATATAACTATATATATAAGTGTATATGCTTGCATTGATTCATCTGTTAATGGTTATAGACGTACTTAGCATTTTAAAAAGAGAAAAATAACTATGCTACAAGAAAAAATCACGTGCTTAGTAGTGAATTTGACTCATGTACAAAAAAAATGACAACTTGTATGGTTGTTTATCTCAAGAAATATAAATTAAGTTTTTACTTCGGTTTATTCGGTTAACCGTTCGGTTTTTCGATATATACCATATAAACCAAAGTTCAAAACGGTATGAAAAGTTCATACCATATCGAAACCAGAAACCATAAAAATCATAAAATCGATTCGATTCGGTTTATTTTTGATATGGTTTTTTAGTTCGGTTTTCAAATGCACAGAGTGAGGCTAGCTACATGCAGCAAGGTGCCAACGGCGACGCGACGAACCACCGACCACGCGTCGGTGTGGGACTGAGCTCGGTCCCGTCTCCGGCTTCCGTACCACGAATGAGATAAGGTGTGGACCCAGAACGAGATAAGCGAAGGTCTGCACCACGGAGGACCCCGGAGCAGCGAGGCGACCACAGCACGCGCCGGCCGGGCGGCTTCCGGCGCGCGCCCGATCACGAGGCCACGCGGCCGGTGATGCGCATGCACGGAGCCGTCCCGGGAGTGTCACGACGCGCCGGCACAGCTGTCTGGGCAGGGCGCCACGAGATCGGCCGTGCGCGCGCGGCCAGAGCGGAGCGCCCTCAGCCAGCCAGCTCCATCGAAAACGCGAACGTATCCGGTAGACCGGTACAAACTACCGCGCGCGTGTGGCCAGAGCGGAGCCAGCGTGCATGCATATGGGCGATGCATGTCGGGCTGGTCCCCGTGCATGGTCACCGCAGAGATCACGCGTGAGTACTGAGTACGTACGTGACCCATCTCGACTTGGTCACGGCCCGCTCAGACCGGCCGCTGGCCGGTTCGAGCGTGTTCATAAATCACAATTCACAATGCAGCTCTGTTAAGGAGGCTGTACTACTACTACTACTATGTAGGTATAATTCTGGTCTTCTGGAGTCACACTTACGCATGCTGATGTGATGATTAACGCAGCCCCTGAACCGGCCGGACGCGTTCAAGATCAATCAAGGCGTGCCGGATGAGCGCATCCCATGCGCCGACAGGGGTCTAAATCCCCAACGCCAGGCTTGCTCAACGGCGATCCAGGGAGCAGTGGTACCAGCGTCACCTTTCATGTCCACTTGAATTCGCTAAACCGGCACCATCGATCCGTTGCATGCTCCTTCGAATTTTGCCATGGTCTCTCCCACTGGCTGTGCCGATCGAGTGAGCTGGCAAAGGACGATTAATCAGGTGGCCTCCGATCTCATTATATTGACCACACCCTTTTCGTGCATTCATGTTTCATGGGATACCATCAGCAGCTAGCCACAAGTCTATTGGGCTCGTAGGCTACAAGTGTTAACTTGTACGCAGTAGCATCGAGGAACAAAAAGAGGACTTTTGAATATCACACAAGGTGCTGGAATTTTATCTATTTATTTATATGGGTCAGCCTAATAGCAGTTTCAAAAATTCTTAATAAATCTTAGAGGCCCACGCAGCCTATTCATGCAAGACAAGAGGTGGAACTAAAGTTTAGTCCCATGTTGCTAGTTTAGAGGGAGTTGGACCTCTTTATAAAAGAGGTTCTTTCCCCATATGTATGAGGATGAGAACAAGAGAGACATCCGCACGACGGGTATACGAAAGGTCGCGCGGGAGCTGAAACGTTTTTCTGTTTGTTTCGTCTCCCTCGTTAACCTGAAGGAGAGTATGATGCTCAACAGGCACAAGCTTTTCAGAAAATGGATACTTTGTTTAAGGCTGCTCTCTTGAGTGTTCTTGGTGAGACTGGCACTGAGTTGTATATCATGGAGCAATTCTGTGATTACAGGATGACTGAAGAGCGCTCTGTGGTTGAGCAAGCTCATGAGATACAAACATTTGCTAGAGAACTTGAGCACTTCAATTGTATTCTACCGGACAAGTTTGTTGCCGGAGGTATCATCACTAAGCTTCCTCCTTCGTAATAAGAGGCAGGCGTTTTTCGTTCCGGATCTCATTGGTACTTTTGATGTGGAAGAAAAGGCAAGAGCAAAGGACACACGTGCTTGAGGTATCGAGGGAAGATCTAGTGCCAATCTAGTACAGAAGAAAAACTTCCGGCCCCACAAATTCAAGAACAAGGAAAAGTTTGATGGGAAGAATAAGGTTGTACAACACACGAACTTCAAGAAGAAGAATGACAAGAAGAAAGGTGTTTCTCATGTGTGTGGAGATCCTGATCATTGGGCTCCTAGCTGCCCTAATCACAATGACAAGCGTCATCTTGGGAAAGGCGGCAAGACCGCTAATGTTGTCATTGGAGGCACTGACATAAAAGATGCTGGGTATGGTATATTTCCCACTATTCTTTCAGTATGTCATTCTCCTGATTGGTTATTTGACACGGGTGCTAATGTGCATGTATGCGGTGATATTTCCATGTTTTCGTCTTATCAGACCGCAGGGACTTCCACCGTGCTGATGGGCAACAATTCAAGTGCTTCTGTTCATGGTGTTGGCATGGTCGATCTGAAGTTTACTTCGGGGAAGATCGTGCGGTTGAAGAACGTGCACTATATCCCCTCTGTCAATAAAAATCTTGTTAGCGGATCTCTTCTGTGTAGAGATGGCTACAAGCTTGTCTTTCAGTCGAATAAATTTGTAATATCCAAGTATGGAACTTTTGTTGGTAAAGGCTATGAGTCAGGAGGCCTGTTTCGTTTATCCTTATCAGACGTTTGCAATAAAGTTGTTAATCATGTGTGCAACAATAGTGAATCAAATGTGTGGCATTCACGTCTTTGTCATGTTAATTTTGGTTGCATGTCGCGACTAGCGAAGTTAAACTAAATCCCTAGTTTCACCACTATCAAGGGATCTAAGTGTCAAGTGTGTGTGCAAGCTAAGCAACCTCGTAAGTCTCATGTGACTGCGGAAACGAGAAATCTTGCACCACTAGAGCTCATACATTCAGATCTATGTGAAATGAATGGTGTTTTGACAAAAGGTGGAAAGAAGTATTTTATGACGTTAATTGATGACTCCACTAGATACTATCATGTGTATCTTCTGAAATATAAGGATGAGGCTTTGAACTATTTAAAGATCTATAAAGCTGAAGCGGAAAACCAACTTGATCGAAAGATCAAGAGGCTTAGGTCCGATTGTGGTGGAGGGAATTTCTCAAATGATTTTGATTCCTTTTGTGCGGAACATGATATAATCCATGAGAGGACGCCTCCCTATTCACCTCAGTCAGATGGGGTGGCTGAAAGAAAGAACCGTACTCTAACTGATTTGGTTAACGTCATGTTAGACACATCGGGTCTCTCCAAGGCATGGTGGGGGGAGGCGATATTGACAACATGTCATGTTCTAAACCGAGTCCCCACAAAGAACAAAGAGATAACTTCATTCGAGGAATGGGAGAAGAAAAGGTTAAAACTCTCTTATCTACGAACCCGGGGTTGTTTGGTGAAAGTCAATGTGCCAATTCCAAAGAAGCAAAAGCTTGGACCAAAGACTGTGGATTGTGTTTTCCTGGGATATGCTTTTCATAGCATTGGTTATGGATTCTTGGTTGTAAAAACTGAGGTACCTGACATGCATGTCGGTACGATCATGGAGTCGAATGATGCAACTTTCTTTGAAGATATCTTTCCCATGAAGGATATGGTTACCTCATCTAATCAGGAGATGCCTAGTTCATCGAATCAGGAACCAGTTACAATTACTGAACCTGCCATTTCGATGGAACACTTTAAAAATCATGTGGAGGAGAACAATGAAGTCCCTAGTAGGAGCAAGAGACAAAGGACTGCAAAGTCCTTTGGTGATAATTTTCTTGTGTATCTCATAGATGACACTCCTAGTTCTATTTCAGAGGCCTATGCATCTGAAGATGTTGACTACTGAAAGGAAGTGGTTCATGAAGGAAATATGCCATAGAGGCAATAATAAAGTTGTTATTTATATTTCCTTATATCATGATAAATGTTTATTATTCATGCTAGAATTGTATTAACCGGAAAGTTAGTACATGTGTGAATACATAGACAAACAGAGTGTCCCTAGTATGCCTCTGCTTGACTAGCTCGTTAATCAAAGATGGTTAAGTTTCCTAGCCATAGACATGTGTTGTCATTTGATGAACGGGATCACATCATTAGAGAATGATGTGATGGACAAGACCCATCTGTTAGCTTAGCATAATGATCGTTTAGTTTTTCTGCTATTGCTTTCTTCATTACTTATACATGTTCCTCAGACTATGAGATTATGCAAGTCTCGAATACCGGAGGAACACCTTGTGTGCTCTCAAACGTCACAACGTAACTGGGTTATTATAAAGATGCTCTATAGGTGTCTCCTATGGTGTTTGTTGAGTTGGCATAGATCAAAATTAGGACTTGTCACTCCGTGTATCGCACAGGTATCTCTGGGCCCTCTCGGTAATGCACATCACTATGAGCCTTGCAAGCAATGTGTCTAATGAGTTAGCCACGACATCATGCATTACGGAACGAGTAAAGAGACTTGCCGGTGACGAGATTGAACTAGGTATGATGATACCGACAATCGAATCTCGGGCAAGTAACATACCGATGACAAAGGGAACAACGTATGATGTTATGCGGTTTGACCGATAAAGATCTTCGTAAAATATGTAGGAACCAATATGAGCATCCAGGTTCCGCTATTGGTTATTGACCGGAGATGTATCTCGGTCATGTCTACATAGTTCTCGAACCCGTAGGGTCCGCACGCTTAACGTTCGATGACGATTTGTATTATGAGTTTCGTGTTTTGATGAACCGAAGTTTGTTCGGAGTTCCGGATGAGATCACGGACATGACGAGGAGTCTCGAAATGGTCGAGACATAAAGATTGATATATTCGAAGGTTATGTTTGGACACCGGAATGGTTTCAGATAGGTTCGGGCATTTTCTGGAGTACCTGGGGGTTACCGGAACCCCCCGAGGGATTAATGGGCCACAAATGGGCCTTAGTGGAGAAGAGAGAGGGCCAGCCAGAGGTGGCGCGCCCCCCTCCTTCCTTCTCTTCTCTCCTCTTTCCCTTCTTCTCCTACTTGGACTAGGAAAGGGGGGGGGCGAATCCTACTTGGACTAGGAGTCCAAGTAGGACTCCCCCCGTGGCGCTCCCCCTCCTAGGGCCGGCCTCCTCTCCTCCCCCTTTATATACGTGGGGAGGGGGCACCCCAAGGACACACAAGTTGATCTTTTAGCCATGTGTGGTGCCCCCCTCCACAGTTAGACACCTCGGTAATATCTTGTAGTGCTTAGGCGAAGCCCTGCGCTGGTAACTTCATCATCACCGTCACCACGCCGTCGTGCTGACGGAACTCTCCCTTGGTCTCAACTGGATCAAGAGTTCGAGGGACGTCATCGAGCTGAACGTGTGTTGACGGCAGAGGTGTTGTGCATTCGGTTGGATCGCGAAGACGCTCGACTACATCAACCGCGTTACTAAACGCTTCCCCTTTCGGTCTACGAGGGTACGTAGACACACTCTCCCCTCTCGTTATTATGCATCTCCTAGATAGATCTTGCATGATCGTAGGTAATTTTTCAAAATATCACGTTCCCCAACAGTCCGTAGTGAGATGGATTCCATCTTGGCAAATGAAACTTGGGAGATAACTGAGCGTCCTTATGGGTGCAAACCTATAGGGTGCAAATGGATATTCAAGAAGAAGCTTAGGCCTGATGGTACTATCGAAAAGTACAAGGCACGGCTCATGGCCAAGGGTTATACCCAAAAGGAAGGTGAAGACTTATTTGATACCTACTCACCTATGGCTCGACTAACCATTATTTGAGTACTACTTTCTCTAGCGGCCTCACATGGTCTTCTCGTTCATCAAATGGATGTTAAGACTGCTTTCCTAAATGAAGAGTTGGATGAGGAAATTTACATGGCACAAGCAGATTGGTTTGTACTAGATGGTCAGGAAGGAAAAGTGTGCAAGTTGTTGAAGTATTTGTATGGACTTAAGCAAGCACCCAATCAGTGGCATGAGAAGTTTGAAAGAACTTTAACAGCTGCAGGCTTCGTTGTAAGCGAAGCTGATAAATGCGTGTACTATCACCATGGTGGTGGCGAGGGAGTCATTCTCTGCTTGTATGTTGATGACATACTGATTTTCGGAACAAATCTAAATGTTATTAAGGAGGTCAAGGATTTCCTATCTCGTTGTTTTGTGATGAAGGATTTAGGAGTGGCTGATGTCATTATGAACATCAAGTTGTTGAGAGACGATGATGGTGGGATTACATTGCTTCAATCTCACTATGTGGAAAAGATCTTGAGTCGCTTTGGTTATAGTGACTGCAAGCCCTCTCCAACACCATATGATGCCAGTGTGTTGCTTCGAAAGAATAGAAGAATTGCTAGAGATCAATTGAAATATTCTCGGATTATTGGCTCGCTTATGTACTTAGCTAGTGCTACAAGACTTGACATCTCTTTTGCTGTTAGCAAACTGAGTCAATTTGTCTCAAAACCAGGAGTTGTGCATTGAAAAGCTCTAGAGAGAGAGTCTTCAGTAGAGTTTCATTTATATGATGTGGTTAAGAAGATGTCACTTTATGATTTTTGTCGGGTTTGTTTGATCCTAACCACATCATGACGATGTGGATGGGTTTATTGAGACCATCACCGTAGGGGGAACGAGGAAGGTTTCCGATGCACGAATCACTAGCATACATTTTCCTGTTTTACACTACTTTGTAATATTTGCTAGTTGTTGCTTAATTGGTCGCGGAAAATGTGGATTCCTAATATTATTATTTTGTTCCATGGTTTATTCTTTGATAACTCTGTGAGTATGGGCGGTATTATTGCTAAACGGTTGAGTCTGAACCGTACAAAGGGCCCCATCTTTGGTGGTATCTATAATTCACGCCTAGCTGCACATTTTAACATACCTATTAGGCATTATGAGAAGGAAGAAAAATTGCTGCCTCATGTTTATTTCGATTATAAGGGTATGGTAGCACATGATTTCATTATAAAGAATAGGGAAGGGAGGCTTAAATACAAATTGTTTTTTGATAAACATCATCCAAAGACTATTACCTTGCCTGCTCCTTCCTTGTTTGATTTATCTGCAGGCCAGTACCTCGTCCCGCCAAAGGACATTCACGCCTACCAGAACCCTGCACCAGCCACAGAGCCAGAGTCGGAACCACCAGTTGATCCTCCACGACAGTCTAATTACCAGTGGGTTCCGGAGATGATTGCCAACCAGTGGCAATCAGAGTCTTCTTCATCGCAGTACGACCCCAACTACTATTATGGATATCCGTCAGGCCAGCCGTGGCCATAGACCAACTTAGGCCAAAAGCCTAAGCTTGGGGGAGTACGTATTTCTCACCGACATTACATTCATGTTCACACACTCATTGCTAGATGTCGGTGCTCATACTTTTTCAATGTAATATCCATGCTAGTTTATTTTCCTTTTTATGCTTTCTTCTTGTGTGTTTAATAAACCTTAAAAAACCAAAAAAACTAGTTGTAGCTTTTAATTAGTTCACTTTCCATGCTTGTAGTAGTAATTAAAAAGAAAACCCAAAAAGATTTCCTGTTCTGCTTTTGCTTGTTGGGAGCTTTCCCATGTAAATAGTTTTATTTCTTTTCTTTTCTTTGGGGGTCGATAGGAGAAGACCATGATTAAATTGTTGAAGTGGCTCTTATATGCATTATTATTGATCTGACAAAAGAGCCCATATTGCCTTGTCTTCTCCTGTTTATTGAATGCTTGCAGATTCCAGCTTAGTCCAATGCACGCGCACTATTATTATTATTCACATCATTCGGTCGTGCAAGTGAAATGCAATGATGACGATATATGATGGACTGACTGAGATGAGAAAAGCTGGTATGAACTCGACCTCTTTTGTTTTTGTAAATATGATTAGTTCATCGTTCCTGATTCAGCCTATTATGAATAAACATGTTTGCAATGACAACTAGAGATCATAGTTTCTTGTGCCATGCTTGATTAGCTATGAGTTATAATGGTTTACCTTGCGTGCCAACATGCTATTAAAATGGTTGTGATGTGGTATGATAGGGTGGTATCCTCCTCTGAATGATTTAAGTGACTTGATTTGGCACATGTTCACGCATGTAGTTGAAACAAAATCAACATAGCTTTCACGATATTTATTTTCATGGTGGATTATATCCTACTCATGCTTGCATTAAGTGTTAATTAATTTTAATGCATGTTCATGACTGTTGTCGCTCTCTAACTGGTCGGTTCCCAGTCTTTTACTAGCCTTCACCTGTACTAAGCGACAATACTGCTTGTGCATCCAACTCCATAAACCCCAAAGTTATTCCACATGATTCCACTATATCTACCTATATACAGTATGTACCTGCCGTTCCAAGTAAATTTGTATGTGCCAAACTCTAAACCTTCAAATAAATATCCTGTTTTGTATGCTCGAATAGCTCATGTATCAACTAGGGTTGTCCATATCTTCCATGTTAGGCGGGTTATTCTCAAAAGGAGTGGACTCCGCTCCTCACTCACGAGAAAATGGCTGGTCACCGGGATGCCCAGTCCCATGCTTTATGCAAATCAAATCTAAATAATTGCAAACAAAACTCCCCCTGGGACTCTTGTTAGTTGGAGGCACTCGTTGTTTCGAGCAAGCCATGGATTGATGCTTGTTGGTGGAGGGGGGGGGTATAAACTTTACCATTCTGTTTGGGAACCGCCTATAATGTGTGTAGCATGAAAGATATCGCCATCTCTTGGTTGTTATGTTGACAATGAAAGTATACCGCTCAAAATATTATTCACCTCTATTTCAATACCGAGCTTTGGCACCTCTACAAATCCCTGCTTCCCTCTGCGAAGGGCCTATCTATTTACTTTCATGTTGAGTCATCATCCTCTTATTAAAAGGCACCAGTTGGAGAGCACCGCTGTCATTTGCATTCATTACTGTTAGTTTATATTGAGTATGACTTGACTGGATCTCTTTTACCATGAATTACAATGTCTAGTCAGTCCTTGATCTTTAAAGGTGCTCTGCATTTATGTTTTGCGGTCTCAGAAAGGGCTAGTGAGATACCATCTTGTTATATCATATTATGATTGTTTCGAGGAAGTGTTGTCATCCGAGATTTATTATTATTGCTCACTAGTTGATTATGCCATTGATATGAGTAAACTTGAGACCTAAGCGTTATTGTGAATGTGGTTAGTCATAATCTTTGCTGAAAACTTGAATGTTGGCTTTTACATATTTACAACAACAAGAGCAAACAGAGTTTGTAAAAGTTTTTCTTTATCACTTTCAGTTTGTCAACTGAATTGCTTGAGGACAAGCAAAGGTTTAAGCTTGGGGGAGTTGATACGTCTCCGTCGTATCTACTTTTCCAAACACTTTTGCCCTTGTTTTGGACTCTAACTTGCATGATTTGAATGGAACTAACCCGGACTGACGTTGTTTTCAGCAGGATTACCATGGTGTTATTTATGTGCAGAAACAAAAGTTGTCGGAATGACCTGAAACTTCACAGAACATCTACTCGGAAAATATAAAAAATACCTACAAAAGATGAAGACCAGGGGGGCCACCACCTGTCCACGAGGGTGGGGGGCGCGCCTGCCCCCCTAGGGCACGCCCCCTATCTCATGGGCCCCCTGGAGCTCCTCCGACCTCAACCCCAACTCTATATATTTGGTTTCGGGGAGAAAAAAAAATCACAGACAAGAAATCATCGCATTTTATGATACGGAGCCGCTGCCAAGCCCTAAAACCTCTTGGGAGGGCTGATCTGGAGTCCGTTCGGGGCTCTGAAGAGGGGACCCGTCGCCATCGTCATCATCAACCATCCTCCATCACCAATTTCACGATGCTCACCGCCGTGCGTGAGTAATTTCATCGTAGGCTTGCTGGACGGTGATGGGTTGGATGGGATCTATCATGTAATCGAGTTAGTTTTGTTAGGGTTTGATCCCTAGTATCCACTATGTTGTGAGATTGATATTGCTATGACTTTGCTATGCTTAATGCTTGTCACTAGGGCCCGAGTGCCATGATTTCAGATCTGAACCTATTATGTTTTCATCAATATATGAGAGTTCTTGATCCTATCTTGCAAGCCTATAGTCACCTATTATGTGTTATGACACGTTAACCCCGAAGTGACAATAATCGGGATACTTACCGGTGCTGACCATAGTTTGAGGAGTTCATGTATTCACTATGTGTTAATGCTTTGTTCCGGTACTCTATTAAAAGGAGGCCTTAATATTCCTTAGTTTCTGTAAGGACCCCGCTGCCACGGGAGGGTAGGACAAAAGATGTCATGCAAGTTCTTTTCCATAAGCATGTATGACTATATTAGGAATACATGCTACATTACATTGATGAGCTGGAGCTAGTTCTGTGTCACCCTATGTTGTGATTGTTACATGATGAACCGCATCCGGCATAATTCTCCATCACTGATCCATTGCCTACGAGCTTTCTATATATTGTTCTTCGCTTATTTACTTTACTGTTGCTATTGCTATCATCACTACAAAATACCAAAAACATTACTTTTACTATCATTACCTTTTGCTATCGTTACCACTACTATCATATTACTTTGCTACTAAATACTTTGCTGCAGATATTAAGTTTCCAGGTGTGGTTGAATTGACAACTCAGCTGCTAATACTTGAGAATATTCTTTGGCTCCCCTTGTGTCGAATCAATAAATTTGGGTTGAATACTCTACCCTCGAAAACTGTTGTGATCCCCTATACTTGTGGGTTATCAGTGACCTCCCAATACCCAATTCATTAAGTAAAGTTTCTATCCACATTACCTCAGCAGTTGCATTTGCCAGAGATTTATACTCTGCTTCTGTGCTTGACCGAGACATAGTTGCTTGTTTCTTTGCATTACAGGATATGAGGTTTGAACCAAGAAAGATAGCAAAACCACCAGTGAACCTCCTATCATCAGGACATCCAGCCCAATCTGCATCTGAAAAGGCACTCACTGCTGTTGAAGAAGACTTACATAATCTCAGCCCTGTTTCAACACTTCCTTGAAGATACCTCAAAATCCTTTTTACAACTGTCCAATGTACTGTTGTAGGAGCATGTAGAAACTGACAAACCTTGTTAACAGAGAAGGAAATATCTGGTCTTGTTAAGGTTAAACATTGAAGTGCACCAACTATGCTTCTATACTTTGTTCCTTCCTCTGGACTCAACAACACTCCTTCATGCAATGACAATTTTTCAGTTGTAGACATGGGTGTGTTGGAGGGTTTGCAGTCTTCCATACCTACACGCTTGATTACATCTCTGGCATATTTTTCTTGAGTTAATACTGTACCATCATGCACCTTTTTAACTTCAATTCCTAGGAAATAATGAAGCTCTCCTAGATCCTTAAGAGCAAACTCATTCTTCAATTGTTTTAACAGTGCTGAGGTGGCATCTTGAGACGAACTAGCAACAATTATGTCATCAACATAAATTAACATGTATATTATCACCTTTCCTTTCTTAAAGAAGAACAGAGAAGTATCTCCCTTGGAAGCTCGAAACCCAAGTTGTTGTAGTTTAGTGCTTAATCTCGAGTACCAAGCTCTAGGGGCTTGTTTGAGACCATATAAAGCCTTGTCCAGCTTGCACACATGATTAGGTTTAGAACCATCTTCAAACCCGGGTAGTTGTCTCATATAGACTTCCTCCTCGAGAACGCCGTGTAAGAACGCATTCTGTACATCCAATTGGCGAAGATTCCATCCCCTGGAGATAGCAACAGACAAAACAAGTCTGATAGTAGCAGCTTTAACAACTGGACTAAAGGTGTCCTCGTAATCAATACCGTATCGCTGTTTAAAGCCTTTAGCTACTAACCTAGCCTTGTATCTATCTATTGTGCCATCAGGTCTTTTCTTGATTTTATATACCCATTTACAATATATAACATTCCTCCCTTGTTTGCAAGGAACTAGGTGCCATGTTTGATTTTTCATGAGTGCATCATACTCAACGTTCGTAGCATTTTTCCAACTTGCATTTTTTAGTGCTTCGGTTAAACTCTGTGGTTCTCCAGTGGAAGCAAAATTTGCAAACTTGAAATTTCTTTCATACCTGACCGTTCCATCCTTGTATGTTGAAGGCTTTAAAATACCTTTTTGTGACCTTGTTGTTACACGTTGTGGCGCGGAGTCAGCAGCCGCAGAAGATCCCAGTCCGCTACCTCGTACCGTAGTAGACCGATCCGGTGCAGACAAATCCCCCTCGAATGCTGCGCGCCTGGGCTGGCTCAAATCCCGCGCATGTGGGCCTCGTGAAAGCGACCCACCGCCAGCCGACAGCGTGCAATCCACCGACCGACCGCCATCATTGCCTCGGGCGACAGGGCCCCTGCCCCCACTCGGTTCGCGACAACTGTCACATGAGGGGGAGGAATCCACCACACTGATGACCCACAAGTATAGGGGATCTATCGTAGTCCTTTCGATAAGTAAGAGTGTCGAACCCAACGAGGAGCGGAAGGAAATGATAAGCGGTTTTCAGCAAGGTATTCTCTGCAAGTACTGAAATAAGTGGTAACAGATAGTTTTGTGATAGGATAAATTGTAACGATCAACAAGTAACAAAAGTAAATAAAGTGCAGCAAGGTGGCCCAATCCTTTTGTAGCAAAGGACAAGCCGGAACAAACTCTTATAATAGGAAAATCGCTCCCGAGGACACATGGGAATATCGTCAAGCTAGTTTTCATCACGTTCATATGATTCGTGTTCGATACTTTGATAATTTGATATGTGGGTGGACCGGTGCTTGGGTGCTGTTCTTACTTGAACAAGCATCCCACTTATGATTAACCTCTATTGCAAGCATCCGCAACTACAAAAAAAGTATTAAGGTAAACCTAACCATAGCATGAAACATATGGATCCAAATCAGCCACTTATGAAGCAACACATAAACTAGGGTTTAAGCTTCTGTCACTCTAGCAACCCATCATCTACTTATTACTTCCCAATGCCTTCCTCTAGGCCCAAATAATGGTGACGTGTTATGTAGTCGACGTTCACATAACACCACTAGAGGCTAGACAACATACATCTTATCAAAATATCAAACGAATACCAAATTTACATGACTACTCATAGCAAGACTTCTCCCTTGTCCTCAGGAACGAACGTAATTACTTACAAAGCATATTCATGTTCATAATCAGAGGGGTAATAATATGCATATAGGATCTGAACATATGATCTTCCACCAAATAAACCAACTAGCATCAACTACAAGGAATAATCAACACTACTAGCAACCTACTAGTACCAATCCCGGACTTTGAGACAAGAATTGGATACAAGAGATGAACTAGGGTTTGGAGGTGAGATGGTGCTGGTGAAGATGTTGATGGAGATTGCCCTCTCCCGATGAGAGGAGCGTTGGCGATGACGATGGTGATGATTTCCCCCTCCCGAAGGGAAGTTTCCCCGGCAGAACAACTCTGCCGGAGCTCTAGATTGGATCCGCCAAGGTTCCGCCTCGTGGCGGCGGAGTCTCGTCCCAAAAAGTTCCTTCTTCTTTTTTTCTCACCGAAATACCTCATATAGGAGAAGATGGGCTTCGAAGAGCCACCAGGGCACCCTCGTGAGCAGGGTGTGGGCCCCCTGGCCTTCATCTTTGGCGTGGATTTTTCTTTATTTCTTTTAAGACGTTCCGTGGAGTTTTAGGACTTTTGGAGTTGCGCAGAATAGGCCTCTAATATTTGCTCCTTTTCCAGAACAGAATTCCAGCTGCCGGCATTCTCCCTCCTTATGTAAACCTTGTAAAATAAGAGAGAATAGCCATAAGTATTGTGACATAAAGTGAAATAACAGTCCATAATGGTGATACTTACCATCATTGTAAAATAAGAGAGAATAGCCATAAGTATTGTGACATAAAGTGAAATAACCTTGTAAAATAATGCAGTAATCGCTAATATAATTCCAACAGACTCTTAGCATCGCTACGAGTGAGAAAGTCTCATCGTAGTCAACTCCTTGAACTTGTCGGAAAACATCTTAACGACAAGTCGAGCTTTCTTAATGGTGATACTTACCATCATTGTCCGTCTTCCTTTTAAAATCCATATGTACCTAACAGCCTTACGACCATCAAGTAGTTCTTCCAAAGTCTACACTTTGTTTTCATATATGGATCCTCTCTCGGATTATATGGCCTCGAGCCATTTTGGAATCCAGGCCCACCATCGTTTCTCCATAGCTCGTAGGTTCATTGTTGTCTAGCAACATGACTTCCAAGACAGGATTACGTACCACTCTGAAGTAGTACGCATCCTTGTCATCCCACGAGGTTTGGTAGTGACTTGATCTGAAGTTTCTTGATCACTATCATAAGCTTCCACTTCAATTGGTGTAGGTGCCACAGGAACAACTCCCTGTGCCCTGCCACACACTAGTTGAAGAGACGGTTCAATAACCTCATCAAGTCTCCACCATTTTCCCACTCAATTCTTTCGAGAGAAACTTTTCCTCGAGAAAGGACCCGATTCTAGACACAATCCCTTATTGCTTTCGGATCTGAGACAGGAGGTATACCCAACTGTTTTGGGTGTCCTATGAAGATGCATTTATCCGCTTTGGGTTCGAGCTTATCAGCCTGAAATTTTTTCACATAAGCGTCGCAGCCCCAAACTTTTAAGAAATGACAGCTTAGGTTTCTTTAAACCATAGTTCATACGGTGTCATCTCATCGGAATTACGTGGTGCCCTATTTAAAGTGAATGTGGTTGTCTCTAATGCCTAACCCATAAACTATCGTGGTAATGCGATAAGAGACATCATGGTATGCATCATATCCAATAAGGTGCAGTTATGATGTTCGGACACACCATCACACTATGGTGTTCCAGGCTGTATTAGTTTTGAAACAATTTCCACAATGTCTTAATTCTGTGCCAAACTCATATTTCATATATTCATCTCTATGATCATATCATAGATATTTTATCCTCCTGTCACGACGATCTTTCAACTTCACCCTGAAATTACTTGAACCTTTCGATAATTCAGACTCGTGATTCATCAAGTAAATATACTCAACATCTACTCAAATCATCTGTGAAGTAAGAACATAACGATATCCACTACATGCCTCAGCACTCATTGGACTGCACACATCAAAATGTATTACTTCCAACAAGTTGCTTTCTAGTTCCATTTTACTGAAAATGAGGCTTTCAGTCATCTTGCCCATGTGGTATGATTTGCATGTCTCAAGTGATTCAAAATCAAGTGAGTCCATACGGTCCATTTGCATGGAGTTTCTTCATGCATATACACCAATAGATATGGTTCGCATGTCTCAAACTTTTCAAAACGAGTGAGCCCAAAGATCCATCAACATGGAGCTTCTTCATGCGTTTTATACCGATATGACTTACGTGGCAGTGCCACAAGTAGGTGGTACTATCATTACTATCTTATATCTTTTGGCATGAACATGTGTATCACTACGATCGAGATTCAATAAACCATTCATTTTAGGTGCAAGACCATTGAAGGTATTATTCAAATAAACAGAGTAACCATTATTCTCCTTAAATGAATAACCGTATTGCGATAGACATAATCCAATCATGTCTATGCTTAACACAAACACCAATCTCGATGGTAGAGGGAGCGTGCGATGATTGATCACATCAAGCTTGGAAAAACTTCCAACACATATCACCAGCTCACCTTTAGCTAGTCTCCGTTTACTCCGCAGCCTTTTATTTCGAGTTTACTAACACGTAGCAACCGAACCGGTATTTAATACCATGGTGCTACTAGGAGTACTAGTAAAGTACACATTAACACAATGTATATCGAATATACTTCTATCGACCTTGCCAGCCTTCTCATCTACCAAGTATCTAGGGTAATTATGCTCCAGTGGCTGTTCCTCTTATTACAAAAGCAGTTAGTCTCGGGTTTGGGTTCAACCTTGGGTTTCTTCACTAGAGCAGCAGTTGATTTGCCGTTTCATGAAGTATCCCTTCTTGCCCTTGCCCTTGCCCTTCTTGAAACTAGTGGTTTCACCAACCATCAACAATTGATGCTCCTTGATTTCTACTTTTGTGGTGTCAAACATCGCGAATATCTCAAGGATCATCATATATGTCCCTGATATATTATAGTTCATCACGAAGCTCTAGCAACTTGGTGGTAATGACTTCGGAGAAACATCACTATCTCATCTGGAAGATCAACTCCCACTCGATTCAAGTGATTGTTGTACTCAGACAATCTGAGCACAAGCTCAACAATTGAGCTTTTCTCCCTTAGTTTGCAGGCTAAGAAAATCGTCGGAGGTCTTATACCTCTTGACGTGGGCACGAGCCTGAAATCCCAATTTCAGCCCTCGAAACATCTCATATGTTTCGCGACGTTTCAAAACGTCTTCGGTGCCTCAACTCTAAACCGTTTAACATAGTTATCAAAATGTGTATGTCAGATGTTCGCAACATCCACAGACGACGTTCGAGGTTCAGCACACTGAGCGGTGCATTAAGGACATAAGCCTTCTATGAAGCAATGAGGACAATCCTCAGTTTACGGACCTAGTCCGCATAATTGCTACTATCATCTTTCAACTAAATTTTCTCTAGGAACATATCTAAACAGTAAAACTGAAGCACGAGCTACGACATAATTTGTGAAGACCTTTTGACTATGTTCAGGATAATTAAGTTCATCTTATGAACTCCCACTCAGATAGACATCCCTCTAGTCATCTAAGTGATTACATGATCCGAGTCAACTAGGCCGTGTCCGATCATCACGTGAGACGGACTAGTCATCATCGGTGAACATCTTCATGTTGATCGTATCTTCTATACGACTCATGTTCGACCTTTCGGTCTTTCGTGTTCCGAGGCCATGTCTGTACATGCCAGGCTCGTCAAGTCAACCTAAGTGTTTCGCATGTGTCCCGAGGCCATGTCTGTACATGCTAGGCTCGTCAACACCCGTTGTATTCGAACGTTAGAATCTATCACACCCGATCATCACGTGGTGCTTCGAAACAACGAACCTTCGCAACGGTGCACAGTTAGGGGGAACACCTTTCTTGAAATTTTAGTGAGGGATCATCTTATTTAAGCTACCGTCGTTCTAAGCAAATAAGATGTAAAACATGATAAAAATCACATGCAATCAAATAGTGACATGATATGGCCAATATCATTTTGCTCCTTTTGATCTCCATCTTCGGGGCTCCATGATCATTATCGTCACCGGCATGACACCATGATCTCCATCATCGTGTCTCCATGAAGTTGTCTCGCCAACTATTACTTCTACTACTACAGCTAACGGTTAGCAATAAAGCAAAGTAATTACATGACGTTTATGTTGACACGCAGGTCATAAATAAATTAAGACAACTCCTATGGCTCCTGCCGGTTGTCATACTCATCGACATGCAAGTCGTGATTCCTATTACAAGAACATGATCATCTCATACATCACATATATCATTCATCACATCCTTTGGCCATATCACATCACAAAACACTTGCTGCAAAAACAAGTTAGATGTCTTCTAATTGTTGTTGCAAGTTTTTTTACGTGGCTGCTATAGGTTGCTAGCAAGAACGTTTCTTACCTACGCCAAAACCACAACGTGAATTGCCAATTTCTATTTACCCTTCATAAGGACCCTGTTCATCGAATCCGATCCGACTAAAGTGGGAGAGACAGACACCCGCCAACCACCTTATGCAACTAGTGCATGTCAGTCGGTGGAACCGGTCTCACGTAAGCGTACGTGTAAGGTTGGTCCGGGACGCTTCATCCCACGATGCCGCCGAATCAAGATAAGACTAGTAACGGCAAGATAATTGACAATATCGACGCCCACAACTACTTTGTGTTCTACTCGTGCATAGTAACTACGCATAGACCTAGCTCATGATGCCACTGTTGGGGAACATAGCAGAAATTCAAAATTTTCTACGTATCACCAAGATCAATCTATGGAGTAATCTAGCAATGAGGGGAAGGAGAGTGCATCTACATACCCTTGTAGATCGCTAAGTGGAAGCATTCAAGTGAACGGGGTTGATGGAGTCGTACTCGTCGTGATCCAAATCACCGATGATCCTAGTGCCGAATGGACGGCACCTCCGTGTTCAACACACGTACAGCCCAGTGACGTCTCCTACGCCTTGATCCAGCAAGGGGAGAAGGAGAGGTTGGGGAAGACTCCATCCAGTAGCAGCATGATGACGTGGTGGTGGTGGAGGAGCGCGGGACTCCAGCAGGGCTTCGCCAAGCACTACGAGAGACGAGGAGGGAGAGGGGTAGGGTTGCACCAACAGGGAGAGCAAATTACATGTGTTGGGCAGCCCCAAACCTCAAGTATATATAGGGGGAGGGGAGGGGCTGCGTCCCCACCTAGGGTTCCCTCCCTAGGGGTGGCGGCAGCCCCAGATCCCATCTGGGAGGCGGCCAAGGCGGAGAGAGAGGGGGCGCACCTAGGGTGGGCCTTAGGGCCCATCTGCGCCTAGGGTTTGCCTCCTCTCCTCTTGAGGACGCCTTGGGCCTTGGTGGGAGGCGCCCCAGCCCACATAGGGGCGGTCCCTTCCCACTTATGGCCCACACAAGCCTCCGGGGCTGGTGGCCCCTCCAGGTGGACCCCCGGACCCCTCCGGTGGTCCCGGTACACTACCGGTGATGCCCGGAACACTTCCGGTGGCCAAAGCCATACTTCCTATATATCAATCTTTACCTCCGGACCATTCCGGAACTCCTCGTGACGTGCGGGATCTCATCTGGGACTCCAAACAACATTCAGTAACCGCGTACATACTTTCTCTATAACCCTAGCGTCATCGAACCTTAAGTGTGTAGACCCTACGGGTTCGGGAGTCATGCAGACATGGCCGAGAAAACTCTCCGGTCAATAACCAACAGCGGGATCTGGATACCCATGTTGGCTCCCACATGCTCCACGATGATCTCATCGGATGAACCACGATGTCAAGGACTTAATCGATCCCATATACAATTCCCTTCGTCTAGCGGTACGATACTTGCCCGAGATTCGATCGTCGGTATCTCGATACCTGGTTCAATCTCGTTACCAAAAAGTCTCTTTTACTCGTTCCATAACACATCATCCCGTGATCAACTCCTTGATCACATTGTGCACATTATGATGATGTCCTACCGAGTGGGCCCATTGATACCTCTTCGTTTACACGGAGTGGCAAATCCCAGTCTCGATTCGTGCCAACCCAACAGACACTTTCGGAGATACCTGTAGTGTACCTTTATAGCCACCCAGTTACATTGTGACGTTTGGCACACCCAAAGCACTCCTACGGTATCCGGGAGTTGCACAATCTCATGGTCTAAGGAAATGATACTTGATATTAGAAAAGCTTTAGCATACGAACTACATGATCTTGTGCTAGGCTTAGGATTGGGTCTTGTCCATCACATCATTCTCCTAATGATGTGATCCCGTTATCAACGACATCCAATGTCCATGGTCAGGAAACCGTAACCATCTATTGATCAACGAGCTAGTCAACTAGAGGCTTACTAGGGACATGGTGTTGTCTATGTATCCACACATGTATCTGAGTTTCCTATCAATACAATTCTAGCATGGATAATAAACGATTATCATGAACAAGGAAATATAATAATAACCAATTTATTATTGCCTCTAGGGCATATTTCCAACAAACAAGTGACAGTAAATTTCTGCACACTATATAAATTTTTCCTTACCAAATTCCACCTACCAAAGGCGCTACACTCCCCGGCAACGGTGCCAGAAAAGAGTCTTGATGACCCACAAGTATAGGGGATCTATCGTAGTCCTTTCGAAAAGTAAGAGTGTCGAACCCAACGAGGAGCAGAAGGAAATGATAAGCGGTTTTCAGCAAGGTATTCTCTGCAAGTACTAAAATAAGTGGTAACAGATAGTTTTGTGATAGGATAAATTGTAACGAGCAACAAGTAATAAAAGTAAATAAAGTGCAGCAAGGTGGCCCAATCCTTTTGTATCAAAGGACAAGCCGGAACAAACTCTTATAATAGGAAAAGCGCTCCCGAGGACACATGGGAATATCGTCAAGCTAGTTTTCATCACGTTCATATGATTCGCGTTTGATACTTTGATAATTTGATATGTGGGTGGACCGGTGCTTGGGTGTTGTTCTTACTTGAATAAGCATCCCACTTATGATTAACCTCTATTGCAAGCATCCGCAACTACAATAAAAGTATTAAGGTAAACCTAACCATAGCATGAAACATATGGATCCAAATCAGCCCCTTACGAAGCAACGCATAAACTAGGGTTTAAGCTTCTGTCACTCTAGCAACCCATCATCTACTTATTACTTCCCAATGCCTTTCTCTAGGCCCAAATAATGGTGAAGTGTTATGTAGTCGACGTTCACATAACACCACTAGAGGCTAGACAACATACCTCTTATCAAAATATCAAACGAATACCAAATTTACATGACTACTCATAGCAAGACTTCTCCCTTGTCCTCAGGAACGAACGTAATTACTCACAAAGCATATTCATGTTCATAATCAGAGGGGTAATAATATGCATATAGGATCTGAACATATGATCTTCCACCAAATAAACCAACTAGCATCAACTACAAGGAGTAATCAACACTACTAGCAACCTACTAGCACCAATCCCGGACTTCGAGACAAGAATTGGATACAAGAGATGAAGTAGGGTTTGGAGACGAGATGGTGTTGGTGAAGATGTTGATGGAGATTGCCCTCTCCCGATGAGAGGAGCGTTGGTGATGACGATGGTGATGATTTCCCCCTCCCGGAGGGAAGTTTCCCCGGCAGAACAGCTCTGCCGGAGCTCTAGATTGGATCCGCCAAGGTTCTGCCTCGTGGCGGCGGAGTCTCATCCCGAAAAGTTCCTTCTTCTTTTTTTCTCATCGAAAGACCTCATATAGGAGAAGATGGGCGTCAGAGAGCCACCAGGGGCCCCACGAGATCGGGGCGCGCCCTAGGGGGGGCACCCCCACCCTCGTGAGCAGGGCTTGGGCCCCCTGGCCTTCATCTTTGGCGTCGATTTTTCTTTATTTCTTTTAAGACGATCCGTGGAGTTTCAGGACTTTTGGAGTTGCGCAGAATAGGCCTCTAATATTTGCTCCTTTTCCAGACCAGAATTCCAGCTGCCGGCATTCTCCCTCCTTATGTAAACCTTGTAAAATAAGAGAGAATAGCCATAAGTATTGTGACATAAAGTGAAATAACAGTCCATAATGCGATGCAAAATGGACGTATCACACACCACCCGATCGGAGACCTGGCCCAGACGATGTGTCGCTCGCTGAGTGGGCCGCCGCGGAATCTGGAGGGGGCGATGTTTGTGGCGCCACCAGATCCTCCTCAGGATCGTTTTCCACGCCAAATCCGTCGAAATCAGCGTCAGCAGGCGGATCCTCCTCGTGTCCTGCGCCTGGTTGTATATGAACCTGTTGCTGCTGCATAAAATCACGGTTTGGGGCTGCGTTTTTACCGCTGCCACCATTGTTAGTAAGGCTATCACACAAATGATCATCAGTACTATTTTCACTCCCTTGATCAGTTGGGTTCAAGAGTTCTAGAGGCAATAAGAGGATTTCATAACGTAATCTGGCTCCGGCATTAGGATGTAGAGTGGAGAAAGGAAATATATTTTCGTCAAAGACTACATCCCTGAAAATATACACACGTCCTGTAGAGATATCAAGACATTTGAAACTCTTATGAATGTTGCTATATCCGAGAAAAGCACATTGCTTGGATCTGAATTGAAGCTTGTGTTTATTATATGGCCGAAGATTAGGCCAACAAGCGCAACCAGAGATTCTAAGAGCTGAATAGTTGGGTTTTTCATGATATAATCTTTCAAGAGGGGTTTCGAAGTTGGTAAATTTACTAGGTAGACGATTGATCAAGTATGTAGCAGCAATGAAGGCTTCATCCCAAAACTTTAGGGGCATGCAAGCTTGAGCAAGAAGGGATAGACCAACCTCAACTATATGCCGGTGTTTATGTTCTGCCGAGCCATTCTGTTGATGGGCATAGGGACAAGAAACATGATGAGATATGCCAATTTTTATGAAAAAGGAGTTGAGTTTTTCGTACTCACCACCCCAGTCTGTTTGGAGAGCAAGAATTTTGCGATTGAATTGCCTTTGAACAAGGTTTTGAAAGTCATGAAATTTTTGGAAAACTTCAGACTTATGTTTAATGAGATAGATCCACGTGAACTTGCTAAAATCATCTATGAAACTTACATAGAATTTCTTCCTCCCTACTGTTTCAACAGCAGGTCCCCAAACATCAGAGAAGACAAGTTCTAAAGGAAACTTTGATTCACTTATTGACTTTGGATAAGGTAGCTGGTGACTTTTGCCTTTTTGGCAAGCATCACATACAAACTCATTATTGAACAGATTATCACATGGGAGGTTATTGTTGCTAACAATCTTTCTAATGATAACTGAAGAAGGATGACCTAAACGTCTGTGCCATCTATCTAAAGACAGTTTGATGACACTTAGCACTTGCTTCTTGGCGTTTCCCCCCACGTGTTTGACAGGATAGAGACCTCATCTACCCTTGCCTCGAAGTAGAACCTTCCTTGTTCCCTGTTCCTTGACAAGAAAAAATCGAGGATGAATTTCAACGAAGGTATTGTTGTCGGTGGCAAGCCAACTAGCTAAGATTAGGCTTTTATTAGCTTCTGGAACATGAAGGATTTTGTTTAAGTGGAGATCTCGATCGGGAGTGTGAATAGCTGGATAACCAATGTGTTGGATAGCCATACCTGAACCGCTTGCAGTATGGATTTGTTTGCCGCCGGTGTACCTGTCCCGCACCGTTAGCTTCTCCAGATCGCCGGTGATGTGGTCAGTGGCGCCGCTATCCAGGTACCAGTTGGAGTCTGCTACCCCGTACTGAGGGGTCACCATGTTGGCGGACTTCTCTTCTTCTCCCTGGTACGACTCATCGTAGCGCTTCCAGCACTTCCAGGCCGGGTGGCCTGGCTCGCCACAGATCTGGCACACCACCTTGGGGGAAGGAGCAGAGTTGTTGTAGTTGCCCCTGCCGCCTCCACCGCGACCGTTTTGCTGGGTGTAGGGACGACCGCGATCACCACCAGAGTTGCCGCCGCCTTGTCTGTCGCGGTCGCGGTCACCACCGCCGTGACCACGCCCACGTGTCGCCACGTTTGCCGAGGACTGCGATCCTCCGTGGCGAAGGTCCATCCGTGTCTCGAAGCTAACGAGCTGTGAGTACAGCTCTGGCACGGTAACTGGCTCCACACGGGAGCACATGGCTGAGACCACCGGGTCGAAGTCTTCTTCAAGCCCGGCCAGGATGTGGGAGACGACATCCTCCTCGTCCACCCTTTTGCCTGCTGCGACAAGTTTGTCACAGAGGGTTCGGATCTTGCCGACGTAGTCGGTGATGGAGTTGTTTCCCTTCTGAAAATTGGCGAGGGCGATCCGCACGTTCATGGTCAAGGCACGGGTCTGTGAGGAGAGCATCCCCTGGACTGTGTTCCACAGCTCGGCCGAGGTGTGGCAGGTGGCGACCTGAATTGCCATCTCACGGGGCAGCATTGTCAGAAGATATGAGAAAACTTGCTGATCTTGTGCATACCAGGTTTGGAACTCCAGGTTGGGGGTCTTCTTCTTGGTTTTCCCGTCGGAGTCCGTGACCTCCAGCTCCATGGGCGGCATCGGATGATCGACGTTGAGGTACTTCTGCATCTGAGCACCGCGGATGGCGGACAACACCGTCGCCCGCCATAGCGCCTGGTTGCCCTTGGTGAGTTTCTCTGAGACGACGTGAGCAAATGGAGAGGATGGGAAGGTACTTGAAGATGTTGCCATGGATGAGCTCGAGAGAGGCTCTGATTACCATGTAAGACGAGATGGTTTGCGGTAAGCGTATGCTTCGTTGGAAGGACGCGTGCGTGTTTATGTAGCACAAGGAGTACATGATTTGGCAGGTTGTTGGGGTCTTGACCCATCCTCCAAGCTATACAAAAGATAGGATCAAATCTACCTAACAACTTGCCTTGGTTACAAGATACACACCCATACATTACACGCATACAATACCATGACATATGTGTCACGTCTATATAAACTAGCAAGCCTATCATTTAACAAGGAGCAGCTCCGCGCCGTTGGCCGCCGGGGCAGCAAGCCGCGGCAGCAACCCGCCAGCCACCCGGTCCGATCCCCGGCAGCCCACACGCCCTGCCGCGCTGCCGGACGGGGAAGCCTCACCAAAGGGACCGTCATTCCTGATCCATGGATCGCAGCCGCCGTACCAGCCTCGAGCAGACGGAGAAGGGCCCCACTTATACTTTTATCTCACTTAGTCGCCCAAAAGACAAGCAAATGTAACATACGAGGAATCTTCACACTGTTCGAGAATTCGCCATCCATCCCTGCTTATTCCTATGTTCATAAAGCATGTAGTTCCTTTTCTTTTTTAGTGCCATTTGTGTACAAAATACAAACCATCTCAAAGTCTGTAGATACAGATCCAAGCGACCAATTTTCTTCTTTTAAAAAAATCATGAGCTGTTGCATTGCCGCTAGAAATTTGCTATACGTCTCGATCGATTCTTAATGGCTTGTTGCTGTACATGAGAGCCCATGGCGTCGCCATGTTGGGGCAGTCGGGCGTCTCATTTTCCATCAGAAATTTGGCAGCTACAGTCTACAGAGCCGGCCTGCCTGCTCTGTCTCCTCTCCTCTGGCGCCAACTCACACGCATTACACTCCTCTTTGGCCAGTTCGCAGAACCATCCATCCATCCATCCATCGGGCACGCCCCGTTCATCTCCAAACCCCTATATAAACTCCTCACGCCCCGCTCATTCCACTCACACAAACACAAGCTTCCATCCAGCTTTCTCCTCCTCCTCATCAACCTTCTTCTAGTTGAGTGAGCGTACTTTTGGGAGCACGAAACGCATTACGCATGGCTCGCATGGCGGTTTCGGTGCTGGCGATCCTGCTCGCCTCTTGTGCCCTGGCGGCGGCGAGCTTCGACAAGGAGTTCGACGTCACCTGGGGTGACGGGCGCGGCAAGATCATGAACAATGGCCAGCTCCTGACGCTGGGGCTGGACAAGGTCTCCGGCTCCGGGTTCCAGTCCAAGCACGAGTACCTCTTCGGCAAGATCGACATGCAGCTCAAGCTCGTCCCCGGCAACTCCGCCGGCACCGTCACCGCATACTACGTAATTAACCCGACATCATCTGCTTCTCGGTTTGCTTGGTTCATGTGCGTGCCTAACAAAAATCGATCGGCTTGGTGTGTGTGAATGTGCAGCTGTCGTCGCAGGGGCCGACACACGACGAGATCGACTTCGAGTTCCTGGGCAACGTCACCGGCGAGCCGTACACGCTGCACACCAACGTGTTCACGCAGGGGCAGGGCCAGCGGGAGCAGCAGTTCCGCCTCTGGTTCGATCCCACCAACGACTTCCACACCTACTCCATCCTCTGGAACCCCAAGCACATCATGTAATAAGCTGTTGATCGCCAACCTTTTCACCTTCAAGAACGCCGGCCATCTATCTATTCAGCAGATGTACTGATACTGTTCGAAATAATGCAGCTTCATGGTGGACGACATGCCGATCAGGGACTTCAAGAACCTGGAGGGCAAGGGGATCGCCTTCCCCAAGAACCAGCCGATGCGCCTCTACTCCAGCCTCTGGAACGCCGACGACTGGGCCACGCAGGGCGGCCGCGTCAAGACGGACTGGTCCCACGCGCCGTTCTCCGCCTCGTACCGCGGATTCAAGGCCGACGCGTGCGTGGTGACCGCGGGCGGCAAGCCGCACTGCGGCTCCAACGTGGGCACGGAGGTTGCCCCCGGCACCGGCGCGGCGGGCGAGTGGTACAACCAGGAGCTGGACCTGACTCGGCAGCAGCGGATGCGGTGGGTGCAGAGCAACTACATGATCTACAACTACTGCACCGACCCCAAGCGCGTCGCAAAGGGCGTCCCCGCCGAGTGCTCCATGTAATCCCCATGTCCACTCAGCAAGCTAGGGTTGGACCGTCCGTGTATACGTCGATCGCCGGAGGAAGATGACCGGAGAAAGGGAAGATGGCGGCGTCTGTACTGTATGATAAATAAGGACCGGTGTGGGGGATAATGTGAAATGTAGCCGGTGGTAGATTCTTGTGTTCGTTCTTTGTCACGCTCACGCCCACTTCGTGTGTAATATATGCCTCGTCTTGTTCTTCTTCATGTGTTTGTTGCTCTCTGTTCCACTTCTCTGCAACGGCTTGGGTTGATTGTTCGATCGCGGTACGTTTACTGTGTGCAGAGCTTATCTTGAGGCTTGACAAGCCAAGCCAGCAGTTGTTATTCACTGATGGTATAACTTTGCCCTGTCAACAGTCACTCGGTCGATGGAACTACGCTGCTGTAGATGCATGCAACGTGACAAAGAAGTCACAGGGCACGGCCGCTGCCTACAAGACCACTAGCGCGACAAAGGAAAGGATAGGGGCTCATAATAATCCGTCAGGTACTCGGGTCCCAGACTCGATCCCAGCTAGCTAGCTGCATGCCCTCATCCCTACACTGGCAAAAAGGTGGAAGGCGTGGTCTCAGTCCGGCGTTCGGATCAGGACGAGACCGATCAACGTCCTGTTAGGCTCGTGTGTCGGTTGTTATACACAGGACGTTACACTGATGGCATTTGACAGACCACTAGGGTTCGCTTCTGTTCTCGTCTCGGACGAGAACGCCTTATCTTTTCCGTCTTGCAGGAACTGTGTGTGATCACTAACAGCAAGCTCGTGCTGACATGAGGCGGTCTGAATTTTGTTCCGTACCGTAGGCAAAAAATTGTCATGATGCATTTCATTCTTCTGCTTCCTTTTCCAGAGCTACTGTGCTACTGCGTATTTTTTCTTACTTTTCAACTGGAGTGTCGCGTGCTTGTATGCCTGGGCGCCGATCTACCCAAGTACGTACTACCCATGACGGAGCTCAATTGCTGTACGTGGCGCAATGATGGACTCAAGAAGAGGAGACCTGCGATCTTGTCTGATTCATGAACTCTGGACAAGGGAGACATATAATTGGGTTGGGTGTACCCGGCGCTTATTTAGGTGGGGTATATGCACTACGCTCTCCATCACGCTGTCTGCTTGCTCGTTGCCTTCGTCGTATCCTGTATTTCAGACCTGCAGGACTTCCTTACCACTTCTACGGATTTAGATGTATTATTATTATTATTATTATTATTATTATTATTATTATTATTATTATTATTATTATTATTATTATTTATGATATTCATTATATTATCATGATTAATGATGAATGGATTGAAAGTTTCCTCGAGAAAAAAAGAAATTCCTTACCACCGCAGGACCTCCCTACAATTTCACACTTGAACAAATCATTAAAACCAATACAAATCGAGCAGGAGATGATACAAACAATAAAAAAGAATTAATTCATCTGTTGATAGTGCCTTATGAGTACTCCTTACTTCTTCACAAGGTGACCGCATCACACAAAATGTTCTCGAATAAGATCAATGGGTATAGTATATATAGAGGAGGTCCATTATTATTGACCTATTGTTTCCTACACTTGCATACTTGCATGGCATGACACTATTGTTGGCCAGCCTCTAGAATCAAAAGATTGCTGGTCCTCTATTTCGTGCAACACATGTTGTTTTGCGCAAACCGTGAAGGGGAAAAACATCATGATTGCTATCACAAAGCCACCGATCCAAGATCTTGCATAGGTGCAGGCCATGCTTTGTTAACTACCGGAATGATTGGAAACTAGTATGCATTTGTACAAGGTAAATAAGGTGTGTACTTGTAAGGGCATCTTCAACAGGTTGTACTCCCTCCGTCCATGAATAAGTGTACTTCTAACTTTTGTCTTAAGTCAAAGTTTTAAAATTTTGACCAATTTTATAGGGAAAAGTAGTAGCATTTATGACACTAAATTAGTATCACTAGATTCGTTTTGAATTGTAATTTCATAATATATCAATTTTATGTCATATATGTTACTACTCTTTTGTATATATTTGGTCAAAATTTTAAAACTTTGACTTAGAACAAAGGCTAGAAGTACACTTATTCGCGGACGGAGGGAGTATGCTAGACTTGGTTGTAAAATGTCCATGGCATCAATCAACAATCTATCATACAACTACTCCGATAGGTTGTATTTAAGTTATTCAATAGATTATGAGAAAATAAATGTGATTGCTCTCTATTTTACCTTGGAGCTTGTGCAAAGGTTGTTGGTTAATCTACATACAAAGTTTGCTCGCTCTCCATATTTATTACATGTCACATCATCACTATGTCCTAGATGGCAAATTTACCAACACATATCTTACAATTGTTGAAGATGCCCTAAGGGTTGTGATTATTTATACCCCACATAATACTTTTTGAGTTGTTTTTTTACTTGTTACGGCATCTCCAAAGAAGACCTTCAAACCTTTGGTATTTGTCAGGATTATGTGTCTAGATCTTTCTGTCAACTTTTGTCATCCAATGGAGACCTCCATCGACTCGCGAAGTGGTCCAAACGTTCGTTTTTCCTAAATCCGATAGAAACATGGAGAGTGTTTGCCAGAGTCCAGACATGCACTTGACCAACACAAAACCTCCATGTGATCCTTCTCTCTTTTCTCTATCTTCACATGCATGGTTCCCGTCTTACCTCTCCTCCTAACCGGACACCACATCACAATATTCCACCACATGCATGGTACCCCACCGCTCTCGCTCTCTCCTCCCAAGCAGATTAGTTTGTGAAAATTCGTTTGTTCATTCCTGGTTTTAGATTTATTCAGGATTGTTTCCACATTTTGAAACATCAAGTGACATGTGTGGCAGAAATTTGAACTCGGGTGGTTTTCAATTCTCATATTTTGAAGCGAAAAAACCTACATATTTTCTTTTTGCCCAAGATTAGGCTTTAAAATGGTGCACATTCCAAAGCCCAAAAGTTTATTGCATTTACAAAGGACACTATAGTTGTGTTGAAAAAATATTTCCCATTTTGGGATTCATCATTTCTTTTGTATTTTCATTATATTATGATTTACATTATCTTAATTAGTAGCGAGGCATCAATTTTGTGGAGGAAAACCAGGCTCGAGGTAAAAGAAGAGAGGAACCAATTGTTGTTTTATTAAGTGATTTATGTTGATTTTGCAAATTTCTTCATATGAATTTAAGAGGAGTTCTCCGTGCTATAACAGTTGTTTCATGTAGTGTAACAATGTAATTTTGTGTCACACAACTATGAATTAACTAGTTTTAACTTTAAAAAATAATCAGATATAGAAATATGTTCACTATAATGTAAACATTTGGTTATTTGGTGAAAATACTTATCATGTTTGTTCTTAGTTCAAGAAAATATGAAATCTTGTCCGTGTTTCAATGCCAGATTGACTATCCTCGCACTAGTGCAGAACCGGGCAATAGCACCGGTTCGTAAGGCCCTTTAGTGCCGGTTCCATAACCGGCACTAAAGTGTGGTCACTAAAGGCCCCCCCCCTTTAGTACCGGTTCAGCACGCCGGTGCTAAAGGGAAACCACGTGGCACGAGCCAGCTCTGGGGGCCAGGAGCCCTTTAGTACCGGTTGGTAACACCAACCGGTACTAAATGTTTGTGGATTTTTGTTTTATTTTGTATTTTTCAATTAAATTTGTGTTATTAATTTAATTTAGGATTGTTTTACGTTATAATGAGTTGTAGTCGTCGTCATCATCATCATCATCATCATCATCATCGCATATTAATAAATAAATAAACTCTAGGTAGCTAAAAATCATCGTAGTCGTCTAATTACCACTATTTAATCATCATAGTCATTACCGCTAACTATCTAATCATCACCAACACTGGCTAGCTTAAAGAGGAAACATTCACTTTCTAACAGAAGCAAAGATATCATCGAGTTCAACATAATCATCACCAACATCGAAGTTCAGGACACGGACATGAGACACTAATTAAGAGCATGAACTAGTGCTGCTCCCTCTCAGGTAGAATAGCATAGAACATGTATAGCTCTCCTGATTCATCATACTGGAGCATGCAGATGAATCTGTCTCCTAATCTTGGGTTGCGCTTCTCCTTGCTGCCCCCTAGTACTTCTCTGCGATCGTTAACAATTTTGCTCCAATCTTTCACTATTATGCATTCTTCGCTTTCAGAAATCCTGAATGCACTCATGTGCAATGTAGGATATCTTGGCCGTAAGCTAACCATTGACATGTCACCTTTAGTCTCGATCCACTGAGGCACAACTGTCATCGGAAGTCCCTGTTGAAGAACATCGTATAGTAATTAATATACTAAGCAATCAAAGTTTAGCTTCAAAAATAATGTATGCAAAAGATGCACTAATTAAGGACAAATGGTTAAAATCTTACCATCTTTCGATTATAGATGTGACCGTAGTTCAATACGATCACCATTGGTCGCACGTTTTGAGTACTAACATTTCTAAGTTCAGGAAAAAAATTTGTCTTGACAGTATTAAGATCCTCAAGCCATGAAACATAATGACTAATCTCCTCGCAGTTTAGTTGAGCACCGGGGCAGTAGTAGGTCCTGTCTACCAAGCGCCGAACATGTTTGCTTGAACCGAAATAAGCTGACAATACAAATTAGTTGTCAACTATTTTTGAATAAATTGTATCAAAGACATAAACATATGCATGCATGGTTGAGAAAAACTCACATAATGGTAGAACTGGAGGTGTTTGCACATCGACCCAGATATCTATATTACCTTCAATATCATCTTCCGGACGAATATCAAATGTGACAATCATATCAGGCTCAAATGCATAAGCCTTGTATAGTGCTTGCCAAGTTTTGCATTCAAAATGGGTGTATGTGTCTCCATTATATAATTTGACGTTAAAAGTATATACATGCTCCGTCTTCAAGTAAACTCTCTTTACCTCCATATCATCTATAGCACTAAAACCTATCTTATTCAAGACAAAAATTCTTGCATGGCAGGGGATGCGCTAGTAGAATAGTGAAAATTTAAATTTATAAGTTGAAGCAAATGAAGCATAAGTCATGCTTTAAAATTATAAGTTGAAGCAAATGAAGCATAAGTTTTGCATTCAAATAATAATTGCCGTTGTGACTTACTGTATCCACTTCGAATGTCTCATCCAACTTGATAATGAAGCGCCTACCATCAACAAGGAAATTTCTGTCGCACAGGTCGCGCTGGTCTTCACAGTGTTCGCACATAATGAAATCTTTTTCGTCGTCAGATGACATTTTCTATATATATTCATATAGGTGAAATATTAAACACTTATTAATATCTAGCCAAATATATATTCATCTAACATTTGACATTAATATATCTAACTATATTCAACTCTAACAATTGACATTACTATATATTTAACTTTTCTATCTAATTCATCTAACATTTGACATTAATCTAACATTTATATAAACTCAAAATATATAAAAAATTAAATAAACAAAAAAACTCATTACCAAATAATATTTTAATTAGATCATCAAATCTCAGATACCTAAATTTTCTTACAAAAAAAACTAGTTATATTAATTATTCAGCTAGTTCAAATCTCATAAACCTAAATAAACTAGTTCGACAATTTTCTTACTAAAAATAAATTAGTTATATTAATTATTCAACTAGTTCAAATCTCTAGTTCGACAATTTTCTATCTAATAATTCATCTAACATTCGACATTAATCTAACATTCGATCATCTAATTAACTTTCCTAAAAAACAGAAAACAGAAAATAAGTAAAAAAAAAATATGTGTGTGTGTGTGTATGTATGTGTACGTATATATGTGTGTGTATGTGTGTGTCTGTGTACGTATACGTACGTACACTGCAGTGCGGCCCCGTACGCCGCCGCCCCGTACGTACGAGCGGGGGCGCCGGCGTACGGGGCGGGGGCGCCGACGTACGGGCCGGGTGCGACGACAACGGACGGCGGCGCGGGTACGCGAGAGCGAGAGACGTACGGGACCGCGGCGCGATGACGACGGACGACGGCGCGCGGCGTTTGGGGCGGCGGCGCGAGACGACGACGGCGCGCGGCGTTCGGGGCGGCGGCGCGAGACGACGATGACGACGGGCAGCGGCGAGGACAGCGAGGACGACGATGAGACGGGTTCGAGCGGCGCGCGGCGATGTCGCGAGAGGTTGGAGACGAAAGTGGGGAGATGTAACTGAAATTTTCGTAAGTGCTGCTTATATAAGATGGGCCTTTAGTACCGGTTGGAGCCACCAACCGGTACTAAAGGCTAACTTTGGCCAGGCCAAGAGGCGGGAAGAGCAGGCCTTTAGTACCGGTTGGTGGCTCCAACCGATACTAAATGATGGTCTTTAGTACCGGTTGGAGCCACCAACCGGTACTAAGCCTTTAGTACCGGTTGGTGGCTCCAACCGGTACTAAAGGATGGTCTTTAGTACCGGTTGGAGTCACCAACCGGTACTAAAGGCCTCGCGCTGCCACCGCAAAGTTTAGTCCCACCTCGCCCGGCGAAGGACAGCCGCACTGGTTTATAAAACCAGCCGCGGCTACCTCTTCGAACTCCTCTATATAGCAGGCTTCTGGGCCTAATTAATTAGGGCGCGCTGGTATGTGAGTCTGCTGGCCCTTCTGGGCCTGCATTTGCACACCCTAGGTCTGGCAGGCCCACTGGGCAGCGCGCCAACAAATTTTTTATATATAGTTTTTTCTTTTCTGCATTACTTATTTTCTTCTATTTATTTTTAAGTAGTTTTTTATATAGTTTTTTCTTTTCTGCATTATTTATTTTCTTCTATTTATTTTTGAGTAATTTTTTATATAGTTTTTTTATTTTCTGCATTATTTATTTTCTTCTGGAAATTGAATGCTGCATACTGAACAATTAGGTAAATGACCGAAAAACAAAAAATGATGTCAGAACATGTTGAAAACTATTTATTTTTGAGTAATTTTTTTGTATAGTTTTTTTATTTTCTGCATTATTTCTTTTCTTCTATTTATTTTCTTCTGGAAATTGAATGCTGCATACTGAACAATTAGGTAAATGACCGAAAAACAGTTTGTACACGAAGCGCGTCCAGTTTTTGCCGTGACCCTCTCTACTCTTTCGCGCATGCTATGCGGGTGATATGATGATACCATGCCAAGTTTCAACATTTTCAGGATTCATTTTGTAGTGATTTTCAATTTCACAGTCATTTAGCTCTCTAAAACAATTAGGTAAATGACCGAAAAACAACAAATGATGTCAGAACATGTTGAAATTGATGACGTCGCTTTGAATGCTGCATACTGAACACAAAAGAAGTCCGGAGTTCAAATAAGTTTAAAAAACATTGAAGTGACCGTGTAACAGATGAGTTCTCGTCCGAAACCCTGATACTCCGAAAGAGTATGTCCAGTTTGTACACGAAGTACATCCAGTTTTTGCCGTGACCCTCTCTACTCTTTCGCGCATGCTATGCTATGCGGGTGATATGATGATACCATGCCAAGTTTCAACATTTTCAGGATTCATTTTGTAGTGATTTTCAATTTACAGTCATTTAGCTCTCTAAAACAATTAGGTAAATGACCGAAAAACAACAAATGATGTCAGAACATGTTGGAAATTGATGACGTCGCTTTGAATGCTGCATACTGGACACAAAAGAAGTCCGGAGTTCAAATAAGTTTAAAAAACATTGAAGTGGCCGTGTAACAGGTGAGTTCTCGTCCGAAATCCTGATACTCCGAAAGAGTATGTAAAGTTTGTACACGAAGTGCGTCCAGTTTTTGCCATGACCCTCTCTACTCTTTCGCGCATGCTATGCGGGTGATATGATGATACCATGCCAAGTTTCAACATTTTCAGGATTCATTTTGTAGTGATTTTCAATTTCACGGTCATTTAGCTCTCTAAAACAATTAGGTAAATGACCGAAAACAACAAATGATGTCAGAACATGTTGGAAATTGATGACGTCGCTTTGAATGCTACATACTGAACACAAAAAAGTCCGGAGTTCAAATAAGTTTAAAAAACATTGAAGTGGCCGTGTAACAGATGAGTTATCGTCCGAAACCCTGATACTCCGAAAGAGTATGTCCAGTTTGTACACGAAGTGCGTCCAGTTTTTGCCGTGACCCTCTCTACTCTTTCGCGCATGCTATGCGGGTGATATGATGATACCATGCCAAGTTTCAACATTTTCAGGATTCATTTTATAGTGATTTTCAATTTCACGGTCATTTAGCTCTCTAAACAATTAGTTAAATGGCCGAAAAACAACAAATGATGTCAGAACATGTTGGAAATTGATGACGTCACTTTGAATGTTGCATACTGAACACAAAAGAAGTTCAGAGTTCAAATAAGTTATTAAAAATAAAAAGGAGGTGCAATGCTGGTTAATTTGCTTCAAGCCATTCGGAATAGTGTAGTTAGTACATGCGTTAAATGACCGAAAAACAACAAATGATGTCAGAACATGTTGGAAATTGATGACGTCGCTTTGAGTGCTGCATACTGAACACAAAAGAAGTCTGGAGTTCAAATAAGTTATTAAAAATAAAAAAGAGGTGCAATGCTGGTTAATTTGCTTCAAGCCATTTGGAATAGTGTAGACTGCACTGCACATAGCTCAGTGCAATTTATGCTATTCCGCAAGGCTTGAAGGTAATCAATATGTAGATGAGCATTGCAACTCTTCGTCATTGTCTGTGCACTCACGGCTTATAAACCGCTCATACTGCCTCTCTCTTGGCAAGGTGGGACTAAAAATCAGCTTACAAAGAACCTCTAGTACCGGTTCATGGCATGAACCGGTACTAAAGGTCTTCGTGGGGGCCCCAGACCGACCATAGTCTGACACAGCCTCATTAGTATCGGTTCGTGGCATGAACCGGTACTAAAGGTTACCCACGAACCGGTACTAATGATGCCCGCCCGCCTAGCCGTTCGAACCGGCACTAATGGTCATATTAGTGCCGGCTCAAATTCAAACCGGCACTAATGTACTTCACATTTGACCCTTTTTCTACTAGTGTCGGTGTCGACTCAGAAACAATGTTGTGATGTAAAGAAAATGTAGTGTACGTGTTTCTATTATAAAGTAGGCCAATGTCGTATGAGTAGTCCATTTTTCTTAATGAATGAACTCCCCCCTAGAGAAACTAGTAATTACATATTTTTGTTCGTTATCACTGCCTCTGTTCGTAAATATAAGATGTTCTAATATTTTATGAATTGGACGTATATAGACACATTTTAGTGTGTTTGTTCACTCATCTTAGTCTATATGTAGTCATATTGAAAATTTGAAATATCCAAGACTCTTTATATTTATGAAAGGAGGGAGTACTTCTATAATGTGAATCTACGGTAGGTGGGTTGGACTTACGTCCATCCAACCGGAGTCTACCCATAAGAGCAAGCAGTGGCGGAGTTTAGTGTAGACCAATAGGGGCCATGGCCCCCCCTTATTTTTTGCATTCATTGAAGAACAGGCTATATTATGAGCCTAATTAGTGTTTAAACAACAAATTAGCCCCTCCTTCCCTATTAACTTGGTTCCTTTTCACTAATGGCCCCCTCTTGAATTACTCTCAAACTCCGCCACTGAGAGCAAGTACAATAAAACTGAGTCAGCTAGCTATAAAAGATAAACTAGTATATTCTTGTTTAATTGGAGGAAAAAAAAGAGGAGAAAGAAGGTACGCGGACTCTTGGTGAAGAGCCAGCTCTAGCACGTGCTCCTAGGCACTTTGTAAGAGTGAACGATGAGTCATATGATAAAAAAGTATTACACTCTTTTAATCAACTATTATACATATTGATTATAAAATAGGCTATATTAGATGACATGTGAATGATTTATAGCTAGCAGTTGGCTATACTATTAACCATGGTCTAATTGGTACACCAGGTAAGATGAGTAGAGCAGGGACACGTGGATAGTGGGCCGACGAGGCCAAACTTGCCAATGATTTTCAGGGACTAGGGAGTACTAGTACTACCTTTTAGGCACCAGTGGCATTGCATAGCGATTTTGGGCCAATTCAGGGACCAGGTCGTCCCCAGCCGTATGCTACCCCTATTCCGCATAGACACTAGCTGTGGAAGTTCGGCGCTCGATGGCAGATCACACCTTCAGATAGCCCTCGTGCATGGCCATCTCGAGCTGCCTGCCTGCCAAGATCAGCTTGGCGTGTGCACGGACCGGTAATCCGGTATGAGGGCACATGGCGTGAGATAATTGGTCAGCCATCCTGCACACATGCTAGCCACGGTTAACTGAAACCCATTTGAAGCGAGAACCACACTGACAAACAGCAAAGATCAATGACGGACCGGGTGATGGGAGCTTCGTGAGCGAGCAATGGTTGCTGTAGCTTCAGTTACAGTTGAAGCCGCACGGCCATCGTTCGAGTTGTGTCCAACTGAACTAGCTACTGGAGTAGTACCCTATAACTAGCGGCTAATGCTTTTGTTTAGGTTGATCCCAGTACAGGTTTAATTATAACTTTCGGTACTGCTCCAGCTACGAAGTGGCTGAAACACTGGACTGTCTTGGTGCTGTACCCTGAGTCCGAATCATCAGCTAGCTACTGTCTGTAGGCGGTACTCCTCACTGCTAAGAAGAACCAGTACTTCCTTCATTTTATATACAAGATCACTATAAAATATACATTTTATATCTATACAAGATCATCAACAGTAATCGAGGCAAAATTAATGATATTTTCTCGTACTAGCAACCTGTTTAATAGTTGTATGCATGCAGTCATAATGACCGTCAGTTACTTCCTCCACTCAGTTTTCTTGCATGCATTAATGATCCCAATAAACGAAAAGAAAAGCTAACTTTCAAAGCAAACAATAAATTTTACATTGGTATCTATAATTTGAGTTTGTGGCCTTGTATATAAAAATGAAGGGAGTACTACATACTCCTTTCGTCCGCGAATAAGTGTACATCTAAGTTTTGTCCTAAGTCAAAGTTTTAAAACTTTCACCAACTTTATAGAAAAAAGTAGCAACATTTATGGCACTAAATTAGTATCGCTAGATTTGTTTTAAAACGTACTTTCATAATATATCAATTAGATGTCATACATGCTACTCCTGGCTATAAAGTTGGTCAAAATTTTAAAACTTTAACTAGAACAAAAGGTAGATGTTCACTTATTCGCGGACGGAGGAAGTATGGGAGTTTCATTGCGATGTCAAACAGTGATAAATAGGGAGCAGAGGTAACATAAATAGCTGACCCGTGATCCAACCACCACCTGGCTTCGAAATGTTTTGGCCACTTAATTAGGCTAGTCATAGTGGGAGCTTAGTTAGTAACATAGCGCACTTTAAGAATTTTTTTGCTTATGTGGCATATATTTAATGAGGAAAGAGGTGTTTAAAAGTCCTCCCTCTGTTCGCGAATAAGTGTACTTTTAAGTTTTATCCTAAGTCAAAGTTTTAAAACTTTAATCAACTTTATAAAGAAAAGTAACCGCATTTATAACACTCAATTTGTATCACTAGATCTGTTTTGAAATATACTTTCATAATATACCAATTTGATGTAATATATGTTACTAATCTTTTGTATATAGATGGTCAAAATTTAAATTTTTTGATTTAAGACAAAAACTAGAAGTACACTTATTTACGGACGAAGAGAGTAACATAGTATGTTACTGTAACATAGCGTTTTCCGAAAAAGTATGAGTCTGTAAGATAATAAATGAAGTCATCTATGACATTATTATTATGTTACTTTACATTATAAAAATAGTAACTTAGACTAGTGTCATATGCATGACACTACTCCATCCTTCCATCTATATAGGGCCTAATGCGTTTTTCAAGACGGTCTTTGACTATTGACAAGATTAATAATACTCCTACATGACATGCATAATGTGAAAGTTATATCGTTGAAATCTCCTTTCACATACGAATTTGACAACATGTTTTGTGTAAATTGCATGTCATATATTATTGTTCTAACATTTGATCAAAGTTAGCCTCGAAAAACGCATTAGACCCTATATAGATGGAAGAAGAGAGTAGTATAAGTTACTTCTCACTATGACCAGCCTTAACAACTGTATCAGAAACGAAAGTGGCGCATCAGCAACTTGGGTCTTGGGTGTTTTGATCGGTGCCCGTCGGTGACCGGGGAGACCTATAGACGCCACAGCAGCTGAAAACGATCACGAATCGGCACGGCCCGGGCGATGGGTGAGTGGGCGTGGACGGGATGAGCTAGTGGCGACAACGCCTGCCTGAACAGCGCGCCGACGACTTGCAGCTATTCGGCCGGCACGATGCTGCTGCCGATAGATTCTCGTGCAACATATATCTCTGTCGTATGATTCCTTTGGTTCCGGTCTCGGGGGAACGCGACCTTATGGCTCTACAGGCGCCACATGGGTACGACAGCGTGGCTTCATGGCTGCAAGAGATAGATAGAGAGCGAGAGAGAAAATGACCCGTGTGTTGTTAGATGAAAATGACTTGTTTTCTCTCCATCGATGCGTACACGTCGATCGCCGGAGCAGCACGACCGGAGATAGGAAGATGGGGGATATTATTGGTGACGGGAAAACGTATTTCCGGATGCAAAGAGGCGTTTTGTGCAGCCACTGGTTGGTGTCGCGACTCCAGTGCTCCGCCATACGGACAAAATTTCTGTTCTAACCTTTTATGCTAACAAAATCAAGAATTGACCTTGTTTGTGAAGAAATTTTAAATCTGATCTTTTTTTATTACGCCAACATCCTTGGCGTCTGGCTTACACAGGAGACGCCAGACTTTGTGGCGTTTGGCCCTGGCCCATATAAACCTAGCTGGCGCTGAAGTGGCACTACCAGATGCCATGGAGCCTAGCGTTTTGAGCCCATTCATTGTGAGTAGACAAGAAAACATATTGGCATTTGGGAGCTACGCTTCATGTAGAAACTGCGCTGCATGCATGCATCAATAATGAACTTGCTTCCGTCAATAATTATAGTAGGTTAATTAATCTTATCAGGAAACTAAAAGAATTGGTAGTAGGCTTTTATTTAGCAAAAAAATGTATTCTAGAACTTAGGAAACCATCCGAACATACTATATGGTTACACGGGCACTTACTAGGGGTGCTAAGGGCATTTTCAACGACAACTCGCACGTGCCGTCTTTATACAAGAATTGAAGTTGTCCGCCTCCATGTTGTCCCCAAGCTTGGCGTCGACGGGACGGGAGGGGTGGTGGCCTTTTTAGGACACGAGTGGTGACGACCTACCGCGCACTACTCTTCCTCGTTGTCGGCGGCGCCGAACAACGCCTCTCCCGCCTTATCGTCGCACTCCATGTCGGCGGCCGCCACTTCCGCCACCCGCTGCCGGTATCGCCAGCGGACGAGGTGTACTTCGCGGGCGGAGCGGTAGGATTCAAGTAGTGCCTCCTGCTCCGCCAGGTCCTCGTCCGGCCCGGCGGCCCTGCCGGCGATGACCTACTCCTCTGCCTGCAGATGCTCCTAGAGGAGGTTGTGGTTGTACTTAGTGTCGGCCTGCGCCTTTCGAAACTGGCCCTCCCGCTCCGTGCATCATGTCCATATAGTGGGCACGGGGCTTGTCGGTGGTCATGGTGCAATGCACCGGTGAGGGTGGAGCGGAGGAGGAGGGTGGCGCTGGCACGTCGGAGGAGGCGTCCACCGGCTGCCTGCCGACCTAGAAGTCGGCAGTAATGGCGTCCATGGCCTTCTTCTACCCCCAAGTCAGCCCGTCCCAGAGAGCTTTGGCTGACCAAAAACGCGTTGGAGGCGGGAGGATTTTTTTGTGGGCCAGGACGATCAGCAACGAGCTTGAGATCGGTCCGACTCCTGCAAACCTACCTCATTTTTGTCTTTGGTTTGCGGGAGAAATCATGTTTGAACCATACTGCAGACCGATACAAATTGACATTGAATTGCTTCCGCAGTGTGAACTGTAGTAGAAAGTTTACGGATCGGCATTGGAGATGCCCTAAATAAGTTCAGGTACACGACCACTTAACACGAGATTAATCCATCCAAACCGCGTGCCTTCCTGAAAAAACACAAATTCCTTGCTGACGTGATAGTTTAGCTTTCTGCCTCCTCACTGATTAAGCAACCACAGTAATCAACATCGAACGAGAATAATCAGACAGGCTCCACATGATTTTCTTGTTACGTAATGGAAGAATCCAAACGCCAGGATTCATGGCGTTTGCCCAAACGTCAAGACGGATGGCGTCTGGCCGTGTCACTTCAGCGCCAACTAAGCTAGTGTGGGCCAGGGCCAAACGCCACCAACTCCGGCGTCTTCTGTGCAAGCCAAACACCAAGGATGTTGGCGTGACCAAAAAAGGTCAAATTTAAAATCTCTTCGCAAACGAGGTTAATTTTTAATTTTGTTAGCACAAAAGGTTAGAATAGAAATTTTGTCCCCGCCATACATGCAAGAACATTTTGGAGCAGTTTGGTTTGTGACTATGGTTGCCATATGTTGTCACACCTAAGGTTAGGCAACTTTGACCAACTTAGGAGAGTGTTTGGTTCAAGCCTTACCTTAGGCAATATACTTTTTGCCACACTACGGCCCTACATGACATACACTTAAAAAATGTGGCAAAATTTCCTTAGACTTGCCAACTTGTGACTCTCATTTTGAAGAACTAACCTTAGACAAATATAGCAAAAAATGTGTGACAAAATGTGGCACTTTTAGGCCTAGAACCAAACAGCCTCTTTGTTCTGCTTTGTGCACCGGGTGCGGGGCATGCCTGCATGGACGTACGTGTGGTTATTACGGGAGCTCGGTCAGGGCAAGGCATGGGCGCAGCTCACTGCCCGCAAGACGACGCGAAGAGACGACAGAGGAAAGTACAAGGGCCTTGGTTCGTAGTAGAGTAATGATCATCTCAGGTCCCAGCTACCCCTACGCCTTCTTCGCTGCCACGCTTGGTAGACTGTGAAATGCATGCGTGTACGCTCGAGCTGCTTCGAGGCCTTGTTAGGATTGGTCTGGATCAGCACGCAAGGAACTGATCAGGCTTCAGAGCATCTCGAGCAGCGCCCTTAAGTCGATTTTTCGGCGTTGGTGTTAAAAAGTCGGTCCAGTCGTACCCTCAAAGGCCCAGTTTTCGCCGGTTCAGATCGAAATTGGTGCCGGCGGACCCAACCCGAACCTAACGCGCTGGGGCCGCTCGAGGACGTCGGGCGAATCGTTTTTGGGGCGAAGAGCCGCGGGCTCGCCGCGTCAGCGACTCGACTCTCTTCTCGCCGCTTCGTCGTCCTCATCGGCTCATTTTCCGCGACGAATCAATGCCAAAGCTGCGCGCGCTGCCGCGCCGGTCAGCCTCCATTGATGCCTTACGGGCGGCGCAGTGAAGGCCGGGAGACGCGCGTCCCCTCGGCCGTCACGCCATCACGCCACGCGTACCGCGCCGGCCAAGCTTACCACGCGGCGCCTCCGCCTATATAAGCCGACCACCAGCGCGCCGGAGACACGCACAGATACTCCACCGCCGACGCGCCCATTTCTCCCCCCCCCTTCCTCCTCTCGCCGTCTTCAGTTCAGAAGAATGGCCGAGCGCTTTCCAGGCGACGGCGAATGGCTTCGGGCGCCGCCATCTTCACGAGGACGAGACTCGCCTCCTTTTCGAGGCCGAGTACCCGGTCCTGCCGGACATGCGGGTGCCCGAGGCTTGGAGGATCGGCGCCGGCGGCGTGCCGGTGCCACCACCACCCACCGGGGCGGCGCAGCATGCGGAGATCGCATGTATCCGCGCGTCCCTGCCGCGGGCGGCGAGGGAGGGGCCACGGTACGTCCCCGACAACCCGCTCTGGGAGCCCTATTTTCGCCGCCGTCACGCCGAGCAGCTCGAGACCACCAACGGCGTCGTGCCCTCCGGCAGGCTCAACTCCGATGGCCGGCGCCGATGGTGAGGCGTGCCCGGCCGCACGTTGGAGGCCGTCTTCGAGTAAATCGATGGCGGCAACACGCCGCGCCTCGAGTATCCCGCTCCCCCGTCCTTCTCACGCCGTCGTGGAAGCTCCTGGACGACGAGGCGCATGGAGCGGCCCGGGGAGTCCTCCTCCTCGTCCGACCGCTCGTCGGGCTCTCCCTGCCTCCGCCCCGTTAAGCCGGAGCCCCAGGACACGCCTGTCAGCGCGCGCACCCGTCGCTCCGGCGTCCGCATCGGCGACTCCGCCCCCCCCCCCTCACCACCGGCCGCTTCGTCCTCGCCGAGCCCAAGTCGGAGCCCGGCCTCCCCGCGGAGTACGAGGAGATAGCCCGGCGCGGCTTCTCCGACGAGGACGCCATGCGGTGGGCGCGGGACGACTACCTCCGGACGGAGATGACCCGACAGACCCGGGCCCTGGAGGAGATCGCCGCCCGCAAGCGTGGGCGCAAGGACGAGCACGGCATCGTGGTCCTCGACAACGACGACGACGCCGCCGCCCCCGGACCGTCCAACCCGCCGCGCCAACCGGTGGAGGGATGCAGCAAGGACGGCGGGCGGCGGAGACGACGACGGCGGCAGCGACTACACGCGGTTCTACCGCCTCCTCGGCATGTAGAACTGCAAAGGCGGGCGGCGGACGGCGAGCGGCGAGGTAGACGGCGAGGAGCGACGATGGAGACGACGGGGGCAGCCCATGCTATTTTTTTCTTTTTTTTGTAAAATATGTTTAAATTTGAACGAACTCGCCGATGTTTGCGTTAAATTTAAGCTGTGTTTGCGCCATATTTGACTTTTTCAAAAAAAAAACGTGGACGCCGCGACTGGGAGCATCACGCCCTCAGTGCACGATTTAGCGCCGGTGTGCCCCCAGAGGACGATTTTTAACCCCTCCTAAAAGACCAACGGCTGGAAATGCTCTCAGACGCCTATCTTCTCGATATCCGAGTGTACAGTACGCGAGCCAGGCTCACACGACGATCCAGAAATGCCGCGCAGCTGGCTATTTCTACTTGCACTTTCAGGGCAGAGTTCACGTGCTCCCGTTCCCTCATTTTTTTTTTAAATTCAATTTTAAACGTTTCAAACAATTCTGAAAAAAAATTGAATGTTCATAAGGAATGTGTCAACAACCCTTAATCAGAATTTTTTGAAACATTTAATCCAGAGACAAACAAAGAAAATAAAAGTATAACGAAGAAACAAAGAAAAGCCAAAAACCCACAGATTTTTTTAACAGAGGTATAACAAAGAAAAAAAGCAAATAAACCAAAGAAAAAAGGGGGAAAAGCCTCTGAAAACCCCAACTGTGAGTGAGTTTCTGCCCCAAAACAGACGCTACTCTCACTATAAGCGAGACATAATTCTTGTAGATTTTCTGGACAGAAAAAGGGGCACTGCTTTGTCTCGCCTGCTGCACAACGGCGCGAGAACTATATCTCACTTATAGAAAGATGGAAGGATCTCTCGCTCGATCGCTATTATTAGTTCACTGGCTTTGTCGTTTGCTCGACCGCCATTGTTTGTTGGTTTAGTTCGTCTTTTTCAGATTTTTCAATTTTTTTCTCTTCGTTTTCTTCCTTTCTTCTGGATTTTCTTCAGTTTTTCTATTTTTGTATTTTCACCGAGTTTATTATTGTTTCTTTTGTGATTTTTAATGGATTTTCCTCTCTCATTATTTTTTTCTTTGCTTCTCTTCCGGTATTCATTATTTTTTCTTTTCTTTCTTTGTTTCATTTCTTGGTTTTCTTCGTCTTTGTTTCCTTCTCGGGTTTAACTATTTTCATTTTTACATTGATTTTCTTTGGGTTGTTATTCTTTCTTTTTCCATCTTTTGTTTTACTGCTGGATTTTCATTGATTTTCTTCAGACTTTTTATTTCTTTTCAACACATGTTTATTATTTCAGTGCAGAATATACATTTTATTTAAGTGTATACGTGAAACATATTTTTACACACATTGAACATTTTTTAAATGTAAGATACACATTTTCTTTTTATTACATATTTCACACATTTTTATTAAATGGTCAATATTTCTTGAAATACACGTTGACATTTTTGTTATAGGAATAGATTTTTTTTCAAAAAGTATGTAAACATTTTTGAAAACACGATTAACCTTGCTGAAAGATGTTTTTATGTCTACTTTTTCAATAAACATTGTATATTTTCTGTATATATCGGGAACATTTTCTATATACACATTTAACATTTTCCAAATACATGGTTAAATCATCTGCCAACATATTTTTCTGTTGTCTACTTTTTTTATACACACTACTACAGGAATATCTTTTATATTCACGTTTAATATTTTCCTGTTACATGATTAACATTTTTGAAACTTATTTTTAATATCTACATTTTCATCTACTTTTTTCATAGACATTCTACATTTTTTGTATACATCATGAACATTATTTTAGACTAGATAATACCCCGCGCGTTGCTGCGGGAACCTTGGTAAAATAAATGCATAAATTGACGCTTGAAAAAAATAAAGTATGTTGTCCACATGAGCTATTGATTATTCATCTCAAATAGAAACTTGTGCAAGCATAGACTAGAACATCTGGACTCGGGCACAAGACGGTCATGTTTGAAAAGTTTCCCATTGACCGATTGACCGTCTATGCCCGCACAAAAATAAGTAAAACAAAGTAACATGCATGGTTGCTGAGGTGACATGATTGCATGAATATATTAATGCATAAATTATAACTTATGACCACATGCATGACTTAATGATGTGGCATAGTTGCATGAAGAAAAAAAATAGATAGTGGGTTGCAACTATATAAGAATAGAAGATACACATTTAACCTTCTTTAAATACATGATTGATATTTTTATCTTGGATCCATGGATAATATTGCCATCCCTACTCTTGGCGACTCAAAATCGATGAAACAGGGAGGAACATCTGCCAAAAAAAGGTTCTCAAATGGGACAGTTATATATTTTAATTGGTTTTTAGACACTTTTAATTAGTAAGAAGACGCCTAGCATGATTGATATTACTCCCTCCGTCCGGAAATATTTGTCATTAAGATGAATAAAAGGGGATGTATCTAGATATATTTTAGTTCTAGATACACCCCTTTTTATCCATTTTGATGACAAGTATTTCCGGACGGAGGAAGTAGTTTTTTAGACACTTTTAATTAGTAAGAAGACTCCATGCTGGTTAGGCCTTACTCCGTGACAGAATCCAGCACATCCATTTCTCTTACCTTCTTAACTGGACCATGGTTGGGCCAGAATTGCTAGAGGTGTGGAGCAGAGCCACTGAGCCAGCATGTGTGGTTGTTCATGGAACCTCGTATAGGCGTTTCCTATTTGGCGCCCGATGTACCTGTTAATGTCTTAAATGCAAACAGGCGCACACAAACGCGTGCGCGACATTCGTTCACGGTGATTTGAACCCGCTACCTCCCTGTACTGGGTAAACTGCAGTCACCACCCGCTAACAATGCCTCTTGTGATCAATTCTTCCTTTTCTTCTTTATTTTATTTTTCCTTTTTTACTTCCTTTTCTTTTTTACTTTATCTTAATTCATGAACACTTTTCAAGTCATTGCCTTTTTTTTTCAAAATCGATGATTTTTTCTTTTCAAATTTGTGAACTTTTCCCAGAATTAATGAATATTTTTTCAAATACACGAACTTTCTTTTCAAAATCGATGGATTTTTTCTGAATTTGTGAGTTTTTTTAAAAAAAACATTGATGATTTTTTTAGAAGTCAATTATTTAAAAAAACGATGAATATTTTTTATAATTTGTGATCTTTATTTGCAAATAAATGAAAATTCTTTAAAATGGATGATTTTTTTCCTACGCCGATGAACATTTTTTATAATTTGTGAAGTTTGTTTTGAAAATCTATGGACTTCTGTAAAAATTGATGATCTTTTTAAATTTTTGAGAACTTTTTCGAAAATTGCTGAATTTTTTTCAAAATCAATGAAATTTTTTCAAAATCATTCTTTTGTTAAATGTGTAACTTTTAAAAATCACATCCCCCCCCCCCCCCAAAAAAAAGAATCACATTTTTCTAATATATGTGCAATAAATAGTACAGCTACAATTGTTCTTAAACTACTCGCGCTGAAAACTATGACTAGCGCCTAGTAGTTCTAGTGGTTTGGTAACCTACATTCGAGCTAGACAGTTGGAGCTCGATTCCTTGCCGGAGTAACTTTTGGGGGGACTTTTGATGCAATAAATTCATTTTCGGTGCACTGCATGGTTGTGGGCCGGCTATCGGGTGTGGCAGCGAGCGCCAGTTCCCTGAACCAGCACATAAATCGCCGTATATGCTGCAAACAGGGAGCTCCTATCTGCCGCTCTTTGCGGCAGATTCTCAGCTGAACGCACAGGCTAGTACTTTAGCAATGCAAGGTAGAGCGAGCGAGGCTAGTACATTAGCGATGCAAAAAAATATTGCTCCACCGACAGATCAAACCTACGACGTCTCGATAAAGATGACGACCTACCGACAAGTTGAACTAGCGAGTGTTGTTGACCATACAATAGAGGAAAGCCTTAATGGCCAACTAAAATGCAGATTCATTTTTCTATTTCGAAGGCAAACATTTTTGAGAACACGAACCTTTTTCTAAAATCAAACAATTTTCGTGGACAGGAACATTAAAGATCACTATTTTTTTTTCAAAACGTGAACCTTTTGAACAAGATTTGAAAACACAAACAGTTTTTAAGAAATGAATATTTTTCTAAAATTATGAACAAATTATGAAAGAACATATTTTGAAATCTGTAAATAAATTGAGAACACGAACATTCTTTTCGAAACGGGAACATTTTCTGAAAGTCGAAATCAAAATTTGGATACATGACCATTTTTTTAATGCGAATATTTTCTGGAAATCCAGAACAAAATTCTAAAACACAAATAGAGATTTTAGAGAAAAAATAAGTAAAACTGCCTAACAAATTTGAAACATGATTTTTTTAAAATGGGATTTTTCTTTAAATTTCCGAACATCTGTTGACAAACAAATTTGGAAAATAAAAATTTAAAAAAAAATAAATCAAAAAAGGAAAGAAAAGAAACAAAAAGTAGAAATCAAAAAATGAAACAAAGTAAAAGGAAAAAGTAACCAAAAAAGAAAAAAGAAATATAAAAAGTAAAAACCGGTTCAGGAGCCATCTAGAAGGTTCTCAAAACCAGGAAAATGGCTGGGAAAGTCTAGAAGTTTCCAAAACCAAAAAACGCTGCAACACGTTAACGGGCCATCCATGTCACTGCTCGATCGTCAGCTCATGCACGAAAGATCGACAATTTGATGCAGAATGCATCAAGTAGGATATTCTTGCAAAACATGTGTCATATTAGGAGCGTGCCGCAAAGCAGTTCACCTGACTGAGCCGATCTACTAGGGTTCGAGCAACTTGTCTTTTTTACTTGTGCAAACTAGGGTTCGAACAAAAACTAATTTTTAAAACTGAACAATTTTAGAAATTTCCAAAAGAAATTCAAAGTGCGAACACTTTTTGAAAAACAAGAACAATTTTTTGAGAACAAGAATCATTTTCAAAAATGCAAACTATTTTTGCGACGTGACTTTTTCTAAGAAAAGAGAACAAATATTTGAAAATCCAAACATATATTTAAAATAGTGAAGTAAATTCACAATTCCGGACATTTTTTCAAAAATGAACAAATTGTTAAGAACGTGAACAAAAATTAAAATTCCGAATAACTTTTACAAATTGATTTTTTAGAAATTCTCAACATTTTTTGACAATTTTGTTTGACAAAAAAAGAAACAGGAAGACGAGATTTTTTTAAAAAAAGGAACAAAAAAACGAAAAGAAAGAAGAAGAAACAAGACGAAAAAAAAGGGTAGCCTCGCACGTAGTACAAGTGGGCCGGCCCACTCTGTCTTCCCTTGTGCGTTTCGGCTCCTATTTGCTGCAGTGAGCTCCGCTCAAGAAACAAATCTCATCTGTACGCTGTTTCTCCTAAAAAAATAGGGAACCCAAAAAGGGATACTGATAGGAAATGTTTCCCAAAAACATATAGAAATAAACAAACAATCCTGATGAAGGTGTGGGAGCTACAGCTGCAATTATTCGAGATGAAAGTAGTAATTTTTGGGGGCTCAGTGCAAATTTGTTCCTCACGCAGCGGATGTCACATCTACAAAAGCTTTGGCACCGAGAGATGGGCTAGTGTTTGCTAACTCATCAGGGTGCAACAGACTAGAAGCGGAGTCAGATTCTATGCAAGTTATAAATTCGTTGAATGGTCAATCAAATTGGTGGGATTCCGCGGCGGCCATCTTCGCTGATTGTGTGGATACAAGTGTGTTGATTGGGGAGGTCATTTTACCCAAAAAGGCTTTCGCCCCGCTTTATATATAAAGCACCAATCAACAAGCATCCAATACAAACACACATCACGCTACCGCAACACATTGAGGAGGTCATTTTTAAGCATTGTTATCATTCGTTTAATCAAGCGGCTCATGTGCTAGCCCATTTTGTTATTGTAATAAGATGTCTAGTAGTTGATTGGACGAGCCTCCTGACATTATTGCCAGCAAGCTTGTAGACAATGTAAATCTGTTTTAATTCAATAAAGCTAGCCATGATAGCCTTTAAAAAAAACAATATGAACGCTGTCAGTTCTCGATTAAAAACTTGCACAGTGTTTCTAAAAAAGATGATCTAGTAGAAGGGCGACCGTGAGAGCCGACTGCATGCAATGTGCACTTCAGGCAAGCCTTTTTCCCATGTCTAACATGTATTTATGCTGAGTTTATGTTTCACACTTTGAAACATCCATTCTCGTGATGGACGTCCCAGAGAAAGTCCAACCAATGCAGATCGTATCCATACCACGCTTGAAATTTCTCCTAGTTCAGCTTTGCCATCGTAATGAACATATATCTAATATCCGTGGATCACGTGGTTGGTAGGAGCTGTTGGGGAGAGAATTAATAAAACACAGCTCGCCATTCTCGTGGCTACTTTTCCCTCCTTTTGTACATTCACATTATTGCAAAAGACAATGCGAGTTGTTGGCTGGTCACTGTTATATGACACCCTGAAACCATTAACATATATAAACAGCCCAACCCCAGCCATGGCACACCTTCATTCCGAGGCCATGGAGAGTTCAGAAACTCGTCCATCTGAAGCCGTGTCACCCAAAACACACACCGAAAATCTTGTAGCAACACTTCCAACCAGAGAAGGATGGTCCACGCCACTCCTCCTCTACAACAACTGCTGGATCAGACCACATTGCCTCAAGGATGCCATGGCTGTCCAGGACAAGCTCAAGCCCCGCCCCGACGACATCATCCTCGCCGCGCATCCGAAATGCGGCACAACCTGGCTGAAGGCCCTCATGTTTACCGTCCTAAACAGATCTCGCTACACCTTCGCCGACCACCCGCTGCTCACGGTGGGTCCTCATCAACTTGTGCCTTTCATCGCGCTACTGCCGGGAGACCTCGACAGAGCCGAGATGCTGCCCTCTCCGCGGCTGCTCTCCACCCACCTGCCGCTCCCCCTGCTCCCACCCGCAGTTTCCACCCTCGGCTGCCGGATCGTGTGGATCGTGTGCGTCTGCCGGGAGCCCAAAGATGCCTTCCTCTCAAGGTGGCACTTTGAGAAGAAGTTGCACCAAGGTATATCCCTAGGTATGGATGAAGCATTCGCAATGTTCTCCGAGGGGTGCTCGCCTTACGGTCCTTTCTGGGATCGCTATCTCGAGTACTGGAAAGAAAGTTTGGCGAGACCACGAGAGGTGATGTTTCTGAGGTATGAGGAGATTATGTCAGACACACCGAAGGTTATTAGGAAGCTAGCAAGCTTCCTCGGCGTCCCGTTCACCCGTGAGGAGGAAAGCGGCGGAGTGGTGGAGCAAGTAGCTGATTTATGCGGCTTCACATCACTTAGCAGCGTCGACGCCAATCGGGCAGATCGTGTTGAAGTTGAGCATGCAGGAGTTAAGCTCGTTGTTAATCCCTCTTCGCTCTTTAGGAAAGGGGAGGTTGGAGATTGGGCGAACCACATGAGCAAGGACATGGCAGCTAGAATGGACCAACTTGTCGCTGAGAAGTTCAAGGGATCAGGTCTCACGTTCTGACATGTGCATGTTGTATCTGTGTACTGTGTACGATTGATCTCTACAACTTTGCATCGCATGTGTAGGTCATGCATTTCCCTTTTCTCCCCTCATGTATTGAGCAAGCTTTATTGATTCAAATGAAACAGATTTATTATTCCCTAAGTCCACCCAGAATTTGTGATTTGTCTTTTTCTATTTCAACCAAGTTGCACAGTCAAGTCGAGCTGCATAAAAAGAATATATGCAGCACTTTAGGCATTGAATTAAGAGCATCTCCCGCCGTTCGGTCCCTAGGGCGCTAAAAAAGAGCGCTTTGAGGGCGTACCGGCGCTAGTTAGGCCCCTGGGGACGACCTAGCTCCCAGTCACGCCCCCAGACGCCGCCCCCAGGACGCGAAAAATTTGAACTTGGTCGTTCCCGCTCATAAAAGGCGTCACAAGTCGGGCGATCGCAAGCCACAGTTCGGTGTAAAAAAAATAGAGCGACAGAAGTTCGCGTGCGCATCACTCGGCGGGCTCTGCCCCAAGCGTCGGCGGAGTTGGCGTGCGCGGGCTTGGCGGTGTCGGAGCAGCCTCTGCGCTGGGCGGCGTCGGCGCGGCTTCGGTGGTGCTGGGCGTCGTGGAGGCGTCGCCACGCGGGCTTGGCGTCGGCGTCGGCGTGTGCGTCGGCGTCGGCGGCCTTGTCGAGGGAAGCTGGTTCAGGATGAGGCCACGCTCCGCCAAGTACCACGCCTTAACCGCCTCGTCGGTGCTCTGGAGCATGTCCGCCCCGCCCAGCAGGAAAGCCAGGTATCCATGGAGGGTACTGCACGCCGGTGAAGGCGGGTGAGGGCGTGCGCTGGACCGGGTACATGGGGGAAGGTGACGTTTGGGTTGAACCCACCGTGCGTGTCACCGTCGGCGTAGCCCGGCGAGGGCGATGCCCATGGTTGCGGAGAGCCGACGCCTTGCTGACCCCAGGGTGCGCACTGGGCGTGGCTTTCGGGTGGATTCATCATCCCCGCGTGAGCCGCCTCGGCCTCGATTTAGTCCGCCGAGGCAGCCGCAGCCGCGCGCGCCGCGTTGTCGCGGGCCTTCTTGGCGATGGCCCTGTTCCGCCGGTCGGCGGTGACAGCATCCCGCCGCTGAACTTCCGCCCTCTACTCGGCGTTTGACATGCCCGGTGGCTTGGTCGGCGGCGCCCTTGGCTTCCTCTGCTTCAGCTGGGCGACGGAGGCGGTCACGGTTGCCGCCGCGCGGGGGCAACGTACTTCTTCGGTGGCATGGCGGCCGGCTGGGAGGGAGTTTGGCGGGAGGAAGGAAGAGTACGGGAGGGAAGTGGGGAAAACGCAGGAAGAAACGGCGGGAAGAGGCGCTCGCCTCGCCGACAGGGCGGACCCACGCGCCCTTTTCGCTTTTGCCGGCGTCCCAGGCGCCCCAGGAAGCCGGATTTGGCCTGGGTCCGCCGGCACCAGTTTCGCCCCGAGCCGGCGAAAAACAGGCTTCTGAAAACGCGACTGGGCTGTTTTTTCGACGCCGGCGTGGCAAAATCGCTTGAGGAGTGCCTGTTGGGGGACGCGGCTAAAGATGCTCTAATATGTAGTTTTTTGGTTGCATATTTCTAAAGCTAAAGTTGCATATACAGTCCGGATTCGACTAGCGAGAAGTTGGCAGCCGATAGATAGGTTGCTGGCAGCCGCGGTGGTTTCCACAACGGAATAGATAACTGCCGAACGTCAGGATTTTAGGATCCCAGCCCGAACGTGTTTTGTACCCTTGGATCATTAGCACGAATCTTGGAGCAAGGTGATTAGCCACGTCAGACCCTTTTTCCGTTCGGGAAATACGCACATCACCGCCCCTATGGCGCGGCGTGGAGACGGAGGCTCGCGCGGGTCATGCGGCAAGCGGCGGGCTGCGACCATGTCGACGACAGCGGAGAAGGGCCCACGTGCGTGGTGGTGTGGTGATTCCGGCGGGCCGGAGTTGCGGAGAGATGGAAGGTAGGTGGTGGCGCTTCTAGAGGAGGCTGGACGCGGATGGGGGTGGGGCAGAGTTGTCCCCGCGGCGCTGCTCGAGGAGGCGGGGCGCGGAGGGGCATAGAAACGGCGGAGACGACGCCAACGTGCTCCACAGGGGCGGCGATCCATGCAGCCGTAGGCTTTGGGCGGGCGCGACGGATCGGGCTCGAGGACGGACACGGCGCTCCTCTGCTTCCATCGAGCTGCAAGGGCGCGTGCCGTCCCTGCTCGCCGTCGTCCACGTGTCCTCACCGACGCGGAGGCTGATGACGCGGCGAAGGCACACCCTGATTTGCTCCTGACAACCCAAGCGGGGTCAAAGCCACAGCCGCAACTCTAGCTAGATAGCCACGGCGACTCACCGCACAAGACCCCGCCATTGGATTCATTTCTCTGCAGGTAGCATCCTGCTGAACCTTCTTTCATATTTGTTCGGTTAATCGTCTGTAATTTTTTGCCATGCCACGATGCAGTAGATGCACGGCAGATTTCATGATTGCAGTCTCACTATATTGGTAGAGGAGCAACATTTTTAGTTTTTGAGTAGAGAGAGCAGATATGCATGAGATTATATCCATATAAATTGGCTAGACAAGCAAAGAAAACACCATGGCAACTTTCTTATTAAGATGGCAAATGTTTGGAGTGGTGAGGTCGTGAGATGGTAGTTTTAGTGTGGGAAACACGGCAATTTTTAGTACACAATTGTAGCTTCATAAAACGAGCATAGCAGTAATTTTTGCCATGCTCAAAGATTGTGTCATGTACAAAGTTGCCATGCTGATTTTGTGATTGCAGTTTCACTGTCCACGGCCATATACAAGTTTACCTGATACCATCATAGAATTAGAATAATTTTTGCCATGCTCAAAGTTTGTGTCATGTACAAAGTTGCCATGCTGATTTTTAGACAGATAAAAACAGTCAAACATTTTTAGATAAAAAATTGCCATGCTATTTTACAGAACACACAAACATTTGCAGCCTTGATATATAACTGAATATTTGTACAGTAAGTTCAGTTCTCATTTATAGCTATCACAACATTTTTTGTCACCAGTAGTGTGTCTCGAGTAGGGGGGTTAGGGGGTGTTCAACGCGTGGTGAATGCGTGATGAGGCAGGGGTGTTCAACGCCGATCCATTATGGCTTTGCCAACCTCGCTTCCACCTTCCGCGGCGTCGCCCAAGGCCAGGCCGGCTCCCGACGTGTCTTCCTCTGCCTCATCACCGCCTCCTGCTCGGCAGGCTCGCCTGCGACCCCACCCCCCCACCCCTCCCCCTGCTCTAGATCTCTTCTTTGTTGTGCATTTTGTTGTCTGAATTTTTCTGTCTTCAGATAGCACATGGCAATTTATATTCAGATGATATGGCTACTTCATATTAGGGAGAAATTTAAGAGTGGAGAGCATATTAAGTTACCATCAGTTTTTGACATACCAAATTGATGCTGGAACCATATGCATTGGTAATGTTAATTGCCATGGCAAAAATACTTTTTAATAAAGTTGCCATCAGTTTTTTATTCAGTAAATGATGGACATAGCAACTATGCATTATTCTGTAGGAAGTTCACCGAATTCATTCATAACTTGGCAAATTTATATATAGTTTGTATGGCAAATTCACTTACACATTATGTTTCCACAACATGGCAAATTTTGTATATTTCAATATTCGTAATATCCACATGGCAATGGGCAGGTGTAATGGGCTGCACCAATTCAGATGACCGTGAGAGGGAGGCTGCCTGGACGGCTGCGCGGCGGCGACCAATTGAATGGCACGGCGCACGGCCTCTAGGTGCGCCTTCTGTGATGGGTGGCCGTGCGGCCTTGCAGCAGAGCGGGGATCGAGCGGGCTGCTAGCTCATCGTTTCTGTTGTTGGTGCGTCCCCATTTTTTCTGCTACTAGTATCTTTCATGTTTCTTCAGTTGTATTGCTTGCTAGTACTCTGTTATCTCCAAGTTTGAGTTTATTTTAGCTAGAGGAACCATCTTTTTCGTAATTCCTTTTTCTGTGATGGCAACTTAAGATGTTTTTCCCATGGCAATTATTTGGTCATGTTTTTAGATAGTTCTATTCCAGTAGTGATGGCATTATAGTGATGATTTGTGCGATGTGATGGAAATTTTCATCCATTTTGACATTCTTCAAAATTGCCATGGCAACTTTTAGTACAGACTCTTTTCCTACAAATCATCCGATTCGGTAGATGTGAAGCTCTGGAGAGCCATGGATGTGCGTGGAGGGCCATTTTTTCTGCTACTAGTATCTTTCACGTTTCTTGAGTCGTATGCTTGCTAGTACTCTGTTATCTCCAAGTTTGGGTTTATTTTAGCTAGAGGAACCATGTTTTTTTGTAATTCATTTTTCTATGATGGCAACTTAAGGTGTTTTTCCATGCAATTATTTGGCCATCTTTTTAGATAGTTCTGTTCCACTAGTGATGGCAATTATTTTTGCCATAGCTTGTTTCTTGGTCTGGTGAGATTGTAAGATTGCTATCAGTACCTAGTTTTTCAGAATGATTTTTTCTGAGACAATCTGTTTTTCATTTCTGTATTTTTGTTAGAATGTTTTTTTTCTGAATTGACGCTCAGTTCAACACAACTGCAACTTAACTTGTGTTCACATGGCAAATTCATATGGTCCCATAAAAGCATTTTTTTCAAGGAAAAAGTGTTCATGGCATTTTTTTAGTTTTTTTTACCATGGCAAATTTAGTTTATTGCTCTTGTCAAATTTGGAGTATTATTTTTGGATCAAGGCAAATTCAATAATTGAGCATGGAAAATAGTGTTTTGGCCATGGAAAATTTAGTTTATTGATGATGGCAAGTTTTATTAATTGACCATGGCAAAATTTTAAGTTCTTTTTCGACCATGGCAAATTTAGTTTATTGACCATGACAAGTTTTATTAATCGGCCATGGCAAATTGTAAGTCCGACCATGGCAAGTTTAGTAATTGACCATGGCGAATTTAGTTTATTTACCATGGCAAGTTTTATAAATTGACCATGGCAAATTTAAGTCCTTTCTCGATCATGGCAAATTTAGTAATTGACCATGGCAAAAAAAATTGGTAGATCATGGCAAGTTTAGTAATTGTTAAGAACATACACATCTTCTGTCATGCCCTTTTTTTGGCAAATTTTACTCCATTTTTTGCCATGGCGAAAAAACTTTTATTTACATGGCAAACTTTAGTGTAAGTTGCCATGGAAATTTTTAGTTTAAGTTGCGGCAAATTTATTGTAAAGATCATGGCAAGTTTTGTTTTAAAAATGATGGCAAATTTACTTTTTCTAGAACATGGCAATTTTAACTATGTAGCGGGGTAAATATATTTGTATAGCCATGGCATTTTAAATTTGTTTCCATGGCAAAAGTACTCCATTTTTGCCATGGAAATAATTAATTCATTTTTTGACATGGCAAATTTAACTCCATTTTTGCCATGCCAAAAATATTTTTTGTTTTCACATGGCAAAATTTTAATTTAAGTTGCCATTGCAAATTTTATTTTTAGTTGTCATGGCAAATTTATTCTAAGGAGCATGGCAATTTTAATTGAAATATTATGGCAAATGTACATTTTATAGAACATGGCAAATGTAACTATGTAGCATCTTAAATATACTTGTGTAGCCATGGCATTTTTTAATTTATTTCCATGGCAAAAGTACTATATTTTTGCCATGGCAAATTATCTAGATTTCTGTGTGATATCTATTGTAAAGTTTTTTTTTCCAGTTTTTTAGTTGGTTTCATATTTTTATGGTTTTTTATTTACCTAAATAGGCCTATTTTGGCCTGCCAGCACAAGTGACATGAGGGTTTTACTCTTTTTTCCATGGGAATTTTTACTTTTAATGGCACGGCAAATTTTACTTTCTTTGCCATGGCAATTTTTATTCTATTTTTGCCATGGCATTTTTTTACTTCTAATATAATCTGATGCATGAAATAAATCTCTAGATGAACTTCTCTTAGCTGCCATGGGAACATGGCATATTTTGTAGAAAATGTTGAAGATGGTAAGTTTGAGTATAACATAACGTACAATTTTTGTGCAGAACATGGCAAATTGTTGAACAACTTTTTAGTATATTTCCCATACTATTTTAGTGTACTTACATTCTGGACACATGAGAATGTCAACTTTTTTCATAGCATTGCAAAAGACCATGGCGTTTTTTGTCGTGCAAACAAACAATGTCTATTTTGTCACAACAAAAACAAGGCTTTTTAGTTCTTATGTGCTTTTTTGTAGAGAGGAAAGGCCTGTAGGGCTTTTTCGTTTTTATGGGCTTTTTTTGTACAGAGAAAAGACCGGGGACGGGAAGGAGCGTTCGGGCTGGGAGGCCTTTCCTCCCGAACGATTTCGTTCGTACGAGGCAGCCTGTCGCACCGAACTTCTCGTTCGGTCTGGGAGGCCCCCAGACCGAATGTTCGGTCCTTATCGACGTCCTTCGACAATAAGTATGTGCGTACTCTTGGTGAAACCTATGATCTCGCCCTCCAGCTAGATCAGGGAAATAAATGTGCCGTGCCCTTTTGACGATGTTGGCCGAAACTCATCTTCGGAGATGAAAAATTCTAAGTTTGACCTTTGGATGGAGTTCTTCTTAAAGGCTTTGTCTAGGAGTGCCTTGATTTTCGTTGTCTGATCCCATGTCATAGAGTTCACAGAATGCCTGTGTCGATACTGCTGCAAGGCAGATCCTTTTTGGATGGCCTCGGGTTTTTCTTGGTTTTTTATTTATTTTGTAAGCATGTATTTTCGGCATCAATGCTTAGTTTTTCTATATGTTGCTTAATACTCCCTCCATTCACAAATATAAAGATGTTTTAATATGGACTACTTACGGAATGAAATGGATGAATAAACACACTAAATGAGTCCATATACACCCCATTCAGAAAAAAGGGTAAAACATCTTATATTTCTAAATGGAGGGAGTAATCAATAACACATGGTTGTATTCATCAACCAATGCAGAGGCCGAGGATGATCCTGCTTTTTGAAAAATAATGATTCAAGTATTTAACCATTCATATTTTTGCATCAATAAAAAATTCATGCTCAAAATAAGAATTTTGGTATCCTGAGCTTTCTTTTAGTTTACTTTCTTTTCACTTTCTTTTTCTTTTTTTCCTCTTGTTCTTACTCCATTTCTTTTTGTTCACATTTATATTTTTCTATTATTTTTATTTTACTTTTACTACAAATAATAATTTCCCATTATTTGGTAAAGATACTATTTTGAAAGTAAAAATTATTTATTTAGAAAATGAAAATTTTCACACCATGAATTATATATTTTCATCTATAAAACGATATTTTTCCATAGTATGAACATTTTCACATCATGGTATTTCTTTTGACAATAGGAATATATTTTGATATATAGGTAAATTTAGAAAAACAATTGATGTACATGAAGATTTATTAAACTAATTTATAAAAGTAGTAGAAAGTACATATAAGAGATTTATTGGTTTTTTCATAATATATGTGTTAATTATCTGTTGGGGGGTTCAGTGCTATAAACATTCAACGGATTTCCTTTTTCTTGTAAGTTATATTCATGGTTTATACTAAAAAAACATCGCATTACGAAGGGATGAAATATAAAAGAATGCGAAAATTCATGAACACTAAACCTGCAGAACAGATAGTTAGCTCATATAGTTACCGTTGAAGGCGACAAACAGGAGCACACAGGGGGGGGGGGGGGGGGGGTACGGCTTAGGTTGTAGGAGTGAACACTCAGACGCGTCTCTTCTGAGGGTGTGTCACTAGTCACGGTGCACCAATGGTCTAAGATTGTTAAAGTGAGAGACGGAGTGGATCTCGGCTCTTCCGGTGGGAGGGCTCCGTTTTTAGATCTTTTTTCGAGCTTTGTTAGGGTTTCTGTCCTGCTCAGGAAGGCGAGACGACGGCGGCTCCTTGAAGGTGGAATAAAGGTCTCCCCGCCTAGCCCCCATTCCGGTGATGCGTAATCGGTGGGCGTGTGGAGGTGTGTCTTCGGCGGATCTGTCTTTGATGGATTTGGTCGGATCTGTTCGTTGTTCCTCTTCCTTCGTGTGTTTTCAGGTTGGATCCTTTTGATCTACACTCTTCATCTGCGGCGGTTGATGTCCTGGTGCGTTGGTTTTATGGGGATTTAGCATGACGACTTCCCGACTGTCTACTACAACAACGCTTGCCCGGCTCCGACGAGGGAGGGATGATGATAGCGGCGCGCCTTCGGCTCGTTTCAGTGCTTGTAGTCGTCTTTAGGTGGTCTACGGATCTTGATGTAATTTTTATTATTGATAGTGTTCGTTGTACTACTATGATTGAAGATGAATAGATTGAAAGTTTTTCCCGCGAAGAACATCGAGATGTGATTGGTAAAGTGAGAGATGGTAACTATGGGGTGTTGTGAACTTGTCATACAACTCATGAGTTTTAAAATGTATTTCTCGTCGATTTTGTTTTGGTTTCTTCGATCTGATGTGATGCATCCTCATAATTAATAAAGTTAGGTCGTTGCTCTCACAAAAATAAACCATTGGACCGGTCAGTTACCTTTCCATGTCCATTCCGTTTTTGTCGTTTCTCTTTCTTTTTGGTTTTTCATTTTGTCTTTTCCCTTTCATGACTTATGTTGTTTTGAAGAGAAAAATAACACAAAAGAGTTTACATGTTTGTTCTGGAGCATAAACATTTTTGAATTACTTATACGAACTAGTTTCTCATAAATTGATGAACTTTCAAGTGCTGGACAATATTGCAAACAATTTTTTTCCTATGTGGAACACAACTTTTAGATGTTGCATGGTCATTTTTTATTGACATTCGTAAACCGGTTATTTGACATACATGAATTATTTCATGGATGGTGCAAAATTAAAAAAATCAATCTCAAACATGTTTACCCGGTGAAATATTTATTTAAAAGTTGTACGATTATTTTATATGACATAACGTGAACCTTTTTTCATAGATGGTATGCTACATTTCTATCCAGCAGCATAATAATTAGAAGTTGCACGAACAATTTATTTCACATGTATGAAAGTTTCATCTGTTGAAACAAGTTTTAGCTGTTGCATGGACATTTTATTTTAAATGAGAGAATATATTCTTAAACTTTTTTAAAATATTACTCCCTCCGTCCCAAAATTTTTGTCTTACATTTTTCTAAATACGGATGTATCAAGTCACGTCTTAGTATTAGATACATTCATATCTAGACAAATCTAAGACAAGAATTTTGGGACGGAGGGAGTATTTCTTAAATGTGTTACATAAATTTGAGATACTCTCTATAGAACACTATTTATAAATATATTTAAAAAACAGCAAATAAACTTGTATTTTTTTTAGGGAAACTAAACATGGATCATTTTTGGGGGACAAACTAAACTTGGATCTATTTTTACATCGCGTGCATGTGCCGTATGTGCAGCCCGAGGCACGATAACCACAGCAAAGGCCCAGAACTATATGTATGTTTTTTTATGGTTATATATATATATGTCGATATAATTATTTGCGAGGGGACTATATCTCGCTTAGGGCGGTGCACTGGCCGACCACTGAAGGTTCTACCCATGCACTGAAACATTCGTACACATCTGAAACATTTTTTATATACATTGTTAAAAATTTATATACATTGTTAACATTATATATATATATTACCTTTTTGGTATATATATATATCTAATATTTTTTCATATATGTTTATCATTATTCAAATACGAGATTGAAATTTTAAGAATACATGGTCAACATTTTTTGTACCACCTTTAACATTTTTTTCAAATGCCTGATTAACATTTTTGAAATAGAAGATGAAAATTTTCAAATGATTGAGTAACATATTCCAAATACTTGTTTAATATTTTATCAAATGCTTGAATATTTTTTTATATACATGATGAACTTTTTTCAGACACATGTATATTTATTCCATACATTTTTTTGTATGTATGGGAAACAATTTCTTTATACACATTTGACTTTTTTCATTTGCTTTGCGAATATAGTTTTTCAATATTTTATGCGAAGTGTTTTTAATATTTTTATTTAAAATAATTGGACGTATAAAAAATAAAGCAAGTAAGGAAATCAACAAGTGTGAAAAAATAATGAAAAAACAAGATTGTGGTCTTCCATGCTCATGTGTGTTTTTGTGTCGCGGCCGTTAGAGCATTTCCAACAGCCGCGCCAAAAGGCACGCGCGCGGGGTAAACTTGATTTTTAGCGCGCCCTGGACAGTTTCGCGCGCTCCAGCGGTGACGGGAAACAATTGCGCACGCGGCAAAGGGTGGCAGCTCGCGCGCCCCTTTCGGCACGTCTATAAATTGCGGCGCTCGCCACGCGCCTATCCACACCGCCACGCGCGTCTCGTAGCTTCTTCGCCGCTACAGCGCGTCCACCGCTTTCTTTCCTCGCCGCTCCAGCGCCCCGTCGCTGACGCGCCACCATGCCGTCGCGCCGCCGAGGAGCGTCGGGCTACCGCGGCGTCCGCCAGCGCCCCAACGGCTAGTACTCCGCCGAGATTCGATCCGGCGACGTCCGGCTCAGCCTCGGTACGTTCCGGACCTCGTATGAGGCCGCACGCGCCTACGACACGGCGGCGTGGCGCTTGGACAGGCCGAGCCATCAGATGAACTTCCAGGATGTCCAAAAGCGCCAGCAGGCGCATGACGTCGCCCCTCTGCCTCGTCTTATCATGGACCAGGACCGTGCGGAGCACGCTCGGCGGCAGCGCCGCCTCCTCGTCGCCGAGGAGGACGAGCGGGCCATGGCTGAGTGGCGCCGGCGCCACCCGGAGGACGTCGCCAACGAGGAAGCCTTCTGGGCAAGGCGCCGCGAGGAGACGGCAAAGCGCCGCGCGAAGCGGTTGGACAGGCGTCGACGGAAGGCCTTGGCGTTATCGCAATGCAAAATAGTTGAAAATGGTGGGCAGTCGATCATTTCGTCTGATGATGACTGTTGGGAAGACATGTTGTTGGATACCTCGGACCAGACCAGCGAGGATGGCGATGATGATGATGATGATGATGATGATGATGATGATGATGACGACGATTAGGAGTAGGCTGTAGTTGCACTATCTAGTAGTTTTTTTTAAATCGTTGCATCGTAGTTGTTTATCTATCTATGCTATGGAATTATGTAAAATATTTATGTATCGTTTTGATCTATGAATTTTATTTATCATTTTACTATTAAAAAATGTACACAATGTTTAGCGCGCGCTGCATTTTAACGCGGTCGCTGGAGCTACGCTCGCGTGCTCAGTTTTAGTGCGACTGCTGAAGCCAGCACTGCCTGCCGCGCCAAATCAGGTGAAGAACGCACGGCAAATAAGTTTTTAACGCGCGGCGCGTTTCGCAGCTCTTGAAGATACTCTTAGCTTCAACGTGGGCACTATTTGGAGATTGGGACGCCTTAAGCGCTGACTAGGAGGTCTCTTTTCTTCCAGCTAGGTTGTGCGTCTATTTCTCAAGAGCAGCCAAGTGAAGGTTACTCTTTGCGGCAAACCCTATGGTCACTTTTGATGGTCTGAGAGCACGCCAAATGATGCTTTCAGCAACAGTCACATGTCACTTGCTACGATCTTTCTTTAGATTTTGTTTTTAAATTTTTTTGTATGAGTTTTAGATAGTTTTTCTTTGGTATTTTTGGCTTTTCATCTAGTTTTCTCAGGGTTTTGGAGAGAAAAATTGCACCGATATTTTGGCAGAAAAAAGAATTGTGCTTCCACGACAAGCACATATTTATTTCTTGTGAAGGCACAAATTTGCTTCCAATTGTGTTTCTCAAAAAGGAAAAAAATTGAGCATTCATCGGAGGCGCAGATTTGGTTCTAGTAGAGTGCTTCTCAAAAAAAAAAACTATGCTTCCACAAGAAGCACAAATTTGCTTAGAATTACTTCTCGTGGAGTCATATATTTGCTTCCGCAAGCTGGGCTTCTCGAAAAAAACTATGCTTCCATAAGAAGCTCATATTTACTTGTCGTGGAAGAGCATATATGCTTTCGCGAGAAGCACAATTGTGCTTCTAAAAAAAAAGGAAAACAAAGTGAAAAAAGTGCAGTTGTGCTTCCGGCTACGGGTTTTTTCGTTCTTTTTTCGGCAGTTGTTTTTTCGGTTGCCCTTTTTCGGTTCTTTTACCTTCTTTTTGTTTTTCCTTGGTTTTTTCTGGTTTCACTTTTTCGTTAAAAAAGGTTTGTCGAAACCTATTAACATGGAATCTAGTTTCAAAGATCTAGTTAACATGAAACCTATTAATGGTGAAAATTGTTCTGGATTTGAACACACAGTTTAAGAGATAAAATGTTTTGAATAAAATATTACGTAAAATGTAAAACTCCCAGTTTGCAACAAGTGGCGCACATGCAGTACGTCACTCGTCATTTCCATAGAAGATGGGAGTGACTTTTGCAAGGGGTAACCCTTAACTAGTGATTTCGCTATTTCTCACTTCGTGTGTAGTCAAACGAAGTGCGAGCCTACAACGCCCGCACACATGGGCCAGATCAAACCGATGGAATTTTTTTATTCCTTGCTTCATTTTTCTTCTATTCTTCTACATAAAACTCCAGAATATATTTTAGAGATACATGAAATATATTTTTTAATGTTCATGTACATCTCAAAAAAAGGTGTCTGCATGTTAAAAAAAATACATGTATCATCTAAAAATGTTCAAGCATTTTTTTAGAAGTGATCCATAATTGCAAAAAAGTTAATGTAAATTAAAGGATGTTCACATATTTTTCAAAATACATGGTGAACTTTATAAAAAGAAAAAGATGAATGTTTTCTAAAAAACACAAGCAGTTTTCAAAGACAAATCTGATGGACTTTGAAAATCATGTGGTGATTTTCTGAAAATACATGGATATAATTTTCTAAAACACGATGACCCATATTTCCTTAAAAGTTTTTCTTGGGATTTTTTTGAAATTACAGAAAAAAGCAAAAACAGGGAATGACATTGGGCACTTGATCAATATGTTAGTCCAATAAAATTCAATGTTGTCTCAAAAAAAATTCAATGAAAAGTATGGCCAAAGTGCATGTAATTGATAGCAATATAGCATGGATAGTACAAAAATTATCGATGCGTTTGAGTCGTATCAATGTTGCATGTCGTGTGGGTGGTGGTTGACGGTAGCTAGCTAACTAGTGCGCTTGGTTGTTGCTCGTGGCGGTTTTGCCGGATTGGCAACGGTGACGATGGGTTTGGTGAGCTCTAGGTGAAAGCCTAGCTCGATCTTGGTTGGTGCTGACGTCGGCGATGTCTTAGGACATTGTTCCCTCCTTGGAGGCGTCGTCATGGATCCCCTTCAGCACCCATGTCATCTCGGCCTCATGCTCTTCGGGTGAAAACCCATGCTTCAGCCTTGGTCAAAGCGTGCGTCGACGACGATCCTCGTCGGTTCCCCTTGGGGGCAACACCTTGGAGGTCCGGTCTCTCGTTAGTCGGCGGTGCCTCTTGCAGCTTTGTTAGCTTTGTGGACGGCTAGGCGGGTGCTTAGCCTCGGGGCCGATGTGGAAGTTGGACACCGTTAGTCTCCCACGCGTGGTGTTGGCTTTAGTCGGTTAGGTGGCAGTGTCATCGACTAGGCTGGTTCACGACCTTGGTGCCGATGTGGAAGTCGAAGCGGTGGCTTCGGAGATCTCATGTACGAGGGTGTTAGCTTTGGTTGCTAGGGCGACATAGCCATCGACTAGGCTGGTGCGCGACCTTGGGCCGGTGTGGACGTCGGAGCGGGGGGCGGCTTCAGAAATCGGTCTCGGGTGGGAGGGTGTCGTCTCTTGTCTCTTAGGTGGTGGTCTCGGCTCAATTAGGGCGCAACCAGCTTAGTATCGATTTTCAGGTAGTTTTCCTTATAAATCGGCCAGGCTTTTTTTTTTCCTTAATGAAAAGAGAGGGCTTCTGCTAGTTGCTTGAAAAAAATTCAATAAACCTAAGTTTTTTTCACAATCATCTCCTCTATTTATTCGTAAGGATCGTAGCTTTTACAATAAGAGGAATAACCGGATCCAGAGCGGTGTGCGTCCAGAGATTTGAAGGAAAAAATCTAGCTATCCTAAGCCAGTTCATAAGCTACTTAATTTTTCTCTATTACAATGATCATAGACCACAAGATTAAAGTCAAATGACATAAGATAACAGTCATAAAAAATAGCAGAAGCTAGTGCTAAAGAAAAGTAACCATCGATTAAGGCAGCAACAACATCCGCACAATCAGAGTTGGCCTCGATCTTAGACCATGCTAGAACACATGCACATGTCCTGTGCATAGTCTTTACAACACCAGCCATACCAACATTTTGGCCGAAAGATCACATCACCATTCTCCGGAAGCTGTTCGCCGTTCGTGGGCGATGACATGATGCGGACCGCATTGTATATTTGCAGTGCCAGTGCACGTCAAACATCGCATCAACGGCGCCATGTCTGTCTGCTTAGTACCAGTCAAAACCGTACGGCGTCACGTCGTCGAGCCCGTAAGAGTGACGAAGTTTCCGTGCGGAAGAAGAAAGCACGGCAGCCACTTGAATGTTGCTGTCAAAGTGTCAAGTATAGGGGCGCTACAAGACGTCCACCGGGAGGCCCCCCCCGACCCCCGCCTACGGAACAACCCAATAACTACTAGCAGTACACCGCCAATTCGACAATCTCTACAGGGTTCTTCCACAATGGGCTCTCCTGTAGCCGGTAGCAGGACTGTAGCCCCGTAAGGCCACGACGCCATTGACCTACGCATGTCTTGTTCGTCCTTGGACGCGAGAGAGACCCATGAAATCGGGGTACAAGACAACGGCCCAGGCGACTGAAATGCTCATCTATAGTCTCTCGCGTGTCAGCTCTCGCGATCCAGGGTTGTTTCGGACGTCCGTTCGGGCCACGTCCACGACGGAATTGCTCCAGCAAAAGGCCATGCACACACAGATCGATCACGTTCTGATCCCCAAGCTTAAAAGCTTAGCATGTTCGAGCAGCAGTACGTGCTAAACCTCCATGAAGTTTGATGCCGGGCCACGTCACGTACGGCAGCTATGGAGCGTCCAAGCACGGGCGGGCGCAGACCAGACCTGCGGCGGTGTTCCCCGGCCGTACAGGCCATAAGCAGCGTGGTAGTAGGTCCATTCTGATGTTACTCGCCGCATCAAATGAATATGGGCCTGCCGCGCTGCGGCCATGCCCGGCCGGTGCCATTTATGGCAACTCCGTGTACCGCCGGGCAGACAGCGACCGGATGATACGACGTCTGAAGGCCACGCGGTGCTGCCTGCCTGCCCCTTCGACCGGCCGTGCGCCGCTCGCTTGGATGTGGAAGGGCCAACAAGACCCGGCGAGTACGCAAATATTCAGTGCGTTGCCGTTTACTGTATACTATAACAGTGCTAGTATCATTATTTCCAGTGTACCACGTGCGTGGGTGCGTCCATGCACCTACGGATCCGGTGAAGCTAACCTCCTCCTAAGGAAAAGTGATTATTTTCGGTAAGGAAAAATGATTTGGATGACCTGCTGTTTGGAGGGCTATATCGGTGAGAATTTCAAGCTCCAAACAACACTCTGGAAAATGAATGGCAATGGCACCCATGCCCCATGTTCAACTGATATACGCCCTATGTATGGATCGTGGGGCAGCAGCATGTCATCTTTGGGGTAGCAAGTGCCTGAGTTTTCCTAATGAGCATGGAACTTAGCAGAGCAGAGGTAGCATTTGTTTCTGATGCTTGTCTCATCCGCCACCCCGCCACCTTTGAGAAAAAGAGGGAAGTAGCTGGAAAAGGCGGAGAGGTGGTAAATAAGCGTCGCTTTGAGGCAGCCGCCCCAGGCTTTGCGGCGTGCTCACTCACAAAGTCACAATGCAGGCCGGCCGGCCGGCCCAACCCTCGCGACGTAGCAGTAATGGTGAACAGCCAAGCGCTAGGAACGCGTAGCAACAAACAGTGGAGACGGGCCAAGCTAGAGACGGCTTTTTACAACATCATACGCTACGGATCAGTCGTGCAGGAGCAGTTATCATCGCCGTTCATCGCCGGGGCCGTGAATTAATCGACCAAGCAAGCATGCATGGGGTTTCCTTCTTCTTTTTCTTTTGAAGAAATAAGCATGAAATTTATAACACAATAGCTAAATGTCAATTGACTGGAATTCGAATTTGGGTCAGTCGAATTCAAGAATGAAGAAGAAAACACCGGAGATGGAGGAGAGGCCACCGGCGCTGGGGAAGAACACCCCCACTATCTATCTTAAGATGGCGGGTGGGGGTTTGCCGGAGAAGCACTCCACTATCTTCTTAGGGTGACGGGTGGGGTGCTGCTTCACCAGAGTTTTTGGGTGGTCACCGAGCTTAGAGGGACGATCGGAGGCGACAACAAGACTGTCAGTGGGAGGCGTTTTAGGGGAGGGTGGTGGCGGGAGCGCCGGCGGCCGTGGGCGGCAGATTGAAGGAAGAAGAGGAGAGAGGTGGGAGGTTGAAGAATGGTTTCCAGCAGTTGATTTCACATCGGACGGATCAAAAAATCGACTGACTCAAAATTTTTCTAGCTAACTGACATATAGCCACACCCAATTTATAAACCATGCAGAGAAGACTATGTAGACGCCATTGTTTGTTTGTTGTATGCATACTGCTACTGTTCGTCCGTTGTATCCAAATCATCTCATTGGGTTCCCGATGTGCCTGTCCATTTGCAGAGCAAATCAACGCCCCATGCCAAAATTGGTGAAATCCATGGAGAACCCATGCGGTGCTTTTTAATAACAAAGGCAGGGTCAGGAAGGATCCACAGCATTTTGTGTAAAAACCGGAGATAAGGACGGTGCGGATCTTTGGAACATGGGGTCAATGCACCTGAATTTGAAAAACATTTTTTTTAAACCATAAAGAGTCGAAACTTTCTGAAACTTTTTTGTACAAACATGGCCTAGTGCAATACTCGTGAAAAAAAATTCGCAGAGGAATGACTCTCGTGGTATCCTCGGCAAAAATAAATAAAAAATCACAGTCCAAAAATGTGAATATTAACTTTTATATAGTATTGACTTTGTTTTTACCCGTCCAGAATACACCAGAGTCATTCCTTTCCGAAACTTTTCACGCGAGTATTACATTGAATCAAATTTGTTACAAAAATGAAAAATTGACTCTCTTTTATTTTTTTTAAACAAATCAATTTGGGTGCAATGAGACCCGAGACCAATTGGCTATTTCCGCTATCAAGGACCCCTATTAAAATGAAAAATAATACAGACGAGTGTCTTGTAGAGAATTATGGTAATGCACGATATATTGATCGGTGCAATATACACGTATATATGATGTACAATGTGGGCCTCTACCTCAACCTATACAAGGAAATAGGAGGTGGGCTTGATATACAAGAAACAATCTATACATGCCACAATATGTGCTCAACACCCCCCACGGTCGAAGCGGCGCCAGTGACACAAAGACTGGGCCTGAACTCCTCAAAGACAGAAGTAGGCAGTTCCTTAGTCATCACTGTAAGTTGGAGAAGGAATAGACCACACCTGGGCCTTTCCATTACGTGTTAATTATATAGACAAGTATGTGCAATCCTACCTAATCTTACTATAAATGGGAGATCACACATATTCGATTCTCCTCAATTTAGGCGATTAGGATTATATCACGATCCCGTGATATATTAGTCTAACACTCCCTCACAATCACAACGGGAGGAGAGCGAACGTTGAGACTGGACCAAAAATCCAGAAACAACGGTGACGGGAGACCCTTCGTGAGGATGTCGGCAAACTGGTGAGACGAGGGAACATGCAGTACACGCACTTGCCCTAGGGCAGATCACGAACGAAGTGGAGGTCGATCTCGATGTGCTTGGTGCGCTGATGCTGGACAGGGTTCGTCGACATGTAGACGGCACTGACGTTGTCACAAAAGACAATCGTGGCGGTCGGTGAAGGGCGATGGAGCTCGTGGAGAAGCTGTCGAATCCAGCTGGTCTCAGCAACGACATTAGCCACAGCGCGATATTCAGCTTTGGCACTAGGACGGGACACTGTATGTTGGCGTTTCGATGACCAAGAGACAAGGTTGTCACCAAGAAAGACGCAGAAGCCTGACGTGAAACGACGAGTGTCGGGGCATCCAACCCAGTCGGTGTAGGTGATCATGGAATCCGACGATGTAGAGTAGAGCTGGAGGCCATGAGAGAGTATGCCCTTGATGTAACACAAGATACACTTGATGGCCGCAAGGTGCTGTTCACGAGGATCATGCATGTGGAGACATACCTGTTGAACAGCATAGGCGATATCGGGGCGCGTGAAGGTGAGGTATTGCAATGCCCCAGCAAGACTCCGATACTCTTTCGGATCATCCACAGGAGAGCCAGTGGTGGCGGCGAGCTTGGATGACGTGTCAACCGGTGTCATCACAGACTTGCAGGTAGACATGCCGACCTTGTCCAAAATCTCCGCGACGTACTTGGCTTGCGAGAGGTGCATGCCACCGGAGTCGCGGGTGACCGCAACGCCGAGGAAGTAGTGGAGACTGCCCATGTCCGTCATGGCAAACTCGGAGCGGAGGGAGGCCGTGATCCTGTCGAGAAGCCGACTCGACGATGCGGTGAGCACAGTGTCATCCACATAGAGTAGGAGGAAGGTTGTGCTCGCCTCACACCGGAGAACAAACGGCGAGGTGTCGGACTTCGAGCACGTGAAGCCGGTCGAGATGATGAAAGCCGTGAAGCGCTGGTACCATGTGATGTCTACTACACAACCTTCTTCTTGTAGACGTTGTTGGGCCTCCAAGTGCAGAGGTTTGTAGGACAGTAGCAAACTTCCCTCAAGTTGATGACCTAAGGTTTATCAATCCGTAGGAGGCGTAGGATGAAGATGGTCTCTCTCTCGCAACCCTGCAACAAAATAACAAAGAGTTTCTTGTGTCCCCAACACACCCAATACAATGGTAAATTGTATAGGTGCACTAGTTCGGCGAAGAAATGGTGATACAAGTGCAATATGAATAGTAGATGATAGTATTTGTAATCTGATATTATAAAAACAGCAAGGTAACTAATGACAAAAATGAGCATAAACGGTATTGCAATACTAGTAAACAAGGCCTAGGGTTCATACTTTCACTAGTGCAAGTCCTCTTAACAATACTAACATAATTGGATCACATAACTATCCCTCAACATGCAACAAAGAGTCACTCAAAAGTCACTAATAGCGGAGAACGAACGAAGAGAGTATGGTAGGGTACGAAACCACCTCAAAGTTATTCTTTCCAATCAATCCGTTGGGCTATTCCTATAAGTGTCACAAATAGCCCTAGAGTTCGTACTAGAATAACACCTTAAGACACACATCAACCAAAACCCTAATGTCACATAGATACTCCAATGTCACCTCAAGTATCCGTGGGTATGATTATACGATATGCATCACACAATCTCAGATTCATCTATTCAACCAACACATAGAACCTCAAACAGTGCCCCAAAGTTCCTATCGGAGAATCACGACGAAAACGTGTGCCAACCCCTATGCATAGGTTCATGGGCGAAACCCGCAAGTTGATCACCAAAACATACATCAAGTGAATCACGTGATATCCCATTGTCACCACAGATACGCACGGTAAGATATACATCAAGTGTTCTCAAATCTTTAAAGACTCAATCCGATAAGATAACTTCAAAGGGAAAACTCAATTCATTACAAGAGAGTAGAGGGGGAGAGAAACATCATATGATCCAAATATAATAGCAAAGCTCGCGATACATCAAGATCGTACCACCTCAAGAACACGAGAGAGAGAGAGAGAGAGATCAAATACGTAGCTACTGGTACATACCCTCGGCCCCGAGGGAGAACTACTCCCTCCTCATCATGGAGAGCACCGGGATGATGAAGATGGCCACCGGAGAAGGATTCCCCCTCCGGCAGGGTGCCGGAACGGGTCTAGATTGGCTTTCGGTGGCTACGGAGCCTTCTGGTGGCGGAACTCCCGATCTATTGTGTCCACGGATGTTTTTAGGGTATATGGAGATATATAGGCAGAAGAAATACGTTAGGGGGGCCACGAGGGGCTCACGAGGGTGGAGGGCGCGCCCAGGGGTGTGGGCGCGCCCCCCCTGCCTCGTGACCTCATCGCAAATCCCCCGACGTGCACTCCAAGTCTGCTGGGCTTCTTTCCTTCCAAAAATGAGTTCCGTGAAGTTTCAGGTCAATTGGACTCCGTTTGGTTTTCCTTTTTTTCGAAACCCTAAAACAGGGTAAAAACAGAAACTAGCACTGGGCTCTGGGTTAATAGGTTAGTCCCAAAAATGATATAAAAGTGTATAATAAAGCCCATAAACATTCAAAACAGTAGATAATATAGCATGGAGCAATCAAAAATTATAGATACGTTGGAGACGTATCACCATGCGCGGGGTGCGTGCTTGAGACCGTATAGGGAACGGTTCAAGCGACATACATGGTCAGGACGCGTAGAGTCGATGAAGCCGGTGGGTTGTCGACAGTAGACGACCTCGGAGAAAGTGCCATGGAGGAAGGCATTCTTGACGTCGAGCTAGTGAGTCTCCCAATTGAGGGAGAGCGCAATGGAGAGAATAACCCACACCATCGACGGTTTGACAACCGGGCTGAAGGTCTCATCGAAGTCAACACCTTGCTCCTGAGAGAAACCACGAAGCACCCAACGAGCCTTGTAGCGACCGAGAGAGCCATCCGGTTTGAGCTTGTGGCGAAAGACCCATTTACCGAAGACGACGTTCGCATTCTTGGGAGGAAGCACAAGATCCCAAGTGTTGTTCACGAGGAAAGTGCGATACTCCACGTTCATGGCATCTAGCCAATTAGGATCCTTGAGAGCAGCATGGACGGACGTGGGAACCGACGAGTACCTGTTAACATAAGTGACATGCAGGTTAAGCCGCTTACGGGCGGCCACATGGATGCCAGAACGGCTTCATGTGCGCATGGTATGCGAGGGTGCAGGCGAGGACGCGCGTGTGCGTGAGCAGGTGCGCGTAGGTAGTGGTGCATCAGCGGCTACACGGTCCGTTGGTAGCTTGGGAACAACAGTAGGCTGCTCAGGGGCAGACGCAGCTAGACGAGCTGGAGTACATAGAGGAAGAGCAGCGGAAACGATCAAGATCGATCGCAAAACTGATACCATGAAAGTTGGAGAAGGAATAGACCACACCTGGGCCTTTCCATTACGTGTTAATTATATAGACAAATATATGCAATCTTACCCAATCTTACCATAAATGGGAGATCACACATATTCGATTCTCCTCAATTTAGGCGATTAGGATTATATCACGATCCCATGATATATTGGTCTAACAATCACATCGGCGAACTGTTGTTCTGTCGGAACATGAAGAACTGATGTCGCTTGAACTATGCAAGTATTTTCTCAAAGAGGAAGGGATGATGTAGCACAACTACTGTAGGTATTTTCCTCAGTTATGGTATCAAGGTATCAATTCAGTAGGAGAACCAAGCAACACTATGTAAACGGTACGTGCACACAAAGAACAAATACTTGCAACCCGACACTTATGAAGGGTTGTCAATCCCTCTTACGGGTAACGACGTAGGAAATTGTCAAGTTGACGGGATAAAATTGTGATAGAATGGATAAATAGATTTCGACTAAATGCGAAATAAAAATGAAAATAAAAAGTGCAGCAAAGTATTTTTTTTGGTTTTTGAAATAATAGATCTGAAAATAAAAGCAAATCAAAATAGGTCTCAAAGGAAAATAATATATCGGAATGCAAATATGATAAAGAATAGACCCAGGGCCGTAGATTTCACTAGTGGCTTCTCTCAAGAAATAACACACGGTGGGTAAACAAATTACTGTTGGACAATTGATAGAACCTCAAATAATTATGACGATATCCAGACAATGATCAATATATAGGCATCATGTCCAAGATTAGTAGACCGACTCCTACCTGCATCTACTAATATTACTCCACACATCGACCGCTATCCAACATGCATCTAGTGTATTAAGTTCATGGAGCAACAGAGTAATGCAATAAGAACGATGACATAATGTAGACGGGATCTATTCATGTAGGAATAGACCCAATCTTGTTATCCTTAATAGCAACAACACATGCGTGTCTTGCCGCCCCTTCTGTCACTGGGAAAGAACACCGCACGATCTAACCCATTACAAAGCACTTCTTCCCATGTCAAGAAAAATAGATCTAGTCGGGCTAACTAAACCAAAGATTCGAAGAAGAAATACGAGGCTATAAATAATAATGCATATACGAGGTGAAAACTCAAATAACTTTCATGGATATATAGATTTGATCATAAACTCAAAGTTCATCAGAAGCTAACAGACACACCGTAAAAAAGAGTTATATCAAATAGATCTCCAAGAAACCATTGTGTTGAGAATCAAAAGAGATAGAGGAAGCCATCTAGGTACTGACTACGGAACCGTAGGTCTATGATGAACTACTCACGTATCATCGGAGAGGCACCAATGAGGATGATGAACCCCTCCGTGATGGTGTCTAGATTGGATCTCGTGGTTCTGGAACTTGCGGCGGCTGGAATTGTGTTTCGTCGACTCCCCTAGGGTTTCTGGAATATTTGGGAATTTATAGAGCAAATAGGCGGTACGGGAGGCCACCAAGGTGGGCACAACCCTCCTGGGTGTGCATGGGCCTCCAGGCGTGCTCTGGTGCGTTGTGCTCCCCTCGGAGCCCCCCTCTGGTACTTCTTTGGCCCAACAGGTGTCTTCTAGTCTAGATTTTTTTTTCAAAAGTTTCACTTCGTAACGAGATTAAACTAGGTATTGAGATACCGACGATCAAATCTGGGGCAAGTAACATACCGATGACAAAGGAAACAACGTATGTTGTTATGTGGTTTGGCCGATAAAGATCTTCGTAGAATATGTAGGAACCAATATGAGCATCCAGGTTCCGTTATTGGTTATTGACTGGAGATGAGTCTCGGTCATGTCTACATAGTTCTTGAACCCATACGGTCCGCACGCTTAACGTTCGGTGATGATCGATATTATGAGTTTATGTGTTTTGATGTATCGAAGGTAGTTCAGAGTCCCGGATATGATCATGGACATGACGAGGAGTCTCGAAATGGTCGAGACATAAAGATCGATATATTGGAAGGCTATGTTTGGACGTCGGAATGGTTCCGGGTGAGTTCGGGCATTTACCGGAGTACTGGGGGGTTACCGGAACTCCCAGGGGGAGTGTATGGGCCTTATTGGGAGAGAGGAGGAGGCTGCTATGGTGGAGGGCGCGCCCCCAAGCCCAATCCGAATTGGGTGGGGGGCCGCCCCCTTCCTTCCCTCTCTCCCCCCTTCCTTTCTCTCCTACTCCAACAAGGGAAGGGGGAATCCTACTCCCATCGGGAGTAGGACTCCCCCCTTGAGGTGCGCCATAGAGGGCCGGCCCTCCCCTGATATGTCTCCAACGTATCTATAATTTTTGATTGTTCCATGCTATTATATTATCTATTTTGGATGTTTAATGGGCTTTATTATACACTTCTATATTATTTTTGGGACTAACCTACTAACCTAAGGCCTAGTGCAAATTGTTGTTTTTTTGCCTATTTCAGTGTTTCGCAGAAAATGAATATCAAACGGAATCCAAATGGAATGAAACCTTCAGGAGAGTTATTTTTGAAACAAACATGATCCAGGGGACTTGGAGTAGATGTCAAGAAAGAAACGAGGCGACCACGAGGCAGGGAGGCGCGCCTGCCCCTGGGCGCACCCCCACCCTCGTGGGCCCCTCGCAGCTCCACCGACCTACTTCTTCCTCCTATATATATATATATATATATATATATATATATATATATATATATATACCCCGAAAATAGCCAGGAGCACCACGAAACCCTATTTCCACCGCCGCAACCTTCTGTACCCAAGAGATCCCATCTTGGGGCCTTTTTCAGAGCTCCGCCGGAGGGGGAATCGATCACGGAGGGCTTCTACATCAACACCATAGCCTCTCCGATGATGTGTGAGTAGTTTACCACAGACCTTCGGGTCCATAGTTATTAGCTAGATGGCTTCTTCTCTCTCTTCGGATCTCAATACAATGTTCTCCTCGATCTTCTTGGAGATCTATTCGATGTAACTCTTTTTGCGGTGTGTTTGTCGAGATCCGATGAATTGTGGGTTTATGATGAAGTTTATCTATGAACAATATTTGATTCTTCTCTGAAATCTTTTATGTATGATTGGTTATCTTTGCAAGTCTCTTCGAATTATCAGTTTGGTTTGGCCTACTAGATTGATCTTTCTTGCAATGGGAGAAGTGCTTAGCTTTGGGTTCAATCTTGCGGTGTCCTTTCTCAGTGACAGCAGGGGCAGCAAGGCATGTATTATATTGTTGCCATCGAGGATAAAAAGATGGGGTTTATATCATATTGCTTGAGTTTATCCCTCTACATCATGTCATCTTGCCTAATGCGTTACTCTGTGCTTATGAACTTAATACTCTAGATGCATGCTGGATAGCGGTCGATGTGTGGAGTAATAGTAGTAGATGCAGAATCGTTTCGGTCTACTTGTCGCGGACGTGATGCCTATATACATAATCATGCCTAGATATTCTCATAATTATGCACTTTTCTATCAATTGCTCGACAGTAATTTGTTCACCCACCGTAATACTTATGCTATCTTGAGAGAAGCCACTAGTGAAACCTATGGTCCCCGGGTCTATCTTTTATCATATAAGTTTCCAATCTATTTTATTTTGCAATCTTTACTTTCTTATCTATATCATAAAAATACCAAAAATATTTATCTTATTATTATTATCTCTATCAGATCTCACTCTCGTAAGTGACCGTGAAGGGATTGACAACCCCTTTATCGCGTTGGTTGCGAGGTTCTTATTTGTTTGTGTAGGTACGAGGGACTTGCGTGTAGTCTCCTACTGGATTGATACCTTGGTTCTGAAAAACTGAGGGAAATACTTACGCTACTTTGCTGCATCACCCTTTCCTCTTCAAGGGAAAACCAACGCAGTGCTCAAGAGGTAGCATCCCCCTCCTCCACTCCTTTATATACGGGGGAGGGGGGCACCCCATAGACACACAAGTTGATTGTTTAGCCGTGTGCGGTGCCCCCCTCAACGGATTTCCACCTCGGTCATATCATTGTAGTGCTTAGGCGAAGCCCTGCGTCGGTAACTTCATCATCACCATCATCACGCCGTCGTGCTGACAAAACTCTCCCTCGACCTCAGCTGGATCTAGAGTTCATGGGACGTCACCGAGCTGAACATGTGCAGATCGCGAAGGTGCCGTACCTTCAGTGCTAGGATCAGTCGGATCGTGATGATGTACGACTACATCAACTGCATTGTCATAACTCTTCCGCTTACGGTCTACAAGGGTACGTGGACAACACTCTCCCCTCTCATTGCTATGCATCACCTAGATGGATCTTGCGTGTGCGTAGGAATTTTTCTGAAAATACTACGTTCCCCAACTATGGCATCCGAGCCGGGTCTATGCGTAGATGTTATATGCACGAGTAGAACACAAAGAGTTGTGGGCGATAATAGTCATACTGCTTACCAGCATGTCTTACTTTGATTCGGCAGTATTGTTGGATGAAGCGGCCCAGACGACATTACATGGCCGTGTTCATGAGACTGGTTCTACCGACGTGCTTCGCACACATGTGGCTAGTGGGTGTCTGTTTCTCCAGCTTTAGTTGAATCGAGTTTGACTATGCCCGGTCCTTGTTGAAGGTTAAAACAGCACATTTGACGAAAAATTGTTGTGGCTTGATGCGTAGGTAAGAACGGTTCTTGCTAGAAGCCCGTAGCAGCCACATAAAACTTGCAACAACAAAGTAGAGGACGTCTAACTTGTTTTTGCAGGGCATGTTGTGATTTGATATGGTAAGACGTGATGAGATATAAATTGTTGTATGAGATGATCATGTTTGGTTAAAGTTATCGGCAACTGGCAGGAGCCTTATGGTTGTCTCTTTATTGTATAAGATGCAAGCGCCATATAATTGCTTTACTTTATCGCTATGTGTTAGCAATAGTTGCAAAAGCAATAGTTGGCGAGACAACCATGTGATGACATGTTGATAGAGATCAAGATGATGGAGATCATGGTGTCATGCCGGTGATGATGGAGATCATGACGGTACTTTGGAGATGGAGATCAAAGGCACAAGATGATGATGGCCATATCATGTCACATATTTTGATTGCATGTGATGTTTATCTTTTATGCATCTTATTTTGCTTAGTACGACGGTAGCATTATAAGATGATCCCTCACTAAATTTCAAGGTATAAGTGTTCTCCCTGAGTATGCACCGTTGCGACAGTTCATCTCCGTGAGTTTTAAAGGGAGGTATTTGATGGCGTGGAGGTCATCTCCACGAGCCATATGAATATGGAGAATAAAGTCCTCGATCCACACCGTGGGGTCAGTTGTTCCATTGTATGATTTGATATTTACGGGTTAAAACCCTTCTGGGAATTCGTGATCCATTACTTCGTCAGTGAAGCAAAGAGGGTGTGCGGCACCTCTATATCGGGCCACATCGTGACGTAGCTCCGATGGAGTCCGTCTGCGGTGTTCGGCCCGTGCCTGACTAGGCTTGTCACATCCGAATAGATAGCCGTCGACATGTGCCGAGGTACGTCCTCGCGATCCGTAGATCGATCTGGTATGCCCTGCTGTATTGTCCAGGTCCTGCCGGAGGTCATATGTGTGACCACGAGCTGTTTTATCTTTGCCTTTACAATGGGGCAGGGCGGGCTGGTGTTCGGCTTGAGTTGCCGCTTTATCCCGACCACGTGGTAGTCAGTCAGCCTCGTTGCGTGATGATGGTATGGGCTCCAGTGCCTCATCATCGAACTGAGGTAGCAATTTGCGCTTCGGGTAACTTTTGGCTGGGCGCTTAGGGCCGTATTCTTCGGCTGTCAGGACATCAGTCCATCTATCATTTAATAGGTCTTGATCAGCTTGAAGTTGTTGCTGCTTATTTTTCAGGCTTCTTGCGGTGGCTATTAGCTGGCGCTTGAAGCGCTCCTGCTCGAGAGGTTCTTCAGGCACGATGAAATCCTTGTTGCTGAGGCTCACCTCATCCTCGGAGAGCGGAAGATAATTACTGTCCTCTGAGTCTTCATTGATGGCCTGTTCGTAGGGGCTAACTTGCCCATCTTCCCATTCTTCTTGTTCAGGAGTTGCTTCGACGGCGTCTTCATTATCGTCGGCACCGTCAGGAATATTATCTTCTCCTGTGCTAGTATTGCTATTTTTTGCACGACGTGACTTAGAGCGGCGCCGCTGATGTCGGCGCTTAGGTTGTGTCCCAGGAGGTTTGTCCTCGACTGGATCTTCTTTGTCGTCGTCGTTAGATTCTTTAGGCATATCCACCATATATATACGTCTTACGAAGAAGTGGCCGTGCAGCGTCTGGTAAACGACAGGTTTTGGCCATGCTCCTTGTGTGCATCGTCGTCCATACCGTCAATGTCTTAGGAGCCGTAATCGAGCATGACTGTTAAGTTTTCGACAGTGGCTATAAAGTGGGTGGCGGGTGGGGAACGAAATATCCTGTCATCAGCTTCTAGTTCGAACCAGATATAGTTCGGCTGTGAATCCCCCGCTAAGGATATACTTTTAGTGGATTTAGCACATCGCCCAAGGGTGAGTGCCGGAAGATGTCCATGGTGCTGAATTCGGCAATCGATAACCGATCATGCTCGACATGCGCGGATGCACATAGTTCGGAACTTTTAACTGGAAACGAGCCCGAGGTTTCGGTGACACAGGCATTACCAGAGGTTAGGTCTGTGTGCGGCTCCAATGCCGTGGAGTCTGTGGCTTCCGTGGCGGGGTTAAGCTTCCTGTCCTCGAATGACGCGGCCTGCTCCGGATCTAAGGCCAGAGCGGTTATAGGTGCAATTTCCTGGGTATGGCCCGATGACAGATCTAAGTCATGTTCATCGAGGTGACGGGGAGTGATTGCCGTGGTATCGAATCCGTTGAAGATCAAGTCTCCGCGGATATCTGTGACGTAGTTCGAGCTCCTGAATCTGACCTGAGAGCCAAGGGCGTAGCTGTCGGTCTGCTCCAGATGGCCAAGCAAGTTGGCCCGCAGTGCGAAGCCGCTGAACACGAAGATCTGACCCAGGAGGAAGACCTCCCCTTGGACAGCATCGTTGTGGATGACTGAAGGAGCCATCAAACCTTTTGAGGACGGCACAGTGGAACTCTCAATGAAAGCACCAATGTCGGTGTCAAAACCGGCGGATCTCGGGTAGGGGGTCCCGAACTATGCATCTAAGATCGATGGTAAAAGGAGATAGGGGACACGATGTTTACCCAGGTTCGGGCCCTCTCTATGGAGGTAATACCCTACTTCCTGCTGGATTGATCTTGATGAATATGAGTATTACAAGAGTTGATCTACCACGAGATCGAGATGGCTAAACCCTAAAAGCCTAGCCTATATGACTATGGTAATGATTGCCCCCCTATCCGGACTAAGCCCTCCGGTTTATATAGACACCGGAGGGGACTAGGGTTGTACAAGGTTGGTTACAGAGAAAGGAATCTTCATATTGGGTCGCCAAGCTTGCCTTCCATGCCAAGGAGAGTCCCATCCGGACACAGGAGAGAGTCTTCGGTCTTGTTTCTTCACAACCCATTAGTCCGGCCCATGTCCAACAGGCCGGACGCCCGAGGACCCCTTAGTCCATGACTCCCTCAGTTAACGTCTCAGACCTGGAATCGTGCTCATCTCCAAAGGAAACTTCTAACGATATCTTCCCCACTGGGTAGGCTGACTTACCAGGCATGACACCGTGGAAGACAGTGTTTGACGGCTTGAGATTATTATCTGTCAGTCCCATGCGTCGGAAGGTCTCATAATACGGTATGTTAATGCGGCTACCTCCATCCATGAGAACCTTGGTAAACTTATAACCCCCAACCTGAGGTGCCACCACCAAAGCCAGATGACCCGGATTATCGACTCGGAGTGGATGATCCTCTCGACTCCATACAATGGGCTATTCTGACCATCGTAGATAACATGGGACCTCCGGCTCAACAGCGTTCACATCTCTCTTGTGAAGCTTCTGATCCCGTTTACACAAACTAGTGGTGAAAACATGGTACTGCCCACGACTCAATTGCTTTGGATTGATCTAATAACCGGACTGCTGCTGCTGTTGATTCCCCTGATTATTCTGCTGATTGTAACCACCCTGGTTACAGTGACCTTGAAACCCGGAACTTGAACCGCCGCCTGCATGATCCGGACCGTGAGAGTCGGACCCTGATCCGCCATTTGGGCCATAGTGCCGCTGGATGGATTCCCGAAAGCTTCTCATTATGCTGCAATCCTTCCACGAATGAGTAGCCGGCTTATGATCCGTTCTGTGTTTTGGGCATGGCTGATTTAACATTGCCTCAAGGTCGAATCCTGTCCTCGGAGCTGGCGGCCCCGTCTGTCCCCTACGGCGCTGGTTATCATTGCGTGCACCTGTGTTGGCCACAAAGTCATCAGCTTTGTGCTTACCATTGCTGCCTTGATTGGTAGAGTTGTACTGTTGTCCCTTCATGCGATTACTCTTCTTTCCCTTTCCAGATCTTTCGTCCTCTGAGTCGGGGTCCTTGGTACCATCAGAGTCGGCATATTTAACAGGTCACCTTAGTTGTATGTTTCTTTAATGACTTGGTTTGAGTTTAAAGTTTTACAGACGTATGCGGGACGCCGCCATGCATCCCTACAAGACAAGGAAGTTACTGGATCAAATATGGTACCCAACCAGCAACGTGCTACCTATATGGGCACCTGCCATACCTATGAACACCTCATATGTGGTCTCCTAAAAATCATTAGCCTTAAGCTAATCCTGCCCGTCTTACCCAATTTTTTCAGCGTTGCCGCATCTAAAATAGGCTTGATCAGGCCCAAGGACCAAATTTTTTTAACCTAGTGTCGGAGTAATGGGCCACGGTTTGGCCAACCCGAGCCCCAGAACCTTTCAAGACATCGGGGCAGGCTGCGCCCCTCAAGACCCCAGGACGAAGAGACGCCTTCGAGAAGTCGACGGCAAGATGGCCGGCTGACCACTCACGGCCGAGTCCCAGGGACGACTTCGGGGAAAGCCAACTCCTGACTGGCGACTTCCAGAGAAGCCGGCTTTGGGGAGTCGGCCTGCGACTCCTACAAACCCCATGACCTCATCAAGTGGGACGGGGCAGGGGAGTGGCTACAGTGAAGCCCACTCCCGCCCCTTACCAAGGGCAGGCATGGCCACAACACGCCGTACCCCGGAAGATCTCCGTGCGGCGTGGCATTGTTGCCATGCCGGCCCTGACATCGGCACCGCAAGACCGAATCCTGCACCCACGACGGCTTGTGTGTACGGCCCAGAGGCAGCGGGTCCCACCAGTCAGTGAGACCCCAGGAGATGGCAAGAGGACCACCAGTCGGACCCGTCGGGAGCCGGCCCTGGGGAGTCGGCCGAGCCCTCCCCCGGGGCCAACGCGCCATTAATCAAGATGTGATGGAGAGTGGCAATAGTGATCGCTCGCCAGGCGGCGGGGCTGTTGCCACGACCCCATGATCAAGCCCGCGTCATCAGAAGCACGGCTACAGTAATCAGCAGCCGACAAGACCCGCCCGCGGCGGACGCGGCCTGTCGGCTCCATACCAGGCCAGTCGGCAGGGCCCACCAGTCGATGGGGAATACGGAGGCCAGAGGCGCTGACGGCTGGGCCCGCGCCCAGCCAGATTACCATTGTACCCCTAGGGGGTAGGCCTATATAAACCCCCCAGGGCACCCATGCAAAGGGTTGGAACCCATTAGCTCTAGACCAGATCATATAGGAGGGAGAGAGCTAGCCTTGCCTTCTCCTACTTCCAGAAAACAGCTCAAGGAGCAATCGTGTAAACACTTGGCCATAGTGATCATGCGGATACCCCGCAGAGCAGCAGTAGGGGTATTATCTCCCCGGAGAGCCCTGAAGCTGGGTAAGATTCGCCGGCGTGCATGTCTTCGCCTCATCCCGTTTCCAGGCACCGGCGACGTTCTACTCGCCCCCACCATGATAAGCCATCCTTTGGCATATTTCACACCTAACCCCCGACATTTGGCGCCCACCGTGGGGCATGGTGCACCGCCGTCCGGAGACCTGTTCTGGATGAGAACCCTTTTCCTCCCTGGCGAGCGCAGCCAGCCATGCACGCCAGATGGAGTTTGCGCCGACGCACTGCGCGGCGTTGAGATCGCCTGCGCAGCCAGCTGCCTGGCCAAACTTGTCGGCGAGGTTCGCCTCTCCGACGAACCTGCATCCAACACAGGCATGGGCGGCTCCGAGAGTCTCCTCGCGGGCCTCCTCGATCAACTCCACGTTTCCGACGAGCCTGCCGTAGACTTGGAGTCTGTAGGCTCCACCGACCCAATGCTGGTCGACTCCGACACCGCGTCGCTCGACGCGTTCCCTACTAATGTGGTGGTCTACGACGAACCTCTCCCTCGCGCGGAGAGCGACAGAAGCACCGTCACCGAGGTGCTCGTCATCGGTCATGACGAGCTCCCCGGCGGAGGAGCGCACGACTCACTCGGTGCGACGCTACAAGACCTAACTGCGCCCATTCCGGAGGACGCTGACGCAGAGACGTTGGAGGCGCGCCGCCTTCAGCTTGTCGAAGGCGCGAAGAAGCTGGCCAGCATGAGACGCTTGTCAGAAGCCTACCAGCGGGTGATGGATCGCGCCGTTGGTGGCTCGCCGGCCCCGGCAGGGCCCAGCCGCCTTGGCGCAGTCCAGCAGCGCAGCGTAGCCATCGCCAACCTGTTTGGGGCAAGCCGCCCTATGTAGGCTACACCAGCGGAGAATATCCGAGCCGCCCAGGCAGCGGCGGACGAGATGGACAATTTCGAGGGCGAAGAACGCCGCCTGATGATGGAGCGAGTCCAGCGGCTCCTCGACGCGGCTGCCGCGCAGAACGAGGCCGGCTGCCGCACAGAGGCGCCGCAGCGGCAAAACGACGACCTTCGCTGAGATCAAGGCGCCACGTCTCGGACGCCGACTGGCGGCGCCCGAGGAAGAAGAGACAAGGATCCGACTATCAGCCACAGTCAGACTCGCATTACCATAGAGCGCGACCGAGAAGGCCGCCCGAGAGCAGTGGAACGACGGGACGACTATCCGCCTCCCCCTCCTCGCAAGGAGAGGCGAGTCTCCCCGCCGCCTGTTGACCATCCGACTCTCGGCGACCGCCTTGGCCGCCGAGAGGGAGTTGGAGAGAATGACGCCCGCCACTGGATCGACCGACTTCACCGATCCCTAGCGCTGGAAGAAGAAGACGAGTTGGGTCCGCCTTGTTTCGGGCCCCGCATTCGAGACGAGCCCTTTCCTAGAGGGTTCACGCTCCCAAGAGACACGCCCAAGTATACCGGCTCCGTGAAGCCGGAAGACTGGCTAGTCGACTACTCCATGGCTGTCAGCATAGCAAATGGCAACAAGCGTGTCGCCTTAAAGTACGTTCCGCTCATGCTCCAGGGCACGGCCCGGACATGGCTGAACAGCCTGAAGCCCCGTAGCATCAACAGCTGGGTCGACTTCACCGAAGCGTTCGTCCGCAACTTCACCAGCACGTACAAGCGTCCTCCCAAGCCTCGTCAGCTCTCCTTGTGCGTGCAAGGCCCCGACGAGTCGACTCGCGATTACCTCACGCGTTGGGCCGAGCTTCGGAACTCCTGCGAGGGCGTGCACGAGGTGCAGGCCATCGAGTACTTCACAGCCGGGTGTAGAGAAGGCACCCTCGTCAAGCACAAGCTCCTCAGCGATGAGCCAGAAACCCTCGACGAGCTGCTGATCATAGCGGACAAGTACGCCACGGCCGACTCCTCCATGAAGGCGGAGATTCAAATCAGCACAACTGGCAAAGTGGCCCCTGAAGCTCCAAGAACTCTGGCGGGAGACGCCAACCGGCGACAACAGCAGGGCGACCACAAGCGCAAGGCCCCGCTGCCGGCTTCCAGCAGCCGGCAGGTCGCCACCGTTGAAGCCCAGCAGCCGGATGGGCAGCCTCCGCTCAAGCGACAGAAAGGCGGCAAGCCAAACTGGTTGCCGGCCTTCTCCTACGAGCAGACTCTGGATGGACCTTGCAAGTTCCGTAGCGGCGCAAAGCCGTCGAATCACACCACCCGGAAGTGCCACTGGCTCACCAGGATCGCCAAGGGAGACGGCCTCCTGCCTCCCCCGCCTGCTGGGCAGCCGCCTCCGCCTCCGCCCCAGCAGCCAGCTGTCAGGCCAGTCGGTGCAGTACAAGACGAATACCCTGAAGAACACGAAGCCTACGTGGTGTTTACCAGTATGGCTGATGATCAACGCAGCAGGCGGCTGCAGCGACAAGAGGTGAATGCGGTAGAATCAGAGACACCAGAGTTCATGCACTGGTCCGAGAAGCCCATCAGCTGGAGCAGGGCTGACCACCCAGAGGTGATGCCAAGTTCGGGCTCCTATGCCTTGGTCTTGGACGCCACCTTTGCTACGGATAGACGAGCCGCGCGTTTCTCGCGGGTTCTGATAGACGGAGGCAGCAACATCAATATCATGTACAAGGACACCATGGAGAAGTTAGGAATCAAGCAAAGACAGCTTCAGAACAGTTGGACTGTGTTCCACGGCATTGTTCCTAGGCTTTCCTGCTCACCAATTGGCAAGATCCTGATGGACGTCCTCTTTGGAGACAAAGATCACTTCCGCCGAGAGTCTGTTTGGTTTGAGGTGGTGGACCTCGAGAGCCCATACCATGCGCTACTCGACCGACCCGCCTTGGCCAAGTTCATGGCGGTCCCCCACTACGCCTACCTCAAGATGAAGATGCCCAGTTCCAGGGGAATTCTGACTATGGCCGGCGACTATCAGAAGTCGTCTGCCTGCGCGGCTGAGAGCAGTCGGCTGGCCGAGTCCCTGGTAATCGCAGCCGAGAAGGGGCTCCTTGAGTGAGTTGTGGCGATGGCCGGCAAGCAGCCAGAGGTATCGCCCAACCTGAAGGAGTCGGAGGCTGAAGGTTCGTTCAAACCGGCCAAAGAGACAAAGAAGATACCCTTGGATCCAGAGCACCCAGAGAGGTACGCTGTCGTAGGTGCAAACCTCGACAGCAAATAGGAAGGCGAGCTCGTCGATTTCCTCCATGAGAATCGGGACATCTTCGCATGGTCCCCCAAAGACATGCCAGGTATACCGACGGAATTCGCCGAGCACAAGTTACATGTACGATCTGATGCCAAGCCGGTCAGGCAGCCCCTGCGCCGCCTATCAGAAGAGAAGAGAAGAGTTGTCGGAGAAGAGATAGCCCGACTCCTAGTAGCCGGCTTCATTATGGAAGTGTTCTTTCCAGAATGGCTAGCAAATCCGGTCCTGGTACTGAAGAAGAACAAGCAATGGCGAATGTGTATTGACTACACGAGCCTCAACAAGGCCTGCCCCAAGGACCCGTTTGCTCTACCAAGAATCGATCAGGTGATAGACTCCACAGCCGGATGCAAGTTGTTGAGTTTTTTGGATGCATACTCAGGATATCACCAGATCAAGCTGAACCCGGCTGACAGACTGAAGACCGCCTTCATCACGCCGTTTGGAGCCTTCTGCTACCTCACCACGACGTTCGGCTTAAGGAATGCCGGTACCACCTTTCAGCGTTGCATACAGAAGTGCCTCCTCAAGCAGCTCGGCAGGAACGCCCACATCTACGTGGACGACATGGTGGTGAAGACAGAAAAGCATGGAACACTGCTGGAAGACCCCAAGGAGACCTTTGAGAACCTATGCCGATTCCAGATCAAGCTCAATCCCGAGAAGTGCGTCTTCGGAGTACCAGCCGGCCAGCTCCTTGGCTTCCTGGTCTCTGAACGCGGCATAGAATGCAACCCTGTAAAGATCAAGGCCATTGAGAAAATGGAGGTACCTAGCCGACTGTTGGATGTGCAAAAGTTCAACGGCTGCTTGGCGTCCATCAGCCGATTCATCAGTCGGCTGGGCGAGAAAGCTCTCCCCTTATACCAACTCATGAAGAAGACCACTTTTTTCGAGTGGAACCATAAGGCGGACGAAGCTTTTCTCCAGTTGAAGAAGATGCTGACTACTCCACCCGTCCTGGCGGCTCCGACTCCCAAGGAACCTATGCTCCTGTACATCGCCGCCACCAGCCGGGTAGTCAGCACGGTCATTGTAGTGGAACGCAAGGAGGAAGGCAAGGCACTACCAATCCAGAGACCGGTATATTACCTGAGCGAAGTACTGTCGACCTCCAAGCAGAACTACCCCCACTACCAGAAGATGTGCTATGGCGTACACTTTACTGCCAAGAAATTGAAGCCTTACTTTCAAGAGCATCCAATCACGGTGGTCTGCACGGCCCCGCTTGCCGAGATCATTGGTAGCCAAGATGCTTCTGGCCGAGTGGCCAAGTGGTCCATAGAGCTGGCTCCCTACACCATCCACTACCAGCCCCGCACCGCTATCAAGTCACAAGCACTGGCCGACTTCCTCGTCGACTGGGCCGAGACCCAGTACCTACCTCCAGCGCCTGACTCCACCCATTGGCGGATGCATTTCGACGGCTCCAAGATGCGCACCGGCTTGGGAGCCGGCGTCGTCCTCACCTCTCCTAAAGGCGACAAGCTCAAATACGCACTTCAAATCCATTTTGCCGCCTCCAACAACGTCGCCGAGTATGAGGCGCTCATTCACGGGCTCCGGCTTGCCAAAAAACTTGGCATCCGCCGGATCTTGTGTTATGGCGACTCGGACTTAGTGGTCCAGCAGTCATCTGGCGACTAGGACGCGAAAGATGCAAACATGGCGAGTTACCGTTTCCTCGTGCAGCAACTCAGCGGGTATTTCGAAGGGTGCGAGTTCCTCCATGTGCCAAGAAACGACAACGACCAAGCAGACGCCTTGGCATGAATCGGCTCTACCTGCCAAGCAATACCATCCGGCGTCGCCCTTCAACGCCTCCTCAAACCGTCTGTCAAGCCTTCACCAGAATCAGACTCCATCTTTGTGCCGGCTCCTCCCGAAGACGTTGGATCCGACTCCAGAGCCCCAGCAGACGGTACGGGGATTTTGGCAGATGGCTCCAAAGCCGCCACAGTCGAACCCGGCCTGGGGACTGCAGCGGCGGACTCGAAGACTCCAGAACTCGACCCAAGGGCCACGCCAGTCGGCCTAGGGACTCCATTAACCCAGCAAATGGTTGTTGACTCCAACCTGCCGCCTCCTAGCCCAACCGCCCTCGTCCAAGTCGCAGTTCTGGCAGTCGAAGAAATAGCAGCACCCTCATGGGCCCAGCCCATCCTCAAATTCCTGGTGAGCAAAGAGCTGCTGACTGATGAGACCTTAGCTCGGCAAATACAACGCCGAGCGGCAGCCTACACCATAATCAACAGAGAGCTGGTCAGGCGCAGCATCACTGGTGTCTACCAGTGCTGCGTAGAGCCAGAGCAAGGCCAAGCAATTCTCAAAGACATCCATCAAGGCGAGTGCGGCCACCATGCGGCTTCAAGAGCACTCATCGCCAAAGCCTTTCGACACGGTTTCTTCTGGCCGACTGCCTTGGAAGAGGCCAAGGAGTTGGTCCAAAAATGCAAAGGGTGCCAGAAGTTCAGCTCCAAGCCGCACCAGCCGGCTTCTGCACTCAAGACCATCCCCATTGCCTGGCCTTTCGCATTTTGGGGTCTAGACATGGTGGGACCATTCAAGACAGCACGAGGTGGCTTAACTCACTTACTTGTCGCAGTGGACAAGTTCACCAAGTGGATAGAAGCAAAGCCAATCAAGAAGCTGAACGGTCCGACTGCCGTGACTTTCATCTCCAATATCCCAATTCGGCACGGCATACCACACAACATCATCACCGACAACGGCACAAATTTTGCCAAAGGCGCCTTGGCCCATTTTTGCGCAACACAGGGCATCCGAGTGGACCTAGCGTCCGTCGCCCATCCACAGTCAAACGACCAGGTGGAGCGAGCAAACGGCCTCATCTTGTCCAGCATCAAACCCCGGCTGATCGAGCCTCTGGAGCGCTCGGCTGGCTGCTGGCTCGACGAGCTACCAGCCGTCCTCTGGAGTCTGCGCACGGCTCCAAACAAGTCAACCGGCTTCACGCCTTTCTTCCTCATCTACGGTGCCGAAGCCGTCATCCCAACGGACATAGAGTTCGACTCCCCACGAGTCACCATGTACACCGAGGAGGAAGCAGAAGAAGCACGACAAGACGGCGTCGATCGGCTGGAAGAGGGCCGGCTGTTGGCACTCAGCCGGTCTAGCATCTACCAGCAGAGCCTGCGCCGATACCACAACAGGAAGGTCAAGCCAAGATCTTTCCAAGAAGGCGACCTTGTGCTTCGGCTGATCCAGCAAACAGCCGGCCAGCACAAGTTGTCGGCGCCTTGGGAAGGCCCTTTCATCATCAGCAAGGTGCTCGACAATGACTCCTACTACCTGATCGACGCTCAGAAGCCCCGAGCACGAAAGAGGGACGACTCCGGCAAGGAGACAGAGCGGCCATGGAATGCAAATCTCCTCCGAAGATTTTACAGTTGATGCAGTATGTACCACGCTACCTTTTGTATTAAAGTACCAAGACTTCGGGCCCCCCGAGACGAGCTCGGGGACTGCCCTCTTTTGTCTGTATGATAAAAATCATGCCTACAAGTATGTTACTCTTTGTTATGCCACTTGGCACCGGGCTCGACAAGTCGGCCCGGGGACTTGCCGCCTTGCACTGTGAAATGCTTCCTGCAGCCGGACAAGTAGTGTGTAACACCTAAACCGTCTCCTGTCAGAAGCGGCAGCTCACAGAGCGACAGTACGGTGGGCAGAAGTAAGGTAGAATGGGCGTTCGCATGAAAAATGGCTAAGGACTCAAAGCATAAAACATAGCTCAAGACGGCTTCCAGCCTTTTTTCGCAAACCGACTCTCGAATAATCGGATTGCCGCCTTCTATTCAACTTCCTCAAAAACTCTTAAAAACGGCTAAGTACTTGCCTTCCCAAAGTAGCCAAGCATTTGATCCAGCGGCAGTCCGCAGAGCGGCTGTCCGATTGGCAAGGTAGGCAACTAAGAGAAAGCGGCAAAGGAAAAAAGCCAAAAGAGCAATGAGCAAGAAAAGATAGAACTCGGATAAATATATTTACATAACGTAGGCCCTTGGCCGAATCTTCAAGCAGAAGTTCAAAATACACCCCGCGGGTGGAATTGTGCGAATTAACAAGTTCTTCAAAGGATACTGAAGCAGATAAAATAAAGATAAAGCGGCAGCTTAGGAAGCAGCAGACGAATTCAGAGGGTCGGAGGAGGCGGTAGCGTCAGGCGTCGGGGCGGCCGGCTGGGTAGTCTCGGCTTGATCGCCTCCGGCGGCAGTCGGCTCGGTCGCACGCGGCTCGTTGGTGGAGGCGCGGTCGAGCTGAGGCTGGCCCTCTGCTCCGTCTTCTGGTGCCTCCGTCTCACCTCCGTCCCCCGCCTCGCCTTCCTCCTCAACGCTGGAGCCAATCACCTCCGCCGAGTCCTCGCCGTAGTTTGGGTTCATCCCAAACCACTCCGGCGGTACCTCCTCGCCGTCTTCAGACCGCTCGGGGACGAAGATGCTGGTGTCGGTGTACTCAACGATCGCCGCAGCACTCTTGACGAGGGCGTCTTCTGCAGCTGCCAGCTCCGGCTGGGCCTCCGACCGAAGTGTGGCCAGCCGGTCTAGATCCAGCCCCGGATACCACGCCTTGACGAACTCCAAGGCCCGGCGCGCTCCAGCTCGGGCCGAAGAACCCTTCCAGGCCTCAAGACGGCCAGCCGCGACCTCTAGCCAGTCGGCCGTCAGGCCGGGGGTGCGCGGAGCCTGCATGTCCGGCCACAGGGCGGCAATCGCCTAGGCACCGACACGCTGAAGCCGGCGCAGCATCCGGTGAGTCGGCCGAAGGCGAGCCTCGATACTCAGGATGTGCTCGTCAAGGGTTCGGGGGGCGTCGACGGCGATATCTGCGCCCTCCGCCCTCCGACCTTCACGGTCAGCCTCGATGGCTTGGATGGCGGCCTGCGTGTGCCCAGGAAAAAAGTTTGCCAAGACGGAAGAAACGTTGAAGCAAGTCAAAAACCAGGAGTCGGCACGACTTATAATCGGTAGCTCGAAGAAAGAAAGTAAAGAAACTCACCATCAATGATGTCTTCAATCTCATGGAAGCCGGAGGCCAGCATCGCCTCCTTGTCAGACCAGGAGGAGCGCTCGCTCGCGAACTCGGCCAAGAGGGAGGTTTCCGTCTCTTCCGCCTCCTTCTGCGTCTTCGCAAGAAGCTCCCTCTGCTCTGCCAATTGAGTGGCCAGCAGATCGCGCTCTATGGCGAGCTTGCTGCACTCCTCCCCTTTGGCGCGCAATGCGGAGTTGGCTCTGCTCAACTGCTGTTGAAGAGCAGCGTTGGCTCCTGAAAAGAAGGAAGAAAGAAGGCGTTAAGTCATCAATAAAGAAGGCCGCCGGGGAGATCCGGCCCGACTGCTCAGCAGTCGGCCCAAATCTCGGGGACTACAGCCCGTGGGTGCGCCAGCGCGCCCCCGCAAAGAAGAAAAAGGACTTACTCCGGCTCTTCGACAAATCGGCGGTCCACTTGCCCAGCTCTTCAACGTTACGGTTGAAGGCAGTGACGCGGAGGTTGTGGTAATCCCGCGTCAAGCGTTTCAGACAAAAAGTTAATACCCAGAGTTCATCAATTGGTGTTCCGGGCCGCCTGCTCACCAGCCAGCCTGAAACTCGGGGACTACACCCAGTGGGTGCGCTGGCGCGCCCCCACAGAGAGGAACAATAAAACAAGGACCAAAGGAAAAAACATATCCGGACGGCTGCCCGCGATGCCAGGTATGCCTTGGTGCAATTCTGGAGAGCGTCGCCCTCAGCATGAAGCTTCGCCTGGACATCCAGAAGAGCCTGATTCAGTGGCCCTGTGCCGCCTCCTCGCACCCACCCAATGGGCGCGGCGCTCGTCGCTTCGGCGTCTGGGATCGCCGAGCTGGCGGTGCCGGCCTCCAGGGGCGGGGTGCCGAAGTCACCTTCTCCAGACGGCGGCGCGTTGGCGAGCTGACTTGGAGGAGTAACCTCGCCACGGCCCCGTCTTCGGTCGGCGGCACCAGAGGGTCCGCTGGCTGATTGCCTTGTGCGCTCTCAGACGGCGGCGGAGGCGGCGGCGAAACGATCACGTCCGGCGTAGAGGGGTCGCCGCCTTCCCTCTCCACGACGGGGTTCTCACCGCCGGCTTCCCCAGTCTGCCACGTGAACTCCAGAGGCGGCGGCGCAGAGTTCAGCAGGGTGACGAACACCGCCGATTGGCGTTGTGCGGCCTCCTCAGCCTGCCGCTTCGTCGCGGTGGCGGCTTCGGCCTCCGCCAGTTTTTTCTTAGCGGAGGCCTCCACCCTATCGGCCTCCGCCCTATCGGCCTCCGCCTTGTCCAGGCGAGCGGCCTCTTCTTCGTTGCGCTTCTCCTGCGCATTCCGCTCTGTCGCCTCCCGGAGGTCAGCAGCAGGGTCAATCCGCCGAGTGGTGGCGGACGTCTCTGCTGACCCCATGACGGAGGCGGCGGTGACCCTCTCAAGAGTGAGGGGAGCCCTGAAGCAAGGGAAGCAAGCAAAAGACTCAGACAAAGCCACAAAGAAAGAATAAAGCATTGAAACAGAATACTCATGCGGAGACCAATGGCGGCTTCTTCACTTCCTTATGGAAGCGGATGGCCTTCACAGCCGCCTCGTCCCGCCGGGTCGCCACAGCCGAACCCTTGGGCTTCTTCGGCCGATTGTCGAACAAGGACGACACGGCCCTGCGCTTCTTCTCGCCGCCTGGAGCACCCGGCGCGGCAGAAGAGCCCACGCCAGGCTGGCTGGCTCCTGGCCGATGGCGGGGGGCGACTTCTCCCTCGGCATCGTCGTCAGGCCAGACGACGAAAGTGGCCGAAGGCCTGAAGTCGCCTGCTGCTCCTCCTCCTCCCTCGGCGTCGTCCTCCAGAGCCGCCGCCCCCAGATTGGGGTCGTCGACGTCGCTCTCCGCCCGGTCAGCAAGGAACTCGCGGGCCGGCCCCGAGGTGCCAGCTGGTGGATGGAGGAGGGGATTCTGACCAAAGCCGACTGGTCAAAACAAACTCGGCGAGAAAGAAGACAATCCAAAGAAAGAAAGAAAATGCAACTCACCACGGGCGGGGGGTTGGCGCGGGAGTACGGCTCCTTGCCGAACCGCCAATCCTCCAGGAGCTTGCTGTCCGAGAGGTAGTTCACCATGAAGGCCACCTCCTCGTGAGGCATATCCTTGGTGCACATCCGACTCGGGTCGCGGTGCCCGCTCATTTGGCATATCATATGGGGGCGGCCTTGGAGCGGGAGAACTCGGCGCGCCATGAGGGCGACCAGCAGGTCTGGACCAGTCAAGCCCTTCGACTGCGTCAGCACTCGGAGTCGCGCGATGGCGCCGGCTCCCGCAGGCGTCAGCGACTTGGCCCGGTACGACCAGTTGGGCAGTCTCCCAGCCGGCGGGCCGGCTTCGAAAGCCGGCAGGTTGACCCAGTCGCCCCTCGTGGAGACGCTCCTGATGTAGAAGTACAATCTCTGCCACATCTTCACCGACTTTATCAGCAAGATGGAGGGGAAGGGGTTGTCGGCCCCCGACCTTCGCACGGCGATGAAAACGCCGCATTGAGCCGGCACGCCTGCAGCCTAGGTGCCGAGCTTGGAGAAGAAGAACTCCCCCCAGAGCTCGAGGGTGGGGAGGACTCCGAGGAAGCCTTCGCACAAGGCCACGAAGGCGGATAGCAGCACCACCGTGTTGGGTGTGAGGTGGTGCGGCTGGAGGCCGTAGAACTCCAGCAAGGAGCGGAAGAAGCGGCTCGCCGGCAGCCCCAACCCGCGCAGGCAGTGCGAGCGGAAGATGACCCGCTCGCCCTCCTGTGGCGCGGGGGAAATCTCCCCCCTCGGCGCAAGACGCACCCGCACGTGATCCTCGCCGGGGAGCCGACGAGTCTTGCGGAGGAACTCGATGTGGTCGTCGTGAACTTCGGAGCCGTCCCAGGTGCCGGAGTGAAGGAAATATGCCCTAGAGGCAATAATAAAGTTATTATTTATTTCCTTATATCATGATAAATGTTTATTATTCATGCTAGAATTGTATTAACCGGAAACATAATACATGTGTGAATACATAGACAAACTTAGTGTCACTAGTATGCCTCTACTTGACTAGCTCGTTAATCAAAGATGGTTATGTTTCCTAACCATGAACAATGTGTTGTTATTTGATTAACGAGGTCACATCATTAGTTGAATGATCTGATTGACATGACCCATTTCATTAGCTTAGCACTCGATCGTTTAGTATGTTGCTATTGCTTTCTTCATGACTTATACATGTTCCTATGACTATGAGATTATGCAACTCCTGTTTACCGGAGGAACACTTTGTGTGCTACCAAACGTCACAACGTAATTGGGTGATTATAAAGGAGCTCTATAGGTGTCTCCAAAGGTAGATGTTGGGTTGGCGTATTTCGAGATTAGGATTTGTCATTCCGATTGTCGGAGAGGTATCTCTGGGCCCTCTCGGTAATGCACATCGCATAAGCCTTGCAAGCATTGTGACTAATGAGTTAGTTGCGAGATGATGTATTACGGAACGAGTAAAGAGACTTGCCGGTAACGAGATTGAACTAGGTATTGGATACCGACGATCGAATCTCGGGCAAGTAACATACCGATGACAAAGGTAACAACGTATGTTGTTATGCGGTCTAACCGATAAAGATCTTCGTAGAATATGTAGGAGCCAATATGGGCATCCAGGTCCCGCTATTGGTTATTGACCAGAGATGTGTCTCAGTCATGTCTACATTGTTCTCGAACCGTAGGGTCCGCACGCTTAACGTTACGATGACAGTTATTATGAGTTTATGCATTTTGATGTATCGAAGTTAGTTCGGAGTCCCGGATGTGATCACGGACATGATGAGGAGTCTCGAAATGGTCGAGACATAAAGATTGATATATTGGATGACTATATTCGGACACCGAAAGTGTTCCGGGTGATTTCGGAGAAAACCGGAGAGCCGGAGGGTTACCGGAACCCTACCGGGAGAAGTAATGGGCCATATGGGCTTTAGTGGAGAGAGAGAAGGGCTGCCAGAGGTGGGCCGCGCGCCACCTCCTCCCTGGTCCAAATTGGACTAGGGGAGGGGGGCGGCGCCCCCCTTTTCCTTCTCCCACTCCACCTCTTTCCCCCTCCTAGTAGGAGTCCTACTCCTACTAGGAGGAGGACTCCTCCTTGGTGCGCCACACCTGGCCGGCCGGCCTCCTCCCCTTGCTCCTTTATATACGGGGGCAGGGGGCACCCCAAGACACAAGTTGATCATTCAGATCGTTCCTTAGCCGTGTGCGGTGCCCCCTGCCACCATATTCCACCTCGATCATATCGTTGTAGTGCTTAGGCGAAGCCCTGCGTCAGTAAAACATCAAGATCGTCATCACGCCGTCATGCTGACGGAACTCCTCCCCGAAGCTTTGCTGGATCGGAGCCCGGGGATCGTCATCGAGCTGCACGTGTGCTAAGAACTCGGAGGTGCCGGAGTAACGGTGCTTGGATCGGTCGGATCGGGAAGAAGACGTACGACTACTTCCTCTACGTTGTGTCAACGCTTCTGTTGCGATCTACAAGGGTACGTAGATCAGACTCTCCCTCTCGTTGCTATGCATCACCATGATCTTGCGTGTGCATAGGAATTTTTTTGAAATTACTACGTTCCCCAACACGGAGCGCACCGGGGGAGGCGCGGCGGCAGAGGAAGAGCTCATCGCGAGCTGATCGCCGCGGCGTTCGTCGAAGCTTGGGCGCGCGGCGATGCGAAGAAGAAGAAGAAGGAGGAGAGCGAGGGGCAGTGAGAAGGAGGAGAGCGAGGAGTAGTGGGAAGGAGGGGCGCGCGTGCTCCGCCGCGCCCCCCTCTCTCCCCTACTTATAGCCTCGCGGGCTGCGAAGCCGAGGGGGCGGTCGTGGGATTTACTGCGCCCACGGCCCCACGACCCCCACGTTACACGACAAAGTTACTGCGCGCAGTAACTCCACGGGAATCCCAACCATCCGTCGGGGCCGCAGCGGATCCGCTCGGGCGCCGAGGCGCGGTAGTTGCGGGCCCCGCCCACGGGCATGTCCCGTCGCGCGCGTAGGCTGGCAGTATGGCCCAGCCACGTGTTATCGCATGACAGGCCTAGAACGGGCGGCGGCCCGGAGGCTTAGCCAGCACGCTACTTGGATCCCGCCGCGTTGTTCGAAATATTGTGAGAGTCAGAGTTGGGCGAGTCCGACTCCTTCCAGCCGGCCCGGCAGAAGTCAACCAAGAACCATGTGTTGAGCACCTGAAAAGAGAAACTGCAGAGGCTTCTCGGCCGATCGTCCGCGGCGCCTCACCAGCTTCGGGGACTACTGTCGGAGTAATGGGCCACGGGTAGGCCAACCGGAGCCCAGAACCTTTCAAGACATCAGGGCAGGCTGCGCCCCTCAAGACCCCAGGACGAAGAGCCGCCTTCGAGAAGTCGACGGCAAGATGGCCGGCTGACCACTCACGGCCGAGTCCCAGGGACGACTTCAGGGAAAGCCGACTCCTGACTGGCGACTTCCAGAGAAGCCGGCTTTGAGGAGTCGGCCTGCGACTCCTACAAACCCCATGACCTCATCAAGTGGGACGGGGCAGGGGAGTGGCTACAGTGAAGCCCACTCCCGCCCCTTACCAAGGGCAGGCATGGCCACAGCACGTCGTACCCCGGAAGATCTCCGTGCGGCGTGGCACTGTTGCCATGCCGGCCCTGACATCAGCACCGCAGGACCGAATCCTGCACCCACGATGACTTGTCTGTACGACCCAGAGGCAGAGGGTCCCACCAGTCAGTGAGACCCCAGGAGACGGCAAGAGGACCACCAGTCGGACCCGTCGGGAGCCGGCCCCGGGGAGTCGGCCGAGCCCTCCCCGGGGCCCACGCGCCATTAATCAAGATGTGATGGAGAGTGGCAATAGTGATCGCCCGCCAGGCGGCGGGGCTGTTGCCACGACCCCATGATCAAGCCTGCGTCATCAGAAGCACGGCTACAGTAATCAGCAGCCGGCAAGACCCGCCCGCAGCGAACGCGGCATGTCGGCTCCGTACCAGGCCAGTCGGCGGGGCCCACCAGTCGGCGGGCCCCAGCAGTCGGCGGGGAAGACGGAGGCCAGAGGCGCTGACGGCTGGGCCCGCGCCCAGCCAGATTACCATTGTACCCCTGGGTGGTAGGCCTATATAAACCCCCCAGGGCACCCATGCAAAGGGTTGGAACCCATTAGCTCTAGACCAGATCATATAGGAGGGAGAGAGCTAGCCTTGCCTTCTCCTACTTCTAGAAAACAGCTCAAGGAGCAATCGTGTAAACACTTGGCCATAGTGATCATGCGGAGACCCCGCAGAGCAGCAGTAGGGGTATTATCTCCCCGAAGAGCCCTGAAGCTGGGTAAGATTCGCCGGCGTGCATGTCTTCGCCTCATCCCGTTTCCAGGCATCGGCGACGTTCTACTCGCCCCCACCATGATAAGCCATCCTTTGGCATATGTCACACCTAACCCCCGACACCTAGACACCACAAAAAACCATGTTCCTCGGGGAGGAAAAACCTCAATGGGGGTGGGAAGTTTTTTGTCCCCACAAGCAGGGATGTCCATGGTGAAGGTGTCACTGGGACAATTTTCGGCAAGCAATAACCACCTAGGTAATCTCATTCCTATCATAAAAAGATTGAACCCAATGGCTAAATTTTCTATCTCCACCCCTGTTGGAGGCTAACAAATAGATTGAGAAGCAACCAACCAAGAGATAAAAAATCACATAAGCTAGCATTAAGCATAACTAACACCGAATAATGCAACCATAAGTAGGATGTAGTTTCATTGCATAACTATTAACTTTCGTGCTTGCATAAGGAACCACAAACCTTAACACCAATATTCTTACTAAAGCATAATTACTCGCCAACATGACTCACATATCACTATCATCATATCACAAAACTATTACAAAGAATCAAGTTTATTTTGTCCAATGATCTTCATGAAAGTTTTTATTATATCCCTCTTAAATATCTATCACTTTGGGACTATTTTCATATGTTGCTTTTGATAAGCTCAAACAAATTTAAGTGAAGAACATGAGCATAAAAATTTTCTTCTCTCAAAATAATATAAGTGAAGCATGAGAGAATTTCTTCAAAAATTTACTAACTCTCAAATAAATCTAATCGAAGCATGAGCGCATTTCTTGAATAATATTAAATCACACCTTGCTCAAAAAGATATAAATGAAGCATTAGAGCAATTTCATAGCTCAATTTTTTTAAGTGAAGCACATAGAGCAAATCTAACAAATCATAGCATAATTTTGGCTCTCTCAAATAGGTGTGTCCAGCAAGGATAGATGACACAAAAAAGCAAAACAAGCAAAGACTCATATAATACAAGACGCTCCAAGTAAAACTCATAATATGTGACGAATAATAATATAGCTCCAAGTAAAATACCGATGGTCGTTAGAAGAAAGAGGGGATGCTTTCTCGGGCATCCCCAAGCTTAGTTATTTGTTTCTCTTTGGATAATAATTTGGGGTGCCACGGGGCATCCCCAAGCTTAGGATCTTCTTACTCCTTATTCCTTCATCCATTGTGATCTCACCTAAAACTTGAAAACTTCAATCACATAAAACTCAACCAAACCTTCATGAGATCTGTTATTATGACAAAGCAAATCACCACTCTAAGTACTATTGCAAACCCATTCATATTTTATTTTTGCATTATATATATTATATTCCAACTTTACCATGGCTCATACCCCGATACAAACCATAGATTCATCAAAATAAGCACACAACACAAAGAAAATAGAATCTGTTAAACACAGAACAATCTGAAGTAATCTAAAAACATCATATACTTCTGTAACTCAAAACATTCTGAAACATTAGGACAACATAGACAATTTGTATATCAATCTTGTGTAAAAATTACAGAATTTTGTCACGCTTCTATGATTTATGAAAATTATTTTACTAGGCGCAAAAGTTTCTGTTTTTCAACTAGATCAAATCAACTATCACCCAACATGATTCCAAAGGCTTTACATGCGCGGGCGTACGCGGGTGCGCGGCATCACGTCGACGCCGTCGTCGTCGCCCTCTCCGTCGCCACCACCACCTCCTTGCATGACAGAGGAGGGGGAGGCCCGGCTCCTTCAACGTGTCATGGAAGACTCCATGAACACGCACGATGAGCGCCAATGGGAGGGCCTGGAGACCATGATTGCCCTCTCTGCGGCCGGCGACGTGGCCGTGCCGGAGCTGGAGATGAAGGACGTCAAGGAGGAGGTGAGGGAGGAGGTGCTGGAGGAGCAGCCTGTCGCCGCGTTCCACCCGGGCCTGGTGGGCCAGCGGTGGAGCTGGTCATGCACGGCCATGGACATGGCCGACGACGTGGGGCCGTGAACTGGTGCCCTACACCGTCGCGGTCACTGATACGTCTCCAACGTATCTATTATTTTTGATTGCTCCATGCTATATTATCTACTGTTTTGGACATTATTAGGCTTTATTATCCACTTTTATATTATTTTTGGGACTAGCCTATTAACCGGAGGCCCAGCCCAGAATTGCTGCTTTTTGCCTGTTTTAGGGTTTCAAAGAAAAGGAATATCAAACGGAGTCCAAACGGAACGAAACCTTCGGGAACGTGATTTTCTCACCGAATACAACTCAGGAGACTTGGACCCTACGTCAAGCCAACTAACATGAGGCCACGAGGTAGGGGGCGCGCCCTCCACCCTCGTGGCCCCCCTGTTGCTCCACTGACGTACTTCTTCCTCCTATATATACCCACATACCCCCAAACGATCAGAACAGGAGCCAAAACCCTAATTCCACCGCCGTAACTTTCTGTAGATCCCATCTTGGGGCCTGTTCCGGAGCTCCGCCGGAGGGGGCATCAATCACGGAGGGCTTCTACATCAACACCATAGCCTCTCCGATGAAGTGTGAGTAGTTTACTTTAGACCTACGGGTCCATAGTTAGTAGCTAGATGGCTTCTTCTCTCTTTTTGGATCTCAATACAATGTTCTCCCCCTCTCTTGTAGAGATCTATTCGATGTAATCTTCTTTTTGCGGTGTGTTTGTTGAGATCGATGAATTGTGGGTTTATGATCAAGTCTATCTATGAATAATATTTGAATCTTCTCTGAATTATTTCATGTATGATAGGTTATCTTTGCAAGTCTCTTCGAATTATCAGTCTAGTTTGGCCTACTAGATTGATCTTTCTTGCAATGGGAGAAGTGCTTAGCTTTGGGTTCAATCTTGCGGTGTCCTTTCCCGGTGACAGTAAGGGCAGCAAGGCACCTATTGTATTGTTGCCATCGAGGATAACAAGATGGGGTTTTCTTCATATTGCATGAGTCTATTCCTCTACATCATGTCATCTTGCTTAAGACGTTACTCTGTTTTTAACTTAATACTCTAGATGCATGCTGGATAGCGGTCGATGAGTGGAGTAATAGTAGTAGATGCAGGCAGGAGTCGGTCTACTTGTCTCGGACGTGATGCCTATATACATGATCATACCTAGATATTCTCATAACTATGCTCAATTCTGTCAATTGCTCAACAGTAATTTGTTCACCCACCATAGAATACTTATGCTCTCGAGAGAAGCCACTAGTGAAACCTATGGCCCCCGGGTCTATCTTTATCATATTAATCTCCTACTACTTAGTTATTTACTTTGCTATTTACTTTGCCTTTATTTTACTTTGCATCTTTATCATAAAAATACCAAAATATTATCTTATCATATCTATCAGATCTCACTCTCGTAAGTGGCCCTATAGGGATTGACAACCCCTATTTGCGTTGGTTGCGAGGATTTATTTGTTTTGTGCAGGTACAAGGGACTCGCGCGTAGCCTCCTACTGGATTGATGCCTTGGTTCTCAAAAACTGAGGGAAATACTTACGCTACTTTGCTGCATCATCTCTTCCTCTTTGGGGAAAACCAACGCAGTGCTAAAAGAGGTAGCAAGAAGGATTTCTGGCGCCGTTGCCGGGGAGGTCTACGCAAAAGTCAACATACCAAGTACCCATCACATACCCTTATCTCCCGCATTACATTATTTGCCATTTGCCACTCGTTTTCCTCTCCCCCCAATTCACCCTTGACGTTTTATTCGCCCTCTCTCTCTATCCTCCCTCTCTTTCTCTATTTGCCCCTTTTTGTCCGCTTGCTTTTTGTTTGCCTGTGTGTTAGTTTGCTTGTATGTCGCGATGGCTCAAGATAATACTAAATTGTGTGACTTCACCAATACTAGCAACAATGATTTTATTAGCACTCCGATTGCTCCTCTTACCGATGTTGAATCTTGTGAAATTAATACTGCTTTGCTGAATCTTGTCATGAAAGATCCGTTCTCCGGCCTTCCTAGTGAAGAAGCCGCTACCCATCTAAATAGCTTCGTTGATTTGTGTGACATGCAAAAGAAGAAAGATGTGGATAATGATATTGTTAAATTGAAGCTATTTCCTTTTTCCCTTAGAGATCGTGCTAAAGCTTGGTTTTTGTCTTTGCCTAAAAATAGTATTGATTCATGGAACAAGTGCAAAGATGCTTTTATCTCTAAGTATTTTCCTCCCGCTAAAATCATCTCTCTTAGAAACGATATTATGAACTTTAAGCAACTTGACCATGAACATGTTGCACAAGCTTGGGTGAGAATGAAATTAATGATACGTAATTGCCCTACTCATGGTTTAAATTTGTGGATGATTACACAAATTTTTTATGCCGGATTGAATTTTGCTTCTAGAAATCTTTTGGATTCGGCCGCGGGAGGCACTTTTGTGGAAATCACCTGAGGGGAAGCTACTAAACTCCTAGATAATATTATGGTTAATTATTCTCAATGGCATACTGAAAGATCTACTAATAAAAAGGTGCATGCGATAGAAGAAATTAATGTTTTGAGTGGAAAGATGGATGAACTTATGAAATTATTTGCTAATAAGAGTGTTTCTTCTGATCCTAATGATATGCCCTTGTCTACTTTGATTGAGAATAATAATGAATCTATGGATGTGAATTTTATTGGTAGGAACAATTTTGGTAACAACATGTATAGAGGAAATTTCAATCCTAGGCCTTATCCTAGTAATCCCTCTAATAATTATGGTAATTCCTACAACAATTCCTATGGAAAATATAATAAGATGCCCTCTGATTTTGATTCTAATATTAAAGAATTTATTACTTCGCAAAAGAATTTTAATGCTATGATTGAAGAAAAATTGCTTAAGATTGATGATTTGGCTAGGAACGTTGATAGAATTGCTCTTGATGTTGATTCTTTGAAACTTAGATCTATTCCACCTAAGCATGATATCAATGAGTCTCTCAAAGCCATGAGAATTTCCATTGACGAGTGCAAAGAAAGAACCGCTAGGATGCGTGCTAAGAAAGATGCCTTTATAAAAGCGTGTTCTTCTAGTTCCTATGAAAATAATGATGAAGATCTAAAAGTTATTGATGTGTCCCTATTAAATCTTTGTTTTGCAATATGAATCTTGATAATGATGGGACTTAATATGATCCACCTTTACCTAGAAGGCGTTCCAAGAATTCTGAATCTTTTGATCTTGATGCTAAATTTGATAAAAGTGGGATTGAAGAAATTAAAACCCTAGATGTTGCTAAACCCACTATTATGGATTTCAAGGAATTTAACTATGAAAATTGCTCTTTGATTGATTGTATTTCCTTGTTGCAATCCGTGCTAAATTCTCCTCACGCTTATAGTCAAAATAAAGCGTTTACTAAACATATCGTTGATGCCTTGATGCAATCTTATGAAGAAAAACTTGAATTGGAAGTTTCTATCCCTAGAAAACTTTATGATGAGTGGGAACCAACTATTAAAATTAAAATTAGAGATCATGAATGTTATGCTTTATGTGATTTGGGTGCTAGTGTTTCCATGATTCCAAAGACTTTGTGTGATTTGTTAGGTTTCCGTGATTTTGATGATTGCTCTCTAAACTTGCACCTTGCGGATTCCACTATTAAGAAACCTATGGGAAGAATTAATGATGTTCTTATTGTTGCAAATAGGAATTATGTGCCCGTAGATTTTATTGTTCTTGACATAGATTGCAATCCTTTGTGTCCTATTATTCTTGGTAGACCTTTCCTTAGAACGATTGGTGCAATTATTGATATGAAGGAAGGAAATATTAGATTTCAATTTCCGTTAAGGAAAGGCATGGAACACTTTCCTAAAAAGAAAATTAAATTACCTTATGAATCTATTATGAGAGCCACTTATGGATTGCCTACCAAAGATGACAATACCTAGATCTATTCTTGCTTGTTATGCCTAGCTAGGAGCGTTAAACGATAGCGCTTGTTGGGAGGCAACCCAATTTTATTTTTATTCCTTGCTGTTTACTCCTGCTTAGTAATAAATAAATTATTTAGCCTCTGTTTTGGTTGTGTTTTTTGTGTTTAATTAGTGTTTGTGCCAAGTAGAACCGTTGGGAAGACTTGGAGAAAGTCTTGTTGAACTTGCTGTAAAAAACAAAAACTTTAGCGCTCACAAGAACTGCTATCATTTTTATTTGGAAAGTGATATTTAGTTAATTATTTTTGTAGATGTTTAATAGATAAATTCTTCACGTCCAGCAATTTATTTTAGAATTTTTTGGGTTCCAGATCTTGCGCTAGCTACAGATTACTACAGACTGTTCTGTTTTTGACAGATTCTGTTTTGCGTGTGTTGTTTGCTTATTTTGATGAATCTATGGATAGTAAATTAGTTTATAAACCATAGATAAGTTTGAATACAGTAGGTATAACACCCATATAAATAAATAATGCGTTCATTACAGTACCTTCAAGTGGTCTTTTGTTTTCTTTCGCTAACGGAGCTCACGAGATTTTCTACTTTAAGTTTTGTGTTGTGAAGTTTTCAAGTTTTGGGTAAAGATTTGATGGATTATGGAACAAGGAGTGGCAAGAGCCTAAGCTTGGGATGCACATGGCACCCCCAAGATAATCTAAGGACACCTAAAAGCCAAAGCTTGGGGATGCCCCGGAAGGCATCCCCTCTTTCGTCTACTTCTATCGGTAACTTTACTTGGAGCTATATTTTTATTTACCACATGATATGTGTTTTGCTTGGAGTGTCTTGTATGATTTGAGTCTTTTCTTGTTAGTTTACCACAATCATCCTTGCTGTACACACCTTTTGAGAGAGCCATACATGATTTGGAATTTGTTAGAATACTCTATGTGCCTCGCTTATATCTTTTGAGTTATATAATTTTGCTCTAGTGCTTCACTTATATCTTTTAGAGCACAGTGGTGGATTTGTTTTATAGAAACTAGTGATCTCTCATGCTTCACTTAGATTATTTTGAGAGTCTTAATAACATGGTAATTTGCTTAAAATCCTAATATGCTTGGTATGCAAGATCAATAATAAAAACTTTCTTATGAGTGTGTTGAATACTATGATAAGTTTGATACTTGATAATTGTTTTGAGATATGGAGATGGTGATATTAAAGTCATGCTAGTTGAGTAGTTGTGAATTTGAGAAATACTTGTGTTGAAGCTTGTGATTCCCGTAGCATGCACGTATGGTGAACCGTTATGCGATAAAGTCGGAGCATGATTTATTTATTGATTGTCTTCCTTATGAGTGGCGGTCGGGGACGAGCGATGGTCTTTTCCTACCAATGTATCCCCCTAGGAGCATGCGCGTAATACTTTGTTTTGATAACTTGTGGATTTTTGTAATAAGTATATGAGTTCTTTATGACTAATGTTGAGTCCATGGATTATACACACTCTCACCCTTCCACCTTTGCTAGCCTCTCTAATACCACACACTTTTTGCCGGTATCATACACCCACCATATACCTTTCTTAAAACAGCCACCATACCTACCTATTACGGCATTTCCATAGCCATTCTGAGATATATTGCCATGCAATTTTCCACCGTCCCGTTCATGACACACTTCATCATTGTCATATTGCTTAGCATGATCATGTAGTTGACATAGTATTTGTGGCAAAGCCACCGTTCATAATTCTTTCATACTTGTCACTCATGAATCATTGCATATCCCGGTACACCGCCGGAGGCATTCATATAGAGTCATATCTTGTTCTAAGTATCGAGTTGTAATTGTTGAGTTGTAAGAAAAATAAAAGTGTGATGATCATCATTATTAAAGCATTGTCCCAAGTGAGGAAAGGATGATGGAGACTATGATTCCCCCACAAGTCGGGATGAGACTCCGGACGAAAAAAGAAAAAAGAAAAAAAAAGAAAAGGCCCAAAGAAAAAATGAGAGAAAAAGAGAAGGGACAATGTTACTATCCTTTTACCACACTTGTGCTTCAAAGTAGCACCATAATCTTCATAGTAGAGAGTCTCTCATGTTATCACTTTCATATACTAGTGGGAATTTTTCATTATAGAATTTGGCTTGTATATTCCAATGATGGGCTTCCTCAACATTGCCCTAGGTCTTCATGAGCAAGCAAGTTGGATGCACACCCACTTAGCTTCTTTTTGAGCTTTCATATACTTATAGCTCTAGTGCATCCGTTGCATGGTAATCCCTACTCACTCACATTGATATCTATTGATGGGCATCTCCATAGCCCGTTGATACGCCTAGTTGATGTGAGACTATCTTCCCCTTTTTGTCTTCTCCACAACCACCACTCTATTCGACCTATAGTGCTATATCCATGGCTTACGCTCATGTATTGCGTGAAGATTAAAAAAGTTTTGAGAATGTCAAAAGTATGAAACAATTGCTTGGCTTGTCATCGGCGTTGTGCATGATTTAAATATTTTGTGTGGTGAAGATAGAGCATAGCCAGACTAATGATTTTGTAGGGATAACTTTCTTTAGCCATGTTATTTTGAGAAGACATAATTGCTTTGTTAGCATGCTTGAAGTATTATTATTTTCTATGTCAATATAAACTTTTGTCTTGAATCTTTTGGATCTGAATATTCATACCACAATTAAGAAGAATTACATTAAAATTATGCCAAGTAACACTCCGCCTCAAAATTTTTGTTTTTATCATTTACCTACTTGAGGACGAGCAGGAATTAAGCTTGGGGATGCTTGATACGTCTCCAACGTATCTATAATTTTTTATTGCTCCATGCTATATTATCTACTGTTTTGGACATTATTGGGCTTTATTATCCATTTTTATATTATTTTTGGGACTAACCTATTAACCGGAGGCCCAACCGAGAATTGTTGTTTTTTGCCTGTTTTAGGGTTTCGAAGAAAAGGAATATCAAACGGAGTCCAAACGGAATGAAACCTTCGGGAACGTGATTTTCTCACCGAATACAACTCAGGAGACTTGGACCCTACGTCAAGCCAACTAACAAGAGGCCACGAGGTAGGGGCGCGCCTGCCCCCCCAGGTGCGCCCTCCACCCTCGTGGGCCCCCTGTTGCTCCGCCGACGTACTTCTTCCTCCTATATATACCCACGTACCCCAAACGATCATAACAGGAGCCAAAACCCTAATTCCACCGCCGTAACTTTCTGTATCCACGAGATCCCATCTTGGGGCCGGTTCCAAAGCTCCGCCGGAGGGGGCATCGATCACGGAGGGCTTCTACATCAACACCATAGCCTCTCCGATGAAGTGTGAGTAGTTTACTTCAGACCTTCGGGTCCATAGTTAGTAGCTAGATGGCTTCTTCTCTCTTTTTGGATCTCAATACAATGTTCTCCCCCTCTCTTGTAGAGATCTATTCGATGTAATCTTCTTTTTGCGGTGTGTTTGTTGAGACCGATGAATTGTGGGTTTATGATCAAGTCTATCTATGAATAATATTTGAATCTTCTCTGAATTCTTTTATGTATGATTGGTTATCTTTGCAAGTCTCTTCGAATTATCAGTTTGGTTTGGCCTACTAGATTGATCTTTCTTGCAATGGGAGAAGTGCTTAGCTTTGGGTTCAATCTTGCGGTGTCCTTTCCCGGTGACAGTAAGGGCAGCAAGGCACGTATTGTATTGTTGCCATCGAGGATAACAAGATGAGGTTTTCTTCATATTGCATGAGTCTATCCCTCTACATCATGTTATCTTGGTTAAGGCGTTACTCTATTTTTAACTTAATATTCTAGATGCATGTTGGATAGCAATCGATGAGTGGAGTAATAGTAGTAGATGCAAGCAGGAGTCGGTCTACTTGTCTCGGACGTGATGCCTATATACATGATCATACATAGATATTCTCATAACTATGCTCAATTCTGTCAATTGCTCAACAGTAATTTGTTCACCCATCATAGAATACTTATACTCTCGAGAGAAGCCACTAGTGAAACCTATGGCCCCCGGGTCTATCTTTATCATATTAATCTCCTACTACTTAGTTATTTACTTTGCTATTTACTTTGCCTTTATTTTACTTTGCATCTTTATCATAAAAATATCAAAAATATTATCTTATCATATCTATCAGATCTCACTCTCGTAAGTGGCCCTATAGGGATTGATAACCCCTATTTGCGTTGGTTGCGAGGATTTATTTGTTTTGTGCAGGTACGAGGGACTCGCGCGTAGCCTCCTACTGGATGGATACCTTGGTTTTCAAAAACTGAGGGAAATACTTACGCTACTTTGCTCCATCATCGCTTCCTCTTCGGGGAAAATCAACGCAGTGCTAAAAGAGGTAGCAGTCACCGGAGCGCGAGACGTTGCCACGGGGTGCTGTGGTGCAGGCACCTCCCACCTTCCAGGAGCCTCCCGCCTTCCAGAGACCGGTCCACCTCTGGACGTCGCCGCCCTACATCGACCTCACTGGCGACGAGGACGACAATGACGACGCGTGAGAAGACGGCGATAGGCACAGCAAGAGCGCGCGGGCGGCGCTTTGTATGTTGATTATGTCTATGTGAACTGTGGAATGGGGTCATTCCGGGGCCGTGATGTTTAATTATGTTTTTATGTTTGCGTTTATTTTAATTTTTTGGTTTTTTTTGAGTTTTTGCGATTTTTTGTATCACTTCCACCCCGGACATGATATGGGTGCGGCTGCGCGTTGGTGCCGACACGGCAACGGTCCCAAACGGACATGGGCGACCCCATTGCCGCCGCAAATGGACGAAAGAAGGCCAAAACGGGAGTCCGTTCGGGGTCGTGCGCTGGAGTTGGCCTTAGAGCATCTAGAGCCAGAACTTGCTAATTTGGACCCCTAAATGACCGTAGACGCGCCTAGACGTACGCGTCCGCAGACACTGATCGGGCACATCTCAAATTTTCCTTCGCACAACTGAAACCCTCAATTAGCACAACTCAAATCCATACAAACACATGCAACGTTTATGTAAACGATGCAACACACATTGTCCGGCTACTACATTAGGACATGCCACCAGACTACCAAATTTGACATATTCTACCTACATATTATCTATGGGGAAGATCATCCATGGCTGCCCTTCCCTTCCCGACGCCCTTGCCGTCCTTCTCGCGGAAGTACCGATCAAAGATGCAATATGGATCAAGTCGGATCTGCTCATCGTCGGAGCTGCCCGACTTGTCTTCTTTGGGGAGCAGTCCAGCCATGGCACGAACCGCCCGATTCTGCACTCGGGCGAGGGCGCGCGTGTTCCTCCGCTGCCGCTTCTTGACGGTGCGGGCGCAGATGGCTTCCTCCTTCGTGGCATTGTGTGGTGCCGCCATGTCGGCAGCGAGGCGGGCCTCGGCCACCCTCATCCTCTCCTTTGCACGGCTGACACACCGGCTCCGATAGCTCTCATACTTCGCCCCTCCCCCTCCCCGAAGATGGGGAGACTAAGGGACCGCGAAGATCCAGCCCCGAGGGATCCGAGTGCCTGTTGCACCAACACAATGGATCCGCGCCGGAAAGATCCTGCCATCGGCCGGGCGCAGTTCTCCCGAGAGTGGCGGAGGGCAATGCCGACGGCCATTGACTGCTCCAACCCGCATGGGACGACACCCCAGTTGACGGATTCGGAATGGTTGGAGTCAGATCCGTTGCCCGCCATGCCGGGGAAGGCCAGAGATCGTCGGACGGGAGCTCGGGGGCGGAGGGGAGTGGCTAGGGTTTTGTAGCGGATGAAGACAAATATATATGGGATCGGGTGAACTAGTGTGGGCCAGGTCCGACGTGACGGACGCGCCCGGTCAGGCCCGGCCCACCCCATATCCGCCCTATGTTTGGGCTGAATATGTGAGGTGCCGATCAGCCCGGGTGCTTGAGACCGGTTTGAGACGTCTGTCTGTGTCAGATTTTTTTGACATGTCAGTGATCGGACCGTCCACCCAGAAGTTTGAGGGGTGTCCGGCCGTAGATGCTTGTAATAGAACTTCGTAGAGAACTGCTGCTTTATTTTGCGCTTTAGTTTTAGTTGGATGCTGGGATATTGTAAGACTGGAGAATGGTTTCATTAAATGAAATCAAAGGGGGCAAGCCTCTCTTTTGCTCGAACACACACACACACAGGGATCCGGCTTGCCTGCTCCCTTCCCGTGCTTCCATCCGTGCTCCCACTTAATCCTACGGCTGTCTTTTTTCCTTTTTTCTTTGTAATCTAATCATCTTCCCCCCTGATTTTAAGGGGGTGGGGCCGGGCCTTATTTTGCTTCAATCAAATCAAGCCACGTAGACGGGAGCACGGATGGGCACACGACGGAGGAGCAGGCAAGTCTCGTCCCGGCGCGATCAGAGGAAGCAAACTGTACTGATGTACTACTAATTACTTATTTAAAGCAAAGTAGCGTAACTGCACCTGTACGGCCGTACCCGGCGCGATCAGAGGAAGCAAACTCGACAGAAGCAGTGACCGTCCTGCTCCTACTCCTACTCCTACTCCTACTCCTGCCGCGTACGAGTACATACTGTACTGTAGGACTATGGCCTATAGGAGTGCATCGTTCGATCAATGGGGTCACGAACACCAATGTGTACGATATACGGTACAGGTCTTGTTCCGAAAGAGAAGGCTTTTTGTACGTGCTGCGTTCTGGCGAGGCCATCACCGATCCATGTACCGTAGAAAGAGAGCGAGGGATGCATGCAGAAGGGCCGAAGGCTTTGCACGAATTCAGTGCTGCCTACCCTAGGACGGCTGCATAGTCCATCGGCCACCGGCCACCGGCGACTGCGAGCGGCCGAGCGAGCGAGCGAGCAGCACACTCCTATCTGCACCCTAGAGAGAGAGAGAGAGAGAGAGAGAGAGAGAGAGAGAGAGAGAGAGAGAGAGAAGGAATTGCGCGCGAACGGCACTGACGAGACGGGTCGATGGGAGGGAGAGTGGGCGCGTCCGCGAGACAAGGGAAGGGAGGAGGAGCCGAGCTAAGTAGCTAGCTTGCCATGATGATGATGCAACGACGGGCTGACAGACGGACGGGCGACGGATCAACGGATCTCACCGGTGAGCACGCGAACGGCAGGACGCCGGTCAAACCGAGCGCACGCGGCGGGGCGGCATGCCATGCCAATGCCATGCCGCACCGGTGGTCGACGCGCGGGGCGGGGATACGGGCATGGCATGCCGGCGCTTGGCTGCACGCCTGCGCCCAGCGGTGAACGTACGCACCCCTAGGCTTTAGCTAGCTCCGTGGCCACCACGGCCCCGGCGGCACGTCGCTGTCGCGCCATCGGGGGAGGGAGTGAAGGCTCATCAATGTGGTTGGAATGGGGCTGTACCTGTACGTGCAGCTGCGCGCGCGCGCGCCCTCTCCCTCCCTCCATCCATGTTTAGAAGCTGCGAGAAAATAAATCGTATCGCAGGACCATTGCCGCGCTCTGTTTTGGCAGGGAACTTGTTAGATTACCATCGAGTTATTGCTTGTGGTTGTGGCGCTCTTGTGGGTGCCAGTGGTGGTCACCACGCGCGGCGCTGTTAAAACTCGGAGCGAGCCCGGCTCCTCGGACCCTTTGAATAGTCCCGTTGCTGGTCAGCTGCCTGCGTGTGCCTCCCTCCCCCCCTCCCCCTCTGCCTCCAACAACAGAGCTCCCCAACAACCAGACTCAGAGAGAGCGCACGTACGTGCCGCTCCTACGTGCGCGCCACCCGCTGGGCTCGGCGCCCATGAGGAGGCGGCGCTGGGCGCGCGCCGCCGCCCTATGCCTCGCCATTGCCGTCCTGCTGCAGCTCGCCGCCGTCCACTGCGCGGGCGCCTCGGCCAGGACGCCGGCCTTCTCCACGCGCGCGCGCGGAAGCGCTGCGCAGAGGTGGCCCTCGACGCCCGTGCACCACGCCGTGCCCAAGCCCAGTCCAAGAGCCGGCGCCCGCGCGGTCGCGTTCGACGCCACCGCCACCGCCGCGGCCGCCCGGTGCAAGAGCAAGGGCAAGATCAGCGCGGCGTGGAAGCGGAAGCCGACCGCCGGCGGCCGAGACGACGCCGCGTGCGACGACGACGACAAGCGGCGCATCCCGACGGGCCCCAACCCTCTCCACAACAGGTGATCGCGCGTCCGCCGTAAGTAAGTAACGGCCAAGTATAAGGCCGGGGGCAGAGCTGCAAATGCAAGAAGCAAGGAGGAGCAGAGCAGACACTCCGGCGCCGGCGGCGAGCTGCTGCTGAACCGGAGCGCCAGTCAGAATTTCCCGCTCCCGAGCGGGTCCTTCTGCCCGGTGCCCATCAGCATCAGCATCAGCATCCTCTGTCCATCATGGGACAGATATCTACTCCTATTAGTTAGCCATAGTTAGCAAGCGCTTGATTTTTGGTTTGACGTCGACGATCTTGTCCGCTTCTCGCTTGTTTGCGCTCTTGTCCGCGAGTACTTGGTGTATATTCCGCCTAGCCGGTGTCCTTTTGTTCCACCATCAGAAACAAGAATTGTTCTCTCGCTCAACTCACCCTCGGCCTCCATGGCTCCTTCCGCGGGGGGTCTTTGTTCCGACCCTCGAACCGGGGAGATTCTTCCGCTCAGCGCATCCGAGTTGGCTCGGAGCCCTCAGCCATCACATGACATGATCGTGCTTGTGGAGCCTGAAAGATTTCATGCGCATCTCTCTCTGTACGTGCACGTAGAAAGCTGCGGGCCTTTCACATACGTGTGGATAGGCCGGCCCTGCACCGTCATGGCAGAATCACAACGGCTGGCTTTGGTCCAATCCTGGCCGAAAAATAGTTCTTGTGACCACATCTTACTACTCAACAACACAGTTTCTTATTGGTTCCCATGATTACTACTGGTACTAGCCACTCGGAGACGGCACTGTTCCAGCCATGAACAGCCATAGATTTCTTCGAATGAGCAGTGCGTAGTATCATTGGAATCATTATCAATGCTCCTGTACCGCTCTGCCCGTCCAGCGCTCTTAATAATCAGCACAGGCATTCGGTGCTCGGATTGAAGGCAAGCCCCATGCCGACTCCAAAACGTACCACCGTAGTGTAATTTCGTAGCACTCGTAGTACAAGATAAAGAGGGGAGGGCCACCGGATGTGCATCTTCGGGAGATACGGCCCCAGGGAAGAAAGGAAAGCAGGCAGCGGCAGTACGCTCTCTCTGTGCGTGCGTGTGTGAGTGAGTGATTGCTCGGCTTGCTCGGCTCCAAGGCGCAATGAGAGCTTCACAGATTATTCTTGGCCCAGAGGCCGCTTCCGGCTCTCGCAAACTGGTGAACAGTCAGTGGTGGTCCGTGCGGGCAGAGGCAGGCCAGCTCCTCCCCGATCCGTCCGGGCCTTTGGGGTTGGGGCAATTGTTCTTGAGCCTTTCTGTGGGTGGCAGGGGGAGTTAAATGAAATCCAAAGCTGCAGCGGTTGGTTGCTTATCTTGGTCGATGCATGCGGTAGGAGTAAAGGCTTCCCTGCTCGTGCGCCCCCGTCCTTGCCAAGGCCGGGGAGGAAACTGCATGTGAACTTTGCAACCAATCCCAGACTCCACCTGCACTGGCGACAGCTATCCTCCCTGTAAACTCACCGATCGCCTGCTGGAGATCTGGCTGAGGATATACTGGACCGGGTGTGGGAAGTTCAGGCAAGCAAAGATGCGGCAGTGCCACCGGGGCGTCGTGCCATGGTAATCATCGAAAATAACATTGATGCAACATTGTGATGTACTACGTGAAACATCGGTAACGTACGGTGGAAACACGTGTAATGTGCTCCAGGGGAACAAAGAATAAGTGGCCGGTGCCACAGAGGAGCGGTTGGGCAAATCTAGAGACTAGACTTATATTTACCACCAGAAGAGTAGAGTACATTCCAGGGGAGGATAATTGGCATTGAAGGGAGGTTCGGTATAGCCTTGATGAACTAGAAGCGTTGGTGACTTGCCACGCAAAAGGTAAATTTTTGCCCCGACAAAAGGAGAAGAAGCACTGGTCATTTGCACCTTTCGTATGAGGAGGAACGGCCTTTGATCCAGCACGAGGTTGGCGGCACTCGAAGGATCGCCTTTGAGGAACACCAGGAGGCCACCAAAAGACGCATAAATCTCCCTGGAAAAGGATAGCGGGCAGAGTACAATCGTTAGAGCAGTTGCACTGGTGAATTGTTCAGATCAGCTGCAGTCAGATATACACCATAGGCATTGTGAGAAAATGTAAATAACAATCCCAGCACTTAAATGACTAAAAAAAGAGAAAATACCATCAACACACTATCAATACATTTGTAGCACCTTGGAAACATTTAAGCGGTTTTCTAGTAAGTACATACTCTAAAAGGAATATCAAATATGTAAAACCAAACCCTTCAATCAGCCATTCACCAGTTTTTTGTTTTGTTTTGAGGGGCAGCCATTCAGCAGATGGAACCTTGTTCTTTGTACGAGTCACACCAAGATCCTCACATGGGAACAGCCCATGGCATTATTTCATTTGGAATAGCATTCAGTTCCAGTGAAAGCGGCCCATGCCCCCTCCGCCACTAACCCATACTTGTCAATGACAATGGAGCTTCTTATCTTGAGAGACTTGAACCATGTATATACAGCAAGTTATTCATAACACCCAAATTAAGAAATCTCAAAACCCGCCTGTTATCTTGGACCATGTATGTACATCATGTTACTCAGTAACAGTCACATTAAGCAATTTCAACGCCTTCCCACGGCACCTCTGCCCCCCACCACCACCCCGGCCACAAAAAGATTATGTAGACATGCATTAGGTGCTGGGATTAAGGATTCTCAAGCTGAAGGGAAATAAGAGAATCACTATGTACTCTCAGACTCACGTCAGCAACATGTGATAGACCAAAATCTTCATAAGCTATATGAAGATCAGGAATCAACCTCACAGGAAATCATATCATATATTGCACGCAATATATCGCATAATCAAATCCCGCTACATTAAAAAAGTCACTAATCTAAAGTTCAGAGATCATACACTTTAGTAGCTTGACCACTGGAACTGTCCTCTGAAATCTTGTAAAGCTTTCCATGCATGACATAGTCATACTTGTCAGCAAGGGTTTTCCTACCAGCCTGAAAGAAGGAAAGAAATGAATACAATGCGAGCTTCCTGCGCAAAGTATCATCAGGCCCTAAACATGTGCCCTCCATGAAGGCACGTCCATCTGAAAATAACAACAATTAATCATAACACATAATGGATCAGGTTGACATCGGTAGCGAGTAGCGACATCTAATTCCATCTACATATCGAACTGCTCGCATCTAGCCTCGCTGCGATTAACTGCACACAAATATGGAAAGGAAAACGCAGTTCAATAAACATCTGAATCAACGAGGTTGTGTAAGTGTAGCTATGATTTGAACACCCCAGGATCTAAATATTTACATAGTGCACTGTAAAATGGCTAGACATAAATTATTACCAAGTCATTGCTAACAGCACTCCAAGAATCAACATAAATGAGCGGCACGGTTCGGCAGAGTAAAGCGCGGCCTAGTAGAACAAAATTCATCAGGTGGAACAGCCAGAGAGAAGCACCTCTGTCTAACTTATTCCCATCAGGATCGATCCTGGTCATAATGAAGACATCCTCAAAGAGATGCCCAGCCATTTTTCCTGTCCAAGAGGGAGAGCAAGAACTTAAATCTTGCACAATGCTAAAGTAAAAAAGAATTGCTAGCAGCTCACAGCAATCCTTGTATCCTACCGACTGGTCCTAAAAATAATCCAAACAAGTGCCTCTTAATTCATGTTTTCCAAGAAAAAAAATCTTCCAAATGTGGCGCGGCCCAGCTCCCCCAAACGCCACAAATAACCGAGCGTCTGAGGTTCAAGGATATCAAGTCCATGACTAATATTTAGTTTTCACATGGTTCCTTTCTGAAGAATAAATGGAATCAGTTGTGCTTAGAAAACAAGAGGGGAAATCAGAGGTGGATTAGGGTTTACCAAGAAAAGTGGGATGTCCAACGGGGAAGGGGGCAAAGGAGAGGACCTGTCGGCGGAGAGCTGGCCTCCGTCTCCGCGGCGGTCGCAGGCAGGGGAAAGGTGGCTCGGTGGCGAGCCGGCGGTGGAGGCTTTGGTTGCAGCCACTGGGCCTTAGCCTTTTCTAGAGCCTTAGTGGGCCTTAGTTTATGCCCACGACCACAACAGCCCATACAGACCCCACAGCCTCAGCCTCACCCCCGACCCCCCTGCCGCCGAGCCATACCATGCAACAGCGACCGGCCGACCGACTTCCGCCGACCGCGACGGCCGTCCCCTCCGAAGTTCGATCTCCGTGCGGTGCTGCGCGCGAGCTGCACTCGCCTCGCCCGTCGGCTGCGGTGGCGCCGGCGCCGGCGCGAGGTGGTACGGGTGCGCCAGGCCGCCCGGGGCTCCGGGCGTATGGCCGTGGCCGCCGGTCGCCGGCACACTCACAATTTCGCGCAAGAGCCACAAGGCCATCGGAGATTCAGCGAATCTGTAAAGCCTTTTCGTTTTCAGTTTTCTCCCTCTTTTCGACCTACTGGTCATGACACTACAGCCACACCATGCATCGGTTAATCTGATTGAATCGCTCGTTGGCAGCTGCAGCTGCAGCTGGGCAATGAGCAGCAGAGCAGGTCAACCGCAAGTGCAGGAGCAGGCGGGCAGCAAGGAGCACTGGACCAACGTAGCAAGGTAATTCTTCGGGCATTTGAATCTGTAAATTGTTAGTAGTACTAGCTTTGTCTGAATGCACCGGTGGGTGAATGGCCAAGTTTAAACTGTGAAAATTGGAAAATGCATTAGCTGTGAACAATGAAGCATTTTCTGTCTAATGTAAACATTGTAGGTGTCGAAAAAGAAGGAAGGTGGTTGAAATATTTATCGTGAAACACGAAAAATTGTAACTCCGCATGCCCACACCAAAAAATTGCTCCTCCCCTAAATAAATCAAAGAAACATTACACAACAACACAGTATTATTCAGATGGAAAATAAACGGAGATCCTAGCTTCCAGTATTATCGTTGTCCACCGCAAAAAATGAATAAATGTGCCTGCCTGGATTGAGTGTACACAGTTCCATCAATGACTGACTTTCAGTCCACCCAATGGAGTCAATGGAGTGGTGCCTGCTTGGATTGAGTGGCCGCAATCTAAGACTTGATTTTAGTCCATTGCTCAAGGTCAATGGAGTCAGTGCCCCATTTCATGGGTTAGAATGTTTCTGTCCATTGAGTGGCCGCAATCTAAGACTTGATTTTAGTCCATTGCTTCTTCTCCCATTAGTTACGCTCGTTCCTTCACACAAGAAAATTTGCTTTCGAGAGAATCTAAAGTTGGGACTCCTGTTATGGTAGAAATTAGTATGTTAATTACAGAATACAGATGTTGTGGATCTGTTTGATAAAAGCAAAGCAGATACAGCCTTACCTATATCCGCCAAAATGGTTTTATCTAAGCACATGGTTAATATTGGAGTATCATGCTTCTTTTGTGTGGCCTTAATGTAAACCCTATCATGCTTCCTTTTTGTATTGTATTATAGAGGAAACTTCTTGTCCTAATAAGAGAAATGGAGAAACTTCCTCCGTAAGTACCAGTACAGTACAGTGCATGGGCCCATTAGTGATTTTGACATCTTCCATGTCCTCCTATAATAGAGCCCATCAGCTGTGGTATTCTATGCCAGTTACTTCTCCACAAATTCTCCCACACCTCACTTGCTGAGCAAGGTGTCGAGAGAATTACCCAGTTCAACACCATGCTTGTTTTGCTCATACTTGCAATGCTAGGGATGGCTGAAGCACGAGCATCTGCAGTTGTGAGAAGTTTTGATGGGAGCACCACCCAGCCTCTGAACCGCCTGATCGGTCGGTTGGACGCCGGCATGGGTTCTTCAAATTTGACTCTCAGCTGTGCCAATAGATGCGGTCACTTGACCTTCAGCTACCCATTCGGCATAGGAGCTGGTTGCTTTAGGAATCCTGAATTCAGTCTCATTTGCAACCACACCACCAATCCCCCTAAACTCTTCTTGCACGATGGTAGTAGTACAAGTACAACCCAGGTTGTGGGCGATATTTACCCCAGTGGCATGTCAGTCAACTTCTGGGGCAAGCACTTGCAGTTCAGCTCTTTTTTTGTCAACTTCTCCAAAACCATCCCCATGAAATCTGGTCTCGATGCCTACAACATGTCATGGACTCCAGGGAAAACTTTTAGCCTTCTCAGTACAATGTCCCTTTCTGTCATTGCTTGCGACTTGGATGTGTACTTGGTGCGTAAAGACCTTGGTAACCGTGAGTTGATTTGCAAGGTATCCTGCCCCAGCATAGAAATTGCGGAGCAAGTTTATAGGCAGGACCGACATGGCCCTGGGTCGTGTTCTTTTACATATTCTGCATTAACAGTCCGCACCCTCGAGTTTCAATTTGTTCCCCACAAGACAAGTAAGATAAAAACACAATCTAGACTCAACATCTTGTGGGATACAATCGACATAACTATTAATATCTTAATCATATGGAGTATCCTCGACCAAACGAGCTGCTCCAGGAGCATGGAGGATAGCAACTATGCATGTGTCAGCCACCACAGCGAATGCACGGTTCCTCTTGCCGATAAAGGTTATATCTGCCGGTGCATCAGTGGTTATGAAGGCAATCCATATATCTCCGGTGGCTGCTCAGCTGTCCATGGTAATAATCTCCTCCATCATACCTTATCTTTTGAAGTTCCTTTTGGATTTGTTTTTAACAAAAAAATATGTAGTTCTATGAAACTAACTCCACGATAATCAAAGAAACGATACCAACTATTTGTTAAAATTAATATCTACTATCTCACTAAGTACCCCCTCTATTTTGAAATATAAGGCTTCTTCGGTCTCTCTGTATGACAAGGCCTTGACCAACAATTGCTTTAATATGTGGTATATGTGACATGGAATTGATGTCACCCAATTCATTTAAAAAGTATTTACTTATGTTTGTGGTTTTTTATAACATAAACCACAAATTAACTGACAACTATTGGTGAAATAACTCGTCTTAACGAATAAAAAATACACACTATATATTGAAATGGAGGAATTACTGAGTAATCTTAGGAACATGTCAGTCCAACTTAAGAAGCATTATTTTGAAGTCATGTACACGTTTTGCTTTTCACCTGTGACACTACTGGGACTCCATTTTCTCTACTACTCCCTCCGTCTCAAAATTCTTGTTTTAGATTTGTCTAGATACGAATGTATCTAACACTAAAACGTAACTAGATACATCCGTATTTAGACAAATTTAAGACAAGAATTTTGAAACAGAGGGAGTACTATACTACACAAATTTTTGAATTCGGACTAGCTATCCATCAAGGTTCATGAGCAACTGTGAGCCATTGATTTGTTCTAGAAGATGAATATCCACCGTTTATCAGTACCACACCCAAGTGATCTAACGGTTCATGTTTCCTGGATTTGCTCTGTACAAACACATGCCAACATGACTCCACGATCTTTCTGGAACACTCACGGCACCGAATGCTACCACACACCACACGTGCTGGTGCAAATTAAAGTCTGCTATTTTGGATCTTCTGTGGCTATTTTGAACTTCATTGCTCAATGACGGGAGGTCTGGAATATCTAGGAAACAACGACTCACTGAACAACTAACATTTGTCAAATCGATGGGTGAACATATATTCCCTTCGTCTTAAAATATAAGACATTAAGCTTTTACAAATCAAAGCACTCGACGTCGTTTGTATCCACCGAATTCCAAATGCAGCACACCTTGACAATCCTTTCTCAAAATCCAACAATGCACGTACATTTTGATGGTCAAATAACATTCGAGAAGCGCTGTACAAAAAAGACAAAATTGCAAAATCTGCTCAAACAGTGCACGTACATTTTGACTAATTTTCAGTGATTTTGTTTTTTTTGTAGAGAGCTCCTCGAATGTTATTTGACCACCAAATTTTGCAAGCCCCCATAACATTTGTTGATGATCATTTCCACGAAGTTTCAGGTTTTTTCGAAATGTTTTGATATATTTTCTTGCGTGGGTGCACCGAGAGTGGGTGTAGAAGAACCACTCTCCAAATTAAATGATGAAGTCACTTTTTCAAAAAAATAGAAAAGTGAAAAACACCTGCATAGCACGTGCCTTCTACTAGTAGCATTTAGAGGTTCATCTCAGTAAACAATATTTTTTATTTTGTGCTAGGTTAGCAGCTTAACATGACCAATTGACAAACACACTGCGCATGTAGTTCTCTGGTTGCCACACATTCATTTGCATTTGAAGTTCAAATCTAATTTGATCACATTAGCAAAGAAGATAAAGGATGTCAATCATAAGATCAACAAATATGTGAAAAGGGGAGAATCATTAATATTAATTTCACAAAAATACATGCATATTATTAAAAACAAGAAGAAAATCTGTGTTTTAAATTATTTACTTAAATTTGTTAATTACGCTTATTGTTGGGCCCCACTGGTCATATGATTGCTACTTCCGTCTCTATAGTAGCAATGAAAAACTATTGGATGTATAATGGTAATATTTCAAATGCATATATTGCTACTTAGTTTCTTCCAGTATTTCTAATTTGGACAAATCTATGTATAATAGATGCTATTTAAAAACCTCTGCTACTTTTGTGTTCATCTGAATTGGCCAATGCAGACGCACAGGCTGATGATCAATAAAACTAATCTTAGAGTGTTTGTGAGTGAACCGAGATGTGTGGCATGTGGTGTTGAGAACAAGAGCGACTTATGAGTTTTTCTATGTATTTTTATCCCACTTGAAAGATGAGTATTATTCTATGCCTTGAATTGTTATGTATATTTAAGTATAATACGGCTGTGATTGAGTTAATGTACAAGCACCATTATGTACTAGAAATATTAAACTTGCCTTGGTGGGATGTCATTTAAATTCTGAAGATTCACTTTAGTCTCATTAATCTACCGAGCTACCAGCATTTTCATCTGATTGCGTGTTGGTGATTTTTAATCTTATTACCACAACTACAAGTATAAACTACTCCCTCCGTTCCTAAATATAAGTCTTTTTAAAGATTCCAATATGAACTACATACGGAGTAAAATGAGTGAATCTACACTGTAAACTACGTCTACATACATCCGTATGTAGTCCACATTGAAATCTCTAAAAAGACTTATATTTAGGAACGGAGGGAGTATAAACTAGTCCTATTGAGGAGTTGGGCCATTTAATAAAAATAGCTAGAAAAGGATAAAAATATCATTATTCCACCATAACTTCTACAGTTATACAGTGCTATGTTGATAAATGACTTCCATATTTGAGCACATTATCTTGCTTCTTTAGCTAATCTGATGACTTTGAATATCTTTTGAGAAATAGAGTATAATTCAAGACCACTTAAGGCGAATTGTTCTCGACGGTGTGGAAATATAAGTGTCCCATTTCCTTTTGGCATAGAAGAAGGTTGTTCTGCGAGGAAAACTTTTAAGCTCAACTGCTCAGACACTACACCGCCCATTCTCTGGCATAATAATGGCTTCGTTGAAGTGACATACATAAATGTCAATGAGGGGCTCCTGGGAATCAAACACGAGTCGAGTGTTGGAGACGAGTCATTTAACATTATGCTACAATCTTCAGAAGCTGATGAACCGAACCTGTATGTCAATCCTCTGGAATCAGCCTCTGTGCAGTGGGCTGTCGCTAATCTTACATGCCAAGAGGCGGAAAAAAACACCTCTGGATATGCGTGCGTTAGTGTCCATAGCTTCTGCCTGGGTGTCATCAGCTCCATGGAAGGTTATGTTGGATACAGGTGTGCATGCTTGCGCGGTTTTGAAGGAAATCCATACATCCCAGATGGTTGTGAAGGTACTCCCCTTCTCTTTATGTTTACAACTGTAGTTTATTATTTGTACAAATGTTATGTATCTCCTGACAGATATATGGTTACAGATATTGATGAGTGCAAACGGACACCAGGACTTTGCAAAGGGAATTGCCAGAACACTATCGGAAACTACACCTGCACCAAGTGCCCTGATCATACAGAGTATGATATAACAAAAATGCAGTGCACTCCAGTAAGAAAGCAAAATTTCTACTTAGGTGAGCCCATCTCTACTGTATGTTCTGTTCATTCCCTCAAACGATACTCGGGATATAATGAGGATTGATGGATCAGTTTCGTTATGTAGGTGTTGTGATTGGGTTAAGCAGTGGCCTTGGCATGCTACTTTTCAGCTTAACTACGATATTTCTCGTTCAAAGATGGAAAAGAGACGTCCAGAAGAAACTAAGAAGGAAGTATTTCCGAAGGAACAATGGCCTTCTCTTGGAACAATTGATATCAGGGGATGAAAATGCGAGCGAGAGGACAAAGATTTTCTCCTTTGAAGAGCTGAAAAGGGCAACAAATAACTTTGATCCTGCACGTATCCTTGGACGTGGAGGGCATGGCACAGTCTACAAAGGGATCTTATCAAACCAGCATGTGGTAGCCATAAAAAAATCCCAGATTATCAGGGAAGGTGAGATCAGCGATTTTATCAATGAGGTTGCAATTCTCTCTCAGATAAATCACCGGAATATCGTGAAACTTTTCGGGTGCTGTCTTGAAACTGAGGTCCCCTTACTAGTGTACGACTTCATTCCCAATGGTTCATTGTTTGAAAGTCTTCATCATGATTCTAGCAACATGGTTTCTTTGACATGGAATGACTGCCTACGGATCGCATCAGAAGCTGCGGGTGCTCTATGTTATCTCCACTCTGCAGCCTCAATATCAATCTTTCATCGTGATGTGAAGTCCTCTAATATACTCCTAGACACAAACAATGCAGCAAAGGTTTCGGATTTCGGTGCTTCAAGAATTGTCCCCATTGATCAAACTCATGTTGCTACAAATGTTCAGGGCACATTCGGTTATTTTGATCCAGAATACTACCAGACTGGGCAGCTAAATGAGAAGAGTGATGTTTACAGTTTTGGTGTGGTACTCCTAGAACTTCTTATCAGGAAAAAACCTGTTTTTACAGCTGAGTCGGGAATGGACGAGAGTTTGTGTAACTACTTCCTCTTGGAGATCAGGTCGAGGCAACCCAAAGAAATAGTGGCGGCACAAGTTCTTGAAGAAGCGAGCGAGGAGGAGATCAACGGGGTTGCTTCTCTTGCGGAAAAGTGCTTGAGGCTAAAAGGTGAGGAAAGGCCTACAATGAAGGAAGTCGAGACAACATTGCAGCAACTACGAATGAATCGTACAAATTCATCTCAAGTTTATCCAGCCGTTGAGTATGAGATGCAAGGCCACCAGTCCATGGCCATGAACCTAGCCGGGAGAACTTACAATGTAACATCTCAGCGCAGCCAAAACGCATGCTATAGCTTGGAGCAGGAGTTCCTCGCATCCGCTAGCCTGCCCCGCTAGATATGCTTGTCAGCTCTCTAGTGTTTTTGCCATGGTTGTTCTTTCTAAGCTGAGGCAAAAAATGTATTTTGCAGCACCATCTTAGATCACCTTATCTTGTAAGGCCCTACATGCAGTCCTCTTTTTTACAAAATGTAGTATTATGCAGTGCCCTCGTTTTCTTTCTGAGAATACAGTACCATCTTACTTGATGAATGATGGATTTACTCAACAAAATTAGTGTTTGATCCTTGATACATCGCACTCTATTAACTCACATCCCTTGCTGAAATGATGTTCCCATATTGAACTGGAACCATTCCTGCTATAATTATCCTCCTCCTTTTTTTAAGTAACCAGCTAGAGTGCTGCACATTCTTTTTATGCTTTGAACTTTCTAAGTGTTTTGCATCTTCATTTAGTCAAAGCTTACATATGGTGTATCCCTAAAAAAAAGGTTACATACGGTGTAGGGTCTCATGTCTGGCTCTGCTGAATCAAGGGTCTTCTTTTTTCTAGAATGAAGGTGTTTTCGGCTCTTCAATCTTCATAAATCGAAGCATCCCTGCGGTGTACAGAGCCCACTGAAATACATGAGGTTAAGTTCCATAGTGGAAACTTATCATAATTTGGAGAAGTTCAGTCTAAAATTCTTGGATTTGTACACATATCACTGACATGTTCACATCGCCTTGAACTTAAGGCGTTTGTTCTCTTCCTTGGATGAAGCACCAGCTCCAGAGCTTGAGTTTTCCCGGGACGAGAAATACCAACCGTATTCGTAAAAAAGGGCCTAAGAGATGAACATTGCAATGTTGCACCTATATGTGGAACTGCAATTTTCACCTCTGCCTCCGAACTTTTATTCCAAGTGTACAGAAAGGAACTGAAGAATTGTACATGGACACACTTGATTGCTACAAAATGAAAGCGGGCGATTCCTTGAAGTCAATGTAGAATCTTAATTCTGTTTTTGTAGTGAAGGAGTAATCCAAAGTCCAAGGTTGAACAAACACCATATGTTCAAGGAGTACGGGCTAAAATATCTTTTCAACAAAAATACATTTGTTAAAATCAATATCCCTTTTGACTTATATCATTAGAAACTGGGTTATGTTAGAACCCTACTGTTTTGTATATGAAGTTGTTTGAAGAAGCCTTCTTTGGCTACCAAACTGAGAAATTCGTGTTCTTTCAACAGGAATGTGTTTTGAATTTCAGGCATCTTTGATATCTATGCACATATGAAGCATGAAAGGTGAAGCGATATTTCACGCTGACACCAACAGTTGTGTATATCGTTTTCATCTTGTTGTCATGTTAGATGTGCATCAACCGTGAAGTGATCATACTGATACCGACAGTTCATTGCTGCCATGTTTGTTCTTCCATACATACACAGCAAAGCACTGGATAAACACATTCACGAAGAACACAATCACCCAGGTTACAGGAAGCTTATCTGTGCAATCACACAAACCAATCAAAGAGCATACACAGTGATACCTTCCTTCTAAGGCAGACCGGACGAAAAAACACACTTCAGGGCAACTCTTGTTACAATAACTGAAGAAAAAATGCCTTGTTCACACAGACCGGACAGATTCAAGAGGACACATCATGCATCTTCAAGCAAAATTAGCTATGCAAGTCTGCTTGTTGTAATTAACTTGTCAAATTAAAAGAGATTAAGATGCAAATAAGAGTACATGCACATGCAGGAACACTCTTCGTCATGCAGAAACATGGTGCTTAACTAGTCAACTCCAGCACAGATGAGCAATACGTAGTCAAGTACATATCCATACAGTGCAACGACCAAACAGCAAACTGAACGACAAATTAACTGGCAAAAGCTAGAGTAAGCACCGATTGCAACCCTAAACGCCTCCTACAATGTTTTAAAACAGAAGGATGAAACTAACTGCAGAAGCTTCAGCATGACTGTCACCATGAAAAAGCACCTTTTTTCAGCTGCCTAAGTCTGTTGGAAGTGATAGTTTCCGAGAAGAAGCTGGTAGAGCAGCAAGCTGTAGTTTCCCCATCGATGATCACTGGCCATCGGAATAGAACATGCTTGGGTACACCCAGAAGGCCTGAAGCTGGCCGTACCAGTTTCTCTTGTACACAAGATCAGGGTCGGTGGAAGGATCCCACGCAGCATCTGCCGCATCACCAAAGCCATGTACGCTCCAAGGCTGAGAGTAATGGGCGTAGTACAGGCGGTTGCTCGTCCCTCCCCACTTCTCTGGGCTCAAGCAAGAAAACGGCGGGCTCCTCACATCACCCCCTACAAAGAGTGCCGAGTTGTCCAGCTTCTTCACCTCCACCCATTTTGCAGGTCTTGTCGACATATCAAGGCGGTAGGGTTTATACAAGACTGGTGCTCCAAATGATAGGCTCACATAATGGTCAACCATGAGAAGCATATCACCGCAAACCACCAGCCATGGTCTTAGATATGGGCACTCAGTCATGCCGTCCCACCACTTGGTAGTTATCTCCTGCAGGCCAAGCTGGGGGGCTAACTTCAGAAAGTAGATCCTCTGAGAATAATCCATGGCAATGAACTGGCCATTGAATTCCACAATCTGATCTATCCGTGCATCAGAAAGCTTGATTTCAGACCAAGAGTCGCTTCCAACCGGCCAATCAAACAGGGAGGATCGGGTGCTGACAAGGAGATGGCAGTTGGGTGATGCAAGGGGAGCTGTCAGGGTGCCACCAAAGTAGAACTCCTCTTCACAGTCGCCACTGAATGGGAGACATGGAGGTGAAACCTCAGCACCAGTGAACACATCAACAATAAGACAATTTCCTCGGCGGCAGCAGATGAGTTGCCCATATGAAGAACCAGCAAAGCGCATCCTCTGAAAAGTTTCTTGAGGAATCTGGCAGCGAAGGGCTATGTTCTGGTTGGCTAGATCAATGACCTTACATGTGCGTAGCTTGTGATGACCATTGCTAGAAGGTAGATGAGGGGCTTGGACACGGACATTGGGCCGGACGAGGAGAGGCGGGAGTTTGGTGCAGAAGGTCGACTTGGATGGGTATGAATAGAAGGCGGCACGCCAAGAACGACAGGTGCTAGCAAACGCAATAAGGTCGAGAAAGGATCCCAACAGAGGAACAATGGAGTGAAGCAGATTATCTGGGAGGTCAGCCCAGTCTTGGTGCCCCGTCACTACTGGAGCATCGGAATAGAACATGCTTGGATACACCCAGAAGGCCTGCAGCTGGCCGTACCAGTTTCTCTTGTACCCAAGATCAGGGTCGGTGGAAGGATCCCACACAGCATCTGCAGCGTCACCTAATCCATGTACGCTCCAAGGCTGAGAGTAATGGGCGTAGTACAGGCAGTTGCTCCTCCCTCCCCACTTCTCTGGGGTCAAGCAAGAAAACGGCGGGGTCCTCACATCACCCCCTACAAAGAGTGCCCAATTGTCCAGCTTCTTCACCTCCACCCATTTTGCAGGTCTGGTCGACATATCAAGGCGGTAGGGTTTATACAAGACTGGCACTCCAAATGATAAGCTCATGTAATGGTCAACCATGAGAAGCATATCACCGCAGACCACCAGCCATGGTCTTAGATATGGGCATTCAGTCATGTCGTCCCACCACTCAGTTGTTATCTCCTGCAGGCCAAGCTGGGGGGCTAACTTCAGAATGTAGATCCTCTGGGAATAATCCATGGCGATGAACTGACCATTGAACTCCACAATCTGATCTACCCGTGCATCAGAAAGCTTGAGTTCAGACCAAGAGTCACTTCCAACAGGCCAATCAAACAGGGAGGATTGGGTGCTGACAAGGAGATGGCAGTTGGGTGATGCAAGGGGAGCTGTCAGGGTGCCACCAAAGTAGAACTCCTGCTCACAGTCACCACTGAATGGGAGACATGGAGGTGAAACCTCAGCACCAGTGAACACATCAACAACGAGACAATTTCCTCGGCGGCAGCAGATGAGATGTCCATAGGAAGAGCCAGCAAAATGCATCCTCTGAAAAGTTTCTTGAGGAATCTGGCAGCGGAGGGCTCTGTTCTGGTTGACCAGATCAATGACCTTACATGTGCGTAGCTTGTGACGACCATTGCTGGAAGGGAGATGAGGGGCATCGACACAGACATTGGGTCGGACGAGGAGAGGCGGGAGTTTGGTGCAGATGGTCGGTTTGGATGGGTACGAAGAGAAGGCAGCACGCCAAGAACCACAGGTGCTAGCAAACGCAATAAGGTCGAGGAAAGATCCCAACAGAGGAACAATGGAGTGAAGCAGTTTATCTGGGAGGTCAGCCCAACCTTGGTGCCCCAGCACTCCTGGGGGAGTAGAGACAGATGGGTCAGGCAATTTGCTCGGGCTTTGCATGATGGCAAACTCTCTGCAAAACACAACAAATTCAAGGCAGAAAGGTTAGAAAGATTATTAGTCCAGTAACAAATGAAAAAAGGCAGACAGCATGCCTGGACCATAGGTAAGCAATTAAGAACGTGTTGTTCTCCAGATCTTGTATATCCCTTCAATGTCAAGAAAGTCGACACTTACAAATAAGGAGCAAGTTGATCGGTTGATGTTGTAAGATGGTTATGACAGGGCTAAGATGACAGCATGCACAGATAAGAATTTTATTTTGGAAAGCCACCCTGTAGTTAAAACTTTTCGTGACAGTGAAAACCATCTGCATCTTCAGATCATGATACTGAAATGGTGGCAAACGCTATGACATTTCGCTTGGCTGTAAACACTGAACAAAACATCTGCAGTTATAGCTCTATAAATAACAGTGCTACCAATACCGACTGTCAGGACATGTACGGTACGGATACACTGAAATTTCACGGGTTCTTCAGCTTTGGGTACTTTTTGTACTCCTTTCCATTTGCAAATCACATATTGGGGTACGACGAACACTCGACCTAATTTTCTTCTCAAAACCAACAAACCAATTATACTATCCGTACATGCACATCCCATCTAGGGTTCCAAGGCTCAGTAGTATCCTTTACGGCGAAATCGAGTGAAAAATCTAAACCTACGACAGCGGCGACGCGATTCGAGTTCTTCCCTTTCCACGAGAACGATCGATTGCACAGTTGCACGACGGAGTAGACAAACAACGCGTACACGAGAGATGAACGAGGGAAAAGGCGACGAGAAACTGGGCTTCAGGTGAAGAGGAGCGGGAGGACGGGGAGAGTGCATACCTTGAGGAGGATGCAGGCGAAGGCGACGGCGACGTGGTGGGGCTGATGCCGGCCGGCGGCTGGCGGCGTCGCCGCAGGCGGCTCGCTTTCCGTCCCATTCGCTTCCAGAGCCGCCCGAGCAGCGCGAGTGCTCCTAGCTGACGCTCGCGTGCGTCAACAGGAGGAGCTTTCGCGCAGGGGCATGCATCGAATTGGGCCGGCCCATTCGGTGGCTTCACTGCGGGCTGCAACTAAATTAGCAAAAAAGATGCTCAGTGGAGGAATCGAACACGCAACCAACGATAGACTGCACGTCTTCTTTACCAATTGAGCTCACCAACACTCCTGATTAATTCGGTGCGAGAATGTTTAACAAATAAGCGCAGCGGCGGATAAAAAAAATTCAACCATTGAACATCTTTTTAATATACAATGAACAATTTTAAATATATAATGAAAGTTTTCTAAATAGGCACTGAACATTTGTGTGATATACGCTGAACATTTTTTAAGTATACATTGAACATTTTATTAATATGTCGTGAATATTTTGTTAAATGTATGATGAACATTTTTGTAATACACGATGAACATTTTCGGAATGCATAGTGAACTTTTCATAATGTATGGCGAACCATTTTTTTAATATACGATGAACATTGTTATAATAGGAGGTGAACTTTTTATATAACACACAGTAAAGAGAAGAAGAAATAAAAATAAAAGACAAAGGAAAAGCCGAAAGGAAAAACGAACCAAAAAAATCAGAACAAAACCACTGGAAAACCGGACAAACATTGAAAAAAACGAAAGCAAAAAAACACAGAAAAAAACGCAGGAAACAGCGAAGGAAGCTGTGGCTAACGGAAAAAACGCGAAGCCCGTACATGGGCCGGCCAGACAGGCGGCTCCCCTCAGCGAAAGCGCGACCTTTTGACGCTAACGAGCGTCAAATAGGTTCTGCCGAGCAGCGCTCCTCTCTCTCTCTCTCTCTCTCTCTCTCTCTCTCTCTCTCTCTCTCTCTCTCTCTCTCTCTCTCTCTCTCCAAACAAGGCCGTAGGGGGCAGCGCTATGTCTCGCTAATGGGCCGGCCCAGGCGTGCACGAGGCCACGGACTTGTTTTAATGGTTTTCACGTTTTTTGCTTTCGTTTTTTCTGTCTTTTATTTATTACTTTCGTTTATACTTCCAAATATTATAAATAAACTAGAACAATGTCCGTGCGTTGCAACAGGATATAAATATTCTAGTACGTTAGCTACTGATTTACCTGTCAATAATAATGCGATTGTGTAAATAAATGTTCATCAAATTCTGACCGTGAATTACCTTATATTTTGATTATAAGTTTGGTAAGTGAAATAAAGTGGAATTGATTCATAAGGTAAGTAAATTAAGGTGATTATTTATCATATACATGAAAGGTTGGACGAAGGGGTGGTAAAAAGAAAGGTAAAATGGGAAACTTACATTATTTTTAAGTAGTATAATATAATATAATAGTAGATTATAGATAATACATTACAAAAACACTTTATATTAAATATTTGGAAAAAGGCTAACCAAGCATTTGAAAAATGTTAAATATGTATAAATAAAATATTTCTCATGTGTACGAAAAATGTAAAAAACTATATACAATGTGTGTGAAAAAATTGATCTTGTATTTAATAGAGATTAATCAAGCATTTGAAAATATATTTAAAAAGTATTTGAAAAATCTTAATCAATCATTTGGAAAATGTTAACCATGTATTAAAAAACATCAAAGTTGTATTTGAAAAAATGTTAATCAACCTTTGCAAAATGTTTAAATGTGTATAGAAAAAATGAGCATGTATTCAAAAAAATGTTAGTTTTGTATTTCAAAATTTTTAATCAAACATTTGAAGAATATAAAAAATATGTAAAGGAAAATTGTTGACCATGTATTAAAAAAATGAAAATTGTTAAATGTATGTAAAGGAAATGTCTCCTGTATACGAAAAATGTGTACGAAAAATATAAAATATGTTTGAAAAGAGTTTATCATTCATTTAGAAAATTTTAGTCAAGCATTTGAAAAAATATTAAACAAGTGTTTAAAAAATATTAATCGAGCATTTAAAACGGGTTAAATGTGTATAGAAAAAATATTAACCATGTACTAAAAATGTTAATGTTTTACTTGAAAAATTTTAATCAAACATTTATTTATTTTTTAAATGTGTATGAAATTGTTGACCATGTATCGAAAATGTTAAATTTGTATTTGAAATTTGTTAAACAGAACATTATTCTTGACATGTACACAAAATGTAGAATGAAACCAAAAGAAACAATGAAAGACAATGAACCGAAAAGAAAACAGAAGAAAAAAGTGCAAAAGGAATGGAAAATAGTGAAACCCGATAAAGAAAAAAAGAATAAAACCCGTTGATAACCAAGAAAGAAACGGAAAAAACAAAGAAAAACGAAAACCAATAAAAACCACAAGTTAAACCAAAAAAGGAAATGAAAACCTAAGAAAACAAACACAAAAGAATGAAAACAGTGAAACCCGAGGACAAAGCAAATAAAAATGAGGAAAGAAACAAAAGACAATTGAGAAATAAAAAAGGAAAGCAAAAAACACCAAACCAATGAAAAAAAAGAAATAAAAATACTGGAAGAAAAGTAGAAACCTAATCAAAGAAAACCAGTGAAGAAACAAGAAAACCCGTAAACAAAAATTAAATGAAATGAAAAGGGAAAATAAAATAAATGCACTATGTGGAATAACGAGCGAGCGATCTGAGCCTGATAGCGAGTGATGCGAGCGACATGAGCTAATGGGCCGACCTTATAATCAGCCGCTTCAGACGAGACGAGAGCTATACTCGCTATAAGCGACATATAGCTCTCACGGCCATAGGGGTATTGAATTGAGAGCTTAATGTGGGCCTTTGTGTGTGCTTGTTATGGGTTGGGCTAGACCGACGCGACCAACCACCGAAACCGCATCGCTCCCCTCACCCCTCCGCACCGTCGCGACCACCACGTCTCCATCTACATCATCGCTGCCCTAGCTTGTTCGCCGCATCCCTAGCGACGCAATGGTATGTCATTGATGTCCCATCTCTCAGGGAGATGTACCAATCTCTCAGGGAAAGGGCGATTGCCTGCCTCGATATCTCGGGCCATCTTCAGGAAATCAGATAGGAGGGGTGCCAGATCTGGATCCGATGGAGGATCTTGGTGAACACCTGGCGTCAGACGACACCCCGCTGGCGACCAGGCTAGCAAGGTTTCACAATCAAAGTCGGTGGGAGGAACAGCAAGACAATCTGTCGCTGTTCACGAAGCTGGAACCCATATCAAGTTCCACAAGGAGATGGAGGCAGAGGCCGAGTACCAGAGCATGAAGAGTCTCGCGATGGATGTGCCCTGCCGCACAAATCTAGGGGAGCAGAAGAGGCTGCACGCGGGCCGCCCACCGTCCTTTTTCGAAGTATTGGTGTGGACTACGAAGGAAGCCAAATCCCCAAATTTGGCACAAAGGGAGAGGTGGCTGGATTTTTGCCATGGGAGAGAACTGAGGGGAACCATGAGAGAAATGATGGTTGTTTGATGATGAAGGAAAAATCACCACGGTGATTGGTGACGTTAAGAGGATGATGATGATTGTTGTGAAGAAAGAAGCAGATGAGATGGCCTCCGACATCATGGTGGATTAGATGGTTGATGAGGTTTGTGCACCTATAGCTTGTATTTCCTCCTGCAAATGTGATAGATCCATGTTTCTATCCGGTGGTTCACGTTTGGATAACAAACAAAAAGGGATGAAATCTGATATTGATACAAATGTGGTGATGATCCTTTGTATTCATTATCGTGGAATATCTCTGATAAGTCTTGATTATGTTGATGGAAATATAGAAGTGAAGGAACTATGCCCTAGAGTCAATAATAAAGTTGTTATTTATATTTCCTTATATCATTATAAATGTTTATTATTCATGCTAGGATTGTATTAACCGGAAACTTAGTGCATGTGTGAATACATAGACAAATAGAGTATCCATAGTATGCCTCTACTTGACTAGCTCATTAATCAAAGATGGTTAAGTTTCCTGACCATAGACATGTGTTGTTATTTGATGAACGGGATCACATCATTAGAGAATGATGTGATGGACAAGACCCATCCGCTAGCTTAGCATAATGATCGTTTAGTTTTATTGCTATTGCTTTCTTCATGACTTATACATATTCCTCTGACTATGAGATTATGCAACTCCCGAATACCGAAGAAACACATTGTGTGCTATCAAACGTCACAACGTAACTGGGTGATTATAAAGATGCTCGACAGGTGTCTCCGAAGGTGTTTGTTGAGTTGGCATAGATCGAGATCAGGATTTGTCACTCCAAGTATCGGAGAGGTATCTCTGAGCCCTCGCGGTAATGCACATCACTATAAGCCTTGCAAGCAATGTAACTAATAATTTAGTTGCGGGATGATGCATTACGGAACGAGTGAAGAGACTTGTCGGTAACGAGATGGAACTAGGTATGATGATACCGACGATCAAATCTCGGGCAAGTAACATACCGATGACAAAGGGAATAATGTATGTTGTTATGCGGTTTGACCGATAAAGATCTTCGTAGAATATGTAGGAGCCAATATGAGCATCCAGGTTCCGCTATTGGTTATTGACCAAAGATGTGTCTCGGTCATGTCTACATAGTTCTCGAACCCATAGGGACCGCACGCTTAACGTTCGATCACGATTTGTATTATGAGTTATGTGTTTTGGTGACCGAAGTTTGTTCGGAGTCTCGGATGAGATCATGGACATGACAAGGAGTCTCGAAATGGTTGAGAGGTAAAGATTGATATATTGGAAGATTATATACGGACACCAGAATGGTTCCGATAAGGTTCGGGGATTTTTCAGAGTACCGGGAGGCTACCGGAACCCCCCGGAAAGTTAATGGGCCTAATGGGCCATAGTGGAGGAGAGGAGGTGGGCCACGGGAGGAGGCACACGCCCCCCTTGCCCAATCCGAATTGGACAAGGGGAGGGGGCGCGGCCCCCCTCTTTCCTTCTCCTTCTCCCTCCTTTCCCCTCTCCGTTGGAAGGAAGGGGGGGGGGGGCGAATCCTACTTGGACTAGGAGTCCAAGTAGGACTCCCCCCTTTGCGCGCTCCCCTTGGGCCGGCCACCTCCTCCTCCCCCTTTATATACGGGGGCGGGGGCATCCCAAAGGCAAACCAAGATTTCTCTTAGTCGTGTGCGGTGCCCCCCTCCACAGTTTACTCCTCCGGTCATAGCGTCGTAGTGCTTAGGCGAAGCCCTGCACGGATCACATCACCATCACTGTCACCACGTCATCGTGCTGTCGGAACTCTCCCTCGACCCTCTACTGGATCAAGAGCTCGAGGGGCGTCATCGAGCTGAACGTGTGCTGGACACGAAGGTGCCATACGTTCGGTACTTGGATCGGTTGGATCATGAAGACGTTCGACTACATCAACTGCGTTAAGCTAACGCTTTCGCTTTCGGTCTATGAGGGTACGTGGACACACTCTCCCCATCTCATTGCTATGCATCTCCTAGATAGATCTTGCATGGTCGTAGGATTTTTTTTTGAAATTGCATGCTACGTTCCCCAACAGTGGCATCCGAGCCAGGTTTATGCGTAGATGATATACACGAGTAGAACACAAAGAGTTGTGGGCGATAATAGTCATACTGCTTACCACCAACGTCTTACTTTGATTTAGCGGTATTGTTGAATGAAGCGGCTCGGACCGACATTACATGACCGCGTTCATGAGACTGGTTCTACCGGCGTGCTTTGCACACAGGTGGCTGGCGGGTGTTTGTTTCTCCAACTTTAATTGAATCGAGTTTGACTATGGCCGGTCCTTGTTGAAGGTTAAAACAACACACTTGATGAAAAATCATTGTGGTTTTTGATGCGTAGGTAAGAACGGTTCTTTCTAGAAGCCGTGGCAGCCTTGTAAAACTTGCAACAACAAAGTAGAGGACATCTAACTTGTTTTTGTAGGGCATGTTGTATGTTATATGGTCAAGATGTGATATAAATTGTTGTATGATATGATCATGTTTTGTAACAGCTATCGGCAACTGGCAGGTGTTGGGGAACGTAGCAGAAATTCAAAATTTTCCTACGTGTCACCAAGATCTATCTATGGAGAGACCAGCAACGAGGGGAAGGAGAGTGCATCTACATACCCTTGTAGATCGCTAAGCGGAAGTGTTCAAGTGAATGGGGTTGATGGAGTCGTACTCGTCGTGATCCAAATCACCGATGACCAAGTGCCGAACGGACGGCACCTCCGCGTTCAACACACGTACAGCCCGGTGACGTCTCCCACGCCTTGATCCAGCAAGGAGAGAGGGAGAGGTTGAGGAAGACCCCATCCAGCAGCAGCACAACGGCGTGGTGGTGGTGGAGGAGCGTGGCAATCCTGCAGGGCTTCGCCAAGCACCACGGGAGAGGAGAAGGACTTGGGAGAGGGGAGAGGGCTGCACCAAAGGCAAAGGGTATGGCTGCCCTCCCACCCCCCCACATATATATATGGGCAAGGGAGAGGGGGGGCGCAGCCTTGTCCCTTCCTCCAAGGAAGGGTGCGGCCAAGGGAGGAGTCCCTCCTCCCCAAGGCACCTCGGAGGTGCCTTCCCCTCTTAGGACTCTTCCTATCCCTCATCTCTTGGCGCATGGGCCTCTTGGGGCTGGTGCCCTTGGCCCATATAGGCCAAGGTGCACACCCCTACAGCCCATGTGGCCCCCCAGGGCAGGTGGCCCCACCCGGTGGACCCCCAGGACCCTTCCGGTGGTCCCGGTACAATACCGGTGACCCCAAAACTTGTCCGGTGACCAAAACAGGACTTCCCATATATAAATCTTTACCTCCGGACCATTCCGGAACTCCTCGTGATGTCCGGGATCTCATCCGGGACTCCGAACAACATTCGGTAACCACATACAAACTTCCTTTATAACCCTAGCGTCACCGAACCTTAAGTGTGTAGACACTACGGGTTCGGGAAGCATGCAGACATGACCGAGACGTTCTCCGGTCAATAACCAACAGCGGGATCTGGATACCCATGTTGGCTCCCACATGTTCCACGATGATTTCATCGGATGAACCACGATGTCAAGGACTTAATCAATCCCGTATACAATTCCCTTTGTCTATCGGTACGATACTTGCCCGAGATTCGATCGTCGGTATCCCGATACCTTGTTCAATCTCGTTACCGGCAAGTCTCTTTACTCGTTCCGTAACACATCATCCCGTGATCAACTCCTTGATCACATTGTGCACATTATGATGATGTCCTACCGAGTGGGCCCAGAGATACCTCTCCGCTTACACGGAGTGACAAATCCCAGTCTCGATTCGTGCCAACCCAACAGACACTTTCGGAGATACCTGTAGTGTACCTTTATAGCCACCCAGTTATGTTGTGACGTTTGGCACACCCAAAGCACTCCTACGGTATCCGGGAGTTGCACAATCTCATGGTCTAAGGAGATGATACTTGACATTAGAAAAGCTTTAGCATACGAACTACACGATCTGGTGCTATGCTTAGGATTGGGTCTTGTCCATCACATCATTCTCCTAATGATGTGATCCCGTTATCAACGACATCCAATGTCCATGGTCAGGAAACCGTAACCATCTGTTGATCAACGAGCTAGTCAACTAGAGGCTTACTAGGGACATGGTGTTGTCTATGTATCCACACATGTATCTGAGTTTCCTATCAATACAATTCTAGCATGGATAATAAACGATTATCATGAACAAGGAAATATAATAATAACCAATTTATTATTGCCTCTAGGGCATATTTCCAACAGTCTCCCACTTGCACTAGAGTCAATAATCTAGTTCACGTCGCCATGTGATTAACACTCACAGGTCACATCGCCATGTGACTAACACCCAAGAGTTTACTAGAGTCAGTAGTCTAGTTCACATCACTATGTGATTAACACTCAATGAGTTCTAGGTTTGATCATGTTGCTTGTGAGAGAGGTTATAGTCAACGGGTCTGAACCTTTCAGATCCGTGTGTGCTTTACAAATCTCTATGTCATCTCCTAGATGTAGCTACCACGTTCTATTTGGAGCTATTCCAAATAACTGTTCTACTTGGAGCTATTCTAAATTGTTGCTCCATTATACGTATCCGGTATCTCTACTCAGAGCTATCCGGATAGGTGTTAAGCTTGCATCGACGTAACCCTTTACGACGAACTCTTTTACCACCTCCATAATCGAGAAAATTCCTTAGTCCACTAGTTACTAAGGATAACTTTGACCGCTTTCATGTGATACATTCTTGGATCACTCTTGTACCCCTTGACTGACTCATGGCAAGGCACACTTCAGGTGCGGTACACAGCATAGCATACTGTAGAGCCTATGTCTTAAGCATAGGGGACGACCTTCGTCCTTTCTCTCTATTCTGCCGTGGTCGAGCTTTAAGTCTTAACTTCATACCTTACAACTCAGGCAAGAACTCCTTCTTTGACTGATCCATCTTGAACACCTTCAAGATCATGTCAAGGAATGTGCTCATTTGAAAGTACCATTAAGCGTTTTGATCTATCCTTATAGATCTTGATGCTCAATGTTCAAGTAGCTTAATCCAGGCTTTCATTGAAAAACACTTTCCAAATAACCCTATATGCTTTCCAGAAATTTCTACGTCATTTCTGATCAACAATATGTCGACAACATATACTCATCAGAAATTCTATAGTGCTCCCACTCACTTCTTTGGAAATACAAGTTTCTCATAAACTTTGTATACACCAAAATCTTTGATCATCTCATCAAAGCATACATTCCAACTCCGAGATGCTTACTCCAGTCCTTAGAAGGATTGCTGGAGCTTTGCATACTTATTAGCATATTTCAGGATTGACAAAACCTTCCAGTTGTATCACATACAACCTTTCCTAAAAAATCGTCGAGGAAACAATGTTTTGACATCCTATCTGCAATATTTCATAAATGATGCAGTAATTGCTAATATAATTCCAACAGACTCTTAGCATCGCTACGAGTGAGAAAGTCTCATCGTAGTCAACTCCTTGAACTTGTCGGGAAACATCTTAACGACAAGTCGAGCTTTCTTAATGGTGATACTTGCCATCATTGTCCGTCTTCCTTTTAAAATCCATCTGTACTCAACAGCCTTACGACCATCGAGCCATTCTGCCAAAGTCTACACTTTGTTTTCATACATGGATCCTCTCTCGGATTTTATGGCCTCGAGCCATTCATCAGAATCCGGGCCCACCACCGCTTCTCCATAGCTCGTAGGTTCATTGTTGTCTAGCAACATGACTTCCAAGACAGGATTACGTACCACTCTGAAGTAGTACGCATCCCTATCATCCTACGAGGTTTGGTAGTGACTTGATCTGAAGTTTCATGATTACTATCATAAGCTTCCACTTCAATTGGTGTAGGTGCCACAGGAACAACTTCCTGTGCCCTGCCACACACTAGTTGAAGAGACGGTTCAATAACCTCATCAAGTCTCCACCATCCTCCCACTCAATTCTTTCGAGAGAAACTTTTCCTCGAGAAAGGACCCGATTCTAGAAACAATCCCTTATTGCTTTCGGATCTGAGACAGGAGGTATACCCAACTGTTTTGGGTGTCCTATGAAGATGCATTTATCCGCTTTGGGTTCGAGCTTATCAGCCTGAAACTTTTTCACATAAGCATCGCAGCCCCAAACTTTTAAGAAATGACAGCTTAGGTTTCTCTAAACCATAGTTCATACGGTGTCATCTCATCAGAATTACATGGTGCCCTATTTAAAGTGAATGCGGTTGTCTCTAATGCCTAACCCATAAACTATCGTGGTAATTCGATAAGAGACATCATGGTATGCATCATATCCAATAGGGTGCAGTTATGATGTTCGGACACACCATCACACTATGGTGTTCCAGGCTGTATCAGTTGTGAAACAATTTCCACAATGTCTTAATTCTGTGCCAAACTCGTAACTCAGATATTCATCTCTATGATCATATCATAGATATTTTATCCTCTTGTCACGACGATCTTCAACTTCACCCTGAAATTACTTGAACCTTTCAATAATTCAGACTCGTGATTCATCAAGTAAATATACTCAACATCTACTCAAATCATCTGTGAAGTAAGAACACAATGATATCCACTACATGCCTCAGCACTCATTGGACTGCACACATCAAAATGTATTACTTCCAACAAGTTGCTTTCTAGTTCCATTTTACTGAAACGAGGCTTTCAGTCATCTTGCCCATGTGGTATGATTTGCATGTCTCAAGTGATTCAAAATCAAGTGAGTCCAAACGTTCCATCTGTATAGAGTTTCTTCATGCATATCTACCAACAAACATGGTTCGCATGTCTCAATCCTTTCAAAAATGAGTGAGCCCAAAGATCCATCAACATGGAGAATCTTCATGTGTTTTATACCGATATGACTTAAGTGGAAATGCCACACGTAAGTGGTACTATCATTACTATCCTATATCTTTTGGCATGAACATGTGTATCACTACGATCGAGATTCAATAAACCATTCATTTGAGGTGTAAGACCATTGAAGGTATTATTCAAATAAACAGAGTAACAATTATTCTCCTTAAATGAATAACCGTATTGCGATAGTCATAATCCAATCATGTCTATGCTCAACGCAAACACCAAATAACCATTATTTAGGTTTAACACCAATCTCGATGGTAGAGGGAGCGTGCGATGCTTGATCATATCAACATTGAAAACACTTCCAACACATATCGTCAGCTCACCTTTAGCTAGTCTCCGTTTATTCCGTAGCTTTTATTTCGAGTTACTAACACTTAGCAACCGAACCGGTATCTAATACCCTGGTGCTACTAGGAGTACTAGTAAAGTACACATTAACATAATGTATATCCAATATACTTCTATCGACCTTGCCAGCCTTCTTATCTACCAAGTATCTAGGGTAATTCTGCTCCAGTGGCTGTTCCCCTTATTAAAGAAGCACTTAGTCTCGGGTTTGGGTTCAACCTTGGGTTTCTTCACTAGAGCAGCAGCTGATTTGCCGTTTCATGAAGTATCCCTTCTTGCCCTTGCCCTTCTTGAAACTAGTGGTTTCACCAACCATCAACAATTGATGCTCCTTCTTGATTTCTTCTTTTGTGGTGTCAAACATCACGAATATCTCAAGGATCATCATATATGTCCCTGATATATTATAGTCCATCACGAAGCTCTAGCAGCTTGGTGGTAATGACTTCGGAGAAACATCACTGTCTCATCTGGAAGATCAACTCCCACTCGATTCAAATGATTGTTGTACTTAGACAATCTGAACACAAGCTCAACAATTGAGCTTTTCTCCCTTAATTTGCAGGCTAAGAAAATCGTCGGAGGTCTTATACCTCTTGACGCGGGCACGAGCCTGAGATCCCAATTTCAGCCCTCGAAACATCTCATATGTTCCGCGACATTTCAAAATGTCTTCGGTGCCTCAATTCTAAACCATTTAACATTACCGAACTATCATGTAGTCATCAAAACGTGTATGTCAGATGTTCGCAACATCCACAGACCACGTTCGAGGTTCAGCACACTGAGCGGTGCATTAAGGACATAAGCCTTCTATGAAGCAATGAGGACAATCCTCAATTTACGGACCTAGTCCGCATAATTGCTACTATCAACTTTCAACTAAATTTTCTCTAGGAACATAACTAAACAGTAGAACTGAAGCGCGAGCTACGACATAATTTGCAAAGATCCTTTTTGACTATGTTCAGGATAAACAAGTTCATCTTATGAACTCCCACTCAGATAGACATCCCTCTAGTCATCTAAGTGATTACATGATCCGAGTCAACTAGGCCGTGTCCGATCATCACGTGAGACGGACTAGTCAACATTGGTGAACATCTTCATGTTGATCGTATCTACCATATGACTCATGCTCGACCTTTCGGTCTTCTGTGTTCCGAGGCCATGTCTGTACACATGCTAGGCTCATCAAGTCAACCTAAGTGTTTCGCGTGTGTAAATCTGTCTTACACCCGTTGTATGTGAACGTTTAGAATCAAACACCCGATCATCACGTGGTGCTTTGAAACAACGAACTGTAGCAACGGTGCACAGTTAGGGGGAACACTTTCTTGAAATTATTATGAGGGATCATCTTATTTACTACCGTCATTCTAAGCAAATAAGATGTATAAACATGATAAACATCACATGCAATCAAATAATAGTGACATGATATGGCCAATATCATATAGCTCCTTTGATCTCCATCTTGGGGCTCCATGATCATCTTGTCACCGGCATGACACCATGATCTCCATCATCGTGTCTTTTTGAAGTTGTCTCGTCAACTATTACTTCTACTACTACAGCTAACAGTTAGCAATAAAGTAAAGCAATTACATGACGTTTATGTTGACACGCAGGTCATAAATAAATTAAGACAACTCCTATGGCTCCTGCCGGTTGTCATACTCATCGACATGCAAGTCGTGATTCCTATTACAAGAACATGATCAATCTCATACATCACATATATCATTCATCACATCCTTTGGCCATATCACATCACATAGCATACCCTGCAAAAACAAGTTAGACGTCCTCTAATTGTTGTTTGCATGTTTTATGTGGCTGCTATGGGTTTCTAGCAAGAACGTTTCTTACCTACGCAAAGACCACAACGTGATATGCCAATTGCTATTTACCCTTCATAAGGACCCTTTTCATCGAATCCGATCCGACTAGAGTGGGAGAGACAGGCACCCGCTAGCCACCTTATGCAACTAGTGCATGTCAGTCGGTGGAACCAGTCTCACGTAAGAGTACGTGTAAGGTCGGTCCGGGCCGCTTCATCCCACAATGCCGCCGAATCAAGATTGGAGTAGTAACGGTAAGCATATTGAACAAAATCAACGCCCACAACTATTGGGTTCTACTCGTGCATAGAATCTACGCAATAGACCTAGCTCATGATGCCACTGTTGGGGAACGTAGCAGAAATTCAAAATTTTCCTACGTGTCACCAAGATCTATCTATGGAGAGACTAGCAACGAGGGGAAGGAGAGTGCATCTACATACCCTTGTAGATCGCTAAGCGGAAGCGTTCAAGTGAACGGGGTTGATGGAGTCGTACTCGTCGTGATCCAAATCACCGATGACCAAGTGCCGAACGGACGGCACCTCCGCGTTCAACACACGTACAGCCCGGTGACGTCTCCCACGCCTTGATCCAGCAAGGAGAGAGGGAGAGGTTGAGGAAGACCCCATCCAGCAGCAGCACAACGGCGTGGTGGTGGTGGAGGAGCGTGGCTATCCTGCAGGGCTTCGCCAAGCACCACAGAAGAGGAGGAAGAAGAGACGCAGGGCTGCACCAAGAGAGATTGAATCGCGTGTGTTATGGGCAGCCCCCTAGGCCTCATATATATAGGGGAAGGGGAGGGGCTGCGCCCCCTCTTTACTCGTTCCGTTACACATCATCCCGTGATCAACTCCTTGATCACATTGTGCACATTATGATGATGTCCTACCGAGTGGGCCCAGAGATACCTCTCCGCTTACACGGAGTGACAAATCCCAGTCTCGATTCGTGCCAACCCAACAGACACTTTCGGAGATACCTGTAGTGTACCTTTATAGCCACCCAGTTACGTTGTGACGTTTGGCACACCCAAAGCACTCCTACGGTATCCGGGAGTTGCACAATCTCATGGTCTAAGGAGATGATACTTGACATTAGAAAAGCTTTAGCATACGAACTACACGATCTGGTGCTATGCTTAGGATTGGGTCTTGTCCATCACATCATTCTCCTAATGATGTGATCCCGTTATCAACGACATCCAATGTCCATGGTCAGGAAACCATAACCATCTGTTGATCAACGAGCTAGTCAACTAGAGGCTTACTAGGGACATGGTGTTGTCTATGTATCCACACATGTATCTGAGTTTCCTATCAATACAATTCTAGCATGGATAATAAACGATTATCATGAACAAGGAAATATAATAATAACCAATTTATTATTGCCTCTAGGGCATATTTCCAACAGCAGGAGCCATATGGTTGTCGCTTTTATTGTATGAAATGCAATCGCCATGTAATTCCTTTACTTTATCACTAAGTGGTAGCGATAGTCGTAGAAGCAATAGTTGGCGAGATGACAATGATGCTATGATGGAGATCAAGGTGTCAAGCCGGTGACGATGGAGATCATGATGGTGCTTTGGAGATGGAGATCAAATGCGAAAGATGATGATGGCCATATCATGTCACATATTTTGATTGCATGTGATGTTTATCTTTTATGCATCTTATTTTTCTTAGTACGACGGTAGAATTATAAGCTTAGTACGACGGTAGAATTATAAGATGATCCCTCACTAAATTTCAAGGTACAAGTGTTCTCCCTGAGTATGCACCATTGCTACAGTTTGTCGTGCCGAGACACCACGTGATGATCGGGTGTGATAAGCTCTATGTTCACATACAATGGGTGCAAGCCAGTTTTGCACGTGCAGAATACTCGGGTTAAACTTGACGAGCCTAGCATATGCAGATATGGCCTCGGAACACCGAGACTGAAAGGTCGAACGTGAATCATATAGTAGATATGATCAACATAGAGATGTTCACCATTGAAAACTACTCCATCTCACGTGATGATCAGACATGGTTTAGTTGATATGGATCACGTGATCATTTAGATGACTAGAGGGATGCATATCTAAGTGGGAGTTCTTTAGTAATATGATTAATTGAACTTTAATTTATCATGAACTTAGTACCTGATAGTTTTTGCATATCTATGTTGTTGAGGATCAATGGCCCGTGCTACCGTTCCCTTGAATTTTAATGCGTTCCTAGAGAAAGCTAAGTTGAAAGATGATGGTAGCAACTACACGGACTGGGTCTGTAACTTGAGGATTATCCTCATTGCTGCACAGAAGAATTACGTCCTAGCATCGCTAGGTGCAGGACCCGCTGCAGGAGCAACTCCAGATGTTATGAACGTCTGGCAGAGCAAAGCTGATGACTACTCGATAGTTCAGTGTGCCATGCTTTATGGCTTAGAATCGGGACTTCAAAGAAGTTTTGAACGTCATAGAGCATATGAGATGTTCCAGGAGTTGAAGTTAATATTTCAAGAAAATGCCCGAATTGAGAGATATGAAGTCTCCAACAAGTTCTAAAGCTGCAAAATGGAGGAGAATAGTTCTGTCAGTGAACACATACACAAAATGTTTGGGAACCATAACCACTTGACTCACCTGGGAGTTAATCTTCCTGATGATAGTGTCATTGACATAGTTCTTCAGTCACTGCCACCAAGCTATAAAGGCTTCATGATGAACTATAATATGCAAGGGATGGAAAAGACAATTCCCGAGCTCTTCACGATGCTAAATGCTGCGGAGGTAGAAATCAAGAAGGAGCATCAAGTGTTGATGGTGAACAAGACCACTAGTTTCAAGAAAAAGGGCAAAGGGAAGAAGGTGAACTTCAAGAACAACAGCAAGCCAGTTGCTGCTCAAGGGAAGAAGCCCAAGTATGGACCTAGGCCTAAAACCAAGTGCTTCTACTGCAAAGGGACTGGTCACTGGAAGCGGAACTGTCCCAAGTATTTGGCGGATAAAAAGGATGGCAAAGTGAAAGGTATATTTGATATACATGTTATTGATGTGTAGCTTACTAATGCTCGTAGTAGCGCCTGGGTATTTGATACTGGTTCTGTTGCTCATATTTGCAACTCAAAACAGGGGCTACGGATTAAAAGAAGATTGGCTAAGGACGAGGTGACGATGCGCGTGGGAAATGGTCCCAAAGTCGATGTGATCGTCGTTGGCACGCTACCTCTACATCTACCGTCGGGATTAGTTTTAGACCTAAATAATTGTTATTTGGTGCCAATGTTGAGCATGAACATTATATCTAGATCTTGTTTGATGCGAGATGGTTATTCATTTAAATCAGAGAATAATGATTGTTCTATTTATATGAGTAATATCTTTTATGGTCATGCACCCTTGATGAGTGGTCTATTTTTGTTACATCTCGATTGTATTGATACACATATTCATAATATTGAAGCCAAAAGATGCAAAGTTAATAATGATAGTGCAACTTATTTGTGGCACTGCCATTTAGGCCGTGAAGAAACTCCGTGCCGATGGACTTTTGGAATCACTTGGTTATGAATCACTTGATGCTTGCGAACCATGCCTCATGGGCAAGATGACTAAGACTCCGTTCTCTGGAACAATGGAGCGAGCAACTGACTTGTTGGAAATAATACATACTGATGTATGCGCTCTAATGAGTGTTGAGGCTCGTGACGGGTATCGTTATTTTCTAACCTTCACAGATGATTTGAGCAGATATGGGTATATCTACTTAATGAAACATAAGTCTGAGACATTTGAAAAGTCCAAAGAATTTCAAAGTGAAGTCGAAAATCATCGTAACAAGAAAATAAAGTTTCTACGATCTGATCGTGGAGGAGAATATTTGAGTTGCGAGTTTGGTCTTCATTTGAAACAATGTGGAATAGTTTCGCAACTCACGCCACTTGGAACACCATAGCGTAATGGTGTGTCCGAACGTCGTAACCATACTTTATTAGATATTGTGCGATCTATGATGTCTCTTATCGATTTACCGCTATCGTTTTGGGGTTATTCTTTAAAGATGGCTGCATTCATGTTAAATAGGGCATCATCTAAATCCATTGAGACGACACCATATGAACTATGGTTTGGCAAGTAACCTAACCCGTCGTTTCTTAAAGTTTGGGGCTGCGATGCTTATGTGAAAAAGCTTGAACCCGATAAGCTCGAACACAAATCGGAGAAATGTGTCTTCATAGGATACCCAAAGGAGACTGTTGGGTATACCTTCTATCACAGATCGGAAGGCAAGATATTCGTTGCTAAGAATGGATCCTTTCTAGAGAAGGTGTTTCTCTCGAAAGAAGTGAGTGGGAGGAAAGTAGAACTTGATGAGGTAATTGTACCTTCTCCCGAATTGGAAAGTAGTTCATCATAGAAATCAGTTCCAGTGATTCCTACACCAATTAGTGAGGATGCTAATGATGATGATCATGAAACTTCAGATCAAGTTACTACCGAACCTCATAGGTCAACCAGAGTATGATCCGCACCAGAGTGGTACAGTAATCCTGTTCTGGAAGTCATGTTACTTGACCATGACGAACCTACAAACTATGAGGAAGCGATGATGAGCCTAGATTCCACAAAATGGCTTGAAGCCATGAAATCTGAGATGGGATCCATGTATGAGAACAAAGTGTGGACTTTGGTTGACTTGCCCGATGATCGGCAAGCCATAGAGAATAAATGGATCTTCACTGTGGTGCGCATGGAGATTACGCCTTCTACCTCCCCGCCTCGCAAAGATCTAAACTACTAAAAGAACTGCACAAGGGACACAAGATTTATACTGGTTCGGGCCACCGTTGTGGTGTAATACCCTACTCCAGTGTGTGGTTGGTGGATTGCCTCCTGGGGCTGATGATGATGAACAATACAAGGAAGAACAGCCTCGCGAGGGTCCGTTCTTGGCTGGGGCGATGAACTGCTAGAAGGAGTTCAGTCACCCTTCTCCCTCTCTCACTCACTCGCTGCCCTGCTCTCACTTGTCGACCGTCCCCCCTTGCTATGTGGGTGGCTGGTCCTATTTATAGAGGCCCTGGTCCTCTTCCCAAATATTGAGCGGGAAGGGAGCCAACAATGGCGGGCTAATTTGAAGGGGGACAGCAAGTATCAACAATCCTGACAAAAGCAGTCTTCGCCTGCGCAAAGCTCTCGTGATGACGCCGTCCTGGGCTCCACGGTGACCTCCGTCTCGTAGTCCTCCTGGTCTTGGTCTCGTTGCACCGAAATGGCAACCTTTGCCTGACGCCTCGGTAGTCCGTGGCTGCGCTTGCCCCCTTTGCACCAAAGAGGAAAGAAGGATGCTGCGCGCGCTGGCACCCGCCTGGCGCCCTGAGTCGTCATGGCTTGCGTCAAGGGCACCTCGCGAGGTACCCTGCCTTGATCTCTCCGCCTCCTCGCGAGCCAGCCTGACGAGGCCGTGCCTGAGGAAGCTCTGTGTCGTCCGCCTCGCGAGGCTTGGCCCCTCGCGAGGGTCTTGAGTCTTGTGTTGATGAAGATGGGCCATGCTGGGCCTCCTTTGAGCCACGCCGCAGGCCGCAGGCAGGCAAGTCTGGGGACCCCCATTCCCAGAATGCCGATAGTAGCCCCCGGGCCCAAGGCGCGCCCGAACTTGGTCGTGCCGAGAGGCGAAAGGGTAAGGGCGAAGCACCGCGGGCCCTAACAGCCTGCGACCTTGGGCGCTGCGTGGCGGTTGATGGGATGCAAGTGCCTCAGCAACCGTGCAGGTTGATAAAGGAGCGACATCTGCCTAGACTTTGCCTTTTGCTTTCTCTGGTTGCTGCTCAGATCCCCTTTCTTGCGCCTCCCCTTTCTTCATCCAAACTTCCAGATCTACTCCGGCTGCGTGACCTAGGAAGCCATGGCGCCTCGCCAGCCTCCGGCTGAAGCTTGGTACTCTCCTGCCCTGGAATTGCCGAATGTGTCCAAGGCTGGCCTTGCCCGGCTGCGCCAGATGGCGGCGGCGCAGGGCATCAATGGGACGAAGGTGTTCAAGGCCGGCTCCGCCACCCCTGAGGGCTGAGGGAGCACCTTTTATCCTCTCTTTGTAAGCTCCATTGCTGCGGGCCTGGTGCCTCCCTTCTCCGAGTTCTTCTTCTCTGTCCTCCGCCATTACAACTTGCAGGCTCTGCATCTCCACCCCAACTCCGTTCTTCTGGCGATCTTCTCTTACTACTGCGAGGCCCACGTAGGGGTGCAACCTTCAGTGGCCTTGCTGCGCCACTACTTCTCCCTCCGGGTCACTCGTGGTTCTCCTTCCGCGTGCGCGGGCTTTGTCGCGTACGGCGGCACCATTGCCATCTCGAATCCCGGGAAGAGGATTGAGGGCTTCCGGAGCAAGTGGGTCTTGGTAGATGCCGGGCGCGTCCATCCTAGGCTGATCTTGCCCGCGGAGCCGCCCGCGAGCTCCGGCGACTGGGGCCGAGTGGAGCTCACGGACCCCCGCGCAAAACTGGTGTTGGAGAAGATGGACGCGGACTTGAGGCCGGCCAGCACGGCGGCGGCGAAGTTGACCGGTGCGTCGCTGCTGAAGGAGTTCCTGGAGCACCAGCTGGCTCCACTTCGGCGGTACTCACCTCCGATGTGGAGGCCTCATCCGAGCCCCGCGGCCTTGAGCGACGAAGATTTGGCCGTGATCCTCCAATCTCTGGTCGGGGGCGAGGTGGCAAGGTTGGAGGGTGCTCCCAAGCCCTTGTTCCTTCGCGATGACTGGGAGCAGGTGGTGAAGTCCATGCCCGTTTTTAACGGGGACGGGCTCGTGCCCGTGGCGGCTTCCGAGGGACCGGTGGACGTGCCCTCCGGCGACTCCAGCAAGGAGGAGGACAAAGAGGAGCGGGGAAAGGGGCCCGACTCTGAGGCGACCGATGGAGAGTCGAGGGCTCCCCTCCCCTGGCACAGGCCCCGCAGTCTCCGCCTTTCTTCGAGCGATGATGACGAGGATGGAGACGAGCGGGTCGGAGGGAGCTTGCCCCTGATCCCGAAGAAGGACAGGACCGGGCTGATCTCCTGTGGGCCTGCCCCTGCCCCGAGGCAGTCTGCAGACGCGCCTTCTACTTCTGAGGTTGACCCTCCTAGCCGGCTGTCAGGCTTCAAGTTTGGCCGGAGGCTGCCCGAGCTTGCCGGCGATGACCCATAAGTGCTTGACCCTTGTCTTTTATTTCTTGTTCCGCTGCCGAGGCTTGACGTTCGCATCTCTTGAATAGGCTGGAGCCTGTGGCGAAGAAGCTGAAGGGGGCTCCTGAGGCTCCATCTGCGGCAGCACCTCCGCCTGTGGAGGAGGGTGACCGTGGCGCGCGGGCTTCTCCCGCCCGGTCGTCCTCGCGAGGCCAGGCTGAGCTGGCTGGGCGAGCTCAGCCCCCATGGCCCAAGTGACTCCTATGGTGCCTTTGCCCACTGCCACCACCACAGCCGCTGGGGTGCAGCAGGCTCCACCTCAGGACGCTATGGTCTTGCCGTCGCCGCCTTCTTCCTCCGTTCCGATGACTGTTGTTTCTCCAACTCCTCCGGCCGTTCTGGAGCGTGCTGTTGCTGGACTGGACCGGCTGTGGCAGGATCTTCTTGGCGCCGACCCTCGCCTGGTGGCCGGGCGCTTGGAGCTGGCTTCGGGATGGATTCGCTCCGACGCCTCGATCCGGGCGGCGCTGGTTCAAGCCTTGATGGCCTGTGACGAGGATAGGCAGGCCATCCTTGAGACAAAGGCTGCTCGTGACGCAGCCCTGGGGGTGGTGGTTGAAGTCCGCGGTCGTTGCAAGGCGCTGGAGGACGAGCTGCAAGGCCTGCGGGACTAGCTCGCGAAGGAGGTTCGTCTTCGCCAGGAGCAAGAAGAAGGCATGAAGGCTCGCGAGGCGGCCATCGAGGGCCCGGAGGCCAAGCTCAAGAAGCGCCGCGACAGCCTAAGTGCGCTGGGGGAGGAGCTGGAGGCGACGAAGGTCGAGCTGGACAGCAAGGCCAAGGTTCTTGCCGAGGATCGCGTGGCCTTCGCAGACATGGAGAAGAAGGCTCGTGCTTCGCTGAAGATGCTCTACGCCAGTGGCCTGGAGAGCCCGTTGGCCGGCGCCGAGAACGGCCCCGCCAAGCTGCTTCCCTTCCTGGTTCGTGCTCTTGAGGATGTCACCCTCGGCCTTGGCCCCACGGCCGAGGCCGAGGCGCGTGTCTTGTCTTCTGCTGCACTAACGCGGGTCTTCACCCACATCTACCTTCGCGACCCCAGCGCCGACCTCGACAGCCTGCTGGAGCCAGTAAGCGATGAGGGTGCTGCTGCCGCTGCCATGGCCGTGAAGGGTTGCACGGAGGCTCTGCTGGGGAAGTTCCGGGCCTTCAGTACCAAGTCGAAGCAGGATGCTTCCGGTTCTGCTGCCCCGTGAGGCGGGGCCACCCGTGCTGCTCCACCGCCGCCAAGTGACTCCGCTACTGCTCCTGCCCTGCTTTTAATTCCTGCATCATGCATCATGCCTCGGGGAGGCGTTTAAACTTGCATTTGGTATTGAGACAACAGTTCGGACTGTAATATTTGCTTTTAAGTTCCTTGAATTTTATGTTTTCCCTCCCTACTTGCTTGTGTTCTACGCCGGCAGAGCCTGGCCCCGCGCGTACCTCACCCAGCATTAGCCCCGACCGGAAACCAGGACGGGACCAAAGGAGTGAGGGGCTATGGAGCCAGTTAGGCTCCTGAGTCGCGATGCTCAGGAGTCCCCCTTAGCGCATGAACAACAAGTAGGGAGGTGTGATGTAGGTGAATCTTCCGTTTTACGTCCGCAGAGCCCGACTCCGCGCGTACCTCACCCAGCATTAGCCCCGGCCGGAAACCAGGACGGGACCAAAGGAGTGAGGGGCTACGGAGCCAGTTAGGCTCCCGAGTCGCGATGCTCAGGAGGCCCCCTTGACGCGCAAACAGCAAGTGATTAGGTGAGATGTGAGTGGGACCACCGTTCTACGTCCGCAGAGCCCGGCACCGCGCATGCCTCACCCAGCATAGCCTTTCGGAACTAAGGAGTGAGGGGCTACGAGACCAGTTAGGCCCCTGAGTCGCGATGCTCAGGGGTCCCCCTTGACACTCAAACGGCCTTCATACCTTGGCTCCGCTCGGGGAGGGGCGCGCGACGAACCAGGCCCGAGGGGCCTGGCTGGGTGGCGTACGTCCGGGCTTGACCCAGACGCAGCCCCCGTGCCCAGCCCCCTCGCGCGGCGCTCCCGAGGGGAGGCGTTGCGATGAGGCTAGACACTGAGCTCTGGGCTCCCTGAGGTTGATGCGGCCCGGGGGCCACCCTCAGTTGTTTATCACCAGCGCGGAGCATAGCGCTTCCGCATGTGTACGGGCATAGCCGCTCCTCGGCAGTGTCGTCAGCCAGCGCGGAGCATGGTGCTTCCACTGGTACGTGGGAGGGGGCCCCCCTTCGGGAGGAGCCCCCGGGGCGTGTACAGCCCCGCCCTGACACGTGGCCAGCACGGTAGGGCTAGGTGAGGTGTATCTGGGCACCCGTGAGCCAGCGCGGGACTCACGGGGCCCTACCTCTAGGCGGGTTGCGCCTGGCACTGGGCCTTATCTTGGGCTGCGTTCCTGCAAACTTGGTTAGATGCCGGCACTCTACGTCCTTGGGTCCCGGCCCTCGAGCTTGTCTCAGCCATCACTGGTATGCCAGGTCGCGATGCCGTGGACATAACCAGAGGGTGAGGGCTGGAGAGCCAGTAAGAGCCCTAAGTCGCGATGCTCGGGTACCCCCCCTTTAACGTGCAAGTGGTCGACATGGAGAAGAAAAGGTGCCATGGACATGCATCAAGTAATCATGCATGATGGGTGAATGCGTAACCGGAAATAAACGCAAGGGAGATACATGCCGCTGGGCCTGGCCCGAGCGACTTGGGGATGATGCAGCCCGAGGGGCGCCCCCAACAAAGCAAGCTAACGACATGAAAATAAAAAGGGTACATACCGCAGGGACGGACCCATGCAGCCTGGGAACGATGCAGCCCTGGGAGGGCGCTCCCAGCTGAAAATGAAACTTGTAAGATGTCACCTGAGGGTGTCGAGGGCGAAGGGGTGTTGGTGCAGCAGACTCGGTAGGCTGCGAAAGCCGATCCTCACGAGCCCCCAGGCCCAGGGGCCTCGGGAGGCTCCGGAGGCACTGGTAGCCCTTTGCGAATCACCTCCATCTTCGCCAGGGCCGTGGAACGCCTGTCTTCCCGAGCCTCCGTGATGCCCCTCATGAGGCGCTGACACATAGCAACCACGCCCGGCAGGCCGTAAGGCATGCGAACGTAGCTGTGGGGCGGACCCCGGCAGCGCCCCACTCGCGAGGGCCAGAGGCGCTCCATCGTAGAGGCTTGGTTGAGCCCTGGTACATCGACGCAGACGCGCAGCCCACCATCCTCACCTGGATGGGGAGCCACAACCGGTAGACGGCGGCAACCTCTCATGATCCTTGATTCCTGTAGTTCTTGAATGGCTTTGTCGACGAACTCCTGCGGGTCTGACCTTCCTCGCCTTGCCCCTTCTTGAGGGAAACGTGCTTCGAAGCACGCCTCCACGTGGTGCCCAAGCGCCTCCCTCGTGACCCTGGCCAGGTCGGTGGCCCTCCAGGGGAGAGCCCCTGAGCCCTGCCTGAGGAGGGCGCCAGGCGCGCTTTCCTATGTGATGGAAGGAGGCTCCCCCTGGATAGACGCGGGCACTGAGGGGCCTGCCTCCCGAGGGGCCGGTTCGGACGATGTCTTCTTCTTCTTGGGGGTGGTCTCGGGAAGCCTCCTACTTCCGTGATCCGGATCTTCCAGTGACGCGGCCTGGAAGGCTCGCTCCAGGGACACACTGCATCCCTCTCTTCACAGGGCACCGTGATGACTCTGCCACTCCCTGGCATCTTGAGGACGTTGTAGCCATGGTGAGTCACGGCCATGAACTTGGCCAACGCTAGGTACCCGAGGATGGCGTTGTACGGCAGGCGGATATGGGCGACGTCGAAGTCGATGAGCTCTGTGCGGTAGTTGTCGCGTGCCCCGAAGGTTGCAGGGAGGCGGACCTATCCAATCGGGACCGTGGAGCCGTCGGTGATTCCGGAGAAGGGCTTGGTCGGCTGAAGCTGGTCATAGGGCGCTTGGAGATTGTTGAACGTTTCCACGGACAGGACGTTGAGCCCTGCCCCACCATCGATGAGGGTCTTGGTGACCAGTACATTGCTGATGACTGGGGAGCAGAGCATCGGGAGGATGCCAGCTGTGGCTGCACACTTGAGTTGATCCGCTGAGCTGAATGTGATGGCGCACACCGACCACCTGAGAGGGCACGTTGCTTCGAGCCTGGGGAGGGCTGCATTCACCTCACGGGCAAACTGCTTGAAGATGCGTTGGGAGGCTGGGGCTTGAGCTCCGCCCAGGATGCAGGCGATTGCGCGTGGCTCCTGGAAGCCCCCAGCCCCCTCGTCTTGATGGCGGTCCTCGTTCCTCCTTGGCTGAGGCGGCAGTGGAGGGAGGCCTCCGTTGCCTTGTGGGTGATCCTCACGAGGCTGATCCCTCCAGTCCCCCTCGCGAGGCTGATCGCGCCACCCTTGGTGTGGGCCACGGTCTTCCCAGCGTCCTGTGTTTCTTCCTCGTCCTCGGCCGTAGCCCCGATCGGTGCGATCGGGATGACGGCCGATCCTTCCTTCCCGCACAACACGGAGTTCTTGGCATTCGTTGGTGTTGTGGGTGTGGAGGTCGTGGTACACACAGTACCGGCTGCCCCTGGAGGACTCAGGCAGATCTTTGCCCCGCTTGGTGTCTGGTTCTGCTGCGAGCACGGCAGCCCCCTTGCGCTTCACGTCCTTGGCCTTGGGCTTTTTCTCCTCTAGTTCTATGGCAGGCAGCTCGAGGAGGGAGAGGCGTCCCTCCTCAGCCCTGGCGCACTTGGTCGCCAAGTTGAACATCTCTAGGGAGGTGCACAGGTCTTCATGCATCGCCAGCTCCTCCTTCATCTTGACGTCACGCACGCCATCGGAGAAGGCCGAGATGATGGCCTCCTCGGACACCTTGGGGATCTTGAGGCGCGCGCTGTTGAAGCGCTGGATGTACTTCTTCAGGGTCTCTCCGGGTTGTTGCTTGATGCGACGCATGTTGCTCACGGCGGGCGGCCGGTCGCGAGTACCTTGGAAGTTGGCGATGAAGCGGGTGCGCATCTGGTCCCAGGAAGAGATCATGCCTGGAGCCAGATTCAGGAGCCAGGTGCGAGCTCCTTCCTTGAGCGCCATGGGGAACCAGTTCGCCATGACCTTTTCGTCCCTGCTGGCAGATTTGATGCCCAGCTCATAGAGCTGGAGGAACTCTGCAGGGTCAGTCGTGCCATCATAACGAGGAGGCAGGTCTGGCTTGAACTTGCCAGGCCACGCGACGCTACGCAGCTCGGTGGTGTAGGCATGGCAGCCTGTGGTGGCACGAAAGGCCTCGGCTGGTGGAGAGCTTGGTCTTGAGGGTCCCCACACGCTGCAGCTAGGAGCAGCGCGGGGTCTTGGCGTGCCGGAGCTGGAGCAGGGTCGCGGCGTGCCGGAGTAGGGAGCGCCCGGGCAGCCCCTTGCGGGCATGGGATCTCTTGGCAGCTCCGTTCTTGCTGCACTGGCACCTGACGGAGCGGGTTCCGCCCAGGGGCCACGCGCCTTGGAGCCATAACGTCTTCTTGGAGAGGAGGCGGCTGGTACGCCTCCGGAGCTTCGTTGCCCGCGTGGGGCGGGGTGTGGCGAGCGATGGAGTAGCGGTGCGGCCGTCTTGCCGCACGGATGGATGCTGGGACGACGCTTGCTGCTCGCCCCCCGCCGGGCCGGTGGCGGCATTGACGGCGAGCGACGGGGAATGATGAGGACACCCACTGACGGGTGCCGTCTGGGCGATGCGAGAAGCGATGGCGGCCCGGTGCTCAGCGCGGGCCCGACGAGTGTCGGGCATGGATGCGACGGTCGGAGAAGAACGGAGCGGTGAACGACGAATTCCGGCGCACCCCTACCTGGCGCGCCAAATGTCGGATTTCAGGTTCCAGCAGACCCTTAAGGTTCGAACACTGTGGTGCGCATGGAGATTACACCTTCTACCTCCCCGCCTCGCAAAGATCTAAACTACTAAAAGAACTGCACAAGGGACACAAGATTTATACTGGTTCGGGCCACCGTTGTGGTGTAATACCCTACTCCAGTGTGTGGTTGGTGGATTGCCTCCTGGGGCTAATGATGATGAACAATACAAGGAAGAACAGCCTCGCGAGGGTCCGTTCTTGGCTGGAGCGATGAACTGCTAGGAGGAGTTCAGTCACCCTTCTCCCTCTCTCACTCACTCGCTGCCCTGCTCTCACTTGTCGACCGTCCCCCCTTGTTATGTGGGTGGCTGGTCCTATTTATAGAGGCCCTGGTCCTCTTCACAAATATTGAGCGGGAAGGGAGCCAACAATGGCGGGCTAATTTGAAGGGGGACATCAAGTATCAACTATCCTGACAAAAGCAGTCTTCGCCTGCGCAAAGCTCTAGTGATGACGCCGTCCTGGGCTCCACGGTGACCTCCGTCTCGTAGTCCTCTTGGTCTTGGTCTCGTTGCACCGAAATGGCAACCTTTGCCTGACGCCTCGGTACTCCGCGGCTGCGCTTGCCCCCTTTGCACCAAAGAGGAAAGAAGGACGCTGCGCGCGCTGGCACCCGCCTGGCGCCCTAAGTCGTCATGGCTTGCGTCACGGGCACCTCACGAGGTACCCCGCCTTGATCTCTCTGCCTCCTCGCGAGCCAGCCTGACGAGGCCGTGCCTGAGGAAGCTCCATGTCGTCTGCCTCACGAGGCTTGGCCCCTCGCGAGGGTCTTGAGTCTTGTGTTGATGAAGATGGGCCATGCTGGGCCTCCTTTGAGCCATGCCGCAGGCCGCAGGCAGGCAAGTCCGGGGACCCCCGTTCCCAGAACGCCGACAACTATGATGAGACCTTCTCACCCGTAGCGATGCTTAAGTTTGTCCGAATCATGTTAGCAATTGCCACATTTTATGATTATGAAATTTGGCAAATGGATGTCAAAACTGCATTCCTTAATGGATATCTGAAAGAAGAGCTGTATATGATGCAACCAGAAGGTTTTGTCGATCCCAAAGGTGCTAACAAAGTGTGCAAGCTCCATCGATCCATTTATGGACTGGTGCAAGCCTCTCGGAGTTGGAATATACGCTTTGATAGTGTGATCAAAGCATATGGTTTTATACAGACTTTTGGAAAAGCATGTATTTACAAGAAAGTGAGTGGGAGCTCTGTAGCATTTCTAATATTATATGTGGATGACATATTGTTGATTGGAAATAATACAAAATTTCTGGATAGCATAAAAGGATACTTGAATAAGAATTTTTCAATGAAGACCTCGGTGAAGCTGCTTATATATTGGGCATCAAGGTCTATAGAGATACATCAAGATGCTTAATTGGACTTTCACAAAGCACATACCTTGATAAAGTTTTGAAGAAGATAGAAATGGATCAGTCAAAGAAAGGGTTCTTGCCTGTGTTACAAGGTGTGAAGTTGAGTCAGACTCAATGCCCGACCACTGCAGAAGATGGAGAGAAAATGAAAGTCATTCCCTATGCCTTAGCCATAGGTTCTATCATGTATGCAATGCTGTGTACCGGACCTAGTGTGTGCCTTGCTATAAGTTTAGCAGGGAGGTACCATAATCCAGGAGTGGATCAGTGGACAGCGGTCAAGAACATCCTGAAATACATGAAAAGGACTAAGGATATTTTTCTCGTTTATGGGGGTGACAAAGAGCTTGTCGTAAATGGTTACATCGATGCAAGCTTTGACATTGATCCGGATGACTGTAAGTCGCAAACCGGATACATATTTATTTTTAATGGTGAGCTGTAAGTTGGTGCAGTTCCAAGCAAAGCGTCATGGCGGGATCTATGTGTGAAGCGGAGTACATAGCTGCTTCGGAAGCAAAAAATGAAGGAGTCTGGATGAAGGAGTTCATATCCGATCTAGGTGTAATACCTATTGCATCGGGCCCAATGAAAATCTTTTGTGACAATACTGGAGCAATTGCCTTGGCGAAGGAATCCAGATTTCACAAGAGAACCAAACACATCAAGAGATGCTTCAATTCCATCCACGATGAAGTCAAGGAGGGAGACATACATATTTGCAAGATACATACGGATCTGAATGTTGCAGACCCATTGACTAAGCCTCTCTCATGAGCAAAACATGATCAACAGCAAGACTCCATGGGTGTTAGAATCATTACTGTGTAATCTAGATTACTGACTCTAGTGCAAGTGGGAGACTGAAGGAAATATGCCCTAGAGGCAATAATAAAGTTGTTATTTATATTTCCTTTATCATGATAAATGTTTATTATTCATGCTAGAATTGTATTAACCAAAAACTTAGTGCATGTGTGAATACATAGACAAACAGAGTACCCTAGTATGCCTCTACTTGAATAGCTCGTTAATCAAAGATGGTTAAGTTTCCTGACCATAGACATGTGTTGTCATTTGATGAACGGGATCACATCATTAGAAAATGATGTGATGGACAGGACCCATCTGTTACCTTAGCATAATGATCATTTAGTTTTATTGCTATTGCTTTCTTCATGACTTATACATATTCCTCTAACTATGAGATTATGCAACTCTTGAATACCAGAGGAAAACTTAGTGTGCTATCAAACGTCACAACGTAACTAGGTGATTACAAAGATGCTCTACAGGTGTCTCCGAAGGTGTTTTTTGAGTTGGCATAAATCGAGAGTAGGATTTGTCACTCCGAGAATCGAAGAGGTATCTTTGGGCCCTCTCGGTAATGCACATCACTATAAGCCTTGCAAGCAATATAACTAATGAGTTAGTTGGAGGATGATGCATTATGGAATGAGTAAAGAGACTTGCTGGTAACGAGATTGAACTAGGTATGATGATACCGATGATCAAATCACGGGCAAGTAACATACCGATGACAAAGGGAATAACGTATGTTGTTATGCGGTATTTGACCGATAAAGATCTTTGTAGAATATGCAGGAGCGAATATGAGCATCCAGGTTCCGCTATTGGTTATTGACCGAAGATGTGTCGCCGTCATGTCTACATAGTTCCCGAACCCATAGGGTTCACTCGCTTAACGTTCGATGATGATTTGTATTATGAGTTATGTGTTTTGGTGACCGAAGTTTGTTCGGAGTCCTCGATGAGATCACGGACATGACAAGGAGTCTAGAAATGGTCGAGAGGTAAAGATTGATATATCGGAAGGTTATATACGGACACCGGAAAGGTTCCGATAAGGTTCGGGGATTTTTCGGAGTACTAGCAGGCTACCGGAACCCCCCGGGAAAGTTAATGGGCCTAATGGGCCATAGTGGAGGAGAGGAGGCAGGCCACAGGAGGAGGCGCGCACCCCCCTTGCCCAATCCGAATTGGACAAGGGGAGGGGGCGCGGCCCCCTCTTTACTTCTCCTTCTCCCTCCTTTCCCCTTTCCCCTCTTTGTTGGAAGGAAGGGGGGCGAATCCTACTTGGACTGGGATTCCAACTACACTAGTGCAGAACCGGGCAATAGCACCGGTTCGTAAGGCCCTTTAGTGCCGGTGTAGGAACCGGCACTAAAGTTTCGGCACTAAAGGCCCCCCACTTTAGTACCGGTTCAGCACGAACCGGTGCTAAAGGGGATCCACGTGGCACGAGCCAGCTCCGGGGGCCGGGAGCCCTTTAGTACCGGTTGGTAACACCAACCGGTACTAAATGGTTGTGGGGTTTTTGGTTTTATGATTTCTTTTTCATTTAATTTTGTGTTTTCCATTTTTATTCTTTTTCGTTTGCTGGTATTTTACGGTACTACACATTGTACACGTTATGCATATATATATATGTATAAATAGAATTTCTAGTAGAACCAATCATATATATATATATATATATATCATCAATGTCTCACAAACCACCATATTAATTTACACATACACACATGTATAGCTATGTACAATTTCTCCTACATATGCATGTTGCCTTCGGAGCCAGTGGCATTAGCCTAATTGGTGCCTTCGGAGCACGATGACAATTGGAAGTGGTTCATGAGGGCGGTAGCGGGTAATAGTATTCTCCCTTCGGATTTATGACCTGGTCGAGCAAAAATCCCGCTATTTCCTCTTGAAGTGCTTCTACGCGCTCCGTTTCTAGGAGCTTGTCCCGCACCTCTTTGAACTGTTAAGAAGGAGATCAATATGCATGTGTATTAGTTGTGTGACTAGATATCGATAATGGTGTAAAAATTGTGAATAGTGTTCTGACAAGCGTACCCATTCCTGTCTTTGAGATCTGCTCCTTTCGGACGCCATCATGCGAATGTTCTCGCAAACGCAGAATGCACACAGATCAGTCCCCTACGCCTGCTTCAGGGCCTTTATTACGAGAATGGAATTTAATTTGATCAGATAATAATTAATCAAGCATGATAATTAAAGAGATGGCAGCTAGCTAGCTAGCTAGTACTACTTAATTACTTACCTTGGATCGAACCATTTCAGCTTTGGTTTCCATTCGCCTTCCGTGACGCTCATGAACCTTGCCCAAGCCTTGCTCGCCGACAAAGAAAATGAATAAAGGGGTTATTAAATAGTTCATATCATGAAATGACGAACTAAATAGGCCGAGATATATAGTTAATAATGATTGAAATTACCTGTTGACTATCCCAAACAAGATGTTATAGTCACTATTTGCTTTGAGTAGCGAGTCCAGTATTTCAACTGTTCCGGCGTCAACTTTAATGATACACAAGATCCAGTGGAATCTGCATGCACACACGTTTGCATGTCTTAATTAAGCGGGCATATGTAAGCAAAAACATTTAGCTAGCTAGTAGGCAAAAACAGAGAATTTGTAGTACAAGAAAGTGTGACTCACTGGAAGTTGTAAGGAAGTAGTATATATTCATTGTATTTGAGGCGCTTCAAGAACTCTAGCATGCTGTCCTCTACCTGCTTTTCATAATACTTGTTCATTTTCCATGTGTATTCATTAACGGTGTTTGGGTCAATGAACCCAATGCCATAGTGTCGACCTTTTCTCATTTCATACATCTTCATCCTGCATAATACCACAGAAAAGAATATAGTGAGGATAATTACAGGTAATGATTGATCAAAAGGATCACTACAACTAGCTTGAGACTTAAATTACAGAAAGAAATCACTTACAGACAATAGCAACTAATGATAGATTTGTCGAGTGCGTCTTGATTGTATAACTAAAACAGTTCAGAATACTCAACGGCCACAGCTTTCTCATGGTAGTAATCATCCTTCTTGATGAAGGAAATATGCCCTAGAGGCAATAATAAAGTTTTTATTTATTTCCTTATATCATGATAAATGTTTATTATTCATGCTAGAATTGTATTAACCGGAAACATAATACATGTGTGAATACATAGACAAACTTAGTGTCACTAGTATGCCTCTACTTGACTAGCTCGTTAATCAAGGATGGTTATGTTTCCTAACCATGAACAAAAGTAGAGGATGTCTAACTTGTTTTTGCAGGGCATGTTGTGATGTGATATGGTCAAAACGTGATGAGTTATAAGTTGTTATATAAGATGATCATGTTTTGTTGAACTTATCGGCAACTGGCAAAAGCCTTATGGCTGTCTGTCTATTGCATAAGATGCGAGCACCCAATAATTGCTTTACTTTATCGCTATGCGATAGCAATAGTTGCAAGAGCAAGTGTTGGCGAGACGACCACGTGATGACACATTGATATAGATCAAGATGATGGAGATCATGGTGTCATGCCGGTAACGATATAGATCATGACAGTACTTTGGAGATGGAGATCAAAGAAGCAAGATGATGATGGCCATATCATGTCACATATTTTGATTGCATATGATGTTTATCTTTTATGCATCTTATCTTGCTTTGATTGACGGTAGCATTATAAGATGATCTCTCACTAAATTATCAAGAAGTGTTCTCCCTGAGTATGCACCGTTGCGAAAGTTCTTCGTGCTGAGACACCACGTGATGATCGGGTGTGATAGGCTCTACGTTCAAATACAACGGGTGCAAAACAGTTGCACACGCGGAATACTCAGGTTATACTTGACGAGCCAAGCATATACAGATATGGCCTCGGAACACGGAGACCGAAAGGTCGAGTGTGAATCATATAGTAGATATGATCAACATAGTGATGTTCACCATTGAAACTACTCCATCTCACGTGATGATCGGACATGGTTTAGTTGATTTGGATCACGTGATCACTTAGAGGATTAGAGGGATGTCCATCTAAGTGGGAGTTCTTAAGTAATATGATTAAATTGAACTTAAATTTATCATGAACTTAGTCCTGGTAGTATTTTGCAAATTATGTTGTAGATCAATAGCTCGCGTTGTTGTTTCCCTGTGTTTATTTTTGATATGTTCCTAGAGAAAATTGTGTTGAAAGATGTTAGTAGCAATGATGCGGATTGGATCCATGATCTGAGGTTTATCCTCATTGCTGCACAGAAGAATTATGTCCTTGATGCACCTCTAGGTGACAGACCTATTGCAGGAGCAGATGCAGATGTTATGAACGTTTGGCTAGCTCAATATGATGACTACTTGATAGTTTAGTGCACCATGCTTAATGGCTTAGGATCGGGACTTCAAAGACGTTTTGAACATCATGGACCATATGAGATGTTCCAGGAGTTGAAGTTAATATTTCAAGCAAATACCCGAGTTGAGAGATATGAAGTCTCCAACAAGTTCTATAGCTAAAAGATGGAGGAGAATCGCTCAACTAGTGAGCATGTGCTCAGATTGTCTGGGTACTACAATCGCTTGAATCAAGTGGGAGTTAATCTTCCAGATAAGATAGTGATTGACAGAATTCTCTAGTCACCATGACCAAGTTAGTAGAACTTCGTGATGAACTATAGTATGCAAGGGATGACGAAAACGACTCCCGAGTTTTTCATGATGATGAAATCGATGAAGGTAGAAATCAAGAAAAACATCAAGTGTTGATGGTAGACAAGACCACTAGTTTCAAGAAAAGGGCAGAGGGAAGAAGGGGAACTTCAAAAAGAACAGCAAGCAAGTTGCTGCTCAAGTGAAGAAGCCCAAGTCTGGACCTAAGCCCGAGACTGAGTGCTTCTACTGCAAAGGGACTGGTCACTGGAAGCGGAACTACCCCAAGTAATTGGCGGATAAGAAGGATGGCAAAGTGAACAAAAGTATATTTGATATACATGTTATTGATGTGTACTTTACTAGTGTTTATAGCAAACCCTCAGTATTTGATACTAGTTCAGTTGCTAAGATTAGTAACTCGAAACGGGAGTTGCAGAATAAACAGAGACTAGTTAAGGGTGAAGTGACGATGTGTGTTGGAAGTGGTTCCAAGATTGATATGATCATCATCGCACACTCCCTATAATTTCGGGATTAGTGTTGAACCTAAATAAGTGTTATTTGGTGTTTGCGTTGAGCATGAATATGATTTGATCATGTTTATTGTAATACAGTTATTCATTTAAGTAAGAGAATAAATTGTTGTGCTGTTTACATGAATAAAACCTTATATGGTTACACACCCAACGAAAATAGTTCGTTGGATCTCGATCGTAGTGATACACATAATCATAATATTGAAACCAAAAGATGCAAAGTTAATAATGATAGTGCAACTTATTTGTAGCACTGCCGTTTAGGTCATATTGGTGTAAAGCGCATGAAGAAACTCCATGCTGATGGGCTTTTGGAATCACTTGATTATGAATCAGTTGATGCTTGCGAACCATGCCTCATGGGCAAGATGACTAAGACTCTGTTCTTCGGAACAATGGAGCGAGCAACAGATTTGTTGGAAATCATACATACTGATGTATGTGGTCCGATGAATATTGAGGCTTGCGACAGGTATCATTATTTTCTGATCTTCACAGATGATTTGAGCAGATATGAGTATATCTACTTGATGAAACATAAGTCTGAAACATTTGAAAAGTTCAAAGAATTTCAGAGTGAAGTGAAAAATCATCGTAACAAGAAAATAAAGTTTCTATGATCTGATCGTAGAGAAGAGTATTTGAGTTACGAGTTTGGCCTTCAGTTAAAAACAATGTGAAATAGTTTCACTACTCACGCCACAAGGAACACCATAGTGTAATGGTGTGTCCGAACGTCATAACCGTACTTTATTAGATATAGTGCGATCTATGATGTCTCTTACCGATCTACCACTATCGTTTTGGGGTTATGCATTAGAGACAGCTGCATTCACGTTAAAAAAGGGCACCATCTAAGTCCGTTGAGACGACACAATCTGAACTGTGGTTTAGCAAGAAACCAAAGTAGTCGTTTCTTAAAGTTTGGGGTTGTGATGCTTATGTGAAAAAGTTTCATCCTGATAAGCTCAAAACCAACTCAGAGAAATATGTCTTCATAGGATACCCAAAAGGAGACTGTTGGGTACACCTTCTATCACATATCCTAAGGCAAGACATTCATTGCTTATAATGGATACTTTCTAGAGAAGGAGTTTCTCTCGAAAGAAGTGAGTGGGAGGAAAGTAGAACTTGATAAGGTAATTGTACCTTCTCCTTTATTGGAAAGTAGTTCATCACAGAAATCTGTTCTTGTGACTCCTACACCAATTAGTGAGGAAGCTAATGATAATGATCACGAAACTTCGGATCAAGTTACTACCGAATCTCATAGGTAAACCAGAGTGAGATCCGCACCAGAGTGGTACGGTAATCCTGTTCTGGAGGTCATGTTACTTGACCATGATGAACCTACGAACTATGAGGAAGCGATGATGAGCCCAGATTCCGTGAAATGGTTTGAGGCCATGAAATCTGAGATATGATCCATGTATGAGAACAAAGTTTGGACTTTGGTTGACTTGCCCGATGATCGTCAAGCAATTGAGAACAAATGGATCTTCAAGAGGAAGACGGACGCTGATAGTAATGTTATTATCTACAAAGCTAGAATTGTCGCAAAAGGTTTTCGACAAGTTCAAGGTGTTGACTACGATGAGATTCTCTCACTCGTATCTATGCTTAAGTCTGTCCGAATCATGTTAGTAATTGCCGCATTTTATGAAATCTGGCAAATGGATAAACAAAACTGCATTCCTTAATAGATTCATTAAAGAAGAGTTGTATATGATGCAACCGGAAGGTTTTGTCGATCCAAAGGGAGCTAACAAAGTGTGCAAGCTCCAGCGATCCATTTATGGACTGGTGCAAGCATCTCGGAGTTGGAATATTCGCTTTGATGAGTTGATCAAAGCATATAGTTTTATATAGACTTGCGGTGAAGCCTGTATTTACAAGAAAGTGAGTGGGAGCACTATAGCATTTCTGATAAGTATATGTGAATGACATATTGTTGATCGGAAATAATGTAGAATTATTCTGTAAAGCATAAAGGAGTGTTTGAAAGGAGTTTTTCAAAGAAAGACTTTGGTGAAGCTGCTTACATATTGAGCTTCAAGATCTATAGAGATAGATCAAGACGCTTGATAAGTTTTTTCAATGAGTACATACCTTGACAAGATTTTGAAGTAGTTCAAAATGGAGCAGTCAAAGAAAGAGTTCTTGCCTGTATTACAAGGTGTGAAGTTGAGTAAGACTCAAAGGCCGACCACGGCAGAAGATAGAAAGAGAATGAAAGTCATTCCCTATGCCTTGGCCATAGGTTCTATAAAGTATGTCATGCTGTATACCAGATCTATTGTATACCCTGCATTGATTTGGCAAGGGAGTACAATAGTGATCTAGGAGTAGATCACTGGACAGCGGTCAGAATTATCCTTAGTAAAATAAGGATATGTTTCTCGATTATGGACATGACAAAAAGGTTCGTCGTAAAGGGTTACGTCGATGCAAGTTTTTGACACTGATCCAGATGAATCTAAAGTCTCAATCTGGATACATATTGAAAGTGGGAGCAATTAGCTAGAGTAGCTCCGTGTAGAGCATTGTAGACATAGAACTTGCAAAATACTTACGGATCTGAATGTGACAGACCCGTTGACTAAAATTATCTCACAAGCAAAACATGATCACACCTTAGTACTCTTTGGGTGTTAATCACATAGATATGTGAACTAGATTACTGACTCTAGTAAACCCTTTGAGTGTTGGTCACATGACGATGTGAACTATGGGTGTTAATCACATGGTGATGTGAACTATTGCTATTAAATCACATGGCGATGTGAACTAGATTATTGACTCTAGTGCAAGTGGGAGACTGAAGGAAATATGCCCTAGAGGCAATAATAAAGTTATTATTTATTTCCTTATATCATGATAAATGTTTATTATTCATGCTAGAATTGTATTAACCGGAAACATAATACATGTGTGAATACATAGACAAACAGAGTGTCACTAGTATGCCTCTACTTGACTATCTCGTTAATCAAAGATGGTTATGTTTCCTAACCATGGACAAAAGAGTTGTTATTTGATTAACGAGGTCACATCATTAGTTGAATGATCTGATTGACATGACCCATTCCATTAGCTTAGCACCCGATCGTTTAGTATGTTGCTGTTGCTATTCTTCATGACTTATACATGTTCCTATGACTATGAGATTATGCAACTCCCGTTTACCGGAGGAACACTTTGGGTGCTACCAAACGTCACAATGTAACTGGGTGATTATAAAGGAGTGCTACAGGTGTCTCCAAAGGTAGATGTTGGGTTGGCGTATTTCGAGAATAGGATTTGTCACTCCGATTGTCGGAGAGGTATCTCTGGGCCCTCTCGGTAATGCTCATCACATAAGCCTTGCAAGCACTGAAACTAATATGTTAGTTGTGAGATGATGTATTACGGAACGAGTAAAGAGACTTGCCGGTAACGAGATTGAACTAGGTATTGGATACCGACGATCGAATCTCGGGTAAGTAACATACCGATGACAAAGGGAACAACGTATGTTGTTATGCGGTCTGACCGATAAAGATCTTCGTAGAATATGTAGGAGCCAATATGGGCATCCAGGTCCCGCTATTGGTTATTGACCGGAGACGTGTCTCGGTCATGTCTACATTGTTCTCGAACCGTAGGGTCCGCACGCTTAAGGTTTCGATGACAGTTATATTATGAGTTTATGAGTTTTGATGTACCAAAGGAGTTCGGAGTCCCAGATGAGATCGGGGACATGACGAGGAGTCTCGAAATGGTCGAGACGTAAAGATCGATATATTGGACGACTATATTCGGACTTCGGAAAGGTTCCGAGTGATTCGGGTATTTTTCGGAGTACCGGAGAGTTACGGGAATTCGCCGGGGAGTATATGGGCCTTATTGGGCCATACGGGAATAGAGGAGAGAGGCCAAAAGGAAGGAGGCCTGCGCCCCCCCTCTGGTCCGAATTGGACAAGGGGCGCAGCCCCCTTTTCCTTATTTCTCTCCACCTCTTTCCTCTTCTCCTACTCCAACAAGGAAGGAGGGAGTCCTACTCCCGGTAGGAGTAGGACACCCCTTGGCGCGCCTCCTCCTAGGCCGGCCGGCCCCTCCCCCTTGCTCCTTTATATACGGAGGCAGGGGGGCACCCCATGACACACAAGTTGATCATTGAGATCGTTGCTTAGCCGTGTGCGGTGCCCCCTGCCACCATATTCCACCTCGATCATATCGTTGTAGTGCTTAGGCGAAGCCCTGCGTCGGTAGAACATCAAGATCGTCACCACGCCGTCGTGCTGACGGAACTCCTCCCCGAAGCTTTGCTGGATCGGAGCCCGGGGATCGTCATCGAGCTGAATGTGTGCTAAAAACTCGGAGGTGCCGGAGTAACGGTGCTTGGATCGGTCGGATCGGGAAGAAGACGTACGACTACTTCCTCTACGTTGTGTCAACGCTTCCGTTGCGATCTACAAGGGTACGTAGATCAGACTCTCCCCCTCGTTGCTATGCATCACCATGATCTTGCGTGTGCGTAGGAATTTTTTGAAATTACTACGTTCCCCATCACTTGACATCCACCATGAGGGACTCTCGATTGGATCTCTTGGTAATGTCAATGTACCATTGATGCAATTCATACATTCTCGTTGGGAGCTTGTTGACATCTTCTAGCTCAACCAAAGGTTGGCCCCGGACATATTTCCGTTTTATTTCCTCCTCTGTAATCGCAGGCATGTCCTCGATCTCGAGGAGTTGTCCAACAGTGATCTTGAGTTCTTCAGCCTGCATTATATGCTCCTGGGTTATTACCACATCGCCCACCTCGGGAACGTAAACTGTTTGGCCACAATAATATTGGGCGCGCGTACTGTCACGTGTTGTTGGCGGCACAACAAGCGGGGGGATCAATTGCGCCGCCTATTTTCCCAGCTGGGCAACGGTTTTCCCGCATTTTTGACAGCTGCTTGTTGTTTGCTCGAGCTCGAGCTCGCCTCCTTTTGTAGACGTCGTCGATGTAACTTCCTGATGTGGTGCTCATAGTCTGAGTCAACAGGCTTAGGAGCTGGTGGTTGAGCCATATGAATGAAGTGGTCAACTACTTCCACATGCACTTTCTCCCTTGCCGGCGGTGGCAGTTTCGGTCCAAAATGGGCATCGACTTCTGCCTGCACTATGGCATTGGTTTGCTCCTCGGTCCTGTCGTAAGCCCTCACAGGAAGAGGAGTAGTGAGATTTGGTCCATATTTATATCGCTTGCCTCCGCCTGTACTTCCTGTACTATGACCTCGACTCGTACCGCTACGCACCATAGTCGCGGGGTGTCTCTTCTGTGATTGCTGAGGCGGCGGAGACGGCTGACGGGGCTGAGTTGGACGAGGAGGAGTGTCCTGAAGCTGTGCCGGACTTGCAGTGGCCTGAGGTTGTTCCGGACTTGGAGGAGGAGTGGACGTCTGACGCCGTGTCGGACTTGGAGGAGGAGTGGCCTGACACTTTGCCGGACTTGGAGGAGGAGGAGTGGCCTCACGCGTTGGTGGACTTGGAGGAGCGGGAGTCTGCTGACTCGGTGGCGGACTTCGACGAGGAGTCGGGTGACGCGGTGTCGGTGGCCTTCGAAAGATGGTGCAATCCTTTCTCCATAGGATGACACGATGTATGGCCTCTCCCAATGTGTGCTCGTCGTCACCTCTAGGAATGTCAAGCTGTAGCTCCGAATATGGGTCCACCACCTCATCAACCAAGACACGAGCATAGCCCGCTGGAATCGGGTTGCAATGGAAGGTTGCCTCGGGGGAATTTGAAAAAGCAACGACGTCCGCCACCTTCATGGATATGTTCTTCATTTTGAAGTGTAGCTCGCAGTTAGTGTTCTCCGTGATGTCATCCACGGGGTATCTATCCAGCACTACTGCGTCGCCCGGGGCGGAACCCACGCTGCTTCTCAGCATGGATGGGGCGGTGGTATCCAATGCTGGATCATCCGCTAGCTGCTGCAGATGCTGAGACCCCCTTTGCTGGCTAAGTGAGTCGATCTGCTCCTGCTGCCGCTGGAATTTAGCTGCCAATTCCGCTTGACTTGCTTCTAGGCCTTGAAGGCGTTCATAGTCCCGCTTCCTCTGCTCCTCCTCCATCTTCCTCTTCTTCTCCTCCGCAATCTTCTTTCTCGCACGGGTTCTGTAGTCGGCGTTCCAGTCCGAAAACCCCTCATACCACGGAAGAGCGCCCTTGCCTCGTGTTCTTCCCGGGTGTTCAGGATTTCCCAGGGCACGCGTAAGCTCGTCGTTCTCTCTGTTGGGCTGGAACACCCCTGATCGAGCCTCTTCTATTGCAACAAGTAGCGCATCATCGGCTCCGTTCAGACATGCCTTCGTCGAAACATTGCCTGTCTTCGGGTCCAACTCCCCCCCAAGCGCATAGAACCAAGTCCTGCACCTGGGGGGGGGGCAGCTCTTAGTAACCAGAGTGACACTTGCATCCTCCATCTCTTTCTCAGACTTATCCTACTTAGGCATTGCCACTGCGTAGCCACTTGGCCCCAGCTTATGGAACTTATCCTTTTTTTCGGCATTCTTCTTGTTTATTCTCGACCGTTCCTTAGCTAATTCTGAATCCTTGAATTTCATGAAATCGTCCCAATGAGCACTTTGATTCTCTAGTATCCCCTCGAATACTGGAGTCTTCCTTCCTCCCTTGACGTACTTCTCCCACGTCGTTCTCTTGTGGTTCTTGAATGCAACCGCCATCTTCCTAAAAGCAGCGTCCTTGACTTTCCGCACATCTGCTTCTGTGAAATTATCTGGTAGGGTGAAATGTTCCATGAGAGTATCCCAAAGCAGTTTTTTTATTCTCGTCGACAAAAGTAACATCTGGACGTGGCTTTCCTGGCTTTCTCCATTCTTGAAGGGAGATCGGGAGTTGGTCCTTCACAAGAACTCCGCACTGACGAACAAACTTGTCCGCAATCTTCTTAGGCGCTAATGGTTCGCCATTAGGTTTGAATGCCTCGATATTGTACTTTACGCCCTCCTTCAACTTTTTGTTCGGGCCTCGTTTCGTCCTTTTGCCTGAAGATTTGCTCGATCCGGATGGCTGAAAGAAGAAAGATCGATTCGTTAATATATCTTCAACTCATTTAAAACATGCGATGATCACCAGATTCCTGCTTATATAAATATATATACCTCGCCGGTGTTTGTTGTTTCAGGATCAACATGTTCTTCGTCGTAGTTCATGACTTCATCTTCTCGGTCGTCGCGATCGAATATCATATCACCCTCTCCGGTGTTGTTTAGAAATTCGGAGCCGTCAAAATCTTCTTCATTCTGATCATCATCTGGCCAGCGTATGATATCGAACATGGTCTGTTCTCTCTCTCTGTCGGTATTGTCCGCCATAGCTTTTATTTAACTATGCCAAAATAAATATAAAACAATTTAGTATAATCTTGAATAATAGATATAATCTCGAATACATCGTCTCGAATAATAGATATAATCTCGAATACATCGTATCGAATAATAGATTTAATCTCGAATACGTCGTCTCAAATAATATATATAATCTCGAATAAATCATCTCGAATAAATCATCTCGAATATTATATATCGAATACATCACTAGCTAGCTAGCTAGCTAATAAAGATCGAATACTAGAGAGTAATCTAGGTGGTGGACAACCAAAGTGAAGGAACCATCACTGGATCATAGCTCGGGTGATCTCCCCAAAGAACCTGCCAGGTATTGGAGAACCTGACATCCATAGCAGCCATGTAGCGATGGACATGCTTGTCCTCCTCCCTGACACGGTGACGTACCACCTCCGGCGGGGCCGGCTCCCTCCGCACCGAAAGTGGCCCACGCGAATGCCACCAAAGGAGATGAGGGTCGACGACGGGACCCGGGGCCGGGTTCCTCACCAAGCGTCGCGCCCCTGGAGGTAGCACCTCCCAGTGCCAGCCCGGCGGAGCCCAGTCCCGGACATGGGTCCTCTGAAGCAGGACGTCATCGCGAACGGGTCGACGGCGAGGATGCGGGCCGGGCATCGTCGACAACAAATACTATATGCAAATGTAACACTAATTATGCTATCATTGCATATGTCAAATTTCTATATGCTATTTCATACTAATTAAGCATCTAACACTAAAAACAGAAAAAACAACTTCTATACATCCATTAAAAACAGAAAAACAACATTATATAAAAACATTCCATACTAATTAAACACTAATTATATCCATCTAACATGCATTCATACATATATACTAGTGAAAAAATAATGATCTGAAAAATCTAAACTAATTAAACATACAAAATACGTATATACTAATTAACTTAAGGAAATGTGCGTGTGTGTGTATGGGCTCGGGGAGGGGCGGCGGCCACCGGGGGCGAGGGAGAGGGGTTAGAGGGGGAGAGGTCACAGCGGGCGACGGCGACGGCGAGGCGACGGGCCGGGGCGGCGACGGGCCGGGGCGTGACGGGGCGGCGACGCAGGGACGGCGCGACGGGATGGGCCCGGGGCAGCGACGGCGACGGGGGCGACGACGGGGACATGGGCGGCGACGGGGATGAGGGCGGTGACGAGGATGGGGGCGGCGAGGGCAACGGCACGCGACGGGGGCGGCGTAGGACGGGGGCGGCGACGGCGTCGATCGATCGGGAAGAAACAGAGGGGGAGAATGAAATTTTTCGAAGTGTTGTATATATAGAAGGCACCTTTAGTACCGGTTGGAGCCACCAACCGGTACTAAAGGTCTGTTTTGGCCAGGCCAAGCAGCGGGAAGGGCAGGCCTTTAGTACCGGGTGGTGGCTCCAACCGGTACTAAAGGCCCCCCCTTTAGTACCGGTTGGTGCCATGACCCGGTACTAAAGGGTGTGCGCTGCCAGGCGAGGGGCGCAGAAGTTTAGTCCCACCTCACTAGCCGAAGGGCGCTCACACCTGCTTATAAGCCCCGCCGCCGCTGCTGTCTCGAGCTCCTCTCTAAAGCAGGCCTTCTGGGCCTACCTCTGCTACTCTGCCCTGTGGGGCCTATTGGGCTTGCGGGCCTGTATCCTGGCCCAACAACAGGTTGGGTTTCTAGTCGTATGCAGGCCGCTGTGGCCCGGTAGGTGGGCTTTTTTCATTTAGTTTTTTCTTTTCTGCTTTATTTATTTTGTTTTATTTATTTTTAGTTGTTTTTTGCTGTATTTAGAGTTTCTTTGTGAATATTTTTGATAGTTTTTAGAAACTTTCAGTTAGTGCCGGTAGTTTTTAAATTTGAATAGTTTAAATTTTGAATTATTTGAAATTTGTGTGAATCACTAGTTTGTGAATAACTTAACTTTAAAAATACATTTTCTAGTGATTCTTTTTTCTTATGTTTAATATTAGTGTGTTTTATCATTATATTCAATTTGGTAATGCTTAAGTTATTTAAAAAATGAAATGCCTTTGTAACGGATGAGTTTTCGTCCGAAACCCTGATACTTCGAAACAGATTGTCCATTTTGTACACGAAGTGCATCCAGTTTTTGCGGTAACCCTCTCTACTTTTTTGCACATGCTATGTGGGTGAAATTATGATACCATGCCAACTTTCATCCTTTTCTGAGTTCATTTGAAATGCTTTTCAATTTCAGGGTCATTTAGCTGAAAAAATCAGTAAATGCATGAAAGAATTTGCTTGCACATAAAATTTCTTCGCGTTTCAAATGCCAAAACACATAACTAGCTACCCTAACTATTATAGAGATTCCCTCCTGGGTGTGAAACACAAAAGAAAGTGATGATAGTTAAGCCGATCACATCCCAGATCTTTGGGTGTGAAACTTTTTCTTCGTGTGTGTCCCTTTGCGTCGTAGCCATGGAAAATCTTCATCATTTAATGGGATGCTCGGGTCAATATTCACTATGAATGGAGCAATTTCATCAAACTTTTCATAATCTTCTGATTTGTCTGTCTTGTCATCCACTCCCACGATGTTTCTCTTCCCAGAAAGAACTATGTGCCGCTTTGGCTCATCGTACGATGCATTCGCTTCCTTACCTTTTCCTTTTCTTGGCTTGGTAGACATGTCCTTCACATAGAAAACCTGTGCCACATCATTGGTTAGGACGAATGGTTCGTCTGCATACGCAAGATTGTTGAGATCCACTGTTGTCATTCCATACTGTGGGTCTTCCGTTACCCTGCCTCGTGTCATATTGACCCATTTGCACCGAAACAAAGGGACCTTCAAACCACATCGATAGTCAAGTTCCCACATGTCCTGTATATAACCATAATATGTTTCCTTTCCTGTCTTGGTTTCTGCATCAAAGCGGACACCACTGTTTTGGTTGGTGCTCTTCTTGTCTTGGGCGATCGTGTAAAATGTATTACCATTTATCTCGTACCCTTTGAAAGTCATTATATTCGAAGATGGTAACTGGGACAGCAAGTACAAGTCATCTTCAATAGAGGTGTCATGCATGGTATGTGCTTGCAACTAGCTGGCGAAACTCCTGGTTTGTTCACGTGTAATCCAGTCATCAGACCGCTCCGGGTGTTTGGAGCGTAGCAAATTCTTGTGTTCATCCATATACGGAGCCACCAAGGCGGAATTCTATAGAACTGTGTAGTGTGCTTCAGTGAGAGAATGTCCGTCCATACATATTATTTGTTCCCCTCCTAGCGTGCCTTTTCCATCCAGTCTGCCCTTATGCCGCGATTTAGGAACACCAATCGGCTTAAGGTCAGGAATAAAGTCAATACAAAACTCAATGACCTCCTCATTTTGACGGCCCTTGGAGATGCTTCCTTCTGGCCTAGCACGGTTATGAACATATTTCTTTAAGACTCCCATGAACCTCTCAAAGGGGAACATATTGTGTAGAAATACAGGACCCAAAACGTTAATCTCTTCGCATAGGTGAACTAGGACGTGCGTCATGATGTTGAAGAAGGATGGTGGGAACACCAACTCGAAACTAACAAGACATTGCACCAAATCATTCTGTAACCTTGGTATGATTTCTGGATCGATTACCTTCTGAGAGATTGCATTGAGAAATGCACATAGCTTCACAATGGCTAATCGAACGTTTTCCGGTAGAAGCCCCCTCAATGCAACCGGAAGCAGTTGCGTCATAATCACGTGGCAGTCATGAGACTTTAGGTTCTGGAACCTTTTCTCTGCCATGTTTATTATTCCCTTTATATTCGACGAGAAGCCAGACGATACCTTAATACTGAGCAGGCATTCAAAGAAGATTTCCTTCTCTTCTTTGGTAAGAGCGTAGCTTGCATGACCCTGATGTATGCCGTCTTTTCCGTGCATACGTTGCTGGTCCTCCCGTGCCTCAGGTGTATCTTTTGTCTTCCCATACACGCCCAAGAAGCCAAGCAGGGTCACACAAAGATTCTTCATCACGTGCATCACGTCGATTGCGGAGCGGACCTCGAGGTCTTTCCAATAGGGCAGGACCCAAAATATAGATTTCTTCTTCCACATGGGTGCGTGTCCATCAGCGTCATTCGGAACAGGTTGTCCACCAGGACCCTTTCCAAAGACCACCTTCAAATCCTTGACCATATCATGTACATCAGCACCAGTACGGTGGCGAGCTTCGTCCGGTGATCCGCCTCACCTTTGAAATGCTTGCCTTTCTTTCTTACGGGATGCCTGCTCGGAAGAAATCGACGATGTCCCAGGTACACATTCTTATTAGCCAAATATATACTGTCGGTATCGTCCAAACAGTGCGTGCATGCGCAGTATCCCTTGTTTGTCTGTCCTGAAAGGTTACTGAGAGCAGGCCAATCATTGATGGTCACGAACAACAACGCCTTTAGGTCAAATTCTTCCCCCATGTTCTCATCCCACGCACGTACACATGTTCCATTCCACAGTTGTAAGAGTTCTTCAACTAATGGCCTTAGGTACACATCAATGTCGTTGCCGGGTTGCTTAGGGACTTGGATGAGCACTGGCATCATAATGAACTTCCGCTTGATGCACAACCAAGGAGGAAGGTTATACAAACATAGAGTCACAGGCCAGGTGCTATGGTTGCTGCTCTGCTCCCCAAAAGGATTAAATGCCATCTGCGCTTAGACCAAACCATACGCTCCTTGCGTCATCTGCAAACTCCTTCCCGTACTTTCTTTCGATTTTTCTCCACTGCGACCCGTCAGCGGGTACTCTCAACTTTCCGTCTTTCTTACGGTCTTCTCTGTGCCATCGCATTGCCTTGGCATGCTCTTTGTTTTGGAACAAACGTTTCAACCGTGGTATTATAGGAGCATACCACATCACCTTGGCAGGAATCTTCTTCCTGGGGCGCCGGCCCTCGACATCACCAGGGTCATCACGGCTGATCTTATAGCGCAATGCACCACATACCGGGCAAGCGTTCAAATCCTCGTACTCACCGCGGTAGAGGATGCAATCATTAGGGCATGCATGTATCTTCTGCACCTCTAACCCTAGAGGGCAGACAACCTTCTTTGCTTCGTATGTACTCTCGGGCAATTTGTTGTCCTTTGGAAGCATATCCTTTATCATTACCAGCAACTTTCCAAATCCCTTGTCAGATACACCATTCTCTGCCTTCCATTGCAGCAATTCCAGTGTGGTGCCCAGCGTTTTCTTGTCACCTACGCAATTCGGGTACAACAATTTTTTGTGATCCTCTAACATGCGCTGCAATTTCTTCTTCTCCAAATCACTTGCGCAGTTTCTCTTTGCATCGGCAATGGCCCGACCTAGATCATCAACGGGCTCATCTGATGCCTCTTCTTCAGCTTCTTCCCGCATTGCCGGCTCAGCTTCTTCCCGCATTACCGGCTCAGCTTCTTCCCCCATTATTGTATCATCGTATTCAGGGAACCCATGGCCAGGATAGCTGTCGTCGTCCTCTTCTTCTTCATTGTCTTCCATCATAACCCCTCTTTCTCCGTGCTTGGTCCAAACATTATAATGGGGCATGAAACCGGACTTAAACAGGTGGACGTGAATGGTTCTTGACGTAGAGTAATTGTGACCATTCTTACAGCAAGCACATGGACAAGGCATAAAACCATCCGCCCGCTTGTTTGCCTCAGCCGCAAGCAGAAAAGTATGCACGCCCTCAATGAACTGGGGAGAGCATCGGTCATCGTACATCCATTGCCGGCTCATGTTCATTACACAACACCGAATAGACCAAATTAATACAAGTTCATACACATAAAGTTCATACAACACTTAAATGCAACAAACAAATAACTCTCTAGCTAAAGCATTTAAATGCAACAACAAATACGATCAAGATCGCAACTAAGGTAACAATGGATCCAACAGCATAATGATACCAAGCCTCACTATCGATGGCATATTTTCTAATCTTTCTAATCTTCAAGCGCATTTTCTCCATCTTCATCTTGTGATCATCGACGACATCGGCAACATGCAACTCCAATTCCATCTTCTCCCCCTCAATTCTTTTCAATTTTTCTTTCAAGTACTCATTTTCTCTTTCAACTACATTTAACCTCTCGGCAATAGGGTCGGTTGGAATTTCCGGTTCACATACCTCCTAGAAAAAATTTCTATGTCAACTTCATGGGCATAATTTGTCATAAACACGAAATGCAACTAGTTTTAAAAGAGAATGTACATACCACATCCGAGATTTAGAAGGCACTAAGTAAACCACACCTACATATGCAAACTAAGTGTTATTTTTGACCTCAAATTGCATATAAATCAAATACTAGCACACATATATATATCCTCCCAAATTACTAAACTCACAAATTAATCACTATATAAAGCATTGCAAGAGCTAATCTAGCAATGAGAGATGAAAGGACAAAGTTGCTAACCTTTGTGATCATTTGAATGGATGGGGGCCTTCAAATCTTGAAATTGCATGCTATGTTCCCCAACAAGGAGTTGAAAAGGAAACTTTGGTTTGATTGAACAGATATTGAAGTGTGCTCAGGAGAAGCCTTTTGCAACTGGTAGAGAGAAAAATTAGACCTCCATGTGCTGACTCCAAAAAAGGGCAAGTTCTCTTGATTCTCCCTAAGACTTAATGGTGGAATTTGGAAACAATATACTCCAGCACCAGTGTTGCTGATAGATCCATTGCTTCTATCATCTAATCTAAATGGACAACCATCAAATGGTTTGATCAGACATGTCACCTCCTACAAAAGATTGTTTAGATGATCATTTCAAAGATAGGAGTAATGTCGATAATGAGGTGTTTTTTTTTGATTTGGAACAGTTTCATGTGCTATTTTAACTAGGGGTTGGTCCTTTGCATCATTCCCGAGTTAAGGGTAGTTGTAGCATGCTAAAATAGGATGGAGGTTTGGAGGAAAAGGGAGAAAATAATGTTACCTATACTCTTTTTGGTATGCAAAAAAGTCAAGAATGGACATTTAGGGGGGCCTAAAACGCTATCAACTGCAACAGGAAATTATGAAGAGTGAAGAACGTGTGGTGATACATATCCAACGTATCTATAATTTTGTTATTATTCCATGATGTTATATTATCATTCTTGGATGTTTTAGAATCATTTTATATCATTTTTTTGGGACTAACCTATTGACATTGTGGCAAGTGACAACTGCTGTTTTTGCTTGTTTTTTATATCACAAAAAATCAATATCAAATGGAGTCCAAATGCAGCAAAACTTTTTGTGGAATTTTAATGGACCAAAAGGCACCCAATGGGCCGAATAAGTACCTGGGGGTGCCCCGAGGGGGGCACAACCCACCACTCCAGCACCGCCTCTTTGCTCTATAAATACCCCAATATTCTAGAAACCCTGGGGGAGTCAACAAAAATCAATTCCAGCCGTCGCAAGTTCCAGAAACACCAAATCCAATCTAAAACCATCACGGAGGGGTTCATCATCCTCATTGGTGCCTCTCCGATGATGCGTGAGTAGTCTATTGCAGACCTTCGAGTCCGTAGTTAGTAGCTAGATGGCTTCCTCTCTCTCTCTCTCTCTCTCTCTCTCTCTCTCTTCTCTCTCTCTCTCTCTTGATTATCAATACAATGGTCTCTTGGAGATCTATTTGATGTAATTCTTTTTGCTGTGTGTTTGTTGGGATCCGATGAACTTTGAGTTTATGTCAAATGTATGTTTTTATCCATGAAAGTTATTTGAGTCTTTTGATCTCTTATATGCATGATTACTTTTAGCCTCATATTTGTTCTTCGAATCTTTGGTTTAGTTAGGCCAGCTAGATCGATTTTTCTTGCCATGGGAAGAGGTGCTTTGTGATGGGTTCGATCTTACGGTGCTTCATCCCAGTGACAGAAGGGGAACGGACACATACGTATTGTTGCTATTAAGGATAACAAGATGGGGTATATTTCTACATAAATAGATCTTGTCTACATCATGTCATCGTTCTTATTGCATTAGTTCGTTTCTCCATGAACTTAATACACTAGATGCATGCTGGATAGTGGTCGATGTGTGGAGTAATAGTAGTAGATGAAGGCAGGAGTCAGTCTACTAATCTTGGATGTGATGCCTATATAATGATCATTGCCTGGATATCATCATGATTATTTGAAGTTCTATCAATTGCCCAACAGTAATTTGTTTACCCGTCATTGCTATTTTTCTCGAGAGAAGCCACTAGTGAAATCTACAGCCCCCGAGTCTCTTCTTTATTATATTTGCCTTTGTGATCTATTTTTATTTTCTTTTATTTTTAGATCTATTAATCCAAAAACCCAAAAATACCTTGGTACAATTTGTATTTATTTTATATCGCGTTCCCACGAGATATATTTATCCAATCTACTACAATTTTACCTATCTTTCTACCCGTGAGGGATTGACAACCCCTCTCTTACGTCGTGTTGCAAGTATTTGTTCTTTGTGTGAGGAGCTGTTTACGTGGTGTTGCATGGTTCTCCTACTGGTTCGATAACCTTGGTCTCATCTAAAGGAAATATGCCCTAGAGGCAATAATAAAATTGTTATTTATATTTCCTTATATCATGATAAATGTTTATTATTCATGAAAGAATTGTATTAACCGGAAACTTAGTACATGTGTGAATACATAGACAAACAGAGTGTCCCTAGTATGCCTCTACTTGACTGGCTCATTAATTAAAGATGGTGAAGTTTCCTAGCCATGAACATGTGTTGTCATTTGATGAACGGGATCACATCATTAGAGAATGATGTGATGGACTAGACCCATCCGTTAGCTTAGCACTATGATCATTTAGTTTATTGCTATTGCTTTCTTCATGACTTATACATGTTCCTATGAGTATGATATTATGCAACTCCCGAATACCGGAGGAACACTTAGTGTGCTATCAAATGTCACAACGTAACTGGGTGATTATAAAGATGCTCTATAGGTGTCTCCGATGGTGTTTGTTGAGTTGGCATAGATCAAGATTAGGATTTGTCACTCTGTGTATCGGAGAGGTATCTCTGGGCCCTCTCAGTAATGCACATCACGATGAGCCTTGCAAGCAATGTGACTAATGAGCTAGTCACGGGATGATGCATTACAGAACGAGTAAAGAGACTTGCCGGTGACGAGATTGAACTAGGTATGATGATACCGACGATCGAATCTCAGGCAAGTAACATACCGATGACAAAGGGAATAACGTATGTTGTTATGCGGTTTGACCGATAAAGATCTTCATAGAATATCTAGGAACCAATATGAGCATCCAGGTTCCGCTATTGGTTATTGGCCGGAGATGAGTCTCGGTCATGTCTACATAGTTCTCGAACCTGTAGGGTCCGCACGCTTAACGTTCGATGACGATATGTATTATGAGTTATGTGATTTGATTTACTGAAGGTTGTTCGAAGTCCCGGATGAGATCACGGACATGACGAGGAGTCTCGAAATGGCCGAGACATAAATATTCATATATTGGAAGGCTACATGCGGACACCGGAGGTTCGGGTTGTTTCGGAGTACCGGGGGTTACCGGACCCCCCCCCACCAGGAAGTTATTGGGCCTCATGGGACTAATGGTGGAAGAGAGGAGGGAGGCCAAGGTGTGGCACCCCTGCTAGCCGAAACCGAATTGGACTAGGGCTAGGGGGCCGGCCCCCTTTCCTTCTCTTCTTCCTCTCCTTCCTTCTTCTCCTACTTGGACTAGGAAAGGGGGAAACCTACTCCTACTAGGAGTAGGATTCCCCCTCTTGGGCGTGCCCCTTGTGGCCGGCCCCTCCTCCTCCCCTCCTTTATATACGGGGGAGGGGGCACCCCATAGACACGCAAGTTGATCTTTAGCCGTGTGCGGTGCCCCCCTCCATAGTTTTACACCTCAGTCATATTGTTGTAGTGCTTAGGCGAAGCCCTGCATTGGTAACTTCATCATCACCGTCGACACGCCGTCGTGCTAACGAAACTCACCCTCGGCCTCAGCTGGATCAAGAGTACGAGCGACATCACCGAGCTAAACGTGTGTAGACCACAGAGGTGCCGTGCGTTCGGTACATGATCGGTTGGATCGCGAATGTCGGGGTAATTGACTATGGGTACCCCAAAGACAACAAGACAATATTTCAATACATCGGGGCTAGCAAAGCTGCTTAGTCTGACTGCCCAGCCACTCCTACCGGCTCCCCGTCCGACTGCTCCACCCGGCCGGCTGCGCCAACCAGTCGGCTGCCCGAAGTCAACTGCAGCCCGGCCCCTCCTACTGGCTCCCCGTCCGACTGCTCCACCCGGCTGACTGCCGGCTGCTGGCTGCGCCAATCAGCCGACTGCCTAAAGTCAACTGCAGCCTGACGCGACCCCGACGAGACAACCGTATCCGGCACTATGCATGAATCATCCCAGCCATCATATACAGTGTCACTTGTCCCTAGGCACTATTTATAAAATGACCCAAAGGACAAGCATGACACCCACCATGCCACTAGCTAGTAAGCTAGCCATGCCTATATAAAGGCACACATCCATCCATCCAGGGGATGGACTCCCACGGCCATGCCTGGCCACTAGAGCATGCATGCTCACTCCGGTCACACACATATACAGAGTCAGATGCCCATGGCACTGATCCCAGATACAGCTCCAGGAGCACTTTGTATTGCCAGATGTACACTTCATAGATATATCTAGACATGCAGGAGTAGGGGTATTATCTCTCCGGAGAGCCCCGAACCTGGGTAAACTACCGCATGATACTCGCATACCCGTTCCTGGATATTCCAGCGGCAGTCTTGCCCTCACACTAAGCCACCCTGTGGCACCTGTCGTCTCGCAACCCCCCATGAGAATACCACGACAGTTGGCGCCCACCGTGGGGCAAGCTGCTGCTGGTTTCGCAGTCCGGGCGGGACCATCTTCATCCTCACCACCGCGGCATTGCACCATCTCTCTAATAGCGGTTAGGGGTTCGACATCGACATGCCCCCGGAATGGCCGCGAGGGGCGGCACGTCCTCGTAGTCGGCCTCGCCTTCTTCACCGCGACGCCTGCTGTCCGTCCGCGCACGCTGCACTCGGGGCCTCGTTTCGGTCGGCCGTGTCCATCCACGCGCCGCCCGCGTCTACTTCCCTCCACGTTGCGCCTTTCTCCGGTTGAAACGCACATTCGCTCCTACGCATGCCATCTTTGCGAGTTAGATAGATGCAAGTCATACAATGGTCAAACCATTAGCCAGATAAATAGCCAGATATTGCCTATATACCACCCGTACAACACTCAGACCACGCCCAGACAATGGTGCTGGTTTGCTCCTACTATTGCCCGCTGCATGCTTGCTCCTGCAGCCGCCGAGGCCCGCGAGCGCCGCGGCCGACCGCGTCGGTGCTCCCGCTGGCCGCGCGCCTGCAACCCTTTTCTGCGCTTGCGCACGAGCCCCACAGCCTGGTGCTGCTGCTCCCGGCGGCTCCCCGTCATCCCGCTGGCTTCGGCCGCCCCCGCAATGCAGCTCCGTCCGCAGTGTCCTGTCACTCCTGCATCGCTGCCACAAAGTGCCCCCACGCACAGGCGCACACTGCCTCACCGCATTGACGTCACCCTCTTGGCCCCGCGAGCGCCTCCCCGGACTCCCACGGCTGTCTGTCGACGTACCGGCTGGCTCCGGGCCCCTGCTGGCTGCTGGGTACTCCGCGCCAGCCGGCTTCGAGCCCTCGCCGGCTTGCCTCCACCCCGTTGGTCTGCGACCGGCTCCGCGCGCCTCGTGCGCCCCCCGCTGGCCCCCACGCTCGCTGCGTGCGAGTCTGGGTTGCCGCTGCCGCCTCCCGCGCGCCGGCCGGGTGGCTGCCGCCGAGTCCGCCTCGCCTGGCCGACCTCCCCCGCTATCGGTGTCAAAACCGGCGGATCGCGGGTAGGGGGTCCCGAACTATGCGTCTAAGGCGGATGGTAACAAGAGGCAGGGGACATGATGTTTACCTAGGTTCGGGCCCTCTTGATGGAGGTAATACCCTACGTCCTACTTGATTGTTCTTGATGATATGAGTATTACAAGAGTTGATCTACCACGAGATCGTAGAGGCTAAACCCTAGAAGCTAGCCTATGGTATGATTGTATGTTGTCCTACGGACTAAACCCTCCGGTTTATATAGACAGCGGAGGGGGCTAGAGTTACATAGAGTCGGTTACAAGGGAGGAGATCTACATATTCGTATTGCCTAGCTTGCCTTCCACACCAAGGAGAGTCCCATCCAGACATGGGAAGAAGTCTTCAATCTTGTATCTTCATAGTTCAATAGTCCGGCTAAAGAATATAGTCTGGCTGTCCGGAGACCCCCTAATCCAGGACTCCCTCAGTATCCCCTGAACCAGGCTTCAATGACGACGAGTCCGGCGTGCAGTATTGTCTTCGGCATTGCAAGGCGGGTTCTTCTCCAAATCCTGAATATCTGCTAAGTAGTGTTCGGCTCCCATAAATGTTTAGGCTTCTTGGCTTCTGCGCCCAATAAGGGCTATCTTCCACACGTCGATCGAATGCGAGGAGCCAGGGCGTTTTTACATTCGCCCCCCTAGCCAGGTAAACAAATCATCTATTAAAGGGATGGGGATTCTTAGATCCAATCCACACCATCCTCCCTCGGCAAGAATCCATCAGAGCGCGCCCGGAAAAATCCATTCCATCATGGCCGGCCACCGCAGCTCCTCCTCTCGCTCCCGTAGACCTAAGCCCGGTGATTGGGAGAAGTGTTCCGTCCCGCACAACCGATTAGTAGAGTTGCAGACCTAGGGATTTCTCCCCCCAGCGTATATGATCCCCGTTCGAGCCGGGCTCGCCACCTATAATGGCGAGGAGCAAGCGGAGAGCTTCCCCAATCCCTCCAAAGGGGAGCGGGTATGCCTTGTCCCTTACCTACTAAGGGGACTCGGGTTTCCAATTCACCCATTCCTCCGCGGGCTCTTGGAGTTTTACGGCCTCCAGTTGCATAATTTCACCCTTGCTTCCATATTACACATCGCCGGTTATGTTGCCCTCTATGAGCTGTTTCTGGGCTGTGGGGCTCATTTCGAGCTATGGAAAAGGCTATTCTGCCTTGTGCCCCACACACAGAAGGGGTCACTTTATCAAGTGGGCGGAGACGAAATATGGTGCATCTCCGAGACCGGATACCTGTCCGGTACTCCGAAGAAGATGTCCGAAGACTGGCCTTTGGAGTGGTTTTACATGGAGGATGTCCCCCTTCCAGACCCTGTTCGGCGGGGTCTTCCTGAGTTCAACAATGCTCCTCTGAAGAAACGCCGAAGCTGGCGCCCACGGAGCCCCCAGGAGGAAGACAACGAAGAAGTCCTTTACCTGATGAACCGGATTAAAGCGCTGGCTCAATCAGGATTGGCAATAATCGAGGTTATGTCAATATGCATAATGCGGGGGGTGCAGCCGCTGCAATATCGAGGGCACCCCCCTGTGGTGGTTTAACGGGGAAGATGGTGCCACCCGTTGCGGGCGTAAGGGACCGGACTTCGCTGCTGCTTTAGAAAAAAATTTGTCCGAGTTGTTCAAGGGAGAGGAAGAGGAGTTCACCCGTATCAAGCCACGGGATGGATTCTCCATGTACAACCCTCCAAGCTGGGTGAGTTGTACCTCTTTACCCCCGACCTTCCCGCATTCTTCGTCGTAGATACTCACCTTGCCATTTCACAGCAGGAACTACAAAAAGCCGTAAGGGAGGTTAACAGCCCACCTCCACAACCGGAGGACCCTGGCCGGGCCCTCGATCCCGGACTCGAAGAGGATCCAGACATATTCGTGGAGCTGATAGACATGCAATTCTATTAATTGAGCTGCGATGACGCCATGGTGGCCATAACGGCCGACTATCCTGGACTACTCCATGCGTCGCACGTAAGAAAAACCAAAGTCCCAACTCCCAAAAAGGATCCCCTTTTATGCACTTCACCTACCGTACACATATGGTGTTTTACAGGGAAGGCCTTCGGGACACCGTGCCGAATCCGCAGCAACTCGCCAACAAGAGGTATCGAAGCCGGGTAGGCCAAAAAGGAAGGCAGTCAGGATGGAAACGCCGGCACAGAGGTATGACACAAAACCTCACTCCATGGTTGTCGTCTTTCTTAAAATATAATGACGTCCGTGTTTCATAGCAGAAAAAACGCTCGCCGGACTATATCCGGAGAGGTTGCCGATCACGCCTCGACCAGTCAGGCTCCAGAGCCGGACATAGAGGCGGAGGCTAATGCGGGGCAGACGCCCGATGTTCCTCCTACAGAGGATGCGGACAGACTATCCACTACAAATTCCAAAGTGGAGAGCGCCATGAATCACAGGCATCGCCGGGCCATACTCCGTGATGCTTGTTTCTCACCAGAGGCATTTGATGCCTTCAATTCCGGAGACGCGTACATCCGTGCCGCTCAAAATGGTCTAGCCAGAGCCACGGACCAGTATGTAAGGGATATACGGGTAAGCAAATCTGACGATTATATGTATCAGTAGCCCCTGAGACTTGAAACAGTTGACGCAACTGATTTAAGGATCATTATTTGTGCAGGTTCTTACAGAGAAGAATTCCCAATTGTCTCAAGAGTTGGATGAGTGTAAGGCCCAGCTAGGGGCCGCTGTTGCTGCGTTGAAGGAGTCCGAGAAGGGTCCTTCTGGTAATACTTGTTTCCATTGCAAAGAATATGGGTACCAGGTAGTATGCGGCATGTATGCAAATCTAACAATAGATGTTGCAGGTGGCCCCGGAGTGAATCCGGAGGCCATGGCGATGGATGCGGCACGTGATGATCGACAGCGAAATGCTGGCGAGCGCGTGCTTACGCGAGTCAGGCAGGAGAAAAATGATCTCCAAGACGCCAATATCCGGCTGGGCGTGGAACTGAAAGATGTCCGAGCCCAGCTTGCGGACTCCGTGAAGGAGAATAAACGGCTTCGGCGCGGCATTTTTAGTAAGTGCTTGAACGAACTTTTAAGGGAGTTCAGCGAAGAAGCCGGCTAACAGAGTTATGTCTGCAAGTATGCTGACGGGTCATCCCGCGGAGAAGATGCCCGGGTCTTCGGGTGATCTTCTACCAGAGCTCTCACAACTGCACGAACAAGTTCGACAGGTGATGCAGGGTATTTCCCAAGCCTTGTGGCCATCCGCGTCCCCCGCCAGGAGGCATAGGGGAGCTTATAGAGAAGCTCAAGGGAGCGCAGCGGCGCTTTCGATTATGGAAGATATCCGCCTGCCAACAAGGTGCAAGGGAAGCCTGTGCTATGGTGAAGACGTGCTATACCAAAGCGGACCCAAACCACATGGCCGAGGTCGGACCTGTGGGGCCTGATGGGAAAGAGATCCCCGTCAGTTTAGTGTATGATCAAGTAGAATTAGCCACAAAGTATTCCCAACAGGATTGTAGGCTAGACAGCCTGTTGGATGGTATAGAAGAAGAATTTAATCAGTCTTAGCGACTATGTAATTCAAGTGACATATGTAATGTCCCTAGCCGGGTTGTAAATCATTTGTCATGGCGGACCTTTTCGCTTCGACCTCTGGACCTGATAGTCCGGAGTGTATCCGAATACCTGCTCGGTTATGTAAAAACCGGGGTATGCATGGAGACCAGGCGTAGGGGTCATAAGTGCTTGAACAGACAAGTACCCAACTAGTTATGTTATATTACATGGGTAGTAAGAAACATCTTCCGTGGAGAATAGTTCCGTTAAGGGTTCCTTTCCCTGGGTACACATGCCTTCATGTGCATGTCCGAACTGCGAAAAGAGACGCATGATATAAACATCTGGGGGCATGTTTCAAATTAGATAAAAGTCATCTTTTATTCACCGACCGAATATTCCCTTAAGAACGCTAGCTCTCGGCTTCACCAAGTCTGAGGTACACATCCAGTTGACCCGACAGTAACAATCGCAGAGGTGCTCCCCTTATGCCCTAGCCGAATTAACGAGAACTTAGGGCATAAATACAAGAGCCAGGCAACCCAGCTTGGCCAAAACTTAAGTCATATCGATGCATATAATGGCGAAAAAAGGTACATGCGGAAGAATAACTGATAACCCTTAAGTATAGGGGATCGCAACAGTTTTCGATAAGTAAGAGTGTCGAACCCAACGAGGAGCTAAAGGTAGAACAAATATTCCCTCAATTTCTATCGACCATCGATACAACTCTATGCACGCTTGACGTTCGCTTTACCTAGAACAAGTGTGAAACTAGAAGTACTTTGTAGGTGTTGTTGAATAGGTTTGCAAGATAATAAAGAGTACGTAAATAAAAAGTAGGGGCTGTTTAGATTAAGAAACAATAAAGTAAATATAGCGAGTGTGGAAAAGTGGTGGTAGGAGTTGCAAAATTGCCCCTAAGCAATTGACTACTTTACTAGACCGATAGCAAGTATTATGTGGGAGAGGCCACTGCTAGCATGTCATCCCTGACTTGGAATTCTATGCACTTATGATTGGAACTATTAGCAAGCATCCGCAACTACTAATGTTCATTAAGGTAAAACCCAACCATAGCATTAAGATATATTGGTCCCCCTTCAATCCCGTATGCATCAATTTCTATGCTAGGTTGAAGCTTCTGTCACTCTTGCCCTCCAATACATAGTCCTATCAACATACAACTAACCCTAGGGTGTGATCCACGCGCGCAATCATATGATGGGCACCAAAGGATAGCAACATAACTACAAGAAAATTAAATCAATCATAGCAATTCATCAACCACCGATAGGACAACGAAAATCTACTCAGACATCATAGGATGGAAACACATCATAGGATGGAAACACATCATTGGATAATAATATGAAGCATAAAGCACCATGTTCAAGTAGAGGGTACAGCGGGTTGCGGGAGAGTGGACCGCTGTAGATAGAGGGGGGAAGGTGATGGAGATGTTGGTGAAGATGGCGGAGGTGTTGGTGTAGATCGCGGTGATGATGATGATGATGGCCACGGCGGTGTTCCGGCGCCACCGGAGTAGAGGGGGAGAGGGGCCCCTCCGAGATTGGATCTGTCTCTCTGTCTCTCTCTATTTCTGCTTTCCCTTTTGGCTCTGTTTCACTGTTTCATGTATATATGGAGATCCATAACTCCGATTGGCCTGAAACCTTCGCCGTGATTTTTTCCAAATAGTAGCTTTCATGCGGCAAAAGAAGAGCGTCAACCGCCTTATGGTGGGCTCACGAGGGTAGGGGGCGCGCCCTAGGGGGGGGCCCTGCCTCGTGACCACCTCGGGCACTGGTTCACGTTGATTTTCCTTCCAAATTTTCCATATTTTCCAAAAATAAGCTCCGTCCGTTTTTTCCCATTTGGACTCCATTTGATATGGATATTCCGCGAAACCAAAAACACGCAACATACATGAACTGGCACTGGGCACTGGATCAATATGTTAATCCCAAAAATAGTATAAAAAGTTGCCAAAAGTATATGAAAGTTGTAGAATATTGGCATGGAACAATCAAAAATTATTGATACGACGGAGACGTATCAACATCCCTAAGCTTAATTCCTGCTCGTCCTCGAGTAGGTAAATGATAAAAAAGATAATTTTTGATGTGGAATGCTACCTAGCATAATCTTGATCATATGTCTAATCATGGCATGAATATTAAGACACGAGTGATTCAAAGCAATAGTCTATCATTTGACATAAAAACAATAATACTTCAAGCCTACTAATAAAGCAATCATGTCTTTTCAAAATAACATGGCCAAAGAAAGTTATCCCTACAAAATCATATAGTCTGGCTATGCTCCATCTTCACCACACAAAATATTCACATCATGCACAACCCTGATGACAAGCCAAGAAATTGTTTCATACTTTTGATGTTCTCAAACCTTTTCAACTTTCACGCAATACATGAGCGTGAGCCATGGACATAGCATTATAGGTGGAATGGAATATGATGGTGGAGAAGACAAAAAGGAGAAGATAGTCTCACATCAACTAGGCGTATCAACGGGCTATGGAGATGCCCATCAATAGATATCAATGTGAGTGAGTAGGGATTGCCATGCAACGGATGCACTAGAGCTATAAGTGTATGAAAGCTCAAAAAGAAACTAAGTGGGTGTGCATCCAACTTGCTTGCTCACGAAGACCTAGGGCATTTTGAGGAAGCCCATCATTGGAATATACAAGCCAAGTTCTATAATGTAAAATTCCCACTAGTATATGAAAGTGATAACATGAGAGACTCTCTACTATGAAGATAATGGTGCTACTTTGAAGCACAAGTGTGGTAAAAGGATAGTAGCATTGCCCCTTTTTATTTATTTTCTCTTTTTTGGGCCTTTTTTTATTTGGCCTTTCTCTTCTTTTTTTTTGCCTTTTTTGGCCTTTCTTTTTTTATTTGGGACAATGCTCTATTAATGATGATCATCACACTTTTATTTTCTTACAACTCAATAATTACAACTCGATACTTAGAACAAGATATGACTCTATATGAATGCCTCCGGCGGTGTACCGGGATGTGCGATGATGCATGAGTGACATGTATGAAAGAATTATGAACGGTGGCTTTGCCACAAATACAATGTCAACTACATGATCATGCTAAGCAATATGACAATGATGAAACATGTCATAATAAATGGAACGGTGGAAAGTTGCATGGCAATATATCTCGGAATGGCTATGGAAATGCCATAATAGGTAGGTATGGTGGCTGTTTTGAGGAAGGTATATGGTGGGTTTATGGTACCGGCGAAAGTTGCGCGGTACTAGAGAGGCTAGCAATGGTGGAAGGGTGAGAGTGCGTATAATCCATGGACTCAACATTAGTCATAAAGAACTCACATACTTATTGCAAAAATCTATTAGTCATCGAAAAAAAGTACTACGCGCATGCTCCTAGGGGGATAGATTGGTAGGAAAAGACCATCGCTCGTCCCCGACCGCCACTCATAAGGAAGACAATCAATAAATAAATCATGATCCGACTTCGTTACATAACGGTTCACCATATATGCATGCTACGGGAATCACAAACCTCAAAACAAGTATTTCTACAATCAAAAATTACCCACTAGCATTACTCTAATATTACCATATCTATATCGCAAAACTATTGCAAGGAATCAAACATATCATATTCAGTGATCTACAAGTTTTATGTAGGATTTTATGACTAACCATGTGAATAACCAATTCCTGTCATCTCTCTAAATAGATATAAGTGAAGCAAGAGAGTTTGATTCTTTCTACGAAAGATATGCCCGTGCTCTAACAAATATAAGTGAAGCAAAAGAGCATTCTACAAATGGCGGTTGTCTATGTAAAGAGAAATATGCAATCCAAACTTCAAATGATATAAGTGAAGCACATGAAGCATTCTGTAAAGCCATACTCAAAAGATATAAGTGAAGTGCAATGAGGATTCTATAAATCAACCAAGGACTATCTCATACCAGCATGGTGCATAAAATAAAAATGAAAACTAAATGCAAAAGACGCTCCAAGATTGCACATATCGCATGAACGAAACAAATCCGAAAACATACCAATACTTGTTGAAGAAAGAGGGGATGCCTCCCCAGCATCCCCAAGCTTAGGCGCTTGAGTCTCCTTGAATATTTACTTGGGGTGCCTCGGGCATCCCCAAGATTGAGCTCTTGCCTCTCTTCCTTCTTCTCACATCGAGACCTTCTCGATCATCGAACACTTCATCCACACAAAACTTCAACAGAAAACTCGGTAAGATCCGTTAGTATAATAAAGCAAATCACTACTCTAAGTACTATTTAAAACCAATTCATATTTTGTTTTTGCATTGTGTATACTGTAGTATAACTTTTTCATGGCTTAATCCACTGATATAAATTGATAGTTTCATCAAAACAAGCAAACTATGCATCAAAAACAGAATCTGTCTAAAACAGAACAGTCTGTAGCAATCTGAACATTCACCATACTTATGATACTTGAAAAATTCTACCAAAATTAGGAAAAATAAAAAATTTGTACATAAAGACATTGCAAAAAGAATCAGAACCATTTGACGTTCCAGTAAAAAATTATAATTCATGCACTACAGCCAAAGTTTCTTTCCTGCACCACACAAACCAACAAGCATCGTAAACATCCTAAAGGCAAACCTTGGCACATTATTTTTATAATACAATGGAATTGTACAAGGGGATAATTATTTTTCTTGAAAAGTTTCTGTAATCAAGATTCACAAAGTTGCAGTGAGCATGAACAAAGTTCAAGGAGCTCTCCCACTTCAACAATGCTTGTCTTTCTCACTTTCACTTTCCTTTTTGAAAAGTTTTGGGTTCCCCTCTTTATTTTTGTTGTTCTTAAACTATATGAAAGCACACAACAAAAATAAATGACTCTCTAAAACTTCCGGGTTGTCTCCCTGGCAGCGCTTTCTTTAAAGCCATTAAGCTAGGCATATAGTGCTCAAGTAGTGAATCCACCCGGATCCCAAGGTATATCAAAGCCAATTTTAATTAACAATGATTTGTAATTTAGTAGTGAGCACAAAGCAACATATATCAAGCAATGACGAAGTCTAACTCTCTTCCTATGTGTCGGCATGTCATAAAAGAAAAATTCATGCACACCTAGTAAAGGCCAATGCATAGTATAAACAATTTCTTGCAATTTTATCATGTGGGAAGCATAGAGAGGTGGAGATATAGTTCCTCTCTCATAATAATTGCAAGTAGGAGCAGCAAGCATATGCATATTATATTCATTAAAATCATCATGTGTAACAGTAAAAGGCAACCCATCAATATAATCCTTAATAAGGGCAAACTTCTCCGATATAGTGTAGTTTGGAGAATTCAAAAAGATAATAGGACTATCATGTGTGGGTGCAATAGCAACAATTTCATGTTTAACATAAGTAACTATAGCAGGTTCATCTCCATAAGCATAATTTGTATTGGCATCTTGGCCACAAGCATAGCAAGCATCATCAAAAAGGGATATTTCAAAAGAATCATAGGGATCATAAAAGTCATCATAGCAATCATCCTTCGGTAAGCACGAAGGGGAATTAAACAATGTATGAGTTGAAGAGTTACTCTCATTAGAAGGTGGGCACGGGTGATCAATCCGCTCTTCCTCCTTTTGTTCTTCACTCTCCTCCTCATCTTTTTCATCCAATGAGCTCACAGTTTCATCAATTTCTTCTTCCATAGACTCCTGCAAAATATTAGTCTCTTCTTGGGCAGCGGAGTAGTCCTCAATATATAGTTTAACATAAGCATTAGAAGCATAATTCTCATAACAATATTCAAGTATGGCAAAATTTTCAGATTTGTGAAGAGTAGCATCATACTTTTCAATCAAAGAAGCAATTTCATAAGCACCCTCAAAAGCAACAAATTCTTCAATTTGTTGAACATCATAGTAACTATAAACACCTTTAGCATAAGAAGATAAGATTCCATTATCAATAAACTCACATTGGTAGGGAAGGTGTTTCTTAGGGTTTTCAGAACAACAAGTAAAATCATATAATTCACATAAATTCCAAGCATAGCATTGCAAACATTGAATTTGACTCCATAATAATTTCCCTTTTTCAGATATACGGTGTCGCACATAACAAGCATGCTCATCTAAAGATTTGCCCTCAACTAAGCTAGTTGGGGTTTCGGCACGAGCACAAAGGGATCGAAGATGATCCAAGTAAAAAGCTTCAGCAGTGTGATAGATTTTGAGTGGTTCTTCACCCATTGATTCAGTAGGTACAACTAATTTTTTTTGGTATTTTGCATTTCCTACCCATAACTAAAGATAGAAAACAACTAATAACAGTAAATAAAAATTACTTAGTGATAAAGCAAACAAGCACACACGAGAATATTCACCCCACGCTATTGCTCCCCGGCAACGGCGCCAGAAAAAGGTCTTGATAACCCACAAGTATAGGGGATCGCAACAGTTTTCGGTAAGTAAGAGTGTCGAACCCAACAAGGAGCTAAAGGTAGAACAAATATTCCCTCAAGTTCTATTGACCACCGATACAACTCTACGCATGCTTGACGTTCGCTTTACCTAGAACAAGTATGAAACTAGATGTACTCTGTAGGTGTTGTTGAATAGGTTTGCAAGATAATAAAGAGTACGTAAATAAAAAGTAGGGGCTGTTTAGATTAAGAAACAATAAAGTAAATATAGCGAGTGTGGAAAAGTGGTGGTAGGAGTTGCGAAATTGCCCCTAAGCAATTTACTACTTTACTAGACCGATAGCAAGTATTATGTGGGAGAGGCCACTACTAGCATGTCATCCCTGACTTGGAATTCTATGCACTTATGATTGGAACTATTAGCAAGCATCCACAACTACTAATGTTCATTAAGGTAAAACCGAACCATAGCATTAAGATATATTGGTCCTCCTTCAATCCCGTATGCATCAATTTCTATGCTAGGTTGAAGCTTCTGTCACTCTTGCCCTCCAATACATAGTCCTATCAACATACAACTAACCCTAGGGTGTGATCCATGCGTGCAATCATATGATGGGCACCAAAGGACAGCAACATAACCACAAGCAAATTAAATCAATCATAGCAATTCATCAACCACCGATAGGACAACGAAAATCTACTCAGACATCATAGGATGGCAACACATCATTGGATAATAATATGAAGCATAAAGCACCATGTTAGAGTAGAGGGTACAGTGGGTTGCGGGAGAGTGGGCCGCTGTAGATAGAGGGGGGAAGGTGATGGAGATGTTGGTGAAGATGGCGGAGGTGTTGGTGTAGATCGCGGTGATGATGATGGCCACGGCGGCGTTCCGGCGCCACCGGAGGAGAGGGGGCCCTCCGAGATTGGAACTGTATCTCTGTCTCTCTCTGTTCATGCGTTCCCTTCTGGCTCTATTTCACCATTTTGTGTATATATGGAGATCCGTAACTCCGATTGGCCTGAAACCTTCGCCGTGATTTTTTTCCTGAACATTAGCTTTCTTGCGGCAAAAGAAGAGCGTCAACCGCCTTACGGTGGGCTCACGACCTGGGGGGGGGCCTGCCTCATGACCACCTCGGGCACTGGTTCGCGTTGATTTTCCTTCCAAATTTTCCAAAAATAAGCTCCGTACGTTTTTATCCCGTTTGGACTCCGTTTGATATGGATATTCTACGAAACCAAAAACATGCAACAGACAGGAACTGGCACCGGGCACTGGATCAATATGTTAGTCCCAAAAATAGTATAAAAAGTTGCCAAAAGTATATGAAAGTTGTAGAATATTGGCATGGAACAATGAAAAATTATAGATACAACGGAGAGGTATCAATAACACATGTATGGGACGTAAAGCCCGGGAAAATAATTAGATTAAGCTTCTGTATAAGAAGCCCCCAGGTATAATGAGCGTGGTTAGCGCGTCGAGATTGTGTAACTAGGACACAATTTTAGCCTTTAAGGGCCTTGAAGAGAGTAAAAAGGGAGAGAGAGAGAGAGAAAGACATATATGCACTAAATTGACGGAGGTAAGGAGACGAACATAGAGTCCGGCGCTAGGAGTAGAATCTTCGGAGTCTAGTTGCATTCCATGGGTTTGGCTCGAGTCAATTATTCGATGCATCCCGCAGACGGTACGCTCCACCGGTCAGAACCTGGTCAATAATGAAGGGACCCTCCCATTTGGGCTTGATCTTGTTCTTTTTCTTCTCCGGCAGGCGTAGAACTAGTTCGCCAACGTTATAGGTTTTGGCCCGTACTTCTCTGCTTTGATACCTTCGAGCCTGTTGCTGATAGAATGCGGAATGGCCCTTTGCCACGTCGCGCTCCTCCTCCAGGGTGTCCAAACTATCCTACCGATCGAGCTCGGCCTCTTTTTCTTCATAAATGCGCACTCGAGGTGAGTCATGAATTATGTCGCAAGGCAGAACCGCCTCTGCGCCGTACACCATAAAGAACGGTGTGTATCCGGTAGTGCGATTCGGCGTGGTCCGCAGCCCCCATAGTACGGAGTCGAGCTCCTCTACCCAGTGTGTGTTTGACTCCTTTAAGGACCGCAATAATATGGGTTTAATGCCGCTCATGATAAGACCATTCGCTCGCTCGAATTGACCATTAGTTTGCGGGTGATAGACAGAAGCATAATCGAGCTTGATGCCCATGTTGCTGCACCAAAGTTTCACCTCATCGGCTGTAAAAGTTCATGCCGTTGTCAATGATGATGCTGTGGGGGACGCCATAATGGTGTACGACCCCGGATATGAAGTCTATCACCGGTCCGGATTCAGCCGTTTTGACAGGTTTGGCTTCTATCCATTTGGTGAATTTATCCACCATGACCAGTAAGTATTTTTTCTTATGGGTTACCCCTTTAAGGGGCCCGACCATATCAAGCCCCCAGACCGTGAAGGGCCAAGTAATGGGGATTGTTTGGAGAGTGGTAGGCGGCATATGGCTTTGGTTTATAAAAAGCTGGCAACCGACGCAATGTTGGACCAGATGCTGCGCATTTGGCCGGGCCGTCGACCAATAGAAACCTGTACGGAAAGCCTTGCTTACAAGGGCCCAGGCTGAAGCGTGATGGCTGCCGAGTCCGGCATGGATTTCTGCCAAAAGCTTCCGCCCTTCCTCTTCGGAGATACACCTTTGAAGGACTCCGGTAGTGCTTTTCTTATAAAGCACTCCCTCGTGGACCTTGTAGGCTTTAGATCGCCGCACTATGCAGCGTGCCTCATTTTGGTCCTCGAGTAGTTCCTACCAGGTTAGGTAGGCCGGGAATGGTTCTATCCACGGGGCGATGATGACCATTATTATGTGGGCTGAAGGTGTTATTTCGATGGCACAACCTCTAATTGTGTCAGAGTGTTCGGTATCTGGGGTTGTGGCTGGGTCCGGACTATTGTTGTCGGTGTCCCCTTCCCATACCACGGATGGTTTAAACAGTTTTTCCAGGAAGATGTTAGGTGGGACAGGGTCGCGTTTAGCGCCAATACGGGCGAGGATGTCCACCGCCTGGTTGTTTTCCCGAGCCACATGGTGAAATTCAAGCCCCTCGAACCGAGCTGACATTTTGAGGACGACGTTGCGATATGCCGCCATTTTCGGATCCTTGGCATCGAAGTCTCCATTTATTTGGGATATTGCGAGGTTTGAGTCCCCACACACCTCCAGGCATTGAATGCCCATGGAAACTGCCATCCGGAGATCGTGTAACAGGGCCTCGTATTCGGCTGCGTTGTTGGAGTCTGTATATAGTATTTGGAGTACGTATTGCACTGTATCTCCAGTGGGGGACGTCAGAACGACGCCAGCCCCTAGACCAACTAGCATTTTAGAGCCGTCGAAGTGCATGATCCAATTGGAGTATGCGCCGTACTCTTTAGGGAGTTCGACTTCTGTCCATACAGCTACGAAATCGGCCAGTACTTGCGACTTAATGGCTCGCCGTGGTTTATATGTTATATCGAACGGGAGGAGCTCGATAGCCCATTTGGCAATCTGGCCTGTGGCATCGCATTTTTCCGGATTGAGCTTAATGTCGTATGTTCGGAGATTGTCGAACGTGAGCCTCAAGTCGTCTATTAAGGAGTCGACGTGTCTGGTTTTAACGACCACATCGTCGACGTATGCCTCTACAGTTTTGCCAATCTGCTTTTCCAAACATGTCTGAATCATGCGCTGATACGTTGCGCCGGCGTTTTTGAGCCCGAAGGGCATTGTGTTAAAACAGAAGGGGCCGTATGGAGTGATGAATGCCGTTGCGGCTTGGTCGGACTCCGCCATCTTAATTTGGTGGTAATCGGAGTATGCGTCGAGGAAGCACAATGAGTCGTGTCTTGCGGTAGCGTCGATAATTTGATCGATGCGAGGGAGGGGAAAGGGATCCTTTGGGCAAGCCTTATTAAGGTCCTTGAAGTCGACACATAGGCGCCAGGATTTGTGCTTCTTTGGCACCATCACCAGGTTTGCTAGCCAGTCTGGATGCTTTATGTCTCTAATGAATCCGGCCTCCAGTAATTTGGCTAGTTCCTCTCCCATGGCTTGTCACTTAAGTTCGGAGAAACACCAAGGAGTCTACTTGACCGGCCTGAATCCTTTTAGAATGTTAAGGCTATGCTCGGCCAACCTGCGTGGGATTCCTGGCATGTCTGAAGGATGCCAGGCGAATATGTCCCAATTCTCGCGCAGGAACTCCCGTAGTGCGGCGTCTATGGCGGGGTTTAACTGTGCCCCAATGGACGCTGTTTTTGTGGGGTCCGTTGGATGGACCTGGAATTTGACTATTTCATCCGCTGGTTTGAAGGAGGTGCACTTGGATCTTTTTCTAGTATCACGTCATCCCTGTCCACTTTGGAGCGCAGCGCGGTTAACTCCTCCGCCACAAGGGCTTCGGATAATGCCTCGAGGGCCAGTGCGGCTGTTTTGTTCTTGGCGCGGAGTGCTATGTCCGGATCACTAGCTAGAGTGATGATTCCATTGGGTCCGGGCATTTTGAGCTTCATGTACCCGTAATGGGGTATGGCTTGAAAAATCGTGAATGCCTCCCGCCCTATAAGGGCGTGGTATCCGCTACTGAACGGGGCCACTTGGAATGTGATTTCTTCGGACCTGTAATTCTCCGGAGTGCCGAATACCACATCTAGTGTGATTTTCCCAGCGCAACGTGCCTCCCGACTAGGGATGATTCCTCGGAAGGTTGTGGTGCTTTGCTCAATATGCTTGCTGTCTATTTCCATTTTTTGAAGAGTCTCCTCATAAATGAGGTTTAATCCGCTGCCGCCGTCCATGAGCACTTTAGTGAGCCGAAAGCCGTCCACAATTGGATTGAGGACCAAAGCGGCTGGAGCTCGGGCTGTTCGGAATTTAGGTTTGTCACTGGCATTGAAAGTAATGGCCGTGTCGCTCCATGGATTTGTTGCTGCTACGTGGCAGACTTTGGCAAGGCTGCGGAGTGCTCGCTTATGCCTATTATTTGAGGCGAAGGTCTTGAAGACTGTTAATACTGTATTGTTATCCACGGGAGAGTGTTCTGGGGTGTTTTGGATGAGGAGATCCTCACCGCTCTTGGCCACCTGCTGGAGTAGTCAACATGCTCTAAGGCTATGTGTCGATATGGTATCCGCTATACAATGAATTTTGCAGGGCCCATTAAGCCATCCCTGCAATACGGTTCCATGCCCTGTAGTGGGTTTTCGCTTCTTTGTAATTGAGTCGGGCGACTTATGAGAGTGCACCCTTTTAGCTCGGACTGGGGGTTTTGTCAAAGCCGGATTGTCCCAAAATTGTGTTTGGGTTTTCCAGGTGCTTTCCATCGCACAGTACTTCCGTACTATGGCCGCCAAGTTAGCGAAGTGTGCTATGTCATGGCGACTTATGGCGTTGAGGATCCCCTTGTCCGTGCAATTGTTGCAAAAGAACGAAATTGCATCTTCCTCGCGACAGTCCTTGACCTTGTTCATTACAAGGAGGAATCTAGCCCAATACTGATGTACTATCTCTTGGGGCGCTTGCCTAATATGGGAAGATCGTTTGTATCTGGGTGGGTGGGTGGATTTAAGTCCGGGCCTTGACCCAATCTGAGATCCCGGGGCAGGGGAGTTTCCGATCTTGGAAGTTCGGGCCCCGGGATGTTGCTCCGCGGGTTCGGTATGCGACCTGATTATAAGTTCAGGGTTAGGGCGATGTCCTCCCGTGAGCGGGTATCCAGCTCGGAGAGCTCAGGAATCCGGACATAGTTCGTCCTCAGGATAGAGGGAGAACCGCCGCGTTGCTCCTCCACCACCGCTATTTGATGGGTGACCGGCGGAGAGTTAATCTCCCTTTGGTCGGGTTTAAGCCCGATCCGATCGCAGTCCGTAGCGACTCCCAGGGCGGCGATGCGATCCAAGAGCTCGTTCAAAGAGGAGAGATCCATTGGATCCATCTGCTCGGCGAATTTTGAGTCGATGTGGAGGCTATTTTCGATGAACCGAGAAGTCATCGTCGGTGCAACGGCCGAGCGGGCGGTCATGACGAAGCCGCCTAGTCGGAGAGTTTGGCCTATAGCCAGGGCTCCCCCAGAAGTGATGTTGTCCTTGACAACGAGACGAGCCATCCCCCCTTATGATGACGACACAGTGGAACTCTCAATGAAAGCACCAATGTCGGTGTCAAAACCGGCGGATCTCGGATAGGGGGTCCCGAACTATGCATCTAAGGCGGATGGTAACATGAGGCAGGGGACACGATGTTTACCCAGTTTCGGGCCCTCTTGATGGAGGTAATACCCTACGTCCTTCTTGATTGTTCTTGATGATATGAGTATTACAAGAGTTGATCTACCACGAGATCGTAGAGGCTAAACCCTAGAAGCTAGCCTATGGTAGGATTGTATGTTGTCCTATGGACTAAACCCTCCGGTTTATATAAACAGCGGAGGGGGCTATGGTTACATAGAGTCGGTTACAAGGGAGGAGATCTACATATCCGTATTGCCTAGCTTGCGTTCCATGCCAAGGAGAGTCCCATTCGGACACGGGACGAAGTCTTCAATCTTGTAGCTTCATAGTTCAACAGTCCGGCTGTCCGGAGACCCCCTAATCCAGGACTCCCTCACCCTCGCTGACGGCTCCTTCGCCCGTCGCGGGCTGCCCCGGACCCGGCTCCGCCCTTCGCCGGCTCCCCCGCGCCCAAGGCCGCTTGCTCCGGTCCCGCTGCACCAGCTGTGGTGCCCCGATGCCTCCCCGCGCCTGCTCGGCCGCGCGCGTTCGCCTCCACCCGACCATGCCGTCGTGTCGCCCGCTGCGCTGGTTGCGGCTCCCTGGCGCCTCACGCAGCACCGCGGCTCCTGCGCCGGCCGGCCTCGCCGCGCCCGACTGCTCCCGCAGCCAGCTTGCTACTAGCCGGCTTCACGCGTGCTGTGGCTCCCCCGCCGGATCACGCCCCAGCTAGCTGTTCGAAAGGAGAGAAAGGGCAGGCTGGAAAGAGTATTCGAAAAAGAGAAGAAAAGGGTCGTCTGCCGAATGGCCGGCTAAAGAAAGAAAAAGAAAAGAAGAGGCCGACTGCCTGCCAGCCGATGAAAAAAGAAGCGTCCGGCTAAAAAAATGCGTCTGGCTGCCCGCAGCCGGCAGAAGAGATGAAAGAAGAAAAATGGCACTGCCAGATGCCTTGTCGCCTGGCCAGCTGTCCAAGCCGGCTCGGCCGCATCCCGCTCGCCCCTGGCTGGTCAAGCCCGACCGGCTGGACACTCCTCGAGTGCCCGGAGGCTCGGGGGCTATACCCAGCGGGTGTGCTGACGCGCCCCCGCAAAGAAGAAGACAAAGTAGTTGCCGGGAGACCCGGCCTCACTGCTCAGCAGCCGACCCGAATCTCAGGGGCTACACCCAGCGTGTGCGCTGGCGCGCCCCCGCGAAGAAGAAGACAAAGTAGTTCCCAGGAGACCTAGCCCGACTGCTCAGCAGCCGGCCCGAATCTCAGGGCCTACACCCAGCGGGTGCGCTGACGCGCCCCCGTCAAGAAGAAGACAAAGTAGTTGTCGGGAGACCTGGCCCGACTGCTCAGCAGCCGACCCGAATCTCGAGGGCTACACCCAGCGGGTGCGCTGAAGCGCCCCCGCCAAGAAGAAAATAAAGTAGTTGCCGGGAGATCCGGCCCGACTGCTCAGCAGCCGGCCCGAATCTCGGGGGCTACACTCAGCGGGTGCGCTGACGCGTCCCCGTGAAGAATAAGACAAAGTAGTTGCCGGGAGATCCGGCCCGACTGCTCAGTTGCCGGCCCAAATCTCGAGGGCTACACCCAGCGAGTGCGCTGACACAGCCCCATGAGGAAGAAGACAACAAAGTTGCTGGAAGATCCGTCCCGACTACTCAGCAGTCACCCCGAATCTCGGGGGCTACACCTAGTGGGTGCGCTGGCGCACCCCCACAGAAGATTGCAAGAAACAAAAACAAGAGACAAGAGAAGAGTTTTGTCCGGCTGCCAGCAGCCGACAGAAGAGAAGAAATAAGAAAACAAAGGCGCTGCCAGACGCCTCAATGCCTGGCCGGTCGAGCCTGACCGTCCGGGACCCCTTCGAGCACCCGGAGGCTCGAAGGCTTCACCTAGCGGGTGTGCCAGCGCGCTCCGCGAGGGCCGCGCCGCGCCGGCTGTCTTCGGCAACCTCCACCTCAACTACACGAAAATCAATGTGAGCTCATCACCCGCATATTTTTGCACCGCGAAAACATGGATAACCTCGAGTGATGCTCGGGGGGCTATCTCCACATTTTATTATAGTTGCATCACTGTTCGCCCGGCGCCAGCCAGAGTTGGCCCGGGGGCTGGCCGCTTGGCCTAAGACGTTTGTTCCCGCAAATGGCTTAGTAGCGTGAGCGGTACCTAAGGCCCACTCTTAGTCACAGACTATAGAGCGGCTGTCCAGTTAGCAAGAGCGAACGCTGGAGGCCACCCATGCGAAAAACGTCCAGGAAGAAAAACGGTTTGGGCAACCCGGCCATTTCCTTTACAAGTATCTGCTCGGTCGAATCTACCCCCAGAGTCTGAGTACTGTACACTCCACTTCTCGGCCCACTCTCAGCCACAGACAGCAGAGCGGCTGTCCGACAAGCGAGAGCACAAGCAAAAGAGCGGAGGGAACACGAAAAAGATTAAGGGGGCTCGGACGAAACCGAGTCGGCACCCTCCGCATAAAACTTGCAATGCTAAAAGCAAACATTCGATATACCTGCATGGACTAACTTTGTCTTTTGCATGATCATTTCCGTGGGGAACCCCCCTCCTCACTCGGAGGCTACACCCAGCGGGTGCGCTTGCGCGCCCCTGATAACCCACAAGTATAGGGGATTGCAACAGTTTTCGAGGGTAGAGTATTCAACCCAAATTTATTAATTCGACACAAGGGGAGCCAAAGAATATTCTCAAGTATTAATAGTTGATTTGTCAATTCAACCTCACCTAAAAGACTTAATATCTACAACAAAGTATTTAGTAGCAAAGTAATATGGAAGTAACGGTAGCAGTGGCAAAAGTAATAGTATTGGTTTTGTAGTGATTGTAACAGTAGCAACGGTAAAGTACCTAAGCAAAGATCAATATGTGAAAAGCTCGTAGGCAATGGATCAGTGATGGATAATTGTGTCGGATGCGATTCCTCATGTAACAGTTATAACATAGGGTGACACAGAACTAGATCCAGTTCATCAATGTAATGTAGGCATGTATGCCGAATATAGTCATACGTGCTTATGGAAAAGAACTTGCATGACATCTTTTGTCCTACCCTCCCGTGGCATCAGGGTCCTATCGGAAACTAAGGGATATTAAGGCCTCCTTTTAATAGAGTACCGGAACAAAGCATTAACACTTAGTGAATACATGTACTCCTCAAACTATAGCCATCACCGGGAGTGGTCTCGATTATTGTCACTTCGGGGTTACCAGATCATAACTCATAGTAGGTGACTATTGACTTGCAAAATAGGATCAAGAACTCACATATATTCATGGAAACATAATAGGTTCGGATCTGAAATCATGGCACTCGGGCCCTAGTGACAAGCATTAAGCATAGCAAAGTCATAGCAACATCAATCTCAGAACATAATGGATACTAGGGATCAAACCCTAACAAAACTAACTTGATTACATGATAAATCTCATCCAACCCATCACCGTCCAGCAAGCCTACGATGGAATTACTCACGCACGACGATGAGCATCATGAAATTGGTGATGGAGGAAGGTTGATGATGACGATGGCGATGGATTCCCCTCTCCGAAGCCCCGAACGGACTCCAGAACAGCCCTCCCGAGAGAGATTAGGGCTTGGCGGCGGCTCCTTATCGTAAAATGCGATGAATCCTTCTCTCTGATTTTTTTCTCCCCGAACGTGAATATATAGAGTTGGAGTTGAGGTCGGTGGAGCCTTAGGGGGCCCACGAGATAGGGGGGCGCGTCCCAGGGGGGTGGGCGCTCCCCCCACCCTCGTGGACAGGGTGTGGGCCCCCTGACGTTGATTCTTTTGTGAGTATTTTTTATATATTCCAAAAATATTCTCCGTGAAGTTTCAGGTCATTGCGAGAACTTTTATTTCTGCACAAAAATAACACCATGGCAATTCTACTGAAAACAACGTCAGTCCGGGTTAGTTCCATTCAAATCATGCAAGTTAGAGTCCAAAACAAGGTCAAAAGTGTTTGGAAAAGTAGATACGATGGAGACGTATCAACTCCCCCAAGCTTAAACCTTTGCTTGTCCTCAAGCAATTCAGTTGACAAACTGAAAGTGATAAAGAAAAACTTTTACAATCTCTGTTTGATGTTGTTGTTGTAAATATGTAGAGCCATCATTCAAGTTTCTAGCAAAGATTATGAACTAACCATATTCACAATAACATTTAGGTCTCATGTTTACTCATATCAATGGCATAATCAACTAGCGAGCAATAATAGTAAACCTCGGATGACAACACTTTCTCAAAACAATCATAATATGATATAACAAGATGGTATCTCGCTAGCCCTTTCTGAGATTGCAAAACATAAATGCAGAGGACCTTTGAAGTTCAAGGACTGACCAAACATTGTAATTCATGGTAAAAGAGATCCAGTCACAGTCATACTCAATGTAAACTAATAGTAATGCATGCAAATGACAGCGGTGCTCTTTAATAAGAGTATGATGACTCAACATAAAAGTAAATAGATAGGCCCTTCATAGAGGGAAGCAGGGATTTGTAGAGGTGCCAGAGCTCGATTTTAAAATAGAGATGAATAATATTTTGAGTGGTATACTTTCATTATCAACATAACAACTGAGAGATCTCGATATCTTCCATGCTACACACATTATAGGCGGTTCCCAAACAGAATGGTAAAGTTTATACTCCCCCAGCACCAACGAACATCAATCCATGGCTTGTCCGAAACAACGGGTGCCTCCAACTAACAACAATCCTGGGGGAGTTTTGTTTGCAATTATTTTAATTTAAGCATGGGACTGGGCATCCCGGTTACCAGCCATTTTCTTGTGAATGAGGAGCGGAGTCAACTCCTGTTGAGAATAACCCACCTAGTATGGAAGATATAGACAACCCTAGTTGATACATGAGCTATTTGAGCATACAAAACAGAATTTCATTTGAAGGTTTAGAGTTTGGCACATACAAATTTACTTGGAACGGCAGGTAGATACCGCATATAGGAAGGTATGGTGGACTCATATGGAATAACTTTGGGGTTTATGGAAGTAGATGCACAAGCAGTATTCCCGCTTAGTACAAGTGAAGGCTAGAAAGAGACTGGGAAGCGACCAGCTAGAGAGCGACAACAGTCATGAACATGCATTAAAATTAATCAACACCGAGTGCAAGCATGAGTAGGATATAGTTCGCCATGAACATAAATATCGTGGAGGCTATGTTGATTTTGTTTCAACTACATGCGTGAACATGTGCCAAGTCAAGCCACTTGAATCATTTAAAGGAGGATACCACCCTATCATACCACATCACAACCATTTTAATAACATGTTGGCACGCAAGGTAAACCATTATAAACTCCTAGCTAATTAAGCATGGCATGAGCAACTATAATCCCTAATTATCATTGCAAACATGTTTCATTCATAATAGGCTGAATCAGGAATGATGAACTAATCATATTTACAAAAACAAGATAGGTCGAGTTCATACAAACTTTTCTCATCTCAATCAGTCCATCATATATCGTCATTATTGCCTTTCACTTGCACGACCGAACGGTGTGGATAATAGTAATAGTGCACGTGCATTGGACTAAGTTGGAACTGCAAGCATTCAATACAAGGGAGAAGACAAGGTAATATGGGCTCTCTGTTAGATCAACAATAATGCATATGAGAGCCACTCAGCTTTTTCATCATGGTCTTCTCCTCTCGACCCCCAAAGAAAAGAAAAGAAACAAAACTATTTACACGGGAAAGCTCCCAACAAGCAAAACAAGAACGAGAAATATTTTTGGGTTTTCTTTTCATTATTACTACTAAATGCATGGAAAGTTAACTAGCTAAAAGCTACAACTAATTTTTTTGTGTTTTTCTTAAGGTTTTCCAAACATGCTAGAAGAATGCTGGAAAAGAAAATAAACTAGCATGGATATTTCAATGAAAAAGTATGAGCACCGACAACTAAAATGAGTGTGTGAACATGAATGTAATGTCGGTGAGAGATACGTACTCCCCCAAGCTTAGGCTTTTGGCCTAAGTTGGTCTAGGGCCACTGCTGGCCTGGTGGATATCCAAAGTTGTAGCTGGGGTCATACTGAGATGCAACAGCTACTGCCTGACGAGCTGCAACTTGGAGGTGAGTTGCCTCTGTCCTCCGCTCGTACTCATTCGTCTCCTCCCTGGTTATAACATATCTCTTTTTTCCTGAAAGTCAAAGAAAGCAGGAGTAGGGAGAGCAACATGGACGGTGCGCCGTCTGTCAAAGATTAGTCGGTACTGGAGGAACTGACCGTTCCTCTCAACAAACTAATGGCGAACCATGGCATTATAATCTAGGTAAGCAGGAGGCAACTCAATATCATTTCCACGTATGGGTATATCAAGATAGTTAGCTACACGAGTTGCATAAATTCCACCAAACAAATCTCCACTTATACCATTGTTATGCAACCTACATGCAACAATAGCCGCAAAATTATATTTTTTATCACCTAATACCGCACTCTTTAGGACACTAATATCTGGAACACACATGTGACAAGCCTCATCTTTACCATTAATGCATCTACCAATGAAGAGAGAAAAATAATATATGGAAGGGAAATGAATGCTCCCTATGGTAGCTTGTGTAATCTCCCTAGATTCCCCCACAGTAATACTAGTAAGAAAGTGTTTAGATTCAGGTTTGCGAGGTTCACTAACATTGCCCCAATGCGGGAGTTTACAAGTAGTATTAAAATCTTCTAGGCCCATGGTATATGATTTATCATAAAGATCAAATAGGATAGTGTGAAAATTGCGCGAGGATGTAAATTTAAACCTTCTCACAAATGAATCAGTTAGATAGAGGTATTGCTGGAACTTATCTGACACGAAGCTCTCAAGATCAGCATTACACACATATGCGTCACATTCATCCTTGATGCCTGCTTGGACCATGAAATCCTCTGATGGCCATTCACAGGGCCGCACTTGAGCTTCCCTTGGTAGTTCATTGTCCGGCTCATGTATCGCGGGCCTTGGGCCTTGCTTCCTTGAGGAACCACCTTGGTACATTTTTCTAAACATATTTCTTCCTCTGATTTTTTTTGAAATTTTTAGTGACTCAAAATAAAAGTGAACCAAACTCAACAAGATTGATAGCAACTTCTCCCACAAGTGCCTAGAGGCCATATCATGCATTAAAACTACTTTTGACCACATAAATTTGACATGCAAGCTCAAGAACAGGGTCACCTAAGCAGCAAAAATTTGCAATAAATAAAGCACTAGAACAAAAACTAATTGGACCATTGGAGGAGTCACATGCCAAAGAACAATCCCCAAAGCAGTTTTGTGAATGGAGCTTTGAGCAAGGAGATCAAAATGGCAGCAAGATGAGCTAGAACTCGGGTTTGAGCTGGTGGAGGATTTTTTCTGGAGGAAGACGAAGTGTGTGGGTGCAAGAATAAGTGGAGGGGGGGGCGCCCTAGGGGGGTGGGTGCGCCCTAGACCCTCGTGGCCAGATGGTGGGTCCCCCAGGTGTGTTCTCAGTGCCAATAATTCTTAAATATTCTAGAAAAAATCATATTAAATTTTCAGGACATTTGGAGAACTTTTATTTTCGGGGTATGTTTTTACTACAAGGATAATTCAGAAAACAGACAAAAAAATACTATTTTGCTTTATTTAATCCAAATAACAGAAAGTAAAAGGAGGGTATAGAGGGTTGTGCTTTCTAACTTCATCCATCTCATGCTCATCAAAAGGAATCCACTAACAAGGTTGATGAAGTCTTGCTAACAAACTCTTTTCGAATAACATGAAACCGGAGAATTTTCGAATAACACTATGTTACCTCAACAGGGATATGCACATCCCCAACAATAAGAATATCATATTTCTTCTTGACAGGAGGAAGAGGAAATTCAAAACCTCCAATAGTAATCGTTGAAGTTTTTCCAATAGAGTTAATACTGTGGACTTGAGGTTGTTTCCTCGGGAAGTACCGTATGCTCATTACCATTAACATGAAAAGTGACATTGCCTTTGTTGCAATCAATAATAGCTCCTGCAGTATTCAAAAAGGGCCTACCAAGAATAATAGACATACTATCGTCCTCGGGAATATCAAGAATAACAAAGTCCGTTAAAATAGTAACGTTTGCAACCACAACAGGCACATCCTCACAAATACCAACAGATATAGGAGCTGATTTATCGGCCATTTGCAAAGATATTTTAGTAGGTGTCAACTTATTCAAATGAAGTCTATGATGAAGCTATGTACCTAGGGTAGGGCCATGGATCTGTCCTAACTACCCTACCCAAGGACATCTCTAGAAGAAATCACCTTTCAATCGACTTAAAGGTGTTCCACTCGACAGACTCGAAGACACTCGACCAAGAAGCAATCACTCGATGAAGATCCAACCACTCGACGGCCAGGAGACCTAAAGTCACTCCGCACGCTAACGGTCGGTCATTAAATAGCTTTTATGGTCATCATAACACTTTATTACCAGCGTTACCAGTAATGCCCCGCCTTAACGTACATTGAACCCTTTGTAACGTGGGCTGGCCGGGGTCCTGGCGCACTCTATATAAGCCACCTCCTCCTCCGAGACAAGGGTTCGCACCTCTGTAAATCATACTCACATAATCCAGTCGACCGCCTCCGGGCTCCGAGACGTAGGGCTATTACTTCCTCCGAGAAGGGCCTGAACTCGTAAACCTTGTGTGCTTACAACTTCTCCATAGCTAAGATCTTGCCTCTCCATACTAACCCCCCTACACTAATGTCAGACTTAGAACCACGACAGTTGGCGCCCACCGTGGGGCAGGTGTTTTAGCGTTTGTTGGAGGAGTTGCGACCTTTTCCGACCTGAATCATCATGGTTTTCGACGGAGTTTCAGTGGAGGGCCGCGAGATCCGTCTCGGCGCGCTCACGTTCATCGTCGACGACTCTGCTTGGCTCTAGGAGGCTCCGCTCAACGTGGACGCACTCCCTGCTCGCGGGGCAACGCACTTTAGCGCGTGCGTCCGTGGCGTTCTCTTGCAGCAACCGTCGACCCCCTACCGGTCGGCTCCTGTGTTGTCCTTCCTCCCCGTTTCCCGCCGGCGCAAGCGCTCCGGATGGTCGAGACTTCAGCGGTGGGTGAGGCACGCGGTGGCACGTCAGTCGGCCACCCCCCAAGTCGCGGCGATCGAGCCCGACGAATCCCTCTACGGCCTGTTCGACTGGCTCCGCAGAGACCGCATCCGAGTGCGACAACAGGGATCAGGCGGCGGAGGTTCTGATGGTCGATGGACCGCCCAGTCCTCCCGGTTTTCCCTGCACCGACGGAGGCGTGGGTGGAGGCGACCTGTCGCGTCTCCATGAGGAGTATCTTCCCGAGCCTCTCACGTCACTGTAGAGAGAAGAACTTCGCCGCCGGAACATGGATGCACTGCACACTCCTATCGTTGGAGATACCCCTGAGGCTCGCGCCTTGGAGGACGCGCGCCTGGCAAACTTGGCCGAGCGCACTCGACTGGAGAACCTCCAGCGAGCACTCGACGAGCGTGCGTGACAACGGGTTCCCGAATCCAGTCGACGTCAGCTCTTCCCGCCCCCACGGGTATATCGAACCCCGATTCAAAATTTAGCAGCTGCGGCCCGTATAGCGGAGTCGATTCAGCCTTCCCAGTCGAAGGCTGGCAGAGGCTTGCTGCAGATCAGAGCGTTACTCCGGGTAGCAGGAGATCAGAATTCCGCTGTTTCTCAGTCGCGGAATAGGATTCACAGCAGACCCGCTGCCGCGGACACAGTCTAGTCGGCTCACAGCCCGAGATCGCCCCCAAGGCGTGAGGGACATGGAGACCGGCGTGACCAGTATGGGAACCAGGAGCAGTATGATCGCCGAGTCGATCGTGACGGTCGACGTCGAGTGCCCACGCCTCCCCCGAGGAGCGGGTCGTATGTGCCTCGCCAGCAGGATGACAGGCGCCCTCATAGTGGTGGGCGAAGGATTCCAGTCGACCCCAGAGGGCCAGGCTTTGACGGGAGATCCATTCTCATCCAGGGTTTGGTCGACAGGAACAGGGCTCACCAAGAAGGTCATGACAGAGATGCACCTACCAGCAGCAGAGTACATGTTTCAGGTCCAGAGTGCTTTAGTAGAGCCATCAGGGCCGCTGTGATTCCTCCCAAATTCAGGTTGGCGACTGGAGTCAGTAAGTTCACTGGCGAGTCCAAGCCCGATACTTGGCTTGAGGACTACCGAGTGGCCATCCAGATTGGCGGCGGCAATGATGAAGTGGCCATGAAGCACCTGCCTCTCATGTTGGAGGGCTCGGCCAGAGCGTGGCTGAACCAGTTAGCACCTAGCAGCATTTACACTTGGGAAGATCTCTCCCGAGTGTTTTTCACCACATTTGAAGGCACATGCAAGCGACCGGCAGGGCTGACGGAACTGCGGTCTTGCGTGCAGAAGCCAAATGAAACTTTGAGGGATTACATCCAGAGGTGGATCACGTTACACCACTCGGTGGAGAATGTGCCTGACCACCAAGCAGTTTGTGCCTTCAAGGAAGGCGTCAAGTATAGAGAACTGAATTTGAAATTCGGTCGAACCGGGGATATGTCCCTGAATCGGATGATGGAGATTGCCACCAAGTACGCTAATGGTGAAGATGACGATCGACTCAGGAGTGGCAAGCTCAAGTCAGTCGCCCAAGAAACCAGAGGCAATTCCAATCAGAAATAGAAGCGGAAAGCAGAGCCAGCGGCTCTCGGGGAAGCCTTGGCTTTAACCCAAGGAAAGTTTAAAGGGAAACCTAAAGGGCCTTGGAACCCCAAAAAGGTTAAAGACCAGGACGGAAATGATGTGTTGGACTTGCCATGTCTCGTCCACACAAAGAAAGATGAAGAGGGTAATTTCATTTACCCGAAACATACCACTCGACAGTGTCGACTCTTGATCCAGCAGTTCTAGGGCAAGCAGCCCAAAGGTAAGGAAAAAGAGTCGGACAAAGTCGAGGACAAAGAGGACAGTGACGACGGATACCATCAAGTCAATTCCACCTTGATGATTTTTGCTGATGTTGAGAGCAAAAGTCGACTGAAAGTCATCAACCGAGAGGTGAATATGGTTGCTCCAGCGACACCAAGTTATTTGAAATGGTCCCAGACTGCCATCACGTTCGACCAGTCCGATCACCCAACGCATATTGTCACCCCTGGGAGGCAAGCTCTGGTGGTCGACCCAGTGGTTGAAGGCACTCGACTGACCAAAGTCTTGATGGATGCTGGTAGTGGTTTGAACATATTGTATGCTAAGACGTTGAAAGGGATGGGCATTCCGATGTCCAGACTTAGTGCCAGCAACATGAGTTTCCATGGAATCATTCCTGGGAAGAAGGCTGAATCACTCGGCCAGATTGCTCTTGATGTGGTTTTCGGTGATTCCAAGAATTATCGCAAAGAGAAGTTGACATTTGAAGTTGTAGACTTCCAGAGTGCCTACCACGCTATTTTGGGCATGCCGGCTTATGCACGCTTCATGGCCCGACCGTGTTATGTGTATCTCAAATTGAAGATGCCTGGCCCCAAATGTGTGATCACTATTACGGGCAATCGGAAGAAAGCGAAAGAATGTTTTCAAAAAGGTTTGAAGATCGCCGATGCTCAGATGGCAGTGGTGGAGTTGCAGGAATACCAGAAGACTGTAGACCTGAGTGATTTGTTGCGAGCCAAGAAGCCCGCTACGGAGTCAGCTTTTCAGTCGACTGGCGATACGAAGACAGCTCACATCCACCCGACCGACCCCAGCGCTGCTCCAACTCATATCTCGACAACACTCGACTCCAAATAGGAAGAAGCGCTCATCCAGTTCCTCCGTGAGAACTGGGACATTTTCGCATGGAAGCCCTCTGACATGCCGGGTGTTCCCAGGGAGCTGGCTGAGCACCGCCTAAGAGTCGACTCAAAAGTAAAACTTGTCAAGGAACATCTCCAACGGTCCACCGTCCAGAAGAGAAAGGCCATTGGTGAAGAGGTGGCTCGGCTCTTAGCGGCGGAGTTCATCCAAGAAATATACCACTCCGAGTGGCTCGCCAATGTTGTCATGGTCCCTAGGAAGGACAAGTCACTTCGCATGTGCATTGACTTTAAACATATCAATCGGGCCTGCCCGAAAGATCATTTTCCTCTCCCCCACATCGACCAGATAGTCGACTCGACTGTGGGATGTGAGAGACTGTCTTTTTTAGACGCCTATTCCGGGTACCATCAGATCCGTCTGTATGGACCTGACGAGATCAAAACAGCTTTCATCACTCCATTCGGGTGCTTCTGTTATGTTACCATGCCATTCGGCCTCAAGAATGCCGGAGCCACATTCATGAGGATGATTCAGAAGTGTTTGCTCACCCAAATCAGTCAGAATGTGGAGGCGTACATGGATGATATTGTGGTCAAGTCACGGAAGGGTTCCGACCTGCTGACTGACCTTGCTGAAACCTTTGCCAACCTCAGAAGGTTTGATATCAAGCTTAATCCATCAAAATGCACATTCGGGGTTCCTGGTGGAAAGTTACTCGGTTTTCTCGTTTCCAAACAGGGAATCGACGCCAATCCAGAAAAAGTCGGTACTATACTCCGAATGAAAAGTCCTGTGCGAGTGCACGATGTTCAGAAGCTTACTAGTTGCTTGGCCGCCCTAAGTCGATTCATATCTCGTCTTGGTGAAAAGGCATTGCCTCTTTACCAATTGATGAAGAAGTCTGACAAGTTCGAGTGGACTCCTGAAGCTGACGCAGCATTCGCAGAGCTCAAAGCTCTGCTCTCCACCCAGCCGGTGCTTGCTGCCCCAATCAGCAAGGAGCCTTTGCTGCTTTACATTGCAGCCACAGGACAAGTCGTCAGTATGGTACTTACGGTCGAGCGGGAAGAAGAAGGGAAAACCTTGAAAGTTCAGCGCCCAGTGTATTATATTTCTGAAGTCTTGACCCCATCGAAGCAAAGATATCCTCATTATCAGAAGCTCGTATATGGGATTTACATGACCACAAAGAAAGTTGCCCACTACTTCTCTGATCATTCCATTACAGTCGTCAGCGACGCTCGGTTGTCAGAGATCTTGCATAATAGAGACGCAACTGGTCGAGTGGCAAATTGGGCAATTGAACTTCTTCCTCTAGATATCAAGTTTGAAGCAAAGAAATCTATGAAGTCCCAGGCAATCGTGGATTTCGTCGCCGAGTGGATTGAACAGCAACAGCCGACTCAGGTTCACTCGGAGCATTGGACCATGTTCTTTGACGGTTCCAAGATGCTAAATGGTTCCGGAGCCGGAGTGGTGTTGTTCTCCCCCCGAGGAGATAAACTCAGATACGTTCTTCAAATCCACATTGATTCCTCTAACAATGAGGCAGAATACAAAGCACTTTTATATGGGTTGCGCATGGCCATTTCACTCGGCGTCCGTCGCCTCATGGTCTATGGCGACTCAGATTTGGTGGTCAATCAAGTGATGAAGCAATGGGACATCAGAAGTCCAGCCATGACTGGTTATTGCAATGCAGTGAGAAAGCTGGAGAAGAAATTCGAGGGGTTAGAGCTTCATCACATACCCCGACTGAAAAATCAAGCAGCTGATGATCTGGCAAAAATAGGCTCCAAAAGAGAAGCCATTCCCAGCAATGTGTTTTTGGAACACATCCACACACCATCAGTCCAGGAGGATCCCTTCACTGAAGAGGCCCTGCAGCCAAAAAGTGCCACGGATCCGACTGAAGTTGAAGTTCCAGCTGTGGTCGACCTGATCATGGAAGTCTTGGTTATCACTCCCGTCTGGACAGAACCGTACATCGCGTACATCCTAAGGAAAGAACTCCCAGAAGACGAAGAAGAGGCTTGACAGATCGTCCGTCGATCCAAGGCCTTTATAGTCATAAAGGGACAGTTATATAGAGAAAGCGCGACTGGGGTCGGCCAGAAGTGTATTACACCAGAAGAAGGTCAGATGATCCTTAACGATATCCACTCGGGGACCTATGGTCATCATGCGTCCTCTCGGACCATTGTGGCTAAAGCATACCGAGCGACATTCTACTGGCCAAGAGCCAATGAGATGGCTAAAGAGATAGTCGACAAATGTGAAGGATGTCAGTATTACTCCAATATGCCGCACAAGCCCGCGTCAGCCCTGAAAACCATTCCACTCGTCTGGCCTTTCGCTGTTTGGGGGTTGGACATGGTTGGACCACTGAGAACAGGCAGGAGTGGCTTCACTCATGTGCTGGTAGCAGTCGACAAGTTCACCAAATGGATTGAAGCCAAGCCTATCAAGAATCTTGATGCTTGCACCGCTATCAGTTTCATCAGAGAGTTGATATTCAGATATGGAGTTCCACACAGCATCATCACCGACAATGGGTCAAACTTCGATTTCGACAAATTAAGGGCCTTTTGCGCCTCTCAGGGCACTCGGGTCGACTATGCTTCGGTCGCTCACCCCCAATCGAATGGGCAAGCAGAAAGGGCAAACGGCCTAATTCTCAAAGGACTGAAACCCCGATTGATGCGCGATCTCAAGAACGCAGCAGGTGCATGGGTCAACGAGCTTCCATCAATCCTTTGGGGATTGAGGACAACCCCGAATCGATCGACCGGAAGAACCCCATTCTTTCTGGTCTACGGAGCCGAAGCAGTCTTACCGAGTGACCTGCTTCACAACGCTCCCAGAGTCGAGCTCTACTCAGAAGATGAAGCAGAACAAGCCCGGCAGGACGCAGTCGACCTCCTAGAAGAAGAAAGAGAAATGGCCTTGATTCGATCGACCATCTATCAGCAATACTTGCATCGATTCCATGCCAGAAACGTGAAGAGCCGAGCCTTCCAAGAAGGAGACTTAGTCCTCCGAGTGGATCAGCAGAAACCACACAAGCTCACTCGTACTTGGGAAGGCCCCTTCATAGTCACCAGAGTCCTCCACAATGGAGCATACCACCTCTACAATGTCGATCGCCAGATTGATGAGCCACGAGCCTGGAATGCGGAGCTACTCCGCCCCTTTTATACTTGAATTCTCACTCGGATGAGATGTAATAAGAAAAACTCCTGTAGTTTATTTATCAAAGACAAGAGCGTTATAATTTTCCCAGTGATTATTATTGTTTTTGTTTGCGTAAGAAATCCCCCAGTGGGTGGCTTAGCTGCGAATCCGCTTCACCTAAGTTTGTAAAAAAAGTTTCCTACCGAGTGGCGAGCCAGCCTCCCACTCGGGGGCTTAGCCGCGAATCTGTTTCGCCTAAGTTTGAAAAAATCCTACCGAGTGGAGAGCAATCCTCCCACTCGGGGGCTTAGCTGCAGTCCAGTACTCGCCTAAGTTCTCTCACTTAGAAACTTAGCTGCAGTCCGACACTCGCCTAAGTTTGAAAAAATCCTACCGAGTGGAGAGCAATTCTCCCACTCGGGGGCTTAGCTACAGTCCAGTACTCGCCTAAGTTCTCTCACTGGAGACTTAGCTGCAGTCCGGCACTCGCCTAAGTTTGAAAAAATCCTACCGAGTGGAGAGCAATCCTCCCACTCGGGGGCTTAGCTGCAGTCCAGTACTCGCCTAAGTTCTCTCACTAGAGACTTAGCTGCAGTCGGGCACTCGCCTAAGTTTGAAAAAATCCTACCGAGTGGAGAGCAATCCTCCCACTCGGGGGCTTAGCTGCAGTCCAGTACTCGCCTAAGTTCTCTCACTTAGAGACTTAGCTGCAGTTCGGCACTCGCCTAAGTTTGAAGAAATCCTACCGACTGGAGAGCAATCCTCCCACCCGGGGGCTTAGCTGCAGTCCAGTACTTGCCTAAATTCTCTCACTTAGAGACTTAGCTGCAGTTCGACACTCGCCTAAGTTTGAAAAAATCCTACCGAGTGGAGGGCAATCCTCCCACTCGGGGGCTTAGCTGCAGTCCAGAACTCGCCTAAGTACGAAACACATCTCAATTCTCGAGGACGACAAGGGTCAGGTCGACTGCCACCTTCTCCTGGGGAGCTTCACCACAAATACAATGCACGATTCATCCCGCTCTACAGTAACGAAGTGCGGGTCGACTGCCACCTTCTCCTGGAGAGCTTCGCCATAAATACAATGTGCGCTCCGTCCACTCTGCAGTAACGGGGTGTGGGTCAACCGCCACCTTCCCCTGGGGAGCTTCGCCACAAATACAAGACATGGGTCAACTGCTTCCCTCTCCTTCGGAGCTGCGCTACGAATACAAAGGTTGTCTCGAATGAAGAATGGGTTCACTCAGCAGGAGATTCATAAAGATATTCAACGGTAAACCAAGTTTAGGTAAATTCTAAAGGTTCCAGATCACAAATCGAAGTACTCGAGCATGCAGCCCGAAAAAGTTTAATGGTTACAAAAACCACTCGGCATTCCGAGGCAAATTTAAGGTGGGACATAAGAGTTTGTTCACTCTGCGGGAGGAGGGCTGGCAGGCTCGACGAACTCATCCAGGTCGACGCCGTCGGCTATCCGGGTGGCTGCAGCGATGAAAGTCTCCATAAAGGTTCAGAAGTCATGCTTCTGGGTGTTGGCGACCTTGATTGTTGCCAGTTTGTCCTGTCGCACCTCCTTGCAGTGGACACGAACCAAAGACAGAGCCACGCCAGCGCCACACCGAGTAGCAGACTTCTTCCACTCCTGCACTCAGTCGGGGATTTCATTTAGTCGAGTCATCAGGGACTCAATATCATTTTGGAGCACAGCCTCTGGCCAAAGTGCCGAGTCAATCCGCGACTTGGCGACCTTCAGTCGAGCCAAGTAGTCCACGGCACCATCGATGCGAGATTCCAGACGGAGCAGATTCATGGCAGTTTCATCTTTCATGGGAGAGTTGATTGGATCCAAACCTGGTTTGATCCGCCCAGTCTCCTCTTCAAAGTTCTAGCAAAACTCTGCATTCACGATCCAAGGATAAGTCAATTTTCGTACACTGAGTCGACACAAAAAAAATCAGTCGGAACAGAATGTGCACCTTCAAGCTTGATGAACAACTTCTTGGCAAGACTTCTCAGATAGCTCTCCAGATCATCCCTCCTGCGAGCAATGCCTTCCATTTTCTCGCCCTGGACGAGATTCACCTTCCTCCAGCGCGAGCACTCCTTGTTGGAGTCATTCAGAGCGGTCTTCAGCCTGGTATTCTCTTCTTCCAACTGGCCGACCGAAGCTAGCTTCTGTTCGGCCAGAGCGGTTGTCGGGGTAAATAGCCACGGGTAGCCCAGCCGGCTTCCCCTGGCCCCTCAGAAAAAATTGTGAGCCCGTCCGGCTCATAAGAAGACTCAAGACTTAGGCCGACTCCCCCCTAGCCGGCTACCTTCCTAGCCGGCTTGGGGGGCGGCCCGCCCTTTCTACCCCCATGAAGAAAACTATGGAGGGCCGGCTACGACATGGCCGGCTGCGGCAGGGCCGGCTATGACAAGCCTGGCTATGGCACGACCGGCTATCGCCGGGCCGGCTCCGATAAAGCAGTCAACGCCGTACCCGCGATGTACGCGTCCACTCTGCGATGATGAAGCGGGGCGTGGCTATAGTGGAGCCTGCCACCCCTAAAACCCGGAGCACGCCTGGTACAGCGCGCCGTGCGGGACGCTGCGGCCCGCCCGGCGCGGCACTGTGGCCTCGGCGGCTTCGACGCCGTCCTCGACGGGCCGCCAGAGTGGCCCCCGAGGTGGAGGGCCCCTTCGGGCAGAGATATGCCGAAGGCGGCCGCACCCCCCCTCAAGCCGGCGAGACAGAGGGCCGGCTTCGCGTAGCCGGCCTGCCGCCTTCCTCGAAGGAGACGCCCATTAAGGAGACAAGGTGCGGCGGGGCTACGGTAATAGCCCGCCAAGGCGGCGTTACTGTAGCCATGCTTACCCCGACCAAGCCTGCGCCAACAAACACGGAGCAACAGTAACCGGCCGCCGACAAGACCCTGGCCGGTGGGGGCGGCCTGTCGACCCAGGAGCCGGCAGTCGGCGGGACCCACCAGCCGGCGGGCCCCGGAGGCCGGCGGAGGAGCTGGCAAGCATAGTCACCGACAGCAGGGCCCCGCGCCTAGTCGGATTACCATTGTACCCCCGAGGGGTAGGCCTATATAAACCCCCCGGTGCACCCATGCAAATGGTTGAACTCTCTTTCTAGACATAGACACTTACAAGGAGAAGAGGCAGGCTGTGCTAAGCCCTTCTTCCTCCTTCCATCCCAAACAGCTCAAGGAGCATTGTAGCCACCTGTGAACTTAGTAACCATGCGGAGACCCCGCAGAGCAGCAGTAGGGGTGTTATCTCCCCGGAGAGCCCTGAAGCTGGGTAAGATTCGCCGGCGTGCATGTCTATGCCTCATCCCGTTTCCAGGCACCGGTGACGTTCTTTTGGCCCCCGCAATGATAAGCCACCCATTGGCATATGTCGATCCTACCACCCGACATTTGGCGCCCACCGTGGGGCCAGGTGCACCGTCGACCGGAGACCTGTTCTGGACGGGAACCTTCTTCCTTCCTCGCGGGCGCAGCCAGCCTGGCTCGCCCGATGGTGCTTGCCGCGACGCGCTGCACGGCGTCGCCAACGCCTGCGTGGCTAGCGGTCTCGCTAGCCTCTTCGATAAGGCCCGCATCTCCGACGAGCTCGCTTCCGATGCGGGCACAGATCACCTCGCCAACCTCCTCGGCCAGCTCCATGTCTCCAGCGAACCCGCTGTGGACTTGGAGTCGGTTGGCTCCACCGACCCGATGCCCGTCGACTCCGACGCGGCATCCTACGACACCTTCCCCACCAACGTCACAGTCTACAACGACCCACTCCCTCCGGCTGGCGATCGCGATTCTGACGCCCCCGAGGTGATGGTTATCGGCCTCGACGGCCCGACTGACGAGGGCGCCCGCGACTCCCCGCGCGCGGCAGCCCAAGACTTGTCCGTCCCCCTTCCGGCTGACGCCAGCGACGAAGTTCTGGAGGCACGCCGCCTCGCCCTTCTCGCGGAGGGCCGGCGGCTGGCCTCCGTAAGACGCCTCACCGAGGCCTACCAGCGCGAAGCTGATCGCGCCGCCTTCGGCACGCCGGCTCCGGCTGGCCCTAGCCGGGCCGGCGCTGTCAGGCAACGCGGCGCCGTCATCGCCGACACACTCGGCGTGGATCGCCCGGTCTACGCCACCCCGCTCGAGAATCTGCGCGCCGCCCAGGCGGCCGTAGACGAGCTAGACGGCTTGGAAGCCGAAGATCTCCCCCATATGACACGGCGCATCCAGCAACTAATCGATGCGGCTGCGCGACGGCACGAGGCCGACGCCTGCGCGGGGAGCCCTCCCCCGCGCCGCGAGCACGGCGCGACCTCCCGGTCGCCGACTACCAGCTACACCCGCGCGCGGCGCGAGAAAGAGCCGGCTTCCAGCCGAAGCCGGACCCAAGTCTCCATCGAGCGAGACGCGGACGGCCGCCCCCGAGCCATGGAATGGCGGGGCACCCCGCCTCGGCCTCGAGCTCGCGGAGAAAGATATCCTACCCCGCCCCCAGTGGCTCACCCGACTCTCAGCGGCCGGCTTGGTCGCCGGGAGGGAATCGGCGAAAACGACGCCCGCCACCGGATCGACCGCCTGGCCCGATCCCTGGCGCTAGAAGAGGAAGACGATGTCGGCAAGCCTTGCTTCGGCCCCCACATCCGCGACGAGCCCTTCCCCAAAGGGTTCTCGCTCCCAAGAGACACGCCCAAGTACAACGGCTCGGTGAAGCCGGAAGACTGGCTGACCGACTACTCCACCGCCATCAGCATCGCCAATGGCAACCGGCGCGTTGCCGTAAAGTATGTGCCCCTCATGCTGCAGGGCACGGCGCGGACTTGGCTTAACAGCCTTAAGCCGCTCAGCATCAACAGCTGGGTGGACTTCACTGAAGCCTTCGTTCGCAACTTCACCAGCACATACAAGCGGGCTCCCAAGCCCAGACAGCTCTCCCTGTGTGTACAGGGCCCAGCCGAGTCCGCTCGCGACTACCTGACGCGTTGGGCCGAGCTCCGCAACTCCTGTGAGGGGGTGCACGAGGTGCAAGCCATCGAATACTTCACAGCCGGGTGCCGAGAGGGCACCCTCCTGAAGCACAAGCTTCTCTGCGATGAGCCGACTACCCTCGACGAGCTCCTAAACATCGCCGACAAGTACGCCACCGCCGACTCCTCGATGAAGACCGAGCTCTGGGTGGACGCATCCGGAAAGGTGCTCAATCCGGCGCCCAAAGCGCCGGCTGGAGACGGCGGCCGACGCCAACACCAGAACGATCAAAAACGCAAGGGCCCTGCGCCGCCTCGCGCCAGTCGGCAGGTGGCCACGGTCGAAGACGCGCCGCCTGAAGGGCGGCCCGCACCCAAGAAGCCCAAGGGCGGAAGGGCGGCTTGGCAGCCGGCCTTCTCCTACGAGCAAACCCTTGATGCCCCGTGCAAGTTCCACAGCGGCGCGAAGCCGTCCAACCACACGACCCGCAAATGCAACTGGCTCGCCCGAATCTCGAAGGGCGAAGGGCTCACGCCGACTCCACCTGCCGGCCCGCCGCCGCCGGCTCCGCCGCCCAAAGCCGCCCGGCCCGCGGTCGATGCCGTGCAGGACGAGTTCCCCGACGAGCAAGCGTCTTATGTCATCTTCACGAGCCAACCCGAAGACTGGCGCAGCAAGCGCCGAGAGCAACAGGAGGTCAACGTGGCTGCCACTAGCCCAGCCGGCCACATGCACTGGTCGGAGAAACCCATCAGCTGGAGCCGGGCCGACCACCCAGAGGTGATGCCATCCCCCGGCTCCTACGCATTGGTCCTGGAGGCCACCCTCGCAACGGATACGCGCGCCGCACGCTTCTCCCGCGTGCTGATCAACGGCGGAAGCAGCATCAACATCCTGTACCGCGACACCATGGAGAAGCTAGGCGTCAAGGCCAAGCAACTTGCGCCGACTCGAACGGTGTTCCACGGCATCGTACCCGGACATGCTGTGCCCCCATCGGCAAGCTCAAGGTCGATGTACTCTTTGGGGGCAAGGATCATTTCCGTCGGGAAGCAATCTGGTTCGAGGTGGTGGACCTGGATAGCCCTTATCATGCCTTGCTTGGCCGACCCGCCTTGGCCAAGTTCATGGCGGTCCCCCACTATGCTTACCTCAAGATGAAGATACCGAGCTCCAAGGGTGTCATCACCATCGCTGGCGACTACAAGAAGTCCGCCGACTGCGCCGCGGCCAGCAGCCGGCTGGCCGAATCCCTCGTGATCGCGGCCGAGAGGAAGACGCTGGACCGGGTCGTGGCCCTGGCCAGCAAGCAGCTAAACCAACCCGCCGACTCCAAGGAGTATGATGCCCAAGGATCTTTCCAGCCGGCCAAGGAAACCAAGAAGATACAGCTCGACCCCGGGCACCCCGAGAGGTTTGCCGTCATTGGGGCAAGCCTGGACAGCAAATAGGAAGGCGAGCTCGCCGATTTCCTCCGTGAGAATCGGGATATCTTTGCATGGTCCCCCAAGGACATGCCGGGTGTTCCGAAGGATTTCGCCGAGCACAAACTGCACGTACGGGAGGATGCTAAACCAGTCAAGCAGCCCCTCCGCCGACTGTCAGAAGAGAAGAGAAGGATCGTAGGGGAGGAGATAGCCCGGCTCCTTGCAGCCGGCTTCATCATGGAAGTTTTCTTCCCTGAATGGCTCGCGAACCCGGTCCTCGTGCTGAAGAAGAATAACAAGTGGCGCATGTGTATAGATTACACGAGCCTCAACAAAGCCTGCCCAAAAGATCCCTTCGCTTTGCCCAGGATCGATCAAGTGATAGACTCCACAGCCGGATGCGAGCTGTTGAGCTTTTTGGATGCCTACTCAGGATACCACCAGATCAAGCTGAACCCGGATGACCAACTGAAGACTGCCTTCATCACGCCGTTTGGGGCCTTCTGCTACCTGACCATGACGTTCGGCTTAAGGAATGCCGGCGCCACGTTTCAGCGTTGCATGCAGAAGTGCCTCCTCACGCAGCTCGGCAAGAATGCCCACGTTTACGTGGATGATGTTGTGGTGAAGACGGAGAAGCGTGGCACTCTGCTGGAAGACTTGAAGGAGACATTCGAGAACCTGCGCCGGTTCCGGATCAAGCTCAACCCAGAGAAATGCGTGTTCGGAGTGCTAGCTGGCCAGCTCCTAGGCTTCCTGGTCTCTGAATGCGGCATAGAGTGCAACCCTGTGAAGATCAAGGCCATCGAGAGGATGGCGGTCCCAACCAAGCTCAGAGAGATTCAGAAGTTCACCGGGTGCCTGGCCTCTCTTAACCGCTTCATCAGCCGGCTCGGAGAAAAGGCTCTCCCCCTCTACCGCCTCATGAAGAAGAGCACTCACTTTGAGTGGAACGACCAGGCCGACCAAGCTTTCCACGAGCTGAAGAAAATGCTGTCCACGCCGCCCGTCTTGGCGGCACCGACTGAGAAGGAGCCCATGCTCCTATATATTGCCGCCACTAGCCGGGTGGTCAGCACCGTCATTGTGGTCGAGCGCCCCGAAGAAGGCCGAGCCCAGCCGGTCCAGAGACCGGTTTATTACCTGAGCGAGGTGCTGTCCACCTCGAAACAAAATTACCCGCACTATCAGAAGATGTGCTATGGCGTGTACTTCGCCGCCAAGAAGCTGAAGCCGTACTTTCAAGAGCATCCCATCACGGTCGTATGCACTGCCCCGCTTGCCGACATCATAGGCAGCCGGGATGCATCCGGCCGGGTGGCCAAATAGGCCATCGAGCTGGCCCCCTACACCATCTTCTACCAACCCCGCACCGCCATCAAGACGCAAGCGCTGGCCGACTTCCTTGTCGACTGGGCTGAGACCCAGTACTTACCATCGGCGCCCGACTCCACCCATTGGCGCATGCACTTTGACGGATCAAAAATGCGCACCGGCTTGGGAGCCGGCATCGTCCTTACCTCTCCAAAGGGCGACAAGCTCAAATACACACTGCAGATCCACTTCGCCGCCTCCAACAACGTAGCCGAGTACGAGGCGCTCATACACGGACTCCGGCTGGCCAAGGAGCTTGGTATTCGCCGGATCCTGTGCTATGGCAACTCAGATTTGGTGGTGCAGCAGTCTTCTGGCGACTGGGACGCCAAGGACGCAAACATGGCGAGCTACCGTTTCCTAGTGCAGCAAATCAGCGGATACTTCGACGGTTGTGAGTTCCTTCACGTGCCGCGAGCCGACAACGAGCCAGCAGATGCCCTGGCCCGAATAGGCTCCATGCGGCAAGCAATACCAGCCGGCGTCGCCCTGCAGCGCCTCCTCAAGCCTTCAATCAAGCCGTCTCCGGAGTCCGACTCCATTTTCGTGCCGCCTAACCCCGAGGGGGCCGGGTCCGGCTCGAAGAATCAAGCAGCCGGCCCAGGGACTTCAATATTCGGCTCGGGAACTGCCGCACCCGGCCCAGGGACTGCAGTAGCCGACCTGGGGACTGCAGTAGCCGGCCCGGGGACTTCTTCAGCACAGGAAGCGGCGGCCGACTCTAGCGCTGCACTGCCCAACCCGCCCACCCTGGTGGCTCTGGCCACATTGGTGGCTGAGGAGGTCGCCGCCCCATCATGGGCCCAAGCCATCCGCAACTTTCTGGTGAACCATGACCTGCCGGCTGATAAAAACGAAGCAAGACAAGTTCAGCGCCGGGCTGGAGCATACACAATCGTCAACAGAGAGCTTGTCAAGCGCAGCGCCACCGGAGTCTTGCAGCGATGCGTCGAGCAGGAGAAAGGCATCGCGATCCTCAGGGATATACACCAAGGAGAATGCGGCCACCACGCCGCATCAAGATCACTGGTCGCCAAAGCTTTCCGCCACGGTTTCTTATGGCCGACTGCTTTGGACGACGCCAAAGAGCTAGTCAAACACTGTAAAGGCTGCCAGCTTTTCAGCTTGCAGCAACACATGCCGGCTTCGGCACTCAAGACCATTCCCATCACCTGGCCCTTTGCCGTCTGGGGATTGGATATGGTGGGCCCATTCAAGACGGCGCGCGGCGGCATGACGCATTTGCTCGTCGCCGTTGACAAATTCACCAAGTGGATCGAGGCGAAGCCGATAAAGAAGCTGAATGGGCCGACTGCAGTGACATTCATTGCAGATATAACAACCCGGTACGGCGTACCGCACAGCATCATCACCGACAACGGCATGAACTTTGCCAAAGGTGCCCTGGCACGGTTCTGCGCTGCGCAAGGTATCCGCCTGGACCTTGCGTCAGTCGCCCACCCGCAGTCAAACGGCCAAGTGGAGCGAGCAAATGGCCTCATTCTGTCCGGCATCAAGCCTCGACTGGTCGTACCCCTGGAGCGTTCAGCCGGCTGCTGGCTCGATGAGCTGCCGGCTGTCCTATGGAGTCTGCGCACTACTCCCAACAGATCAACCGGCTTCACTCCCTTCTTCCTTGTATATGGTGCCGAGGCGGTCATCCCAACAGACATCGAGTTCGACTCGCCTCGGGTAACCATGTACACGGAAGCGGAAGCCAAAGAAGCACAAGAAGACGGCGTCGACCTGCTGGAAGAGGCCCGGCTGTTAGCCCTCAGCCGGTCCGCTATCTACCAGCAGGGTCTGCGCCGCTACCATAGCCGGAGGGTCCGCCCAAGATCCTTCCAGGAGGGCGACCTTGTGCTCCGGCTGATCCAGCGGACAGCCGGCCAGCACAAGCTCGCAGCCCCCTGGGAAGGCCCCTTCATCATCAGTAGAGCCTTGGGCAACGATGCCTACTACCTCATCGACGCGCAGAAGCCGAAGGCACACAAGAGAGACGACTCCGGCAAGGAGTCGGAGCGACCGTGGAACGCAAATCTCCTTCGAAAGTTTTACAGTTAAAAGCGCAGTATGTGTCATGCCCACTTTTGTATTTAGTATGATACAGTAGGCTCCCCGAGAAAGACTCGGGGACTGCCACCCGTTGTTTTATGAATGAAAGTTATCATGCGTATGATATTATCTTTTCACTTATTTTGTCCGGTACCGGGTCCGATGAGTCGGCCCGGGGACTGGCCGACTAGAGTTATATTAAGAGCCCCACCCGCAGTCAGACAAGTAATGTGTCGACACCCAGGCTTGGCTCTTGCCGAAACCGCAGCTCGAAGAACCGACTGCCCGGCTGGCAAGAGCCACCAGCCGGAAAGGGTGCACATGAAAAACGGCTAGGGACCAAACAAGCTCGCATATATAACAAAAGCCGGCTTGCTGCCTCCCGCCGACCGACTACCAGAGTAGCCGGCCGGCCGGCTTACATTCAGTCTACTTCAAATCCAAGAAAACTCAAGTACTTGCCTTCCCAAAGAGGGAAGGCGGCAAAGGAAAGAGCCTAAGGACAAAAAGTACACTCGGATGAACGCCAACACATGCATATATTAATATATTACACAAAAAGCCTCCAGAGAGGTCGATATTCAGCATTGTTCGATACACCCCCAGTGGGTGGAATTGCAGAAACTTAAATTTGTCCAAAAAGAAAGACAGGGACAAAAAGAAAGGCAGATCAAGCCGGCGGGGCCGCAGACGAGCTGGATTAGGCGGAGGTAGTCGCGCCGGCTGAAGGAGCGGCCGGCTGGCGAACCTCGGCTTGATCGTCGTCTCCGGCAGAGGGCGCGCTCCTGCGTGGCTCGTTGCTAGAGGCGCGATCGGCTGGGGGACGGTCGGCTGCCCCACCAGTCGGCTCGGCGTCTTCGCTGTCCTCTTCCTCGTCGTCCTCGCCCTCGTCGCTGGAGGCGATCTCTTCCGCCGAGTCCTCGCCGTCCGCCGGGTTCAGACTGAACCATTCCTCCGGCTGGGCGGCGCCATCGTCGTTGAGCTCCGGCGCGAAGACGCTGGTGTCGGTGCACTCGGCGATCGTCGAGGCGCGCTGCGCGATCGCCGGCCGCACCCCCTCCAGCTCGGCGTCGGCTTCCGACCGCCACGTCCGCAGCTGGTCCAGGCTTAGCCCTGGGTACCACGCGCGGACGAACTCCAGCGCCCGCCCGGCTCCAAGACGGGCCGCGGACGCCTTCCAGGCCTCGAAGCGGCCGACTGCGACTTCAAGCCAGTCGGCCGTCTGGCTTGGGGTCTGGGGAATTGCCTGGCCGGGCCAGAGCGCGGCCAGCATCGTCGCCCCGGCGCGTTGGAGCCAGCGGAGCAACCGGTGGGCCGGCTGCAGCCGCGCCTGGACGGCGATAAACTGCTCCGACAATGTCTGGTTCGCATCCGGCGGAATCACGACCCCGGCCTGACGGCGCTCCTCGCGGTAGGCTTCGATGGCTTGGGCGGCAAGGACAGACTGGTCGGGGAAGTACTCTGCGCAAGACAGCAAACACAAGTCAAAACAAAACCATAGGCGGCCGGCAAATGGAAGAAGAGCAAGAAAGACAGCCTACCGTCAATAAGATCCTCGACCCGGCCGAAGCCTTCTTCCAGCGCCCGTCGCGTCTTGGCCCAGCTCGCCTCCCTGGCCCCGAACTCCGCCCTCAGGGTAGCCTCGTCGTCCTGCGCTTTTTGCAGGGTCGTCTTGTGGCTCTCCTCCTGGTCGGCCAGTTTCGTCGCCAGGCGGTCGCGCTCTTGAGCCAAGTCAGCGTACTCGGCGTCCTTGGCACGAAGAGCGGCCTGCACCACGCCGAGTTCCCTCCGCAAGTCGGCGTTGGCCTCTGCACGAGCAAGAAATAAAGAGAAAAATCAGCAAAGGAAAAGTCATCAAGTAAGATCCGACCCGACTGCTCTGCAGTCGGCCTGGATCTCGGGGACTACACCCAGTGGGTGCGCTGCCGCGCCCCCACGAGAAGTTAACAACGACAAAACACTTACACCGGCTGCTGGCGAGGTCTTCGGTCCTCCGGCTTAGCTCCCGTGCCTGGGAGTTGAAGGCGGCCGCGCGAGAGTTGTGATAATCCTGAAGACCAGAAAAATAGTCAACATAGTCGTCTAGTAAGATCCGACCCGACTATGCCGCAGTCGGCCCGGATCTCGGGGACTACACCCAGTGGGTGCGCCAGCGCGCCCCCACGGAAAAAATTCAAAGGACCAGAGCGGTCAAGGAGTGAAGACTTACCCGGATTGCAGACCGCGTCGACAGGAACTCCTGAGTGAATTGCCTTAGGAGGCCGGCCTGTGCCTGCAGCCGGCTCCGAACCTCTTGGGCCGCGACGTTCAGCTCACCGCTCCCTCCGCTGGGAGTCCACCCGGACGTGGCGGAGCTGGCCGCCTCCAAGGCGTCTGCCATCCGCTCGGCTCCCGCGGCTCGGCGTGTGTCCGGCGGGGCCGTGCCCCCTCCGGCGGGCCGGCCCGCCGCTGGCTCGATCTCAAGGCCGGCTCCGGCCTCGGGTGTAGCCCGGGCCGGCTCCTCCGGCACCGCCGACGATCGGCCGCCTTCGCCTGCTCCGGCTGGCGCTGCTGGCGACGTCCTTTCAGCGGATCCCTCGACGACCTCGCCCCTCTGCACCGGCGGCTGCTCGGGGATAATCTCCTCTGCCATGGGCAGAGGGACGTCCGGATCCAAGGTCTGGAGGGGGATGGCGAGCAGTGGAGTCTGGCTGCGCGCACCTTCCACCTCCGCCTCCACGGCCGCCCGCTCCGATGGAGCCTCGGCCGCCGCGCTCGCTCGCCCTGGCGCCGTTTGGGTGGCCTCTCGCTCCGTCGTCGCCCGCTCGGCCGCCTCCCTCTCTCGGCGCGCCTCGCGTGCGTTGTGCTGCGTGGCTGCGTCAAGTTCGGCGCGGGGGTCTACTCGGCGGGACCCTGAAGAACCGGCGCTCGGCCCGACCACGGAGCCGGCTGGGCCTCTCTCGAGGGAGAGCGGCGCCCTGCTCAGGAAATCAGAAAACCTTCAAGGAAAGAAAACTTCAGAATAACAAGCATGCGGCCGGCTACCAGACTTACGCGGAAACTGACGGGGGCTTCTTCACCGCCTTCCGAAAGCGGGCCGCCTTCGCCGCCGCCTCCTCGCGCTTTGTGGCCGCGGCGAAGGCCTTCGGTTTCTTCGGCCGGCTTTCGAAGAGCGGGAGCGCGGCCCGGCGTTTTCCCTTCCCGCCACCGGCAGTCGGCGCGGCAGACGAGCTCGCGCCGCGGCAGTCGGTTGCTGGCTGGCGGCGCGGGAGTTCTTCGGCTTCAAAATCGTCCGGCCAGTCGTTGAAACTGGCCGAAAGTCCGGTGCCGCCGAGCTCGGCGGCACCCCCCGTGGCGGCGTCCTCCATGGCGATGGCGGAGAGATCCGGGTCGTCGGGGTCATCCAACGTGCGGTCCGGGGCGTACTCTCGGTTGACTCCGGCTGCCCCGGCTGGCAGCGGGAGGAGAGGATTCTGACGAAGGAGAAAAGAAAAATAGCCACCTGGTCAGAGGCCGGCTAACCCAAGCCGGCAGACGACGAGAGGAAAAGCTTACCACAGGCGGAGGCTGGGCGCGGGAGTACGGCGCCTTGCCGAATTGCCACTCGTCGGTGAGCTTCAAGTTGGCGACGTAGTTCGCCATCAGAGCCACCTCGGCGTGCGGCATCTCCCAGGTGCTCAGCCGGCAGGGATCGAACCGGCCGCTCATCTGGCACATCATGTGCGGCCGGCTTTGAAGAGGCAAGATCCGGCGCTCGACGAAGGCGGTTACCAAGTCGGACGCGAGTAGACCCTCCGACTGAATCATCACCCGAAGCCGGGAGATGGAAGCGTTCCCGGCCGGAGACAGGGACTTCGACCGGTAGCCCCAGGTCCGCCGCTTCCCAGTCGGCGGGCCGGCTACGTAAGCCGGCAGATTGACGTAGTCGCCGTGCCGGGCGACGTTCTTGACGTAGAAGTAAGACTTCTGCCACAGCTTGACCGACTGGATCAGAGGAATGTGGGGGAAAGGGTTGTCGTCGCTGGCCCTCTTCATCGCGATGAAGGCGCCACAGGGAGCCGGCACGCCGGCGGAGACGGTGCCGAGCTTGTTCTGGAACAGTTCTGCCCAGAGCTCCAGCGTCGGCAGCACCCCCAAGTACCCTTCGCAGAGCGTGACGAAGGCCGAGAGTTGGAGCACTGCGTTGGGCGTGACGTGGTGCAGTTGAAGATTGTAGAACTCGAGAAATGACCGCATGAAACTGCTCGCCGGGAAGCCGAAGCCCCGGAGGAAGTGCGTGCGGAAGACGACGCGCTCGCCTTCCTCCGGCGCCGGCGAGACCTCCTTCGCGGGCGCCAGGCGCACCTGCACAAGGTCGGCGGCGGGCAGACGCCGGGTCTGGCGGAGGAACTCGATGTGCTCGTCGTGGATGTTGGACCCATCCCACGAGCTCGACAGAGCCAGCGACATGGCGGCGTGGGAGGGCTACGGCGCGAAGCTGCGTCGAGCGAGAAGAAGAGCAAGAAGAAGAAGAGCAGGGGGATGGGGAGCGGGGGAGCGAGCAGGCCCGTGCCTCTCCCCCACCGCTCCTACTTGTAGGCGCGTGCGCCAGAGACGAGGAGGCACGGCGTGGGGGATCGTGGGGATCAATCGTGCCCATCTCCCCATGCTCGCATTAATTACGCGCCTTGATGACGCGGGGTAACGGCCGCGGGGAGGCGAGCAGCCCCCTCGGGCCACAGAAGATCTGCGCCCGGGCCGAGGCCAGGGAGTGGCGGGCCCGGGCCTGCGGCGGCGTGCCGTCGCGCGCGTGCGACGGCAGGACTTCCCCGCCACGTGGCTCGTCGTGGGGCCCGCGGCCGGTCCGCGGGTCAACCACGGTCGCCCTAATAAAGAAAAGCGCTCTGAAGTCGGCTGCAACGACGCAGTCGGCCCCTCACGGTATGAAGCCGGCCAAGCTTCCCGTCCTTTGGTCTGCCGTGAAGCTCGCCCGCCTTCGGGGACTACTGTCGGGGTAAATAGCCACGGGTAGCCCAGCCGGCTTCCCCTGGCCCCTCAGAAAAAATTGTGAGCCCGTCCGGCTCATAAGAAGACTCAAGACTTAGGCCGACTCCCCCCTAGCCGGCTACCTTCCTAGCCGGCTTGGGGGGCGGCCCGCCCTTTCTACCCCGATGAAGAAAACTATGGAGGGCCGGCTACGACATGGCCGGCTGCGGCAGGGCCGGCTATGACAAGGCCGGCTATGGCACGACCGGCTATCGCCAGGCCGGCTCCGATAAAGCAGTCAACGCCGTACCCGCGATGTACGCGTCCACTCTGCGATGATGAAGCGGGGCGTGGCTACAGTGGAGCCTGCCACCCCCAAAACCCGGAGCACGCCTGGTACAGCGCGCCGTGCGGGACGCTGCGGCCCGCCCGGCGCGGCACTGTGGCCTCGGCGGCTTCGACGCCGTCCTCGACGGGCCGCCAGCGTGGCCCCCGAGGTGGAGGGCCCCTTCGGGCAGAGAGATGCCGAAGGCGGCCGCACCACCCCTCAAGCCGGCGAGACAGAGGGCCGGCTTCGCGTAGCCGGCCTGCCGCCTTCCTTGAAGGAGACGCCCATTAAGGAGACAAGGTGCGGCGGGGCTACGGTAATAGCCCGCCAAGGCGGCGTTACTGTAGCCACGCTTACCCCGACCAAGCCTGCGCCAACAAACACGGAGCAACAGTAACCGGCCGCCGACAAGACCCTGGCCGGTGGGGGCGGCCTGTCGACCCAGGAGCCGGCAGTCGGTGGGACCCACCAGCCGGCGGGCCCCGGAGGCCGGCGGAGGAGCCGGCAAGCATAGTCACCGACAGCAGGGCCCCGCGCCCAGTCGGATTACCATTGTACCCCCGGGGGGTAGGCCTATATAAACCCCCCGGTGCACCCATGCAAAGGGTTGAACTCTCTTTCTAGACATAGACACTTACAAGGAGAAGAGGCAGGCTGTGCTAAGCCCTTCTTCCTCCTTCCATCCCAAACAGCTCAAGGAGCATTGTAGCCACCTGTGAACTTAGTAACCATGCGGAGACCCCGCAGAGCAGCAGTAGGGGTGTTGTCTCACCGGAGAGCCCTGAAGCTGGGTAAGATTCGCCGGCGTGCATGTCTACGCCTCATCCCGTTTCCAGGCACCGGCGACGTTCTTTTGGCCCCCGCAATGATAAGCCACCCGTTGGCATATGTCGATCCTACCACCCGACAGCGGTCTTGTCGTCAGCCTCCTTATGAGCAGCGGCCAAATCCTGATCCTTCTTCGCCAGAGCTTCTCTCAGTTTTTCTGCAAAGAAATGATGATTGATTCAGAAATAGCAGAAGGCTCCAAGTCAAGGTTAAGTTGAATCTGCTCCTTCTCCAAGTCAGCAAAGCAAGCTCCAAGATCACAAGATTTCTGAAATCAAAGGGGAGAAGTTATTTTTAAGCAAAAAACAACAAAGGCAATAAATACTAAGACTACGGTCGACTGCCCGCAGTCCACCATAGTCTCGGGGACTACACCCAGTGGGTGCACTTTGCGTGCTCCCACCGGTTCTGATCCCACTCGACCGGCCCGCCGAAGTCAAGTCCAAAAAAAGGCAGAAAGAGAGAAAGTAGAACTCAGACTACAGTCGACTGCCAGCAGTCCACCGTAGTCTCGGGGACTACACCCAGCGGGTGCACTCAGCGTGCCCCCACCGGTTCTGATCCCACTCGACCAGACCGAGTGGAAGAGACAAACTACCAGTTTGGTTTATACATTCGGCAAAATACAAAGACTACAGTCGACTGCCAGCAGTCCACCATAGTCTCAGGGACTACACCCAGTGGGTGCACTCAGCATGCCCCCACTAGTCCAAAAAATTCAATCGACACACCCACTGGGTGTACTGATGAAAAGATTTTCGGAAAGAATCTTCAGATAGCATATCCTAACAGAACAAGCGGCGACCAACTAACCAGAACGTTGCTCTGGAGAGTCGAGCTGGCATCATAGGCGGCTTGGCTAGCATCCCGCACCGTCTTCATCTTCTCCATCATAATGCCCGCCTGGCGTATGGCTTCCCTAGCAGCATTCACCTCATCCTCCGGGACATGATGGGTCGCAAAAAGTGAAGGCGGGTCAACAGGGGCTCGAGCAGTCGACGAAGAAGGCAAGGCACTCGACAGTGGCTCGGCGAAGGTAACAGAACCCCGATTGACGTCGCCAGTGTCCTGAACGACTGGTTCCGCCCTCGGCGTCGACTGTAGCGCCTCACTTACAGGAGCTTGCCTATTCTTCCTCGTCAAAGGCCTCTCGGACTCTTCATCATCATCAGCAAGGTCAATAATGTTGGGAGCTGTGCAAAGTTCAATTGCCAAAATCACGTCACTCAATGAGGCACATTGCAGTTGAATCGACCGAATAAAGATAGTATGGCAGAAATCATACCCGTATTAGAAGTGACCGCATCTTCCATGACCTCATCATCATCCCTGTAAGCTGAGGTCCCGGAAGTGGCAGCGCTGACAATTCCAAAGTTCGTCCAGTTAAAACAAGAAAAACAAACAGCGCGAAGCGTCGAGTGAATACAAAGAGAGACACTCACGCGGAGGCAACGGGGATATCAATCTTGATCTTTGGCAATGCCTTCCGAGTCCTCGGCTCTGCAACTTTGGGGTGCTTTGGCGCCTTCTCAGTCGGGGTTGGTGAAGAGATCCGAGGACGCTTCAAAGACTGACCAGCCTGAGTAGTTGCCTTGTCGCGGGCACTCGGCCGTTCTTGGTCGAGCTTGGATCGCCTCTACCTGCGAGGGGGCGACTCGACTTCTTCTCCATCACTTGAGTCGTCGCTTCCTCCATCCCCTTCACCATCGGAAGTCCACTCGCCACTGTTGCCGCCACTTGCCTCGCCTTCCAGTACTTGCTCTTGCTCCCCGTTGGGCATTGAATACATTTCAATAATGGCCTGAAAGGAAGCAGGGAGAACAAAGTCAGTCGACGCAATATAGGCAGCTGCATGAGTAAATTCAGATTACAAGCAAAAACTCAGAATCAGACCTGCTCTGGTGCATGAGACTGGTCGAAAGGGGGAACTCTCCTGGCTCCCCATGGATTGTCCTTGTTCCCGGTAATGCCCGACAGCCACTTCTCCAGTGTGTCGTCATCGACCTCCTCCGGGTGGATCCGAGTGGAGTCCTCAAGACCCGAATACATCCACATCGGATGGTCTCGAGCTTGAAGAGTCTGGATGCGCCACTGAAGGAAGACCACCAAGAGATCCATACCAGTGACCGCGTCACGAATAAGCTGGACCATTCGGGGGCTAATGATGAAGTTATGTACCTAGGGTAGGGTCATGGATCTGTCCTAACTGCCCTACCCAAGGACATCTCTAGAAGAAATCACCTTTCAATCGACTTAAGGTGTTCCACTCGATAGACTCGAAGACACTCACCAAGAAGCAATCACTCGACCAAGATCCAACCACTCGACGGCCAGGAGACCTAAAGTCACTCCGCACCCTAACGGTCGGTCATTAAATAGCTTTTATGGTCATCATAGCACTTTATTACCAGCGTTACTAGTAACGCCCCGCCTTAATGTACATTGAACCCTTTGTAACGTGGGCTGGCCGGGGTCCTGGCGCACTCTATATAAGCCACCCTCTCCTCCGAGACAAGGGTTCGCACCTCTGTAACTCATACTCACATAATCCAGTCGACCGCCTCCGGGCTCCGAGACGTAGGGCTATTACTTCCTCCAAGAAGGGCCTGAACTCGTAAACCTTGCGTGCTTACAACTTCTCCATAGCTAAGATCTTGCCTCTCCATACTTACCCCCCTACACTACTGTCAGACTTAGAACCACGACAGTCTACGATATAAAGAGAGAGGCATAACACTAACACCGGCTCCAAGGTCACATAAAGCAATTTTAACATAGTTTCTTTTAATGGAGCATGGTATAGTTGGTACTCCTGGATCTCCTAGTTTCTTAGGTATTCCACCTTTAAAACTATAATTAGCAAGCATGGTGGAAATTTCAGCTTCCGGTATCTTTCTTTTATTTGTAACAATATCTTTCATATACTTAGCATAAGGATTCATTTTAAGCATATCAGTCAAACACATACGCAAAAAGATAGGTCTAATCATTTCAGCAAAGCGCTCAAAATCCTCATCATCCTTTTTCTTGGATGGTTTAGGGGGGAAGGGCATGGGTTTCTGAACCCATGGTTCTCTTTCTTTACCGTGCTTCCTAGCAACAAAGTCTCTCTTATCATAATGTTGATTCTTTGATTGTGGGTTATCAAGATAAACAGCAGGTTCAATCTCTACATCATTGTCATTGCTAGGTTGAGCATGAACATGAACATCATCATTAACATTATCACTAGGTTCATGTTCATTACCAGATTGTGTTTCATCATCAGAAATAGAA